>CM035840.1:247252032-249782949 GCA_020510985.1 Pholidichthys leucotaenia
CCAACAGTAGCCAAATTTCCACTGGCATCCTGTCAGTTAACAGAACTGGTGGCAGTTGTTGTTAACCTGGGCCTCAACCGATCTGGTATGAAAATCTCATTTATCATGATCCGCATGTTTGATTTGGCAAGGGTTTTACATCGGATGCCCTTCCTGACACAACCCTCCCCATTTACCCGGGCTTGGGACTGGGAATAGGAGCACACTGGCTTGTGCACCCCCTGTGGCTGGGTTTAATGAAATTCTTTTTCTACTGTTATTAATATGTGAATGGCAAAATGAAGATGTAAATAACCCAAGTCAATGACTGTGCACCCTTCCCCCAAATGAGAACACAAATTCTTACCCCTTTAAATGCTGTTTCTATTTTTACTTACTATGGTTTCTAGTTACTGTTTGTCAAATAAATACACATTATAAACAAACTACTTAACTATACTACAGGTTATTTAAAGTTTTTTACAAACACTATTATATAGTTGTAAACATTTGTAAACATTATACCATACTCCCATAACACTTTCATACATTTTTTGAACTGGAATAAATGCCTGTGATGAGGAATAAACATTCAACCCCATTTGCTCCAGATTAGTGTTTGCTCCAGCTGGGTGAGTAGTGCTCAAACATTTTGTTATGCCCCACTTCAGGGAGGCACGTGATTACCAAGCTCCACTACTGATAAGAAGATGAGCTCTTGTTTTACACAACACTGGAAATCACCAAATAGAAGTCTATTCATGTTATGTCAAGAAAGACTTACAACCTTTTAATGCTGCAATAACAATAGAAGCATGTGTTCAAACAGAACTCTGAAATATGGAAATAGGTAATGATAATGGTGATGAAAGCAAAGTGCCATTGAAGAGAAATAAGTTTCAGCAAGAAGGCAAATATGTGAGAGCAAAAGATGAAAGAAAGAGGGTGGGAAATGAATGAGTGTTAACAGTGAACATATTAGTTTTGAATCATTTAACAACATATATTCTTAGCATGGCTCCCATTTGATCTGCCTGACCATAATATCAGCACAACAGATAAGGAGGTCAATGATGACAGGAACGAGACTGATGACTCTTTGAAAAGGGGCATGAATGAACAATAGCAGCACTGAGAGCAGAGTGGGAAAGCTAAAGTATAGTGGTGTTATAAAAGGGAGACTAAAAGCAGGGAGCAACAGAGGATGCACTTGGCAGTAAGTGAGAAAAGAGGGAATAAAAAGTTAGATAGGTAAGTTAACAAAGACAGGTGGAAGATTAAGGAATCTGAATTTAAAATAAGGGATAAATGCCTATATTTATTATATAGTGTGTTGGGGATTGTGGGCAGGCGTAGGACAATTTATTCATCCTAATGCTATCAGTGTGTTTAGCTGCTGCTTCCAGGAGCTGCCTGATCACTTATCATCTCCAGTTGCCTTCAGTCACCACCACGTGTTCCTGATTGTCCCACACTGCTACTTAAGCACCACTCTTGCTTTCAGCAGTGTGTGATTTTCATGTTTGATCAGCTCTCTGCCAGTCTACCGTGCCGTCCCCTGCTCCCCAAGCTCCTGTGTGCTCACCTAGTGGCTTCTTTTTTCTCCCAGCCTCCTTGATGGACAACCTTGTTCTGGACCTCCTTTCCCTCCAGACAGTCAAGTAAGCTCGCTTTAAACAGTCACATGATCCAAACCACCGCTTGCCTCAGGACTCTCCTTGGCCCACACTCTACTGTGACATAATTCTTTACTTTCTTTTTCCAATTTTTTCAGTGGGTGAAGCAATCTGATTGCTTAATAGCTGTGTTACAAATGAAGCAACTGTTATGTTGTCGTCACATAGGCATTCACAGCCTTGGCTTCCTTGGCTTCACCGGCAGATCCAGTTACCAGATGGCGACGCCAGTTAGCAACCTTCACTAGCCATTGGGAGAGCTTCGACCTCACCGCCAGATAGCAGCTATAATTAGACGACAAGCCAGGTGACGGCCTCCACTAGCCATTGGACATACTTTGGCTCCTGTACTAGCCAACAGGTGAGCCGCTCCTTTGATCCCAATCAGACTAGTCATTATGCCTCCGGAAAAGAATCAGACAAATGGAGAGGAGGTGGAGGAGATCAAACTCTCACTAAATTTTATGTCTGAAGAAATATCTAAGATAGCAAAACAACAAACTCTTCTTATTGGCCTTATGGAACAAGTGTGTGAATTAAAGGCTGAAATTATGGAAAAAGACAAGAAAATTAATTTCTTAGAAAGATGTGTGGATGAATTAGAACAATACACAAGAATGGATGATGTCATTGTGAGCGGTCTTAACACCAGGCACCGCTCCTGTGTACGTGTGACAGCAGGAGTTGATAACCAAGATGGGGAGGATGAGACATTGGCAGAATCGCACACTCTTGAGCAGCAGGTGTTAACTTTTTTCAACTCTAAAAACATTGTTGTGGACAATCAGACTATTTCAGCTTACCACACGTTACCTAGAAAAGACAGTAAAGGAAAACCAGCGATTATCATCTGATTTGTCAACAGGAAAGCAAAAACTGATCTTCTGCGACAAGCAAGAAAACTGAGAGAACGGCTGTCTATGTAAATGAGCATTTAACAAAAAATGAACTCTGAAATAGCTGGACAAGCCAGGGCTCTCAGAAAACAGGGGAAAATACAGTCGACATGGACAAAGAACTGTAAGGTGAGGATAAAACTGCTTGGCTCTCCAGAAGAAGCTAAAGTAATAATGATTAGAGAAATGGAGGAATTAGACAAATTTAAACCTGAGCTCTGATGCACGAATAACAGTGCAGTAAGATTATGAGTGGAGATTTTTGTGTTCTTTTTTCCTTTGTGTTTTTTTTTTCTCTTTTTTTCCTTTTGGTTTACATTGTTAACTTATGATTAGAACTTTAACCAATCATCCTTCTGTAGAAGAGCTGGAAATAACGAGGCGGTTTTGTATCACAAAAGTAGAGTCTTTAATGAACAAACTCTTCTATCTTGTCTCATCTGGTGCAGAGCTTGGCAGAAGGCAAGAGACAGAACTCTGCTTCGCTCGCTGGTTAAATACAAGCACGCATAGCACCACTCATTGAAACAGCTGAGGTCAGAGCCACTCATTGAAAAAGGTAACATCTCCCCATTATCTTAATCCCCATTGTCCTGCCATCCCCTCTCCCTGTCTTGGGAGGTGATGGGAACTCCCCCTCTCGCTTTAGGGGGGTAAAGGTGTCGAGTCTGTTGCCATGGCGTCCTGTGAAGTCATAAGTCTTCACACGGCGGTGAGATTCCTTTGTTCTTTCAGAGGTGTGAAGTTCCTTTGTATATTCTGTCCCAAACATTTCCACATGCTCTAACAAATGTAGGTATGGAATATATGAGTGATATATACCACAGGCCCCCCAAACAACTATGAAGGAACACAGAAAGATTCACAGTCTAGGGTAATTACTAAGACATACTACGTGTTACAGCCGTTGCCACAGAAGAAACTTTCAAGCAGCCATGCTCCTAAGAGAGTCCAGTGAAAACATAACAGCATAGTATAATCATAAATCAGTCCTAAACTGTTGCGGCACAATTAGCGAAAATTTGCAGAGTGGTGTAATCAGTCCCTGTGTAGTCTGGGTTTCAATCTTCTCCCAAAGCTGCTGTAGGTCGGTTTAGGCGTCCTGCTGGGACCTTGTTGTGAGGAATCTGCAGTGTGGGAAGGAGAGAGATTATCTGTTCCCTGCCTGGGGGCTGAGACTTTTTCCTTGGGGGGTCTACCTCGCCGAGGTGCTCGAGCCAGCTGTGTGGGTTCGTCTCTCAACAAGAAGGCAGGTTTGAGTCTGTCAGTGCTGACCGTTTCATTTCGATCCCCATAATCAAGCACAAAGTGTTTGTCACCATTTTCCAGCACTCTATATGGGCCATCGTATACTGGGCGTAACGTTGGTTTTAGAGCTTCATGCTTAACAAAAACAAACTCAGCGTTTTTTAAAGTTTGAGGAACAAAAACTCGCGGAAAGGAGTGATGAGCTGGACCGTGGAGAGAGTCCGGACTGTTACTGCCTAAAAACCTTGGGACTGGGAGGTGCCCTGGTTCTGGGTTTTCTGGTAAAAATTCACCTGGGAGTCTGATAGGCTGAGCAAAGACTAATTCTGCAGGGGAAGCGTCTAAATCCTCTTTAGGTGCCGCACGCAACCCCAATAAAACCCAGGGAAGTTTATTTACCCAATTTGTGTCCGTTAATGAGGCCCTGAGGGCGGCCTTTAAGGACCTGTGAAAACGCTCGCATAACCCATTAGCCTGAGGGTGATAAGCGGTGGTACGGTGAATTGTTGCCCCTAAACTGTTGGACATGGCTGACCAGAGCTCTGAGACAAATTGAGGCCCCCTATCTGATGTGATGTCTGATGGGACGCCAAAACGTGCCACCCAATTTGTTAGAAAAACGCGAGCGACTTCCTCCGCTGTAGTTGCCGCTAGAGGGACTGCCTCTGGCCAGCGTGTGGTGCGGTCTATCATTGTTAGCAGGTGTGTGAAACCCTGGGAGGAAGGCAGCGGCCCCACGAGGTCGACATGAATGTGGTCGAACCTTCTAGCAGGGATTGGAAAAGGCTCCAGAGGGGCTTTAGTGTGTTTGTGTACTTTGGCGCGCTGACAAGGAATGCAAGTTTTTGCCCATTCTTTTACGTTTTTGCGCAGGCCTGGCCACACAAACTTTTCGGCAACCATTTTGACCGAGGCGCGCACACCTGGGTGCGCGAGGGAGTGAATTGCGTCGAAAATGCGGCGGCGCCAAGCAGCTGGTACTAACGGGCGAGGTCGGCCGGTTGAAACATCGCATATTAGGGGGGGCACGCCGTCGCGCACCCCTTTTTCCTCCAGCCTTAACCCTGTTGGTCCAGACAGGAGCGCGCGCACGTCCGCATCACTACCTTGTTCTTCCGCCATGGCTGCATAATCTATCCCTTCATGGATAGGTGCTGCATATGTGTTTGCGTTAGAGAAAAGCTGAGCTGCTGAAGCAGTGTAATCTGTCTCCTCGTGCTCTGGCGGTGCCACAGCGCGAGAGAGACAGTCCGCTACTACGTTAAGTTTGCCCGCTACATGTCGAATGTCTGTGGTGAACTCTGAAATCGCAGCTAGCTGTCTTTGTTGTCTGCCCGACCAAGGTTCTGAAATTTTAGCCATAGCAAAAGTGAGCGGTTTATGGTCCACAAAAGCCGTGAAACTCCGCCCTTCTAACCAAAACTGGAAGTGGCGGATGGATAAATGGAGCGCCAGCAGCTCCCTGTCAAAAGTGCTGTATTTGCGTTCCGTCGGGTTTAGCGATTTGCTAAAAAATGCTAAAGGTTGCCAGACCCCCTTGACAAGTTGTTCTACAACTGCCCCTATGGTCAAGTCTGAAGCATCTGTGGTTAGAGCAATGCGGGCCGAGGGATCTGGATGGACTAACATTGTGGCGTTAGCTAGGGTGTTTTTAACTTCCGCAAAAGCGCGTTCGCGTTCCGGGGTCCATTCGGCCGCGTTGGAATTTTTCTTTTTTTTAAGCGCGTCATACAGGGGCTGCATGAGCTGAGCTGCATGAGGGAGGAAACGGTTGTAAAAATTAACCATCCCCCAAAATTCCTGTAGCGATTTGACTGTTTGGGGCCGTGGAAAACCTTCTATCGCATGAATTTTGTCTGGAAGCGGAGCTGCCCCTTTCGGGGAGACTCTGTGTCCCAAAAAATCAATTTGCGATACGCCGAATTTGCATTTGGCTGGATTAATTATTAATCCGTGCTCTTCTAGCCTCTGAAAAACGGTAGTGAGATGCTGCTCGTGCTCTTCCTCCGATGAGCTGGCTACCAGCATGTCGTCGAGGTAGACGAAAACAAAGGGGAGGTCGCGTAAGACTGCGTCCATCATACGTTGAAAAGTCTGAGCAGCACCTTTGAGGCCGAAAGGCATTCGCAGGAATTCAAAAAGGCCGAAAGGGGTTATAACCGCTGTTTTAGGAATGTCTTCAGCTCGGACTGGAACTTGGTGATAACCGCGGACTAAGTCTATCTTTGAAAAAATGCGCGCGCCCGCTAAATGCAGTGAAAAATCCTGTATATGAGGGATGGGGTAGCGGTCATGCGCTGTAGCGTTGTTTAATCTGCGGTAATCTCCGCATGGTCTCCAAGAACCGTTGGATTTCGGAACCATGTGAAGTGGTGAAGCCCAAGGGCTCTTTGAACGTCAGCAAATGCCTAATTTTTCAAGAGCTGCAAATTCGTCCCTTGCTATGTTGAGCTTGGCTGCGTCTAAGCGGCGAGCTTTGGCAAAAACGGGAGGTCCCGTTGTTGGAATGAAGTGTTTAACCCCGTGTTTGGCTACAGTGGCTGAAAATTTGGGGGTTGTGAGTGCTGGAAATTGGGTGAGGAGTTGCTCAAACTTACCTCCTGCCGTGGTGACGTTGGCCTGCACAGGTGGTGGAGAGACTCGAGCTGAGCATGGAATAGAAGCAAAAGATAGTGCATTAACCAGGCGCCTATTTGCTAGATCAACTAATAACCCATGTGCACATAGAAAATCAGCGCCTAACAAGTTAAAACTCACCGCCGCTACAACAAATGTCCATCTGTAGCTGCGGCCGTGAATGAGGAGGTGCAGGCTCTTTTCACCGAACGTGTCGATGTCCGAACCGCTGGCTGCCACTGCTCCATTGCCCCGGGTGCCCATGGCTCGATCTGCGTGGGAGGGCATGATGAAACTCAGCTGAGCTCCCGTGTCGATGAGGAACTGCTTGCCTGTGTGTCCATCCGTCACGTATAACAGCTTGTTTTTCTCGCCGAGAATCGCTGCCGTTAACGGCCCTCGGCTTGGGCGTTTTCCCGACATCGTGAACTTGCAGGGGGGAACGCATTTTTGGGCTTTCTCGGCGAAGTGGTGGTGATAATAACAGTCGTCGATCTGTTTGTTACGCTTGGGCCGCTCCGCTGTCACCGTGGGTTGTGGCTCTCCATGGCTCGGGGTGTCAGTTTTGAGGTCCGCGGATGCCGCTGTAGGTGTCCGCTCCTTGCAGGCGTTGACGAGCCGATAAGCCTCGCTGGCCAGTGTGCGGAAGTCTTGGTGGGTGTCGCACTTCATATTGGTGAGTGTCCCTCTCATGTGTGGTGGAAGTGTGCTGAGGAAAATAAACTGGAAAAGGAAATTGTCGTTGTCCTCCTCCTTAAGCTGCAGCAAATCCTCCATGAGGGACTTCGGATTGCCCCCTTTGTGGCCGTAGATCGCCAGGATCCTCTCGGCTCTTTCCTCCGCTGATGGGACATAGTTCGCCACGATGGTCGCCTTGAGCGTCTCATACTTGTCCCGGGCCAGTGGTCGCCGGATCAAGCTCCGCACAAATCTCGAAGTGGCGGAGTCGAGCTTGGAGACGATATGGTAGAATTTTGTATCGTCTGCTGTGATGCCCGCCAGTATGAACTGGGCTTCAGCCTGTAGAAACCAAGAGGCGGGGTCTTCTTGCCAGAAGTCTGGCAGCTGGACAGCGACGGCGTTCATGCACACCATCACTGTTGTGCCCGCCGGGTGAGAGTGCCTTGCCTCGGCTCTCACGGCGATGCTGGAGCTTGGTTGAGCTCTCTCGGTACCTTCTGCCGGGGGGAACAGCTGTCTGCTTGTTCCCTCGTCTGCGTTGCCGCTGGCGTAAGTCAGATTCGCCGCGGATGAGTCGCTTGAAGAACGCCTCAGGTCCATACTCGCGTCAAGGTCACCAGTGTAGAAGAGCTGGAAATAACGAGGCGGTTTTGTATCACAAAAGTAGAGTCTTTAATGAACAAACCCTTCTATCTTGTCTCATCTGGTGCAGAGCTTGGCAGAAGGCAAGAGACAGAACTCTGCTTCGCTCGCTGGTTAAATACAAGCACGCATAGCACCACTCATTGAAACAGCTGAGGTCAGAGCCACTCATTGAAAAAGGTAACATCTCCCCGTTATCTTAATCCCCATTGTCCTGCCATCCCCTCTCCCTGTCTTGGGAGGTGATGGGAACTCCCCCTCTCGCTTTAGGGGGGTAAAGGTCTCGAGTCTGTTGCCATGGCGTCCTGTGACGTCATGAGTCTTCACACGGCGGTGAGATTCCTTTGTTCTTTCAGAGGTGTGAAGTTCCTTTGTATATTATGTCCCAAACATTTCCACATGCTCTAACAAATGTAGGTATGGAATATATGAGTGATATATACCACACTTCCTCATTTAATAATGGAAGTGGATCAGAGCAAATTGAAGCTGAAACCTTTGTAAATACTGAACAGCGACCACAAGATATTTTAGGTGATATTGACCCAGATAACTACTGTAATCATATTAACATAAGTGTAGTGTGGAGTGTGTGAAATCACAGGCAGATTTATTTCAAATGATTTATTGCACACTCACATCTCACGAGCGCAGAACAGAATGAACTTTTTATCAGAGACTCTCCTCTTAAGTTTCATGGCTTACATCACACACAACAGGACATCTGCATCACACTGCATTCAACCCCCTAGATCCTTGACTCCTTCCTGCTATCTCACCAGGAGCCTCCTGCTCTTTGATTTCCCATGCTTATCCACTGTCTCTTGTCTGAGATGCTAGAAATCTGGCTCTCCCAAGGTGCTACAAATACCCCCCCCCCCAGCATCTTAGATAGGACAATAGAATAACAGTCCACATGCTGTGATAGAACAACAGAACATCAGTCCACATGCTGTTTGGGCTTCCGTCTCCTCCCGTATCTGCTGTAACTGGGTTTTACCGCCTCCACGGCGCTGTTGTGCAGGTGGGAGGTTGCTGGGAGGGGGGCCACTTTGGTCTGTCCGTGTGGCTGCTCTGGCGAATCATTTCCCTGATGAGCTCTCCGTGGGGGTCTTCCACACTGAGGGGCCCTAGCCAACAGCACTTGCTCGTCCGCTACAACGAAAGCGGGTTTGAGTCTGTCTATGCCAATTTTTTCCCTCCTACCCCCCAAGTCTAGCAAAAAATGCTTATCCCCTGTTTCCAACACTCTGAACAGTCCATCATAGGGTGGGCGCAATGGAGGGAGGTGGGCATCGTGTCTGACAAACACGAACTCCCCGCTCTTCAAAGTTTTAGGCACAAAAACACGCGGAAAACTGTGGTGGGCAGGGCCTGGCAGCGTGCCTGTGTTTGCGCTATGCTGCAAAAGCTGAGACGAGGAGCTTCCCGGAGCAGGATTATCTGGTAGAAATTCCCCGGGCAGCCGTAGTGGCTGCGTAAAAACGAGCTCTGCCGGGGAAGCTTCTAGATCCTCTTTCGGCATGGAGCGCAACCCCAATAAAACCCACGGCAGCCTGTCTACCCAATTTGCATCCGTCAATGAAGCCCTGAGTGCTGCTTTCAGTGATCTATGAAAACGCTCGCATAACCCATTGGCCTGTGGGTTATACGCAGTTGTGCAGTGAATTGTAACACCCAGGCTGCGGGCCATCGCAGACAAGAGTTCGGAAACAAATTGAGGGCCCCTGTCGGACGTAATGTCCGACGGGACTCCAAAACGCGCCACCCATGCTGTTAAAAAAGCGCGTGCTACGTCTGCGGACGTGGTTGCCGCGAGCGGAACCACTTCTGGCCAGTGCGTGGTGCGGTCCACCATTGTCAGGAGGTGCGTGCACCCCTGTGATGGCGGGAGGGGGCCCACGAGGTCCACGTGAACATGGTCGAACCTCTTAGCCGGAATACGAAACGGCTCCAAGGGAGCCTTCGTGTGTCTGTGTACCTTGGCTCGTTGGCACGCCACACAGGCTGCAGCCCACTCTTTCACTTGTTTGTGTAGGCTCGGCCACACAAACTTCTTTCCCACCATTTTGACCGACGTGCGCACTCCTGGGTGCGCCAGGGTGTGAATCGACTCAAACACGTGGCGGCGCCACGCGGCCGGGACCATGGGACGCGGGCGACCCGTGGAGACATCACAGACTAGGGGGGCATGCCGTCTTGCAGCACCCTGCTCTCCAGCCTTAACCCTGTTGATCCAGACTGGAGTGCGCGCACGTCTGCATCGCTAATCTGCTCCGCGGCCATGGCTGCGTAATCTATCCCCACACAGACCGGGGCCACCACGGCGTGCGAGAGACAGTCCTCCACTACATTCAGTTTACCCGACACATGCTGAATTTCGGTAGTAAACTCTGAGATCGCGGCCAGCTGTCTCTGCTGCCGGCCCGACCACGGTTCTGAAACCTTGGCCATCGCGAATGTTAGCGGCTTGTGGTCCACGAACGCGGTGAAGCTGCGCCCTTCCAGCCAGAACTGGAAGTGGCGAATGGCCTGGTGGAGAGCTAGCAACTCTCTGTCGAACGCGCTTTATTTACGTTCACTGTTGCGCAAAGTTCTGCTGAAAAAGGCGAGTGGCTGCCAAGCCCCGGCGACGCGCTGCTCCATGACAGCCCCTATGGCCACATCTGAAGCATCGGTGGTGAGCGCTATGCGGGCCGTCGGGTCTGGATTTGCCAGCAGTGCGGCGTTTGCCAGGGCTGCTTTAACTTCCGAGAACGCCCGCTCTCGCTCCGGGGTCCATTTGACCCTATCCGCGGGTTTCTGTTTTTTGAGCGTGGCATACAATGGTTGCATGAGCTGCGCCGCGCGGGGAAGGAAACGGTTATAAAAGTTCACCATTCCCAAAAATTCTTGCAGCGCACTGACCGTTTGAGACTGGGGAAAATCTGCCACGGCGCGCACTTTGTCGGGCAGTGGGATCGCTCCTTCTGGAGAGACGAGGTGCCCCAAAAAATCAATCTCCGTTACGCCGAACTGGCATTTCGCCAGGTTGATTATTAACCCGTGCTCCTCCAACCTCCGGAAAACCGTTGTGAGGTGGGTTTCGTGTTTGTCTTCGGATGTGCTGGCTACCAGGATATCGTCCAGGTAGACGAACACGAACGGGAGATCGCGCAGCACTGCATCCATCATGGCTGGAACGTCTGTTCTGCTCCTTTTAACCCGAATGGCATGCGCAGGAACTCGAATAGACCGAACGGAGTTATTACCGTTGTTTTGGGTACATCCTCAGCGCGCACTGGGACTTCATGGTAACCGCGGACCAGGTCTATTTTGGAAAAAATGCGTGCTCCGGCAAGGTGAATGGAAAAATCCTGTATGTGGGGAATTGGGTAGCAGTCGTGCGCCGTGGCGTTGTTCAACCTGCGAAAATCACCGCACGGTCGCCACGATCCCTCAGCCTTAGGGACCATGTATAGTGGGGAAGCCCATGGGCTGTTCGAGCGCCTGATGATGCCCAACCTTTCCAGGATGGCGAACTCCTCGCGCGCTATGGCCAGTTTAGCTGCGTCCAAGCGCCGAGGTCTTGCAAAAACGGGCGGCCTGGTGGTGGTGATAAAGTGCTCCACCCCGTGTTTAGTGATGGCCGCGGAAAACGTTGGGACCGTGAGTGCTGGGAACTGAGTGAGCAGTGTGTGGAACTTACCGCCTGTAGCTGTGACGTTGGCTTGTGCTGTTGGCTGGGTCACTCGAGCTATACAGGGGACAGAATCAAAGGACAGTGCATTAACCAGGCGCCTGTTAACAACATCAACCAGTAAACCATGTGCACACAGAAAATCAGCCCCCAGTATATGGTAATTCAGTGCTGCTATGACAAAAGTCCACTCATATGTACGGCCGTGTAGACATAAGAGCAGAGTCCTCTCACCAAAGGTCTTAATATCCGAGCCGTTTGCTGCCAACATCCCGGGGCCACTAGATCCTGCCAGCCGGTCAGCGTAGGTTGGCCGGATGAAGCTCTTCTGGGCTCCGGTGTCCACAAGGAAACGCCTCCCCGAGCGTGCGTCCGTTAGGTAGAGCAACTTGTTCTCTTCACCGAGGGTCGCTGCTGCTACCGACCCCCGGCCTTGGCGTTTTCCCGAGCGCTGGAATTGGCACGGTGGCGCACATCTGCGTGCGTTCTCTCCGAAGCGGCAGTGGTAGGAACAGAGCGTGTCTCTCTGGCGCTCCTTGGTCCCCGCTGCTGCTACCGTCGGTGGCTCCTCGCCTCCTCTGGTCATCTCGCTGGGCTCCGCCGCTGCCGCATTGACTGTGATCGCCCTGGTGGTGATGATGATCCGGTCTGCCTCCTGGGCTAGCGCATGGTAGTCTCGCGCGGCCAGCGACGGCGAATTGGCCAGAACCGCTCTCGCTACTGTTGGAAGGTTCCGGAGGAAGAGGTGAGCAAACAGAAAGTGCCCGTCATCCGTGCCCATTAACGCCAGCATCTTCTCCATCAGGTCTACGGCCGAACCATCTCCTAGCTCGGTCCGCGTCAGGATCCTCTCCGCTCTCTCACAGTCCGAGAGCGTGTAGCACTGGATGAGCGCAGCCTTGAGCGCCTCGTATCTGTTGCTGGCTGGTGGCTGATCGAGCAGGCTCGCTACCTGTTGAGTTGTGCGGGCGTCGAGCGCTGCGACCATATGGTAGAATCTCGTGTCATCTGCCGTTACTCCCTGGAGGGCGAACTGGGCCTCGGTGAGGTGGAACCAAGAGCGTGGGTTGTGCTGCCAGAAATCCGGTAGCTTGACTGAAACCGCACACGCGTGGCTGGAGGTTCCAGTCCAGGCTGTCTGTGGGATGGCTGCCGCCTCGCTGTAGCTTCCTGACCGGGCCGGCTCCGGGGATCTTGCCTCGTGTTCCATAATACGTCTTGGGTCACCAGTGTGGAGTGTATGAAATCACAGGCAGATTCATTTCAAATGATTTATTGCACACTCACATCTCACGAGCACAGAACAGAATGAACTTTTTTTTTATCAGAGACTCTCCTCTTAAGTTTCATGGCTTACATCACACACAACAGGACATTTGCATCACACTGCATTCAACCCCCTAGATCCTTGACTTCTTCCTGCTATCTCACCAGGAGCCTCCTGCTCTTTGATCTCCCATGCTTATTCACTGTCTCTTGTCTGAGATGCTAGAAATCTGGCTCTCCCAAGGTGTTACAGTGTACTTATTATGATGAACAACAATTAAATGGAATTATGAACTTGGATCAGACATTGACAATAATACATATTAATAGTAGGACTCTATATGCCAACTTTGATAGTATTAAGCAGTTTTTAAATCAATTTAACACCCCATTTAGGATTATAGCAATAAGTGAAACATGGATTAATGAAGAAAGAGATGAAAATTTTGAACTACATGGAAATGAGATGCACACACAAAATAGGAAATGTAAAAGTGGTGGTGGGGTAGCACCGTAAAGAAATTAATTAAAAAAAAAAAACATAAATACAAAAATTGCCCGTGGTTAACCAGGGGGCTACAAAATGCTTGTAAAAAGAAAAATTATCTCTATAAAAATTTCATTAAATTAAGAACTAAAGAATCTGAAATAAGATACAAAACATATAAAAATAAATTAACTGAAATAATACAAACTAGTAAAAAATATACTATAGGAAAATGTTAAATAAAAATAAAAATAATATAAAAGGAGTCTGGGACATATTAAATAAATAAAGGAAAAATGGAACTAAGAAAATGATATATCCAGAGTATTTTACTGATAATTGTGGTGACAATTATGATAAGAACATGGTAGTAAATAGAATGAATATTTTTTTGTAAATGTTGGACCAGAGTTGGCAGCAAAAATTCCAAACCAAGGAAGAGACACTGTGAGTGAGACACTGATTGGAAATAACCCTCGGTCAATCTTTTTCTCAGCGGTGGATGAACAAGAGGTAAAATCTGCTGCTGAAAAGTGTAAAAATAAATTATCTACTGATTGTGATGGTATTGATATGGCACTAGTAAAAAGAACTGTTGGTGGCATATTAAAACCATTTACATACACTACCGTTCAAAAGTTTGGGGTCACTTAGAAATTTCCTTATTTTTGAAAGAAAAGCACTTTTTTTCAATGAAGATAACTTTAAACTAATCAGAGATACACTCTATACATTGCTAATGTGGTAAATGACTATTCTAGCTGCAAATGTCTGGTTTTTGGTGCAATATCTACATAGGTGTATAGAGGCCCATTTCCAGCAACTATCACTCCAGTGTTCTAATGGTACAATGTGTTTGCTCATTGCGTCAGAAGGCTAATGGATGATTAGAAAACCCTTGTGCAATCATGTTAGGTCTGCAATGCTGTAATTGCTGCAAATGGAGGATTCTTTGATGAAAGCAAAGTTTGAAGGAAAAAATTATTATTTCAAATATAAATCATTATTTCTAACCTTGTCATTGTCTTGACTACTGTATATTTTCTATTCATTTTACAACTCATGGTGGTAAATAAGTGTGACTTTTCATGGAAAACACAAAACAATTGTCTGGGTGACCCCAAACTTTTGAACGGTAGTGTATATCTGTAATCTATCATTTCAAACTGGCTCATTCCCACAGAAAATGAAAATAGTAAAAGTGATACCATTATTCAAGCAAGAAAATAAACACCACAACATAAACTACAGACCAGCATCGCTGCTCCCAAAATTTTCAAAGATTCTGGAAAAAACTTTTCAACAACAGATTAGAGGACTTTTTAAATAAAGACGATCTGCTTAATCAGAATCAGTATGGATTTAGAGCAAAGAGTACAACATCACTGGCAAAAATGGAAGCAACACAGGAAGTAATAAATGCATTAGATCAAGGAAAATATGGCAATTGGTGTATTTATGGATTTTAGAAAAGCATTTGATACAATAAATCATTCAATACTTTTTGATAAACTGCAAATGTATAGTATTACAGGAATGGCACTGAACTGGGTTACAAGTAATTTATCTGAGATACAACAGTTTGTGAAGAAGGGAGAATGTCTGTCTGGGTGTATGGGAATTGCCTGTGGGGTCCCCCAGGGGTCAGTATTGGGCCCCAAATTATTTAACACACACACACACACACACACACACACACACACACACACACACACACATATATATATATATATATATATATATATATATATATATATATATATATATATATATATATATATATATATATATATATATATATATATATTCCAAGTTTCTAAATTAATAATAAATAATATTATTTGTTGATGATGCTAATATATTTTATTCTGGAAATAATTATAATCAACTAATCCATACTCTAAATAATGACTAAAATAAGCTTAAAAAGGGATGTATAGTAATAGTTATCACTAAATATAGATAAAACTAAGGTAATGCTATTTGGTAATTGTAAAAAATAAAGAAGATACACATATTCATATAGATAATGTAATTATTGAAAATATTAAGGTGATCAAATTTTTGGGTGTTATGCTAGATGAAAAATTTAGTTGGAAACCACACGTCAGATACATACAAAACAAAGTTGCAAAAAATATTACTATTACAAATAAAATTAAGCAAGTCCTAGATTACAAATCACTTCATATCTTGTATTGCTCATTAGTACTTCCATACTTGATCTATTGTATATAGGTCTGGGGTAGCAATTATAAAAGTACACTTAATTAATTGCTAATCTTACAAAAAAGGGCAGTCTGTGTTATGCACAAAGTCGGGTATCTGGAACATACTAATTTATTGTTTTTACATTCAAAGTTATTGAAATTACGGGATCTGGTTCATTATTATACAGCACAATTAATGTTTAAAATCAGTAAAAAAAAATTTTGCCACGCAACATACAAAATCTTTTCAGGGAGAGAGAAGGGAAATACAATTTATGGGGGAACACAAAATTTAAAATGCACCTAGTAAGATCTATTAGGAAGGGTTTTTTTTGTGTGTGTCTGTGTGTGGGATAAAATTGTGGAATGGGTTGGGGGAGAAACACAGGCAATTTCCAGACATCCATATATTTAAATCAACATATAACAAAATAATTTTGAGCAATATAAAAATAAAGGACCGTAATATTACAATGTGTCTTCAGTGAAGAAAGGTTGTTATTGTTGAATATATATGCTGAGTACTATTATTACTGATATGGCGCACATTTAGGGTGCATATATGGCATGCTTGTATGGTACGCATTTTCTCTCACATGTATTTAGTAGGCATGACGGTGCATACTCTGGAGACTTCAAACGTCCAAAAGGACCTGACCTGGCAGAGACCTCGGCAGGTGTGAAGTGGTTTCTGGAGAGACGGGAAGTCAGAGAGAATGTCCCAGCAGGAGCCCCCGAGGCGGCAGAGACAATAGAGACGCCAACGAGCCTCGGAGGCTATATGTTTACTGAAGGACTGTGGGTTGAGGGTGTGATATTTGATGTTGGGGGTTTTGTGCCTCTGGGGGTATAAGAGCTGTAAGGAAAGATTGTCCTGTCTCTTTTGTTGAGATACTTGCTTGTTAGAGGATGAGACTGCAAATAAACCTTTCCTGAGAAATAAACTCAGTCTCTTTTGTGAAGGCATCCTCTACACTGGTGACCTACGACAAACCATGGCCGGTGACGGCGAACTTTCCGCACCGGACTCTTCAGGAGCCAACCGGGTTAACGCAGCTACCACACTACAGCTGCCCGATTTCTGGCAACATAACCCGCGCTCCTGGTTTACCACTGTGGAGGCGCAGTTCCACCTTCGGGGAATCTCAGTGGACGCAACGAGGTTCTACCATGTCGTCGCGAAGCTGGACAGCCTCACAGTGCAGCGGGTGGAGAGCCTGACCAACCACCCGCCCCGAGATGACAAGTATGGCGCACTGAAAGCCGCCCTCATTCGAGCCTTCACTCCCTCACTGGGGGAGCGAGCAGAGAAGCTCCTGGCACTGACAGAAGGGGAAGCAGACAGGCCGGCAGATCTGATGGCGAAGATGATGAGCCTGAGAGGCGAGGATGACGACAGCTTTATCTTCGCCCACCTCTTCCTCAGAACGCTCCCACCAGCAGTGAGAGTCACCCTGGCCAGCTCACAGCTACTCAACAACCGTGACTACCACGAACTGGGCCAGGAGGCGCAGCGGCTCGTCGATGCCCATAGACGGCACGCAGCCATGACGGCAGCGGCAGAGCTGAATGCCCCCCCGCGAGATGAGGGGAGACCAGAGGCTGCGGCACCGGATCCACTGACGGCAGCAGCGGCAGACGCCAGGAGAAGCGGAGCTGACAACACCCTCTGTTTCTACCATCGACGCTTCGCCGAGAGAGCGCGCAGATGCGTCCCACTGTGCCGGTACCAGTGCCAGGGAAACGCCAAGACCGGGAGCCGGTAGCAGCTGCGACTCTCGGCACGAAGAACAAGCTGCTTTTCGTGACAGACGCAAATTCAGGGAAAGAGTTCCTGGTGGACACAGGCTCCCAGCTAAGTTTTGTCAAGCCTGCCTACGCGGACATGCTGACGCCTGCCAGCGGACCCCTGGTGTTAGCGGCAAACGGCTCCACGATCAAAACCTATGGGGAGAAGACGCTCCTCCTGTCCTTCCACGGGCGCACCTTCGAGTGGACCTTCGTTGTAGCTGCAGTTAACAACAACCTGCTAGGTGCTGACTTTTTATGCTCAAACAGTTTGTTAGTTGATCTTGCTAATAGACGTATTGTAAATGCACTGTCTTTCTACTCTATCTCCTGCACAGCTCGGGTGGCCCTGCCTTCTGCACATCCCAATGTCACAGCTGCGGGTGGTAAGTTTCATGCATTACTCAACCAGTTCCCAACACTCACGGTCCCAACATTTTCAGCGTCAGTTGTCAAACACGGGGTCGAGCATTTCATAACCACCTCTGGCCCCCCTGTTTTTGCAAAAGCTCGGCGCTTGGACCCAGCTAAACTGGCCATCGCGCACGAGGAATTCGCCAACTTGGAAAAATTGGGCATTGTTAGACGCTCGAAAAGCCCTTGGTCATCACCCCTGCACATGGTGCCCAAGGCTGACGGCTCGTGGCGCCCTTGCGGTGATTTCCGCAGATTAAATAATGCTTCAGCACACGACCGCTACCCGATTCCGCACATCCAGGATTTTTCGGCACATTTGGCGGGGGTGCGCATCTTTTCCAAAATAGATTTGGTGCGCGGTTATCACCAAGTTCCAGTCCGCGCGCAAGACATACCCAAAATGGCAGTTATAACCCCTTTCGGGCTTTTCGAGTTTTTGCACATGCCTTTTGGCCTCAAAGGCGCCGCGCAGACGTTCCAACGCATGATGGATGCAGTGCTGCGCGGCCTCCCTTTCGTGTTCGCTTATTTGGATGATATTTTGGTAGCCAGTGCATCCGAAGCCGAGCACGAACGCCACCTCACAGCCATTTTTCAGAGGCTGACAGAGCACGGGCTGATCATTAACCCAGCGAAATGCCAATTCGGGGTAGAGCAAATCGATTTTTTGGGACACCGCGTGTCTCCAGAGGGCGCGGTCCCGCTGCCGGATAAAGTGTGGGCGATAACGGATTTCCCCCCAACCGCAGACAGTTAAGGCACTGCAAGAATTTTTGGGGATGGTCAATTTTAATAACCGTTTCCTCCCCAATGCGGCACGGCTCATGCACCCATTGTACGCGGCATTAAAGAAACAAAAACCTACAGCTAAGGTCGAGTGGTCCCCGGACCGGGAGCGCGCTTTCTCACAGGTCAAATCGGCCCTCGCGAACGCTGCGTTATTGGGACACCCGGTGCCAGCAGCTCGCATGGCGCTAACCACGGACGCTTCCGACGTGGCAGTGGGAGCGGTTGTCGAGCAACTGGTAGCAGGGAGCTGGCAACCACTTGCGTTTTTCAGCAAAACATTGCGCGATAACGAGCGTAAATACAGCGCATTTGATAGGGAGCTTTTAGCCCTGCATTTGGCCATCCGCCACTTCCAGTTCTGGTTGGAAGGGCACCGTTTCACCGTGTTTGTAGACCATAAACCATTAACTTTTGCAATGGCTAAAATTTCAGAGCCTTGATCGGGTCGACAACAGAGACAGCTGGCCGCAATTTCGGAGTTTACCACCGACATTCAACATGTGGCGGGTAAACACAATGTAGTAGCAGATTGTCTCTCGCGCGCAGTTGCACTGCCAGGCCCCCAGGGGGCAGACTCAGTGGCTGTAGACTCGGGCCAGGCTTGCGGCGCGGAAGCGCTCACAGCCCCGGTCTGCGTTGGGTTAGATTATGCAGCCATGGCTGCCGAGCAGGTTAACGATGTGGACGTGCGCGCGCTCCAGTCTGGGCCAACAGGGCTAAGGCTGGAGCACAGGGTGCATCAAAGAGGTATGCCTCCCCTAATCTGCGATATCTCCACGGGGCGCCCCTGCCCCGTGGTCCCGGCTGTGTGGCGTCGCCGTGTTTTTGACTTAATACATTCGCTGGCACACCCGGGCGTTCGCGCGTCGATCAAAATGGTGGGAGAGAAGTTTGTTTGGCCGGGGCTGCGTAAACAGGTCAAAGAATGGGCCGCAGCCTGCGCAGCGTGTCAAAGAGCAAAGGTACACAAGCACATGCGGGCCCCTCTGGAACCTTTTCACATCCCAGCCAAACGCTTCGACAACGTGCATGTCGACTTGGTGGGACCCCTCCCGCTGTCACAGGGGTTCACACACCTTCTAACTATGGTGGACTGCACTACGTGCTGGCCAGAGGCGATTCCCCTGGCGTCAACCACAGCAGCAGAAGTTGCACGCGCTTTTTTAACGGCTTGGGTCGCGCGCTTTGGAGTCCCGTCAGACATAACGTCTGACAGAGGACCCCAATTTGTTTCCGAGCTCTGGTCGTCCATGGCACTCAGCCTGGGAGTGAAAATTCATCGCACAACTGCATATAACCCTCAGGCCAACGGTTTGTGCGAACGCTTTCACCGGTCATTGAAAGAAGCCCTCAGAGCGGCTCTCACGGACACAAATTGGGTTGATAAGCTTCCATGGGTTTTATTAGGGTTGCGTTCAGCACCTAAAGAAGATTTGCAGGCCTCTCCGGCCGAACTTGTCTTTGCCCAACCTCTCCGGTTACCGGGAGAATTCCTTCCTGAGAACCCCGCACCAGATCGCCCCCCCCGCTCAGCTGCTGCAGAGCGACGCGGGATCAAACACCCTCCCCGGTCCAGTTCATCACAGTTTCCCACGCGTTTTTGTGCCTAAAGCCTTAAAGAATGCAGAATTTGTCTTTGTTAGACACGACGCACAGAGGTTAGGTTTAAGACCACCTTATGATGGACCGTTCAGAGTGTTAGAAACCGGGGAAAAGCATTTTTTGCTCGATTTGGGAGACAGGAGGGAATTAGTCTGCATTAACAGACTCAAACCTGCTTTTGTGTTAGCTGATGAACAGGTACAGTTGGCCAGGGCCCCCCGCCGCGGCAGGCCGCCGGGGAGACATTCTGCTAAGCTTTCACAACGATGTGCTAATGACTCTGATCCACAGATGCAAGAGACAGCCACAGGCAGAGCGAGACCAGCTCACAGCAGATATGGCAGGAAGTTGAAGCCCAGGCAGTTGGATGTGTGATCTGTTGTGCCAATTTTTTTTCTCGTTCTGTGTGATATGTCATGATTCTATGCATCTGAGGTGTAACTTGTCCTTATTTAGACGTTTGGGGGGGGGGGGGGTTATATGGCGCACATTTAGGGCGCATATATGGCATGCTTGTATGGTACGCATTTTCTCTCACAAGTATTTAGTAGGCATGACAGTGCATACTCTGGAGACTTCAAACGTCCAAAAGGACCTGACCCGGCAGAGACCTCGGCAGGTGTGAAGTGGTTTCTGGAGAGACGGGAAGTCAGAGAGAATGTCCCAGCAGGAGCCCCCGAGGCGGAAGAGACAATAGAGACGCCAACGAGCCTCGGAGGCTATATGTTTACTGAAGGACTGTGGGGTCATATGTTTACTGAAGGACTGTGGGTTGAGGGTGTGATATTTGATGTTGGGGGTTTTGTGCCTCTGGGGGTATAAGAGCTGTGAGGGAAGATTGTCCTGTCAATTTTGTTGAGATACTTGCTTGTTAGAGGATGAGACTCAAATAAACCTTTCCTGAGAAATCAACTCAGTCTCTTTTGTGAAGGCATCTTCTACACTGATATCATTATTACTAGAATATTACAACAGTATTATAGTATTAGGATTGTTGTTAGGATGGAATTATTTGAAGTATTATATAGGCCAGGTTGTATTATTATTATTATTATTATTATTATTATTATTATTATTATTATTATTATCATCATCTGTGTGGAGTTTGCATGTTCTCCCCGTGTCTGCGTGGGTTTACCCCGGAATTTCTCCGGTTTCCTCCCACATGCCAAAAACATGCAAGTTAGGTTAATTGCCATCAAACTGGGGATTCTAAATTGTCCTTAGGTATGACTGTGAGAGTGAATGGTTGTCTGTCTCTCTGTGTTGACCCTGCGATGGACTGGCGATCTGTCCAGGGTAAACCCTGGCTCTCGCCCAAAGATGCTGGGATAGGCTCCAGCTCCCCCGCGACCCGAAAAGGATTATGCGGAAGGAGATGAATTATTATTATTATTATTATTATTATTATTGTTGTTGTTGTTGTTGTTGTTGTTGTTGTTGTTGTAACTACTATATGGCTACCTATTATTATGGATATTATTATTATATGGTTACTTATTGCACCTAGGTATTGTAAGCCATGTGGGGGTATATGGTGGTAAATATGGTGATTATGATGATGATAATATTGTTTATAATTATATTAAACATACCAGAAGTATTTATTTATTATTATTACAATTATTATTAGATGTTGGTATTATTGTCAATATAAACTATCATTGGTGTATCATTTCTATTGCATAATTTATTTCTAAGATGTATCATATATTTTGGTATTGTATAATGAATGTAATTGTGGGATGAATAATGACTAGAATGATATTATAATTTATTGGGTATGGAGAAGGGGTGGGACTATATAAGCGTTGGCTTCTTCCCACTCATTTTGAACAAGGATTTTTTTATTTTTATTTTATTTTTTTGGATTTTATTTTTGCTTTTATTTATTTATTTTTGTCTGGATGTTCAAATAAATAAAATCAATCAATCACTTCTGAGTGGTCAAATGTTGGCCAGGGACCAGGGCCTCTATGCACTAAGGGGCAAATTTACTAATGTGCTGTGCCATCGCAAAACCCTGTTTTGGCATTAAAAAGCTACTGCTGAGATTTACTAAAGTGTGCAGGGCAAAGTTAGTGGTGGAAAGGCGTCGACTATGTTAATTTTGCACCTGGCCTCATTGCACATGTATTTGAGGGAGTTGTCATGTCAACTCGCAAATTTGAGGAAGGGGAGTATTTCAACGACTGGTGCAAGGTGATTTACGAAGGTTTGCAGTTGTCAATCTCTTGGGAAATGCGCCAGGACTTAAAGTAAAAAAAAAGCTTGTATTAATTAATCAGCGCCTGATGGCAGCGATCGTTGATGCTGAGACACCAGCGAGAACCGAGGCTATGTGGCCGATGAAAGCTTCTCCCTGCACGTGACTTGATTTGGCATCACAGAGCAGATTAATATGAACAGAAACAATCTCACAGAGATCAGTGTTGTGCTGAACTGGACATCGGCAAGCAGAGATTTTTTAAAAATTTAATTAGTTTACATCTAGCATAATAATAATAATAATAATAATAATAATAATAATAATAATAATAATAATAATAATAAAATAATAATAATAATAATAATAATAATAATTTGTTTCATTTATAACACACTTTACTTCTCGGGGCAAAATCTCTCCACAAATAGGATTAAGAACAAAAATCAAAGCAAACATTAAATGCATACTGACATGTTTACACTAAAACCCAAGCACAGACAACAGACTCAGTTGGAATCATAATGATCTTTATTGATAAAGTGAATGTGTGTGGAAGTGTGTGTGTGTGCAGAGCGAGTAAGGTCTGGCAACCCTGCAGTTAGAGTGGGGAGAAAGGGATATTAGTTTCTGTACAACAGTAGACTGAATTGGCTGAATAATTAATAATCTTATGGAGCAGGGGAAGAAGCAGAAGCACAAAGAGGCAGCTCTGTCCTTTTCCAGGTCACCAGGGTTCCGCTGAGGTGAAGGAGGTGCCTGTGCTGATAATTACAGTGCTGGGTGCAGGCGGAGACCTTCACTGAGGGGGAGAGAGGAGAGATTCAGTCCAGGGAAGCAGAGGCACTTACTGAGCTGGAGACAAGGAGGGGTCTCCGGCACATGGGCTGAGATCTGGTCCACCGCCTGGAGTTGGGGAAGGTCTGCCTGGAGATTGGTCCACCTGTGCACAGGGAAGGGAAACAGGAGAAGGCAGGAGCAGAAGGAGATTGAATCCAATAATGGTAGCTTACAGTTGAGTTGGGGAGACGAAGCTCCCAGATGATGAGGTGCAGATAACTTGGATGAAAGGGAGGCGAAACTCCCTGCTGAAGAGAAGGGTAAACTTGAGTTGTGGAGTTCTTTAACTCTGTTGGAGTGTTGACGTCTCTTTGCAGGTGTGCAGGGCTCCACTCCTAATAAAGGCAGCCTAATTATTAGGAGAAGGTGTGGATGGAACCACAGCTGTGTAAGATAATTAGTGAACAGGGAAAACACACAGCACGGATTACTACAGTACCCCCCCCCCCCCCCATGGGATACTTCCTCACTTCCTCCGGCCCATACCCGGCCCAATCCACCAGGTACTGGAAATCTCGCCCCCTGCTTCCCATGTCCAGAATGCGGTTTACCTTGAATGCTGGACCACCATCGATCATCACTGGAGGGGACGGCGGCTTGGACGGAGGACACAGAAGACTGGAGGAAAATAGCTTTACCAGGGAAACATGGAAGGTGGGACAGATACGAAGGATAGGAGGAAGAGAGAGGCAGAAAGCAACTGGATTGACTATGTGAGAGATGGGATAAGGGCCAATGAAGTGAGGAGAAAGCTTCTTAGATTCAGCTTTCAAGTTATTGTTCTTAGTAGAAAGCCATACCTTTTATCCAACCTGGTAGTGCCGAGCCGGGGTCCTCTGGCGATCTCAGAGTTGTGACCAGCAGTGCGTTGAAGAGCAGCCCTGGTAGACATCCAAATCCATCAACATTATTTGATGTGAGCCTGCGCTGATGGAACGGCAATCTCCACCTCCTCCTCTGTGAACAGAGGAGGGTTGTAACCAAAAGAAATCACAATGGGGAAGAGGCCCGTGGCTACTGAAATGGCGGAGTTGCGCACGTACTCAGTCCAAGGTAAGTATGAACTCCATGATGCAGGATTGGAGGCAGTGACACACCTCAGGGCAGCCTCTAGTTCTTGATTAGTGCGCTCACACTGGCCATTACTCTGAGGATGATAACCCGAAGATAAGCTGACCGTTGCCCCAATGGTCTTGCAAAAAGATTGCCAAACCTGGGATACAAACTGAGGACACTGGTCCGAAACAATGTCCTCAGGGATCCCATGCAGATGGACCATGTGCTGGACAAACAGGTCGGCTGTCTCCTTGGCGGATCGGAGCTTGTGAAGAGGAATGAAATGAGTTGCGATAGAAAACCTGTCCATAGTAGTGAGAATCACAGTATGTCCAGCGGAGGAAGGGAGCCCGGTCACAAAATCCAGGGCGAGGTGAGACCAACATGATCCATGTAAGATGTTCTGTTATATAGAGTGAGATTTCTTGAATTATATATAGAGTGATATAGAGTGAGAGGACTCAGTAGTAATCAGATCTAGAAGAAGAAGAAGAGTGATATAAAGTGAAATATGTGGCAGTAATGCACCTGTAAGCTGGTTGCCAACCGCCAATCAAATCTATAATAATAATAATAATAATAATAATAATAATAATAATAATAATAATAATAATAATAATAATAAGAAGAAGAAGAAGAAGAAGAAGAAGAAGAAGAAGAAGAAGAAGAAGAAGAAGAAGAAAAAGACCAAGGTCTGCTGGGGATGAGAAGAGGATGCAGCAATCCCGAGGAGGAAGTGGTGGATGATTTCCTGGTGGCGCACTGGGGGCAGGACCAAATTAACTCATTAACGTCCTTTCTCATAGACGGCCACCAGAAGGTCCTCTGCAGCTGGGACAAGGTGCGAGCCATCCCAGGGTGACACTTGATCTTAGAGGAATGTAACCAATCAATGACCTCACCACGGACTGAGGAAGGGGCATAAATCCTACCCCACTGGACCCCCACCCGGGTTGGACTCAGCTTCCTGTGTGCTACTGACCCTCTCCTTGATCTCCCAGGAGAACATGCCAACAATGCATGAGGGAGACACAACGGGGTGCGGCTCAGGCACGGCCATGTCCGGGGAGAACTGCCTAGAGAGCGCGTCACGTTTGGTGTTTTTGGATCCCGGGCGAGAAGTGATAATAAAATTGAACCTGCTGAAGAACAGGGACCAGCGGGCTTGTCTAGAGTTCAGCCGTTTAGGCATTCTGAGGTACTCCAGGTTCTTATGGTCAGTCCAAACAACGAATGGCAGCGAAGCTCCTTCCAGCCAGTGGTGCCACTCCTCCAAGGTCAGCTTGACTGCCAATAACTCTCGATCCCACACATCATTCCCCTTGACCAGTGACAGGCGTCGGGAGAAGAAGGCGCAAGAACAAACCTGGTTGTCGGATGGTGAACGCTGAGACAAAGCTGTCCCTACCCCAGAGTCCGAGGCATCCACCTCCACAAGGAACTGTAGGGATGGGTCCACCTGGGCAAGGATAGGGGGAGAGGAGAAGCAAGATATTAGTTCATACAATGCTGCCTCGGCCTCTTCGGACCAATGAAAAGGAACTTTGGTGGAGGTGAGAGGGGTGAGCGGCAGAGAAACCACACTACAGTTGAGGATAAAGTGCTGACAGAAATTAGCGAATCCCAGAAACTGTTGGAGCGGCCTGTGGGAAGAAGGGAGTGGCCGCTCCACTACTGCCTTTACCTTACCTTGGTCCGCTCGGATCTCTTTGTGGGCAATGACGAACCACAGAAAGGTGGTGGAAGGTGTGTGGAACTCACATTTCTCCGCCTTGACGTAGACTTGATTCTCCAGTAGCCGCTGAAGGGCCATTCTATTGTGCACCCGATGCTCCTTTAAAGAATAAGAAAAGATGAGTATGTCATTCAGGTACACAAATACAAATGGACCCCAAACATCCCTCAGCACATCATTGATGAGCTGCTAGAACACAGCCGGCGCGTTGGTAAACCGAAATGGCATCACCAAATATTCGAAATGGCCACTAGGAGTGCTGAACCCCGTCTTCCACTCATCCCCCTCTTTAATCTGGACCAGGTGCTAGGCGTTGCGTAGGTTCAGTTTAGTGAAGAAAGTGGCCCCCTGAAGAGAATCAAAAGCAGACTTGATGAGAGGCAGAGTGTACCTATCTTTCACTGTGATGTTATTAAGCTCCCTAAAATCAATGCAGGGTCGAAGGGAGCAATCCTTTTTACCCACAAAAAAACCCTATCCTCACCGCCGATGAAGATGGCCTAATAATGCCTCAGCTTATGGACTCCTTAATGTATTTGTCCATCGCCTCCAGCTCCGGGGCAGAGACACTATAAAGTCGGCTAGATGGCAAAAGAGCTCCCGGCAGGAGGTTAATGGCGCAGTCTTAAGGACATTGAGGAGGTAGAGAAAGGGCCCTCTCTTTACTGAATACCAGAGCCAGGTCATGGTACTCAGGGGGAACCAAGGAGAGGTCGGGCCAGTGAGTGGGAGAGGAACAAATAGGCACCTAGGGAGACCAGGCTGCAGATTGTAAACAAGCACCTAAACAAAAGGTACTCAATGAAATGATCCTCCTTTTCTGCCAATCAACAACAGGATTATGGAGCCTAAGCAAAGGGTAACCCAAAATGACAGGGGAGGCAGTAATGGATAAGAGAAAAAAAATGAGATTCTCCCGATGGTTACCTGAAATCAAGACTGAGACAGGGGCAGTCTGCTTTGAAACAGTAGTAAGAGACATGTTGGAAAGTGCAATCAACTTCAATGGGATCTTGAGATTGTGACAGGGAAGTTTCAGCCGAGTTGCCAGACTCTCAGAAATAAAGTTCTGTTTCGCGCCTGAGGCAATGAGAACCTTAGTGGAGATTTCAATGTGACCATGTTGAAAACGAATAGGTAAGATCAGTCGTGTAAGGGTTTTAGCTTTTACTACATCCGTTAGTCCCCCTACTGCGACAAACAGACCCTCCCTTTTGGCTTATTGGGACAGCAAGCTACCTCGTGATCAGCACTGGCACAATATCTTCATAATCCAAGGTCGCGGCGGCATTGTCATTACGCAAGGGGTAACTTAGAACGGCCCACCAGCATAGACTCCTCGGCCTCAGGAGATTTAGAGGGAGGGAGGGTAGGGAGAGGAGACTGAGGGGAAGGATGAGACTTAGAGCCTGAGCGATTGGAAAAACAGCACTCACTAACCCGGTCCCTCAACTGATTATCAATACTGATGGCTAAGGAAATTAATTCATATAATAAGGAGGGTTTATCTAGACGGGCCAATTCATCTTGGAGACCAGGACTGAGACTGCATGAAAAAATGCTGCAGAGTGAGGTATCCTCCTACCCACCTCCGCCGCAACAACCTAGAAGTCTACCGAGTAGTCGGCTAAAAACCTGACCCCCTGCTGAAGGTTAAGGAGATGGGTGGTGAGAACATTATCCCGGTCAGAATGATCAAAAACTTCAGTAAACTCAGAAATAAATCAACCGTAAGTGTAGTTGGGATAATCAGGAGGGACCAATACAGCATAAGCCCAGGCTAAGCCTGTCCCTCCAATAAATTAACAACATAACTGATTTGACTGTGGTTTGTAGAAAAATCCTCCAGCACCCGCTGAAACACAAGACTACACTGGAGTATGAACCCTCGAGCCTCCCCCAGCTAACCGTTAAAATGGGTAGGTGTGGGAAGAGGTGTAAGCCGAGTGTGCTGCACATGAGGAGAGGTGGAATGTAGCGGCCCGGCTGAACCCCCGGAAGCAGTCCAGGAGGGCAACGCCAAGGTAAGCTGGTCGAGCCGAGAATTAATTTGAGTTAATTGATTTAAGATCACTTGCTGTTGGTAAGTAAGCTGATCTAATCGAGCCTCTATGGTGATAAGTCTTTGTGCAGTAGGACTGTCTGCTTGGTTTTCTACATGGAGACGTACTGACATGTTAACACGAAAACCCAGGAGCAGACAACAGACTCAATTAGAATCACAATAATCTTTATTGATAAAGTGTGTGTGTGTGTGTGTGTGTGTGTGTGTGCGTGCAGAGTGGGAGAGATCTGGCACCCTTGCAGAGAGAGAGAGGGGAGAAGGTAATATTAATTTCTCTGCAACAGTAGATTGAATTGGCTGAATAATTAATAATCTTATGCAGCAGGGGAAGAAGCAGAAGCACAAAGAAGCAGCTCTGTCCTTTTCTAGGTTACCAGGGTTCTGCTGAGGTGAAGAGGTGGCCATGCTTTTAATTTCAGTGCTGGGTGCAGGTGAAAACCTCTGATAAGGGGGAGAAAGGAGAGATTCAGTCCGGGGAAGCAGAGACACTTATCTGGAGAGAGGGAGGGGTCTCCGGCACACAGGCTGAGATCTGGTCTGCCGTCTGGAGCTGGGGAAGGCCCGCCTGGAGATTGGTCCACCTGTGCACAGGGAAGAGAAGCAGGAGAAGGCAGGAGCAGAAGGAGATTGAATCCAATAATGGTAGCTTACAGTTGAGTTGGGGAGACGAAACTCCCAGATGATGAGTTGCAGATAACTTGGATGAAAGGGAGGTGAAACTCCCTGCTGAAGAGAAGGGTAAACTCAAATCATGGAGTTCTTTCACCCTGTTTGAGCGTTGACATCTCTGTGCAGGTGTGAAGGGCTTCACTCCTAATAAAGGTAGCCTAATTAGTAGCAGCAGGTGTGGATGGAACTCCAGCTGTGGAAGATCATTAATGAACAGAGAAAACTACAGCATGGATCACCACACATACTGTACGATGAGACACAAGGAAATCCCTAGTGAGAATTGCTTTCAAATATTTTACCTGGTCAAATAAATAAAATGAAAAAGCTTTCCTAAACAACGAATTTGTATCCATAAAATAGTACAGCCTTTTCTACCTGGAGTGGACAAAATAAGAAGCACAGATCCCCAACGTCCCCGACATTGCAACATCATAGTAACTCAGTGACAGCAGTCTCTGCTGTGGCTGTCCGAGGAACAAGTGAAATCATCTGTGTTTAATTTTATTATGTTCCAGACTTCAGAAAAGATAAAATGCACATACAGTATTTATGAAAAGTCACGTACTGGGACACCTGTAGATTTTGTTAAAACAAAGTTATTCACATAATAAAACCCCAGAGTCTCCATCAGTCCATCGTGATGGTTCTCGTGTTAATAAAACTAGAGCATACCCGTGCATGCCCATAGAAACCAAATATAAGCAAATATTTCTGCATGGCCGTAGAAAGCAGGTGTAAGCCAGCATTTCTGTATGCCCATAGACAGTTACTGTTACCATGGCAACAGTAACCATGGTGATGTCTGCCTTTGATCTTTGACATCATCATCCGTTCAGTGATGCCTGCCTTTGATCTTTGATGATGCGTGTGTAACAATACTAACTAACTAACTAACTAACCTGCACTTATATAGCGCTTTTCTAGTCACAAAGACCACTCAAAGCGCTTTCACTAGTACTAACCCTCTATTCTAAGGGCCTATAGGAAACAGATATCTAGGGACAATTTAGAACAGCCAATTAACCTAACATGCATGTCTTTGGATAGTGGGAGGAAACCGGAGCCCCCGGAGTAAACCCACGCAGCACAGGGAGAACATGCAAACTCCACACAGAAAGGTTCCTACCCCTGCCAGCCTGGGGATTTGAACCAGGAACCTTCTAGCTGTAAGACAACAGTGCTAACCACTGCACCACCGTGCTGCCCAATACCCTATACCACTTTAACACACTGAGGTACACACAGGGGTATAATACCACTGGGTAATTGGGTAACAGGGTAACACCCACTAACACCTGCGCTCGCCAGATTTTTGTGTGTAACCCTTACTAACACCCACTAATCCTACTCACTTTAGGTGTAGTACCCTTTTTGGTAGTACTGTGTTATGGCAATGTAGTTACCTTAACTTTTCTACCTGAGGGAAAAGGGATAATTGGGTCAGGTCAGACCGACTCTGGGTTCGTAGGAGCCTGGGAGATGCAACAACAGACGACACATACACAGCCGTATATGGAACTTGCAACTATGTATATTATTTACAATTATGTACACAAAAATAAATACATAGCGCGATAAAAGAAAATACAATTCATAAACTCCAAATTATATTTACAATGTGTTCAGTTCGTTTTTTGTATCAGTCCCAGGTGACTAGTGGAATAACCTCTAGCAGTCTCTAGGGTTCAGGCTTTGGCTCGCCATCCAGATTTGGAGATCCACTCTCTGGTCAAACCAGTCCAAAGGAAAAAAAAAAAAAAGAACCTGATGTAGAGGATGTGCTCGATGATGAGGCTGGGTTTATTTCTCAGGTTCAGTTTTATTATCAGAACACATTCTCTATCAACCTCCAAGCAAGAAAAGACACAGATCACAGTCACATCACTTCTCTTATACTCCGGAACATCGAAACTCAAGTCACATGGTGTCTGAGCAAACATACAGTCACATTGTAACCCCTTTGATCCTCCAACATTGTCTCTCAGCCTTCGATGCTCCGGGAAACCCTCCAGGGCCTCTCTCTGAGAAAAAGGACAAATCTCACACCTCCTCGATACCTCCTGCAGGCTCAGTCCTTTTGTCCCTCGAGACGTGAAGCACACAATAAACATTCAGCAATACATTTGTGGAAAATATGTACCCAACATATCTGCCACATAACCCCCCCCCCCAAAAAAAAAAACGTCTAATATGGGACAACATAATCAGAGATGCATGGCATAAAAAAAAACATTACCACATAACAAAAATTCAATCCACCAGTTGCCTAGGTCTAAACCTCCTGCCGTATCTGCTGTAAGCTGGCCTTGCTGCTTCTGCAGTGTCTTCCTGCACCTGTGGATTAGAACTGTTAGCCAAACTCTGTGGGGTTCTGAAGAAAGCCTTCTCGGTGGTCTACCGCGATGGGGGGCTCTCGCCAACTGCACTTGTTCATCAGCCAAAACGAAAGCAGGTTTAAGTCTGTTTATACCAATCAACTCCTTCCTGTCTCCCAAATCTAGCAAAAAATGCTTCTCTCCTGTTTCCAGCACTCTGAAAGGTCCATCATAAGGTGGCCGCAAATTTGGGTGATGAGCATCATGTCTAACAAAAACAAACTGCATTTTTTAAAGCCTTCGGCACAAAAATGCATGGAAAAATGTGATGAACCGGGCCAGGGAGTGTGTTTGATCCTGTGTTGCTCTGCAACAGCTGAGGGGGGGGGGGGCAATTTGGTGCAGGGTTGTCGGGGAGAAATTCACCAGGTAAACGGAGAGGCTGTGTAAAAACTAACTCAGCTGGGGAGGCCTGCAAATCCTCCTTAGGTGCAGAACGCAACCCCTTTAAAACTCATGGAAGTTTGTCAACCCAATTTGTATCCGTAAGCGACGCTCTGAGGGCCACTTTCAATGACCTATGAAAACGTTTGCATAAACCGTTAGCCTGGGGGTTATACGCAGTAGTGCGATGAATCTTCACCCCTAGGCTGCGGGCCATCGATGACCAGAGTTCGGAAACAAATTGAGGACCCCTATTGGACGTTATGTCCGACGGAACTCCAAAACGCGCAACCCAAGCTGTTAAAAACGCGCGTGCGACTTCTTCCACAGTGGTGGATGCCAGAGGAACCGCTTCTGGCCAGCGCGTGGTGCGATCCACCAACGTCAAAAGGTGTGTGCACCCCTGTGACAACGGAAGGGGGCCCACCAAGTCGACATGCACATGATCAAAGCGCTTAGCCGGGATGTGAAAAGGCTCCAAAGGAGCTCTAGTGTGCTTGTGTATTTTGGCTCGCTGACACACCACGCAGGTTGCCGCCCACTCCTTGACCTGTTTAGGCATCCCCGGCCAAACAAATTTCTCCCCCACCATCTTGATCGATGCGCGCACCCCGGGGTGCGCCAGGGAATGGACCGAGTCAAAAACGCGGCGACGCCACGCGGCTGGTACCACGGGGCGTGGCCGACCCGTGGAGACATCGCAGATTAGGGGAGGCATACCCATTTGCAGCACTCTGTCCTCAAGCCTTAACCCTGTTGGTCCAGACTGAAGTGCGCGCACATCCGCATCGCTAACCTGCTCCGCGGCCATGGCTGCATAATCTAAACCTACGCGGACCGGGGCTGCGTGCGCTTCCGCGCCGCTACCTTGGCCCACGGCCACGGCTGCAGAGTCTGCCCCCATGGGGCCTGGCGCCGCCACAGCACGCGAGAGACAGTCTGCCACTACATTATGTTTACCTGCGGCATGCTGGATATCGGTGGTGAACTCTGATATCGCGGCCAGCTGTCTTTGCTGCCGGCCCGACCAAGGTTCTGAAATCTTGGCCATCGCAAACGTTAGCGGCTTGTGGTCGACAAACTGCGCCCCTCCAACCAGAACTGGAAATGGCGAATGGCCAAGCGTAGGGCCAAAAGCTCCCGGTCGAACGCGCAGTATTTTCGCTCGCTATCGCACAAGGTTTTGCTGAAAAACGTGAGCGGCTGCCAGGTCCCTGCTACAAACTGTTCAACGACCGCCCCCCCGCTAAATCGGAAGCGTCAGTGGTGAGCGCCATGCGGGCCGTTGGGACTGGGTGTGCCAACAAAACCGCATTTGCCAGGGCTGTTTTGACTTGGGAGAATGCGCGCTCTCGTTCCGGAGACCATTCGATTTTATTTGTGGGTTTTTGCTTCTTAAGTGCAGCATACAATGGTTGCATGAGCTGCGCCGCGCTTGGGAGGAAACGGTTGTAAAAATTAACCATTCCCAAAAACTCCTGTAATGCTTTAACCATTTGAGGTCGGGGAAAATCCGTTATTGCGCGTACTTTATCGGGCAGAGGGACCGCTCCTTCTGGTGAAACGCGATGCCCCAAAAAATCAATTTGCGCTACCCCAAACTGGAACTTCGCTGGGTTAATTATTAACCCTTGCTCTGCAAGCCTCCGAAAAACCTCTGTGAGGTGGCTTTCATGCTCATCTTCAGACATGCTGGCTATCAAAATGTCGTCCAGGTAGACGAACATGAAAGGAAGATCGCATAGAACCGCGTCCATCATACGCTTGAACGTCTGCGCGGCGCCCTTCAATCCAAAAGGCATACGCAAAAACTCAAAAAGCCCGAAAGGAGTTATTACCGCAGTTTTGGGTATATCTTGAGCGCGCACTGGGACCTGGTGGTAACCACGCACCAAGTCTATTTTAGAAAAAATGCGCGCCCCCGCCAAATGAACCGAAAAATCTTGGATGTGCGGGATCGGGTAGCGGTCATGCGCTGAGGCGTTATTCAACCTGCGGAAATCACTGCAAGGTCGCCACAAACCATCAGCCTTTGGGAACATGTGTAGCGGTGAAGCCCAGGGGCTTTTAGAACGTCTAATGATGCCCAGTTTTTCCAAGTTGGCAAACTTCTCACGCGCTATGGCCAGTTTAGCTCAGTCCAAGCGCCGAGCTTTTGCAAAAACTGGTGGCCCGGTGGTAGTGATAAAATGTTCCACCCCATGTTTAGCCACTGTCGCTGAAAACGTTGGGACTGTGAGTGCTGGGAACTGAGTGAGCAGTGCGTGAAACTTACCACCTGCGGCTATGACGTTGGCCTGTGCAGTCGGCGGAGCCGCCCGGACTGTGCAGGAAATAGAGTGAAAAGACAGTGCATTAACCAGACGTCTATTAGCAAGATCAACCAATAAACCATGTGAGCATAAAAAATCAGCACCTAACATGTTGAAACTGACTGCTGCTATGACAAAAGTCCACTCGAATGTTCGGCCGTGTAGAGAAAGGAGCAGAGTCTTCTCCCCGAAGGTCTTAATCGCGGAGCCGTACGCCGCTGACACCAGGGGACCACTGGAAGGCGCCAGCCGGTCAGCGTAGGAGGGTGTGATGAAACTCAGCTGGGAGCCTGTGTCCACCAGGAAGTGCCTCCCTGATCGCTCGTCCCTCAGGTAGAGCAGCTTGGTTTTTTCGCCGAGAGCCGCAGCTGCTACAGACTCCCGGTCTTGGCATTTCCTGAGCGCTTGAACTGGCACGGTGGAATGCACTTGTGTGCTCTCTCAGCGAAACGGTGATGGTAAAAGCAAAGGACGTCGCCCACTCCGCATCTCCTGGCCTCCGCCGCTGCCGTCGTCAGTGAGTCTGGTGCTGCAGCCTCTGGCCCCCTGCCATCTCCGGGTGTTGCGCTCAGCTCTGCTGCTGCAGCCGTGGCCGTGTGTTGTCTATGAGCTCGTGGTAGTCTCGTTGGGCCAGCAGCTGTTAACTGGCCAGGGTAACTCTCACCGCTGATGGCAGTGTCCTGAGGAAAAGGTGGGCGAAAATAAAACCATCATCTTCAGAGTCTCTCAAACTCAGCATCCTCGCCATCAGGTCTGCAGGTCTCTCGGCCTTGCCTTAGGTCAACGCCAGGAGCTTCTCTGCTTGCTCTCCCAGCGAGGGGGTGAAGGAACGGATGAGAGCCGCGTTAAATGCGCCGTACTTGTCATCGTCTGGCGGGTGGTTAATCAGGCTCTCTACCCGCTGAGCTGTGTGGCTGTCCAGCTTCACAACCACATGGTAGAATTTCGTGGCGTCTGCCAAAATTCCCCGAATATGGAACTGTGCCTCGACTGCGTTAAACCAGGAGCGCGGGCTATGCTGCCAGAAATCAGGTAGCTGGACTGTGGTAGCTGCATTAGCCTGGCTGGCTCCTGATGAGTCCGGTGCAGAAGAATCGTCACCGGCCATAATTCGTCGTAGGGTCACCAGTGTAGAGGATGTGCTCGATGATGAGGCTGGGTTTATTTCTCAGGTTCAGTTTTATTATCACAGCACATTCTCTATCAACCTCCAAGCAAGAAAAGAGACAGATCACAGTCACATCACTTCTCTTATACTCCAGAACATCGAAACTCAAGTCACATGGTGTCTGAGCAAACATACAGTCACATTGTAACCCCTTTGATCCTCCACCATTGTCTCTCAGCCTTCGATGGTCCGGGAATCCCTCCAGGACCTCTCTCTGAGACAAAGGACAAATCTCACACCTCCTCGATACCTCCTGCAGGCTCAGTCCTTTTGTCCCTCGAGACCTGAAGCACACAATAAACATTCAGCAATACATTTGTGGAAAATATGTACCCAACATATGTGCCACATTGACCTATAAAATAGGTCAGAACACAACAAATGAGCTACTGCTCTAAGCTTATCACAAAATATCTCTAGGTTGTACACAAACAATATTTTCAAAACATCTCTTAACCATAGATGCAATATTCACTATCAAATACATACAATGGCAAGTGAAATGAACTGTTTGCTAACCATTACATTAAGCTAGCACAACAATTTATCACCATTTCTGCACTTTTAAACACATATAAATCACAGATATAACTTTCACCATTAAGTACCAATTAATGGCAAGGGAACTGGGACCTTTGCTAATCGTTACAGCCTTGAAAAATAGCTTTTTCTGATGAAAAAAATAGCCAAATTTAGCATCGGTGGCTAGCGTTTTTAACCACTTGCGCTCCGTTGTTCCGCGGGCGGGCAAGTCTCTGCGTCCTATGATGCAAGAGGGCGCACGAGAGTGCGCTCGTGCGCCCTCGTGCGCATGACGCATGATAAGGATATTGATGGTGATGGTGTAGGTGGTGTGCCCTCCAAGCGCCACTGAAAAAAAAATCTGCAAACACAGCCGCGAACAGATTAGTTCATCTGATTGACCTCTCATTCGACTAATAAGAGCCTTGAATTGGGTTTCTGAAACCTTGAGGAGCCAATGAATGAAAATCTAGGAAGGAGGACCCGCCTACTGTGAACGCAGGAGCCAATTGAAGCACAGAAATTCAGGCTGGGTGAAGCGATATTTACTGCCTGCAGAAGGACTCTGTACGAATCTACTACAGACCCAGGCTCACCCAGCAGCATGGAGAACACCCACAAGTGGGACCTGCACTCATTCCAGCAGAATAGACGGAGGCCGACGACAAAAGTCGTAAATCATTCGCCAAAACGGCAATAATGGAATTATGTTGATCGGGATCCACGAGCGGAGCAGCGTCGCGTTCGTCTGATGCGTGGGAAGAGCTGTTCGCCACGACTCTGCTGCTTTGAAGAGTTAAGGTGTTATAAGCTAAATTATTATTTATCCCTGAAAACTGTAATCCAAAAATGACTTTTGACCGATCGGTAAATTACAACTGTACTGCGCACGAAGTACGAAGTGCATGCGCTGCGATAAACGGTTCATTTGCTGTGTTCGGACTGTGAACGCCCCCCCCCCCCCCCCGCTGCAGAAGAGGAGCGGGGGGGGGGCACGGTCCGAACGCTCCCCGGTCCGCGGGAGGAAGCATATCAGTCTATTCCATCATGTAGCGATGGCCCTCTTCTGTAGCGAGGGGGGGGGACGTTCACGGTCCGTTCACGGTCCCCCCCCCCACACACACACAGTAGCGGGGGGGGGGGGGAGCCGCTGTGAAAACATGCAAGGAAAAAAAAAAAGAGTGTATTCCGTCATGTAGCGAGGGCCGAATTTGGTCCTTGGTAGCGGGGGGGGGGCGACCCACCGCCCCCCCCCACACACACAGACACAGCCCTGAGTGTGACCTTTCATTAGAGCCTAAAATGAAGATTCTACATTGAATTATTCAAAAGTTACAGACGTTTTTCCAAACTGTGCCATTTGGCACAATTTGGCACAGTTCCATAACACCTGGGAACAGCCTGAGAACAAAGCTGTGTAAAATATTCATTTTTTGTGGTATTGTTACCAAATTTGGACCTCAGCTGGATAACCCTTGGTTCTACATTTCTGTTGTATTTTCCAGCCGGGTCGGACAGCTGTGTGTTATTTACAAGCATTTGTATCCAAAAAAACACTGTGTCCAATTTTTTTTTCTTCAAGTTCAGTATGTTTAGATGACTGTAACTCAGTGGACGGAGCACGTAGAGAGATTATGTTTTTTTTGCCAAAAAAATTCAAAGTGTTTTCTTTTAAATGAGACCAACCCCATGAAGATGCTGCAAAGGGTTGAATAACAGCTTTCGATTTACTTTGGGCACGTTATTTTTTGGCACATTTAGGAAAATTGCCCGGAGTGCAAGTGGTTAAGCTAGCGGTTAGCATCCACATACACAATTAATAGATAGCACTCACCATGCTAAGTGGCTCGTGCATCAATGGGGTTCCTGCGCTCAACGGCGTCGGCAGCCTTTGGATCCCAATCTTAAAATTTAAGAAACGGTGCATTAGAATTTGGCAATACCGCAATGTCTCATTTCTCATTTTGGTTTAGGCTTACCAATTTCAAGGGTTTTATCCAGGCAAAGGCTGCTACCAGCACACTAGCGTCGCTATATCACCAAGGACCGTCTCTCTCTCTGGTCTGTGTCTTTCAGCGTCTGGCGTGACTGAGCCAAAAATGCAAGTCATCCCAGACCCAGGGAGAGAGCGCTTAACCCATTGGCTGGCATGACCCAGCAACGGCACAGCCATTGGTTACTCAAAATATCAACACACAATACTAGGAACTTTATCAGAACCTTCTAGAAAATGTTCCTAACTATTTATGAATATATATTTATTTAAATATTCATATTCAAATTATGTATTCCCATTGTGAAATGGGTGTTTTTCTTTTCTAAAAGCGGTATCAATATTTATAATTTAATTTCACGTTAAACTATCTACTCCTATTGTGAAATGAATGTCCCCCCTTCTTCTTAAAGCGGTATCGACATTTATAATTCCATCCACATTTTTAACACTGGGTTACACTATCCCCCCTTAGAATCATGCAAGTCCCTTTGCATGGGATTAGCTAAATGGTATTGACGGGAGAACTAGTGTTCATGGAAATAATCTTAGGATCTGACTCTATTAAGGCTCTGGTAAAAGCCAGGTTTGAATAATCTTAGGATCTGTCTCTGTTAAGGCTCTGGTAAAAGCCAGGTTTAATCCTTGAAACAGGGACTGGGCAACAGTTAGGAGAGTGTTTCCCAACTGACTATACTGTAGTCTTTCTGGCTGGGAGGTTGTCTTCTCGGAGCGTCTCACAGTCTGTGGGACTTCTTTTTCAGGTTCTTTTTCTTCCACAGGTTCATCACAGGTACTTTTATCAGGTGAGTTGGTTTCACTTTCAGTTCCATTGCCATTGTTTGATGGTTCCACATTTGTTTCAGTTTCCTCCAGGTTTCCATCATTCGGTAAGTTGTCACATCCAGGTGAAGTGACATTTTCTATTTGGTTGTCATTCTCAGGTAAGTGAGTTTCAGCAGGAATGTCTCCCTTAAAGAATGTCTTTGGATGGGGAATTTCATAAACTCGAGTGAGCTTTATGGGCGTTTGGATTGGTTCTTCTCTGTACCAATAGACATCTTCATTTTCCGGTTCTGAATTCTCACATTCCTCACTTTGTTCAGGTGATTGTCTTGTCTTAGGTTTGCAGACACATTTTGGTTGGACAGGTTCTTCTTCAACAGGGGCAAGAAAACCACAGGGAAGCAAGAGATCGCGGTGAACGGTGCGAACAGGACCATCTTTTGTCTCAGGTCTTGTAGTGTAAACAGGCAAATCACCTGCTTGGTTCACCACAATGTGGATTTCAGCTTCCCACCTGTCTGCTAGTTTGTGCTTTCTTCTGCAGCTGACTGCACGTACCAAAACTCTGTCGCCTGGTTCGAGTTTTGAAGGTTTCACTCGCATATCAAATCTTGTTTTGTTTCTTTCAGCCATCTTATTAGCATTTTCTGTTGCTAGTTTGTAGCTTTCTTGTAGAGTTGTCTTCAGTTTTTCAATGTACTGGGAATGTGACTTGAAACTCTTGTTGCGAAACGGGAGCCCAAATGCAAGATCGATGGGCAATCTCGGCTGACGACCAAACATTAACTCACACGGGACAAAACCAGTAGTGTCATTCTTTGTACAATTGAACGCATGTACAAGTGGTTTCACATAGTTGTGCCAATGAGTTTTGTTCTTTTCCTCCAGAGTACCCAGCATGCTCAATAACGTTCTATTGAAACGTTCTACCGGGTTACCTCTGGGATAATAGGGTGTCGTCCGGATTTTACGAATGCCCATGATTTTGCAAAGTTCTTTTATAATATAGGACTCAAAATCGGGACCCTGATCACTATGTAACCATTCGGGTATCCCGTAGTGGACTATAAAGTTGTCCCAAAGTGCCTTTGCAACGGTCTGAGCTTTCTGATTGCCGGTAGGGATGGCTATAGCGTATTTCGTGAAATGATCAGTTAACACGTGCACATCCTTTGTGTTGCTTTGATTGGGCTCAATGGACAGGAAATCCATACAGACAAGTTCAAGCGGTCGGGTGGACTTGATATTGACAAGCGGAGCAGCTCGCTCTGGAGCAGTTTTACGTCTTACGCAGCGATTACATGTCTTGATCTTCTTTTCAATATCTGCCGCCATGCGAGGCCAATAGAACCTTGTTCTGGCGAGATCCAAAGTACGCTCTGTGCCTAAATGGCCCATGTCACAGTGGAGGCTTTGAAAGACTGAATCGCGGAGCTGTTCAGGTAAAACAAGCTTTTAAGTAATATTTCCTCCATCTTGACGAGTGCGGTAGAGGATGTTATTGCACATTTCAAGTCGACTGAGCTCTCGGAGTAACAAGTTGATGTCAGGAAGCTCAGTTCATACAGTTGGTGGAACTTTTAGCCCAGTTTCAATTTGTGCAATCACTTCTCTTAAACAGGGGTCAGTTCTTTGTTCATTTTTGATCTGTTCAGGAGTCATGTGGGGTACAACTGGAAGACCACCACAGCCATCTTCATCGGCATAGTCATCTGGAATGGCGGCTACAGAGAGGGCTAATGAGTGAACCAAAGGGAAGGTGTTGTCTGGAGAGCTACAGACAAGGTGTTTTTCACATATAGCAGACACTACCTCAGAACTTAAGCTGCTCTCAGGAAGAGACAAGTGAGTTTGAGTGAACTGCTGTATGCAATCGAGCTCCTTTTGGGACACTGCGTCATTAAGTAACTCGCCATGTGGCCGTCTAGGGAGGCCGTCTGCATCTGAGTTAAGCTTGCCTGCTCTGTATTGGAGCTTAAAGTTAAACGTCGACAGAGCAGCTAGCCACCTATAACTCATGGCATCCATCTTGGCAGTAGTCAAAATGTACGTCAGGGGGTTACTGTCTGTCACGATAGTAAAATGATTGCCATATAAATAGTCTGCAAACTTCTCCATTACTGCCCACTTTAGAGCCAAAAATTCTAATTTATGGGCGGGGTAACGGGACTCACTTCTAGACAACCCCCAGCTTGCATAAGCTATGACCCTAATCTGGTCCTCCTGCTCTTGATAGAGGGTGGCGACAAGCCCTGTAGTACTGGCATCAGTATGGAGTGTATATGGCAACTGAGGGTCAGCGAAACCCAGGACAGGCACAGTATTGAGCTTTTCAATGATGGTTTTGAATGCAAGATCACAGGAAGAAGTCCATCACTCGCCAAACGGTGTCTTCGGGTCGTGGTACTGGGCAGGCTTAGCTTTAGGCTTTGTGCTTTTTCACAAAGGAGGGTAGCCTGCTGTTAAGTCAGTGAGGGGCTTAATGATGCTGGAATAGTTCTTAATGAACCGCCTATAGTACCCTGAAAAGCCTAAGAACGAGCGGAGCTGTTTGAGATCAAGGGGCACAGGCCAGGTACTTAGGGCTTTCACTTTTTCGGGGTAGGTCTCAACTCCTTTACTGGACACAATGTGACTGAGGTATCTGACAGAAGTTTGAAAAAATCTGCATTTCTCAGGGGAGAGTTTAAGCCCGTACTCTTTTAGGCGATTAAGAACTTTCATTAAGCGAGCCTCATGTTCTTCGGGCGTCTTGGAGAATACAAGGATGTCATCGAGGAACACAATCACCTCATGCAGATTCATGTCGCCCATGCATTTCTCCATGAGGCGCTGGAATGTGCTGGGGGCGTTTGTAATGCCTTGGCACATTCTATTGAATTCCCAAAAGCCCAAGGGACATACAAATACCGTCTTTGGTTTGTCCAGCTCCTCTACCTCAATTTGGTAGTACCCCGACTTTAAATCGAGGACAGAGAGCCACTATAAACCAGTCAAGGTGGAAAACGTTTCCTCCAAGTTGAGGAGGGCATAAGCATCTTTTACAGTCTGCATGTTAAGCTTCCTGTAATCAATACAAAAGCGGACATCGACATTTTTCTTTCGCACCACTACAATAGGCGAAAAAAATGGGGAAGTGGACTCTCTTATCACGCCTGCTTGTTGGAGTTCTTTGAGATGCTTACTGACCACTTCCAGGTCATTTGGATGTATGGGATGTGCTCTGTGTTTGAACGGTGTTTCATCTGATAATTTGATTGTGTGTTTCACTTGATCCGTTTTGCCAAAGTCAAGATCGTTTTGTGCAAATACTTTGGGCATTTGACTGAGTCTTTCTGTTAGGCGCTCTTTCCTTTCAGCGCTAATGGGGCAAGAGTCAAAGTTTACTTCAGAGTGGACTTTGGGTCAGTTTTGGACTTTGTAACTTTCACGGAGTGTTCTTGCGATAGGACTCATTGATATGCACAAATTTCTCCAATGACACACTTCTGAGGGATTGTCACGTCATGTTCCGAATCATTGGTGAGTATAACTGGAACAAGGTAAGGTGCTCTTTCGGGTAAGTCTAGGAGACATGGTTTTACTAGGATACCACCAAGTAAGGCTGACATTAACGGGTGTTCTAACAAGACAGATTTTTCACTGTTGCCGGCTGACACAGCTACAGCGCCATCTAGAACAACTGTTTGGCATGCAGGAACTAACTGTGGCTCTTTTTTGCGTATGGTCACTAAACCAAGGCTAGTGTCTTTGGACTGTCTGTGCTGTAGCTCAAGGACTTTTAACACTGCCTTATAACCAAATGACATGGTTGGCTGCAGTTCAGAACATGCATCAGAGTACAGCTCGTAAATTACATCTAATGTGTTTGTCCCTATTAACAATAAGGACTGATCAGCTACACATACATCAGGACCCACTAATGCAAGTGTTGGCACTTCGGCTTCAATACCGAAAAGGTCTTTTGGGAAAGTGACATGCATTTCAATGTAGCTTAAATAAGGTAGACTCTGACCGTTAGCTCCCTCCACTTCTAACAGCTCAAAAAGTGGCTTAATCTCATGGTTGGATAAGTACTGTCTGTAATAGGACTCAGGGACAGTAGTCACCTGGGAGCCTGTATCTAACAAACAGCTCACAGTACAGTCATTCACTTTCACTTGTGCTGTACTTTTTGTACCAATTAGACCATTAGGAAAGTTAAAGGGGTCTGTTTTGTAATGCAACTTCAGTTTAGCACGTGTCTTGAACGGAACTTTTGGTTTGGGACGGGTCATCTCTGAACTAGCCTCTGTTTGTCCCGCAACAGGGGTAGACTTCAGTTTTAAAGAAGATTGGGGGTTCTGACTGTCCCAAATCTGTCTTTTTACTCTTAGTTCTTTGCGTTTTGCAGCTACAAGTGCAGGGTTTTGCTCTGACTCACAAGTGGCTACAATATGCCCATCTTCACCACAGCGGAAGCAATACCATGGTCTGGGCCTAGTACTGGGACGGCTGGACGAAGGTAAGTTTTCAGGTTTGGCATGGTCAGGTTTTTTAGGTGGTGTTTGCTTCTTTTGTTTCACGACAACAGCTAATTGGCTTTTTAGATCAGCGACTTGCTTTTTCAGTTCTTTCAGACTTTCCGACTCCACTTCACTATTTGTACTTGTTTCGGTGACTGTTTGTTCGTAGGAGGCTGCTTTTGGTTTTGTGGCACCCAAGTGTTTTTTCATGCGTGTGTTTTTAACTTCTTGTCTGTTTTCAACAGTGCAAAGGTGAAGCAATAATTCTGCATACTCAGGTGGGTGTTTATCTTTTAGTTCCAGCTGTAGCTCTTTTAGCAGATTATCATCCCAACAGCCTCTGTTAAACTGCTTGAGAAGCTGTTTGTTCGCTTCCTGGGGCTCCAGACCTCTACGCACTGTGAGATTGAGCGCCACCTGCAAACGATGCAGATATGCAGAGAGTTTTTCTCCATAATCTTGAAAAGATAGATAGATAGATAGATAGATAGATAGATAGATAGATAGATAGATAGATAGATAGTTTATTTCGAACACAAAAAAATATAACAAAAAACAAGCAAATAGCAAATGCAATAAAGTTACAGTATACACTGTTCGAAAGGGAGAAGGAAGAAGTGAACACTTATTAATTCCAACTCCTCTTTTCCATCGATACACCCATGTGAATTTTATACAAATTACCACCTTTAAGACCCCAAGTAAACAATTTACTGTATTTTTTACAGATCAACATTAACACCCGTCCATTCTAACATACAATGAAGTCCATATATCAAAACCAGTCTCAAACGACACAGATACACACAGTGCTGTCCCACCCACCATTCCATAGTGTCCCATAATGTCCCAGAGTGAACATAATGAATCGTACATATAAATTCTACCCTTCTAACATATATCCTTTGAACAAATGGTGCTTATAGCTCTTTTTAAATTGATTTCTGTTTGTGCATAGTTTCAGTTCCGGCTCCAGACTGTTCCACAAATCCACCCCACAGACAGATATGCACATACTTTTCTTGGTTGTACGTATCTTGGGTTTTGTAAAGTTTAAGTCTCCTCTCAAATTATGATCGTTGTCTCTTTTTTTAAATATTTTTTGTATATTAGTTGGGAGTTGATTGTTAAACGCCCTGTACATTACTTGTGCTGTCTTAAATTTAACTAAATCGATGAACTTTATGACATGTGACTTCAAGAACAACGAATTGGTATGGTCTCTATATACTGCATTGTTAATTATCCTTATAGCTCTTTTTTGTGATGTGCATATTGCTTGTAGGTTGGTCTTGTAGGTGTTTCCCCAGACTTCTACACAGTAGTTAAGATAAGGTAAAAACAGTGAATTGTACAATAAGACCAATGATTTATAGTCCAAGATGTGTCTTGTCTTCCCCAGTATGCCTATACATTTTGCTAATTTAGCCCGGATGTGACTGATGTGAGGTTTCCAGCAGATTTTACTGTCTAGCGTCACCCCCAGAAACATATTTTCCTGTACTGTTTGTATTCTGGTATCATCTATCGTTACCATTATTTCATGATTTATTTTATAATTTCCAAACACCATAATCTTTGTTTTTTTTAGATTTAGAGACAATTTATTTTTGTTGAACCACTGCGTTAATTTTTCCATTTCAGTTGTGACCACCTCTAAAACCTGCTGCAAATTCTCACCAGTGCAAAGGATATTTGTGTCATCCGCAAACAAAATAAATTTCAGAATTTTTGATACTTGGCATATGTCATTTATATACAAGATAAAGAGTTTGGGTCCCAAAACTGACCCCTGGGGCACACCACAAGTGATGTCCATGCAGGGTGATTTGTGCTCTCCAATTTGTACAAATTGTTGTCTGTTACTTAAATAACTTTCCACCCAACTCAGTCCTACCCCTCTTATCCCATACCTTTCCAGTTTCCTTAGTAGTATTCTGTGGTCAATGGTGTCAAAAGCTTTCTTTAAGTCTATAAATACTCCTGCAGCAACCTTTTTTTTTTGTCTATACAACTAGTAATTTCTTCTATAAGTTTGATCAGTGCCAAAGATGTAGATTTATCTGCTCTAAAACCATACTGGCTATCTGTAAGGAGGTTGTGTTTTACAATGAAATCATCCAGTCTCTTAGTGAATACTTTTTCAAGTATTTTGGAGAATTGTGAGAGTAAAGAGACTGGCCTGTAATTTGTGAAGCGATGACTGTCTCCTGTTTTGTAAAGAGGTGTTACTTTTGCTATTTTCATTTTGTCTGGAAATGTACCAGTTTGAAATGACAGGTTACAGATTACTTTTTTTCATTATTGTCATGTCAATTTCATTCCAGTCCGTTGATTTTTTGTTCTTAAATTTACTCACAGTCTCGATAATTTCCTTTTCAGTAACTGCACCCAAAAAAGATTGTGTTTGGGTTTCTATCCTCTATTTCATTCACAGACCCACTGTAGTTTGTTTCCGGAGTCACTATTGATTTTGCTAATTCAGGACCAACGTTTACAAAAAATTTATTGAAACCACTGACCACATCTTCCATATTATTAATCAAACTGTCGTTTTCGATAAAATATTCTGGATAATTTGCATACTTAGGACGATTACTAATAATCCCCTTGAGTACTTGCCATATTCCTCTTATGTTATTTTTGTTATCCTCTAGTATTCTGTTGTAATATTCTTTCTTACAGGTCCTCATTATAGTGGTAGGCTTATTTTTATATCTTTTATATTTGATCTAAGCTTCCACCATTCTGTATTTAATGAATTGTTTATATAATGTATTCTTCTTTTTACATGCATTTATTAACCCCTTGGTGATCCAAGGGATATTTTTTTTTTGTTGTTGTTGTCTGTCACTGTATTGTTTTATAGGACAGTATTTATTGTACAATGATTGAAATATTTATCATATGTTCTATTTATGTAATTTTCATCATAAACTATCTTCCAATCTTGTATTAATAATTCCTTTGTCAGTAAATACATTGATTCTTCGGTTCTTGTTCTTTTATATTTAATAATTTTGGTATACTTTTTCTTCCTATAATCACATTGATAGACAACAAAAATCGGCAGGTGGTCGCTGATATCATTCAATAAAAGCCCACTCCTGATATTACTTTCCATAATGTTTGTGAATATGTTATCTATTAGTGTGGCACTGTGCGACGTGATTCTGCTAGGTCCTGTAATTGTTGGATGTAAGCCCATGCTGTACATTGTGTTGATAAATTCTTCTGTCAAACTATGTTGTTTTGAGTTCATCAGATCTATATTGAAATCCCCACAGATGAACATAATTTTATGAGTTAGTTTTGCATACATTTTTTCCATCCAGTCCTTAAATAAGTCAATGTTTGATCCAGGTGTTCTATATACACAGCTCACTACTACATTCTTCACATTGTCCAGACGGATTTCTATTGTAATACATTCAAATAAATCATCCACAGTTACTGACAGATTTTCAACAACCTTGTATTTCAAGCTCTTGTCAACATAAATTGCAACTCCTCCTCCTTTTTTCACTTTTCTATTTATATAATTTAATTCATAGCCATCCATGGTAAAATCCACTCCTTTCTCTTCACTGAGCCACGTCTCTGATATTGCCACAATATTGAATGGCTCTTTAAACTGATTTAAATAATCTTTAATGTTATTAAAGTTTGCATAGAGACTCCTGCTGTTGAAGTGGATCATAGAAATATTGAAATCAGTTGTGATCATTGTGTTGAACTGTTCATCTGTGTAATAATTACAGTCATTATTGATTGAGTTAAAAAGATTATTATCAGGGTCTATGTCATATTCTACGTCCTGTGGGTTGTGCTCTGTTTATTCAAAAACTTTCAGTTCCTGTTGTTCCTGTTTGTTGATTTTTTGATTCATGCTGTAGAATGTTTTGTTGCAGATGAGTAAAACCCTTCAGTGTCCTATATTTCATTTGTCTGAATTGTTGCTGTGCCTCCAGTTCATATTTGTCCAGTTCCATAATATTACGGATGTTAATGACCTTGGCTTCTTCAGGCGATCCGTTTAATTTGATGAATATTTTACAGTTTGATGTCCAGGTGTTCTGAATTTTTTTCTGCTTTTTCATGTATCTTGCTTTCCTGGCTATTTCTGCGTTCTCTTTCGTGAGGTGCTCGTTTATGTAGATGTTGGTTCCTTTCAGCTTCTTACCTGGTTTCATTAGTGCCGTCTTGTGTTTTCTGTTTACAAACCTCATGATCACAGCAGGTTTGTCGCCGTTTTTCCTGGGCAGAGGGTGGCAGGACTCGATGTTGTAGCAGTCCAGCTGTATTCCTTTTGACTGCATGAAGGCCGTCACCTGTTGCTCAGCGGATTCCTCATCCAGCTGACTTCCACTGCTGTCTGCGGCAACTGCTCTCGCGTATGATCGGTGTTTGATGTGGAGCCCCGTGATGATCACGTCGTTTGCCCGAGTGTTCTGGTCCATCTCAGCCAATCTGCTTTCCAGATACGCCAGCCTCTTGTCTTTCTCAGCGTTCTGGCTGCACAGCGCTTTAATTTCCTCCACGAGGTCCAGTATACCTCTTTGCTGTGATTTTAGAGCAGACATTTCTTCTGCCAAGAAATCCAGCGCTTTTTTTAACTCATCTTCATTTGGCAGAGCTCTCTTTGGACCCATTATTCCGGCCGATGATTGCTGATTTGGATAGTTCGAAAAAAACCCAGAAGTGTTCATGAATCGCACAAGCAGTTCCTCACCGTCTTCAACAGTCCCAAAAGCTGAATCCAACAGCTTAAAATAGTCGGCAGGGGTGGCTTCAGGCCAAAGAGAGCGAATAATATCAGACGCAGGAACAAGAAGACTTTCCAGGATCTTGCAAGATTTTTCCAAGTCAGACAAAGAAGTATCTTCCATCATCAAGTCAACATGTGAACGCCATGTGTCTCAGGACTTCAAGACCGTCCTGCGTTTCCTGAGTTTCGCCGTCATGGCTCTGCAGGAGACCAGCGAGACCCACCTGGTGGTCTCTTCTTCGCTAAGGGGGTCACCATCATGCCCAAAGACTTCCAGCTGGCCCGCTGCATCCGCGGAGAGAGAGCTTAGACTTTCTGCTGCACATCCACCAGCCATAATGCTCTGCACTGTGTGTCTATATATATACATTTATAGTAATATGGACATATGTTTACTAGATGTTGTTTTTTTCTTGCCTTCTGATTGTTGCTCTGAGTGTTGCTATCTCTATGCTGTTGCAATCCTGGAATTTCCCCATTGTGGGACTAATAAAGGCTTATCTTATCTTATCTTATCTTATAATCAGCTTCAGTATATGGTCTTGGTGTTTTGCCAGAGAAAGCTCTGATTCTTCAAGAGGAATGGGCATTTGACGGCTTCTCTGCATGTTTAATGACATGCTCGACTACGATTTTCTGAACCTCGGGTGGGTTAAGATCAGCTGGGCTCAACACTTGAGGTGTCAAGTTTGGTCTAAGAGGGCTTTGGAAGAGCGCTTGAGTGGTTTTAGGGGTGCAAGGCACTTCAACTTGGAGTGGAGGAGAGACTCCACTTCATGTGGGTTCTACAGTAAGGGAAGCAGGATCAACGTCAGCAGAGACCGTTTCAGCTGTCTCAGCAGCTTCAATAGACTTCCCTATTGTGGACATAACCTCCCGCAACACCTCTTCAAAACCTTTTCCACTTAGCTTAGCTAAACCCCTCAGGTTGCTAAGATAAGCCTCAGTAACACTGCTCCCTACAGTTTTAGTGTAGACATCAATTAGAGCTTGAATGCAGTATTTAACCTCAGGATTGTCAGTGGATGGAAAGGAGCATGGCAACGTAGGTGCTAATGCTTCAAGGGTTAATCCAGACTCGAACTCTACAATATGACTTTTGTCAAAGTCAGATGAGTTATCATTAATGCTAAGCACCCTACGAATAGTGCCATGTTGCTCTAGAAACTCAAAAATGTATGTGTCTCTTTCTTTATCAACAACACCACTGACAATGACTGCATTAGGAATTTTAACACCATGTTTTTCGACAAAATCCATTTTGATAGTATATGAACTATTTAGTCAGGGGTCAAAACAGAATCCACATCTGTTGTGCAGCGCTCCAGGCTCCTGGCTGGTTTGCCAAATTTTGTAACAATACCCTATACGACTTTAACACACTGAGGTACACACAGGGGTATAATACCACTGGGTAATTGGGTAACAGGGTAACCCACTAACACCTGCACTCACCAGATTTTTGTGTGTAACCCTTACTAACACCCACTCACTCTACTCACTTTAGGTGTAGTACCCTTTTTGGTAGTACTGTGTTATGGCAATGTAGTTACCTTAACTTTTCTACCTGAGGGAAAAGGGATAATTGGACCAGGTCAGACCGACTCTGGGTTCATAGGAGCCTGGGAGGTGCAACAACAGACGACACATACACAGCCGTATATGGAACTTGCAACTATGTATATTATTTTCAATTATGTACACAAAAATAAATACATAGCACAATAAAAGAAAATACAATTCATAAACTCCAAATTATATTTACAACGTGTTCAGTTCTTTTTTTGTATCAGTCCCAGGTGACTAGTGGAATCACCTCTAGCAGTCTCTAGGGTTCAGGCTTTGGCTTGCCATCCAGATTTGGAGATCCACTCTCTGGTCAAACCAGTCCAAAGGAAAAAAAAAAAAAAAGAACCTGACCTATAAAATAGGTCAGAACACAACAAATGAGCTACTGCTCTAAGCTTATCACAAAATATCTCTAGGTTGTACACAAACAATATTTTCAAAACATCTCTAAACCATAGATGCAATATTCACTATCAAATACATTCAATGGCAAGTGAAATGAACTGTTTGCTAACCATTACATTAAGCTAGCACAACAATTTATCACCATTTCTGCACTTTAAAACACATATAAATCACAGATATAACTTTCACCATTAAGTACCAATTAATGGCAAGGGAACTGGGACCTTTGCTAACCGTTACAGCCTTGAAAAATAGCTTTTTCTGATGAAAAAAATAGCCGAATTTAGCATCGGCGGCTAGCATTTTTAAGCTAGCGGTTAGCATCCACATACACAATGAATAGATAGCACTCACCATGCTAAGTGGCTCGTGCGTCAATGGGTTCCCGCGCTCAATGGCATCAGCAGCCTTTGGATCCCAATCTTAACATTTAATAGACGGGACATTAGAATTTGGCAATACCGCAATGTCTCATTTCTCATTTTGGTTTAGGCTTACCAATTTCAAGGGTTTTATCCAGGCAAAGGCTGCTACCAGCACGCTAGCGTCGCCATATCACCAAGGACCGTCTCTCTCTCTGGTCTGTGTCTTTCGGCGTCTGGCATGACTGAGCGAAAAATGCAAGTCATTCCAGACCCAGGAAGAGAGCACTTAATCCATTGGCTGGCATGACCCAGCAACGGCACAGCCATTGGTTACTCAAAATATCAACACACAATACTAGGAACTTTATCAGAACCTTCTAGAAAATGTTCCTAACTATTTATGAATATATATTTACTTAAATATTCATATTCAAATTATGTATTCCCATTGTGAAATGGGTGTTTTTCTTTCCTAAAATCAATATTTATAATTTAATTCACGTTAAACTAGCTACTCCCATTGTGAAATGAATGTCCCCCCTTCTTCTTAAAGCGGTATTGACATTTATAATTCTATCCACTTTTTTAACACTGGGTTACATGTGTGTCTGGCAACAGTAACCATAGTGAAAGCTGCGTTTGGTGTTTGCCATAGAAAGCAGGTGTAAGCAAGCATGTCTACACTCTTCAGTGATGCCTGCCTTTGATCTTTGATGGTGCCATAGCGAGTTCTATGGTCTTTGATGATGACATAGAGACTCCTATGATCGTGAGTGATGACTGCTTTTGATCGTTGCTGATGTCATCGTGAGTCCTATGATCTGTTATGATGGCATAGCGAGTCCTATGATCGTGAGTGATGGCTGCCTTTGATATTTGATGTCCTAAGATCGTGAGTGAGCTTTAGTAATGCCTGTGTTTGATCTCTGATGATGTCATAGCAAGTCCTTTGATTGTGAGTGATGCCCGCCGTTGATCACATAGTCAGACACCTGTCTATTTGTCTATGTGACATCATTGTAGACATTATATCTCCATGACGGCATCGCAAGTCCTATGATGTCTGAGATCATAGGTACATTGTAGGTCATAGCTAGTCCTATGATCGTGAGCGCTGCCTGCCGTTGATCACATAGTCAAAGACACCTGTCTATATGATGTCATCAATATATCATATCTATTTAAAAAAAAAAAAAAAATCCAAGATGGCGCCGCGGATGGCAGCCACTGGCTTCTGCTCTCTGATGTTTTTGATAATTTTGTGTGTTTTTTTGGACTTCTGCTCTTCTGTCCGAATCACCTATTCAAGGGAGGAACTACTTTCACTCAGACTACCTCCCAATGCAACTTCTCCGCCAGTTACTGCTGCTGATCTGAAGTTTTTTCAGTCCATCTTAGCTGTGGGAGCAGCGGCTATTGGCGCTGGCCGGAAACGAAGGCGGCGTGGTAAACGTGCCGGTGCGCTAGTCAGGCTGAAGAAACGAGGATTTCGCACGCCGCTCCCATCGATCCATCTGGCAAATATCCGCAGTTTGGCGAACAAAATGGATGAACTGCTGCTCCTGACTCACAAAAACCGGGATTTTAGCAGATCTGGCGCCCTTTGTTTCACGGAGTCCTGGCTGAGTGAACACATCCCGGACAGCGCGGTCCGTCTGGACGGATTTCAACTGTTTCGCGCTGATCGCAGCCGAGAATTTTCTGGAAAGACTAAGGGTGGTGGAATCTGCTTCTACATAAACGAAGGTTGGTGTACTGATGTCACAGTGTTGAAGAAGTTTTGTAGCCCTAACCTAGAGTCACTGTTCATAAACTGTAAACCCTTTTATTCACCGCGAGAGTTCTCCTCATTTATTCTGGTCGGAATTTATATCTCGCCTGCTGCTTGTACAACGGAGGCACTGCAGCTCCTCGCTGACCAGATAGCAGAGGTGGAGGAAAAACATCCAGACTCTCTGCTTATCATTCTGGGTGATTTCAATAGAGCTAATCTCACAAATGAGCTTCCTAAATACAGACAGCATATTAAATGTCCCACCAGGGACACAAATACACTTGACCACTGTTACACAGTTTTAAGAAACGCCTATCATGCCGTCCCCCGTGCAGCTCTGGGTTTTTCTGACCACTGCCTGCTCCATCTTATTCCAACATACAGACAGAAACTAAAAACTTCCAAGCCTGTTGTAAGGACTGTGAAGAAATGGACTGAGGAATCAAAGCTGAAGTTACAAGCCTGCTTTGACTGTACAGATTGGAGTGTTTTTGAAGCTGCAGCCATTAACTTAAATGAACTCACTGACACTGTGACATCATACACCTGTTTCTGCGAGGACATGTGTGTGCAGACCAAGACCTTCTGCATATACAACAACAATAAACCCTGGTTCATTCCTAAACTGAAGCAGCTACGTCAGACCAAGGAGGAGGCCTACAGGACTGGTGACTGGACTCTGTACAAGCGGGCCAGAAACATGCTGACGAAGGAGACCAGGCTTGCTAAGAGGAGCTACAGTGTGAAGTTACAAAAAAACTTCTCAGCTAACAACTCTGCTTCTGTCTGGAGAGGCCTACGGAATATCACCAACTACAGGAGACCATCCCCCCACCCTGCGGAAAACCTCCAGCTGGCTAATGACCTAAACAGCTTTTACTGCAGGTTTGAAAAGAACCTACAGTTCTCACCTCCCACCCACACAAAAGGATTATCTGCAGCCCCAGGAACTCCATCCCTCCTCCACTCTGACCTCCCACCAGCACTAATGATCTGTGAAGAGGAGGTGCGGCGGGTCTTTCAGAGACAAAAGATCAAGAAGGCTGCAGGACCTGATGGTGTGTCTCCGTCCTGCCTGAGAGTCTGCTCCAACGAGTTGGCCCCCATCTTCACCCGGATCTTTAACAGATCACTGGAGCTGCGTGAAGTGCCTTCCTGCTTCAAACGCTCCATCATCATTCCAGTTCCCAAGAAACCCTCTATTACAGGATTAAACGACTACAGACCTGTTGCCCTGACCTCTGTGGTCATGAAATCCTTGGAGAGATTGGTGCTGAGCCACCTGAAGGTCATCACAGGCCCCCTGATGGACCCACTGCAGTTTGCCTACCGGTCAAACAGGTCAGTGGATGATGCAGTGAATATGGGACTACATTACATCCTGCAACACCTCGACTCCCCAGGGACGTACGCCAGGATCCTGTTTGTCGACTTCAGCTCAGCGTTCAACACCATCATCCCAGGCATTCTTCATCAGAAACTCCTCCAGCTCAAGGTGCCCCCCTCCACCTGCCAGTGGATCTCCAGCTTTCTGACTGACAGGTGGCAACAGGTGAAGCTAGGGAGATTTACATCCAGCTCCCGAAAAATTAGTACTGGCGCCCCCCAAGGATGTGTCCTTTCCCCACTGCTCTTCTCCCTCTACTCCAACGACTGCACCTCAGAGGACCCTTCGGTGAAGCTCCTGAAGTTTGCGGACGACACCACAGTCATCGGTTTGATCCGGGATGATGATGAGTCTGCATACAGGCGGGAGGTGGAGCAGCTGATCCTCTGGTGCAGCCAGAACCATCTTGAACTTAACCCAGCCAAAACGGTGGAGATGACTGTGGATTTCAGGCGACACCCCCCTTCATTCCCCCCACTCACCATCCTCAACAGCACAGTGTCCACTGTGGACTCCTTCAAGTTTCTGGGTACCACAATCTCCCGGAACCTGAAGTGGTCCTCCCATATTGACACTGTCCGGAAAAAGGCCCAGCAGAGGTTGTTTTTTCTGCGTCAGCTCAAGAAGTTTGATTTGCCTCAGGAGCTGCTGGTTGTCTTCTACACCGCCATCATCCAATCTGTCCTCTGCTTTTCCATCATTGTCTGGTTTGGATCTGCCACTAAACAGGACAAGACCAGACTGCAGCGGATCATTAAGTCTGCGGAGAGGATCATTGGTACCGACCTACCCTCCATTGAGAACTTATATCGGTCCATAACCAGGAAACGGGCGGGAAACATCTGTGCTGACCCATCACACCCCGGCCACAAACTGTTTGAACTTCTATCTTCTGGTCGTCGTTACAGATCACTGAAGGTCAAAACCACCCGTCACAGGAACAGTTTCTTTCCTCAAGCCATCACTCTGATGAACTCCTAACATTCACCTAGTCCTACCTGTTGCTGTACTCATGACTTTTCATCCATTATTACATTGCACATAACTCTCACACTGCTTTTTACTTCATTCACATTATATCACTGAATCTGAGTCCACATTGAAATACTGTGTGATTGTATATTTTTTCATATATTTCTGCAAAGTGTGGTTAGTCCGAGTAAATAACTGCATATATTCCTGTATATATTTGCATCCTTTTATAGAAACGTGGACAGACTGTAATTTACTGTACATACTCTGGTTGTCATTGAATCCTTATTTAAATCCTTCACTTGAACAACGAGAGCAAGTTTTTAGCCAAAGTCAAATTCCTTGTATGTGTTGTGCATACTTGGCCAATAAAGCTGATTCTGATTCTGATTCTGATTTGATGGCATTGGTCTATATGACATCATAAAGACATCAAGGCAGACATTATAGGACACTGCATCATAGGTAGCCAGTCCTATTGTCTATATGACGGCATTGTGAGTCCTATGTATTCTGAGATCATAGGATCATCATCGGACATCAGGCAGACATCATAGGCTGTCCTATGAAGTCATATGCTTGTGACAGAGTGATAAACACGTTTGTCAATAATCAGTTTATTCAGGAGTAGTCCTTAATTTATACATATTAAATGAAGGAGTCTGCCATGTGAAATGAAAATCAAAACTTTGATATATAATGAACAAGAATAAAGTATTTTATTATGGTTTGCACTTAAAAGATTAAAAAAAAAAAAAAAACTATATTATGCTCCTCTGAACTGGCTGTGCCTTTGTTGATGACCCGCTCCCTCAGGTGTGTCTGTGCGCAATTTTGTGGTGCTCTCGGTTGATGGGTGAGCATTATTGAAATGAATTGACTGCGTCTGTGTTCATAATGTTGTGTGTTGTTATTAGATCACTGGCAAAAATTTGCAACTCCCTGAGGCGCTCGGTCTAATTTGCACACTCGCTGATTTGCACTGCATTAATAAATCTGCCCCTATGTGTCCTAGTGCTAAGAATTACTCCTATTGACATTATTTTTAAAACATTCTCAGAACAATGATGTTTTCTAAGACCCCCACAAAAAATAAATAAATAAATAAATAAATAAATAAATAAAATAAGGAGAAACTCCTAGTTAAAACAAAAATTATTCAGAACGCACCTTAGTGCTTAAAATTGCTCCTGAGCCAGAAAGTTAGGAGGAGGGAGGAGGACTCACATAAGGGGCTTAGACGTTTCTTAGAGGAGGAGAAAATGGAGGAAAGATTGAGACAAAGAAGACATGTTCCTGAAACAATGACTGACGACAAGCTCATTAAACGTTATTGGTTGAATCGTGTTGGGATGATGTCTTCATTATACAGCCAAAGTTTCAGGGTACTTTGTCTACTTTTAATGTAATTTCAGTGAAAGTGCACAGAAAGCACCATGAAATTATTTAAAAAAAAACACAGCTTGTTACTCCAATATTTAATATTTCACAGTTGCTACTGATTTACATCAGTAATTTCACTGAAAGTACCATAACTTCGGGCTGTATTAGGAAGTGTAAAAAGTATGTCTTTTGTTGATCTCCAACGACAACTCTATATCACCGCTGGTTGTTCCCCACATCTGACACTGTCCACACTCACACTGTCTTGAGTGGAATGCATTTGCTTCACTATATTCCTTCACATGATGGAAGTGTTCCTGTCATTAGGAGACAGGTGGCTGGATCGGATCCAGCCACCTGCTCCAGCTCTTCAGAGAAGATACCAAGGTGTTCCCAGTCCAGCTGGGAGACATAGACTCTCCAGTGTGTCTTGGGTCTGCCCTCGGGTCTCCTCCCAGTTGGACGTGCCCAAAACACCTCAAGTGGGAGGCATCCAGGAGGCATTTCAAAACTGTTTAGATCAGGGGTGTCAAACTCATTCCATGGAGGGCCAAGACCCTACAGGTTTTACCTCCACCCAGTGTCTTCAGCAGGTGTTTTCATTGATCAGCAATCAGTGAGGGGAAATTCAGTGAAATCTCCTGTTGAAGACACTGGGTGGAGGTAAAACCTGCAGGGTCTTGGCCCTCCATGGAATGAGTTTGACACCCCTGGTTTAGATCAACTGTATTAAAACCACCATATAAGGTGTAAACTGTTGCAATTGACATTACATGAGTATCTGGCCCAGCTCCCTATTGTCCAACAGCCCTTGCAGCTTATGAGACATGAGCTAACATTTGTGCACCATTAAAAGTTTTGTGCACCATAATCTTTAACTAATACTCCCCCTGCCCTCCATATTGATCACAGCTCTTAAAAGACAGTGTCATATGTAGCAACGGGGTCAACCACACCTCCTCTCTGAGAAAAAAGGGCCCATCTGCTCAAACATTCTGAAAGTCCTCTAGGTGAGCTTCTATGGCAGCACAGTGGTACAGGGATTAGCACTGTTGCCTAACAGCTAGAAATTTCCAGGTTCTAATCCCCAGGCTGGCAGTGTCATGTCTGGGCATTGTCTTTGGACCATGCCCCTGCTTCATGTTCATCTTTGTTCTCAGTGTTTTCCCCTGTTTTGGTTTATTATAATTAGTTGCATTATTTGCCTTCTGTGTTCCAGTGGGTCCTCTGTTATTTTCTTCGGTGTTCCCCCAGTCTGTTGTGTCATCCCGTTTGTCTTTACTGTCATTATTGTGGCACTTAGTTTATTTTCATTATTGGTCTTGTCCTTTGTGCTCCCTGGTCCTTAGCCTGTTTTTTTTTTTTTTTTTTTTTCCATCCCCTGTCTGGTTCTGGGTCTTGTGTGCATATTTGTTTACCTATTGTTCCCAGGTCCTCAGGTTTTCTGTACCTGCAGCCACTTTTCATCACGTGCTCCTGTTTAGCCCTTAATTGTTCCCTAGTTGTCTCATGCTTGTAATTATCAGTTACCCTATTTATATCAGTCTGAGTTTGTGTTCTGGTGTGGCGTCATTATCATGTTTCCTTGCTGGTACCCTCGTGTCCAGTATTTTCCCTGTTAGTTTGTTTACCTAGTATTTACCGGTGTTGTCTCCCGCCCCCATGCTATGCTTTTGTTTTTCTTTGTTTTTCTTTAATAAACCATGATTGCCTGACAGTCCAGCCTGCTTCTTGAGTTTGCCAGTCCATGTCTACCATAGGTAGCCTATAACATCCTCCGCCATGCCAGGGAATACACACCGCTCCATTTCAATGTTACTGAGATCTTCATATTCCCGGATTATCCCCCAAGTGTTATGCAAGCCAGATCTACCTTCAACCAGGTGAGGCGATTACTCCGTGCATGGGATGGCATTAGATACAGACTTCTGTATCCATCAAAACTCCGGATCACACATACGAGGGGGGACTGAAAAGTTCATAGGCTTAAAATTCCATAGTGGTCAAATTTGACCAAATGTGGTTTATTTTTCAACATAGCCTCCGCTTTGGTCCACACACTTCTTCCATCAGTGTTGCAGCACTTGGATCCCTGCGGTTGAAAAATAAACCACATTTGATCAAATTTGACCACTATGGATTTTTCAGCTCCCCGTAGTGGAATTGCAAAATGGTTTCAAAGCCCAGATGAAGCCATGGTTTATGTGAACACTAAAATCCTGCCAGACCCAGCAAGAGCCTGACTATTGAACTGATGGAGAAAAACCATACTTCGCATCTGAATACGGCTGTGTGAAGTCGTGAGTTGGGCCCATGTCCTCGCCTTGTTTTGTAGTTTAGAATTTCTTGTAATCGGGGCATGGGCTCAGCCCACGTTCTCACCTGGAGTTTTGTATTTTCAGTACTTCTGTCTTATTAGTATCTTCATGTTCTTGTTTTGTATTTATCTCTGCCTTGTCTTCAGTTCAGTTTACATTATTGTTATTCCTGCCTGAGTTGTAATTTCTATGATCGTCTTGTTTATTCTTAATATCTTTGTTTCTGCTATAATTGTTCTTGCATTGTCTCTTGTCTGTATTCATTGCCATTGTCATCATGGTCTCTGTGGTCCCTGTTTGGTTCATGGTCCTGGTCTTCTGTGTTCTTGTCTTGGTAATGTCACCCCTGGCCCTGTGTTCATGTTATTGTGTGTACCCCTTGTTCTTGTTTACCCATACATTTTAGATTTAAATTTTATCCATAGCTTGCCTTACTTAGTTTTTACCTTGCCTTGCCGGCTATATTATTTTCAGCCCTTGAGCTGTGTCGGGGTTGTCCAGCTCAAATAAAGAACATTCAAAACCTCAGACCAGCATTTAGGTCCTTCTCTCTGCTCCAGCCTGGGGCAGTACAATCGACTGTGACAGTTTGGTGCTGTCCATTCTGCTGTTTAAAACATTTTACCCTGACAGTTACATTGAAGGCACCTAACAAACTCAAATGCATGTTCTTTTTTCACACCCGTTTGCCCTACTTACAACTGATGAGACATATCAAGTCAACTGGACAAGATGGTGCAGCAAATCTCTGTTACAGTTATGAGTTCTTCTTATGACTGTGTTCAGTACGTAGATGTTAGAAGAAATGTTTGTTTTCATACTTTTGACTTAGAAATACTTTTAATGTACTGCTTTTGTGTAAAGCGCCTCATACAAAATCATGTTCCATATACAGCAGAGCTCTGTTCTCTCAGAGTTAGTGTTACACGTGTAGATGTTTTTGCAAGGGGCTGGGGGATCACTTTGTTCTAATAGGTGAGGGTTGGGGGTACACTGTACCAGACTTTAATAACAGCCGATTTTTTTACTTTTATCTACTATTATTTATTTATTTTCTTTCTTTTTTTTAAGGGTTCTCTCAATGCTCAACAAAATAGAAATATTTACAAAATCTATGTACCACTTAACTTTGTCTTAAACGTGACCACGACTAACACAGAATTTTCAAACAACCCAGTCGGCGGCCAAGTAGCCTTTAATCCTTTAAGTGTCCCAGGCGCCGTATGGCGACAGAAACGGTTAAGGGGTAAACCTAACCCCTAGTGGTCAAGAGTATTAAATATTTTTTGTCAATAAAATAGTTCAGATTTCCAAGGCTATAACTTGAAAGTTCCAAGAGATAATGGCTTACTGTCAATTAGAAAGATATATAATATGATCCTAAGTTTCAGATAGGAACAAATTAACACATCTAATTTGCATAATGTCACGGCATCTACATAAATTACAAAACTCTGTCAAAAGTGGACTTTGGACACATTTACACAAAGAATGGTTCATTTTTTAGGCCTTTTTGTCTGCAGGGGTATGTTGTTATCTAATCTTCAAAGTATATGAACCAGAAAATCAATAAAATGTGAAAAAAAACACATTTCTCTCTTACCTGTTGCTGGGGGGGGGGGGGGGGGGGGGGGCTTGCTCGCCCACGTGCCTGATCCGTTTTCATCCATCGTGGTCGATGTTTTGCGTTTGCTCGGTCATTTACACCGTATACCACATCTACAAACTCTTACGATTATCCAGCGTGAATTTTGTTTGTATTACGCAGCTGTTCTTCCAGTTTGATGCATTTTTCCTGTGAGAATGCATGACGATCGTGGGCGCCGCCATCTTGGTGCTGGTAGCTCAGTTTTTCGCCCATCGTGGTCGATGTTTCATGTTTGATTGGTTATTTACACCGTGTACCACATCTACAAACTCTTATGATTATCCCACGTGAATTTTGTTTGTATTAGGGGGCTATTTTTCCTGTTTCATGCAGTTTCAGTCAGAATCGCTGCCAGATCACATCCACATTGGTGTGTGAGCTCAAAGTGGAAAAAAGAAGAAGAAAAATGAGGATTTCTTCTTCTTTGCTGTATTCAATGTCAGCCATGATTCCTTTGGCGTGTGTCTGCCACCTTCTGAACTGTCAGATCATTACAGATCAGTACAAATTCTCAGTATAGCTGGGGGACGTCAGTAAGTTGACAGGTGCAGTTGCTGCGCTGTGCCACTGGGGGTGCGCAACCTGTCCATTTAATGTGGACAGTTAAAGTTAAAGCTTGACTGTAAAATCCCTAAATAATCCCATCAAACAAAAGAAAAATTTAAAGTACCTGAGTAAAATACATTCAGACATTGCTTATCATCAGGAGACACACCTACGAACTTCTGATCATTCTCGACTCAGAGGAGGAGAGATCAGACAGTCATGCCATTCTAATTTCCACTCCAAATCTAGAGGTGTCACCAACCTTATTAATAAATATATCCCATTTGTCACATCAACGGTCGAGACAGAGCCCTTACGGTGTTACTTAATTGTAATAGGCAGGTTGTATAACACACCAGTTAATCTAGCAAATATAGTATATGCCCCACATTGGGATGACAATAGTTTTTATTAATTTTTTTTACCCAAATTCCAAATATAAATACACACCATTTAGAATAGAATAGGCTTTATTGTCACTGTACAGTTGTACAGCACAAGGAAAAGTAATCCTTGGAGGAGATATGAATTGTACTTTCACCTACCTTACACCGTAGCTCATCTATAACTGTGCCTACATCCTATATATATATATATATATATATATATATATAATTATTATTATTAAGTCCAGAGGGAAATTCAGGGCATCCGCCTGAATTGATGAAGCAAATATGGTGCAGCGCCAATCCTTTCGCCATTCACACACACATTCACACCTAGGGCCACTTTAGAGTCTCCAGTTAACCTAACCTGCATGTTTTTGGCCTGTGGGAGGAAACCGGAGTAGCCAGGATAAACCCACACAGACACGGGCAGAACATGCAAACTCCACACAGAAGAGTCACTGATGGCCAGGGGGTGGGATTGAACCCACGATGGTCAGGGGTGGAATCGATCCGTGACCTTGTTACTGTCCTGTGGCAGTGCTAACCACTGCGCCACCAAGCTGCCCGTGTTTTAACTGAAGTCTTCAGCTACAGCCTTTTCTTAATGCAAATAGTGTAATCGATGTGTACTTTAGAAATCGTACGGTGCATCCGGAAAGTATTCACAGTGCTTCACTTTTTCCTCATTTTGTTACAGTGGATATAAACAGTCGACACAACCCTGTTCAAACGCCAGGTTTTTGCGATGAAAAAAAAAAATGAGATCAAGATAAATCATTTCAAAACTTTTTCCACCATTAATGTCACCTATTGCCTGTACAACCCAATTGACAAACAAACTGAAACCTTTTAAGTGAAAAAATAATAATAAAGAAATACAATAACCTGGCTGCATAAATATGCACACCCTATTATTGCTGGGGATGTGGCTGTGTTCAGAATTAACCAATCACATTCAAACTCATATTAAATGGGCGGCAGTGGCTCAGGCGGTACAGTGGGTTGTTCAATAACCAGAAGGTTGGTGGCTCGAATCCCGCTCTCCCCAGCCATCGTGCTGGTGTGTCCCTGGGAATGACACTTTACCCGTTTTGCCTCCAGTGTCCATGACACTTGGTATGAATGTGTATAAATATTTGTTAGTGGTTGGAGAGGCTTTTGACATGGATTGGAAGCCATGTTTCCTTTAGTCTGCCTCAGGGCAGCTGTGGCTATAGTAGTAACTTACCACTACCTCTTGCTGGAGTGAATGAATAATGGACTCACTGTAAGTGCTTTGAGATGTCACTTTATATGTAAAGCACTGTATAAATCTAATCCATTATTATTATTATTAAATGGCAGTCAACACACACCTGCCATCGTTTAAAGTGCCTCTGATGAACCTCAAATAAAGTTCAGCTGTTCTAGTAGGCTTTTCCTGACATTTTTGCAGTCACATCTTTCAGCACAAGCCATGGTCTGCAGAGAGCTTCCAAAGCATCAGAGGGATCACATCGTTCAAAGGTATCAGGCAGGAGAAGGGTACAAAAGAATTTCTAAGGCATTAAATATACCATGGGACACACTGAAGACAGTCATCATCAAGTGGAGAAAATATGGCACAACAGTGACATTACCAAGAACTGGATGTCCCTCGAAAACTGATGAAAAGACAAGAAGAAAGCTGGTCAGCGAGGCTGCCAAGAGGCCGACAGAAACATGCTGTCAGGAATTTCTGGCAAGTACTGGCTGTTTAGTACATGTTACAATAATCTATCGTCTAGGGTGACAAGATGGAAGCCTTATCTTACAAAGAAAAACATCCAAGCCCGGCTACATTTTGCAAAAACACATCTGAAATCTCCCAAACACATGTGGGAAAATGTGCTATGGTCTGATGAAACCAAGGTTGATCTTTTTGACCATAATTCCAAAAGGTATATTTGGCACAAACACAACACTGCTCATCACTAAACAAACACCATACCTACAGTGAAGCATGGTGGTGGCAGCATCATGCGTTGGGGCTGTTTTTCTTTAGCTGGAACTGGGGCCTTAGTCAAGGTGGAGGGAATTATGAACAGCTCCAAATACAGTACAGTCAGTGTTGGCACAAAACCTTCAGGCTTCTGCTAGAAAGCTGAAGATGAAGAGGAACTTCTTATTACAGCACGGCAATGACCAAAAGCACACATCCAAATAAACAAGAGAATGGCTTGACCAGAAGAAGATTAAGGTTTTGGAATGGCCCGGCCGGAGAGCAGACCTGAATCCGATCAAACATCTGATTTTTGGGGTGATCTGAAAAGGGCTGTGAACAGGAGATGCCCTCATATTCTGACAGATTTGGAGCGTTTTTGCAAAGAAGAGTGGGCAGATATTGCCATATCAAGATGTGCCACGCTGATAGACTCCTACCCAAAATGACTGAATGCTGTAATAAAAGTCAGAGTTGCTGCAACAAAGTATTTGTTTAAGGGTGTGTATATTTATGCAACCAGTTTATAGTAAGTTGTTTATTTTTTATTTTTCCTCTGAAAAGGTTTCAGTTTATTTTTCACTTGGGTTGTACAGGTTATAGGTCACATTAATGGTGGAAAAAGTTTTGAAATTATTTATCTTCATCTCTTTTTTTACATCACAAAAACCTGGCATTTGAACAGGGGTGTGTAGACTATTTATTTCCACTGTTAACAAGGCCAGGAGTTCCTGGCAGCAGAAGGCGAAGGACAGAGCTGTGTGGAGGAATCTGATCAGACTTAAACGAAACAGTCATTGTTGCCCCCGACAGACTGCTTTGATGATGATGATGATGATGATGATGATGATGATGTTTCAGCCTTATTCCAAAATGGATTAAACTCATTTTTTTCCTCAAAATTCTGCACACAATACCCCATAATGAGCTTCCCCTTCTGGATTCTTTACCTAAATTGATGTCAAATTCATATGTAAAACATTCTTAAAATTTGGACACAGTTCAGATGAGCCTTCTCTCTTAGAAAATCACTGATTTGTGCTCCTATAGTGTGGGCACTATAGGCATGTAAATGTGCCACACATTCTCTCTTGTCTGTATAAAAGGGCTGACTTTACATGCCTCACATAGCTCACACACACAGCACACACATGCACACACACCCACACAGCACAGCACTACAGTGTGTCTCATGATGGTAGAGGAATAAAACTCTGAAACCTTCAGCTCGCTGTGTCTCACCTGAACTTATTTTGTTCCTCCACAATAGTAAGAAATCATCAGTTTACACCCTCAACCACAGACAAAGCCTTTCATAACTGGCCTGGGCGAGGAGTTGTCGCAATAGAGGATTTGTTTATTGACAGTATATTTGTATCCTTTGACCAATTAATAGTTAAAGTTAATGTCTCTTACTCCCATTTTTTTTATAATTCTACAGCTCCTTAGTTTTATATATCACTATCATTCACTCACTTCCTATCTCAGCCACTTAATTCTCCCTTAGAATCCATTTTGAACCTTAAACTAAACTTCAAAGGTACTATTGAGAGGATCTATTCCTCACTAAAGACATACAACCTGGAACCCTTGATATCACTAAAGAATCAGTGGGAGGAGGACCTGGAGTTGAAAATTCCTGAGGAGATTTGGGATAAAGCTATATGCTATATGCTGGATCAATGAAACAATTGAAATCAGGAAGTGGGCCCACAACACCATGAATTGAGATGATGGAGCCTTCATGCTCTTGCACATCTGGGACTCTCCAGAGACGGCATGGGGTGTGACCGACCTTTGCAGATCTGTCATATCTGTCAGGTCGGTAACGCCTATGGAAGGGATAAAACAGATGTGACCCGTCACGGATGTCCTACATTTTCTGAAGAAGACTGCAGATGACAGTTGAAACATGTCAAAGGTATGAAACATCCCTTTGCTTTCTCTTAATAGAACAAGATCAGTTTTATCACTAAGAACACAACATGAACCTGTTTGAGAGGGAATTTATTACTCTTCAATTTGTTTATGTCACATGATTATCCAGTTAAAGGTTATACATCGCCTCCACTGGTGCACAGTGAGACTTTCAAAGTTTATGCCTAGAATCGATCCCAAGTGTGACTGATGCAGACAATCACCAGCCACTCTCTCACATATGTTTTGGTTCTGTCAAAAGCTAGATAATTTTTGGCAATTGATATTTAAAATATTTTCAGATATTTTACAAATAATTCTACAACCATCTGCCATCACTGCAATATTTGGAATGACCCAATAAGATGCTCATTTTAGCCATCAGGCAAAGAATGCAATAGCCTTTGGTACTGTCATAGCCAGATTACTGATACTCCCTCAAGTGGAAGGAGAAACTCCCTCTAACCTTAAAAATGTGGATTAGTGACCTTCTACATCATTTGACACTGGAGAAAATTTGTTACTCTGCGAGAGGTTGTACTCAACAATTCTGCACTACATAGGAACCTTTTTTTAAAATATATGGAGTGTCATGTGCTGGCAAGCGCTCGCTCCCTCCTTCCGACTCACCAGTCTCCTCATCAGACGCATCTGCTGATTCCTGCTGGGCCAGCGTTTATAAGGAAGCGCTCTTCAGTGATTAAACGCTGGCTCGTTTGGGTATGCTGCTCCAGCAGACAGCTCTCTTAGTAAGCAGTTGTGTTAATTATGACCTTGTATTACACACATTCTCTTCCATCTCATTGCAAACGTAGCGGTGCGTCTTCGGGGATTTGGTGCGCTTGCCAGCCTGTTGCTCAACCTCTACCCTGCTCATCCTCTGCACCCAGTGAGACCCCACAAACCATACCCAACCGGCAGTTCTTACCTGCTGGTTCTTCTCCTTCACTGGGTTCTGTGATGGTCTCTTCTCACCTCCCACCTAAGTGGTATAATTTGATTCCAATTATTTCTCCATTCCTCCCTAATCAGTCTTGTCTATCCTCCGCAGGGCTCCTGCTTATCTGGCAAGTGACTGACTTTTTCCACAAGTGTGCGGTTTTGAAAATTCTAATAAAAGGTCAAACATTTTCTGTGTGTTATCTTGGTGATTGCACTTTGCACTCAGGTTGCTTGTCCAGTCAATATGACATGAAGAAATTGAATGTTAGTATTGGAGACCCATAAAACCCAGTATTGATCTTTATTTTTATTTTTCCATCCTCATTGTCCAATTTGTATAATTATTTGGCTTGTATTATTTTCTTTTATTTACTTTGTATTTTTTCTTTCTATGTGGATGGTAATATAGGAATTCATGGCTGTTAACATAATCAATGTCAAATGACTGTGTGGATCAGTACTGTTAGAGGGATGGGGCTCCGTTTGAGCACGGGTTGAATGGGTTATATTCTGCTTCATTTAAGTTCTGCTGTGTTTGTGGGAGGGTTTTTTTTGTTGGTTTTTTTTGTTTTTTTGTCTTTATGTATCATGCATGCTAAATATTAGTAGAAAGACTTGGAGGAAAAAAAAAATCCCATTAAGGAGTCCAATCTTAAAAGTGATTAAGGAGCACTCTAGAACAACTCTGAACAAGGAATATCCAAAAACTTTTATCTTAGTGTGGAGATGTGGTTGACCCAATTGCTAGGTATGACACTGGCTTCAGAGACCTTTGATTGGTCAGTGGGGGGTGGGGGGTAGCATTTTAAGCCCGTGGTGTACAAAACTTAATAGTACAGAAAAATTATCTAAAACTCAAATATCACAGCAACTAAACCTTGAACAAATGTACAAGACAACACACAGTAAACTTGCAACTTAACTAAGGAGAGAATGCTTGTTTTTTCCAATATTTAACATGTCCCATCAGTTGCAGAGGCTGCTGGGACTTACTGTCTCTCTCCTAATGACAGGAACACCTCCATCATATGAAGGAATAGCCTATTGTTAAATAGATACACTTCAGTGAAGACAGCAGCAGACGTGGGGAGAAACCACCGGTGATATAGAGTTGTTTTTCTGGGTGGGAGATGTTAGCACATTGCAAATAACATCAACTAAAAACATTATAAAACAGCCTAAAGTTATCATACTTTTTGTGTAGTTTCAGTGAAATTATAGGTGTAAATCAGAAAGAACGGTGAAAAATTAAATGTTTAGGAAACACGCTGTTATTTTTTTTAATAACTGCATGGTACTTTCTGTTTACTTTCACTGAAAGTACAAGGAAAGTACACAAAGTACCCTGTAACTTCAGGCAGTATTATAAAGTGTTATACATTACCCCAACACAATCAAACCTACATCATTTAATGAGCTTGTCATCATTCATTGTTTCAACAGCATTTGTCTCCGTCTTTCCTCCATTTTCTCCTCCTCTTAAGAAACTCCCAAGCCCTCAGTGGAAAACACCGAGTGGACAAACACCAACACATGACCTCTTTTCAGATAAAATTAAATTTTGCATTTCATTTGGAAATCAAGGTCCCAGAGTCTGGAGGAAGCATGGAGAGGGACAGAATCCAAAGTCAGCTAGAGAGAGCCATGTCATCTGCTGGTCTTGGTCCACTGTGGTTTATCAAGTCCAAAGTAAATGCAGTCCTCTACCAGGAATTTTTAGAGCACTTCATGCTTCCCTCTACTGACAAACTTTATGGAGATGCCGATTTCATTTTCCAGCAGTACTTTGCACCTGCCCACACTACCAAAAGTACCAAAACCTGGTTTAATGACCATGGTATCACTGTACTTTACTGGCCAGCAAACTCTCCTGATCTAAACCCCATAGAGAATCTTTGGAATATTGTCAAGAGGAAGATGAGAGACAACAGACCCAACAATGCAGACCAGCTGAAGGCCGCTATCAAAGCAATCAAACCTTCCATAGCACCTCAGCGGTGTCACAGGCTCATCGCCTTCAAGCCATGCTGCACTGATGCAGTAATTTATTCAAAAGGAGCCCTGACCAAGTATTAAGTGTGTACATGGACATACTTTTCAGTCTTCCAAAATTTAAATTAAAGATCTTCTTCTTCTTCTTCTTCCAGCTGCTCCCTTTAGGAATCGCCACAGTGGATCATCGGACTTCATCTAAATCTATCCCTTTTATCTTCCTCTGTAACACCAACCCTGTCCATGTCCTCCTTCACTACATCCATGAATTTTCTCGGTGGTCTCTCTCTTTTCCTCCTGCCTGGCAGCTTCATTTTCAATATCCTCTGTCCAATATATCCACCATCCCTCCTCTGCACATCTCAGCCTTAACTCTCTTACTTTGTCTCCAAGCTGCTCAACCTGAGCTGTCCCTCTGATATTCTCATTTCTATTTCTTGTCCCTCCTAGTCACTCCCAATGAAAATCTTACCATCTTCACCTTTGCCGCCTCCAGCCCCACCTCCTGTCTTTTTGTCAGTGTCACCATCTCTCAACCATACATCATTGCAGGTCTCACTACCATCTTACAAATTTTACTTTTCACTCTTGCTGCTATCCTTCTGTCATAAATCACCCCTGACATTCATCTCTACCCATTCCACCCTGCCAGCACTCTCTTCTTCACCTCTCTTGTGCCTTTTCCATTGCTTTGGATGGTTGACCCCAGGTATTTAAACTCATCTACTTTCACTACCTCTACTCATTCCATCTTCACCGTTACATCTGCCTCCCTTTCATTCACACTCATGTATTCTGTCTTGCATCAACTGACTTTAATTCCTTTTCTCTGCAGAACATACCTCTACCTCCTCAGGTTGTCTTCCACTTGCTCCGTATTCTCACGACAGATCACAATGTAATCTGCAAATATCATGGTCCACGGAGACTCCTGCCTGACCTCATCTGTCAGCCTGTCCATCACCATGGCAAACAAGAAGGGCCTCGAGCTGATCCCTGATGTAATCCCACCCCCACCTTGAATCCATCTGTCACTCCTACAGCACACCTCACTGCTGTCTTGCTGTCCTCATACATGTCCTGCACCACCCTCACATACTTCTCTGCCACTGTTGACTTCCTCATACAGCACTTCCTCTCTTAGCACCTTATATGCTTTCTTTCGATCCACAACGACAAATGCAAATGCTTCTGGCCTTGTCTATACTTTTCCATCCACACTCTTGAAGCAAACATTGCATCTGTAGTACTCTTTCTTAGCATGAAATCGTACTGCTGCTCACTGATTGTCACCTCTCCTCTTAACCTGGCATCAACAACTCTTTCCCATATCTCCATAGTGTGGCTGATCAACTTTAAGCCTCTGTAGTTACTACAGCTCTGAGAATCACCTTTTTTTCTTGAAAATTGGTACCAAAACACTTCTTCTCCTCTCCTCAGGAATCCTCTCACTCTCCAAGATTGTGTTAAACAATCTGGTTAAAAAGTCCAATGCCATTTCTTTGAAACATCTCCATACCTCCATTGGAATGTCATCTGGATCAACCACCTTTCCATTCTTCATCCCTTCAGAGCTTCCCTCACTGTCACCTTGATAATCCTTGGGACTTCCTTGTTCACTATCTTTTTTTCATCCATCCTCTTTTCTCTCTCTTATTTTCTTTATTCATCAGTCAGTCAGACAGAGCAGCCTCAGCTGAGCTGCACTCCTAGCAGTCCAATCTTCACCATCTAGCATACAGCCGGCGAGCTCGCCAGTGTTGGCCGCCCCAGTGTCTCACTTCAGAGTGTTCACGAATGATGTTAATGGCCATCCTGGTTGACGAAAGTCATGCATAGGTTCCCAGAGTACCAGGTGTCCTACTGTGAGCTCTTGGTGATGGTAACAGTGCCCTGCGAGGCCAAGTCTTTGCCAAGCCACCCTGTCTGATATTCTGGGAAGGTGCCCAGAGAGATCTTCATTGGAGATGTGGTCTTGCCAGTTTACATTGAGGATGGTACGCAGCAACCATGTGTAGGAGCCATCCAATGACCTCTGAAGGGATATGTTTAATGACCAGCACTCACTTCTGTATAGCAGTATGTATTCCACTGTTGTACAAAAGAATTTAACTTTTTGCTCTCTTGACATGTTCAGCACCATATAGCTTGCATGTCATTGAGAGCACCTCACGTGAGTTCCTTGCACACCTTCATATCATGACTAGTAGATCCTATCTAGGAACCAAGGTACTTGAAGTTCTTGACTACTTCCAGAAGGTTGCCGGTATTCATCAACAGTGGAGATATAGAGTTAGAATCATCCCCGGGAGTCATTACTTTGCTCTTCTGGTCACTAATGGTGAGACCGATCTAAGAGCATTTCAACTCCAGAAGTGACAACAATCTCTGTGCCTGTAAGATGTTGTTTGACAGCAAAACAATGTCATCTGCATAATCCAGATCTGCTATTGCTTTTGCCAGTATTCTTCAGGATCTTCGAGGGGTTAGCATTAGACCCAGCTCTACTTCTCTCCCATCAATGGCTTTCCACAGGGCATAGTCTAGGATGATAACAAACAGGAACGGGGCAAAAGATTTACCTTGGAGTACTCCTGAAGTTATTTCAAATTCATCTGACTCGCCGTCTGTGGTGACAACCTTGCCGCGTGTGTTGGTATACATCGCTCGAATAGCATTACACAGTCTTGATGGAATACTGTAAGCCTTCAGTATCTTGAACATAATGTAGCAGTTAATTAAATGGGATGCTTTTCTAAAGTCAAGGAATGTCAGAACTGCAGCGAGTTTGTTTTTCTGTACCTCCTCTAGAATTAGGGCAAGAATGTGAATAGTGGTGGATTTATTTTGGTTGAATCCATTTTTAATGGGCCAGAGGTCAGCATCTAGAGGTCTTTGGATTCAGTTCAGTATCATCCGATTATACATCTTAGCTATGACAAGTGTGAGGCTTATTCCCCTGTAGTTATCAGTGCATGAGTGATTGCCTGACTTAGGTAGCGGAATGATATTAAAAAGAGACCACTGGATTGGTTTGCTATAATTCATTTGTGCAAGATTGCAGAGGCCCGAATGATATCATCCAAGTCACAGGATTTAAAGACCTCTGGGGTGATGTTGTCCGGAACTGTACTCTTTCCAAGAGAGAGTGTTTTCTTCACCTCTTCATATTTGTCCACAGTGAAAGGACCATTGTCAATATCCAGGTTGCTTAAAATATCTGGGATATTGTCCTCCTTGGTGTTCAGGCTGTCATAAGAGATGCCAAGCAACTTCTTAAAGTGATTAAACCAGTTGGTAACTGGTTCCTTTGGGCCCGCCCCTGCAATCTTGCCTCTTGTAGACTTTTTTACCACTGATCTCATTAAGAACCTTCCAGGCCTCACAATACTGTCTGTTTAAGTGAGCTTGTTCCACTCTTGTGACTTTTTCCTCTTAATCTTCTGCCATTAGGCATTCAGAGGTGTCATACGGTGAAGTCATAGCCTCGTCTACGGCTGCACGCACACCTTGACTTTGGTCAGCTGCCGCAACATGTGTCACTATCTCCATCTTCTCTCTTTCCCTCCTGATGTCAGGAATCCTCGATCATAGTGGCTTCCGCAAATCCACTCCCCTCAGAACACAAAGCTCTGAAGTAATTTCATTGGCATCGATAAAACGATATCTCTCGGTAGGGTCTCTCCTTTCCTCTTCTTCTAAGAGGTGGAAGCGGTCATCAGCTCTTCAAAGTACTCCTTCCACCTTCTCAACACACCATCATCATTTGTTAGTACATTATGATTTCTATCCATAATCATCTAACCAGCTTTAAATCCAATCCAGCTCGATCTCTCTGTCTAGCCAATCGATAGAACTCATTTTCTCCTTTCTTAGTGTCCAGCCTGTAATACAGTTCATTACATGCCTTTTCCTTTGCCTTTGCCACCTCTCCCTTTGCCATACACCTACATTACAAATACTCCTGTCTACTTTCTTCATCTCGCTGACAATCCCACTTTTTCTTTGTTAACCGCTTCCTTTTGATACTTTACTGTACCGCCTTATTCCACCACCAAGTCTCATTGTCTTCCTTCTTCTGTGCACTGGATATATCACATACAGCAGGGAAAATAAGTATTGAACATGAACATGAACATTTTTCTCATTAAACACATTTTGTATAGAGCCATTAACCTGATAATTTCAGCAGATATCAGTAATAACCAAAGAAATCATTACATGCGAAGAAATCAAGACAACTGAGTTCACAAAACAAGTTATATTTAACAAAGTGGAATGACACAGGCAATAAGTATTGACCATGTCAACATTTTTCTCTTTAAACATATTTCTGATGGAGCCACTGACCTGAGATTTTCACCAGACATCAGTAACAACCCAATTAATCCATACATACAAAGAAATGAAGGCAACTGTGTTCACAAAACAAGTTATATTAAACAAAGTGGAATGACACAGGGAATAAGTAGTAAATACATGAAGAAAAAGAGGTGCAAAAAGGCATAGAATACCAAGAAACCAGCTGAAATTCCTCAGAATTTAGGAAGCCATCCCATTCCTTATCAGTGCAAATTAATTTCAGCTAAGTCCTGACTGATACCCTTTAAAAGTGTTTGAATATTAGATTGTCAAACTGCAAAGAACTCATGATGAATCAAAGAAAATAGCTCTCTCTAGACCTTTGCAACCTTCATTCATTCATTCATTCATTCATTCATCTTCTTCCGCTTTATTGCTGCATAACATAATGATGGCACTGGTTACAGGCACATTTCTAAACTATTGAATGTTCTAGTGAACACCGTTGGAGCCATCATTTCGAAGTGGAAAGAATATCATTTTACCATAAACCAGCAATGACCAGGAGCTCTTTGCAAGATTTCTGACAGAGGTGTCAAAAGAATTATCAGAAGAGTTAGCCAAGAGGCAAAGACCACTCGTGGAGAGCTCCAGAAAGACCTGGACTTTGCAGGTGCTGCTGTTTCAAAGAAAACAATAAGTAATGCACTCAACCAAAATGGTCTCTATGCAGGCTCACCTCGCAAGACTCCATTGCTCATGAAAAAGCATGTTCAAGGTCGTTTAAAGTTTGCTGCAAATCATTTGGGCAAAGCCAGTAAAATACTGGGAGAATACAGTGTGGTCAGATGAGTCCCAAATTGAACTTTTTGGATAGCACAACACAGCTTGCATGGAGGAGAAATGGAACTGCACAACAGCCCAAAAACACTGTACCAGCAGTGAAGTTTGGACATGGAAGCATCATGGCATGGGGGTATTTTTCAGTTCATGTTACAAGCAGACTTAATTTAATTGAAGGAAAGATGAAAGGACAAATATACAGAGACATCCTTGATAAGAAGCTGTTGCCATCTGTCAAGATGTTGTAGATGAAACGAGGGTGGACATTTAAGCAAGACAATGATCCCAAACACACAGCCAAGGAAGCTCTCAACTGGCTCCAGAGAAGGAACATAAAGCTACTAGAATCGCCCAGTCAGTCACCTGACCTGAATACAATTGAAAATCTATTGATTTAACTGAAGATCAGAGTTCATAGAAGACACCCACGGAACCTTCAAGATTTGAAGACAGTTTGTGTGGAAGAATGGGCTAAAATCACTCCTGAGCAATGCCTGCACCTAGTTTGTCCATTCAGGACGTGTTTGGAAGCTGTTATTACCAACAAAGGCTTTTCTATGAACTATTAAATGAATTTCTCAAAGCGTGGGTTTGCTCCGGGATTTCTCCGGTTTCCTCCCACATGCCAAAAACATGCACGTTAGGTTAATTGGCATCAAACTGGGGATTCTAAATTGTCCTTAGGTATGACTGTGAGAGTGAATGGTCGTCTGTCTCTCTGTGTTGGCCCTGCGATGGACTGGCGATCTGTCCAGGGTGTACCCTGCCTCTCGCCCAAAGATGCTGGGATAGGCTCCAGCCCCCCTGCGACCCGAAAAGGATTAAGCGGAAGAAGATGGATGGATGGGTGGATGTTCAGTATTTATTCCCTGTGTCATTCCACTTTATTAAATATATAATGTTGTGATGACCCACCACACTCGCACCGACACTTAGCACTCAGCAGGACTGGAGGAAGCAGAGGACAATTTACATATGGACAGAGGGCCACCAGGAGGCAGCCAGACGGGACTGTTTCGTATGCGCCCCCCTAGAGCTGATGTCATGCTAATGTTGTGTATTGACCAATGTGTATTAGATGACAATAGCTATGCTAATGTGCCATGCATTCTCTCTGTCTGTATCACTGTATTAAAGTGCTTGTGTGACATGCCTCAGCAGCACAGTAGCTCACTGAGCTACAAAGTGTGTTTCATTATGCTGGAGGAAAAAAAAACCTTGCACCCTTCCAGCTCGTCGCATCTTGCCTGCCCCTTTTCCTCCACAATGTGAACACATTTGCCTTGATTTATTTATATGTATTTGTTTGTTACTGATGTCTGATTAAAATCTTTGGTCACCATTAGATTGCTCCATCTGAAATAAGTTTAATCAGAAAAATGTTGACCTGTTCAATACTTATTTTCCCCGCTTTCCCTTTCTACTTGTTTCACTCAATAATTTTTGCTGTACTTCCCTAGTCATCTGGTTATTCTTCCCTACCACCGAGAGCCTGTAATCAACTACTTCCTGAACTCTGTCTGACCTTCTTCCTTCTAGAACTTCCATCCATCCATCCATCTTCTACCGCATTTCGGAAGGTCCGGATCGCAGAGGCAGCAGTTAAAGCAAAGAAGCCCAGACTTCCCTCTCCTCAGCCACCTGCTCCAGCTCTCCAGAAGGGATACCAATGTGTTCCTAGAACAGCTGGGAGACACATTCTCTCAAGCGAGTCCTGGGTCTTTCCCGGGGTATCCTCCTAGTGAGACGTGCCCGAAACACCTCAAGTGGGAGGCGTCCAGGAGGCATCCTGATCAGATGCCCATTCCACCTCAACTGGCTCCCTTCAATGTGGAGGAGCAGCGGTTCTACTCTGAGGCTCTTCCCATGACTGAGCACCTCATCCCATCTCTGAGGGTGAGTCCAACAATCCTACGAAGAAAGCTTATTTCAGCCGCTTGTATCCGCAATCTTGTTCTTTCAGTCATTACCCAAAGCTGATGATCATAGGTGAGGGTAGGAACATAGATTGACCAGTAAATCGACAGCTTTGCTTTAGAGCTTTGCTCCCTCTTCACCACAACCGACCGGTACAACATCCGCATCACTGCAGATGCTGCTCCAATCCCGCTATGAATCTCTCGCTCCATTCTCCCCTCATTTGTTAACAAGACCCCAAGATACTTAAACTCCCCCACTTGGGGCATGAGCTTGTCCCCAACCTGGAGAGGAAAATCAACCTTTTTCCAGCTGAGGACCATGGACTCGGACTTGGAGGTACTGATTCTCATCCCAGCTACTTCACATCCAGTGGCAAACTGTCCCAGTAAGCCCTGTAGGTCATTGCTGGATGAAGCCAGCAGGACAACATCATCTGCAAACAACAGAGATGAGATCCTGTGATCACCAAGCATGACAACCTCTGTTCCCTGGCTGCGCCTAGAAATCCTGTCCATAAAAATTATGAACAAGATCAGTGACTAAGGGCAGCCCTGGCGGAGACCAACTCTCACTGGGAATGAGTCCGACCTAGTGTTGGCAATACAAACCAAACTCTCACAAAGGTCATACAGAGACAGAATTGTTCATAACAGCGAGCCTGATACCCCATACTCCTGAAGCACCCCACACACAAAAAACAAACAAACAAACAAACAACAAAACAAAACAATGGAACACAGTCGAATGCCTTCTCCAAATCCACAAAACACATGTAAATTGGTTGGGGAAACTCCCACGAACCCTCAAGAATTCTCGAGAAGGTAAAGAGCTGGTCCGATGTGCCATGGCCAGGACAAAAACCACATTGTTCCTTCTGAATCCTAGGTTCAGCCAGCGGTTGGACTCTCCTCTCCAGTACCTTGGCATAGACCTTCCCAGGGAGGCTGAGAACTTTGATCCTTCTAAAGTTGGAGCACACCCTCAGGTCCCCTTTTTTGAAGAGAGGAACAACCTCCCCTGTTTGCCACACCAAAGGCACTGCCCCCAACCTCCACGCAGTTTTGCAGAGACATGTCAACCATGAAAGCCCTACAACATCCAGGGCCTTGAGGTACTAAGGGCAAATCTCGTCCACCCCCGGGGCCCGGCCACTAAAGAGATTTTTTCCCACCTTGGTGACCTCAGCCCCTGTGATAGGACAGTCATCCCCCTCGTCCACAAACTCTGCTTTCTCTGTGGAAGGCGTGTCAGCGGGATCGAGGAGATCCTCAAAGTATTCCTTCCACCGCCCTACGATTTCCCCAGTTGAAGTCAGCAGTGCCCCATCTGCACCATACACAGTGTGGACAGGGAGCTGCTTCCCCCTCCTGAGCCGCCGGACTGTTTGCTAGAATCTCTTCGAAGCTGACCAAAAGTCTTGTTCCATGGCCTCACCGAACTCCTCCCATACCCGAGTTTTTTGCTTCAGCAACAACCTGAGCTGCACTCTGCTTTGCCTGCCGGTACACCTCAGCTGCTTTGGGAGTCCCACAAGCCAACCAAAATTGATAGGACTCCTTCTTCAGTTTAATGCCCCCCCTCACCACTCGTGTCCACCACTTGGTTTGGGGGTTGCCATCATGAGATGCCCCAACGTCCTTGCGGCCGCAGCTCTGGGCTGCCACTTCAATAATGGAGGTGGAGAACAAAGCCCATTCAGACTCCAAGTCTCCAGGCTCCCTCAGTATGTGGTCAAAGTTCTTTTGGAGGTGGGAGTTGAAGACCTCCCAGACATGGGCCTCAGCCAGACATTCCCAGTACACCCTCACTATACATTTGGGTCTACCAGGTGTGAATTGCATCCTCCCCTGCCATCAGATCCAAGTCACCATCAGATGGTGATCAGTTGACAGCTCTGCACCTCTCTTCACCCAAGGGTCGAAGACAGACGGTTGCATGTCTGATGAGACGATAACAAAATCGATCATCGACCTGCGACCTAGGGTGTCCTGGTGCCAGGTGCACATATAGACACCCTTATGCTTGAACATGGTGTTCGTTATGGACAAACTGCTGTTAGCACAGAAGTCCAATAATTGAACACCACCCAGGTCCAGATGGGGCAGGCCATTCCTCCCAGTCACCCCCTAAAGGTTTTACTGTTGTTTCCCACGTGCACATTGAAGTCCCCCAGTAGGACAATGGAGTCTCCAAGAGGAGCACTCTCAAACACCCCAGTCAGAGACTCCAAAAAAGGTGGGTACTCTGAACCATCATTTGGTGCAGAGTCACAAATGATAGTCAGGACCCGTTTTCCAACACAAAGATGCAGGGAAACAACCCTTTAGTCCACCGGGGACAACTCCAATATATAGGCAGCAAAGTTGGGGGGATACAAGAATTCCCACCCCTGCTCGTCGCCTCTCCCCCGGGACAACTCCAAAGTAGGCCAAGCTCCAGCCCCTCTCTAGGAGACTGGTTCTGGAACCAGAGCTGTGTGTTGAGGTGAGGCCGACTATATCTATCCGGTTTCTGTCAACCTCATGCACCAGCTTAGGCTCCTGCCCCACCAGAAAGGTGACATTCCACGCCCCAAAAGCCAGTTCAGGAAGCTTGGGATCAAACTGCCAAGGTCTCCGCCTTTGAACGCCACCTGATCCACATAGCACCGGACCCCCATTGTCCCTCCTGCAGGTGGTGATCCCACTGGAGGGCAGACCCATGTAACTCCTTCGGGCTGAGCCCGGCCGGGTCACATGAGCGGAGACACGGCCACCAGACGCTAGCCATCGAGCCCCTTCCCCAGCCTGGCTCCAGGGTGGGGCCCCAGTAACCCCATACCGGGCGGGGCTACAATGAGTCCTTGTTCTAGCATTTATTTATTTATTTTGGACAAAAGGAAACAAAAAGAACATCCAACAAATACACCAAATGATACAAAAACACAATGCAAAGTGAGGAAACCCTTTCATTTGGTGCCAGAAAAAGAGTAGGAAGAAGAAAAAGATTTTCAAGTCCTACCCCCAATACTGTAAGTAATTAATACTTAAATGAAAACAAGCTGCCACCTATACAGACCAATCCAGAATGAGGAAAAAAACAAAACAAAACAAAACAATAGAAAAACATTAAGAACAATGTCTATCATTTCTTTTCCATGAGGGGGCAAAACAATTCCCTCAAATCTATACCTTTCAAGAATATTATTTTTGTACTTTTTCTTAAACTGTATGGCATTGTTACTCTGTTTAATGTCCTCATCCAAACAACCCCATAAAATCACCCCACAAACTAAAATGCACAAACTTTTCTGCGTAGTGTGAAAACAAGGAACTTTTAAATTAAATCTTCCTCTCAAATCATATTTTCCCTTTCTCTCCAGAAACAATTTATATATATTGCCAGGAAGTAAATTATTTCTTGCTTTATTAACTATTTGTTGAGTTTTTAATTTCACCAGATCCATAAATTTCAATAATTTTAACTTTAAGAACAAAACATTAGTTTGATCATAGTAGCCTACATTGTTTACTATTTTTATTGCTCGATTTTGTAATGTACATAATTTCTGTAGGGTGGTTTTGTAGGTGTTACCCCAGACTTCAACACAATAATGCAGATATGGTAAAAGAAGTGAACAGTACAGTGTATACAGTGCATTGTGGTTTAAAATCTGCCAAACTTTACCCAGAAGTCCAATATTCTTAGCCAGCTTTGATCTCAGGTGTTTTATGTGAGCTTTCCAGTAGAGTTTGTGGTCTAGTATTACCCCCAAGAACTTATTTTCATATACTCTTTCTATCAATACATTATTAATCATCATTTTCCCTTGTTCATGTATAATATGGTTTCCAAACAACATAAATTTTGTTTTATCCAAATTTAAAGGTAATTTATTTTTGTCAAACCGTAATTTTAATTTACCCAATTCATTTGTGACCACATTCAACAACTGCTGCAAATTCTCACCAGCACAAAAGACATTAGTTTCATCCGCAAAAACTGCTAGTTTAAAAATATCTGATACCGTGCAAATGTCATTAATATTCAAACTAAACAATTTGGGGCCTAATACTGACCCTTGGGGAACTCCACAAGTGATTTCTAACTGACTAGATCTAAATTCACCCAACTCCACAAACTGTTGTCTGTTTTTAATATAACTTTTAAGCAAATTTAAGACTATCCCTCTTACACCATAGTCCTCCAATTTTTTAAGTAAAATGTCATGATCTATCGTGTCAAATGCTTTTTTTTAAGTCTATAAACACACCCACAGCATGCTTCTTATTGTCAAAAGAACTGGTAATTTCCTCAATCATCTCTATCATTGCCATTGATGTTGATCTATTTGCCCAGAACCCATTCTTACTGTCCATTAATAATCTTTTTCAATGAAACTGTCCAATCTTGCAACAAAGACTTTTTTTTTCCAGTATGTTAAGGAAGTGGGAAAGTAAGGACACAGGCCTGTAATTTGTAAACTGATGTTTGTCTCCTGCTTTATACAATGGGATAACTTTTGCAGTTTTCCTTTTGCATGGAAATATACCCATATTGAATGATAAATTGATGAGATACTCTAATGGTTCAAAAATGCAATTGATTACTTTTTTCATGACAGTCATATCAATGTCAAACCAATCCTTAGATGTTTTATTTTTACATTTGCTAACAATCACTCACTCTATAAATTCAAGAAATCTCTCAGTGTGTGTCTGTGTGTCATGATCATAGGCCGCCTATGAAGTTCCTATGATATCTTGGATGATGTCAGCGATCATAGGACTGTCTACTTGATGTCTATATGATGTCAGATAAACCGTAAGACTGATGTCCCTATGATGTCTGTATGACATCATACAGACTGCAGCACTTGCTAAAGGACACACATAGTAACAGGCAGGAGGGGCTGCACAGATAATCACATACAGGGGACAAGAGGGGACACAGCACCAAGGCAATAATGATAATGGTAATGACAAAAATAATAACAATACTGATAACCTTAAACTAAGAGGAAGACCAATGAAGAAATAAATATGCAAAACATATAATAATAATAATAATAATAATAATAATAATAATAATAATAATAATAATAATAATAATAATAATAATAATAACAACCCAGGATAATAATAATGATAATAATAATAATGTGAAATACAGAAAATCCAACATAAAGCGAGGATGTGGCTTGGGACCCATGCCCTGGAGACAAAGGAATATCAGTCTATATAGAATTCAAGAAATCTCTGTCACGATGTCATGATGTCACCATCATAGCACTGGCTAAAACATCATAGGACTCGCTATAACATCATCAAAAAATCAAAGGCAGGCATTACTTATGATCATAGCACTCGCTATGACCTTATCAAAGATCAAAGGCAGGCATCACAGATCAAAGGCAGGCATCAACGAACAAGTGGTGACATCAAAGATCCAACACAGGTTTCACCATGGTTGCTGTTGCCATGGTAACAGTAACTTTCTACGGCTATGCAGAAATGTTTGCTTACACTTTGCTTTCGATGGGCATGCATGGGTATGCACGGGTATGCACTAGTATCTATAATTTCATTTTTATCCACAACCCTTAAAATCATTGAGCTAGGATTTCTGTCTCCATGATCCTTAAAAATACCTCATTCAACATGAGAGTCTGTTGGATTGTTCATCCCCCACTTAATCTTTGGCTCTGCTTTCACTGTTTCCCTCTTCTTGCTTTCCAAAATCATCCTTCAGACTACCATCCAATGCTGTCTAGCTACATTCTCCCTTGCCAGCACTTTGTAGTCTCCCATCTCTTTCAGATTTCTCCTTCTACATAAGATGTAGTCCACCTCTGTGCACCTTCCTCCTCTCTTGTAAGTCACCCTATTTTCCTGTCTCTTCTTGAAGTATGTGTTCACCAATGCCATTTCAATCCTTTTCACAAATTCCACAACCATCTGTCCTTCCATATTTCTTTCCTTAAGACCATACCTACCATGGACCTCCTCATCACCTCTGTTCCCTTCACTTACATGTTCATTAAAGTCCGTTCCAATCACCACTCTCCCCCCTGGGAACACTCTCTACCAATTCATCCAACTTACCCCAGAATTCCTCTTTCTCTTCTACCTGACATCCAGCTTGTGGGGCAAACGCACTGACAACATTCAACATCACACCTTTGACTTCTAGCTTCAAAGTTGTGATTCTGTCTGATTCCCTCTTTACCTCCTGAACACTCTTCATGTACTCTTCCTTCACGATTAGTCTCTCCTTATCTACACCATGGTAGAATAGTTAAAATCGACTCCAATGCTCCTAGCCTTACTTTCTTTCATCTGGCTTCTTGAGCACACAGTATATCTACCTTTCTTCTCTCCATCTTATCAGCCAACTCTCTTCCATTACCAGTCATAGTCCCTACATTTAACATGCCTAATATCACCTCCACATTTCTACCTTTCCTTTTCTCTCTCTCCCTCCTAACACGCCTTCCCACCCTCCTTCTCCTCAATCTTCAAGGAGACAGTAACTCCTCAATTTTTTTTTTTTTTAACAAAAATACATTTTTCAAAATAAATGTTATGCAATATTCCAATTTTTTAGAAAAAGGAATTTGGGGTTTTCATGAGCTATAAGTCATAGTCATCAAAATTAAAAGAAATAAACGCTTGTAATTTATCAGTCCGTGTGTGATGAAATTATATACAGTGCATCCAGAAAGTATTCACAGTGCGTCACCTTTTCCACATTTTGTTATGTTACAGCCTTATTCCAAAAGGCATTAAATTCATTTTTTCCTCAAAATTCTACACACAATACCCCATAATGACAATGTGAAAAAAAAGTTTTTTTGAAATTTTTGCAAATTTATTAAAAATTTAAAAAAAATCAAAGAAATCACATGTACATAAGTATTCACAGCTTTTGCTCAATACTTTGTTGATGCACCTTTGGCAGCAATTACAGCCTCAAGTCTTTTTGAATATGATGCCCCAAGCTTGGCACACCTATCTTTGGGCAGTTTGGCCCATTCCTCTTTGCAACACCTCTCAAGCTCCATCAGGTTGGATGGGAAGCGTCGGTGCACAGCCATTTTCAGATCTCTCCAGAGATGTTCAATTGGATTCAAGTCTGGGCTCTGGCTGAGCCACTCAAGGACATTCACAGAGTTGTCCTGAAGCAACTTCTGTGATATCTTGGCTGTGTGCTTAGGGTTGTTGTCTTGCTGAAAGATGAATCATCACCCCAGTCTGAGGTCAAGAGCACTCTTGAGCAGCTTTTCATCCAGGATGTCTCTGTACATTGCTGCATTCATCTGCATTCATCTTTCCATCTATTCTGACTAGTCTCTCAGTTCCTGCAACTTAAAAACATCCCCACAGTATGATGCTGCCACCACCATTAGCATGGTTATGAGCAGTGCTTGGTTTCCTCCAAACATGACGCCTGGCATTCACACCAAAGAGTTCAATCATTGTCCCATCAGACAAGAGAATTTTGTTTCTCATGGTCCAAGAGTCCTTCAGGTGCCTTTTGGGAACCTCGAGGCGGGCTGCCATGTGCCTTTTACTGAGGAGTGGCTTCCGTCTGGCCACTCTACCATACTGGCCTGATTGGTGGGTTGCTGTAGAGATGGTTGTCCTCCTGGAAGGTTTTCCTCTCTTCACAGAGGAACACTGGAGCTCTGACAGAGTGACCATCAGTTTCTTGGTCACATCCCTGAATAAGGTCCTTCTCCCCCGGTCACTTAATTTAGATGGCCGGCCAGCTCTAGGAAGAGTCCCGGTGGTTCCAGACTTCTTCCACTTATGGATGATGGAGACCACTGTACTCATTGGGACCTTCCAAGCAGCAGAAATTTTTTTGTACCCTTCCCCAGATTTGTGCCTCGAGACAATCCTGTCTCGAAGGTCTACAGAAAATTCTTTTGACTTCATGCTTGTTTTGTGCTCTGAAATGCATTGTCAACTGTGGGACCTTTTATAGACAGGTGTGTGCCTTTCCAAATCATTTTCAATCAGCTGAATTGACCACAGGTGGACTCCAATTAAACTGTAGAAACTAGTGATGGGTCCGGCAACACCGATGCGTCGGCGCATGCATCGGGCTCATAGAGCGAAACCCAGTTTCGGTGCGCGTCGGCACGTCTCGCATTAAGAAAGTCACGTGACCGATACAGGGACTGTATCGGTCACGTGACGCTAGCGCGTCGAAACACTGACGGGCCCGCGTTTATAAGGAAGCGCATCTGTCAACGGGATGCATTTACCCAAAGATTCTCGTATGTGTTGCGGACGGTCCTTGTGCAAATTTATCACAAATTATGGAGCACGAGCAGCCTCAAGGAAAAAGAGAGGTTTCCACCGTGTGAGACCATTTTGATCTGATATCAGAAAATAAGGTATTTAAAAATAGTATTTTTAAAATACTATTTTCTTTGTTTTAATTTCCTTGTTGTTTCATCCTGTTCCTCTCAGAGTCTCCACTTGATTTATCTGAATTCAAATTCATTTGAAAGTGACTCTTAGTTTACTCTTCATATTTTCTGCAGGCTAAATGTCACATTTGTTCAACAGAGCTGTTGTATTTAAACAAAAGCGCCTCCTCAATGCTGAGACATTATAGGGCCAGGCATGAAAATGAAGTCCCCGATACACCCAGGATAGACTCAGGTATACAGCCATTCTACAACTTGCTCAGTTTCTTTATTGATAATTAATTCCTATTAATTTATTCTTTACTTCATTTTTAACCATCAGGCTTCCAGGAAGCAGATGCTGGATGAGGCTCTGCTCAGTTTCATCGTGAAGGACTGCCAGCCCCTCAGCATTGTGGAGAGGGAAGGGTTCAGGGAACTGATTCAGGCCCTTCAGCCCTCATGTTTTGCCAACCAGAAAGGTTTGTGGAAATTATCTAAAGTAGTAGTTGATATATCCAATTTATTTAATCTTTAATTTAAATATATGGATTTGCTTTTGGTTTGACTTGGTGTAATTTTCAGACCATCAAACAAATGGTGGCCAAAAAGTACGAGGAGGAACAGGAACGAGTGAAAATGCAAGTACAGCAAGCTGTGGCAGTGAGTATAACAGCTGACATGTGGACATCTGTCAACATGGAGGCTTACTTGTCTTTTACCTGTCACTACATTAATGAAAATTTGCAGTTGTGTACGTCTGTGTTGGGTGTGCAATACTCTCCACAAAGTCACACTGCTGACGATTTGGCCCAAGTCAAAAGGGGCATGATGGAGGACTGGGCCATAACCAATAAAGTAAAGTGTTTTGTGACCGACGCAGCACCAAACATGATTGCATCCACTAGACAGCTCCAAATTCGGCACTCAATTTGCATTGAACATGGTCTCAATTTAGACGGGACCATCTTCACAACAGCTATCTGCACCCACTTCAGCCATGTTATTCAGCATTATTTGTTTGTTGTTGTTTGGAAATCCTGTACTAAAATGCCAATTTGTTGTTTTTTAGCTAACCTTTGGCAACATCTCAACATCAAAGTGGGCAGGCAGACCAAAAGTGCCACAGCTGATGCCATCCAGGAGGTGCAGAGATACCTGGCAGAGGGAAATATTGCCAGGTCCCAGGATCCTCTGAGATACTGGGACAACCAAAAGACCATCTATCCAAACCTCTTTCAGCTTTCCTTACAATTTCTCTGCACTCCAGCCTCATCTGTGTCATGTGAGCAGGTGTTTTCTACAGCTGGAGAAGTTGTATCAAAAAAGCATAACAGACTCAATTTCAAAACGTTGGAAAAGCTTTTTTGTTTTTAATAAAAATTTGTAAAAAAAAAAAAAATCCCAGTCCACAAGCATCCTCATTCACAACATGTTCACTTAGATTTTCACGTTATGATACATGTTCACATTATTTATTGACTGTATCTAAAAATATCAATGATAGTTGAAATTAAAATGAAGATATGAAATAATACAACATAAAATACAATGACTTAAATTATATACTGCTCAAAAAAAATAAAGGAAACACTAAACATCCTGGGTCTGCCCCGGGGTCAAGTTTTTCTCCCAGCTGGTCTGGGAACGCCTTGGTATCCCCTCTGAAGAGCTGGAGCAGGTAGCTGGGGAGAGGGAAGTCTGGGCTTCTCTGCTTGAACTGCTGCCTCCGTGACCCGGACCTCCGGAAAAGTGGTAGAAGCTGGATGGATGGACTAAACATCCTAGATTTGAATGAAATATTCTTATTAAATACTTTGTTCTTTACATAGTTGAATGTGCTGACAACAAAATCACACAACAGCAGGGGAAATTGATTGTCAGTGTTGCTTCCTAAGTGGACAGTTTTGTTTTTTTTTTTTAGCAGTATATTGTTGTATATACTAGGTCATCAAATCAGTGTCAGTTGAGTCTGTCAACTAGGTTGACTGTAGGGATTTTTAAGGTCCAGCAGGTGTCAGTATTCAGCAACACAGTTTCAACACAGTATCAATACAGTTTTGCAATGTGTCGAAACGCATCATGACGCCTCATGGACCCATCACTAGTAGAAACATCTCAAGGACGATCAGTGGAAACAGGGTGCACCTGAGCTCAATTTTGAGCTTCATGACAAAGGCTGTGAATACTTATGTACATGTGATTTTTTTATTGTTTTTTTTAATTTTTGATAAATTTGCAGAAATTAAAAAAAGACATTTTTTCACATTGTCATTATAGGGTATTGTTTGTAGAATTTTTAGGAAAAAGTAACAAATTTAATCCCTTTTGGAATAAAGCTGTAACATAACAAGATGTGGAGAAAAGTGAAGTGCTGTGAATACATTCTGGATGCTCTGTAGCAATATAGGAGTTTCATTTTTTTAATTGAATCACTGAAATAAGTCAACTTTTAAACAACATTCTAAGTTATTGAGATGCACCTGTACAACTGATGAACTGCAGATAAAGAGACACCTACATGTAATGATCACTACTTGCTGCCTTCTCCTCGCCAGCAACACCCAAATGATCCACCAAGGTTAGGCTGACCTCCTCCAGCACAAAAGGTCACAACAATAGCATTACAGCCTAACCTCATAATCACTGCTTTTTCATTTGTTAAGGTGGTAGTAGTGTGCATTAGCGCTTGTCACCACTTTGCAATAAATTAATGAAAATGAATCTAACTAGCTTCTGTGCTATAACTGCAGCAAGTGGCCACACATCTAACAGGGTAACCAAAGTCTCAGAGGAGACAGAAGAGAGAAAAAAAACATCTCCACTTTCATTAAGCACATCCTGATCTTATGACTCTTTTCACACATTTAACATTATTTTTACTTGCAAGGAAACTGTGAAGAAAAGTTTGATATTTTGACAGCCCTAGCACATTTTTATTGGCAGAATAAAATGAGGACCACTGGGAGGTGGATGTTATGGATATGGGGGCACCATCTTGTTTTGTGTTACTTTATTTAGTTACATAGCTTTTTCACCAGCACCCCAATAGGACAATGGAGTCTCCAAGACGAGTACTTTCCACCACACAAGTCAGACGCTCCAAAAAGTGTGGGTACTCTGAACCATCATTTGTGGCCTAAGCACAAATATTGGTCAGGAGTGCTGCTATCCCTTTGCTGCTGTAATCCTGGAATTTCCCCATTGTGGGATTAATAAAGGCTTATCTTATCTTATCTTATCTTTTATGATTTTGTAGCAATAAATGTTTTAGAGTCACTTTTTTTTCAAAGAAGGAAATTAACTTATAATTTATGTAGCCTGCCACAAAACATTGTTTTCATGTCCAATTAAAAAACTTTTTTTTTTCAATAGACTCAATGACCAAAAAAAGTGTGTTAAAATTATAAGCTCATTGCCCTGGAAAGCTTTTAAAAGTAACATTTTTAATAGGATCTAAGGCCCTTTCAGTAAAATGTGTCATCTGTTAACCTTTCAATGAGCCGTATATGTAGTTGTATTTGGGGCAAATTGGATGACTGTAAATACTGGTCAGGGAACTTTGCATAATCATATTTTTCCCCATGGCACAAAAAGCACTGCTTTGAGTTATTTAGTCACGATGTAAGCCCATGACGCTGAGGACAAGGACAGTCTGAGCAGCACTAATTTCAGATAAAATATAAATCCAACTAGTTGCAGCTAGGTTTTTTGGGACATAGCGCCGCTAAGTTGTTATGTCCGACCTGAATACCTGTCCTTGTTTAATCCAGACTTGAGTGAGCAGTGTCCATCAGGCGTGTTTCTCTGTGTGTATGGCTGTTTATCATGTAAAAAGGTTTGTGTGAACAGCAGAAATCTTTCATAGTCCCAATTCTGTAGCATCAGTGTGAAACATGTACACACACACACACACACACACACACACACACACACACGTGCATGCACACACATGCAAACACACACACACACACACACACACACACACACACATACACATTTCTGCCACCTTGTGCTCATCTAGTTGAACTTTCTGGAAGGTGTGTTTCCCATTACATTCGGCGTAAAAGTAACACAGCATTTCAGAAAAGGAACATCATACCAGCAGTAAAATATGGTGGTGGTAGTGTGATAGTCTTGGGCTATTTTGCTGCTTCAGGATCTGGAAGACTTGCTGTGGTAAATGGAACCATGAATTCTGCTGTCTACCAAAGAACCCTGAAGGAGAATGTCTGGCCATCTGTTCATGACCTCAAGCTGAAGCGCACCTGGGTTCTGCAGCAGGACAATGATCTAAAACACACCAGCAAGTCCACCTCTGAATGGCTTAAGAAAAACAAAATGAAGACTTTGGAGTGGCCTAGTCAAAGTCCTGACCTGAATCCGACTGACATGCTGTGGCATGACCTTAAAAGGCAGTTCACGCTCGAAAACCCTCCTATGTGGCCGAATTAAAACAATTCTGCAAAGATGAGTGGGTCAAAATTCCTCCACAGTGCTCTAAAAGATTTGTTGCCAGTTATGGTAAACACTTGATTGTAGTTGTTACTGCTGCTAAGGGTGGCACAACCAGTTAGAGTCATGTGAAAAAATTAGGACATCCTGTATAAGCCTGTGTTTTTTTTTTTGTTTTTTTTTTACATATTTGGACATATGGATATTTAATTTCAATGTTAAACATACTGGGAGATTCATGTAATACAACTAAACAATAAAAAATCAATTAAAGACTCTTTTTTTTCAAATTTTCTTTAAAATGTAATTCTTAACAAATTATGACAGACCCCATCTTTTTTTTAGGACACCCCCACTTTCATTCACACTGAAAATGGCTAAAATAAATGCCAAAAAATACAAACAAGAACAAGGTTAGAAATAGATAATGTGATCATTTCTTAATAAAGAAATGAATCTTTAAAGGGGTGTCTAATTTTTTTCACAACTGTATTAGGTTAAGGGGGCAATCACTTTTTCACACAGGGCCATGTAGGTTTGAATTTTTTTCCCCCTAAATAATAAACACCTTCATTTAAAAACTGCATTTTGTGTTTACTTGTGTTATCTTTGAATGAATGAATGAATGAATGAATGAATGAATGAATGAATTTATTTCGGATAATACAGTACAGGTTAAAAGAAACTGTATAATATAACAACAAGGTCAAATTAGACAAAGACTCCTTCTACTAAACAATTCCACGTGAGTTATCCGAAATGGGTGATGGCTGAAGCCGCAGCTTATATTGCCCACCCATATTCCATCCAAGAATTCAAAAGAAAAAAGAGTAACCAAGACAAGATTGATTACAATTTAGAACAAAGCTAAGACAAAGTGTGACTGAGAGAAAAAAAAGGAAAACTAAGCTAAGCTAAGTTGAGCGGTTACTATTCAAGACAAATCTAAGACAGAATGTCACAGAGAGAAAAAAACAAAACAAAACAACTAAGCTACAACACAACACAGGCTGGATATGTCAATCCTTATGTCAGTTTACATGTCGTCTTGTAAATATGTTTGGAGTATTTCTTCCTTTAGTTTTTGTTTAAATTGTCCAAGCGTTGTACATGATTTTAATTCAGGTCCATAATCGTTCCATAATCTGACTCCTTGCACTGAAATACAGTGTTGCTTGGTGGTTGTTCTCACTGTAGGCTTTTGAAATATACATGTTCCTCTGAAGTGATATCGTTTCTCCCTTGTTTGGAACAACTTTTGGATATTTGCGGGCAGTGATAAATTCTTCACTTTGAACATTATTATTGCGGTTTTAAAGTCAACCAGATCTTTCAACTTGAGAGTTTTTTGTTTAAGAAAAAGTGGGTTTGTTGGTTCCCTGTAAGCTGCTTGGTTTATTATTCTAATAGCTCTCTTTTGAAGCATAAAGAGTGGATATATGTTTGTTTTGTATGTATTTCCCCATACTTCATTACAATATGTCATGTATGGGAGTATTAATGAATGATACAAGGTGTATAGTGTGGGTTGATTCAGCAAATATTTCACTCTGTGTAATATTGCAATTGATTTGGAAACTTTACCTTTAATATAATTAATATGTGACTTCCAACACAGTTTGTTATCAATTATTACTCCAAGGAATTTAGTTTCAGATACCCTTTCAATCTCTACACCATTTACACTGAGTTTGGGTACTGGATTGTTGTGATGGTTGTTAAAGACTATAAATTTTGTCTTACTTAAATTGAGCGTTAATTTGTTTGAATCAAACCACAGTTTAAGCTTTTCTAATTCCTTCCCGAGTGTATCCAGAAGTTGTTCCAAATTGTTTCCACTGCATAGCAGATTAGTGTCATCGGCAAACAATATTAAGTCCATTTTTTCTGAAACTTTACATATATCGTTTATATACATATTGAATAATAATGGTCCCAAAACTGAACCCTGTGGGACTCCACAGGTGACCTTCAGCAACTCTGAGTTTTTGTTGCTAACACATACATACTGATATCTATTCTTTAAGTAACTACTTAACCAGGACAGTGCTACCCCTCTAATACCAGAATTTTGTAGTTTCTTTAATAATAAATTATGATCTACTGTATCAAATGCTTTTTTAAGATCTTGGAATACTCCAACTGAATACTCTTTATTTTCAATGGCTGTTGATATTTTTTCTGTAAATTCCATTAGGGCATATGCAGTTGTCCTCTTGTGTCTGAACCCATATTGCTGCTCACATAATAAATCATTCTTCAGTATGAAGTTGTCAATTCTCTCATAGAATATTTTTTCAAGTATCTTGGAAAATTGCGGTAATAGTGAAATTGGTCTATAGTTTGAGTGTTCCCCTCTGTCGCCCGTCTTGTATATCGGAATTACTTTAGCTATTTTCATTGCATTGGGAAATATACCTGATTGGAGAGACAGGTTGCAGATATACGTCAGTGGTTTTACTATGCATTCGATAACAGTTTTGACTAGTAGCATGTCAATACCATCACAGTCAGTAGATGTTTTACTTTTGAATGATTTAACAATTTCAATGACCTCTCTTTCGTCTGCGTTCTTTATGAAGATGGAGTCTTTTACAGCAGTGTTATTGCATATTGTATCACCTGTTGGCACCATAGTGGGTATTTCTCGGGCCAGTTTAGGTCCAATGTTAACAAAAAAATTATTAAATTCATCTGCAGGTGAAGCAATATTCACACTCTGAGTCGTTTTATTATTTTTTGGAATGTTAGTTGGGTAGCTTGTATTTCTGCTTTTATTTCCAAGGATACTGATGAGTATTGTCCATGTATTTTTAATATTGTCTCTGTTTTTCTCCAGTTCTTTACTGTAATAGTCTCTTTTACTACATCTTATTATATATGTTAACTTATTTTTGTATGTTTTATACCGCTGCTCTGCTTCTTTTGTTCTTTTCTTTAGGAAAGCTTTATATAATTAATTTTTCTTTTTACACGCCTTTTGTAGTCCTTTGGTTAACCATGGCTTGTTAGCAAATTTGTGTTTAAGCTTTTTTATTACTAATAGGCAGTTTTTTTCATAAAGAGTGGTTACAATATTTATAAATGTGTCATAGGCTTCATTTACATCTGATACATAGACTTCTGTCCAGTCTTGCTTCAGCAAGTCCTCTTTAAGAGAACTGATTGCATTTGGTGATTTGTGTCTGAACGATTTTGAAGTTTTTTCTGCGTTGGGCCCCGTGTGGCCATGGATAAGTGCATAGGTTAGCAAGTGGTCACTTATATCATTTATCAATAATCCACTTTCTATTTTCTTATCGAAAACATTGACAAACAGGTTGTCAATAAGTGTAGCAGAGTGAACTGTGATTCTACTGGGATGTGTTATTGTGGGATATAGACTCATGCTGTACATAGAGTTCATGAACTCTGTAACTACATTTTGTTGATGAGGATTCAGTAAGTCAATATTGAAATCTCCACAAATTGCTACCATTTTCTTACTAGTAATATTATTGTACAGCTCGACTAATTTATCTCTGAATGTCTCAATGCAAGTTCCCGGCGTTCTATATATGCAGCTTATGATTAGATTTTTTGTTTTGTCTAGGTCAATCTCAACAGTAACACATTCCAAAATCCCTGGTAGTGCTAAGGACATTTCATTTACAAGCTTACACCTGTACAGGTCATCAATATACAGTGCAACACCACCACCCTTTTTTTGAGTTCTGTTAATATAAAACATCTGATATCCTTCTATTGCCATCAGGGGAGCCTGATCTTCATTAAGCCAGGTTTCAGAGACTGCAATGGCTGTGAATTTTCTGTCTAGCTGTTTTAAATAGTCCTGAATCTGTGGAAAGTTTTTGTTAAGACTTCTGCTATTGAAGTGTATTATTTACAGTTTACCATCTAATTGCATTTGACTTTTGAATTGTTTTTCGGTGTAATATTCACAGTGGTTATGAATATTATTGAAAAAGTGGTTATCAGGATCAATATCATTCTCCATCTCTTGTGGTTTATGTTCAGCATAATGGTATGTTTTCAGAGTTTGAGTTTCCTCATTCTGTGTCAAATGACTTCCTCCAACTGGGGATAATTGATGTCTACTTGAGTCGGTCATAAGTTTTTGTTTGTTTTGGTTATTTTTATTAAAGTACTTTGGCATGGTGTATCAAAAGAACTATTCTTATCGTGTGTGTTCATCTGTATTTATCTAAGTTTGTATAATATTTAAATTTGTTTGATGATCTGAAACATTTAAGTGTGACAAACAACCAAAAAAATGAGAAATCAGGAAGTGGGCAAACACTTTTTCATACCACTGTATATAAGTACAGGTCCTTATTCCTTAACTAATGGTTTAAGGAAAGAATTAAGAATTGTCAAGGTGTACAGTGATACAGCTTCCCGTCTCAGAGAATCCAGAAAACTCAAATCCGAGAAAGAGGGATTCTATCTGTTTATGTTGATGGTAACCATTTTTGTAATTGAAGGAAAATTGTGTTTATTAGGCTCTTTTTCTTTGTTCTATTGCATTCTTTCATGTGATCTCTGTATTTGTCAAACTAAAAATGCTGTAATATGCTGAGTCATGCTTAGGTTTCAGAGGAGCCAAAGAGATGGACATGTTTTAACATGTGAAGACCTCATGGTTTACACACATGGATAAAGTTGTTGGTACCTCTCTGTTAATGAAAGAAAAACCCATAATGGTCACAGAAATAACTTGAATCTGACAAAAGTGGTAATAAATAAAAATTCTATGAAAATTAACCAATGAAAATCAGACAATGCTTTAGAATTGTGGTTCAATAGAATTATTTTAAAAAACAAACTCATGAAACAGGCCTGGACAAAAATGATGGTACCCTTAATATTTTGTTGCACAACCTTTTGAGGCAATCACTGCAATCAAACCATTTCTGTAACTGTCAATGATACTTCTGCACCTCTCAGCAGGTATTTTGGCCCACTCTTCATCAGCAAACTGCTCCAGTTGTCTCAGGTTTGAAGGGTGCCTTCTCCAGATGGCATGTTTCAGCTCCTTCCACAGATGTTCAATAGGATTTAGATCAGGGCTCATAGAAGGCCACTTTAGAATAGTCCAGTGTTTTGCTCTTAGCCATTCTTGGGTGTTTTTAGCTGTGTGTTTTGGGTCATTATCCTCTTGCAAGACCCATGACCTGCAACTGAGACAAAGCTGTGACACTGGGCAGCACATTTCTCTCTGGGAAACCTTGATAGTCTTGAGATTTCATTGTACCCTGCACAGATTCAAGACACCCTGTGCCAGATGCAGCAAAGCAGCCCCACAACATAACAGAACCTCCTCCATGTTTCACAATAGGGACAGTGTTCTTTTCTTGGTATGCTTCATTTTTGCGTCTGTGGACATAGAGCTGATGTGCCTTGCCATAAAGTTCCAGTTTTGTCTCGTCTGTCCATAGGATATTCTCCCAGAAGCTTTGTGGCTTGTCAACATGCAGTTTGGCAAATTCCAGTCTGGCTTTTTTATGATTTGTTTTCAACAGTGGGGTCCTCCTTGGTCATCTCCCATGAAGTCCACTTTGGCTCAAACAGCGATGGATGGTGTGATTTGACATTGATGTACCTTGCCCTTGGAGTTCACCATGAATGTGTTTAGAGGTTGTTCTGGGCTCTTTTGTAACAATTCGTATTATCCGTCTCTTCCTGCGGCCACATCCAGGGAGGTTGGCTACAGTCCCCTGGATCTTAAATTTCTGAATAATATGTGCAACTGTAGTCATAGAAACATCAAGCTGCCTGGAGATGGTCTTATAGCCTTTACCTTTAACATGCTTGTCTATAATTTTCTTTCTAATCTCCTGAGACAACTCTCTCCTTTGCTTCCTCTGGTCCATGTTTAGTTTGGTACACACCATGTCACCAAACAGCACAGTGTAGCATCATCGTCTCCTCAAACCAAGAGGGAAGATCACATCTCTTCATTTTATAGGAATTTCACTTTATTCATTACACAGGAATACCACTTTTCTGCCTTTTCAGGAATATCACTGGCTTTTATGTCGACTCATGCAGGCCTCGTCCAGGCCTGACCAAAGATGCTTGCTTTCCCAGGACCCCAATGTAAACAGTTGCCTCTTGCAGAGATTGTAAGGATCAGAATTTGCTTTTAAAGGCTCAAAGGAACATAAAACTCAGGAGACAAGACCTCTCAACATGAACACTGCATTTGATAACGTACCTTTTCACAGGAAACCAATGTTCTTAAGAGTCATAAACCACTTAATCTGACGGGTTTATAGCCCACGATACTATCCAGGTTTTCGCCCAGATACTAAAGGAAATCATCTACAGCTCAACAGTGCCTCCTAGCGGATACCTACGGAATGTGTTTTCAGTATGTAGGATGACTTTTAATTTGTTATAAACATTAAGTTTCTTTCAGCTTATCCTCTGGATCCTAAGGACACTGCAAATCATCCCTCTTTTATCACCAACCATGGTTTGCTGCATTTTGATCTAAATGTGAATGCATGCATTATAATTATGTATAAGAAATGTTATATTCATGAGTGTTATTCAAACAGATGTAATATTGGAGTAATGGTATAAATGCATGATCACCAAATATTAGCCAAGTCATTTAATTTAGTTACATTTTATATTGAGCACCTAATTTCATAAGAACTAACTGAGTGTTGATTTTTCCTCTGCAATTTCATGGGATGATGTCTTCGCTTGATTGGCTGCTCTCAAACAAAGAAATGTTCTCACATTGGATAGCAGCCATTTCAAACTGCTTCTGAAAAAGTCAATTGGTCAGTCTTGCGATCGACATCATCAGTTTTACGACCCGGCGAGGTAACTTTAAAAGAGAGAAGTTAGGTAAGAAGAATAAGCAAAGAGCAGAGTAAGATCAGACAAAAGGGCAAGATTAGCAAGAAGTAAAGTAAAGATTAGTAACAAGAACAGCAAGATAGAGAACGGTGATAGAATTAAGAATTAGAAACACAGAAAGAACGATTTTGAGAAAGATTAGGAACTAAATTAAGATTAAAGAAGCAGAATAGTAATCTAGATCTCAGAAGATTTTATTCCACCGTTTCAAGGCCCTGTGAAGTTTTATTCTGTTCTTTGTGAAGTTTGTCAAGTCTTTCGTTATTTTCTGGTTACTGAGGAGAAACCATTTTTTTCCTTTAGAGCTCGTCTTTTAGAGAATCAAATTCTCAAACTTTTTCCTTCACCTCAGAAGCCATTCTTATCCTAGTAAATGTTTTTCTCATTTTTTTAATGACTTTTCACGCCGTTAAAGTGGACCTTTAATTTGCCTAGTTTAAAGTGAACAGAGACTGAGACGTTCCTCCTTCAGTTTTTTTGGTCTATTCCACTACAAGAGACCTCAAATTTGGACCTTTTTCCAAGGACTTTTCATGCCGCTCGGGGACGATCATTCTGCTGCCCCCGTCCTGAACGAGCCCCCGGCTGGGTCAACACTCCTGACTGCTGTGAGGGAGCATCGCAGCAGCCGCTTCCTCCTGATGTCCCGATCCTGAACTCGGCCGGCATCGACCCGCTGAACACGTGGACCTTCAGCTGTCTTGTGAGTGAGGCTCATTTTACTATCTGCTGGGTTAAAACGTGGTGTCCTAACAATTAAATTACAGTTGAATATGGCCTATATTTCAGGGCTCAATTAGTCTCTCAGCCACAGGATAGAGCTATCAACTGAAGGAAAACTCTTAGTCATTTTTAAGTAACTGCCCTTAAATTTTTGTAGATTAATTCAGAAGTTATTTTTACATAATTAGCTTATGAATTTTCCCCATAAAATTGCGTTGTTTTCAGCCTCATTTACCGTTGAAACATAAGTTTGGTTCCTCCTTGGTTCTACAGAGGTGTAACAGTGGATGTTATGTTCAGAAATCCAATATCAGTTGATGTTATATATTACGCTGTTATCATTTAAATCTGTTTATCCATCATTTGAACGCCATGCCATGTAACCTGAATGAGTTTAATAAAAGGGTGAATGAGAGAAGTTGAAGCGTTTTTCTTTTGCATATACAGGTTTCCTAATCACGGCAGGACAAGAACTCACTGAAATTTTGAGACTGATTCATTAAGTAATTGAAGGTACAAAATTAAATAAAATTAAAGTTAATATTATTGTCCGTTAGGACTGGTGCCCCTTTTACGAGTGCTTTTATTTAATTTAGCGGGTGTAGAAGTGAAGGTTTAACTCCGCCCCCTTTCACATCCACTATTAAATAAAATAAATAATTCCTGTACCTTATGACAAATATTTTTTTTAGGCAATTCACGCGACAGTTTATTGGCACTCCCGTGTGACACCTGTGTAATTGGGAAACATATATGCAAAAGAAAATTCATTGAAATCATAAGCTGTTTTTTTTTTTCCTGCAAATATTGATCCACTATTCGGCGAGTCTGTGTGTTTGTTTGAGAGGCTGAGGCCGCGTCTCTCCTCCTGCCTGTCTGTCTGCTGTGTTTGTTTACCTAACCTCCCGCTGAGGAGTCTGGTGGCTGATAGCTGCAAAGGGGGGTGAGTGATTCACCCACTAAGGTCAATAGTTTTTTATGCATGCAAAGAAGATTAAGCAGTATTATTATATGCTGGATTAAGAAACATAAAGGCCTAGAGTGACAGAAATGCGAAGAAAACCGTCCTGTCTCTAGCCAGTTTAACCTTTCGGCGATTATCCCGATAGGAGTAATTAAACTGGCCAGTTCTGTAATTTAATTACCCAAGCGTGGTGACGTCAGATTAAGCTGGACGCGGTTTGATCTGGTCACTGAATAAACCGCTGGGGAAGTAGCGCTAAACTATACCCGGAATTAAAGGGGTAACATTATTTGTGAAAGTTGGAGATTAAACTCTCACTTTGAAAAGCAAGGCGTGGCGTTGTCGCTGAGACTCGCGCCCGCATCACGTGTCACGTGAACATGCACTGTCATGCGTGTGACCGAAAGGTGTGCACGAAAAACTGCGCATGAGCAGAGTAAGCATGCAGACGCCATTTTGAAGGCACTAAGAGGGAGTCACCCTAGCCGCCATTTTGAGTGAGACCGGTAGACCCGCCCAGAGCGACGTCACCAGTGTCTCCTCCACCTGGGAGGGCAGAGATAACTGCCTCCATCGTGTGGTCAGTTATAGGAGTTGCATTTCTTGCATGAATGCACACTTGGATTAAAGCAGAGCAAATCTATTAAGCTGATTTATAATCAAACAGAGCTTCCAAATTAACTTTAAATCAATCCTAATTATCTGGAACAATCTAAATTTAAACCCAAATCAAAGTTTTATCCCAAGAACCAAAAGGAAAAAGAAACTTGTGGGTTTGAAGTTTCTTCTCATTGGTGGAAGAGCTTTTGACTGCATATATACACACTGAAAGAACATAGAAGCATAGACTTTGTATTTACTCACATATGTTAACCACATATTTTAATCTTTTTAGTTAAAAGCATATATTCACACATCTTACGCTAAAAGTCTGCAAACTTTTTAAGCTATATATATGTGTTTTGTTTTTAAAGATCACTTTGTGCGATTTCTTTCACAGGAAGCCATTCAACTTAGGGATTCAAATAAATGACAATGTTCATTTAGACTCAAGTTAATGTTAATCCTGTGCATGTTGGTAAAGGATTTAGTGATTTACTAAATAGTTAACCAAAATTCTCCAAAATTAGGAAACCACATCCAGCAATTAACACTTGAAAGCTTTAGCTTATTTACAGTCAGTGTTGCTTTTGAATCATGTTTCCTCCCCAGGAGAAGGAAAACATTTAACCAACTCACTATTTCTCACCAGGATTTGAAATAAGTCAAAAGGTGAAAACTTTGACTAGTCTGTAAAACATTTTTTTTCTTCTTCTCTTTTTAAATAATCATTAACTTTAATCCTAAGGAAGCCTTAGTGACAATACGCAAAGACAGTTCATTTGTTTCCTAACTTGTAAATATTAAAACATTGAAAGGCTTTAAATGAAGATAAGCTTTAACAAATAGAACAAAGCCAATTCTAACTTTAAAACAAAGTGAAGACTTATACTGTAACCCTAAAGCCTTAAAGCATTTAACCTTTCCTATTTTTGTTGCTTTCTTTGTCTTTTGTAAATAAAATCATTACTTCCAATTGAGATTCAACAACAATTCACATCCTAGTTGAGGATTATTCCAAAACTACACTTTGATAACTGAACTGAAAGAAGTCAATCGACAAATTTTTTTTTTGCTTTTGTCTTGTGAAATACAAATCAAAATACAGTGTCAACAAATAAACTAACACGTATTCCACATTTCTAAAGAATTTCCAAAATATTTGCTTCCCTTCTTACAACCCTGGGAGTTGAAACAAACTCCAAAAAGAAGTTTGTAATTACCCTCACTGTAAAACAACACTCAAGGTTAACTCTTGACTCACAACTTTAGCTATAATCAGCGAATTGATTTCAAGCTAAGCGTTACACAAACGGTCAAACATGTCGAGTCCACCTGATGAATTAAATGATCTTCAAGTAACATTGAAAGAGTTGGATTCCGACCTTATACCCGGTTTCTCCAAACAAATTCAGGATACTCCACCAAAAGATTTGAAGCAAATCACGAAAAACTTTTGGATGAATGCGAAGCTAACCCACCAAAAGCAAAGGAAATCCCCGGTGTGTTAGGGAAGTTAGCACTAGCATTAGTTGCAAGGCTAAAAAGAGCTGAAACTCAAGTACTCTACGCTGAAAAGGAACTGGTGAAACAACAAACAACCATCCTTTCTCTTCAGGAAGAGAACAAATCCCTTGTGAAAAAGCAGGAACAAGCTCGCATAGAGAAAGAAGATACCCAAGCTACGCTCAATCAGACGTTGCTAAATCTGGAACAAGCCGAGGAAGAAAAGCAATGACTGAAGACAACAATACCTCACTTCAGCAAGAAAATGAGGAATTGAAAACCGCCCTGCTTCACAAAGAGAATCAACTCAATGAAGTTGAAGGTCAATTGGACGAAACAAGCTCCGATTACGGGAAATGCAAATTGCTCCTACAAGAAGCACAACAATGTCTTCAGGACGCCAAAGAAGAGCTGGAAGACCACCGCAAACAAAGGGTTCTGAGACCAGAAGCCATGAACAGGCCAGTTCCCTCGACAAAGGGGGGCGTCCCCTCATGGGATGGGGACTCCCCCGGCTCACACTCACCTGACCCGTTCAGACCTGAACGGCAACACGAAAGACATTTGCAAATTCCATCCGATGGAGATCTCAATAAGATCGCTCGCCACGTCACGAAATTTGACCCCTCAACCAGTGGGTCACCTGATACCAGGGCTTATTTGCAAGACATCGACTACTACTTGCGTAAATACCCTGATGCTACTGTTGACGACCGCATTTATTTGATCAAGTTGACATCCAACAGGTCGGTATCAAAATTTATAGATCGGCAACCATTTGACATCAAGATGAACCACCGAAAACTCTATGAAGCCATCGAAAGAGAGTTTTCCCATGACTGCTTACAGTCAGGGCTAGCGACAGCCCTAGCTGTGATACAGGGTCACTTAGAGCCTCCACAGGCATACTACCAGCGACTCCTGCGCGCATATTTTGGATCTCAAAACACGCCTGAGATGGAAGAAGACCACAACTTCAAGGCTCTTTTCATTCAGAATCTCCATCCCACGATTGGACACCACCTTGGAGTCATGGCTAACCCAAAGACAAACTCGATAAACCAACTAAGAGAGTTCGCACATTATGCATTCCAGAAACAGCGACAAAGCAATCAGAAGCATACCGAGTCTACCATGGTGTTAGCTGTCAACACCGCATCAGACACCCTGGACCTAGAGGGCGCCCCAAGGCCAGCCCCTGTTCCAGCATCTCGGTCACAAATAAAACGACGACAGTCCTCTAGTCAAGATAAGTCGGGTCATGACACGGAAAACTTTTTGACACCAAGTTCCAAGCCAACATCACCAAAACCTGACTACCGTCGGAGACTAAGCCCACCAGGTAAGTCACGAGAATACGGTAAGGATACCCGGGATGACAGATATCGATTTCGAGACTTGCATAACCACGGGAGGTGGTCACCTCCTTCGTACCGCCGGAAAAGCTTCGACAGGGAAGCAAGACCTCCCCCTGGAAAGTTTAACTCCAAACCCTGGGAGAAGAAAGGAAAGCCCATTTCCAGCCGAGAAAACCTGGAAACTCTCCAACGCATACTTGACGAACTGAAGAGGAAAAAGGAGGCGGAAGAGGACAAGAAACCAGATGTCCGAGCCATAAATATTGTGACCACCCCAAACGATCCTTTAGGTTTGCCACAAGTCAACCCTGAGGAATCTCCTACTACAAAAGGGAAGGATACCGAAGACGCAACCGAACATCCTCCACCCGAAACTCAGGAGGAGCTCCAAAATGCAACGCCACCCAGTGCCATTTTGGTAGTCCAGCTACCTGGGAAACCTCACTCGCCCGAAACCGGCGACTCTTTAATTTGTGTTGAACCACCGGTCCAAGAATTTCTGTGTGATTTAACCGAGAGGGGGGTTGCACGAAAATTTTTTCTGTCATTGACCTTGGAAGATGTGATGACGCACGAAGCCCTACTGGATACCGCAGCGGACATCACACTCATGTCGCGTGACCTTTTTGAACACCTACGTGTCACTGCTAACCTTGCGCACAAAGACTTGAGACTAAGACCTTGCTCCTTAGCTATTCAACCTTATGCACCCTCAAACATGACTGTGTCACACATGTCATTGATAAAAATCTCCATTGGGCCCATGACCTTGATCCACCTGGTCTATGTGTCCAATCTCAACTCAATTCCATTGCTGATAGGCAAGGATCTACTTAATTGCTTTGAGCCTCTGATAGACTTCAAGAATCTCAAGCTATGGGCTCAAGTTCGACAACCTCTTCCAACCACTCTACCTGAAGCAACTGGATCACAGTGCTACACTCTTGACACCTTGGATGTTCCAGGAGTCAACCCACTCGCACTGCTGACCCAACAAAGTTTGACGGAAGGTGACCTTGGGGACGAGGCTGAAACAGGCACCCCTTTTCAGGTCACCACATCTGACAACCCAACCTTAAATGAACACAGTTCGTTCCTTTGCACCCTAAAATCAGGGGCAGCCAACAAAGTGTACTGCCCTCAAGTAGTCAAAGGACTAGTTATCCGAAGCTACCACGTAGAAGACGTGGTACTGGCTCTCTGGGTTGATAAATCCGCAATCAGCCAGACACTTTTCAACTCTCTACACGAGAAACACCCTGACCTTATGGTCACTAACAAGTCTTTTCATTTCCCTGCTGGGACCAAATCAAACAAAACATTGGTCGCCACAAGTATCTGCGCCCTCCACCTTCAGTGGAACCACAGACTGCTAACGCATCCCTTCTTGGTCATTCCCGACCTGCCACATGCAGTCTACATTGGCAGTGATCTTCTTGTGAGACTTGGAACCCAGGTTGATACCATAAACAATGTCTTATGGTCTCTCACGTCAGTTCGAGACGCTCACTCTAAACCAGATCTTGACACTCTAAAGTCAGGCCAGACCATCCCTGAGGCCTGTCAGGTACTGAACACTCAAGACTGTCTCATACCTGCTAATGTCACATGCTTGCACTGTCCCTGTCAAATAAACTAATCTACTACTACTACTACCCGGTCCAACTATGCATTCAGACCGGACAGAAACTTGTGCATCCACAAGCATTTTTCCAACCGGCTCCTTTGCTTGACAATCTAGGCTTAACTCTCGAGGCCATGCCCCTTCTAAGCCTAGACTACAGAACCACCACGTTACCGGTAAACAATCCCATTGCAGAGACCATCGTCCTGCCCAAGGCCACGCCTCTGGGCTGGCTCATCACCACAGATTTCCACGATTTTGAACTGACTGTTCCTGTGCTAGGCGGCCTCCCTGATTCCCTTTGGGCCGACTCTCTTGAACCTACAGTCATTTACACAAAGCCTTCTAAGGCCATTGCTCTTGTGTCAATGCCAACCCCTGACAAAGAGTCAGTGGGACAAATCGACTTGACCAACAATGACCAAATGCTTGTCCAAGCCATTGAGCTCCTTCCATCGGAGTCCGATCAGCAAACCAATGACAATCCCAGCGATGCTTCACCGAAACTAGTCCTCACTATCGCTGAAGATATTGCACAGGTGGTAGCTGATGCTGATGCCCTAACCTCTGACGAAGAACGTGAAAAACTTCACCAAGTTCTTCTTAAGTATGAACAGTCCTTCTCCAAAGACTCCTTGGACTGTGGACTAACAGCAATTCACTCAGTATGCATACCTACACCACCTGACGCTCCTCCCACCTATGTCAGGCAGTACAAGATTCCCTTGGCCTCGTACGGCCCAGTACAAGAAATAATCGATGACCTACTGGACCATGGCATAATCAGGCCATGCAACAGTACATACTCGGCCCCCTTATGGCCTGTCCTAAAGCCCAATGGTAAGTGGAGACTCACCATTGATTACAGGAAACTGAACACTCAAGTTCCTCTCTCTAGGTGGCCTATGACTCAAATGGAGCAAGAACTCCCTAGAGTCAAAGACGCCAAATACTTCTCAACACTGGACATTGCTTCTGGTTTTTGGACTATTCCTGTCCAAGCTGAAGACCAACACAAACTGGCCTTCACATTTGTGAATCGCCAATACACATTCACCCGATGCCCTTTCAGTAATGCTAAGTCTCCTGCAGAGTTCAACATTTTCTTGAACAAAGCATGTCCAGATGCCCGAGACAGAGGTAACCTCATCTATGTTGACGACATTCTCATTCAAAGTCCAACTCTGGACACCCACCTCACTGAAATTGACCATGTCCTTGGACAGCTCACGCGAGCTGGAGCCAAAATTTCTCTCTCCAAGTGCCAATGGTGCAAAACCAAAGTCAACTATATTGGTCTCTTGGTAGGATGCAAAGGGGTCCTACCACAAACGGCACAAATTCAAGGTGTGCTAAACATCAAAGCCCCTACCAACATCTCCGAACTCCGGAGCTTCCTAGGGGTATGCAATTACTCACGTCAGTTCATCGAGGATTATGCAGACTTGGCAAAACCCCTTACAGACCTCCTACGAAAGGACACCCCTTTAATTTGGTCTGAGGCTCAAGAACAAGCTATGCTAGCGTTGAAGCAAAAGTTATGCACAGCACCATGTTTGGCCTATCCCAACTGCGACCAGCCATTCTTCTTACAAGTGGGGTTCTCTGCCAACTGCTTAAGTGCTGGATTATACCAAATCTACGACCACGACAAACGAGTTGTGGCCTATGCCAGTAAAACCCTCTCTGGTCCGGAACTGAAATACTCGGACTGCGAAAAAGCCCTTCTGGCCACTGTATGGGCAGTCAAACATTTCTCCAACTATGTGGGAGGCCAGAGAATCACAGTTGAGACTCACCACCAACCAGTGGTCTTCCTTAACAGTCAACGCATCAGAGAAGGCGTTGTAACAAATGCCAGAATAGCCTCCTGGTTGATGGCTCTACAAAGCTTTGACGTGGAGGTCCGCTACGCACAAAAGTTGAGAAGCCCTCTCGGCACAGACTTGGCTGCCTGCCAACGGTGCTCTGAGGACACTCCAGGACCATCCATTCGTGCAGAGCCACCTACAGTCACTGAAGACACAAGCCATCACTACTTTGACCAGAACATCTGTCAAGATATGGTCACCGCTTATGTCAATGGTTGTTCTTTTCACCATGAAAGTCACATTTGTGCTGGTGTGGGTATGGCATGGTTGAACAATCAGCCTTGTGAACCCCACAACTATCATATGGGTTCCCAATCATCCCAGTATGCGGAAATCGCAGGTGTGCTCATTACACTGCAACTTGCCGTAGACCATGGCATTCGCACATTGGTCATCTGCACTGACTCCAACTACGCACGCCTCAGTTTCACTTGTCATTTAACACTCTGGAAGGCTAAAGGTTTTGTAACCTCCAACCGCAAACCGGTTAAACATCAAGACCTTTTCAAGGCATGTGATCACCTGGTCACCTCCAACAACCTCCAAGTGTATTGGAAAAAGGTCAGAGGTCACTCGCGCACACCAGGTCAGGACAAAGAATGGAATGACCTTGTGGACTCACTTGCAAAACAAGGAGCCATTCAAGGCACACCCTGGTCCTTTGATTCTGCTCAGGTGCTGACTTCACAGTCCCACCCACCCACCCCTACAGTCTGCACAGTCACTAGGGCCCAGACTAACAGGGCCCAAGACACGGCACAAACCACAGGTCCCCTTGCGGTTGACCCTGTTTTCACTGACGCTGACCTTATCTCTCTTCAAATCCTTGACCCTGCGATCCATAAAATGATACAATACCTCTCGGATCCTGCACTTAATGCACCATCCGACTTGGATCTTGCTGACTCTCCAGACTTGAAACCACTTTTTGCCGCACGATCGTCCTTGCAGCTGCGAAATGGCATTCTAGTTCATGTTTCCGATGAACTCCCTGCACCTGCGCTTGTGGTCCCTCGTAATCAGAGGGGGGTGATGATTGTTCATGCCCATGATCTCCCAACTGCAGGACACAAAGGTGTCAAAGTGACGTACAACGCGCTCAAACAAGTGGCATATTGGCCATACATGTGAAAGGATGTAGCGGACTACATCAAGGGATGTCTCGTATGTTGCCAGTTTCAACCAACCAACCCGATCCATCGAGCACCCCTACAGAAAAGAGGTATTCCATTCCCATGGTCTGACCTCCAAACTGACTGGGTAGGTCCCCTTCCACGGTCAGCCAGAGGAAACAAATACTTCCTCACAGTCACATGTGCTTTCACCAAATGGGTCGAGTGCCTGCCTGCTCCTAATGACACGGCAGAAACCACGGCCTACTTGTTGATGAACCATGTATTCTCTAGATTTGGTCTGCCAAGCCGAATCAACTCTGACCGCGGCACTCATTTCACCGCCGAAGTCATGCGACAACTGTGGGAAACCTTGGGAGTTAAAGCTAATTTCCATATTAGCCACCACCCACAAACTTCTGGACAGGTTGAAAGAACCCACCGAACCGTCATCAACATAATGAAGAAGTATGTTTCACCACACCAAAAAGACTGGGATGTAAAACTCCCGCTGGTCTTAATGGCCATCCGAGCCACACCCCATGAAGCTATGGGGGTGTCACCTTTTGAAATGATGACAAGCCAGCAAATGACTTTGCCTCTTCATTTACTCTACCAACCTGGAGAAGCCAGTGTTGCTACAGCTTACACTACTCACCAGTACATGACTGACCTTACCAAACACCTCCAACAGACTTTTGCCTTTGCCCAAAAACATTTGGACCGATCAGCTGAAGGACGCAAAGCCCACTACGATCAGAAAGCCTCACATGACGAACTCCAAGTGGGAGACAAGGTTTTCTATTATGCTTTCATTCCTCAGACAGGACAGACCAACACACGAGCAGGAAAATTCGCTCGGAAGTTCCTCCCCAGGTGGACAGGTCCACACACGATCACAGATAAACTCTCTCCGGTCGTTTACCAAATCAAAATAAGCAAAGGTCGCCAGGAACCCATCTCCAAATGGGTCCATCATAATCAAATCAAAGCTTACAAAAACCCCATGGGACTTGTCGGGGACAACACTGTTCCATTAAGTCAGTAAACAAACGTAAAATCTTGTTTGCGCCCAATAGATAACTGTTAGCTGACTATCAGCCTCAGGCACGCTCGGTCGCATTTCTCTTCCTCAATCAGGTAACTGCATTAAACCTCCAAAAGGAGAAAGTTAACCCAAACTAACTGATTTCCTTAAAATCTAACTTTAAAAAGACCCTGCAAAATTTCATTCAGTATCATCAAGTTACTATTTCAAAGTAGTACACACAAAATCAACAACATCACTAGCTTAAGTCAATAATCACAAAACCCTCTAAAGGTGATACAACACTAATAGCTTAGAGCTCAGTCTCTAACAAAGTTGCTCCACCTCTAAGAATAACCTTCACCTACCACTCAGGTACCTCAAGAAAAGGAAAACCGACAAGAAGCTCAAGATTAAAATGACTCACTTCTATTTGTTTGCCAGGACGATGGCCCTCCTGTTTTTCAGTTTAGCTCTCTACCTAGCACACTCACCTACTTTCGCCCAGTTAGAATTGGACAGAGTCCAGACAAGAAGTCAACAATCCTTAGGTAGATTCTCAACCATGACCTCATCATTAGGGCCCCTTGCTAGCCTTAGCACGTCTACTGTTAAATCAGTCAACACCGCTACACTGAAATTCCAGATAGTTGAACCACCAACTGTTACCAAAACTTTGCAAGATACTGTGTTGGTTTTGAATGTTTGCTCCAAAGCCTCATTCAAACTCAACAAGGTCTTGGACTTGTCACTCTTCATGTTAGAGGGTGACCATGCTCACCCACCTCTAATGCCTGTGTTTCTTCGAAAGGTAGCTAGAAATATTAGATTTTCAGCTAACACTTTGACAATGAGTCTGCCTTCACCGCTTCTTGCCCCTGTTTCAGATGTCACAAAGTTATTCCTCATTGCCACTCAAAGAACAATGATGGCTTTCCATGTTCGCTCAGTCCTCCAGAACAAAGGTCTCAAACACCCTCTGAGTAAGACCTCTGTGGAACCATGGTTTAGTCCAGCTAAACCAATTCAATTTGAACCTCCTCGAATTAACTCAATATTGCTTAACCTAAACATCTACCTCAAATAAGCAATAAATTTTTGTTTTGCATTCTTTGTTTTGACTTTTATTTTACTTTGTTCTTAGGATTTTTGAAGTTATATGCATGCTTACATACAAACATATATTTTTATATATAGCTCTCGCACTCCATTTTGATTTTTGTACCCATTCAAACTATTTTTTAAACAACTATGATAGCTATTTCATCATGAACCAAAATTCCTACCTCAGTTATGTAAGACTATGCACTTATTTTTGTAACTAGAATTTTTGAGTCATTTCAAGACCTATGCCTTAGCTTACTACTCCAAGTCAATTTTATAATCTACATTTGTCCATATTCAAATTATTTTTGGAAATTCATGGAAGTCCTTCCAGTTAACCAAAGTCAAAGATCTGTACTTAGTAATAGATACTGTTTGCATGCTAGTGTGTATGGACATCACAAAAACCTTTTAACCCAGTATTTAGGTCAAGTGTTGCCAAGGAGACGAAGCTGCCATGGGTGTGTACCAACGCTGACCGATGCTCACCATTGCTACAAAGGGGGGAACTGTAGCATCATCGTCTCCTCAAACCAAGATGGAAGATCACTTCTCTTCATTTTATAGGAATTTCACTTTATTCATTACACAGGAATACCACTTTTCTGCCTTTTCAGGAATATCACTGGCTTTTATGTCGACTCATGCAGGCCTCGTCCAGGCCTGACCAAAGATGCTTGCTTTCCCAGGACCCCAATGTAAACAGTTGCCTCTTGCAGAGATTGTAAGGATCAGAATTTGCTTTTAAAGGCTCAAAGGAACATAAAACTCAGGAGACCAGACCTCTCAACATGAACACTGCATTTGATAATGTACCTTTTCACAGGAAACCAATGTTCTTAAGAGTCATAAACCACTTAATCTGATGGGTTTATAGCCCACGATACTATCCAGGTTTTCGCCCAGATACTAAAGGAAATCATCTACAGCTCAACAGTACCTCCTAGCGGATACCTACGGAATGTGTTTTCAGTATGTAGGACGACTTTTAATTTGTTCTAAACATTAAGTTTCTTTCAGCTTATCCTCTGGATCCTAAGGACACTGCAAATCATCCCTCCTTTATCACCAACAATGGTTTGCTGCATGGTTTGCTGCATTTTGATCTAAATGTGAATGCATGTATTATAATTATGTATAAGAAATTTTATATTCATGAGTGTTATTAAAACAGATGTAATATTGGAGTAATGGTATAAATGCATGATCACCAAATATTAGCCAAGTCATTTAATTTAGTTAGATTTTATATTGAGCACCTAATTTCATAAGAACTAACTGAGTGTTGATTTTTCCTCTGCAATTTCATGGGATGGTGTCTTCGTTTGATTGGCTGCTCTCAAACAAAGAAATGTTCTCACATTGGATAGCAGCCATTTCAAACTGCTTCTGAAAAAGTCGATTGGTCAGTCTTGCGATCGACATCATCAGTTTTACGACCCGGCGAGGTAACTTTAAAAGGGAGAAGTTAGGTAAGAAGAATAAGCAAAGAGCAGAGTAAGATCAGACAAAAGGGCAAGATTAGCAAGAAGTAAAGTAAAGATTAGTAACAAGAACAGCAAGATAGAGAACGGTGATAGAATTAAGAATTAGAAACACAGAAAGAAAGAATTTGAGAAAGATTAGGAACTAAATTAAGATTAAAGAAGCAGAATAGTAATCTAGATCTCAGAAGATTTTATTTCACCGTTTCAAGGCCCTGTGACGTTTTATTCTGTTCTTTGTGAAGTTTGTCAAGTCTTTCGTTATTTTCTGGTTACTGAGGAGAAACCATTTTTTACTTTAGAGCTCATCTTTTAGAGAATCAAATTCTCAAACATTTTCCTTCACCTCAGAAGCCATTCTTATCCTAGTAAATGTTTTTCTCATTTTTTTAATGACTTTTCACGCCGTTAAAGTGGACCTTTAATTTGCCTAGTTTAAAGTGAACAGAGACTGAAACGTTCCTCCTTCAGTTTTTTTGGTCTATCCCACTGCAAGAGACCTCAAATTTGGACCTTTTTCCAAGGACTTTTCATTCCGCTTGGGGACAATCATTCTGCTGCCCCCGTCCTGAACGAGCCCCCGGCTGGGTCAACACTCCTGACTGCTGTGAGAGAGCATTGCAGCAGCCGCTTCCTCCTGACGTCCCGATCCTGAACTCGGCCGGCATCGACCCGCTGAACACATGGACCTTCAGCTGTCTTGTGAGTTAGGCTCATTTTACTATCTGCTGGGTTAAAACGTGGTGTCCTAACAATTAAATTACAGTTGAATATGGCCTATATTTCAGGGCTCAATTAGTCTCTCAGCCACAGGATAAAGCTATCAACTGAAGGAAAACTCTTAGTCATTTTTAAGTAACTGCCCTTAAATTTTTGTAGATTAATTCAGAAGTTATTTTTAGATAATTAGCTTATGAATTTTCCCGATAAAATTGCGTTGTTTTCAGCCTCATTTACCGTTGAAACATAAGTCTGGTTCCTCCTTGGTTCTACAGAGGTGTAACGCTGGATGTTATGTTCAGGAATCCAATATCAGTTGATGTGATATATTACGCTGTTATCATTTAAATCTGTTTATCCATCATTTGAACGCCATGCCATGTAACCTGAATGAGTTTAATAAAAGGGTGAATGAGAGAAGTTGAAGCGTTTTTCTTTTGCATATACAGGTTTCCTAATTACGGTAGGACAAGAACTCACTGAAATTTTGAGACTGATTCATTAAGTAATTGAAGGTACAAAATTAAATAAAATTAAAGTTAATATTATTGTCCGTTAGGACTGGTGCCCCTTTTACGAGTGCTTTTATTTAATTTAGCGGGTGTAGAAGTGATGGTTTAACTCCGCCCCCTTTCACACCCACTATTAAATAAAATAAATAATTCCTGTACCTTATGACAAATATTTTTTTTAGGCAATTCACGTGACAACAGTGACTACTTGTTACCCTTTAAATAGATTGACTGACTGATTACAAGTTTGTAGACACCTGTGATGTTAATTAGAGGGCACATCTTGGTTGAACATGTCCCAATGGTAACATTATTTTCAATCTTTTGTAGCATCATCTCACTTTGGCTCAGCAACAATTATCTTCTGCTTAAAGACATTTTTGTTTCATCCAGGAATAACGCAAATAAACGGATTTTCTTCCCCCAGGCCACAGCTGAAATCCCCTTTGTTTTGTTAAAACCAACCTAAGGAATTTCCCCAATGTCCGGCTTCACTTTTATTGCCCCCATAAACATGCTACAGACCTGGCCTACACAGATCCACAACTCAGTTAATTTCCTTAAACTTTGGGACACGCTGGATTTAACCAGTGAATTTTAAAGTACCTTATTACAAACTCAATTCTAAACCTTCATTCTTTTCAGAACTATGAAAATGCAGATGGACTCTGATGTTTTTGATGTGGAAAATATGTGTGAAATGCATTAATCTGTGATTTTATATATATGCATGCTAATGTTTATATGAATGTTTATTCCTGCATGTTGATTTAGAAGCACTGCTTATAATTTATACTAATCACTAAAGTTATCTTAGTTTAATACATAAAGGGAAATATTAACTTCCAGTATGTATCAGTTTTGCCTCTAAAACCATGTGACTCCCACAGCCAATCTCTGCATGACAACTCTCCATCCCAAAGGACTCCGAACAATAGACTGTTTGTTCATTGGACTAAAAGTTCATCGAGCCCGCCCACGAAGGACACTCATTGGCTGAGATTCCGGTCAGGCCAGAGGCCCGCGAAGCTCAACAGAGCTTATATAAAGGAGAGAGACTCCTGCTTCACTTCCTTTTTAGCCTGCTCTTTTTCGTCAGCCCTTCTTCTGCTCCGGACCCTTTTTCCCCCCGGATTTCTTTCCGGCTGCTCGCTTTTTTTTTTCTGATCTCCTCCATTGTCTACACACAGCAAGGAAGAACAAAGGACATCTGACCATGTGTCGCTTTTCTGAACACAGAGCAGATAACTCGTAATTTATGTAACTTTGTATTTTCTTTTCCTCTTAAATACCTAGGAATTCCTATTTCTTTGAGCTCATTTCTTAATCGGAGTTAAACTCCAATTTTTATTCATCACTTTTTTCTTTGTTAAACTTTCTGTAAAACCACCGTTTGTTTGATTTTAATGTAAACTTAATCTTGACTTTATTTTTATATTTTTCTTGACCAAGCACCCACCAGAAGCTATTTTTATCTAAAGTCTGAAAGTTTTTTTTTTAATTTGAGATCGGATTAGATACCTTTAATTATTCCCGAAAACCTCTGCAGCTGCTTGTCTACCAGGAAGAAAAGATGCAGCTGAGGAATCAATGCGCAGCTGTCCCACATCGTGCTGAAGAAGCATCGGCACCATCTGGCTAGGACCCGTTTCAACTGTGGGTCATACGGCCAAGATCCAGCCCCGTTCGACCGTTTGAATTTAAAGGTCGAACTGTGGACCCTGAAATATCTGTGGGCAGATATTTCCCCTAACATCCATGAAATCTTGGGCTGAGGACGACGACAGAACTATCATCGACCGAGGAGCACGTGAGCTGCAAAAACTTTAATTCCACTGCTGAATTAACGTCTGAGGTTCAGTAATAATTTGTATATCTAATCAGATGCAAATTAAGAAGCCCTTAACATAACTCTTCTTTTCATTAAAATTCCGTTTTTATTTTCTTAAGATTAATTTAGGACTTTTTCATAATTAATAAACTTTCTCCATAAATTTGCGTTGTTTTTAATAATCTGTTAACTCAAACTGATAGAAATTCGTTTCTCAGTTTAACCCTGGTTCTGAAAATATTGACATTGTTAATCTATCATTTACAAGATTGATTTTATGATTAAGGAAATTACTACCATGTCTGTTAATCATTCCGTTTAATAAATATTTAAAAATGAGAGAAGTTGTTGGAAATTTATTTCATTCTGAGTCTGTTTCAAGCCCAGGTATTGAATTCACGGAAAATTTTTGAGACTGATTATTGATTAATTTATTGAGTGATCAAACAGGTATAAAGTGAAATTAAAGATCAAATTGCTTCTTAAAGATAGAAGCCGGTGCCCCTTACGAGTGTTATTGACTTTTCTGATGTATATGAAATGAGATTTGAGCTCAGACTCCAATACATCAGTATGAATTAAATAATTCATACCTGATCATATTTATTATTTATTAATATTCCATATTTCCGTTACACTTTTCTAGGGGTACCACCACTTTTGTCCAGGCCTGTTTCATGAGTTTGTTTTTTAAAATAATTCTGTTGAACCACAATTCAAAAGCATTGTCTGATTTTCATTGGCTAATTTTCATAGAATTTTTATTTATTACCACTTTTGTCAGATTCAAGATATTTCTGTGACCATTGTGGGTTTTTCTTTCATTAACAGATTGGGTAACAACAATTTTGTCCAGGGCTGTAAGTCATGCAGTATTTTCTGTAGATACAGCGGGGGAAAACAGTGTTGAACATAACATTTTTTCTCATTAAACATATTTCTGATGGAGCCATTGACCTCAGATTTTCATCAGACATCAGTAACAACCCAAATAAACGAAAAATACAATGAAATCAAGGCAAGTCTGTTAAGAAAACAAGTTATATTTTATAAAGTGGAATGACACATTGAATAAGTATGGAACACATGATGACAAAGAGGTGCAAAAAGGTATAGAATGCTAAGAAACCAGCTGAAATTGATCTGAATTTAGGAAGTCATCCCATTCCCCATCAGTGCAAATTTATTTTAGCTGGTAAAGTCCTGACTGGTAGCCTTTAAAGGACTGTGAATATCAGATTGCAACACTACAAAGAACTCATGATGGGTAGAAGTAAAGAGCTCTACACCTTCACAACCTTATTGTTGAAAAACGTAATGATGGCATCGGTTACACGTACATTTCTACACTGCTGAATGTTCCAGTGAGAACTGTTGGAGACATCAATCGGAAGTGGAAAGAACATCATTTTACCATATACCAGTTATGACCAGGAGCTCCTCGCAAGACTTCTGACAGAGGAGTCAAAAAAATATTCAGAAAACTTATCCAAGAGCCAAAGACCACTCATGGAGAGCTCCAGAAAGAGCTGGAGTTAGCAGGTAGTGCTGTTTAAAAGAAAACAATAAGTCATGCACTCAACTGACATGGGCTCTATGCTCACTCATCTCACAAAACCCTATTGCTGTAGAAAAATAATGTTGAAGCTCATTTAAAGTTTGCTACACAACATTTGGGCAAGCCAGTAAAACATTGGGAGAATATGGTCTGTTCAGATTGTACCAGAATTGATCTTTAGGATGCCACAACACACAGCATATTTGCAGGAGAAATGGTACTGCACATCCCATCATGGTGTACGGGTGTTTTTCAGCACATTGTACAGGCAGATTTCATATACAGTAATTCAAGGAAAGATGAATGGACAAATGTAGAGAGACATCCTTGATAAGAAGCTGTTGCCATCTGCCAAGATGTTGCAGATGAAACGAGGGTGGACATTTCAGCAAGACAATGATCCCGAACACACAGCCAAGGAAACTCTAAACTGGCTCCAGAGAAGGAAAATAAAGCTGCTAGAATCGTCCAGTCACCTGACCTGAATCAAACTGAAAATCTATGGAACAAATTGAAGATCAGAGTTCATGAAAGACACCCACAGAACCTTCTAGATTTGAAGAGAGTTTGTGAGGAAGAATGGGCTAAAATCACTCCTGAGCAATGCCTGCGCCTATTTTCTCCATACAGGAGGTGTCTGGAAGTGGTTATTACCAAGAAAGGCTTTTCGACTAAATATTAAAGGAATTTCCTCAAGCGTGTCCAATACTTATTTTTTTTAATGCTTTAATAATCCCACAATGGGGAAATTACAGTGCATCCACGTGGATTGATGAGGCAGCCACAATGCGATGCCAATCTCTTCACCATTCACACTAACACATTCACACCTAGCGCCACTTTAGAGTCTCCATATAAACTAACCTACACTGTTACAGCCCCACTCTTCTCCGGAGTGGGACCTCTGCGTGTTTTTTCTGTGTTGTAGGTAGACCTCCGAAAAATGCCCGTGGCTGAGAGGTGCTCTATAAAAGCCGCCTTTGTGCATCTGTCAGTAGTGCTACTACTACTTTTGCTCCCGTTGAAGGCCAGTCACCTTCCGCATGTCTGCGCTCTGCCTGCTTCCTGTATTTGTCATTTGGTCTCGGCTGTGCTGGCGGCCCCTGTTTGTGCTAGTTGTGGCCTTTGGACTCTCTGGTTTTGGGTTTGCCGCTGAGCATAATTTTAGCCCTGACAGAGGCGTGTGGTCGCTGGGTTTGTCATTGACTAGTTTGTTTTGTTTGTTTCACGCATCCAATACTCACACCTACCACAAATTATTACAGACACCTTTTTTTTTTGGTTTTCTTTAAAGACAATGTGTTTTTTAATTGGCACCTCTGTGTGGTCTCCCTTTTTCGTCCAACCCTTGAGCTGGGCTTATGACAAATGGGGCATCATTCGGGATTGTCTGTCTGTTTTGAGCCCGTTTTTTTTTTAATGAAATTAATTCATGGTATTTTAAATGTACATAGAAAGCTGTAAATAAATAAAGGAAATTTTGAAAATTTATTATTGAATGATAAATTATTTGGGTTTGTGCTTGTAGATCAGTTTGCACTGGCTTTCCCAATGGGAAGACCATTTTTTTTGTGTGGGGGTTGGTGTTACGGCTCCACTTCTCTGCGGAGTGTGACCTCTGTGTGTTTTTTCTGTGTTGTAGGTGGAACTGCGAAGGACCGCCCCTGGCTGAGAGGTGCTCTTTAAAAGCCATCTTTGCACACCTGTCAGTAGAGCTTCTGCTCCCGTTGGATGCCAGTCACCTTCCGTGTGTCTGCGCTCTGCCTGCTGCCGATGTTTGTCGTTTTGTCAGGGCTGTGCTGGCGGTCCCTGTTTGTGTTATTTGTAGCCTGTGGGCTTTCCGGTTTTGGGTTTTCCACTGGGCATAATTGCAGCCCTGATAGAGGCGTGTGGTCGCTGGGTGGGCCAGTGACTAGTTTGCTGTTTTCTTTGTTTCACGCATCCAGTACTCACCCTCACCATTTATTACTGATAGACACCTTTTAATTGCTTTTCTTTAAAATAAAACTTGTGCTTAAATTGGTACCTCCGTGTGGTCTCCCTTTTTGTCCAAGCCTTGAGCCAGGCTTATGACAGCATGTTTCTGGCCCATGGGAGGAAACTGGAGTTCCCGGAGTAAACCCACACAGACACGGGGAGAACATGCAAACTCCACACAGAATGGTTGCCAATGGTCAGGGGGTGGGATCAAACTCACAATGATCAGGGGTGGAATTTTTCCTGTGACCTTCTTACTGTGCTGCCACAGTGCTAACCACTGTTTCACCATTCCCTGTGTCATTCCACTTTATTAAATATAACTTGTTTTGTGAACACAGTGGCCTTGATTTCTATGTTTGTATGGATTACTTAGATTTTTACTGATATCTGGTGAAAATCTCAGGTCAGTGGCTCCATCAGAAATATGTCTAATGAGAAAAATGTTGACCTGTTCAATGCTTATTTTCCCCATTGTATATTTTGGTCTCAATAAGATGGCAAATTGGCCTGCTAGCACCTTGAATAGCCAGCAAAGGTTGGTCTTTCTAATGCACTGGAGATTGCCGTGGCAGAGGGCTCAAGGATCAGGCTATCTAGTTTAAGCAGAGTTACCATTATGCATTCAAGGTTGTTTCTGTGCTTATTGTACTCCATGGACTGGTAATATTTTAGCCACTCACACCTCACACCCCCTTACCTGGTAGTGCTTTATTTGGTCAGTTACTGTACATTCATAACATTCAGCCAACTTTCCATTTTCTGCTTTGGCCTTTTTCACTATTGGTGGTAATAGCTAACCAGAAAACAATAGCCTCAAAATGGATTCTGCTCAACCTCAACCAAACAACTCAGTGGTGAAGAAAGAAGGAGAGTATTGCGAACTGAGGCTCATGAGCAATGAACGCAGCAGTCAAAAAGATTCTTACCAACAATGGCTATGTAACAGTCTCCCAGTTCCTACAATTTCTGGAGCTTGCAGACATTTGTGGAGGGGGGCATAGTTTCTTATGGCTGCTGTTCAATTCACAAGAGCAACTTGAGGCATTCTTGACAAATGAGGAGCTTTTCTGTCCTACAATGGCCCTGGAGTTTTTACATTCTTTGTAAGGGTGCCTTGGGATCTTCCTTCAGCATTCTTACTGCCGTCTTGTGAAATTCACAGCACTCTCAAGTCATTGGTAGGAAGATGTTACTGCTTTCGGCACATTTTGTCAGCACAAATGTTGCACAAATGATGTACTTCTGCCTTATGAGCGCCTCACTACCACCTTACACACGCTGTACGAATCTCCATTCGAATGAGGATTCTTACGGCATTTACTGCGACCACTCAAGAAGAACGTAAGTTATTCTTGAGGTATATGTGGCCAGCATCTTGTATAGCCGCCCTACAATGAAGGGTTTATGTGTAGTGTTCATAGAAATCGGAAAAGACCATCGACCTGGCCACAAACTTACGGTCTATGAACGCTGGATTCTCCTACAGCCACCTTTAGAAGGCTGTACGAAATGGTCCAAAAATCATTCATACGGTGTTCACAGCCATTCATAAGGGTATTTGTGACTGTAGTTTTAATAAACATGCACTGAAATGATTTATTATGAGGAAGCCTGCTTAAACAGAGTGGACAATTGTGCTGCAGTAATTAAAGTCTGATGTTTATTGCCCTATGCATGCCACAGACATTACAGTATAACCTCTGGAAACTGTCAATATGTGGAAAATATGCATAATATGTACCCTTTAGTACAGGCCAACATCTCATAAATGTCTTATGCTTTATCAGTTGTAAAGATTCATAAGAGTAAATCTATTCATGCCATGTAACATGGATTAAAATGTCTACACACATGCCTACACACACATGTCTACACACAAGTCCGAAAAACAAAAAGAAATATTAATGCTGCTCAATAACTGTAACTGCTGTGTTGGGAACCTGTTCTCTCAGTAGCCTGTAAACTCTGCGGAGGCTGGTGCCAGCGTGTTTCCTCCAAAAATGAGTCCTCTCGTTCATCCTAAAAATCTGTCAGCCCAATTCAAAGTGTAGCTCAGCTTGACACCCACATAGTTACCTTGCACCTTCACCAACACCTACATTCACCTCAACGCGCTCATGCATACTCCTCTTAAAGAAAGGCATCCTTTGTTTCAAGACTCAGCTTTTACTTTGCAAATCACAGTTTTGTGTTGTGCAGTTTGTTGTTGTGTAATCTGTGGACATTATTTGCTCATTGTTGACTTCATAGATGTAGATTTTAGTCTCGAAGCCAATATTTTAATAAAGTAAATTTACAATTTATAGACATTTTATATTGTTTTTTCTTTTGTTTTGTTTTGTTTTGTTTTTTTTTTTTCTGTAATTCTGTTTTGTTTCCTAGTTTTTATAAACATAATAAAGTCTGCTGAGAAACCATGCTTCATCCAGGGGAATAGATTAGTTTTCATGACAGTCACACAGTTTTCTGTAAGTAATGAGCATGTCCATGAAATTACTGTACATAAAATAGTGCCATTTTGTGAAAAAAATGCAAGATTTTCATGATTCTTTAGTGTCTTGCAGTAACTGCATAGATTTCTTTTTTAAACATATTTATAGATTTGTGAACCTGAAGAAGTTTGTACTGTCCTGGGCTGAACAGTACAAAAGTAAAACTACTGATTCCATGCAATATTGAGTGCCAACTGCTTAGCCCTGTAGTGATGAGATGAGTTAAGCAGGGTTGTCGCCTAAGGGAAGATGCTCTTCGCTACCTCACTAACATACCAGTGATTGCTCCTTTAACTCCTGCTGAAGGAAGGAGAGTAAAATAGCTCAAGGTCAGGATGAAATGCCCTGCTCTGTAAGCATTTAGTGAAATAATACTTGCACTTTTTAAATTGTTTTGTTGGGATTAAAGTATTGTCTATTCATCATGACCAGAAACAATAAAATACATACAGTAATTAAACACATACACATATTTATTTTATTTATTTGTTCTTTCTTTAGCAAGGAAGGTCCCATTGAGATCCAAGATATCGTCTTCCAAGGAGTCCTGGAAAAGATAGCATACAAGATACATACATACATCTTCCACCACTTTTCTGGGCTGCAGGGGCAGCAGTCTGGACCCATGTGGCTCACCTGAGAAGAAACCCAGTTACCAGGCTCTTGCTGCTGAGCCTCTCTCTCTGATCAAGCTCCAGGGTGGGTCCCTGGTAACCCCATGGCGGGTGGGATGCACTGAATCCTTGTTAATGTCAGTTTTCACTTGGGGATCCACTGGACCGCTCTTGGTCTGGCCCTTCAGCCAGGACCAAGTTGTCTTGTGAGACCCTACTAGGGGCAAGTTTTTCTCAACAACATAGCTTCTGGGGTCATTAGAGCACCGTTTTTCAACTGGGGGTCCTTGGACCCCAGCGGGTGCATGAGAGAACGTTAAGGGTCCCACTGGCAATTGTCAAAGTTCAATTGCAATTTCTAGTTGCAATTTTCAACATTTCATTGTCATGCACTGGCACCTGCAGTGGCTCCCCCATGTCAATCAGTGGAAGCATGAACGTAATCCCTAATTCTCTTCTTGATCAAGGCTGAGCCCAAGTCGGGGATTTCTGCACAACCGAAGGGAGCAGTATCAGAACCCTCAGGTTTATCATTGCTGAGACCACAACACTATCTGAATGGTGAAAATGTCACCACCTGACCCAGAAACCACATCCCAGCATCAGCCGCCCCAGCACATAACAAGTGGTGGATACAGAGGTCTATCGGAGTTGAGCTGAGAGAAACACAACAACAGAAAAACAATCCACTCTGCAGGAGTGGGCGTCTGATGAGAGACGTCTCTGGTAAGTGGCTGTTTCATTTTCAAACTAATTCAAACAACAATGCTGAAAACATCAAGTGAACTCCTGGTCTGAGTTGAATGAACTCCAACTCATGCAAACATGAACTCATGTGCATTTTGTGTGTTTCCACTGACTTTCTATGCAATTGTGCCATGTTTCACACTGAGTATAGACAAATTACAAGACTAATTACAAGACTAAATTGTCATTAAAAAAAAGATTCAATTGTCATTAGATATGCCATAATGATGTGGCAGCCTAGTGGTAGAGCATCCGCCCTATAGCCGGGAGGTTGTGGATACACGCCCCAGCCGGGTCATGCCAAAGACCATATAAAAATGGTATTTTCTGCCTTCAAGCTTGGAGCTCACCATGATAGAATGGGGAAAAAAAAGTTAATTCACAGAGCTATCAAAGAGCTGACCCCCAACAGTAGCTTTCACTTCTTACAGTAGCTGTGTGGCCAAGGATCAGAGAAACAGAGGCACCGCCTCACACACCACATGGTGTCCCACATGCTGTGGAGGGAATTTAAGATTCAAGATTCAAAGATTTTACTGTCAGTACTACTATACGTGCAGGACATACAGGAGAATTGAAATGGTGTTTCTCTCTCTCTTCATTGGTGTGCATTTTATAAAAAGAAAAGGAATAAGGCTGGAGAAAAAAAAGGATAAACAAGAAACAAACAGAGACAGCAGCAGTCTATGGCCAGTCTATATGCAGTGATGCAACCCGTGGTGCCAGTGGCAGCCAGGACTCTAACCTCCATAGAGGTAAACAATTAGTGATAAATAAACCCAGCAATCCTATCCACATTATTCCTGGCGGTGCCACTGTAGGAACGATGATGGGAGGAACTTCCGGTTTTGGCTGATCTAGTGTTAAATCAGTATGTAAGAGTGGAGTAGCAGTGGCATTTAAAATAGCGTTTTTTAAAAGTTTTTCAAATTCATTTCAATGTATAGTCCACATATGTGTTTTGCACTCAAGTAGAAGATAATTTCAGCTCTTCTAGTTTTTGTATTTTTTGAATGTTTTTGTTCTGGTACTTGCTGATGCACGTGGTTGTGCCAATAGACTGGATAAATGGAGGCTTCTGACCACACGGTGACAGACGACATCCAAGCACGGTGTTGTGGAGTACATCTGCTCTTAGGTAAATTTAATTATGCCCAACATATTTTAACAAAATGCAGCTGACTTTATAGCGGTGGAGACGTGCTGGTCGGAATACCCACCGCGTCATTATGAGTACAGGCAACGAGAAGTAATAAATCATGACTCTTTCTTTGTTTGGTAGGCCAAGTCCCAGGAAAAAAAACATAAGTGTCTGGTATCATTTGAAAGCTTAGAAATTGTACTTTCTAAAAAAAAATATGTTTTTGTCGAATACATAACTCCTGACCGATCAAACATGAATTTTCAACCTAGCCAAAATATAAACTGTCATATCAATAGAATGAACAACTTGCGTGCAGGAAGCAACACCAGAGAAAACACTCACAACACAGAGAACATTATAAATTTCAAAAGAGGAGCACTTGTAGAGAAAACGTCACTCGCCAGAGGAAGACGCAGCCTGTGGGGAGAGACGAGAGCAATTAGTGAGAGGGGGGAGACGGTGAAGTGGGAAGACAAATTGCCACTTACATGCACCGAGCAGAGAATCTGACAGAGCACCAACAGGAATAGACGAACCAGCAGGATGAAGCTGGTCAGGGAGTAGGCTTAGTGGAGGCTGACCGGGTGGAGAGAGGAAGCTGAGGCGAGGTGAGGATGATGGAGCAGGTGAGCGCATAACAATCCCTGAAGATGCATTGCACTGATGGCAGCAACCTGGAAAAGGAGGAGGAGAGAGGAACATGAGTAATATTTCACCCTCAAAGGATTATACACTTACTTGCTGTTGGTAGGCAGTTTACCCAACAAGCCAGCGCTGAAAGTTTCCACTTGATGCTCCTTATAAGTGCTGGCGAGGAAGAGGCGGTAGGTGCATCCAATCCCACAGGTGAGCTAATTGCCTGCAGAGCTGGGAAAAGTTTAATAGGATGGAGGGGGCGAGTGCTCACCTGCATATGACATAAATAAATTGTCTTTTTCTGGGTCAGTTTTTGCACACTACCTACAAATTAAATATCACTTTGAAGGTCTTTCAATAAAGAATATGGAAATAACGTTACATCAGTTTTAAAAATGTCCTCAAAGTGGCTCATTTTTCAGCACGGGTAATTTGTTTACACTGCTTGCATCTTAGCAGCAGCGCTAACTAACGGAGTTACTGTGTACAAGGCCACTATTTAAGGTCATCTTTCCATCTCTCGATAGTCGTGGGAAGTGGTATGATTACATTTCTGTTCTGAGGTGCAAAAGACCGTGTTTCAACATTTCTGATGCTGAAGTCATTGTTTTTTAACAAGGAAAAGTGTCCAGTTTCATTGACAACCATATGTTCTAAACTAGTTCCGGGAGTCGCTACCATAATTCACGCAAGGCATCATGGGACCTAGGAATAAAGTGGATGTTCAGACAGCTAGAGATGAATACCCATAGTTGCATTTCAGTGTGGTAGTGTAGGTGTAGATAGTGACAGATATGATTGAACATGATCAGTATTGCAGTGACACAGACAGCAGCAGATATGGCATTTGTGCAAATGGTTGTGGTTAATGTGCAGAGACATATAGCAGCAAAAGTACAACAGGACAACAGTCTTATTGTTGGTGTGCCAGTCTTTCTTTGCCAACAGCTGAGGTAGTTATTGTGCAGATGTTACCGTCCGCGAGGGGGAGGAAGTGAACAGAGTTGAGGGTCAAGATGACCTGATAAACGAAGCTGTTCAGCAGTCTTGCGGAGCGGGCCCGGAGGCTTCGGTACCTTTTCCCCCAGGGCAGGGGGCTGAAGATGAAGTGTAGGGGGCGAGAGGTGTCATCTGTGATGCTGATGGTTCTGTGGGTGAGGTGGGTGGGGGTAGATTTCCGAGAGGGGGTGCAGGGGGGGCAGGGGGGCACTGATGATCTTGTTGGCTGCGTCCACTATGCGTTGTAGTGTCTTCCAGCAGGCGGAGGTGCAGCTTCCGTACCACACCATGATGTAGTTGGTGAGGATGCTCTCAATGGTGCCCTGGTAGAAAGACTGCATGATGGAGGGTGGGACTCGAGTTCTCCTCTGTACATATGTATATGTAACACTGAAATGATTTTGTTTGCACGTGATTTTAGCAGTGGTGGCGTACTGGTGGCCTAGTTGGTAGAGCATCAGCCTCACACCAGGGATGTCATGATTACTAAATTGACAGCTTACGTGCATGATGCAACAGCACAGGAAGGAACCACACAAGGGGGCACGTTAGACAATTTATTAAATATCAAAAGGCACACACCTACAGAAACAGCAACTCGCCAGAGGAATCCACCTGAGGAGAGAAGATGAGAGCTGTCGGAGGAGAAAAGGAGTAAGTGGAAATGGGCGAGCCAAATTGCCACTTACTTGGGGTTCCGAGGAAGAACCGGCAGGAATCCAGAGGGGAATAGACAAAGCAGTAGGATGGGGAGATGAGCTGATGGTGCCTGACCGGGTGGAGGTCGGAAGCCGAGGGATTAGTGGAGATGTGGCAGGAGAGCGCGCGCAGCCTTGGAAACACACTCGCACGATGGCAGCAACCTGAAGAGGAGAGGAGAGCGAGGTTAGACAGCGTGTCTAAACTAGCGAACAATTACACCTGTTTGTCTTGAAGGGGCAGTATACCCAGACGAGCCAGCGTAGAATGCGCAGAGAGAGCCTCCTTAAGTATGCTGGCTGATGAGCTGGAGCAGGCGCATCTTCTGCCTCAGGTGGCATGATGAATTGACAAAGGTGAGACAGGATGGGAGGGGCGCGCTCTCATTGCCCATGACAGGTCCCCCCTCCCCCCAGGAGCACCTCCTGGCGTTCCAGAGGGCTTTTCTGGGTGGGCTTGGTGGTAGGCCCGGAGCATGTCTTTATCTAGGATCCGTGAAGTGGGGACCCAGGAACGTTCCTCCGGGCCGTAGCCCTACCAGTCCACCAGATACTGAATGCCCCGGCCTCAATGGCAGACATCCATGATGCGACGAACAGTATAGGCAGTGTGGCCATAGAGGCGGCATTGGGCGGGGGGGGGGGGCAGAGGGGACTGACCGAGAGGGGTTTAATGTGGGAAAAGTGAAATGTGGGGTTCACTTGCAAGGACGGCGGCAACTTGAGCTGGACCGACGCGTCGTTGATCACCCGTGAGATGGTGAATGGGCCCTTGAGGGGGGATAGCTTTCTGGATTTCTCCTTGAGAGGAATCTGGCTCGCCGCCAGCCAGACCTGCTGTCCAAAAACATATTTGGGGGCAGGGACCTGCTTCCTGTCAGCAGCAGCCCGGGTGCATTCCGTAGAGAGGGCGAGAGCAGTCCAGGTAGACCTCCAGATGCATCGGCAGCGGCAAGCATGGACCTCCATGGATAGAACTGAGACCTCCCTCTTGGTCATAGGTAGCAGTGGGGGTGTGTACCCCAGCGATGCCTCAAATGGGGTGAGTCCAGTCACAGAAGAGACGGCTGAGTTTAAAGAATACTCCACCCAGGTCCGGTGTGTGCTCCAAGACGATGGGTTGTCGGCAGCTACACACCGCAGCGCGGTCTAGAGGGACTGGTTGGCGCGTTATGCCTGCCCGTTGCTTTGAGGGTGATTTCCTGAGGAGAGACTCACTGTAGTGCCCAGGGTCCGACAAAAGGCCCTCCAGACCTGGGACATAAACTGGAGGCCCTGGTCAGACACAATGTCCATAGGAATGCCGTGGATCCGGATGACATGCTCCGTCAGTAGGACCGCTGTCTCCAGGGCCGAAGGGACCTTCGGGAGAGCAACCAGGTGAACAGCCATGGAGAAGCGATCCACAATGGTGAGGGTGACAGTTTTACCCCGGGAGGGGGGGATTCCGGGAATAAAATCCACGGCAATGTGGGACCAAGGATGACCGGGGTGGGGAGTGGGTGGAGGAGGCCTGACGGGGAAGAGGAGTCCGATTTCCCCCAGACGCAGGTCAGGCAGGCCTTAACTCTTTGAGTGTGTCTGTTGCCGAATTGTGACATAACCCCTAGTGGTCAAGAGTGGTAAATATTTTTTGTCAATAAAATAGTTCTGATTTCCAAGGCTATAACTTGAAAGTGGCAAGAGACAATGGCTTACTGTCAATTAGAAAGATGTAAAATATGATCCAAAGTGTCAGATGGGAATAAATTTACACATCTAATTTGCATAATATCGAAGTACCTCTTTAAATTCCATAATGCAGTCAAAGCTGGACTTTGGACATATTTACACAAAGAATGGTTCAGTCTTTTGACACCATTTTTTGTGCAGAGGTACCTCATCATCTTATCTTCAAAGTATATGAACAAGAAATCATCAGTACAATGTGGGGGGCAAGGTGTTATGCTTCTCCACCCAGAGAGCTATGGACCATGAGAAGAGAGGTCGCCAGGGGGTCCAGACAGAACAGCATGGTTGGGCACCCCCCAGGGAGAAGAGGATACGCTGGGCCGCTGGGAGAGGAGTCATGTGCGGCACCAGCGTAATGTTATGTTAACACACCGCACAGGCTTTGTTAAGTAATAGCTATGATATCAGAGCCCCTGGCCACTATGCAAATGATTAAAGGTAATATAAGTGAGATGCACTGTGGCCTGGGAGCACTTATGTGATCCTGACTTGTTAAAGAGAAAATAAAGTCTGTATTGATCCAGCTCATTGCCTCGCCTTGATCATTCTCTCTACACTGGTGACCCTGACGTGCAATGGAAGGCGAAACAAGCAACCCGGAGACATCCTGGAAAGGGAACACCAGTGCTGCATGCGCTGTTTCAATCAAGCTCCTGGATTTTTGGCTGCACAACCCAACAGCGTGGTTTTTACACACCGAGGCCCAGTTCACTCTCTGTGGGGTGACAGCAGATGAGACGAAGTACTACTATGTGGTCACTGCGCTTGACGCACGCACCACACAACAGGTGGCAAGCCTGCTCCAAGAGCCGCCAGTCCAATCAAAATACGATTCGCTCAAAAACATGCTTATCAAGCGCTACACACTTTCGGATTGGGAAAGAGCGGAAAGGCTCCTAACATGGTCTGAGTTATGGGACGGATCGGCCTTGGAATTGATGGAGAGCATGTTGGCATTGATGGGCAGAGATGGCAAGCTGTTCCTGTTCGCCCACCTGTTTCTCAGGAACCTCCCGGCTGCAGCGAGGGCAATCCTGGCAAACTTGCCACTGCTGACGGCGAGGAACTACCGCACACTAGCGCAGGAAGCGGATCGCATCATCCTAGTGACCAGAACCTTTGCCATGAATGCAGCGGCACTGGAGCCCAGAGGGGCTGCCAGCGAGATCGAGGAGCCACTGGTGGTGGCTGGAGCAGATGCCTGGAGATGCAGGAAGGAGATGATCTGACGGCAATGCTTGCCACCATGTCAATTCAAGCGGTCGGGAAACGCCAAGGCCAGCAGTTGCAGCTGTGACCGCTGGCGACAGAGACAAGCTGCTATACATCACAGACACACATTTGGGGAGATGGTTTCTGTTGGACTCCGGCTCCCAGAAGAGCCTCATCCTGCCGTTCAACTCAGACAGGGTGGCAGGAAGTAGCGGCCCCGAGCTGGCGGCCACCAATGGATCAGACAAAAAGACATTTGGTGAACGGACACTGACTATATGTTTGCATGGGTGCAAGTTCCAGTGGACTTTCATTATAGCTGCATGTGCCTCACCTATTTTGGGTGCAGATTTCTTATGTGCTCATGGTTTATTAGTTGATGTTCCTAATAGACGACTGGTGGATGCGGTCTCTTTTGATTCTCTGCCCTGTACAGCTCGAGAAACCGGGTCAACAACACTAGCCAACATTACAGCTCCAAGGGATAAGTTCCAACAGTTACTCGCCCAGTTCCCAGCACTCACGGTTCTGACATTTTCAGCAGCTAGAACCAAACTCGAGGTCGAGCATTTTATCATTACCAAGGGACCGCCTGTATTCGCACGACCTCAGTGCCTAGACGCAGCTAAACTGGCCAGCGCGCTCGAGGAGTTCACCAACTTGGAGATGTTGGGCATCATCAAGCGCTCAAACAGCCCATGGGCATCCCCACTTCACATGGTGCCTAAAGCTGATGGGTCATGGCGACCATGCGGCGATTTCCGGCGATTGAACAACGCTACTGCACACGATCACTACCTATCCCTCATATCCAGGATTTTTCCGTGCACCTGACACCTGACACCTGGCACGTAATTTTTCCAAAGTGGATTTGGTCCGCGGTTACCACCGGGACCTGGTACATACAGAAGATATCCCAAAGACGGCGGTAATAACCCCGTTCGGCCTTGTCGAATTTTTGCACATGCCTTTTGGATTAAAAGGCGCGGCGCAGACCTTCCAAAGGATGATGGACGCAGTGCTGCGTGATTTACCCTTTGTTTTTGTGTACTTGGATGACATTCTGGTAGCCAGTGCGTCCGAGGACAAGCACATTGCCCATCTCAAGATGGTTTTCCAGAGATTGGAAGCACACGGTTTGATAACACTGGTCAACACCAAATTTGTTGTCTAAGTTTTTTGTTGCTGATTAAGGACAATTTTGATGTGCTGCATCCAAAAATAACATTGGTTTTGCTCAATCAGATCAACTTTTTGAATTTTGTCCACGTTATTTTGTGCGTTTTTGTTTACATGTATGGGTATTTTCGTTTAATGTGATGCAAAATTCTTTTTTATGTCTTGAAATTGTAAGAATTTTGAACAATGATGACGTAACATTCAATTTACATGTACTTAGTACATGCACAGTACTAAGTAAGTACTAAGTTAAGTACAGGTTTTTACTTAGCACCTGATCGTGAGAAACGGATGTCATTTTCAGATTCAGCGGTGCAAAATTGTCTTAAATCAGTTGAAAAAACAGACAACTTACAAAAAAATTATTTTTGTAACCCTGTGTAATCAACCCGGCGAAGTGCATGCACGGCGTGGCATCGATCAATTTTCTGGGCCACTGCATTTCGCCAGAGGGCGCAACCCCGTTACCGGACAAGGTGCGCACGGTGGCAGACTTTCCATGTCCACAGACGGTGAGAGCACTTCAGGAGTTTTTGGGAGTGGTTAATTTTTATATCCGTTTCTTTCCCCGCTCAGCCCAGCTGATGCAGTCGTTATTCAATGCGCTTAAAAAAAAGAAACCTGCAGACAGCATCGACTGGACTCCAGAGCAGGGTCAGGCTTTTTCGAATGCCAAAACAACGCTCGCAAAGGGCACGTTACTAGCGCACCCAGTCCCGTCTGCACGGATAGGGCTCACTATAGATGCGTCTGACGTGGCCATGGGGCAGTCATGGAGCAGTGGGTCGCAGCTTCAAGGCAGCAGCTCGCATTTTTCAGCAGAACTCTGTGCGACAATGAGCGCAAATACAGTACATATGAAAGAGAATTGCTGGCTCTCCACCTAGCGATACGCCATTTCCAGTTCTGGCTGGAGGGGCATGACTTCACCGCATTTGTAGACCACAAACCGCTAACGTATGCCATGGCCAAGGTCTCGGAAACGTGGTTGGCCCGGCAGCAGTGGCAGCTGGCCGCAATATCAGAGTTTACGACCGACATTCGGAACGTTGCCGGTAAACTCAACATGGTGGCAGACTGGTTCTTGCACGCATTGGTCACCCCAGTCTACGTGGAAATAGATTTCCCTGCCATGGCCGCGGAACAAGACGGGGATGCGAACATTTGCACGCTTCAGTCTGAACCAACAGGGTTAAGGCTTGAGAGCAGGGTACTGCAAGAAGGGTGCCCTCCTCTACTCTGTGACATCTCCACAGGCCGCACGCACCCGGAGGTCCTGCCGTAGTGTTTTTGACTCAGTCCACTCCCTTGCACACCCGGCAGTGCACGCTTCAGTGAAACTAGTGAGGGCAAAATTCATCTGGCTACGTTTGTGTAAAGAGGTGAAAAAGTGGGTGGCAGCTTGCGTTGTGTGCCAACGAGTAAAGGTTCATAGGCACACCAGGGCTTCTCTCAAGCTGTTCCAAATCCCGGCTAAGAGGTTCAACCATGTCCACGTGGACCTGGTGGGGCCCCTTCCACCGTTGCAGGGGTTTACGCACCTTTTGACGATTGTGGACCGCACCACGTGCTGGCCCAAAACATTACCACTAGCTTCTACCACGTCCGCGGAAGTAGCACACGCTTTTTTGTTAGCTTGGGTGGCACGTTTTGGGTCTCCATTGGACATCACGTCCGACAGAGGCCCACAGTTTGTTTCGGAACTCTGGTCCATGATGGCCTGGAGCCTGGAGGTCAACATTCACCGTACTACCGCGTACAACCCCTAGGCCAACGGGTTATGCGAGCATTTCCACAGGTCACTTAAAGCAGCACTCAGGGCTTCGCTTATGGAAGCAAATTGAGTAGACGGCCTGCCTTGGGTTCTTTTAGGGTTACGTTCCACACCGAAAGAGGATTTGGCAACCTCCCTGGCAGAACTCGTTTTTTCCCATCCGCTGCGCATCCCCGGGGAATTTTTACCGGACAACCCCGCGCCCGACGCCGAGCCGCCCATGCATTCTCTACGTAACACAGAGGTAGGGAGTGTACCGGGCCCGGCCCACCACTGTTTTCGCTGCACATTCGTCCCAAAAAGTTTGCAGAATGCCTCTTTTGTTTTCATCAGACACGATGCACACTGGACCCTGCTGCGCCCACCATACGACGGGTCGTTCAGAGTGTTGGAACCTGGGATGAAAAATTTTGTGTTATACTTGGGGGGGGGGCGTAGCGAGACCGTCTGCATTGACAGGCTTAAGCCTGCTTTTGTGTTGGCCCAGGCTCCCCAGCACGGATGTCACCCCTTGGGGGCTCCGCAGGTTGATGATTCCTCAGCAGGGACTGGCACACATGAAGAGGATGTGTTTTCTTCCCCTTCCCTTTTCCCCCCACAGACTGATATGCCCCCCGAGGTGCCCCACCAGCAAGGCAGTGCAACGGAACCGGTGACCCCCCGTTACAGCCATTATGGATGCCGGCTTAAGCCCAAAGGAGAGGGGTTTAAGGCCCATTCTGTTTTTTTTTGGGGGGGGGGAGGGGGGGCAAGGTGTTAGGCTTCTCCACCCAGAGAGCTATGGACCATGAGAAGAGAGGTCGCTGGGGGGTCCAGACAGAAGAACATGGTTCGACACCCCCTAGGGAGAAAAGGAGATACTGGGTCGCCGGGAGAGGAGTGAAGTGCGGCACCAGCTGTTTATGTTATGTTAATGCACCGCACAGGCTTTGTAATGTAATAGTTATCATGTCGGAGCCCCGAGCCACTATGCAAATTATTAACGGTATATAAGTGAGATGCACTGTGGCCTGGGAGCGCTTATGTGATCCTGACTTGTTAGAGAGAAAATAAAGTCTGTATTAATCCAGCTCATTGATCATTCTCTCTACCACAATATTAAAAAAACACAGAAATTCCTCACTTACTGTTGACAAAGCGGGGCTGGCTTGCTGGCTGGCGTAGTCGCTCCGTTTTCAGCCATCGTGGTCGTTATCTTGCGTTCTGTCGGTCATTTACACTCTCTACCACATCTCCATAGTCTTATGATTATCCCACATAAATTTTGCTTGTATCCAGTGGTTATTTTCCATGTACAAACCCAACTAAGTGATGGTGACGATGACCAATCACGGCCACATTAGCTTTCTGAGCTAAAAGAAGGGAATACAGGAAAAGGAAATGATGAGTTCTTCTTGGGTGTATTACGTGTCATCCATTGAGTCCTGGTTCCAAGGTTGTCATAGCCAGGAGCGGCACTGGGGTTAAGCTCCCAGTGCTCATAAAATGCCCCTTACGGCGTGCGTCTCAAAAATCCTCTGACAACTAAGTCCAACTCCTAGCCTTCCCGTGTGGTTTAGTCTCTAAGCCCGGCGGAACTGATTTTACTAATAGGAGAAGGGGCAAGGGCGGATCTCTGGTGCCTTAAAACCAGATGCTTCGGGTAGATGGTGGCTCATCAACCTGGGAAGGTAACCCATCTAGGGGAAGGTAAACCCTGATTTCAAACCTCCGCTGCCTTGCAGCACACCCGGTCACGGGAAAGGCTTCGGGAGTCAACCCTGAGGAAAAATCCGTAGTCGGAGCCCCTAAGGCAGTTCTCTGTTGTGCTCAACATCGTTCTGGCAGCTCCTGCGATGGCACTGGTGCCAAACTATAGCAGCCCTGCTTTTCCTTTGGATTCATCAGTGACGTGGAGAGGGGGGACATGCTGCATGGGTAACATCTTGTCCTCCATATCTTCCTGCCCAGGCTTGAATCCTACCAATGCCCAACGCTGGAAGGTAGAACACTGGTGCGCATCGGCCTGTTCAGCCACAGGCGGTGCTGTTCCAGCAGAGTAGACGTTTAGGATTCTCTTCCATGGTCATCATAGACCGACGGAGGCCGACGACATTGAGTCTTCCAACGGATGTCTGCCTGTACAAATCAGTACAAATCCTGAATGGAGCCAATCATGTCAGATTGAGATGACAGGTGCAGCATTGCACTCTGCCACTAGGGGCACACAAAATCTCACACTCAAAAGGTTAACATACTCTCGTACGTCCTGCCGCAGTGTGGGCCACCAGAACGCTCGCCGGACGGAGTCCACAGTTCGGGCGATGCCAGGATGGCATCCGAAGCAACTGGTGTAACCCCACTGGATGACATCACTGCAGAGGGTGACCGGGACATACAGACGGTTCCGGGGACACTCTACTGGCACAGGTTCCTGGGACTTGGCCTGACGGACCCTCCGCTCGATATCCCAAGTAAGGGCTCCAAGGACGCACGAAGGCAGAATGATGGTTTGGGGAGGGGAAGGAGGAGCTACCTCCCTGGAATGAAACTGGCATGATAGTGCATCCAGTTTGATCTTCCGGGCACCAGGCTGGTACGTGATGGTAAAATTAAATAGCTGGAAAAATAGAGCTCAGCGAGCCTGCCTGGCGTTTAGTCGGCGGGGCGACTGCAAGTACTCAAGGTTCTTGTGGTCGGATCAGATGATGATGGGGTGAATGTCACCCTCAAACCAATGCCTCAACGCCTCCAATGCCAACTTAATGGCAAGCAGCTCTCTGTCCCACACGTCACAATTCCTCTTGGCCGGTGTGAGCCAATGAGAGAAATATGAGCATGGATGGAGCTTCTTGTCAGGGGGCGTGCGCTGTGACAGCACATCACCAACCCCCGAATCAGATGCATCTACCTCGAGGATGAATTGGAGCTATGCGTCGACCTAAGCAAAGATTGGTGTTTCTGTGAACAGGCGCTTTAATTCAATAAATGCCTGCTCAGCTGCCTCAGACCAGCGAAAGGAGACCTTAATGGAAGTCAGCTGTGTTAAATTCAGTGCCACCCCACTATAGTTCCTTATGAACCTGCGATAGAAGTTCGCAAACCCAAGGAAGCATTGGAGCTCCTTACAGGAGTGGGGAGTTGGCCAATTCACCACTGCCTTCACCTTGGCCGGGTCGGCAATCAGTCTTCCTTCAGCCACTACGAAGCCCAGGAAGGTGGTTGATGTTGTGGAGAACTCACACTTCTCGGCCTTGACGTAGAGCTGGTTCTCCAGAAGCCATTGCAGAACAGCTCTGACATGGGCTTCATGTTCTTCTGGCCAGCAGGAGAAAATTAAAATATCATCCAAGTAGACAAATAAAAATTGGTAAAGCATATCACGAAGGACGTCGTTTATTAACTGTTGGAAGACGGCGGGGGCATTAGTGAGCCCAAATGGCATCACCAGATATTCAATCTGCCCCTGGTGAGTTTTATATACCTTCCATTCATCACCCTCATGGATGTGGACCAAATGATACGCATTTCTAAGGTCTAGCTTGGTGAAGACCCATGAGCGCTGAAGGAGCTTGAACGCTGAGTTAATAAAAAGCAGAGGATACTTGTCTTTGACAGTGATTGCATTGAGCTCCTGATAGTCTATGCATGGGTGCAGAGAGCCATCCTTCTTTCCCACGAAGAAGAATCCGGCCCCCTATTGGGGCCAAAGATGGACGAATAAGGCCGGCGTTCAGCAACTCTTTAACGTATGTCTCCACTGACTCCCTCTTCGGGCCGGAAATACTGTACAGCTGGCTGGACACCGGCTTCGCCCCTGGGATGAGGTCAATAGTGCAATCGTAGGAGCGATGAGGCGGCAGCAGCAATAATGCCCTCGATTTGCTAAAGACCTCCCCCAAATCATGGTATGCCCGGGGGACGAGGCTGAGGTTCGGCGGCTCGACTGAAGAGAGGGAGACGGACAGAGCAGGGGAACACTCCTCTGAACGCATGCAATTTGCCATGCTAAATGGGCTCCAGGAGATGGTATTTTGTCCCCAGTTAACCCTTTGAGTGTGAGAATTTGCGTGCCCCTAGTGGCAGAGCGCGGCACTGCGCCTTCCTTCTCACTCTGACATGATTGCCTGCATTGGGAATTTGTACTGATTTGCCAGTTTCAAAAGGTGGCAGACATCCGTTGGATAACTCAGTGGATGACACGTAATACACCAAAGAAGAAAAACTCCTCATTTCCTTTTCCTGTTTGTAGTAGTTAGCCCAGAAAGCTAATATGGACACATTAGCCATTGTCACTTTTTCGGCTTTGTACGCAGAAAATAGCCGCATGATACAAGCGAAATATATCTGGGATAATCATAAGACTTTGTAGATGTGATAGAGATTTTAAATTACCGGCAGAACGCAAAATATGGACCATGATGGGTGAAAATGCAGTGGCCTCGCCACCCAGCCAGCCAGCCCCTCTTTGTCAAAAGTAAGTGAGAAATTTCAGTTTTTTTCTTTTTTTAATGTACTGATTTCTTGTTCATATACTTTGAAGATAAGATGATGAGGTACGTCTATACAAAAAAACGGTGTCAAAAGACTGAACCATTTTTTTTTTTAAATACAGACTTGGACAAAATTGTTGGTACCCCACTGTGAATGAAAGAAAAACCCACAATAGTCACAGAAATAACTTGAATCTGACAAAAGTGGTAATAAATTCTATGAAAATTAACCACTGAAAATCAGACAATGCTTTTGAATTGTGGTTCAACAGAATTATTCTAAAAAACAAACTCATGAAACAGGCCTGGACAAAAATGATGGTACCCTTAATTTAATATTTTGTTGCACAACCTTTTGAGGCAATCACTGCAATCAAACAATTTCTGTAACTGTCCATGATACTTCTGCACCTCTCAGCAGGTATTTTGGCCCACTCTTCATCAGCAAACTGCTCCAGTTGTCTCAGGTTTGAAGGGTGCCTTCTCCAGACGGCATGTTTCAGCTCCTTCCACAGATGTTCAATAGGATTTAGATCAGGGCTCATAGAAGGCCACTTTAGAATAGTCCCATGTTTCGCTCTTAGCCATTCTTGGGTGTCTTTAGCTGTGTGTTTTAGGTCATTATCCTGTTGCAAGACCCATGACCTGCAACTGAGACCAAGCTGTCTGACACTAGGCAGCACATTTCTCTCTAGAATACCTTGATAGTCTTGAGATTTCATTGTACTCTGCACAGATTCAAGACACCCTGTGCCAGATGCAGCAAAGCAACCCCAGAACATAACAGAACCTCCTCCATTTTTCACACTAAGGACAGTGTTCTTTTCTTGGTATGCTTCATTTTTGCGTCTGTGAACATAGAGCTGATGTGCCTTGCCATAAAGTTCCAGTTTTTTCTCGTCTGTCCATAGGACATTCTCCCAGAAGTTCTGTGGCTTGTTAACATGCAGTTTGGCAAATTCCAGTCTGGCTTTTTTATAATTTGTTTTCAACAGTGGTGTAGTCCTTGGTCGTCTCCCATGAAGTCCACTTTGGCTCAAACAACGACGGATGGTGCGATCTGACACTAATGTACCTTGACCTTGGAGTTCATCATGAATGTGTTTAGAGGTTGTTCTGGGCTCTTTTGTTACCATTCGTATTATCTGTCTCCTCCTGCGGCCACGTCCAGGGAGGTTGGCTACAGTCCCGTGGATCTTAAATTTCTGAATAATATGTGCAACTGTAGTCACAGGAACATCAAGCTACTTAGACATGGTCTTATAGCCTTTACCTTTAACATGCTTGTTGTAAAGGTAGATATAGTAAGGTTATTTCTATTTACATGTATAGTAATTATGTCACAAAGACATGCTTTTATTTTGGTAACTTCCTCATGAGCGGAAGTCAGTTAACGGAAATCCATTCGACGGACAAGGAAAGGCGCAAAAGGGCGAGAAAATATAAAAGGAAAAACGAAGAAAAGATGACGGAAAAGGGTAAAAAACGGCAAGGATTTAGCTTCGGTCGATAAGGGAACAAGGTTGGTGATTTTATAGAAGGCTTTTATTTTTAAAATTGTAAATTAGTTATGCTAACGGAAAAGGTTGCTAATGTATGAGCTATGTGATGTTTGAGGGTTATATTGTGATTATTGTCTATTTTGTTTTTAACATAGCTCTTACGTTGGTTGATGACACAAGGATGGCAATGAAGTCATTTAACCATCAGTTCTGGCCTTCTCTATATTGACTGGATGCTACAGTAAGAGCTTGACCACCGCCACATGCTGCACAACGTGGGCCCAAGGTATCCATGGTAACACCCACGACGTACAGCAGAGGGCAAGAATTGGTCAGAAATAAAATGGTTCAATAAAAGCTCAAAATGGAGGGTGAACAAGCTTCGTCGGACAGTCAAACGGACATGGATGAACAGATCAGCATGTCAGATCTTCCAAGACATTCTGAAAGAGCTAAAACACAAACTGAGAAGATGATAATATATCAAAGGGAAGAAATGAGTAAAAAAGAATGAAAACTATTAACTCTTTATGAACAACGAAAAATACAGGTACGTGAAATGAGAGAAAGGTTAAAGTCCGATATCACTGAAGGGGAGATGGCAGAACATGCAGACATATTAGAACTAAAAAGAGATGATGTCCTAAAGCTGTACTCAGAAATAAGAAATCAAATGGCACCTTCAGCTGATATAAGGAGAAAGACTGATGCATGTGATGCAGTTACTCGTGACATCATGAGAATAATTCTGGAAAGTATAAGTGGTGTCGATGGAGATTTTGATGCAGAGCGTGAACGAATTTGTTTACGCGGACTTCTAGAGCACGAATACGCTCTCTCCATATATGGGTCAGCCTAAGCGTCACATCACAGTCAGCAGTCCTCAGCTTCACACCTCGCCGTAAAATGAGCCGATGCAGCGGCAGAACTAGCAGCAAAAGAGGCTGAGTATGAGTTTGCCAAAGAAGAACAAAGGCAAAGAGAAAGGATTGCAATTCAAACAGCAGAGCTGGAACGTTTGAAAGCACAGAAGGACATGAAAGCAGCTCAAGCCAGGCTTGAAGCATATGACAGAGAGTTATCACAGGTGGGTGATATACAGTCAATAAAGAGCAAACAGGTGAGCCCAAAATTCACACCCAAGTCTCCCATACCAGCACCCACTTTCATTCCTGAGCAAACAGCTCCCTCTAGTGTCACTCAACTAGCACAAGCGATTCAAGACAGCATAAAAATGAACAGACTTCCTACACCAGAGCCAACAGTGTTTAGTGGTGAACCAATAAGGTTTATTGAGTGGAAATCTACATTTATATCACTGATTGAACAAAGGGGCACCTCAGCAGCAGATAAACTGTACTATTTGAAACGATATGTAACTGGCCCAGCTTGCAAATGCCTTGAAGGAACTTTCTTTAGCAATGATGAAGAGGCATATAACGATGCTTGGAACAAACTAAACCAAAGATACGGCCAGCCATTTGTGATACAGAAGGCATTTAGAGAAAAGCTTTCAAACTGGCCAAAGGTGCAGCCTAGAGACGCTGAAGGATTAAGGACCTTTGCAGATTTCATAAATGCATGCATGCTCACTATGCCACATGTAAAAGGATTACAAATACTCAACGACTGCAAAGAAAATCAAAAACTGTTGCACAAACTACCAGATTGGATAAACGCAAGATGGAACAGGCAGGTTACAAAGACTTTAATGGAAGGTGGTGAGTTTCCAAGCTTCAGTGATTTTGCATCCTTCCTCTCATTAGAAGCTGAAGTCGTTTGCGACCCAGTCACCTCCATTCACGCACTTTGCGGCACAGAAACAGTGATAAAAGGAACACAAAGGAAGTCAAAAGGAACAAGGTAACTGTATTTAACACAAACACCGCTGAACAAAGTGGCAGCTGGACAATAACAAAAACACCTAACTGCTCTCCTTGCACATTATGCCAGGACACTCATCAGCTCCACAAGTGCCCAGACTTCTTGAAAATGCCTCTAGAAAACAGAAAGAAACATGTGAAAGACAATAAACTTTGTTATGGTTGTTTAAAACAAGGTCACAGTGCTAAGAACTGCAGACGCCGCCTCACTTGTGAAACCTGCACAAAGAGACACTCAACTTGTCTTCCCGATGAGAACTACAGTAACAGTCAACAAAGAGAAACACACGTGAGTACACATAACGCAACTCAAAGTAACTCACCTGAAACAGCAACAGCCATGTCACTTAATGTTGCCAGATTTGAGCAGACAGTCAGCACTTCAATGATAGTTCCAGTGTGGCTGTCAACTGCTACCAATCCACACAAAGAAAAATTGGTTTATGCGCTATTGGACACACAGAGCGACACTGTCTTCATTGATCAAGATGTGACACATGAACTGCAGGCAAATGTTTGTCCAGTAAAGCTGAAATTGACTACTATGATGGGCAAAAATGCAGTTGTAAGCAGTGGAAAAGTATCCGATCTCTTGGTGAGAGGTTATAACTCAGCCACAGTCATAAAGCTCCCCACTGCATACACAAAGGACTACATACCTGCCAACAGAGAACACATACCAACATGTGAAACAGCAAAATTGTGGAGTCACTTGCTGCCCATTATAGATGAGGTTCCCCCACTCCTCAGTTGTGAAGTAAGTCTTCTCATTGGTTATACTTGTCCTAGAGCTCTCGCGCCTAAACAAGTACTATTAGGCAAAGAAAATGAGCCCTATGCCATTCAAACTGACTTAGGATGGAGCATAGTTGGCAATTCAGTACCTTGCAATGAAACAGACATGGCAAGCAGTCTCTGTCATCAAGTGAGCGCTAAGGAAATCCCTCCCTCCACTCTAGCAGATGCAATACGTGCTTTGGAGAGAGATTTTAAAGAGACTGACAGAAATGAAAAAACTGTGTCACAAGATGATTTAGTGTTCCTCCAGAAACTTGAGCAAGGCATAACACAAAATGAAAATGGACATTATAAAATGCCATCGCCGTTTAAAGAAAGGCCACAAATGTCAGATAACAGACAACTCGCTGAAAACAGACTCAACCAGCTTAAACGCAAATTCATGAAGGATGAAAAATACAAGGAGGATTACATGAACTACATGACTGACATCATCAAAAAGGGTGATGCTGAAGAGACTGATGATTATGGACCACCTGGTGAGACATGGCACATACCACACCACGGCATCTATCATCCAAAGAAACCCGATAGGTTGTGCGTTGTCTTCGACTGCTCTGCAAAGTACAAAGGCACCTGTCTTAACGAACATTTACTGAATGTTCCCGACATGATTAACAATCTAACTGGTGTTCTTGTGCACTTCAGAAAGCACCAAGTAGCTTTGATGTGCGACATTGAAAAAATGTTTCACCAGTTTCAAGTCAAAGAAAATGATTGCAACTACTTGCGCTTCTTATGGTGGAAAGATGGAGACATAAACAGCCAACTACAAGCATACAGGATGACAGTACATCTCTTTGGTGCCGTCTCATTGCCTGGCTGTGCGAACTATGGACTCAAACATTTAGCCAAAGAGAACAGCCTTGCATATCCTGTAGGCTCACAGCTCATAACCAGAGACTTCTATGTAGATGACGGAGTCACCAGCGCAGAGACTGTAAACGGCACTATTGAACTGGCAAAGGAAGCACGTGAATTATGTGCAGTAGGTGGACTAAGGTTTCACAAGTTCGTGTCCAACAACACTGACGTACTAAACAGTATTCCAACTTCAGAGCATGCAACGAATACTAAAACAAAGGACTTAACATTTGGTGAAACACAAACAGAAAGAGCACTTGGCATTCATTGGAATGTGGAGAAAGATTCCTTTTCATTCAACATCATGCTGAAAGACCAACCACCAACCTGGCGTGGCATCTTGTCCACAGTCGCAGCAATATACAACCCCCTTGGTTTCATTGCTCCCTATGTGCTCAATGGCAAAGGAATTCTCCAAGAGATGTGTCGTCAAGGAACGGATTGGGATGACCCCGCTACCTGAACATCTTAAGCCACGGTGGGAGTGCTGGAAAGGAGATCTACACAATCTGAAAAAACTGCAAATAAACAGATGTTATGTTCCTGCAGATTTTGGAGATGAAGTGAAAAGAGAAATACACCACTTTTCCAATGCAAGCACCACAGGATATGGACAATGTTCTTATCTCAGACTCCTAAACAAAAACAAAGACGTCCACTGTACCTTCATCATGGGCAAAGCACGTGTCTCTCCCACAAAGGTCACCACAATCCCAAGGTTAGAACTCACCGCAGCCGCAGTGTCAGTCGCCGTGAGCAACATACTAAAAGAGGAACTGCTCTGTAACAACGTTGAGGAGTTCTTTTGGACAGATTCAAAGGTCACTCTAGGATACATAAATAACGAAGCAAGACGCTTTCACACGTTTGCTGCTAATAGGGTGCAGAAAATCCGCAACAGTACCACTCCACAACAATGGTTTTATGTGCCTACCAGTGAAAATCCCGCAGACATGGCATCCAGGGGCAAATCAGTAAATGAACTGCTTTCATCCAACTGGCTCACAGGCCCTCAGTTCCTGTGGGAAAAGGAGATACGACTTCCCACAAAAGAGACGATTTAACTTGCAGTAGGAGACCCAGAGGTGAGAAAGGTGCAGACACTAAGCACACAAACTGTTGAACATCCAAGTCTTAGTGACCGCCTCACAAAGTTCTCATCCTGGTCCCATGCAGTCAGCGCAGTAGCACGCCTTAGACGTTATCTGTTCAAAAACAAATCAAAGACACTTACTACTGTAACTGAAAGACAAAATGCAAAGACTGTGATTATCAAAGATTTACAAAGTCAAGCATATCAGAACGAAATAGAGACATTAAGCAAAGGCAAACAACTTCCAAAGAACAACAAAATGTACAACTTGGATGTTTTCTTGGATAAGGACAATGTGCTCAAGGTGGGAGGAAGGCTACGGCACTCATCTCTTCCCAACTCATTCAAACATCCAACAATCATTTCCAGAGAACATCACATCACAAAACTGATAATTACTCACTGTCACGAAAGGGTCAACCATCAGGAAAAAGGCTTCACAATGAATGAGATACGATCCAGTGGCTATTGGATTCCAAAGTTAAGTCAAACAGTTGCATCCTACATCCGCCAGTGTGTTTTGTCGGAAACAAAGGAGACCTGTGGAAGGAAAAAAATGAGAGATCTGCCCACAGAAAGAACTGAGCTCTCTCCACGTTTCACATACTGGGGTATGGACATTTTTGGCCTGTTCCTGACCAAACAAGCACGGAAGGAATACAAAAGAGAAACAATGTGATTTTGTCCTAAACACACCTCGTGCTAGTCACGCAGGTGGAGTGTGGAAACTTGGACGGATTTTGGACACTGCAAAAGACACAGATGGACTTGTCAGATAGGTCAAGATTGCTTTTGCAGACAGAAATCCTACCAAAAAGGGTCAGCGTGTAACTAAAATGTCTATAGTAGAACGCCCAGTTCATAAGTTAGTTCTGCTATTAGGAGATAAGGAAAAGTAAATATAGAATGTTAAAGGGTGTTTTGAAATGTTGAAAGTTGTACTTATAATATGTTTACAAAGTTATTGGGGTTTTTTTTGTTAAGTAATTTGAAGAAATTATTTGTGTTTTGTATGTGTGTCAGCAAATAATTTGTTGGGAGTGTGAAGGTAGATATAGTAAGGTTATTTCTATTTACATGTATAGTAATTATGTCGCAAAGACATGCTTTTATTTTGGTAACTTCCTCATGAGTGGAAGTCAGTTAACGGAAATCAATTAGACGGACAAGGAAAGGCGCAAAAGGGCGAGAAAAGATAAAAGGAAAAATAAAGAAAAGACGACGGAAAAGGGTAAAAAACAGCAAGGATTTAGCTTTGGTCGATAAGAGAACAAGGTTGGTGATTTTATAGAAGGTTTTTATTTTTAAAATTGTAAATTAGTTATGCTAACGGAAAAGGTTGCTAATGTATGAGCTATGTGATGTTTGAGGGTTATATTGTGATTATTGTCTATTTTGTTTTTACCATAGCTCTTACATTGGTTGATGACACAAGGATGGCAATAAAGTCATTTAACCATCAGTTCTGGCCTTCTCTATATTGACTGGATGCTACACTTGTCTATAATTTTCTTTCTAATCTCCTGAGACAACTCTCTCCTTTGCTTCCTCTGGTCCATGTTTAGTGTGGTACACATCATGTCAACAAACAGCACTTGTCACCCTTTAAATAGGCCGACTGACTGATTACATGTTTGTAGACACCTGTGATCTTAATTAGAGGACACATCTTGGTTGAACTTTTCCCAATGGTCACATTATTTTCAATCTTTTCTAGGGGTACCATCATTTTTGTCCAGGCCTGTTTCATGATTTTGTTTTTTAAAGTAATTCTGTTGAACCACAATTCAAAAGCATTGTCTGATTTTCATTGGTTAATTTTCATAGGCTTTTTATTTATTACCACTTTTGTCAGATTCAAATTATTTCTGTGACCATTGTGGGTTTTCTTTCATTAACAAAGGAGTACAAACAATTTTGTCCACGTCTGTATGTCCAAAGTCCAGTTTTGACTTAGTTATGGAATTTAAAGCGGTGCCGTGACATTATGCAAATTAGATGCGTAAATTTATTCCTATCTGAAACTTTGTATCATATTTTACATCTTTCTAATTGACAGTAAGTCATTATCTCTTACCACTTTCAAGTTATAGCCTTGGATATTGGAACTATTTTATTGACAAAAAATATTTGCCACTCTTGACCACTAGGGGTTATGTCGCAGTTCAGCAACATACACACTCATAGGGTTAATAATTGGATTGTGCATCCGAAGCCATGGGTAGCCAAGAACTACCGGGGAGGCCGAAACAGGAAGAACCAGGAACGTAAATTCCTCCCGGTGGTTCCCTGAAAGGAGGATGGAAATCGGCACCATGCATTCAGTGACTACCGCGACCTCCAGGCCAGAGATGGTGGTAATTCTCTGGTTGTGGGGTTGTGGGGCAATTTGTGCATGGCAATACCCACCTGCTGCATGAACTGGGCAGAGACAAAATTACCCTCTGACCCCGAGTCAACCAGTGCCATAGTCCTCCTCTTGACCCCCGGCAACTGCACGAGGGCCGAGATTGAAAAATTACTGGGGGGAGTAGGTTTGGTCCTGTCCACCAGACCCCCCATAGTTACTGACGGGCTGCATCTTTTGGCCACTGGCAGCATTCGTCCAGACTGTTGTTCAGAGAACCGCAGTAAGTGCATGTGCCAGCCATTCGCCTTCGCCAGCGCTCATCATCAGTGAGATGCCGAGAGAGCTCCATCAGCTAGGGCGAAGAGCTGGCATCGCCAGTGATGGTACCCGCGGCGGGTGCACGCTCGGCTCGCGGGCGAGAAGAGGACTTGCACTCCTTCACGCACTCACGGTACTGGTTGTCCAACCCTACGGCCTGATCTATGAGACCGTCGAGAGTCTCCGGGACAGGATGAACTGCCAGATCATCACGGAGATGAGCATTTAATTCGTGGAGAAATGCGCTGCGCAAAGCAACATCGTTCCACCCCGAAACTGACGCTACAACCTGGAACGCCACCAAGTACTCGGCTGCTGACCGAGTGCCCTGGCGGAGCGTCATCAAGCGGCACATCACGTTGCCTAGACTCTCGGTCCGGCAAAACGCACAAGAGAAGGTGTCCACAAATTGGTCAAACGTGTACTGACGCCCCTCAGGGGTTTCTAAAGTGGACCGTGCCCACTCCAGAGCTCGGTCCTTAAGCAGCAGAGAAAAGAATTGAATTTTGGCCAGGTCCTCCAGGTACTCCTCCCCAACCTAGTCCAAGTACATATGGACTTGAATCAAAAAACCTTTACATTTACCCACCTCCTCCGTGTACGGGGAAGGCATGGGAACAGAGGTAGTACGGTGCACCATGGTACGCAGAGCAGGCTGAGGGGGAGAGGCTGGAGGAGGTGCTGAAGACCAAAGCTTCATCATGTAAGACACCTGATGCGTAACCACAGCAAGCTGGTGCTCGGTCACAGACAAGTGAACCAGAGCCATCAGCTCTTGTGCTGTAGCACTGGCTAAGCGACCGTCCTGGCTAGCTTGTTCTGTCATGATTACTAAATTGACAGCTTACGTGCACGATGCACCAGCACAGGAAAGAACCACACAAGCGGGCACGTTAGACAATTTATTAAATATCAAAAGGGGCACAACTAGAGAAACTCTCAGGAACCGAGCCGGCTTGGTTTCTCCCGGCTCGGTCTTGAGCTCTCTGTGGGTCTAGGTGCCATTTTGTATGTATGTAGAGTATGTATTTCAGTGTTTTGCTTACCCATAGCCACTTCTCTCTGGCCGGCAGCAGTGAGGCAGCCCCTTTGGCTCATGCTGGTGTGAGCGCTGTCTGACCGTGTGCTGGGCCGACCACGCCCCCTCCTCTCGCTTGACAGCCAGCTGTTGTCTGATCAGTGATTGTCATTCCCGCGCCTCACCCAGGTGTGCCCAATTTGTGGAGCCAACAATGCATGTACTTAAGGAGACTTTTTCCAGTCATGCATTGGTGGGTCATTAACCGAACGGACGACCGACTGAAGTGCTTAGCAGTGTTTCCGTGTGTCACGAAGGATTAGCCACCTCCTCCACTGCAGCCATGGTTCTCAGTGTCCTTTGAGCGATGCCGACTCTGGGACACTCCGGTGGTTAATCACTTCTCCTCATGTGTTCCCTGGGCGATGCCAGCCCAGGAACATCCCATGTAAGTGTTTATGTCGTTTGTACAGTGGTGCAAAAAAGTGTTTAATCAGCCACCGATTGTGCAAGTTCTCCCACTTAAAAGATGAGAGAGGTCTCCAATTTCCATCATAGGTATACCTCAACTATGAGAGAAAAAATGAGAAAAAAAAATCCAGAAAATCACATTGAAGAATTTTTAATGAATTAATTGGTAAATTCCTCAGTAAGATAAGTATTTGGTCACCTACAAACAAGCAAGATTTCTAGCTCTCACAGACCTGTAACTTCTTCTTTAAGAGGCTCCTCTGTCCTCCACTCGTTACCTGTATTAATGGCACCTGTTTGAACTCGTTATCAGTATAAAAGACACCTGTCCACAACCTCAAACAGTCAGACTCCGAACTCCACTATGGCCAAGACCAAAGAGCTGTCAAAGGACACCAGAAACAAAATTGTAGACCTGCACAAGGCTGGGAAGACTGAATCTGCAATAGGTAAGCAGCTTGGTGTGAAGAAATCAACTGTGGGAGCAATTATTAGAAAATGGAAGACATACAAGACCACTGATAATCTCCCTCGATCTGGGGCTCCACCCAAGATCTCACCCCGTGGGGTCAAAATTATCACAAGAACGGTGAGCAAAAATCTCAGAACCACATGGGGGGACCTAGTGAATGACCTGCAGAGAGCTGGGACCAAAGTAACAAAGGCTACTTCAGTAACACACTATGCCGCCAGGGACTCAAATCCTGCAGTGCCAGACGTGTCCCCCTGCTTAAGCCAGTACATGTCCAGGCCCATCTGAAGTTTGCTAGAGAGCATTTGGATGATCCAGAAGAGGACTGGGAGAATGTCATATGGTCAGATGAAACCAAAATAGAACTTTTTGGTAAAAACTCAACTTGTCGTGTTTGGAGGAGAAAGAACACCATACCTACTGTGAAGCATGGTAGTGGAAACATCATACTTTGGGGCTGTTTTTCAGCAAAGGGACCAGGACGACTGTTCCGTGTAAAGGAAAGAATGAATGGGGCCATGTATCGTGAGATTTTGAGTGAAAACCTCCTTCCATCAGCAAGGGCATTGAAGATGAAATGTGGCTGGGTCTTTCAGCATGACAATGATCCCAAACACACTGCCCGGGCAATGAAGGAGTGGCTTTGTAAAAAGCATTTCAAGGTCCTGGAGTGGCCTAGCCAGTCTCCAGATCTCAACCCCATAGAAAATCTTTGGAGGGACTTGAAAGTCCGTGTTGCCCAGCGACAGCCCCAAAACATCACAGCTCTAGAGGAGATCTGCATGGAGGAATGGGCCAAAATACCAGCAACAGTGTGTGCAAACCTTGTGAAAACTTACAGAAAACGTTTGACCTCTGTCATTGCCAACAAAGGGTATATAACAAAGTACTGAGATGAACTTTTGTTATTGACCAAATACTTATTTTCCGAGGAATTTACCAATTAATTCATTAAAAATCCTTCAATGTGATTTTCTGGATTTTTTTTTCTCATTTTGTCTCTCATAGTTGAGGTATACCTATGATGAAAATTGGAGACCTCTCTCATCTTTTAAGTGGGAGAACTTGCACAATTGGTGGCTGACTAAATACTTTTTTACCCCACTGTATGTTCTCACCCTTTTGGGACTGTTGTGTGTTCCTTAATAAATGTGTGTGGTGTTACCTGCGCTTAAATCCTTATTTCACCCCTCGCCGTGCGCATTGAGCAAACACACGGGAGGGTTTATGACAGCAACTCACTAGAGGAATCCACCTGAGGAGAGAAGACGAGAGCTTTCAGAGGAGGAACGGAGTAAGGGGAAGTGGGCGAGACAAATTACCACTTCCTTGGGGTTCCGATAAAGAACCGGCTGGACTCCAGCGGGGAATAGATGAACCAGTAGGGAGGGGGAATGAGCTGATGGTGCCTGACCGGGTGGAGGTTGGAAGCCGAGGGATTAGTGGAGATGTGGCAGGAGAGCGCGCACAGCCCTGGAAACACACCCGCATGATGGCTGCAACCTGAAGAGGAGACGAGAGCGAGGTTAGACAGTGTGTCTAAACTAGTGAACAATTATACCTGCTTGTCTTGAAGGGGCAGTATACCCAGACGAGCCAGCGTAGAATGCGTCGAGAGGGCCTCCTTAAGTACGCTGGCTGATGAGCGGGAGCAGGCTCGTCTTCTGCGGGAAGGGAGGGGCACGGTCTCGCTGCCCATGACACGAGAGCCCTGGGTTCAAACCGGGCCGGGTCATGCCAAAGACCATAAAAAAGTTGAACTTCCTACCATCCAGCTTGATGCTCAGCAAAAACGGAATGAAGGAGGAAAATTTGTGGCGGCGCCTTGTGTGGCAGTGACCCCTGTGGTTCTAGATGTGATAAACATTGTAGATAAGAGAAACGCAATTTTGTTCAATTGTACATGATTGGCTTTATGGATTGAATGACAATAAAGTTGGCTTTATTATTAGATTAGATTAGATTAGATTCAACTTTATTGTCATTACCCATGTATGAATACAAGGTAACGAAACACAGTTTAGCATCCAATCAGAAGTGCAAAGGACAGCAGTGCAGTATATACGGTAATTAACAGTATGTGCAATTTAAGCAAATATATGCAAATATATGCAGCAGTGCAGAAAGTTAGGAGTACTGTTATGTGCAAATAATGTACAATAAGTTAGATGGGCAGTTATGTACAGGTGAGGATGGTAAGAGATGATGGTAAGAGAGTCAGTGGGGAACTAAGTTCAATAACGTGACAGCTGTTGGAAAGAAACTGTTCTTAAACCTGCTGGTTTTAGTCCGAAGGCTTCTGAAACGTCTTCTGGAGGGGAGAAGCTGGAACAGTCCATGAGCAGGATGGTTGGAGTCCCTAAGAATGCTGCGTGCCCGGCGCAGACATCTTTTCCTGTAGACGTCCTCTATAACTGGAAGTGGAGTCCCTGCGATGCATTGGGCGGTTTTCACCACCCACTGCAGCGCCTTACGGTCAGCGACAGAGCAGCTCCTATACCAGACTGTGACACAGTTGGTCAGGGTACTCTCTATCACGCAGCGGTAGAAGTTGCCCAGGATGTCAGTTGACAGATGGTTCTTCTTCAGTGTCCTCAAGAAGAAGAGGCGCTGATGGGCCTTCTTGATCAGGCTGGTGGTGTTAACTGACCAGGACAGGTTCTCCGAGATGTGGGTCCCCAGGAATTTGAAGCTGGGGACACGTTCAACAGCTATGCCATTGATATGGATGGGGTCACGTGTCTCTCCCCTCTCCTTCCTGTAGTCCACTATGAGCTCCTTGGTTTTGCTGGTGTTAAGGAGCAAGTTATTGTCAGTGCACCAAGTAGCCAAGTGCTCAACCTCTGCCCTGTAATCTGACTCATCGTTGTCTCTGATGAGTCCAATCACCATGGTGTCATCTGCGAACTTTATGATGGAATTGGATCCATACATAGGCCTGCAGTCATGGGTGAAGAGGGAGTAGAGGAATGGGCTGAGCACACAGCCCTGCGGTACACCAGTGTTGAGTGTGATGACGGAAGAACGGTTGGGGCCTGACCTAACATGCTGGGGTCTGTTGGTCAGAAAATCCATGATCCAGTTGCAGGTGGAGGTACTGATTCCCAGGTCCCCAAGTTTAGTGACCAACTTGGAGGGGATAACTGTGTTGAATGCTGAGCTGAAGTCAACAAACAGCATTCTTGCGTAGGTGTTCTTGTCATCCAGGTGTGAGAGTACATAGTGCAGCGCTGTAGAAACCGCATCCTCTGTACTCCTGTTGCTCCGGTAGGCAAACTGGTGAGGGTCCAGTGTAGGGGGCAGGCATTTTTTGAGCTGTGCCAAGACCAGTCGCTCAAAGCACTTCATGACTATGGGCGTCAGTGCCACAGGGCGATAGTCATTTAGGCACGATGGTGTTGAATGTTTCGGCACTGGTACTATTGAAGTGGTCTTGAAGCACGCTGGTACCACGGCCAGGGCCAGGGAAAGGTTGAAGATGTCTGTGAAGTCCCCTGCCAGCTGCTCAGCGCATGCCCTCAGCACAGGCCCAGGAATGCCGTCAGGGCCAGCAGCCTTACATACGTTGACATGACTCAGTGCGTTACGGACGTCGGTGTGGGTGAGTGTGAGGTGGTGGAGGTCGTCAGAGGGTGGGAAATTGATGTTCTTTTCGTTACTGTCCTTGTCAAAACGAGCATAGAAGTCATTTAGCTCATTGAGAAAGGGCACAGTCATGGCTATTGGTATGGAGTTGCTGGGCTTATAATCAGAGATAGCTTGAATGCCCTGCCACATGCATCGGGGGTCAGAGTCCCCAAAATGTTCCTCCACCTTCAGCTTGTAGCTGTGCTTGGCCTTCTTGATGCCCCTCTTCAGATCTGCCCTGGATGAACTGTAGGCCTGTGCATCACCAGATCTAAAGGCATTGCCTTTAGCAGAAGCCACACTTCTCTGTTCATCCACGGCTTCTGATTTGGGTACGTGGTGATCTGTCTTTCCGTGGTGACACTGTCAGTGGTGGTGTTGATATGGTCCAGGACTGAGTGGGTGTAAGAGTCAATGTTTATGTGGGAGCCACAGGTAGCCTGAGAGGTGAACATACTCCAGTCTGTGTTCTTAAACTTTTCCTGGAGTACAGAGTCAACCCCCTCTGGCCACACTTTGATGGTCCTCACTGATGGCTTCACCCGGTTGATGAGCGATACATACTTGGGGGTAAGGAACAAGGATAAATGATCAGACTGACCTAGGTGGGGGAGGGGAGTTGCTGTGTAGGCTCCCACAATATTGGTATAAACATGATCCAATGTTTTGTCCCCTCTTGTGTGACAGGAGACATGCTGGTAGAATTTAGGAAGCACTGTCTTGAGGTTAGAGTGGTTAAAATCACCCGCCACAATAAATGCTGCCTCTGGGTGTGCAGTTTGTTGTTTGCTAATAGCTGCATGCAGTTCTTTCATAGCAAGCTTAGCATTAGCATCTGGAGAAATGTAAGCGGCTGTTATGATGGTACAAGTGAACTCGCGTGGCAGATAGAAAGGTCTACATTTAACCATGAGAAACTTCAGGTTAGCTGAGCAGCATCTCTCAACAGTGACAGAGTTCGTGCACCAAGCCTTGTTAATATAAATGCACAATCCCCCACCTCTGGTCTTACCGGAGTCTTCTGCTGCTCTGTCTGCTCGGAGCGTGTGTAGGCCGGCTAGCTTATGTTGCCAAAACGACAAAATCATGTGAAGGTAACGTATGCAGAGCATGAAACATGCACATGATTTCATTATGATGGCAAAGCATAGCTTTATTTTGTGGAACCACTTTCAATGATTTTATTATGTTAGTTCAAAAGATTTTGTTTTTCAGTGCAGTAAGAATCACCACTATATCAGCCAAATTCTCTCATTTACAGCCAAACGGTAGACGTACCATTTTCCTCTCTTCTCCTTGTCTGCAGGGTTGCTAGATTCACTCTGTATCCACTATTGCCGAATTCAATAAACCTTTGCTAAATCATTCTTAACGGGTCTCCTCTCAGTGTCTGCAACTGGGTCTCTTCGTTATACGTCAGTCCCTGCTGACATATTTCAAACGGCTCTCCTCAGATGAGCTCATTACATTGCAGTTTCCTGGTTTCTTCTTTACAGCATGTCACTTTTTCAGGTGAGTGCGCTGAATTTACTCCAGAGGGAAAAGCAACCGGTTTATCGAAATTCTCTCCCCCAGGCTTTTATTTGAAAAAGTTCCCCACATGCAGGTGGACATATTAAATTCAATAACGCTCAGCAAAACTCCAAGCTATAATCATCTGACTGCATTCTCTCTTGGCAATGTTTTGCTGCTTTAAAGAGAAAAAAGCAACAGAACTGCTAACTCTGGGATTGCTCTTCTGACACTGAGCCGAGTCATTTAATTTCCATATCAAAGGCGCTTGAGGAAAATCAGAAAACCTGCACATGCAGAGAACGCTGCTCTATCACAGTCAGTGAAGAATCTGAAAACAGGTTGGAGGGGGACAGGAAGTGCCCATGTGTGATTAAAGAAGCTGGCAAGGGAGTGGGGGAGACAGGCATAAAAGAAGAAGATGAAGCCTTTTGTATCTGGTATAAAAAGGTATATCATCCTCACCAAAGGTGTTTTCTCTCATTAAAGATTCTCTTTGCAGAGGGGGGTCAGGAGTACATTAATCAGAGAGGAATCTACTGTATGTTGACTGGTTGCTTGGTTGGTAGGGGCCACTAAGAACGAGAGTGCTAGAGTCATGTAAAAAAATGTGGACACCCCTTTAAATATTCAGTTCTTTATTAAGAAATGTTCACATACTGTATCTAGTATGTCTAACCTTGTTTTGTTTTTGTTTTTTTGCATTTTTTATTTTATTTTTTTTTAGCCACTGCAAGTAGGAATGAATCTGAGCGTGACCTAAAAAAGATATGGGGTGGCCTAATTTATTCCTCACTATTTGTTCAGAATTACATTTTACTGAAAATCTGAAAAAGTCTATAATTCATTTTTAATTGTTTAGTTATATTATGTAAATCTCCCAGTATTTTTAACAATGATATTAAATATCCATATGTCCACATATGTTAAAAACTAAAAAAGCACTAGGAGAGCGCAGACCTCCGCCAAGCGCCACAGTCCCCCCCATACAGTGTTTGTGTGTACGTTTTCAGATTCCTTGACCATGAAAACATATGACTAGCAATTGGATTGACAATGATAGGATTAGTGGTTTAGTAGTTATTCACAAAAATGGCATTTTCCGTAATGGCGGTTTTCTTGTGGACGGTGATCCGGATCACCACCAAAATCTAATCATCTGTAGGATACCCCATTTCTGACAATCTGTGAAAATTTTATGAAAATCCGTCCATAACTTTTTGAGTTATCTTGCTAACAAACAGACAGACAGACAAACCAACGCCAATGAAAACATAACCTCCTTGGCGGAGGTAAAAAAAACACACACAGGCGTATACAGGGGTGTCCTAATGTTTTCACATGTCTGTATCTTTAGTGGAATTTCTGCCTCATTTTTGTGCTCCAGAGTTGAGTGCACCAGGGGAATACTGCTCATGTCACCTCCCAGTGGTCCTGACTGCTCTGTGAATGAAAGCAGGCTTCCACAGCACTGTGGGAGGTGTCAAGTGGCATCGATGAGCCAGAGCTTTGTGATGATTTAAAGAAAGTTTGGAATGTAAAGACCTTTTCTAAAAAAACAGAAATGACTTTTTGCAGGCCTTAGGAGATTGTTGACACACTGGGCTAGTTTTTGATCTCTTTGGTCACTCTATGATCTCTGTGCTGGGAAAACAGGCCCTATGAACTTGCCAGTAAAATATAGCTACAAATAATAAATCACATACTGTATAGAAAACAGGCTTTCATTTGTATGGGCAATTAATGACTCATAAAATAAGGAACAATTATGTTGTTTTCATTTCCCTGCCTCCGCACCCCACCCTGGAGAAATTACATGCATTAAAGTGACAACAGGGACATGATATTGCTGATATTTAGTCTGGCCTCAGCATGGTAGACAGTCAGTGTAGGAGATCTCTAAAAAAGCTGAGATCGTCTTTGTTAAAATTGTTCCAAGCATATGACACAGACAACTGTCAAACTGGACAGGACAGACTGAAAGAACCGGTGCCATAGTTCCTCTTCTACGCTCTGTGTGTGTGTGTGTGTGTGTGTGTGTGTGTGTGTGTGTGTGTGTGTGTGTGTGTGTGTGTGTGTGTGAGAGAGAGAGAGAGATTTTAATTATTAAACCACATCGAGTCAACAATCCCTAGCACAAGTTCTTTCATTAATTCAGCAGTTTATTTATTCAGCCAGCGTTTCTTTGTCTGCTGATCAACTGAAGTAAAGTTTGTGAAGCGAGTTTTGTACAGGCAGTGTTCAGCCTAATAAAAGCTGGGAGCTGAGCAACAAGACCTCCCATCAGTATCTGAGAGCTGATGTACTGTATTTAAAGGTGCAGTCAATACACAACTTCAAGGTAACATGGACAAGATTGTTTATGCACATAAATCATGAAAATCACCATGGGGAGTCCTCAGAGATTAACTGAAATTTTAAGATGAAGAAACTGCTAAGTTGAACTTTTTAAAAGGATGTGCTGCAATAGTGGAAACAAGCTAGAGAGTCGAACCCCAGACCATTTTTACCCAGCCTAAAAACTTTGCAGAGTGTATATTAGCAGAACAACTTCTTGTGCTACGTAGGAATCATGGTAATATATTCTCAGTGCTGCCCTAAACTTGACTGACTCAACTGGGACATTTATTATTTCAATGTTATTTAATTATTTATTGGATATTTTTAAGTAATGCAGCATACATGGAATGTTTTATGCTGTGTGATGTGTGTGTTGTTGGCCCTTAGGGCTTGCCGTACCCGCCCTGCGTGGTGTGACGTCAGGCGGGCTATGGCCAGACTATATATAGTTGTGTGTGTCCATAATAAAGTTCAGTTGGCTGCATGGCATTAAGACTGACTCCGTCCATTATTTACCGACATAGCATTTTGGCGATGAGGAGAAACTATGAGGGCGAAACTAATTAGATGATGAGGCATTTGGCTACCTTAAGAGAGTCACAGTTACTCCCACCTTTTATCCGCTTCATTGAATTTCTTCACTTTGACCTGTCCAAGCTGGAGTCAATCACAACTCACTGCCCTGGAGGTGGTGCGTCGCGGTGCCGTTATCACTGTTTCTGGAATATCTGGGAGAGCCAGCGATCCTGTACCCAAACTGGCTGACCATGTTCAGGGGTTACATCGTGGCGCTGGACTTAAGTAGATTTGACGGAGTACGAAGACAAGCACTTCTGGCCCACTATCTTGGCGAAGGAGGTCGGAAAATTCTATGTCAGGAGAAACAGAGTCTTATGCGGATGCTATCGGGAGGCTGGCCAAATATTTTGCCGAACATACGAGAACCACAAACTGCGGGTAACGGAGCTGTTGGTGCCAAAAGGAGCTAAGGTTGTTAGCTCGGGGAAGCTAGCGGCTCAGTCAGTGACTATGGGGAAGATAGCCACAAAGCTAGGTGCACGCCAAAACCAAGCTATGAGCTGCCAGTTAGACTTCGAAGTAGAACCGAGGCCACGAGTGTGTGTGTGTGGGGGGGGACAGTCACCAAAGACGGCAGGCCAGCCGAGCACACTGGAGTCAGAGCAGCGACAGCCAGGCGCAGAGGCAGTGCAGGGGAGTGTCTTGGACGACGGTGCTGGGCACAGCAACGACTCGCCTGGGTCAACGAGTGACACCGACGAGATTGATGGTGAAAGTCCGGGGAAGCAGCAGCGACAGCTGGACATGGGGACGGCACAGCGGAGCACCTTGGACAACAGAGAGGAGGTGCTGGGAGCCACGGAGCCACAGAGGTTGGGCAGGACCTCAGCGCCGGGGCTAAAAGCCCCTTGGACGAGGGTGTTGGGCCTCACAGCGAGGTGTCCCAGTCAATGAGTGACAATGACAAGCGACCGTTGGTTTTGTCTAGAGCTCGGCAACAGGCGACCAGAGAGTTTGGGACTACAACAGTGGTGGCTGCAGCGGTTCCAAAGACGGTCGGGGGCAGACCAACAGGCACAGAGGGACTCCGTGCTGGGCATGGGTGAGGAGAAAGGACATTCTCGCCGGGGAGGTCAGCTTTGACCCCGGGGGCAGGCGGCTGCCAGGAGCGCGCATGCCGTGGGGCTGCCCTGGGCCCCCGGGCTAGTTTTACTTGTGGACATTGGTGTCACGTAAATAATTGTACTGTTCATATGTTGATATGATGTGAATAATATGTTTATATACTGTAATTGCATGAGTGTAGGAATGTGTTGTTGCAGGATTATTTTAAGTATTTGAGACACATGGTGCAATTTTAGTTTTTTTGGGTGAATGTGTTAGGCCATCACTGTTCACTGTTTACCCTTATTTCCCTTAGTGCATGATTTGGGTTATAAATTAGGGTGGGTTTGAATTGTGTGTTTGTGTTTTGCATTTTTGTAAGTGGAAGTGGAATGTTGTGTGGTGTGTGTGTGTTCTTGGTAATTAGTGCTTGCCGTACCCGCCCTGTGTGGTGTGACATCAGACGGGCTACCGCCAGACTATATATAGTTGTGTGTGTCCATAATAAAGTTCAGTTCGCTGCATGGCATAAGACTGACTCCAACCGTAATTTACTGACATAACAGTTTTGACAACTAAACAGCATGGTTAGGGTTTCTGGAAGAAGACGTTGTTGTTTTGAAGGAAATATAATATTTTAGGGCAAGGTTTAAGTTAAAATAATCAAATACAGATCTCAAAGGTGAGACTTAATTTTTTATTATAAATAATTTGAAGAAAGGGTACTCAAATATAAAGTGATAAAGTTGACATAAAATAGATGTGTCAATTCACTTTACCTTACATTAAATGCCTTAGCCCCTTGCACTCTGGTCAATTTCCCTAAAAACGCCTAAAAATAACGTACCCAAAGTAAATCAAAAGCTGTTCTTCAACCCTTTGCAGCATCTCCATGGGGTTGGTCTCATTTAAAAGAAAACGCTTTGAATTTTTTGGCAAAACAGTCATAATCTCTCTAAGTGCTCCTGCCACTGAGTAACAGTCATCTAAACATACTGAACTTGAAGAAAATAAAGTTCGCCTGGGTGTTTTTTTTAGATACAAATGCTTGCAAATAACACACAGCTGTCAGATATGGGCTGGAAAATGCAACAGAAATGTAGAGCCAAGTGTTATCCAGCTGAGGTCAAAATTTTGTAACAATACCACAAAAAATGAATATATTACACAGCTTTTTTTCTTAGGTTGTTCCCAGGCGTTTTTGAACTGTGCCAAATTGTGCCAAATGGCACAGTTTGGAAAAACATCTGTAACTTTTGAATGATTCAATATAGAATCTTCATCTCGGGCTCTAATGAAGGGTGACACTCAGGGCTGTGTGTGTGTGTGTGTGGGGGATGTTTATTCATTCATTCATGAATGAATGAACAAACAAGCCCCCCACACACAAAGAAGCATGGCACGTAAAAAATGTGTGGCTTTTTTTTACAAGAAAAAATAACCTACAGTGCACTAAAATTTATACTAAAATATCTGCAATGTAGAGGATAACAACACCCCCCCCCCCCCTCGCTACAGAGGAGCGCGGCACACGGTCCGGTCCGTGCGCCGCGGTCCGTCATGTGGCGATTACGCACAGTTGTAATTTACCGATCGGTCAAAAGTCACTTTTATTCCTATTGTCAGTGATAAAGAATAATTTAGCTTATAACACTTACATGTCCACAACAGCAGCGTCGTTGGCGAACATCTGTTCCTCATTGTCAGACGAACATGACGCTGGTCCGCTTGTTACGACTCGTGGTTCTGGTCACGCGACCCGGTCAAACCAAGATTCCATTATTGCGGTTTTGCGCTTCCATGATTGCCGTTTTGGCGAACAATTTTTCAAAACAAATAAGAACAGTAGTAATAAAAAAGACTGGCGAACGCTACCGTTACACACGGCGGCTTACACAAAACAGATTTTACGCATGGGACGCATGCTTTCAATCGTCAAACTTCTCTGCTTCAATTGGCTTGTTGTATTCGCAGTCGGCGGCGCGGTGGCGGAGTGGTTAGCACTGCGGCAGCACAGCAACTCACCCTTGGCCGGGGGATCCTGGGTTCAATCCCAGCCCCCGACCAACAGTGATCTGTGTGGAGTTTGCATGTTCTCCCCGTGTCTGCGTGGGTTTACTCCGGGATTTCTCCGGTTTCCTCCCACATGCCAAAAACGTGCAGGTTAGGTTAATATGCATCAAACTGGGGATTCTAAATTGTCCTTAGGTGTGACTGTGAGAGTGAATGGTTGTCTGTCTCTCTGTGTTGCCCTGCGATGGACTGGCGATCTGTCCAGGGTGGACCCTGCCTCTCGCCTAAAGATGCTGGGATAGGCTCCAGCCCCCCTGCGACCCGAAAAGGATTAAGCAGAAGAAGATGGATGGATGGATGGATGGTATTCGCAGTCGTTGGTAGGCGGGTCCTTCTTGCTAGGTTTTCAGTCATTGGTTCTTCAAGGTTTCAGAAACCCAATTCAAGGCTCTTATTAGTCAAATGAGAGGTCAGTCAAATCTAAACCAATCAAAGCACTCCTTTGGCTTTCTGTTTGCAGCTGTGTCTGTAGTGGAAGAACGGAAATGCAGCTTTTTTTTTTTTTCAGTGCGCTTTGAGATGCACAGTGCGCACTAGGACACATGAGGACGCAGAGACATGACCGCCCGCGGTATCCCGGAGTGCAAGAGGTTAAACATGCATTTTACCTAAAATCCAGCACATGGCAACACAAATGGCTGCAGAATTCACCATGACATTTTTGGGAATTATCCCCTTGTCACTCATTTAACATCACTGTCAATGAAAATAAATGTAAAATTCCTATACTTCCTAATAACAATGCAAAATATTTTAATGTGTTCCTTCTTGGTCATTAAACAGAAGCTACCTGTCAGGTTCTGAGCATGCTCACGAGATCATGCTCGGGCTTTAAGTTTATTTCTGTTATCGCTGCACTTGCCCTTCCGCGGCTCAGTTTGGTTATTGTGTTTATGTTCATGGTCAGGTCCCTAATTATGCTCCTGTGAATTTACCATTTATGACCTACGCCAACGGAGGAGGCAATGTTTTCAGTGGCGTTTGTTGGTTTGTCTGTTACCAACATAACTCAGAAAGTTATTAATTGATTTTGATGAAATTTTCAGGAAAGGTGTGTAATGGCACGAGGAACAGATGATTAGATTTTAGTGGTGATCCGAGAGTGCACACCTCCACCAAGTGCTTTGTTTGTATTTGTGCAGCAGGATTACACAAAACTACTGGGTGCATTTGAATGAAATGTTCACCAGAGGTGGGTCTTGGGATACAGAGGAACCCATTACATTTTGGAGAGGATCCGAGAATGCATACCTCCACCAAGGCTCTTATCTTCTCACACAGTGTTAGCAACAATACTCCAAAACTACTGAATGGATTTGGATGAAATTTTCTCCAGAGGTGGTTCTTGGCCTACAGACGAACCCATTACATGTTGGTGATGATCTGAGAATGTATACCTCGTCCAAGGCTCTTATCTTCTCACAGTGTGTTAGCAACAATACTCCAAAACTAATCTAGTTGATGCAATTTTCACCAGTAGTGGCTCTAGGCCTACACACAAACCCACTACATTTTGGAGGGGAACCATGACAGACAGAAGGAGCTTTGGTGGAGGTATGTGCTCTCTTAGTGTTTTTCTAGTTTCTGTTTGCCATGATTATCTTCTTAGTTCAGTCTTGTCATTTTCCATACCTTAGTCTTAGTTTAGTTCTTCATTCTTCTGTTTATTACCTCCGCCAAAGGGGGAGGTTATGTGATCATCGGCGTTGGTTTGTTTGTTTGTTACCTCCGCCAGGCCGAAAAGGCCAGGAGGAGGTTATGTTTTTGCCGGGGTTTGTCTGTTTGTTTGTCTGTCTGTCTGTCTGTCTGTCTGTCTGTGTGTCTGTCTGTTGGTTAGCAAGATAACTCAAAAAGTCTTGGACGGATTTCCATGAAACTTTCAGGCGTTGTTGGAAATGGTACAAGGAAGAACTGATTAAATTTTGGGGATGATCCGGATCACCGTCTGGATACAGGAATTTTTTAAAGCATTCTTTAACACTGACATACGGCTATTTTCAACATGTGCGCAGGCGCAATGGAGGGCGCTGGTCATCGTGTCTGACCAACATAAACTCCGCCTTCTTCAACGTTTTAGGCACAAAAGCACACGGAAAACACCGTGCCTGTGTTTGCGCGACGCTGCAAAAGCTGAGACGGGCAGCTGTCCGCCGCCGGATTATTTGGCAGAAATTCCCCGGGCAGCCATAGGCGCTGCGCAAAAAACAGCTGCTCGGCAGCGTGCTGTGTGCCTGTGTTTGTGCAACGCTGCAAAAGCTCACACAGCCAGCTGTCCGCCGCTGGATTATTTGGCAGAAATTCCCTGGTCAGCCATAGTAGCTCCGCAAAAAGAAGCTCTCTGCCGGGGAATTTTCCAAATCATCTTTGGCCGCGGAGCGCAACCCCAATAAAGATAAAGATTAGATGTACCACGAAGGTCGACTGCAAGCAAGATGTTTGTGTCTGTGAACATTCCGTCTTTTGGCGAGTTGATACGTAACGATGTTTACAGTTTGATGACAAGGTTGCTGCCATGTAACAATCATCTTATATCAGCAATTGTCAACTCGTCACTCACACTTCAGCATTTGGAAGTGGTGGCGTTCCATTTTATACTGAGTCCAGTATTGTATGTTATTGTTGTTACAAGACCGCCGACTGTCTGCTGATCTGTATATACTTTTATTTATTTATTTATTTATTTATTTTCTACTCCTTTTAGTTCTGCATTTAATATGAACCCTGAGTTTGAAATAAACGCTTGATTTTTGAATAAAACCCACGCCAACCCATCTACCTAATTGGCATCCGTCAGTGAAGCCCTCAGTGCTGCTTTCAGTGATCTAAAACGCTCACATAACCCACTGGCCTGTGGGTTGTACGCAGTTGTGTCATGACTTCTTTTGTTTTTTCTTTTGAATTCTTGGATGGAACATGGGTGGGCAATATAAGCTGCGGATTCAGCCATCACATATTTCGGATAACTTATGTTGAACTGTATAATCAGAGGAGCTATTGTCTAATTTGACCTTGTTGGATTTTATTACCCCCTTTGTTATATTATTCACTTTCTTTTAACCTGTACTCTTAATCTATTCGAAATAAAGATTAATTCATTAGTTCATTCAATTGCAACACCCCCAGCCTGGGAGTTTGCAGATGCAGGACATGGACACAACACCAACACTTCAGTTTATTACCTCCGCCAAGGAGGTAATGCTTTTACTACTGAACCACTAATCCTATTATTGTGAATCCAATTGCTACTCAGATGTTTTCATGGTCAAGGAATCTGACAACGTACACACAAACACGGTATGGGGGGAACTGTGGCGCTTGGCGGAGGTCTGCGCTCTCCGAGTGCTTTTGTAGTTTGTTTGTTTGTTTGTCTGTTTGTTTGTTTGTTAGCAAGATAACTCAAAAAGTTATGGACAGATTTTCATGAAATTTTCACAGATTGTCAGAAATGGGGTATCCTACAGATGATTAGATTTTGGTGGTGATCCAGATCACCATCCACAAGAAAACCACCATTACGCAAAATGCCATTTTTGTGAATAACTACTGAACCACTAATCCTATCATTGTCAATCCAATTGCTTGTCATATGTTTTCATGGTCAAGGAATCTGAAAACTTACACACAAACACTGTATGGGGGGAACTATGGCGAAAACCCCATTACGGAAAATGTGATTTTCGTGAATAACTACTGAACCACTAATCCTATCATTGTCAATCCAATTGCTAGTCATATGTTTTCATGGTCAATGAATCTGAAAACGTACACATAAACACTGTATGGGGGGAACTGTGGCGCTTGGCGGAGGTCTGCACTCTCCGAGTGCTTTTCTAGTTAGTATTATATTATCATGGTAACAGTTATGTTTTGCCTGCTATCAGGACAGGAATCAGACCCTTTCCTCACTTTAGGTTCATGTTTAGACTTTCTTTATTAATGTTATCATGTTTTTGGTTTTGTTTGGGTTTTATTATCAAGGTCAAGGTTTTGCTTGTTGTTGTTCATGATTATTTTCATGGTTATGTCATCATGTTTATTCCTGTCATGATTTGTGTTTGGGCTGTTCTTTTGATAGTGCCTTTTGTTTACTTCCGGTTTTGCATTGTGAGTTTTTGTTTTGTTAATTATTCATGGATTCTTTTGATTTCTTGATTATTGATTGTTCACGGGTGTTCTTGATTTTGTTCCCTTATTTAGAGAGGTTGCTCATGCATTGCCTATGGCACGGTGACCTTCATGCTACCACGCTAACACACTCATGTTCTGGCAGAATTTCTTGTTCACATTTGTTTTGCTTTTCTTTAATAAATCATGCCAAAGAGAAGGAAGCCTGAGCATAGGCCTAATCCTTTGCCCCGCAGGAGTAGTCATGACAAAATGTTGCTGTCTGACTTGGACCCAGTAAGCTTGGACAATCGTGGAGATTTAGGAGAGCTTGTGTCGGCTCAGATGGGAGTGACATAGGATTTACAAAGAGGTGGAGGAGTGGAACCCCGCAGCTTTGGAGGAGGCTCGGAGGATCACAGCAACCAGACTGGAGGTGCTTCACGTGGTTTCCCCAAGACTAAAAAATTTTCTGCTCATGGCCGGACCCCTCGCATCCTCCACTCCATCTGTTTCCATGTCACTGCTAGCTCTCTCCCCAACACCACCTGACTCCCTTTCACCTGCTGCCTCCATGCCAATGCCAAAGGATCCTGCTATATTTTTTTTTCTTGCCTTCTGATTGTTGCTCTGAGTGTTGCTATCCCTGTGCTGTTGCAATCCTGGAATTTCCCCATTGTGGGACTAATAAAGACTTATCTTATCTTATCTTATCTTATCTTATTTGCTGGCTCGGGTTTGCAGCGCTTGTGCCCTCAGACGTTCCCACTGCTGAGGAGCTGGAGGAGCACTGGCAGGTTTTACTATCTGAGATTGAACTGCTGTTGGAATATAAGCCTTGGCTCCTCCGGAACTATGCGGCCTTCAGTGCAGCGGTTCATTGGGAGAGCAGGAGTCTTTGCCGATGAGACAGTTTCCCCTGACTCCAATGCCATCCCAGCTTCCTCACCCTCCAACCGAAGTCAACCTCTTACCAACCCCGCAGCCACACCACATGTTGGAAAGACACTCGTTGGAATTGCCGAAGCCTGAGCCGATGAGCTGGCTCCAGCGCCTCACCCACCACGTCATGCCCCGGCACCTACATCTCCATGGCGCTCGTTAGCGTCCGATCTGGTGCTGTGGAGCACATTTGCTGTGGAATGCTTTTCATTGCTGTTTATCGGTCAGCCTGAGGCTATTGTGACCGAAGCAGCAGAGCCATCTGAGTCTTCAGCAGCAGCGGCAGCAGCACGGGACCTAAGGCAAGTACCTTTTCATTCTTTAACATCAGTAAATGAAAGACTTTGCCTTGTTCCCGGTGGAGGCACTCAGTATCAGCCATCCACCCTGGCTGAGCCCTCACCACCTGCTGCTGCTTCATCCATCTGTCCTCACCCGCTTCTCCCCTCTCTGATTCATTAAGTGCCATATTGGAGGGGATGGGAGCTGTAACGCCTGGGATTCCGCCAGTTCCTGCTGTCACATCTGGGGTTCTGCCAGCACCTTGTGCTTCACCTGCAGCTTCACCGACCGCCATGCTTGCAGCTTCAGCTGTTGTCACATCTGAGCTTTCACCTATCTTCACGTCAGAAGTTTTGTCCACCATCACGCCTGCAATGCCAATACCCTCATCTGTTACACTGGTACCCCCGCCCACTGAGACACATCAGAGCGCCTCGCCTGTTGCCCTTCCAGCATCCACAGAGATGGAGGTCGCCTCTCTAGCAGTGGAGTCACCAGGTTTCTTGTCAGTGAGAGAGCAAGAGCAAAGGCAAGTCCCAATTTTCTCGTTTACTATCAAAAATAGAGAGGTCTGTCTCGCTTCTGGTGGGGAGGCTCAGTTGCAGCACCCATCTGCTTCTGAGTTCTCCCTGCTGAGCTCTTCTGCTGATAGTGGTGATTTGGACATGACATTTGCCTGTGTTTATTCCTTCCCATTCGAGGTGGCTGCGTTTGGGATGGCGAAACACACTTCTACCCCTGCTCTCTCCAAGGTGCACACTACAGCTCCTAATCTCCACATGGTGCATGCACCAGCTCCTGATCTCCATGAGGGCCACGCTCCAGCTCTGGATCTCCACGAGGAGCATGCACCAGCTCCTGATCTCCACGAGAAGAACGCACCAGCTCCTGATCTCCATAAGGAGCACGTACCAGCTCCTGATCTCCACGAGGAGAACGCACCAGCTCCTGATCTCCGTAAGGAGCACATACCAGCTCCTTATCTCCACGAGGGGCACGCTCCAGCTCCGGATCTCCACAAGGAGTATGCTCCAGCTCTGGATCTCCACGAGGGGCACACTCCACCTCCGGATGTCCACGAGGGGCATGCTCCAGCTCCAGATCTCCATGAGGGGCACGCTCTATCATCATGGTCTACCGTCTGGTCGTCCAGGAATGCTTGGAGACCACCCAAAACATCCTAATCCTTGGTCTGGTGGAACAGGGATGTTTGGAAATCATTTGACACATCATGCTCCATGGTCTGGTGGTCCAGGAACTCTGGGAGACCACCTGACACATCATGCTCTATGGTTTGGTGGCTCAGTGACGTTGGGAGGCCACCTGACACATCATGGTCCTTTGTCTGGTAGTTCAAAGACTCTGGGAGACCACCCAACGCATCATGTTTTCTGGTCTGATGGTCCTGGGATGCTGGGAGGCCACCCGATGCATTACACCCTATGGTTTGGTGGTTCAGGGATGCTGAGAGACCACCTGACGCATTACACCCTACGGTTTGGAGGCTCAGGGACTCTGGGAGGCCACCCAATGAATCATGGTTTCTGGTCTGGTGGTCCTGGGATACTGGAGAGGCCACCCGACACATTATGCTCTTTGGTCTGGTGGCCCAGGGACTCGGTTTGGCCACCAGACTTGCAATGCTTTCTGGTTTGGGGGTTCATGGACTATTTGCATTACGCCCTTAGGTCTGGGGCAAGAGACTCTGGTTGGCCCCAAATGTTTTTGTTCTTGTTTTGGGCTCTGTGGGGAGTGTTTTGGTTTGTTTTTGTTGATGTTGTTTTGGGGTGTCTTGAATCCACCCCTTAAAGGCGGGGCTTTGTCAGGTTATGAGCATTGTCGGGGGACCATGCTCACACTTTGAGTTTATTTCTGTTATTCTCTGCGCTTTCCCTACCTCAACTTAGTTTGGTTATTGTGTTAATGTTCAAGGTCATGTCCCTAATTATGTTCCTTTGAAACTGCCATTTATTTCTGTTGGCCATGATTATCTTCTTAGTTCACTCTTTTCATTCTCCTTACCCTATTCTTAGTTTAGTTTGTTATTCTTCTGTTTATTAGTTATGTTACCATGGTAATGGTTATTTTTGTTTATTTATGTATGCCTGTTATCAGGACACGAATAAGGACCTTTCCTCACTTTAGGTTCCTGTTTAGACTTTCTTTATTAATGTTTTCATGTTTTTGGTTTTGTTTGGGTATTATTATCATGGTCACAGTTTTGCTTGGTGTTTGAATATTATTTTCATGGTTAAGTTATCATGTTTATTCCTGTCATGATTTGGGTTTGGCCTTTTGTTTTAACAGCGCCTTTTGCTTAGAATAGAATAGAATGGAACAGAACAAAATAGAACAGGCTTTATTGTCATTGTACAATTGTACAACACAACACAATTGTGGGTGCTCCACCAGGCTACTGCACAATAAAATAAGTGAGAAGAATTTGAATAAAACACAGTTACAGAACACACAATTAAACATATGACTGAAATAAAATTAAAAATTAAACTAGACCATAGGTATATACACAGGTGTCATGAGTCTCCTCGTGTGCTAGGACGAAGTTCACAGAGGAGTGAGGAGAAAGGATGGATTTACATGCAAGGGTTATACCACAAACACATTTTTTAACAGAAAGACGAACAGTTCCAAAAATCATGCAGACATTCAAAACAACTAGCAGGGTACACTTACTGGTGAACACGGAGCGACGTGTTGCGGTCACACCACAGTGTACAGTGGTGTGTGCTGCCATGGTGAACTGTGACCAAGACAAGCACATGTGACAATACAATGATCCAGCAATGGTGGACTGGTAATGAGCTGTTTAAGTACCACCATTGCTGGAAGAGGGAGATAGGGTACACCTGGGTGAGAGCAGGACCGGAGGGGTAAGGCAGGAGGTGGCCTGCCCACTGGGAGGCTCACTCTTTGGTAGCCGAGCCACAGGAGGGGAATCCCCACGGTGCCTGGTGGAGAGATGAAGGGGGCCACGGTGGCATCAGGCTGAGGAGTGAAGGCCCTGGCATCCTCAGGTTGACCAGCAGTATCCTCGGTTGTCCTGGCTAGGGGCACAGCTGCACCCATGAGGGAACTCGACCGGCCCAAAGAATCACCCTCGGTCGACCTTGGTCTAGCCAAAGCTGCACCCACGGTGGCTCCCAGCCAGAGCTCTGCAGCACCCATGGTGGACTCCAGCTGGAGCTCTGCAGCACCTGCGGTGACCCCTGCCCAGGCGAACGCTGTATCCTCGGTGGGCCCGAGTGGGCCAACGCTGCACCCTCGATACATCCCGGCTGGGCCAATGCTGCACCCTTGGTGGACCCCGCACTGGGGCGTGGCACCCGTGACTGGTCCATAAAGGAGCCCAGCACCCATGTCGGGCTAACACTGGGGAGCAGCCCCCACGAGGGTCCCAGACCTGAATGCCGCACCCAGGTAGACTCAGCCTGCGGAGGAACCCACATGACCACCTCAGGCAGAAGGGGAGCTGGACACGCGACGTCATCTAGCGTTGAGACCGGATCCACAAAGAACCATGATGACGGTGGCTCTTCTCCAGTGACCCTAAGAGGAAGCTCAGCGACAGCAGAAGAAGAAATGTGGTTAGGTTCGCAGGCAGTGGCGGAGCCTAGTGAGATGAGTCTATGTGAAGCTGAGGGCTGCACCTGACTCTCCTCCCCTAGAGCCAGGCAAGATCTCTCTAACACTGACAGGAGAAACACAAGAGAAATAACTTGCCTGAGCTCGAGGTCCACCGCCGTCCAGAACTCCGTCGATCCTGGAGATGAATTCTCGGGCCCAGCCTCGAGGAGGTCCAGCTCTGGCTCCCATTCCACTGCAGTAGCCTCCGCAGCTGGCAAGACGGTGGTAGCAGTCCCAGTGTCCTCCGATGAAATAACCCATGCTGGAGAGGGATCTGGCGAGGAGGCTGAGGGCTGGCTCCATGCAGGCTCTTTAGCTGGATCCTCTAGGGCCCCGAGCTCCTCCATCGTCCGGCAGCTTAGTTCCAGGGCTGGCAGAAACTCAGAAAAACATGGAGGTGACACATAGAGAACAGGAATAGAGCCAGTGTTAGCAGCTGGAGGAGATGATCCAGTGGACTGCTGAGACTGGGCCTCTTGCTCAGGAGACAGACAAGGTTTATCATAATTTAATTCAATAGAATGAAAAAAAAAAAAAAACACTTGCCTGTCTTCCCGGTGTTTGATTTTCACAGCTATAGCTGGCAGACAGTCACCCCTCTCCGTGTCAATGGTGACTTTGACCCCTTCGAAGGATGACGGAGGAACCGGTTCTGTTGCTTGTGGCTCCTCCGGCATGACTGCAGGGGAACCGCGCCATGCTTGCTCTGGAGCGGAATCCTCCAGTGCCACCAGCTGCTCCACCGTCCGATGGATCTGCTCCAGAACCGACAGACACTCAGGGATAGGTGGGGGGAACACGGAGAGGATAGGAGAAGGGTTAATAACTGCAGCTGAAGGAGAGAGCCCAGCGGACTGCTGAAACTGGGTCTCTCTCTTCTGGGAGACAGACAAGGTTTAAAACTATAAGATCTAATAGAATGAAATAAACACTTTCCTGTCATCCCAGTCCTTGACGTTGACCGCTACAGTTGACAGGCATCCATCCCTCTTTGTGTCAACAGCCGTTTTGGCCCCATCAAAGGATGATAGATTAGCCAGCCCTGATGACATGGAAGCAGGTGTTGCTGGGAGAGTGGCTGTTGAAGAGGAGGAGGACTTTCTCTGTCAGTCCAGCATGGGATGACACTGTCTTTGGGAGGCTGGACGGGCTTCACCGGAGCAGGAACAGGCAGAGAGGGCTGGCAAGACGCAAGAATAACGGAGCCCCAGAAGCGCCCTCCATTCGACATGCCCCCAAGTCTCTTCGAGGACTCCCTCCCCTTTTTGCCGTTCTCACAATGCAGCACTGCCAAGTAGGTTATCCTTTCAGCTCCCTCCGGGTGGTCCGCAAGCTGAGGACATCAACGGACTTCGGCCTCCGCCAGGTTCACATAACACAGGATGTCCTCTGGGGTGGAGTATTTGCTTGCTGAGAAAATTAGCCCATCTATGCCCATCAGGGCTCGGCAGCATTCCCACCCCAGGCTCATCGGATAGCTCCGGCTCGCCACATCCATCGCCAATTGCAAACGCAATTGAGTGAAAGGTTGTACAAAAAGAAAAAAAAGTTATGTGTGGGTGTAACCTGCTAAATCTTTTTTGGGCTGGATCATTCTGTCAGTAGTGAGGAGAAAGGATGGATTCACATGCAAGGGTTACACCACAAACACATTTATTAACAGAAAGACGTACAGTTCCAAAAATTATGCAGACATACAAAAACAACTAGCAGGGTACACATACTGGTGAACACGGAGCGACATGTTGCGGGCATACCACAGTGTACAGTGGTGTATGCTGCCACGGTGAACTGTGACCAAGACAAGCACATGTAACAGTACAATGATCCAGCAATGGTGGACTGGTAATGAGCTGCTTAAGTTCCACCATTACTGGAAGAGGGAGATAGGGTACACCTGGTCGAGAGCGAGAAAAGGTAATCAACGGGAGTGGAACCAGCTGATCAACATAAGAGAGGGGGCGTGGTCGGACCGGTAAGCTGTCAGACAGCGCCCACACGAATGAAGGTCAAAGGAGGCTGCCTCATAGCTGCCAGCCAGAAGCAGTGGCTACAGGTTCGGAAAAGTATCCAAGTAAACATAAAGACTACAATAAACTCAAAAGGATCTATTCTATGTGAAATCTAAGGAGGCATACACCTCATCACCACTTCCCCCACTCGGGAGATTGGATCACAACTTGGTTCATCTCCTGCCAGTGTACAAAACCCTAGTACACAGACAACCTCCGGTCATGTGCACGGTGAAGATATGGTCTGAGGGGGCAATGGACGGTCTAAAGGACTGTTTTGAAATCACTGCCTGGGAGCAGCTCTGCGATCCACATGGTGAGGACATAGACAGCCTCACTCACACCATCACAGACTACATCAACTTCTGTGTGGACAGCACCGTACCCACCAAGATCATACGGTGTTGCTCAAACAACAAACCCTGGATCAACCCTGAGATAAAATCACTACTGAGGGAGAAGAAGACGATCTTCAGGTTGGGGAACAGGGAGATGCTGAAGTCCGTACAGAGGGAGCTAAGGAGGAAGATCAGAGAAGGCAAGGACAGCTTCAGGAAGAAAATGGAGGACAAGCTGCAACAAAGCAACATCGGCGGGATCTGGAGAAACCTCAAAACCATCTCTGGGCTCCAGAATACCTCCTCCCAGGCCATGGGGGGCAGGGAGTGGGTGAACAATCTGAACCTGTTCTTTAATAGGTTTGACCAACCGCAACCCCCCCCCCCCCCCGCCTGCACACCAACCACTGCTGCCTCTACCATCATCGAGACCTGCTGTCCACCCCTCCATCTCCACCAACACTCCCCACTCCCAACACACAGCCCCCCAACCTGACCCTCACTAAGATCCAGGTGAGGGCGGAGCAGAGGAAGATCAAGGCAAGGAAGGCCTCAGGACCGGACGGCATCAATGCGAAGCTCCTCAAGTCCTGCACAGACCAGCTGTGTGGGATTGTGGAGCACATCTTCAACCTGAGCCTGAAGCTGGGGAGGGTACCACAGTTGTGGAAAACATCTTGTGTGGTACCCGTGCCAAAGACTTCCCACCCCAGAAACTTGAACAGCTACAGACCAGTGGCCCTGACGTCTCACCTTATGAAGGCCCTGGAGAGACTGCTCCTTGCTCACCTCCGCCCCCTGGTGGAACCAGCGATGGATTCACTCCAGTTCGCCTACCAGCATGGCATTGGGGTGGAAGACGCAGTGATCTTCCTCCTTCACCGTTCCCTGTCCCACCTGGAGAAGCCTGGAAACGTGGTGAGGATCATGTTCTTTGACTTCTCCAGTGCATTCAACACCATCCAACCGATGATCTTGAAGGGCAAGCTGCTGTGCGCAGGGGTGGACCAGCACCTGTCATCGTGGATCCTGGACTACCTCAAAAACCAGCCACAGTTTGTGAGAACCTGGGATTGTGTGTCCGACACGATCATTGGCAGCACGGAGGCTCCCCCAGGGAACAGTTTTGGCTCCCTTCCTGTTCACCGTTTATACTGCGGACTTCTCACACAACACAACACACTGCCATCTACAGAAGTTCTCTGATGACGATGCGAGTGTCGGCCTCATCTCCAACGGAGATGAAGCTTAGTACAGAGGACTTATCCAGGACTTCATGGACTGGTGCCATCGGAACTGCCTCCAGATCAACGTGGGGAAAAATAAGGAGCTGGTGGTGGACTGCCACAGGCAAGGGCAACCCCTCACAGCACCAGTGAACATACAGGAAACAGACATTGAGATTGTGACATCCTACAAGTACCTGGGTGTTCATTTGAACAATATACTAGACTGGTCAAACAATACCGACACACTCTACAAGAAGGGACAGCACAGGCTGTTCCTACTGAGGAGGCTCAGGTCTTTTGGTGTACAAGGGGTGCTCCTGAAGACCTTCTACAATTCGGTGGTGGCATCAGCCATCACTTTTGGAGTGGTCTGCTGGGGCAACGGCACCACAGCAGCGGATAGGAAGAGACTGAACAAACTGATCAAGAAAGCTAGCTCTGTCCTGGGGCAGCGCCTTGACCCAGCAGAGGAGATGGGAGAGAGAAGGATGGTGGCTAAGCTGTCATCTCTGCTGGAGTCTGAGTCCCACCCTATGCAGGACATACTGAATGCACTGAGGAGCTCATTTAACAGCAGGCTACATCATGCTAGGTGCGCGACCGAGAGGTTTCGCAGGTCCTTCCTACCTACGGCTGTCAGACTGTATAACCTAAGCAGGGCTGCTCGCAGAGATAGCAAAAAAACGTGACGACCTAATAGTATTGAATGCAAAAGACGCACCAGACTTGCACAAAATGGTCCCCTCCAGTATACAACTAGGACAATATCAATCGCTACGGAGGGTGACAATATGTATGAGTACATATTCTTACTATGTGGGGTAACTGAATAGACGGTTATGCTGTTTATTCCATCTAGCTCCAATGCTCCGCACTGTGTATATATATTTATATATTTATGTGTACATATGTATATTCACTGCTCTTATTTTCTTATCTTCTAAATTATTGCTCTGAGTGTTGCTATCCCGTTGCTGTTGCAATCCTGGAATTTCCCCACTGTGGGACTGATAAAGGCTTATCTTATCTTAAAAGATGACACAATACACAAATACACAGATAAACCTGAGCCACAGAGGGTCAGAACTGAGCCCGAAGGACAAACCGGCTTGGTTCATGACACACAGGTATGCTAGTGGCTTCATGGGTGGAAATACAGTGGGGTAAAAAAGTATTTAGTCAGCCACCAAGTGTGCAAGTTCTCCCACTTAAAAGATGAGAGAGGTCTCTAATTTTCATCATAGGTATACCTCAACTATGAGAGACAAAATGAGAAAAAAAAATCCAGAAAATCACACTGAAGGATTTTTAATGAATTAATTGGTAAATTCCTCAGTAAAATAAGTATTTGGTCACCTACAAACAAGCAAGATTTCTGGCTCTCACAGAACTGTAACTTCTTCTTTAAGAGGCTCCTCTGTCCTCCACTCGTTACCTGTATTAATGGCACCTGTTTGAACTCGTTATCAGTATAAAAGACATCTGTCTACAACCTCAAACAGTCAGACCCCAAACTCTACTATGGCCAAGACCAAAGAGCTGTCAAAGGACACCAGAAACAAAATTGTAGACCTGCACCAGGCTGGGAAGACTGAATCTGCAATAGGTAAGCAGCTTGGTGTGAAGAAATCAACTGTGGGAGCAATTATTAGAAAATGGAAGACATACAAGACCACCGATAATCTCCCTCGATCTGGGGCTCCACGCAAGATCTCACCCCGTGGGGTCAAAATTATCACGAGAACGGTGAGCAAAAATCCCAGAACCACATGGGGGGACCTAGTGAATGACCTGCAGAGAGCTGGGACCAAAGTAACAAAGGCTACATCAGAAACACACTACGCCGCCAGGGACTCAAATCCTGCAGTGCCAGACGTGTCCCCCTGCTTAAGCCAGTACATGTCCAGGCCCATCTGAAGTTTGCTAGCGAGCATTTGGATGATCCAGAAGAGGATTGGAAGAATGTCATATGGTCAGATGAAACCAAAATAGAACTTTTTGGTAAAAACTCAACTTGTCGTGGTTGGAGGAGAAAGAACACCATACCTACTGTGAAGCATGGGAGTGGAAACATCATACTTTGGGGCTGTTTTTCTGCAAAGGGACCAGGACGACTGATCCGTGTAAAGGAAAGAATGAATGGGGCCATGTATCGTGAAATTTTGATTGAAAACCTCCTTCCACCAGCAAGGGCATTGAAGATGAAACATGGCTGGGTCTTTCAGCATGACAATGATCCCAAACACACCGCCCGGGCAACGAAGGAGTGGCTTCGTAAGACGCATTTCAAGGTCCAGGAGTGCCCTAGCCAGTCTCCAGATCTCAACCCCATAGAAAATCTTTGGAGGGAGTTGAAAGTCCGTGTTGCCCAGCGACAGCCCCAAAACATCACTGCTCTAGAGGAGATCTGCATGGAGGAATGGGGCAAAATACCAGCAACAGTGTGTGAAAACCTTGTGAAGACTTACAGAAAACGTTTGACCTCTGTCATTGCCAACAAAGGGTATATAACAAAAGTATTGAGATGAGCTTTTGTTATTGACCAAATACTTATTTTACAGAGGAATTTACCAATTAATTCATCCTTCAATGTGATTTTCTGAATTTTTTTTTTTTCTTATTTTGTCTCTCATAGTTGAGGTATACCTATGACGAAAATTGGAGACCTCTCTCATTTTTTAAGTGGGAGAACTTGCACAATTGGTGGCTGACTAAATACTTTTTTACTCCACTGTACGTACATAAGAATGCCGAATGCAAAACACATAGCTGAGTAAAATGGCCCAAGGATTATGGAAAATATGTACAGTAGTGATTTTACAGATGGGTCAATATACATGAAAGTGACGAGTGTAAAGACAGGTGAGTTATAGTGATAATTAAATGATCCTCAGTCCTGTGCACCTGAGCGTTCGTGTTTACTTCCAATTTTGCATTGTGAGTTTTTTCTATGTTAATTATTCACAGCCGCTTTTGATTTCTTGATTATTGATTGCTCACAGGTGTTCTGGATCTTCTTCCCTTATTTTGAGAGGCTTTGCTTTGCCTTTGGCACAGCGGCATTCACGCTATCATGCTAACATGCTCATGTTCTGGCAGAATTTCTTGTTCACGTTTGTTTTGTTTTTTTAATGGGCTGGTCCAGGGGTGTCAAATACATGGCCTGTGGACCAAAAATGGCCCACCAAGGAGTCCAAGTTTTTCTCTGTGAATTTACAGCGTTATTTCTGGTAAATTTTTGACTTTTTCAGCTGATTAGAATAGTTTGTGTAAATTGGAGACATGTTTCTCCTTAAGATGAAACTTTTTTCTCATCAGTTTTCTTTTTCTTCTTTTTTTTTCTAATGAGAACAAGCGGCCCGTGATTTCAAGGGCCAAGGGGTAGGCAAAGGGGAACAAATGAGAATTGGGACGGACCCAAGATCTACCCGTTCTTCACTCTCACATTGCAAATATTTTTCTCAACTGTTTTACAGTATTTACTGCTGTTAATAACAAATTAAACAAACAGTGGTTCTCTTGCTAGTTTTATGTATGTATAAGGGTCATTACATTTAAAAAGATTGAGCATTTTATTCAACTAAATTTTAGCATGCAATAGTAAAATTTGATTGTATTAAACATAATCTTCTAACTACAAAATTGTTGCTAGTGAAAAGGCTGAGTGACTAGTAACTTTGGAAAATCACGAGCAACAGTGGCCGGTGATCAAAAAAGTTAATGTCAACACCTGCTTACAACTACTGTATAATAGCATATGGGCTGTGTTTAGGGGAATTGGTATATAAAAATGAGGTTCAGCGGAGCCCTCAAGACTTCATGGTGGGCAGATGTCCATGTCAGCCAAGAGATGGGGGATCTGGCAAGGCTGAGAAGAGAACACCTACTAGCTGTCCTCCAACATCAGCATGACCTCATCGATTTGTTGGAGGTTCATGCAAACAGAGCCAGGAGAAGAAGAGGTGAACGGAGAAGGAACTGGGTGAGACCATGGATCAGGAGGCGATGGCAGTTTGGCATGACCACGCTATGCATAAGTTATACTATCGCTGAGCATAAGTTGTGAATGCCAGCAACACGCTAAGCATTCATTGGTATAAGTTGTATACAGGATAAGTTATCAAAACATTTTATATAAGTTACTAATACATTATATATATATATATATATATTTGCAAAATTGAAAAAAAAAAACATTGCTGGTTCAGCGTATGGCAGCATTTAACAGAATACTGATACGTCGGCATATGCTGGCTAAATGATCAAGATGGGACACTACCAATACCTGCTACCTTGAGCATAATTTTGCTTTTATAAAAGCAGATTCAAAATCATGATTACAAGTTGAAAATGGTAAATGTCAGCAGGTTATGAATTTTGTTTAGTGATGTCTATGTTGTTCCAGCAAAACTAGTTGCACTACATGGAAACAAGTAATGGTAGCTACATGTGAATGTTGCTAACTAACACAAACAATGAATATAAAATAGCATTGAAAAGCTTTACTGTCATTTAACACATATCGTTAATCCACAGCATGTGGAACACCATGTAGTGTACAGGGGCGATGCCTATCTCCGTTTCACTGACCCTAGGCCACACAGCTACAATAACTAGTGAAAGCTACAGTAGCGGGGTCAGTCCTCTGGTACAGTCATGTGAAAAAAATTAGGACACCCTGTGTGTAAAAGCCTGAGTGTGTGTTTGTTTTCTTTTCTTTTCTAACGTGTTTGGACATATGGATATTTAATATCAATGTTAAAAATACTGGAAGATTCATGAAATACAACTAAACAATTGAAAATGAATAAAAGACTTTTTTACAAACTTTCTGTAATACGTAATTCTAAACAAATAGCGAGGAATAAATTAGGACAGTCCCCATCTTATTTAGGACACACCCACATTCAATACCACTTAAAATGGCTAAAATAAATATTAAAAAATGCAATTTAAAACAAAAACAAGGTTAGACATAGACATGTGAACATTTCTTATTAATGAACTGAATATTTAATGTGGTGTCCTAATTTTTTTCACAACTGTAGCTCTATCTGTTAACTTTTCTTTCCCCATTCTATTATGCTGAGCACCAAGCTAGAAGGTGGAAAGTACCATTTTTATATGGTCTTTGGTATGACCTGGCCGGGACTTGATCCCGCAACCTCCCGGTTGTGGGGCGGATGCTCTAATAAATAGGCCACTACTCTGTTTTTTTCACACATATGTACAACTAAATTTGCTGTTTTCACCAGCCATCATTTATGTGTTTACTTTCATTTCCCAAGTCCATCACTGTGGTTGCCCTGATGGAGAAATTTGCTTGTTAGCTCTTGTGCCATAAGTAGTAGAAGAAGCCATCTCTGTTTTCATTCAGTCCATACAGCCAATAATGTACAGTGGAACGTAATAATGGTTCTCCTATTTACAATGTTAATCATATGTAGAATCAGAGGGTCGCTGCCATGCAAGGTGCCGCCACAGACAACTTCTTCATCTCCCATTCTATTACGCTGACCAACAAGCTAGAAGGCGGGAAGTACCATTTTTATATGGTCTTCGGTATGACCAGGCTGGGACTTGAACCCCCAACCTCCCGGTTGAGGGGAAGATGCTCTATCAACTAGGCCACATCTCCGGTATTCCTAAGTATGCCTCAAGTACAGTATGTAGCATACATAGCTAAATGCATTGATTACAGACCCCTCCTGTATGGAGAAACTAGGTGCAGGCATTGCTCAGGAGTGATTTTAGCCCATTCTTCCACACAAACTGTCTTAAAATATTGAAGGTTCTGTGGGTGTCTTCTATGAACTCTGATCTTCATTTCGTTCAATCAGTTTTAAATTGGATTCAGGATAGGTGACTGACTGGGCCATTCTAGCAGCTTTATCTTAATTCGTCTTGTTAAGGCCCACATACAGATCCAGAGTGGAAACAATCAGACCAACAAAAAAAGCAGGTACATGTGGGGCCAGAGAAGGCCTCGGATGCTCTCAAAGACTGCTTCAGCACGAGAGACTGGGACACTTTCAAGCATGCAGCCACTCACAGTGGGCACACAAATATAGCGGACAACACTAAGGTTCCTGTAGCATACTAAACAAAATGCACTGATGATGTCACTCGCTGCAGAACTGTCACTGTTGACATTCGCCTGTTGACATTCGCCTGCCGTGGGCTCTGCGTTGAGGCCTCCCTGAAGCCGCAGGGAGGGCAGATCAGTCAGGCTGCTGCGTTCGCTCGTCGGCGGAGCATCACTGCCCGGTGCTGCGTTCGCCGGTAGCTCGTTTTCTTCAGCGTCGGGTCGCCAGCGTGGCTGTCCAGACCAGAAGGTTGCGTTGCACAAAACGTGTGCATGTTTGGGGTCACCAGTGAAGCGGCATGATAAAATAAAGGCAGCGATGGAGTTTTTAGTTGGTTTATTGAATCAACCCGCCACAGTAGCACAATTTCCACTTAATATAAAAGGGACTGAACTGAGATTTATTTGATTGTGTGAATATGGCGCATCAACTGTAAAATAAACCACTTGTTAATGTATTTATTTTTTTGTCAGATGACTTTTGTGATCCTTTGTGAGTTATGTTCATAACTGTATGTTTTGAAGTGCAGCTACATGAAAATTGTGGTTAAATACAACAACAAAGTACTTTATTGTCACATTCAAATTGTAATCCCTCCTCTTTTGTTTTTCTTTTGACTTCTTGGACGAAATATGGGTGGGCAATATAAGCTGCAGCTTCAGCCATCACCCATTTCAGATAACCTATGTTGAACTGTATAATCAGGAGTTATTGTTTAATTTGACCTTGTTAGATTTTTTTCCCCTTTGTTATATTATTCTATTTTCTTTTAATCTTTACTTTTAATCAATCCGAAATAAAGATTCATTCATTAATTCACATTCCACCACTGGCTTTTAGCAACAAGTGTATTTCCCAAATAAGTTTTAAACTTGCTTTAATTAACCACCACCCATTTGTCTTTTGTCTAGGCAAGAGGGAAACTGTCACCCCAACTGGACCTTGCCTCACTATTTACAGAGATGCAGGCTGAAGATCTGTCGAACCAGGACCAGAACGGACCGATCCAGTTGCTTCTCAGTGAGGCAGCGTGTGACCATTCCAGTTTTGTTTGTTTTTTTACAGTTTGAATTTTGCACATTCTGAATAATCTGGAATTTGCTGCTGATTGTAATAAACAATTTAGTGACTTATATGTTTGCATCATGATTTTCTATCTTGATTTTCTATTTTGTCTTGTTAAGACACCGGTGGGAAAAGAGTCAACTGTACAAAGGATTAATCGGTGACCTTGAAAATAATTGCTCATTTTTAAGAAAAAAGTAACCAAAACAATTATTTTATTAACTGAAGACTATATTGTTAGAAGACTGTACAGAAGACCTTGCATACTTTAGTGACAGTACCAGTATATGGAGGAATTCTGGGTCATATTAGCATCTGCTCTTCATCATAATGGGTTTGGGCAGGGGTGTCTAATCATGTGCCATGGAGGGCCAAGACCCTGCAGGCTTTACCTCCAACCAGTGTCCTCAACAGCAGATTCCACTGAACTTCTTCCACTGACTGATCAGTGAGAACACCTGCTGAAGAGACTGGGTAGATGAGAGAACCTGCAGGGTCTTGGCCCCGCATGACACATGATTGGAAGCCCCCGGATTAGGTTTAATGGGATTTAACATTTTAACACAAACTGCTTTATGGTTCATAATTCTGTTGACAGACTTACACCAAACCAAAAGTGATTTCTCAAACTGCTGGATTATTCTTAGCTTTTCCAATCTTTCAGTATTTAATTTATGCCACATGGTGGTAACCTTCACATATAAAAAAAGAGACATCTGCAACAACTTCAGAGGTTTATTGTCAGTGAAATTCCCAGTGCAATACGACATGAATGCATGTCTAGTACATTGTTGATGCAGAGAATATATATTTCTACAGTACATGTATCTAGTAAATCAAGTATTTTCCATGTAACCTTGTGACTGCATTATTTTAATTGCTTTTAATCCTAGATCAAGTTTGTTTTGGCCTAAAATGCATGATAACTGTAAAATATATCTTATTATACCTAACTCAATAAAGTTTACTTTTTGAATATAAATTTTGTGGCTAATATAGTTATTAACATGGCGATCAAGTTGTGTCAGCTGATCATTTTTTTCTATGACACATCTCAGACTCAGTGCAAGAGCAGGTACGTGCATGATGTCTCAAACTGTCTCTCAACAGTCTCTCCATGATTTTCAAGCAGATCAGAGCAATTTGTTGCACAGGAAATAAACGTTTCTACAAACATTCTTAAGCTCTATAACCACTGATCGTTTGTGAAGCTGTGCTGACATCAGTGACAGGCTGATGACATCCGTGACAGGCTGTGCTGAACGCCCAGAGCGAATGAAGCAGTAATTTCCCCACAACAGAGCCATCTGAAACACACACAGCGTACATATTTTAGTACCTAACAGCGATAACTTGCAGACATTAAAGTGTAGTACGACGTACTTATAGCAAACTAGCATTAGCAAAATTAGCTTACCGTCATATATGACCTAGTTTGTATCCTCACGCCTTTGGCTCTCCCAGAAGCTGCAGAACTATTTCCAGAGTGTTTCATCTCGCTGCCTGTACCCTTGTCTGGCGGTCCTTTTTGGCATTTATGGTGAAAAACGCCACAGACCGAGGAGTCGCCTTGTACAGCTGTATGTGTTATGTTTTGGTTGGGTCGCGTGCTCTGCGTCACGGGAGTGTGGCGCCGCCTCGCTGTTATAGAAATCCCACCCACCCCAGCTCAACACGGTTGTAATGGAGACAAAAGCATGCCGAATCGTGTCGAAGTGAATCAAGATGTGCCGAAGTATGCTGGGCTAATGGAAAAGTGCCTTTTGAGAGCATCCAAGGCCTTCTCTGGCCCCACATGTACCTGCTTTTTTGTTGGTCTGATTGTTTTCACTCTGGATCTTTATGTGGATCTTAACAAGACAAATTAAGATAAAGGTGCTAGAATGGCCCAGTCAGTCACCTGGCCTGAATCTAATTTAAAATCGATGGAACAAACTGAAGATCAGAATTCATAGAAGACACTCAGGGAACCTTCAAGATTTTAAGACAGTTTGTGTGGAAGAATGAACTAAAATCACTCCTGAGCAATGTCTGCACCTGGTTTCTCCATACAGGTGGTGTCTGGAAGCTGTTATTACCAACAAAGGCTTTTCTACTAAATATTAAATGAATTTCACCAAGCATGTTAAATACTTATTCCCTGTGTCATTCCACTTTATCAATTATAACTTCTTTTGTGAACACAGTTGCCTTGATTTCTTTCTATGTATGGATTCCTTCAGTTGTTACTGATATCTGGTGAAAATCTCAAGTCAATGGCTCCATCAGAAATATGTTTAATGAGATAAATGCTGACTTGTTCAATGCTTCTTTTCCCTGCTGTAAAGCTTTTTTTAATCATAACCATTTTGAATCAGAAGTGATGTCAGAAATCAGAGAAACAGCTGTTCCACTTCCCAATGCCTCTATAAATGTCAAAGTATATTGTCATTAATACAAAACTCTTCACGCTCTAATGGAGAGATTCTGTTGGGTATTTGTAGTGTCAAGTTCCTTCAAGATTACCACATTGTGATGGTAAGTGGAATAATTCCACACAGACGAGTGCTTTCAGTGACAGTCTGACTTCTGACTTGTAAAACATAAACATATCTATCAGCATTAGGATGAGCTCATTTCCAACTCAAAATACTTGACTTTCACACTGTCAGTCAGTTCTGTAATTTTTCTCCTCATGGGTAGACAAAGGAGTATGCCGAAGCAATGTGATTACATCAGTAGTCATGTAAAGTCATAAAATCCAAAATAAGAAATCACTACAGGCAATATTCTCCCAGTGATGCTCATTCTAAAAGGTCATGCAAAATGTCACTGGAGGGGCAGCTATAGCCTGAGGGCATTTTCCCAGTGGAGGTATTTTTTTGAAAACTTTTGGTGAGATTTTAGCAATGAGTTTAATGGCTTTTGATAACTTGACATCACTTAGTATTCTTTGTTCAAATTCAACTTTATTAACGTGGAAAGGCTATGTCAATTGCTGAAACTTGACCAAATTATTATAAACAAAGATAACTGGGAGTAGCAATCAGCAAACTCAGTCATTATGAAAGAATTGGTGAAATATCAACTTGTTATTATATTATACTGTAGAATGACTGAAAATGATATCTGTGACAAAGAAATGATAAAGACAGAATGAGAAAAGAACATATCATTAATCCTAAGCACATCAGATATTTTTATAACAATAATTTTGATTTGATATATTTGAATATTCTTCTCCCAACTGTAATTTCTTGAGAAGGTAATGAGCTTATTTGGACATCATATAGGTAGGGATATAGAGGGCAGAAAGAGAACAGTAACAAATGGAAATATTCTTCATAAAATGAAAGAAAGAGGAGCAAACTGATAGACTGTACATGACTATATAAGAGGAGTCACAGTCCCAAAAGTGAGACAAATGCAGGTCTCAGAAACTGGTCTGGAACATTAGAAGTGTTTGGATAATCGTATGTGGACTGTGAATATATACAGTATACAGTGCATCAGGAAAGTATTCACAGAGCTTCACTTTTTCCACATTTTGTTATATCACATCCTTATTCCAAAAGGGACTAAATTCATTTTTTCCATCAAAATTCTACACACAATACCCCGTAATCACAATGTGATTTTTTTTTTAGATTTTTGCAAATTTATAAAAAATAAAAAAACAAGAAATCACATGTACATAAGTATTCATAGTCTTTCCCATGAAGCTCAAAATTGAGCTCAGCAGCATTCTCTTTCCACTGAACATCCTTGACATGTTTCTACAGCTTCAATGGAGTCCACCTGTGGAAAATTCAGTTGATTGGACATGATTTGGAAAGCCACACACCTGTCTATATAAGGTCCCACAATTGACAGTGCATGCCGGAGCACAAAACAAGCTTGAAGTCAAAGGAATTATCTGTAGACCTCCAAGAAAGGATTTCCTTGAGGCACAAATCTGGGGAAGGGTGCAAAAAAAATTGCTGCTGCTTTGAAGGTCCCAATGAGCACAGGGGACTCCAACATCGGCAAATGGAAGAAGTTCAGAGCCACCAGGACTCTTCCTGGAGCTGGCCAGTTGTCTAAACTGAGCGATCGGGGGAGAAGGGCCTTGGTCAGGGAGGTGACCAAGAACCTGATGGTCACTATGTCAGAGCTCCAGTGTTCCTCTGTGGAGAGAGGAGGACCATCCAGAAGGACAGCCATCTCTGCAGCAATCCACCAAGCAGGCCTGTATGGTAGAGTGGAAAGACATAAGCCTCTCCTTAGTAAAAGGCAAATGGCACCCCACCTTGAGTGTGCCAAAAGGCACCTGAAGGACTCTCAGATCATGAGAAACAAAATTCTCTTGTCTGATGAGACAAAGATTGAACTCTTTTCTGTGAATGCCAGGTGTCGTGTTTGGAGGAAACCAGACACCGCTCAAAACCACAATGCTGATTGCAGCATCATGCTGTGTGGATGTTTTTCAGCAGCAAAAAAACTGAAAAAAAAAAAAAAAACTGCTCCAGAGGGCTCTTGACCTTAGACTGGGGCAACGGTTCATCTTTCAGTAGGACAGCAACCCTAAGCACACAGCCAAGATATTAAAGGAGTGGCTTCAGGACAACTCTGTGAATGTCCTTGAGTGGCCCAGCCAGAGCCCAGACTTGAATCAAATTGAACATCTCTGGAGAGATCTGAAAATGGCTGTTCACCGACACTTCCCATCCAACCTGACGGAGCTTGAGAGGTGCTGCAAAGAGGAATGGGGAAAAACTGGCCAAAGATAGGTGTGCCAAGGTTGTGGCATCATATAAAAAAAACCAAACAAACAAAAAACTTGAGTCTGTAATTGCTGCCAAAGGTGCATCAACAAAGTATTGAGCAAAAGCTGTGAATTCTTATGTACATGTGATTTCTTAGTTTTTTATGTTTAATTAATTCTCAAAAATCTCAAAAAAAAAAATAATGTTGTATTTTCATGTTTCACGCTGTACTGGGGCTGCACGGTGGCGCAGTGGTTTAGCACTGTGACAGCACAGTTTTACCCTCGGCCAGGGGATCGCGGGGATCATGAGATCGTGGGTTCGATCCCAGCCCCCGACCAACAGTGAGCTGTGTGGAGTTTGTATGTTCTCCCCGTGTTGCGTGGGTTTACTCCGGGATTTCTCCGGTTTCCTCCCGCATACCAAAAACATGTAGGTTTAGGGCGCTCGCGCACGCAGCGACCGGCAGCCGGTGGCTTGTCACCAGACTGCAAACCACATCTACCTACGGGTACAAATAAGTAACAAAAAAAAAAAAAAAAAAAAAAAGTACTGTGTGTAAAATTATGAGGACAAAAATGTACTTAATCCCTTTTGGAATAAGACTATAACCTACCAAACTGTGGAAAAAGTGAAGCACTGTGAATACTTTCCAGATGCAATGTATATACAGACACCAGATACCAGGAAGAGCAGAGGCAGCAGAGGTGGATAATGTATGTGATTAACAGATGGTGTAATCCTGGACACATCATGATTAAAGAACAATGTTAATTCAATTCAATTCAATTCAACTTTATTTATATAGCGCCATTTCACAACAACAGTCATCTCATAGCACTATCAACTGTAGGGAGGACCCCCACAGTTGCAGAAAGACCCCAGCAATACAGCAAAGATATTGAGTTGCTAGCTCTTAGCATGGGACCGGCATATCTCCCCAGAGAGTTCTCACATGTCATTGTGATTGTTTCTTATTTACCCCCCTCTGCGAGCGTTGAGGCAGCATGTGATGTCATCCACTCAGTCATCAGCAGGCTGCAGACACAGCATCCAAATGCTATCCTGCTCATCTCTGGTGATTTTAACCATACTTCCCTGTCCTCCATTCTGCCCACTTTCACCCAGTATGTCACGTGCCACACCAGAGACAATAAAATACTGGATTTATTTTATGCAAACACCAAGGAGGCTTACACCATATCACCCCCACCCCTGGAAGATCTGACCACAAGTTGACTCACCTCCTGCCTGTGTACAAACCCCTGGTACACAGACAACCTCCTGTTACCTGCACAGTGAATATATGGTCTGAGGAGGTGGAGGATGCTCTTAAGGACTGTTTTGAATCCACTGTGTGGGAGGAACTTTGTGATCCACATGGTGAGGACATTGACGGCCTCACACACACCATCACAGACTACATCAACTTCTGTGTAGAGAAGGTCTTTGTGACTAGAAAAGCGCTATATAAGTGCAGGTTAGTTAGTTAGTTAGTTAGTTAGTTAGTTAGTTAGTTAGTTAGTTAGTTAGTTAGAACACCATACCCACCAAGACTATTCAGTGTTTCTCAAACAACAAACCCTGGATCAACCCTGAGATAAAGTCAGGGTTGAAAGAGAAAAAAAGACAGACAAATCTTCAGGTCACAAAACAAGGAGGAGCTGAAGTCCGTACAGAGGGAGCTAAGGAGGAAGATCAGAGAGAGGAATAACAGCTACAGGAAGAAGATGGAGGACAAGCTGCAACAGAGTGACATCAGCGGTGTCTGGAAAAGCCATAAAACAATCTCTGGGCACTACAATATCTCCTCCAGGGAAAGGGGAAGAGAATGGGTGAACAACCTGACCCTGTATTATTTTATTTTTTTTTTTTTAACAGGTTTGACCAACTGCCCTCTTTTCCGCCTGAACACCAACCACTGCTGCCTCCACCTTCATCTTGTCCCGCTGTCCATGGTCCTCCCCCCACCCCACCCCCATATATCACCCACTGTTTTTCCCACCACAGACCCAACACCCCACTGCCAGCACACAGCCCCCTTGCCCCACCCTAACTCTCACTAAGACCCAGGTGAGAGCTGAGCTGAAGAAGATCAAAGCGAGGAAGTTCAGAGGTCTGGACGGCATCAGCTCGCGGCTTCTCAGGTCCTGTGCAGACCAGCTGTCCGGGATCGTGGAGCACATCTTCAGTCTGAGGCTGAAGCTAGGCAGGGTACCACAGTTGTGGAAGACATCCTGTGTGGTACCCATACCGAAGAACCCACACCCCAAGGACGTGAACAGCTTCAGACCAGTGGCCCTCACATCACACCTGATGAAGACCCTGGTGAGGCTGTTCCTTGCCCACCTCTGCCCCCTGGTGGGACCAGCGATGGACCCACTTCATTTTGCAAACCAGCATGGCATTGGAGTGGAGGATGCAGTGATCGTCCTCCTACACTGTTCCCTGTCCCACCTGGAGAAGCCTGGGAGCGCTGGGAGGATCATGTTCTTTGGTTTCTCCAATGCATTCAACACCATCCAACCAGTGATCCTTTTTTTTTGTTGTTGTTACTTATTTGTACCCGTAGGTAGATTTGTTTTGCAGTCTGGTGACAAGCCACCAGCTGCCGGTCGCTGCATGCGCAAGTGCCCCGTATCCCTAACCTGCATGTTTTTGGCATGTGGGAGGAAACCGGAGAAATCCCGGCGTAAACCCACGCAAACACGGGGAGAACATGCAAACTCCACACTGATCACTGTTGGTCGGGGGCTGGGATCGAACCCACAATCTCACGATCCCCGCGATCCCCCGGCCGAGAGTAAACTGTGCTGCCACAGTGCTAACCACTGCGCCACCGTGCAACCCATCCTGAGAGACAAATTACTGTGCACAGGGGTGGACCAGCATCTGCCATCGTGGATCCTGGAGTATCTCACAAACCGACCACAGTTTGTGAGAACCCAGGACTGTGTGTCTGATACCATCATCTGCAACATGGGGGCACCCCAGAGACCAGTTCTGCCTCCCTTCCTGTTCACCCTCTACACTGATGACTTTTCACACAACACACCACACCGCCATCTACAGAAGTTTTCTGATGACTCTGCGATTGTCGGCCTCATCTCTGATGGGCATGATGAGGAGTACGGCGGAATTATCAAGGACTTCGTGGACTGGTGCCTACGGAACTGCCTCCAGATCAATTTGAGGAAAACTAAAGAACTAGTGGTGGACTGCCACAGGTGAGGAAACCTCCCCACAGCACCCATAAACATCAAGAGAACATACATTGAGATAGTGACATCTTACAAGTACCTGGGTGTTAACCGGCTCAATAAACTGGCCTGGTCACACAACAGCAACACGCTCTATAAGAAGGGTCAGCGCAGGCTGTTCCTCCTGAGGAGACTCGGGTCTTTTGGAGTGCAAAGGGCACTCCTTACCCCCCCCCCCCCAACATCAGACAGCAGCCTAACTCTGGCAGAGGAGCTTAACAGCTTCTTTGCCTGGTTTGAGAACACCTTCCCCCCACCCCCTCTACAGGTGCATGAGGTGAGGTGGCACCTTAGAGCAGTGAAACCTCCCAGAGTTGCTGGCCCAGACGACATTCCTGGAGCGGTGGTCAAAGCATGTGCAGACCAGCTGGCAGGGAACCTCATGAAGTTTTTCAACCTCTCCCTGACGCACGGCACTGTCCGCTCCTGCTTCAAGGCCTCCGCCATCAACCCCATCCCCAGAAAGGCCGCAATTGACAGCCTGAATGACTACATCCACATAGTACTCATGTCTGTGGTCATGAAATGTTTTAAGCGACTGGTGTCCCAACACATCAGAGACTTTCTTCCTCCCTCCCTTGATCCACATCAGTTCGCCTATAGGGAGAACCGGTTCACGGAAGATGCTATCGCCACCACTCTCCACAGAGCACTGAACCACCTGGAGAACTCAAGGAGCTACTTGAGGATCCTCTTTGTGGACTACAGCTCAGCTTTTAACACCATCATCCCAGACATCCTGATCAACAAAATTCACCTCCTCCAGAGCCCCTGCCCCCACCTGCTCTTGGATAAGGAACTTTCTCACCAACTTCCCACAAACAGTAAGACCTGGCCCCCACCACTCCTCCACACTGTCCCTCGGCACTGGCTCCCCCCAAAGCTGCGTGCTAAGCCCTCTACTGTACTCTCTGTACACCTTTGACTGTATGCCAACCCACCCGACCACTGTCATCGTGAAATATACAGATGATACCACATTGGTTGGGCTCATCACCAATGACGATGAGAAGGAATACAGGGCGGAGGCAGAAAATGTGCTGCTGTGGTGCCAAGCAAACAACCTGAAAATTAATGTCCAAAAAGCCAAAGAACTCATTCTGCAGCTCGGGAGGAAAAGAGAGGACCTCCCCCCCCCCCCCCGACTCATAAATGGCAACCTCGTGGAAATGTCCCACCTTCAGGTTCCTGGGCAACTACGTCTTCTCTGACCTCTCCTAGACTGTCAAAACCAAGGCCCTAGTGAAGAAGGCCCAGCAGCGACTGCACTTCCTCCGTGACCTGAGGAAACATAACCTGGACCAGAAGCTGCTGCTGGCCTTCTATTGCTGGTCATTGGAGAGCATGCTCACCTACTGTCTGGGAGTGTGGTATGCCGGTTCCAAGGCCGAGAACAGGAAGGCTGTGCAGATGGTCATCAACACTGCCCAAAAAATTATTGGCAGCCCTCTGCACTCCCTGAAAGTCATCTCCAGAGCCTCCTGTCTCAGAAGTACCAACACCATCACAGGAGACCTCTCACATCTCACCCACCACCTGCTTGACCTGCTTCCCTCTGGATGACGGTTCAGAATGATCAGGTCCCACACCTCCAGACTGACAAACAGTTTCTTCCCCTGGGCCATCCAAACTACAAACAGTCAGAGGCCCCACCCCCTTCCTTCTGAACGTCCGCATGCACAGAACTGAGGACCTTTTAATTATCACTATAACTCACCTGTCTTTGCACTCCTCACTTTCATGTTTCATGTACGTATATTGACCCATCTGTAAAATCACTACTGTACATATTTTCCATAATCCTTGGGCCATTTTACTCTATTATGTGTTCTGCACTCCGCACTCTTATGTACATAGTTCCACCCGTGAAGCCACTACCATACCTGTGTATATACCAAGTGGCTCTTTGGTATTTTTACTTTTATTTTTACTTCAGTCAGATGGTTAACTGTGTGCCCTGTAACTGTTTTATTTTCAAATTCTTTTCACTTTATTGCACAGTAGCCTTGTGGAGCACCCACAATTTTGTTGTGTTGTACAACTGCACAGCAACAATAAAGCCTATTCTATTCTATTTTAAATTAACAAACTGTAATGCTGTTTAGTCCATCAAGCTGCAATGGTCCTGCACTGTGTATATATCTGTGTACATATGCATATTCATTCATTTACTGCTTTGGCTAACCAGCTCTTATTATCTTATTTACTATTGCTCTGAGTGCTGCTATCCCTTTGCTGCTGCAATGCCGGAATTTCCCCATTGTGGGACAAATAAAGGCTAATCTTATCTTATCTTATCTTTTCTTATCTTATCTTATCTTAAATGGAGTTCCCTGCACTTTCTTCAGACCTGAATGACATAGAAAACCTATGGGATCAGCTGAGTTGCCATTTAGAGGCTTGTAATCCTGCACCCCAGAACCTAAATGACCTGTGGGCCGCCCTTAAAGAAGAGTGGAATGCCATGTCTCAGCAGACAATAAGTCAACTTGTGAACAGCATGAGTCATTGTTAAGCTGTAATTGATGCTCAGGGCACATGACAAGTTATTGAGACATTGACATTTTTTGTTATGGTATACCCACCACTGTTGTTGGCTTTTGTTTCAATAAATTGTATGAGATGAAAAAATCACCATTGCATTCTTCTACTTAAATACGCTACTTTCATGATATGATATCACTGTAGTGTGAACTTTTTACATTTTCCAAAAATTTCACTAAAAAGCCAAATTCCCCTAACTTTCCGTGAGTAGTGTATCTACTAGCTCTGTATCTGAGTAAATACAAGGGTGCTGAAATCAAAATAACCACCTTTAATTGGCCCAAACCTCACCAAATGTCTGCACTTAATGCATAAAAGAAATGTCCACATGTTCTCAAAAGTCCTATCAACAGAAACAATGCTTTATCAAGAATTTGGTTACAACTCTTCCGTCCTCTGCTTCCTCTCATCTTTTAAAGCCTGTGTAAAGAGGACAGGGTTGCAACGGTTAGCGGTAACATACAATTAAACCTGCACATAACTTTATTGTTACATTCAAGGGGAATATTTCATTGCAGTGATACTACTATGTGGACAATCAAACAGTCCTTGTCTCAAATGTTCTTGAGTTAAAATCCAGAGTCAATTTTTTTTTTTTTTAAGATAAAGCTTGAGTTAAAAAAAAGACTGATTCAGAGATGTTTTCTTTCGACTGCTCCTTGTTAGAGGTCCACTGCCTCCATCTGAAGGTATGGAAGCCTCAGTGGTGACTTACCAAGGCCTGGTAAATCGTGGTTTAATTTGTCAGTTATTGGGAAACCAACTTTCCTTGCCCCATTCTATTGTGGTGAGCACAATCATTCATGGCAGAAAGTACAATCTTTATATACTGTGGTGTGAACAAGTGTTTGCCCCTTTATTGATTTCTCATTTTTTTGAATGTTTGTCACAGTTAAATGTTTCAGATCATCAAACAAATTTAAATATTAGACAAAGATAACACAAGTAAACAAAATGCAGTTTTTAAATGAAGGTGTTTATGATCAAGGGGGAAAAAAAATCCAAACTTACATGGCCCTGTGTGAAAAAGTGATTAGTGACTGCCCCCTGAACCTAATAGCTGGTTGGGCCACCCTTAGCAGCAATAACTGCAATCAAGCATTTGCAATACTGACAATGAATCTTATACAGTAGTGTGGAGGAATTTTGGCCCACTATTTTTTGCAGAATTGTTGTAATTCAGCCATATTGGGGAGTTTTCAAGCATGAACCACCTTTTTTAAAATAATGCCACAGCATCTCAATTGAATTCTGGTCAGGACTTTGACTAGGCAACTCCAAAGTCTTCATTTTGGTATGCTTAAGCAATTTAGAGGTGGACCTGCTTGTGTGTTTTGGATCATTGTCCTGGTGCAGAACCCGAGCGCACTTCAGCTTGAGATCACAAACAGATGGCCGGACATTCTCCTTCAGGATTTTTTGGTAGACCGCAGAATTCATGGTTAAATTTCTCACAGCAAGTCTTCCAGGTCTTGAAGCAGCAAAACAGCCCCAGACCATCACAGTACTACCATCATATTTTACTGTTGGTGTGATTTTCATTGTCTTAAATGCTGTGTTACTTTTATGTCAGATGTAATGAGACACACACCTCCCAAATGTTCAACTTTTGTCTCATCAGTCCACAGAGTATTTTGCCAAAAGTCGTAGTAGATCATCAAGATGTTCTCTGGCAAAACTGAGATGAGCCGTTATGTTCTTTTTGCTCAGCAGTGATTTTCGTCTTGGAACTCTTCCATACAGTCAATTTTTGCCCAGTCTCTATCTTTTGGTAGAGTCATGAACACTGACCTTAATTGAGGCAAATGAAGCCTGCAGTTCTTTGGATGTTGTTGTGAGGTCTTTTGTGACCTCTTGGATAAGTTGTTGCTGCAATTTTGGTTGGCTGGCCACTCCTGGGAAGTTTCACCACTGTTCAATGTTTTCGCCATTTGTGGATAATGGCTCTCACTGTGGTTCGCTGGAGTCCCAAAGCTTTAGAAATGGCTTAATAACCTTTTCCAGACTGATAGAGCTCAATTACTTTGCTTCTCATTTGTTCCTGAATTTCTTTGGATCACAGCATGATGTCTAGCTTTTGAGGATCTTTTGGTCTATTTCACTTTGTCAGGAAGGTCCTGTTTAAGTGATTTCTTGATTGAGAACAGGTGTGGCAGTAATCACGCCTGGGTGTGGCTAGAGAAATTGAACTCAGCTTTCCGAAGATGTGATAAACCACAGTTAATTTATGTTTTAACAGGGTGGGGGGGGGGGGGCACTTTTTCACACAGGGCCATGTAGGTTTGGATTTTTTAAACCCTAATAATGAACACATTTATTTAAAAACTGCATTTTGTGTTTACGTGTGTTGTCTTTGTCTAATATTTAAATTTGTTTGATGATTTGAAACATTTAGTTGTGACAATCATACAAAAAGATGAGAAATCAGGACGGGAGCAAACACTTTTTCACACCACTGTAGTCTTTAGTATGACCTGGCTGGGGCATGAACCCACAACCTCCCGGCTGTGGGGAGGAAACTCTACTTCTACAAAACCACTCTTGTTGATTGGGAGATGACACCAAGACCTTTATCTAGACCAAGACCAATCTTGAGCACTGCAACTTCAGTACACATGGAAAAAAAAATGGCACCTCCCACTTTGGATCCAGAACCTTGTAAGTGAGATGCCCATCTATTGTTTGACTATAAAATTTTGTCATTAAATTTTTGTCTAAAAATTAATGTGCTCTGTGTTATCAGTCTTTATTTTTTGCACACACAAAAAATCACTCACCTATTTTATCTGCATTTTGAAGTGGACTTTTACAAGGGGTGGAGGTGGGCAGCACCGGTCTGACAGCGGTTCAGTTCAGAGAGACAGTGTGCAGTTTGAATTTGCTCTCAGCATCAGGGAGGAGAGGAAAGGAACTGCCAAAGACAGGAAACTTTATTGAATTTATTTAAACTAGTGTAACGGTCGGAGAGCAGCGCTGTCAACTGATCACCACCTGGTGGTGAGTTGGATCCGATGGCAGGGGAGGAAGCCATTCAGACCTGGTAGACCCAAACGTATAGTGAGGGTGTGCTGGGAACATCTGCTGAGGCCCCTGTCCGGGAGGTCTTCAAGTCCCACCTCCGGAAGAACTTCAACCACATTCCGAGGGAGTCTGGAGACATGGAGTCTGAATGGGCCATGTTCTCCACCTCTGTTGTTGAAGCGGCGGCCCAGAGCTGCGGTCGCAAGGTGGTCGGTGCATCTCGTGGTGGCCACCCCCAAACCAAGTGGTGGACACCAGTGGTGAGGGGGGCCATTAAGCTGAGGAAGGAGTCCTATCAAACTTTGTTGGCTTGTGGGACTCCCGAAGCAGCAGAGGTGTACTGGCAGGCCAAGCGGAGTGCAGCTCGGGTGGTTGCTGAAGCAAAAACCCGGGTATGGGAGGAGTTCGGTGAGGCCATTGAACAAGACTTTCGGTCGGCCTCGAAGAGATTCTGGCAAACTGTCCGGCGGCTCAGGAGGGGAAAGCAGCTCCCTGTCCACACTGTGTATGGTGCGGATGGGGCACTGTTGACTTTGACTGGGGATATCGTCGGGCGGTGGAATGAATACTTCGAGGATCTCCTCAATCCCACTGATACGCCTTCCACAGAGGAAGCAGGGTTTGGGGACGAGGGGGATGACTTGCCTATCACAGGGGCTGAGGTCGCCAAGGTGGTTAAAAATGTCCTTGGTGGCCGGGCCCCGGGGGTGGACGAGATTCGCCCTGAGTACCTCAAGGCCCTGGATGTTGTTGGGCTGTCATGGTTGACACGCCTCTGCAACATTGCGTGGAGGTCAGGGGCAGTGCCTTTGGCATGGCAAACCGGGGTGGTGGTTCCTCTCTTCAAAAAAGGGGACCGGAGGGTGTGCTCCAACTTTAGAAGGATCACCCTCCTCAGCCTCCCTGGGAAGGTCTATGCCAACGTACTGGAGAGGACAGTCCGGCTGTTGGTCGAACCTCAGATTCAAGAGGAGCAATGTGGTTTTCGTCCTGGCCGTGGCACATCGGACAAGTTCTTTACCCTCTCGAGAATTCTCGAGGGTTCGTGGGAGTTTGCCCAACCAGTTTACATGTGTTTTGTGGACTTGGAGAAGGCATTTGACCCCGTCCCTTGTGGTTTTTTGTGGGGGGTACTTCGGGAGTATGGGGTATCGGGCTTGTTGTTACGAGCTATTCAGTCTCTGTACGACTGTTGTGAGAGTTTGGTTCGTATTGCCAGCACTCGGTCGGAGTCATTTCCAGTGAGAGTTGGACTCTGCCAGGGCTGCCCTTTGTCACCGATCCTGTTCATAATTTTTATGGACAGGATTTCTGTGGACAGCATCTTGGAGACAGGAGGAAGAAATTTGGTAGAAAGTAGAAGTTAGCCTAGCTGCCTCACTGTCAGCTTCCTGGTTTCATTTCATATGTGAAATCATGGATTTTAAAAGAGCAAAAAACTACCGACGACCATATAATAATAATGGATTAGATTAATGTGGCACTTTACATGTCAGATGATATCTCAGAGAGCTTGCAGTGAGTCCATTATTCATTCACTCCAGACAGACAACGGTGGTGGTAAGCTTCTACTGTAGCCACAGCAGCTCTGGGGCAGACAGATGTAAACCTGGCTGTCAGTCTGCACCAACGCCCTCTCCGACCACAACCAAACATTTATACACATTCATACCTCATGGACACTGGGGGCAAGGTCGGTAAAGTGTCTTGTCCAGCGACACAATGGCAGGATAGCTGGGCAGAGTGGGATTCGAACCACCAACCCTCTAGTTATTGGATGGCCTGCTCTACCTCCTAAGCCACTGCCACCCACATTTCCATCCTCCATTCCATTTTTGCTGAGCACCAAGCTGGACAGCAGGAAGATCCATTTTTATATAGTCTTTGGCATGATCTGGCCAGAACTTGAACCCCAGCCTCCCGGTTGTGGGGCAAATGCTCTACCTCGAAGCCACCAGCACATAGACTTTGTGTCAGAGACACAAAGATTGGCGAAGAAAAAAATAGGATAAATTAAGTTGAGAGGTTGTTTTGGTACCTCTCCCTCTCCCAATGAGTTGCAGGAACATTGGCCTCTGCATTCTGGGAGCTTGGATTTTACAAATTAAGCCCTCAAGGAAACACATCTGAAACTTAAATAATGCAACTAAATGGGAATAACTAGCAACACAATGCATTTTTGAGATTGTAAAGGCTGTCTTCTTTCAAATACTGTTCACAACACAGTCTTATAATTCCCCTATCACAAGAAGTGATCAACAGTTACATCATGATTAATATACAGTGGGGAAAATAAGTATTGAACACATCAACATTTTTCTCAGTAAACATATTTCTGATGAAGCCACTGACCTGAGATTTTCACCAGATATCAGTGACTACCCAAGTAATCAAAGCATACAAACAAATGATGGCAACAGTCTTCACAAAACAAGTTAAATTTAATAAAGTGGAATGACAAAGGTAATAAGTATTGAACATGCTTGGTGAAATTCATTTAATATGTAGTAGAAAAGCCTTTGTTGGCAATAACAGCTTCCAGATGCTTCCTGTGTCATGAATTGCCCCTCTGGGCAGGAACGAAGACCCAAGCGCTGGACTACTAGTTGTGAGATTTATTAAGGAAAACATAAAGTCCAAACAGTGAGCAAAAATAAACTTACAGCAACAGAGGAGTGCAGATAACGGTGAGGAAACAAATAGGAAAGCACATCGGAACAGGGTAGGGGTACTGATGGAGTAGAGAAACAACCTTGACACTTTGAGGCACTGACAATAAGGAAATGGTACAGGCATTCTTAAATGAATTTCCCCATTGCGGGACTAATAAAGGCTTACTATATTTTATCTTATCTTATAATGCAGGCAATCATACATAAAAAAAAGTGCCATCAGGTGTGGACCTCATGAGCGGGCAGATGATGTAATTACTGAGCAACACATACAGAGTGATAACCAGGTGGGAGTGTCTGGAAACAAAGATAGAGACCTCCTGTCACAAAGAAACAAAATATAAATGCTAGGAATTAAATGCCATAATAATAATAATAATAATAATAATAATAATAATAATAATAATAATAATCACAATAGGGACATGAGTGCATAAAAGAACAATTGACATCTAGGAACATGTCCTAAACCAACATACAGTAAAATAAACACACAATACTGGGAAAATACAGGAAATAATCAAAAATAAATGAATAGCCTGAGCCCGGTGACACACCGCGCTCAGCCTCATGACAGAGCCCCCCCCCCACCACCACCACCACCAAGGGGTGGATTCCAGAGAAGGGTAACATCAAAGAAAAAGAAAGAACCACACCCCTAACTCCCTAGTAGGAGAAGAACAATGAACCAACCCGGGAGGGCGGTGGGAAAACAAGTCTACGAGCGAACAAAAGCAAAACCCCGCTCAGGAGCCACATAAGGCAAAAACCCAAAACACCAAAGCTCCCAGTACTAGAGAGCTGGACAGTTCAGGCGGGCGGCAAGAGTCCCAGGCCCGGCAGATGGCATGATGAAAAGAGTCGGGCGGCCTCCCGGAGAAAATGTGGACCACTTACCACAGTGGCACAGTTTATGTCGGGGGGTCTTCCTGAGTCTTTTAACCACCCAAACAGAATGGGTAGTTCAGGAGGCGGTCACCCAACAGGGAGGACCTGTGGTGTGGAGGATATAGGAAAACAGGGACCCACAACAACGTCGGGCAGAGGACGGGGAACCATGATGGCCTGAGACAGAGGAGAGGGAACCCCAATGGCCTCAGGCAGAGGAGAGGGAAAACCGATGGCCTCGGGAAGAGGAGAGGGAACCCCAACGGCGTCAGGCAGAGGAGAGGGAACCCCAACAACTCCGGACTGCTCTGCCGCACCCTCGGTGGTCCCGCTCTGGGACATGGCAGCACCCGTGGTGGCTCCAGGCTGGAGCAAAGCTGCATCCTTGGGGGCTCCGGGCTGGAGTGTATCAGCACCCACGGTGGCTCCAAACGGGAGCTTAGCTGCACCCGCGGTGGACCCTGACTGGGCCATAGCTGCACCCACGGTAGCCCCTGGGCTGGAGCGTAATGCCCATAGCAGACCCACCCTGGAGCACAGCACCAACATTGGTTTCTGGTTGGGGCGCAGCACCCACGACAGTCCCCGACTGGGACAGCACACCCATGGAAACCCAGACTGAAGATGAGCTGCACCCACGGAGGTCCTGGGCTTGGACGGAGCACCTGCAATGACCTCAGTTAACGGGTAAGCAGCATCCTCAGAGGCCCTGGGTTTGGACGAAGCACCCACAAAGACCTCAACCATAGGGAGAGCAGCACCCACAGAGGTCCTGGGGTGGGACGGCGCACCCGTGATGACTTCAGAAGGTGGAGCTCAACTCACAAAGATCTCCAGTGGCAAGACTGAACCCAAGGAGACCTCTGGCGAAGCTGGACAAACCTCGGTGACCCTGGCGAAAGGCTCAGACAAGGAGAAAAGAGACACAGGGTCACGTTCGTCAGTGGCAATGGCGCCCGACGAGGTGGGCCCAGGGGCAGCTGATGGCTCTCCCCACCAAGAGCCAGGCAAGATCTCTCCAAAATTGAAGCAATGAAAACAACGGAGAGCACTTGCCTTAGCTCAAGCTCCACCATCGTCCAGGACTCCATCAATCCAGACGATGACGTCTCGGACCTGGTCCTTGAAGGTCCAGTTCTGACCCTGCTGCGGTGCCCCCAGAAGCAGGCATTGTGGTCGATGCAGTCCTGGGACGCCCCAGTGAAGTGACCCATGCAGGTGGCTTGCTTGGTGTGGCAACAGGAGGTTGGTTCCACGCTAGTGCTTGATCCCACACAGCTGAAGCCCGGGGATGCTCAATCGTTGGTGCAGGCTCTGTATCGCAGCCAGCGCTCTCCCTCTGTCCAGACCATGGCTGTGGAGTGGAACAAGGTTCTCCAGAGGCGCAGTCTCCTTTTTCGTCCAGCGGCTCAACCCAATAGTTGGCCGGCACTCGGAGAAAACAGGAAGAGACACGGAGAGGGCAGGTGAAAAATTAATGGCTGCAGCAGGTGATGAGGACTCAGTGGAGTGCAAAGGCTGAGTCTCACCACTGAGAATCAGGCAAGGTAGTTCATATGTCAGAGACCGAGAATGAAAAACCACTTGCCTGTGTTCCCTGGGCACGATGTTTCCTGCTGCAGCTGGTCTAGAGTCACCCCTCTCCATGGCTACGGTATTCGTGGGCCCCTCAGTGGATCATGGAGGAGTCACCGCTGCAGGCACGGAGATGGGTGGAGCCAGAGTAGAAGCGACCGGCCCTCAGCAGCGGGAGGAATCACAGAGGAGAAGGGGGAAGCAGCAGCAGCGGAGGAGGAGGCTGACGGGACAGCCGGAGAAGAGAAACAAGAAATAGGGACTGCTGCGGGAGTCTTTGACCTCGGCAGGGGAAGGGCTGCTGATTGGGAGGTGGGGGTGTTCCTCCAGGGGTCCAGTGCAGGATGACGGGATCCTGAAGCTAGTGGAGCGGGAGCAGGAATAGACGAGCTGGAGGTGGAGCAGGACGTCTACCGCGGAGCGTGCTTCCGCATCGGCTATCGGGCCCTGTGGAAGTAGACCCATTGTCAGTCCAGGAAACAGCTGTTGAAGCAAGGAGACCATGGACAACAGTTCTGCAAACTGGGGATACCTCCTCAAGCGATGTGTCTTTACTATCTCCACCGCTCCATTTACCCTCGCCCAGTCTTCTTAGGTCCATAGGAGGTGAGAGCTTCATCCAAAAAACTTTGGATGAACTCGGCAGCCCATTCCTCCTCTAGGGTTGGGGACCCAGCTGCCGATCTTCCTTTATTTGGTGAAGGCTGACGTGCTGGGGACATGATAATGGCTCCGAAACCTCAGGTGAATGAACACAAAAAACACAAACTAGTAGCAGCTGGGTATCAACTGGTCAGTGCCTACTGTCATGATTTGCCCCTCAGAGCAAGAATGAAGACCCAAGCACTGGACTGCTAGTTGTGAGATTTATTAAGGAAAACATAAAGTCCAAACAGTAAGAAAAATAAACTTGAAGCAACACAGGAGTGAAGGTAACGGCTAGGAAACAAGCAGGAAAGCACGCTGGAACAGGGTAGGGGTTCTGATGGAGTAGAGAAACAACCTTGACACTTTGAGGCACTGACAATAAGCAAACGGAACAGGCAGTCTTAAACAATGCAGGCAATCAAACATACAACATGCCATCAGATGTTAATCTCATGAGCGGGCAGGTGACATATTTACTGAGCAATACATACAGAGTGATAACCAGGTGGGAGTGTCTGGAAACAAAGGTAGAGACCTCCTGTCACAAAGAAACAAAATATAAACGCTAGGAACTAAATGCAATAATAATAATAATAATAACTAGAAAAGCACTCGGAGAGCACAGACCTCCGCCAAGCGCCACAATTCCCCCCATACAGTGTTTGTGTGTACGTTTTCCGATTCCTTGAGCATGTAAACATATGACTAGCAATTGGATTCACAAAGATTATTTGTTTATTTGACAGGGACAGTGCAATAAACACACAATTAATCAATGACAATCAATCTGATAGTGATAGGATTAGTGGTTCAGTAGTAAAAGCATTGCCTCCTTGGCGGAGGTAATAAACTGAAGTGTTGCTGTTGTGTCCATCTGCTCCACTGACGGATGCAAATTGGGTAGACAGGTTTTAACAACCATCACAACAACCCAGTACCCAAACTCAGTGTAAATGGTGTAGAGATTGAAAGGGTATCTGAAACTAAATTCCTTGGAGTAATAATTGATAACAAACTGTGTTGGAAGTCACATATTAATTATATTAAAGGTAAAGTATCCAAATCAATTGCAATATTACACAGAGTGAAATATTTGCTGAATCAACCCACACTATACACCTTGTATCATTCATTAATACTCCCATGCATGACATATTGTAATGAAGTATGGGGAAATACATATAAAACAAACATATATCCAGTCTTTATGCTTCAAAAGAGAGCTATTAGAATAATAAACCAAGCAGCTTACAGGGAACCAACAAACCCACTTTTTCTTAAACAAAAAACTCTCAAGTTGAAAGATCTGGTTGACTTTAAAACCGCAATAATAATGTTCAAAGTGAAGAATCTATCACTGCCCGCAAATATCCAAAAGTTGTTCCAAACAAGGGAGAAACGATATCACTTCAGAGGAACATGTATATTTCAAAAGCCTACAGTGAGAACAACCACCAAGCAACACTGTGTTTCAGTGCAAGGAGTCAGATTATGGAACAATTTTGGACCTGAACTAAAATCATGTACAACGCTTGGACAATTTAAACAAAAACTAAAGGAAGAAATATTCCAAACATATTTACAAGACGACATGTAAACTGACATAAGGATTGACATATCCAGCCTGTGTTGTGTTGTAGCTTAGTTTTTTTTTTTTTTCTCTGTGACATTTTGTCTTAGATTTGTTTTGAATTGTAATCGCTCTTGTCTTGTTTTCTCTTTTTTCTCTTTTGAATTCTTGGATGGAATATGGGTGGGCAATATAAGCTGCGGCTTCAGCCATCACCCATTTCGGATAACTCACGTGGAATTGTATAGTAGAAGGAGTCTTTGTCAAATTTGACGTTGTTGTTATATTATACAGTTTCTTTTAACCTGTACTGTACTATCCGAAATAAATTCATTCATTCATTCATTCAAGGTGGTAAATCCCTGATGCAGTCACTTTTAGCATTAGAGTGAGACATATCAGGTGCAGCATTACTGGCGCCGGGATTCCTCTCTGTTCCGGAGCCGCAGGACAAAAGAAGGTGCGATAATGGTTGCCGTGGGTTTTATTGGGTTTGCGGTCTGCGGAAAAAAGAGGATTTGGAAGCCTCCCCCGGCAGAGAGCTGGTTTTTGCGCAGCCCCTATGGCTGGCCGGGGAATTTCTGCCAAATAATCCGGCGCCGGACAGCTGCCCGTGTCAGCTTTTGCAGCGTAGTGCAAACACAGGCACTCTGGCGAGCCCTGTTTTCTGTGTGCTTTTGTGCCTAAAACTTTGAAGAAGGCGGAGTTTGTGTTCATCACACACGACGACCAGCGCCCTCTATTGCGCCTGCGCACATGTTGAAAATGGCTGTATGTCACAGTGTTGAAAAATGCTTTAAAAAATTCCTGTATCCAGACGGTGAAACGGATCACCCCCTAAATTTAATCAGTTCTTCCTTGTACCATTTCCAACAACGCCTGAAAGTTTATGGAAATCCATCCCAGACTTTTTGAGTTATCTTGCTAACCAACAGACAAACAGACAGACAGACAAACAGACAGACAGACAAACACACAAACTCTGGCAAAAACATAACCTCCTCCTGGCCTTTTCGGCCTGGCGGAGGTAATAATAATAATAATAATAATAATAATAATAATAATAATAATAATAATAAGGACATGAATGCATAAAAGAACAACTGACAACTAGGAACATGTCCTAGACCAACATACAGTGAAATAAACACACAACACTGGGAAAATACAGGAAATAATCAGAAATAAATTAAGAGCCTGAGCATGGTCACACACAGTGCTCAGCCTCGTGACATCCTGTATGAAGAAACTAGGTGCAGGAATTGCTCAGCAGTAATTTTAGCCCATTCTTCCACACAAACTGTGTTAAAATTTGAAGGTTCTGTGGGTGTCTTCTATGAGCTCTGATCTTCAGTTTGTTCGGTAGATTTTCAGTGGGATTCAGGTCAAGTGACTGACTGGGCAATTCTAGCTGCTTTATTTTCCTTCTCTGGAGGCAGTTGAGAGTCTCCTTGGCTGTGGGTTTGGGATAATTGCCTTGTTGAAATGTCAATCCTTGTTTCATCTTCAGCACCTTGGCAGATGGCAAAAGGTTCTTTTCAAGGGTGTCTCTTTAAATTTGTCCATTCATCTTTCCTTCAATTATAAGAAGTCTGCCTGTGCCATGTGCTGAAAAAGTCCTCCACACCATGATGCTCCAACCTCCAAACTTCACTGTTGGTATTGTTTTTTTGTTTTTTTTTTGGCTGATGTTCAGTTCCATTTCTCCTCCAAACATGCTGTGTGTTGTGGCATCCAAAAACTTCAATTTTGGTCTCATCTGACCAGACTATATTCTCCCAGTATTTTACTGGCTTGCCAAAATGTTGTGCAGCAAACTTTAAATGACCTTCAACATGCTTTTTATTCGGGAATGGAATCTTCCGAGGTTAGCGGGAATAGAGCCCATAGAGCCCATGTCTGTTGAATGTATTACTTATGGTTTTCTTTGAAACAGCAGTTCCCGCTAACTCCACATCTTTCTGGAGCTCTCCACAAGTGGTCTTTGGCTCTTGAGTAACTCTTCTGATTATTCTTTTGACTCCTCTGTAAGACATCTTGCAAGGAGCTCCTGGTCGTGGCCAGTTTATGGTAAAATGATGTTCTTTCCACTTCCGAATTATTTCTCCACAGTGCTCACAGGAACATTCAGCAGTTTAGAAACGTGCCTTTCACCAATGCCATCGTTATGTTTTGCAACAATAAAATTGCAAAGGTCTAGAGAGAGCTCTTTGCTTCTACCCATCATGAGTTCTTTGTGGTGTGAGAATCTGATTTTCACAGACCTTTTTAAAGGCTATGAGTCAGGACTTAATCAGCTAAAATTAATTTGCATTGATGGAGGATGGGGTGGCTTCCTAAATTCTGATGGATTTCAGTCTGTAATGGTCTGCTCTAGCTGCCTATTCCCTTCAGCTGCGTGCACACCTGCTCCTCATTACGGCCAGAGCTATATTAACCACGCTGCCCTGGGATCAGTGTGGAGTCATCTTTCTACACTCCAGGAGACCTTCTCTCGCCTTCATTGTCGTTCCTAAGTTTCCAGCCTCAGCCAACCTTTGTCCTCGTTTCCAGCCTCCTGCCTCCGGCGTCTGAAAGAGCCTCCCTCCAGCTCAAGTAAGCCTCGCTCATTCCTCTAATTCCTCTCTCAGTCCCCTGTGCATAGGCGGAGCTCCATGGTGGCCGATCTCTCCCTTTCTGTGGCGGCGGTCCTCCTTCCTTCCTGGCGGTGGACTAAGCCGCACTACTCATCCTTCACACGTCCACCTCCTTCAGCTGCAAACGGGATCTGTGAACACTGTCCTCCTGGCCATAGCCGTTGAGCTGAACCTGAGCCACTCTACATCTCCACGAACAGTAAGCCTTGAACTAAACTGCACATTCCCATCTGTTATTGCCTCTAATGGTCCCCGCTTCTGTTTGTCCCTAGGGTTGCCAGGTTGAACGGTGTTCTGCTGTCCCCCAGCTGCTACAGATTACACACCCACGCACTCACACACACTCGTTGTTAATAAACTTAATTGTATCTATTCTTGAGTCGGAGTCTATTCACTGGGTCTATTAACCATGTCAGTACGACTCCGCCAAAACAACCCAGCTGACAGCGCATTTGTGCGCAAAGTTAACAACCTGGAGACTTGAATAGATCAATTAGCTTATCAACAGCAGATTATCCTCACTCAATAAGCCGTTAATGGACTGGTTGGATCGCCTGGCAGGTCCGCAGGCGTTTCCTCCGGCTCCTCCGGGCCCAAGCAGCTCCTCTGCTCCCGCTAGCTCCCCATCCGGCCAACCTGGGCAGGGGCCTCCTTCCCGGCTAACCCCTATTCTCACTCCCACCCATTTTAGTGGTAAACTAGGGTAGGCTAGGGGATTCATTATGCAGTGCAAGATAGTTTTTCCGCGGGTGCCCGGGGACCTCCCCACAGATCACAGCCAGATTGGCTACATAATTAACTTATTAGAGGGGCAAGTGTTAGCATGGGCATACGCCGTTATGGCTAGGGCGAACTATGCTAGCTTGTCATATAATCAGTTTGTCTGTGAATTTAACAAAGTGTTTGACCACTCCGACCGCGATAGTGTGTTTACCTCCCGGTTGCTGAATTTGAGACAGGGAACTAAGTCCGTGGCAGACTATGCCGTCAACTTCCGGGTGGTGGCCACAGAGGTGGGGTGGGAGGTGGGACTTTGCAGCATCTTCACCAGAAGTCTTTGCCTAGCCTGCGGGATGAGTTAGCATGCTTAGAAAAGCCAAGTAGACTAACCAAATTAATTTTCCTGGCCATAAGCCTCGACAACAGACTGAGGGAATGGGCAGCGGAACGTAATACTTCCGGTCGCTCGGGTGCCCAATATCGCCACGCCCCCAAGCCTTCCCTATTGGCCTTACCTCCCTCTGATTCCCCCGGAGGCCCCAGAACCTATGGTAGTGAGACATTCCAGGTTACCGCTAGAGGAGAAACAGCACAGCCACGAGTTGGGGTTGTGCCTATACTGTGGGAGCGAGGAGCATGAGGTGGCGTCATGCCCTCTACGGCCAAAAGGGGGAGTCCATGCATCGCAGTAGGGGGACTCACGGACTCACCTCAATCTAATCCCCTCTCCAGGTTTCATCTTCCTATCCGTTTAATTCACAATCAAAAGGAAATAGTCACACACACATTGATTGATTCGGGGGTGGAGCAGAACTTTATCTTGAGGGATCTGGCAACCCGGTTGGGTCTCCCCTGTCAATCGCTGAGAGCCCCACTCAAACTCATCGCTTTGTCCAAAGCCCCCCCTTGTCACAGTATCTCAGTAGACCGCCCCAGTGTCTGGCATCATATCTGGTAATCATCAGGAGGAATTGAGTTATTTTGTGTTGCTGGTCTCCTCTTCCCCGGTGATTCTCGGCTATCCCTGGTTACGCCTCCATAATCCTTCTATCACCTGGCGCTCCGGGAACATGGTGTCTTGGAGCTCGTTCTGTCTCGGTGCCTGTCTTCTATCTGCCACTTGCTCGCCATCCATGCCCCTGGGTGCTTCTGTCACCCCTCCCCCCGATCGGTCCAAAGTTCCTCCTGAGTATCATGACCATGGGGCTGCCTTCAGTAAGACCCAGCCCCCCCCCCCCCACTGCCCATATGACTGCGCCATCAACCTCTGTGCTGGAGCCCCGCTGCCGTAAAGTCGTCTTTACAGCCTGTCACCTCCAGAGCAGGAGGCCATGGAGGCTTATATTAAAGAATCTTTAAACTCTGGCATAATTTGGCCATCATCCTCAGTGGTGGGTTTTTTTTTTTTTGTTTTTTTTTTGTTGGCAAGAAGGACGGCTCACTGAGGCCATGCATTGACTTTAGAGAATTAAATAACATCACCATCAAGGACAAATACACCCTTCCTCTTATTAATACGGAGTTCAATTCCCTCCAGGGGGCCTTCTGGTTCACCAAGCTGGACCTCCGTAACACTTGCCATCTGGTGCGGATCCGGGAGGGTGACGAATGGAAGACGGGGTTCCAGACCCCCAGCGGACACTTCGAGTACCTGTTAATGCCGTTAGGACTGACCATTTCCCCCGCTGTATTCCAGCGCTTGATCAACGACGTGCTGAGGGATTTTTTGGGTGTTCTTGTTTTTGTTTATCTTGATGACATATTGATTTTTTCACAGTCTTTGGATAAGCATCGGGTGCATGTGAGGCAAGATTTGCAGCGGCTCCTGGAAAATAAGCTAGTCGTCAAGGCTGAGAAGTGCAAGTTCCACGCCTCCAAGACTTCCTTCCTGGGCTTCATTATCTCCCATAATAAGATCATCCCAGACTGCAGCAAGGTAAAAGCGGTGGTTGAATGGCCCACTCCCTCTTCCTGGAAACAGCTTCAGCAGTTTTTGGGGTTCGCCAATTTCTACCGCTGCTTCGTGCAGAATTATAGTATTATTGCTCTCCCCCTGACACATCTCACTTCTCCCAAGGTCCCTTTCCGGTGGACGGAGGAGGCGGCTGCGGCCTTTGCGGCCCTCAAGGAGAGGTTCTCTGATTCCCCCATCCTGGCTCAGGTGGACCCCGCACTCCAGTGCCTGGTGTAGGTGGACGCCTCGGACTCGGGGGTTGGAGCCATTCTTTCACAGCATTCCCTCGGTGGATGGCAGGATTCAACCATGTGCTTTCTTCTCTCGTCGGCTGTCCCCGGCTGAGCGAAATTATGACATTGGTGACAGAGAACTTCTGGCGGTCAAGCTCGTGCTGGAGGAGTGGCGCCATTGGTTGGAGGGGGCCTCTCAGCCATTTGTGGTCTGGATGGACCACAAGAACCTGGAGTAGCTCAGGACAACAAAGCGCCTGAACACGTGCAAGGCCCGCTAGTCCCTGTTCTTTGGACGCTTTGACTTTAACATCACGTACCACCCCGGGTCCAAGAATACCAAACCAGATGCTCTATCCAGACAATTCACCTCAGATGCTACAGAGGTAACAGAACATTCTCTTCTTTCTCCTTTATGTATTGTAGCATCATCTTGCTTTGGCTCATCAATAAAATTATTCTTCAGCTTAAAGACATTGTTTCACCCAGGAAAAGGACAGTCAAAAAACTGCTCTTTCATTCCAGGACCACAGCCGAACTAACATTCATTTGTTAAACCAGTCTCCAGAATCCCTCCTAATGCATTTCCTCTTGAACATTTTATTGGTACATTTTACCAATATGTGGGCACCCTCTCGTGGGGCATCAGAGAGAAGGTCCTGAAGGCACAGGATACCGAGGCAGACCCGGGCGGGGGACCAGTGGGGAGGCTGTTCATCCCATCAGCCGTTTGGGGTGAGGTCATCCATTGGGCCCATGCTTCCAGGTTCTCGTATCACCCTGGGAGGGTTCGCACAGTGGCGCTTCTCCAGAGGACATTTTGGTGTCCTTCGCTTCAGAAGGACATCAGGGAGTACATCCGCGCCTGCCCCCAGTGTGCCGCTGGCAAGACGTGCTCTTCTCCTCCAGCCGGGCTGCTCCACCCCCTCCTTACTCCCGGCAGGCCCTGATTCCATGTGGCATTGGACTTTGTCACCAGTCTCCCACCTTCTAATCACCATACAGTTATTCTCACCATTGTCAACAGGTTTTCCAAGGCTGCTCACTTCATTCACCTGCGGGGGCTGCCTACAGCGAAGGAGACGGCGGACCTGCTTGTCCAGCATGTGGTGAGACTACAGGAGATTCCCCTGCACATCGTCTCCGACCGGGGACCTCAGTTCATCTCCCAGGTTTGGAGGTCTTTTTGCAGCGCCCTTGGGGCTACAGTGAGCCTATCATTTGGTTACCATCCACAGAGCAATGGGCAATGTGAGTGGGCTAACCAAGAGCTGGAGGCTGTGCTGCGTTGTGTTGCCACCGCCAACCCGGCATCATGGAGTACGCATCTCTCGTGGATTGAATACGCCCACAACATGACTGTCTCCTCGGCTATCAGCATGTCTCCATTTGAGGCCTCGCTGGGATACAATCCCCCACTGTTTCCTGAGAAGGAGGGGGACAGCGCCGTCCTGTCCATCCAGGCTCACCTGAGGTGCTGCCGGCAGTTGTGGAGAGCGACCTGAACCGTGCTACGGCGCATTGCAGAACACAATTCCACGGTTGTCAACCGCCGCAGGACACCAGCCCCCCCCACCCACCCACCCACCCACCAGGTGGGTCAGCAGGTATGGCTATCCACCAAACATATTTACCTGAAAGCAGAGACTAAGAAGATGTCCCAACGGTTCATTGGGCCTTTTGCCATCTCTCGCATTATTAATCCTGTGTCTGTGCGCCTAGCTCTCCCCCCCTCCCTCCGCATCTGTCCTACATTCCACGTTTCTCAGCTCAAACCCTTCTGTTCCAGCCCTCTGTGTCCCCCTCCCAGGTCTCCACCCCCGCCAATGTTGATTGACAGCGACCCGGCATGGAAGGTCAATGCCATCCTGGACGTCCGTCGCCGGGGTCACAGCCCGTACCTGGTGGACTGGGAGGGCTACGGGCCGGAATGGAGGTTAAACACTTATTCCCTATGTCATTCCACTTTATTAAATAGAACTTTTTTTGTGAACACAGTTGCCTTGGTTTCTTTGTATGTATGGATTACTTGGGTTATTACTGATATCTGCTGAAAATCTCAGGTCGTGTTAAATACTTATTTCCCCACTGTAGCTGCAAGCGGTGACCATCTGGTTCCAAGCAGATGTAGACTTCAAGTTTTTATATTGCTTAACAACAGTATTTGAAACCTAAGGTCTGCTACACATTAGTTTTTAAAGCAGCATTATGTAACTTTTTTGTTCCTTGTAGTAACATTGAAAAGGCCACAACCACGGCAACCATGATGCCAGTACCAGCAGACAACCACAGGGCTTTTTGTTGTTGCTGGCTAAAATCATGCCTTGTGATTCACTGCTGGGACCAAGGCCACATCTGCTGTTCCCCCAGTAATCATACAAAGAGCTGTTGCTGGCAATGTGGGCCCACTCATGTTATGGAGGAAGTCACATTCACACAGGTAAATGCAGTGCATCTTCAAAATAATTTAGTAAACCTTATTTTGAGGTGACAATCTTATATAATGTTGCTTTAAAATGGACAGAAGAGGTATGCTGTACTTCAGAAGAATGGGATTTCCCTGAAAAGATTTGAACCTCAGACCTCCTGCATACAGACACTCGTCTTAACCACACCACCATACAATGCTCTCATGTGCATTTCTGATCACACTGTACAATTTCAAGTTTCCACTTATTACCATTTCTGCTCCCCATGGACTTTTAGCGGAGAAAAATAAAAATATGAATCACAGTTTTCCCGCAGCACAGGTGCTTGGAACTCTAATAATTAGACCACCAGTGAAATAGCATGATGCATAGCTTGTAAAATGTCCAAGTGTGTTATCAGGGATATAGTAACTCCTGGAATGCCGAATGCCAAATCAAAACTGTACACTTAGAACTGTTATATAACAATTATACATTCAGTACAAGGGATACATATAGTATAAGATGGACTTGAATCTGCCATGAAAAGTCATGCATGCTCAACAGATCTCCATAGAATGAAATAAAATGATAAATAAAACATTTATTTTATTGGTAAACAAAGAAATACAATTCACAATAATTAAAACTGGGCTAATTGTATCAGCAGAGACTTGCAATTTACCTTCAAAGATGTAAGACATCAATACTACTACACTGTGTATTAAGCTGCAGAGAAATATTCCTTTAATGGAAAACAAATGAAGCAGCGTTGGCGAGAGACTTTTGATTGGCTCTGTTAATACTTCTTTGGACTGCTTGGGGAGAGGTGCAACAGCTGGGTGATGAAAACTGGGCTAATCTCATCGAGAGGTTGCTCAACCGTAGGTTTCATTAAACTCTGGAAGGCTGATTCAGAGAAAAATGCACTTTTTGTTGATTAACCTCTGCAATAAACTTCACATCAACTACAATCAACTCAAAGTAATTTTGTGTGTTTTGTGTAGAAGTGTACCAGTATGATACATCATGTTTTATAGACGTTAAATTGTATATGTGGACAAGAGTGGGTAAAAGCAATCATGTTCATGGCTGTTGTTTTCATCCACAACATCATTTTAAATTTAGCAGGGGACTCTTTTGCTGTGACTGTGTACTAAGCCTGAGGCTTTCAACTAAAGAGAGAGCAAATGTATCAGCAAAGTCCAAACCGTGGCATTTCCCAGTGCGCTAATGAGAAACAGGTTATTTCTACACAATATGGTGTGTGTATAACGAGACACTGTGGCAGACTTGTCAGTTGAAAAGTGATTACATTGCACAACAAGGGAGTTTCTTATTATGCATAGCCTCTGGTAAAATAACCCATATTTTCTGTAAACCTATGGAGTACAAAGGATTTCTCAGAACGTGTCAGAATCTTCATGGAAATGCCTTCCCTTGGTTGCAAACACTGACTGACCTTTTGAGCTTTTTCTTTTTACGGGAAGCATGAAATCAAATCATGTCCAATTTGACAGGGGGAATGGGTTTGCCTTGTTCCTGCTCGTCGATTTTATCGCTTCAAACTTTCTCTGCCATCTGCGACTGTGCATCTTGCAGGGTCGGCCTGTGCCTGGATCTTGTTCTCACTTGATTAAAATGGCGAATGCACAGACGAGAGCTGGTGTTTGCTGTCCAACTTGGCTTGAAGCAGTTGAATTTTTAAAAGTTCAGCCTCAGACATACAGACATTAACAACCCACATGCAGTCTGTCTCCTCACAGGATGCTGTGAAGATGGTCAAATGGTGGAGCATATTAAATAGGAGATGCTCATCAGAAACTGAAGGAACATACTGATAAAGATAAACTTCCAACTTACACTGTAAAAGTGGATAGGATGAGAACATTCTAAATTTGATGTCCCTCAGAACCCCCTATGAACTGTGTAAAACAGTGATAGATCAGTGGAGAGTACCATTAGTCTTTCTATTATTCAGGCTACCCTGATTCTCCTAGACAGGTGAGTTGATGTCCTGAAATGGTTGATTTGATTGTATAGGTAAAGCTACAGTCACAAAGACTCTTACGAATGATGAGTTTATAAGAATCTCCCAGTTCCTACGAATTCTGGAGTTTGCCGACATTCATGGAGGGGGGCATAGCTTCTTACGCCCTTCTTAGGAAGTTAGTATGTCTGCTGGTCACTTCACAAGAGCGACTTGAGGAATTTGTGAGAAATGAGGTGCTCATTCACTTCCGCTTCTGAGAGAGAGCAGACGCTTTTCTTCCCTCTCCCTCCTAATCCTCTCCCTTCTGATCCCAGCTTGCAATGTCACTCTTCTCCTGGCTGAATCTTAATCCAAATGGAAATTATGGATCTGGAAAGCGACTTATATGCGATTGTCACCACTTTAAAAAGTAGAAGATCGGGTCAGGGGGAACCCAAGGGAGACTCATGGTATTGGAATTCATGTGTCTGTGTGATTCGACTGAGATTGAACTGATCACAGGATCTTCTGTTTGGCCCCTGGAGTTTTCCTAGTGTATCGAAATTATCTGGGTGAGCTAATCAAATGCGGACCCCGGCGTAGCTCCCTTAACAAATTCAACAATTCGTCCAGCTGGGGGGAGCACTGACTGTCAGCGGCAGGATTAACATGGAATTTACTATCTGGCATGCATTGAAGAGAGAACGAACTCTCTGGACATGTTTTACCTATGTTTCGGTAGGTGGATAACATCTGTGGATCGCTGAGTGCTCTCCAGAGAATGATCTAAAGTATGATTCAAGCCTGTATGAAATTGAAGCACAGAATCGAAGAGAGAGAAATTTTTTATTCTCTGAGTGCACTGTGCAGATTTGACCTTGTGTTTTGGTGCCTTTGTTTACATTCCTCCTCGATGAAGATAACGCTGGGAAGTGGCTTATGTCTACCCATACATCAACAATCAGTTGTTGTCGTCAGCGGATTGGTCTCTCAAGGACATTGCCCATGTGCCTTCTGCAAGGAAGAGGAAAAGAGAGACAGACTCTGATCTTTGACTTGTTTATAAGTCACATGATTATAACATCTATCCACTGCCTGGAGGCGCCCTCTGCTGCTCACTAACAACTGTTACACTCACACTACACAATGACATGCAAATATACACACACTGCTCTCCCTCCCTCTGCTGTGTGATTGTATCTATTGTCTGCTAATGTGCATAGAGGGTTTTTTTCTGTGTAATCAAAATTTGGCTCATGAGCTTATATGAGCTTATACGAGCGTGATTCTGATAACTATGTTTTTTCTCTCTGCCTATTGTGTTTCCCCCCCCCCCCCTTCCCCCCTTTACCCCCACTGCAGACAGGCGCCTATGGCTGCCGTGTCATTGGATGCGCCTAATGTGCGCGCCCAATGTCAAGTCAAATTCCTTGTGTGTTTACTTGTAAATATACTTGGTAATAAAGCTGATTCTGATTCTGATTCTGATTCTGATTCCATCATTGTTGCAGTCTCAAGCTCGATTGAACACTAAAATTGGAACTTTGCTTCATGTATGAACAAATTGTTTAACCTCTGCCAAGTTTCACCACCCCCAACAGGATCCAGCTTTGATGGAGGACCATATGCAGCACCCCTACCCCCTCTCTTCCTTTCAACACAGATCCCTGACATGGAGAAGAGAAAGCAGGAAACAAACTCCCCCATTGAGACATTATTTTACAACCACCGCAGTAAAACTCCTGCAGAACAGGAAAAGTTCCTAATGACTTCCTAAATGTGCTTACAATGTTGCTGCATTATTTGTTGTCATAAATGTTTTATTTATGCATGCTTTTCTTACTTATGAAGCTTCATAGATTAGAAAATTCAGATGGAGGTATTTTGATAATGTGTGTCTAGTTGTTTTAAGTTTCTGTTTGATGACTGTCTCACTTCTCCATTGGGACGAGTGAGTTTACCAATGCGGGCAGTGAGATCATCATGCAAAACCCTGAATGGCCGACCCCTCAGGACCGCCCTGTGGGTAGGGGCCATTACCCCTTTATCACATGTCTCTTCCTATTTGGGACTGCTAAGCTTGCCATCTGGCTGACGAGGAAAAATCGGGCAACCAATGCTGGCAATGTGGATCCTGTGTCTGCTTTCAAGGTCTTGTTGACAGTCAGACTCCGGGTGGAGTTCTCTTACTATCAAATGGTAGACAATCTGGAGGCGTTCATCAATAGATGGGCTGTAGGGAATGTTTTGTGTTCAGTGGGTAAGGGGGATGAGTTATGTTTGCACTTTTGAGATGTGACACACTTGGACAACTGATATTGGTCTTTCTGCAATTTTGAAATGTGCAATAAAGCCTTTTTTTAAAAGTCAAAGTCTACCCAGAATTCTCTCTCTTTCTCTCTCTCTCTCTCTCTCTCTCTCTCTCTCTCTCTCTCTCTCTCTCTCTCTCTCTCTCTCTCTCTCTCTCTTTTGCTGCTGTTTTCTGAGGAGAAAGGTCATCGGCCCGCTCTCTCTCCTCAGAGACATGAAGGCTTCTAATCCAGCTCTTATCTGACTGAAGGTAACACTTGAAGCTTTCACTTTTTTAAGCACGATTTAACTACCTGAGCTTTGATGCTTTTTGGATTTTTCTTTAAAACTTCATCACCTTCTCTAGCAATTCATGACTAGTGGAATGAATCTTCAATTTTTATCTTTTCTAAAGCCAACCAAGCCATGATTTTCTTCATAAAGAAAATTTTCTTCACTGGAGGGCGGACCCATGTAACTCCTTCGGGCTGAGCCCGGCCGGGTCCCATGGGTGGAAACCCAGCCACCAGATGCTAGCCTTCAAGCCCCTCCCCCAGGCCTGGCTCCAGGGTGGGGCCCCGGTAACCCCATACCGGGCGGGGTACACTGAATCCTTGATATAGAATTTATCATGAGAGTCTGTTGGATCGTTCTTAGTCTGGCCCTTCACCCAGGACCAGTTTGTCTTGGGTGAACCTATCAGAGGCAAATTGCCCCAGACAACATAGCTCCTGGGATCAATGGGGCACGCAACCCCCCCCCCCCCCCCACCACGATAAGGTGACGATCCATGAGGGGGAAGCTTAACTTACCAACTGCCAAATTCTTAAGTTTAAGTCTTTGTTCATAAGAGTTTCCACCTCTATAAAATGTGGATGATGCCCCAACTAGTGTTAGAAATGAGGTAATGCAAGAATTATTAAGTATCATTAATTCCAGTAATTTATTATTAAAAATCATATACATATCAGTGGTGTCCCCACCTCATGATAATGCTACATCATATTGGTCTGTGTTGGTTTGAAATTTATCATATTCAACGTATCGCTGAAAATGTGCAGCCAAGCTACATGTCTTGATTTCAAATTGTGGCCCAATTGATTTTGTAATTGAATAGCCCTGCAGTAGAAGATGGATGGATGTATGGATAAAATTATGTCATCACCTAATTTTTAAAACTCTCTCCATCAAAATGATGAGCAAAGAGATTTGCCAGATGATAATTAACAAAATAAATCAAGAAGAAAAGGCAATATGAGGAGGCTTTGCTCATGGATTCATCGTGGGTGTGAATGGGCAGAGATATTGCTGTGTGGGCTTGGTAATGTCTGTCTCCCCAAAATGGGGAAGTAAAAAAGTTTATGAGCCATTGTTTTAAATGAACAGAAGAAAAAAAAAAAAAAATCAGACACTACAACAACCATTCTCTGGAATTTTAAAGCTGACATGGGATTCACCTGCCAAACAAGAATAAATACTACAGCTCCTCAGCTCTAGCATCTATTCTTTTTTTTTTAAGCAGCCTACTTTGTACATTTAGTTCTTTTAACAGCCTATTAATACAGTCTTACCATGCAAAACATACCTGACAACACTTCATGCATGCTGTCACTGCTGCTTCCACTAGTGGCTCCATTACTCTTGCTCTATGCTCTATCACTTGCAGAGAGTGGGACTTAGGTTTCAATTAGAACTCCCTCTTCTGAAGGACTCTATAATTGGATCTAAGAATGTGGTTCCAAACGTGATATAAATAAATAATTATGACAATAATGATTTTTGGAAATGGACTGGCTGGCCACAGTGGACAAGGGGGTGTGCCGCACGCACCCTGTGGGCCACCAGTTGCCCATCCCTGGAATAGATGATTAGTACCAGTTAAGTGCTTGGAGTGGTCTTTGAGGCTAGAAAAAGTGGAATATACTGTAAGTACAGGTCCTTATCCCTTATCTGTGAGTAAATCACCTCAGTGGTACATACTTACTGACCACAGTTGCTAATCTATCTATAAAGGCACAAAATATGTGTGTGTGTGTGTCTGTCTGTCTGTCTTTCTGTCTGTCTCTTCCACGCATATCTCTTGAACTGTTCGTCAGACTAACCAAAGATTTTATGTGTTTTGCTGAGGTTACAAGGGTGTGCATCTCCGGGTTTGGAGTTACTCAGTGAAAATAAGTATTTTTTATCAATAAAAGTTTAGCCACCACTTTGCCACCACTTTTTCACTTCATGCCCCAGCTTCGGGAAGAGCGGGCATGGTTTCAGATTGACTTCATGTTGATTGGATAATACGTGGCATCACGGCCATGCTGATTGGAAAATACACAGCATCAATGTCATGATTCAGGATGCCGTCTGTTGTCTCTGTCTCCCAAATTACTTATGCCCCACAGCTGCTGCAGCTTCACCAGCCGCTTCTCATTTGGGCAGCCATTAAATAGAGAGTAGAGCTTCACTTCTTCACGGGGACATTCGACTTCACACGCTACAGCCGACAGCTCCTCAAAACAGACTCTTCCTCTCCTCCAACGTGGGAAACCCTAAGCTCAAAAGTTCTTTCTCCCTGCCTCATCATTTCTATGTTGTCCTCCACTTACCTGTGCACAGGTGGACCATCCTCCTGGCGGACATAGGATTCATTCGCCCAGCGTTTCCGGATCTTCTTTCGTCCCGACGGACTCAGGACTCAGTCCTCCCGATGGGAGGGAGGCCCTGTCACCAGCTCAACATCTGTAAGTGGACATTAATTAACTGTTCAGTGCTTTCACATCTACTCCCTCAACTAAGGAAAGTCTCAGCTCTTCACTGTAAATACAGTGGTGTGAAAAAGTGTTTGCCCCTTCCTGATTTCTCATTTTTTTGTATGTTTGTCACACTTAAATGTTTCAGATATTCAAACACATTTAAATATTAGAAAAAAGATAACACAAATAAACACAAAATACAGTTTTTAAATGAAAGTGCTTATTATTAAGGATAAAAAAAAGAAAAAAAATCAAACCTGCATGGCCCTGTGTGAAAAAGTGATCCCCCCTGAAACATAAATTAATTGTGGTTTTATCACATTTTTTGAAAGCTGAGTTCAATTTCTCTAGCAACACCTAGGTCTGATTACTGCCACACCTGTTCTCAATCAAGAAATCACTTAAATAGGACCTGCCTGACAAAGTGAAGTAGACCAAAAGATCCTCAAAAGCTAGACATCATGCTGTGATCCAAATAAATTCAGGAACAAAAAAGAAACAAAGCAAATGAGATCTATCAGTCTGGAAAAGGTTATAAAGCCATTTCTAAAGCTTTGGGACTACAGCAAACTACAGTGAGAGCTATTATCCACAAGTGGTAAAAACATGGAACAGTGGTGAACCTTTGCAGAAGTGGCCAGATGACCAAAATAACCCCAAGAGCGCAGCAAGGACTCATCCAAGAGGTCACAAAAGACCCCACAACAACATCCAAAGAACTGCAGGCCTCACTTGCCACAGTTAAGGTCAATGTTCATGGCTACACCAAAAGAAAGAGACTGGGCAAAAATGGCCTTCATGGCAGAGTTCCAAGATGAAAACCACTGCTGAGAAAAAAAGAACATAAATCTCAGTTTTGCCAGAGAACATCATGATGATCCCCACGACCTTTGGAAAAATACTCTGTAGACTGACGAGACAAAAGTTGAACTTTTTAGAATGTGTGTGTCCCATTAAATCCGACGTAAAAGTAACACAGCATTTCAGAAAAGGAACATCATACCAACAGTAAAATATGGTGGTGGTAGTGTGATGGTCTAGGGCTGTTTTGCTGCTTCAGGACCTGGAAGACTTGCTGTGGTAAATGGAACCATGAATTCTGCTGTCTAGCAAAAAATCCTGAAGGAGAATGTCCGGCCATCTGTTCGTTACCTCAAGCTGAAGTGCACTTGGGTTCTGCAGCAGGAAAATGATCCAAAGCACACCAGCAAGTCCACCATTGAATGGCTTAAGAAAAGCAAAATGAAGACTTTTGAGTGGCCTGGTCAAAGTCCTGACCAGAATCAAATTGAGATTCGGTGGCATGACCTTAAAAAGGCGGTTCATGCTCGAAAACCCTCCAATTTGGCTGAATTACAACAATTCTACAAAGATGAGTGGGGCAAAATTCCTCCACAGTGCTGTAAAAGACTCATTGCCAGTTATTGCAAACACTTGATTGCAGTTGTTGCTGCTGAGGATGGCCCAACTAGTTATTAGGTTTAGGGGGCAATCGCTTTTTCACACAGGCTAATGTAGGTTTGGATTTTTTCCCCTAATAATAATCACCTTCATTTAAAAACTGCATTTTGTGTTTATTTGTGTTATCTTTGTCTAATATTTAAATTTGTTTGATGATCTGAAACATTTAAGTGTGACAAACATACAAAAAAATGAAAAACATACAAAAAAAAACATACAAAAAAATGAGAAATCAGGAAGGGGGCAAACATTTTTTCACACCACTGCATCTGCACCAGGATTTCCCTCACTCACCCATCATGACAGCCAGGAAGGGAACGAGGAACGCCTGTGGTTTCACAGCTTGCAGCTCTCTGACCCTTAAGGCAACAGTTCATTATGTCTGTGTCATTTTTTGTGCCACAGCTGCTCATCCCTCTCCTCTCTTCTCCCCTCAGGGTTGCCAGACTCTCCATGCACCTCAAGTTACTTTCTGCACAATAAATCATTGTTACACTTTCTGAGTGCGTAGTTTGCTTCTAGGTCTAAATAACCAAATCATGTCAATTAGGACCATGCTGATTGGATGATCTGTGACATTACAACCAGTCAGTAACCACAGTGTTGAGTGAGTGAAGTTGAGTTAAGTGAAAAATGGCTAATTTGACTAGAGAAAATAGCACTGAAGATTTAATGCTTAAAAAAGTTATACCATAAAGCTGCTGTGATTGCGTGAGTCTAAAGGATAATTCGACATATGTGGAGAACACACGGCGCGCGAGCAGACTGGCAGTAGGGACCAGGTCTGAGAAAGAAGACCAGTGTCCATCTTGCCTTGAGAGAGAGCAGTCACATTTTTCTTCCCTCCTCCCCTGCCTTCCTGATCTATTCCCAGCTTTTGCAATGTTGCGTTTTTTTCTGTGTTTAGTCGCTCTTCTTCTGCTGAATCTTAATCTAAATGGAAATTATGGATTTGGAAGCAGCTTAAATGTGCTATTGTCACTATTTTTCAACAAGAATTGGGCCAAGGGGGAGCCCAAGAATTGGAACCTACGAGGAGACTCATGGACATTGGAATTCATGCGTCTATTGAAACATTATTGGTTATGATCTCAGGACTTCTATTTTTGGCTGTGGAGTTCCCTGATGCATCAGAAATTGAAGGAAAGTGAGAGAGCTGATCAAGCGGACCCGGCAAGCTCCTTCATCAAATTCGACCAGTTGGGGAGGGCACGAGTAGCGGCAAACGGTGAACTGAATGACAGTGATTCAGTGAAGGAATACATCTGAAGCCCTGTGCTCTCTATGGAAAAACAGTTTAAGCCTGCATATATAATGGAAGCACAGAACTACACGGATGAGGACAAATTCTATTCTCTGAGTGCACTGTGCTGATTTGATTTGATTTGATTTGACCTTGTTTGCCCCGTGTTTACATTCCTCCTGACTGAGATAAGCGGAAGGATCGGCTCATGTCTACCCAAACAATCAACAATCAGTTGTTTGTCGTCAGCGGATTGGACCCTCTAGGACAATGCCCATGTGCCTTCTGCAAGCAAGAGAGAGAGAGAGATGGACTCTGGACTCTGGACTTGTTTATAAGTCACATGATTATAACATCTATCCACTGCCAGGAGGCGCCCTCTGCTGCTCACTAACAATTGTTACATTTACACTACACAATGCATACAACACTACATGCATACGATATACACACACTGCTCTCCTTCTGCGTGTGATTTGTCTACTAAATGTCTGCTAAATATGCATTGAGGTTTTTTTTGCCTGCAATCAAAATTTCGCTTACTCATTAAGCGTCAATTTGATAAAACATGTTTTTTTCTCTCGCCTATTGTGTCATATCCTTTCTTTTCTTTTTTTTTCCTTTCTTCTTTATGACTGGCGCCTAGCGGCTGCCCCGGCCTTGGATGCGCTCTGCAGAGCGTGCCCAAATGCCAAGTCACGTTTCATTACCTTGTATTCATACATGTGTAATGACAATAAAGTTGAATCTCAATCTCAATCTCAGTGTAGCTAACACAGAGAAGAAGCAGTGGCCCGACATGACCTGGGTCAAAGGCACACTAACTGAGGGCAATAAAAAAAGTTATTTTCAATAAAGAGAAAAAAAAATGCATGGAGTGTGCTTTTGCCGAAAGGCACAGTCAACAGCAAAGTGTGATTTATCATGGAAAACAGCTGAGCGCTGCGTTTTGAGTGATCAGCTGATTGGATCCACCTCTTCCGGTGTTCTGACATTTTGGCATATCTATCAGAACAACACTGGACAGCTGATTGTACAGACTGCAGTCAGAGGTAAAAAAAATATATATATATGGGGGAGGGCTAAACAGTAATTTGGATCTTTATCCTGTAGCTTGAAAGTGCTCAGATACATCCCCGACATGTCCTGTTATACGAACAAGTGTGTGTGTGTGTGTGTGTGTGTGTGTGTGTGTGTATGCGGTGGAGGCAGCAGCTGAGCAGAGCTCTGTATGGCTTTTACCTGTGAACCAACGCTGCAAATATGCCATTATAGGGTAGCTCCAAGTTAGAAACCTGTTCAGTAAGTTACATATATGTTCAAAGAGTGTTACTCATATGTAGTCAGGTGGTAAATTTTTTCTCAAGAAAACCCCTAATTAAATACATTGTTTTTTCCTGCGTCATGAGTTTGCCTATACCTGTTTTGGTCACTAGGTGGAATGTTTCCATTATTCATTCACCTAAAACGTGATGATGGCTCATGTAGATGCCCAGGGAAAATCCAGAAGTGAGGGAACACAGTCATTCATGGGGCTGCACGGTGGCGCAGTGGTTTAGCACTGTGGCAGGACAGTTTTACCCTCGGCCGGGGGATCGCGGGGATCATGAGATCGTGGGTTCGATCCCAGCCCCCGACCAACAGTGAGCTGTATGGAGTTTGCATGTTCTCCCCGTGTTGCGTGGGTTTACTCCGGGATTTCTCCGGTTTCCTCCCGCATACCAAAAACATGTAGGTTTAGGGCGCTCACGCACGCAGCGACCGGCAGCCGGTGGCTTGTCACCAGACTGCAAACCAAATCTGCCTACGGGTACAAATAAGTAACCAAAAAAAAAAAAAAATTCTGCATGCTTTCTGCTCAGAGAATGGGAGTGACTGAAGCTGACGATGAGGGAAAATTGAATCATCTTATGGTGATATATGGAAAATTACATGAATACTTTTCTATATAGGTTTATTGCACCTCTGTGTATTTGTAATGATCCATGTACAGCCGTGGACAAAATTGTTGGTACCCCTCTGTTAATGAAAGAAAAATCCACAATGGTCACAGAAATAACTTGAATCTGACAAAAGTGGTAATAAATAAAAATTCTGTGAAAATTAACCAATGAAAATCAGACAATGCTTTTGAATTGTGGTTCAACAGAATTACTTTAAAAAACCAAACTCATGAAACAGGTCTGGACAAAAATGATGGTACCCCTAGAAAATATTGAAAATAATGTGACCATAGGGACATGTTCAACCAAGATGTGTCCTCTAATTATCATCACAGGTGTCTACAAACTTGTAATTAGTCAGTCGGCCTATTTAAACGGTGACAAGTAGTCACTGTGCTGTTTGTTGACATGGTGTGTACCACACTAAACATGGACCAGAGGAAGCGAAGGAGAGAGTTGTCTCAGGAGATTAGAAAGAAAATTAGAGACAAGCGTATTAAAGGTAAAGGCTATAAGACCATCTCCAAGCAGCTTGATGTTCCTGTGACTACAGTTGCACATATTATTCAGAAATTTAAGATCCACTGGACTGTAGCCAACCTCCCTGGACATGGCCGCAGGAGGAGACGGATAATACGAATGGTGTGGGGACCACGAAATGATGAGACTGGATTATTTCTCAGTATTGGTTTATTGCATTTCACGTCCCCAGCTCTCTCTCTCAGTCAGGAAAAAAAAAAAAAGAGGGAGAGCTGCGGTAAACCCCCACACATTTATACCAGCACATCAAAGACAGAATCACACACTCAAGTCAAATCCTTCTATTTACAATTAATCACTTCAGAGTCCTCTTTGCTCTTCCGTCTGACCCCAGGGGGTCAGACAACCCTTTCAGGATCTCGCCCCCTATCCTCTGTCTTCCTTCCAAGTCCGCAGGTGGTCCAGACCCATTGTCCATCTGAGGCGTGATGTCAATACACACTGCAAGCTTAAAGTCTTTCTGTGTTTGAGCCTATGCAGTCAAATATGTGAGCTACATAAGGTTACAATTATGGGCGCTACAATGGTAACAAAAGAGCCCAGAACAACCTCTAAACACATTCAAGGTGAACTCCAAGGTCAAGGTACATCAGTGTCAGATCGCACCATCCATCGTTGTTTGAGCCAAAGTGGACTTCATGGGAGACGACCAAGGAGGACACCACTGTTAAAAACAAATCATAAAGAAACAAGACTGGAATTTGCCAAGCTGCATGTTGACAAGCCACAAAGCTTCTGTGAGAATGTCCTATGGACAGATGAGACAAAACTGGAACTTTTTGGCAAGGCATATCGGCTCTATGTTCACAGACGCAAAAATGAAGCATACCAAGAAAAGAACACTGTCCCTACTGTGAAGCATGGAGGAGGTTCTGTTATGTTCTGGGGCTGCTTTGCTACATCTGGCACAGGGTGTCTTGAATCTGTGCAGGTTACAATGAAATCTCAAGATATCAAGGTATTCTAGAGAGAAATGTGCTGCCCTGTGTCAGACAGCTTGGTCTCAGTCGCAGGTCATGGGTCTTGGAAGAGGATAATGACCCAAAACACAGCTAAAAACACCCAGGAATGGCTAAGAGCAAAACACTGGACTATTCTAAAGTGGCCTTCTATGAATCCTGATCTAAATCCTATTGAACATCTGTGGAAGGAGCTGAAACATGTTGTCTGGAGAAGGCACCCTTCAAACCTGAGACAACTGGAGCAGTTTGCTCATGAGGAGTGGGCCAAAATACCTGCTGAGAGGTGCAGAAGTCTCACTGACAGTTACAGCAATCGTTTGACTGCAGTGATTGCCTCAAAAGGTTGTGCAACAAAATATTAAGTTAAGGGTACCGTCATTTTTGTCCAGGCCTGTTTCATGAGTTTGTTTTTTAAAATAATTCTGTTGAACCACAATTCAAAAGCATTGTCTGATTTTCATTGGTTAATTTTCATAGAATTTTTATTTATTACCACTTTTGTCAGATTCAAGGTTATTTCTGTGACCATTGTGGGTTTCTCTTCCATTAACAGAGGGGTACCAACAATTTTGTCCACGTGTGTATGTTCTCTAAATGATGTTATATTTGCCGATGGTGATGGAAACTGTTAGTGTGTTTTATCACAGAGCTTTAAGTTGGTTTCAGTGGCCACTGCCATATGTCACTGTCATATGTTACTGCTGTATGTGAGTGCTGTATAGCCAAACTGTATTGTTTAACCGTATTGTTTGTCAACATTGACTAGTCTAACTGTATGCTATTGTCATATGTAAAAAGCCATATGTACAGAGTCCTATTTTCTACTTTTTATTGGGCATGAAAAACATTTTTTTGTGTGTTTGAGATAAAGATCCCAAAAATCTGTTTGAAGTGTCCAGTGTGATTTCTTCCGACTTCACCAATGTTAGAAATAATTTTTGGGTACGCTGGACATTAATCTCAACGTATTTTGACTTTTGAGTAACTATGAGCTGCTGACAAGTAACGTGTTACCTTTGCTCGACAAATGCAAGACATATCAACCATACGCTGGATATGTCAGAAAATTTTCAGCGTGGGGCACTTATTTTTTCCAGTTTATAAAATTTTTCACAGGGTCTGAGATGTGTAGGAAAAAAATGGTGTTTTGGTTAACATTTAGAGGATTAAAAATGTGATTGTTTAGGCATAATAATAATAATAATAATAATAATAATAATAATAATAATAATAATAATAATAATAATAATAATAATAACACATTCTTCTTGCATCAATAAAAAAAACCCAAACACAATAGAGCTGCAGCTCTCACATTGTTAGTCTTTACCAGTCACGCCCTCAAGGTTCAGATCATTATTTGGCCTCAGTATCGCCCCAGTGCGACGATATAAGCACTGCCTCAATCTTAGCATTACAGATTTAAAACACCTTTTAATAATAGAATATTGCTAAAATATAAAATGATGCACTACAATGAGTCTCAAATATTTGTAAACATGTCCTGTTATAGTACTGCATGAGTTTATTGACGATACACAGAAGAAATTCAATATTACACTGAACTCCATCACTGAACAGTGATATACTGTATATAGACTAAATAGATATATATAGACTCCATATAGACTAAAGTAACTATTATGATGACTGAACAACTCCCATTCTCAAAGTGCAAGACACAGTGTTATGAATATAAATGATTAAAGATCACACAAATAAGTGATCTGAAAAACAAATAAATAAGGGATCTGAAACAGTGAGTAACACTGGATGTCACATTCATTTTCAATATTAGGTATTCTGTAAGTAATATTCACACAGTCAAATAAATCTTAGTGCCATTTACTCCCTTTTGTATTTGTCAAAGTCTAGCATGTGACTGCCGAGATATAGGCTACACCTCTTTGTATTCCACTTTCAAACACAGCCTAGATTTGGGCCCAGAAAGACAGATTGGTATTCCTGTTTGAGACAGGAATAGTTGTGTTCTATGGGCATGCACTAGTATTACTAAAAAGTATAAGATTCATGGGACTGTGGCCAAACTCCAGGGACATGGACACAAGAAGAAATGCAACCCCAGGTTCATCAGAAGAATAGTGCATGTTGTCGCAAAATATCTTACTATCCATCCATTCATCTGACGTGTTTGTGTGTCCTTGAAGTGATTTCGGCTCTGGTGTGCACCTGTGGCAAACACGTCTCCTCTCATTCGTTCGCTAGGCGATGCCGCCCCCGAACGCTTACAGCAAGTGTGTCTGTGTTTCTTGTATGTCTTCACCTTTCAGGGAACTGCCTGTCTTTCTGTATTAAATGTGCTGTGGTGAACCCTGCACGCAAATGCGCAGGGTGACCCTCTGTGCGTAAGAGCGCACAGAGGGTCATGATGAATGGATTTACGCGCAGAATTTACCACAGCACATGTATTGAGCATAAAAATGATGACAACAGTTCCTAAAAAGGTGAAGATCCACAAAAATAAACACAAACACCGACAGTTGGCATTCAGGGCTGACATCACCCAGCAAACATTGAGAGGAGACGTGTTGACCACGGTTGCACCCCAGGGCCGAAATTGTTTCAAGGGGCACAACAGGACCACGGCTGTGTGCAGCGGCTAACACATCGTGATAGTGTTGGCAATATTGGCTGGCTGACAACATGGCAGATGATGCACACAAACCATGAACAGCTGACTGTCAAAGAGAGAGGGCGTGTGGTCGGACTGGCAAATCTTGGACAGTGCCCACCTGAAAGTGGCTCAAAGTGCACATAAAAAACACGTACAAAACAAAAAACAACAAGAACTCAAAATATAATCCATAATAAGCCCGATGCCTGAGCCACAGAGAATACACTGCTATGATTTTATTGAAAAATCGGGTTTAAATAAATTATATTTATGAACAAATAATTTGTTGCAATATCTGTAACAAAAGAATAACACTCGGTGTTCCCCTGCTGTGTGTTTGTCGCTGCTGCTGCGGCGGCCATGTGTGCCTCTGCACCATCACTCCCTGAGTGTGACTGGCTTGGCACAATGCCTGCTTGGCACGGCTCAAACCTATATGGTCTGATGCCCCCAGATTCTTCATTGTCATCCCATTCTTCGGCACTATAATCGTCTGAAGATTGGACAACACAAACCAATTCCAGACTACATGTGCTGGAACCATCGTCAATGTTTTCAACCGCTTCCATCCTGTGTGTACAATGAGCAGCCAAGCGCTGTGTTCTGTCGATGACGTGACTACATGGCAGCGGGATTTTCCAGCCACTGACGTAATTGGTGACGTGGCGCTCATGAAAACGTCGGCTATTCGCGTGAAAAAAATCTGTTTGACTTAGAACTGCACAGACCATCCTATTCTGTCATATTGTATTATATGTTGAAAAATTAGAGGAAGTCAAAAACGTGTCATCAGCACTTTAAAGGGTCCATATTATCACCTCCGGGGGTAAATGGTTCCATGTTGACACCTTGTAAGTTTGAGGGTTCTTGGCTGTCATCATCTCCTGAGTGCAAGTGTTGCTTATCATCACCCCCTTAGTGCAAAGTTTTCAGGTGGACATTTCCTGAGTCTGCAGGATCCAGGTTGCCATCTCTGGAGCTTGGGAGTTTCATTTTGCCATCTGAGTTTAGTGCTCCCGAGTCATCTCTAGAGTGTAAAAAAAAATCTTTGTTGCTATTTCCCGAGGGTAGAATTTCCATGAGGTCATTCCCAGAGGTTTTGGTGTCTATGTCATTTTGTACTGCGGTCAAAGTCCCTACGTTGTCATCATTTTTTTTTCCAGTTCCGGTTCCGCCGGACTGGCGGCGCCACACGAGTTTTGCTGCCTTTTCCAACTGCCTTTTTCTTATCTTCCTTCTTCTTTCTACACCTTTCACTCTATACATATATATATCACGGACACACAGATCGCCCCAAGGGTCTCCCGAGTCGGCGGACGGAGCCACTGTTTGCAGCGGGGGACGATACAGCAGGGAAGAACTAGCTAGCTGGCTAGCTAGCTCCAACCACCACCCGGTGCTAACGGAGAAGCTCGACATGCCGAGGAACTGTGGCGAAAACGACGCGGGTGCGGGGCTGGAGTTTAGGCGGCGTGCAAGAAATATAAGACAGAATAATAAAGAGCGATGGCAAGAACCAAGCAGACCGCCCGTAAATGTACTGGAGGAAAAAGCCCCCCAGGAAGCAGCTAGCCACCAAGGCTCCTCGGAAAAGCGCTCCGGCCACCGGCGGAGTGAAGAAGCCTCACCGTTACAGGCCCGGTACCGTGGCTCTGAGAGAGATCCGTCGCTACCAGAAATCCATGGAGCTGCTCAGCGCCTGGTGAGGGAGATCGCTCAGGACTTCAAGAACGACCTGCGCTTCCAGAGCTCCGCTGTCATGGCTCTGCAGGAGGCCAGCGAGGCCTACCTGGTGGGTCTCTTCGTGGACACCAACCTGTGCTCCATCCACGCCAAGAGGGTCACAATCATGCCCAAAGACATCCAGCTGGCCCGCCGCACCCACGGAAGGAGAGAGAGCTTAGACTTTCTGCTGCACATTCACCAACCACAATGCTCCGCACTGTGTCTATATATATAGTCGTCGTCGTCGGCCTCCGTCGGTCTATGATGACCATGGAAGGGAATCCTAAACGTCTACTCTGCTGGAACAGCACCGCCTGTGGCTGAACAGGCCGATGCGCGAATGACAGTCCCTGTCACACAGGTCACACTTGTGGGTGGTCTCCGTGCTGCTGGGTCTGTGGCGGTTCTTCCTGCGGGTCCTTTTTTCATCTGCTGCAGCAGTCAGTCTCTCTTCACCCGCCTTGAGCTGTCTGGTCAGGGTGCCTCTCCATTTGGAGCGGTCCGTTGCAAGGTCCACCCAGCGCTCTGTGTTGATATCCAGGGCCTTCATGTCTCTCTTGCAGACGTCTCTAAAGCGCAGCTGTGGGCGGCCAACGTCTCTCCTGCCAGTTGCCAGTTCTCCATAGAGGACGTCTTTGGGGATTCTGCCATCCTCCATACGGTGAACGTGGCCTAGCCAGCGGAGCCTGCGCTGCCTGAGTAGAGTGAACATGGAGGGAAGGCCGGCGCGGGACAGAACTTCTGTGTTGGGCACTTTGTCCTGCCAGGATATGTCCAGGATGTGGCGAATGCAGCGCAAGTGGAAGTAGTTCAGTCTCTTTTCCTGCCGGGCGTATGTTGTCCACGTCTCACTCCCATAGAGCAGTGTGCTGATGACGCAGGCGTTGTACACTGCCATCTTCGTCTTGACAGAGAGTTTGGGATTCTCGCACACTCGTGTGGTGAGGCGAGCGAGTGTGAAGGCTGATTTTCCAATCCTCTTGTCGATCTCTGTATCAAGGGAGAGGTTGTTGCTGATCGTGGACCCCAGGTACGTGAACTGATTCACGACCTCCAGCTTGTAGTCATCAATGGCGATGGTTGGTGGTGCTTCCGTGCCTTGCGCCAAGACGTTAGTCTTCTTCAGGCTGATGGTAAGCCCGAAGTCCTTGCATGCCTGGGAGAAGCGGTCCATCAGGGTCTGAAGCTCCTGCTGTGTGTGGGTTGCGACTGCAGCGTCGTCTGCGAACAGCATGTCTCTGATTAGAGCCTCGCGTACTTTGGTTCTGGCTTTCAGGCGGGCAAGGTTGAAAAGCCTGCCGTCAGATCTTGTGTGCAGGTAGATTCCCTCTGTTGCTGTGCTGAAGGCATGCCTCAGGAGCATAGCAAAAAAAATCCCAAAGAGGGTTGGCGCAAGTACACAGCCCTGTTTCACTCTGCTGCGTATGTTGAATGGCTCTGAGACGTTGCCATCGTGCTGCACTATCCCCTGCATGTTGGTGTGAAACGATTTGATGAGGCTTTGCAACTTTGGTGGGCATCCTATCTTTGGCAGGATCTTGAAAAGGCCCTCTCTGCTGACCAGATCGAACGCTTTGGTGAGGTCGATGAAGGCGACGTACAGAGGCATGTTCTGTTCTCTGCATTTCTCCTGGAGTTGGCGGATGGAGAATATCATGTCTACCGTCGATCGCTCAGCGCGGAAGCCACACTGAGACTCGGGGTAGACACGTTCGGCAAGCTTCTGCAGACGAACGAGAACAACTCGTGCGTAGACTTTGCCAACAACGCTGAGGAAGGAAATGCGCCTGTAGTTGTTGCAGTCGCTTCTCTCCCCTTTGTTTTTGGAGAGGGTGATGATCTTGGCGTCCCTCATGTCCTGTGGTACGGCACCTTCCTTCCAGCACTGGCAGAGGACGTCATGCAATGGCAGCAGTAGGGCGGTCTTGCAGTGCTTGATCAGGTCAGGGGGTATGCCGTCGTTGCCGGGTGCCTTGCCAGCGGCCAAGCTATCAATGGCCTTACTGAGTTCATCGATGGTTGGCTCGGCGTCAAGTTCGTCCATGGATGGCAGGCAGTCGATGGCATCAAGGGCTGACGGTGTCACGGTGTTCTGTCTAGAGTAGAGGTCGGAGAAGTGTTCCACCCATCTCTCGATCTGCTTGTTCTTCTCTGTGATCATCTCCCCAGTGGAAGATTTGAGGGGGGCCGTCTTGCTCTGAGCCGGACCAAGTGCTTTCTTGATGCCTTCGTACATACCACGGATGTTCCCTGTTATGGCAGCGGTTTGAATGTCTTGGCTGAGCTGAGTCCAGTACTCGTTGGCACAGCGCCGAGTAGTCTGCTGAACTTTGCTTCTCGCAGCCCCGAGAATCTGGAGATTCTTCTCGTTTGGGTACTTCTTGTACTCAGCAAGTGCTGAGCGCTTGGCTTCAATGACGGGGGTCATCTCGGTCAACTTGGCATCAAACCAGTCCTGTGACTTCGAGGTCTTCCTCCCAAAGGTAGCCAAGGCTGTGCGGTAGATGGTGTTTTGCAGCTCTTCCCACTTCTGCTTTGCAGATTCTCCTCCTTGTGGTACACCAAGTTCCTTCTCAAAGGTGGAGGCAAACTGCTCAACAAGTTCTGGTTGGGCCATCTTGCTGGTGTCAATCCGTGCCTTTCCAGGTTGTCTAGCACGATGGAATTTCTTCAGCTGCAGCTTGACCTTGCAACACACCAATGAATGGTCTGTGTCGCAATCTGCACTCTGGAACGAACGGGTGATTAGCACGTTCTTCAGTGAGGTGCGCCTGGTCAGGATCAAGTCTAGCTGGTGCCAGTGCTTTGAGCGCGGATGTTGCCAGGAAACCTTGTGTTGGGGCTTGGTCTTGAAGAACGAGTTTGTGATGCACAGATCGTGATATGTGCAGAACTCGAGCAGCCGCTGTCCGTTGTCGTTCATTCTGCCCACGCCAAAAGGTCCAAGACAGGAGGGCCAGGAGTCGTGGTCAGCACCCACTCTGGCATTGAAGTCTCCAAGGAGAATGAGTTGTTCAGAGTTGGGGATGATCCTGACAGTTGTTGTGAGATTCTAGTAGAACTCGTCTTTTGCCTCTGGTGTGGCTGTCTGTGTTGGGGCATACACACTGACGAGGGTTACTGGGCCTTGAGTGGTGTTCAGGCGGAGGGTGAGGAGTCGTGCAGAGCCAGTGCTGCCCGGTTCCACCATCTTCAGCAAAGTGTTCTTCACTGCGAAGCCCACTCCGTGTTCCCTGTGTTTGTCACTGCCCTTTCCCTGCCAGTAGAACGTGTAGTCCTTCTCTCTCAGTGTGCCTGCATCAGCTAACCGTGTTTCCTGGAGAGTGGCGATATCCACTCCCAGTCTCTTCAGCTCATTATTGATGATGGCAGTCTTCCTGGTGTCGTTGATGTCCTTGAGGTTAGCAGCGAGTCCTGTCATCATAGTGCGGACGTTCCAAGTTCCCAGTTTTAGAGTTGGTCTCTTTTGTTTTATTGTCTTGTCTGGTGTGAAGGTTCTCAGCCTGCTGTTTGGATTTCTCCTTATCCCCATGCACCCAATGAGGAAAGCAAGCTGTGGCGGGACAACACCTTATTGGCTGGGGGCTGCCCAGCTTGAGGCGGGCGGTAGCTGTCCAGTGAGATCTGATGATCCCTCCCACCGTCGGGAACAACCCCTGGCGCCACGCTTTACGCCAATTGAGCAGTGGCTTATAACCGGTAACTGTCATTCCCCGTGTTTTGTCTACGCCAAAGGCGAAGCTGGAGTGTCCTCTCCAGTGATCCGGTGTTCTACCTTCCAGCATTGGGCGTTGGTAGGATTCAAGCCTGGGCAGGAAGATATGGAGGACAAGATGTTGCCCATGCAGCATGTCCTCCCTCTCCACGTCACTGATGAATCCAAAGGAACAGCAGGGCTGCTACAGTTTGGCACCAGCGCCGTTGCAGGAGCTGCCAGAATGATGTTGAGCACAACATAGAACTGCCTTAGGGGCTCCGACTCCGGATTTTTCCTCAGGGTTGACTCCCGAAGCCTTTCCCGTGACCGGGTATGCCGCAAGGCAGCAGAGGTTTGAAATCAGGGTTTACCTTCCCCTAGATGGGCTACCTTCCCAGGTTGACGAGCCACCATCTACCCGAAGCATCTGGTTTTAAGGCGCCAGAGATCCGCCCTCGCCCCTTCTCCTATTAGTAAAAGCAGTTCCGCCGGGCTTAGAGACTAAACCACACGGGCAGGCTAGGAGTTGGACTTAGTTGCCAGAGGCTTTTCGAGACGCACGCCATAAGGAGCATTTTATGAGCACTGGGAGCTTAACCCCAGTGCCGCTCCTGGCTATGACAACCTTGGAACCTATACAAGTATTACATATTTATAGTAATATGTAAATATGTATACTAGCTGTTCTGGTTTTTTTCTTGCCTTCTGTTTGTTGCTCTGAGTGTTGCTATCCCTGTGCTGTTGCAATCCTGGAATTTCCCCATTGTGGGACTAATAAAGGCTTATCTTATCTTATCTTATCTTATCTTATCTTATCTTATCTTATCTTATTTCATGAGTACAGAACATCCATGTCATCTCCTGAGTTTATAACTCCCATGTTTTCTTTTGAGCAAGAAGTTTCTAGGTTATCTTCTGGAGTTAGAACCTCTGTGTTGTTTTCATCTTAGCGTAGATATCCTGTATCGTTTTTCCCAGGGTTAAAGGCTTGAGTGTTTTCTTCTATCTCGTTGCCCATTGTCTTTGGCAGGCTGCCTGATGCCCCAAGTTCGCTGTTCCTGTGATCATTGGACTTTGGAAGGCCACCAGACTCATTATGTACTCCAGTTTTGGGTCCTATGGACTTTGATAGGCCCCCTGACCTGCCTTGTTCTCTGGTCCAGTGGTCCTAGGACTTTGGGAGACCACCCGGCCTACCTTATTTGATTTTTGGGTCTTGGACTTTGGGTTTCCCCCACAAACTATGGTGTTGTATTGAAATTTGCTTGGGGAGGATGATTGTTTCGGCCCACCCGACCTTTTAAAAACCACCCTACCCTGGGAGGATTTTTGTGTTTTGTTTGGGGTTGTCTGGTATGCACCCTTAAGGGGGGTGGGGGGCACTGTCACGGGGTTACATGTTTGCAAACATGTCCACTCTTTAATTTATGTTTTTCTCCAATTGGCAGTATGGTCATTTTGCGCTCACCTTTAGTTTCAGCTTATTCAGTGTTTCATGATCACCTTTGTTATGTCATCTTATGTTACTCTGCGTGAGAGCACTCTCTGTTTTTTTCTGCTCGTCATTATTGGTTCTTTGTTAATTCCTCACAGGTGCACCTGATTGTGTCTCTGTCCCTCTGTCCCTCTCCTCCTCTCTTAATTAATCCCAGCCAGAGTTCTTTGTTCAGCCAGTGTTCTTTGTATGTATGTTCCACCCTGTTTTCTGCTCCCTGTTTAGTCGTAAAACCCCAGTTGTGTTCCTCTCACGCATTTTGTCCGGATTGTGTTCCTCTGTGAGTCTGTCTGTGTTTATCCAGCCTAAAGCCGCACCTTTTTGTTAATAAATGTTGCTGAATCTCATGTCTGCGTTTGGGCCCAACCTTGCTACCTCCCCAGCAGTGGAACATGACATTTGGAGAAGATTCACAAGGAGGTGACTGTAGCTGGAGTCAGAGCATTAAGAGCCACCACACACAGATGTATCCAGGACATGGGCTACAATTGATGCAATCCTTGTGTCAAGCCACTCCTGAACCAGAGAAAGCCTCAGAAACGTTTTACCTGGTCTAACGAGAAAACAGACTGGACTGTTGCTCAGTGGTCCAAAGTCCTCTTTTCAGTTGAGGGTAAATTTTGCATTTCATTTGGAAATGAAGGCCCAAGAGTCTGGAGGAACAGTGGAAAGGCACAGAATCCAAGTTACTTGAGGTCAGGTGTGAAGTCAGTGATGATCTGGGAAGCCATGTCATCTGCTGGTGTTGGTGTTGGTCATCTACCAGGAAATTTTAGAGCACTTCATGCTTGTCTCTGCTGACAAGCTTTATGGAGATGCTGATTTCATTTTCCAGCAGGACTTGGCACCTGCCCACACTGCCAAAAGTACCAAAACTTGGTTTTGTGAACATGGAATCACTGTGCTTGATTGGCCAGCAAACTCTCCTGGCCTAAACCCCATAGAGAATCTATGGAGTATTGTCAAGTAGAAAGATAAAAGACACCAGACCCAATAATGCAGACAAGCTGAAGGCTTCTATCAAAGCAACCTGGGCTTCCATAGGTTACCTCAGCAGTAACACAGGCTGATGCCACGCCACAATGATGGAGTTATTCATGCAAAAGGAGCCCTTACCCAGTTTTGAGTGTATACATGGACATACTTTTCAGAGCCAACATTTCTATTAAAAATTCATTTTTTAATTAATTTTAAGCAATATTCCTTTTTTTGGACAAAGTGAATTTTGGGTTTTCATGAACTACAAGCCAATTTATAATAAAATAAACACTTGAAATATATTACTTTGTGTGTAATGAATCTATATGATATGTGAATTTCGTTTTTTGAACTGAATTACTGAAATAAATCAACTTTTCGATGACATTTTAATTTATTGACATACACCCGTAAATTTCAATATGAGACAAAAATAATTTTTTAATACTTCCAGCGCCACACGAGTAGGCTGCCCTTTTGCAATAGCAGATCAATTTCTTCCTATTTCTATTTACTATCTGGCTCTCTTGCTAATCTTTCTGTTTCGGTGACACCTTGATCCATCACAGACACGTAGATTGCCCAAATGTCTCCTGAGCCAGAGGACAGATCCACTGTTTTTTGCAGGAGGCAGTACAATAGGGACCAGCTGTTACCACTTAACCGGCCCACGATGCTAATGCAAAAACTCGACATACCAGGAGAAATAAGATGAAAACGGCGTGGATGTCATGCTGGAATAAGACGGCGGGCGAGGAATATAAGGTACAGACCCGCCCTCCCATCTCGTTATTATGGGGAATGTACGATCGCTACTCAGAAAAACAGATGAGCTAGCGGCTATCTCCCGCTACGATAGCAAATACAGGGAGTGTAGCCTGATGATATTCACGGATACATGGCTAACAGAACTAGCAACAGATGCTAACATTGAACTGGAAGGTTTCCACGCAATATGGGCAGACCGAACACCAGACAGTGGGAAGGCAAGGGGCGGAGGAGTGTCAATAACAGCTGGTGCAGACCGGGACATATCACGGTAAACAACAACACTGCAACAAAGACATGGAGTTGCTAGCTGTTGGCATGCGGCCTACATATCTCCCGAGGGAATACTCACACGTGATCTGCATTGTTATTTATGCAAATCAGAAAGCGAACGCTGGGACAGCGCGTGACGTCATCCACTCAGTAACTGGCAGGCTGCAGACAGAGAACCCAGATGCTCTTCTCCTCATCTCAGACAATTTAAACCATATTTCAATGTCTCCCATTCTACCCACACTCACCCAGTATGTCACATGCCACACTAGAGACAATAAAACACTGGACTTATTCTACACAAACACTAAGGAGGCGTACACCTCATCACCACACCCCCCCACTCGGGAGATCGGATCACAACTTGGTTCATCTCCTGCCGGTGTACAAACCCCTAGTTCACAGACAACCTCCGGTCAGGCGCACAGTGAAGTTATGGTCTGAGGATGCAATGGACGCTCTAAAGGACTGTTTTGAAACCACTGCCTGGGAGCAGCTCTGCGATCCACATGGTGAGGACATCGATGGTCACACCATCACGGACTACATCAGCTTCTGTGTGGACAACACCGTGCCCACCAAGACCATATGGTGTTGCTCGAACAACAAACCCTGGATCAACCCTGAGATAAAAACACTCCTGAGAGAGAAGAAGAGGATCTTCAGGTTGGGGAAGAGGGAGATGCTGAAGTCTGTACAGAGGGAGCTGAGGAGGAAGATCAGAGAAGGCAAGGACAGCTTCAGGAAGAAGATGGAGGACAAGCTGCAACAGAGCGACATCAGTGGGGTCTGGAGAAACCTTAAAACAATCTCTGGGCTCCAGAATACCTCCCCCCAGGCCATTGGGGGCAGGGAGTGGGTGAACAATCTGAACCTGTTTTTTCATAGGTTTGACCAACCGCCCTACCCCCCGACTGCACAACAACCACTGCTGCCTCTAAAGACATCGAGTCCTGCTGCCCACACCCCACTCCACCAACACCCCCCCCCCCCACTCCCAACACACAGCCCCCCAACATGACCCTCACTAAGACCCAGGTGAGGACGGAGCTGAGGAAGATCAAGGCGAGGAAGGCCTCGGGACCGGACGGCATCAGCGCAAAGCTCCTCAAGTCCTGTGCAGACCAGCTGTGTGGGATTATGGAGCTCATCTTCAACCTGAGTCTGAAGCTGGGGAGGGGACCACAGTTGTGGAAAACATCTTGTGTGGTACCTGTACCAAAGACTTCCCACCCCAAAGACCTGAACAGCTACAGACCAGTGGCCCTGACGTCCCACATGATGAAGACCCTGGAGAGACTGCTCCTTGCTCACCTCCGCTCCTTGGTGGGACCAGCGATGGAGTCACTCCAGTTCGCCTACCAGCATGGCATTTGGGTGGAGGATGCAGTGATCTTCCTTCTTCACCGTTCTCTGTCCCACCTGGAGAAGCCCGGGGATGTGGTGAGGATCATGTTCTTTGACTTCTCCAGTGCTTTCAACACCATCCAACCAATGATCCTGAAGGACAAGCTGCTGTGCGCAGGGGTGGACCAGTACCTGTCATCATGGATCCTGGACTACCTCACTAACCGGCCACAGTTTGTGAGAACCCGGGACTGTGTGTCTGACACAATCATCGGTAGCACGGGAGCCCCCCAGGGAACAGTTTTGGCTCCCTTCCTGTTCACCCTTTATACTGCAGACTTCTCACACAACACAACACACTGCCATCTACAGAAGTTCTCTGATGGCTCTGCAACCGTTGGCCTCATCTCCAACGGAGATGAAGCTGAGTACAGAGGACTTATCCAGGACTTTGTGGACTGGTGCCATCGGAACTGCCTCCAGATCAACGGGAGGAAAACTAAGGAGCTGGTGGTGGACTGCCGCAGGCAAGGACAACCCCTCACAGCACCAGTAAACATACAGGGAACAGACATTGAGATGGTGACTTCCTACAAGTACCTGGGTGTTCATCTGAACAATAAACTAGATTGGTCACACAATACCGACGCACTCTACAAGAAGGAACAGCGCAGGCTGTTCCTACTGAGGAGACTCAGGTCTTTTGGTGTACAAGGGGTGATGCTGAAGACATTCTACGACACGGTGGTGGCATCAGCCATCACTTTTGGAGTGGTCTGCTGGGTCAGTGGCATTACAGCAGTCGATAGGAAGAGACTGAACAAACTAATCAAGAAAGCTAGTTCTGTCCTGGGGCAATGCCTTGACCCAGTGGAGGAGATAGGAGAGAGAAGGATGGTGGCTAAACTGTCATCTCTGCTGGAGTCCGAGTCCCACCCTATGCAGGACATACTGAACGCACTGAAGAGCTCCTTTAGCAGCAGACTACATCATCCTAGGTGCACAACTGAGAGGTTTCGCAGGTCCTTCCTACCTACGGCTGTCAGACTGTATAACCTAAGCAGGGCTGCTCGCAGAGATAGCAAAAAAATGTGATGACCAAATAGTATTGAATGCAAAAGACGCAATAGATTTACTCAATGGTCCCCTCCAGTATACAACTAGGACAATATCGGTCGCTACGGAGGGTGACAATATGTATGGGCACATATTCATACTATGTAGGATAACTAAGCAGACGGTTTTGCTGTTTATTCCATCTAGCTACAATGCTCCGCACTCTGTGTTTATATATTTATATATTTATAATTACATATGTATATTTGCTGCTCTTGTTTTTCTTGTCTTCTTGATTGTTGCTCTGAGTGTTGCTATCCCTGTGCTGTTGCAATCCTGGAATTTCCCCATTGTGGGACTAATAAAGGCTTATCTTATCTTATTTAATCTTATCTTAAAATAACCTGATACAAATAAAAATGCAGTTTTTAAACAATGATTTCATGTATTTATCCATCTGGCCCTATGTGAAAAGCTGTGATTAACCACATTTTTTTTGGAAAGCTGAGTTCAATTTCATTAACCAGATCAAGGCCTAATTACTGCCAAATCTGCTGAATGAAGAAATATCTTAATCACTTAAATAGAACCTGTATGATAAAGTGAAGTAGGCTAAAATATCCCGGAAAGCAACACATCATGCTGCGATCAAAAGAAACTGAAGAACAGATGAGAAACAAAAACTCAGAACATCTAAAGAACTGGAGACCTCACTTGCCTCAGTTTGGACAGTGGTCCGTGATTCAACAATAAGAAAGAGACTGGGGGTCAAAATGGAATCATGGGAGAGATCAAGAAGGCCAAAACCACCGCTAACCGAAAAGAACACAAAGGCTCATCTCACCTTTACAAAAAAACAGCTGTGATGTCTGCCTCCGGTAGGCACGGTTGAATAAATGGACTCTGGACTGCAGGCAGGACCACGGTGAAGCATGGTTTATTTGCAGGAACTTAGAGTAACCAAAACAGCATGAGGGCTGAAAACAACTAAGGACAAGGTAGAAAAATAATCTTACAGGGACACAGGATACTGGCAGGGAATAGTAAACGACGATGCCACAAGAACACAAACTCAGACTGACATATATATATGGAACAGATAATCACAAACGTGAGACAGCTGGGAACAATAAAAGGCAATCGGATACAGCAGGGAACAGGCTACAGGTTTGGAGAACAGGATGGGTGGGGCTGTACAGACAATCACAGATGGGAATGTACATGAAACATGACAATGAATATACAGGACAACAATACAGGGGCAATACAGAGAGAAGCGGCATAAACATGGCTGTGAGCATAATCATAATACTAAAGAGCAGGACCAAAAGCTACAGAACATAATTGGGGGCATGATAGTGAGATTAAACACAATGATCAAACTAAGGCTCTGGTAGGGGAACATGGAACAGCTGTGATAACAATCAGGGGTTACGCAGGAGCCCACATGAGGGAAGGTGTCTACAGGAATTGAAAACATGAGGAGCAGGGAACAATAGGTAAACCAATATACACACAAGACCCCAAATCAGACAAAGGGCAAAACAGACTAAGGACTGGGGAGCATCAAGGCATCATGGACAATAAGACCAAATGATGATTCTAGAAAAGGATTACCATAATGACAATAATGACATAAAGGGGATGACAACAGACTTGGGGAGCACAGAAAACAATGACAGGGAGTCCGGGGGGGGGGGGGGGGGGGCACACAGGGCAAATGATGCAAATAATAATCAGAATCAGAATCAGAATCAGAAACAACTTTATTGCCAAGTATGCTTGCACATACCAGGAATTCCACTTATCACTAAGGTGCGCTCATGTTAAGCACTCCCTAATGACGCGGCAGCCATACAAGGCGCCTCATACAGTGAGGGGTAAAGAGGGGGAGGGGGAGGGGATGACACATTGGGCAGAGAGAAAAAAACATAGTTTATCAAAATAAAGCTTGGTCTAATGAGCAAGATTGTGATCACATAGAAAAAAACCCTCTAAATGCACAATTAGCAGAATCAGAATCAGAATCAGAATCAGAATCAGGTTTATTGCCATTGTTCATGTGATACACAAACTAGGAATTTGTCTCGGTGCCATGCTGCAACATTAAAAACATAATGAGAAAAAGGGATAAACTAAAAAACTAAAGGACTAGAAACGTGCAATAAGTGTAGAAAAATAAGTAGTAATAAGTAATAATAATAATAATACTAGTAATAATGAGTAGTACTAGTCAAGGCAGTTTAAAAAATTAGCATGTAGCAGATAATGTGAAGTACCACATAGTGCAGTCAATAATGCAACAGAAAAACAGTGATGAATGACATGAGTCTGGTTGAGCTGCTGTACATAGTGCACGAGAGTCAAAAGTCACTTAGTGTTCAGCAGTCTGACGGCAGAGGGGAAAAAGCTGTTCATGTGCCGAGAGGTTTTAGTCCGAATGGACAGAAGCCTTCTACCTGAGGGGAGGGGGGCAAACAGCACGTGACCAGGATGTGAAGGATCGGCTATGATCCGGCCAGCACGCCTCCGGGTCCTGGAGATGCACAGATCCTGGAGAGATGGGAGCCCGCAGCCCATCACCTTCTCAGCAGTGCGCACGACGCGCTGCAGCCTTAGTCTGTCCCTGGCAGTGGCTCCTGCATACCACACAGTTATGGAGGAGGTGAGGATGGACTCGATGATGGCCGTGTAGAACTGCACTAACATCTTTGTGGGAAGCTTGAGCTTCCTCAGCCGCCGCAGAAAGAACATCCCCCGCTGGGCCTTTCTGATGAGGGAGCTGATGGTTGGCTCCCATTTGAGGTCTCGGGTGATGGTGGCGCCCAAGAAGCGGAAGGAATCTGCAAAGGTGATGGGAGAGCCTGTGATGGTGAGGGGGGGCAGGGGGGATGTGACCTTCCTGAAGTCCACAATCATCTCCGCTGTCTTCAGAGCATCCAGCTGCAGGTTGTTGTGGCTGCACCAGGACACCAGCTGGGCCACCTCCTCCCTGTAGGCGGACTCGTCACCGTTGGAGATGAGCCCGATGAGGGTGGTGTCGTCCGCAAACTTAATCAGCTTAACAGACTGGTGGGAGGAGGTGCAGGAGTTGGTATAAAGGGAGAAGAGTAGGGGGGAAAGTACACAGCCCTGGGGTGATCCAATGCTGATGCTAACAGAGTCCGAGACAGACTTCCCCAGCCACACATGCTGTCTCCGGTCCGCCAGGAAGTCGGTGATCCACCTGCAGAGGGAGTCAGGCACGTTGAGCAGGGACAGCTTGTCCTGGAGCAGATCGGGGCGGATGGTGTTGAATGCGGAGCTGAAGTCCACAAACAGAATCCTGGCGTAGGTTCCCGGGGAGTCCAGGTGCTGCAGGATGGAGTGGAGGGCCAGGTTGACTGCGTCGTCCACAGACCTGTTAGCACGGTAGGCAAACTGCAGCGGGTCTAGGAGGGGTGTGGTGATGGACTTGAGGTGAGACAGGACCAGGCGCTCAAAGGACTTCATGACTACAGAGGTGAGCGCTACAGGTCTGTAGTCGTTAAGTCCAGTAATCCGTGGCTTCTTGGGGACAGGGATGATGGTGGAGGATTTGAGGCAGGTCGGCACGTGACATTGCTTAAGAGAGGTGTTAAAAATGTCTGTGAAGACAGGAGCCAGCTCTTTCGCACAGTGTCTCAGGGTGGAGGGAGACACACCGTCCGGCCCGGGGGCCTTGCGCGGGTTCAGTCTGGAGAACTGTCTGTGCACGTCCTGCTCACTGATGACAAGGGGAGGGGGGGAGGAGGAGGAGGAGGAGGGGGGGACCGCTCTTGATGAATTAGGGGCTGAGGAGGCAGAGGAGCTGGATGGAGTGGGTGAGTTGGACACAGCTGACGAGGTGTCAAAACGGGCATAGTGTTGGGACAGTCTTTGACAAAGGGCTTTGTCATCCTGACCTTTAGAAGCCTGAGGCCGATAGTTGGTGATTTGCCTCAGTCCTCTCCACACAGAAGCCGAGTCATTAGCAGTGAACTGCTGCTGGAGTCTCTCAGAATATACAGATTTAGCTCTCCTCAGCTCTCTGTTAAACCGATATTTGACCTCTCTGTAGCAGTCCCTGTCTCCACTTTTCAACGCTGCTTCCTTCTCCTTCCTGATCCGTCTGAGCTTAGCTGTGAACCAAGGCTTGTCATTAGAATATCTTATCCTGGTGCGCGATGGGAGAATGTGCTCTTCACAGAAGTTGATATATGAGTTCACAGTGTATGTGTACTCATTAAGATCATGTGTGGCTCTTTTAAACATGCCCCAGTCAGTTATTTCCATGCATGTGTTCAGTTTCTCTCCAGCTTCACTGGTCAATTTCTTTGTGGTGGTCACCACAGGTTTAGTGAGTTTCAGTCTCTGTCTGTATGTGGGGATGAGGTGAACCATCACGTGATCAGATAGTCCCAGCGCAGCGCGGGGAACAGCGCGATATGCGTCCTTTACTGAAGTATAACAGTGATCTAGCGTGTTATTTCCTCTGGTTGGACATTTAATACACTGTCTGTAGCGGGGGAGCTCGTGACTCAGATTGCTCTGGTTAAAATCGCCCACCACGATAACCAGGGAGTCTGGAAAGTTCCGCTCCGTAAGTTGGATGTGATCTGCAAGCACGCGCTGAGCTTCGCGCGTGTCCGCGTCAGGAGGGGCGTACACAGCGACGAGAATGAATGAGGCAAACTCGCGCGGGGAATAGAATGGCTTGCAGTTAATGAAAAGAAATTCCAGGGCGGGAGAACAGTGTTTGGAAATCACCGTTACATCAGAGCACCAGCTGTTGTTAATATAGAAGCACACTCCTCCTCCGATAGACTTACCGGACAGCTCTGTGACGCGGTCAGCACGAATCAGCTGGAAACCCTCGAGGCTGATCGCGCTATCTGGAATGTTCTCATTAAGCCAGGTCTCAGAGAAGCAGATGACAGACGAGGAAGCGAGGTCCTTGAAACGCATCAGCAGTCTTAATTCTTCTACCTTATTCAGGAGAGAATTGGCATTGGATAGAAATATGCCAGGCAAGGCTGTTCGCGAGCCTCTTTTTTGTAGCCGAGCGAGAATCCCTCCTCTCTTCCCTCTTTTCCGCCGTCTTGCTTTTTTGGCCAAACAATGGATCAGATCAACGGCAGGAGCTAAAAAAAACTGGAAGAAGGTCCATGGGGGTGAGAGTCCTGATATTTAGTAGTTCTTCACGGGTGTATGAACCGGCAGATGCACAATCAGTGAACAAAAACAGACAAATTATAAAAATTAAAGGGCAGCGATACACCATGGCGGCCGCTGTGGGCGCCATCTTGTTTTTCAACCCATGTGAAAAAAGACAATACAGATCACACATTAACAAAGCAAGAGAGAGACCAGTGTGTGTATGTCAGTGGTAGTGTTATCAGTGTGAATGCAGTGTGTGAAATATCAGTTACTGGTGGACAACAAATCCTCTCTCCTCGGCAACGGCTAGATGTTGTGTCTTTAGTGTCCTAAACATAGATAACATGTCCACAAGAGTTCATCTCTCTTCAGTTCATGTCAGATGGTAAAATTCCATGCAAGTCGCGTGATAACGCTGTCCTTAGAGAGTTCAGTTTGCTGCACATCAATGTTTGGGTTAGGGAGAAGCCAAAACTCCCTTCTGCCTTATCTTCTCTTCTGGAGGAATGAATACCAAAGACGCCGAATCAAGGCCAAATGAGCACAGTTCACTTCGAGCATAAAAATTTTCCATCTCATGCGATTCTGTGCATCACACATTCACAGGCTTTAAAATCATTCCCTGGAGAGCACCCAGCGACTCCAAGATGTATTCCACCTTCTGAATCAGTTGGCCATTCAGTTCACCATTTGCCGCTATTAGTGCACTCCCCAACTGGTCGAATTTTTGAAGGAGCTTTCGCCGGGTCCGCATTTTGATCAGTTCTTCCAACTTCTTCAATTTCCGATACATCAGAAAACTACAGAGCCAAACAGTAGAAATCCTGTGATCATAAGCCAAACAGATAGATGTCTTCCGCATCTTCAATCGAATCACACAGACACATGAGTTTCCAATTGTCCCATGAGTCTCCCCACTTGGGCTCCCCCTGGCCCGATCTTCTTTTAGAGTGGTGTCAATTGCATTTAAAGCCCAGCTTAATTCCGTAATTTTCCGTTTGAGTCGAGATGCAGCAGAAGAAGAGCGAGACACAGACAGGACACAGCAAGCTGGGATCAGTGAAGGGAGGAGGAGAAGGGAGAGGAGAAGAAATGTGTCTGCTCTCTCTGAAAGCCGGAAGAAAGGAATGATAAACAATCACAGAAAAAAACAATGAATGAACATAAAGCATGAGCATGATCCTAAGATCATGCCCCAGACCATGAAATCATCTTGATGATTCCAAAGACTTTTGGGAAAATATTCTGTGGACTGACAAGTCTAAGGTTTAACTTTTTGGAAGGCACGCGTCCCTTTGAATCTGGAATAATACTAACACGGAATTTCAGAAAAATAACATCATACCATCAGTCAAACATGGTGGTGGTAATGTGATGGTCTGGAGCTGCTTTACTGCTTCAAGACCTGGACAACTTGCAGTAATTGATGGAACCATGAATTCTACTCTCTAAACGACTGAGTCAAAACTTTGAGGAGACTGGAGACACTGAAGATCATTAACAGATCTAAAACTGGCCAGATCTCTCAATGGTCTCTCAATGATCTCCACCACTGTCTAAATGGGGTATTATCAGAAATGCTTGGTTCCAGCTGTTGCTGCCAAGGGTGGCACAACTAGTTTGTAGGTTTAGGGTGCAATTACTTTTTGATATTTGCCAAGGCAGGGTTAGATAGCATTTTCCTCTTAATAAATGAAAACATCAATGAAAAACTGCATTTTATATTTAGTTTGGTTAGCTTTTCTAATATTAAGATTTGGTTGATGATCTGAAACATTTTAATGTGACAAATATGCAAAAATATATGAGAATGGGAAGGGGGCAAACACTTTTACACAGCACCCACAGCCCTTTCACAGCTGAGTGTCAGTCCTGACTGTCAACTGTAATATTATTGTATCGGCTGTAAATATTAATTTTTGCCGATGTGATAAATAATTTTAAATACTTTATCTGCAGATACCAACGGCATCTATATCTTGTATCCCTAATAAAAAAACAAAAAAACAAAAAACAAACTCCAAACATCCAGCTCAGGGCACTCAAGAATGGCTGAGGAAACAGATTGGATTATTATTAAATGGCTTAATCCATTTGAACATCTATGGAAAGTCTGAAAATTGCAGTGTGGAGACACCACCCTTCCGACCTGAGACAGTTTGAGCAGTTAGAACAGGAAGAGTGGGCCAAACTACCTGTTACCAAATGTAGATGTCTCGTTGCCAAGTACAGAGATTACTTGGGTGCCACATGGGTTTTATGCGGGTGAGCAGGTTTCAGTAACACTGGCGCCACAAGCAAAATTATAAGAAAAAAGTCACAAATTTATGAAGAAAAAATTAGAAAAAAGTGGAAAATTAACAAAAAAGTGGAAAATATATAAATAAATTTAAAATTTATGAGAAAAAAGTTTCAAATTAATAAGAAAAGTGAAAATTTAGCAGATAAAGTTGTAAATTTAAAAGAAAAAAGTCACAGATTTATGAAACAAAGTTGCAAGATTACAGTAAAAAAGTGGCAAATTTATGAGAAAGTTCTAAAATTACAAGAAAAAGCAAATTTGCAAGAAAAAAGTCACAATTTTACAAGAAAAATAAATTGATTAGACGTTCCAAATTTAGAAGAAAAAAATCACAAATTTTTGCAAAAAAGTTGTAAGTTAAGAAAATTTAAAATTTTAAAGAAAAAATGTATCAAATAAGGTGGAAAAATCACAAATTCCCAAGAAAATTGCAAATTTATGAGAAAATAATTTGAAAATACCTATGTGAACAGGTAGCATCCAATGGGCAAATACAGATTGGGCCATCATGGACAAACTCACACGGGACCCATAAGACGGTCCAGTTAACCTTTGGCGGGGTCCACACTGACATGTTGGCTGGGTGTGTACCATATATATATACCAAAGGTGTGATCTAATCAAAGGATGGCATGAATAGACAGGAAGTCACACAGATTTGAAGACCAACCTTAAAGTCATGGATTTTGATAATGAGATAAAATGTGTGTCATTTTAATTTCCCCCCTAAAACCCACATCCTTAAGTAACCAGACTAGATTATCCTGTTGGAAGGACAAGAAGTAAAAAAACAGTACAGAATTGACTTTAAATAAAAAAATAAATAAATAAAAATAAAAAAAATATAAAGTTTCTGGAACCCAAAGTATGCACAAGCTTTGTAAATTCAATTTTAAAAAAAATGTCAAGCTTTGTAAATTCAATTAAAAAAATTGGTCATCAGAAATAATAATAATAAGAAGAAGCCAACTTTATTGTCCATCCATCCATCTTCTACCACTTTTCCGGAGGTCAGGGTCGCAGAGGCAGCAGTTCAAGCAGCGAAGCCCAGACGTCCCTCTCTCCAGCCACCTGCTCCAGCTCGCCAGAGAGGATACCAAGGCGTTTAATGACAAGCTGGGAGACATAGTCTCTCCAGCGAGTCCTGGGTCTGCCCCAGGGTCTCCTCCAAGTGGGACATGCCCAAAACACCTCTAGTGGGAGGCGTCCAGGAGGCATCCTGATCAGATGCCCAAACCACCTCAACTGGCTCCTCTCAACGTGGAGGAGCAACAGTTCTATTCTGAGCCTCTCCCGGACGACTGAGCTCCTCACGCAATCTCTAGGGGTGAGTCCAGCAATCCTACGAAGAAAGCTCATTTCAGCCACTTGTATCCGCAATCTCATTCTTTCAGTCATTACCCAGAGCTCGTGATCATAGGTGGGGTTAGGAACATAGATTTACTGGTGTAGCATCATCTCACTTTGGCTCAGCAACAATTATTTTTCTGCTTAAAGACATTTTTGTTCACCCAGGAATAACGCAAAGAAATTGATTTTCTTCCCCCAGGCCACAGCTGAAATCCCCTTTCTTTTGTTAAAACCAGCCTAAGGAATTTCCCCAATGTCCGGCTTCACTTTTATTGCCCCCATAAACATGCAACAGACCTGGCCACACAGACCCACAAATTTCCTTAAATTATGGGAAACGCTGGATTTAACCAGTGAACTTTAAAAGTACATTATTACAAACTCAATTCTAAACCTTCATTCTTTTCAGAACTATGAAAATGCAGATGGACTCTGATGTTTTTGATGTGGAAAATCAATATGTGTGAAATGCATTAATCTGTGATTTTATATATATGCATGCTAATGTTTATATGAATGTTTATTCCTGCATGTTGATTTAGAAGCACTGCTTATAATTTATACTAATCACTAAAGTTATCTTAGTTTAATACATATAGGGAAATATTAACTTCCAGTATGTATCAAAGTTTTGCCTCTAAAACCATGTGACTCCCACAGCCAATCTCTGCATGACAACTCTTCATTCCAAAGCGCTCCCAAACAATAGACTGTTTGTTCATTGGACTAAAAGTTCATCGAGCCCGCCCACGAAGGACGCTCATTGGCTGAGATTCCGGTCAGGCCAGAAACCCGCGAAACTCAACAGAGCTTATATAAAGGAGAGAGACTCCGGCTTCAGTCTCTTTTTCATCAGCCCTTCTTCTGCTCCGGACCCCTTTTTTTCCCCCCGGATTTCTTTCCGGCTGCTCGCTTTTTTCTGATCTCCTCCATTGTCTACACACAGCAAGGAAGAACAAAGGACTTCGACCATGTGTCGCTTTTCTGAACACAGAGCAGATAACTCGTAATTTATGTAACTTTGTATTTTCTTTTTCTCTTAAATACCTAGGAATTCCTATTTCTTTGAGCTCAATTCTTAATCGGAGTTAAACTCCAATTTTTATTCATCACTTTTTCTTTGTTAAACTTTCTGTAAACCCACCATTTGTTTAATTTTAATGTGGACTTTAATCTTGACTTTATTTTATAATATTTTTCTTGACCAAGCACCCACCAGAAGCTACTATTTTTATCTAAAGTCCGAAAGTTTTCTTTTCTAATTTGAAATCAGATTAGATATCTTCTAATTATTATCGAAGACCTCTGCAGCGGCTTGTCTACCAGGAAGAAAAGAAGCAGCTCCCACATCGCGCTGAAGAAACATCACCATCTGGCTCCGAGCCCAGTTGCAACTCTGGGTCATATAGCCCAGAATCCAGCCTCCTTCGACCGCTTGAATTTAAAGGTCGAACTGTGGATCTTGAAATATCTGCGGGCAGATATTTCCCCTAATATCCACGAAATCTTGGGCTGAGGACGACGACACAACCATCGTCGACCGAGAATCACGTGAGCTGCAAACTTTAATTCAACTGCTGAATAAACGTCTGAGGTTTGGTAATAATTTGTATATCTAATCAGATGCAAATTAAGAAGCCCTTAACATAACTCTTCTTTTCATTAAAATTCCGTTTTTATTTTCTTAAGATTAATTTAGGACTTCTTCATATAAACTTTCTCCATAAATTTGCGTTGTTTTTAATAATCTGTTAACTCAAACTGATAGAAATTCATCTCTCAGTTTAACCCTGGTTCCGAAAATATTGACATTGTTAATCTATCATTTACAAGATTGATTTGATTAAGGAAATTACAATGTCTGTTCATCATTTCATTTAATAAATATTTAAAAATGAGAGAAGTTGTTGGGAATTTATTTCATTCTGAGTCTGTTTCAAGCCCAGGTATCAAATTCATGGAAAATTTTTGAGACTGATTATTGATTAATTTATTTAGTGATCAAACAGGTATAAAGTGAAATTAAAGATCAAATTGCTTCTTAAAGATAGAAGCTGGTGCCCCTTACGAGTGTTATTAACTTTTCTGATGTATATGAAATGAGATTTGAGCTCAGATTCCAATACATCAATATCAATTAAATAATTCATACCTGATCATATTTATTATTTATTAAATATTCCATATTTCCGTTACACTGGTAACTCGACAGCTTTGCCTTAGAGCTTAGCTCCCTCTTCACCACAATGGACGAGTACAACATTCGCATCACTGCAGATGCTGCCCCGATCCATCTGCCAATCTATTGCTCCATTCTCCCCTCACTCATGAATAAGACCCTGAAATACTTAAAGTCCTCCACTTTGGCAGGAGCTTGTCCCCAACCCAGAGAGGACAATCCACCTTTTTCCGGCTAAGGACCATGGACTCAGACTTCGAGGTTTTGATTTTCATCCCAGCCACTTCACACTCAGCAGCAAACCATCCCAGTAAGACCTGTAGGTTATTGCTGGATGAAGCCAATAGGACAACATCATCTGCAAGCAACAGAGATGAGATCCTGTGGTCACCAAGCATGACATCCCCTGTTCCCTGGCTGTGCCGAGAAATCCTATACATAAAAATTATGAACAGGACACTTTGACAGTGACAAAGGGCAGCCTTGGTGGAGTCCAACTCTCACCGGGAATGAGCCCGACAGAGTGTTGGCAATACGAACAAAACTTTCACAACGGTGTTATAGAGACCGCATAGCTTGTGACAACAAGCCCGATACCCCATACTACCGAAGCACCACCGACAAAAAAAAAACACTAGGGATGCGATCGAATGCCTTCACCAAGTCCACAAAACACATGTAAACTGGTTGGGAAAACTCCCATGAACCCTTGATGATTCTCAAAAGGGTGATGAGTTGGTCCGATGTGCCATGGCCAGGACGAAAACCACATTACTCCTCCTGAATCCGAGCTTCAACCAATGGCTGGACTCTCCTCTCCAGTACCTTGACATAGACCTTCCCAAGGAGGCTGAGCAGTGTGATCCTTCTAATGTTGGAGCACACCTTCTGGTCCCTTTTTTTAAGAGAGGAACCACCACCCCAGTTTGCCATGCCAAAGGCACTGTCCCGGACCTCCACCCAATGTTGGAGAGGCGTGTCAACCATGACAGCCCTACAACATCCATGGCATTGTGGTACTCAGGGCGACTCTCATCCACCCCCAAGGCCTGGCCACCAATGAGCTTTTTAACCACCTTGGCAACCTCAGCCCCTTTGATGCGCGAGTCATCCCCCTTGTCCACAAGCCCTACTTCCTCTGTGAAAGGCATGTCAGTGGGATTGAGGAGATCCTCGAAATATTCCACTGCCCGACGATGTCCCGAGTCGAAGTCAGCAGTGCCCCATCCGCACCATACACAGTGTGGATAGGCAGCTGCTCCCCCCTCCTGAGCCACCGGACAGTTTGCCAGAATCTTCTTCAAGGTTGACTGAAAGTCTTGTTCTATGGCCTCACAGAACTCCTTCCACACCCAAGCTTTTGCTTCAACAACCACCCGATCTGCACTCCGCTTGGCCTGCCAGTACACCTCAACTGCTTCGGGAGTCCCACAAGCCAACCAAGCTCGATTGGATTCCTTCTTAAGCTTTATGGTCCCCCTCACCACTTGTGTCCCTTGCGGCCACAGCTCTGGGCAGCAGCTTCAATAATGAAGGTGGCGAACATGGCCCATTCAGGCTCCATGTCTCCATGTCTCCAAACTCCAACTTTATTGTCACTCAGTCCATCATGTACAGCAGAACAAAATTATGTTCCTCCTCTCTACAATGTTAATCACATGTAGAATCAGATGATCTGTTGCCATGCAAGGTGCCGCCACAAACAACTTTTCCTCCCACATTGTATTATGCTGAGCACCAAGCTAGAATACGGGAAGTTCCATTTTTATATGGTCTTTGGTATGATCCAGCCAGGGTTTGAACCCATGACCTACCGGCTGTGGGGCAGATGCTCTTTAGTGGTAAAGATAAAAATATAGCGATAAGTTCAAGTCTAAATAGTTTTTAATGGTAAGTGCTGAGAACCCATTTAAAAAAGCTTTAGGGTATGCCACACAATGTAGACATTATCACTCTTTTCTGAAGTCTTTTTCCCCCAGCAAGCGCTGCCTCCCACTTCCATCTCTACATCTTCTCCCTCCATCACCTCCTCTTCCTGTGTGATTGCCTTGAAACAGTGTTGTGACATCAAATCAAATCCAAGATGAAATACTTTTACTTAGCTCCATTCACTGTCTCTTTCTCTTCTGTCTTCATCACTCATTTCCCCACTTTGTCTTGTTGCTCTAGAATCTCCTTTCTTTCATTACATTCTGAACTGTCTCCAGTCTCCTGATTTGTCTTACTATTTTTTCTTGGTGTCATCTCTTCCTCTTGTCTATGCTCCACCTCTGCCCCCTCCTTTCCTTCCTCTCCCGTGGATCTAGTTTAAACCAATCTGTACAAAAGAAACAAGCTTGTCTTTAAAGTGACTAAGAATTGTGACTGTGTTTTCCTTTTGATACAGGTGAATATTATTCTTCCACTGATTTTATTCTATTTCACCCTAGCCTTACCCAAGCTGCACTATCGTGGAATACAAAAAGACAGGAGACAGTGAAAAATGAGTCAGGAGATCATGGAGGGACAAGGTCCTGACCACTGTTCTCTTCAGCAGTCAAGTTTTTTATCGAGTCATTACCATGAAAACCTGTCTGAGTAAATATGAAGCAAGTCAGAATGCAATCCACCTCTTCCAAGTTTTTAATGTGCATTTAGAGGTTTAATTGATTATTATGAGTTTCCATCCAGGATTTCTTATGTGCATACCTTTAATGCACATCAAAATTGTTGGATTGAAGACTATAAATGTTTCTGTAAAACCTTAAAAGGTAACATATTCTGCAGGGATTCTATATAAAACCCATTAGGACATTCTTGAATTAAATTATTGTGGCACAACAAAAATTCTGGATGTATCTGACCTGTGGGTTTTATATGTGGATGAGAAAATTCAGTTAAAATGGAGCTGACTTTAAAAACATAACATTCCTTAAATCAGTGATTTTCAACCAGTGTGCTGTCCCTTATAAAAAATACTGTAGAATTTTATACTGTAGAATATTCCACACTAAAATGTAATAACAGTACTCATTAGTATTCTACAAGAAATACTGCAGAAATCTTTCACATAAACAGCAGGAATCTTTAGTATTTACTATAGAATTCTGCAGTAAATATGGTAGGATTCTACAGTATTGCAGCATTCTATAGAAACATTTTTTGGATTCTCTGGCATAATCTATAGCATATTGTAGTATACTACAGTATACCTGAAAATATTGTTGCAGCTATTGCAGTATACTGCAGAATGTTGCAGTGTACTGTATTTTACTGTTAACACCTAAATGATTTCACAATTAACCACAGTTTACTGCAAGATACTGCAGTTTACATTAGAATCTTGCAGTCGTCGTTGGCCTCCGTCAGTCTATGATGACCATGGAAGAGAATCCTGAACGTCTACTCTGCTGGAACAGCACCGCCTGTGGCTGAACAGGCCGATGCGTGAATGGCAATCCCTGTCACACAGGTCGCACTTGTGGGTGGTCTCCGTGCTGCTGAGTCTGTGGTGGTTCTTCCTGCGGGTCCTTTTTTCATCTGCTGCAGCAGTCAGTCTCTCTTCACCCGCCTTGAGCTGTCTGGTCAGGGCGCCTCTCCATTTGGAGCGGTCCATTGCAAGGTCCTCCCAGCGCTCTGTGTTGATCTCCAGGGCCTTCATGTCTCTCTTGCAGATGTCTCTAAAGCGCAACTGTGGGCGGCCAACGTCTCTCCTGCCAGTCGCCATTTCTCTGTAGAGGACGTCTTTGGGGATTCTGCCATCCTCCATACGGTGAACATGGCCTAGCCAGCGGAGCCTGCGCTGCCTGAGAAGAGTGAACATGGAAGGAAGGCCAGCGCGGGACAGAACTTCTGTGTTGGGCACTTTGTCCTGCCAGAATATGTCCAGGATGTGGCGAATGCAGCGCAAGTGGAAGGAGTTCAGTCTCTTTTCCTGCCGGGTGTATGTTGTCCACGTCTCACTCCCATAGAGCAGTGTGCTGATGACGCAGGCGTTGTACACTGCCATCTTCGTCTTAACAGAGAGTTTGGGATTCTCCCACACTCGTGTGGTGAGGCGAGCGAGTGTGAAGGCTGATTTTCCAATCCTCTTGTCAATCTCTGCATCAAGAGAGTTGCTGATCGTGGACTCAAGGTACGTGAACTGATTCACGACCTCCAGCTCATAGTCGTCGGTGGTGATAGTTGGTGGTGCTTCCGTGCTTTACGCCAAGACGTTAGTCTTCTTCAGGCTGATGGTAAGCTAACTAACTAACTAACTAACTTGCACTTATATAGCGCTTTTCTAGTCACAAAGACCACTCAAAGCACTTTCACTAATGCTAACCCTCTATTCTAAGGGCCTATAGGAAACAGATATCTAGGGACAATTTAGAACAACCAATTAACCTAACATGCATGTCTTTGGATTGTGGGAGGAAACCGGAGCCCCCGGAGTAAACCCACACAGCACAGGGAGAACATGCAAACTCCATACAGAAAGGTTCCAACCCCTGCCAGCCCGGGGATTCGAACCAGGAACCTTCTAGCTGTAAGGCAACAGTGCTAACCACTGCACCACCGTGCTGCCCACGGTGGTGCAGTGGTTAGCCCGAAGTCCTTGCATGCCTTTGAGAAGCGGTCCATCAGGGTCTGAAGCTCCTGCTGTGTGTGGGTTGCGACTGCAGCATCGTCTGAGAACAGCATGTCTCTGATTAGAGCCTCGCGTACTTTGGTTCTGGCTTTCAGGCGGACGAGGTTGAAAAGCCTGCCATCAGATCTTGTGTGCAGGTAGATTCCCTCTGTTCCTGTGCTGAAGGCATGCCTCAGGAGCATAGCAAAGAAAATCCAAAAGAGGGTTGGCGCAAGTACACAGCCCTGTTTCACTCTGCTGCGTATGTTGAATGGTTCTGAGACGTTGCCGTCGTGCTGCACTATCCCCTGCATGTTGGTGTGAAATGATTCGATGAGGCTTTGCAACTTTGGTGGGCATCCTATCTTTGGCAGGATCGTGAAAAGGCCCTCTCTGCTGACCAGATTGAACGCTTTGGTGAGGTCGATGAAGGCGACGTACAGGGGCATGTTCTGTTCTCTGCATTTCTCATGGAGTTGTCGGATGGAGAATATCATGTCTACCGTTGATCGCTCAGCGCGGAAGCCACACTGAGACTCGGGGTAGACACTTTAGGCAAGCTTCTGTAGACGGACGAGAACAACTCGTGCGTAGACTTTGCCAACAATGCTGAGGAGGGAGATGCCCCTGTAGTTGTTGCAGTCGCCTCTCTCCCCTTTGTTTTTGTAGAGGGCGATGATCTTGGCGTCCCTCATGTCCTGTGGTATGGCACCTTCCTTCCAGCACTGGCAGAGGACGTCATGCAATTGCAGCAGTAGGGCGGTCTTGCAGTGCTTGATCAGGTCGGGGGGTATGCCGTCGTTGCCGGTTGCCTTGCCAGCGGCCAAGCTATCAATGGCCTTGCTGAATTCGTCGATTGTTGGCTCGGCGTCAAGTTCGTCCATGGATGGCAGACAGTCGATGGCATCAAGGGCTGACGGTGTCACGGTGTTCTGTCTGGAATAGAGGTCGGAGTAGTGTTCCACCCATCTCTCGATCTGCTTGTTCTTTTCTGTGATCATCTCCCCAGTGGAGGATTTGAGGGGGGCCGTCTTGCTCTGAGCCGGACCAAGTGCTTTCTTGATGCCATCATACATACCACGGATGTTCCCTGTTATGGCAGCGGTTTGAATGTCTTGGCTGAGCTGAGTCCAGTACTCGTTGGCACAGCGCCGAGCAGTCTACTGAACTTTGCTTCTCGCAGCCCTGAGAATCTGGAGATTCTTCTCGTTTGGGTACTTCTTGTACTCAGCAAGTGCTGAGCACTTGGCTTCAATGACGGGGGTCACCTCGGTCAACTTGGCATAAGATAAGATAAGATAAGATAAGCCTTTATTAGTCCCACAACGGGGAATTCCAGGATTCCAACAGCACAGGGATAGCAACACTCAGAGCAACAATCAGAAGGCAAGAAAAAAAAAAAAAAACAAGCAAGCAAGAGCAGCTAATATACATATGTACATATTACTATAAAATATATATATACACACACACAGACACACAGTGCAGAGCATTGTAGCTGGATGGAATAAATATATGAATATATAAACACACAGTGCAGAGCATTGTAGCTAGATGGAATAAATATGTAAATATATAAACACCCACAGTACGGAGCATTGCAGCTAGGTGGAATAAATATGTAAGTATATAAACACACACAGTGCGGAGCATTGTAGCTAGATGGAATAAATATATAGATATACAGTATAAAAACAGTGCGGAGCATTGTAGCTAGATGGAATAAATATATAGATATATAAATATGAACACACCCAGTGCTGAGCATTGTAGCTCGATGGAATAAATATGTAAATATATAAACACACACAGTGCAGAGCATTGTTGCTAGATGGGATGAAACAGCATAAACCTCTACTTAGTTATCCTACATGGTATGATAATGTGCCCATACATATTCTCACCCTCCATAGCGACCGGTATTTTCCTAGTTGTATGCCGGAGGGGACCATTGTGTAAGTCTATTGCATCTTTTGCATTTAAAAACTATTAGTTTGTTACGTCTTTTTGCTATCTCTGCGAGCAGCCCTGCTTAGGTTGTACAGTCTGACAGCCGTTGGTAGGAAGGACCTACGAAACCTCTCGGTTGTGCACCTGGGATGATGTAGTCTGCTGCTAAATGAGCTCCTCAGTGCATTCAGTACGTCCTGCATAGGGTGGAACTCGGACTCCAGCAGAGATGACAGTTTAGCCACCGTCCTTCTCTCTCCTATCTCCTCCACCGGATCAAGGCGCTGCCCCAGGACAGAGCTAGCTTTCTTAATCAGTTTGTTCAGTCTCTTCCTATCGGCTGCTGTAATGCCACTGCCCCAGCAGACCACTCCAAAAGTGATGGCTGATGCCACCACCGTGTCATAGAATGTCTTCAGCAGCGCCCCTTGTACACCAGCATCTCATTCTCTCATCATGAGAGAATCTGGAGATTCTTCTCGTTTGGGTACTTCTTGTACTCAGCAAGTGCTGAGCACTTGGCTTCAATGACGGGGGTCACCTCGGTCAACTTGGCATCAAACCAGTCCTGTGACTTCGAGGTCTTCCTCCCAAAGGTAGCCAAGGCTGTGTGGTGGATGGTGTTTCGCAGCTCTTCCCACTTCTGCTTTGCAGATTCTCCTTCTTGTGGTACACCAAGTTCCTTCTCAAAGGTGGAGGCAAACTGCTCAACAAGTTCTGGTTGGGCCATCTTGCTGGTGTCAATCCGTGCCTTTCCATGCTGTCTAGCACGATGGAATTTCTTCAGCTGCAGCTTGACCTTGCAACACACCAATGAATGGTCTGTGTCGCAATCAGCACTCTGGAATGAACGGGTGATTAGCACATTCTTCAGTGAGGTGCGCCTGGTCAGGATCAAGTCCAGCTGGTGCCAGTGCTTTGAGCACAGATGTCGCCAGGAAACCTTGTGTTGGTGCTTGGTCTTGAAGAACGAGTTTGTGATACAGAGATCGTGATATGTGCAGAACTCGAGCAGCCGCTGTCCATTGTCGTTCATTCTGCTCATGCCAAATGGTCCAAGACAGGAGGGCCAGGAGTCGTGGTCAGCACCTACTCTGGCATTGAAGTCTCCAAGGAGAATGAGTAGTTCAGAGTTGGGGATGATCCTGACAGTTGTTGCGAGATTCTCGTAGAACTTGTCTTTTGCCTCTGGTGTGGCTGTCAGTGTTGGGGCATACACAGTGACGAGGGTAACTGGGCCTTGAGTGGTGTTGAGGGGGAGGGGGAGGAGTCATGCAGAGCCATTGCTGCATGGTTCCACCATCTTCAGCAAGGTGTTCTTCACTGAGAAGCCCACTCCGTGTTCCCTGTGTTCGTCACTGCCCTTTCCCTGCCAGTAGAAAGTGTAGTCCTTCTCTCTCAGTGTGCCTGCGTCAGCCAACCGTGTTTCCTGGAGAGTGGCGATATCCACTCCCAGTCTCTTCAGCTCATTATTGATGATGGCAGTCTTCCTGGTGTCGTTGATGTCCTTGAGGTTAGCAGCAAGTCCTGTCATCAAAGTGCGGACGTTCCAAGTTCCCAGTTTTGGAGTTGGTCTCTTTCGTTTTTTTGTCTTGCCTGGTGTGAAGGTTCTCAGCCTGCTGTTCGGACTTCTCATCATCCCCATGCACCCAATGAGGAAAGCAAGCTGTGGCGGGACAACACCTTACTGGCTGGGGGCTGCCAAGCTTGAGGCGGGCGGTAGCTGTCCAGTGAGATCCGATGATCCCTCCCACCGTCGGGAACAACCCCTGGCGCCATGCTCTACGCCAATTGAGCGGTGGCTTATAACCGGTAACTGTCATTCCCCGTGTTTTGTCTACGCCAAAGGCGAAGCTGGAGTGTCCTCTCCAGTGATCCGGTGTTCTACCTTCCAGCATTGTGCGTTGGTAGGATTCAAGCCTGGGCAGGAAGATATGGAGGACAAGATGTTGCCCATGCAGCATGTCCCCCCTCTCCACGTCACTGATGAATCCAAAGGAACAGCATGGCTGCTACAGGTTTGGCACCAGCGCCATTGCAGGAGCTGCCAGAATGATGTTGAGCACAACAGAAAACTGCCTTAGGGGCTCTGACTCCGGATTTTTCCTCATTGTTGACTCCCGAAGCCTTTCCCATGACCGGGTGTGCCGCAAGGCAACGGAGGTTTGAAATCAGGGTTTACCTTGCCCTAGATGGGCTACCTTCCCAGGTTGATGAGCCACCATCTACCCGAAGCATCTGGTTTTAAGGCACCAGAGATCTGCCCTCGCCCCTTCTCCTATTAGTAAAAGCAGTTCCGCTGGGCTTAGAGACTAAACCACACGGGCAGGCTAGGAGTTGAACTTAGTTGTCAGAGGCTTTTCGAGATGCACGCCGTAAGGAGCATTTTATGAGCACTGGGAGCTTAACCCCAGTGCCGCTCCTGGCTATGACAACCTTGGAATGTTGCAGTGTACTGCAGTATACTGTTAAATCCTATATTAGTCAGTCCCTCAAGGATTTTGTGATGTTGCAATCATGCTTATTCACTCAAAACCAGTGACTGGCCGCATCTTTTGTGCAACCTTGCAACTTTCCCAATCACTAATATTTTTGCAATTTTTGCCAAGTGGTTGGGAACTGCTGTGGTTAGAGAGTGTTCAAATGAAGCTGCAACCAATAATTTCCAAATCTCTACCCTTTAATATGCATTCAGTGCAATTTTGCTGTTGTAATGGATATTGTATTAAGGTCTGTTTTTGCTGTTGCACAAAAGAGTTTTTCTGTATTGTAGAGGTTTCTCCTTAATTAACAAATCACTGTTAAATCAGAATTTATTTTTATTTTTTTTTACAATCCTGTACTTTTCTTGTGGTGTTATAGAATATCATTGCAGTAAACTATGGAAGATAAAAAAAACATCTGCTTTAAAATTCATAATTCTTCCCCCAACTTTTAGTGGAAAAAACCTCTCAAAACATCACAACTTTTATCACAACTTTTTTTAAAAATCTCCCGCAAATTAAACTTTTTTGGCCGCAACAAAGATAAAAAACATCCCCCGAAATCTTGGAGGAACTGATTATTTCATAGTAAACTACAATATACTACAAGTTACTGAAGCAGTTTCTGTAGTATAAGATAAGATAAGATAAGATAAGCCTTTATTAGTCCCACAATGGGGAAATTCCAGGATTGCAACAGCACAGGGATAGCAACACTCAGAGCAATAATTTAGAAGATAAGAAAATAAGAGCAGTGAATATATATACATATGTACACATAAATATATACTGCTCCAAAAAATAAAGGGAACACTTTGAAAACACATCAGATTTTAATGGGGAAAAATAAGCTGGATGTCACCATGGGTTGAGATGCCGTCTCAGCACTCAGCCCATGTTTTCCTTCATCCCTGCTTCTCATTGAGCAGCGTCTCAGCAGGCTCCCAGCTGGCAGCATTACGGACGGCTGGGGCCAATTAATCCTCATCAGCTGGGGCGCTGCCAATGAGAATAAATAGGAGCAGCCTCGATGACTCGGGGCTGCGACATAAGCACTGCTAGGCTGAAGCCCCTTCGTCTGGTGTCAGCCTCTACTCCCCTTGCAGCATTCCTGTGATTGTAACCCGCTGTGAGTATGTACGTCTTGTTACCCCTACGTCCGGTACGGGCTTCCTGCCCGTGCGCTGTGCAACCTGTGAATGTACGTCTGTATGAGTATCTGTGCTCTCCTCATCCCTCATCCCTCACCCTAAATAAAACATCACGATTCACTGGCTCGCCCTTGGCTCTTATTGCGCGGCTCCCTAGAGCCGTGTGTGACACTGGATATCGAAATTGTGGCAGGCTAGTCCAGCTTACTCAGATTAAAAAGTGTTTTATATATATACAGTATATACTGTATATAATGTATATACAGCATATATATACTGAGAATATAGCAATTTTACTGAGAATTTCTACTGGATTCCACAGTACACTGTAATATACTGCAAGATAATATAGCAATTACTGGAGTATACTGCAGATTGGTGCAGTATAGGAGGAAGTTAGAGGATAAACTACAAGTGAAAAAATATGAGTGATGTGTGGACTGGAATGAAACACATCATTGGACATACACTGGGGAGCCTTGAGAGAGCTGATGAGTTGAATTTGTTTTTTAATAGGTTCAACTCCCCGTCTGTCACCCCCACAGCATAGCCAGATCCCCACACACCCCTCCCCCCTCACTCTCCTGTGCATCACCTCTCCCTCCTTACCCCCCTCCTCTCCACCGAAGACATCAGCACCAATCCCCACATCACTCTGACTACAGACCAGGATAGAAAACAGCTGGAGAGACTCCACCAGCAGAAGGCTGCGGGCCCTGATGGCATCTCCACCAGGATCCTGAGGACCTGTGCCAACCAGCTATCTCCTGTACTGAAACACCTGTATAACCTGAGTCTGAGTCTGAAGAGAGTATTGGTGCTGTGGGAGACATCCTGCCTGGTTTCTGCCCCCAAGAAGTTGTTTCCATCGGATCTGACAGAGTATCGACAAGTTGCCTTCACATCACATGTGATGAAGGTCCTTGAGAGACTGGTCTTAGCTCACCTGAGGCCGCTCACCTCACGTGGCTGGACCCCCCTGCAGTTTGCACATCAGCCCCATTTAGGCGTTGAAGAAGATGTCATACATGCTGCAATGACCCCATTTGCACCTGGATGGAGGAGGAGACACTGTGGGAATCCCGTTCTTTGATTTCTCCAGTGCCTTTAATACCATCTAGCCACTGTTGCTGGGTGAGAAGCTACTGGTGACGTTTGTCGACAACTCTGTGATCTCCTGGATTACTGACTACCTGACAGGCAGGCAACAGTTTGTTCAGCTGGGCAGTGTTCTGTCTGATGTGGTCGTTAGTGATACGGGATACTGTTTGTTTCAGGGCAGGAAATAGCAACACTGTGGCTGATTGTTGTCTCGCATCCCTGAAACTGAGGTACTGTGCTCTTACAGAAAGGGGGGAGGAAATGTAATGGAGGGTAGTTCAATACTTATAGTAAATATGTAGACATTGGACAACAATTCACAGTATGTTAAATAATGACTCTATGAGACTCAATAACCTTTATTCAGTTGTATTTTGGTAAAGCAGTGCAATTTGTTGTAGACATTCTCACTGATCCTGAGAAGGTTGTCCTGGAAGAAATGGGTATTAGTGAACTAGTCAAAAGGAAATATGTAGAAAAGAAATGGCACTGTGGAAAGCATGAGCTGAGTTACGATTGCACAATAGTGTACTCCAAAGTGGACTGCACAGGGTATTCTGCCAAATTAAGTGAGATTCCAAACTGAAGGGAGCGAACGGTCTTCACTTCAAAGGGAACTTAGAACTGAGCAGGGAAGGAGTGAACAACCGGACATCACTTCACCGGAAGCTGAGAGGAAGTTTACCCTAAGCCATTGGGCCTCAAATACGAGTAAAACAAACTATTGTTGTTAACGTTATTAACAACTAAACTGATGCTGGTTATTGTTTATATAAACTGATTGTAATAAAAATATATTTGCATTAATACTTTATTTAAGAAATAAAAATTATCCACCATAGTATCAGTACATGTCCATGGTTACCATGGTAACGCACGGAGGAGGGAGCCGACAGTTACAGGGTGTTTCAAATGGAGGAATTTTGTGAAGGTCAGTTGACTGATATTTCCTGAGAATGGAGCAGGGAGTAGGGAAGACAGCTGAAGTACACTGTGGATCGGACCGTAGCTCAGGTTGTATGTTACTTACCTTGTGTTTCTCTTGTGTTCTCAAATTTTCATGACAAAAGAGTCCTGATTCATGAACACACTTATATTGGTTCCAGTTCATACCAAGTTACTGATGGGGGGGGTCATATATATATATATATTTAGCTTTTAATTTGCTTGTGAAATTAAATAGTTATATTTGTGTAGTGATGAGAATAAAGATTTTGCATTTTTGAATATACGTAGTTGTGCATATAAATAATGGAATATACTTTGTCAGGTACGTTTTTTAAGAAGGTTTGTTAGATATCTTCCCTTTACGATGATCCATCTTGAAGGCAATCAGTTACAGGCTTTAAAAGGTGCCAATGAACATCTAAAGCTTGTTGCTGGAACATGCTGCAGACAGAGGGCGAGAATCTTTTCAAATTCCTCTTACCATTTTTTTTTTTTTTAACTTTTCCAAATAAATGTTTAAGTGATCTATAAGTCATCTAGGGTTTCAGACTCCTGCTTGTCTCCTGCCGCACAGTCATTCTAACAAGTTCAACAGGGGACTGTGCTTTCTCCTTTTCTCTTCACCTTATATACAGCCGACTTTCAGTACGACATGGAGTCATGCCACCCGCAGAAATTCGCTGATGACTCAGTTGTTTTGAGGTGTATAAGAGGGAGAGAGGAGAGGGAGTACAGGGCACTGGTAGACAGATTTGTGGAATGGACCGAGCAGAATCACCTGAGGCTGAACGTCAGCAAGACCAGAGAGATGGTGATTTACTTCAGAAAGAAGAGGACGTCTTTACAGCCATTACAGATTAAGGGGGAGGACGTGGAGGTAGTGGAGGACTACAAATACCTGGATGTCATTGTCAGCAGCGGACTGGACTGGAACTCTAACACCAACACTGTGTACAAGAAGGGGATGAGAAGACTCTACTTTCTGAGGAAGCTGAGATCAGTGTGTGCAGCAAGATGCTGGAGCTCTTTTACCAGACCGTTGTTGTGAGCACCATCGTCTCTGCTGCTGTTTGCTGGGGTAGCAGTATCAGAGTCAGCGACATCAACAGACTTGACAAGATTATCAAGAAGGCTGGCTCTGTAATTGATCTCAGGCTCAAGACCTTTGAGACTGTGGTGGAGAGTAGGTCACTCAATAAACTATTATTCATCATGGATAATCCTGATCACTCCCTTCACCTCACACTGGACAGACAGCTGAGCACTTTCGCCAGCAGACTGCTACAGCTCCACTGCTGAACAGTTAGGTACAGGAAATCTTTTCTGCCACATGTCGTTTCACTGTACAATAGCTCACTCTAATCTTGAACCTTGTTCATATTTCAGCTGCCATACTGCACCTTACAGTCTAATCGGTACCTCACATTTCACCCTGTCCCTTAAAATCCTTCTTTGCACAGTCAGTACTATCCATAGATTCATAAGGATCATCACACCAACCTGCGGAGAGAGAGCTTAGAGCTTAGACTGCTGCACATCCACCAACCACAATGCTCCGCACTGTGTGTGTCTCTCTCTCTCTCTCTCTCTCTCTCTCTCTCTCTCTCTCTCTCTATATATATATATATATATATATATATATATATATATATATATATATACGTATATGTATACAGTATATATATATATATATATATCTGTATCTATCTATCTATCTATCTATCTATCTATCTATCTATCTATCTATATCTATATCTATCTATCTATCTATCTATCTATCTATCTATCTATCTATCTATCTATATATATATATATATATATATATATATATATATATATAAATTTATATTAATATGTACATATGTATACTAGCTGCTCTTGTTTTTTCTTGCCTTCTGATTGTTGCTCTGAGTGTTGCTATACCTGTGCTGTTGCAATCCTGGAATTTCCCCACTGTGGGACTAATAAAGGCTTATCTTATCTTATCTTATCTATTCACCCTAGTAGTAGTCTGTGTAATGCATACTGTAAGTATTCTAAGCATTTTTTGACTTCCCTGGGTAACTCTTTTTTTTCTATTATGCTGTGTGTATTTCTGTCTTTTTGGTCATCTTATTGTGTCATGCTGCTGTTACACTGTAATTTCCCAGTAGAACAAAGTACATCTATCTATCTATCTATCTATCTATCTATCTATCTATCTATCTATCTCCTATAGTTTACTGTGGAATCCTGCACAATGTTATAGAATACTGTAGGATACTATAGACTCTAAAAGGATTTATTTATCATCATCGACTTGGAATTTTCAAGGATGCGGGATTAAATTGTCTTTTTTTTTCCACAATATCTTTATTGAACCTTTTTTTTAACAAACATGACACAAACAATCAAACACTAACACTAAAGTACTACAAAAAAAATGCACTAAAAACACCAACAACCACCAACAAAATGAAGTCTTCAACAATGCTCCTCCGTTTAGTCTAGACAATCCATTACATAAGTATACATATTATATTCACCAGTTTGGAATTTACAAGGTCCACACACATCATTCACCTTCTTCTTCAAGAGTAATGTTTAAATTTTTTACATAATCAATAAAAGGTATCCATATATTCTCAAACACACTTTCCTTTGATTTCAGTATGTATGTTATTCTTTCTAATGGAAGGTTTGTTAACATCTGTCTTAACCACTGAGTCACATCTGGTCTATGAGTCTTTTTCCACAGTAGTGCAATACATTTTTTGGCATTAAGCAAACTGAGGTCTATGAATGTTCTTTCACTTTTATTAAAGTTATGCTTTTTTGGGGTACAGACCCAACAAAAACAATTTAGGATTCAATATGATTTGTTTTGAAATTATTGTTTTCAATTGTTACCCTCACCTCTTCCCAAAACATTCTAATTATTCTACATTCCCATAAACAATGAAATAGGGTTCCTTTACTTTCCATGCATTTTGTGCATGTATCTGGTATGTTTTTGTTATATCTATTTAACTCCACCGGTGTAACATACATCCGCATTAACCATTTAAAATGTATCAATTTAAGACGTACATTTATTGATTTGGTTTGAGCTTCTGTACAAGCCAATTCCCATTGTTCCTCTGAAATTTCAGTTTGCAGATCTTCTTTCCAGTAGTTTAATCTTTTCTGTGAGTTTTCACTTGAGGATAGTGTCAATGAGTTATAAAACTCTGAAATAATACCCTTTCTTTTACTATCTTTCATCAACATTTTTTCCAAGGATGAATAAATAGGTCGAGTGAGAGCATTATTTTGGTTTGAACGAATAAAGTTCCTAAGTTGAAGATATTTAAAAAAATGTGTTCTATTAAGATTAAATTTGATCCTCAGCTCTTCAAAAGACATTATGTTATCTGAACATGACAAATATAAATCTTGAATTTTTTGGATCCCTTTTAAACTCCATACTTTAAACACAGCATCCGCTCTCCCTGGTTTAAAATATTGATTACCCCATATTGGACTAAATTGTGACAGTAAGTGTGGTTCTTTTAAATATTTTTTAGTTTCACACCATATTTTAATCATATGTTTTACAAATGGATTTTTAACTTGTTTCTGTAATTTTTTTTCCAAGTCTGAATATATGAATATGGGAAGAGGTAAAGGTAAATTGTATGATTCCATTTCAGTCCAGTGAGGGAGATCATTTGATGAAAAATAATATGTCATAGACCTCAGTTGTGCCGACCAATAATACAACATAAAATTTGGACATTTCAGACCTCCACGATCAAATGGTAAATATAATAAAGACAGACGTAATCTAGCCCTCCTATTGTTCCATATAAATTCCACTAACTTTTTTTTAATTCTTGAGAATAAATCTAAAGGTGGTGGTAAGGGAATGTATTGAAATAAATAAAGTATTTTAGGTAAGATATTACTTTTAAGTATATTGATTCTCCCGATCATCGACATTGGTAGTGACATTCATCTCTGAAGTAACTCATTAATATCTGTCATTAAGGCTTCATAATTGACACTGGCGACTGATTCTAGCTTAGGCACAATTTGGATTCCTAAATATTTAAACTGATTTACAACATTGAATTGATTTACCTCAGGGGCTGGGTAATTTCTCTGGGTCTCATTTAGCATTAATATTGAAGATTTAGTTTTATTTATTTTATATCCTGATATTTCCCCAAAATTCTTTATTAAATTCAACAAGGTCGGAATTGATTTTTTAAGATTCAACATAAACAAAATTATGTCATCGGCATACAGGGAGATTTTATGTTCTGTTGGTCCAACTTTAATTCCATATATTTGTGACTGTAAACGTATCGCCATCGCTAAAGGTTCAATTGCCATAGTAAACAGTAAAGGTGAAAGTGGACAGCCTTGTCGACATCCTCTATTGATTTTTATTGATTTTGAAATATTGTTATTTGTTAGGATTTCTGCTGTAGCATTATTATATATTATCTGAACCCATTTTATGAAATTATTTCCAAGTCCAAACCTTTGTAAGACTTCAAAAAGAAAGGGCCATTCGACTCTATCAAAGGCCTTTTCGGCGTCCAGTGATAGGAGAGCTGTATCCGGTGCTTCTTTATTAGAATAAATAATATTAAATAGTCTTCTTACATTATGGAAGCCTTGTCTCCCCTTTATAAAGCCATTCTGATCTCGATTAATACTATTTGGTAAAATTTCTGGTATTCGTCTTGCTAAAACTTTACAGATTATCTTAAGGTCGGCATTTAATAGGCTTATTGGTCTCATATTTTCACATTTATTAGAGGGTTTACCTGGTTTTGGCAACAGTATAATTAAGGCATTATTCATGTATGATGGTAAATTACTATTTTGAAATGCTTCTAAAACCATTTCCAAAAAAGGTTTTATTAATTTATTCTTAAATTTTTTATGAAGGTCAACTGGAAGACCATCTGGTCCTGCACTTTTTCCTGATTTCATATTATCAATTGCTAGTCCAACTTCTTCTTGACTAATTTCAGACTCCAGTATCTCCCTATTTTCATTTGGAATACACGGTATAAATAGTTCGTTCAAAAACCCATGTAGTTTTGTTAAGTCAGATTCATTTTTGGTATCATATAATTTTTCATAGTAATCTCTAAAGGCTCTATTAATTTCTAAAGGATCTATAACTACCTGTCCGTTACTTATAATACTGGTAATTGGTGTTTTAAATTCTAATTGTTTAATCTGCCATGCCAATAACTTTCCTGATTTTTCACCTTGTTCATAAAAAGATTGTTTCAATCTTAGAAGACTCGAGGCAGCTCTATTCGCTGATTTTTTGTCATATTCAGCTCTCAAAATCAGTAATTTGTTCTCCAACCTTGGATCACTTCCTGCATACACTCTTTCTTGAAGAATTTTTATTTTATGTTCCAATTGGACTCTCTCCTCTCGAGTCTTCTTAGATTTTGAACCTGTATAACTAATAATATGTCCCCTAATAAAAGCTTTGAAAGCCTCCCACTTTACACATGCTGATGTTTGTGTAGTATTGATGTCAAAGAACTCATCTATCTGTTTTTCTATGTACTTAACAAATTCCTCATCCTGAAGCCATTTATGCTGAAATTGCCATCTACCTGGTTCCTTTGTCAATTTCTTATCTACATATATTAGACAGCAGGGTGCATGATCAGAGATCACGATGTTATCATAAAAACAGTTTTGAATCTTGGACCTTAATTCTGTGGAGATCAAAAAATAATCAATACGTGAGAATGTCTTGTAAGTATTGGAATAACAAGAGTAGGCTTTAACTTGTGGTTTCATTTCTCTCCATATATCTAGCAATTTCAATTCTTTCATAAAATGATTAATGGTCATCCTACATCCATTGTGCGTACAGTCCAGTCCTGTTGATCTATCTATACCGGGATTCAATGTACAATTAAAATCCCCTGCTATTATATGTTGCCCTGTAAGTGATGATAAGATAAGAAACAAATTAGCAAAGAACTTTTGATCATCTATATTGGGACCATATAAGTTCACCAAATTTATATTTTCTAATAGCAAAGATCCTTGAATGATTACATATCTTCCAAATTTGTCTCCAATTACATTTTTCACTTGAAATGGGACTGATTTATGTATGAGAGTCATAACTCCCCTGGCTCGGGATGAAAATGATGAGGTGAAAACACTTCTTTGCCATCTACTCCTAGTTCTTTTTACATCCTCCTCTATTAGATGAGTTTCTTGTAAAAACACAATTTTTGAACCCATGTCTCTTATTTTATTCATAACTTGTTTAAGTTTTTTTTTTTTTTTTTTTAATTTTGTAGACCTCTGCAATTCCATGAAGTTAAATTAAGATTAACGCTTTGGTTTATGATCAATAGGGGGTTTAGGATTACCTTGCAGTGTAAACATGTTCAAACAGAGAAGCAAAAAAATGAGTGGTTGAACTTTCACCCTACAAACTACACACAAACAAATTCCCCTTTCCCACATCTGTGGCGATCCCCCCAAAATCAAAAAAAAAAATTCTGTCTCCCGATATAGCCATCGACCGCTCCACACCCACGCGGATCAGCCAAAGCCACTCCTTCTTCATCCTCCCAATCACCCTAACTCTACTGCTTTTAATAACGTAACATTAACTCTCTTCTGTAATTTTCCAATTTAACTCCAAAATTTTATAGCAATTTTGTACATTTTTTTTAATATGTAATACAATCTATATTTTGTAATCTTGCTATATGCTTCAAATCAGTTAAATGCCTATGTAAATGCTCAAATATTCTACCCTATATTCTGTTCATGCTTAGCTCCCACCAGTCTCTTCCTGGATCTTCTTGATGAGCTCCTGCGCCTCCTCAGGGGTCTTGAAGATATGTGTTCTGCCCTCATATGTGACCAGAAGTCTTCCAGGGTGAATCACTCCATGACGAATCCCAAGGTTGCGCAGTTCTTTACGGATGGGGTCAAACTGCTTCCTTAATTGTTGGATTCCCGAGGCCAAATCTGGGTAGAACCGCACCTGTTGATCCTGGTATTTAATTTCTCCTTTGGCCCGCATCGCGTTGGAGATCGTCATCCTGTCTCTGTAGCTGAGGAACTTCATAATTAACGTCCTCGGTGGTCCCTTGTTACCTCTTGGTGGGCCAATTCGGTGGGCGCTTTCCAAGACGACTGATGTATTTAGCTCCGCGTTGTTCAACGCCTCCGGGATCCACTCCTCCAAAAAGGAGCATGTATCACGACCCTCGGCTCCCTCCGGTAGACCCACCAGCCTCAGGTTGTTCCGTCTCGACCGGGACTCCAAGTCCATGACATTATTTTCCAGACTTTTATTTGTTTTTCCAAAGTGCGCACCTTTAATTGAAGTCCGCTGATTTCATCCTCCGCACTGGAAACACGAAGCTCCGCCTGCGTCACTCGCTCCACGCAGTCACCCAACTCCTTTCTCATTGCATCCAACGCTGCCATAATCCCATCAAGTCTAGCGGAAAAGTCCGCTCTCATTGAGCTAATGGCAGCCAGCACTGCACCTGTGCCGCCATCATCAGCAATTACCGCACCACCGCTAGTTTCATCCGCCATATCCGCAGCTTTCCCTGCTGTGCCACAGACGTGAAAGTCCGTTAATTTCGACTGCTTTGGCGGTTCAGTTTTTCCCCCACCTGATTTCCCAGCCTTAGGCCTCACCGGCATATCCTCGCCCAAACGCTGAGAAAAGTTCTGTTCCAAATGAAAGAGTTATTTGCCGAATCTTTATCTCCAGGAGCAGAGCAGAGCGATACGTGTCCTTCTAGGTGGCCGCCATAACCGGAAGTCTAAATTGTCTAATTTAATTTAATTGGCCCAATTTGATTGGTCTAAATTATACTTAGTTGTTATAATTAATTTGCAGTTGTGTATACCATGTAGGTGCACTTTCATGCCAGTGGGTGGCAGGATGAATGCAATAATGATGATCTTCTTATATCTTTGATGGAAAATTTGTCCTGCAGAGAGGCAGGGTTACCTTCATTTTTTATTTAACCTTTATTTACACAGGAGAGATCCACCTCTCTTTTTTAAGGACACCTGGTTCACACTCACAGTTGCAACTGGAAGCTGCCCACTAAAACCACAGACTAACCTGTGGCTTTTGAGCAGCTCCAGTGGAGAAGCTGGGGTTAAGTGCCTTGCTCAAGGGCGCGGCAATGGGGCAAACACTGCTACCTTATCTGTCCACTCAGATCTGATCTTGCCGGCACAGAGATTAAACCAGCAACCTTCTGCTCACCAATCCATACCCCTAACCATTACTCCACCACTGCCCCAATCAAGTTTCACTGCGTCCTCCAGAAACAGCATCTTGATGTTGGCTGTTGTCAGCACTAAATAAGTGGACCGGTGTCCGGTTTCATGAGCGGCTTGCCCTGATTGGCAGATTGGTAGCAGCCTAGCAGGATATCAAAGGTGGATGCAAACTACAGAGCCTCTGTCTCTGTTGCAGCACTCTGGTCCTGTCATGAGCTGAGCACTGGGGGTTTCCGCCGTGCTCAGTCTCATGGTCTTTCATGGTCTTTCTCCATATTTGTATATTTGTTGTATCTTGGGTTTTTGGTTCCTGTCATTTTATCCATGGTTGGCTTTCTTATAGCTGATATTGTTTCTTATTTGTCTTATTCCCCTATTTATATCATCATAGTTTTCCTACTGTCTTATTTTGTATTTGTTTGTATTTATGCCTCAGTCTTTAATTGTTGGCATTTAGTTCGTTATTATTGTTTGGTTGTGTTCTCTCTCTCTGGGGTTACAGCAGTCAGTGGCACTTCCGGAATTTTGCTCTGATGTGGGCAGCGCTCCTGTCAGCTGTCAGTCCCGTCTTCTCCCCTCTCATTGCCCCCAGCTGACCCCAGTCTGTAATCATTGTTTCCTCCTTCCCACTCATGTGATCCACATCTGCTATCAAGTGTGTTAATTTGTTTCAGGTTCTATTTACAGGTGGTCAGTTTTCTCCCTTATGGCTGGAGTCTTAAAGAGTCATACTGCTTCAGAACCCTGTCCCCGTTCTGATGTTCTTTGTGCATCCTGTCTTCTCCTTGTCATTCCATTTGTAAGTTTACTTTGTGCACAGTGTGGATTTTTGTGTTTGCACACTCTATGAACTTCTGTGTTTTGTTAATAAATATCACAAACTACAGTTCAGCATCTGGGTCTCTCCTCTCTGCCCACTTTTGTGTTTTGTTAATAAATTTCACAAACTACAGTTCAGCATCTGGGTCTCTCCTATCTGCCCTAAGGGGCAATTAATGACAGTAAACTCCAGCCAGTAAGAGACCCAGCTGCTGTAGTTTGTGGTTATCTTTTTGTTTCACTCACCTGTTTTTGGAGCTCATCATGTCCCCAGTACACCAACCTCCAGCAATCAAAGGGAGATCGGCAGCGGGGTCCCCGAGCATAGAGGAGCAGTGGGCCACCAATTTCATCCAGAGCTTTGTGGGTGAAGCTCTTGCCTCCCGCAGCCTTAAGATCTGGGAGAGCTTGGATTCGGTGACCGGCCTTGTCAAGGCACACCCTGGGTTGTGGAGGTATCCCCAGTTTGCAGAGTTGCTGGCCACGGTCTCCGTCCTGCAACAGTCTTTCCATGGGCTGACATGAGGACCACCTTCAGTTAGCCCAAAGTGGACACAAGAGCACGCTTAGCGGCAGACGCTTGGCTCCACCTCCAGTTCGCCCATTCCTGCTCCCATTCCACTGGCTCCAAGACACCGCCACCAAGCTCCAGACTGTCGGAGGAAAATCCCCGCCTCTCACGCAACATTTTTTCCTGCGCCAAGTCAGACAATCCCCGCAGCAGCCCCTTTTTCTAGTTTGCCTTCGCCAGCTGTCCCGTCAGCCTCCTCCTTCTCCTTGGCTGCTGTGACTTCTGTCTCCTCGGTGTATACGCCCACTACTGAGGGTCCACCTATTTCCTCTCTGGCTATGCCCATCACTGTGGCTGCAGGAGTGGCTCCTCAGTGTTCCCCTGGGGGGCCCTCTTCAACTGAGATCACAGAGAAGGTTGACCTTTCACCTGCTGTAGCAGAGAACATTGTGCCCCCGGGAACTGAGGCAAGTGCTTTTAACTTTCCAATATGTTATGATGATATGCCTTGCCTGATCAATCAGATTCTTGATCAATCAGATTCTTCCCACAGTTAACTTAAATACTGTAACTACTACAACTCCTTCTATTGATGTCTGTCTTGATGAGTTTACTCCAATCGACCTTTGTGAGTTAGACAAAATAGTTTCCTCATCCAAACCTTCAACTTGTCTTTTAGACCCTATTCCTACCAGGTTATTTAAAGAAGTCTTCCCACTTATTGGTAGCTTTATTCTTCATATAATCAATTCTTCATTAACTTTAGGCCATGTACCGCAGGCTTTTAAAACGGCTGTAATTAAACCCTTACTCAAAAAGCCAACGCTAGATCCAGGAGCTTTAGCTAACTATAGACCAATCTCTAATCTCCCTTTCATTTCAAAAATCTTAGAAAGAGTTGTTGCTATGCAATTATTTGACCACCTGCAGGGAAATGGTTTATTTGAGGAGTTTCAATCTGGGTTTAGAATCCATCATAGCACTGAAACAGCCTTAGCGAAGGTCACTAACGACCTCCTCATTGCATCTGATAATGGACTAGTTTCTGTACTTGTCCTTTTAGATCTTAGTGCAGCTTTTGATACTATTGATCATAATATTCTACTTGATAGATTAGAACACTATGTTGGACTTAATGGAACTTCGTTGCAGTGGTTTAGATCTTATTTATCTGATAGGTTCCAGTTTGTTCATGTAAATGATGAGTTTTCTCTCAGCTCAAAGCTTAGTCATGGAGTTCCACAGGGATCTGTGCTTGGCCCTACTCTTTTTAGTTTATATATGCTTCCGTTAGGCAACATTATTAGAAAGCACTGTATACATTTTCACTGTTATGCAGATGACACACAATTATACCTGTCAATGAAGCCAGATGATACTAATCAATTAGCCAAGTTAGAAGCCTGTCTTAAGGAAATCAAAGTTTGGATGACTTGTAATTTCCTGCTATTAAATTCAGATAAGACTGAAGTCATTCTTGTTGGTCCAAAAAACCTTAGAAATTCCTTTCCAAATCAAACTTTCAGTTTGGATGCAGTTACTCTTTCTCTTAATAGCTCTGTGAGGAACCTTGGAGTTATTTTTGATCAGGATTTGTCCTTCAATTCACATATTAAATTTGTTTCTAAGACTGCCTTCTATCATTTGCGTAATATTGCCAAGATTAGGAGCATCTTGTCTCAGAGTGATGCTGAGAAGCTGATCCACGCTTTTGTTAGCTCGAGATTAGATTATTGTAATTCTTTATTATCAAGTTGTCCTAAAACATCTTTAAAAAGTCTTCAGCTGATCCAAAATGCTGCAGCAAGAGTTTTAACAGGTACTAGAAAGAGAGATCATATCTCTCCGGTTCTGGCCTCCCTTCATTGGCTTCCCATAGAGTTTAGAATTAAGTTTAAAATCCTTCTTCTTACTTACAAAGCTCTAAACAATCAGGCTCCTTTTTATTTAAAAGATCTGATACTACCGTATCATCCTAACAGAGCACTACGCTCCCAAAATGCAGGTTTACTTGTAATACCTAGAATCTCCAAAAGTACAATGGGAGGCAGAGCCTTCAGTTATCAAGCTCCTCTCCTGTGGAATCAGCTGCCAATCTGGATTCGGGAGTCAGACTCGATCTCTGTTTTTAAGAATAGGGCTAAAACCTACCTTTTTGATATAGCCTACAATTAGGGAGGGATCATGTGTTTTCTGAACCCTCCCTTAGTTATGCTGCTAATAGGTTTAGTCAGCCGGGGGACCTCCAGTAATGCACTGGGCCTCACTCCTTTCCTCACTCTCTATGAAATATTTTTTTTTTTGCTGGTCATTAACATTTGTTTGTTCTCTCCCATAGATTGAGTCCCCATCGTGCTGTTTGCTCTCTACATGTCTGTTCTTTTCTTCTTCTCTATCCCCTCACCCCCCAGCCAGTCGCAGCAGATGACTGCCCCTCCCTGAGCCTGGTTCTGCTGGAGGTTTCTTCCTGTTAAAAGGGAGTTTTTCCTCTCCACCGTCGCCAAGTGCTTGCTCACAGGGGATCGCCTGATTGCTGGGGTCTTTCTGCAACTGTGGGGGTCCTCCCTACAGTTGATAGTGCTATGAGATGACTGTTGTTGTGAAATGGCGCTATATAAATAAAGTTGAATTGAATTGAATTGAATTGAATTCCCAGTAGTGAGGCTCCGTTTTTGCAATCCCCTGAGTCCTCGCCACCTGCTGCAGCCAATACCATCTTACCTGCTCTCTCCGTGTCTTGTCCTATTTCCCCCAAGTGTCCGCTGGTCCCAGGGATGAGCCACCGGGCGATGGAGAACCCTGCGGTCCTTAAGGACCTGGTTCCAGCCCCACAGCCAAAGTCTGGATGGAGGGAGAGCACTGTCAGTGATCAAGAGCATGTGGCGATGACTGAGTGTCCCCGGGCTTCAGGTGAGCAGAATCCAGCTCCAGCAGGAAACTGACCCACTGTATCCACGCCGGACAAGCCACCTGCATGGGTCACTTCGCTGGGGGTCCCAGGACTGCACCTACCACCATGCCTGCTGCAGAAGCCACTGCAGCAGAGTTGAAACTGGACCTCCAGAGTTCCGGGCTCGAGACGTCGTCGCCTGGAACGACAGAGTCCTGGACAGTGGTGTAGCTTGAGCTAAGGCCAGTGCTCTTCATTGTTTTCACTGTCTCTGTTTTGGAGAGATCTTGCCTGGCTCTTGGTGTGGAGAGCCAAGTGCAGCCATCGGCTGCATCTGAGCTTGCCTCGCCGGGCTCCACCGCCACCAGTGGCCCTGATCCTGTGTCTCTGTTCCCCTTGTCTGAGCCTTTCCCCAGGGTCACCGAAGTTTGTCCAGTATTGCCAGAGGTTTCTGCGGGTTCAGTCTCGCTGCCGGAGATCTTTGTGGGTCCAGCTCCTCCTGCCAAGGTCATCATGGATGCTCTTTCCCAGCCCGGGGCCTCTGTTGGTGCTGATCCCCCTTCAGTTGAGGTCATCATGGGTGCTCTCTCCCAGTCCAGAACCACCGTGCGTGCTGTACCCCCTCTGGCCAACTCCAGGTCCACCGTGGGTGCAGCCTCGTTCAAGCCCGGAGCCACCGCAGGTGCTGCTTTGCTCCAGCCCGCAGCCACAACGGGTGCTGCTTTGCTCCAGCCCGCAGCCACCACGGGTGCTGCTTTGCTCCAGCCCGCAGCTACCGCAGGTGCTGCTTTGCTCCAGCCCGCAGCCACCGTGGGTGCTGCTTTGCTCCACCCCGCAGCCAATGCAGGTGCTGCATTGCTCCAGCCCGCAGCCAGTGCAGGTGCTGCTTTGCTCCAGCTAGGAGCCATCATGGGTGCTGCAATGTCCCAGTCTGGGACTACTGAGGGTGCTACAGAGCAGTCCGAAAGCGTCAGGATCCCCTCTCCTCTGCCTGATGCCATTGTGGTCCCCTCTCCTCTGCCAGACATTGTCATAGTCCCCTCTCCTCTGCCCGAGGCTTTTGTGGTTTCCCCTATTCCTCCATCCTCCTCATTACTGCTTTTCCCTGTTGGGCAGCCACCCCCTGGACCACCTTTTCTGTTTAGGTGGTTAAAGAACTCTGGCAGACAACCTGACAGACTGTGCCGTTGGGTTGGGAGGCCCACATTCTTTGGCAGGCCGCCTGACTCTTACCATCATGCCATGTGCCAGGTCTGGGATCTTAGCCAGCTGCCTGAACTGTCCAGTTCTTCAGTCCAGGGGGCCTAAGTGCCCTGGTTCTGCGTAGGTGTGGGTCCTGAGTGGGGTTTATGATTTTGTCCCCTCCTAGCCTGTCCCCCCCCCTCCACCGGGGTGGTTTATTGTTATACTCCTTGTTTTTTTTTTTTTGCTTTTTTTTTGGGGGGGGGGTGCTTTTTCTTTCTTTTATGATGTTATCCTTGCTGTCTGGTGTCCACCCCTTGAGAAGTGTCATGAGCTGGGCACTGGGGGTTTCCACTCAGAAAAGCATATTTGATGATATTTGATGTTTTTTTTTAATTGTGTTAACTAGGTGAATAAAGTGCCCAGACTTTTTCATATGCTACAACATTTTTTTTCAAGTTTATAAAAAAGTAATTATGCAGTCATGTATGCTGGTAATATTGCAATCTTTCCATAAAGAAACTGTTTATATCTTTGCAACTGAAAATATTCCATTTGTTAAAGGGTGGACAGATTTTTGCATATGACTATACAGAGATTAAGTATTTTTTTTACTACTGTATGATTTATCAAATGACTGCAGTAGTTTCAGAAATTTCTGCCCTATGGACTGACTTCTCCTTCCTTCTGACTTCTCCTTGTTACCTTGTTAAAAAGAAACGTGTCATGAATCGCCCCTCGGGGCAGAAAAGGAGTCCCACACACTGAACTGTAGTTTGTGATATTTAATAAAGAAACACAAGTTCAAACGGTGTACAAACACAAAACTTACAGCAATGGTGAAACTGAGTGGAGAGCAAGAATGATGTCAGAATGGGGAAAGGGTTCTGACAGAGCTGGATTCTATGTTGACTAGCTGAGACTCTGGCAAGGAGTGGAAAAGAAGGCAGACAATAAATAATGCATGCAGTCAATCATCCCAAATGACAACAGGTGTGGAATCACATGAGCGAGCAGGTTGACCTAATTACAGGGAAGGAAATGAACTGAGCTGCAAATACAAAATGATTCCAAGGTGGGAGTGTCTGGAGGAAAGGGTGAGGAGATCATGTCAAATAGAACAAAATAAATCCAAAACCAGCACACAGAGAAATACTACACAACTGAGGAAATACAGGAGATAAACAAAAGTACATTGAGAGCGTGAGCACGGTGAAAACACTGCGCTCAGCCTCACGACAGAACATGCCTATGGTCTTCACAGTGTTTTCACTGAGCTGAAGAGACGAAACCTCAGAAAGGATATTGAGGAAAGCCATTGATATCCCACACCTGGTAAGCATCATAAAAGTTATCCATCCATCTATCCACCCATCCATCTTCTACCACTTTTCAGGAGGTCCGGGTCGCGGAGGCAGCAGTTCAAGAAGAGAAATCCAGACTTCCCTCTCCCCAGCCACCTGCTCCAGCTCTTCAGAGAGGATACCAAGGTGTTCCCAGACCAGCTGGGAGACATAGTCTCTCCACCGAGTCCTGGGTCTGCCCCGGGGTCTCCTCCCAGTGGGACGTGCCTGAAACACCTCAAGTGGGAGGCATCCAGGAGGCATCCTAATCAGATGCCCATATGACCTCAACTGACTCCTTTCAATGTGGAGGAGCAGCGGTTCTACTCTGAGCCTCTCCCGGATGACTGAGCTTCTCACCCTATCTCTGAGGGTGAGTCCAGCAATCCTACAAAGAAAGCTCATTTCAGCCGCTTGTATCCGCGATTTTGTTCTTTTGGTCATTACCCAAAGCTCGTGACCATAGGTTAGAGAAGGAACGTAGATTGACTGGTAAATTGACAGCTTTGCCTTAGAACTCAGCTCCCTCTTCATCACAACAGACTGGTACAATGTCTGCATCACTGCAGATGCTGCTCCAATCAGTTTGTCAATCTCTCGCTCCATTCTCCCCTCACTCGTGAATAAGACCCCAAAGATACTTAAACTCCTACACTTGGGGCAGGAGCCTGTCCCCAACCCAAAGAGGACAATCCGCCTTTTTCCGGCTGAGGACCATGGACTCGGACTTGGAGGTGCTGATTCTCATCCCAGCCGCTTCACACTCAGCGGCAAACCATCCCAGCAAGAACTTTAGGTCATTGCTGGATGAAGCCAACAGGGCAACGTCATCTGCAGACAGCAGAGATGAGATCCTGTGGTCACCAAGCATGACACCCTCCATTCCCTGGCTGTGCCTAGAAATCTGTCTATAAAAATTATGAACAGGATTGGTGACAAAGGGCAGCCCTGGCGGAGTCTAACTCTCACTGGGAATGAGTCCGACCGAGTGTTGGCAATACGAACCAAACTCTCACAACGGTCGTACTGAGACCAAATAGCTCGTAACAACAAGCCCGATACCTCATACTCCCAAAGCACCCCCCACAAAAAAACCACAAGGGACGCAGTCAAATGCCTTCTCCGAGTCCACAAAACACATGTAAACTGGTTGGGCAAACTCCCACGAACCCACGAGAATTCTCGAGAGGGTAAAGAGCTGGTCCGATGTGCCATGGCTAGGACAAAAACCACATTGCTCCTCCTGAATCCGAGGTTCGACCAACAGCCGGACTCTCCTCTCCAGTACCTTGGCATAGACCTTCCCAGGGAGGCTGAGAAGTGTGATCCCTCTAAAGTTGGAGCACACCCTCCGGTCCCCTTTTTTGAAGAGAGGAACGACCAAACCAAGCAGTCATAAGATACTGTTTGGTTGCAGTCTCAGCCAGTGGATCATATTAAATTTAAAGAAAATCTTGGATTGGAACTAAACACAAGTACATACAGTATGTCTCTTTGTACATCTTAGTTTAATTCAGACTTCAGTTAGCTGTTTGAGGGGAAGGCTGATCTTTTCCTTCACAAATGGGACACAGTCATCTTCTCCAGACTATTGAAGTTGCTTCCATTGAGATGTCAGAGATCTGGGAAATCATTCATCCACAATAAATGGCAGTGATGGTATGCTGAGTCACATTCGGGATTACGCAGTAAATGTATTATTATGGATACCTAAACTGATCCAGTTTAGATTAGATGACTTTCACTTTTTTCACACCAGCTGCATTGTTACAGCTGCACTGTGATTCTGTTTGTGCATTCACACTAATATTAGGCCTGGTGCACATGACAACGTTTTAGTTTAGACCTGGGGAGAAATGTCTGTGTGCACACGACACGTCACAGAAGCAACCACACGTGCATACAGATCCACCAAAGGTGTGAAGACTTCTGTTGTAACTAATGGATGACAAGTACAAGTTTTATGAGGAACTGATAAAGGCCAGATTCCATCTGCAAGAAATATTCATAGTCATTTTTTTTAACTAAAAGAATGATGGAGAAATAAATAAATAGTGTATTGAGATGAGTTAAACTGAATTCATTAAATAGGCTAAGTAAATAAATAACCTGTATAATTGCAGGTAATAAAAAAAAAAAAATCTGACTTAAGCCCCTGTCATACCATAATGATTTAGGTAGCGTTTGCTGATATATCAAAATTTCTCTTAAATGCTGGCATCACATATCCATAATTAGTTGGATGTACACATAATGTATTAGTAACTAATAATGAATGTTTTGATAACTTATAGATAACCTATACCAACAAAGGCTTAGCGTGTTGCTGACATTCACAACTTATGTCCAGTGATAGTTTAACTTTTGCATAACTTATCCTAACTTTTGCATAGTGAGGTCATGCCAAACTGCCGTTGCCCCACGATCCGTAACTCCTAGGTGTGTGAGAGCATAAAGGCTCCATCATCTCACTCACAGGCACATAAAAAAGTTAAAAAAAAAGTCAGTTTTGGTTAAACCAAAATGATTCTCTCCTCAAAGACCATCACATGGCGGGGGACGTGACCGACCTGGCAGATCTGTCAAGTCTATCAGGTCAGTCACGCCTACAGAAAGGATAAAACAGCTAATGTGACATGGCACGAACGTCAGATGGCAGTTAAAACATGTCAACATATGAAACATCTCTTTCCTTTGTCTGAATATAAGAGCAAGACCAGTTTGACATGGACTTCTGCTCACCATGGAGTTTTGTTGGTTTCCTCCTGTGAAGCAACACTGCCAATACGCCATTAGGCTGCGTGTCCACCAAATGCGTGTTTTGTCGCTCGACCGCCCTTAGCATTTTTTTTCAACATTTGTGCGCAGTGCTCTGGGGAAAAAAAAAAAAAAAGTCTGTTCCCTGTATCCCAGCAACAGCTTGCCACTCTCAGCTCAGCACTTCCGCTTTTCCTATTGTCAGACTTGCTATTGATTTTTTAATAGCAATCTCTAAATAACAATGGACAGGAAACATTTTCTAGCAGCTCTGGATGTCCTATGTCCCGCCCACACAGCAGATCTGACTGGCTGCAAGGTCTGACATTGACAAGCTCATCTGCAGACTCTGAAAAGTTGAACTTTCTTCAGCTCTGAGCGCCCTTACCATTGCAACAAAAAATGACCACCGCCAACAGCGTTTCAGTGCTGAGGGCGCTCAACGGTGTAAACACTGGACTACATAGAGAATGAAGGGAAATAGCCGCCCAGAGCTGAAAAAAACACATTTGGTGGACACACAGCCTTATACAGCAGCTGAAAGTTAAACACGTTCAGAAAGTTACACATAGTTTCAAAGAGCGTTACTCTAAGTTAGAAATAAGTTTTGGGTATGCTAGACATTGTCTTGATGTGTTTTGACTTATGAGTAACTTACAATTAACATATGTGAATGACTGCATAACTTATGGCTCACGTATGCAGGATGTATGAGTCATACGCTTGATACGTTGGAAAAGTTTCAGCATGCTCAAAATTTTCTGAAAACCTCGCCATACTACTGTCACCATGGGTTGAGATGCCGTCTCAGCACTCAGCCCATTTTTCCCTCATCCCTGCTTCCCATTGAGCAGCGTCTCAGCTGGCCCCCAGCTGGCAGCATTATGGACAGCTGGGGCCAATTAGTCTTCATCAGCTGGGGCGCTGCCAATGAGGATAAATAGGAGCAGCCTCGATGACTCGGGGCTGCGACATAAACACATTGCTAAGCTGAAGCCCCTTCGTCTGGTGTCAGCTTATACTCCTCTTGCAGCATTCCTGTGTTTGTATCCCGCTGTGAGTATGTACGTCTTGTTACCCCCACGTCCGGTACGAGCTGCTTACCTCTGCGCTGTGCAACCTGTGAGTGTACGTCTGCATGAGTATCTGTGCTCTCCTCATCCCTTCCCCTTTACCCTGAATAAAATATCACGACTCACTAGCTTGCCCCTGGCTCTGATTGCCCGGCTCCCTAGAGCCGGATATGACAACTACGACGTATACCAGTGTGCTTCAGTGTGTTCTTAATTTATACAAAACTTACCCTTAACTTATTACTGTAGATGTACACCAGCATATTCTACAAATGTTTAAGCGTCAGCATACACTGCCTAAATCATGTGACAGGGGCTTTACTGACAGCTGGTTTGAATATTTGATGAGTCTTGAGTCATAACTGTTACAAACACAGAACATTAATAGTATGACTATTGAATATTAATATGAAGATGACAGCAAAGTTGGTATCACTGATTGTTTTTTTTCTCCATGCCTACAGACTACATAATGTGAAATTTATCATAATAAATGCTCTGGAATATGTCTCAGTATCACATTTAGAATGTTTTCTGACAAGCTGCAGAAAGCAGCAGTTCATCAGCAGCAATGCTGGAGATGTAACAAAACAACTGAGATGCAGCAATAATGCAATGCAGCTGTCTTCAACACTCAATGCGTGTGTGAAAAGGTCTTTATTTTAATTTGCAATGTGATGTTTCCATGCAAACATGGGCTGTCAAAGCACGTCAGCTGCTCACACAACTTGGTCTGCCACCACATCTGGACGAGGGGTGGGATGGAGCCGCTGCAGTGTAAAGTCAGCTTTCCTGCCTCACAGAGCTTGTACCAGTAAGTTCTTTTTTCTTTAATGGCATTTTTGCTGATTCACTTTAATCATCTTGTTTAGTGTTATAGTCGTCTCCCCCTTGCTGGTTTCCTGAAGATTATTTTAAACTTTTGTCTTAAAGACTGGAAGAACATCTTGTCTTTGCTGCAGAATCCTGAGTCATCAGTGAGGGCCAACCAGCCTAACATCCTGCACCCTGGACACCCAAGTGGAGCTATGCAACGTGGGATCATCACAACGACTGACAAGATCACCAGACCATTCAGTCTGCTGATTCCAGGGAGACAAAGTTAAGGTAACTCCCAGGTACAAAACTATGTCTTTTATAACTGAAGGTGAGACTGATGCAAAATTTGATGATTTCTTTCTTATGTTAACAACCACATCCATGAGAGAACCAGTTTACAGTACAGTATATCTTCATCTGAGATGCATTTATATATGATTAAAGGAAAACGCAAAGTGGCAAATAATAGCAAAATGGCTGTGATTTACAGTGTTGGACAGTTACTAAAAAAATCAGCAACTGATTACAGTAACTAGTTACTTCTTTTCAAAAGCAACTGAGTGACTTTACCAATTACTGCATGATTAAAGTAACTAATTACTTGGAAAAGTAATGTTGACGTTACTTTTAAATGCATACTTAAATCATCTTGCACACATATCAAGATCATTTAATTAATGGATTGCATTAGGGGCTTATTAAAGTCAGGCTGAAAACCAACTGTTTCAGACAGCACTTTTAGACCAGGTTCAGGCTGCTTTATCTTGCTTTGAGAGCTCTTAATGTGGGGGAAAAAATTATATATATATATATATATATATATATACATATACAGTGGTGAGAAAAAGTGTTTGCTCCTTCTGGATTTCTCATTTTTTGTATGTCTGTGTCATGTTTGCCCCTTTGGGGAAGAGAGACAAGCCCACGCGCTGAATGGTGTTGTGACATACTCTATATTAACAAAAAGAAAGTAAAAGTCAAAAAACAGTGTTGTACATACAAAAAAATGTAAAACAAGAAACACTTCCAGACAGATGCACTCCTGAGCCAGCTTGACTCAGGAGGAGACGAGGAGCTGATCAGAGTAGTGATCAGGGTGAGGATAATTCAGACAGTAACCAGGGTTGAACGTTCAATCTAGCCGCAAAGAAGAACTAAACATACGGAGCTTAAATAGTGGGGAAAGGAATGTTACAATGAATGACAGGTGCGTGAGGCACAAACAGACTGGTACCTGTTCACTGAGTACTCACAGCTGAGCTGACTAGGATAAAGCAGTGAGTACAGCAGGTGGGGACAATGACCCTGCCAAAGGAAAAGTCAAAACACTCTTAAACTACATAAATAGACACCAAAATAACAATACTGAAGCGTAAATATTAAATAGAACGATAAGTCATCAGAAATCAAAAACACACACACAAAAAAAAAACCACCACAAGGCTTAGAAAACATACAGAAATTTGAAATAGAGCTCGGTAAACTGAGCTCGGTAAACCCCGTGCTCAGTCCTGTGACAGTTGGTCACACTTAAATGTTTCAGATCATCAAACAAATTTAAATATTAGACAAAGATAACACAAGTAAACACCAAATGCAGTTTTTAAATGAAGGTGTTTATTATTAAGGGGAAAAAAAAAATCCAAACCTACAGTGTATCTGGGAAGTCTTCACAGCGCTTCACTTTTTCCACATTTTGTTATGCAACAGCCTTATTCCAAAAGGGATTAAATTCATTTTTCCTCAAAATTCTACACACAATACCCCATAATGACAACGTGAAAAAAAGTTTTTGGAGATTTTTGCAAATTTTTTAAAAATAAAAAATAAAAAATAAATCACATGTACGTAAGTATTCACGGCCTTTGCCATGAAGCTCAAAATTGAGCTCAGGTGCATCATGTTTCCACTGGTCATCCTTGAGATGTTTCGACAGCTTAACCTCTTGCACTCCGGTGTACCGCGGGTGGGCACGTCTCTGCGTCCCAGTGCACCCTCGTGCGTCCTAGAACGCACTGTGCATCTCAGTGCGCACGGAAAAAAAAAAATAGCTGTATTGTTCAGCTTTCTTTTCACACAGCCGTGAACAGAAAGCCAAAGGAGTTTATGATTGGTTTAGATTTGATTTACCTCTGAGCCTTAAATTGTGTTTCTGAAACCTTGAAGAACTAATGACTGAAAACCTAGCAAGAAGGACCTGCCTACCAACGGCTGCTAATACGAGCCAGTTGAAGCAGAGAAGTTTGACAGTTGACGTGCGTCTCCCTGCATAAAATCTCTTTTGCCTAAGCCGCTGGGTGACTGACATTGAGACCTGTGCGTAACGGTAACATCAGCCAGTCTTTTTTGGATTATTTGTTTGGAAAAATGGTTCGCCAAAACCGCAAGCGTGGAAGCGGAGATGTTTTGACCGGGTCGGGTGACCAGAAGCACAAGTCCGTTACAACCGGACCAGCTTCATGTTCGTCTGACAATGAGGAACTTACTGCTGCTGTGGACAGGTAAGTGTTATAAGCTAAATTATTCTTTATCGATGAAAATAGTAATAAAAATCACTTTTGACCGATCGGTAATTCCAACGGTGCGTCATGGCCACAAGTTTTTTGGTGTGCAGAGTTCCTCTGTAGCGGGGCGGGGGGGGGGGGGGGGTGTTATCCTCTGCATTGCAGATAGATATTTTAGCATAATTTTTATTGCACTGTGGGCTATTTTTTCTTGTAAAAAAGGCCACACATTTTTTATGTGGCATGTTTTTGTGTGTGTGCGCGTGTGTGTGGGGGGGTTGTTTGTTATCCATTCATCCATCCATCTATCTTCTACTGCTTTTCCGGAGGTCCGGGTCACGGAGGCAGCAGTTCAAGCAGAGAAGCCCAGACTTCCCTCTCCCCAGCCACCTGCTCCAGCTCTCCAGAGAGGATACCAAGGCGTTCCCAGACCAGCTGGGAGACATAAGGCCCTTTTCCACTAGCCCCGCTCAGCCCCGATTGAAAACCCGGCTCTACTCACTTCGGTTCGGTTCAGCCTCAGTTGCTTTTCAACTACTGCTGGCGCACCTGCTGGCACACCTGCTGTGGGTGGGATTTGTTGAACAGCAGGCGGCGCCACACCCTCGTGACGTGAAACATGCGACGGAATCCTCCACAACAAACAAAATGGCTGATGATGAGGAGAGAAGGAAGGAGGAAGGAGAGACGAATGACTGTGACATGAAACTGGTTAAATCTATGGTGCTGACTTGTTGTGCTCTGCACAATCTGTGTGAGAGTCATGGAGAGACGTTTGACACTACATTGGATGATGCAGTAGATGAACCAGTGGTGGCAGCGGCACAGAGAGCAGAGGAGCAGGGTGGTGATATTGTAGCGAACTCAATATAAGCACCCTACTTGGCTTGACAAGTGGGTTGACCCTATTGGCGACACAGGTAGAGTGCGGGACTCCCAAGCGGGAGGCATGAGTTTGAACCTCCCAGTGGGATGTCGCCATGTCAAGCTGCACGTTACAATATAACATGTGATGCAATACTTGTCTATTTTGTCCACATTTATGTGCATACATATTTCAAAAAAAATTTTTGTAAATAAAATGTTGAGCATGGTCCATCTACCTGTCCTCTTGTTCATAACGCTTATCTGTTAAGAAGGTGCGAAGCCATCAGCCTAATGATGAGTCCACACTTCTGTTGTGATAATTGCTCACGCTGAGCGCTCTGACAGCCCCGTACGCTGTGGGGGTCACACACGACGTGTTCCTCCCCACACTCTCAATTTTTTTTCCCGTATATTTTTCTCTTTGGCGTACAGAAATGGCAATACACCCGTATTTGCTAAAATTGCATTTTCCCCGTATTAAAATACGGCGAAACCATATCACTTGACAGGTATGTAATTACATGCAGAAACACCGCACAGGCCATCTTCACAAAAATCCAGCTCGACAAGCCACTTTTGCTTAGGTGGAAATGCAAATTGAACTATAAATCATGTGCTGATACATGTCATATTTTCCCATGTAAAGGTCTCCCACTTTTACTTACAAATTGATTTTTAATTTTTGGGAAAAGGGAATATAAATTTTGCACTTGTTGGTAACAACAGTTGTGTGCAACAAAAACACAGTTGTGTATCCTTGTCCGATTTGTCTACTGTTATTAGTGCCAAATTTTTGCTAGATTCCTTCTTAATTTATTAAATTTTGACTGGTGATGCAACATTCAACTTACACATACTTACCTTTATCAGTGTCTACAAGTTCAAGCACACCTGTACAACTGCTTATAACATAAAAAATGTACCCGTTCAAGAGAAATGGATTCCGCATTGCAAATTTGTTTAAAATAAAAAAAAAAAAAAACTACCAAGACATTACGTTTCATTGTGTTGTTAAAAATTAAATTACCATTAGAAGGCTATACACCTGACCTGATGAACAGCAGCATGTGGAGTGAACAGAGAATGGAATGTGTATGTAATTATTGGCTTTTCTCATATGGTGTCATAACAGATAAACCAGACTTTTGATGCAAACAATACAATTTTATTCCAGAAGAAAAATTTACAAACAAAAAAACAGACTGGGCGATGATATCTCTGCGAGCTCTTCCCTTCATAACGCAGCGTCCTGCTCCAGGGCTTCACGCGCATCTGCCCGCACATCTGCGGCCACCTGTCGCAAATGCTGCATGTACTCCTGATTCTTGCCGCTGGTCATGTTGCCGTTCCAAGAGCCGCATCTCTTCGTCATGCATGTTGACCATCGCTAATGTAAGGTCAGCGATGGGAGTTGTCTGTTTTCATCTTGCCTAGATAGAAAGACAGAAAGGCATGGTTGTTAAAGCTGGATCACTACATTTATTATGGAATTACACAGGTGAAAGTCTGTGGTGGAATGTCACTTTTATATTATGCTTCATTGCTGTATATAAGCTGAACTGTCATGTTGCTGCCCCTCAGTAGAGCATATTTTGCAACACGCAGGGTGCTGTCTTCGGCTGCAGCCCCCCTGCAAAACTAAAAAGGATTAAGATTAAGAATATGGATGGATGGATGGATGGGTAATGTTTAAACTAGTTGCTTGTAGTGTGGCCGCAGAAATCTGAATGGGTTAATACAGTCAGCTGACGCGAAGCATTTCAATGAAGCATGTTGATTTCAATGGCAGTTCATGCACTTTGTTTGTCTAAAACAGGAGTTACAACAGCACCAATCACCACACCTAAAAATGGTTGTGGAACACCGATAAGTGAAGACCAAAGAATAACCTTTTTGTACATTTAAAAAGACATTTTCAATTAATTAATATGCAGCTACAGGAAATTGCATTAATCAATTTGGTACATAACTTGTTAGGCTCCAGCCCCCCCGCGACCTGTAAAGGATTAATCGGTAGAAGATGGATGGATGGATGGATTTTTGACCCTGGTTTCCGCTGCTGGACCTGTTTCAACCAAAAAAAAAAAAATCGTGGTTATTGTGCCTTACCGGCACTTTAACGTGATCCAGATGGAGCTGGTGATATGGAGCTGATCCAGCTGGCACTCAGCCAGACGCACACGCAGACGCAGCGCCAGCAGAGTCCGCTGTGTCAGTCATCTCCACTGAGGTGGACCCCTGTGATATGAAATGCGATTCTAGAAAGAAAATGCACACAATTTAAAACTTAACACCAAAGTGCAACATGTACACAACACTCTCAAGTTTTTAACCGGAATACAATAAGCGTAATTCAGCGTTTTGTTTGCGCTAATACTTAACACAAAGCAAGCGTGAATCTGCAGTTGGCTGCAAAACAATACGCAAGCCTCAGTAACAACCATTACCTACAATCTAACAATCTTCCTATTTCTTAAAAACAGTGAGCTTGGCACAGAAAGGATCAAGTGGCGAACAGATGCGCAATATCAAATGAACACTCACCATCCACGGTTTCCAAGGGCCGTGACCGTGACTGTGACCGTGACGGTGACCGTGTGGAGCCCAATGTCTCTCAGCGAACCACTTCCACTCCTTCCATCCACTGAACTTCGAGCAATGTGGTCCTTCACTGCTCGGTAATCGCTTTTCAGCTTTTTCAGCTTCTCCCGACACTGTTTGGCAGTACGGATGTGCCCATGAGAAGCCATCTGCTCGGACACCTGCATTTCGAGTAGATCCGTCCAACTCGCGCTGGATGCAATCGTCGCCTAATATAGAAAGAAAATTGCGCACCTCCTAATATATAATATTAGGAGTATATTATTATATAAGTATATTATACAGTATATTAATATAATATACCGTATTAAAGGGGCGCACTGTGTTCACTGCTGAACAATTACAAATGGCGGTCGTGGAGTAAATTCAGCAGAAAAAGTCACTTTCATGACGTTACAACCTGACCAATCAGCGGCGACCAGTCTCTTAAAGTCATATCACAGCCCTACTCAGCCCTACTCAGCCCGGTTAGACCCTGCCCTGGATCAGGTACGAAAAAAGTACCTGCTAACCGGTGCTGGGGCTAATGGAAAAGCGCCTAAAGCGGGCTGAGTTGTGCGGTGCAGGGCTAAGTGAGGCTAGTGGAAAAGGGCCTATAGTCTCTCCACTGAGTCCTGGGTCTGCCCCGGGGTCTCCGCCCAGTGGGTTGTTTGTTACCCTCTAGAAATGTAATAATGTTTTAGTATAATTTTTATTGCACTATAGGCTATTTTTTCTTGTAAAAAAAAAAAAAAAACAGGAACTGTGCTAACTAACTAACTAACTAACCTGCACTTATATAGCGCTTTTCTAATCACAAAGACCACTCAAAGCGCTTTCATTAATACTAACCCTCTATTCTAAGGGCCTATATGAAACTGTGTGTGCTGTGTATGTGAACTCTGGGAAAATAGGAGAATAGTGAAAAATAAAAATTGAACTTTGTAAATGACTTTATTTTCACATAATAGACAAACTTCAGATGAAGACTCTGGTGAGGAGTGGGTGCCAGACGAGCACTCTGCCAGCAAGCGCAGAAGAAGGGAAACCCCTACCCCAAAAAGAGGGACACCACTGGGGAGAGGAAGAGGAAGGAGAGGAAGAGGGAGAGGAAGAGGAGGTAGCAGGGGAGGAAGAGGAGGCGAGAGTGGTGATGGCAGCCCTCAGCCTTGGACATCGGCCGGCCCTTCATCAGCTGAGGAGAGGTGGCATGATTCCGACACCCCTGACATCATTCCATCACAGCCCATTTTTCGTGCCAAAAATCCACCTGGACCTCAGCTAATTACAACAGCTTCATACACCCCCGTTCAGTTGTTTGAGTTATTTTTCACTCCATCTGTGCTAGACCACATTGTTGAGAACACCAACCTACATGGCTCTGCACACTACAACACACCCACCAGCCCCTGGATTGACCTCACATGCTCTGACCTGCTCTCATTTTTTGGCCTGATTATTTACATGGGTATAGTCAAGTGCAAATCCTTCAGTGATTACTGGCGAGAGGGACACCTATACAGCCTTCCTTTCCCCAAGAGTGTAATGACCAGGACAAAGTTTCTCCTGATCAGCTGGGCCCTTCACCTCAGCAGCCCAGCAGCAGAAGAGGCCAAAGAGCAGAAGAAAGGCACAGATATGCATGACCGCCTCAGCAAAATCTTGACACATTTTCTAGGAATCAGTATGATGATGAGTAGGATTAGAAAATTATATTTGATTGAGAGGGTATTGCTGTCAACTTGTAAAATATCCCGTCGCCAAGTGCTTGCTCACAGGGGATCGCCTGATTGCTGGGGTCTTTCTGCAACTGTGGGGGTTCCCCCTACAGTTGATAGTGCTATGAGATGACTGTTGTTGTGAAATGGCACTTTATGAATAAAGTTGAATTGAATTGAATTGAATTGAATTTGTTGTTTGTAAACAGTATGTTTTGTATATTGACATTTTTGTTCAGTAAAGCGTGTTTAGAATTGAAACTTCATTTTCTCTGTGTCATTACTACTGACAGTGTTTCTGGATAGCTAACAAGATAGCCCTGAGTGTCACCTTTCATTAGAGCCCAAGATGAAGCTTAAATGTTGAAGCATTCAAAAGTTCTAGACGTTTTTCCAAACTGTGCCATTTGGCACAGTTTGGCACAGTTTGGCACAGTTCAAAAACGCCTGGGAACAACCTGAGAAAAAACCTGTGTAATATATTCATTTTTTGTGGTATTGTTACCAAATTTGGACCTCAGCTTGATAACACTTGATTCTACATTTCTGTTGCATTTCCCAGCCGGATCTGACAGCTGTGTGTTATTTGCAAGCATTTGAATCCAAAAAACACCCAGGCGAAATTTATTTTCTTCAAGTTCAGTACGTTTAGACGACTGTTACTCAGTGGCAGGAGCATTTAGAGAGATTATGACTGTTTCCCCCAAAATTTCAAAGTGTTTTCTTTTAAATCAGAATCAGAATCAGAATCAGAATCAGATTTATTGACATTGTTCATGTAGTGCACAAACTAGGAATTTGTCTCGGTGCCATGCTGCAACATTAAAAACATGATGAGATAAAGAGATAAACTAAAAAACTAAAGGACTAAAAACGTGCAATAAGTGTAGAAAAATAAGTAATAATCATAATAATAATAGTAATAATGAGTAGTACTAGTCAAGGCAGTTTTAAAAAAATTAGCAAGTAGCAGATAATATGGGGTGCCACAGTGCAGTTGATAATGCAACAGAAAAAACAGTGATGAATGACATGAGTCTGGTTGAGCTGCTGTACAAAGTGCACGAGAGTCAATAAGTCACTTAATGTTCAGCAGTCTGATGGCAGAGGGGAAAAAGCTGTTCATGTGCCGGGAGGTTTTAGTCCGAATGGACCGAAGTCTTCTACCTGAGGGGAGGGGGGCAAACAGTACGTGACCAGGGTGTGAAGGATCGGCTATGATCCGGCCAGCACGCCTCCGGGTCCTGGAGATGTACAGGTCCTGGAGAGATGGGAGCTTGCAGCCGATCACCTTCTCAGCAGTGCGCACGACGCGCTGCAGCCTTAGTCTGTCCCTGGCAGTGGCTCCTGCATACCACACAGTTATGGAGGAGGTGAGGATGGACTCGATGATGGCCGTGTAGAACTGCACTAACATCTTGGTGGGTAGCTTGAGCTTCCTCAGCTGCCGCAGAAAGAACATCCTCTGCTGGGCCTTTTTGATGAGGGAGCTGATGGTTGGCTCCCATTTGAGGTCCCGGGTGATGGTGGTGCCCAAGAAGCGGAAGGAATCTGCAATGGTGATGGGAGAGCCTGTGATGGTGAGGGGGGGCAGGGGGGTTGTGACTTTCCTGAAGTCCACAATCATCTCCGCTGTCTTCAGAGCGTTCAGCTGCAGGTTGTTATGGCTGCACCAGGACACCAGCTGGGCCACCTCTTTCCTGTAGACGGACTCGTCGCCGTTGGAGATGAGCCCGATGAGGGTGGTGTCGTCCGCAAACTTAATCAGCTTAACAGACTGGTGGGAGGAGGTGCAGGAGTTGGTATAAAGGGAGAAGAGTAGGGGGGAAAGTACACAGCCCTGGGGTGATCCAATGCTGATGCTAACAGAGTCCGAGACAGACTTCCCCAGCCGCACATGCTGCCTCCGGTCCGTCAGGAAGTCGGTGATCCACCTGCAGAGGGAGTCAGGCACGTTGAGCAGGGACAGCTTGTCCTGGAGCAGATTGGGGCGGATGGTGTTGAATGCGGAGCTGAAGTCCACAAACAGAATCCTGGCGTAGGTTCCCGGGGAGTCCAGGTGCTGCAGGATGGAGTGGAGGGCCAGGTTGACTGCGTCGTCCACAGACCTGTTAGCACGGTAGGCAAACTGCAGCGGGTCCAGGAGGGGTGTGGTAATGGACTTGAGGTGAGACAGGACCAGGCACTCAAAGGACTTCATGACTACAGAAGTGAGCGCTACAGGTCTGTAGTCGTTAAGTCCAGTAATCCGTGGCTTCTTGGGGACAGGGATGATGGTGGAGGATTTGAGGCAGGTCGGCACGTGACATTGCTTAAGGAAGGTGTTAAAAATGTCTGTGAAGACAGGAGCCAGCTCTTTCGCACAGTGCCTCAGGGTGGAGGGAGACACACCATCCGGCACGGGGGCCTTGCGCGGGTTCAGTCTGGAGAACTGTCTGTGCACGTCCTGCTCACTGATGACAAGGGCAGGGGGGGAGGAGAAGGTGGAGGAGGGGGGGGGGGCGCTTTTGATGAATTAGGGGCTGAGGAGGCAGTGGAGCTGGGTGGAGTGGGTGAGTTGGACACAGCTGACGAGGTGTCAAAACGGGCGTAATGTTGGGACAGTTTTTGACAAAGGGCTTTGTCATCCTGACCTTTAGAAGCCTGAGGCCGATAGTTGGTGATTTGCCTCAGTCCTCTCCACACAGAAGCCGAGTCATTAGCAGTGAACTGCTGCTGGAGTCTCCCAGAATACACAGATTTAGCTCTCCTCAGCTCTCTGTTAAACCAATATTTGACCTCTCTGTAGCGGTCCCTGTCTCCACTTTTCAACGCTGCTTCCTTCTCCTTCCTGATCTGTCTGAGCTTGGCCGTGAACCAGGGCTTGTCATTAGAGTATCTCACCCTGGTGCGCGATGGGAGAATGTTCTCCTCACAGAAGTTGATATATGAGTTCACAGTGTCTGTGAACTCGTTAAGATCATGTGTGGCTCCTTTAAACATGCCCCAGTCAGTTATTTCCATGCATGTGTTCAGTTTCTCTCCACCTTCACTGGTCAAATGAGACCAACCCCATGAAGATGCTGCAAAGGGTTGAAGAACAGCTTTTGATTTACTTTGGGTACGTTATTTTTAGGCGTTTTTAGGGAAATTGACCAGAGTGCAAGGGGTTAATTGGAGTCCACCTGTGGTAAATTCAGTTGATTAGACATGATTTGGAAAGGCACACACCTGTCTAAAAAGGTCCCACAGTTGACAGTGAATGTCAGAGCACAAACCAAGCAGGAAGTAAGAAGAATTGTTTGTAGACCTCTGAGACAAGATTGTCTAGAGGCACAAATCTGGGGAAGGATACAGAAAAATTTCTGCTTCTTTGAAGGTCCTAATGAGCACAGTGGCCTCCATCATCCGTAAATGGAAGAAGTTCAGAACCACCAGGTCTCTTCCTAGAGCTGGCCGGCCGTCTAAACTGACCAATCAAAGTGAAGGGACTTAGTTTGGGAGGTGACCAAGAACCCGATGGTCACTCTGTCAAAGCTTCAGCGTTCAGAAGGACAACCATCTCTGCCGCAATCCACTAATCAGGCCTGTATGGTAGAGTGGACAGACGGAAGCCACTCCTTAGTAAAAGGACCATGGCAGCCCACCTGGAGTTTGCCAAAAGGCACCTGAAGGACTCTCAGAACATGAGAAAGAAAATTCTCTTGTCTGATGAGACAAAGATTGAACTCTTTGGCATCATCAGGCGTCATGTTTAAAGGAAACCAGGCACAGTTCATAACCACGTCAATGGTGGTAGCAGCATCATGCTGTGTGGATGTTTTTCAGTGGCAGGAACAGCCACGTCCCCAGTATCATTATTACCAGCTGATTAAAAATCCCACTTATCATCTTTCCCGGTCCTCGCCCAGGTGCTTCTCATCACACCATCACCAGCAGTGCGTGTACTTAGCGGCCGTTTGCCAGTCACGCACTGCTGGTCCATAGTATTGTCATCTGTGCTGTTAGTCTGCCATTATTTTCAGCACTCTCATGACGTGTAAGTCACTCCATGTTCACCGTGGTTCTCGTGCATCCTTGAAGCAATGTCAGCTCTTAAATCCTCATTATTTCATCCTCCCTCTCCATGCCCTGCAAAAGCACACAAGGAGGGTCATGATGAATGGATTTACGCACAGGATTCACCAGATTATACATAATACATAAATACGTAAAGATAATACATAATATACCCGATGCCTGAGCCACAGAGAATACACTGCTATGATTTTATTGAAAAATTGGGTTTAAATAAATTATACGTATATATATGAACAAATAATTTGTTGCAATATCTGTAACAAAAGCATAACACTCAGTCTTCCCCTGACGTGTATTTGTTGCTGCTGCTGCGCTGGCCATGTTTGCCTCTCCACTGTCACTCTCTGAGTCTGACTCGCTTGGCACAATGCCTGCTTGGCACGGCTCAAACCTATACGGTCTGATGCCCCCAGATTCTTCATTGTCATTCCATTCTTCGGAAATATAATCGTCTGAAGATTGGACAACACAAACCGATTCCAGACTACATGTGCTGGAACCATTGTCGATGTTTTCAACCGCTTCCATCCTGTGTGTACAATGGGCAGCCAAGCGCTTTGTTCTGTTGATGACGTTACAACATGGCCGGGGGGTTTTCCAGCCACTGACACAATTGGTGATGTGGCGCTCATGAAAACGTCGGATATTCGCGGGAAAAAAAGCTTGTTTGACTTAGAACTGCACAGACAAACCTATTTTGTCATTTTGTATAACGTGTTGAAAAATTAGAGGAAGTCAAAAACCTGTCATCAGTCCTTTAACTCAAATTGGAGACCTAGCACGGCACCCACCCATACTCACAATCATGACAGTGTCCCCCCCCTCAAGGGTGGTCCCAGACACCCTGATATAACATCAAAAAAGAAAAAGGACCCAACAACAAAGAAGACCCCCCAACAAGAAAAACAACCCACCCCGGGTGGGAAGAGGGGGAACCCAGGCACGGAGGGACTGAAACCAACCACAAAAAAAAACAAACGAAACAAAAAAAAAAAACTCATAACCCACAACACTATACAGCAGTTAGTAGTAGAATACCAAAGAAATGGAAAAAAAAATTGAGATTGTTCAGGTGGTCTGCTAGAGTCCAAAGACCACCCGATCACAAGTTGGAAGGTGTAAGGTGGCCTCCCAGAGTCTTTAACCCTTTAACTGTCCACATTAAATGGACGGGTCGCGCACCCCCAGTGGAACAGTGCAGCAACTGCACCTGTCAACTTATTGACGTCTCCCGGCTATATTAAGAATTTGTACTGATCTGTATTGATCTGACAGTTCAGAAGGTGGCAGACATGCATCGGAGGAATCATGGCTGACATGGAATACAGAAAAGAAGAAGAAATCCTCATTATTCTTATTCCTTTTTCCACTTTGGGCTCACAACACCAATGTGGGATAATCATAAGAGTTTGTAGATGTGGTAGAGGGCGTAAATGACTGACCAAACGCCAAACAACGACCACGATGGGTGAAAAACTGAGCTCACAACACCAAGATGGCCGCGCCCACGATGTCATGGATTCTCACAGGAAAAATGCATCAAACAGGAAAAATAGCTGCATATTACAAACGAAATTCATGTGGGATAATCGTAAGAGTTTGTAGATGTGGTAGAGATTGTAAATGACCAAGCAAATGCAAAAGAGCGACCATGATGGACGAAAATGGACCGGTCACAAGAGTGAGCAAGTGCCCCCCCCCCCCTTCCCGCAACAGGTAAGAGACAAAAATATGTTTGTTTGTTTTTTTTTGTTTTGTTTTGTTTTGTTGTTGTTGGTTTTTTTTTTTTTTTGCATTTTATTGATTTTCTGGTTCATATACTTTCACGATTAGAAAAAACAAAAAACAAAAAAAAACATACCTCGTAGACAAAATGCTGTCAAAAAAACTGAACCATTCTTTGTGTAAAGTCAACTTTTGACTGAGTTATGTAATTTATATACCTGGTATGACATTATGCAAATTAGATGTGTAAATTTGTTCCTAGCTGAAACTTTGGATCATATTCTACATCTTTCTAATTGACAGTAAGCCATTATCTCTTGCAACTTTCAAGTTATAGCCTTGGAAATCTGAACTATTTTATAAACAAAAACTTTTTTACCACTCTTGACCACTAGGGGCCTTGACCACCCTTTAACCATTCCAGTCGCAAGAAAGAAACACCAGAATATTACCAGCAGCAGTGGAGGCCGGCGAGGAGAACTCAGGAGCAGAGGATACCTGCAGCTGATTCTCCTTACCATGAGCCAGACAAAACTTCTTTAGATCTGCTGGTATTAACACAGAACTGAGTACTTGCCTGGAGACAAGCTCAACCACTGTCCAGGACTCTGGCAACACAGGCTGGGATGTCTTGACTTCCTTCCTCTGGGCATCTACTCCTGACACGGCCACCTCGGCTGGGAAGGAGAAGATGGACACCGGAACACTGTTATTGGCAGCTGTGGAGCCTGGCGAGGAGAACTCAGGAGCAGTGGACATCTGCAGTTTATTCTACCCGCCGCGAGAAAGACAAGATTTCTCTAAGGCTAATAATGGAGTGACTGAACAGAGAACTTGCCATGACTCGAGCTCCACCACTTTCCAGGAGTCCGGCGACTGTGCTGCAATGACCCCAGCAGCAGGCATGATGATGGATGTAACCCAAGGACCTCCATGCGAGGCGACCAATGCAGGTGGAACTCCTGGCATGGCGCCTAAAGCTGGAGGTTGCCTCACCGATGATGCCGACTCCTGTGCTGCTGAAACCAGGGGACACTCTCCTTTCGGCTCAAGTTTCAGGAAGCCTGTAGCGCTCTCCTCCCATCTGGGATGTGGCTGTGGGGCTGGAACAGAATCTTCCAGGACCGCAGGCTCCTCCGTCATCCGGTGTCTCCATCCCAGAACCAGCGGACTCTCAGGGAACACAGGAGGAGACATAGGAGAGGCAGGTGAGGAATCGTTTGCAGCAGCAGGCAGTGAGAACTCAGCTAACGTGGGCTGCAGATGCTGAGCCTCACCACCCAGAATAAGGGAAGACATTTCATTTTTATGTGCAGGAAAATGAAAACACACTTGCTTTATTTCCCGGGGCACATTGATATCTGCTGCTGAATAACCTCCAGACATGGTGACCAAAGCTGGTGGAGCTCCCGGCATGGCAACTGATGCTGGAGGTTGCCCCACCATTGGTGCAAAGACCAATGCAGCTAAAGTCCAGGGACACTCTCTTATCGGCTCAGTCTTCAGGGCACAGGGGGCGCTCTTCTCCCATCCAAGACATGTTTGTGGGGCTGGAATGGAATACTCCAGAGCCAAAGGCTCCTCCATCATTCGGCAGCTCTCTCCCAGGACTGGCGGACACTCAGGATACACAGAGAAGGACACGGGAGAAGCAGGTGAGGGAAATATAACAGCAGCAGGGGGTGAAGACTCAGCTAAATTGGGCTGTTGTTGCTGAGCCTCACCACTGGGAATATGATGAGGCATTTCATCTAAAAGTGTTTGAGCATGACAATGTACTTTCCGTATTTCCCAGGGTGTGATGGTAACTGCTGCTGAAGACCCAGGTAAATCCCTCTTTATGGCTGCAGCGGGCATGAGCACCAATGTAGAAAATAGAGGAGACGGCCCTGCAGGCATGCTGATGGCCCACCACTCAGCAGTGGGAGGTGACACTGTGGAGGAGAAGGGGACAGCAGCGGCAGACAAAGAGGAGGAGACTGACGGGACAGCTGAGGTGAAGCAGTTCAAAAATGGTGAGGAGGCTGCTTCTGCGGTTCTCCAGAGCGGCGAGGAGGAGACTGCTGGGAAGGAGGAAGCTTTGGAGGTCACCTGGTGAGCAGGCGGAGGCAGGAAAGACACCGGAGTGTGGAGATGCTCATACATGGGCACAGACCTCAGCGCAGATGGTTTGCCAGACCTCCTCCCGCGGAGTGGCTGTGAAGCTGACGAAGCAAGAACTGGAGTTGTGGGCTGGCGAGGAGCAGATGGCGCACAAGTCTGGGAACACTCTCTCATTGGCACAGACCTAGGTTCACTGACAGGACTCTTAAACTTCCCATGATAGTCCCGCTGTAGGTCTTCCGCAAGGAAAATCCTCTCCCTTACCTCAGCATGCAACACGAGCCGAGGGTGACGCTGCACAGCCACCTCCACAAGACCTAAGTACCACAGAGCATCATTCGAGGTGGAATATTGGTGTGCACTGACAATGAATTCATCTGTCTCCATAAGAGCTGTGTGGAGCTTCCACCTTAAACTCAGTGGGTACTGTCTTCCACCTGCGGACATCTTAGCAGGCGTGGAGTAACAAAAAGGGAAAACATAATTACGGTGGGAAATGAAAAAAAAAAAGCAAAACTCACAGAGGCTGGTGTCACACACTGGCCTTTTCCTTCTGTCATAAATAACCATTTTTGAGGGTTACAGAGTACATCAGACGCCATCTGTGAGTTTGCAACATTTATTAACATAAACACGAACACAGTACAAAAACATTACACTTACAGAAAGGGAGGAGATGAGGTGCTCTCGAGGAGAACGGGGCTCTCGCCAAAGGGAAAGAGAACAGCCTGGACGGAGAACAGGCTGAGGCGTGCGGGAATGCCGGGAAAAAAGAAACAAACCCTAGCCGGAGTCACACCCAAAGGGAAACGAGGCTCACGGTGAAGAGAAATGAGGAAAAGGGTTCATTCCATTGCAGAGCTCACCGGTTCACCTCTGCGGAAGAATACTTTCACTCAGAGCTTGACTGATGCCCAGAGGAAGGAAACAGCAGGACACAACAATGGGGGAAACATTGCTGTGTTCTTAAATATGTGAATGGTAGAAATGATTTGTGAATGACAGGTGTGGGTACATGACTGAGGAAATAATCAAAACAGCAAGTGACAGCTGTGCAGCTCACAAAAAAGAGTTTGACAGCTGGAAGCTGCACGGCACTGTCAAAATAAACGCACAGCCCAGAAACTAAATAATAATACAAGAATAAGATAACACAACCCCAAAAGATGTACTGTAAGTAATACCATAAGTACAAAATGACACTGATGGGTTAAAATTGAATTAAATGAGACTGAGTGAAAAATATCAATAGGCAGATTTTGAGTCATGAGCCATTTATTTCTGGCCAGGAGAAAGAGTACATAGAACAGTCCACAGAGTTGTTCATGCATCATTCTGACCATCCACTCCGAGCTTGGTATTTTATAGGCCTTCAGAACAGATAAACAAAGAAGGAGACATCCTTGGGGTACATCTGGAGACTGGCAAAAGTGTCCATAAATCTAATCTTCCGGAACTGGGGGTTTTAGCACATTCTTTGGTCACAGGAACTTAGCAGAGCAAGTCCATAAAACAAGAGATTATCAGTGTCTCTGTGTCTTCATTTACGTCTCTGCTAACCTGCCCTCACATGCATTCACACACACATCCATCCCAGACTCTGGGGCATGAAGGCCACATACATAGGGAATAACTGCTCATAAAACACACCAAAAATATATCACACTTAAAATATGAAAGAATAATATAGAAGAACATGAAATTATTCTTTCAGACACACAATAAATAGACAGGACTATAAGAACAAAAGTAAGAATACAAAACAACTCATAAATAACCAGAGACCAAATACAGGAGACCATAATATCTGCCACATAAACAAAGAAGCAAACAAAAAGAAAAGACTTAACTCAAACTGGAGACCGAGCACGGCACCCACTCGTGCTCAGGATCATGACAGCGACAGTGGGGCAAAAAAGTATTTAGTCAGAATCAGAATCAGAATGATTCTGAGATTTAATGCCATTGTTCATGTAGTACACAAACTAGGAATTTGTCTCGGTGCAATGCTGCAACATTAAACATGGAGTAGCACTAAAGATAAAAATAAAAAACTATGAATGCAATAAAAGGTAGAATATGAATAAGTAATACTAATCTATGCATTTTTTTAAATATATTAACAAGCAGCAGATATTGTGGAGTTCCACATAGTGCAGTCGGCAGTGCAAAAAGAAAACAGTGATAATTGTCATGAGTCCGGTTGAGCTGTTGTACATAATGCATGAGAGTCTAATAAGTCACTTAGTGTTCAGCAGTCTGATGGCAGAGGGGAAGAAGCTGTTCATGTAGCGGGAGGTTTTAGTCTGAATGGACCGAAGTCTTCTGCCTGAGGGTTGGGGGGCAAACAGTGCGTGTCCAGGGTGTGAAGGGTCGGCTATGATCCGACCTGCACGCCTCCGGGTCCTGGAGATGTACAGGTCCTGGAGGGATGGGAGCTTGCAGCCGATCACCTTCTCAGCAGCGCGCACAACGCACTGCAGTCTTAGTCTGTCCCTGGCGGTGGCTCCTGCGTACCACATGGTGATGGAGGTGGTGAGGTTGGACTCGATGATGGCCGTGTAGAACTGCACCAACATCTTGGTGGGTAGCTTGAGCTTCCTCAGCTGCCGCAGGAAGAACATCCTCTGCTGGACCTTTTTGATGAGGGAGCTGATGGTCGGCTCCCACTTGAGGTCCCGGGTGATGGTGGTGCCCAGGAAGCGGAAGGAATCCGCAGTGGTGATGGGAGAGTCTGTGAGGGTAAGGGGGGCAGAGGGGCTGTGACTTTCCTGAAGCCCACAATCATCTCCGCTGTCTTCAGAGCGTTCAGCTGCAGGTTGTTGTGGCTGCACCAGGACGCCAGCTGGGCCACCTTTCTCCTGTAGACGGACTCGTCACCGTTGGAAATGAGCCCGATGAGGGTGGTGTCGTCCGCAAACTTGATCAGCTTGACAGACTGGTGGCTGGAGGTGCAGGAGTTGGTGTACAGGGAGAAGAGCAGGGGGGAAAGTACACAGCCCTGGGGTGACCGGTGCTGATGCTAACAGAGTCGGAAACAGTCTTCCCCAGCCGCACATGCTGCCTCCGGTCCGTCAGGAAGTCGATGATCCACCTGCAGAGGGAGTCAGGCACGTTGAGCAGGGACAGCTTGTCCTGGAGCAGAGCGGGGCGGATGGTATAGAATGCAGAGCTGAAGTCCACAAACAGGATCCTGACGTAGGTTACTGGGGAGTCCAGGTGCTGCAGGATGGAGTGGAGGGCCAGGTTGACTGCGTCGTCCACAGACATGTTGGCTCTGTAGGCAAACTGCTGCGGGTCCAGGAGGGGAGTGGTGATGGTCTTGAGGTGGGGCAGGACCAGGTGCTCAAAGGACTTCATGACTACAGAGGTGAGCGCTACAGGTCTGTAGTCGTTAAGTCCAGTGATCCGTGGCTTCTTGGGGACAGGGATGATGATAGAGGTTTTGAGGCAGGCCGGCACGTGGCATGACTTCAGGGAGGTGTTAATAATGTCTGTGAAGACAGGAGTCAGCTCCTTCACACAGTGTCTCAGGGTGGAGGGACACACGCCGTCCGGACTGGGGGCCTTGCGCGGGTTCAGTCTGGAGAACTGTCTGTGCACGTCCTGCTCACTGATGGCAAGGGCAGGGGGGGAGGATAGGGGGGTGCCTTTGATGAAGTGGGGACCATGGAGGCAGTGGCGCTGGGGGGAGGGGGGAGTTGGACACAGCTGACGAGGTGTCAAAACGGGCATAGTGTTGGGACAGTCTTTGACAAAGGGCTTTGTCATCCTGTCCTTTAGAAGCCTGAGGCCGATAGTTGGTGATTTGCCTCAGTCCTCTCCGCACAGAAGCAGAGTCGTTAGCAGTGAACTGTTGCTGGAGTCTTTCAGAATACACAGATTTAGCTCTCCTCAGCTCTCTCCTAAACCGGTATTTGGCCTCCCTGTAGCAGTCCCTGTCTCCACTTTTCAGCGCTGCTTCCTTCTCCTTCCTGATCTGTCTGAGCTTAGCTGTGAACCAGGGCTTGTCGTTGGAGTAACTCACCCTGGTGCGCGATGGAAGAATGCTCTCCTCACAAAAGTGGATATATGAGGTCACAGTGTCCGTGTATTCATCCAGATCATGCGTGGCTCCTTTAAACATGTCCCAGTCAGTTATTTCCAAGCACGTGCTCAGCTCCTCCCCAGCTTCAGTGGTCCATTTCCTTGTAGTGCTCACAACAGGTTTTGTGAGCTTCAGTCTCTGTCTGTATGTGGGAATCAGGTGGACCATCACGTGATTAGATAGTCCGAGCGCATCGCATGGAACAGCGTGATACGTGTCCTTAACTGTCGTGTAACAGTGATCCAGCGTGTTCTCTCCTCTGGTGGGGCATTTAATAAACTGTTTGCATTGGGGGAGTTCGTGGCTCAGGTTGCTCTGGTTAAAATCGCCAACCACAATAACCAGAGAGTCCGGGAAAGTCCTCTCCGCTTGCTGAATGTGATCCGCGAGCGCGCGCTGAACCTCGCACATGTCCACATCGGGCGGGACGTAAACAGCGGCCAGGATGAATGAAGCAAACTCACACCGGGAATAAAATGGCTTGCAGTTGATGAATAAATATTCCAGAGTGGGAGAACAGTGTTGGGAGATCACAGTTACATTGGAGCACCAGCTGCTGTTGATGTAGAAGCAGACTCCTCCGCCTGTGGTCTTGCCGGAGAGCCCCGTGTCTCGATCAGCACGAAACAGCTGAAATCCCTCGAGGAGGAGCGCGCTGTCCAGTGTCTTTTCCTTGAGCCAGGTCTAAGTGAAGCAGAGGGCACACAAGGTGGAGAGGTCCTTAAATCGCATCAGCAGTCTCAGTTCATCTACCTTGTTATAAAGAGAGTTGACGTTGGACAGAAATATTCCAGGCAAAGCCGTGCACGTGCCTGTCCTGCAAAGCCGCACGAGGGCGCCCGCTCGTCTTCCTCTCTTTCGCCGTCTCACTTTTTGTGCTATAAAGTGAACCAGATCGGTGGCAGGAGCCAAAAAAACTGGGAGTAGGTCCGTGGGAGTGAAAGTCCTGATATTTAGTAGCTCTTCACGGGTGTAAAAGCAGGCAGACACACAATTGACGAACAAAAACAAACAAAAAAAAGCGCAGCGAAGCACCATGGCGACCACTGTGGGCACCATCTTGGATCAGTCAGCCACCAATTGTGCAAGTTCTCCCACTTAAAAGATGAGAGAGGTCTCCAATTTTCATCATAGGTATACCTCAACTATGAGAGACAAAATGAGAAAAAAAAAATCCAGAAAATCACATTGAAGGATTTTTAAAGAATTTATTTGCAAATTAAGGTGGAAAATAAGTATTTGGTCAATAACAAAAGTTCATCTCAATACTTTGTTATATACCCTTTGTTGGCAATGACAGAGGTCAAACGTTTTCTGGAAGTCTTCACAAGGTTTTCACACACTTTTGCTGGTATTTTGGCCCATTCCTCCATGCAGATCTCTAAAGCAATGATGTTTTGGGGCTGTCGCTGGGCAACATGGACTTTCAACTCCCTCCAAAGATTTTCTATGGGGTTGAGATCTGGAGACTGGCTAGGCCACTCCAGGAACTTGAAATGCTTCTTACGAAGCCAGTCCTTCATTGCCCGGGCAGTGTGTTTGGGATCATTGTCATGCTGAAAGACCCAGCCACGTTTCATCTTCAATGCCCTTGCTGATGGAAGGAGGTTTTCACTCAAAATCTCACGATACATGGCCCCATTCATTCCTTCCTTTACACGAATCAGTCGCCCTGGTCCCTTTGCAGAAAAACAGCCACAAAGCATGATGTTTCCACCCCCATGCTTCACAGTAGGTATGGTGTTCTTTCTCCTCCAAACATGACAAGTTGAGTTTTTACCAGAAAGTTCTATTTTGGTTTCATCTGACCATATGACATTCTCCCAATCCTCTTCTGGATCATCCAAATGCTCTCTAGCAAACTTCAGACGGGCCTGGACATGCACTGGCTTAAGCAGGGGGACACGTCTGGCACTGCAGGATTTGAGTCCCTGGCGGCGTAGTGTGTTACTGATGGTAGCCTTTGTTACTTTGGTCCCAGCTCTCTGCAGGTCATTCACTAGGTCCCCCCGTGTGGTTCTGGGATTTTTGCTCACTGTTCTTGTGATCATTTTGACCCCATGGGGTGAGATCTTGCGTGGAGCCCCAGATCGAGGGAGATTATCAGTGGTCTTGTATGTCTTCCATTTTCTAATAATTGCTCCCACAGTTGATTTCTTCACACCAAGCTGCTTTCCTATTGCAGATTCAGTCTTCCCAGCCTGGTGCAGGTCTACAATTTTGTTTCTGGTGTCCTTTGACAGCTCTTTGGTCTTGGCCATAGTGGAGTTTGGAGTCTGACTGTTTGAGGTTGTGGACAGGTGTCTTTTATACTGATAATGAGTTCAAACAGGTGCCATTAATACAGGTAACAAGTGGAGGACAGAGGAGCCTCTTAAAGAAGAAGTTACATGTCTGTGAGAGCCAGAAATCTTGTTTGTTTGTAGGTGACCAAATACTTATTTTCGACCATAATTTGAAAATAATTTCTTTAAAAATCAGACAATGTGATTTTCTGGATTTTTTTTTCTCATTTTGTCTCTCATAGTTAAGGTATAAATTGAAGACCTCTCTCATCTTTTAAGTGGGAGAACTTGCACAATTGGTGGCTGACTAAATACTTTTTTGCCCCACTGTACCTCTTTTACAGTAATACTGTTTGTGGGATGCAGTGCAAATGAATGGAAAATAATTTCACTTGTTCATATTTTGTTACAGGTCACTGGTAAAGGTTTGATGAGGCAGTCTTGGTCTTTGTCATCTGACACAAATGTGCAGAGTCTAATGTTGACCGAGAAAGTTAGACTGTTCTGGAGAGGACTGCAGACCTTGAAATGTTAAAATCGTTGATACTTTTCAGTCTAAACATTTTAAATGCTTAAAAGGTTTATATACAGTATATATTCAAATACATGTTTCAACATTTTGAAATACAAGTTTATTGCACCTTTTCCACTTGTCTTGTGCTATGTGTCCACTTTTAACTTGAACCAGACTGTAGATTTTAGTGAAACTTCAGCATTTAAAATTGGTGCAACACAAAAACAACTCTTTAACTGAACATGAAAAGAAAAAAAAAGATGGAAAGAATTTATACATGATTGCATTGGTCCACTTTCTGCATTAAGCACTTTTGTTGAACTAACATAATTTAATTGGGTTTGATCCATTCCATTTAATAAAGTAAATTGTTCCACAGAAAAAAAATAGTTAGATTAACTTCATTGAATTAAGTTGGGCACACATATACTAATTTTTTTGAGCCAACCATATTGATCTTAGTTGGGCCAACCCTATTAAATTAAATTAGATCTAAATGTACGAAGTAGATTGAATCAACCTTAATATATTAAGTTGACCCAAACAAAGTCCATTAAGTTGGCAAAACAAGATTGCATAATGTTGAAATAGAGCAATTTAATCGTGTGTAAATTCTTTCCATGTTTTTTTGTGTTCATCCAATTAGTTATTTTTTTTTTTAATGTACTGTATCTGCAAAAGTAACCTGATGCGGCGGCATGAAATAAAGCGGCGTTGTTGGAGGTTTTAAGTAGGTTTTATTAATCATACCGCCGTCACGGGATCCCCTCTCCAGCCCAAGTGTGTGCAGGCTGAATGGGGATCCTCTGGCTCTCAGAGAAGAAGACACAGATTGCGTGTCTGCAGCAGAGGTTGAAGTGTGAGTGAGAGAGAGAGCATGGATTTCAGTCAGCTTAAATACCAGTTACAAACAATGCATGAAAGGCATTCACAGCAGGGAGTATGGCATTTGCATTTGAGAGGCATACATCACAATAGGCAGATTTGCTAGACTTTGCTCCAGCTGCAGAACAAAGAGTTTAACAGGCACATCTACATATTGATCTGAGTCTCTAGGTCACAGTAAGGACAGGACACATGAACACAATACATGAAAGGTGACATTATCACAGTAGTGTAGCGGAAAAAACCAGGAGTAGCGAGTTGTCTGTCCTTAGCCTGTTTGTGGGGGTTTTCCCAAACCGCCACAGCTCCCCCCCAGAGGGCTCGGCAGGTGGTCGAGACCTCGATAGTGCAGCTTGGGCAGCGAGCAGGGAAAAGCTCTGTGCAGGAGGGGGTGGAGGGGGGTGGGGGTAGTAAAAGCCGTCCGGAGACGATGAAAACATCCAGGCCGCGCAAAAATTGCTTGTGGGTCCGCGATGTCGAAGGGCTGGTCCCGTTGAATGTGCAGAGGTCCACAAGAAGAAAAATTAGTCACTGGCTCCTCCCGCGATTAAGTCCTGCAAGGATTAATAGCGGCCGTGAAGAAAAGACGAGGCTGCTTGGCGGCTGTGATGAGAGCAGAGGGACTGGCATGTTGACTTTAGGTGCGGGCACAGCCTTAAAGTCCTCGAGGATCGCAAAACCGCTGAATTCCCCATGTGTGCCGTGGCTGAGACTATTAACTAATCCTTCGAGCATGCTGCATGCGTGCCTCAGGTGAGCGAGCAGCCCTGAAGGGCAGCGGCGAAGGAGGAAGGCAGTCTGTGGAGCCGTATGTGTCCCGTGCGTGGTGCGCCATGCCCGTGACTCCCCGGTGCGTGTGCCGGGGTCCCGTGCGTGGTTGGGCCGCTGGAGAGGAGAACCAGGGTCAGGGAGCTTGCTGGAGATCATCCCTGTTGTCTGTTGCGTCGTTCGGTCGTGGTGCGTTGGAGCGGTGCGAGGAAAGTAGACGCTCTTGTCCCTCGCTCGGTCATGGTGCGTTCAGGTCCACGTGTGCTCCGTCGGCCATGGGAGTCGCCGTCGCGGAGAAAGAACGAGGTACATGCGCTCTCAAGTGGAGGAGCTGTGAGCACAGCCGGTCCAGCGTGGATGTGCCAATCTAGGCGTGCAGATCTCACCATGAAACGTTGCTCAGCTTTCCCGGTCGTGGGTGTTCTCCGTGGAGTTTCGCCTGGAAACTCCGCGTTGCGGTCTCCCTGGAGCAGAAGGGAGGGCAGATCAGTCAGGCTGCCGCGTTCGCTTGTCGTCGGAGAATCACCGCCGGGTGTTGCGTTCGCTGGCAGCGTGTTCTTTGCAGCGTCGGGTCACCAGTGCGGCAGCATGAAATAAAGCGGCGTTGTTGGAGGTTTTAAGTAGGTTTTATTAATCATACCGCCGTCACGGGATCCCCTCTCCAGCCCAAGTGTGTGCAGGCTGAATGGGGATCCTCTGGCTCTCAGAGAAGAAGACACAGAGTGCGTGTCTGCAGCAGAGGTTGAAGTGTGAGAGAGAGAGAGCATGGATTTCAGTCAGCTTAAATACCAGTTACAAACAATGCATGAAAGGCATTCACAGCAGGGAGTATGGCATTTGCATTTGAGAGGCATACATCACAATAGGCAGATTTGCTAGACTTTGCTCCAGCTGCAGAACAAAGAGTTTAACAGGCACATCTACATATTGATCTGAGTCTCTAGGTCACAGTAAGGACAGGACGCATGAACACAATACATGAAAGGTGACATTATCACAGTAGTGTAGCGGAAAAAACCAGGAGTAGCGAGTTGTCTGTCCTTAGCCTGTTTGTGGGGGTTTTCCCAAACCCCCACACCTGAACTTATTTCCAATATCATTTAATAAAACCAATGGAGGAGAAATGTGGAAAGTCACATGGAAAGTTACATTTCCCAGCATACTGTCCACTTTATAATACCAACATGAAAAGTGCACCTGCTACAGCATATTTCTATAACACAGACAGAATCTTATTAATAAAAAAAAAATAACAGACATTTAAAAACCATTCTCCCAGTCCCTCCCTCTTGTAGACATTTAAGCTTAAAAAGGTATGGTAATTATGTAAAAGCTCAGGTGCTTTAACAACCCTGTCCATTAAAATGAAGGACAAAGACCAGCAACCATTGAACTATACAGATCGTTGGAAACCAACTGAAAACTGATCCGTTTGACATGGAGCGACAAAATTAAAAACTTGTAAAATGCTGGTGACTACTCTACTCAGCAGCGACCAGCATCGCTGCCTGATTCCAGGCTGACTGGTGCAGTGATGTGATGACGTGAAACTCTATTCACTGGAGAAATGCACTGCTATGTAATCAGAGCCATGCCTCCTTGAAGTTTGAAAAATCTTCATAAAGCACGTTTCACATTTTGATCATTTTTGAAACCATACTGTGCCATTTTATTTTTAGCATAGCACAGCTATCGCACTGTTTATGTCTCTTCAATTCCAAATACCACTGCACGTGCTGCAATAGACCTGTGTAATGGACAAGTATTGTGTAAAGTTTTTGCACAAGCTCATTCAGGTCCTTTTGAGTCCATGTAGTCTCATTAGGAGAAAGTCAACATTTATTTCGAGAATAAATAACACACTAGCAACTGGAAGCTAACTAGAAAAGCACTCTGAGAGTGCAGACCTCCGCCAAGCGCCACAGTTCCCCCCATACAGTGTTTATGTGTATGTTTTGAGATTCCTTGACCATGAAAACATGTGAGTAGCAATTGGATTCACAATGATAGGATTAGTGTTTCAGTAGTAAAAGCATTACCTCCTTGGCGGAGGTAATAAACTGAAGTGTTGCTGTTGTGTCCATCTCCTCCATCTGCAAAGTGCCAGGCTGCGACCTGTCAAGGCGTACCTCATGCCTCCCTTATTGGGGGGGGGGGGGCTTTCACACCTGTACTGAGTACTTAAAAACTGTATTTATCGGCAGATGAAAGAAAGCTGAAGCAAAAACAAACAAACAAACAAACAAAAAATAAACAAACAGCAACTGCAACATGAACTATTTCAAACATATTTATTCAAATGTACACTTATATGGACACAATCTTGAGCCATAACTTTTTGGTAATGTGAAAATAATAAGCCAAGTAGCACAAAAAAATTGAGCGCTCTTGCTGTCAGGAAACAATGTTGGCACCAAATCACTGAAGTGATCTGCCACCAATGGGGGTAGATTGTGCTCTGCCACAAAATGACAAAACATCACTTCTGCTAGCGATGCATTGGATTTGGAAGGCGTCGGTTCTCTCACTGGCTGAAAATGTTCATCCATCGATCGAATTTGGCTACACAGTTTTTGTGGCCCTGTGTAGCAAAGTGCGACTTGAGGTCGAAAATCCCTGATGCAGTCACTTTTAGCATTAGAGTCACACATATCAGGCTCAGCATTATTGGCGCCGGGATTCCTCTCTGTTCCGGAGCCGCAGGACAAAAGAAGGTGCGATAATGGTTGCCGTGGGTTTTATTGGGTTTGCGCTCCGCGGAAAAAAAGGGGATTTGGAAGCTTCCCCTGAAGAGAGCTGGTTTTTGCGCAGCCCCTATGGCTGCCCGGTGAATTTCTGCCAAATAATCCCGCGCCGAACAGCTGCCCGTCTCAGCTTTTGCAGCGTAGTGCAAACACAGGCACGCTGGCGGGCCCTGCCCACCACTTTTTTCCGCGTGCTTTTGTGCCTAAAACTTTGAAGAACGCGGAGTTTGTGTTCATCAGACACGACGAGCAGCGCCCTCTATTGCCCCTGCACACATGTTGAAAATGGCCGTATCTCACAATGTTAAAGAATCCTTTAAAAAATTACTGTATCCAGACGGTGATCAGGATCATTCCCAAAATTTAATCAGTTCTTCCTTGTGTGGCGCATATATTGAGTTCATATTTCCCCACAAATGTATGACTGTATGTGTATTGGGGGCTTCACGTCTCGTGGGACAAAAGAGGTCTGGGCCCGCAGAGATCTACAGGAGATGACGAGTAGGTGTGAGTTTTGGCCTTTGTCTCGGAGAAGATACCCCAGGAGGATTCCCGGACCATCGAGGGATAAGAGACAATAGTGAAACATCAAAGAGTGCATTGTGACTGAGATTATGTACCATGTGATTATATGTTTGCTAAAGCATCATGTGACTTAGGTTCATGGCTCCAGCAGAGTATAAGAGTGTGGTATTTGATTGCTCAGTCTCTTTTCTTGCCTAGAGATTGATAGAGCATGTGTACACTTAATAAAGCTGAACCTGAGAAATAAACTCAGCCTCATCCTTGAACGCATTCTCTACACTGGTGACCCTACGACAAGTTATGGCCGGTGACGACCTTCACGCACCGGACTCATCAGGAGCCAGCCAGGCTAACGCAGCTACCGCAGTCCAGCTGCCCGATTTCTGGCATCACAGCCCGCGCTCCTGGTTCAACATTGTCGAGGCGCAGTTCCATCTTCGGGGAATTTCAGCAGATGCAACGAAATTCTACCATGTAGTCGCAAAGCTGGACAGCCTCACAGCACAGCGGGTGGAGAGCCTGACTAACCACCCACCAGATGACGACAAGTACGGCGCATTGAAAGCCGCTCTCATCCGTGCTTTCACCCCCTCGCTGGGAGAGCGAGCAGAGAGGCTCCTGGTGTTGACTGAAGGCGAAGCAGACAGGCCCGCTGACCTGATGGCGAGGATGCTGAGTCTGAGGGGTGATGATGATGATGGCTTTATCTTCGCCCATCTTTTCCTTAGGACACTACCGTCAGCGGTGAGAGTCACCCTGGCCAGCTCATAGCTGCTGACCAACCGAGATTACCACAAGCTGGGCAAGGAGGCACAGCGACTCGTCGACGCCCATAGACGGCACATGGCCACGACGGCGGCAGCGGAGCTGAGCGCAACGCCCGGAGACGGCAGGAGGCCAGAGGCTGCAGCACCAGATTTGCTGACGTTGGCAGCGGCGGAGACCAGGAGACGCGGAGCGTGCGACGTCCTCTGCTTTTATCATCGATGTTTCGTCGAGAGGACACACAAGTGCATTCTACCGTGCCAGTTCAAGCGCTCGGGAAACGCCAGGACCAAGAGTCGGTAGCAGCTGCTGCTCTCGGCATGAAGAATAAGCTGCTCTACCTCACGGACGGGAAATCAGGGAGGCAGTTCCTGGTGGACACAGGCTCCCAGCTGAGTTTCATCACAACTTCCTACGCTGATCGGCTGGCGCCTTCCAGCGGACCCCTGATGTTGGCGGCGAACGGCTCGACGATCAAGACCTTCGGGGAGAAGACCATCCCCCTGTCTTTTCACATTTGAGTGGACTTTCGTAGTGGCAGCAGTCAGTCATAACATGTTAGGTGCTGATTTTTTGTGCTCAAATGGTTTATTGGTTGATCTTGCTAACAGACGTCTGGTTAATGCACTGTCTTTCCACTCCATTTCCTGTACAACTCAGGTGGTCCCGCCTAACTAACTAACTAACTAACTAACCTGCACTTATATAGCGCTTTTCTAGTCACAAAGACCACTCAAAGCGCTTTCACTAGTACTAACCCTCTAGTCTAAGGGCCTATAGGAAACAGATATCTAGGGACAATTTAGAACAACCAATTAACCTAACATGCATGTCTTTGGATTGTGGGAGGAAACCGGAGCCCCCGGAGTAAACCCACGCAGCACAGGGAGAACATGCAAACTCCACACAGAAAGGTTCCAACCCCTGCCAGCCTGGGGATTCGAACCAGGAACCTTCTAGCTGTAAGGCAACAGTGCTAACCACTGCACCACCGTGCAGCCCAACGTCACAGCTGCGGGTGGTAAGTTCCAAGCACTACTCACTCAGTTTCCAGCACTCACAGTCCCAACGTTTTCAGCGTCAGTGGCTAAACATGGGGTAGAGCACTTTATAACTACCACCGGCCCCCCCGTTTTTGCAAAAGCTCGGCGCTTGGACCCAGCTAATCTGGCCATAGCGCGCGAGGAATTCGCCAACCTGGAAATACTGGGCATCATTAGATGCTCTAACAGCCCCTGGGCTTCACCACTGCATATGGTCCCCAAGGCTGATGGCTTGTGGCGGCCTTGCGGTGATTTCCGCAGGTTGAAAAACGCTTCAGTACACGACCGCTACCCGATTCCGCACATCCAGGATTTTTCGGTGCATTTAGCGGGGGCGTGCATTTTTTCTAAAATAGATTTGGTGCCCGGGTACCATCAAGTCCCAGTCCGCGCTCAGGACATACCCAAAACAGCGGTAATAACTCCTTTTGGGCTTTTTGAGTTTTTGCATATGCCGTTTGGACTCAAGGGGGCTGTGCAGATGTTCCAGCGCATGATGGATGCAGTTTTACGCGACCTCCCTTTTGTGTTTGTCTACTTGGACGATATTTTGGTAGCCAGCACGTCCGAAGACGAACACGAAAGCCATCTCACAGCGGTTTTTCGGATGCTGGCAGAGCATGGGTTAATAATTAACCCAGCAAAGTGCCAGTTTGGGGTGGCGCAAATTGATTTTTTGGGGCACCGCGTCTCACCAGAAGGAGCAGTCCCTCTGCCCGATAAAGTATGCACAATAACGGATTTTCCCCAACCTCAGACGGTCAAAGCATTGCAAGAATTTTTGGGAATGGTTAATTTTTATAACCGCTTCCTCCCAAGCGCAGCACAGCTCATGCAGCCATTGTACGCGGCACTTAAAAAACAAAAACCTGCAAACAAGATCGAATGGTCCCCGGAGCGGGAGCGCGCATTCTCCCAGGTCAAATCAGCCCTGGCGAACGCCGTTTTGTTGGCACACCCGGTGCCAACGGCACGTATGGCGCTCACCACGGACGCTTCGGATTTAGCCATGGGGGCGGTCGTTGAACAGTTTGTGGCAGGGAGCTGGCAACCTCTCGCGTTTTTCAGCAAAACCTTGCGCTATAACGAGCGGAAATACAGCGCGTTCGACAGGGAGCTGTTGGCCCTGCATTTGGCCATCCGCCATTTCCAGTTCTGGCTGGAGGGGCACCGTTTCACCGCGTTTGTGGACCATAAGCTGCTAACGTTTGCGATGGCCAAGATTTCAGAGCCTTGGTCAGGCCGGCAGCAAAGACAGCTGGCCGCGATATCGGAGTTCACCACCGATATTCAGCATGTCGCGGGCAAACATAATGTAGTGGCAGACTGTCTTTCACGTGCAGTAACAATGCCAAGCCCCGTGGGGGCAGGCTCGGCAGCCGTGGCCACGGGCTAGGGTTGTGGCGCGGAAGCTCTCGCAGCCCCGGTCCGCGTGGGTTTAGATTACGCAGCCATGGCCGCGGAGCAGGTTAGCGACGCGGATGTGCGCGCGCTCCAGTCTGGACCAACAGGGTTAAGGCTGGAGCACAGGGTGCAGCAGATAGGTATGCCCCCTATAATCTGCGATGTCTCCACCGGGCGGCCTCGCCCCGTGGTTCCAGCTGCATGGCGCCGCCGCGTTTTTGACTCAATCCATTCTCTGGTGCACCCCGGGGAGCGCGCATCGATTAAGATGGTGGGGGAGAAATTTGTTTGGCCAGGGTTGTGTAAACAGGTCAAAGAATGGGCAGCAGCCTGCGTAGCATGTCAGCGAGCCAAAATACACAAGCACACTAGAGCCCCGTTGGAGCCTTTTCACATCCCGACTAAGCGTTTCGATCATGTGCATGTCAACTTGGTGGGCCCCCTTCCGTTGTCGCAGGGGTGCACACACCTTTTGACGATGGTAGATTGCACCACGAGTTGGTCAGAAGTGGTCCCTCTGGCGTCAACTACGGCAGCAGACGTTGCACGCGCGTTTTTAACGGCTTGGGTCGCGCGTTTTGGAGTTCCGTCAGACATAACGTCCGACAGAGGTCCCCAATTCGTTTCCGAACTCTGGTCATCCATGGCCCACAGCCTGGGGGTGAAGATCCACCGCACTACCGAGTATAACCCCCAGGCTAACGGTTTGTGCAAACACTTTCATAGGTCATTGAAAGCAGCCCTCAGAGCGTCTCTCACGGATACAAATTGGGTGGATAAACTTCCATGGGTTTTATTGGGGTTGCGTTCTGCACCTAAGGAGGATTTGCAAGCCTCTCCGGCTGAATGAGTTTTTGCTCAACCCCTCCGTTTGCCGGGGGAATTCCTTCCTGACAACCCTGCACCAAATTGCCCCCCCCGCTCAGCTGTTGCAGAGCGGCACAGGATCAAACACCCTTCCTGGCCCAGTTCATCACAGTTTTCCACGCGTTTTTGTGCCGAGGGCTTTAAAGAATGCGGAGTTTGTTTTTGTTAGACATGATGCTCAACGACCAGGTTTGCGACCTCCTTACGACGGCCTTTCAGAGTGTTGGAAACAGGGGAGAAACATTTTTTGCTTGATTTGGGAGACAGAAAAGAGTTGATTTGCATTAACAGACTCAAACCCGCCTTTGTTCTGGCTGATGAACACGTGCAGTTGGCCAGGGCCCCCCACCATGGCAGGCCGCCGGGAAGACATTGTTCGAAGCCACCACAGAGATGTGCTAACAATTCTGATTTGCAGATGCAGGGAGCCGCTGCAGAAGGAACAAAGCCGGCTTACAGCAGATATGGCAGGAGGTTTAAACCCAAGCGATTGGTGGATTGATTTGTGATATGTTGTGATGTTTTCTGCCACACATCTCTGATTATGTTTTGTCCCTGAATAGACATTTTTTTTGGGGGGGGGGTTATGTGGTGCATATATTGAGTTCATATTTCCCCACAAATGTATGACTGTATGTGTATTGGGGGCTTCACGTCTCGTGGGACAAAAGAGGTCTGGGCCCGCAGAGATCTACAGGAGATGACGAGTAGGTGTGAGTTTTGGCCTTTGTCTCGGAGAAGATACCCCAGGAGGATTCCCGGACCATCGAGGGATAAGAGACAATAGTGAAACATCAAAGAGTGCATTGTGACTGAGATTATGTACCGTGTGATTATATGTTTGCTAAAGCATCATGTGACTTAGGTTCGTGGCTCCAGCAGAGTATAAGAGTGTGGTATTTGATTGCTCAGTCTCTTTTCTTGCCTAGAGATTGATAGAGCATGTGTTCACTTAATAAAGCTGAACCTGAGAAATAAACTCAGCCTCATCCTTGAACGCATTCTCTACACTTGTACCATTTCCAACAACGCCTGAAAGTTTCATGGAAATCAGTCCAAAACTTTTTGAGTTATCTTGCTAACCAACAGACAAACAGACAGATAGACAAACAAACAGACAGACAAACAGACAAACGCTGGCAAAAACATAACCTCCTCCTGGCCTTCGGCCTGGCGGAAGTAACTATGCTAATGTCAATAACAGTAATGGCAACCACTAACCAAGGGATTCTGCATAAAAAATCCAAACCAAATCAAGACTTTATTTGGAAAGTTGGCAAAGCCGTCTTTTCAACATTTTTTTCAACCAATTTGTCTTGGGAGGGGGACGACAGTCATAGTTGCCTTGTTTTCAGTCCTTTTTCCTCTTAATCTCTGAACATAGTGTTTTCATTTTCTTTGCTCCTTCACTCCTTTTCTTTAGCTCTACCTTCGTGTTGTGCTTTCTCCATGTCATTACTAATAGTAAAGGATCAGATTTATATAGTGCTTTTCATAGACACTCAAAGACACTTTACAATGGATACATTATTCATTCACTCCACAGACAGACACTGATAGCGGTAAGCTACTGCTGTAGCCACAGCTGCCCTAGGGCAGACTGGTGGAAACGTGGCTACCAATCTGCGCAAACAGCCTCTCTGGCCACTACTGAACATTTATACACATTCATACCAAATGTCATTGACACTCAAGGCAAGGTGGGTAAAGTGTCTTGCCCAGAGACACAACGGCAGGATTGCTGGGGAGAGCGGGATTCGAACCTCCAACCCTCCGGTTCTTGGACAACCCGCTTTACCTCCTTAACCACTGCTGACCCCTAATATAAACCAGTCTCCCATTAAAATGGCTTTTACAGCCAATCTGAATGAAGTGTGAAGTTCAAAGGAAGCTACTGTGACACCTCTGTGAGTGACTGATATGCTATTCTCATGCAGATACAAAGGAAAGTGGTAATGAGAGAAAAAGCAGCAGATAGAAGAGCAAAAGAGTGAGAATGTGCCCTCCAACCAAAATGAATTGCCACTTTAAGTTTTTGCATACATATGCTTTTCCATTGAGGTTTATGCATGGCTTCCATAGAGGCATATGAATAATGTGATGGACTCAGTATTCAGGGCAATTTATGAAATGCAATGAAAAGCATCAGGATAAAAATGCCAATATCATTTATTTATTTGGATTTTTTAAAATACATTTGTAATCAAAAGTTGCCAACATACGTTTAAATAGACATGTTGAAATCTGCTTAAAGTTAATATTACAAATCTTAATAGTGAAAGTGCAAATCATTGGAATTCAAAGATATATATATAGTGCATCAAGTAGAAATACTGTTTAGTTTACCTTGTAATAGAACCCTTTGGACAAAGTGAAGTAGGATAAGATATCTGAAAAAAGCAATAAATCATTCTGCAATGTAAAGAAATTCTAGAGCAGAGGTAAAACGGTTCTTACATCTATCATTCTAGAAATGGTTACAAGGCAATTTCTAAGACTTTGGGACTCAGGTGAAAAATAGTGAGCAATTATCCATAAGTGGAGAAAACTTGGAACAGTGGGGACCCGTCCCAGAAGTTACCAGCCAACCAAAATTACTCCAAGAGGGCATCAACAACTAATCCAAGAGGTCACAAAAGAACACATCCATCCATCCATCCATCCATCCATCCATCCATCCAAATGTTCCAAAGAAATCCTGGTTGGAAACAGGATATCAATCCATCCATCCATTTTCTGTTGCTTTTCCAGAGGTCCAGGTCGCGGAGGCAGCAGCTCAAGCAGAGAAGCCAAAACTTCCCTCTCCCCAACCACCTGCTCCAGCTCTTCAGTGAGGAAACAAAGACATTCTCAGGCAAGCTGGGAGATGTAGTGTGCCCTTGGTCTACCCCAGGGTCTCCTACCCATTGGACGTGCCCGAATAACCTGAAGTGGGAGGCATCATGGAGGCATTCTAATCAGATGCCCAAACCACCTCTACTGGCTCCTTTAGATGTGGAGGAGCAGTGGTTCTATTATGAGCACCTCTCAAATGACTGAGCTCTTCAACCTATCTCTAAGGGTGAGTCCAGCAATCCTACGGAGAAAGCTAATTTCAGCCACTTGTATCTGCGAACTCATCCTTTCAGTCATTACCCAAAGCTCATGACCATAGGTGAGGGTAGGAACATAGATTGACCGGTAAATCGACAGCTTTGCTTTACAGCTCAGTTCCCTCTTCACCACACCAGACCAGTACAACGTCTGCATCACTGCAGATGTTGCCCCGATCCATCTGTCAATCTCCCGCTCCATTCTCCTCTCACTCGTGAATGAGACCCGGAGACACTTAAACTCCTCCACTTAGTACAGGATCTTGTCTCCAACCCCGAAAGGGCAATCCACCTCTTTTCTGGTTGAAGACCATGGAGTCAGACTTGGAGGTGCTGATTCTCATCCCAGCTGCTTCACAGTCAGTAGCAAACCTTCCCAGTAAGACCTGTAGGTCAAACAAACAGGACAACATCATCCACAAACAGCAGAGATGAAATCCTTTAGTCACCAAGCATGACACCCTCCAATCCTTGACTTCACCTAGATAATAATAATAATGCATCAGATTTATATAGCGCTTTATCATAGACACTCAAAGACGCTTTACAAGTAGATACATTATTCATTCACTCCAGACAGACAATGGTAGTGGCAAGCTACTACTGTAGCCACAGCTGCCCTGGGGCAGGCTGATGGAAACGCGGCTGCCAATCCGCGCCAACAGCCTCTCCGGCAACCACCGAACACTTATACACATTCATACACAGTGTTATGGGCACTGGAGGCAATGCGGGTGAAGTGTCTTGCCCAGGGACACAACGGCAGGATATCTGGGGAGAGCGGGATTCGAACCGCCAACCATCGGGTTATTAGACCACCTGCCCTACCTCCTGAGCCACTGCCGCCCCAAGATAGATATCCTGTTCATAAAAATAAAGAACAGGATCGGTGACAAAGGGGAGCCCTGGCGGAGTCCAACTCTCACTGGAAACATGTTTGGGTTTTGGCAATATGAAAAGAAGCCTTGCAATGGTCATATAGGGACCAGATAGCTCCTAACAATGAGCCTGATACCCCATACTCTCTCAGCACCCCATACAAGAGACCATGAGGGATGTGGTTGAATGCTTTCTCCAAGTCCACAAAACACATGTGGACTGGTTGGGCAAACTCCCACGAACCCTCGAGGACTCTCGAGAGGGTAAAGAGCTGGTCCAATGTGCCACGGCAAGGACGAAAACCACATTGCTCCTCCTGAATCCGAGGTTCGACAAGTGGTCATACTCTCCTCTCCAGTACCTTGGCATAGACCTTCCCAGGGAGGCTGAGAGGTGTGATCCCCCTAAAGTTGGAACACACCCTCCGGTCCCCCTTTTAAAAAAGAGGACTCACGACCTCGGTTTGCCATGACAAAGGCACTATCCCCGACTTCCACGCAACACTGCAGAGGCGTGCCAACCATGACAGCCCTACAACATCCAGGAAATTGAGGTACTTAGGGTGTACCTCATCCATCCCTGGGGACCGGCCGCCAAAGAGTTTTTTAACCACTTCGGCAACCTCAATCGCTGTGATCGGCGAGTTATCCCCCTCGTCCTCAAAAGCCCTTCTTCCTCTATGGAAGGTGAGTCAGTGGGATTGAGGAGATCCTTGAAGTATTCCTTCCACCGCTCGGCGATATCCCCAGTCAAAGTCAGCTGTGCCCCATCTGCACCATACATAATATGGACTGGGAGCTGCTTCCCCTTCCTGATTTGCCAGACAGTTTGCCAGAATCTCTTTGTCGCAGACCAAAAGTCTTGTGCCATGGCCTCCCCAAACTCCTCCCACTCCTGAGTTTTTGCTTCAGCAACCACCCAAGCTGCATTCCGCTTTGCCTGCCGGTACACTTCAGCTGCTTCAGGAGTCCCACAAGCAAGTCAAGCTCGATAGGACTCCTTCTTCAGCCTGATGTCCCCCCTCAACACTGGTGTCCACCACTTGGTTCGGGGGTTGCCACCATGAGATGCACCAACAACCTTGAAGCCACAGCTCTGGACAGCTGCTTCAACAATGGAGGTGGAGGACATGGCCCATTCAGACTCCTTCGGAGTGTGGTTGAAGTACTTCGGGAGGTGGGAGTTGAAGACCTCCCGGACAGGGGCCTCAGCTTAGACGTTCCCAGCACACCATCACTATACGTTTAGGTCTACCAGGTCTGAGTGGTGTCCACTCCTGCCATCGGATCCAATTCACCACCAGGTGGTGATCAGTTGACAGCTCTGCACCTCTCTTTACCAGATTGTCCAAGACATGTGGTCGCAGGTCTGATGACATGATAACAAAATCGAACAACAGAACACAGAACAACAGAACTGCAGACCTCACTAGCCTCAGTCAAGGTCAGTGTCCATGATTCAACAATAAGAAAGAGACTAGGCAAAAATGGCATCCATGGGAAAGTTCCACATCAGAAACCACTGCTGGACAAAAATAACACATTTGCAAAAAAAACAACCTGATGATCTCCAAGGCTTTGGGGAAATATTATGTGGCCTGGTGAGATAAAAGCTGAACTTTTTGAAAGGTGTGTGTCCCGTGCCATTGGGTGTAAAACTAAGACGGCATTTAATAAAAAGAACATCATACCAATAGTCAAACATGGTGGTGGTGGTGATAGTGTGATGGTCTGGGACTGCTTTGCTGCTTCAGAACCTGGACGATTTGTCATATTTGATGGAACTATGAATTCTGCTCGATACCAGAAAATCCTGAAGGAGAATGTTCAGTCATCAGTCCATGACCTCAAGCTCACGGGCACTTGGGTTATGCAGCAGGACAATCATGTCCACCTCTGAATGGCTTAAAAATAACAAAATCAAGGTTTTTCAATAGCCTTGTCAAAGTCAGGACTTAAATTAATATACAACTAATATACAAAAAATATTTAAAAAAAGAGACAATGATCATAATTTGAGAGGAGACTTAAACTTGACAAAACCAAGATACAAACAACCAAGAAAAGTATGTGCACATCTGTCTGTGGGGTGGATTTGTGGAACAGTCTGGAGCCGGAACTGAAACTATGTACAACAGAAATCAATTCAAAAAGCGGTATAAACACTATTTGCTGAAAGGATATATGTTAGAAGGGTAGTATTTATATGTACGATTCATTATGTTCACTCTGAGACATTATGGGACACTATGGAATGGTGGGTGAGACAGCACTGTGTATATCTGTGTTGTTTGAGGCTGCTTTTGATGTATGGACATCAATGTATGTTAGGATAAATGGGTGTTAATGTTGATTTGTAAAAAATACAGTAACTTGTTTACTTGGGGTCTTAAAGGTGGTAATTTGTATATAATTCACATGGGTGTATTTATGGAAAAGAGGAGATGGAATTAATAAGTGTTCACTTCTTCCTTCTCCCTTTCGAACACTGTATACTGTTACTTTATTGCATTTGTCATTTGTTTGTTTTTGTTATACTTTTTTTTGTTCGAAATAAACTATCTATCTATCTATCTATCTATCTATCTAGCTATCTATCTAGCTATCTAGCTATCTAGCTATCTAAATCCGACTCAGGTGCTGTGGCATGACCTGTAATGGGTCCTTCATTCTCAAAAGCCCTCCATTGTGGCTGAATTAAAACAATTCTGCAAAGAAAAGTGGACCAAAATTCCTCAACAGTGATGCAAAAGGCTCATTGTCAGTTATTGCAAATGCTTGATTGCAGTTGTTGCCGGCAAGAGTGGCACAACCTGTTATGAGGTTTATGGGGCAATTACATGATAACATATAAGGCCAGGTAGGTTCAGCTTGCTTTTTTTTTTTGCCTTTAATTAATAAAAAGAAATCATCATTTACAAACTACATTACTCGGATTTTCTTTATATAATATCAAAATTTGTTGGATGATCTGAAACATTTAAGTATGACAAATATACAAAAATATGAAAGATAAGTATGTCTTGGAGGGTTTCAACTGTATGTGTGTATATAGGATGAGATATAAGAGAAAAGAAAAAATAAGTTAAACCTTTATTAGTCTCACAATGTTGAAATTGCAGGATTGCGTCAGCAAAGGGATAGCAGCACTCATAGCAATAACAAATAAGATAATAAGATAAGAACTGGATACCAAAACAGTAAACATACATATGTGCACAGTATAGATACACAATGCAGGATCTATGCAGTTAGATGGTATTAACAGCATTGTAGTTAATTAAATTACCGGGAAATAATAAATATAAATCCACACAGTATATTTCACAGTTGTATGAACAGTGTTGTTGCAACTCTCAATAATAATTGTAATTGTATTAGTTGTATGTTGGAGGGAAAAATCCCTATTGTACAAAGTAGTGGTGTTATGTTCAGCCTCTATGAGGAGCACAGGTTAGATTGTAAAGTCTGACAGCAGCAGATAGGAAGGACCTGCAGAACCTCTCCCTCAAGCACCTAGAAAGGCACAGCCTACCACTAAAAGAGCTCCTCAGTGTGTTCAGCATGTCCTGCATGGGGTGGCACTTGGACTCCAGCAGAGATTACAGCTAAGTCACCACCCTCTTCTCTCCTATCTCCTCCACTGGGTCAAGGCTGCACCCCAGAACAGACCTGGCTTTTTTGATCAGCCAGTTCAGTCTCTTCCTGTCAGTTACTGTGATGCCACTGCCCCAGCAGACCACTTCAAATGTGATGGCTGATACCACCACAGAATCGTAGAAGGTCTTCAGGAGTGGTCCCTACACTTGAAAAGACCTGAGTCTCCTCAGGAGGAACTGCCTGCGCTGCCCCTTCTTGTAGACCGTGTTGGTGTTGTGTGTCCAGTCCAGTTTGTTGTTCAGGTGAACACCCAGGTACTTGTAAGATGTCACCATTTCAATGTCTGTTCCCTGGATGTTTACCTGTGCACTGGGAGGTTGTCCATGCCTGTGGCAGTTCAGCACGAGTTCCTTGGTTTTCCCGGTATTGATCTGGAGGCAATTCTGCAGGCCCCAGTCCACAAAGTCCTGGATAAGTCCTCTGTACTCCTCATTATCCCCATTGAAGATGAGGCAGACAATTGCAGATTCATCAGAGAACTTCTGTAGCTGGCAGTGTGGTTTGTTGTGTGAGAAGTCAGCAGTGTAGAAGGTGAACAGGAAGAAAGCCAGAACTGTTCCCTGGGGGAGCCCGTACTGCAGCTGATGGTGTCAGACACACAGTCCTGGGTACTCACAAACTGTCATTGGTCTGTGAGGGAGTCCAGGATCCATGATGACAGGTGCTTGTATACCTCTGCACACAGCAGCTTGCCCCTCAGGATCACTGGTTGGATGATGCTGGAAGCACTTGAGAAATCAAAGAACATGATCCTCACAGTGCTCCCAGGCTTGTCCAGGTTAGACAGGGAACAATGTAGGAGGAAGATCAATGCATCCTCCACCCCGATGACATGCTGGTAGGCAAGTTGAAGTGGATCCATTGCTGGTCTCACCAGGGGGCGGAGGTGGGCAAGGAACAGCCTCTCCAGGTTTTTCATCATATGTGATGTGAGGGCCACTGGTCTGTAGCTGGTCAGGTCCTTGGGGTGCGGATTCTTTGCCACGGGTACCATGCAGGGTGTTTTAAACAGCTGTGGTACCTTACCTAGTTTCAGGCTCAAGCTGAAGATTTATTTATTTTTTTTTTTTTTGTTACTTATTTGTACCCGTAGGTAGATTTGGTTTGGAGTCTGTTGACAAGCCACCGGCTGCCGGTCGCTGCGTGCGCGAGCGCCCTAAACCTACATGTTTTTGGTATGCGGGAGGAAACCGGAGAAATCCCGGAGTAAACCCACGCAACACGGGGAGAACATGCAAACTCCATACAGCTCACTGTTGGTCGGGGGCTGGGATCGAATCCACGATCTCATGATCCCCGCGGTCCCCCGGCCGAGGGTAAACTGTGCTGCCACAGTGCTAAACCACTCCGCCAGATATGCTCCACGATCCCGTAGAGCTGGTCTACACAGGACTTGAGGAGTCTTGAGCTGATGTCATCTGGACCAGCAGCTTTCCTCTCCTTAATTGTCTTCAGCTCAGATCTCACCTGGGTCTTAGTCACAACTCCCCGGGTCCTCAATCATAGGCGACATGAAGAGAAAGACTGCTAATATCAACGCAAAATCTGTGATATTAGTGTCCATGGTGCTTGTGATGGATATAGGTAATGGAAAAAATTCTAACAAAGAAAAATAAAAAGTAAATTAAAATGAGAAAGAAAACTCAGAACTGAGCAGTGGCTGCAAAGGGCAGCCGACTCATTCCATGCCAGAAGTGAAAGAAAAAAAAATATATATATATATACACTGCTCAAAAAAATAAAGGGCACACTAAAATAACACATCCTAGATCTGAATGAATGACATACAGTATTCTTATTAAATACTTTGTTCTTTACATAGTTGAATGTGCTGACAACAAAATCACAAAAATTATCAATGGAAATCAAATTTATTGAGCCATGGAGGTCTGGATTTGGAGTCACACTCAAAATTAAAGTGGAAAAACACACTACAGGCTGATCCAACTTTGATGTAATGTCTTTAAAACAAGTCAAAATGAGGCTCAGTAGGGTGTGTGGCCTCCATGTGCCTGTATTTTGATTTTGTATACTTTATTGATCCCCAGAGGGGAAATTGAGGGCATCCACCTGGATGGATAAAGCAGCCACAGTACGGCGCTATCCCTTTACCATTCACACACACATTCACACCTAGGGCCACTTTAGAGTCTCCAATTAACCTAACCTACATGTTTTTGGTCTGTGGGAGGAAACCGGAGAAATCCCCGAGTAAACCCAAGCAGACACGGGGAGAACATGCAAACTCCACACAGATCACTGTTGGTCAGGGGCTGGGATCGAACCAGGGATCCCATGGCCAAGGGTGAGTTGCTGTGCTGCCACAGTGCTAACCACTGCACCACCGCACTGCCCATGACCTCCCTATAAGAATATTTCATTCATTCAGATCTAGGATGTGTTATTTTAGTGTTCCCTTTATTTTTTTGAGCAGTATATACGTGTGTATATATATGAGGTGGGGCTTAAAAGTTCATCACCTGAAAAGTTCATAGAGGTCAAATTTGACCAAATGCGGTTTATTTTTCAACATAGTCTCCCCTTCAGTCCACACACTTCTTCCATCGGTGTTGCAGCGCTTGGATCCCTGCGGTTAAAAAATAAACCATATTTGGTCAAATTTGACCACTATGAAGTCTTCAGCCCCCCCACCCCACCCCACTCTCATATGTGTGTAAATATATACGTATATATATATATATATATAGTATATATATATTCATGTGAAAAAATTAGGACACCCCATTAAATATTCAGTTCTTTATTAAGAAATTTTGACGTATCTATTTCTAACCTTGTTTTTGTTTTTACTTTCATTTTTTAAAACATTTATCTTAGCCATTTTAAGTGGGAATGAATGTGGGGGTGTCCTAAAAGATGTGATGAGTGTGCTCATTTATTCCTCACAATTTGTTTAGAATTACATTTTACAGAAAATTAAAAAAAAAGGTTTTAATTCATTTTTAATTGTTTAGTTGTATTACATGAATATCCCAGTATTTTTAACATTGATATTAAATATCCATATGTACATATATGGTAAAAAAAACAATGCAGGATTGTACAGGGTGTCCTAATTTTTCCACAAGACTATATTTATGTGTGTGTGTGTGTGTGTGTGTGTGTGTGTGTGTGTGTGTGTGTGTGTGTGCGTGCGTACTTGAGTATTGTATTTATTTATGTCACTTTTTATTGAGATTAAACACATTTAGATGACAGGGCTGCTTGCTTCTTATGAATCACAGCATACTAACAAGTGTATTAGTGCAATTAATTGCATTTTAACCAGTGTGATTAATTGCATTGTGCAGTTAACTTGACATAGCTGTCTGTCGCCTATGCGCTGCCTATGGCAAAATTGATTAACACGATTTACTCACGGATCGTGATTAATCGCGATTAATTACGATTAAAGTGGCACTGTTAATTTTATTATAATCTTAAGTATTGTAGTGTCTAAGAATGAAGATAAACTTGTTTTCTTTGCATTGTTTGATCTAGAATCCACATTTTTTTTGTTGTTTTGGCCAATTATAATTTTCTGTAAATAAATGCTCTAAATGATAATATTTTGAATTAGAATTTTATGAGCAGGTCAGCAGGTCAAAGAATAAAACTAAATGTTTCATTTTAGTCAGACACACAAAAATATAAACAGTAAAGTGATAATTTTGCCATCTTTTTTTTTTTTTTTTTTTTTTTCCCAGAGCTGTATATATAGTGTTCACTTATATAGCACTTTTTCTCATCTCTAGATGACCAAAGCGCTTTACAGATCCTTCAGTCCACCCACTCACACACTGATGGTGGTGGGGCTGCCATACACAGGTGCTGGCCTAACCCAGCAGGGGCAGGTGGGGGTTCAGTGTCTTGCTCAAGGACACTTCGACAAGCAAACTGCAGAAAGAGCAGGGATTGAACCCCTGACTCTCCAATCAGTAGTCGGCCACACTACACCTGTGCCACAGCTGCTCCCCTAATGTAGGACACAGTTGATCACATTTTTTTTTTTTTTTTTTATTTAAGTTTTTGTAAAGGGTATACAGGTCGTTACAGCAATGCAGTGTTTACATTTTCATCACATGTTCCCTTATTTTCTGATATCTGACAACATTGGAAGATTAATTCTTACAACACCCCTTTTTTTTTTTTAAAGTGAAAGAAAAAGTGAAATTAAAGAGAAAAAAAAACAAAAAACAAATAACAAAAAAAACCAAACAAACCAGTAAAAAACAAACAAAAAGAAAAAGTAAGTAAATAAAGATAAAAGAGCATCTGAGTAGCTTGGAACAAAGAGCGGAACCATTATTGAAATGGTATTTGTCAAAGATTAGATCTAATGGAAGACACATATGCGGTCCAGGGTTGCCAAAAGTTCATGAACACATCCATGTCCTGTCTCAGTGCGAATGTCAACTTTTCCATCGAGTAAATGTCTTGGTTCACGTTAGTCCAATCTTCAGGTGTAGGACAGTCCTTCAACATCCATTTTTTAGTTAGAGCTTTTTTGCTTGCCAATATTAAAACATTGAATAAGTATTTTTCTCCTCGTCTTTCCAGTGAGTCCGGTAGTAAACCCAAATACAAAGTTACAAAAGAAAAGGGAACTGTAATTTTGAATATTTTCCCCAATATTGTCTGTACCTTGGTCCAATATTGGTGGATAACTGGGCATGACCAAAACACATGAAAATGATTTGCAGTCTTTTCACCACACAAGCGCCAACAGTTCAATCCCTTATGGGTAAATTTGTTTTGTGCAGGTGTTCTGAAAAATCTTGCCAAGTTTTTCCATCCAAATTCTCTCCACTGCAGGGATGATGTACTTTTCCATTGCTGTTTATTTAGCTTTTCCCATATTTCCAGTTGTAAAGTGAAATTCCCCTCTTTTTCCCATCTCTCTTTTATATAAGATGTGTTGTCTCCTTTTAAGTCTTGAAGACCTTGGTATATTTTAGAAATGTATCTGATCCCTGGGATCCCTTTATATGCCATTAAGAAGACCTTCAGAACACCTGACTGGGCCCTTTCCAAAACCTCCTTTTTAAGTATATTGTTTATGTGGTGTCTAAGCTGGAAGAACCTGTAAAGGTCTTGATTTATTAGGCCTTGTTTTTTCAAATCTTCAAAACTTCTTAAGATTTGCCCTTTAAAAAAATCGTAATATTTTATCAGCCCTTTCTCCTTCCACTTTTTAAATCTGGTGTCTGTTTTATTAGGAGTAAAGTCCTGATCATAGGCGATCCATTGCAGAAGTCGATAGGGCTCTTTAGTTTGATTCTCTCTGACTATCTTAAACCAAATTTTTAGCGGGGTCTCTATCCACGGGTTAGTGTTATTCAAAAGCTTAGGTAAGACATTGTTCCCTATTATCGCCTGTAGGGGGATGTCACTTGTTATTTGGCATTCGATCTCCTTCCATTGTGCAGTGTAGACTGGGTTACATATCTCTACTAAAGTTTTAATTTGTGCGGCTTTAAAGTAGTCCCTGATATTTGGCAGCGCAAGCCCACCTTTGTCTTTGTTTAGCTGTAGGGTTCTATATCTGATTCTAGGTCTCTTGCCCTGCCATATGAATCTTGAGATCCTTCTGTCCAGCTCCTGCCATGTTTTTTTGGGAGGTTCTACCGGTATTGTTTGGAAAAGGTATAGAAGACGTGGAAGTATATTCATTTTGACTGCTTCAATTCTTTGTGCAGTACCCAAGAATGGTATCATATTCCATCTTGCTAGGTCAGATTTTATTTTTGTCACCAGTGGATCATAGTTTAGTGATATAATTTTGTTGAGTTGTTTCGGGATATTGACCCCCAGATATTTCATAGATTCCGACTCCCAGTTAATTTTGAGTTTGCTTAGTGAATAATGATTTGGGTCATAGTTGAATGTTAAAACTTGGGTTTTATGCATATTTAATTTGTACCCCGATAAATCTCCATACTCTGAAAAAACTGAGGTTAGTTCTGGTAAAGAAGTGTCCGGCTGCCCTAGGTATATTAAAATGTCATCAGCAAAGAGTGCTATTTTATGTTCCTTCTGACCAAGTGTAATACCTTGAATTTTTTGGTTTTGTCTTATCCATTGGCTCAGAGGTTCTATGAAGATTGCAAAGAGCAGTGGAGACAGGGGGCAGCCCTGACGACATCCTCTTTCCAGTTCAAAAGATGATGATAAATTACCGTTAATCCTTATTTTAGCTGTTGGTTTTTTATATAATGCCTGTATAGTTCTAATGAAGTTGTTATGAAAATTGAAACTGGATAAGATTCTATATAGAAAAGACCAGTCAACCGAATCGAATGCTTTTTCAGCATCTAATCCCAATATGACTGCATTTAAGTTATATTTTTTTATATGATGAATTATGTGTAAAGTGCGTCGAATGTTGTCTTGTGTCTGTCTTTGTCTTATAAAACCTGTTTGGTCTAAATGAATTAGGTCTGTCAGTATATTTTCTAACCTTTTGGCAAGGATAATGGTAAAACGCTTATAGTCCTGATTTAGTACACTGATTGGTCTGTAGTTGGAGCACTCTAGTTTATCCTTTTCAGGTTTAGGTATAACTGCAATGACCCCTTCTCTCCAGGAGGGGGGGATTTCCCCTGTGTGGAGGACATAATTAAATGTTTTCAGGAGGAGAGGAGATAGTTGCTGTTTAAAGGTTTTGTACCACTCTGCTGTATAGCCATCAGCTCCTGGGGATTTGTTAGCTTTAAGTTTCATAATTGCTTTTTCCAATTCTTTAGGATGTATTTCTGACAGTAGTGTTTTATTTTGTGACTCCGTAAGTTGGGGAAGGTTTAATGTGTTTAGGAATGCCTCGGATGCGTTTTTATGTTTTTTGTGGGAGTATAAGTTCTTATAGTAATTCTCGAAGTTTTTAAGAATATCCTGAATTCTGAATTGTATTTCCTTTGATACTGGGTCTCTGATTTTGTAGATTGCTCTTTCTGTTTGATGTTTCCTCAATTTATAGGCTAGCAATTTTGCCAATTTACTGCCTGCTTCATAGTATTTTTGTTTCAGAAATGTAAGTTTCTTCTGGATTTCTATTGTGTAGATCTCATTTATTTGGTTTTTAATTTCCTTAATCTTGAGCGAGTCAGTAGAATGAGTGTTGCCTTTGTGTTCTTTTTCTAGGTTCCTAAGTTCTGACTCTAATGTGGCTAGTTTTTCTTGTCTTAGTTTCTTTTGGGTTGCCAGTTTTGCAATAATCTTTCCTCTTATTACAGCTTTACATGCATCCCACAGTATTAAAGGGGATACTTCTCCATTATCGTTATCTTCCAAATATCTGAGAATATCTGATTCCAATTCATCTTTCAATGGTCCTTTCAGGACATTTGAATTTAACCTCCAAGAAAATGTATTATTTGTGTATTTTTGGATATTTAAGTCCATGTAGATCGGACTGTGGTCGGAGAGATCCATCAGTCCTATTTTACATGTTTTTACTCTTCCAATGTCTCTATTAAACATAAAAAAATAGTCAATCCTTGAGTAAGATGAATGTGGAGTTGAGTAAAATGTATAGTCTTTTACACTGGGGTTGAGTTCCCTCCACACGTCACAGATTCCCAATTCTTTTAGTAGCATCCGAGTCTTCCTGTTTTGGGTGTTATTTTGATGTGGGGAATTACCAGAAGCATCCCAGTATGGATTCAGTCTAAGATTGAAGTCCCCACCACATATCACTAAACCTTGAGCTTTAGTTATCATTAGGTCAAATACATTTTTATAAAATTTCCAGTTAGTCCCTGGGGGAGCATACACATTCAGCAGGGTGATATCTTCTCCCTCTAGCCGCCCAGTTACCAAACTGTATCTCCCTTCTTTATCTTTGTGTTCTGATTTTTTTTCAAATGTAATTTTGGTTGATATCAATGTCGCTACTCCCCTCCTCCTCCCTGATTTATATGAAGATGAAGAGATCATTTTAAACCCTTGTCTACTGAGTTTATTGTGTTCCACGTCTGTTAGGTGGGTTTCTTGTAAAAGTATTATTCCTGCTTTGTCTTTTTTCATTTTGCCTAGAATCTTGGATCTTTTAACTGGATTCAGGATTCCTTTTACATTATATGAAATTATTTTGGTTACACCCTGTTTCTCCATTGTGTTGTTTTGTTTAGTATAACTGTGTGGTGGCCCTCTTTTGTGCTACTCAGAAACTGAAAGAACATTAAAAACAAGAAAAACATTAAGAACATAGTGTAAAAAACTTTAAAACAAAAAGCTGTCCTAAGAACTTCCTGAGCTGAGGTCTTTTTAAAGACCCTGTAAGAGCCTTGATGGAGTGAAGGCTCTGAGGGAAATTCCTCAAACTCTGTTACGTGTTGAGGGCCCTCTCTTACCACTGAAAGTAGTCCCATGCTTTTAACGTGAGTTTCAGAACCCAATCCAAACTTGTAATGATTTTTTTTTTCCTTTTATGCCTAAACCCTGTGAAATTGTGTGCACCCTCCCACCCCCATCACATCAAACATTCACGCAAAAACAGTATTTGTTAGTATGAGGAGAACATGTGGATTATTGTCACATTTCTATTTTAACAAGTTTTTTTTTTTTTTTTTATTACAAAGACTTATTTGTTTCAAATAATATGATTGTTCCATGAAATGTTTTACCACATGCTGAATATGCATCTCCTTTAATGTTTGTTACCTTGTATGAGGGGGGTTGGATGTGCGGATTGATTCAAGAGAAAAGAAAAAAAAAAAAAAAAAAAGGTCGCTATTCCAACCTGAAAACGGATAGTTTATCCGCGACGCTCTGGTGCTGGGTTTCCCGCTGCTGGTCCGTGGATTTTGAGGGTCTTTGTGTTGTCCATGTTTGCGCTTTGATCTTCTCACTCGGGTCTGCTGCGGGTTTAAATACCGTTACCGGGAGCCCTCTTTTCGCCATGTCAGCTGTTGCTTCTTCCGCCGAATTATAGAGACACGTTTCATCGCCGTAGAAGACCCTTAACTTCGCAGGAAATGGTGTCTGAAAGCGCAATTTCTTCTCTCTTAACACCTTTTTCGCGTCATTGTATTCCCTGCGCTTTTTAAGGACCTCCGGGGCGTAATCGTGTTCCACGTAGACTTTTCTCTCCTGGTGCATAAATCCTTTTTTCTGCCAGGCCAGTCTTACAACCTCTTGTTTTATTTTGAAATTGGAAAATCTTACCAACACCGAACGTGGGGGCGCTTCCGCCGCCGGCCTAGCGGCTAATGAACGATGTGCCTTTTCTATCTTCAAGTCGGTGGTTTGTGGAATATCCAATTTCTCTCTTAGTAAGGATTCCACGCATTCTGCCATTGAGTTAAAACCATTTTCGGTTCCTTCTATCAGACCATGAATTCTTATGTTGTCTCTTCTTTGTTTTCCTTCTTGGTCGGTTAGCTTAGCCTCTATAGCTGCTTGTCTTTTGTGTAGGTCTAGCACAGAATCTTCGAGCACTTTTATTCGATCCTCTGTTTCCAAGATTCGGTTCTCGGCCTGGTCCACTCTGCTGTTTGTCCTTTTCAATTCTTCTCTGAATTCCCGAAATTCGGCCGTAACATCTCGGCGAAATCGTCGTAGCTCCTCAAATAGTGATTTCAGGCTAACCCTTTTGTTAGCTATCACCAGTTCCTCGTCTTCTGAACAGAGATCTTCCAGTTCAGATTCTCCGGCCGATACGTGTCCTGGCCTGGAGAATTTCAGTTTCTTCTGTTTTCCTTTAGACATGATGATTTTGTCTTTTGATTTTCACTCCTCCAAAAATCTGTTAAGTTTGATTTTCAAGGTGTTATCCTGGATTGGGTCTGAGAGCTTCAGTGTTAGGCTGCAGTCGCCATGGCGTCCAGACCGGAAGTCCTGATCACATTTTTGACGGTCTGTTTTTCTTCCTCAATCTTTGATTCTAAAAAAAAAATTAAATGGAATTGAAGGTGAACGTCCAACAAAAATCAAGTTTTTTTTTTCTGTTCTTAACTTGTCTGTAACATGTTTTTTTTGTGACTAACAAGACATATCAAGAGCGGAATCCATCCCAACTCTCAAGTCTATGTTTTCTGTTGTGAATTTCCAGTTAAATTCTGCCCCCCTCAAAAAAAATGTATTTGGAAAGAATGTATCAGCCATGTAAGCATTCATTTGTGATGCTATATCTATCTATCTATCTATCTATCTATCTATCTATCTATCTATCTATCTATCTATCTATCTATCTATCTATCTATATACAGTATATACGTATATACAGTATATACACAGTTGTCACATCTGAGCACGGAGGGGATTTCCACCCTGGTCTGTCTCCCTATGCTTTCTTTCTTTATTTGGAAAATGTTGTACTTTAGAGTTCAATTCTTGTTATTTTATCTGTAGTTTGTTTTCAGATATTCTCTATCATCTGTTGTTTGGCTCATTTTTCTGTTTACATTCACTGTAGTTTTGTTACTCACATGCTTGGGGGGTTACTTGTCCTTATTTACCGTTGTCACGTATTTGTATCTTGCCGTTTCCTTTTTTCCTTTCTCTCGAGGTTGACAGCTGTCAATGGCCTCATGAGTTTCACTCTGCGGGGCGTGGCCTGTCAGCTGTCAGCTCCCTCATCTCCTCCAGCTGACCTAATTGTCTCCTCCCTTTTCTTTAGCTTGCTCAGATTGTCCACACCTGTGAATCATTGTGTAATGGGTTTTTGAGCGCTATTTACGGGAAATTATTGTTCATGGTCATTGTTGCTGCCTCGTCTCTTCAGGATGTTTCCCAGCCTCTCTAACTCACATCAGAGCCCTGTTTTGCTCTGGCGTTCAACTGCTGTATGAAATCCTTCATTGTCTCCTTGTTATTTTTGAGTATTTTGTTGGACTTTATGTTTGTAAAGAAACTTCATTAGCTTGCAGTTCAGCACTTGGGTTTGTTCTCTCTGCCCCGGAGGGACAAATATGACACAGAGTGGTGTGAAAATATGTTTGCCCCCTTACTGAGTTCTCATTTTTTTGTATGTTTGTCACACTTAAATGTTTCAGATCATCAAACAAATTTAAATATTAGCCAAAGATAGCCCAAGTAAACACAAAATGCAGTTTTTAATTGATGGTGTTTATTATTAAGGATGAAGAAAATCCAAAAATTCATGGCCCTGTGTGAAAAAGTGACCCCCCCCACCCCCGTTAAAACATAAACCGGGGTTTATCACATCTTTGGAAAGCTGAGTTCAATTTCTCTAGCTACACCAAGGCCCGATTACTGCCACACCTGTTCTCAAACAAGAAATCACTTTAATAGGACCTGCCTGACAAAGTGAAGTAGACCAAAAGATCCTCAAAAGCTAGACATCATGCTGCGATCCAAAAAAAAAAAAAAATCAGGAACAAATGAGAAACAAAGTAACTGAGATCTATCAGTCTGGAAAGGGTACAAAGTCATTTCTAAAGCTTTGGGACTCCAGCCAAGAACAGTGAGAGCCATTATCCACAAATGGCGAAAACACGGACCAGTGGCAAACCTTCCCAGGAGTGGCCGGCAGACCAACATTTCCCCAAGAGCCATTCAAGAGGTCACAAAAGACCCACAACAACATCCAAAGAACTGCAGGCCTCACTTGCCACAGTTAAGGTCAGTGTTCATGACTCTACCGTAAGAAAGAGACAGGGCAAAAATGTCCTTCATGGCTGAGTCCCAAAATGAAAACCACTGTTGAGCAAAAAGAACATAAAGGCTCATCTCAGTTTTGCCAGAAAACATCTTGAAGATCCCCAAGCCTTTTGGGGAAATACTCTGTGGACTGATGAGACAAAAGTTGAACTTTTTGGAAGGTCTGCGTCCCATTACATCCAGAGTAAAAGTAACACAGAATTTCAGAAAAGGAACATCATACCAACAGTAAAATATTGTGGTGGTAGTGTGATGGTCTGGGGCTGTTTTGCTTCTTCATGACCTGGAAGACTTGCTGTGGTAAATGGAACCATGAATTCTGCTGTCCACCAAAAAATCCTGAAGGAGAATGTCTGGCTATCTGTTAGTGACCTCAAGCTGAAGTGCACTTGGGTTCTGCAGCAGGACAATGATCCAAAACACACCAGCAAGTCCACCTATGAATGGCTTAAGAAAACCAAAATGAAGACTTTAGAGTTGCCTAGTGAATGTCCTAACCTGAATTGATGCTGTGGCATGACCTTAAAAAGGCGGTTCATGATCGAAAACTCTCCAGTGTGGTTGAATTACAGCCATTCTGCAAAGATGAGTGGGCTAAAATTCCTCCACAGCACTGTAAAAGACCCATTGTCAGTTATCGCAAGTGCCTGATTGCAGTTGTTGCAGCTAAGGGTGGGACAGCTAGTTATTAGGTTTAGGGGGAAATCACTTTTTCACACAGGGCCATGTAGGTTTGATTTTTTTCCCCCTCAATAATACACACCTTCATTTAAATACTGCATTTTGTGTTTATTTGTGTTTTTAATTTGTTTGATGATCTGAAACGTTTAAGTGTGACAAACATAGTACAAAAAAATGAGAAATCAGGAAGGGGGGCAAACACTTTTTCACACCACTATATTCAGTGTAATTTTAATAAGGCTGCATGTCCACAGGGAAAGTAAAAATGCTCTCAACCTGTTTTCCTGAGTGCTTTTCATGCACATATTGAAAAAAAAGCACTCTGCCCAGTATCCTGGCAACTGCTTGACCTGTCACTCAAAGAGTGCTGGGGATTTCACACATTTTGCCCTGAAACACTCCACTCACTGGAATAAATCACATCACACTAGTAAGAAAAACACATCCCTCCAAGCTCTGGCTGTTCAATATTGATCATGGTGTACTTTTTGGCAGATTCTGATCGTCTGGTGAGACATAATCAATGACATGATCAACGACTTTCATCAGCGACACCTGAACAAGCCCAGTGGAACGCCAGGAGGTGTCCCTTGAGGGAAGGGCTCTTTCATGACCTGCGGTGAGCGAGAACACACACATGCACATCATTACACTAATTGCCTCTCATCTGCTGCAGCTGCACGCGACCTGGCTGCACCCTACCAAAGGGGTGACTGTCAGTTGTTACGTCCAGAAATGAGGAGCAGTCGAGGTGACAGTTTTGTAATTTTATTAACACTGAAGCAGGAACACACAGAAGTCAGTCCGACAAGCCTGAGAGTCCACAGCGAAGAGACAGAGTCCCTTCCGCTGAGCCCTCTTATACTCCCGCGATGCCACCACCGGAAAGATGGGGCGTCACCTCCCACTACTCCCAGGGCACCGCCATATTGGTACACCATATTCATATCCAACAGCAGCTTCTTACAGTGAGATTGTCTCAACACTATGACATGTGCTGCCTCGAGATCTCCTGCTGTCTTTCACCTGTCCCCTCACCTCTGCCTAGTGTGTGTGCTCAAGCTCACTTGCATCCCTGCCCCCACCCTGGTCCCCAGAACTAACGAAATCATGTCAGCCTGCTTTTACAAAGAAACCCACCTTGCTATTTCTCTGGAAATCTCTGCCTCCTTCTCCCTAGCTTTTTTCTCTGGATCACAGCCACTCTTCCTCCTGAACTGGTTTCAGCCCTGTGAGTCAAACAATTCTCTCATTAACCCCAACTCTCCTTATTCCACTCCCAGAGAACAATTTCCACAATCTTGGAAGCCTCCCCCCTTACTTCCGTGCCTCATCACCTGCCCAGTCTGTTCTTCTGTCTGCCTGCAGCCTCAGGCTTCTTCTTCTTCCCTGGCTTCCACTTGCAAGTAAACATGTAAATATAATTGAGTTTCTCACTATATCAAATCATCATTACCATGTTTACCCTTTACCGTAGCATTTACGCTTCCCTTCTCTCTTCCCACAGGGTGCCAGTACTGGCAAAATTATTATTTCCTAAGCCTGTAAATAAAATGCCTACCTTGCTCCTTACCTGTTATCCTGTTGTGGTTTCTGCTTTTTTGGGTCCCACCTCATGGTAACATGTCAGCAGGCGAGCTGCTAAGCGAAGCAGCAAGCAGCTGCTCGGCAGCCCCCGTGCCCACCCGCCGGCTCACCTCCTTCACTCCCATATGGGAGAGACTCGGAGCGAGCGGGGGAGATCGAAGGTGAGTGGGCAACCAGAGACCCTCCAGCCTCCATGCGGGGCCAGACAGCAACTTTCCACTCCACTCAGAATGAGCCTTCTCCAGGTTCACTTCCAACGATACTTCCTCAAGTTAGATCACCTTCTCTGTGCCTTGTACAATGTCATCGTCTTCTTCAAGTTCCTGGTTGGCAGGAGTATGTTTGGAGGAAATTAGAATATTCATAGATCTGCATATACTAAAGTAGGTGGAAGATGTAAAAAAAAAAAGCTCTTTCCAAGCCATTTTAAGGCAATGAAAGTTTTTGTGTATAAAAAGGCACACTATGTGATTTTGGAAAATACACATTTGTTTTTGAGGTGGTTTTAGATCTGCCAGAGTGGGTCTTGAAAAAACTGCTCTACATGATTTAAGCAAAAGGCACTTTGGAAGAATTCCTCAAGGTCACACTTAAGCTAAATCCCCACACAAACTCTGCAAGACAATATTGCCATGTCAGTCATTAATTGAGAGATTAATAATGCAAAAATACCAATTTCAACTATGGGCAAATGTGCCAAGCCGTGAGGACCAGTGTTGTTAATTCCCCTTGGGTTTTGTTTACAGAAAGTAACCATGTGAAATCCAGAAGTGTGTGAAAACTTCCCTTCTTAAGTGAAGTGTGGTGATGCAGATGCTGATATCCATTAGAACCAACACAACAAGATGCCTTATTTAGATTTTGCTCTGGTGGAAAGTGCAGATGGGTTGTTTGGCTAAATTATTCAGGGCTGTGTTTGGGGTGTAGCATGCAATAAAGCAGACACAATGACTTGTCACTTCTTTTTTAACAGGCATGAGTGCAGGGCATGAGGCGGATTGCTATTACACTATTACACTTACCTGAAGAGGGTTTTTTTTTTTTTTTTTGCCAAGTAAAGGGACATGCTTGTGTGTGAAGTGAAAACTTTTGATGCAATCTGACATTATCAGTCTGTCAAGGGTTTTCATGGCCTCCTGGATCATCATGTAATGGTCCATTTTTACCTCATCCAGTCACCTGAAGTGTGTGAATTTATTTTGGGTTTCCAGCAGCGTGTTCTGATCTTTAATCTTCTCCTGCTCTGAACGATCTTTTTTTTTTTTTTTTTCCAAACTCAGTGACAATTTGTTCAACACCAGTTTGTCACACTTCTATAAATTCACTCAAATGCTATATGGAAGACATCATTATTAAAAAAAAAAATAAAAAAATCAACAACTCCATCTTCCACCGAATCTGAGGAAATAATCAGTCAGAGTGAAGAAGAGATCAGAAACAAAGCACACTACAGGACTCCAAGTGTAAACCAGAAAAACAAAAGTCACACAGTTGTGGTAATTTCACTTAGAACAGTCTAAACACATATGTAGTATGATAATCACAGCACCTAATCGCTGGAAACAATTAAAAGCTTATCAGTGCCTTATCATATCTAAGTGTGCCAAATTAAGCCAGACTTTAATCATGAAGTCATGGTTCACCACTTCTCTCTATCTGCAGTCAGGTGAAACATGCCAGGTCTTATCATGACAATTAAGTGACAGGTGCTAATAGTTTCTGATTACATTTTAATAGCTCTGTTTGTCAAAATGGTGAGCAATGACTTTGCTACCCAGAGGCACCTCTTTTAAAGGGTAGTAGGCACATGATTATACATTAAAAAAAAAAAAAAAAACAGACATCAAAATGGTCACTTCTCTTAAAAAGAAAAACAAAGTTTCATCTCATTTTTTCTTTCAAAGAAGCTGTTTTCACACTTCTGGGGATTTTCCTGTACATCTAGCACAAGCCAGATTTAAAAAAGAAAAAGTCTAATCAGAGATTTCTAACTCCTTGGTTCAACACAGAAACTCGTATATTAAAACAGAAGTCAATTAGAAAAAAAATGATGCTCCACTAAATTAGGTGAAATCTATTTAGCTTTGAGAGATCATCTTCTAATTTATTAAAAAATCTCTTAGAAAAGTTAGAACAAGTTGTTATTCTGCATTGATAAAAGAGAACAAGAATAATCCCAGGTTTCTTTTCAGCACTGTAGCCAGGCCGACAAAGATTCAGGACTCTGTCAATCCTAGCATTCCCTTAGAATCAGAATCAGAATCAGAATCAGCTTGATTGGCCAAGTATGCACAACACATACAAGGAATTTGACTTTGGCTAAAAACTTGCTCTCGTTCAGGTGGAGGATTTAAATAAGATTTAAATAAGGATTCAATGACAACAGAGTATGTACAGTAAATTACAGTCTGTCCACATTTCTATAAAAGGATGCAAATATATACAGGAACATATGCAGTTATTTACTCAGACTATCCACACTTTGCAGAAATATATGAAAAAATATACAGTCATACAGTATTTCAATGTGAACTCAGATTCAGTGATATGATGTGAATGAAGTAAAAAACAGTGTGGGAGTTTAGAGCTTACTAGCCAGGACTTTATGAACTTTTTCAATTATAAAATTTCATCTATCAGAGATAAAAATCAGTCAGATTCTTCCCACCATTAACTTAAATACGGTAACTACTACAACTCCTTCAACTGACATCTGTTTGGATAAGTTTACTCCAATTGACCTTTTAGAGTTAGACAAAATAGTTTCCTCATCCAAGCCTTCAACTTGTCTTTTAGACCCTATTCCTACCAGGTAATTTAAAGAAGTCTTCCCATTTATTGGTAGTTTTATTCTTCAAACAATCATTTCTTCATTAACATTAGGCCATGTACCACAGGCTTTTAAAACTGCTGTAATTAAACCCCTACTTAAAAAGCCAATGCTGGATGCAGGAATTTTAGCTAACTATAGACCAATCTCTTATCTGCCTTTCATTTCAAAAATCTTAGAAAGAATTGTTGCTATGCAATTATTTGACCATTTGCCGGAAAATGGATTATTTGAAGAGTTTCAATCTGGGTTTAGGATCCATCATAGTACTGAAACAGCTTTAGTGAAGGTCACTAACAACCTCCTTGTCGCATCTGATAATGGACTTGTTTCTGTACTTGTCCTTTTAGACCTTAGTGCAGCTTTTGATCATACTGATCATAATATTTTACTTGATAGACTAGAACACTTTATTGGACTTAATGGAACTATATTTCAGTTGTTTAGATCTTATTTATCTGATAGATTCCAGTTTGCTCATGTCAATAATGAGTTTTCTTCCGACTCAAAGCTCAGTCACGGATTTCTACAGGGATCTGGGCAAAGCCCTCTTCTTTTTAAGTTTATATATGCTTCCACTAGGCAACATTATTAGAAAGCACTGTATACATACACTGTATACACTGTGTACACTGTATACAAAAAAAAAATACATTTTCATTGTTATGCAGATGACACACAATTATACTTGTCAGTGAAGCCAGATGATAGTAATCAATTAGCCAAATTAGAGGCTTGTCTTAAGGAAATGAAAGCTTGGATGACTTGTAATTTCTTGCTATTAAATTCAGATAAGACTGAAGTCATTCCAGTTTATCCCCCCCAAAAAAACTAAGAAATATGTTTCCAAATCAAACTCTTAGTTTGGATGTGGTTACTCTTTCTCTTAATAGTTATGTGAGGAACATTGCAGTTATTTTTGAACAAGATCTGTTCTTTAATTCATGTTTCTATTAATTGAATGAATGAATGAATGAATGAATGAATGAATGAATGAATTTATATTGGATAGTACAGTACAGGTTAAAAGAAACTGTATAATATAACAACAAGGTCAAATTAGACAAAGACTCCTCCTACTATACAATTCCACGTGAGTTATCCGAAATGGGTGATGGCTGAAGCCGCAGCTTATATTGCCCACCCATATTCCATCCAAGAATTCAAAAGAGAAAAAAGAGAAAACAAGACAAGAGCGATTACAGTTTGAAACAAAGCTAAGACAAAATGTGACTGTGAGAAAAAAGAAAACTAAGCTAGGCTAAGTTAAGCGGTTACTATTCAAAAACAAATCTAAGACAAAATGTCACAGAGAAAAAAAGAAAAAAAAAGAAAAAAAAAAACTAAGCTACAACACAACACAGGCTGGATATGTCAATCCTTATGTGAGTTTACATGTCGTCTTGTAAATATGTTTGGAGTATTTCTTCCTTTAGTTTTTGTTTAAATTGTCCAAGCGTTGTACATGATTTTAATTCAGGTCCAAAATCGTTCCATAATCTGACTCCTTGCACTGAAATACAGTGTTGCTTGGTGGTTGTTCTCACTGTAGGCTTTTGAAATATACATGTTCCTCTGTATATATACATGTATGTCTAAACTTTTTTTTTGATTTCATTTGCATTTTTTAACATGCATTTTAGTGATGGGAAGTGGGAATGAATGTGAGGGCGTCTTAAAAAAAGATAGTGGGTATCCTAAGTTTTTCCCCACTATTTGTTTAGAATTAAATTTTACAGAAAATATGAAAAGGTATTTAATTCATTTTAAATTGTTTAGTTGTATTATATGAATATTCCAGTATTTTTAACATTGATATTAAATATCCATTTGTCCAAATATGTAAAAACAAAAAAAAAACAAAAAAAAACACGGGCTTAAAAAGGGAATCCTAATTTTTTCACATGACTCTACATACTGTAGCTAAATGCATTAAAGATGTCACTCACTGCAAAACCATCACTGTTCGTGCCAACCAAAAGCCATAGATGACAACAGAGGTCCACAGCCTCCTGAGGGCTCGGGACCCAGCCTTCAGGGCGGGCAACACTGCAGGATTAACAACAGCTAGGGCCAGCCTGTCCCGCGGCATCAAGGAGGCAAAATGACAGTACAGCAAGAAAATATCTGGGCATTTAAGCAACATCAGAGATGCACGTTCTCTCTGGTGTGGCATACAGACCCTCACCAACTACAAACCTCCACCTCAGACCTGTGCGAGTGAGATCACACTGCTCAACAACCTAAATGACTTCTTTGGCCGCTCTGAAGCACAAAACAACACATCAGCACAGAAGTCAACTCCTCCTCCAGATGAGCAGGCCATAAGTCTGGATCTGGCTTGCATGAAGACGACCCTCTGAAGGCTCAACCCACGCAAGGCAGTTGGACCAGACAACATACCGGGTCGTGTTCTGAAGGACTGTGCAGAGGAGCTCAAGAATTTCCTGGCCTACTTCTTCAACATCTCCGTGAGTCAAGCTGTTGTCCCCACATGTTTCAAAACTGCTACCATAATACCAGTCCCAAAGAAGCCTCTCCCATCCAGTGACAATGATTACTGGCCCATAGCATTGATCCCCATCATAATGAAGTGCTTCGAGCGCTGGTCATGCAGTACATCAAGTCCATCCTCACTCCCACGACCCATATCAGTTTGCATACAGGTCAAACAGATCCACAGAAGGTGCCATCTCTGCTGCTCCCCCTCCAGCCCTCACCCACCTGGACTCAAAGAACTCCTATTTGCAAATGCTGGTGGTTTGTAAATATGTGTCTAAAAGGAGGTCACCTGACTTCAAGACAAATCTACCTACAGGTACAAAAAAAGTAACCTGAACCTGAACCTGAATGCTGTTCTTGGACTTCAGTTCAGTATTCAACACAATCATCCTCCAGCACCTAACACAAAAACTCAGACACCTGGGACTCCAAATCTGCTATCTAATGCTGTCTGTTATTGCAAAATTGATCATGTACAGTCAAATCTGTCACTGTCTGCACCTGCACTACCCCATCTTACTATGAGTGTTACTGCTCTACTTTTTCTGTATATAGGTTTGCTGGATTTCATCCTTTTTCTTTATTTGCACTATGGGATGTCTGGATCTATCTTTTGTCACCACTTGCACTACGCATAGCATTACTGTACATAGACTGCTGTTGTTGTTTTTTCCTGCCTTATTCCTTTTTTGATTTTGTGCACACCACTGAAGAGGGAGAGAAACACCATTTCAATTCTCCTGTGTGTCCTGTACGTATCGAAGTATTGACAAATAAAATCTTTTAATCCTGAATAACTGGAGACTCTGTATTTAAGATTGCTTCAAAATTATCCCTAGGTATCCTTCTCTGCTAGGCCTTTAGAATACAGTGTTAGTACAAGTGAAACACTTTGAGTGGTCTTTGAGACTAGAAAAGTGCTATATAAGTACAGGTCCTTATCACTAAATATCCATTCGGTCGAAATATTAAAACATTTTTCCCAACTGAAGAGAGATTTCAACATTTTTACTGTAGTCACATGACCCAGTAAAGCATTTGTGAAAATTAGAAGCGATAAACATACAGTGCCCTCATGCAATCTAATTACCAGTAGACAGTTAACCGTCTTTACGCTGGTAGGAGGAGGCTCATTTCAAAGAGGTGTGGAAGCACGCAATCTCATGTGTATCTGTATTTTGGTGCATTTTATAACAATGCACTTTTGATCAGGCAAAAGGAGGTCTGTTATTAAAAGTGCATTGTTTAAGGCTATTTCAGTGATGCCTTTTGAAATTGTGAGGCTCCGAAGCTCATAAGGAAACACCATGTAATGAAACTTACAGATAGTTAAATGAAGAGTTCTTAACAGTTACAATAAAATCAGTTTTAATCATAATATTAAATGATACACTTAATAGTTTTGTCATAATTGGCACTTTCAGGGCAGAAATAAGGCACTAATCGCCAGCAGTGACTTTGCACATTTATTTATGAATAAAGAAAAAATAATAGCCATGAATTATTATCGCCTTTCACCCGAAACGGGTATATCCACAGTTCCTTCCTTACTTCTCTCCGCTCTGCGTTGAGCCCGTCTTTTCTCATGAGCTATCACTCTCTTTGTATTATGCACCCTGCAAACTTTCCTCGTGAGGTTATTCCATTCCGCTCTATCATGTACTACCAATTGCCATTGATCTAAAACATCGGCACACTTCAATGCATTTTTGCATGTGTCCTTAAAATGGAGTTTGGGTCGACCTACTTTGCGAGAACCATGAGACAGCTCACAATACAGGAGTTCCTTCACCGGCCTATCATCATTCATTTGACAGACATGACCTAACCAGCGCAGGCGACTCATTACAAGCTTGATCTTGATGTCTTTGACGTGTGCCCGCCGCAGCACCTCCTCATTGCTGATGAAATCGTCCCACTTGATGTTTAGTATCAGGCGAAGGTGACGCTGTTGTATTAGGCGAAGTTGCCTGACTTCGTGCTGATACAGGGTCCAGGTTTCGCTGCCATACATCAGGAGGGACATAAGGCACTGATTGTAAACTGCAACTTTGGTAGAGACTGTGAGGTCATGCGAATCAAACACCCTCTTGCGCAGACGGCCAAAAGCACACGATGCTGCTTGAATGCGAGATGCAAGTTCCTCCTTCATAGAGCAGTCACTGCTGACATAACTGCCGAGATACTTGAAGCGAGTAACGTCGGCCAATTTGATGTCGTCAATAAAGAACTCAGCTGTATTGCCAATACACATGGTCTCTGTTTTGACTGTGTTGATGCAGAGACCCATTCTCTTAGCGATGTCATTGTAGGAGGATAATAATGTCTGCAGGCCCTCTGGTGTATCACTGAAGATCGCAATATCGTCAGCATACTGAGCTTCTCTAATATATTCTGTGAGGACTCTGGATTTCGCTTTTAACCCCTTGCACTCCGGTCAATTTTCCAAAAAACACCAAAAAAATGTGCACAAAGTAAATCGAAAGCTGTTCTTCAACCCTTTGCAGCATCTTCATGGGATTGGTCTCATTTAAAAGAAAACACTTTGAATTTTTTGGCAAAAAAAACATGATCTCTCTAAGTGCTCCGGCCACTGAGTTACAATCATCTAAACATAGTGAACTTGAAGAAAATAAATTTGGCCTGGGTGTTTTTTTGGATACAAATGCTTGCAAATAACACACAGCTTCAGATCCGGGCTGGAAAATGGAACAGAAATGTAGAACCAAGTGTTATCCATCTGAGGTCCAAATTTTGTAACAATACCACAAAAAATGAATATATTACACAGCTTTGTTCTCAGGCTGTTCCCAGGCATTTTGGAACTGTGCTAAATTGTGCCAAATGGCACAGTTTGGAAAAACGTCTCTAACTTTTGAATGATTCAACATAGAAGCTTCATCTTGGGCTCAAATGAAAGGTCACATTCAGGGCTGTGTCTGTGTGTGTGTGGGGGGGGGTTGTCCCCCCACCCCCCCCGCTACAGTGGACGGAGTTCGGCCCTTGCTACATGACGGATTACACTCGGATGTGGCATGTTTCCACAGCAACGCTGTCACCGCGGCTCCCCCCACCCCCCCCGCTACAAAATCGTAGTGGCGGGGAGGGGGGCCTTCACGGTTTGGAGGCGGCGAAGAACCGTGTAACGCGGCGCACGCACTTCGTACTTCGTGCGCCATACAGTTGTAATTTACCGATCGGTCAAAAGTCATTTTTTGATTACAATTTTCAGGGATAAATAATGATTTAGCTTATAACACCTTACCTCTTCACAGCCACATTGTCCTGGCAAACTTCTCTTCCCCATTGTCAGACAAACGCGACGCTGGTCCGCTCGTGGATCCCGGTCAAAACATAATTCCATTATTGCGGTTTTGGCAAATGATTTACGACCTTTGTCGTCGGCCTCCGTCGGTCTATGATGACGGAAGAGAATCCTAAACGTCTATTCTGCTGGAATGAGTGCAGGTTGCACTTGTGGGTGTTCTCCGTGCTGCTGGGTCTGCAGCAGGTTCTTCCTGCATCCTTTTTTTTCATGTGCGGCAGCAATAAGTCTCTCTTCACCCAGCCCGAACTTCTGTGCTTCAATTGGCTCCTGCATTCACAGTAGGCAGGTCCTCCTTCCTAGGTTTTCATTCATTGGTTCTTCAAGGTTTCAGAAACCCAATTCAAGGCTCTTATTAGTCGAATGAGAGGTCAATCAGATGAACTAATCTGTTTGCGGCTGTGTCTGCAGCTTTTATTTTCAGTGTGCGCTTGGACGCCATACACCACCTACATCACAATCTCCATGATGCGTCCTAGAGCGCACGAGAGCACCCTTGTGCGCTCTTGTGCGTTCTAGGTCACAGAGACTTGCCCACCCGTGGGACAACGGAACGCAAGAGGTTAATCTGCGGAGGTCAAAAAGATCGCCATCGTAACGCAGTCTGATCTGTACGCTGCAGGTGTGCTTGATTTCTTTGAAAGCGAGCCAAAGTAGTTCTGCTGCGTACATGCCAAAGAGTGTTGGAGCTAGTTTGCACCCCTGCTTGACCCCGCTGTTGTATTCAAGTGATTGGGTGAGTTCACCATTGATAGCAAGTCGGGCGTGCACGTCCGTGTATAGTCTCTTGATGATTCTTATAAACTTTGGAGGACAGCCAAGTTTGCCAAGGGTGATGAAGACGAGCCCGCATTTGACCAGGTAAAACGCCTTCACAAAATCCACAAAGGATATGTACAAACATCTGCGCTGCTCTCTTGTTTTTTCCATCAGCTGGCGAAGGGTGAAAATCCCATCTATTGTACTTCAACCGTTTCGATACCCTGACTGCGACTGGGGGTAGATATATTCTGCTAACAGGTGAAGCCTCTGCAAGATAATGCCCGCGAAGACTTTACCGACAGCACTGAGCAGTGAGATTCCTCTGTAATTGCCACAGAGGCTTCTGTCACCTTTTCTGAACAGAATTGCGATGATGGCGTCTATCCAGTCAGTTGGGATAATCTTTGTAGTCCAGCAGATGTTGAATAGGACAAGTAGGAAAGCTCTTAAGCGACGTCTTCCATGCACAAGTACTTCAGGTAGAATACTGTCTGGACCTGGGCTCTTTCCTAATCGGGTGTTTCTAAGGGCTTGGTCAAGTTCTTGGTCTTCAATTGGAAGGCTCATTGATTAGATAACTGGAAGCTGGTCTGTGTCATCGACGATGCTCAAGTCAACATCCATTGGTTGGTTTAATAAGTCGCTGAAGTGCTCAACCCATCTGTTCCTTATCTTGTCAGGAACAGTAAGGAGCTCACCATCTTTGGACTTCACAGGATGGGTGCTTCTGGATCTAGGGCCATAGACGGCATTGAGGGTAGCATAAAACTCTCTGTGGTTCTTCTCCTGAGAGTGCCACTCTGCCTCCTCAGCTCTGCGCCGAAACGAGTCATTCTTTAGCTCTCTGATCCACCTTCTTAGAACATGCCTGTCCAAGTTCTTGTCTTGAAACAGCTTTTGAATTTCTTGGTCCTGATCATCAAACCAGTCATTCTGCACTTGTTTCTTTTTGTCGAAGACATGTGTGGCAGCATTCTGGAGAATGACTCTGAGTTCATCAAAGTCCGCCTTACAGGTAGACAACTTTTCGTCTAGGAAGATCTCCAGTAATGCTTTTTTTTTGTCATCATCCAAATGTGTGTCTAGCTTCTTGGGAGGCCTTGTGCCACTCTTCTTGTTTTTAATAAAGAACAGGCACTTAGATACCAGGAGCTTATGATCGGTGAAGCAGTTTGCTGCTTGATTGACTCGTGTCACTGTAACATATGGTTTTGCGGCCTTATTGGATAGTACATGGTCAATTTGGTGCCAGTGCTTTGAACGTAGGTGTTGCCATGTGTTCTTTAAGGTGTTTTTCTGTTGGAACATAGTACCCATGACACTGAGCTGGAATCTGGTGCAGAATTCTAAGAGCATAAGCCCGTTGGAGTTCATTTTACCAACGCCATGTTTTCCAATTACATTCGGCCACGATTTCCAGTCCTTGCCCACTCGAGCATTAAAGTCGCCCAGGATGATGATGATGTCCATCTCGGCGGCAGATGTGCAGCTGCTAAGCTTTTCATGGAACTGCTCTTTTTCTTCCTGAGATTTTTGCATGGTTGGCCCATATACACTAATGAAAGTTAGATTGTTTCCTCCCTTTAGCTGTATGCACACTGACATGAGCCAGTCGCTAATTGGTGTAGGGGTGATACCTTGAGCAGCTAGCCTGTTGGAAATAGCAAAGCCAACACCAGCTGTTCTCTTTTCTCCTCCACTCAAGAAGATAGTGTGACTCCTCTCAACTACGTTTCCGGTGCCAGGTTGCCGAACTTCATTTAGGGCACAGATGTCAATGGACACTTTCTCTAGCTCACGACAGATAAGGGCTGTTGCTCTTTCAGGTCTGATTGAAGACTCACTGTCGTTGGTGGTAAGGGCATTCCAAGCACCAAGATTGAGGCATTGTTTGCATGAGTTCGAAACAGAAGGTCGATGGTGTTGTTTGTCGGTTACCCCGGACGCGGTAGCAGTATACGGACTTCGTCCACTTATCGTCACTGCCGTATTGAGTGGCGCATCGGTTCCCCTGTATGCGGTAGCCATATCTTCTCTCCTTAACTGTACTTCCATTGAAAACTGTGGGGCTGCACCTATGGTGATGACGACACTGCTTGGCGCATAGGCAGTGTCCCTTGGCGAGGTGCTTTGTTGGTCGACAACACAGCAAAGCTGTGATGGTCGCAGAGAAGCTCGTTGCATTTTGCCGTAACTGAAGCCGAGTAGACAGTAAGAGATGCCTGCCGCAACTGAAGCCGAGTTGACATTCAGAAGCGCCAATGATGTAGTGCCAGAGATGCCATCGAGTTGATGACATAACTGCCGTGCCGTGACCTTGGCAAGGGAGGCTACGGGTGTACTAGCACTTGCCCAAGGTGCGCACCCAAGGCTAGTTGAGGGAAGGAGGTGCCTCACTACTCCATTCTAGACTGGCTCCGAGCAAAGCTCCAAGCAGAGTCAAGCCACTGCCCCTTAGCCGTGAAGGGCAAAAAGAAAAAGGCCATGAACAGGGACCACGAAGGGTGACTCCAGAAAAATACAAATAATGAAAAAAAAAAACACGAAAGGTAACTTACATACAAACAGGCGAGGTTGAGTACAAAGCAGAAGTAAGACTGGAATCAGACATGGGGATTCCAGTCAGCACAAGACGAGATCGCTGCAAGCAATGATCCCCGCAAGCAAGCTTAAATAGTAATACAGGAAACCAAAACATGAATCAGGTGTGGAGTGAAAGTGATCAACAAAACACAAACAGCTGTGACAACCCATGAAAAGGCTTGACAGCAGGAAGTCACAAACCACACTGTCAAAATAAAAGCATGAACCATAATGAAAGAAAATGAGGAATAAATACATATACAGAAAAATGAGTGATACCACAAGGACCCAAGCGTGGGTCTGTGCCGCGTTCGGCATCATTACAAGTTTTTTATTCCATTCATATTCTCATTTTAATTGTTTTAATGACTTACCAGTGGGGTATATGAGATTGAGATTGAGAGATTGAGATTCAACTTTATTGTCATTACACATGTATGAATACAAGGTAACGGAATGTGACTTGGCATTTGGGCACGCTCTGCAGAGCGCATCCAAGGCCTGGGCAGCCGCTAGGCGCCAGTCATAAAGAAGAAAGGAAAAAAAAGAAAAAGAGAGTGGATATGACACAGTAGGCGAGAGGAAAAAAAAAACATGTTTTATCAGAATGACGCTCGGCAAGTGAGCAAAATTTTGATTGCAGGCAAAAAAACCCTCAATGCACATTTAGCAGACATTTAGCAGGAGATCACACACAAAAGTTGAGAGGCAGTGTATTGTATGCATGTAATGTTGTATGCATTGTGTAGTATAAATGTAACAGTTGTTAGTGAGCAGCAGAGGGCGCCTCCTGGCAGTGGATAGATGTTATAATCATGTGACTTATAAACAAGTCCGGAGTCCAGAGTCTATCTCTCTTGCTTGCAGAAGGCACATGGGCATTGTCCTTGAGGGTCCAATCCACTGATACGACAACAACTGATTGTCGATTGTTTGGGTAGACATAAGAGCAGGTCCTTCCACTTATCTCAATCAGGAGGAATGTAAACACGGGGCAAACAAGGTCAAATCAAATCAGCACAGTCACTCAGAGAATAGAATTTGTCCTCACCCGTGTAATTCTGTGCTTCCATTATATGTGCAGGCTTAAACTGTTTTTCCATGGAGGGCACAGGGCTCCAGATATATTCCTCCACTGAATCACTGTCATTCAGTTCACCGTTTGCCGCTACTTGTGCCCTCCCCAACTGGTCGAATTTGATGAAGGAGCTTGCCGGGTCCGCTTTGATCAGCTCTCTCACCTTCCTTCAATTTCTGATGCATCAGGGAACTCCACAGCCAAAAATAGAAGTCCTGAGATCATAACCAATAATGGTTCCACAGACGCATGAATTCCAAAGTCCATGAGTCTCCTCGTTCCAATTCTTGGGCTCCCCCTTGGCCCAATTCTTGTTGAAAAATAGTGACAATAGCACATTTAAGCCGCTTCCAAATCCATAATTTCCGTTTAGATTAAGATTCAGCAGAAGAAGAGCGACTAAACACAGACAAAAACGCAATATTGCAAAAGATGGGAATAGATCAGGAAGGCAGGAGAGGAGGGAAGAAAAATGCGACTGCTCTCTCTCAAGGCAAGAAGGAAAAAAATATAGGTTTTGGTTCAGGTTCAGGTTACTTTATTTGTACCCGTAGGTACATTTGTTTTGCAGTCTGGTGACATCCATATTTACAAGCCACAATTACATTCAACATAAACACAAACACAGGCACACATGAAGCTGACTATAAACATGATAAAAATACTCAAGGCTCCATCAATCAGGATATAAAGACAAAGAGATGTGAGAAAACCAGAGATAAGAGGGAAGGGTCATATTAAAAAAGTTAAAGACTAGTCAAAGAGGTTAAAAACTCAAAGATCTAAAATCCAATAAAAGATTTAGAGCCCAAATAAAATCCTACAAAAATAAGTAAATATAAAATGGAGTTAATAAATAGGTACCTAAATTATGTGCAATATATTGTTACAACTTGTTCAACTCTCTGACAGCAGCAGGAACAAAGCTGTTTTTGTAGCGCTGGGTTTTACTTTTTGGGACAGCAAACCTCCGTCTTGAGGGAAGAAGCTGAAAGTGGCAGTGCAAAGGGTGGGAGTCATCATTTAAAATGGAGGTAGCAATCCTCTGTACCTGTCTGGTGTACAAGGGTGTCAGGCTCAGCTGTGACTCACCAAGCAAACGACTGGACCATCTAACTACCTGATCCAAGGATTTCCTCTGTTTCAGTTTTATCTGACCAAACCATGACACTAAAGAAAAGGATAAAAAAGATTCAATAAAAGCCCGATAAAACATTGTCATTATGGTTCGGTCAATTTGGAAGCGTGCAAGTTTCCTCAAACAATGCAAATGTTGCTGACCCTTTTTGCACACCCTTTCACAGTTCTCTTCAAAGTTTAAATTACTATCAATAATTGTACTAAGATATTTGTAGGATTGTACACATTCAGTGTTCTGACCTTTAGTACGGTGACTTTGTGCATGGGAGTTTTCCTCCTAAAGTCAATAATCATATCTTTAGTTTATGTCATATTCAGCTGCAGGTAGGAATCCTCACACCAGTGAACAAAATCATCAACTACTGGGCCGTGGCCACTCTCACCATCCTGGAGGAGACTGACAATAACTGAATCATCGGCATACTTTATAATGTGTCTGTTGTCATGTCTGCTCCGACACATGTTCGTGTACAGGATGAAGAGTAGTGGTGACAACACACACCCCTGAGGAGAGCCTGTAGAAGAGCACTTTAGGTCAGACAATGTACCATTGACCCTCACTCTCTGCGTCCTGTTGGTTAAGAAATCCAGAATCCAACCCACCAGATTATTGCTCAAATCAAATTGTTGCAGGAGCCTTTCAACTAAAATATGAGGTTGGATTGTATTAAAGGCGGAGAAAAAGTCCACAAATAAAAGCCTGGCATGTGTCCCATTAAAATCCAGATGTTGAAAAAGCATGTTAAACAGAATGACAGTGGCATCCTCCACTCCTTTGTGAAGCCTATATGCAAACTGCAACGGATCCAATGCATGTTCAGTCTTCTTTAGGACCTCACATCTGACCAGTTTTTCAAAAGTTTTCATTAAAATTGAAGTCAAAGCAATTGGTCTAAAGTCGTTTATTGTTTTAGGACAGCTGGATTTTGGAACGGGAACAACCACGGCATCTTTCCAGATCTTGGGCACATGTTGTGTCTGTAAGGACTTATAGAAAATGTAATGAAATACAGGACTCAGTTCATGTGCATAGGACTTTACCAAGCGCCCACATATATTATCAGGGCCCTGACTTTTGTTCACTTTTACAGCGCAGAACTCCCTTTTAACATCCTGCACCTCAATATTAAAGTGCTGATTGTCTTTGAGTTTCTGTTTCAAATCTTGGGTTTCTGTGCTAAAATCAAAGGAGTCAAAACAACCATAAATACAATTAAGAGCATTAGCCTGCTCTCTGTCTGAATTAAAATCATCTAAAAACACACAATTACTGCGCTCTGTGCTCTGAAGGCCTGCAATAGTTTTCATACTGGCCCAGGCTGAACCAAGTTTCTTTGTTGCCATCTTACTTTCCAATTCTGATTTATAATTCTGTTTTGCTCTTAAAATTTCGGACTTCAGCTCTTTTGTGGCAACCTGTAGCTCAGAAACAGACCCCTGTTTAAAGGCAAGTGCTTTCCTCTGTAAGCAGGATTTAACTGATTTTGTAACCCATGGCTTGTTGTTGGGTTATATTTTGACACGTTTACATGGAACAATCATATTTTTACAGAAAGCCATGTATGAGCATGTGACGTCCACCAAAGAGTCCAAATCATCCCCGCAGGACAGTGTGAAAACCTCCCAGTCTGTACAGTTAAAGCATTCCTGGAGGCAGTGCACTGAATCCTCTGTCCACATATCTGTGTCTCTGGTCTCCACCTTGCCTCTTCTGAGAGCAGTTTTATATGTGGGCAGCAAATGTACACAGTTGTGATCTGACGATCCTAAAGGAGGAAGGGAAAATGATTTATAGGCCCTCTCAATGGATCCATAGCACAGGTCCAATGTCTCTTTTCGCCTGGTTGGGCAGGAGACATACTGATAAAAGTTTTTAAGTATCTTCTTTAAAGAAACATGGTTAAAATCCCCAAGAATAAAGTTTGGCATCTCTGGAGAAATTGACTGCAGCCGCTGCACCACATCAAAGATGGTGCTGGAGGCAGAGTCAGCATCTGCCCTCGGGTGAATGTACACAGTCATGATGAAAAGTTGGGGGAAATCGCGAGGGAGATAAAGGGGGCATAGCGATACGGACAGCAGCTCCACATTGGGTGTACAGATGCGCTTTCTGACCGTGACAGATGTGCAGTACTGTTTATTAATATATTAACATACGCTGCCCCCCTGACGTTTCCCCGTTACCTCTTCCTACCGATCCGAGCGAAGTGGGGCTCCAAAGCCATCAATCCACAGGTCCGCGTCCCGGTCATGCGCCTTAAGCCACGTCTCCATGTAAGCCATGACACAGCAGTTCTTCAAGTCCTTCTGGTAGCGTACATTCCCTTGAATTTCATCTACTTTATTCCTCAGAGATTGTACGTTCCCAAAAATCATGGAAGGAAGAGGAAAGCTATTAAACTGACGTCTCCTCAGGCGTAATTTCCCACCTCTACGCTTTCCGCGTTTCCTTCTCTTGTCTCTGTTTTCATCACTGTGTCCATGAACGTCTCTTAAAATAAAGTCCGGCAGTTGCGGCATAGACTCAATCACAGATGCTGAATTATCCGTGTTTAAATGCAGTAACATGTCCCTGGAATATTGTATTCTCCCCGGCATGATCACGATCGCGCTTACCTCAGAGACACAGAGCCGGTGGGAAAGAAGCAGCAGTGCAAAAATGGGGAGGAAATCCATATTGGTGGAACCAGGGAGCTCTTCGTTATACAGTCCACAAACATTCCAGGACAAAAACGACACAGAGAATTTCTTTAAAACACATTTAAGTACGTAAAAACAGACACACAGACGACAGAGTATTTTCACCACTTGCCAGTTGCTGAGTGCGCATGCGCCCTTCCAGCGCCCTTTGCATTAATGTATTCATTTTTATTTTTTTTTAGGGCAATGAATTAACAAGGAGCATGTGTGAATTCTGGAGTGGGTACAGCACACGGAGGAGGCATGGTGGGGTAATGTCAATCTGAAGATTTTTATTGAACATTTATTGAACGTTTATTGAACATTTTTATTTTAATCATGAACTTATTAGGCATTAATGTGTTGATTTTTAGGGGAAGGAATGAATAAATGAAGAGGGAGTGTGTGCATTTTACTTTTCACTATAACTTCCAGGAGAGACAGGAGATGTGTCTACATCTGCCTCAGCTGGTGCACCTCTTATTTGGTCTGTGGTTCGATGCACTGTTGCCAACTCCTCAGTAAGGAAAGTGGCTGTTGGCTTGTCAACGTAGTAACAGCGAGGCGAGGCCAGATTTCAATTTTCAATTAGTCAACTTTTATTTCAATAACTCACAAGTAAATAGTTCCAAAAAAAAACATCCGACACGATTCTCAGCAACAATCCACAATCGATCACCTCATTATCAATCATCACACCTGTTTTATACTAACTGGAGAAAATTAGGGATGATCAGCCCCTACCATAATCCCAGGTAAAACAATAAATTTTCCATCATTTACACATACCCACTAATCTCTAAAATACATAAATATTTTCCCAACTATACAATATAAATAACATATAATAAATCCAATTCAATTCAATTCAATTCAATTCAACTTTATTTATATAGCGCCATTTCACAACAACAGTCATCTCATAGCACTATCAACTGTAGGGAGGACCCCCACAGTTGCAGAAAGACCCCAGCAATCAGGCGATCCCCTGTGAGCAAGCACCTGGCGACGGTGGAGAGGAAAAACTCCCTTTTAACAGGAAGAAACCTCCAGCAGAACCAGGCTCAGGGAGGGGCAGTCATCTGCTGCGACTGGCTGGGGGGTGAGGGGACAGAGAAGAAGAAAAGAACAGACATGTAGAGAGCAAACAGCACGATGGGGACTCAATCTATGGGAGAGAACAAACAAATGTTAATGACCAGCAAAAAAAAAATATTTCATAGAGAGTGAGGAAAGGAGTGAGGCCAAGTGCATTACTGGAGGTCCCCCGGCTGACTAAACCTATTAGCAGCATAACTAAGGGAGGGTTCAGAAACACATGATCCCTCCCTAATTGTAGGCTATATCAAAAAGGTAGGTTTTAGCCCTATTCTTAAAAACAGAGATCGAGTCTGACTCCCGAATCCAGATTGGCAGCTGATTCCACAGGAGAGGAGCTTGATAACTGAAGGCTCTGCCTCCCATTGTACTTTTGGAGATTCTAGGTATTACAAGTAAACCTGCATTTTGGGAGTGTAGTGCTCTGTTAGGATGATACGGTAGTATCAGATCTTTTAAATAAAAAGGAGCCTGATTGTTTAGAGCTTTGTAAGTAAGAAGAAGGATTTTAAACTTAATTCTAAACTCTATGGGAAGCCAATGAAGGGAGGCCAGAACCGGAGAGATATGATCTCTCTTTCTAGTACCTGTTAAAACTCTTGCTGCAGCATTTTGGATCAGCTGAAGACTTTTTAAAGATGTTTTAGGACAGCCTGATAATAAAGAATTACAATAATCTAATCTCGAGCTAACAAAAGCGTGGATCAGCTTCTCAGCATCACTCTGAGACAAGATGCTCCTAATCTTGGCAATATTACGCAAATGATAGAAGGCAGTCTTAGAAACAAATTTAATATGTGAATTGAAGGACAAATCCTGATCAAAAATAACTCCAAGGTTCCTCACAGAGCTATTAAGAGAAAGAGTAACTGCATCCAAACTGAAAGTTTGATTTGGAAAGGAATTTCTAAGGTTTTTTGGACCAACAAGAATGACTTCAGTCTTATCTGAATTTAATAGCAGGAAATTACAAGTCATCCAAACTTTGATTTCCTTAAGACAGGCTTCTAACTTGGCTAATTGATTAGTATCATCTGGCTTCATTGACAGGTATAATTGTGTGTCATCTGCATAACAGTGAAAATGTATACAGTGCTTTCTAATAATGTTGCCTAACGGAAGCATATATAAACTAAAAAGAGTAGGGCCAAGCACAGATCCCTGTGGAACTCCATGACTAAGCTTTGAGCTGAGAGAAAACTCATCATTTACATGAACAAACTGGAACCTATCAGATAAATAAGATCTAAACCACTGCAACGAAGTTCCATTAAGTCCAACATAGTGTTCTAATCTATCAAGTTGAATATTATGATCAATAGTATCAAAAGCTGCACTAAGATCTAAAAGGACAAGTACAGAAACTAGTCCATTATCAGATGCAATGAGGAGGTCGTTAGTGACCTTCGCTAAGGCTGTTTCAGTGCTATGATGGATTCTAAACCCAGATTGAAACTCCTCAAATAAACCATTTCCCTGCAGGTGGTCAAATAATTGCATAGCAACAACTCTTTCTAAGATTTTTGAAATGAAAGGGAGATTAGAGATTGGTCTATAGTTAGCTAAAGCTCCTGGATCTAGCGTTGGCTTTTTGAGTAAGGGTTTAATTACAGCCGTTTTAAAAGCCTGCGGTACATGGCCTAAAGTTAATGAAGAATTGATTATATGAAGAATAAAGCTACCAATAAGTGGGAAGACTTCTTTAAATAACCTGGTAGGAATAGGGTCTAAAAGACAAGTTGAAGGTTTGGATGAGGAAACTATTTTGTCTAACTCACAAAGGTCGATTGGAGTAAACTCATCAAGACAGACATCAATAGAAGGAGTTGTAGTAGTTACAGTATTTAAGTTAACTGTGGGAAGAATCTGATTGATTTTATCTCTGATGGATGAAATTTTATTATTGAAAAAGTTCATAAAGTCCTGACTAGTAAGCTCTAAGGGAATGCTAGGATTGACAGAGTCCTGACTCTTTGTCAACCTGGCTACAGTACTGAAAAGAAACCTGGGATTATTCTTGTTCTCTTCTATTAATGCAGAGTAATAACTCATTCTAGCTTTTCTAAGAGATTTTTTTATAAATTAAAAGATGATTTCTCCAAGCTAAATAGATTTCATCTAAATTAGTAGAGCGCCATTTTCTTTCTAATTGACGAGTCTTCTGTTTTAAGCTACGAGTTTCTGTGTTGAACCAAGGAGTTAAAAATCTCTGATTAGACTTTTTCTTTTTTAAGGGGGCCACCAAGTCTAGAGCCTGATGCAGAGAAGCTGAAACACTATCCACCATGTTATCAATTACAGAAGGAGCAAGCTGTCTATAGCTTATTTCCGTTGTGTTGACACATGGCATAGAGGAAACAATCTGCATAAATTTGGAAACAGCATCATCTGAGAGGCATCTACTGTGATAATATTTTTCTTTAGGAGCCAAATAGTCAGAAATAGTAAAATCAAAGGTTAACAGACAATGGTCTGACAGTACAGGGTTATGAGGAGACACTACAAGATTTTCTATTTCTATGCCATATGTCAGAACAAGGTCCAATGTATGGTGGAGGTAATGAGTAGAATTTCCTACTTTCAGAGAAAACCCAATCGAGTCTAATATTGAATTAAAAGCCACATTAAGGCAGTCACTATCTACATCCACATGTATATTAAAGTCCCCTACTATAATTATTCTATCAGATTTCAGCACTAAATCAGCTAAGAAATCAGGAAATTCGGATAAAAATTCTGAATAGGTTGATGGGGGACGATAAACTATGGCAAATAAAATTGGGTTTAACCTGGAATTGCTAAAGTGCCCAATACTGAGGACCAGGCCCTCAAAGGAATTATAACATGTTTTTTGCTTTACATTAACTAGTAATTTGGAATGGTAAATTGATGCTACTCCTCCTCCATGACCAGAACTTCTGGGATTTTGACAGTTTAAATAACCAGAGGGAGTTGATTCATTTAAACCAACATAATCATCTTGTCCTAACCAAGTCTCTGTAAGGGAAATTAAATCAATCTGATGATCAATTAACAGATCATGGACTAACAGAGACTTGGGAGTTAGAGACCTAATATTTAATAAACCACATTTAATTTTTAAATTATGAGGAGGAACAGAGGCCAAATCATTCAATTTAGAGGCTTTATGATTAATTTGAGTTTTACCAATATTTTGCTTTATCACTTTGGGATGCTTATACATTATATTTTTATTTACTTTGGAGGGAGCAGACAACGATTCTCTGATGGGGAAGACAGGGGCTAAGCTGAGGGGTGGCGGATGAAGAGGAGCTGCAGAGAGGCGTGTAAGACTGCGACTCTGCTTCCTGGTCCCAACTCTGAGTAGTCAGGGTTTTGGAAATTTGGATAAAAAAGATGCCAGATTGTTAGATAAATGAGAAGCACCATCCAAAGTGGGATGAATGCTGTCTCGTCTCATAAGACCAGGTTTTCCCCAAAAAGAGCTCCAATTGTCAATGTAGCCCACGTCATTTTTAGGACACCACACAGACAGCCAGCGGTTCAAGGATGACGAGCGACTAAACATGTCATCACTGGTCAGATTGGGGAGGGGCCCAGAGAATACTACAGTGGCAGACATCGTTTTTGCAAAGTCACACACCGATTCTATATTAAGTTTCGTGACTTCCGACTGCCGGAGACGGATGTCATTAATGCCGGCGGCATTAAATAACAATCAATAAAAACAATAACAATAAAAATAATTCAATAAATAATTCAAAACCCTTATTTACAAAGCTAAACCACCCCTCTAACTTACCATACATGCTTCCTTCCTGCTGGTGTCCTATATAAGGCCCTCAACCCCTAACAGAGTCTTTTGCCCGGACACCCACAGGAAGCATGTTGGCAAAGGTATGTGAAATAAATTATCAATTATTTTACCAAATACTTAACCATACAATTATCTCCCAAGGGCATTCAAATTAAACAAAAGACAGATCCCAAAATAATGTGTGCAACTTTTACAAACAATCATAATAACATTTACCATATTATAAATACAACACAATCACACATACAACAAGTCATACAGTGGTGACACTCCATCCCCACATGGCTGTCCAAAAAGTCGACAAAAGTCGAAAAATGACATCATCACCTAATTTGCGTAATTAGTCATTTGCACGTAATTGTAGTAGAGTAAAAAACACCCTAAATATGTTTAGAAATACAAGTTAACTTTCTTCTGTTTATTCTTGGTTTGTCTGTTTTAATTTGGCCATTTAACCTGTTGAACTCCGGGATTCCGCGGGCGGTCACGTCTCTGCGTCATAGTGTGTCTCAGTGCGCACTGAAAAAAAAAAAAAGCTGCATTTCCGTTCTTCCAGTACAGACACAGCCACGAACAGAAAGCCAAAGGAGTGTTTGATTGGTTTAGATTTGATTGACCTCTCATTTGACTAATAAGAGCCTTGAATTGGGTTTCTGAAACCTTGAAGAACCAATGACTGAAAACCTAGCAAGAAGGACCTGCCTACCAACGACCGCAAATACAACGAGCCAATTGAAGCAGAGAAGTTCGACGATTGAAACGCGTGCGTCCCCGTGCGTAAAATCTTTTTTGCCTAAGCCGCTGGGTGACTCACACTGAGACCTGTGTGTAACGGTAGCGTTAGCCACTCTTAGCCATTAGCCAGTCTTTTTTTATTACTACTGTTCATATTTGTTTTGAAAAATGGTTTGTAAAAACCGCAAGCATGGAACCACGAGTCCGTAACAACCGGACCAGCTTCATGTTCGTCTGACAATGAGGAACAGATGTTCGCCAATGACACTGCTGTTGTGGATAGGTAAGTGTTATAAGCTATATTATTCTTTATCAATGAAAATAGTAATAAAAATGACTTTTGACCGATCGGTAATTACAATGGTCCGTCATGGCCACAAGTTTTTTTGTGCGCCGAGCTCCTCTGTAGTGGGGGGGGTTGTTATCCTCTACATTGCAGATATTTTAGTATAATTTTTATTGCACTGTAGGTTATTTTTTCTTGTAAAAAAAAAGGCCACACATTTTTTATGTGGCATGTTTGTTTATGTGTGGTGGGCTTGGTTGTTCATTCATTCATTCATGAATGAACAAACAACCCCCCCACACACCCACACACACAGCCCTGAGTGTCACCTTTCATTAGAGCCTAAGATGAAGCTTCTGTGTTGAAGCATTCAAAAGTTATAGACGTTTTTCCAAACTGTGCCATTTCTGTGCCAAACTGTCCAAACTGTTCAAAAACGCCTGGGAACAACCTGAGAAAAAAGCTGTGTAATATATTCATTTTTTGTGGTATTGTTACAAAATTTTGACCTCAGCTTGATTACACTTGGTTCTACATTTCTGTTGCATTTTCCAGCCAGTATCTGACAGCTGTGTTTTATTTGCAAGCATTTGTATCTAAAAAAAACACCCAGGTGAACTTTATTTTCTTCAAATTCAATATGTTTAGATGACTGTTACTCAGTGGCAGGAGCACTTAGAGAGATTATGACTCTTTTGCAAAAAAAATCAGAGTGTTTTCTTTTAAATAAGACCAACCCCATGAAGATGCTGCAAAGGGTTGAAGAACAGCTTTTGATTTACTTTGGGTATGTTATTTTTAGGTGTTTTTAGGGACATTGACCAGAGTTCAACAGGTTCAATAGGTCATCACTTCTTAAAATAACTTCATGACTTTAATGCTTTGTCTAGACCTACATCACATAAATCAATTTTGTCCCGCATTGTTAAATGCTAGAATATCAAATTTAATCAAAATACAGTTATGTGGGTGAAATTGCTAGCTCTACGTCCAACCTTCCTCCTTTAACCGGGCTTGGGACCTACAAAGTCACCCAAAAGAGACACTCTGGCAGAGTTACTTAGTTTTTTTTGTTTGTTTTTTTTAATTATTATTATTGTATTTTTATTCTTATTTTTTATTCATATTTTTGTTTTTATTTATTTTTTAAGTTTGGTTTAGTTGCTAACCTTATGCTCCACTTGGGAGCCTACAACAAGTCATAGTAAAAAATGAACATTTTTTACCATAACATAAGATAAGATAAGATAAGCTTTTATTAGTCCCACAATGAGGAAATTCCAGGATTGCAACAGCACAGGGATAGCAACACTCAGAGCAATAATTTAGAAGATAAGAAAATAAAAGCAGTGAATATACATATGTACAAATAAATATATAAATATATATATACACAGTGTGGGGCATTGTAGCTAGATGGAATAAACAGCATAACTGTAAATATAAATAACTATAAAATTTTTAACCTTTTGTTGTATGACAGTAAAATATATAAAATATATAAAATATATAGTATAACGATCCCAGCCCCCGACCAACAGTGATCTGTGTGGAGTTTGCATGTTCTCCCCGTGTCTGCGTGGGTTTACTCCGGGATTTCTCTGGTTTCCTCCCACAGGCCAAAAACATGCAAGTTAGGTTAACTGGCATCAAACTGGGGGATTCTAAATTGTCCTTAGGTATGACTGTGAGAGTGAAAGGTTGTCTGTCTCTCTGTGTTGGCCCTGCGATGGACTGGTGATCTGTCCAGGGACATGACAGTTTTAACTGGACAACATTAACAACCAAAATTAACAAAAAAGTAAAAACAAAAACAAAAAAAAACCTGATGTGGTAATGTAAAAAAATCATGGTAACTAGTCTGGCCCTGATTCAGCGTCATTGTTTTTTTCTGGACCCGAGTGGTGTGCATGTAACCCAGCGTTAAAAACGTAAATAAAATTATAAATATTGATACCGCTTTAAGAAGAAGGGGACACTCATTTCACAATGGGAATAAATTCTGAGGATAAATATATAGATGGATATAAGTTCAAAAAATATATCCATAGAGTGTATTCATAGATAGTTAAAAACATTTCTAGGGGCTCTGATGAAGTTCCTATATTTTTACCTGGTATATCGAGCAACCAATGGCTGTGTCGTTTGTTTGGCAGCATCAGCCAATGGGGTCACGCCAGCCAATGGGGTCACGCGCTCCCTCGCTCGGTCTTAGTGTGGCCTGCAAAACGTTTTCAGTCGCAGCAGAGACACGACCGAGAGAACGTCATCCCTTACTGAGACGATGAGCTAACGTGCTAGTAGCAGCCTTTGCCCGGATAAACTCTTGAGATTGGTAAGCCAAACTCAGCATGAGAAACGGGGTATTGCTGTATTGCCAAATTCTAATACCTCTTTCGTTAAATTTTAAGATTTGAACCCAAAGGCTGTGAACTCACGTGAGCGTGGGAATCCTGTAAAGCATGTGTTGCTTAGCATGGTGAGTGCCATTCAGTGTGTATGTGGAATGCTAATCGCTAGCTTAACATGCTAACCGCTGATGCTAATTCCGGCTAGGTTTTCCATCAGAAAAGGGCGCTTTTCAGAGCTGTAATGGTTAGCAAAAGGTTTCATTTCACTACTACTGACTGCTACTTAAGAGTGAATGTTACATCTATGGTTTAAAGGTGTTTAAAAAATATTATTGTTGTATAATTTAGAACTATGTGAAACCTATGTGATAAGCTATAGGGCATAGCTTATTTTTTTGTGTTCTGACCTATTCTGTAGGTCAGGTTTTTTTGTAACCTGGATTCAGAAGAGCGTGGATCTCCAGATCTGGATGGCGAGCCGAAGCCCGAACCCTATTAACTGCTAGGTGATTCAAACGGTCACCTGGAGCTGATACAAAAGGACTGAAAGTATTGTGAATATAATTTGGGGTATTTTATTTTTTTTTTAATTATTATTATTGTTGCAAGCGCTGTGTTTGTTTAAGTGTATACAACTGTTAAAAAATATACACATACATGAAAGTTCCCATACTATGGTGTATGTCTCATCTGTTGTTGCACCTCCCAGGATCCTACGAACCCAGAGTCTATCTGAGCTGGCCCAATTGACCCTTCTGTCCAGGTGGTAGGGTTAAAGGTAACTACACTGCCATACCCAGTACTACCAAAAGAGTACAAGACTGTGCACCTAAAGTTAGTGCTATACACACACACTAAAGTGGCGTTACAAGCATCTCCTCTCCTCTTTGACTGCCGCACAGTGTTGTGTTGCTAGATATACCATAGTTTAAGTGCCTATACAATATACGATCAAACTTTTTTTAAAAAAAGGCCAAATATGCAATAGTTTTGGCATTTCTGTGCACACACACACACACACACACACACACGCAAAAAAAAAAAAAAAAAAAAAAAAGTTTTGATTTACGTGAACACCCACACATCACCAGAAACTGAAGCTTGCTCTTAACCAATCAGCTCCTACCTGGGCTGGCTGGCTCCTCCTCCCTGTCTGTCACTGCCAGTCAGTGACATCAGCAGCTCTCAGCTCATGTTTCTTCACTGTTCGAGCACCGCAACAAACATAAAAAGTGAACATGAGTTTGGACTGGGAGGAAAAAAAAGAAAAGAGTCCAGCAGCACTGACACAGACGCTGGTAAGAAAAAAAGCAACCTGCCGGGCGGTCACAGCAGCTTCATCGCCCTGCCTTGGCGTTATACCGTTCTGCGTACATTTAAGGGATGGCTACAACCTGTTGATGGGAAGAAGGCTAAAGCACTTTTCTGCTGCTTCAGCATTTAAGTGGTATCAGACATTGCAGTTCTGAAAAAAAAAATATTAATTTATTGTAACTGCAAAACTGCTGCTGCACGAGGCTACTGTGAGACTGACCGAGACTGCCTGTGATTGGCTGCTTTGGGATGGGAAGGGGACAGGAGAGCCTCACGGTACCACCCACTGCTGGTTGAGGATGATAACTGCAGAGCAATCGTGCACTTTCACATCAGTGAAAACACTTTTCCTGGTGATCATCTTTGATAACACCAGGAATAGTTATTAGATTTGTCGCGAGTCACTTTTGACAGAAAAGTCATCAAGGGGGGCTGAAAAGTCATCAGATTTAACAACAAAATCGCCAAGTTGGCAACACTGGGTCGGTGCCCTCATCAGCTGGTGTCCTCTTCCGTTTGGAGGAGAGAGAGGGTGACAAAGTGTTATGCTGTCCACATATTATCTATAATGTCCACGTCGCCTCAGTCACCTCCTTTGATCAATCTTCTGTTCGTTCACGTGCATCCACATCCAGTCTGGGTAAATAAAAATGCACAGTCAGCTGTTGTTTTCTGTTAGATGTATTAATCCATGGACAATTAAATACAAACTCTCCACCTTCACCTTGTAATATAGACTATTCCAGATCATTTGAAGAAACAGCAGAGTGTTTCCCTGCATAGAGACAAAACAAAACAAAACAAAAATGTGTTTCAGTTTATGAACATTTGCATCTCCTCTTTTCCTGAAATTTCAAACCCACTCATGTCTGCGTGTTGCATGTGTGCACACTATGTTAAACTATTCAGCTTGATTGTTCAGCCCAACATTATCTCTTTCCCGTTTGTCCTCTCTATAATAAATAAGTGGGCATCAACTATGATTAAAGCCTGATTATTGTCAATCAGCATTTTTGCTCATGAGCACACCCTTTGCCAGTGCAAAACCCTTCTTAAACATGCCATCATGACCACAGTTCACTTTAGACAATGCCTCTGTGCATTAAAATGATGGGTAGGAGCGCATTGGATTGGATTTGTCATGAACTGCCCAGGCGGGGCAGGAATGGAGACCCAAACGCTGGCTGTGAGTTGCAATAGTTTAATGTAAAAACACAAAATGTAACTATAATAACTAAACTAAGAAAACAGGAAGTCTCAAGAACAGCCAGAAACAAATGGTGAATTCAAATAACAAAATACAGCCAAACCCTAACCAGATACAATCCTTAGACTGAAGTGGGGAATGAAAAGAAAATAATCAAACATAAGTGAAAGCGTGAGCATGGCCCCCCATCCGTGCTCCGCATCATGTCAGGGTTGTCCAAAACACACCTCTGATTAGACCAACCTTTTTGAACTTCTTGTGGGCGCACAGGCCCTTTTCCTCAATGTCCATAATAGCAAAATGGACTGGGCCACACCCACAAATGCTCTCTCTACATTTTACATCTGACAAGTGAATAGAATGTCATAACACAGCCCACAGTATGTTTTACAGAATGTAGCCTTTAACCTTTTTGATGACAAAATTTCAATCAGCTCTTGGAATGAGAACCTGCTGCAATGGCACTCGAACAAATAAATTGTTTTCTGCATTGCTACAAATATATTCTACTGTTAAAAAAGATATAAATACTCCTTCCTATTTGCAGTCTTTTGTGTTGTAACTATCTGCCTATTATTTACAGTACTTCATTTTATATTCCCACTGCATTGCATAATGCATTGTATTTATAATTAACCAAGTGTACTTCAGAGTACATCACTCAGACAAGACTGTAGTGTTAGCATCAAGCATGTCTACTGCTTGGCTATTCCTGCAGGGCTTACTTCTATGAGGTAATCCCTGGGCTAATCCCTGGGCCCGCCATATTTTTCCCTCCAGGCATAAGGAGCGGAGAATATATATACTGTATATATATATATATATATATATATATATATATATATATATACACTGAGGCGGCATGGAAAAATAAGCAGCAGTGCTGTGGTTTTGAGCAGATTTTATTAATCATGTCGCCTTCACGGGATCCTCTCTCCGGTGCATAGTGGAGCAGCCCGGAGCGGGATCCCTAGGCTCTCAGAGAAAGAGAGGCGGACACAGTGTGTCCACCTGTTGCAGGATCAGAGTGAGAGAGGAAGAGAGAGAGATTGCGTTACAGAGTTGCACCTTAAATACTTGATCATAACAATACATCAAAAAGACATACCCCACAGTCTAGAATGATCAAAGGGACAACAGAACAGGCAGGAGGTATTTGCATTTGTAAGACATACATCACAATGAGCAGATTAGCTAGACCTCGCTCCAAGTGTCAGACAAAGAGGCTAACAAGCACATCTACATATTGATCTGAGTCTCTAGGTCACAGTAAGGGCAAAATGCATGAACACTTTAACTTCAAGGCTGTAAACTCAGCATGCAGCGGAACAAACCCCAGGAGTGCGAGCTGACTGTCTCTGTGTTCTGTTTGTGTGTTGTGGGGGGTTTAATCAAACCGCTACACTGCTCCCCCCCAAGAGGGAAACGGTAGGGGACCGTGACCTCGATGTTGCAGTCTGGGCAGCGAGCAGGGAAAAGCTCTGTGCAGGAGGGGGGGGGGGGTAGTCGCACCAAAAGTGTTTGCTGCTCCGCGATGTGAATACCATGCATGAAAGGCAACGATTAACATCACATAGGTGAGACAGAAGAAACTCGTCTACCTGTAGACATTAATACACCAAAGCACATCTACATATGTAAGATGCTCAGAAAAAGCACAGTAAGGACAAGCCATATGCACACTATACAGAATGGCGCATTACATCACAATACATGCATGTTTGCATCACAAATACATGAATGGCACATTGCATCTCAGTAGTGTAGCAGGAAAACAGAGAAAAGAGGGCTGAGTGTCCTTAGTCTGTTGTGGGGTTAAAACGAACCGCCACACACGCTCCCCCCCAAGAGGGAAACGGTAGGGGGCCGCGACCTCGATGATCCATCTGTGTGAGCGAGCTGTGGGAGAAGCTTGCTGCAGGCGGAGGGGGAGGGAGGGGAGGGGTAGTAAGTGCCGGCAGGAGCTGTGAAATCGTCCTGAGCCGCGCAAAAATTGCTTGTGGGTCCGCAATGTCGAAGGGCTGGTCCCGTTGAACGTGCAGCGGTCCACAAGAAGAAAAATTAGTCTCTGACTCCTCTCGTGGCCATGAAGAAAAGCAGGAGCGGCTGTAAGAGAAAAAGTAAACAAAGCATAGGGACTGTTGGCTTTGGGTGCTGAAGCAACCCCAAAGCTCCTGGGAACAGCTGACGGCTGAAATCCCGTTGTGCCGTGGCTAAGACCATTAAAAAATCCAGTGGCGAGCTGCGTGCTTGCTTCAGGTGAACGAGCAACCCTGAAGGTTCTGTGGGCAGCGGCGGAGGACGATGGCGGTCTGTGGCGTGGCTGAGACTGTTAACAAATCCTTCCAGTATGCTGCATGCGTGCCTCAGGTGAGCGAGCAGCCCTGAAAGGCAGCGGCGAAGGAGGAAGGCAGTCTGTGGAGCCATTACTTGTCCCATGCGTGATGCGCCGTCCTTGAAACTCCCCGATGCGTGCGCGGGGGTTCAGTGCGTGGGTGGGCCGCTGGAGTGGTGAGTCAGGGTGCAGAAACTTGGTGGAGAACGGCGCAGACGGCGCCGGTAAAATCCAGGTTGAGCTGTGGCTGTAGATAGGCCATGGTGCGTTGGAGCGGTGAGAGGAAATAGACGATCTTTAGTCCCTCAGGCCCGTGCAGATGCGTTGGAGCGGCGGGAGGGAATAGACGATCTTTTGTTCCTCAGGCTCATGCAGCTGCGTTGGAGCGGTGTGAGGAAGTAGACGATCTCCGTCCCTCGGGCTCGTGGAGACGCGTTGGAGCGGTGCGAGGCAATAGACGATCTTTGTGCCCCGGGCTCGTGCAGCTGCGTTGGAGCGGTGAGAGGGAGGAGACGATCGTTGTCGCTCGTGCGGCCATGGTGCATTCAGTTCCACGCGCTGCGCTCCCCGTCGGCCCTGGAGGTTGCCGTCGTGGAGAGGACGAGGTGCGTGCGCTCTCTGTGAGAGCGGCCGGTCCAGCGTGGTTGTGCAGATCTCACCATAAAACGTTGCTGCAGCTTTCCCGGTCGTGGGTGGTCTCCGGAGGGTTTCAACCTGGAAACTCTGCGTCGAAATCTCCCTGAAGCAGAAGGGAGCTGTTGCGTTCGCTGGCAGCATGTTCGTTTCAGCGTCGGGTCACTGCAGTGGTCCAGACCAGAAGTTGCGTTGCACAAAGCGTGTGCTTTCAGGCGGGGTCACCAACGCAGCTGTGTGGCTGTCCAGCTCGGAAGGTTGCTTTCGCACAAAACGTGTGCGTGTTCAAGGGGTCACCAGTGAGGCGGCATGGGAAAATAAGCAGCAGTGCTGTGGTTTTGAGCAGGTTTTATTAATCATGTCGCCTTCACGGGATCCTCTCTCCGGTGCATAGTGGAGCAGCCCGGAGCGGGATCCCTAGGCTCTCAGAGAAAGAGAGGCGGACACAGTGTGTCCACCTGTTGCAGGATCAAAGTGAGAGAGGAAGAGAGAGAGATTGCGTTACAGAGTTGCACCTTAAATACTTGATCATAACAATACATCAAAAAGACATACCCCACAGTCTAGAATGATCAAAGGGACAACAGAACAGGCAGGAGGTATTTGCATTTGTAAGACATACATCACAATGAGCAGATTAGCTAGACCTCGCTCCAAGTGTCAGACAAAGAGGCTAACAAGCACATCTACATATTGATCTGAGTCTCTAGGTCACAGTAAGGGCAAAATGCATGAACACTTTAACTTCAAGGCTGTAAACTCAGCATGCAGCGGAACAAACCCCAGGAGTGCGAGCTGACTGTCTCTGTGTTCTGTTTGTGTGTTGTGGGGGGTTTAATCAAACCGCTACAACACTACCGTTCAAAAGTTTGGGGTCACTTAGAAATTTCCATATTTTTGAAAGAAAAGCACTGTTTTTTTCAATGAACATAACTTTAAACTAATCAGAAATACACTCTAATATCTAATATACATTGCTAATGTGGTAAATGACTATTCTAGCTGGAAATGTGTGGTTTTTGGTGCGATATCTACATAGGTGTATAGAGGCCCATTTCCAGCAACTATCACTCCAGTGTTCTAATGGTACAATGTGTTTGCTCATTGCGTCAGAAGGCTAATGGATGATTAGAAAACCCTTGTGCAATCATGTTAGCACAGCTGAAGACAGTTTAGCTGGTTAGAGAAGCTATAAAATTGACCTTCCTTTGAGCAGGTTGAGTATCTGGAAAAAATTATTATTTCAAATACAAATCATTATTTCTAACCTTGTCAATGTCTTGACTATATTTTCTATTCATTTTACAGCTCATGGTGGTAAATAAGTGTGACTTTTCATGGAAAACACAAAATAATTGTCTGGGTGACCCCAAACTTTTGAACAGTAGTGTATATATATATACTATATTGCCAGTGCAAAACCCTTTTTAAACATGCCATCATGACCACAGTTCACTTTAGACAATGCCTCTGTGCATTAAAATGATGGGTAGGAGCGCATTGGATTGGATTTGTCATGAACTGCCCAGGCGGGGCAGGAATGGAGACCCAAACGCTGGCTGTGAGTTGCGATAGTTTAATGTAAAAACGCAAAATGTAACTATAATAATTAAACTAAGAAAACAGGAAGTCTCAAGAACAGCCAGAAACAAATGGTGAATTCAAATAACAAAATACAGCCAAACCCTAACCAGATACAATCCTTAGACTGAAGTGGGGAATGAAAAGAAAATAATCAAACATAAGTGATATGTTTGATTATTATATATATATATATATATATATATATATATATATAACTTTTTTTTTACTTTATATATATTACTTTTTTTTGGGGGGGGGGGTGTCAAGTTTGTATTGATTACACAGAACAGCATCTTACCAGAATGTCCCCGGCCAGAGCAAAGGGAGCATCACTGAGACCCATTCAGTCACATTCATGCTTTTTTCCTCTCCTCCTTTGTGCCTCGCAGTATTGATGGATACAATAGTGTAATCGCTAAGTGAAAAAAAGATTGGGCTGAGGGAGAAAGAGCACTGTTGAGAGTGATGAGGAAAACCCTTTTTGTCTCCAATTGGATCACAACCCTTGAGGAAATCTTTTTAATTTCTTATCTCGTTTCATTCCTTTTCTCACACTGATTATTATCTTCTGCACTGACTCTTCACTTTACCCTAATTTAATTCAGTCCAACCCATAGCCCTTTTTTCTCCTGATGAAAAGAAAAGCTGATTATTTGCCAAGCCAAATTCCGTTGGACCACTGGAGATAACAACAAGGCATGTTTAAACTTCTTTTGGAAGTGTATTGATGTGTAGAATCGGAGGGAAGGAAGTGACCTTATGTAACAAGATAAATATACAGTCACCCTGAGTTGTTCTTGAATTTATTGACTAAAAGTCATGATTGGCAGCAAGAACTGGGCTTGGGGACCGTATATAAGGCCTGGGCATAACTACTGTTACATAATACATTAATTTACAATGCTGTGATAGTAAGTTTTTAGTTTAGCACTTTCACTGTCATCATTTTGTCATTTTGAAACCACACATGATTTATCTTTGGGGAGAAAGTGTGGCAACTTGCCAAACTCAAGCACAATTTCATTCTCAAGTTACTATGATTTATAAAAGTGTGGTGACCCAGCACACTGTGGATGGACACTATCTCACACTCATCAGGGTTGGAGGAAACGGAGGACAATTTACATACGGACAAAGAGCCCCAGGGGGCAATCAGACGGGACTGTTATATATGCGTCCTCAGAGAGGACGTCCAGGCCGGGAGCTAGCTGATATGCTAATGATGTGTATTAGATGACAATCACTATGCTAATGTGCCATGCATTCTCTCTGTCTGTATAACGTGTATAAAAGAGCTTGTGACACATGCCTGAGCAGCACAGTAGCTCACCGAGCTACAAATCGCGTTTCATTATGTTGGAGGAAATAAAACCTTGTACCCTTCCAGCTCGTCACATCTCACCTGATCTATTACCTCCACATTGGTGACCCTGGACGTGCATGGTGTGTCTCTCGACTATGCCATTTTCTCCATACTGGTGACCTGATGAGAGAGAATGACTGTCTACTCCCTCTCACCGTGCTGTGGATTCCAGAGGACCAGAGAACACCTGCATCCTCTTCATCCACACGGGAGCAAGCTCTCCGGAGCAGGCAGCGCTGGGGCCGATACGCACCATAAACGGCGACACAAGCGAACCAAAGGAAACAGCCTGAATGGGGAAGATCATCAGCGCTGTATGCTTTGATTTCCACCGAGCTCCCCAACCCTGACTCACCTCCCGACAGCGGACTTTCTGTGCACAGAAGCCCCGCTCGCACACCGCAGGATTACGAGGACAGTATAGCTTCCAGCTTTGTGGTCACTGCACCAGGCGCGCGCCATGCACCAGGGACAAACCGGCTCCACAGACTTATACATTATCCTCCGCTGCTACACATGCCAGAGAAACACGGCCAATTGCCATCCTCGGAACCGTTAGGGCTGCTCACGCACATGAAGCAGACATGCAGCCCGCACACGGGACTTTGTATGCGTTTCTCAGCCACAGCGCACAACAGGAATTTGACCGATTGCTTTCCCCGATGACTTTAGGGCTGCTCCCGCACCTAAAACCAAACCACCAAGTCCCTCACACAGCTTCAGTTTTTTCACAGCCACTACGCATCTTTGGGGAATTTGGCCATTCGCCTTCCCCACATCCTCGAAGGACTGGGCCACACGAGGAGTCAGAGACTTAATTTTTTTTTGCACAGCCGCTGCGGATCACTGCCAGGTTTACCGGGAAAGTCCCTCACCATGGCGGATACACACGCAATTTTTGCACGGCCCAGACACTTTTGACGTCCCGGGCCGGCACTCACTTATTCCCACCCCCTCCCCCTCCTCCTCCACGTCACTCTTCCCGCACCTCACTCCCTATAGCCGCCTGATTGCTGGTTTGTTCCATTACGCACGAGGTGCACCGGCCCCGTGCGCCCACGATCCAAGGCTGTTCAACGTGCTGGAACTCAGAGCACACTGTCTTTTCCACCCCTCCCCCGTCCCCCCCAAGGACTGACATGCCCTTCGACACTCCTCTACAGCAGGACAGTTCTACCGGAGCTGGAGCCCAAACGACCAGGGGGAGGGGTCACAGCCCCTTCTGAGTGTTCTGGGGGGAGCCATGTGGTGACCCATCACACTGCAGACAGACACTATCTCACACTCATCAGGGCTGGAGGAAACGCAGGACAATTTACATACGGACAAAGAGCCCCAGGGGGCAATCAGACGGGACTGTTATGTATGCGTCCTCGGAGAGGATGTCCGGGCCGGGCGCTAGCTGATGTCATGCTAATGATGTGTATTGACTGATGTGTATTAGATGACAGTCACTATGCTAATGTGCCATGCATTCTCTCTGTCTGTATAACGTGTATAAAAGAGCTTGTGACACATGCCTGAGCAACACAGTAGCTCACCGAGCTAGAAAGCGCGTTTCATTATGTTGGAGGAAATAAAACCTTGTACCCTTCCAGCTTGTCGCATCTCGACTGATCTATTACCTCCACAAATGTATCATTCATTTTATCAAATTTCTGCTGATCTAGCAATTAAGAATAAGAAGGTGGACAGTAGAGTGTAGAGTATATGCATAGAGTCTGTCCTGTTTGATAAACCTAATTAGACTTCCAATGGACAGAGTGTGTTTTGCACCAACATATTCCACCTCTTACTGGTGGATATTGAACAGAATATTAAGTTCTGCCCTGGCATGGCTTCCCAGACCAAGAAGCTAAATCCATCTTTTATGAAATCTATGAGTTAAAGACCTCACTACTGCCCAAAGAGAGTGCATGAAAAGTCTCTGAAGTCTCTAAAAGAACAATGGGTAATTAGCTCCACTCATGTGGAGGGAGATAGAAGTCAAACACTCTATATTTTTTTATGGTAAGGCTTTAAAGTTTTCTTTTGGAGAAGCTGTACTGAACGATCCCTGGGAGGTCGTACTTTGTGTCACATACTTTTCCATCCAACTTTTTTTAGATTTTAAGATATATTTATGATTGTTCACTTCAAGAAAATATAAAATTCCTGTTTCCATCAGCTACCCTATATGAATGACCTTTGAATGTGCCTGTGCCCTACAGTGCTGTGAATTACTGTATATATATAAAGTATTTGTACCCTTCCTGATTTCTTATATTTTTGCATATTTGTCACACTTCGAAGGATCAGATCATCAAACAAATTTTAATATCAGACAAAGATAACCTGAAAAAATACAAAATGCAGTTTTTAAATGATGTTTTCATTTATTAAAGGAAAATGACTATCAAAGCCTACCTGGCCCTATGTGAAAAAGTAATTGCCCCTTGTGTTACATCATGAATTTACTGAGATTAACCAAGTTTTTTGGAAAGCTGAGTTCATTGTCAGTTGCTACACCCAAGCCTGATGACTACCAGATCTGATGAATCAAGAAATCACTTAAAAAGAATCTGTCTGACGACCTAAAGTAGGCTAAAAGATCTCAAAAAGCAACACATCCCACTGTGATCAAAATAAATTCAAGAACAGATGAGAAACAAAAACTCAGAACAACATCTAAAGAACCTCACTTGCCTCAGTTTGGACACTGGTCCATGATGGAACAATAAGAAAAAGACTGGGCAAAAATGGCATCCTTGGGAGAGTTCCAAAACAAAAACTGCTGCTGGACGAAAATAAAATAAAGATTTGTCTCACATTTACCAGAAAACATCTAGATGATCCTCAAGACTTTTGGGAAAATATTCTGGGGACTGACGAGACAAAAGTTGAACTTTTTGGAAGATGTGTGTCCTGTTTTATCTGGCATAAAACTAACACAGAAATTCATTAAAAGAACATCATATCAACAGTCAAACATGGTGGTGGTAATGTCATGGTCTGGGGCTGCTTTTCTGCTTCAGGACCTGGACAACTTGCCCCAATTGACAGAACCATGAATTCTGCTCTCTGCCAAAAAATCCTGAAGGAGAATTTCCGGCCATCAGTTCATGAAGACCTCCAATGTGACTGAATTTAAACAAATGTGCACAGAAGAGTGGGCCAAAATTCCTTAACAGTGATGTAAAAGACTTATTGCCAGCTGCTGGCACCAGTGGTGGTACAATCAGTTATTAGGTTAAGGGGGCAGTTAGGGGGAAATTACTTTTTCACATAGGGCCATGTAGATTTGGATAGCTTTTTCCCTTAATAAATGAAATCATAATCTAAAAACTGAAATTTGTATTTACTCAGGTTATCTTTAATAATAAAATTTCTTTGATGATCTGAAACTTTTTGTCATGTTTGCCCCTTTCAGCACATAAATGAGATGCCAGATGCAAACAGAAAGTTTGCTTGTTTATTAAAGAGGATACAGAATAATGAGCCACGTGGGGCAAAACACAGACACCAAACTTGGCACAAATAAAGAGTACTAACACAAATACAAGAAGGTAGCGAGGGCAGAACCTGACGCTATGGAATAAACACTTATGAATACAAAGTAGCCGGGAAGGAAACTGGAGCCAGGCGTAGGGACTCCAGTCTACATGGGTGTAGGTTGCAGTGAGGAGTGAGCCTCAGCTGCTCCCTTAAATACTGAAGGAAAAAGGAAATGAAACAAACAGGAGAGGAGGAAACGTAATTGTAAATCAAGATCAGCTGTGACAGTGCCGGCTAGACTTTGACAGCCGGAAGTTCTGCCACAGAGCTGTCACAGTAAAAGCCCTGAGAAAACCCAATAATAACTGAGCAGAAATAATGGAGTAAAAGGGAGAATACTGAGTGGCCCGGGTGCAGATAATTTAGCACTCGGATCACCATAGTATGCCCCGTTCAAAGGACGCATTCCAGGTGTGCAAAGTAACATCCAAAGAGCCCCCCCCAACCAGAAGGCTAACAAGACCGACCTCGGGTGGGTGGAGGGGGAACAGGCTTGGAGGGAGAGAAACCAGAAAGAAAACAGGCACAAAATATCTAACAGCGACATACAGAGAGAGAGAGAGAAAAAAAAAAAAAACCCACAAGGATCATATAATAATAAGTGTCAAACACAAAATAGCACGGCTCATACACCCATAAAAGACGAATGACGACACAGAATGTCCAAAACCAGAAAAACAAGTGAAAACAAAAATACATGTACACTTCAACTTAGAAAATGTTCAAGTACAGCAGAATAGGCAAACACAAAAAAATATATAAGCACACTGCCATTCGATCTCAGGGCAGGGGAAAACAAAAAAAAAGAAACAAACAAAACAAAACACCACAAAAACACAAGTATGGGGATACCGGCAGGTCGAGAGAGAGAGAGAAAAAAAAAATCAGTTCAGCTGGCCTACCAGCATCCAGACTCCACATTAGGAAATAAAAAAGCAGTTTGGGTGGCCTGCCCCAGTTCCAGAACCGGGGAAATAGTACCTCAGGCGGACGGCCCAGGTCGCCGAACCAGCGAAGCAGTCCTTCAGGCAGCTGACCCAGGACGCAGAACCGGCGGAACAGTCCTTCAGGCAGCCAGCCTGCGTCCTTAGACCACCAGGACAGGAGGGGGAAGCTTGAAGGCGGCTTCCCTACCGTGAGGCACAACAAGGGGAAGCCAAACCAAAAGAAAGGGGCCCTAGCAGTGTCCGGTGGTGGAGAATAGGGGGGCGGGGGGGACCAGTCTGGTGTCAGATGGAAGGCGATCTGCAGTTCCCTCACCAACCTCGAACCGGGCCAGCGCAGCAGCCTCGGTGGACCCTGACCGGGCCGCAGCACCTGGGATGACCTCCAAACACGAACCTGGAGCCTCGACGAAAACGACCGGAGCTGGCTCATCTCCGGTGACCCTGGGAGAAGGCTCGGACAGAGAGGGAGAACAGCGGTCGGGGTCACTGGCAGCAGCAGAGCCCGGCGAGATGAGCTTGGATGCAGCAACCGGTTGCAACCGGCTCTTCTTCCTAAGAGACAGGCAAGAATTCTCCAAGACAGAAAGTAAGAAGACAAAATAGAGCACTTGCCTGATCTCGAGCTTTACAGCCATCCAGGACTCCGACGATCCAGGCTCGACGATCTGGAGGTCCATTTCTGTCTCCCACTCAACTGCGGTGGCCTCCGCAGCCAGCATGATTGTCTCCACAGTCCGAGAATCCCCTGGCACTGAAACCCATGTCGATGGCCCACTCGGCTTGGTGTCAGGGGATCCATAGCCTGCTGGAGCTGACTGCTGCTCCACAGAGACCCGGGGATGCTTAATCGTGGGTGCAGGCTCCAACTGAAAGTCAGCCCTCCTCCTCAGCCCATGACGCGGCTGCGGGACTGGAACTAGGATCTCCAGGGCTGCAGGCTCCTCCTCCATCCGATGATCTATTCATGGCACTGGGGCAGTCTGGGGACGTGGAGCTGATGGAACAGCAGGACAAGATGACCCGGAGGCTAAGGCTGCTGTCTTAACCTTTCATCGTGGTGTGGGGGAAACAGCTGGCTGGGAGGCAGAGTTCTTCTGGCAACCTGGGACAGGATCCAGATGGGAAGCTCGTGGAAGACCGGCCCGATCAGGAGGCTTCCCTCTCGTCGGGATGACCGTGTCCCAGGGAGGAGATAGAGGCTTCTTGGCCAGATTCTCCATTAGTTCCTAGTTCCTCTGACGTAGAACCGTCAATGCCGCCAACCTCCCCCTGCCCTCGGGACACAAGGTCAGGTGATAGGGCTTTAAGGCCTTCTGCGCGAGGTCTAGGTACCAGTGTGTGGTGTCGGAGGGGGTGAACAGACGGACATTGGACAGGTCATCAGCCTCCATCAGGTACTTGATGCAGTACTCCAGCTCAGATGACACCATTTCTCCAAATAACACTGGCACCCGGAAAGAAAAAAAAAAAACTCAAGCCAAAAAAACAAACTTACTGTGGCTCGCACCTTACTTGGCTGCGACCTACTGTCATGTTTGCCCCTTTCAGGGCATAAATGAGGCGCCAGATGCAAACAGAAAGTTTGCTTGTTTATTAAAGAGGATACAAAATAATGAGCCACGTGGGGCAAAACGCAGACATTAAACGCAGACATTAAACTTGGCTCAAATAAAGAGTACTAACACAAATACAAGAAGGTAGCGAGGGCGGAACCTGACGCTATGGAATAAACACTTATGGATACAAAGTAGCCAGAAAGGAAACTGGAGCCGGGCGTAGGGACTCCAGCCCACGTTGGTGTAGGTCGCAGCGAGGAGTGAGCCTCAGCTGGTCCCTTAAATACTGAAGGCAAAAGGAAATGAAACAGACAGGAGAAGGGGAAACGTAACTGCAAATCAAGATCAGCTGTGACAGTGCCGGCTAGACTTTGACAGCCGGAAGTTCAGCCGAGGCGCTGTCACAGTAAAAGCCCTGAGAAAACCCAATAATAACTGAGCAGAAATAATGGAGTAAAACGGAGATAACTCAGAACTTGGATCGCCATACATTTAGGTGTAACAATCATTCAAAAATATGAAAACTTAATATGACACTCCAATCAAAATCAAGTTTTTTTTTCTTAACATGTCGCCAATATGTTTTTTTTTAATGACTTACAGTGGATATTAAAAGTCTACACAATCCTGTTCAAATGCCAGGTTTTTGTGATGTAAAAAATGAGACCAAGATAAATCATTTCAAAACTTTTTTCCACCATTAATGTGACCTATAATGTGTACAACCCATTGAAAAACAAACTGAAATCTTTTAAGGGAAAAAAAAATAAAAACTTACAATAACCTGGTGCATAAATATGCACACCCTTTTATAACTGGGGTTGTGGCTGTTGTCATGATTCCCTGTGCGCTTTTACGCAACGCATGGAGGAAAGAATTAAATTCCACAAGCAGGAGTATGTTGTGCGCATTTATTACAGGGAGTTCAAAAAAACGTTCCAAATAACAGATGAGCATACAGGATGAGATTCAGCAGTTCAACATAACCAGAGAGTAGTACGGGGTACACAAGGTTGTCCTCCTGGATGCTCTATAGAACAGGTGAGTATGACATGGGGACAAATGCTTCATGGAAGACGGGACTGCAGAGTAGGAACGGGAAAGTGCTCGAGAAAGGAACAGCCAGGCAGACCTGGATGGCAGGGGCGAAATGGTGAGTACTCACACAGGCTGGAACAGTCCGAGTAGGTCCAAGCGATCATCCCGATGAGACAAACCCAACCAGTTCCAAATGATCACGCCACCCAGTGTGATGCGGTATAGCAATAGCAAACAGGGCATCTAGACATGAGTGACGGAGGTCAAATACTGAGTGAAAACTAATAGAGTTGGACTAGTGTTAGACAACAGTGTGGGACAATGATCCAGCAATCTCTTCCAGTTAAGACAGGGCTTAAGTAATGCAAACCTTAATCATGAAAGAGATTGCTGGTATGAGACGGGAGAATGAGAGTGGGCAGGACTGAGTGGAAACAGTTGTGTGCAATAACGTCTGAGAGCTTATGGGTAAGGATGAATAGGTGTGTGTGTGTGTGTGTGTGTGTGTGTGTGTGTGTGTGTGTGTGTGTGTGTGTGTGTGTGTGTGTGAACAGAGTACTAACAGCAATAATGACACACAGCTGATCAGACTGGCAGGAGAGGGAGGCGTGACTGAGCTGCCAGGGGGTCGACCGGACCCCAGAGGCTCCCTGAGCGTGCCTGATGGAAAATAAACAGCAAAAACACACAAAGAGACAAAAATAGCCACGGCGTCACAGAACTGGGCCTGAACATCAGCACAGTTCATGAGAGGATGTGTTCAGAATTAACCAATCACATTCAAACTCATTTTAAATGGGAGTCAGCACACACCTGCCACCATTTAAAGTGCCACTGATTAACCCCAAATAAAGTTCAGCTTTTCTAATAGGTGTCATGTACACCCGTCGGGCAGGAATGTGACATCCACGTGCTGAAATGTTAGTAGGTGTAGTTTATTAAACCAGGAGAAAAAAAACAAAACACAAAATGCCATAAGTGCCCAAAACACATAGGAACTAAAGAGAAAGGGATTACTTACAAAAGTATGGGCCAGAGCTAGGCTGGGCTCTGTTGGAGAAGTAGATTACAATCCAAAGTGGTGACAAATCAAAAGCAAAAGCAGCCCTTAAACAGAGTGCAACCCCATAACCCAATGATTCACAGGTGTGGGCAATATGAGCGAGCAAAAGAAAAGTGAAGAGACAATTAGGTCAGCTGGAGGAGATGAGGGAGCTGACAGCTGACAGGCCACGTCCCGCAGAGTGAAACTCATGAGGGCATTGACAGCTGTCAACCCCGAGAGAAAGGGAAAAAAAAGGAAACGGCAAGATACAAATACGTGACAACGGTAAATAAGGACAAGTAACCCTGAAACATGTGAGTAACAAAACTACAGTGAACAGAAAAATAAGCCAAACAGATGATACAGAATATGTGAAAACCAACGACAGATAAAATAACAAGAATTAGAACTCTGAAGTACAATATTATCAAAATAAAGAAAGAAAGGATAGGGAGACAGAGCACGGTGGAATTCCCCCTGTGCTCAGATGTGACAGCAGGCTTTTCCTGACATTTTTGTAGTCACATCTTAGAGCACAAGCTATGGTCCACAGAGAGCTTCCAAATCATCAGAGGGATCTCATTGTTAAAAGGTATCAGTCAGGAGAAGGGTACAAAAGAATTTCAAAGGCATTAAATACACCATGGAACACAATGAAGACAGTCATCAAGTGGAGAAAATATGGCACAACAGTGACATTGTCAAGAACTGGAAGTAACCGATGTGGAAAATAGGGTTACTAGACCTAGAGTTATGTTATCTAGACCCACAGCACACAGTTTGCCCCTTTGGGTGGCACTGTGGCCAATAAGTATAAAACCGGGGAAGCAAGCTGACATAATTGGCAGACCCAGGGAACAGACACAAGCTCAAGAGTAGGTTCAATTATCTTTATTGTGTAAGTGTTTGTGTGTGGATGCGTGAGTGTGTAGTGAATTTGGATGTGAGTGCGTGGATCCATAGACTCGTAGCAGCTGGGAGTGAGCAGAGCGCCATGCAATCTAGCAACCCTAAAACAGAGCAGAAGCACGGCGTTAGCACAGTTCAACTCTGGAGTGTATTGGTGGAGTAACTGAGGCTTACTGTTCCAGCTGCGGTGGAGAATGAAGGTCGGCCTGGAGGAAATCCCGAAGGACAGCGTCTGCCACCCGGCACTGCTGACGAGAGACGGGGTGAAGGTGAGAGGTTGGCATAGTCCGCCGCCTGGAGGAAAGGATTCTGCCGCCAGGGACTTCCGCCTGTGTACAGGGGACAATGCTGAACAGGTAGAATGATGAGCTTACTTGGAGTTTGAGGAGAATCCTTCCAGGTAGAAGCCGACACGGCAGGGATGACGAGGGTTGAATGTTTGGCTGTACAAAGAGCGCAGAGTTTCAAGTAGCCAGGGAGACAGACGGCTCTGTGCCAGTCTTGCAGGCAGAGCAGGTTATATAGCCCGTGAGTGATGGGGAGCTGGTGTACACGCAGCTGTGGCAGATAATGGCAGAGAGCGAGTCATCACACAAGCTGCATAACTTCCTTTTTCTATTCGTTTGCCACTGGGATCATACATGCTCTACTAAGCCTGAGGCCGAACTGTGAGCACTGGGAGACGATAACTGCTGAGCAGTTTGTCGTTGGAGACTCCGGTGAGTCAAATCACTATGGTTCTTAAAGACACGTAACTAGCTTCTGTGAACAAAGAAATATTCTTTATCCTCAGTGTTTAGATTGTTTACTCACAACCAGTTGGAGTTATGAAAATGTTGTTCGGCGTTACTGAACCTTGGTGTGCATTATATTTCTATAATGCTAAAAGAATGTTGAGAGATGCCACTTGCTAGCGGTTGAAGCTAACCACCATTAGCATAAGCGAATGGCTATTGCTAAACTGCATGTGGGATAAGCTAACACTTAAGGCTAGCGGTGATTGAGACAAGCTAATTGCTAATTCATTAGTCTTTATTAGCTGGACTGTGACACAATGTGAAACGTTAAAGAATCACTGTTCTTCAGTGGTTTGCATCCAAATGGTTTTATTTGGACAACTGAACACATTGCTGAATGTTTAAAGTTGCAGTTTTATACAGTGGTGTGAAAAAGTGTTTCCCTGCTTCCTGATTTCTCATTTTTTTCATACTTAAATGTTTCAGATGATCAAACAAATTTAAATATGAGACAAAAATAACACAAGTAAACACAAAATGCAGTTTTTAAATGAAGGTATTTATTATTAAGGGTAAAAAAAAATCCAAACCTAGATGGCCTTGTGTGAAAAAGTGATTGTCCCCTTTTTTAAACATAAATTAACTGTTGTTTATCACATCTTTGGAAAGCTGAGTTCAAATTCTCTAGCCACAGTGAGGCCTGATTACTCGCTCACCTGTTCTCTATCAAGAAATCACTTAAACTTACACCTGTTTGTTCTCTCCCATAGATTGAGTCCCTGTCGTGCTGTTTGCTCTCTACATGTCTGTTCTTTTCTTTTTCTCTATCCCCCCACCCCCCAGCCAGTCACAGCAGATTACTGTCCCTCCCTGAGCCTGGTTGTGCTGAAGGTTTCTTCCTGTTAAAAGGGAGTTTTTCCTCTCCATCGTTGCCAAGCGCTTGCTCACAGGGGACCGTCTGATTGCTGGGGTCTTTCTGCAACTGTGGGGGTTTCCCCTACAGTTGAAAGTGCTATGAGATGACTGTTGTTGTGAAATGGCACTATACAAATAAAGTTGAATTGAATTGAATTAAATAGGACCTTCCTGACAAAGTGAAGTAGACCAAAATATTCTCAAAAGCTAGACATCATGCTGCGATCCAAAGAAATTCAAGAACAAATAAGAAATAAAATAACTGAGTTCTATCAGTCTGGACAAGGTTAGAAAGCAATTTCTAAAGCTTTTGGACTCCAGTGAACCACAGTGAGAGCAATTATCCACAAATGGTGAAAACACAGAGTAGTGGTGAACCTTCCAAGGAGTGGTCAGCCGACAAAAATTACCCCGAGAGCAGCAACGACTCATCCAAAAGGTCACAAAAGACCTCACAACAACAATCAAAGAACTGGATCAAAGGCCTCACTTGCCTCAGTTAAGGTCAGTGTTCATGACTCCATTAAAAAAAAGAGACTGGGAAAAAAATGGCCTTCATGACAGAGTTCCAAGACGAAAACAACTGCTGATCAAAAAGAACATGAAGGGTCATCTCAGTTTTGCCAGAAAACATCTAAATGATCCTCAAGACTTTTAAAAAAATCCTCTGTGGATTGATGAGACAAAAGTTGAACTTTCTGGAAGGTGTATGTCTCATTACCGTTGTAAAAGTAGCACAGCATTTCAGAAAAGGAACATCATACCAACAGTAAAATATGGTGGTGGTAGTGTGATAGTCTGAGACTATTTTTCTGCTTCAGGACCTGGAATACTTGCTGTGCTAAACGGAACCATGAATTCTGCTTTCTATCAAAAAATCCTGAAGGAGAATGTCCGGCCATTTGTTCGTGACCTCAAGCTGAAGCGTGTTTGGGTTCTGCAGCAGGACAATGATCCAAAACACACCAGCAAGTCCACATCTTAATGGCTTAAGAAAAACAAAATTAAGACTTTGGAGTTGCCTAGTCAAAGTCCTGACCTGAATCCGATTGAGATGCTGTGGCATGACCTTAAAAAAGGTGGTTCATGCTCATAAATCCCTCCGATGTTGCTGAATTACAACAATTCTGCAAAAATGAGTGGGCCAAAGTTCCTCCACAGTGCTGTAAAAGTCTCATTGCCAGTTATCACAAATGCTTGACTGCAGTTGTTGCTGCTAAGAGTGGCCCAACCAGTTATTAGGTTTAGGGGGCAATCATTTTTTTTTTTTTTTTTTTCACACAGGGTCATGTAAGTTTGGATTTTTTTCAAGACCTTCATTTAAAAAACTGCATTTTTTGTTTTATTGTGTTATCTTTGTCTAATCTTTAAATTTGTTTGATAATCTGAAACATTTAAGTTTGACAAACATTCAAAAAAATGAGAAATCAGGAATACTTTTTTCACATCATTGATACTGTTTTACAAAGTTTGTTATAAATTACTTGTTGGTTAAATGAAAGCAATTTGATTTCATTTCATGGTTAAAATGTGCTCATTTAAGAAGTAAATTTATGATGAAGTTCATTTAATGAAAAAAAATGCTCGTATTTGAGACAATTCATTACAAAGACATTGTCTAATTAAAATGTTATGGCAAATTGTATTTCATGATAAAAGTATATACAAAATGTTTAAATTAAAAGGTTTCCAATTTTTTTTTTGGTAACTCATATGTAAAGCAAACTAAGATCGTTAGTTTTGAATGTATAGACTGAATTTAACAAATTGATGAGTATTCATATTTGAACAGAGAGACATATTATTCGCTGTTTGCATTGTTTGTGTAGTCTGTTTTTTTTTTTTTTTTCTTTTGATACCCCCTGAGAGAACCTGAATTCTGAGATGGCGAGCCCAACACAATGAGCTTGTGGACAGTTGTGGATGCGGTCTGGCCAGCCATAGGACCTACCCACACGAGGACACCAGATCATCTGATTCCCCATTCACTCGACAACAGATAAGCCCTGAACAGACTACAACACTTGCCCCATAGTTATAGTTGTAGGAATTCCCACACAGAGAACATTCCCCCCAAACACAGAACCCCAGAAAGAACTGTTATGTGCAGAACTGAACCCTTTCCATGGTTCCTTGGTTAAGGGAATAATTGTGTTTCCCACACTTATAGTCAAGGATTGTGAACTCATTTTGGTTTTCTTTGACTTTTTTTTTAGGGAGCTCATTTTTTTTACTTTATTTATGAAATTGCAGCACTGTGCACATGTCAAAAAGATTGGTAAGATGTGGATATTGATTTTGTTGTTTTTGTTTGTTTTGTCCATGTAATTGTTGTAAATTAAATTGTTAACTGTTCAACCTTTAGCAACTTTCTGCGAGTTACTACAGTGACTGCTAACTGAACCTAGAGAGACATCAGTGCTTCTAAAGGTGGGGCCGGCTAGGAACTACAGGCGGTGATACACTGACATCCCTCCAAAACAGATGAAAAGACAAGAAGGAAACTGGTCAGTGAGGCTGCCAAAAGGCCAACAGCCACTTTGAAGGAGCTGCAAGAACTTTTGGCAAATACTGGCTGTTAAGAACATGTGACAACAATCTCCCTTCTAGGTTGGAAAGACGGAAGCCTTATCTTATGAAGAAAAATCCGGCTACAGTTTGCAAAAACACATTTGAAATCTCTCAAACGTATGTGGGAAAATGTGTTATGGTCTGATGAAACCAAGGTTGAACGTTTTGGCCATGAGTCCAAAAGGTATATTTGGCGCAAACACAACACTGCTCATCACCAAAAGAACACCATACCTACAGTGAAACACAGTGGGGGCAGCATCATGCTTTTGGTCTGCTTTTCTCAGCTTGATCTGGGGCCTTAGTCAAGGTGGAGGGAATTATAAACAGTTTCAAATACCAGTCAGTGTTTGCACAAAACCTTCTGGCTTCTTCTAGAAAGCTGAAGATGAAGAGGAAATTCATCTTTTAGCACAACAATGACCCAAAGCACACATCCGAATTAACAAAAAAATGGCTTCACAAGAAGAAGATTAAGGATTTGGAATTACCCAGCAAGAGTCCAGACCTGAATATGATCAAACATCTGTGGGGTGGTGTGAAGATGGCTATGCACAGGAGATGCCCTTGACAATATGACAGATTTGGAGCGTTTTTGCAAAGAAGAGTAGGAAAATATTGACACATCAAGATGTGCAACACTTGTGGACTCCTACCTAAAAAGACTGAGTGCTGCAATTAAAGCCAAAGGTGCTGCAACAAAAGTATCAGTTTGAGGGTCTGCATATTTATGCAAACAGGTATTGTAAGTTTTTATATTTTCCCCCCCTTAGTTTGTTATTCAATTGGATTTTACAGGTTTTGGGTCACATTAATGGAGGAAAAAGTTTTAAATGATTTATCTGTGTCTCATTTTATTACATCACGTTATTACATCACAAAAATCTGGCATTTGAACAGGGGTGTGTAGACTTTTTTTATATCCACTGTACAAGACATGTCAAAAGCTAAATCACTATTATGTGTCATGTCTATGTTTTTCTACCTGTAAAATTCAGTTAATATCCCTTGAAAAAGGCAAGTTTAAATGGGCTGTTTTTTTTTTTTTTTGATGCCACTATAACAGGTGAACCAATCAGGACTAAGCACTGGGTATGGCCTTGGAGTAAGAGGGCAATGTTGAGGAGTCAGCTTTGACAGGAGGGCCAGTCAACATGGGATGTGGGTGGGGACTAATTAGATTATTCATAGATCCTGGAATTTGAAAAAGGAGGAAAAGAAAAAGATTTTCACAAGCAACTGAAAGACCGTTAAAGTTTTGTTGTTTGTTTTTTTTGTGTGTGTGTGGAAAAAAGGGCATAAGATACGATTTAAACAATGTAAATTTGTTTTTAAGGGGTTTTATATCCTTAGTTTTTTGCTTTTCTTATTTCAGACATGGAAGAAAAGAAGATGTTTTGACCTTTACATGTTCTGACTGGGGTCTACAATCTTCCTCAGAAGACTGCCGATCCCAGTCTCCCAACTACACATACAAAACGAGCAATAAGTAAGATAATAGTAAGAGCAATAATGCTTCACATATCTACAGCATCATCCATAACACATTCCCCACCCTGTCATAGAATGCTGTAGGTTTTTACACATTTATTAACAAGACGACAAACTCCCAGTTAACACTACACATACGAATAAGACACAAACGAAGGCACTGGAGGAGAGCGGGACTCAATGTTGACAGGGGGGCAGAAGCCTGGAGATGCCACGGAAAAGAAAGAGAACCAGCCAGAGCACACCCGAAGAGACGTGGGGCTCACAGCTGGAAATTAAAAGGAAAAACTAACATGGGCGGAGCTCTCCCATTCTCAACATCAATACCAATTACACTCTGAGCTAGACTGCACTTCAGAGGATAGAATCAGTAGGACAAGACAATGGGGAACTTGACAGGTGTGGGTACAAGAACGAGGAAATAATCACAAGTGACGGCTGTGCACACCGTGAAATCGAGTTTGACAGCCAGAAGCTGCACAGTACTGTCAAAATAAAAGAACCAACCACACACAAAATAATAATACAAGGGAACGATGACACAACACCAAAAGATGTAAATAATATCATAATTGACACACAATAAATAGTCAGAACTGACGGCAGAACTAAGAACACAAACACTAAATAAGCAACCAAACAGAAAAAGGACAAAACTGAAATTGGAGACTGGGCACAGCCCCCACCTGTGCCCAGTATGATGACACAGCCCAAACAAATTTGATTAGAATTTACATTCAACTAAAGCTACAGTCATAAATACCCTTTCAAATGGCTGTGAACACCGTAAAAACAATTTTTGGACCATTTCGTATGGCCTTCTTAAGGCAGCTGTAGGAGAATCCAGCATTCGTAGACCTTTCATAAGTTTGTGGCCTGGTCGATGGTTGTGTCCAAGATTTATACAAATGCCCCATGAAAACCCCTTATCATAGGGTGACCATACGAATGCCATAGGCACAACATAAGAACTATGCAACATGTATGCATGCAACATTTGTGCCAACAAAATGTTTCAAAAGCCATAAGACCTTTCTACCAATGACTTGAGAGTGCCATGAGTTGCACAAAAATTTTTGTAGGTTGGCAGTAGTATGCCGTAGGAAGATCCTGAGGCACCCTGACAAAGAATGTAAGAACTCCAGGGCCATCGTACAATAGAAAAGCACCTCATTTCTCAAGAATGCCTCAAGTTGCTCTTGCAAATTGAATGACAGCTTTAAGAAACTATGCCACATTCCACGAATCTCTGTGAACTCCAGAATTTGTTGTAACTGGGAGAGTCTTACAAACCCATTGTTCGAAAGAATCTGTGTGACTGCAGCTTTAACTCATCAAGTTCTGATTATTCAAAATTGGTGAGATTACATTGTAACCTCACATGTCCTTTAACAAGAATCAGAGGTACAATTGCTAGTTGTGGTGGAAGCCCCCCACTGGTGGTATATCTGTGTAATTTGAATATTGTTATTTTTAATGAACATCTCTGCCTTTAGCAAACCTTGAGACAGGTATGGATTGGTAAGAGCTATTCTTATACATTGCCAGTCAGTTGCATCACTACCCCTCCTTTCTCTTTTCCTTTCTCTGCTGGTTTGTTGGTCTGCCTTTAATGCAAACAAACACACATGGGTACACACACACACACACACACACACATATAATTGTCCTTACTGAAGACCACAGTGTAATAACAGAGGTGACATGGTTGACTTGTTCCTAGCAATTACCCTCAGTCTCATTATTGGCAGGTAGGGGAATTGTATAGACAGTCTTTGTGCGTGTGTGTGTGTGTGTGTGTGTGTGTGTGCTATAGTGGGAAAACATACTCACTGAATCCAATTATAGATTAGCATTTGCTTACTTATATGTGCGTGTTGAGAGATATACCTAAGGAGGCTAATAGTAATTAGCAGCAATATTGACATTAACCAATTAACTAACATGCGGTGAAGAGTACTAAGCACCAGAGCAATAAGCACAGGAGCTAGTTATGTGTTCAAGGCCAAGCTAGCAGAGCAGCTAACACATATATCTGAAGCACAAACAAAGGATAACAGGGAGAACTTATATGCAAAAAAGAAATGAGGCTTGTTCATTAAAGATTTCTCCTGACCCACTTTCAGTTAATGTGGATGGCTGCAATCGCACATTTATAACTAGCGTCACTCAGAGAGTGCACACGTCCACCAAGGCTCCCTCCCTCCCTCCCTCCCTTCCTTTGTCTGTCCATACCTCAATCTGTTTGTACTTTTCAAGATAGGGCCTTGGCAGAGGTATGCACTCACGGATCATCTCCAACATCTAATGAGTTCATCTTTGGGCCAAGGGCCACCTCTGGTGAAAAATGTCATCCAAATCCATGTAGGAGTTTTTGCATGAACCTGCTAACAGGCAGAAAAACACCAGCAAAAACAATATGACTACATTATATCACTACATTATATAGCAAGAATGTCATAATTGTATTGACCATACACTGGGGCTGGGCAATTCTGTCTTAAAACAGCATCATAATTTACTGACCCTTTAAGGTCAGATTTTTTTTTTCCTCTTCTCTTCTCTCTTACAGTTTACTGACAAGTCTTGTAATAATTATTAAACAATGTTACATAACAGTGTGGTATCATATCACGTGCATAGTAAACAGGCATTATAGAACAGGACTATTGTGATTTCACATACACAAAAATTAAACATTGTCCAGTGCTGAAGCTAGTGTCTTAACATACTGTGTGGGTCATGTGGCTCGTGACATCCTAGCTTGTCTCTTAGTGCATGCCTGCACAGTTACATCCATGCTGAGTTACGTGCATGCGTACTCCTCACCCCATCTTAAACTGCACACTTTGCTCACTTTTTCTTGGCACCTTCTGATGCAATAAATATAAAGAGTAAATTATCACATACTATGTGAATGGAGACCACGTGTTTTCGTTACAGCCGTTTCACTTTTTTTTTGCAGTGTTTGGTGCTTCCAAACAGCACGAAGAGTGGGCTGCTTCCAGGGTGAGGCAGTATGTGGCCGTGCACCCAACTCTGTGGCCATGTTTTAATGGGGAAGTACATGAAAAGTGGAATATTAATATAATATATATCAAAAAAATCCTGCATCTATACAGTGATATTGATAAGCACCAAAACTTAACTGTTTGTTCCTTGTCTCATTTCCTACATTCCCTCAAATTTTCAATGCCAACAAAAATATAACCTCCTTAGCACAGGAAATAATAGGTCACATGATAATTTACAGCTTTGAAGAGTTTCTCTTTTACAGTGTTATGTCCGCAGCGTAAATGTACAGCGAACAAATGAATTGTTACAAGCCCAATGTGTACCATTAAGAAAGTGAAGGCCACCGTTTTAGAGGATCACCACATAACAATTCATCAAGGAGCCCAAGATGTCTCTCAGGCTCTTTTGGCCATGTGCTAAGAAAACCAAGAGGACTTCTTTTAGGAATTATCACACAGGAACAAACATGGGTCCATCACTATGATCCAAAGACCAAAGTCGATCTGAAGCAATGGAAGCATTGTGACTCATCACCTCTGAAGAAGGCATTTGTTCAAGTCTTCATGTGCAAGGTCATGCTCACAGTCTTTTGGGGCCAGCGTGAAGTATTGATGATGGATTTCCTGGCAAAGGGTACCACAATTACTACCACTTACTACAGTGCACTACTGCAGAAATTGCAGAAGGCCATCAAAACTGAATGGTGTGACATGCTGACAAAAGGTGTCTGCCTCCTGCAATAAAAAAGCCCCAGTTCACAACTGCATAGAAGGAAGCACAGTCCTGCAGCTGTAACATCCTTTCTCACCCCCTTACTCACCAGACGTCGCAACATCTGACTTCACCTGTTTCCAACCATGAAGTCATTGTTGAAGGGCAAGCACTTCCAAGAAGATGAAATACTGATTTCAAGCAGTGACAGCAGTATGTTTCCCTTTTGTTCTGAATAAAGACACACTTCTGAAGAAGGCTGCAGTGAACAGTCGAAACATTTAAAGAAGGTATAAACATCTCCTTTCTATTTTTGTCTTTAATAAGAACAAAATGTAAATAACTAGAAGAAGACAAAATGAACCTGCTTGAGCTACAGCAGTATCCATCCATCTTCTTCCGCTTAATCCTTTACGGGTCGCGGGGGGGCTGGAGCCTATCCCAGCATCTTTGGGCGAGAGGCAGGGTGCACCCTGGACAGATCACCAGTCCATCGCATGTTGTTTTTAATTTTTTTTTGTTTTTTATTTGTATTCTGTCCTGTACAGCAGCAGAACAAATGTCTGCTTCCCTTATTGTACCAAACATATTTATTTATGTATTTATTTGACCTTTGTTTTACCAGGTAAAATGTTTGAGAACCAATTCTCATTTACAAATATGACCTTTGTCAAAAGCAGCTCTGCTCATATTTGATATATACTGAATACAAACAGTATTTATAGACTCCTCTTGCATGTAATAACTTTAATACTTTATTTAAATTGTTTTACTTATGATGGATGTCATGGACTGGGCTGGACCTGCCAGCCCAGCTCCTTGCCACGGTGAATGTTTGCCCTCAGGAGGGTGTTTTTCCCCTTACCTTTCTCTAGGCTCCTCCTGGGGCTCAGCTGTAACAGGTCAGCCAATCCCCTCTCTCCTGCCAGTTCTTACCAGCTGTTATTTTCTCCGCTGTGTACACACACACACACACACACACACACACACACACACACACACACACACACACACACACACACACACACAAGCACGCACACACACATGCACACACTCACTCACTGGTGCAGACGTCCAACCACACAGGTGTCTCCATTCACGCTCAGTTCCGTCTGCCTTGGAACTTTTTTTCCCCGTGTTTGACTCACCTGTCTTATTGAGCGTCCTAGAGACTTCATTTTACATCTTTGGCTCACTATGTTTGGACAGTTATATTTTGTTCTGTACAATAAAGCATGCACAACGTATTTCTGCAAGTGGGTTTCATTCCTTCTGCCTTAAAGAGGCAGAATACATATGACATAATCACCCGACCAGCAGAAACCCAGTGGAAGCACTGTGAGTGTGTTTTTCTTTTTCATTCTTTTGTGTCTTTAGTCCAGCTACTCTCCCAGCATGAACTTCACTATTTTTGGACTCAATCCGGAGGAGTGTGTAGTGGCTGAGTGTGCAGTAATTTTCACTTCTTGGGCTCATGCTGACCACTCGCTGGAGGAACATTTTTATTTGCTTGACATAGCTGTCAGGGTGATGCAGACGTGCCCCAGCCTTTGGAAATGCTTGGAGTTTGTGCCACTGCTCCCCCAGATCTGCCAGACTCGACAGCGCTGTGAGGAAGCGTTACGGGGGTCCTCAGCAGCACCCGCCTGGCAGCCAAAGAAGCACTCCTAGAGGCGGAATGCTCAGCGCACGCTTCCCAGACCGGTGTCCTCTTCTGCTCGTCTGATGCATCGTCCTACTTCCGGGGGGACGGAGCAGGACACCGAGACAGCGGCTGACGTCGTCGCCATCCAGGAACTCAGGCAAGTGTTACTACAATCACTCGCTCTTTCGCCTGATGTAGTATGCCAGATTCCTGTGGAGGAGCTCCAGGTTTTGCTTTCCACTGGGGCTCCCCCGTCAGCTGCTGTCACCTCTCCTCTGTCCCTTGTCTCTGTTGCCCCCGAATTCTCGCTGGTCCCGAGAGGATGTAGCCAGATGCCGGAGGAGCCAAGGGAGAGAGAGGAGCCTCAACCACGGCGTAAGAATTACCCCTCCTCGTGACGTCCGAAGAAACCCTCCTCTGTATCAAAGGCCATGGATTTGATATCAACCCCGGTTTTCCTTGCGGTAGAGCCAATTTCCGTGCCACCTGTTCCGTCAACCGTTGCCTTCTCAGCCCTGACCACAACCCACGCCGCCGGAACGTCTTCCCTTGCCACCATGAGATCAGCCGGGGGTTCCCGAGACTTTCCCACGCCTACACCGCCAGAACCGGGTCCTCTTCTATTCTCTGAGGGGCCCGTTACTGTCGTCGACGCAGGGGAGGATGGTAGCTCACTGCTGGCAGCAGTTTCCACCAAGATCCGGGAGATCAGGCAAATGTGTTTACATTCTATCTCCATGAATAATGATGAATTTTGTCTGTCTCCCGGGGAAGAGCCTCAGGTTAGCAGTCACCTGAGCGCTCTCTCCCTGCTGCCACTGCCCAAGATTAACTGATCCCCTCCGTGTCTCCTCCCCATTTTTCCGAGTGCTCGCTGGGGCCAAGCCACCGGATCGTGGAGGAGCTTGTGGCCCTGGGTGATCAAGAACAAGGGTCAACACAAAGTGGACCCCCAGTCGTCACGCCAGAGAAGCAGCCTGTGTGGGGTGATTCCACTAGGGGCTTCGGGACTGCCACCAACACCATTATGCCTGCTGTGGAGGCCGCTGCAGCAGGGTCTGCACCTGAGCTGGACCATCCAGAGGCAGGGCCCGAGACAGCGGTATCAAGTTCAGCGGAGTCCTGGACAGCAGTGGAGCTCGAGCTCAGGCAAGTGCTCTATTTTGTTTCCCTTTTGTCTATACTTGAGCATTCTTGCCTGGCTCTTGGTGAGGACAGCCGGGTGTAGCCACTAGCTGCACCTGGGCTTGCCTCGCCAGGCTCCGCCGCTGCCGGGGACCCTGACCCTCTACTTCTCTTTCTTGTCTCCAAGCCTGCGTCCAGGGTCACCGGAAAGGATCTGCTGCTGTCGGATTCCGCCATGGGTGCAGCTATGTCTGAGACTGGGACTGCCGCAGGTGTAGCTATGTCCAAGACTGGGTCTGCCGTGGGTGCAGCTGTCCCCTAGCCCGGGGCCACGGGGGGCAGAGGGGCTTCACCCTTGTCGCTGTCTATTGACGTCGGGGCTCCCCTTCTCTGGTCTCCCCTTACTACCTTGGGCCTTCCCGTGGGCAAGCCGCCTCCTGGGCCTTCTCTCCTGAGCTGGTGGCTCTCAGACTCAGGCTGTCCACCCAGTGAACTGTGCCATGGATGTTGGTGGCCCAGTTTCCCTGGCCATCCACCTGAACTGCCCGCCCGGGTGGCCTGCTTGATCCTGGATGTGGTCGGGTCACTTGACCAGCCTCCTTTCATCTCCCCTGGAGCCTGGGATTTTGGTCAGCCCCCTGAACTATGGGACTCTGGGGGGTTTCGGGAGTGCTGTTCTGGGTGTTGTGATGTATGTACGCTGGGTTTGCCTGTTCTACCTTGTTGTGTTCCCACCTGACCTGGTTCCCCCACCTCCCACCCTGGTTAGTTGTTATAGTGTCATGGGGGGGGGGGGGGTCTCCTTGTGTTGTTGTGTTTCCTTTTCTGATGGTATACTGGGGTGTCTGGATTCCACCCCTTGTGGAAGGGGGACTCTGTCATGGACTGGGCTGGACCTGCCAGCCCAGCTCCTTGCCAGGGTGAATGTTTGCCCTCAGGAGGGTGTTCTTCCCCTTACCTTTCTCTAGGCTCCTCCTTGGAGGCTCTGGGCTCTGCTCAGCTGTGACAGCTCAGCCACGCACCTCTCTCCTGTCAGTTCTTACCAGCTGTTATTTTCTCAGCTGTGTACACACACACACACACACACACACACACACACACACACACACACACACACACACACACACACACACACACACACACACTCACCCACTGGTGCAGACGTCCATCCACACAGGTATTTCCACTCACGCTCTTCCACACTCTCTCTCCTCTCTTCACACCGGCATACACTCTGCTTGTTAGTGTGCTGTATTTAAGATCTCAGTTCGCCATTGTGTATTGTCGGGTGATTGAGGTGAATTTCGGAGTAGTCTTCATCTGTCTATTTCCCCTTCGTCCTCTCCAGCCTGTGGATTTCACGGATTAACTCAGACAGCTCCAGCTTCGTGAGTACAAACTGTTTCGCCCCGCTGTCTGTTTTTCCAGATGGCAATTTTCCGGGCAACTCCTCTGTTCCTCCGTTGCAGTTCCGTCTGCCTTGGAACTTTTTTTTTCCCCTTGTTTGACTCACCTGTCTTATTGAGCGTCCTAGATACTTCCCTGTACTCCTTTGGCTCACTATGTTTGGACAGTTATATTTTGTTCTGCACAATAAAGCACACACAACATATTTCTGCTAGTGGGTCTCATTCCTTCTGCCTTAAACATGCAGAATACATACGACAATGGATCTAAAAGGGGGACTGGGGGAGGAAATCGAAAGATATGAAGTGGTTGGAAGGGGTGGGAGATGGGGAGGGGAAGAGAAATAAAGAAATACAAGCAGGAAAAACACTTCTGAGATCTCAACACAGGCCTGATATTTGCCCCTGTAAAAGAACAGAGAGACGTGTGTGTGTGTGTGTGCATGTGTGTGTGCACAAGTGTACACGAGAGAGTGTGTTCATGTGTGTAGCTTGCAAGGAAATGTACAAAAAAAAAAAGAAAAAAGAGGGTAGCAGGGCCAAAGCAACTTTCCCCCCAGAGGTGTAAGCAAGCAAGACAGTTCCCCCAACTCCCAGGAAACCTGCATCACCTGCAGAACACCAGTCCCCACGACAGCCAGGCACACACCCCAGGAGAGAGGGCCAGCGGAGGCCGGGCAACTTGGCAGGTGGAGTGACATACTCCAGTCCCGGGCCAGCTGGCTGGCCCCTCCCACTCACTCACTCTCATTTTGTTTCATCCATCAATCCATCCATCCATCCATCCATACATACATACATACATCTTCTACTGCTTAATCCTTTACATGTCGTGGCGGGGCGGGGGGGGGGGGGGGCTGGAGCCTATCCCAGCGTCTTTGGGAGAGAGGCAGGGTACACCCTAGACAGATCGCCAGTCCATTGCAGGGCCAACACAGAGAGACAGACAACCATTCTATTTTGTTTTACTCAGATACATTTTGTTAAACTAGAAAAGCACTCGGAAAGCACAGACCTCTGCCAAGCGCCACAGTTCCCCCCATACAGTGTTTGTGTGTACGTTTTCAGATTCCTTGAGCATGAAAACATATGACTAGCAATTGGATTCACAATGATTATTTGTTTATTTGACAGGGACAGTGCAATGAACATAGACAGTTAATCAGTGACAATCAATCTGATAGATAAGCCTTTATTAGTCCCACAACTAATAAAGTGATAGGATAAGTGACTAATCCTATCAACTAATAGTGATAGGATTAGTGGTTCAGTAGCAAAAGCATTGCCTCCTTGGCGGAGGTAATAAACTGAAGTGCTGCTGTTGTGTCCATCTCCTCCACTGACGGATGCAGATTGGGTAGACAGGTTGCCGTGGGTTTTATATTATATTATATTGGGGTTGCGCTCGGCGGCAAAAGAGAATTTAGAAGCTTCCCCGGCAGAGAGCTCGTTTTTGCGCAGCCCCTATGGCTGGCCAGTGAATTTGTGCCAAATGCGCAGCGCCTATGGCTGGCCGGGGAATTTCTGCCAAATAATCCGGCGGCGGACAGCTGCCCGTGTCAGGTTTTGCAGCTGCGCGCAAACACAGGCACGCTGGCGGGCCCAGGCCACCAGTGTTTTCCGCGTGCTTTTGTGCCTAAGACGTTGAGGAACGCGGAGTTTGTGTTGGTCAGACACGACGACCAGCGCCCTCCATTGCACCTGCGCACATGTTGAAAATGGCCGTATGTCACAGTGTGAAAAAAATGCTTTAAAAAATTACTGTATCCAGACGGTGATGTGGATCATACCAAAAATTTAATCAGTTCTTCCTTGTACCATTTCCAACAATGCCTGAAAGTTTCATCGAAATCCGTCCAAAAGTTTTTGAGTTATCTTGCTAACCAACAGACAGACAGACAAACAAACAGACAGACAGACAGACAGACAGACAGACAAACCCCGGCAAAAACATAACCTCCTCCTGGCCTTTTCAGCCTGGCGGTGGTAATAACACCCAATACCATGGGTATTCTGCAGAGGGATAATTTAATAGACTCATTGTATTTATTAATAAGTGCCTCTTATTGTAGCTATCAAGCTGCCTAGACTGAGGAGGTGCAAATGCTACTGATAACGACATTTGTAAAATATCTTGTGACTTTAAACTTTGTTTGAACTGAAATTGTTAACCATGTTAAATACTGAACACTCAATTTTGGGTAGTTTCTGCAGTTCAGGTACCTTATTCTGGACATATCAGGGTATGCATCAGTGCAAGTATCGCAGTATTATTTCCCTTCCTGCACAAATTGGTTCAAAAAATGGTGAAAAGACAGTTTTGCCAACCATCTAGATTTGGCTGAAAAACAGTTTTCTTAAGGTCATTAAGTGTTAACCAACATTCATCATCTCATCCTTTTTGATTGTATGTGGTGCACCTTTATCGGCAACATCCAGCACAGCACCTGGTTTGCCCTGGCAGTCTAACATCTGAGTACTAACCAAGGGAATCCTATTGAGCTTTACAAGACCAGATAGACCAGGGCTGTCTGGGGGCACCTGGAACCCGAGGTGAGCACATCAATAAAAAGAAAAAAAAATGTAGATCATACTTTTATTCAAATAATGATTATTATTTATGCCAAATGTGACACTTTGGTAATGGACCAAGAAGCAGACACGGACAAGTTTGTACGGTGATCTAACTGAATATATTTACAAGGTGAGAGAAGAGGAAAGTAGTGAGTATACAGCTGCAGGTAATAATAGGATTGTTTCTCTTACAGGTGCAGCTGAAAACCACAATGTGATAATCTTTGCAGATTGTTGCTCTTTCTCCTCAGGTTGTGCAGAGTTGGATAAGGTAGGTGATGTGGACAAGGTAGGAGTTTGTCCCAGCTGGGGACTGGGGGAAAGTTAGAGTTCATCATTGCTCGAGACTTATTTGAAGGTCATAATAATCCAAGTTTAGTGAACGGGTTTTTCTGCGGCTAACTGAACTCAGTGGAAGGTCTTGGGGAGAAGATAGGTATTCAAGAATTAAGTTGAGATGAAATGTTTTCTTTATAGAGGTCCAATCTAGGAACAGTGGAGAAGGCACAGGAGAGATCCGAGGTTAGCACACACAGCAGAAGGTGGATGCTTCTCTGGCAAATAGAGTCCAAAGAAAGACAAACTGATCTTTATAGCAGCAGGGAGAGGCAGGTGGTAATCAGCACAGCAGGTCCTGATTAAAAATCAGCATAGATGGCAGAGGAGAGAGAGGCTAAATCTCAATCTCCTCCCTAAACCCTAAAGCCCTGAGCTCTTATAACCTAACCAAGGATTTATGCTGACTCTGGATGTAGTCCGTTGGAGCTGTAGTGCAGATGGCCCCTTGTGTTACTCTCTACCAGCTCGATTTGTCTTTTGCTGCAGCATGGATAAGAACAAGATTTGAAATACAAGATCGTGCAAGAATTATGCAAAATAGTTCAAGATTTCGAGAAAGACCCGAGAGGAATCGATTACAATAACATGATAACACAAGGGAGTGTGATATACCGGCTCTCCACCTGGATTTTTGGGCTGTAAACAAAACGAAAGTAGCCCGTTAATTTTAATTCTATGAAGTGTTTGTACGTTAAGTCAAGTTTTTACCTTCTCTGACACAGTGGTGGAGGAGTAGACCTCAGAAAATAGCGGACAATCCTTAAATTGTTTTTAATGATTAAACAGCTATTAAATGTCACTAGATCTCATGGGATTTCCTTGCAGATTGGATCCAGCATCTGTCAAAAATAGACTCAATGCATTTCATAAATGAACTGAATTTGATGATACAGATTTCTTCTTCTGTTTAGATTTGATTGGCGGTTGTCAACCAGCTTACAGATGCATTACCACCACAGTTTATTCCACAGTGGTCCGGACCAGGTGCAGATTAGAAAATTGAGGAGAATGGGAACTGTTTGCTGTGGCGGCCGGGTCACAGCCGTAACGTACTGCATCCGGAGTCAGTGTAAATCCAGGGTTAGTCTGCAGCCATCAGTAGTGCTGAGCGTGCGAGTCTGTGAGGGGATGAAGTGGAAGTGAAGAAGAAAGGTAAATATACTGAGTGTTCAAGAAACCAAACAGAAGGGATGAAAGGCTAGGAGCACTGGAGGTGGATTTAAACTTTTCTAGCATGGTGTAGATAGGAAGAGAAATGGAGTAGGAGTCATCTTGAAGAAAAAGTATGTGAAGAGTGTTCAGGGGTAAAGATGGAGTCAGACAGAATCATGAGTTTTAAGCTAGAAGTCAAAGGTGTGATGTTAAATGTTGTCAGTGAGTATGCCCCACAAGTTGGATGTCAGATAGAAGAGAAAGGAATTCTGGAGTAAGTTGGATGAAGTGGTAGAGAGTGTTCTCAGGGGGGAAAGAGTGGTTATTGGAGTGGACTTTAATGGATATGTAGGTGAAGGGAACAGAGGTTATGAGGAGGTCCTGGGTAGGTATGGTCTTAAGGAGAGAAATGTGGAAGGACAGATAGTTGTGGATTTTGCTTAAAGGATGAAAATGGCTGTGGTGAACACATACTTCAAGAAGAGAGAAACATAGGGTGACTTAAATGAGTGAAGGAAGGTGCACAAAGGTGGACTACATCTTATGCAGAAGGAGAAATCTGAAAGTTATAGGAGATTGCAAGGTGGTGACAGGGGAGAATGTAGCGAGACAGCATCGGATGGCAGTCCGTAGGATGACTTTGGAAAGCAAGAAGAGGAAAACAGTCAAGGCAGAACCAAAGATTAATTTGGGGAAGTTGACGAAGGAAGAAGGTTGAACAGAGTTCAGGAAGGAGTTGATACAGGCTCTGGGTGGTAAGGAAGTGTGCTGTCCTCACAGCACGTTTCTCTGTGCTGCTAGACAGCCAGCAAACCATTAAAGAAAACTTTGCACACAAGGTTTGCTTTTCTTGTCTTTATAAAGTTTTCTTGCATGCGTGTGCAGCATGGCGCGGTAACTGAAACATACAGAACAATGCAATTACTATCTACATATTAACATGCAGTATGCTAACACAAAGAGCTAATACACGTAAATAACTAACAGAAACATCATTGCTTTAACAAAACTCATTCACGTACTACTTTAGAACATCAGCAATCTCTATCAAGTGCTTGTACATAAAAATACTCACAAAGACAAAAATTTCCCAAGACTCAAACGAAGAAGAACAACACAGCGTACTCAATGAACTTTTTAACTTAATTTCTGTGTGGCTAGCTGACTGTAGCCGAGGGAAAAAACACATCAAAGATCATCTATATACGGAAGAGCACACACTCTGCAGTAACAAAAAACAATCCTTTAAGGAAAAGATGTCTCACTTCGATAACTTTTTAAACACAGGATTTTGACAATTTTATCACTCATTTTAACTTATTTATTCCTTTTAACCAATTTATTAACTTTATAAATTTATCAATGTCTTTTACCCAAAGACATGACACTCCCCGCTTGATATAATCACATTATATCATCACAAACACCAAACACAATAAAACATTTCCAGTGTTACATGACATCAAAAATACAGTATCACTCAGTCTTTGAAAGTAAAACTATGACCTCTGAGATGGGTCTCAGGAATACTTTTGCAGTCCCTTCTTTTACGATCCGCACTTCCACTTTGCGGACCATTTTGTCACTGCTGGGCAAAGTTTTTACAACAAGTCCCATGGGCCATTCATTTCTGTTTACTTGTATGTCCTTCAACAGAACAACGTCTCCTTCTTTGACATTTGGTTTGCTGTCATTCCATTTTGTGCGTTTCTGCAAGGTAGACAAATATTCTCCTTTCCACCTCTTCCAAACCGTATCTGTAAGATGCTGTACTTGTTTCCACTGTTTTCCAAACAACTGTCCTGAGGAGAAGTTTCCGGAAGGGGCAGAAACCGTGCTTGACTTTTGCGTGAGTAACATCGCTGGAGTGAATATTGCTGGACAGTCTGGGTCAGCAGATAATGGAACAAGAGGCCTTGCGTTTATAATAGCCATTACCTCGGCCATGAATGTGCTTAAAACCTCGTGAGTGAGACATGTCTGAGTGTTTTTTAACAACATTGCATCTAGGATACACCTTGCCACCCCTATGAGATGTTCCCAGGACCCTCCCATATGTGATGTGTGTGGAGGGTTAAATGTCCATGAGCACCTTTTGTCCCAGAGGTACTTTCCCACTGCTGTGTCGTCAGTGTCTAAACCCAGTTCCTTACAAGCTCCTACAAAATTAGTGCCTCTATCTGAGCGCAAGAGCTTAGCTGGGCCACGAACAGAGAAAAACCTTCTTAATGCATTTATAAAACTATCTGTGGACATGGTTTCAATCATTTCGATGTGTACAGCCCTAGTTGACATGCATGTAAAGAGGACATGCCCATCTTTTGCTCTGAGCACTATCCCCTCTAGTACGATGCGTAACAATAGTCCATGGCCCAAACACATCCAAGCTCACAGTAGTAAAGGGAGGTTCAGGATTTACATGGTCTGCAGGCAAGTCTGCCATTTTCTGGGCTTGCAGTTTGCCTCGGAGTTTATGGCAAGTAACACAATTATATATGATAGAAGACACAAGTCGTTTACCTCCAACTATCCAGAAACCAGCACCACGGACAGCTCCTTCAGTAATGTGTCTTCCCTGATGAGCTGAGCATTCATGGAAGTGTCTTACAAGAAGTGTGGCAACATGGCTGGCAGAAGGGATGATCAGAGGGTGCTTTTCATTGTCTGTGAGATCGGCAGAGGAGAGACGTCCACCAGCTCATAGTAGTCCATCTTTGTCTACAATTGGATTGAGCTTCTTGAGTGTGTCATTTTTGGAGTTTACCTGTTTTCCCTCTTTTATCTTTTCGAATGTCTCTTTGTATGCTTCCTGCTGGACTGAGTGAATGATAACATTCTCGGCTAGAGTGAGTTCTTTCATGTTTGTACATTCTTTGAGACTTTCCCATCCTTTCTGTCCACTGGACTTTTGTTTGAAAGATGCAGTAACATGAATAAGTTTGGCTACTGCCCTGCATAGCGTCGTCCAGCTTAAAAATCTTTTAAACCGCTCAGAGCTCAACTGTGACACTGATACTGCTGTTAACAGTTTTTTTTACTTCTGGACGTATTTCTTTGTCCTCTTCAGGTTCCACTAGTGCATACAGATTGTCTTTGTGTGACTTATCAGGATAGTCTGTATACAAAAAGTTTGGGCCTGTGAACCATTTACTGTTTTTGAGTTCGGCGGCTGCAACAGGTCTAGTTGCCTGGTCAGCTGGATTTAGCTCAGTTGCAACATAATGCCATTGGTCAGGTTGTGTGGATAGCCTAATGCGTGCAACACGGTTGGCTACATACATGTAGAATCTTTTGGAGGTATTGTGTATGTACCCCAACACAATACGACTGTCAGTGAAAAACTTCACATTGTCTATTTTTATGTCTAACTCGCCTGTGATTAGCTCATACATCTCAACCGCAAGTACAGCAGCACAAAGTTCGAGCCGTAGTACAGTGTGTGCGGGACGAGGGGCAAGTTTAGACTTTCCCATCACAAAACCCACATGGTACTGACCGTCACTGTCTAAAGAGCGCAAGTAAGCTACAGCTCCTATTGCTACAGTAGACGCATCAGAGAAGATATACAGTTCATTACTTTTCATAGTACTTAATGAACCTGGACTGTAGCACCTTTTGATTTGCAGATCTTCCAGGGCTTTTAAAGAGTCTTTCCATGTGACCCACATCTCCTCCTTTTCTGGAGGAAATGGAGCATCCCAGTCTCTCTCTTCAGATGACAGTTCTCTGAGTAGCGCTTTACTCTGCATGATTATGGGAGCAACAAAGCCCAAAGGGTCATACAGGCTATTGACTGTTGACAGCACTCCCCTGCTTGTGAATGGTTTGGTCTCATTGGTTACGAGGTAAGTGAAGCTGTCTGTCTGTAGATTCCAACAAAGTCCCAGACTCCTCTGAACTGGGAGAGGATCTACTCCAAGGTCCAAATCTTTTAAATCCTTTGCACGGTCCTCCACAGGAAACGCTTCCATAACTAGGCTATAGTTGGATGCAACCTTGTGAAGTCTCACATTAGATTCAGCTAACATGTTTTTGGTTCTTGTTAACAGATCAACAGCATTCTCTGGCGTGGCAACTGATGTGAGTCCATCATCGACATAGAACTGTTTCTCAACAAACTGTCTTGCGTCAGTGTCATGTTCTTTCTCACCCTCTTGTGCGGCCCGTCTCATACAGTAAATGGCTACAGCGGGTGACGGGCTGTTACCAAAAACATGAACTTTCATTCTATATTAAACTACACCCTTAGTGATGTCATTATCCTCAAACCACAGATAGCGAAGATAGTCTCTGTGTTCTCCGCACACCTCAAAGCAATAAAACATTTGCTGTACATCTGCTGTCAGGGCTACGGGCTCTTTTCTAAACCTCAATAGCACCCCTATCAAAGAGTTGTTGAGATCAGGTCCACTAAGGAGCACTTGATTTAGCGATATGTCGTCATACTCTGCACTAGAATCAAAAACAACTCGTATTTGATCTGGTTTCTGCGGGGGGTATACACCAAATGTAGGCAGGTACCAGTGTTCTTTACCTTTTGCAGGGGTGGTGCAATTTCAGCTTGATCATTATTTAACATTTTCTGCATGAATTGGATGTAGTGACTCTTCATTTCTGGTTTCCTTTCCAGAGTCTTTTTGAGTGAGTACAGGCGTTTCAGGGCTTGCTCTCTATTGCTTGGGAGTCTCCTTCTTTGGAAGCGGAAGGGCAGAGGAGCAACCCAACTGTTCTCTTTGTTCTGGCTAACTGTATTGTCCATAAGAGTTAGGGAAGTTTTGTCATCTATGGACAGTGCAACTTTATCATCTGATTCAGATCTGTCAAACACAGAGTGACCTAGCTTGTCTGTGTTGTGAGCAAAGTCAATTGTGTCTTTACACCTTATGACTGACTGAGTGTTTTGCTCTGACAGAATGCCATAGTTTTCTTTAACTGTAATGACGTTTGGGCATGGCTCAAAATAAGATGTGCGACCACTGTCTAATGTGTGTGTCTTGTAAACATTCACCTCTGATGCGCTATGAGTCTTTCCTACACACACCTCTCCTACAATAACCCAACCCAAGTCCAGTCTTTGTGCATAAGGAGCGTTATTTGGCCCATTAATCTGCTCGCGTACCTTATGTACCCTGAGGATGTCCCTTCCCAGGAGTAAGAGGATTGGAGCGTGGTGGTCGACAGGTTGGATTTTGTTTGCGATAGGGAGCAGATGGGGATGGTGCTGAGCAATCTCAGGTGAGGGTATTTCAGTTCTGTCGTCCGGCACTGAATCACATTCGATCAAGGGAGGCAGCCGGATATCTGTTTTTCCATCCATGGATTGTATGAAGAAGTTCACAGCTCTCCTGCCTGCAGTTTCAGCTTTGCCAGAGCAGGTTTTTAATGTGTACAGTGCAGGTGTAGCTTTAATGTCAAACAGGCTGAAGAACTCTGTCTTAGCCAGGGACTTATTACTTTGTTCGTCAATTACTGCATACATGTTCATTGCTCTGTCTTTCTGACCTTCTGGATAGGCTTTCACTAAGCAGATCTTAGAGCAAGAGCGTGGGCTATTACTTTGACCACACACCTCTGTGCACTTGGAGATGACTGAAGGAGAGCTCTCCGTTTGCTCTTCACCTTTGTTTTGTTCATCACTTCCTGATGTGGCACTTTTCAAGACAGGAGCAGGACCTGGATGAAGTGCTGATATGTGCTTGGGACTGTTGCACTCACTACACGACTGCCACTTTACAATCTTTTGCGATGTGCTGAACTGAACCACAACACCTATAACAAATGCGATGCTCTTTGAGAAAAGCTTGACGTTCTTCTATAGGTTTATCTCTGAACAGCTTAAATTTTTTGAGTGGATGTGGCTTCTTGTGAATCGGGCACTGCTGATCTGGTTCTTCTACTTTCTTAGTCTCAGAACCACTTTTCTCTGCGACATCTGTTTTGTGTACTGACACAGTGGCTTTGCAATTGTATGGAGTGGGCTTTTCTGAGTGCGTGGAAGCTTGACTGTTACAGCTAGATATAGCAAAGCTTGGATCATTTCTCATTTTAGCTTGTTGCTGAACAAACTGCACCAAAACAAAGAAAGGGGGAAATGACACACTATGAGTCTCTTTGTATTTCATCCCCACAGTTGTCCACTTTTCCTGTAGGTTGAAGGGAAGTTTTTCAACTATTTGTCTTACCCCTCTAGCTGTGTCTCGGTATGCTAGCCCTGGTAGTGCACCATCTTCTTTGGCACACTGTAACTCTAAAAGGAGGTCACCGAGTTCTCTTAACCTGGCATTGTCTTTGTTTGTTAGCCTTGGAAAGTCCTCTACCTTTTTTAAGAGTGCGTCTTCGATGGCCTCTGAGGAGCCATAACACTCCTCAAGGCGCTGCCAGACCATTATCAAACCTGCAGAGGCATTAAGGACATGTACTGCACGGATCCTTTTGGCCTGCTCTGAGGATTTTGGCCCTAACCACTTTGTGAGCAAGTCTAGTTCCTCTCTTGCTGACAGATTTAAGTCTTTAGTTGCACTAACAAATGAGGCTTTCCATGCCCAATAGTTTTCCGGCTTGTCATCGAAATGCAGTAAACCAGTACTGACTAGTTCTTTGCGGATGAGATATTTTGCAAAATCTTGTCCTCCATTAAACTCAGCCGAGTTACTGTTAAGAGGTTGAAAGGTGTGAGCTAGAGGGTTTAACAGGTGGGTGTTTGTCAGACCCTTGGTTACCTTTTGCTCTTGTTTTATGCCTGTATTCATTGGAAGAGGTACATACTGGGTTGTAGTTGTTAGCTGATCAACTGACTGATTGGTGGCTTTTTTTTTTTTTTTTTGGACTTATTTTGTACCCGTAGGTAGATTTGTTTTGCAGTCTGGTGACAAGCCACCAGCTGCCGGTCGCTGCATGCGCAAGCGCCCCTTAACTCCCTAACCTGCATGTTTTGGCATGTGGGAGGAAACCGGAGAAATCCCGGATTAAACCCACGCAAACACGGGGAGAACATGCAAACTCCACACAGATCACTGTTGGCCGGGGGCAGGGATCGAACCCACGATCTCATGATCCCCGCAATCCCCCGGCAGAGGGTAAAACTGTGCTGCCGCGGTGCTAACCACTGTGCCACCGTGCAGCCCACTTGCACTTCTACTGCATTGTCTCTCATTTCAAGGGGCTGCTGTGGCCTCTTGGAAGCTTCTGAAGAGAGTAACTCACATTGTTGTGCAACATATTCGCTGGTGCGCCATACTGTATCAAGAAGCTAAGTTTCAGTAGGGGGCCCTATGCTTCTCTCCCCGCTCTGATTCTCTGCTTCTTCGTAGGCCGCAACTTCTGCTTCAGCTGCTGCTATAATTTTATGACATTTTAGAATGTGGAGGCTAGCATCTAAGTCAGCCTTTTGTTTCATCATATTAGCCTCTTTTTCAGCAAAGGCTAGTTGAGCTTTAGCCGCTTGCACCCTGGCGTAGGCCTTTATGGCTGCAGACCCTGTAGATGATGTGTGAGCACTGCCTGCTGGTAACGCTGGACCTGGTGTTGAATGGCGGTGATGGTGCCTGCATGTCCGACGTTTGGTCTGCGGCGTCTGGCTTCTCCACGTCCACGTCTGGTTGTTGCTCTGCTTCGTTTCGCAGCTCATAGTTTTTCAAATAGTTTTTTCCTGAACGTAAGCTCATGTCTGCTTAATGTTGCTCTGTGTTGCTTGAATCCGCCGAGAAAACATCCCGCCCCGGACGTCTTTAATGTCTTTTTACTGTGCTGTCCTCACAGAACGTTTCTCTGTGCTGCTAGACAGCCAGCGAACCATTAAAGAAAACTTCACACACAAGGCTTGCATTTCTTGTCTTTATAAAGTTTTCTTGCATGCGTGTGTAGCATGGCGCGGTAACTGAAACATACAGAACAATGCAATTACTATCTACATATTAACATGTGGTATGCTAACACAAAGAGCTAATACACATAAATAACTAACAGAAACATCATCGCTTTAACAAAACTCATTCACGTAATACTTTAGAACATCAGCGATCTCTATCAAGTGCTTGTACATAAAAATACTCACAAAGACAAAAATTTCCCAAGACTCAGATGAAGAAGAATAACACAGCGTACTCAATGAACTTTTTAACTTCGTTTCTGTGTGGCTAGCTGACTGTAGCAGAGGGAAAAAACACATCAAAGATCATCTATATCTGGAAGAGCACACACTCTGCAGTAACAAAAAACAAACCTTTAAGGAAAATATGTCTCACTTCGATAACTCGGACTGGAGCTGTCCGAGTAGTCCAAATAAACCACCGAGTGAAACCAATCCTTCAAAGACATGACTTCATACGACGATTAACGACCGTATGTTAAGTGCAATGACCCAGTAATGTGTGACTGGCAAAAAGCTCCTAAAGTACATGCATTGCTGGAGATGGTAGATTGGTCAAACCTGGGCGAGGAGCGGGGAGATGGAGCACGGGAGTGGGAACAGCTGACAGTAATAAGAGAGGGGTTGTGGTCGGACTGGCAGACAGTCAGACACCGCTCGCACCAGCATGAGCCAAAGGGGCTGCCTCACCACTGCCGGCCAGAAAGCAGTGGCTATGATTAAGGCAAAGCACAGAATACATAATATGCACATACCTAGTGGCACCTAAACACACATAGAGATCAGGACCGAGCCGGGGGTAACAAAGCCAGCTCGGCTCCAGACAGAGACTTGGTGGTGGTATGAGGAGGTACAGGAAAGTATTCAAAGGAGGTTAGCAAAGAAAAACTGGGATAGTCAGGGAGAGGAAGAATGTAGGTAGGAGTTTTTTGGAATCTAGGCACATGGCAAAGAGAGAGGTGGGAATGGCAAAGGAAAAGTCATATAGTGAGTTGTATGAGAGGCTGGACACTAAGGAATGTGAAAAGGACTTGTTTCGATTGGTTAAACAGAGAGATCGAGCTGGAATGGATGTAGAGAAAGTTAGGCTGATTAATGACAGAAATGGTAATGTACTAAGAAATGATGAGAGTGTGTTGGTGGATGGAGTACTTTGAAGAGCTAATGAATAAAGAAAATGTGAGAGAGAGAGAGAGAGAGAGAGAGAGAGAGAGAGAGAGAGAGAGAGAGAGAGAGAGAGAGAGAGAGAGAGAGATTTTTGATTTTTAAAAGATCTTTAATAAACACACTTGTCCATCAGTCAATACAATTTCTATATCATGCTATGTTACACAGAAAATTAAACCCCCAAAAAACGCCCAAAAAAAAGCTGTCCATCATGAACTGAACAGAGGACATTCTCCAGGGACCAGAGGGTCCTGAAACCTTCCACATCCCCATTCCCCATAAAAAACTGAAAGTCCAGCCTGATTCTGGCTTTAAGTAGCCTCACAAATAAAATTTTGACATCAACATCATTCTCAACATTTTCAAGTTTTCTTCTCCGGCTTACATAGATAGCCAACTTTGCCTGCCCTAAAACAAAGTTCAGTAGTTGACACTTCTGCTTAAAACGACGATTGTACATAAAACCACAAATGAAAACCTGCTTAGAGAAAACTTCCTTAAAAATATGAAAAAGTTTTGTGAGAAGTTCAAAGAGGCCACTCAGGCGCTGACATTCAATAAAACAATGAAAAACTGTCTCCCTAGAGGAACAAAAAACACACTGATCACTGACACTGCTGTTAATCACAGAAACAAAAGCATTGACAGCTATAATACCATGCAGGACCCTCCACTGTAAGTCTCCATGCCTCTTAGGGAGAGGGGCTTTGTAAAGAGCCCTCCAGGCAGGCCGATGCCCTTTTCCTAGTTTAAAATAGGCTCTCCAAGGAGTGTCCACACAGGTGTTCAATCGGTCCTTGTTGAGTGCCATCACCACCAGTCTGTAGAGTGCCTTACCACTGGCTCCTCCAAAGTCCACACCAGTGGGAGCACAGAATGCCAGTAAGGAGCAAGGAGCGACGTCAAAGTCCATATAGAGCGTGAGAGAGGGAAAGGGGTCAGTGCTTTCTGGCTGCAGCGTGCCATTGCAAAAGTCCAAGAGTAGGGAGTGCTCAAGTCCATGAAGCTCCTGTTTCCAGTGTGCAAGAAGACCATCGATGAAACGATTCGACCTGACACCAAGATGAGCTGCTAAAGCTGAGGCGTTGTTGAGGCCAGGACCAGCCAGTTCCACCACTTGCTTCAGAGTGAGAATGTTCCTGGAACACAGCCTATCAAGGAAGGTCCTTCCAACTCCCGGCAGGACACCAAGGCGACCACCAAAAACCAGCGGCTCCTTCAACAACCAGTAGAGGGAATCGCATGGCCCTCTTTGTTTTTTAAAAAGAGTCCACACTGAAAAGAGACTGCGGTAAAAACTGGGTAAAGACAGTGCATTAGAGTTCTTAAAATCCATTAAAAACACAGGGAGGTCTAGCTCAAGCCCAAGGACTCTCTGTAAAATAACACAGGCCAAAGGCCTCCATACCAGGTCCTGGGGGCCCGTCAGCAGTCTCTGTATGAAAGTCAGTCTAAAAGCAGCACCTCTACTAGCTAAATGAATCACTCCTTGCCCCCCCCTCCTCTTTGGGAAGAAATAACAGGGCTTGAGGAACCCAGTGGAGTCCACCCCCCCAAAAAAAGTCCACCAAAACAGACTGAATTTTGGACAACAAACCAGCAGGGGGGTCCATGCACATGAGGCGGTGCCACAGGGATGAGGAAACAAGATTATTTAAAATGAGCACTCTTCCTCTAAAAGATATTCTTGGCATTAGCCACTTCCACTTGTTTAGTCTCCCGTTAATTTTCTCTATGACCCCATCCCAATTTTTTTGCTCAAACTGCTGATTTCCAATAAAGACACCAAGATACTTAAAACCTCCTTTTTTCCAAATCAACCCACCCGGCAGCGTAAGCTGATTTTCTAGTTTCTCCCCCACCATCAGAGCCTCGCTTTTTCCCCAGTTTATCTTTGCAGAGGAAAGTTGGCCAAAAAGATTGACACTCCTAACCAGAACGTCAATGTCACTCTGCTTGTTTAGCAGAATGACTACATCATCTGCATAGGCCGACAGCTTGAACGTGGTGTCACAGCCAGGAAAAGTAACTCCTGATAGATCCCTTCTCAGGCAGTGAAGCAAAGGCTCTATGGCGAGGGAGTACAGCATCCCTGAGAGAGGGCAGCCCTGCCGAACCCCCCTCTGGACTTTTAAAGGGGCAGACAGGCCCCCATTTATCTTCAGCACACTCTCAATGTCACTGTACAAGACCCGTATCCTGGCTATGAAGCCTGGGCTGAACCCAAAAGCTGTTAAAACTGTCCATAAATATTGGTGTTCAACCCGATCAAACGCCTTTTCCTGGTCAATTGAAATCAAACCAGTTTCTACCGCCAATGAACCAGAGACCTCCAAAATATCCCGAATTAAAGTGACGTTGTCACTAATCAGCCTGCCAGGCACACAGTAAGTCTGGTCTACATGAATGAGCTCGCTCATCACCTTTCTCAGTCTTCGGGCCAGAGCTTTTGAGAGAATCTTGTAGTCTGTGCAGAGCAGAGAGACTGGCCTCCAGTTCTTTAGGCTCTGGAGGTCCCCCTTTTTCGGCAACAGTGTGATGATGGCCCTCCTGCAGGTCGTGGGTAGGGTCCCCCTTTCCAAGCTATCTTGGAGAACCTCCAGCAGGTCTGGACCAAGCAGGGGCCAGAATTCCTTAAAAAAGTCCACAGAGAGACCATCTATGCCTGGTGATTTTCCATTCTGGAGGCTCATTAGCGCCGTATGCAGCTCAGACAGAGACAGTGGAGCATCCAAGCCGGCAACAAGGTCCTCTGAGAGCACTGGAAGACCATCAAGGAAAACCTGGCCCAGTGACGTGTCCTCCCTCCACTCTGCTCTAAACAATTCACTGTAAAAGCTAGCAGCGTGTTTCCTGATCTCTGCTGCTGTGGAGATTGTTCTCCCGTCATCGCCCAACAAGGAGTGAATGAGCTTTCTCTGTCCATTTTTCCCCTCCAGTCCAAAAAAGTACTGGGAGGGCGAGTCCATCAGAGCTACATCCATGTAGCGTGAGCGGACCAGAGCACCCTGTGCGGTGACCCCTAGCAAGCTAGCCAAGGCTGACCTTTTTGACTTGAGAGCCTCTAAGTGCTCCTGTTTTCCTGTAGAACTGAGCAACTCCTCTAGCTCTACCACCTCAGTCTCCAGAACTTTCAAGGATTGGGTCAAGCTACGAGTGACATTTTGAGTGTACTGTTGGCAGAGTTGTTTTATCTGGGCCTTACCAAAATCCCACCACAATTGGAGAGAACTAAAAGAGGGTTTTTGTTCCCTGTGTGACTTCCATACATCATGAAAAACTCCCTTAAAAAACACATCATTTAAAAGTGTATTATTAAAATGCCAAAAAGCACTCTTACACTTTACATTTTCAATGAAAACAGAACAAATCAGCAGGCAGTGATTAGTGAAACCAACAGGACAGATACAACTATTTTTAAAAACACTCATTTGGTGTTTAAAACCATAGAAACGGTCTAACCTAGCCATAGATAAGAGGTTATCTTTAGCATGGCTCCAGGTGTACTGCCTCTGGTCCCCATGATGTGATCTCCACACATCGGCCATTTCATGCGCCTTCACTAGTTCCCTCAGCCTATTGGCAGAAGCAGGGTGAGGTTCCTGATGGTTCCTGTCCAGTCTGTGGTTTAATGTACAGTTAAAATCACCCCCCAGAAATAAAAAACTATTTGGATTACAGGATCTAACCGTATCTGATAGCATATTAAAGACCCTGATCCTTTCTGCTCTCTGGGTTGGCACATACACGTTTATAAGAACCAAGTTTACGTTTTCAAGCTGTACCTTTAGCAAGAGTACATGTCCTTTCACCACCTCTTCTACCTCATAAGAGACAGGCACACAACCCCTAGAGAAAAGTACAGCCACCCCTCCACTATTATTGGATTTGTGGCTAAAAAAAATGCAGCCATCCCACTCTTTTCTCCACTGGCACTCAATGTCTACAGTGCTGTGAGTCTCCTGGACCATCAGCACGTCAAGTGCCTTTAAATTAAAAAGCTTGTATAAAGAGGCCCTTTTTACATCATCCCTGGCCCCGTTTATATTAAGAGTGCCAATTCTAAGGTGGGGCATTAAAAAGGATAAAAATAAGGTACAGTAAAAAAACACACACATAGCATAAAAGGGAAGAAACAAACTAAGAGTCAACATGACTGTTAGTAATTTGTGATTTCAGTTTGACAACCAGTTTCTTTAAACGAAAAATTTCCTGATCAGTAAAAGTCTCATTCCCATCATTCGGTTTCATCAGCTTGCGAGCTGATGCCACAAATAACTCCAGATCTGGAAAGTAATTTTCCACTTTCACAGCTCTGCTCCCCTTAGTCACCTGGAGAAATTGTCTAATTTTAGTAAAACAATAGGAGCTTTGCTCCTCCTGCGTCTGCATCAGTTCAGACTCATCTCCACTTTCGTCAGAAGCGCTCTCATTCAGTAAATCTAAATTCCCTACCCTACTAGATTTAGCAGAGCTCTGCAAGTTTTCCGCACTTTTCCTTTTTTGTGCAGCTTTAAAAGGATCCTCTTCAACAAAACTACATTCCTGCATTTCTTCATGAAACGCAATGTTTGTCATGCAGTGTTTGCTCTGTGTGTCCGCTACAGCCTCAAACCGCTCCTCCCCCGCCTGCAAAGTCTGTTCATTCACGTTCCTTCGTTTAACTGCACTTTTACTTACACCCTCCACCTGTTTACCCCGGGCGACAGGCTCGTCACAATGATCAGAGCTGCCGCCAGACAGAAATTCCCCACCATCACTGTTTGGGGGGACAACTACCGCACCCGCCGCGGCCACCCCAGCAGAGGCGGCCGCGGCCGCCCCAGCACAAGCGGACGCGGACGCGGATGCGGACGCCCCCGCAGAAGTAGAAGCGGACGCGGCCGCGGACGCGGCCGCGGACGCGACCGCCCCAGCAGAAACGGGCGCCGCAGCGGCATCCGCCGCACCACATGTAGCGCTACCCTCCGGACCACCAGAAACAGCGGCGTCACCTTTCTTACCGCCAGTGCTCTTTGTGTTCGCCTTTTCAGGACATGACCTAATAAGATGGCCTTCTGCGCCACACGCAAAACACTTCATGGTTTCAGATGTTGCAAACACCAAGTAGCTAAAGCCATCAATCCTGAAATTAAAAGACGCGTTCAGTTCAGCAGAGCTGTCTTTCAACACCATGAAACACTGCCTCCTATGACATACAACATGCTTCAGCAGGGGTGATTTACTACCCAGAGAGACCATTCTGATAGGGGACACAACCTGGCCAAAACGGGACAACTCTCTAATCAGCTGATCATTTTTAACGAAAGGAGGAGCGTTTGAGATGGTGATCCTCCTAGACGGATTCGCCAGCGGTAAAACGGGAGTAAAAGTGTCACCTATGACCACTCCCTGTGCCACCACCTGATCAGCTTTCCCAGTCGAATCCAGAAAGATCACAATTGCGCTGTTCATCCTCGATGCTGATTTTATGCTGCCATGCCCAACCACCTGTCCTACAGCGAGGCTGGCCTCCTCCACAGAACAGGGAACTGTCGGGAGGATTCTCACACCATGACGCCGGGTTAAGCGCTCAAACTCCACACCACCATCAATCACCGGCATGATGCCGGCTGGGAAAAACCGGCAGCAGAAGCTACCGTTCCCCAACACACTCACTCCAACACTCACACCCCAGCACACACACACTCAACCCACTATATTAAACACACACACCTCAAACACACAAGATAGAGAAAAAGTTAGAAAATACAAAGTTTAAAGTACTCACTCGACACCACTCCACACCCCTGCTCCCACAAACGCCCACGCATGCGCACGAGAGAGAGAGAGAGAGAGAGAGAGAGGAGGATGGATGAAGGCAAGATAGTGAACAAGGAAGTCCCGAGGATTAACAAGGCAGAAGTGAGTTCAGCTTTGAAGAGGATGAAAAATTTAAAGGCAGTTGGTGTAATGAGCGTGTGTTTTTACGCATGCACAAAAATGGAAAGTGCAAGCCCACTTGCAGGTGCAGAGTGCATTTAGTGAATGAAAGAACAGAAATACAATTAGTGTCCAACATGCACTATCCAAAATAATAATCGACACAACGGGCGAGCACAGTTCAGCAGACTCAGGATTGGCTACGAACAAACCAGTTCTATACATGCCCCAGGGAAAGCAGGCCACTGGAGAAAACAAGAAATAGAAACCAGGGGAAGGAACTTGCACGAGAGTGTTGGAGCACAGGCGAGCTCTGGAGCATACAACGCTGTCCAAGGTCCCAAAGTGTAAATAGTCCAAATATGATGAGTAGCAAACAGATAGCAGACTGCGTGCAGAATGCAGACTAACGCTGCGGCGAAGAATGACTGAGCTGACAGGAAAGAAATACACAGCCAGCTAATGGAGCAGATTGAACACAGGTGCCTAATAGTCACAGGTGTACTGATTGCAGGCTGCCTACAGCAGCAGCAGCCTGAGCAGCCAATGAGAAATGCCTGGAGGGAGAGGGCGAGGCAAAGCAAAGCACAGGATAACTCAAGGCCATCAGCAGCCAGAATAAAAGCAAAATACGATAATGGTCTGTGTCTGGGGTCTGGGGTGGCCAAATTGCCCCAGACACATGACAGCTGGTCCAAATGACATACCTGTGGTGGTACTGAGATGTTTAGGAGAGATGGCAGTGAACTTTAACCAGATTGTTTAACACAATCTTGATGAGTTAGAGGACGCCCCTGGAGTGCAGAAGTATTTTTGTACCAATTTTCAAGAACAAAGATGATGCTCAGAGCTTTAGTTACTACAGAGACATAAAGTTGATCAGCCACACTATGGAGATATGGGAAAGAGTTGTTGAAGCCAGGTTAAGAGGAGAGGTGACAATCAGTGAGCAGCAGTATGTTTTTATGCCAAGAAAGAGGACTACAGATGCAATGTTTGCTCTAAGAGTGTTGAAGGAGAAGTAAAGAGAAGGTCAGAAGGAGTTGCACTGTGGCTTTGTGGATCTAGAGAAAGAAGATGATAGGGTGGCAAGAGATGAAGTGTGGTACTGTATGAGAAAGTCAGGAGTGGCAGACAAGTATGTGAAGGTTGTGCAGGACATGTATGAGGACAGTGAGACGGTGATGAGGTGCGCTGTAGGAGTGACGTATGGATTCAAGGTGGGGGTGGGGTTACATCTGGTATCCATGGATCATGATGTTTGCAGATGACATTGAGATCTATAATGAGAGTAAGGAGCAGGTGGAAAAAAACCTGGAGAGGTGGAGGTATGCTCTTGAGTGAAGAGGAATAAAAGTCAGTAGAAGCAAGATAGAATATATGCGTGTGAATGAGAGGGAGGAAGGTGCAACGGTGAAGATGGAAGGAGTAGCAGTAGTGAAAGTCGATGAGTTTAAATACCGGGGTAAACCATCCAAAACAATGAAAAATGCACAAGAGAGGTGAAGAAGAGTATAAGGTACAGACCCACCTTCCCATCCGTTATCATGGGGAATGTACGCTCTATATTGGGAAAGGTAGATGAGCTAGCGGCTATCTCCAGCTACGACAGCTTATACCGGGAATGCTCCCTCCTTTTGTTTACCGAGTCGTGGCTATCTGAACTAGTAGCAGATGCTAACATTGAGATGGAGGGTTTCCACGTGATACGGGCAGACCGAACACCAGACAGTGGCAAAGCAAGGGGCGGTGGAGTGATAATGTATGTTAATAACAACTGGTGCGGACCGGGACATATCACTGTTAAACACCAGCACTGCAGCAAAGACATCGAGTTGCTAGCTGCTAGCATGCGGCCTACATATCTCCCGAGGGAATACTCACACGTGATATGCATTGTTATTTATGCAAATCCGACGGTGAACGCTGGGACAGCGCGTGATGTCATCCACTCAGTAACTGGCAGGCTGCAGACAGAACACCCAGATGCTCTTCTCCTCATCTCAGGCGATTTCAACCATGTTTCACTGTCTCCCATTCTACCCACGTTTATCCAGTATGTCACATGCCACACTAGAGACAATAAAACACTGGACTTATTCTACGCAAACACTAAGGAGGCGTACACCTCATCACAACTCCCCCCACTCGGGAGATCGGATCACAACTTGGTTCATCTCCGGCCGGTGTACAAACCCCTATTACACAGACAACCTCCGGCCATGCGCACAGTGAAGTTATGGTCTGAGGAGGCAATGGACACTCTAAAGGGCTGTTTTGAAATCACTGCCTGGGAGCAGCTCTGCGAGCCACATGGTGAGGACATCGATGGCCTCACTCACACCATCACGGACTACATGAGCTTATGTGTGGACAACACCGTTCCCACGAAGACCATACGGTGTTGCTCGAACAACAAACCCTGGATCAACCCTGAGATAAAAACACTTCTGAGAGAGAAGAAGAGGATCTTCAGGTCAGGGAACAGGGAGATGCTGAAGTCCATACAGAGGGAGCTGAGGAGCAAGATCAGAGAAGGCAAGGACAGCTTCAGGAAGAAGATGGAGGACAAGCTGCAACAGAGCAACATCAGTGGGGTCTGGGGAAACCTTAAAACCATGTCTGGGCTCCAGAATACCTCCCCCCAGGCCACGGGGGGCAGGGAGTGGGCAAACAATCTGAATCTGTTTTTTAATAGGTTTGACCAACCGCCTTCCCCCCGACTGCACAACAACCACTTCTGCCACTGAAGACATCAAGTCCTGCTGCCCACTCCCCACTCCACCAACACCCCACCACTCCCAACACACAGCCCCCCAACCTGACCCTCACTAAGACCCAGGTGAGGATGGAGCTGAGGAAGATCAAGGCGAGGAAGGCCTCGGGACCGGACGGCATCAGTGCAAAGCTCCTAAAGTCCTGTGCAGACCAGCTGTGTGGGATTGTGGAGTACATCTTCAACCTGAGCCTAAAGCTGGGGAGGGTACCACAGTTGTGGAAAACATATTGTGTGGTACCTGTACCAAAGACTTCCCACCCCAAAGATCTGAACAGCTACAGACCAGTGGCCTTGACGTCCCACATGATGAAGACCCTGGAGAGACTGCTCCTTGCTCACCTCCTCCCCCTGGTGGGTCCAGCGATGGATCCACTCCAGTTCGCCGACCAGCATGGTATTGGGGTGGAGGATGCGATCATCTTCCTCCTTCACCGTTCTCTGTTCCACCTGGAGAAGCCCAGGAATACAGTGAGGATCATGTTCTTTGATTTCCCCAGTGCTTTCAACACCATCCAAACGATGATCCTGAAGGACAAGCTGCTGTGCGCAGGGGTGGACCAGCACCTGTCATCATGGATCCTGGACTACCTCACAAACCGGCCACAGTTTGTGAGAACCAGGGACTGTGTGTCCGACACGATCATCAGTAGCACGGGGGCCCCACAGGGAAAGGTTTTGGCTCCCTTCCTGTTCACCCTTTATACTGCGGACTTCTCACACAACACAACACACTGCCATCTACAGAAGTTCTCTGACGACTCTGCGATCATTGGCCTCATCTCCAACGGAGATGAAGCTGAGTACAGAGGGCTTATCCAGGACTTTGTGGACTGGTGCCATCGGAACTGCCTCCAGATCAATGCGAGGAAAACTAAGGAGCTGGTGGTGGACTGCCGCAGGCAAGGACAACCCCTCACAGCACCAGTAAACATCCAGGGAACAGACATCGAGATGGTGACATCCTACAAGTACCTGGGTGTTCATCTGAACAATAAACTAGACTGGTCACACAATACTGATACACTCTACAAGAAAGGACAGCACAGGCTGTTCCTACTGAGGAGACTCAACGTCTTTTGGTGTACAAGGGGCGCTGCTGAAGACATTCTATGACACGGTGGTGGCATCAGCCATCACTTTTGGAGTGGTCTGCTGGGGCAGTGGCATTACAGCAGCCGATAGGAAGAGACTGAACAAACTGATCAAGAAAGCTAGCTCTGTCCTGGGGCAGCGCCTTGACCCAGTGGAGGAGATGGGAGAGAGAAGGATGGTGGCTAAACTGTCATCTCTGCTGGAGTCCGAGTTCCACCCTATGCAGGACACACTGAATGCACTAAGGAGCTCATTTAGCAGCAGACTACATCATCCTAGGTGCACAACCGAGAGGTTTTGCAGGTCCTTCCTACCAACGGCTGTCAGACTGTACAACCTAAGCAGGGCTGCTCGCAGAGATAGCAAAAAGACGAGACAACCTAATAGTATTGAATGCAAAAGACGCAATAGACTTACAAAATGGTCCCCTCCGGTATACAACTAGGAAAATACCGGTAGCTACGGAGGGTGAGAATATGTATGGGTACATAATCATACCATGTAGGATAACTAAGTAGACGGTTATGCTGTTTCATTCCATCTAGCGACAATGCTCCACACTGTGTGTTTATATATTTACATATTTATTCCATCTAGCTACAGTGTGCCGCACTGTGTGTGTTTATATATTTACATATTTATTCCATCTAGCTACGGTGCTCCGCACTGTGTGTGTTTATGTGTTTGCATGTTTGTTCCATCTAGCTGCAATGCTCCGCACTGTGTGTTTATATATTCATATATTTAGTCCATCTAGCTACAATGCTTCGCACTGTGTGTTTATATATCATATATTTATTCCATCTAGCTGCAATGCTCCGCATCGTGTGTCTATATATTTATGTTTATGTGTACATATGTATACTCGCTGCTCTTGTTTTTTTTCTTGCCTTCTGATTGTTGCTCTGAGTGTTGCTATCCCTGTGCTGTTGCAATCCTGGAATTTCCCCGTTGTGGGAATAATAAAGGCTTATCTTATCTTAAGATGTGATGATCAGCCAAACGTGCTCACCCTCCCCTCCTGTTCCTGCTTTCCCGGCTCTGGAGGATTAGACACACCTGTGAGATTACACACCCGCTGCACCTGATGAGCCAGCATACAGTAATTAAGATCCAACATGTGAAGAGGACATCGCTGGATCATCTAGGTTTGCAACCACGCGAAGTGTCAAGCTTTACCTCGTTACCATAGGGTTACTCGTGCACTCACCTTTGTTTTTTCTGCTCCTCAGGTTGCTGACACCCGCCGGTGTGTCTCCGGAGCTGATCACGCTCGCCTGACCAAGAAGACTCAAGACGTTGACCCAGGTCTCTGCCTTCCCCCTGTCCCCTTGTCCTCAGAGGAGTTCCCTGCTGGACCCTGCTGCTCTAACAGTAAGTGTTCTCTCCTGCAATTATTCTCCCTTTGGAGAATCTGTCACTAATAATCTCTGCTCTCTCCCGTAGGCTCCGCGTGCTCCAGGTGGCACCTTGCTTGTCTGTAATTTAAGTTTGCGTTTTTGTGTTTCTTTTTTCCTTAGTTTGTGCACTTTTTTTCCGTTTAGTGTGTTTTCAATAAATTTATGAAACTTTTTATCTGAGTCTGAATGATAGTTGTGGCAGCTCTGTTTCTGAGTCTAGCCCTATTCTGAATCATGACGTAATGATCCAGCCAGGATCAAGGCTCGGCGAGGGCTCAGCCAGGCGAGCAATCAGGACTCGAGCGTTTGGGTGCCACGGAGCTTCAGGTCACTTTTCTTTCTGAGCAACTTCAAACTATCACTCAGCAATTGGGGACTGTTACCAATCACCTGCGTCAGCTTCCTTGTGTGGCATCTCCTCCTGCTCCTGCTGCCCGACATCTGTTGCCATCGGCAAAAATACTTCTCTGTTCCCACAGCTGCCACCTATGTGGGGGAGTTGGGGGGTTGCAGGGGGTCCCTGCCCCATCACTGGTTGTATTTCCAGCAGGTGGAGCGGGAACATAGGGACGATGTGGCTAAAATACACTTCATGACCTTGTTGTTGGGCACTCAAGTGTACACAGCCCATCTTTAGCAGCCCGGCGGGACCCCTTTATTCTTTTGAGCGATTTGTGCAAGAGTTCTCTGGGGCTTTCGACCATTCAGAGAGTGATGGGAAAATTGTTAGCCTGCTTATGGGGCTCCAGCAAGGGGATCGGTCCGTGTCCTATTTCTCTATGGAGTTCCGGGTCATTGCGGCGGACTCCGGTTGGAACGACGTTGCCTTTTGCAGCGTGTTCCTCTGGGGTCTGAATTTGCATCTCTGCGATGAGCTGGCTATCCGTGCATCTCCTTCCTCCCTGGATGAGCTCATTGCGAAGGCCGTGGCCCTTGATAACCGGTTTGGGGAGCGAGCGAGGCAGCGGAAGGCTACTACCTCTCCCCTCGCCTCCCGGCAGGACACCCCTCCCCTTGGTGCTGCTCCGCCGGCTCCCTCTGTGCCGATGGCCCTTGATAGGTCCCATATGACTCAGGAGGAGTGTCGGCTTCGAGAGAAGGAGGGTGCGTGTTTCTATTGCGGGGTCCCAGGCCAAGGTGTCTAGAAATGTCCCATAAGGCCAATAGGTCCGGCCCGTCAGTAACCGTGAGGGGTCTGGCGGGAGGGTCCTCACAAAATCCTCCCAATTGGTTTGAACTTTTGACTCTTATTCAGTTACCAGGGGCTGAGTTCAAAACCTCCGCCCTGGTTGATTCTGGGACGGAACAAAATTTTATCCAACAGGCCATGGTGCACAAATTACAGATACCCATCAGAAATGTTCCAACACCTTTGTAGGTCTCGGCGGTTTCAGGCAGTACCATTGCGGCGATTACCGGGCAGACTGAGCCCATTTCTGTCATTTTGTCCAGTAATCACCGCAAGACTATTCAGTTTTACGCCTTGCCCCAATCTAACATCACCGTGATCCCGGGGTATCCATGGCTCCACACCTATAACCCCGCTATTAACTGGAGTCAGGGCTCCATTTCATCCTGGAGCACTTTCTGCCTCTCGTCTTGTCTCTTATTGGGCACATGCCCGCCTTCGCTTCCAATCTCCTCCCTTTCGGCTGAGCCGGTGGATCCCAGATCCGTGCCCGAGGCTTATCATGACTTAGTGGAGGTCTTTAGCAAGTCTAGGCCCTATCTTTACCACCTCACCGGGGCTACAACTGTGCTATCGATCTCCTTCCGGGCATGCGGCTGCAATCAAGCCAGCTCTACAGTTTATCTGTGCTGGAGAAGAAGGCAATGGAGACCTATATTAAAGACTCCCTTAGCGCTGGCATAATTTGTCCATTGTCCGCCCTCATGCCGCGGGGTTCTTTTTTGTAGGGAAGATGGATGGGTCTCTTCTGCCGTGTATTGATTACCGCAAGCTTAATGCGATCATCCAGAAGTATAAATATCCTCTGCCCCTCACTAATTCAGCATTTTAGTTACTTGAATGGGTGCGGGTTTTTTTCACTGAACTCGACCTCCATAATGCATATCATTTAGTCCGCATTCGCGAGGGAGACGAGTGGAAGACAACATTTTAAACACTACTGGGTAATTTTGAATATTTGGCAATGCCGTTCGGGCTGACCGATGCCCCTGCCGTCTTCCAGCGGTTAATCAATGACGTCCTACGAGATATAGTGAACAACTTTGTGTTTGTTTATTTGGACGATATTTTTGATTTTTTTCTCACACCCTGGAGGGGCACATAGTCCATGATCGATCCGTCCTGCAGGGGTTTCTGGAGAAGCAGTTTTTTGTGACTGCTCAGAAATGCAAATTTTCCACTTGCTCTACTTCGTTTTTGAGGTTCATCATCTCCAAGGGCACGGTATAGACTGCAAAAATCAAGACAGTTGTAGACTTGCCGACTCCCCAGTCCAGGAAGGACCTCCAATGCTTCTTGGGCTTCACCTACTTCTACCTCCAATATAACTGAGGCTACAGTGAGGTGGCGCAACCGCTTAAACAGTTGACATCGACCAAAAGCCCATTCAAGTTGTACGAGGCTGCTGAATGAGCTTTTGTGACCCTGAAAGGCCTATTCACAAACACGCGCATTCTGGCGCAGGTGGATCCTATGGCACAGTTTGTGGTTGAGATGGATGCATCTGTCAGGAATGATGGATGTGTCTGTCAGGAATGGACACTGTCCTCTCCCAGTGCTCTCCCTCCAACCAGAAGCTACATCCATGCACGTATTTCTAGTGGCAGTTAATTGCCAGCCAAGAGGAATTATGCTGTTGGGGACCGTGGAGTGTTGGCCATTAAGCTGGCATTGGAGGAGTGGAGACACTGGCTGGGGGGAGTTAGCCAACGGGTCATTGTCTGGACCGACCACAAAAATTTAGAATATCTTCGGTCAGCCAGACAGTTAAATTCTTGGCAGGCTCGGTGGGCGCTGTTTTTTAATAGGTTTAATCTCGTACCACCCAGGGTCCCGCAATGCTAAGGCTGATACTCTCTCACGCCAGTTTTTTCCACCTCCTCCTCCACAGCTTCTGCATCTCCTCCGGAGACTATTCTCCCCCCATCCTGTTTTCTTGGGACACTTTTGTGGGAGATAGAGCAGAGGGTCTGGCAGGATGAACCCATCCCAGAGGGAGGCCCTCTGGACCGGCTGTATGTCCCCGCGGCATTATGTGGAGAGATGATTAAGTGGGGGCATATAAGCTTTTTTGTCTGTCATCCCGGCATTTCCAGGACTATCAATCTTCTTCGGGGAGCGTTTTGGTGACTCATACTCAGGAGGGATGTGCAGGAATACGTTAAGGCCTGTCACACCTGTTCCACCTATAAGTCTGACTCTTCCCTTCCTGCGGGCCTCCTTCATCCTCTCCCAATGCTGGGTTACCCATGGTCGCACATTGCCCTGGACTTCATTACGGGCCTCCCTCCATCCCAAGGGAATATGGTGAACCTGACGATAGTCGACCGGTTCTCCAAGGCCGTCCACCTGATTCCTGTCCACAGACTACCATCTGCCACAGAGACGGACGATCAGGTGATGCAGCACGTCATCCAGCTGCATGGGATTCCCATGAACATTGTCACGGAACAGGGGCCCCAATTCACATCCCACGTGTGGAAGGCGTTCTGCTGCTTCTTGGGTTCGACTGCCAGTTTGATGTCAGGTTGCCATCCCCAGAGCAGCGGTCAGGCTTAGCATGCTAATCAGTCTTAGTCAGGCCACCCTAAGGTGCATAGCATTACTGAACTCGGGCACCTGGAGCTTCCACTTGACCTGGGTGGAATATGCCCATAACTTGGTGGTCTCCTCCACTTTGCTCATGTCATTTGAAGTGTCAGTGGGTTACACACTACCTTTGCTGCCCATGGCAGAGAGGGGCCTTGCTGTCCCATCCGTGGAGGCCCATGTGTGCCACTGCCACCTTCTGTAGGGGGCCACAAGAGCTGTCCTCCTTTGCTCTGCGGAGCGCAATAAACAGTATGCCAACTGCAGATGGGTGCCGGTGCCGAAGTACACGGTGGGACTGAAGGTCTGGCTGTCTACCAACAAGATCCTGCTTAAAACAGAGTCCCAGAAGCGCCCCCCCCCCCCCCGGCGCTATCTGTGCCTGTTTACTATCATGCAGTTGATCAATGACGTCACCGTTCGGTTGGACTTGCTGCCGTCTATGCGCATCCATCAAACCTTCCATGTCTCCCAGAATAAGCCCCTCTTCGCCTGTCCCCTCTGCCCTCCTCCGGAACCCCCACCGCTCCCTTGGATAATCGATGGCCTGACCACATATACAGAGGAGAGGATTCTGGGCGTGCGTCGTTGAAGGCGTGGGTTTTTAATACCTCGTTCAGTGGAAAGGATACGGTCCAGAGAAGAGGCCTTGGATTCCGGGATCGTACATCTTGGATAAACGCATGATACAGGCATTTCATCAGACCCATCGGCGCAAGCCTGGTGGGACACCAGGAGGCGCCCTTGAGAGGGGGGCACTGTGATGATCAGGCGAGTGTCCTCCCCCTCCCCTCCTGTTCCTACTTTCCCGGCTCCGGAGGATAAGACACACCTACATGATTACACACCTGCTGCAACTGATGAGTTAGTGTATTTAAGATTCAGCGTATGGAGTGTCCATCACTGGATTGTCTGGGTTTGCAACCACACCAAATGTCAAGTTTTATCTTGTTACCATAGGGATACCTGTGCACTCACCTTTGTGTCTTCTGGTACTCAGGTTGCTGACACCCGCCGGTGTGTCTCCAGAGCTGATCACGCTCGCCTGACCAAGAAGACTCAAGATGTCCACCAAGATCTCTGTCTTCCCCCTGTCCCCTTGTCCTCGCAGGAGTTCCCTGCTGGATCTTACTACTCTCACAGTAAGTGTTCTCTCCCACAATTATTCTCCTTTTGGAGAATCTGTCCCTAATAATCTCTGTTTGCTCTCTCCCATAGGCTACATGCACTCCAGGGGCCACCTGTCTTGTCTGCAATTTAAGTTAGTGTTTTTGTGTTTCGTTTTTCCTTACTTTGTGCACTTTTCTGTTGAGTGTGTTTTCACATTGAACATGGCTTTGTTTATGGCTCAGTTTTGTCTAAGTTAAGAGCACGCTGAAGCATGCTGGATATGCTTCAGCGTATCCAGCATGCTCACTCTGAATATTAATTTTCAGCATACTGAAAATTTTCAAACGTATCCAGCATATGGCTGATACGTCCCACATTCGGGGAGCAAATGGTGTATTTGCAGCACTGGCTCACAGGAAAAACCCATAAAGAGCTTTCTGCCTTCAGTGCATATGCGCACACACACACACACACACACACACACACACACACACACACACACAGAGCTAAACACACGGGACCTGTCGTTTTGTTTTTTGTTTTTACATTTCACTGGAGTTTCAACGATCATCTGTCCTGTGTTGTACTGATAGATATGCCAAATATCTTGGGGTTTTTTTTTGCTTTTTTCACTTTATTGAAAATAAACTTTTTTTTATCTCTATCAGTTCGCATGTCTTTGAGCCAGGTTGTACCAACTCTTACTGTATCCGATGTTCCTGATGTTTCACATCAGCTGTTTTAGGCATGACTGACCTGACAGATCTGATAGCTCTGCCAGGTCAGTCACGCCCCCTGCCATGGTGTTTTGAGGGGAGAATAATCTGGGTTGAACAGAGATGATTTCTCCCAAAACTAGGATTCATGGATCGGGAGGCAACAGCAGTTTGGCGCCTCACAGCACCAGTAAACATCCAGGGAACAGACATTGAGATGGTGACATCCTACAAGTACCTTGGTGTTCATCTGAACAATAAACTAGACTGGTCACACAATACTGACGCACTCTACAAGAAGGGACAGCACAGGCTGTTCCTACTGAGGAGACTCAGGTTTTTGGTGTACAAGGGGCGCTGCTGAAGACATTCTGTGACACAGTGGTGGCATCAGCCATCACTTTTGGAGTGGTCTGCTGGGGCAGTGGCATTACAGCAGCCGATAAGAAGAGACTAAACAAACTGATCAAGAAAGCTAGCTCTGTCCTGGGGCAACGCCTTGACCCAGTGGAGGAGATAGGAGAGAGAAGGATGGTGGTTAAACTGTCATCTCTGCTGGAGTCCGAGTCCCACCCTATGCAGGACATATTGAATGCACTGAGGGGCTCATTTAGCAGTAGACTGCATCATCCTAGGTGCACAACTGAGAGGTTTGGCAGGTCCTTCCTTCCTACGGCTGTCAGACTGTACGACCTAAGCAAGGCTGCTCACAGAGATAGCAAAAAACGTGACGACCTAGTAGTATTGAATGCAAAAGATGCAGACTTACACAAATGTCCCCTCCACTATACAACTAGGACAATATCAGTCGCTGTGGAGGGTGACAATATGTATGGGTACATATTCCATCTTGCTACAGTGCTCCGCACTTTGTATATACACTACCGTTCAAAAGTTTGGGGTCACCCAGACAATTATTTTGTGTTTTTCATGAAAAGTCACACTTATTTACCACCATGAGTTGTAAAATGAATAGAAAATATAGTCAAGACATTGACAAGGTTAGAAATAATGATTTGTATTTGAAATAATAATTTTTTTCCTTCAAACTTTTCTTTCGTCAAAGAATCCTCCATTTGCAGCAATTACAGCATTGCAGACCTAACATGATTGCACAAGGGTTTTCTAATCATCCATTAGCCTTCTGACGCAATGAGCAAACACATTGTACCATTAGAACACTGGAGTGATAGTTGCTGGAAATGGGCCTCTATACACCTATGTAGATATTCCACCAAAATCCAGACATTTGCAGCTAGAATAGTCATTTACCACATTAGCGATGTATAGAGTGTATTTCTGATTAGTTTAAAGTTATCTTCATGGAAAAAAAAGTGCTTTTCTTTCAAAAATAAGGACATTTCTAAGTGACCCAAAACTTTTGAAAGGTAGTGTATATTTATATATTGATGTGTATGTATGTATATTCACTGCTCTTATTTATATCTTCCGTATCTTTTTAATTATTGCTCTTAGTGTTGCTATCCCTGTGCTGTTGCAATCCTGGAATTTCCCCATTGTGGGACTAATAAAGGTTTATCTTATCTTATCTTATCTTACCTTATCTTATCTTATCTTACCTTATCTTATCTTATCTTATCTTCATACTATGTATGATAACTAAGTAGATGGTTATGCTGTTTATTCCATCTTGCTACAATGCTCCACATTTTGTATATATATTTATATATTAATGTGTATGTACACTACCGTTCAAAAGTTTGGGGTCACCCAGACAATTATTTTGTGTTTTCAATGAAAAGTCACACTTATTTACCACGGTAAATTGTAAAATGAATAGAAAATATAGTCAAGACATTGACAAGGTTAGAAATAATGATTTGTATTTGAAATAATATTTTTTTTTCCAGATACTCAACCTGCTCAAAGGAAGGTCAGTTTTATAGCTTCTCTAACTAGCTAAACTGTTTTCAGCTGTGCTTACATGATTGCACAAGGGTTTTCTAATCATCCATTAGCCTTCTGACGCAATGAGCAAACACATTGTACCATTAGAACACTGGAGTGATAGTTGCTGAAATGGGCCTCTATACACCTATGTAGATATTCCACCAAAATCCAGACATTTGCAGCTAGAATAGTCATTTACCACATTAGCAATGTATAGAGTGTATTTCTGATTAGTTTAAAGTTATCTTCATTGAAAAAAACAGTGCTTTTCTTTCAAAAATAAGGACATTTCTAAGTGACCCCAAACTTTTGAACGGTAGTGTATGTATATCCACTGCTCTTATTTATATTTTTCGTATCTTCTTAATTATTGCTCTGAGTGTTGCTATCCCTGTGCTGTTGCAATCCTGGAATTTCCCCATTGTGTGACTAATAAAGGCTTTTCTTATCTTATCTTATCTTATCCCAGTGTTTTACACCAATTTTTATATGTTTGGTGAACGCTGCCTAAATCGTCATGGTGTCAGCTCAAATTTGCAAACCCTGTCTGGCTCCAAGTCAACTCCATCAGATGGAAACAACAGACATTCCCAGCAAGATAATTTGCAGTACTCCTCTGAGGCTGTAATCCAAGGATACCGCTCGTTGTTAATATGGAAGTGACGACAAATCCTTTCCCTGGCTGAGACGGGCCTGCTAGCTTCTGGGTAGGTCGACCTCTCTTCACAATGAACAACTCTTCTTGAAAAGTCCATCTGGAAAATTGAGTTTTTTAAATGTGCTCGCCAGAGACTCCTTGAAGTTTAACTGTGAAGTGACTGTTTTAAAATGTTTAGGCAGAGCACGGCTGACTACAGTGGCAGAATAACTCACCCAACCGTGCAGGGTCTCCCGGCAGTCCACCCGGTGGTTCAGGTTAAGGTTTGAATTGTTGTGAATTCACATGCCTGCCTTGACGTTAAAAATGGTTTTGTTTTGTTTTTTCCAGGGGGGAGGTGAATGTTGCATATATCCATATTACAACAACCAGCACGGATGTGATGGTGCAGGCCCAGGTGACGTCATCACGTTGTGCATATAATAGGGGACTGTTGGTGGCAGCCTTGGCTCTTTGGCGCTCCACCTCCAGTAACACACCAGCCTGTACCCTGTCATAGTCGGCTTGCTAGCCTGTTCGTGTGTTACACATGCTCCTAGCCTCTTCAATAGCTACTGTTCAGCACAGCCATTGCCTCCACTCTCCCTCATTCTCAGACACAACCAGCATAGCTTGCTGACTTGGGAAAAGGGGTCATTTAATTGCTCAAAAAATCAGTGAGTGAGCAGTCAGCCACTTCCTGTTTTCAGATTGGTACAGCTCTAAACCCTCAGCCACTTAACATGAATGTGCCTAAAGTCAACGAGTCTGCAAGGGTGGGAAATCAAATTTGGTCAGAGTGTGCACCAACCTTGGAATATGTCAAACTTAACAAAAATGTATTTTTTTAAAAAAATCATCTAAAAATTAAGCATTCCCAAGGGACCTGTGTCATCTGTACATCAGATGACACAGCTCTCAACCAGATGATGCAACAGAAATCTTACAACCATATATTTCTAAGTCAGGTATGGCCTCTCATGCAGTCTTGAGCTATGCTCACACTACAGGTTTTAATGCTCAATTCAAATTTTTTTGCACAACTTGATCTCATTTTTTGCATTACAAAAACCTGGCATTTGAACAGAGGTGTGTATACTTTTTATATACTGTGTATATATACATAAAGCGGGGAAAATAAGAATTGAACACATCAACATTTGTCTCATTAAACATATTTCTGATGGAGCCATTGACCTGAGATTTTCACCAGATAGCTGTAACAACCCAAGTAATTCATACATACAAAGAAATCAAAGCAAACTGTGTTCACAAAAAAGTTACATTTATTAAAGTGGAATGACACAGGGAATAAGTATTGAACGCATGAGGAAAAAGAGGTGCAAAATCGCATAGATAGCCAAGAAACCAGCTGAAACCAATAAACCAGCTGTTTTTATCAAGATGGCGGTGCATGTCTGTGCAGCGGCTCTTTGTTCCCTATTTTTGTTTATATGTATGCTGTTTTTGGATATTGGACCGTGTGAAGCTGGGTTTGTGTGCAATCGTACTGAGCTGATAAACATTGGACTTCAACAAAAGTCTGCTGTTACAGCAGTTTTTGTGAACACACAAAACATACCGGAGGCTATCTGTAGACCAGCATGATCACCTTGGATTGTTGTCGGTCCTGGTAAGCGACACAGATGGAGGAGGGAGAGAAAGCAAAAGCAGTGATGCCGGTTGGGCCTGCTAGCGAGGCTAAAGAGACAGCCGCATAGACCTCCGCTACCTAGCATTTTTTCTCTCCAATGCCAGAAGCATCGTCCACAAGATGGATGATCTAGAGCTACAGCTGGCGACTAGTAAAACTGTGAGAGACTGCTGTGTGCTGTTGTTAACGGAAAGCTGGCTCCACCCACTGATCACCGATGCTGCAGTGCAAATACCAGGGCGCACACTTCACCGTATGGACCGAACAGCGGAATCCAGTAAACAGAAAGGGAGTGGTCTCTGCATCTTTCTTCACAACACTTGGACTAACCACAGTCGTATTATTAACACTTACTGCTCTCCTGATCTAGAGACAATGTCAGTTTTATGTCGGCCTTTTTATCTTTCAAGAGAGCTGACAGTTGTTATTATAACAGCAGTCTATATTTCTCCTGATGCAAATACTAAAGCGGCCCTTAGTCATTTGTACAGTGTAATAAATAAACAGCAGCAGGCCTATCCCGAGGGTGTTCACATCATAGCTGGTGATTTTAATCAAGCATGCTTGAAAACTGTGCTGCCTAATTTCACACAGTATGTGAAATGTGCCACCAGGGGAAAGAATTGTCTTGATTAGGTGTATTGGAACCTGAAGCATGCTTACAGAGCTGTGCTGTGTCCACATCTTGGCCTGTCACACCATCTATCATTGCTCCTCATCCCAGCATACACTCCCCTCAGGAGAACTGCTAGACCTACTATAAAGAACATCGCAACATGGCCTGAGGGAGCTCTTTCTCAGCTGCAGGACTGTTTTTCAAACACTCTATGGGATTTATTCAAGAATGAGGATCTGGAAATGTATACACAGACTGTATTATGCTACATCACCTACTGTATCAACCAGGTGACTGTGGAAAAACGCATCAGGGTTTTTCCTAACCAGAAGCCTTGGATGACAAAAGAAGTCCAGGCACTCCTCAGAGCCCATGATACAGCCTTCAGGTCAGGGGATACAGATCTGTATAGCACCGCCCAGGCTAATCTGAGGAAAGGCATTAAGGAGGCTAAACAGGCCTATAAGAAGAAAGTTGAGGACCATTTTTCTGATAATGATTCAAGACGAGTATGGCAAGGCTTTCACCATATCACAAACTATAAGGGCAGCAGCATCATTTCCAGTGACATCAGCGCCTCACTGGCAGAAGAATTGAACTGCTTTTTTGCACGGTTTGAGGCAAATACACCTCACCCGGACACACTGACTTTATTGAATGCCAGCTCTGATGTACTTACCCTGCAGGATCATGAGGTGAGACAGACACTGAGAGCAGTTCACCCGAGGAAGGCTACTGGTCCCGAAGGAGTAACAGGAAAGGTGCTCAGACCATGTGCAGATCAGCTATGCTCTGTTTTGGCTGACATTTTTAATTTGTCTGTTAAGGCAGCCGTTGCTCCACAGTGTTTAAAATCTGCAGTCATTATTCCTGTGCCTAAAAAACATAAGTCCGCATACAGAGATGAGGTCCAGAAACTGGTGAGATGTTGCTCAGATAATAATCTGCTATTGAATAATAATAAAAAAAAAAAAAAAAAAAAGAACTCATTATTGATTTTAGGAAGCATAGCAGTGAGCCGCCTCCTCTATATAAAACACCTGGACATCAAAATGTAAAATATACATCAAATTAAATGGATCACCTGAAGAAGCCAAGGTCATTAACATCCGAAATATTATGGAACTGGACAAATATCAATGAACATTATGAACTGGAGTCGACAGCAACAAGAGACAAATCACACTCATCTGCATCAGGACATTTAACAACATGAAACAAAAGATCAATAAACAGGAACATCAGGAACTGAAAATTTTTGAATATACGGATCACAACCCACAGGACGTAGAATATAACATAGACCCTGATAATAATTTATTTACCTCCATCAATAACTGTAGTTACTACACGGATGAACAGTTTAATACAATGGTCACATCTGATTTCAATATTTCTATGATCCACTTCAACAGCAGAAGGCTCTATGCCAACTTTAATAACATTAAAGATTATTTACATCAGTTTAAAGAGCCATTCAATATTGTGAAAATATCAGAGACATGGCTCAGTGAAGAGAAAGGAGTGGATTTTACATTGGATGGCTATGAATTAAATTATATAAATAGAAAAGTGAAAAAAGGAGGAGGAGTTGCAATTTATGTTGACAAGAGCTTGCAATACAAGGTTGTTGAAAATTTGTCAGTAACTGTGGGTGATTTATTTGAATGTATTACAATAGAAATCTGTCTGGACAATGTGAAGAATATAGTAGTGAGCTGTGTATATAGAACACCTGGATCAAACATTGACTTATTTAAGGACTGGATGGAAAAAATGTATGCAAAACTAACTCATAAAATTATGTTCATCTGTGGGGATTTTAATATAGATCTTATGAATTCAAAACAACATAGTCTGGCAAAAGAATTTATCAACACAATGTACAGTATGGGCTTACATCCAACAATTACCGGACCTAGCAGAATCACGTCATACAGTGCCACACTAATAGATAGCATACTCACAAACATTATGGAAAATAATATCATGACTGGGCTTTTATTGAATGATATCAGTGACCACCTACTGATTTTTGTTGTCTATCAATGTGATTATAAGAAGAAAAAGTATAACAAAAATATTAAATATAAAATAATAAGAACTGAAGAATCTATGTATTTACTGGCAAAGAAATTATTAATGCAAGACTGGAAGATTGTTTGTGATGAAAATTATATAAATGAAGCATATGATAATTTTTTACAAATATTTAATTCATTGTACAATAAAAAAAAACAACTGTACTATAAAACAATACAGTGACAGACAACAAAACAAAAATATTCATTGGGTCACCAAGGGGTTACTAAATGCATGTAAAAAGAAGAATACATTATTTAAACAATTCATTAAGTGCAGACCAGAAGAGGCTGAGATCAAATATAAAAGATATAAAAACAAGCTTACTGATATAATGAGGACTTGTAAGAATGAATACTACAAAACAATGTTAGAAGATAATAAAAATAACTTAAGATGAATATGGCAAGTACTCAATGGGATTACAGTGGTACCTCTACTTACGAAATTAATTCGTTCCGGAAGTATTCTCGTAACGTGGAAATTCCGTAAGTAGAGGCGTGTTTTACATGTAAATGCCGTAATCTGTTCCAAGCCCCCCAAAATTCGGGCATAAATTTTTTATAAATCATAAAAACGCATCAAAACATGTAACAAATACATGTTACAATTAGATTACTGCACAATAAACATAAAATGAGAGTTTAAAATGAGAGAAAGAATAATAAAAAAATAATAAAAGAGAAAGAATAATACCTTCACGAGGTCATTAAAGATGGCGGTCGCCTTTTCACAAATTATGGCCTCGGTCCCTGTGTCACCAGCTATCTCTTTCTCCTTTATCCACACGAGTAACAACCTCTCCATCTCATCGTTCACAGCCGACCTCCTCTTCGAAATGACAGAGAGGCCTTTGGAAGGAGTCACATCTTTAAGGGCTTCCTTTTGTTTTAATACCGTGCTGATCGTTGATGTATTACGGCCATACTCTTTGGCGAGATCAACCAAACGCATCCCCTTTTCATACCTTTTCGATTATCTCCTTCTTTGTTTGTATGGACAAAAAAACTCTCTTCTTCCTTTCTCCTTTTCCACTTATCTCCGTCACTTTCTTGGGGCCCATAGCGAATAAATGTCAATTCTTTCTGTAATTTCTGTACTGTACACACACGTAAAACTGCCCGAACACTTCGTGGCCAATGGGATACCAGGAAGATGCTAGGCGATAGCCAATGGCAGAGCAGCTACAGGTATGTTTACGTTCGGTAAACTACAGGAGCTGCGAGGAGCGCATACTTTTTTGCCTTTCGTATCCTGAAATTCCGTTCGTAACAAGAGGCAATATTTTCCCGTTGAGGCGTGTCGTAACCTGAAAATTCCGTATGTAGAGACGTTCGTAAGTAGAGGTACCACTGTATTAATAACTGACCTAAGAATGCTAATTATCCAGAATATTTTATTGGAAATGACAATTTGATAAATAATATGGAGGATGTGGTCAGTGGTTTCAATAAATTTTTTTTAAACATTGGTCCTGAATTAGCAAAATCAATAGTGACACCAGAGACAAATAACAGTGGTTATGTAAATGAAATAGAAGATAGAAATCCAAACACAATCTTTTTGGGTGCAGTTACTGAAAAGGAAATTATTGAGACTGTGAGTAAATGTAACAACAAAAAATCAATTGACTGAAATGAAATTGAGATGACAATAGTGAAAAAAGTAAATGAAGTAATTGTTAAACCACTCACCCACATCTGGAACCTATCATTTCAAACTGGTACATTTCCAAACAAAATGAAAATAGCAAAAGTAATACCACTATACAAAACAGGAGACGGTCATTATTTCACAAATTGCAGGCTGGTCTCTTTACTCTCACAACTCTCCAAAATACTTGAAAAAAATCTTCACTAAGAGACTGGATGATTTCATTGAAAAACACATCCTCCTTACAGACAGCCAGTATGGTTTTAGAGCAGATAAATCTACATCTTTGGAACTAATCGAACTTATAGAAGAAATTACTAGTTGTACAATTAAAAAAAAAGTTTGCTGTAGGAGTATTTATAGATTTAAAGAAAGCTTTCGACACCATTGACCACAGAATTCTACTGAGGAAACTGGGAAGGTATGGAATAAGAGGGGTCGGACTGAGTTGGGTGGAAAGTTATTTAAGTAACAGACAACAGTTTGTACAAATTGGTTAGCACAAATCACCCTTCATGGACATCACTTGTGGTGTGCCCCAGGGGTCAGTTTTTGGACCCCAACTCTTTATCTTCTATATAAATGACATATGCCAAGTATCAAAAATTCTGAAATTTGTTTTGTTTGCGGATGACACAAATATCCTTTGCACTGGTGAGAATTTGCAGCAGGTTTTAGAGGTGGTCACAACTGAAATGAAAAGGTTAACGCAGTGGTTCAGCAAAAATAAATTATCTCTAAATCTGAAAAAAAAACAAAGATTATGTTGCTTGGAAATTATAAAATAAATCATGAAATAATGGTAACGATAGATGATACCAGAATAGAAACAGTACAGGAAAATAATGGAATGGTGGGTGGGACAGTGCTGTGTAAATCTGTGTTGGTTGGGGCTGGGTTTTGATGTATGGACTGTATGTATGTTGGGATAGATGGGTGTTAATGTTGATATGTACAAAATATAGTTAATTGTTTACTTGGGGTCTTAAATGTGGTAAATTGTATACATTTCACATGGGTTGTATTTATGGAAAAGAGGAGTTGGTGTTAATAAGTGTTCACTTCTTCCTTCTCCCCTTCGAGCACTGTAAACTGTCACTTTGTTGCACTTGTCATTTGTTTTGTTTTGTTTTTTTTACTTTTTGTTCAAAATAAAGAATCTATCTATCTATCTATCTATCTATCTATCTATCTATCTATCTATCTATCTATCTATCTATCTATCTATCTATCTATCTATCTATCTATATAGGCAAGGAGTGTGTGGAGATGGTGGAGGCTTTTAAGTTTCTGGGTGTTCATATTTCTCACAACCTTACCTGGGCAGTTAACACCATAGCTACGATAAAAAAAGGCTCAACAATGTCTACACTTTCTGAGGCTCATCAAGAGGAATGGCCTGTATGCACAGTTGCTGGTTTTATTTTATTGCTCTGCTATTGCGAGCATTTTGTCATATGGCATCACGGCTTGGTATGAGGGCTGTTCAGCCGCAGACCGCAAAGCCTTCCAGAGAGTGATCAAGACTGCGCAAAAAATCACTGGTTGTTCTCTCCCTTCTCTGGAAGAGATTTCCAGGTCTCGGTACCTCAACAGAGCTACTGCCATCATTAAAGACTGTGCTCATCCAGGCCATGATTTCTTTCACTTGTTCCCCTCAGGAAAGCGGTACAGATCCCATAAAACCCGGACTACCAGGTTTAATCATAGTTTTTTCCCAGCAGCAGTGCGTATTTTGAACAGATTTATGTAACACATACAGACTGCTGATGGTATTTTATGTTATTTTATGTTATTTTGTGGCAATAACCCTGTGTGTATAAGCTTGTCTTATATAGTTATCGCTCAGTATGTTTTTATTATTGCTATGTACATATTATTATGGTTCCAAGGTTGTCATAGCCAGGAGCAGCACTGGGGTTAAGCTCCCAGTGCTCATAAAATGCTCCTTATGGCATGCGTCTCTAAAAGCCTTTGACAACTAAGTCCAACTCCTAGCCAGCCCATGTGGTTTAGTCTCTAAGCCCGGCGGAACTGCTTTTACTAATAGGAGAAGGGGCGAGGGCGGATCTCTGGCGCCTTAAAACCAAATGCTTCGGGTAGATGGTGGCTCGTCAACCTGGGAAGGTAGCCCATCTAGGGGAAGGTAAACCCTGATTTCAAACCTCCGCTGCCTTGCGGCACACCCGGTCACAGGAAAGGCTTCGGGAGTCAACCCTGAGGAAAAATCCGGAGTCGGAGCCCCTATGGCAGTTCTTTGTTGTGCTCAACATCGTTCTGGCAGCTCCTGCGACGGCGCTGGTGCCAAACTGTAGCAGCCCTGCTGTTCCTTTGGATTCATCAGTGACGTGGAGAGGGGGGACATGCTGCATGGGCAACATCTTGTCCTCCATATCTTCCTGCCCAGGCTTGAATCCTACCAACGCCCAACGCTGGAAGGTAGAACACCGGATCACTGGAGAGGACAATCCAGCTTCGCCTTTGGCGTAGACAAAACACGGGGAATGACAGTTACCGGTTATAAGCCACCGCTCAATTGGCGTAGAGCGCGGCACCAGGGGTTGTTCCCGACGGTGGGAGGGATCATCAGATCTCACTGGACAGCTACCGCCCACCTCAAGCTTGGCAGCCCCCAGCAAATAAGGTGTTATCCCGCCACAGCTTGCTTTCCTCATTGGGTGCATGGGGATGAGGAGAAGTCTGAACAGCAGGCTGAGAACCTTCGCACCAGGCAAGACAAAAAAACAAAAGAGACCAACTCTAAAACTGGGAACTTGGAACGTCCACACTATGATGACAGGACTCGCTGCTAACCTCAAGGACATCAACGACACCAGGAAGACTGCCATCATCAATAATGAGCTGAAGAGACTGGGAGTGGATATCGCCACTCTCCAGGAAACACAGTTGGCTGACGCAGGCACACAGAGAGAGAAGGACACCAGCAAGCTGGCCCAACCAGAACATGTTGAGCAGTTTGCCTCCACCTTTGAGAAGGAACTTGATGTACCACAAGAAGGAGAATCTGCAAAGCAGAAGTAGGAAGAGCTGTGAAAACATCATCCACCGCACAGCCTTGGCTATCTTTGGGAGGAAGACCTTGAAGTCACAGGACTGGTTTTATGCCAAGTTGACCGAGATGACCCCCGTCATTGAAGCCAAGCGCTCAGCACTTGCTGAGTACAAGAAGTACCCAAACGAGAAGAATCTCCAGATTCTCAGGGCTGCGAGAAGCAAAGTTCAGCAGACTGCTCGGCGCTGTGCCAACGAGTACTGGACTCAGCTCAGCCAAGACATTCAAACCGCTGCCATAACAGGGAACATCCGTGGTATGTACGATGGCATCAAGAAAGCACTTGGTCCGGCTCAGAGCAAGACGGCCCCCCTCAAATCCTCCACTGGGGAGATGATCACAGAAAAGAACAAGCAGATGGAGAGATGGTTGGAACACTACTCCAACCTCTACTCCAGACAGAACACCGTGACACCGTCAGCCCTTGATGCCATTGACTGCCTGCCATCCATGGACGAACTTGACGCCGAGCCAACCATCGACGAACTCAGCAAGGCCATTGATAGCTTGGCCGCTGGCAAGGCACTCGGCAACGACGGCATACCCCCCGACCTGATCAAGCACTGCAAGACCGCCCTACTGCTGCCATTGCATGACGTCCTCTGCCAGTGCTGGAAGGAAGGTGCCATACCACAGGACATGAGGGATGCCAAGATCATCACCCTCTACAAAAACAAAGGGGAGAGAAGCAACTGCAACAACTACAGGGGCATCTCCCTCCTCAGTGTTGTTGGCAAAGTCTACGCACGAGTTGTTCTCGTTCATCTACAGAAGCTTGCCGAAAGTGTCTACCCGAGTCTCAGTGTGGCTTCCACGCTGAGTGATCGACGGTAGACATGATATTCTCCATCCGCCAACTCCAGGAGAAATGCAGAGAACAGAACATGCCCCTGTACGTCGCCTTCATCGACCTCACCAAAGCGTTCGATCTGGTCAGCAGGGAGGGCCTTTTCAAGATCCTGCCAAGATAGGATGCCCACCAAAGTTGCAAAGCCTCATCGAATCGTTTCACACCAACATGCAGGGGATAGTACTGCACAACGGCAACGTCTCAGAGCCATTCAACATACGCAGAGAAGTGAAACAGGGCTGTGTACTTGCGCCAACCCTCTTTGGGATTTTCTTTTCTATGCTCCTGAGGCATGCCTTCTGCACAGGAACAGAGGGAATCTACCTGCACACAAGATCTGATGGCAGGCTTTTCAACCTCGCCCACCTGAAAGCCAGAACCAAAGTACGTGAGGCTCTAATCAGAGACATGTTGTTCGCAGACCGACACTGCAGTCGCAACCCACGCACAGCAGGAGCTTCAGACCCTGATGGACCGCTTCTCCCAGGGATGCAAGGACTTCGGGCTTACCATCAGCCTGAAGAAGACTAACGTCTTGACGTAAGGCACGGAAGCACCACCAACCATCACCATCGACGACTCCGAGCTGGAGGTCGTGAATCAGTTCACATACCTGGGGTCCACGATCAGCAACAACCTCTCCCTTGATACAGAGATTGACAAGAGGATTGGAAAATCAGCCTTCACCCTCGCTCGCCTCACCACACGAGTGTGGGAGAATCCCAAACTCTCTGTCAAGACGAAGATGGCAGTGTACAACGCCTGCGTCATCAGCACACTTCTCTATGGGAGTGAGACGTGGACAACATACGCCCGGCAGGAAAAGAGACTGAACTCCTTCCACTTGTGCTGCATTCGCCACATCCTGGACATATTCTGGCAGGACAAAGTGCCCAACACAGAAGTTCTGTCCCGCGCCGGCCTTCCCTCCATGTTCACTCTACTCAGATAGCGCAGGCTCCGCTGGCTAGGCCACGTTCACCGTATGGAGGATGGCAGAATCCCCAAAGACGTCCTCTACGGAGAACTGGCGACTGGCAGGAGAGACGTTGGCCGCCCACAGCTGCGCTTTAGAGACGTCTGCAAGAGAGCCATGAAGGCCCTGGAGATCAACACAGAGCACTGGGAGGACCTTGCAACGGACCGCTCCAAATGGAGAGGCACCCTGACCAGACAGCTCAAGGCGGGTGAAGAGAGACTGACTGCTGCAGCAGATGAAAAAAGGACCCGCAGGAAGAACCGCCACAGACCCAGCAGCACGGAAACCACCCACAAGTGCGACCTGTGTGACAGGGACTGCCATTCGTGCATCGGCCTGTTCAGCCACAGGCGGTGCTGTTCCAGCAGAGTAGGATTCTCTTCCATGGTCATCATAGACCGACAGAGGCTGACGTACATATTATATTCAACTTTTAGGTAATATTGTTTCAAGCACTATTTATTGTTGTAATTATGACAATGTTAAATGCATGAGTGAACTGTGAGTGTGATAGTTTGTTTTTAGGGAGCAGCATCTCAGTTTCATTGCATTGTTTATTAACAATGGAATGACAATAAAGGAACTTTGACTTTGACTTTGACTTGACTTGAAATCCATCAGAATTTAGGAATCCATCCCATCCCCCATCAGTGTAAATTAATTTCAGCTGGTTAGGTTTTGACTGATAGCCTTTAAAATGGTCTGTGAATATTAGATTTTCACACCACAAAGAACTCACCATCAGAGAGGTGGCCTTGTGGTAGAACTCCTGCCTCTCAGCCAGGAGGTCATGGGTTCAATTCCCAGCCTGGTCATACCAAAGACCATATTAAAATGGTACTTCACGCCCTCTACCTTGATGCTCAGCATAATAGAATGGGTAAAAGAAAAAAATGTAACCCACAAACAACAGATGGAAATTACCCACTGCTTACCATCTAGCAAATTTACATTGATTGATATCAATGTTCATCAACTTGTACTGTCCTTTGAAAAAACAGCAATGATGGGCAGAAGCAAAGAGCTCTCTCTAGACCTTTGCAACCTTTTTGTTGCAAAACAGAATGATGACATTGGTTACAGGCACATTTCTAAACTGCTGAATGTTCCAGTGAGCACTGTTGGAGCCATCATTCAGAAGTGGAAAGAACATCATTTTACCATAAACTGGCCATGACCAGGAACTCCACACAAGACTTCTGTCAGAGAAGTCAAAAGAGTTACCAGAAGAGTTATCCAAGATCCAAAGACCACTCGTGGAGAGCTTCAGAAAGACCTGGAGTTGGCAGGTAAGGCTGTTCTCTTAATCAGTAAAATTATTGAATTTTTTACAAGGCATAAGAAAAAAAAAACAACTGCCAAACGAACAGATTAAAAAAAACAAAAAAACAAAGGTGAATTTAAGGAGAACATTTGAGTCCATGAGAGTCCATTAATTTGTTACAAAAATATCCTTGTCGCCATGCAACATGTAGTTGAGTAACTTTACAGGGTAATATTAAGATGTCCCAGTTTCATGCAATAATTCGGACAAATCTTTGTTCTTAATAAAATGAATAAAATGGCACCGCACTCTTTCAAATGTTTTTGTTTTTCTTTTAGAGTATGTATGTTTTTTTTTTTTCCCAAAGGTAAACATAAAGACACTTTTTTAAACCATTTTGGTTTGCCCGTCTCTGTCCACGACAGAGCAATCACTGTCTTAGCTTGTAATATTCCCATTTTATGAAGATTTTTTCATAATGATTTATGTGATGTCCTTCAGGGTACAAGCCATGTAGAAAAACTTTGGGTTCCAGCATTAGTTTCACTGACAAAATCTCCTGTATCGTAGCTCTAACCTCTTCCCCAAATTCCTTGATTTTTGGACATTTCCATTTTTGGACACTTCCACATCAATTACATACTGTAAGTCAGGATCTGCATTCAAAGATTCAAGATTCAAAGGCTTTATTATCATGTGCACAGTTAAGAAATGCTACATTTCCAAAGAAATGAAATTCTTGCTCTGCTGTCCGCAACAAATGCCAAGGTAATAAATACACATCAATAATAATACTAATAAAGGTAATAAACACACCATAATACTAATACTAATATATATTAATAAGTACACATTAAAAGCAATTGACAGTGAAAGCAGTTAAAACTGTATGTTAAATTTGTTAAGTTTTTATGGTGTAATATACACTCTCATTAGCCTATTAAATTGCAATATTATTAGACATGTATTGCCCGTCTTTGTTTGGGCTACCAAGCTTTACTCCACTGTTCAATTGTTAATTCCTCTTTTAAATCAATTTTCCAAGCATTGTTTAGAAACAGAGGATTCAGAAGATGATGTCACCAACAAGTCATACAGTTTGGATATCATATCTTTATTTTAAGGACTTTTAGAGTGTTCTCTAAGATGGACATTGAGGGGGTTTGTTTAAAATTACTTTGATGAGACCTATTAAAATTCCTTAGTTGCAAAATATTGTCTACGGGTGACATTAAACTTAGAAACCAGTTGTTCGAAGGCTAAAAGTCTTCCACCCCTTCCATAGACATCATTCAGTAGTCCCACCCCCTTGTCTGCTCACATTTTAAAGCCACCATCATTTTTACCTGCAGCAAAGTAATTGTTGACCAAAATTGGGCTGAAAATGGAAAGAGGTAGAGGTTTCATTTAGGTATCTTTGGGTAGCCTGCAAAACACAAATCATATTTTTAACTATAGTGTTAAGTGTAATCTTTTTGAGTTTATTATGTACGTTGGAGTAAACATGATTTGGAAGAGGACGTTAAAGAGACAGTGATTCAATATTTCTCCATGTGGGGGGCTTTTCTGCAGCATAGTAAAACATTATTGTTCTTAATTGGGCTGCCCAATAATATCATAACATACTGGGGCGTAGCGGCCCACCTCCATCAAAGATGGATATAAGAGCAACAAGTGGACTCTTGACCCCCCCATGCTATGAGGGGCTGGAGCTTGGCCTATTCTGGAGTTGCCCCGGGCGAGAGGTGATGAGCAGGGGTGGGTATTCTTGTATCCTCCCACCTTACTGCCTCTATATTGGAGTTTTCCGTGGTGGATGAAAGGGTTGTTTCCCTGAGCCTTCGGGTTGGGAAACGGGTCCTGACCATCACTTGTGCCTATGCACCAAGTGAAGGTTCAGAGTACCCACCCTTTTTGGAGTCTCTGACTGGGATGCTGGAGAGTGCTCCTCTTGGAGACTCTATTGTCCTACTGGGGGACTTCAATGTGCATGTGGGCAAAGACAGTGAAACCTGGAAGGGGGTGATTGGGAGGAACGGCCTGCCCGATCTGAACCCGAGTGGTGTTCAGTTATTGGACTTCTGTGCTAACCACAGTTTGTCCATAATGAACACCATGTTCAAGCATATGGGTGTCAATATGTGCACTTGGCACCAGGGCACTCTAGGTCACAGGTCAATGATCAATTTTATCGTGTCATCAGACCTGCGACTGTATGTCTTGGACACTCAGGTAGAGAGAGGTGCAGTGCAGTCAACTGATCACAACCTGGTGGTGAGTTTGACCGATGGTAGGGGACGATGCTATTCAGACCTGGTAGACCAAAACGTATAGTGAGGATTTTCTGGGAACATCTGGCTGAGGCCCTTGTCTGGGAGGTCTTCAACTCCCACCTCTGGAAAAATTTCAACCACATTCTGAGGGAGTCTGGAGACATGGAGTCTTAATAGGCCATGTTCTCCACCTCCATTGTTGAAGCAGCTGCCGAGAGCTGTGTCTGCAAGGTTGTCTGGGCATCCCGTGGTGGCAACCCCTGAACCAAGTGGTGGACACCAGTGGTGAGGTGGGCCATTAAGCTGAAGAAGGAGTCATATTAAGATTGGTTGACTTGTGGGACTCCCGAAGCAGCTCAGGTGTACAGGCAGGCCAAGCGGAGTGCAGCTCGGGTGGTTGCTGAAGCAAAAACTCGGGTATGGGAGGAGTTTGCTGAGGCTATGGAATAAGACTTTTGGTCAGCCTCAAAGAGATTCTGGCAAACTGTGCGGTGGCTAAGGAGAGGGAAGCAGCTCCCTGTCCACACTGTGTATGGTACAGATGGGGCACTGCTGACTTTTACTGGGGATACCGTCGGGCGGTGGAAGGAATACTTTGAGGATCTGTTCAATCCCACTGACACACCTTCCACAGAGGAAGCAGGGCTTGTGGACGAGGGGGACGACTCACCCATCACAGGGGCTGAGGTCGCCAAAGTGGTTAAAAATCTTTTTGGTGGCCGGGCCCCGAGGATGGACGAGATTTGCCCTGAGTACCTCAAGGCCCTGGATGTTGTAGGGCTGACATGGTTGACATGCCTCTGCAACATTGCGTGGAGGTCGGGGACAGTGCCTTTGGCATGGCAAACTGGGGTGGTAGTTCTGCTCTTCAAAAAAGTGGACCGGAGGGTGTGCTCCAACTTTAGAGGGATCACACTCCTCAGCCTCTCTGGGAAGGTCTATGCCAAGGCATTGTAGAAGAGAGTGCAGCCTTAGGTAAAACCTTTGATTCAGGAGGAGCAATGTCGGAATCATTCCCAGTGAGAGTTTGACTCCACCAGGGCTGCCCTTTGTCACCGATCCTGTTCATAATTTTAATGGACAGGATTTCTAGGCACAGCCAGGGTCTCATGATGGTGTCATGTTTGGTGACCACAGGATCTCATCTCTGTTTTCTGCGGATGATGTTGTCCTGCTGGCTTCATCCACCAATGAGCTACAGGTCTTAATGGCATGGTTTGCCACTGAGTGTGAAGTGGTTGGGATGAGAATTAATATCTCCAAGTCTTGTCCATGGTCGTCTGCTGGAAAAAGGTTGATTGTCCTCTCCGGGTTGGGGACAAGCTCCTGCCCCAAGTGGACAAGTTTAAGTATCTTGGGGTCTTATTCACGAGTGAGGAGAGAATGGAGCAAGAGATTGACAGATGGATCAGAGCAGCATCTGCAGTGATGCGGGCGTTGTACCAGTCTGTTGTGGTGAAGAGGGAGTTAAGCTATAATGCAAAGCTGTCGATTTACCAGTCAATCTACGTTCCTACCCTCTCCTATGGTCATAAACTTTGGGTACTGACCGAAATAACGAGATCGCGGATACAAGCGGTTGAAATGAGCTTTCTTTGTAGGATTGCTGGACTCACCAGATAGGTTGAGGAGCTCAGTCATCCAGGAGAAGCTCAGAGTAGAACTGCTGCTCCTCCACATTGAAAGGAGTCAGTTGAGGTGGTATGGGCATCTGATTAGGATGCCTCCTGGACGCCTCCCACTTGAGGTGTTTCGGACATGTCCCTTTGAGTGGAGACCCCGGGGCAGACCCAGGACTTGCTGGAGAAACTATGTCTTCCAGCTGGTCTGGGAACGCCTTGGTATCCTCTCTGAATAGCTGGAGCAGGTGGCTGGGGAGAGGGAAGTCTGGACCTTTCTGCTTGAAATGCTGCCTCTGCCACACGGACCTCCGGAAAAGTGGTAGAAGATGGATGGATGGATGGGTGGATGGATGGATGGAAGTGGACTCTGGGACATCTCTTGTTCCATAAGAATTGGTTAAAAAGTTGTTGGGGTTTTTTTTGTTTTTTTTTTAAGGAAATAGTTTGATGGGGTGCCAGGAGTATATTGTGAAACAAATATAGAAACTTGGGGAAAACATTCATTTTAAGTATCTTTATTCTGTCAATGAGATTTGGAAACACATCCATCTCTCCACTGATTAACAAATGTCAGCAATAATAGGATAATAATTATAGTTAATCATATCTTCCAGTTATGGAACAATTTGATTTTCTAAATAAGTCAAATTATTCACATTTCTAAAGAGGTGGGTGTATTTGGATTGTTTGTCCTCTCCTCTGACTTCAGAAGCATTATGGAGGATTTTGACTTATTAATTTTGTAACCAGACATGCATCTGAATTTCTTGATTAAATCTAAAAGAGCCAGGATAGATGATCCTAGATGTCTAAGAAAAAGAATCACGCCATCAGCATAAAGAGCTATTTGGTGGTTGAGCCCTCCAAGATTTATACCTGTTATTGTGGCATTGTCCCTTAAATCAATGGCGAGTGGTTCATTTGCTAATATAAATTGAAGAAGGGACATGGGGCAGCCCGGTCTGCAGCATCTCCCAATCCTTATTGGTTTTGAGATATTGTCATTGGTAATTACTTCTGTATAAGGATTATTATAAAGGAACATGATCCAATTGCAAACCCCCTGCCCCAAACCAAAATGTCCAAGGAGTTCACATAAATAAGGCCATTCAACCCCATCAAAAATTTTCTCAGCATCGAATGCTAAGAAAGCTACAGTCATATGAAAAATTAGGACATCCCTTTAAATATTCAGTTCTTTATTAAGAAATGTTCCCATATCTACAGTGGGAAGTAAACACAAAATGCAGTTTTTAATTGAAGGTGTTTCTTATTAAAGGTAAAAAAAGTCCAAACCTACATGGTCCTGTGTGAAAAAGTGAGTGCCCCCTTTTTAAAACATAAATTAACTGTGGTTTATCACGTCTTTGAAAAGGTGAGTTTTATAGCCATTTCTAAAGGTTTGGGATTCCAGCGAACCACAGCGAGAGCAATTATCCACAAATAGCAAAAACAAAGAACTGTGGTGAACCTTCCCAGGAGATGCTGACCCACCAAAATTACCCCAAGAGAGCAGCGACAACTCATCCAAGAGGTCACAAATGACCCCACAACAACACCCAAAGAACTGCAGGCCTCACTTGCCTCAGTTAAGGTCAGTGTTCATGACTCCACCATAAGAAAGAGACTGGGCAAAAATGGCCTGCATAGCAGAGTTCCAAGACAGAAACAACTGCTGAGCAAAAAGAACATAAAGGCTTTTCTCAGTTTTGCCAGAAAACATCTTGATGATCTCCAAGACTTTTGGAAAAATACTCTGTGGACTGATGAGACAAAAGTTTAACTTTTTGGAAGGTGTGTGTCCTATTTCATCCGGCAAAAAAAGTAACACAGCATTTCAGAAAAGGAACATCATACCAAGAGTAAAATATTGTGGTGGTAGTGTGATGGTCTGGGGCTGTTTTGCTGCTTCAGGAGCTGGAAGACTTGCTGTTGTAAATGGAACCATGAATTCTGCTGTCTACCGAAAAATCCTGAAGGAGAATGTCCAGCCATCTGTTCGTGACCTCAAGCTGAAGCACACTTGGGTTCTGCAGCAGGACAATGATCCAAAACACACCAGCAAGTCCACCTCCAAATGGCTTAAGAAAAACAAAATGAAGACTTTGGAGTTGCCTAGTCAAAGTCCTGACCTGAATCTGATTGAGATGCTGTGGCATGACCTTAAAAAGGTGGTTCATGGGGTGCCAAAATTCCTCCACAGTGCTGTAAAAGACTCATTGCCAGTTATCGCAAACACATGACTGCAGTTGTTGCTGCTAAGGGTGGCCCAACCAGTTATTAGGTTGAGGGGGCAATCAGTTTTTCACACAGGGCCATGGCATTTTGCATTCACTTGTGTTATCTTTGTCTAATATTTAAATTTGTTTGATGATCTGAAACATTTAAGTGTGACAAACCTACAAAAAATGAGAAATCAGGAACGGGGCAAACACTTTTTCACACCATTGTATGTCTAACCTTGTTTTTGTTTTGATTTGCATTTTTTTTACACTTATTTTAACCATTTTAAGTGGGAATGAATGTGGGGGTGTCCTAAAAAAGATGGTCTGTGTCCTAATTTATTCCTCACTATTTGTTTAGATTTACATTTTAAAGAAAATTAGAAAAAAATATTTAATTCATTTTTAATTGTTTAGTTGAATTACATGAATCTCCAAGTATATTTAACATCTGTCTATAAGTGCATCAAATCTGTGTGTGTGGGTGTGTTCCTCAAATATCTCTCCAAACGTTCATCAGACTGGCCTAAGATTTAAAACGTGCTTTGTTCAGGGTACGAGGGTTTGCATCCCCGAATATGAAGTCACTCAGTCAAAATATGTAATTTTTATCAATAAAAGTTTAGCCACCTCTCTGTCTCTTCATGCTCTGGCTTCAAGAAGTATGGGCAGGGTTTCGGATTGACTCCATGCTCACTGGATAATACGCTGCCTTACGGCCATGCTAATTGGATCACACACAGCATGAAGACCTGTCAGTCACCACAGCGCTTCACAAACAAAGATTTTATAATTGCTTTGCTGAGTTTACAAGGGTGTATATCCCTGAGTATGGAGACGCTCAGGTTTATACCATCAAGCTGCTGTAGCTCTGTGTGTGTATGCGCTGCAGGCAACAGCTGGGCAGAGCTCTGTATGTTTTTTTCCTGTGAACAAATATGCCATTATAGGGTAGTTTCAAGTTAGAAATCCATTCTGTTTTTCCCTTTATCACTGGATCGTAATTTTGTTGGCTCCGACTGCACAACAATTTCAAAATTTCGGGGTGGATGGGGGCTGAAACTGTGAGACAAGCAGCCACAGAGTAGCGGCACATTTACTGGATGTTGCAAATTCCTTTTCCCCTTTAAACACAACAGTGAGTCCTGGCCGCTGCGTAGCACCACAGGATAACTCAGCATGTCGATGACTGAAATGCAAAACCTCCTATCTGCAGGATTTTCTGATTTGCAGATTTCACTTTGGATGATGAGAACAAGGAAGGCTGCTCATATCTGCAAGACATTCCCACCCTTTATTGTGACAGAAAATTATTCTGTGAAGAAAAATAGCATAGCCTTCTGCAAGAAAACTGAAAGTTTTTTTTTTTTTTAGTTTTGTCAAAAAATTGCATTTTTCAGATACGGGGTTTTTTGTTTCAGCCATCAATATGTGGAGAACACGGGTGGGGTGGGGTGGGGTGGGGCAGCCAGACTGTCTTATAACAGGATGGAGTCTTGGCTGCTGCTTCACCAGTACCACCACTGTCCTTTGTGGCACCATGGGTTCAACATGGCACTACTCCCAGTGCACGGCGATCTAAAAATTAAAAGTTAATAATACCACCATGATTGTGGAGCAGAATAGCCAGATCAATTGCATATCATATGTGGACACATATGCACACTGTGACTAAACAACGACCATGACAGAAACCGCCCAAATAACGAAATAAAACATTTTTTTTTTAATTTACTAACCAATGGGCAACACTGATCAAATCAAATCAAATCACCCTTATTGTCATTCAACCGTACAACCAATCATGTACAGCAAAACGAGATTGTGCTTTACCTATCTACAGTGTTAATCACACACACCCCAAGTGCAGAATCAGAGGGTCGCTGCCATGCAAGGCGCCGCCACAGAGTTCCCTCCTCCATTCCATTTATTGCTGAGCACCAAGCTGGACAGCAGGAAGTTCCACTCTTATATGGTCTTTGGCATGACCCGGCCGGGATTTGAACCCCTGCCTCCCGGGTGTGGGGCGGATGCTCTACCAACTGAGCCACCACTCCGGTAATGATGAAACAGTGATGAAACAGTTGCAGCACATTGCAGTCATTCGTCTGAGTATAATAATGTTGGGTGTTTTGTACTTATAATATTGCTAAAATATAAAAGGATGCACTACAATGGGTCTAAAATATGTGTATATGTGCCCTGTTATAGTACTGTATGAGTTTGATGACAAACTATAAACTACACATATAAACTAAATGTTAACGCTGACTGAACAACTCTCATTCCCTAAAGTGCAAGATACATCACTTATGAATATAAGTCATAAACGATCACACAAATAAGTGATCTGACAAACAAATAAACAATATTGGGTATCCCATTCATTTTAAATAATTCTGGAATTAATATTCACACAATCAAATAAATATTAGTGTTCAGCCCTTTTCATACTTGTCAAAGACTAACATGTGATTACCTACATATAGGCTACACCTCTGTATTCCACTGTCAAACACAGCCTACATTTGGGCCTTTAAAGCCTGATTGGGCTGCTTGTTTCAGTCAGGAAAATTTGCTTTCTATGAGCAATTCACTAGTTGATATTAAATATCCATATGTCCAAATATGTTTAAAAAAAATCCACACAGCATTATAAAGGGTGTCCTAATTTTTTTCACATGACTGTATATCTGGCACTTGTCTCTGTTCGTGGAAGACATTTAAAACCCTTCTTAAATTTTGACAACCCTGGCGTCAAACCATAAACTCATTTTGGTCTTCCTTAATAATGCCTGGCAGAAGGCTGTCCAATCATCTTTAAATCTGGGTTTAAAAGGCCAACTGGTCTCCAGTTTTCACATTTATCACTTGGTTTTCCTGGTTTTGGGAGAAGTGTAATTAGGCCCCCCTTAAGGTGGGAGGAAGAATCCCTTTTTGAGCAGATTCATTGAACATTTCCAAAAGAGGTGCCACTAATAAAATTTTTTTTTTTTTTTTAATGGACTTCCGGTGGTGCCATGATGCTGATAGCTGTGTGAATTTGAAGCTCTAATTTGAACTACCTTTTAACCCCCCTTAACCCAGGAGATTTATACTAAAAACGGTTCTACTGGTACATAATGCCGGGGGAGAAGAAAAGGGTCTTGGCAAGACCCCAAGAAGCAAAAGGAAGGAGGCTGATACAGAAGAAAAAGGCCGTCGTAACGAGGCTATGCTAGCTGAGACGGTTACGCTAGCTTCCATCTGTGTGACTATTAATGAAGCCATAGCCAAAGCAATGACTGCATTTGAAAGCAAAATTACTAAACAACTGGCTGATTTTCAGAGCAACTTTCAAGAAGATAATAAAAAACAGCTCGCTGAAATGAGAACGGACATCTACCAAAAAATGGAGGAAAGTGCGGGGCAAGTGGAAGCCATGATGCAGAGGCTGGGAGAAGCAGAGCAACGCATTGGAGAGGTGGAAACTTGTGGTGAGGAGGTGAAAGACGCCTTGAGATGCACAAAACTCAGCTTAAAATGAAAGCAAAGCTCACAGAGCTAGAGGGACACCCGCCGTAACAATATCCGGATTTATGATATTAAAAAAGCAGTCAAAGGGACCTCAATGGTTGCTTTGTGGAGAAGATGAACTGAGGGAGACCACTGGATTAACCAAACTGGGTAATGAACGTGCACATAGAGTGCTTGGCCCTAAACCCACTGAGCCTGCTCCCCCGAGATCGACAGTTGTGAAATTCAGCAAGTACACAGTTAAAGAAAAAAATATTAATGCTGCTTGGAAGAAAACTATCACTGTGGAGAGGAAACAGATTTTCTTCGATCATGACTACGCCGCGGGAGTGATGGAAAAAAGGACAGAATACCTGCCAATCAAGAAAATGCTGAAAGAAAAGGGGATCAGATTCAATACACCGATAACAAAGATGTGCGTTTTCCTCAACTCAGGTACTGTCACATATGACAGTACCTGTATATATCACATATATACAGTGTATATATATAAAATGACATTTTTTTTAAATAAATATCAATTGGTAGACCACCTGGGCCGGGAGCTTTTCCAGATTTCATACTTTCTAATGCCTCTGAGATCTCTTCTAAACTCAAGTTTGCTTCCAGTCTCTGACTTTCCTCATCCTCTATTTTGGGAATATTTATATTGTCATGAAATGAGAACGAATTTGGGTTTGGTTGTCCTGGGGTTAGTTCAGGACTGTATAGTCTTTCATAATAAATCTTAAATGCATCATTTATTGCCATAGGATCAGAAATTTATTCTCTTCTATCATTTTTTAATATAGTGATTGATCTAATTGGAGTTGTTTTAAACGCCAAGCCAGGATTTTACCTGATTTTTCCTCTTGATCAAAAACAGATTGCTTAAGTTTCAATAAATTACCTGTAGCTTTTGAGGCAGAGATTTCATTGTACTGTGATCTTAAAACAGCATTTTTTTGATGTAATTTGGGACAGGCATTCTTAAAGTACATATTCTCATTATTTTTAATTTTTGATTCCAATAATATAAGTTTTTGTTTGGCCTTCTTATATTTTGAACTTGTGAAATTAATTATTTGCCCTCTGATGAAGGCTTTGAATGCTACCCATCTAATGCATGCAGATGTTTCAGAAGTATTACATGTAAAATATTTGTCAATTTGATTCTCAAGAAACATCATTAAATCATGATCTTTTAGCCATTTTGGCTGGAATTTCCATTTAGGCGGATCTCGTACCAGGCCTGGGTCTACATGAACCAAACTGATTGGTGCATGGTCTGGGATCACAATACTGCCATAGTAACAGCCTTTTGCCTGATATAATAAGCTTGCTGAGACCAGGAAGTACTCAGTTCATGAGTATGAATAATGTGTGCTAGAAAAGCAGGAATATGTTGATGAGCCAGGGTTTCTATCTCTCCATGCATCCTTCAAATTTTATTTCCTTAGCAAATTGAAGAATGGTTTCCCTAGTCTTATTCTGCAAGTTGTCAACCTGTGACAATTTATCTAAACTGGGGTTGCAGGTACAATTGAAGTCACCAGCTAAAATGTAGTGGCCATTGAGTGCTGACAGCAAACCAAATAATACCTTCCCATCTTATCTCCAGTTATCTTATGAACATTAAAAGGGACAGACTTATGTATTAAAGTCTTGACCCCTCTCACCTGCAAATTAAAGGGTGCTAAAAACACCTGCCCCCACCACCTCCTCTTAATCTTTAAGTTCTCTTTTACAGTATGGTGCATTTCTGAAGCAAGATAATTTTGAACTGCATATCCTTTAACCTCCCCATCACCTGATTATTTTTTTTTAAGTTTTATCAACCGTCTACAGTTCCATGAGGAAATCTTAATTTCTAAAACATTGGTCATATCTGATCATTACAAATGGTTCTCTCATGTTAAAGTGTAAAAATGTAACTTTAAACAACCAAAACCTTACAAAAATCTCAGATACTTCTAATCACTTCAAACTCTGAACATACTGTAAACCTCTGGACCTAAAGGCAAAATGTCCCCCACCCTTTTTTTTTGAATGAATGAATGAGTGAATGAATCTTTATTTCGGATAGATTAAAAGTACAGGTTAAAAGAAACTGAATAATATAACAAAGGGGGAAAGAAAATCCAACAAGGTCAAATTAGACAATAACCCCTCTGATTATACAGTTCAACATAAGTTATCCGAAATGGGTGATGGCTGAAGCCGCAGCTTATGTTGCCCACCATTATTCCATCCAAGAATTCAAATGAAAAACAAAACAAGAGCGATTACAATTCAGAACAAAGCTAAGACAAAATGTGACAAAAAAATTAGCTACAACACAACACAGACTGGTTATGACAATCCTTATGTGATTTTTCATGTCATCTTGTATATATGTTTGGAGTATTTCTTCCTTTAGTTTTTGTTTAAATTGTCCAAGTGTTGTACATGATTTTAATTCAGGTCCAAAATCGTTCCATAATCTGACTCCTTGCACTGAAACACAGTGTTGCTTGGTGGTAGTTCTCACTGAAGGTTTTTGAAATATACATGTTCCTCTGAAATGATATTGTTTCTCCCTTATTTGGAACAGCTTTTGGATATTTGAGGGCAGTGATAGATTCTTCACTTTAAACATTATTACTGCAGTTTTAAAGTCAACCAGATCTTTCAACTTGAGAGCTTTTAATTTAAGAAAAAGTGGGTTTGTTGGTTCCCTGTAAGCTGCTTTGTTTATTATTCTAATAGCTCTCTTCTGAAGCATAAAGACTTGATATATGTTTGTTTTATATGTATTTCCCCATACTTCAGTACAATATGTCATGTATGGGAATATTAATGAATGATACAAGGTATATAGTGTGGGTTGATTCAGCAAATATTTCACTCTGTGTAGTATTGCAATTGATTTGGATAATTTACCTTTAATATAATTAATATGTGACTTCCAACACAGTTTATTATCAATTATTACTCCAAGAAATTTAGTTTCGGATACCCTTTCAATCTCTACACCATTTACACTGAGTTTAGATACTAAGTTGTTGTGATGGTTGTTAAAAACTATAAATTTTGTCTTACTTAAATTGAGCGTTAATTTGTTTCAATCAAACCACAGTTTAAGCTTTCCTAACTCCTTTCTGAGTGTATCCAAAAGTTGTTCCAAATTGCTTCCACTGCATAATAGATTAGTGTCATCGGCAAACAATATTAAGTCCATTTTTTCTGAAACTTTACATATATCATTTATATACATATTTATTTATATACCTTCTATTCACTTCTGTCATGAATTGCCTCTCTGGGCCGAGAAATGAGACCCATGGGCTGAACTGCCGTTAGAGGAATTTATTACACACAAAAAAGGCAACACAAGTCCCAAAAGGTGTACAAAAACAAAGTCCAAGGACAAACACAGAAGAAAAAATTTACAGGCAATGATGACTCCAGAAAAAACTCACCAGAGCGGAGTTGGGCTCTGGTGGCGATGAGGAGGAGAGATAAACAAGGCCGCCGCAGTGAGAGAACAAACAGTTTCTAAATAGTTGGGGATTAAGATGAAACAATGGGTGGCAGGTACGGACAGCATGAGTGGGCAGGTGACTTAATTAAACAACAACTCACAGCTGGGACGACTAAGGAACAGACAGTGAGAAAATAACAGGATGGGAGTGTCACGAGGGAAAAGTAAGGCACTCGTCATACAGAACAAAATTTAAATCCTGAACTACAGGAACTAACAAAATAATACTGATACTAAAGACAAAAATAACTAACAGAATGATAAGCCACTAAGGAGACGGCTGTGGCACAGATATAATGTGACTGACTACTGATCAGAGGGTCATGGGTTCGATTCCCGCTCTGTCTGCAGTCTGCATGTCGAAGTGTCCTTGAGCAAGACACTGAACCCCCAGTTGCTCCTGGTGGCCAGGCTAGTGCCTGTGTGTGTATGGCAGTTCTGCCGCCATCAGTGTGTGAATGTGTGCGTGAAAGGGTGGATAGCAGGATCTGTAAAGTGCTTTGGTCATCCAGAGATGAGAAAAAGCGTTATATAAGTGAACACCATTTACCATTACTACGGAGACATCATAACACAATACACAGGAAAACAACACAAAGCTGGAAAAAATACAAAACATGTTCAGAATGTTCAGAAATAAATTAAGAGCCTGAGCCTGGCGAAAACCTCAGCCTCATGACAACTTTGGTAGTTCTGAACAATCGTTCCACATTTAATAAGGAAAGATCAAATTATAATAACAAAATATTATCCTAGACAAACACCTTGTCCATTTTTCACTTGATAGATGTAAAAAGAATAGTTTTGCCAAGAAAGTTATTCCATATCAAACAGATATATGCAGCAAAATATTAAGATCTTCTGTATTTACCTTTTTAAAGCTAAACTAACTGAAATTGTCCTCCTATTCAACAAAAAACAGAAATTAAATTATCCTATTTGAGAAAAATAAAAAATTAATAAAAGGAAATTTAAAAAAGAAAAAGTGAGGGGAAAATGCTGTAGTCAGTTGGCGATATAACTCTACTGTTACAGCGCTTATGCATAAAATAATATTCCGTAGGACCATTGGAGACTTATCTCTACAAGTCACAGAGTCACAGATGAATGGTACAGTCTCTGGGACCGGACACTTCACTAGTGATCAGCACCTCTTACCCCCTGTAACATCCAACGGCTCTGTGCTGTTGTTTATACTGTGTTGTCCTCTTCTCTGATCTGGCGTATGAAAGCCTCTGCATCCTCTGGATTTCTGAAAGTCAGTGTTTTACCCCCGAAAGTCACCAACAGCCTGGCAGGGAGCAGCATGCCATGTCTAATCCCCAAGTTGTGCAGCCGTTCCCTCACAGAGTTGAATTCCTTCTGCTTCTTGTGTAGTCCGGCTGTCAAGTCAGGGTAAAATCGTACCGGTTTATCCTCGTACAGTACTTGCTTTTTGGTTGTGATTGCTTTCAACACCACTGCCTTGTCTCTGTCATTAAGGAATTCCATGATAAGCATTCTTGGGCAATCTTTAGGGTCGCTTCTCGGGCCGATAGGATGAGCTCTCTTGAGGAATTGCTTTGACTTGAGCAGGGGGATGCCTAGTGCCTCTGGGAACCAGGTTTCAAGAAAGGAGCAGGCATTGTCACCCTGTGCCTTATCCAGTGAATTCACCAGTCTCAGATTGGTAAGCCTGGATCTTGTTTCCAAGTCGAGTAATTTATCATCCATGTCCCTGTTTTTATTTTCAAGGCTCTGGACTTTTGCTTGAAGGCTTGCTATCATGTCCTCCATGTCAGAGAGGCGAGTCTCAGCATTTACTATATGCCCCATGCATTCACCAACCTCGGTTCTCATTCCTTCTATTGTGGTTAATACTTCATCAAATCTATTGGTGAAGTCAGCTTTTAAGTCTTTGATAGCTTCTAGAATTGGAGCGTGGTTTAGTACTTCTTTTCCTACGCGGTTAGCCTCTTCCATGCTCATGCTAGCATTAGCTTTAGCATCTTCACTTCATTTAGCTAGCCCAAATGCAATCTTCCCTTGTGAGGAATTACCACGACTCTTACCTGACTTTGTCAGCTCGGACGACATAAAGGAGTTTTTAGTGAGGCTACTGTTTGTATTTTAGTAATAAATGTTCACTTTATTCTGTTATTTTTGGCAAGTATTTGCAGAGGGAGGGGGTGTGCGTCCACCTAGTGTGCCGTCATACCAGAAGTCCAGGTACTTCTGTTTCAAAGAAAACAATAAGTAATGACCAACCAACATGGGGTCTATGCCCACTCACCTCACAAGACTCCATTGCTGAAGGAAAATCATGTTGAAATTTGTTTAAAGTTTGCTCCATAACATTTGGGCAAGCCAGTAAAATATTGGGAAAATATAATCTTGTCAGATGAGACCAAAACTGAACTTTTTAGATGCCACAACAAAGCATGTTTGTAGGAGAAATGGCCCTGCACATCAACCCAAAAACACCACACCAACAGTGAAGTTTGGAGTTGAAAGCATCATGGTGTGGGAGTGTTTTTCAGCACATGGTACAGGCAGACTTCATATACTGTAACTGAAGGAAAGATTAATGGACAATTGTACAGAGACATCCTTGTTAAGAATCTGTTGCCATCTGCCAAGATGCTGAAGATGAAACGAGGGTGGACATTTTAGCAAGACAATGATCCCAAACACACAGCCAAGGAAACTCTCAACTGGCTCCAGAGAAGGAAAATAAAACTGCTAGAATGGCCCAGTCAGTCACCTGACCTGAATCCAATTTAAAATCTATGGAACAAACTGAAGATCAGAGTTCATAGAAGACACCCACAGAACCTTCAACATTTGAAGACAGTTTGTGTTGAAGAATGGGCTAAAATGACTCCTGAGCAATGCGTGCACCTACTTTCTCCATACAGGAGATGTCTGGAAGCTGTCATTTCACTTTATTAATTTTAACTTGTTTTTTTTTTTTTTTTTTTTTTTTTTACACAGTTGCATTGATTTCTTTGTATGTATGGATTACTTGGATTGTTACTGATATCTGGTTAAAATCTCAGGTCACTTGCTCCATCAGAAATATGTTTAATGAGAAAAATGTTGACGTGTTCAATACTTCTTTTGCTCGCTGTATATATAAACTTAAGGTCTCTGTCAGAGGGTGACTGATTAAATTTCATCCTTCTCGATGTCTGCCTGCCAAAGGCAGTAACCGCTGAGCAATGCACTTTTCCCGGCTCCCTCTGCCTACAGTATGAGAATGTGCATCATTGGTATATGGATGAATCATTTTTTTTTCATGGCCTTTCATTTTATTCTTGTGCATGTACAGAACACTACCAGAGTAGCATGTTCGATTTGCTGTTTCAAACCAGTGTTTTTCAACCAGGGTGCCCTGGTACGTGTGTGTGTGTGTGTGTTGGGGGGGGGGGGGGCGTGAAAAGTTCACAGTGATCAGAATTGACCAAATGTGGTTTATTTTTCAACATAGTCTCTCCTTCTGTCCACACACGTGTTCCATCAGTGTTCCAACGCTTGGATCCCTGTGGCTGAAAAATATTGAAAAATAAACCCCTTTTGGTCAAATTTGAGCATCATTAACTTTTCACCCCCCCCCCCCCCCCCCCGTATGTTTAGATTTCTTTTGGAAAATATTTAATTTCTTAAATGGTACAAAAAATTGCAAATTAATTTGCCGCTGTTGTGTAGACACCCAGTCACCAGGGCACCCTGGTTGAAAAACACTGCTTTAAACCTCTGTGTGTTCAGTAAAATGTCCCAATCAACAGAAACATGTTTGATTGCGCTGTCATCTCACATCATCTACAAAGCTTCATATTTTATTTGATTTGTGCAACATTTCAAGCTTTTGTCATTTGCAATGTGTTCTACTTTTAATATTGATTAAAGTTTTAATTGAAGTGGAAGGCTTGTAACTACACAGGATGAGCAATCAAGAATCCCAGCTCAAAGGGACAAAAGAGAATGTGTTTAAAAAAAAACAAAAACAAACTGCATTTAAATAATCAGAGAATAAAATCTTCTTATGACAAGTAATCACATCCAATAATGATATATATTTCCCTGGTTTAGCTGCAAGCAATCATCAGAGTAACACTTGGAATATTTCTGGGAGGCTGGACTGTCCCCCTGAGCACAAGCCGTAATTTAGACGTTTCATTTTGGGCTGAATCAGGTCTGTCAGTCTAAGCCTTAATTTAGCCCACAAATTGACGTTGAAAATTAAGCTGTTAAAGTCTGTCTAAGAAAGACTATACATTTAGGTCCATAAGTATTTGGAAACTCCTCCCTGCACCAACTCAGCTCCATCATCTTCCTCTGTGGTTAAAAGAGTCTGTATGCTTGTGTTACATCATTTCCTGCACACGCTACAATTTTAAGGTCAGATATATCTTTATTCGTCCTACAATAGGGAAATGTGTAATATTGCAGCAGCAAAGGGATAGCAACACTCAGAGCAATGAAAAATAATAAAATATGGCAGATAGATATACAGAGTGCATGAAGTTAAAAAAGCAAAAAGGTTTCATAAGTGAAATGAACCTCTAGAGAAGGAATACTAGCCATGGTCATTGTCTTCCTTTCACTGCTATGATGGCTAAAACCAGAGCTGCAGCCAGCTAACTGGGTGCCAGAAGCATAACTTTTGTTTGGTCCCCCAACCCAAAACAAAAATTTAAAAAAAAAGAACAAAAAACATTTTCAGTGCAATCTTAAACTGAAGGAAACCTTTCAACACAACAACAACAACAACAACATATATGACAGGCACCAATAAATAAAGAGCCCAAATCCCAAATATGTGGAAGTGCAGCTTTCAGTGAATAAGTCAAAACAACATATTTCCACTGGCAGTGCTACAGATCATGTGGTTTCTGAATCCTGGGGGATACAGACATTTGGCAGGCTTTAGAAGGGAGGGACATGAAGTATCTGCGCTTCATGTCGTGAGAAAGTTTTAAGGGGGAATGGGTCAAGAACCCAGGTCATGTGACTTCATGCAGGCATTCAAAATTATATTGATACATTTCTATCAAACTCCAAAATTGCAGCCTATGTGGATAAAGACAATGCGTCCTGGGGGATACATTGCCCTGACAGGGTATAAAAACAGGGATAATCACTCTTAGACATATGTTTTGAAGCCTATATTCTACAGATAAATAATATCAAGGTGTTAAAGATTGAATACACTGTGGTGCACATATGTGGGTTTCATATGCTTCACATGTATATTACTGTATGCTTATTGTATGCTTTACGTCTCAGAGGAACAAAAGGACTGAACCTCCTAGGGGTAACAGGAGGATGTGAAATCTGGCCTTTTGTATGCAAAGAGATGGCCTTTTTTTTTTTTTTTTTTGTTACTTATTTGTACCCGTAGGTAGATTTGGTTTGCAGTCTGGTGCGCGAGCGCCCTAAATCTACATGTTTTTGGTGTGCGGGAGGAAACCGGAGAAATCCCGGAGTAAACCCGCGCAACACGGGGAGAACATGCAAACTCCACACAGCTCACTGTTGGTCGGGGGTTGGGATCGAACCCACGATCTCATGATCCCCGTGATCCCCCGGCCGAGGGTAAAACTGTGCTGCCACAGTGCTAAACCACTGCGCCACCGTGCAGCCCTTGAAGGATTTCCTGACCACCAGGACTTTAGGTGGAGGCGAGAAGAGCTGGAGGGGGATGCATTGTGATTTGGGATTAAAAGACAATGTGACTGTGTGCTTTGATGTCCTGGGGTATAAAAGGGACAGATGCTGGGGGATTCACTCTCTTCTGTTTTTTGGATGTTGGAGAATGTGAATGTGAATAAAACTGGACTTGAGAAATAAACTCAGCCTCGTCCTTCCACACTTCTCCACAACACTTCATTTTACTCTTAAATGTGTAATACTGATTAATAAAATAAAATAAACCTTTATTAGTCCCACAAAGCAAAATTACAGTTTTAATTCACCAGTGTACACGTTTTCAGGGAATTTCTGTCAACATTTTCTACAGAACAATCAGAAACCCCTCTGATTGTGTTGTTTACTTTGACGTCTTTTTCACCTCATTAAGATTGATAACTTATCTAAAGGAGTCTATGGGCCTCGGAAGTTCGGGTGCCATTCTAAAGAACCGCTTGATGGGCTGCAGCTTGGAAGATGATGGAGACCTCTTATAAAGAGGAAGGGGCAGCTTTGACTTTCATGTAGACAAGTAGCATGCCGTGAGTTTCATTTCCGGTGAGGTTGTGATGCGTTCAGGGTCAGATTTACAAATCAAATTTTGTAAACAATTTTAACAAAACAAGTGCAAGGTATTTTGTCGAATTACCTCTTAAAGGAATACACAGGAAAGGCAGTAATAAAAGTCCATGCTTTCATTTTACAACTCTCCTGACTATAGACAACATGCAATGACCCTCAGTTACACAAGTATAAGTTATTTTACAAACAATACTTTTGGCCACAAAATTGCTAATACTTTGTTTTTGGCCAAGGAATAATTGAATAATAGTGGTTCAGAGAGCTGCATCTGTCTCTGTGTTGCAGCTCCACAATTTACACTCATTATTACAAATTTTTATTAATCAAATCAAATCAAATCAAATCAACCTTTATTGTCATATTGCTGTACATACAACTGTAGTGCAGGCAAGATGAAATTGCATTTCTCTCGGCATCCGTATAAGTAAAAAGAACATAATTTAAGACACACTCACACACACCCTCACCCCCCACCCCAACACAGCCATTCACACTTCCCTGAGACATACTTGAAAATTAACCAGAACTATAATATACAAATAATATACATAATGTCCATAGGTGCAGTAGTATGTATGAGAGATTAGCATTTATGACTACTATGAATACATGGTCTTACCTTTACCTGTAAATGAAGTAAATTTGTCTTGCCTTCTGGACAAAAAAACGCTGTGATTTTGTTAAAAAATGTTATCTTCCTTTGTTAAAAAAAACAAACAAACAAACAAAAAAAAACTGTGCTTATGGTGCTCAAGCACGCCCCCTCTCATTGGGGCAAGGACACTGTGCAGCCTCTGACTGTGATTTTCAGCCTCTCCTGCCTCCCCTGACCGCACATCGTTGGTGTAGACAACAATGCAAAGCTCGCTGTGGTCAAATGGGCAGACAACAAAACAGTCACCTTGGTGAGGTCCTGTGCTTCTGTCAACCCTGTTGGCCAAGTGAGACACTACTCCAAAGGGGAAAAGAAGAAGATATGTGTGCCATGCCCGAAGACTGTCTGAATTAAATACTCACATGGGGTGAGGGGCTGAGTTGATGATTGCTCTGTATCACTCTCCAGTAAAGTCCCACCAATGGTACCTGGCCATATTTTGGCAGATGGTTGACATTGCTGTCAATGACACCTGGCTTCTCCATTGTCATGATGCAGTTTCACTGGGTCACAAACATCAGTCTCTGACGAACCTTAGGCTGGATGTTGCCAAAGGACTTATTTAACCTGTAAAGCAGAAAAGAGGTCACGCCTCCAAAGGAAATGAAGATAATACACCGCTAGGAGTGATCAAACAGTAGTCAAAATTGCTCTTAGTCTTGGAACCACATTTTCAAGAGTCACCTTTACTTGGTCTTTTCTCAGTCAGAAAAAATGGACTCTAGATTTTAAATCAAAGACTTGTTTATTTGTCCACATAATTAGTGTGACTGAAAGAAATATTACCCTTAAATGTAACAGAGTCATTTGCAGGTTTAATTTTATGTCACTGCTAACTGTCACAACCCTGCCCTCTTTACACAAGAGGGAGAAGAGAAGAGGAAACAAAGAGGAGGGGAGAGTTGCAACCAAACTCTTGTTGAAGGATTGTTCTGTTGATGGGACTTTTGAGAACATGTGGACATTTCATATTTGTTTAAAGCTACGGTCACAAATACCCTTATGAATGGCTGCGAATGTGATGTTTGCAGGCAGTATGAATTCACTATTACCATAACTTGCAGTTAACTTAGTTACCAGTATAAGTAGCAATGAAGGAATCAGTCATGGTCTTCAATGTAGCTGCTTAATTTTTCATTCAGCACGGGAGATACAACGGAAGTGGCACACACAGAGTATCTTGTCCCAGCACTGCCCTCTGAAGGTGTACACCAAAAAAGCCAATACATCGCAACCCCTCCCCACTTAATATTATTATTATTATTATTATTATTATTATTGATAATAATAATAATAATAATAATAATAATAATAATAATAATAATAATAATAATAATAATAATGGATTGCATTTATATAGTGCCTTTCAAGACACCCAAAGCGCTTAATGATGTTGCCATTACTTTCTTATTCACGTAAACTTATAACTGACCTTATGGACATTACCTCGTTAAGAGAACAATTCCTTTTACTCAAGAAAGAAGTAACATTTCGACATATTCAAGTTTAACATTTCTTAACCTTAACTCAGGCTGGGGGTCGACTACCCCAAAACCTGGAGCCTATCAAGGGATTATTCTGCCCTTTTCTTGAGACAAGACTCTCTAGCTAAATACAGTACTAATGAACAATCTCTTATTCCCAGGATTCAGCAGTTACTGCCTTTTTAAAGGCCAAATGTCACGTAACAGGGTACTTTAAATATCTTGAAACTAGATATAAAAGGGAACCGATCCGTTCGGGTCTTGGTGCATATGCTTCAGTAACAACGGAATATTCGTTAATTTAAAACTGCCGCGCTTGGCCTGACACGGCCCCTGGAATCGCCTGGGGAAGAAGGCGGAAGTGACGAAATCGATTGTACCCTAGTTTGATGCTTGGGGTATTTCAATTGATTGTTTATATGGAGACTGGAAGGTTGAAGTGAGCAACAAGAAAGAAAAAATTGGATATTTCACCCATACCTTAAAACGGGACTATCAGGGACAGCTGGGTAATAAGGGGCACTTCTCTGGGAAATGTTTTCATACCTGTCAAGTGAGACGTTTTCGCCGTACTTCAACACTGTAAAAAGCGGCTATAAGGAACGGCGGAGCAACAAGGGACACTTCTCTGGGATCTCTGTCTGTTCCGCAACCGCTGCACAGCTCAGTGTGTTAAACCATTGTCCTAATGACTTCTCATTGTAGTGAGAACAGGTCAAGCTGAGCGATCAGCCCGCCCAGACAATTAAACTAATGAGTGACTCCACACTTCTCATGGTAGTGCGAATAGCTCACGCTGAGCGATCAGCCCGCCCAGACAATTAAACTAATGAGTGACTCCACACTTCTCATGGTAGTGCGAATAGCTGACGCTGAGCGATCTGCCAGCACCTGCTGTGGCTGATCACACACAGGAGTGCTCCGCAAAACACTCAATTTTTTTTCCAGTATATTTTTTCTTTTGGCCGTACAGAAATGGCAATACGCCCGTTTTTGCTAAAATTGCATTTTCCCCGTATTTTCCTTAAAATATTTGACAATAACAACACGAACTACATTTAAAACATTTCCCAGAAAAGTGTCCACCACCACTCCGCCCACCAAAATACGGCGAAAACGTCTCCCTTGACAGGTATGCGCCTCCATTTTCATATTGATCTGGTCAATTTCTTGACAGCAGCGGCTCTCCTCCACTGTAATAATAATGGCTTCCGAAAAATCAATATTTATGGGGCGCCCTCGATAGACCCCCTTCGGCTTTGCAATTCTGGAGGCGATTAATGTCCAGTTCAATGACATTTTCCACTGGTTCTGCTCTCTGGTCATCGTTGGAACTGTTGTCATCAGACAAAGCAGCTGATTCCGTCTCGGATGGCTCGAACCTGTAAGGTTCTATGCCTCTGTCACTGTCTGAACCACTGACAAAAAAAAAGACAAAAAAAAAGACAAAACTAAACTAATTTGTTCACAATCGCTGTCACTTTCCGTCATGATTGTCCAATGTTGATAAGTGTGAATGTGGATAGGCAGGGCAGCCAGGGTACAACTGGTGATGTCAAAAACATGGGCGTGGTCTGGACTGGCTATCACAAGCCAGCAAGCAAGGTGGGGCCTTCACCTGATGTATTTTGTGCAATTATGTAAATACAGGTGGGTGATATGGTCTCCGGTATGAATATTTGGTTTAAGCTATGTGTATTTTATCTAAATTCGTTGTCATTTAGAAAAAAAAATTACGTGACATTTGGCCTTTAAACCTGGTAGGATACTGTTTACCTTTCTTTTGTGAAGTACCAGTCTCTCTGCATGAAGAAGTGGAGTGTGCGGCACAATGTTGTTGGAGTTGGTGGAATACTCCAAGTCAGGAGCTTTTCTAGTTCCAGTCCTTGACACTGTCAGAGGTTGCTCAGGGTGCTGGGATGTTTGTGCAGACCACAAGATGTGGGGAGAACAGGACAGCATTTGATCTGTTTGTCGTTTCCAGCTCTGTGATGATCCAGCATCCACAATGTAAGACAGTGAGCCCATCTGAGATGTAACAATTCCTGGTGCCCACTTTTCCTGCCCCCATTGGTAATCATGAACAAACACAGAATCACCAAAAGTGAATGCACACTGTTAAGCGTGATGATCCCTGTGAAGTCATAGGGCATCTTGTGCCTGTTCTACAGTTGCTTCTGTATCTGGCTTCAGCAGATCAAATTGTGTGCGTAATCTGTGGTGCAGGAAAAGCATAGCTGGGGATTCCTTGGTGTGCAGCGTGTTTCTGTAGTTGAGTACAAAGGCATTCAGCCTCTATTGCACTGAAGTCCAACCCCTTGGATGACTTAAGAGAGTTTGGACAAAACACTTGGCTAGGCCATTGGTAGCTGGATGGTGAGGTGCTGAGTGCATATGTTTAACTCTACTGGCTTTGAGCAAACCAGAAAATTCATCTGAGGTGAATTGTGGCATGTTGTCACTCATCAAAATGCCATATAAACTAAATAATCCCCCCAGAACTTGGATTGTTTTCGCTGAGGTAGAAGAGTCCAAGAGGTGGTTTCTGGCCATTTCAACTCAGCATTGAGCACTACAAAAAACATGTGACCTTCATAAGGTCCTGCAAAGTCCGCATGGATTCTCTGCCACGGGGCACCTTGCCATGGCCATGTGTGTGCAATATGGGCGGTGGTATTTGAGTGCACTGGCATGGAGTACAGATCTCGGCTTGCTGCTCAATTTCCATATCCATTACAGGCCACCACATATAGCTGTGTGCTATAACTTTCACCTTAACCGCACTTCAATGTTCAGCATGTAACTCAGCCAACAAACTTTGTCTGTATTTTGGAGGAACAATCACTCGGTTACCCCACATTAGACATCCTTGTACAATGGTGAGCTCATCTTTTCTGGTGATGTATGATGTTTGTGAGGAGTCTGAGATTTTTGCATTTGAAAAGTGTCCAGTTGACACCATTTCAGTTACCTTGGACAAGATTGGGTGTAGTCTAGTTATTTTACAGATGTCAGTACAGCACACAGGAAGGGATTTCACATTATTTACGAGGTACACATCTGCAATTCCTAGGTTCTCATTTGGGGATGTCTGCAATGGCAGCCGTGAAACACCATATTCATTACAATGTTCTGCAGCACTTCTGTACTGAATAGAGTAGTTGTGAGCTGCTAACAACAAAGCCCACTGCTGGAGTCGTGTGGCAGCCAGTGAAGGAATGGCTTTGCTGGGACCCAATACAGTCATGAGTGGACGATGGTCTGTCAGCAGGGTAAAATGACATCCATACAAGTAGGAATGAAACTTGCAGATACCAAATATAATTCCTAACACCTCATGTTTAATCCCTGCGTAGTTCTTCTCCGCTTTGCTCAATGTTCTGGAGGCAAAAGCTACGGGTTTCTCTTCGCCATTTGTCAGAATGTGTGAGATCACTGCTCCTACACCATAAGGAGAGGTGTCACATGCCAGTGTGATGGGAAGTTTAGGATCATAGTGTGTGAAAACTGTGACAATGACTGCTTCTTAGCTGTCTAGAAAATGTTCTCACACTCAGAAGTCCACTTCCACTCCACACCTTTGCGCAACAACGCATTCAATGGATTCAGTGTAGTTGCTATGTTTGGAACAAACCTACTGTAGTAGTTATTGAGCCCCAAGAAGGACCGGAGCTGAATGACATTAGTTGGAGCAGGGGCCTCCACAATTAGCTCTCAGTTTTTCTGTGGATTTGTGGAGCCCAGATGAATCAATATCATGCCCCAAATATTCTAGGGAGCTCTTGAAAAACACACATTTGTTTCACATTTTTTTTTACATCTCTTAACTCTGAGTCTGAATTTTTCAATCAACTCAGCACTGTCTTTCATTTCCTTAAATGCTGTGTGTCGTCACTACCAGTCACTAATATGTCGTCAAGGAAACAGTGCACATTGAGGTACCTGCTCTATGACTCTTTTGAATATGAATAGTGCTGATTGCTATGTCTGGAAATAATCATCTGCAGACAGGTCCGCGTGTTGAGGTAAGCTTTATTCAACAATTAGCAGAACATGCTAAAGGAGGGAACACAGAGCAAGGTGATTGGGAGGTAGTGCCAAAGGTGGGTAGCAAGATACCGGCTAGCCTTGGGTAGACGGCTATTATTCCTGCGGCGTGATGACATCATGCCTGAATACATAAAGACGCAGTGTGGTGTGTCATGCCGTTTCCAATATATCCCATTTAACCAACCATTGGAAAAGCATAGAACTAGGTCTGTTGTTCACCTCAGCAAAGGCAGCAAGTAAACAATAAGGTGAAATTAGCATGCCGCTAACGTACAGATGGACATACGTACACACATCTGGGATAACAACGCCAGCAATATCAGAAATAGACACACATGGTTTTGCCGATAATACTGTTGTATAGTACATTGCCTAATGTAAAAAAAACACACATACTTAACTGGACCTGTTGTAAGAACCACCAGACTTATTTCTGAACATGACAATCAGAAAAAAAAAATAAATGAACTTTTACACTCTTGGTGACTGGATAGACTACTGGTTTAGCTTGCAAGGTTGCATGGGTTATTCTGCCACTTTGAATGGACCATGCTCTGACTGAACATGAAAATCAGAACTTTAGAGTCAGTGGCCATTTGAAACTGTGCGGGGCCTCTGTCGAGCCCTCGGTGGACACGGCCCTGGTGGGGTAGTCTCAGGCAAATCTGGGGGACACCTCGGTGGAGTTGTGGCTGGCTCAACAGCAAAGTCCCAATCCAGATCCTACACTGGCTGGATTGACTCGGTTGCTGTTACCTGGTCCGGGGAAGGTGGTGGTGTTACTTTTCTCAGACGGCTGGCATGCCATTGGGACCAATCTGCCATCTGAAATGTGGCTGGTCCAAGTTGTGCAGCGATTTGCATTGATGATGGTGGCAATGCTGATAAAAATGAAGGTGACTGCAACATCTGCAGCTGATGTGGGTGGTTGGATCGGCAAATCCGAACTCAGTCGAGCACGGTGAGCAAAGGCAATTTCTGCTCTGAGGTGTGTTGCTGCTCCCTCATCATGTGGCGAGTGAATGGCATTGTAGTTGGGGCAGCGTTTAATGGAGAACATGGTGGGGTTATTAACTGTCATAGAGGTGAAGTTGACTCGGTGGTGACCTGATGAACCCCACAATCTTTTGGTTCTTGCGTTAACACAGACTGGAACTCCTGCAGTGAGGCGGCAGATCTGGGAGCCTTATGCTGTGTGAGGATCATTCCCCAGTCTTCAGTACTCTGGTCAATGTGCAGTGTGAAAAATTGAGCAGCTACGCCTATTTCTGGGCGAAGAAGGCTCAAGCCATCAGTCGTCAAATTAAATCCCATGTGATCTGTGATGGAAAAGCCCAGCTCATGGAAAAGATCCCAACCCAGAATGTTATCAGCAAGGCATCACTTGAAATGTGAATGCTGGGGGGACTCTTGACCCGTATCAAACCTGTAGAGTGATGGTTCCTACCACGCCAATTTTAACATGTCCATACCCAAACAGTTCCACTCTGTCTGGCTCAATTCGGTGTCTGGAAAAAAAAAAACAAAAAAAAAAAACGTATTCATCGTGGTCCCATCCAGCAGGGACCTTGTGGCAGCAGTGTCCAGCAGTAGTGGTACACTGACTCCATCCAGTTCCAATGTACACCACTTGTGTGGTGTGTTACTGGAGCTCAGTGCATGAATTGTCGTGAGCCGAGCCAGCTTGGCTTTCCCCGGCTCGGCCCTAATCTCTCTGTGGGTTTTGGTTCTTCTGTATATGTGCATTATGTGTATTTTGTACTCATTTCCATTTCCATAGCCACTGACTGACCGGCAGCTGTTAGTCAGCCTCTGTGACCCACTTTCTCCCATGCTGCTGACAGTCTGACAGTCCAGCCACGCTCCTCGCTTTCCCTCTTATTTCCATCAGCTGTTCCCAGCCCCGGTAATTATCTTTTCCATGCCTTGCCCAGGTGTTCCCAATTTGTGAGGCCAACTGTGTTTGTATCTAAGCAGCTCTTTGCTAGACAAACACCGCTGGGCCATTATACACATTAAGATAAGATAAGATAAGATAAGATAAGATAAGATAAGCCTTTATTAGTCCCACAATGGGGCAATTCCAGGATTGCAACAGCACAGGGATAGCAACACTCAGAGCAACTATCAGAAGGCAAGAGAAAAACAAGAGCAGCAAGTATACATATGTACATGTATATATATATATATATATATATATATATATATATATATATATATATATATATATATTGTAGTATAAATGCCTATAAAAATATTTGTCATAAGGTACAGGAATTATTTATTTTATTTAATAGTGGCTGTGAAAGGGGGCGGAGTTGAACCGTCACTTCTACACCCGCTAAATTAAATAAAAGCACTCGTAAAAGGGGCACCAGTCCTAACGGACAATATATTAACTTTAATTTTAATTAATTTTGTACCTTAAATTACTTAATGAATCAGTCTCAAAGTTTCAGTGAGTTTTTGTCCTGCCGTGATTAGGAAACCTGTATATGCGAAAGGAAAACACTTTCAACTGCTCTCGTTCACTCTTTTATTAAAATTATTCAGGTTACATGTCATGGCGTTCAAATGATGAATAAACAGATTCAGATGATAACAGCGTAATATATCACATCAACTGATATTGGGTTCCTGAACATAAAATCCAGCTTTACACCTCTGCAGAACCAAGGAGAACTAGACTTATGTTTCAACGGTAAATGAGGCTGGAATGTTTTAACAAAACAACGCAATTTTATGGGGAAAATTCATAAGCTAATTATCTAAAAATGACTTCTGAATTAATCTACAAAAATTTTAAGGGCAGTTACTTAAAAATGACTAAAAGTTTTCCTTCAGTTTACAGTTCCATCCTGTGGCTGAGAAACTAATTGAGCCCTGAAATATGGGCCATATTCAATTGTAATTTAATTGTTAGGACATCACGTTTTAACCCAGGAAATAGGAGAAATAAAAGTTTCACTCACACACGGCCGTAGGTCCAAGTTTCCGCGGGTCGGTACCGCTGGGTTTTGAAGTTAGGACGTCGGAGGAAGCTGCTGCTGCGAGATGCCTCCTCACAGCCGTGGAAGTGTAAACTCAGCTGGGGGCTCTCCAGACAATGGCAGCAGTGGGTGGTCTGTCACAGAGCGGCGTGAAAAGTCCTTTGAAAAAGAGTCCAAATTTGGGGTCTCTTGTAGCGGGATCGACCCAAAAACTGAAGGAAAATCTTCTCAGTCTCTGTTCACTTTAAACTAGGCAAATTAAAGGTCCACTTAAATGGCGTGAAAAGTCATAAAAAAAATATTAGAAAAACATTTACTAGGATAAGAATGGCTTCTGAGGTGAAGGAAAAAGTTTGAGAATTTGATTCTCTAAAAGGGACGAGCTCTAAAGAAAAAATGGTTTCTCCTCAGTTTCCAGAATATAAGAAAAGACTTGACAAACACACAGAGAATAAAATAAAACTTCACAGGGCCTTGAAACGGTGGAATAAAATCTTCTTCTGAGATCTAGATTACTATTCTGCTTCTTTAATCTTAATTTAGTTCCTAATCTTTCTCAAAATCTCTTTCTTTCTTCTTTCTGTGTTTCTAATTCTTATTTCTACTACTGCTTTGCTGTTCTAATCTTCCTGCCTGTTCTTTGTCTACCCTTTTTCTTCTTTTCTGATCTCTTTTTCTAACTAAACTCAAATCGAACTTCTCTCTTTTAAAGTTACCTCGCCGGGTCGTAAAACTGATGATGTAGTCGCAAGACTGACCAATCGGCTTTTTCAGAAGCAGTTTGAAATGGCTGCTATCCAATGTGAGAACACTTCTTTGTTTGAGAGCAGCCAATCGAATGAAGACACCATCCCATGAAATTTCAGAGGGAAAATCAATACTCAGTCAGATCTTATGAAATAAATGCTCAATATAAAATCTAACTAAATTAAATGACTTGGCTAATATTTTGGTGATCATGCATTTATATCACTACTCCAATATGTGTTTGAATAACACTCATGAATATAACATTTCTTATACATAATTATAATACATGCATTCACATTTAGATCAACTTTAGAACAGCAAAACATGCAGCAAACCATGGTTGGTGATAAAAGAGGGATGATTTTCAGTGTCCTTAGGATCCAGAGGATAAGCTGAAAGAAACTTAATGTTTAGAGCAAATTAAAAGTCCTCCTACATACTGAAAACACATTCCGTAGGTATCCGCTAGGAGGTACTGTTGAGCTTTAGATGATTTCCTTTAGTATCTGGGCGAAGGTACCTGGACAGCATTGGCTTTCAACCCGTCAGATTAAGTGGTTTATGACTCTTTTAAGAACATTGGTTTCCTGTGAAAAGGTACGTTATCAAATGCAGTGTTCACGTTGAGAGGTCTGGTCTCCTGAGTTTTATGTTCCTTTGAGCCTTTAAAAGCAAATTCTGATCCTTACAATCTCTGCAAGAGGCAACTGTTTACATTGGGGTCCTGGGAAAGCAAGCATCTTTGGTCAGGCCTGGAAGAAGCCTGCATGAGTCGACATAAAAGCCAGTGATATTCCTGAAAAGGCAGAAAGGTGATATTCCTGTGTAATGAATAAAATTAAATTCCTGTAAACTGGAGAGAAGTGATCTTCTGTCTCGGCTGTGAGGAGATGATGATGCTACAGATCCCCCCTTTGTAGCGATGGTGAGCATCGGTCAGCGTCGGTACACACCCATGGCAGCTTCGTCTCCTTGGCAACACTTGACCTAAATACTGGGTTAAAAGGTTTTTGTGATGTCCATACACACTAGCATGCAAACAGTATCTATTACTAAGTACAGATCTTTGACTTTGGTTTACTGGAAGGACTTCCATGAATTTCCAAAAATAATTTGAATATGGACAAATGTAGATTATAAAATTGACTTGGAGTAGTAAGCTAAGGCATGGGTCTTGAAATGACTCAAAAATTCTAGCTACAAAAATAAGTGCGTAGTCTTCCATACCTGAGGTAGGAATTTTGGTCTACAATGAAATAGCTATCATAGTTGTTAAAAAAAAATAGTTTGAATGGGTACAAAAATCAAAATGGAGTGCAAGAGCTATATATAAAAAATATAGGTTTGTATATAAGCATGCATATAACTTCAAAAATTCTAAAAATAAAGAAAAATAAAAGTCAAAACAAAGAATGCAAAACAAAAATGTATTGCTTATCTGAGGTAGATGTTTAGGTTAAGCAATATTGAGTTAATTCAAGGAGGTTCGAATTGAATTGGTTTATTTGGCAGATCCGCTTATGTTTCCACTTCTGCAACTTGGACGGGTCGTTCTTCTAGCCCAAGAATCTCCTTTCCAGAAAATAGGTTCTCAATGTTGGGACTCGGGTCTAGGTCTTGGTGTTTGAAACTACGCCTAGTATTCGTAGCCAAGTGGCTGAGTCGATCGTTGAATACTCTAATTTGCCAAAAGTAAGTACCGGCTGCGGTAAACGTCAGGAGGTACCCAAAAATGACCAGGCACATGAGTACTCTATCTGGTGCAGACCAGGAGTGTGAACTGGGATGGGGTAGTGGTTTAGGGTCTGGCTCAAGGATCTGGAGCTCATTCCCCATTGAAACTAAGTCAACGACTTGAGAGCCTTCAAGAGTGACTTTATCCACGATCTCAGAGCTGAGTTTTAGCGCTTGCTTAGAAAAGAAATCGGACACATTGACACTGCTGTTGTATTGGTCAGTGCTGAGGTGATACAGGGCCAAATCGCCAACATGGAAGAGTGAGCCTTTGGGAACTTGAACCCAAAAAGTGTTGGAGGGGAGTGTAATCTGAGAAAACGTGTCATATTGGTCGTAGGTGACAGTGGCGGATTGCACTGGGGTGTTAACAAGCCACCGGTTTCCAACGATGTGGGCCTGTGTGGTGGTTACTTGAGATCGTGGGGTGAGGATGGTGGGGCAAGTCATGTTCTGAGAGGATGCTTGGATCCCACATATACCTCCGGTATTATCTCTAAGAAAGGGTTTACTAGGGCACAGATAGTGGACATCCCTGGTGAGCGTGCACATACGTAGGTTCGGGACCAAGTAAAGGCCAGGGCTGTTGTCGTGATATGCCACCACTGAGGGAGTTTTGATCTTGACATGAGTGTCCTGCTTCCAGATCCCAACATTGACAACCCTTTTCAACCGGTAGATGCTGTCGTAGGTGATCATAGGTAGGTTGACAATGAAAGCCATCTGGTGTTTTTCAGGGTCAACGTAAATGGGAATGGCGTTGCCCAAGGTAAAAGCTAAATGGGCTTGGAGTGGTATGACGGTTCTCTGAGTGGCTGTAGCAAGCAAGTCGGTAACCAACGACATGGGAACGAGGTAGGGTGGAATTCTGCCCATTGCCAAGGCGTCGACGGAGGAGCTGATGTCCCTAATCACATCTGACAGTAACATGGACACTAGCTGCGTTTGGGCAAAGTCAACCTGAAGTGCAGAGACCATCGACTGCATCAACTTGTTGAGCTTGACCAAAGCTTGAGCATGAGTGTTCACAACCACCACCGTACCTTGTAAGGTGGTGCGGACAGCTTGTAAGCTTGTTTTCTGGACCTCCAGTTGGGCCTGAATCCGAGGGAGTTCAGTTTGTAGCTCCCCTACTTGGCGTTTTAGGGTATTGATATTGACCGAATTGACGGCAGATGTACCCAAGCTAAAAAGCAATCCTAAGGCTGAGGCAGTTGTTAAGAATCCACCTATAGCTCGTCGGTTTCTGACTTTGGGCGCAGTTAAATTGAACTGGGTAATGGTAAACTTCTCAAGCTGCTCCAGAATGTGGGTGATATCGGCTTCCGCATGGTCTATAGCTTGCTTGATCCAGCGTTGCCCGGCCCAAGAGAGCAACCCTGAGTTTTGCGGACGGTTTCGTATGACCACAGTGGCAGGATCAAACCACACAAAGATCTTTTGGGTGTGGATTTGACATTCCGTAATCAGAAGTCCGGGTTGGTCGATCAGGGCGATTCCAGACTAGGGACCCTCGCTCAAAAGGTCAGTGGAGGTAGATGCGAGGGTTAGGCAGAGGATTACACCAAACAGCAGGGAGGCCATCATCCTAGCAAGACACATAGAGATGAGTAATATAATTTTGAGCCTCTTGTTGGTTTTCCTTTTCTTGAGGTATCTGAGTGATAGGTGAAGGTTATTCTTAGAGGTGGAACAACTTTGTTAGAGACTGAGCTCTAAGCTATTAGTGTTTATCACCTTTAGAGGGTTTTGTGATTATTGACTTAAGCTAGTGATGTTGTTGATTTTGTTTGTACTACTTTGAAATAGTAACTTGATGATACTGAATGAAATTTTGCGGGGTCTTTTAAGGTTAGATTTTAAGGAAGTCAGTTAGTTTGAGTTAACTTTCTCCTTTTGAAGGTTTAATGCAGTTACCTGATTGAGTAAGAGAAATGAGAAATGCGATCGAGAATGTCTGAGGCTAATAGTCAGCTAACAGTTATCTATCGGGCGCAAACAAGATTTTAGGTTTGTTTACTGACTTAATGGAACAGTGTTGTCCCCGACAAGTCCCATGGGGTTTTTGTAAGCTTTGATTTGATTACGATGGACCCATTTGGAGATGGGGTCCTGGCGACCTTTGCTTATTTTGATTTGGTAGACGACTGGAGAGAGTTTATCTGTGATCGTGTGTGGACCTGTACACCTGGGGAGGAACTTCCGAGCGAGTTTTCCTGCTCGTGCGTTGGTCTGTCCTGTCTGAGGAATGAAAGCATAATAGAAAACCTTGTCGCCCACTTGGAGTTCATCATGTGAGGCCTTCTGATCGTAGTAGGCTTTGCGTCCTTCAGCTGATCGGTCCAAATGTTTTTGGGCAAAGGCAAAAGTCTGTCGGAGATGTTTGGTCTGGTCAGTCATGTACTGGTGAGTAGTGTAAGCTGTAGCAACACTGGCTTCTCCAGGTTGGTAGAGTAAATGCAGGGGCAAAGTCATTTGCCGGCCTGTCATCATTTCAAAAGGTGACACCCCCGTAGCTTCATGGGGTGTGGCTCGGATGGCCATTAAGACCAGCGGGAGTTTTACATCCCAGTCTTTTTGGTGTGGTGAAACATACTTCTTCAGTATGTTGATCACAGTTCGGTGGGTTCTTTCAACCTGTCCGGAGGATTGTGGGTGGTGGCTAATATGGAAGTTAGCTTTAACTCCCAAGTTTTCCCACAGTTGTCGCATGACTTCGGCGGTGAAATGAGTGCTGCGGTCAGAGTTGATTCGGCTTGGCAGACCAAACCTAGAGAATACGTGGTTCATCAACAAGTAGGCCGTGGTTTCTGCCGTGTCATTAGGAGCAGGCAGGCACTCGACCCATTTGGTGAAAGCACATGTGACTGTGAGGAAGTATTTGTTTCCTCTGGCTGACCGTGGAAGGGGGCCTACCCAGTCAATTTGGAGGTCAGACCATGGGAATGAAATGCCTCTTTTCTGTAGGGGTGCTCGATGCATTGGGTTGGTTGGTTGAAACTGGCAACACACGAGACATCCCTTGATGTAGTCGGCTACATCCTTTTGCATGTATGGCCAATATGCCACTTGTTTGAGCGCGTTGTACGTCGCTTTGACGCCTTTGTGTCCTGCAGTTGGGAGATCATGGGCATGAACAATCATCACCCCCCTCTGGTTACGAGGGACCACGAGCGCAGGCATAGGGAGTTTATCGGAAACACGAACTAGAATGCCATTTTGCAGCTGCAAGGATGATCGTGCGGCAAAAAAGTGGCTTCAAGTCTGGAGTGTCGGCGAGATCCGAGTCGGATGGTGCATTAAGTGCAGGATCTGAGATGTATTGTATAATTTTAAGGACCGCAGGGTCAAGGGTTTGAAGAGAAATAAGGTCAGCGTCAGTGAAAACAGGGTCAACCGCAAGGGGACCTGTGGTTTGTGTCGTGTCTTGGGCCCTGTTAGTCTGGGCCCTAGTGACTGCGCAGACTGTAGGGGTGGGTGGGTGGGACTGTGAAGTCGGCACCTGAGCAGAATCAAAGGACCAGGGTGTGCCTTGTATGGCTCCTTGTTTTGCAAGTGAGTCCACAAGGTCATTCCATTCTTTGTCCTGACCTGGTGTGCGCGAGTGACCTTTGACCTTTTTCCAATACACTTGGAGGTTGTTGGAGGTGACCAGGTGATCACATGCCTTGAGAAGGTCTTGATGTTTAACCGGTTTGCGGTTGGAGGTTACAAAACCTTTGGCCTTCCAGAGTGCTAAATGACAAGTGAAACTGAGGCGTGCATAGTTGGAGTCAGTGCAGATGACCAATGTGCGAATTCCATGGTCTACAGCAAGTTGCAGTGTAATGAGCACACCTGCGATTTCCGCATACTGAGATGATTGGGAACCCAGTTGATAGTTGTGGGGTTAACAAGGCTGATTGTTCAGCCATGCCACACCCACACCAGCACGAATGTGAGTTTCATGGTGAAAAGAACAACCATCGACATAGGCGGTGACCATATCTTGGCAGATGTTCTGGTCAAAGTAGTGATGGTTTGGGTCTTCAGTGACTGTAGGTGGCTCTGCACGAATGGATGGTCCTGGAGTGTCCTCAGAGCACCGTTGGCAGGCAGCCAAGTCTGTGCCGAGAGGGCTTCTCAACTTTTGTGCGTAGCGGACCTCCACATCAAAGCTTTGTAGAGCCATCAACCGGGAGGCTATTCTGGCATTTGTTACGACGCCTTCTCTGATGCGTTGACTGTTGAGGAAGACCACTGGTTGGTGGTGAGTCTCAACTGTGATTCTCTGGCCTCCCACATAGTTGGAGAAATGCTTGACTGCTCATACAGTGGCCAGAAGGGCTTTTTCACAGTCCAAGTATTTCAGTTCCGGACCAGAGAGGGTTTTGCTGGCATAGGCCACAACTCGTTTGTCGTGGTCGTAGATTTGGTATAATCCAGCACTTAAGCAGTTGGCAGAGAACCCCACTTGTAAGAAGAATGGCTGGTCGCAGTTGGGATAGGCCAAACATGGTGCTGTGCATAACTTTTGCTTCAATGCTAGCATAGCCTGTTCTTGAGCCTCAGACCAAATGAAAGGGGTGTCCTTTCGTAGGAGGTCTGTAAGGGGTTTTGCCACGTCTGCATAATCCTCAATGAACTGACGTGAGTAATTGCATACCCCTAGGAAGCTCCGGAGTTCGGAGATGTTGGTAGGGGCTTTGATGTTTAGCACACCTTGAATTTGTGCCGTTTGTGGTAGGACCCCTTTGCATCCTACCGAGAGACCGATATAGTTGACTTTGGTTTTGCACCATTGGCACTTGGAGAGAGAAATTTTGGCTCCAGCTCGCGTGAGCTGTCCAAGGACATGGTCAATTTCAGTGAGGTGGGTGTCCAGAGTTGGACTTTGAATGAGAATGTCGTCAACATAGATGAGGTTACCTCTGTCTCGGGCGTCTGGACATGCTTTGTTCAAGAAAATGTTGAACTCTGCAGGAGAGTTGGCATAACCGAAAGGGCATCGGGTGAATGTGTATTGGCGGTTCGCGAACGTGAAGGCCAGTTTGTGTTGGTCTTCAGCTTGGACAGGAATAGGCCAAAAACCAGAAGCGATGTCCAGTGTTGAGAAGTATTTGGCATCTTTGACTCTAGGGAGTTCTTGCTCTAGTTGAGTCATAGGCCACCTAGAGAGAGGAACTTGAGTGTTCAATTTCCTGTAATCAATGGTGAGTCTCCACTTACCATTGGGCTTTAGGACAGGCCATAAGGGAGCCGAGTAGGTACTGTTGCATGGCCTGATTATGCCACGGTCCAGTAAATCATCGATTATTTCTTGTACTGGGCCGTACGAGGCCAAGGGAATCTTGTACTGCCTGACGTAGGTTGGAGGGGCGTCAGGTGGTGTAGGAATACGTACTGAGTGGATTGTGGTCAGTCCACAGTCCAAGGAGTCTTTGGAGAAGGATTGTTCATACTTAAGAAGAACTTGGTGAAGTTTTTCACGTTCTTCGTCAGAGGTTAGGGCATCAGCATCAGCTACCACCTGTGCAATCTCTTCAGCGATAGTGAGGACTGGTTTCGGCAGAGCATCGTTGGGATTGTCATTGGTTTGCTGATCGGACTCCGATGGAAGGAGTTCAATGGCTTGGACAAGCATTTGGTCATTGTTAGTCAAATCGATTCGTCCCACTGACTCTTTGTCAGGGGTTGGTATTGACACAAGAGCGATGGCCTTAGAAGGCTTAGTGTAAATGACTGTAGGTTCAAGAGAGTCGGCCCAAAGAGAATCAGGGAGGCTGCCTAGCACAGGAACAGTCAGTTCAAAATCGTGGAAATCTGTGGTGATGAGCCAGCCAAGAGGCGTGGCCTTGGGCAGGACGATGGTCTCTGCCGTGGGATTGTTAACCGGTAATGTGGTGGTTCTGTATTCTAGGCTTAGAAGGGGCATGGCCTCCAGAGTTAAGCCTAGATTGTCAAGCAAAGGAGCCGGTTGGAAAAATGCTTGTGGATGCATAAGTTTCTGTCCTGTTTGAATGCATAGTTGGACCGGATAGCATGTGACATTAGCAGGTATAAGACAATGTTGAGTGTTCAGTACCTGGCAGGCCTCAGGGATGGTCTGGCCTGACTTTAGAGTGTCAAGATCTGGTTTTGAGTGAGCGTCTCGAACTGAGGTGAGAGACTGAGGTGAGAGATACCAACCTCAGTGAGAGACTGAGGTTGGTATCAACCTGGGTTCCAAGTCTCACAAGAAGATCACTGCCGATGTAGACTGCATGTGGCAGGTCGGGAACGACCAAGAAGGGATGCGTTAGTAGTCTGTGGTTCCACTGAAGGTGGAGGGCGCAGATACTTCTGGCGACCAATGTTTTGTTTGATTTGGTCCCAGCAGGGAAATGAAAAGACTTGTTAGTGACCATAAGGTCAGGGTATTTCTCGTGTAGAGAGTCGAAAAGTGTCTGGCTGATTGCAGATTTATCAGCCCAGAGAGCCAGTACCACGTCTTCTACGTGGGAGCTTTGGATAGCTAGTCCTTTGACCACTTGGGGGCAGTACTCTTCATCGACTGCCCCTGGTTTTAGGGTGCAAAGAAATGAGCTGTGTTCATTTAAGGTTGGGTTGTCAGATGTGGTGACCTGAAAAGGGTTGCCTGTTTCAGCCTGGTCCCCAAGGTCACTTTCCGTCAAACTTTGTTGGGTCAGCAGTGCGAGTGGGTTGACTCCTGGAACATCCAAGATGTCAAGAGTGTAGCACTGTGATCCGGTTGCTTCAGGTAGAGTGGTTGGAAGAGGTTGTCGAACTTGAGCCCATAGCTTGAGATTATTGAAGTCTATCAGAGGCTCAAAGCGATTAAGTAGATCCTTGCCTATCAGCAATGGAATTGAGTTGAGATTGGACACATAGACCGGGTGGATCAAGGTCATGGGCCCAATGGAGATTTGTATCAATGACATGTGTGACACAGTCGTGTTTGAGGGTGCATAAGGTTGAATAGCTAAAGAGCAAGGTCTTAGTTTCAAGTCTTTGTGCGCAAGGTTAGCAGTGACACGTAGGTGTTTGAAAAGGTCACGCGACATGAGTGTGATGCCCGCTGCAGTATCCAGTAGGGCTTCGTGCGTCATCACATCTTCCAAGGTCAATGACAGAAAAAATTTTCGTGCAACCCCCCTCTCGGTTAAATCACACAGAAATTCTTGGACCGGTGGTTAAACACAGATTAAAGAGTCGCCTGTTTCAGGCAAGTGAGGTTTTCCAGGTAGCTGGACTATCTAAATGGCACTGGGTGGTGTTGCATTTTGGAGCTCCTCCTGAGTTTCGGGTGGAGGATGCTCGGTTGTGTCTTCGGTATCCTTCCCCTTTGTAGTAGGAGAATCCTCAGGGTTGACTTGTGGCAAACCTAAAGTATCGTTTGGGGTGGTCACAATATTTATGGCTAGGACATCTGGTTTCTTGTCCTCTTTCGCCTCCTTTTTCCTCTTCAGTTCGTCAAGTATGCGTTGGGGAGTCTCTAGGTCTTCTTGGCTGAGAATGGGCTTTTCTTTCTTTTCCCAGGATTTGGAGTTAAACTTTCCAGGGGGAGGTCTTGCTTCCCTGTTGAAGTTTTTCCGGCGGTACGAAGGAGGTGACCACCTCCCGCGATTATGCAAGTCTCGAAATCGATATCTGTCATCCCGGGTATCTGTACCATATTCTCGTGACTTACCTGGTGGGCTTAGTCTCCGACGGTAGTCAGGTTTTGGTGATGTTGGCTTGGAACTTGGTGTCAAAAATGTTTTCCGGGTCATGACTCGACTTATCTTGACTAGAGGACTGTCGTTGTTTTATTTGTGACCGAGATGCTGGAACAGGGGCTGGCCTTGGGGCGCCCTCTAGGTCCAGGGTGTCTGATGCGGTGTTTATTGCTAACACTGCGGTAGACTCTGTATGCTTCTGATTGCTTTGTCGCTGTTTCTGGAATGCATAATGTGCGAACTCTCTTAGCTGGTTTATCGAGTTTGTCTTTGGGTTAGCCATGACTCCAAGGTGGTGTCCAATCGTGGGATGGAGATTCTGAATGAACAGAGCCTTGAAATTGTGGTCTTCTTCCATCTCAGGCGTGTTTTGAGATCCGAAATATGCGCGCAGGAGTCGCTGGTAGTATGCCTGTGGAGGCTCTAAGCGACCCTGTTTCACAGCTAGGGCTGTCGCTAGCCCTGACTGTAAGCAGTCGTCGGAAAACTCTCTTTCGATGGCTTCATAGAGTTTCCGGTGGTTCATCTTGATGTCAAATGGTTGCCGATCTATAAATTTTGATACCGACCTGTTGGATGTCAACTTGATCAAATAAATGCGGTCGTCAACAGTAGCATCAGGGTATTTACGCAAGTAGTAGTCGATGTCTTGCAAATAAGCCCTGGTATCAGGTGACCCACTGGTTGAGGGGTCAAATTTAGTGACATGGCGAGCGATCTTATTGAGATCTCCATCGGATGGAATTTGCACACGTCTTTCACGTTGCCGTTTGGGTCTGAACGGGTCAGGTGAGTGTGAGCCGGGGGAGTCCCCATCCCATGAGGGGATGCCCCCCTTTGTCGAGGGAACCGGCCTGTTCACTGACTGAGGGACAGTGATATTCCTGAAAAGGCAGAAAGGTGATATTCCTGTGTAATGAATAAAATGAAATTCCTGTAAACTGGAGAGAAGTGATCTTCTGTCTCGGCTGTGAGGAGACGATGATGCTACAATATATATAAAGACACACAGTGCAGAGCATTGTAGGTAGATGGAATAAATATATAAATATATAAGCACACAGTGCAGAGCATTGTAGCTAGATGGAATAAATATGTAAATGTGTGTAACTGTGTGTGTTTATATATCTACATATTTATTCCATCTAGCTACAATGCTCCACACTGTGTGTCTATATATATGTACATATGTATACTCGCTGCTCTTGTTTTTTTCTCTTGCCTTCTGATTGTTGCTCTGAGTCAGGGGTCACCAACCTTTTTGAAACCAAGAGCTACTTCATGGGTATCGAGTCATGTGAAGGGCACCAGCTTGACACACTCCTCTAAAATAACAAATTGTATATATATATATATACAGTGGGGTAAAAAAGTATTTAGTCAGCCACCAATTGTGCAAGTTCTCCCACTTAAAAGATGAGAGAGGTCTCCAATTTTCATCATAGGTATACCTCAACTATGAGAGACAAAATAATAAAAAAAAAATCCAGAAAATTACATTGAAGGATTTTTAATGAATTAATTGGTAAATTCCTCGGTAAAATAAGTATTTGGTCAATAACAAAAGTTCATCTCAATACTTTGTTAAATATCCTTTGTTGGCAATGACAGAGGTCAAACGTTTTCTGTAAGTTTTCACAAGGTTTTCACACATTGTTGCTGGTATTTTGGCCCATTCCTCCATGCAGATCTCCTCTCGAGCAGTGATGTTTTGGGGCTGTCGCTGGGCAACACGGACTTTCAACTCCCTCCAAAGATTTTCTATGGGGTTGAGATCTGAAGACTGGCTAGGCCACTCCAGGACCTTGAAATGCTTCTTACGAAGCCACTCCTTTGTTGCCTGGGTGGTGTGTTTGGGATCATTGTCATGCTGAAATACCCAGTCACGTTTCATCTTCAATGCCCTTGCTGGTGGAAGGAGGTTTTCACTCAAAATCTCACGATACATGGCCCCATTCATTCTTTCCTTTACACGGATCAGTCGTCCTGGTCCCTTTGCAGAAAAACAGCCCCAAAGTATGATGTTTCCACCCCCATGCTTCAAAGTAGGTATGGTGTTCTTTCTCCTCCAAACACGACAAGTTGAGTTTTTACCAAAAAGTTCTATTTTGGTTTCATTTGACCATATGACATTCTCCCAATCCTCTTCTGGATCATCCAAATGCTCTCTAGCAAAGTTCAGACGGGCCTGGACATGTACTGGCTTAAGCAGGGGGACACGTCTGGCACTGCAGGATTTGAGTCCCTGGCAGCGTAGTGTGTTTCTGATGGTAGCCTTTGTTACTTTGGTCCCAGCTCTCTGCAGGTCATTCACTAGGTCCCCCATGTGGTTCTGGGATTTTTGCTCACCGTTCTCGTGATAATTTTGACCCCACGGGGTGAGATCTTGCGTGGAGCCCCAGATCGAGGGAGATTATCAGTGGTCTTGTATGTCTTCCATTTTCTAATAATTGCTCCCACAGTTGATTTCTTCACACCAAGCTGCTTACCTATTGCAGATTCAGTCTTCCCAGCCTGGTGCAGGTCTACAATTTTGTTTCTGGTGTCCTTTGACAGCTCTTTGGTCTTTGTCATAGTGGAGTTTGGAGTATGACTGTTTGAGGTTGTGGACAGGTGTCTTTTATACTGATAACGAGTTCAAACAGGTGCCATTAATACAGGTAACGAGTGGAGGACAGAGGAGCCTCTTAAAGTAGAAGTTACAGGTCTGTGAGAGCCAGAAATCTTGCTTGTTTGTAGGTGACCAAATACTTATTTTACTGAGGAATTTACCAATTAATTCATTAAAAATCCTTCAATGTGATTTTCTGGATTTTTTTTTTTCTCATTTTGTCTCTCATAGTTGAGGTATACCTATGATGAAAACTGGAGACCTCTCTCATCTTTTAAGTGGGAGAACTTGCACAATTGGTGGCTGACTAAATACTTTTTTGCCCCACTGTATATATATATATATATATATATATATATATATATATATATATATATAAATAATTATCAATAACTTAGAGTGGGTAACAGACAAGATCAATATTCAACACTTTATTTTTATTAATCTCAGCAATTGTTCAGATGATCACTTCTACATTAAAAAAATGTCCAGTTTTCACCAGTCCCTTTTAACCATAAAAAACTAAACCCTGTTAATTCATGAACTATGTTGAACCATGTTTGAAAAAGTTATGCAACATTTAAGAAAAATCAACTTTCATATTAAATAAATCTTATCACATTTTTAACTGAACAAATCTGCTGCAATTCTGCTCAAAATCTGTTACATTTAATAAACAAACTTTTGTGTGTTCTTCTTCACTGGAATTATATCCATACAGTTCTTGCCAAGAATCATGCTTGAGAAGAAGCTCAACAGCACTGAGAGTGCTTATATGCACGGTGGCACCGCGGCAGCACAATTTACCCTCGGCCGGGGGATCGTGGGTTCGATCCCTTCCCCCGGCCAACAGTGATCTGTGTGGAGTTTGCATGTTCACCCCGTGTTTGCGTGGGTTTACTCCGAGATTTCTCCGGTTTCCTTCCACATGCCAAAAACATGCAGGTTAGGGAGTTAAGGGGCGCTTGCGCACACAGAAACCGGCAGCTGGTGGCTTGTTACCGGACTGCAGAAGAAATCTACCTTCTGTCAAAAAAAAAAAAAGAGTGGGCAGCAGAGGGCCACAGTCGCCCCGCAAATGAAACACACGCAGCTTCCTTTCACGGTAGTAAAAAAGAACTCTTCCTCCCGCTCACTTTGAAAATGATAAAGTTTCTGTCTTTTTTTTTTTGGAAAAAGAACTGTGTAGGAAACTGCACTCCACTCACATCTGCACTGGCCGCTAGCTTACGCTCCACAAGCGCGAAGGTTTTGTCATGCGCACAATACTGACCTTTGAACTAGGTAAGAGTTCACATTAACTTTACGTATAATAAACATATTTTCATTTTTTTTTATTTTTAAGACATTGTCATTTTAAAATCTATATAAATGCAAGTGTGATTTTAAAAAATAGCGGCAGAAAAAATTACATCTTAGACGCAGCTCACTTGCGAGTTGTGCTATTTTTAGAACAGGCCTGCGGGCGACTCATGTGGTCCCTGCGGGCGACATGGTGCCCGCGGGCACCGCGTTGGTTACCCCTGCTCTGAGTGTTGCTATCCCTGTGCTGCTGCAATCCTGGAATTTCCCCATTGTGGGACTAATAAAGGCTTATCTTATCTTATCTTAAATATATAAACGCACACAGTGCAGAGCATTGTAGCTAGATGGAATGGAACAGCATGTGGCGGTTTGGGAAAACCCCCACAAACAGACTAAGGACAGACAGCTTGCTACTCCTGGTTTTTTTCCGCTACACTACTGTGATAATGTTACCTTTCATGCATTGTGTTCATGCGTCCTGTCCTTACTGTGACCTAGAGACTCAGATCAATATGTAGATGTGCCTTTTGACCTCTTTGTTCTGCAGCTGGAGCAGAGTGTAGCAAATCTGCCTATTGTGATGTATGTCTCACAAATGCAAATATCTCATGCCTGTTCTGCAGTCCCTTTGATCAGACCAACTGCTGTGAACCTGCTTTGATGTGTTGTTTGAGTTGGATATAAATACTGCACAGGTTCTGTAACACATTCTCTCACTCTGACTTCAACCTCTGCTGCAGACACGCACTCCGTGTCTTCTTCTCTGAGAGCCAGAGGATCCCGCTCCAGCCTGCACACACTTGGGCTGGAGAGGGGATCCCGTGACGGCGGTATGATAATAAACTCTACTTAAAACCTCCAACAACGCCGCTTTATTTCATGCCGCCGCACAGCATACTAATCTACTTAGTTATCCTACATAGTGTGATTATGTACCCATACATATTCTCACCCTTCATAGCGACCAGTATTTTCCTAGTTGTATACTGGAGGGGACCATTGTGTAAGTCTATTGCGTCTTTTGCATTCAATACTATTAGGTTGCCACGTCTTTTTGCTATCTCTGCGAGCAGCCCTGCTTCGGTTGTACAGTCTGACAGCCGTAGGTAGGAAGGACCTGCGAAACCTCTCTGTTGTGCACCTAGGATGATGTAGTCTGCTGCTAAATGAGCTCCTCAGTGCATTCAGTATGTCCTGCATAGGGTGGAACTCGGACTTCAGCAGAGATGACAGTTTGGCAGGTGGCTGTTCTCTGCCATCTAACCGTCACGTCGTCAACGAAGGACTGTGTTTCACCTTATGCCTTATTTGGACTACTCGGACAGCTCCAGTCCCGTGAGTATAATCTATTCATGTGTTCCCCGGTAATCCTCACCTTGACTGTCAAGCATCCTGGAGGACTCCTTAAGCTTGTGTGAGATATATGCATTGGAACTGTTAGCCAACTGTTGTGGTTAATAAATGTGCTTGTGGTGTTAACCCAGCGTGTAAATCCTTGTCCTTTCACCCCTCCTCCATGCGCTGTGGAAAAGCACACGAGGAGTTTATGACAGAATGGTCCATCCAGTAAAAAGGATTTAGCGGGTTCACCCACACATCCCTTTTTCCCTTTGTGTCATTTTGTGAACTGCTTTTTCACCCACCGGTCTTCGAGGATCCATTATGCCTCAAGCCGGTGAAGCAGTATGGAGGAGACAGTGGAGCCGGGAGGATTGCTAAGCCATCGTGGCGATTGAGGGTTTGGAAGCCAACATACGCAGCTGTACCTCCAGGAGGTACGAGATGGACTGCTAGGGTGGAATAACCAACTTGGTGGAGCAGAGACCTTATCTGCGCCTTCATCCCTGGGTGATTGCTGTCTCACTCCCTCCGCTGCCGCCTCTGCCTCCACCTGTTTCCTCGCCATGTGTTGCGAGGCTGGTGTCCGCACGTGGAAGAATTCGGCGAGAGAAGCCCAGTCTCGTCTCCTGCGTGTCGGCTCCTGTCCCGCCGACTTTGTCTCTTCCACGGCACCATTACCCAGCGTTGGACCGCAGGAGGAACTCCTCCGCTCCTCTGCCTGTCTCCCAGTCTGCGGGGGCAGCCCCCTCTGAATTTCCCAAGGGACCCAGGATCGCCACAGATAAGAAGCAGGAGGCTGGGTATAATGCAGCTAAGACCACTGCTCCCAGGATTAACAGACAAGACAAGTCTGTTTTCATTTGACACAGACAAGTGTTTTCATTTGATTAATTCTCTTAATAAATCATCTTGCCTGATGCCTGGGAGTGAGACCCAGTTTGTGCAGTCTGCTGTGTCTTCACCTACCACTGCAGCAGAAATTAACCACCCTACCCTCTTCATATCTCCTTCCATCTCCTTTGAGTGTCCATCGGCCCTGGAGCTCGATCTTCAGAGGAAGGAGGGGGCCGCGGCACTGAAGAATTCTACTCCAGCCCCGCAGAGCCGTCATGGTCAGAGGAGGAGCACTGTGACCAACCTGAAGCATGCGCCGAAAGAGAAGCGTCCCCTGGCTTCAGTCTCCCAGGGTCCAGTGCGATGTGGGACTCCACCTCCAGAATCCTCGCCGGAGGAGTCACCGGAGTTGGAGAGCTGTCTGGAGGACAATAGGAATGCAATCACCATCTCGCCTGCTGTGGAGGCATCCACAGCGGATTGGGAGCCAGAGCTGGACCTCTTGGAGGCCGGGCCCGAGTGTTCATCGCCAGGATTGACAGAGTCCTGGACAGCAGTGGAGCTCGACCTAAGGCAAGTATTCTCTCTGATTTTTCTGATTGCTGTGTTAGAGAGATCGTGTCTGGCTTTAGGTGAGGAGAGTCAGGCGCAGTGCACAGCTACGTCTGAACTTCCCTCACCAGGCTCCACCGCTGCTGGTGACCCTAACCATTTTTCTTCTCCTGCTTCCCCTGAGCTTTCATCTAGGGTCACCGGAGAGGGTGTGTCGCTGCTGGAGGTCAACGAGGGTCCGGCTCTCCCTGCAGAGGTCTGCCCGGAGCCTGCTCCCCTGCTGCCTGAGGCTGTCATGTGGGTCCCTCCATAGGCCGAATCTCCGTGGGCACGGCAAGCTGGTTTCGGACCATCATGGGGGCTGCGCTCCTGGATTAGCCTGATGTGGGTGCTGTGCCCCTGCTCGGACCAGTCATGGAGGCCATGCTCCAGCACGGATTCCATCACAGGTGCTGCAGAGCCTCAGCCGGAGGTCACTGCGGGTGTTGCAGAGCCTCAGCCGGAGGTCACCGTGGGTGCTGCAGGGCTCTCACTGGAGTCCACCGCAGGTGCAGTGGAGCCGACCTGGTCAGGGCCCACCGTGGGTGCAACGGAGCCGGCCCGGTCGGGGCCCACCGTGGGTGCAGCAGAGCTGGTGTGGTTGGGGCCCACCGCGGGTGCTTTTGCGGACCACCCTGAGGACACCGTGGAGGTCCCCTCTCCCCAGTCCAGTTACCCACCAGTGAGCCTTCCAGTGGGCAAGCCGCCTCCAGCTTCACCCCTTTGGTCCTGGTGGCTAAACAACACTGGCCGGCTGCGAGAAGAATTGACTCCCCGGGTCAGGTGGCTCATGTTTTCCGGCATGCCACCTGACTCCGTCCACTGGACCTTCTGCTGAGCCTGGGATTCTGGGTGGCCTCCTGAGCCCCAACACCCGTGGACTTGTGGGGGATTAATTGTGGGCCCTGGGCGGGCCATTGTGTTCCCTCCTTTCCTGTTCCCCCTACCTCACACCTGGGTTCCTGTTGTTTGTTGTTGCTCCTGCTGGGGGGGTGGGGGTCTTCTTGATGTTACTTTGGGTGTATGGGAATCCACCCCCTAAAGGGGGGGGGGGGGGCTCTGTCATGAGCCGAGCCGGCTTGGCCTTCCCTGGTTTAGCCCTGATCTTTCTGTGGGTTTTGGTTCTTCTGTATATGTGCATTATGTGTATTTTGTACTCATTTCCATTTCGATAGCCACTGCCTGACCGGCAGCTGTTAGTCAGCCTTGGTGGCCTACTTTCTCCCACGCTGCTGACAGTCTGATGGTCCAGCTACGCCCCTCGCTCTCCCTCTTATTTCCATCAGCTGTTCCCAGCCCCGGTAATTATCTTTCCCGCGACTCGCCCAGGTGTTCCCAATTTATGAGGCCAGCGGTGTTTGTATCTAAGCAGCTCTTTGCTAGACAAACACCAGTGGACCATTATATGCATTAGGTGGCTGTTCTCTGCCGTCTAACTGTCACGTCGTCAACGAAGGACTGTGTTTCACCTTATGCCTTATTTGGACTACTCAGACAGCTCCAGTCCCGTGAGTATAATCTGTGCGTGAGTTCCCCGGTAATCCTCACCTTGACTGTTGAGCGTCCTGGAGGACTCCTTAAGCTTGTGTGAGATATATGCATTGGAACTGTTGGGCAGTTGTTGTGGTTAATAAATGTGTGTGTGGTGTTAACCCAGCGTGTAAATCCTCATCCTTTCACCCCTCCTCCGTGCGCTGTGGAAAAGTGCACGACGAGTTTATGATAATGAATGGTTGTTGGACTGGGCAGACTGTGTGAATTAGACGGCAGCCTTGTTGGGGCTGAGTGGCACATCCTGGTGAAGTCCTTTGGCAGGACAGCCGGGTGTGTGTGTTCAGTTCAAAGCAGAGCCACATTTACCACATGGCCGATGTGTTTTGTTGTCCTGTTTTCCGCAATGTTAACTTCAGGGTCCCCCAGGGAGGATGCAGGGTCATCAGGCTCAGCAACTGGGGTAACAGCTCTGCTAGCAAAGTGTGGAGAGTGTGGGCTGGAGGGTCCTAGCTGGGTGTTTAGCTGAGCTGCAGCCTGTAGTTGGGACACTAACTCCACTGCCACCATCTCATTTTCCAGTTGTGCAAACCTACACATGCTTGTTAGACAGCGGAGGTTGGCAACATATTGTTGCACTGACTCACCTACATGCTGTCGGCGTTGGCAAAATCTAATCCTCCTAATTTACACGCTCTCTAGAGTAGCAAAATGTCTGGCTAACACAGCAACACATTCTTTGTAGTTATCTGCAGGTCCAAGCATTTTGAAGACATGTTGTCCCTTGCTGCCTATGCAGTGGATTAGCATTGCGCATAGCCTTAGCTTGCTCATCTTAGCTAGGTCCATGGCAGACACAAACATCTTGAACGACTCATGCCAACATGAGCAAGGAATAGAAGGCTCACGTGGCAAAGTGAGGAAGGGTGGCAGGGGTTTGAATCTCAATGTTTTCCAAGTTTCTCCTCTTCACCAATGTTATGTATGGAAATAATGGTCTGCAGACAGGTCCACTTGTTGAGGTTAGCTTTATTGAACAATTAGCAGAACATGCTAAAGGAGGGAGCACACAGCGAGGTAACTGGGTGGTGATACCAAAGGTGGATAGCAAGAAACCGGCGAGCCCTGGGCAGCTGGCTATTATACCTGCGGTGTGATCATGTCACGCATACATACAGTACATACAGGCACAGCATGGTGCATCGTGCCGTTTCCCATATATCACACTGATGTTATCCAAAATGGCCTTCTATTGTAGCAGAACAATCCTTTGTGGGTCGTGATGGTGAGATACTTGTGGGAATTTTTCTCTACTGGTGCCTGGAGGTGTGCATGGGACAAGTCCAATTTGCTGAAGTGTTGGCCACCAGTGAGAGAAAGGAGAAAATTTTCAATGCGGGGAATTGGATACCGTTCAGCACAGAGGACAGGGGCTACCGTCACTTTAAAGTCACCGTAGAGTCTCACATCACCCTTTGTCTTTACCACGGGTACTGAGGGGGTTGCCGACTCACTGAACTGAACTGGAGAGATGACCTTTAGTTGTTGGAATTAGTTAAGTTCATATTCCAACTTGGGTCGGACAGCATAGGAAACAACACGAGCCTGGCAGAATTTTGGCTGATGTCCAGGTGTGTGTGTGAGTGAAGCCTCAAAACCCTTAAGTGTTCCCAGCCCAACTGTGAAAATATTTTCATACTTCTTCAGTAACTTTTCCAGTTTACTATGCTGCACTGCATTTACAGCCTTTATCTTGTGCCACTTTCATTTAATTACCTTCAGCCACTCTCTGCCCCAAAGTGGAGATGCATTTCCTTTCACTATATACAGGGGAAGTCTTGCTCTCTGTCCATTCATTGACACTTTCACTTTAATAACCACCTCTGACAGGATGGTTTCACCTGTGTAAGTCTTTAACAAAACACTGGGGCAAGTTCAGTTCACAAAACAGTTCGCCAAACATAGTTTGCAAGGTAAACTAATCTAAATGAATGGGCAGTTCTCGGCGAACGTTTTTTTCTGTTCATCTCACACATTCTGTAGTTGTGTAGATCTATGGTCCTCTGTCAGTCAGTTAGAGCATACAGTAAGTACGGCATAGACTGTAGCCTACTTCAACTTCATATTACCTAAGAAATTTTTATTATACCACCACCAAAAACAATATTTTATGCACGATATTGTTTCTCTTAAATTGATGGAAATGCTCTGAAAAGAAAAGAAAACAAAAGGATATTGCATACTATCTTACCTAACTGCCATCTTTGTTGGCTATGTGAGTCACCTCCCCAAAGAGTTCGGCCAACGAGAAAACAGTTTGTGGCGACTGTGTTGTTCAGTTATGGAAACTAACAACCAATTCCAAACAGTTGCAAACAGTTTTGTCAACTGAACGGAGGGCGGGTTTCATGCAGGTCAACAAGTGAAAATTTAACTTTGTACAGCTCTTCTGAGATGACGGAAACTGCTGTGCCTGTGTCTAATTCCATCTCAATGGGTTTCCCCTCTATTTTGAGTGTCACCGTAATGATTGGAGAAAAGGCAACTTGCACCATTTTCACTCCCCCTGCCTCTGGCTGGACGACAGTTATTGTGTGAAGACCCAGTTCACCTCACAGTCACTTGTTGTGTTATCACTCTGGGGAAAATTAGCATTTACTTGGTAAACAGAGCTTATTTTGGAATAATTTTTTCTTGTACCTTGAATTGCCTTTATTTGCAGTGTTGTCTTGTGCATTGTCCTTACTGTTTTTCTTACACATGTGGGAAATGTGTACAAACCACCCAGGTGTGAATTGTCTTATCACACCTCATGCACTTCTTCTCAAGTGCAGGTGAAAGTGACACTGCCTGTTCTTTAAGTGAGCCACTCAGTTACTCAGACTCTCTTGCCACAGTCTCAATAGATATTGTGATTTCCACCACTTTTTGGTAGTTGAGGGATGTGTCTGTCAGCAGTCTCTTTTGAATGGATATGCTATACAAACCACACACCAGCTGGTCACGTAGTGAATCTTGTAAGTATGCACCAAATTCACAGGGCTCCGACAGCTTCTTTAAAACTGCCACATATTGTGCTACCATCTCCCCCTCTGCTTGGCTTTGTTTATGGAAACAATATCTTGCAGCTTTTACAACGGGTTTAGGGGAAAAATGTCTGCAGTGTTTCAACAATCTCTGCATACGCACCCACGCAATACGGGCAGACCGAACACCAGATAGTGGGAAGGCAAGGGGCGGAGGAGTGATAATGTACATCAATAACAACTGGTGCAGACTGGGACATATCACGGTTAAACAACAACACTGCAACAAAGACATGGAGTTGCTAGCTGTTAGCATGCGGCCTACATATCTCCCGAGGGAATACTCACACGTGATCTGCATTGTTATTTATGCAAATCCGACGGCGAACGCTGGGACAGCGCGTGACGTCATCCACTCAGTAACTGGCAGGCTGCAGACAGAACACCCAGATGCTCTTCTCCTCATCTCAGGCGATTTCAACCATATTTCACTGTCCCCCATCCTGCCCACGTTCACCCAGTATGTCACATGCCACACTAGAGACAATAAAACACTGGACTTATTCTACGCAAACACTAAGGAGGCGTACATCTCATCACCACTCCCCCCACTCGGGAGATCGGATCACAACTTGGTTCATCTCCTGCCGGTGTACAAACCCCTAGTGCACAGACAACCTCCGGTCATGCGAACAGTGAAGTTATGGTCTGAGGAGGCAATGGACGCTCTAAAGGACTGTTTTGAAATCACTGCCTGGGAGCAGCTCTGCAATCCACATGGTGAGGACATCGATGGCCTCACTCACACCATCACGGACTACATCAGCTTCTGTGTGGACAACACCGTACCCACCAAGACCATACGGTGTTGCTCGAACAACAAACCCTGGATCAACCCTGAGATAAAAACACTTCTGAGAGAGAAGAAGAGGATCTTCAGGTCGGGGAACAGGGAGATGCTGAAGTCCGTACAGAGGGAACTGAGGAGGAAGATCAGAGAAGGCAAGGACAGCTTCAAGAAGAAGATGGAGGACAAGCTGCAACAGAGCGACATCGGTGGGGTCTGGAGAAACCTTAAAACCATCTCTGGGCTCCAGAATACCTCCCCCCAGGCCGCGGGGGGCAGAGAGTTGGCGAACAATCTGAACCTGTTTTTTAATAGGTTTGGTCAACCGCCCTGCCTCCCGATTGCACAACAACCATTGCTGCCTCTAAAGACATCGAGTCCTGCTGCCCACACCCCACTCCACCAACACCCCCCCAGTCCCGACACACAGCCCCCCAACCTGACCCTCACTAAGATCCAGGTGAGGACGGAGCTGAGGAAGATCAAGGCGTGGAAGGCGTCGGGACCGGACGGCATCAGCGCAATGCTCCTCAAGTCCTGTGCAGACCAGCTGTGGGGGATTGTGGAGCTCATCTTCAACCTGAGTCTGAAGCTGGGGAGGGTACCACAGTTGTGGAAAACATCTTGTGTGGTACCTGTACCAAAGACTTCCCACCCCAAAGACCTGAACAGCTACAGACCAGTGGCCCTGACATCCCACATGATGAAGACCCTGGAGAGACTGCTCCTTGCTCACCTCCGCCCCCTGGTGGGACCAGCGATGGATCCACTCCAGTTCGCCTACCAGCATGGCATTGGGGTGGAGGATGCAGTGATCTTCCTTCTTCACCGTTCTCTGTCCCACCTGGAGAAGCCCGAGAATGTGGTGAGGATCATGTTCTTTGACTTCTCCAGTGTTTTCAACACCATCCAACCGATGATCCTGAAGGACAAGCTGCTGTGCGCAGGGGTGGACCAGCACCTGTCATCATGGATCCTGGACTACCTCACTAACCGGCCACAGTTTGTGAAGACCCCGGACTGTGTGTCCGACATGATCATCAGTAGCACGGGGGCGCCCCAGGGAACTGTTTTGGCTCCCTTCCCGTTCACCCTTTATTCTGCAGACTTCTCACACAACACAACACACTGCCATCTACAGAAGTTCTCTGATGAGTCTGCGATCGTCGGCCTCATCTAGAAGAAGAAGCTGAGTACAGAGGACTTATCCAGGACTTCGTGGACTGGTGCCACCGGAACTCCCTCCAGATCAACGCGAGAAAAACTAAGGAGCTGGTGGTGGACTGCCGCAGGCAAGAACAACCCCTCACAGCACCAGTAAACATCCAGGGAACAGACATTGAGATGGTGACATCCTACAAGTACCTGGGTGTTCATCTGAACAATAAACTAGACTGGTCACACAATACCGACGCACTCTACAAGAAGGGACAGTGCAGGCTGTTCCTACTGAGGAGACTCAACGTCTTTTGGTGTACAAGGGGCGCTGCTGAAGACATTCTACGACATGGTGGTGGCATCAGCCATCACTTTTGGAGTGGTCTGCTGGGGCAGTGGCATTACAGGAAGAGACTGAACAAACTGATCAAGAAAGCTAGCTCTGTCCTGGGGCAGCGCCTTGACCCAGTGGAGGAGATAGGTGAGAGAAGGATGGTGGCTAAACTGTCATCTCTGCTGGAGTCCGAGTCCCACCCTATGCAGGACATACTGAACGCACTGAGGAGCTCATTTAGCAGCAGACTACATCATCCTAGGTTGGCAACTGAGAGGTTTCGCAGGTCCTTCCTACCTACGGCTGTCAGACTGTATAACCTAAGCAGGGCTGCTCGCAGAGATAGCAAAAAAACGTGACGACCTAATAGTATTGAATGCAAAAGATGCTATAGACTAACACAATGGTCTCCTCCAGTATACAACTAGGACAATATCGGTCGCTACGGAGGGTGACAATATGTATGGGTACATATTCATACTATGTAGGATAACTAAGCAGATGGTTATGCTGTTTATTACCTCCGCCAGGAGGTTATGTTTTTGCCGGGGTTTGTCTGTCTGTTTGTCTGTCTGTCTGTTTGTCTGTTGGTTAGCAAGATAACTCAAAAACTTTTGGACGGATTTCTATGAAACCTTCAAGCGTTGTTGGAAATGGTACAAGGAAGAACTGATTAAATTTTGGGGATGATCCGGATCACCGTCCAGAAGAAAACCGCCATTACGGAAAATGCCATTTTCGTGAATAACTACTGAACCACTAATCCTATCATTGTCAATCCAATTGCTAGTCATATGTTTTCATGGTCAAGGAATCTGAAAACGTACACACAAACACTGTATGGGGGGAACTGTGGCCACCATTATGGAAAATGCCATTTTTGTGATTAACCACTGAACCACTAATCCTATCATTTTCAATCCAATTGCTACTCATATGTTTTCATGGTCAAGGAATCTGAAAACGTACACACAAACACTGTATGGGCGGAACTGTGGCCGCCATTACCGAAAATGTCATTTTCGTGAATAACTACTCAACCACTAATCCTATCATTGTCAATCCAATTGCTAGTCATATGTTTTCATGGTCAAGGAATCTGAAAACGTACACACAAACACTGTATGGAGGGAACTGTGGTGCTTGGCGGAGGTCTGCGCTCTCCGAGTGCTTTTCTAGTTCCATCTAGCTACAATGATCCGCACTGTGTGTTTATATTATATTTATATATTGATATGTACATATTTATATTTGCTGCTCTTGTTTTTTCTTGTCTTCTTGATTGTTGCTCTGAGTGTTGCTATCCCTGTGCTATTGCAATCCTGGAATTTCCCCATTGTGGGACTAATAAAGGCTTATCTTATCTTATCTTATACGTTTTCTCACTGGGCTTTTCTGGAACAATAAGGCTGCACAGTAACCCCTATGTTCTAGGCCCAATAACACTGAGAAATACTGACACTTTCTTTTCATCTTTGATTCCATTAGCAACCACAACATGTTCAAATCTCTCCACATATGTAGTCCACTGCTCTGCAGATTCATCAAAGCCATCAATATAATCAATGATAGTAGCAATTTCCATTGCTCCTTTGCTCACCTCAACACTATCTAGTACATCCTGCAGTTAGCTTCTGCCATTAGCCTATGACTAGCATGGATGTCGTTGCCTCTGACTTCAATAAATCACACTTGTGAAGAGGCAAAACTGTACTCATCGCCACTTTTTGTGATGTTGGCAGGCAGTATGAGCTCACTATCACCATAACTTACAGTTAACTTATTTATAAGTATAAATAGCAATGGAGGAATCAGTCATGGTATTTTCCTTTCAGCGCAGGAGATACAATGGAAGTGGCACACACAGTATCTTGTCCCAGCACTGCCCTCTTGAGGCGTACACCAAAATAGCCAATACATCACAGTGAACACCATATGAATGATTTATGGACCATTTCGTATGGCCTTCTTAAGACAGCTGTAGGACAATCCAGCGATCGTAGACCATTCATTCATTCGGTGGTGGCCGGAGAGGCCGTTGGTGCGGATTGGCAGCCACGTTTCCGTCAGCCTGCCCCAGGGTAGCTGTGGCTACAGTAGTAGCTTGCCACTACCATTGTCTGTCTGGAGTGAATGAATAATGTATCTACTTGTAAAGCGTCTTTGAGTGTCTATGATAAAGTGCTATATAAATCTGATGCATTATTATTATTATTATTATTATTATTATTATTATTATTATTATTATTCATGAGTTCGTAGCCAAGTTGATGGTCTTTTTCAAGATTTCTATGAACGCCCCACGAAAACCCCTCATTGTAGGTCAGCCGTAAGAATGCCATAGGAACAATGTAAGAACTATCCAAGATGTTGCTTATAAGTATGCCTCAAGAACACCTTAAGTTGTTCTTGAGGGCCCCTTATAGCAATCTTAAGAAAATACAAATCCCAATTTCTACGGAGATTGGTACAGCATACGTAAGGCGGTAGTGAGACGCTCATAAGGTGGAAGTACATCATCCATGTGACATTTGTGCTGACAAAATTTGCCAAAACCCAAAAGATCTTCTTACCAATGACTTGAGAGTGCCGTTAGCTGCACACAAATTTTTGTAAGATGGCAGAAAGTATGCCGTAGGAAGATCCCAAGGCACCCTTACGAAGAATGTAACAACTCTAGGGCCATCGTATGACAGAAAGCATCCCATTTCTCAAGAATGCCTCAAGTTACCCTTGTGAATTGAACAACAACCATAAGAAACTATGCCCCCCTACATGAATGTCTGTGAACTCCAGAATTTCTAGGAACTGGGAGACTCTTACAAACCCATCATTCATAAGAATCATTGTAATCATAACTTTAGTGTGACCTGGATGACAACAGTCCATTTACCAAAGTTGCAAAAATATTGTTTATATATTTCATCAAATAAATGGTTGTAAAAGTGCTGAAAAGTGTTGACTATTTGCTTTAAACTGTGACTACTGGTCAACTAGGAAAATCTTTAGCTGGGCACAGCTCCAGTATTTACTGAAAAAAAAAAGAGAGTCAGCCAAAAGAAATGTAATTTCATTACATTCTCACTGGCAACATGGCAGACTACTTTCAGACCCCCCCCCCCCAAATAATATCTAACTGCAGGGACCTCAGAGAGTCCATACCTCCGCCAAGGCTCAATCCCTCTCTCCCTTTGTCTTCCTCTCTGTCCCTTTGTCCATCCATATCACCATCCATCTGTACATTGCGAGAAAGAGCAGTGGTGGAGGTATGCACTCAAGGATCACCTCCAACGATGGATCATTAGATCCAAATCTAATAAGTTCATCTTTTGGCCAAGGACCACCTCTGGTGAAAATTTCATCCAAATCCATCCAGCAGTTTTGGAGTATTGTCGCTACAACTCTGTGAGAAGAAAAGACCCTTGGTGGAGTTATGCATTTTGAGATCATCAAAAAAATCTCATCATGTGTTCAGTGTGCCATTACACACCTTTCCTGAGAATCTGAATGAAGGGCGCTTTATAAATGCAATCTATTATTATTATTATTATTATTATTATTATTATTATTATTATTATTATTATTATTATTATTATTATTATTATTATTATCAGACCATTAGTATCAAACCAGTTTTTTGCAGTTATCAGCTACAAATTCACATAGTATCCATATGATGCAGCAAAGTTCAGTCTCCACCTCCTCCACCATTACCTCCTGTTCTCGTCTTCCTGTACCAGCATCCTATGTTCTGCCCTTCTTTAATTCTAATTGGTTGCTTAGAAAGGTCTGACATTGACAAGTGCAGCAGTACAGTAAAGTTGAACTTCTTTCAGCCCTGAGCACCACGACAAAAAGTGCCCACTGCTCAAAGTGTTGCAGCGCAGAGGGCGCTCAGCACTGTAACCACTGGACTACATAGAGAATGAATACTAACTAACTAACTAACTAACCTGCATTCATATAGCACTTTTCTAGTCACAAAGACCACTCAAAGCGCTTTCACTAGTACTAACCGTCTATTCTAAGGGCCTATAGGAAACAGGGACAATTTAGAACAACCAATTAACCTAACATGCATGTCTTTGGATTGTGGGAGGAAACCGGAGCCCCTGGAGTAAACCCATGCAGCACAGGGAGAACATGCAAACTCCACACAGAAAGGTTCCAACCCCTGCCAACCTGGGGATTCGAACCAGGAACTTTCTAGCTGTAAGGCAACAGTGCTAACCACTGCACCACCGTGCTGAATAGAAAATAGTCACCCACAGCAGGAAAATAAGTTTGGTGGACACACCCCCTAATACCTTTTCTGCCATGTTTGGCTTCCGGGTTGCCGAGGCGCATGGCCCTATGACGTAACCCCGCACGTAACTCAATGGGCACGTCTTAAAGGAGCAGTACATGAAAAAGGTAAGATTAATATATAAAATAATATTCAAAAACTTCCTGCATCCACATTGTGATCCAAATCACCACCAACATCTAATCATCTGTTCCCTGTGCAATTACACACCTTTCTTTAAAATTTCATCAAAATCCGTTCATAAGTTTTTGAGTTATGTTGCTAACAGACAAACCAACCAACACCACTAAAAACATTACCTCCATCTTCCCTTGGTGGAGGTAATAATCATGTACTAATTAAAAAAAAAAAAGGTTCCAATGCAAATTACTTCTGCCACATTACTGAACAGGTAACTGAAGCACAGCCCATCTGCTAATCCTCTTTCTTTTTTGCCCGGTGGCTATTGGCCATATTTGTCTTCCCTGCATCAGTCAATCACTGGGAAGTGAATTCAAAACTAATGATGAAAACCAGAGTACCCCAGCTTCATCATCATGACCCCCCTTGTTCTCAGATTCAGTCTATTACAGTTTATCCTCACTCCCATTTACCAATCCCCATTGAGAGCAATACTGACCACTGACCACTTCAGCTGTGGAGTGATTTGCAGGACACCCTTGGGACAGAAAAGATGTGGAAGACTGATGACTCAATCTCCATAATAACCAAAGCTCACTTTAATTTTGTTTCAATTCAATCAATTTCTTGCCTTTCAAGTCGGTCGACTCCTTCCAAAATTCAAAACACCTTTTATGCTTGAACAGGTTGTCACAGCTGAGCCAATTTAGAGTTAACTGTGAGTGACTGCTGTGGGAAAAGCACTTCAGATTTAGGGTCAGACCAGACCATTAGATTGAATAGATCATTCTAATCCGTTGTTCATTTGTCAAAAACCTTGTCAGTCCAGCTTGGTTTCATTTTAGGTCACGGCATGAAAGTGATTGCAGGAGAAAAGACTAGTCCATCATCAGTTTAGTTTCCAAATAGCTGATTAAAAGACAAGGGCAAAAAGGCCCAGTAATTCATCACAAAACCTGCCAGTGGCCCTTTGGGGACTACTGAAGAACAAAGCTGTAAATCCAAGTAAATCAATAATGATGATGATAATTAGTATTGTTTGGACAGTGTTAGGAATACCACAGTGCTTATTACAGTTAAGAAAATATCCTGATACCTATTCCCACACAGGAATTTAAAGTTCCTTTTAAAAGAATTAGCAGCAGCTGGTAGCATTGTACAGGGGTCTACAGAATTAGGATGACCATCTAAATAAATCTTGTATCTGTTCCCTCACAGCACAAATTGTTTGGAAAAAATGACAAAAAGACAGCTTTGCAGCCTTTCCCAAAGTCCTTGGGTGACAGGCAAACTCCACCCAAGACAGACTGTTCATCACCATCCACGGCGGTGTCCCAAACACTTACCAGACCGTGACAAAGATAAATACGTTACTTATGACTGTTTATACTTAACAATTTTGCATAGTTGGGCTTTTGTATACACTTCTTTTACCAACTTAAATGTAATTTTTGACAGTGCACTTTAGTCATGATATTTGCACTTTATTAGTTCTGTACACATTTTATACAATGCACTTTTGCACATTTTTGGACTTAAAATTTTATTTTTATTTTTTTTTAAATGTTATATTTATTTTATATTTATGGTTTCCAGCAGATGGTTGTGATTGATCTGCTCCACCTAGAAGAAAGGTGCAAATTAACTCAGTTTATTGATAAATGAAGAGAAAAAAAATAAAAATAAAAACAGGCAGATAATTTTACTGAGCTGCAACATTTGTGCAGAACTATTGTGGCAATGTTTAATACATTAAGTTACCTTATAATTGGAATTGTAGAAGCACTTACCTGTCTGGTCTTTTGTCTGCTCCAGAGTGGCTGGTAAAAAGATTCCCCCAACAACAAAGTCACTTTAATAAATTTTTGTGTTTTGTGTATATTCATGTATTGTTATTTGCTGAGGATACAATGAGGGGTACCATTCAAGATTCAAAGATTCAAAGATTTTATTTGTCAATACTGCTATACGTACAGGACATACAGGAGAATTGAAAGTGTGTTTCTCTCTCGCTTCATTGGTGTGTGCATTATAAAAAAGAAAAAGGAATAAGGCTGGAAAAACAACAACAGCAGTCAGTGTACAGTAATGCGACACAGAGCCATTGTTTATAGCTGGAGACGGTACAACAGGGACTAGCTGTTAGCACTTAACCGGCCCACAGTGCTAATTCAAAAACTCAACATACCGGGAGAAATCACTCAGAAACGGCATGGAGGTCGGGCTGGAGTGAGACAGCGAGTGAGGAACATAAGGTACAGACCCGTCCTCCCATCCGTTGTCATGAGGAATGTACGATCGCTACTCAATAAGACAGACAAGCTAGCGGCCATGTCCGGCTACGAGAGCGCTTTCAGAGAGATTAGCATGATGTTGTTTACTGAGACGTGGCTAACAGAACTAGCAAAAGATGCTAACAATGAACTGGAGGGCTTCCACACAATACGGGCAGACCGGACACCAGACAGTGGGAAGGCAAGGGGCGGAGGAGTGATAATGTATGTCAATAACAGCTGGTGTAAACCGGGACACATTATGGTTAAAGAGCAACACTGCAGCAAAGACATTGAGTTGCTAGCTGTTAGCATGTGGCCTGTTTACCTCCCTAGGGAATACTCACACGTGATCTGTATTGTTGTTTACGCAAATCTGTCACCGAACACTGGGGCAGCACGTGACATCATCCACTCAGTCACTTGCAGGCTTCTGACAGAACACCCAGATGCTCTCCTCCTCATCTCGGGTGATTTTAACCATAATTCATTGTCCTTCATTCTGCCCATGTTCACCCAGTATGTCACGTCACACCAGAGATAATAAATCACTGGACTTATTTTATTCAAATATTAAGGAGGCATACATCTCATCGCCACTCCCCCCACTTGGGAGATTGGATCACAACTATGTTCACCTCCTGCCTGTGTACAAACCCCTAGTACACAGACAACCTCCAGTTATGCGTATGGTGAAGATATGGTCTGAGGGGGCAATGGGCGTGCTAAAGGACTGTTTTGAAATCACTGCCTGGGAGCAGCTCTGCGATCCACATGGTGAGGATATCGACAGCCTCACTCACACCATCATGGACTACATCACTACATCAACATCTGTGTGGACAACACCGCACCCACCAAGACCATACGGTGTTGCTCAAACAGCAAACCCTGGATCAACCCCGGGATAAAGTCCCTGCTTAGAGAAAAGAAGAGGATCTTCAGGTCGGGAAACAGGGAGGAGCTAAAGTCCATACAGAGGGAGCTAAGGAGGAAGATCAGAGATGGTAAGGACAGCTTCAGGAAGCAGATGGAGGACAAGCTGCAACAGAGTAACATCGGGGGGGTCTGAAGAAGCCTCTAAACCATCTCTGGGTTCCATAATACCTCCTCCAAGGCCACGGGAGTAGGGAGTGGGTGAACAACCTGAACCTGTTTTTAACAGGTTTGACCAACCGCCCTCCCCTCCGCCTGCACACCAAGCACTGCTGCCTCTACCATCATCTAATCCTGCTGTCCACCCCCCCCCCACCTCCTCCAACACCCCCTCCCCCTACTCCCAGCACGCAGCCCCCCTGCCCCAACCTGACCCTCACTAAGACCCAGGTGAGGGCGGAGCTGGGGAAGATAAAGGCGAGGAAGGCATCGGGTCCAGACTACATCAGCGTGAAGCTCATCAAGTCCTGTGCAGACCAGCTGTGTGGGATTGTGGAGCACATCTTCAACCTGAGCCTGAAGCTGGGGAGGGTACCACAGCTAAGGAAAACATCTTGTGTGGTACTCGTACCAAAGACTTCCCACCCCAGAGACTTGAACAGCTACAGACCAGTGGCCCTGACTTCTCACCTGATGAAGACTCTGGAGAGACTGCTCCTTCCTCACCTCCACCCCCTGGTGGGACCAGCGATGGATCCAATCCAGTTCACCTACCAGCACGGCATTGGGGTGGAGGATGCATTGATCTTCCTCCTACATTGTTCCCTGTCACACCTGGAGAAGCCTGGAAACATGGTGAGGATCATGTTCTTTGATTTCTCCAGTGCTTTCAACACCATCCAACCAGTGATCTTGAGGGACAAGCTGTTGTGCGCAGGGGTGGACCAGCACCTGTCATCGTGGATCCTGGACTACCTCACAAACTGGCTACAGTTTGTGAGAACCCAAGATTGGGTGTCCGACACAATCATCTGCAGCACAGGAGGCCCCCAGGGAACAGTTCTGTCTCCCTTCCTGTTCACCCTTTATACTGTGGTCTTTTCACACAGCACAACACACTGCTATCTACAGAAGTTCTCTGACGACTCTGCAACCGTCGGCCTCATCTACAACGGAGATGATGCTAAGTACAGAGGACTTATCCAGGACTTCGTGGACTGGTGCCATCGGAGCTGCTTCCAGATCAATGTGAGAAAAATTAAGGAGCTGCTGGTGGACTGCCATAGGCGAGGACAACACCAGTAAACATCCAGGGAACAGACATTGAGATGGTGACATCCTACGAGTACCTGCGTGTTCATTTGAACAATAAACTAGACTGGTCACACAATACCGACACACTCTACAAGAAGGGACAGCACAGGCTGTTTCTACTGAGGAGACTCGGGTCTTTTGGTGTACAAGGGGTGCTCCTGAAGACCTTCTACGATTCGGTGGTGGCATCAGCCATCACATTTGGAGTGGTTTCCTGGGGCAACGGCATCATGGCAGCAGACAGGAAGAGACTGAACAGACTGATGAAGAAGGCTAGCTCTGTCCTGGGGCAGAGCCTTGACCCAGTGGAGGAGATAGGAGAGAGAAGGATGGTGGCTAAACTGTCATCTCTGCTGAAGCCCAAGTCCCACCCCATTCAGGACACACTGAACGCACTGAGGAGCTCATTTAGCTGTAGGCTGCATCATTCTCGGTGCACAACCGAGAGGTTTCGCAGGTCCTTCCTACCTACAGCTTTCAGACTTTATAACCTAAGCAGGGCTGATCGTAGAGGTTTAAAAAAAACAACTTTATGACCTAATAAGCATTGAATGCAAAAGTCGCAACAGACTTGTACAATAATGGTCCCCTCCATTACACAACTAGGACAATAACAATCGCTACAGAGGGTGACAACTAGGCTGACTCAAATACGAAATATGCTGTATGGGTACATATTCCTACTAGGTGAGGTAACTGAATAGACTATTATGCTGTTTATTCCATCTAGCTACAATGCTCTGCACTGTGTATACTGCTCAAAAAAATAAAGGGAGCACTTTGAAAACACATCAGATTTTAATGGGAAAAAATAAGCTGGATATCGAAATTGTGGCAGGCTAGTCCAGTTTACTCAGATTAAAAAGTGTTCCTTTAATCTGAGTAAGCTGGACTAGTCTGCCACAATTTCGATACCCAGCTTATTTTTTCCCATTAAAATTTGATGTGTTTTCAAATTGTTCCCTTTATTTTTTTGAGCAGTATATATTTATATATTTATGTGTACGTATGTATATTCACTGCTCTTTTTATCTTCTCTGCTAAATTATTGCTCTGAGTGTTGGAATCCCTGTGCTGTTGCAATCCTGGAATTTCCCCACTGTGGGACTAATAAAGGCTTATCTTATCTTATCTTATAAAGATAAACAATAAACAGTGAGACCCAGCAATCTTAAATACAGAAAAGTAGGGCGGTAATACTCATAGTACCAAGTACAATGCAGTAGAGTAGATGCAGACAGTGACAGATGGGACTGCACATTATCAATATTGCAATGACAGAAAGCAGCAGGTATGGCATTTGTGCAAATGGCTGCAGTAAAGTGCAGAGACATACAGCAGCAAATGAATTACTGTTGCTGTGCCAGTCTATCTGTGCCAGCAGTTGAGGTAGTTATCGTGCAGGTGAGTGTGTTAGAGTCGGGGGGGTGGGGGGTTGGACAGAGTTCATGCTCAGGGTTGTAGTATCTTCCGGCAGGAAGCGTTGAAGCTTCCATACCATACTGTGATGAAGCTGGTAAGGATGCTCTCAATGGTGACCTGGTAGAATGAGCCCACGATGAGGGGTGGGAATCGTGCTCTCCTCAGTTTACGGAGGAAATGGAGGCGAGTTTGAGCCTTCATGGCCAGTGATGTGGTGTTGTTGGACCAGGAGGGGTGCTCAGAGATGTGCACCCCCAGGAACTTGGTGCTGCTCACCCTCTCCACAGCTCCACCATCGATGATCAGAAGGGGATGCTGTGTGTGTCCTCTCCTGAAATCAACCACAATCTCCTTGGTTTTTCCTACATTCACGAAGAGGTTATTGTCTTTACACCACTGGACCAGTTGGTTCACCTCATTTCTATAGTTGGCCTCCTCGTTGCTGGTGATGAGACCCACCACCATCATGTCATCCGCAAACTTGATGATGTGGTTGGTGATGTACACTGGTACACAGTCATGGGTCAGCAGGGTGAAGAGCAGCGGGCTGAGCACACACCCTTGTGAGGCTCCTGTGCTCAGTATAATGGCCTTGGATGTGTTGCTGCCAACCCACACATTCTGAGGTCTCCCTGTGAGAAAGTCCAGCACCCAGTTACAGAGAGAGGTTTTGAGTATGAGGTGTCTGAGTTTTTGTATTACGTGCTGGGGGATGATTTTGTTGAATGCTGAACTGAGGTCCAAGAACAGCATTCGCACACAGGAGTTTTTTGTGTACAGGTGGGTGAGGGCTGGATGGAGAGCAGCAGTGATGGCATCCTCTGTGGACCTGTTTGATTTGTATGCAAACTGAGCGTAATCTTGGGCGGGGAGGAGGATGGACTTGATGTTCTGCATGACCAGCCACTCGAAACACTTCATTATGATGGGGGTCAGTGCCATCATTTTTATATTTTAGAAGAACAAGAAGTCAACTTTATTGCCATTCAGTCCATAGAGCCAACTATGTACAGTAGAACAAAACATTTCTCCTATCTAAAATGTTAATCACATCAAGAATCAGAGGGGCTGCTGCCATGCATGGCACTGCCACAGCCAACTTTTCCTTGCCCCATTCTATTATGCTAAGCACCAAGCTAGAAGGTTAGAAGTACCATTTTTATATAGTCTCTGGTATGACCTGGCCAGGGCTCGAACTCACAACCTCCTGGCTGTGGGGCAGATGCAGATGCAGTTGGCCTGGTTTAAATTGCAGTTATCATTTATGGTTAACTCTAAAGCTACGGTCAAAAATACCGAATGGCTGTGAACACCATACAAACAATTTTTTGACCATTTCGTACAGCCTTCTTAAGCCGGCTGTTGGAGAATCCAGCAATTGTAGACCATTTGTAAGTTTGTGGTCAGGTCAGTGGTCTTGTCCAAGATTTCTATGAATGCCACACGAACACCCCTCATTGTAGGAAGACCTTACACATGCCATAGGAACAACGTAAGAACTACGCAAGATGTTGGCCTTAAGAATGCCTCAAGAACACCTCAAGTTGTTCCTGAGGGACCTTGCAGCGGTCATAGGAAACACGCTACAAATCCCCATTTGTACGGAGATTCATACAGCGTACATAAGGCAGTAATGAGGCACTCATAAGGCAGAAGTATGTCATTCGTGCTACATTTAAATTCAATTCAATTCAACTTTATTTATGTAGCGCCATTTCACAACAACAGTCTCATAGCACTTTCAAGATGTAGGGGAAAACTCCACCATTACAGAAAGACCCCAGCAATCAGGTCATATCCTGTGAGCAGCACTTGGTGACAGTCGAGAGGAAAAACTCCCTTTTAGCAGGAAGAAATATACAGCAGAACCAGGCTCAGGGAGGGGCAGTCATCTGCTGTGACTGGCTGGGGGGTGATGGGATAGAGAAGATGAAAAGAACAGACACGCAGAGAGCAAACAGCACAACGGCACTAGATCTATGGGAGAGTGCAAACAGATGTTAATGACCAGCAAAAATATTTCATTAAGAGTGAAGAAAGGAGTGAAGCCCAGTCCATCGTTGGAGGTCCCCCGGTTGTTTAAACCTATTAGCAGCATAACTAAGGGAGGGTTCATGGTCACCTGATCCCACCCTAACAATAGTATGTCAGTAAGGAAGGTTTTAATCCTATTCTTAAAAACAGAGATCGAGTATGGCTCCCGAATCCAGATTGGTAGCTGGTTCGAAAGGAGAGGACCCTGATAACTGAATGATCTGCCTCCCATTGTACTCTAAGAGATTTTAGGTATTACAAGTAAATCTACCTTGTTGGAGTGAAGTGCTCTGTTAGGATGATAGCGTAGTATTAGATCTTTTAAATAACAAGGGGCCTGATTATTTTGAACTTTGTAAGTGAGGAAGAGGATTTTAAACTTAATTCTAAATTCTATGGGAATCCAAGCAAGGGAGTCCAGAACCGGAGAGATATGGTCTCTCTTTCTAGTACTTGTTAAAAACTATAGCTGCAGCATTTGTGCTAACAAAATGTGCTGAAAGGGATAAGGACCTTTACTTATATAGCACTTTTCTAGTCTCAAAGACCACTCAAAGCGCTTTCACTAGTACTAACCCTCTATTCTAAGGGCGTATAGGAAACAGATAACTAGGGACAATTTAGAACAACCAATTAACCTAACATGCATGTCTTTGGATTGTGGTATGAAACCAGAGCCCCAGAGTAAACCCACACAGCACAGGGAGAACATGCAAACTCCACACAGAAAGGTTCCTACCCCTGCCAGCCTTGGGATTCGAAAATGGAACCTTCTAGCTGTAAGGCAACAGTGCTAACCACTGCACCACCATGCTGCCCGCTGTAAGATCTTTCTATCAATGACTTGAGAGTGCCGTGAGTTGCACAAAAATTTTCGTAAGATGGTAGTAAGTATGCTGTAAAAAAAAAAAATCCAATGGCACCTTTACAAAGCATGTAAGAACTCTAGGGCCATTGTATGACAGAAAAGAACCTCATTTCTCAAGAATGCCTCAAGTTGCTCTTGCAAATTGAATGGCAGCCGTAAGAAACTATGCCCCCTCTCTATGAAAGTATGTGAACTCCAGAATTCGTAGGAACTGGGTGATTCTTATGAACCGATTGGTTGTAAGAATCTTTGTGACTGTAGCTTTAGATAACTATTTAAATTGCTCCAGTTATGGTCTTGTCCATGGTTAGGCCTGGTGACATCTGTCTTTGTTGCTAGTAATGATGGGTAAACCAAAGCTTTTTGAAGCACTGAAGCACTTTGTACAACTTGCCCTAAAAATGAGTCACTGCTTTCAACCATTTGTTACAGTTTTGAAGAGTGACAACTGCTAGCTGTGCCTAGTTATTGCATTGGAGTGTTGAAGGAAGTGGGCTAACAGATTCATGTTTGATTTGGTGTGCAAAAAAGTTTTTGTTTTTTTTGTTTTTTTAAACCAGCTATGTGTATGTGTTCTATGGACCATGTGCAGCAATATCCCCCCTTCCCCCAGTCAAAGGTCAAGATGTTGCCATGGCCATATTTTTATTTTACTTTCGGGTGCTTCCTTTTGGGGTAACCACAGCATATCATCACCTTATATCATGATGATCCGCATGTTTATTTGGTAAGGACTTTTATGCCGGATGCCCATCTTGATGCAAATCCGCCCATTTATCCAGGCTTGGGATCGGCACAGGGAGTACACTGGCTTGTGCACCTCCTGTGGCTGGGTAACCAACTTTCTTTCCTCCAATCTATTTTTGCTGAGGACCAAGCTACAAGGCAGGAAGTATCATTTTTTATACAGTCTTTGGTACAACTTGGCCGGGACTTGAGCCCACGACCTTCCGGTGATGAGGTGGATGCTGTAGCTCAAGGTCACCACTCCAGTGTGATTTAAAAAACAAACAAATAAACAAACTAACAAAACTTAAATTGCACCAATTTGTGATTGTTGAATTTGTAGTGAACATTTCATATCTTTTCTTATATATCAGCTTATATGAGAAGGAAACATTAAATTTATCTTCATCAGTGTAAGGGGCGGCTGTGGCGCAGGTGTAGTGGGGCCGACTACTGATCGAAGGGTCAGGGGTTCTATTCTGTCTGCAGTCTTCATGTCAAAGTGTCCTTGAGCAAGACACTGAACTCCTAGTTGCTCCTGGTGGGTCAGGCCAGCGCCAGTGTATGGCAGACATCTGTGTGTAAATGGGGGGGACAGCAGGATCTGTAAAGTGCTTTAGTCATCTAGAGATGAGAAAAAGTGCTAGATAAGTGAACACCATTGACCATAAGGCTGCATATCCACAAAGCATTTTTTTTTTCCAGGTTTGACTAAAAAATGAATGGGACCAAATGGGAAACAAAATGAACATAAATTAATTAAATCATTGAATTAAATCATCAATTAAATCATCTGAATTAAATCATTGTTATTTTAATAGCCTATTTTAGGATAAATAGCCATTGTTGTAGTAACAACCTGCACACAAAAAGCTCAAATAAGGCAATAAACCACATTGAAGAGATCAAATGGGATAGCAAGTCAACAAATGGGACACTCATAAATATTTGAGACACATTAGTATATTTTAGAATATAATAATAATAATAATAATAATAATAATAATAATAATAATAATAATAATAATAATAATAATAATTATTATTATTATTATTATTATTATTATTATTATTATTATTATTATCCTCATGGATCGTCACCTTATCGTGGTGGGGGGTTTGCGTGCCCCAGTGATCCCAGGAGCTATGTTGTCCGGGGGCAATTTGCCTCTGATAGGGTCTCACAAGACAAACTGGTCCTGGGTGAAGGGCCAGACTAAGAACGATCCAACAGACTCTCATGATAAATTGTATATCAAGGATTCAGTGTACCCCGCCCAGTATGGGGTTACCGGGGCCCCATCCTGGAGCCAGGCCTGGGGGAGAGGCTCGAAGGCTAGCATCTAGTGGCCGGGTTTCCACCCATGGGACCCGGCCGGGCTCAGCCCGAAGGAGTTACATGGGTCCACCCTCCAGTGGGTTCACCACCTGCAGGAGGGATCATGGGGGTCCGGTGCTATGTGGATTAGGTGGCAGTCAAAGGCGGAGACCTTGGCGGACTGATCCCAAGCTTTCTAAACTGGCTTTTAGTACGCGAGAGATCGACAGACGGATTGGAGCAGCATCTGCAGTGATGATCCACATCACTGCAGATCTGCAGATCTGCAGATCTGCAGTGATCTGCAGTGATGCGGACGTTGTACCCGTCTGTTGTGGTGAAGAGGGAGCTTAGTTCTAAGGCAAAGCTGTCAATTTACCAGTCAATCTACGTTCCTACTCTCACCTATGGTCACGAGCTTTGGGTAATGACCGAAAGAACGAGATCGCGGATACAAGCGGCTGAAATGAGCTTTTTCCGTAGGATTGCTGGACTCACCCTCAGAGATAGGGTGAGGAGCTCAGTCATCCGGGAGAGGCTCAGAGTAGAACCGCTGCTCCTCCACATTGAAAGGAGTCAGTTGAGGTGGTATGGGCATCTGATTAGGATGCCTCCTGGACGCCTCCCACTTGAGGTGTTTCAGGCACGTCCCACTGGGAGGAGACCCCGGGGCAGACTCAGGACTCGGTGGAGAGACTACGTCTCCCAGCTGGTCTGGGAACGCCTTGCTATCCCCTCTGAAGAGCTGGAGCAGGTGGCTGGGGAGAGGGAAGTCTGGGCTTCTCTGCTTGAACTGCTGCCTCCGCGAGCGGTAGAAGATGGATGGATGGATTATTATTATTATTATTATTATTATTATTATTATTATTATTATTATTATTATTATTATTATTAAATTATTGTTCATTATTTTCTGTTAATTTTTTAATGTATGCATGGTGGTGAAAGTTTAAAAAAGTTCAACTTTTGCAGCTCATGAGGAACACAACTCACTAATCAGCTAATCAGAATCAGGCTGAAAGGACACCATGATCAATATTTAACAGTAAAACCTTGAACTCATGATTTTCTTACCTATTTGATGCTGTTTAGAGCCGGTCTCTTTCTCATTTCCTTTTTTCTGTATTTGTTTGGTGTTGTATTTCTGAGTTCTTATTCCTGTTATTTTATCTTTGGTGGATTTTCACATATTCTGTATTGTTTCTTAGTATGATTTAATTTTCCTGTTTACATTCGTTATAGTTTTGTTATTTACATATTTGGTTCCTTGTCTATATTCGCCATCACATCATATTTGTATCCTGTTGTGTTTTCTCTCTCTCCCTCTCCGGGGCTGCAGCTGTCAATGGCACTTCCAGGTTTTTTGCTCTGTTGTGGGCGGTGCTCCTGTCAGCTGTCAGTCCTGTCTTCTCCCTCTCATTGCTCCCAACTAACCCCTGTTGTAATCATTGCTACCTCCTTCCCGCTCATGTAATTCACACCTGCCATCATTTGTTATCATTTCTTTCTGGCCCTATTTAAGGGTTGTTATTTTCCTCCCTCACTGGTGGAGTCTTACATACCCATTTCCACCAGAACTCTTCCCCTGTTCTGGTGACCTTTGTACCTGCTTCATCCATTTGTAAGTTTGTTTTATTATCTGTTTGGATTTTTGTGTTTGTGCACCATTTGGAACTTTTGTGTTTCTCTTAATAAATACCATAAACTACAGTTCAGTGCGTGGGTCTCCATTCCTGCCTCGAGGGGCAATTCATGACAGAAGACAGTTAGAGACCCAGCTGCTGTCGTTTGTGGTTTGTTGTTTTTGTTTCACTCATCTGTCGTGAAGCGCACACCATGTCCCCATCACGCCAACCTCCAGCAAGTAAAGGGAGATCGGCAGCAGGGTCTACGAACATTGAGGTGCAGTTGGCTGCCGAATTCGTGAAGAGCTTTGTGGATGAAGCTCTCACCTCCCGCAGCCCAAAAAAGATCTGGGAGAGTATGAATTAAGCGACCATTATTGTCGAGGCACACCCAGGGTTGTGGCGGTATTCCTAGTTTGCAGAATTTTTGGCCACACTCTGTCCTGCAACAATCTTTCCCCAGGCTGACATGGGGACCACCTCCAGCGAGCCCGAAGCCAACACAGAAGCGTGTTCCGCAGATGACGCCTTGCTTCACCTTCAGTGGGCCCATTCCTGCTCCCACTCCGCCAGCTCCTAGACACCGCCACCCAGCTCGGGACCACCGGAGGAACACCCACGCCTCTCAGGAAGCATTTTTTTCCCACACTGAGTAAGACATTCACAGCAGCAGCTCCCTCTCCTTGTTTGTCTTTGTTGGCTGTCCCGTCAGCCTCCAACTCCTCTCTGGAAGCTGCGATTCCCGTCTCCTCGGCGTATCCTCCCACTGCTGAAGGTCCGGCTGTCTCCTCCCTGGCTCAACACGTCTCCATGTCTGCAGGGGTGGGTCCTCCATGATCCACTAAAGGGCCTTTTCCACTAGCACGCTTTAGCGCGACACAGGACGGCTCAGCACGCTTTGTACGCTTTTCCACAAGCCCCAACATGGTTTAACAGCTGCAATTCTCAGCCCCGCTCCAGGGCAGGGTACAGCAGTGCCGAGCTGTGCCATGTTGTGACGCTAACAGACTGGTCGCCGCTGATTGGTCAGGTCGTAACCGGCGCTGATTGGTCAGGTTGTAACCGCCCCTCTCCTCCTCCTCATCTACCAAATCTTCACGACCTTCTCAATAAAGTTTTTGAAAAAAAAAGAATCTTCACGACCGCCTTTACTCAGCATGCAACCACTGTTGGCGGTTTATTTTCAGTGTATTACTGTGCTATTTTCATTTATTCTCTATCAAAAATGGCTTTGCGTAATAAGGGTGTTCCATGGACCAATAAGGAAGTGCAGTGTCTGCTCACTGCATTGTCAGACGAACGTATCCAGCGCGAGTTAGACGAAGCCGCCCGGAATGAAAAAATATACCGGGAGGTCTCGACATCGGAGTCCTTTAACGGTGAGTTTTAATTTTTTTTTATTGTGCGTTTTTTCGCAAATATATTCGGTAAGACGCTCAGTTTATTTATGCAATAAAAAAGCTGTTCATTTGTGGATGGATCGCTGCTTTATTGCAGCACACTGCAGAGTAAAGCTTTTATTTTAATTATTCATGTGAACAATACGCTGAAATAAGCTTATGTATTCTTGTTAAAAACTATTGTCTTTTCTGTATATATTGCACTTTCGTGCTGTATTTTATTGTGTGCATTTTCCTTGTAGAATCATCCCACGCGTCCGCCGCGACAGCCTGCACGGATTAATTCAACCGAGCCTTCCTGACCCACAGCTGGCAGAGACGGCTTCATTCAACCGAGTCTTCGTGACCCAGTTTGGGAAGTTGGTGTAGACACTCAGTGGTCGGCGTGTATAAAATGTCGATTAACCTTCATGTTGTGTTGCAAAGTTTTTTTTTTTCTTTTAATATTTTGTATATAATAAAATGGAATTGTTTTGGAAAGTGTGGTTTGTCTGTTATAACACTGAATTATAAAACAGTATAATTACATAGAAATTCCATTGCCTAGTCTGATCAAAATGATGCTGATCATCCTGTCAGGGGTCAACCATTGTAAAGGTAATGTAATTTTTAACTAGACCAAAAAAGAAATCTTTTTGTAAGCTTTCTGTTCTTTTTATTGAAATATAAAAAATTAGCACCAAGTCAAAGTAGGTACAAGTATATGTAAATTGAATGTTCTATCGGCATTCCAAATTCAGAGAATTACAATACTTTAGAAGGAGTGTAGCATCATCTAAACGGAAAATAATAATACTGTTGTTCCAAACGTTGACCTGAAGGTGAAAAACATGAATTTTTTTTTAATTCAGTACATCCAAAATGCCCTAGGATGTAAAAAATAATACAATTTGGTGTTGGCCAGTGTGCCACCGTCTCATTATTTAATACGAATATAAACAAGTTTCAGCTCATTATTTCTAGGTCATTTGGCAGTTAATTCAAAACAAAAGTGACTTGTGTTGTTGCAGCTTAATTATGAGATAAAATTAATTGTGAGATAAAACCACAGAGCGAGCAAGTCAATAATCCTTGGATCCTTTTTTGTCTGTGTAAATAAGGACTCAGTCGGGTGCGTAACGTCACAGGAGTGTGTCCCCGCCTCGCTGAGAATCTGCCGCCGCCCCGCTTCTAAAACCTCCTAACACAAACCATCACAGCACAAGCACGACACCGTGCTAATGGAGACAGAAGCATTCCGAGCCGTACTGAAGTGAATCGAGCCGTACCGAAGTGTGCTGGGCTAGTGGAAAACAGGCTTAAGGGGCCCACAACTAATGTAGCCCCAAAGAGGGGTGACTCTAGACCAGCTGCAGCAGGAAACATCATGCCCTGGGAACACAGGCAAGTGGTTTTTCATTCTCTATCTCTAAAAGGTGAACTACCTTGTCTGATTCCCTGTGGTGAGGCTAAGCCTTTGCAGTCCACTGAGTCCTCACCGCCTGCTGCAACCATTAATTTTTTACCTGCCCTCTCCATGTCCCCTCTTATTTTCCCTGAGTGTCTGTCGACTATTGAGTTGGGACACTGGGCGATGGAGGAGTCTGTGGCCCTGGAGAACCTGGTTCCAGCCCCACAGCCATGGTCTGGACGGAGGGAGAGCGCTGCCTGCTATCCGGAGCCTGCACCGACGATTGAGCGCCCCCGAGTTTCAGCTGTGCAGGATCCAGCACCAGCAGGGAACAGACCTCCTGTTGCCACGCCGGGCGAGCCACCTGTGTGAGTCACTTCGCTGGAGAGTCCTGAGACTGCATCGACCATCATGCCTGCTGCTGGGGCCACCGCAGCAGAGTCATAGCTGGACCTTCAGAGGGCCGGGCCCAAGATGTTGTCATCTGGATTGACGGAGTCCTGGACACCGGTGGAGCTTGAGCTCAGGCAAGTGCTCTTCTTTGTTTTCATTGTTTCTGTTTTGGAGAGATCTTGCCTGGCTCTTTGTCGGGAGAGTCAAGTGCAGACGTCAGCTGCACTTGAGCTCACCTCGCTGGGATCCACTGCCGCCGGTGACCCTGACCCTGTGTCTCTGTTCCTTTTGTCTGAGCATATCCCCAGTTTTTCCAGCTTCACAAGAGGTCTCCATGTGTTCAGTCTCACTGCTGGAGATATTCGCGGGTCCAGCTCCTCCTGCTGAGGTCATTGCGGGTGCCCCATCCCAGCCCGGGACCTCTGTGGGTGCTGCTCCCCCTCCGGATGAGATGTTCCCGGGTGTTCCGTTCCAGCCTGGGCCCTCTGTGGGTGCAGCTTCCCTATTGGCCGAGGTCGTCACGGGTGCTCCATCCCAGCGCGGGACCTTGATGGGTGCTGCTCCCCCTCTGGATGAGGTCTTTGCAAGTGTTTTGTTCAATCCCGGGGCCTCCGTGGGTGCAGCTTCCCTCTCAGCTGAGGTCGTCGTGGGTGCTCCATACAAGCCTAGGACCTCCATGGGTGCTGCTCCATTCTGGATGAGGTCTTCACGGGTGCTCCATCCCAGCCCAGGACCGCCGTGGGTGCAGCTCCTCCTCAGTCCAGATCTCCGTGGGTGCTGTGTCCTAGTCGGGGACCGACGTGGGTGCTGCACCCTAGCCTGAAACAAACATGAGTGCTGCACTCCAGTGTTGGCCCACCGTGGACATTACGCTCAAGTCCAGGGGCACTGTGGGTGTGACTCTGGCCCAGGCCGGGCCCACCGAGGGTGCTGCCTTGGTGCAACCCGGAGCCACCGCGGGTGTGGCCTTGATCCAACCCAGATCCACCGCGGGTGAAGCTTTGCTCCAGTCCGGGACCACTGAGGATGCTACAGACCAACCCAAAGGCATCGTGGTCCCCTTTCCTCTGCCAGATGCCATTGTGGTCCTCTGTCCTCTGCCAGAGGCCACTGTGGTCCCCTCTCCTCTGCCAGATGCCATTGGGGTTCCCTCTCCTCTTCCAGACACCGTTGTGGTTCCCTCTCCTTCACCTAACATTGTCGTGGTTCCCCAATCTCATCTTTCCCCTTCTTCATTGGGCTTCCCAGTGGGGGAGCCACCTCCTGGGCCACCCCTTCTTGTTAGGTGGCTTAAGAACCCTGGTGGACCACCCGAAAGACTGTGCCTCTGGGTTGGGTGGCCATCGTTCTCCGGTAGGCCACCCAAATCGTTCCATCATTCCATCTGCAAGGTTTGAGACTTTAGCCAACTGCCTGAACTTTCTAGCTCTTTGGTCAAGGGGGCCTAAGTGCCTTGGTTCTGCGTAGGTGTGGGTCCTGAGTAGAGTTTTTTTGTTTTTTGTTTCCTCTTAGTCTGGGTTTTGCTGGGGTGTCAGTTCTGTGAGTTTTTCTTATTTTCTCTGGTTTGTTTCAGTCCCTCCATTCCCAGGTCCCCATTCTCCCACCCGGGGTGGGGTTGTTTTCTTGTTTTTCTTGGGATGGGTTCTTTGTGTGGGTGGGTCCTTTTCTTTCGTTGTTGTCCAGGGTGTCTGGTGTCCACCCCTTGGGGGGAAGGGGGGCCCTCTGTCATGATCTGAGCATGGGAGGGGGGGGGATTCTGCCATGTCCCTTCTCTTTGCCTTTTTTTCTGTATTTGTTTGGTGTTGTATTTTTGAGTTCTTACTCCTGTTATTTTTATCTTTGGTGGATTTTAACATTTTCGGTATTGTTTCTTAGTATGATTTATTTTCCTGTTTACGTTCGTTAAAGTTTTGTTATTTACATACTTGGTTACTTGTCTACCCCTCATGGATCGTCACCTTATCGTGGTGGGGGGTTTGCGTGCCCCAGTGATCCCAGAAGCTATGTTGTCCGGGGCAATTTGCCTCTGGTAGGGTCAACCAAGACAAAGTGGTCCTGGGTGTAGGGCCAGACAAAGAACGATCCAACAGACTCTCATGATAAATACTACAACAAGGATTCAGTGTACCATGCCCAGTATGGGGTTACCGGGGCCCCACCCTGGAGTCAGGCCTGGGGGAGGGGCTCGATGGCTAGCATCTGGTGGCCAGGTTTACACCCATGGGACCCGGCCGGGCTCAGCCCAAAGGAGTTACATGGGTCCACCCTCCAGTGGGCTCACCACCTGCAGAAGGGATCATAGGGGTCCGGTGCTATGTGGATTAGGTGGCAGTCAAAGGCAGAGACCTTGGCAGACTGATCCCAAGCTTCCTAAACTGGCTTTTGGTATGTGGAATGCCACCTCTCTGGTGGGGAAGGAGCCTGATCTGGTGCATGAGGTTGAGAGATACTGGCTAGATATTGTCAGCCTCACCTCAACACACAGCTCCGGTTCCAGAACCAGTCTCCTGGAGAGGGGCTGGAGCTTGGCCTACTCTGGTGTTGCCCCGGGCAAGAGGCAATGAGCAGGGGTGGGTATTCTTGTATCCTCCCACCTTGCTGCCTCTACATTGGAGTTTTTTTCCCGGTGGATGAAAGGGTTGTTTCCCTGCGCCTTTGGGTTGGGAAACGGGTCATTACCATCATTTGTGCCTATGCACCAAATGATATTTCAGAGTACCCACCCTTTTTGGAGTCTCTGACTGGGATGCTGGAGGGTGCTCCTCTTGGAGACTCCATTGTCCTTCTGGGGGACTTCAGTGCTCATGTGGGTAATGAGAGTGAAACCTGGAAGGGGGTGATTGGGAGGAACGGCCTGCCCGATCTGAACCCGGGTCGTCGGCCTCCGTCGGTCTATGATAACCATGGAAGAGAATCCTAAACGTCTACTCTGCTGGAACAGCACCGCCTGTGGCTGAACAGGCCGATGCACACCGGTGTTCTACCTTCCAGCGTTGGGCGTTGGTAGGATTCAAGCCTGGGCAGGAAGATATGGAGGACAAGATGTTACCCATGCAGCATGTCCCCCCTCTCCACATCACTGATGGATCCAAAGGAACAGCAGGGCTGCTATAGTTTGGCACCAGCGCTGTCGCAGGAGCTGCCAGAACGATGTTGAGCACAACAGAGAACTGCCTTAGGGGCTCCGACTCCGGATTTTTCCTCAGGGTTGACTCCCAAAGCCTTTCCTGTGACCGGGTGTGCCGCAAGGCAGCGGAGGTTTGAAATCAGGGTTTACCTTCCCCTAGATGGGCTACCTTCCCAGGTTGACGAGCCACCATCTACCCGAAGCATCTGGTTTTAAGGTGCCAGAGATCCGCCCTCGCCCCTTCTCCTATTAGTAAAAGCAGTTCCGCCGGGCTTAGAGACTAAACCACACGGGCAGGCTAGGAGTTGGACTTAGTTGTCAGAGGCTTTTCGAGACGCACGGCGTAAGGAGCATTTTATGAGCACTGGGAGCTTAACCCTAGTGCCGCTCCTGGCTATGACAACCTTGGAACCAAGTGGTGAATAACTGAACCCGAGTGGTGTTCAGTTATTGGACTTATGTGCTAACCACAGTTTGTCCATAACAAACACTATGTTCAAGAATAAGGGTGTCCATATGTGCACCTGGCACCAAGACACCCTAGGCTGCAGGTCGATGATCAATTTTGTCATCGTGTCATCAGACCTGCGACTGTATGTCTTTGACACTCGGGTAAAGAGAGGTGCAGAGCTGTCAACTGATCACCACCTGGTGGTGAGATGGATCTGATGGCAGGGGAGGATGCCATTCAGACCTAGTAGACCCAAACGCATAGTGACAGTGTGCTGGGAACGTCTTGCTGAGGCCCCTGTCCGGGAGGTCTTCAACTCCCACCTCCGGAAGAACTTCAACCAAATTCCAAGGGAGTCTGGAGACATGGAGTCTGAATGGGCCATGTTCTCCACCTCTATTGTTGAAGCGGCGGCCATGAGCTGCGGCCGCAAGGTTGTCTGGGCATCTCGTGGTGGCAACCCCCGAACCAAGTGGTGGACACCAGTGGTGAGAGGGGCCATTAAGCTGAAGAAGGAGTTCTATCAAGCTTGGCTGGCTTGTGGGACTCCCAAAGCAGCTAAGGTGTACCGGCAGGCGAAGCGGAGTGCAGCTCGGGTGGTTTCTGAAGCAAAAACTTGGGTATGGGAGGAGTTCAGTGAGGCCATGGAACCAGACTTTTGGTCGGCCTTGAGGAGATTCTGGCAAACTTTCTGGCGGCTCAGGAGGGGGAAGCAGCTCCCTGTCCACACTGTGTATGGTGGGGATGGGGTGCTGTTGACTTCGACTGGGGGTATTGTTGGGCGGTGGAAGAAATACTTTGAGGATCTCCTAGATCCCACTGACACGCCTTCCACAGAGGAAGCAGTGCTTGTGGATGAGGGGATGACTCGCCTATCACAGGGGCTGAGGTCACCAAGGTGGTTAAAAAGCTCATTGGTGGCCGGGCCCCGAGGGTGGACGAGATTCACCCTGAGTACCTCGAGACCTTTGATGTTTTAGGGCTGTCATGGTTTACATGCCTCTGCAACATTGTGTGGAGGGCGAGGGGAGTGCCTTTGGCATGGCAAACTGCGGTGGTGGTCCCTCTCTTCAAAAAAGGGGACCGGAGGGTGTGCTCCAACTTTAGAAGGATCACACTCCTCAGCCTCCCTGGGAAGGTCTATGCCAAGGTACTGTAGAGGGGAGTCTGGCCGTTGGTCAAACCTCGGATTCAGGAGAAGCAATGTTGTTTTCATCCTAGCCGTGGCACATCGGACCAGCTCTTTACCCTTTTGAGAATCCTCGAGGGTTTGTGGGAGGTTGCCCAACCAGTATACATCTACAATTCCTACTCTCACCTATGGTCACAATCTTTGGGTAATGACCGAAAGAACAAGATCACAGATACAAGTGACTGAAATGAGCTTTCTCAGTAGGATTGCTGGACTCACCCACACAGATAGGGTGAGGAGCTCAGTCATCCGGGAGAGGCTCAGGGTAGAACTGCTGCTCCTTCACATTGAATGGAGCCAGTTGAGGTGGTATGGGCATCTGATCAGGATGCCTCCTGGACGCCTCCCACTTAAGGTGTTTTGGGCACATCCCACTGGGAAGAGACCCCGGGGCAGACCCAGGACTCGCTGGAGAGACTATGTCTCCCAGCTGGTCTGTGAACACCTTGGTATCCTCTCTGAAGAGCTGGAGCAGGTGGCTGGGGAGAGGGAAGTTTGGAATTCTCTGCTTGAGCTGCTGCCTCCGCGACCCGGACCTCTGAAAAAGCGTTAGAAGATGGATGGATGGGTTACTTTTCTATATTTGCCATCGCATCATATTTGTATCCTGTTGTGTTTTTGCTCTCTCCCTCTCCCTCTCCTGGGCTGCAGCTGTCAGTGGCACTTCCAGGTTTTTTGCTCTGTTGTGGGAGGTACTCCTGTCAGCTGTCAGTCAAGTCTTCTCCCTTTCATTCCTCACAGCTAACCCCTGTTGTAATCATTGCTACCTCCAGCCCGCTCATGTGATTCACATCTGCCATCATTTGTTATCATTTGTTTCTGGCCCTATTTAAGGGTTATTTTCCTCCCTACTGGTGGAGTCTTACATACTAATTTCCACCCGAGCCCTTCCCCTTTTCTTGTGAGCTTTGTACCTGCTTCATCCATTTGTAAGTTTGCTTTATTATCTGTTTGGATTTTTGTGTTTGTGCACTGTTTGGGACTTTTGTGTTTCTGTTAATTAATTCCAAAAACTACAGTTCAGCGTGTTCATCTCTGCTCCTGCCCCAAGGGGCAATTCATGACATATTTGGTCAAATTTGTCCACTATGAACTTTTCAGCCTATGAACTTTTCAGTCCCCCCCCCCCCCGATGCAATGCCACACACACACAAACCAAAAAGTGTGTGTGGTATGATGGCTTGTCTTTTCACAACCTTTTAAAAGGTAGCATTTCATCTTTAATTTTTCATCCAAACTCAGACCATACAGAGACGTTGATATGAAGACACCTTTAAAACATCCTGAAAAAGACAGCTTTTCGTCTATTACCTTTCAACCAATTCCAGATATTTTATAGATGGTTAGGTAAGCTGTCTTTTCAATCAATTTTTGCTGGGAGGGCTAGATTCCTAATACTCCGGTCTACTTTTTTCATCTCTCTGACTATCCCACCTTTTCTTTGCTAACCTCTTCCTTTGAAAGTTTCCTGTACCTCCTATTCCACCACCAAGTCTCCTTGTCTTCATTCCTCTGTCCACTGGATACACCACATACCTTTCTACCAGTTTCCCTCAATACTTTTGCTGTACTGTCACAGTCATCTGGTAATTCTTCCCTTCACCCAGACCCTGTATCAACTCCTTCCTAAACTCTGTGCGACATTGTTCCTTCTGTAACTTCCACCATGTAACCCTTCCCTCCCAGTGCAAATTGGTTGAAAAAAAAATGTAGAAACGACAGCTTTTCCACCTGTCTAACAAAAGCCTGGATTTGGCTGAAAAGTGGAAGACGAAAAACCATCTTTTTCAGGTGATTGAAAAGGTGCCTTGATATAGACGTCTCTGTATGGTCTAAATCTGGATGAAAAATGAAGTTGAAAAGCCACCGTTTTAAGATTGTTAAAAAAACATGATGTAGCAACAAACATCATCTGATGCTTTTTGGGGGCACCTACACCAGTATCTTTTGGCAGACCCCTTCTCCCGAACCCTCTGAGTGGTGGCAAGATGGGACCTGTGACTGGTATGGCCTCTGCTGCTCTTTCACTGCTGGCAGTTTTATTCCTACGATGTCTCTCTGAAGCCATTTCAACATATCTTTCTGAGCTACATTATGATTGTACAATGCTGATGCAAATTAAGGCATCTATGGAACAACACAGTGCAAAGTGGGGTCGATGCTTCTTTGCTCCACCATTTGTTTGTGCTGACCTGTCACTTGGAAATCTACTGCTGCTGCCTCCACTGCATAGAAGGCCATGGAGGCGTGGATCCTGATCCGGCTTCCAGGTGAGGCTGAGGCTCACCAGCCGCCTAAACCGAGAAGGATACATGAGTTGTTTGTGTCCCATCCACGTGCAAAAACCTAAGGAGGACTACAACCCTGTGCCACCACTCCGGTATGAGCTGTTCTACCGTCACCTTTGCTCCCGGAGAATTTCTACTCCACGATACCGCTGTTTGACAGCTGTCAACATTCAGTCAGCTGGGCGTGACACTGCGCCACCATCATGGATTAAGATGGCTCTGCTGAACACTCCCTCCATCTCGAACAAATCGTTTTTCCTGAACGATTTGATTGGGAAGGAAAACCTGGATTTTCTATTTCTGACTGAAATGTAGCAATGACAGGATGAATTTGCTCACTTGAAGGAGATCTGCCCTGCAGACTGCGCCTTCATTGCGACCCCTCGCCTGAGTGGACGTGAAGGTTGCCTGGCCGTCATTTTCCACAATCGCTTCAAATGCCGCTTTGTGAACTCTTAAGTGTTTCACGACATTTGAACTTCAGATATTGAAGATAAGTGACTCAACTCCTTTTTATTGTGTTTTAATCTACCGCCCGCCTGGCCCAGCTGGTGTGTTTTTATCAGAATTTTCAGACTTTTATCTTCCATTATTAAACTAGAAAGAGTTTTTATTTTAGGTGATTTTAATATACATGTAAATGACATGTCTTCTCATGCTGCTGCAGACTTTTTAATTATTACAGAGGCTCACAATTTCAGACAGCACGTCTCCGGCTCTACACAAAATAAGGGATACTCCTTGGACCTTGTCCAAGGAGTGTCCCTCCTTTTCACTGGGACTGTGTTTGGACAATGTTAAAGTGGAGGATGTTTGTGTCAGTGATCATTACTGTGTTTTCTTTGAGCTGTCAGTTAACGTGGAACAGCAAGAATGTAAAACATTAAGACAGAGGTGCATTATTAACCAGCAGGCCGTGGATAGATTTATTTCAGCTTTTGACACTCACCTTGTTGCAGGATATGGTGGATTGCTTTAACCAACAGTGCCAATTGGTACTTGATAAAGTGGCTCCTATTAAATATAGCTATACTTCTCCTAAGAAACGATGCCCTTGGTTAAATGAAGAAATCTGTTTAATTAGGAGAAGCTGCGAGGGTGGAACATTTGTGGAAGGCCACCAAGCTTGAGGTGCACAGATTCCACCTCAAAGACCTCATAACCTCACTAAATGATATAATGAAGGATTCAAAAACAAACTCCTTTGCTCAGTTTATATCCTTAAGCAAGGGAAATCCCACGTTTTTGCTTGACACTATCAACTCCATTGTCTTACTTGATTTAGCCATGGTTTCTGCTTATTCCAATGTTGAATGTAATGACTTTGTAAATTTTATAGTGAATATAGTGAATGACATTAGAGCAAACATTACACCATCTGCTGAGGTCCTTGGCCTCAATCAGGTCCCCTCTAACACATGGTCGTTTTTCACTCCAGTCACACTACTGGATGTAAATGGTCTTCTGGCCTCTATGAAACCCTCTTCAAGCCCCATAGATATCCTCCAAACATCACTACTTTTCAAAATATTTGACTCTATCGGACCTTTAAATGTTGAAATCATTAATTGGTTACTTTTATCAGGTACTGTTAGCAATTATTTTAAACAAGCAGTCGTTGATGTCATGGTCTGAGCGCCGATATTGTCCACGCTCGGGTCATGCAGTATTTTCCTCCCGTTCTGTAGCAGTGTCCCTTATGGAACTTCCCTGGCTCTTATGTTGACAGCATCTCGGTGGGGCTTCCGGCTGTCAGAGTAGAGTTCCTCAGTGACAGCTGTTTGCCATTTAAGCTGATGACATCCTCATCAGCTGATTATTCCTCTTCCCTATTTAAGGGAGCAGCTTAGGTTACTCCGGGCTGCGACCTCACCTTTTCCAGACTGCTTTCCCTACGCCTGAAGCCAGTTCCTTTCAGTGTCAGGTTCCGCACTCGCTATTCTTATGCAAGTGTTGTATCCTTGTCTCCCATCAGTCTCCCTAGTTCTCTGTTATCGTTGGTGCACTCTAGTCACAGTCTTTATTTGTGTTTTGCCCCACGTGGCTCATTATTTTGTACCTTGTTTCTTCCTTTAATAAATGCGCAAACTCACTGGTTGCCTATAGTGTTTCATTAGTGGTCCGCCAGGACCACACCATGACAGTAGGTCGCAGCCAAACGAGACGCCGGTGACCATGAGTTTGCTTATTTGGGCTTGTAGTTTTCCCCTTTCCGTGTACCAGTGTGCTGGGAGATGGCGTCGCCACGCAAGGGCTACACCATGAGCCTGGGCTACAAGCTGGTGTTGGCTCTTATTGAGATCAACGGGATTATTTCAAGCGCTCATCATCACACCGTCCCCAGCGCCTCACGCTGGTACCTGGACCTCGCTGAGGCAACAATTAACTGCCATCCTCGCTACGCTGAGCACCCTGAAATCACGGCGAGGATGGCGGACATCTCTGCTCGCTGGGAGAAGCTCCGTGGGCTGGAGAAAAACTCCGGCTGGAAGCCGAAGAGGAGGCATCCTCGCTCCTCGCCTCAGGATCCCATTCCTGTCCCTCATCCAATCCAGGAGTTTGCACCACCCAGAGGTCATCCCCAGCAGAGAAAGACGTCAGTCGGGATTCCCTCGGTGGATTTACAGCGGACAGCAATTGCCACCCAGGACCGAGTGGCTCCTGCTTGCTCTGCATCCCATCCAACCCAGATAATGAAGCATGTGATGGCGGCGGTCAGGCTAGTGGAGAGGAATCCGGAACTATATGATTACCCCGAATACGCTGACCTGCTCGCCTCTGTTTCTGCGCAGGAGCGGCGTTTCCCAGATCTCACCTTCGCCTCGCCCTCTGCCGATAAACGTTGTCTCCATGCTTATTGCAAGCTTCAGCGAGAACCCCGTCCAGATCCAGTTCCGGGTTGCCGCACAAACTCTCTCTCCCTGCCAGCTGCAGCCTCTGTGTCTCGTCAGAAGGGTAAGACAGCCGCCGCCGCCTCGGGGTTGCATGTCCCTCGTCCCCGGCCAGCCACAGCTGTTCCTCCCTCCTCCTCGACGCTCTCTCCAGCTGCTGAGAATCCCACGAGTCCTGCTCCAGCTGTGCCTGTCATCGATCCGGTGCGAGTGGCTCCTTCTCGTCTTCCCCGGGGGGGGGGCGGGGGCTCCATCGCCATCCAAAGAGGAAGGGAGAAGACAAAGCCCACCACAGCAGCTTCCATCAGCCCTCAGTGGATCAGTCAAGTGTCTTTTCATTCTTTTCCTTCACTGGGTGAATTGCCTTGTTTGATCCCTGGGGGTGAAGTTCGGGGTTCTCAGTCCCCCGAGCTTCATCCATCTGCTGCAGTTATTAATTGTGAACCTGCTACCTGTGTGTCTCCTTCCCCTGGGCGTTCCCCAGTGCCAGGACTACACTGCCGGACGAGGAAGGAGCCTGCGGCCCTGGAGTGTCTGGTTCCAGCCCTGCAGCTCGGTTCCAGCATCCGCGCTCGGGTCATGCAGTATTTTCCTCCCGTTCTGTAGCAGTGTCCCTTATGGCCTTCCTGGGCTCTTGTTTTGACAGCGTCTTGGTGGGGCTTCCGGCTGTCAGAGTAGAATTCCTCAGTGACAGCTGTTTGCCATTTCAGCTAATGACATCCTCATCAGCTGATTATTCCTCTTCCCTATTTAAGGGAGCAGCTTAGGTTACTCCAGGCTGTGACCACGCCTTTTCCAGACTGCTTTCCCTACGCCCAAAGCCAGTTCCTTTCAGCGTCAGGTCCCGCCCTCACTATTCTTATGTAAGTGTTGTATCTTTGTCTCCCATCAGTCTCCCTAGTTCTCTGTTATCGTTGATGCATTCTAGTCACAGTCTTTATTTGTGTTTTGCCCCATGTGGCTCATTATTTTGTACCTTGTTCCTTCCTTTAATAATTACGCAAACTCACTGGTTGCCTAAAGTGTCTCATTAGTGGTCCGCCAGGACCACACCATGACAGTTGAACCCAAATTAAAGAAACAAAACTTTGACCCTACAGAACTGAACAATTACAGGCAAATTTCAAAGCTTCACTTCTTATCCAAAATGCTTGAGAAATTAGTTGCCGAGCAATTAACTACGTTCATAGAGAGAAATAAAATCTTAGACACCTTCCAGTCTGGTTTCTGCAAAATGCACTCCACCGAGACAGCGCTAGTTAAAGTCTCCAGTGACATTATGATGGCAGCAGATTCTGGTCAGTACTTGGTCCTGGTGTTGTTAGATCTCACACCTGCTTTTGACACGGTAGACCACAATATATTGATAAATAAGATGAAGGACACATTTGGTATTTAAGGATTAGTTCTGAATTGGTTCTCATCTTATTTAACTGACAGAGGGTTTTGTGTTTTGTTTAATGAGAAGATTTCAGAGGTTAAAGGACTTCCCTGTGGGGTTCCTCAAGGCTCAATTCTGGGCCTTTCTCTGTTTTTATTGTGTTTAACCCCACTTGGCCAGATTATTAGTCACTTTAAGGGTGTTTCTTACCATTTTTATGCAGAGGACATTCAGCTTTACTGCTCTTTTAAAGAAAATGAGCTGAACATTTTATCAAACTTAATTTCATGCCTGTCTGTCATTAACAAAGGGTTAAACAATAACTTCCTACAATTAAATCTTAACAAGACAGAAACACTGATCATCGCTCCAGACAATAAAATTCCTCTGTTAAAGCAGCGAAAAACAATCTGTTTGTAAACTGTCACGACGCTGTCAAAGTGTTATCTTTGTAGAAGAGCTTGGAAATGAAGAGGCAATTTGGTTTATAAGCAAAGCTTTAATATTCAGCTCTTCTAACAAGTCTCATCTGGTGCAGAGAGTGGCAGAAGGGAAAAAGAGAGAGAATCTCTCCCACTCACTGATTATATACATGCACACAACAAAAGACATGCATAACAAAGGCTGACATCCCTCATTATCTTAATCCCCCCTTTGTCCTGGTATTTCCTCTCCTCGCCTTGGGGGGTGAGGGTGGCTCCTCCGGTCTCCTCCGCCGTGTCCGGGAACGTCTTTGTTCTTCACTCGGCGGGTGAGAGTCCTTTGTCCTTTCAGAGGTGTGAAGTTCTTTACATATGTAATCACCAAACATTTCCACATACTTCAACATATGTAACTTATGGAATATATGGTTAATATAGACCACAGGCCCCCCAAACAACTAAGAAAGGAAAACAGGAAGGTTCACAGTCTAAGATAGTAGTTATTATGACATACTAAGTGTTACATCTGTTGCCACGGAAGAAACTTTCTAGCAGCCATGCTCCTAAGAGAGTTCAGTGGTAATTATAACAGCATAGTAAAATCATAAGTCAGTCCTAAACTGTTGCAGCACAATTAGTGAAAAATTGTCGAGTGGTTTGTATCAGTCCCTGTGCTGTCTGGGTTTTAATCTTCTCCCAAAACTGCTGTAGGTTGGTTTAGGCACCCTGCTGGGACCTTCTTGAGAGGGATCTGCAGTGTGGGAAGGAGAGAGGTTAACTGTTCCCTGCTGGGGGGCTGAGTCTTTTCTCTTGGGGGGTCTACCCCGCCGAGGTGCTCTCGCCAACTGTGCAGGCTCGTCTTTCAACAAGAAGGCAGGTTTAAGTCTGTCAATGCTGACTGTTTCTTTTCTATCCCCAAAATCAAGCACAAAGTGTTTATCACCATGTTCCAGCACTCTGTATGGCCCATCGTATACTGGGCGAAAGGTAGGTTTTAAAGCTTCATGCTTAACAAAAACAAACTCAGCGTTTTTTAAAGCCTGAGGGACAAAAACCCGTGGGAAGGAGTGATGAGCTGGACCAGGGAGAGAGTTCGGTCCGTTGCTGCCTAAAAACCTTGGGACTGGAAGGCACCCTGGCTCTGGGTTCTCTGGTAAAAATTCACCTGGGAGCCTGAGAGGTTGTGCAAAGACTAATTCTGCGGGAGAGGCGTCTAGATCCTCTTTAGGTGCAGGACGCAACCCCAATAAAACCCAGGGAAGTTTATTTACCCAATTTGTGTCCGTTAGTGAGGCTCTGAGGGCGGCCTTTAAAGACCTGTGAAAACTCTCGCATAACCCATTAGCCTGAGGGTGATAAGCGGTGGTGCGGTGAATTGTTGCCCCTAAGCTGTTGGACATGGCTGACCAGAGCTCTGAGACAAATTGAGGCCCCCTATCGGACGTGATGTCCGATGGGACGCCGAAACGTGCCACCCAGTTTGTCAAAAAAATGCGAGTGACTTCCTCCGCTGTGGTTGCCGCTAGAGGGACAGCCTCTGGCCAGCGTGTGGTGCGGTCTATCATTGTTAACAGGTGTGTGAAACCTTGGGAGGAAGGTAGTGGCCCCACGAGGTCGACATGAATGTGGTCGAACCTTCTAGCAGGGATTGGAAAAGGCTCCAGAGGGGCTTTTGTGTGTCTGTGTATTTTGGCGCGTTGACAAGAAATGCAAGTTTTTGCCCATTCTTTTATGTTTTTGCGCAGGCCTGGCCACACAAACTTTTCGGCGACCATTTTAACCGAGGCGCGCGCACCTGGGTGCGCGAGGAAGTGAATTGCGTCGAAAATACGGCGGCGCCATGTAGCTGGTACTAACGGGCGAGGTCGGCCGGTTGAAACATCGCATATTAGGGGGGGCACGCCGTCGCATAAACCCTTTTTCTCCAGCCTTAACCCCGTTGGTCCAAACAGGAGTGTGCGCACGTCCGCGTCACTGTTTTGTTCCTCTGCCATGGCTGCATAATCTATCCCTGCATGGATAGGTGCTGCGTATGTGTCTGCGTTAGTGAAGAGTTCTGCTGCTGAGGCAGTATAATCTGTCTCCCCGCGCTCTGGTGGTGTCACAGCGCGAGAGAGACAGTCCGCTACTACGTTAAGTTTGCCTGCCACGTGTCGAATGTCTGTGGTGAACTCTGAAATCACAGCTAGCTGTCTTTGTTGCCTGCCTGACCATGGTTCTGAAATTTTAGCCATAGCAAAAGTGAGCTGTTTATGGTCTACAAAAGCCGTGAAACTCCGCTCTTCTAACCAGAACTGGAAGTGGCGGATGGATAAATGAAGCGCCAGCAGCTCTCTGTCAAAAGTGCTGTATTTGTGTTCAGTTTGGTTTAGCGATTTGCTAAAGAATGCTAAAGGTTGCCAGACCCCGCTGACAAGTTGTTCTACAACTGCTCCTATAGCTAGGTCTGAAGCATCTGTGGTTAGTGCGATGCGGGCCAAGGGATCTGTGTGAACTAACAATGTGGCGTTAGCTAGGGCACTTTTTACTTCCGCGAAAGCGCGTTCGCGCTCCGGGGTCCATTCAACCGCATTGGAAGCTTTCTTTTTTTTGAGCGCGTCATATAGGGGCTGCATGAGCTGAGCTGCGTGGGGGAGGAAGCGGTTGTAAAAATTAACCATCCCTAAAAATTCCTGTAGCGATTTGACCGTTTGTGGCCGTGGAAAACTTTCTATCGCATGAACTTTGTCTGGAAGTGGAACTGCCCCCTTCGGAGAGACTTTGTGTCCTAAAAAATCAATTTGTGACACGCCAAATTTGCATTTGGCTGGATTGATTATTAACCCGTGCTCTTCTAGCCTCTGAAAAACCGTAGTGAGGTGCTGCTCGTGTTCTTCCTCAGACGAGCTGGCTACCAGCATGTCGTCGAGGTAGACGAAAACAAAAGGGAGGTCGCGTAGGACCGCGTCCATCATTCGTTGAAAAGTTTGAGCAGCGCCTTTGAAGCCGAAAGGCATTCGCAGAAATTCAAAAAGGCCGAAAGGGGTTATTATCGCTGTTTTAGGAACATCTTCTGCTCGGACTGGGACTTGGTGATAACCGCGGACTAAGTCTATTTTTGAAAAAATGCGCGCACCCGCTAGATGTAGTGAAAAATCTTGAATGTGAGGGATTGGGTAACGGTCATGCGCTGTAGCGTTGTTTAATCTGCGGTAATCTCCGCACGGTCTCCAAGAACCGTCGGATTTCGGAACCATGTGAAGTGGTGAGGCCCAGGGGCTCTTCGAGCGTCTAACAATGCCCAATTTTTCAAGAGTTGTAAACTCGTCCCGTGCTATGTTGAGCTTGGCCGCGTCTAAGCGGCGAGCTTTGGCAAAAACGGGAGGTCCCGTTGTGGGAATGAAGTGTTCCACTCCGTGTTTAGCCACAGTGGCTGAGAATTTGGGGATTGTGACTGCTGGAAATTGGGTGAGGAGTTGCTCAAACTTACCTCCTGCTGTGGGGACGCTGGTCTGCACAGGTGGCGGAGAAACTCGGGCTGAGCATGGAATAGAAGCAAAGGACAGTGCATTAACCAGGCGCCTATTTGCTAGATCCACTAATAACCCATGTGCACACAAAAAATCTGCGCCTAATAAGTTAAAACTCACCGCCGCTACAACAAATGTCCATCTGTAGTTGCGGCCGTGGATGAGGAGGTGCAGGCTCCTTTCGCCGAACGTGTCGATGCTAGAGCCGTTGGCTGCCACGGCTCCATTGCCCCGGGTGCCCGTGGCTCGATCTGCGTGGGAGGGCATGACGAAACTCAGCTGGGCTCCTGTGTCGATGAGGAACTGCTTGCCTGAGTGTCCATCCGTCACGTACAACAGCTTGTTTTTCTCACCGAGAGCCGCTGCCGTTAACGGCTCTTGGCTTTGGTGTTTAAATTTGCAGGGGGGAACGCATTTGTGAGCCTTCTCGGCGAAGCGGTGGTGGTAATAACAAACATTGCTCCGTCTGTTACGTCTTGGCCGTGTCACTGTCACCGTGGGTTGGGTCTGCTCCGTGGGGTGTGGCTCCTCGTGGCTCGGGGCGTCAGCGTTGAGGTCTGCGGATGCTGCTGTGGGTGTCAGCTCCTTGCAGGTGTTGATGAGCCGATGAGCTTCATTGGCCAGCACGCGGAAGTCTTGGTGGTTGTTGCACTTCATGCTGGCGAGTGTCCCTCTCATGTGTGGCGGCAGCGTGCTGAGGAAAATAAACTGTAAAAGGAAGTTGTCATTGTCCTCCTCTTTAAGCTGTAGCAAATCCTCCATGAGGGTCTTCGGTTTGCACCCTCTGTGGCCGTAGACCGCCAGGATCTTCTCGGCTCTCTCTTCCGCTGATGGGACGTAGTTCGCCACGATGGTTGCTTTGAGCGTCTCGTATTTGTCCCGGGCTGGTGGTCGCCGGATCATGCTCCGCACACACTTCGAAGTGGCGGCGTCGAGTTTGGAGACAATATGATAAAATTTGGTGTCATCAGCCGTGATGCCCGCCAGTGCAAATTGGGCTTCAGCCTGCTGAAACCAAGAGGCGGGGTCTTCTTGCCAGAAGTCTGGCAGCTGGACAGCGACGGCATTCGTGCACACCATCACTGTTGTGCCCGCCGGGTGAGAGTGCCTTGCCTCGGCTCTCGCGGCGGTGCTGGTGCTCGGTTGAGCCCTCTCAATCTCTTCTGCCGGGGGGAACAGTTGTCCATCTGCTCCCTCGTCTGCGTGGTGGCTGGCATCTGCCTGGGTCACCGCGGATGAGTTGATTGCGGGGGAATGCCTCAGGTCCATACTCGCGTCAAGGTCACCATTGTAGAAGAGCTTGGAAATGAAGAGGCGATTTGGTTTATAAGCAAAGCTTTAATATTCAGCTCTTCTAACAAGTCTCATCTGGTGCAGAGAGTGGCAGAAGGGAAAAGAGAGAGAATCTCTCCCACTCACCGATTATATACATGCACACAACAAAAGACATGCATAACAAAGGCTGACATCCCTCATTATCTTAATCCCCCCTTTGTCCTGGTATTTCCTCTCCTCGCCTTGGGGGGTGAGGGTGGCTCCTCCGGTCTCCTCCGCCGCGTCCGGGAACGTCTTTGTTCTTCACTCGGCGGGTGAGAGTCCTTTGTCCTTTCAGAGGTGTGAAGTTCTTTACATATGTAATCACCAAACATTTCCACATGCTTCAACATATGTAAGTTATGGAATATATGGTTAATATAGACCACAATCTTGTCTGTTTTTGTTTGTTGTATTAGCTCAGTTTTAAATTTTTATCTCTTTATCTCTTTTACTAATATTAACTTTTTATTTAGTGTTAGCTTAGTAAATACCACTGCCCGATCAGGCTCACAGGTGAATCAGACCCCGGGCAGGGCTGTTTCACCAAGTTAGGCTAACCTTGTTTAGCTAGCTAGCTAGCCAATTCTGGCCTGGAAAGCAATGGCTTCATCCCCAACTTGTGTCAGCTGTGTTTCCCTCTCTAAGAAGGTTTCTGAGTTGGAATTGAGACTCTCTAACCTTTATAAGATTCGGGAAGCTGAAAACTACCTGGACACTATTATTTTTGGACGGACATCGGCCCCAGTAATGGACTTGCAGCTAGCAGAGACGGCTACTTATCTGGGTGAAATTAGCACATCGCCATCCACTTCCACCCCTGCTCCAGTTACCTCAGCTGTCCAGGACTCCAGCATCAAACACTAGCTTCAGCTCGGAGCTAAACCCAAAGCCCCGGGTGGTTTGTCACAGCCTCAATATGCGCCCTGGACCATGGTTGGGCCAAATAGCAAACGTCGGGGATTGTCCAGACATGGCCATGCCTCCTACCTTCCCCTTTTGCTGGAAAACAGATTTGACATCATATCCCTCGAAGATTTCTCCCACCTGGATGTCAATCTTCCTCTCATGGTCGCCCCTACTCCTTCAGCAGCAGCCCAAACCCGCAAGCCCCAGATCAAAACTACCTTAGGTGTGCCAAACTATTCACGAGCTCCAAAAAGAAGAGAGCGCATCCCCCCGCACCCCCCCCCCCCCCGCATTGGCATCCCACCGCCACTGCAGCAACAACGGTAAAATTATCCACCATTTCACAAGCCACCAACAAAGCCCCCCCCCCCCCCCCCCCCCCCCCCAGATGACGCTGGTAATTGGTGATTCACTAATGAGGAACGTCAGAAGCAGCTACTGTGTTACAAAATTTTTTTCTCGGGGCTAAAGTGTCAGACATTAAAACTCTTACCCCTGACCTATTAAATGAATACTCCCACGCTCAAACTGTTATTGTGCATGTTGGATGCAACAACATCCCAGATGAAACGTCGGAGATATTAAAGAGTGACTTCAGGAGCCTTCTGTCCACTCTTTTGAACTGTGGCAGATGTGTGTTCATTTCTGGGCCACTTGCTCCTTTTAGAAGAGGTTACAATTATTTTAGCAGAACTCTTAGCCTTAATACCTGGTTGTGTTCAACATTTCCTACTTTTAACCACTTGCGCTCCGTTGTTCCGCGGGCGGGCAAGTCTCTGCGTCCTAAGACGCACAAGGGCGCACTCGTGCGCACTCTGACGCATAGACCAGATTGTGGTGATGTAGGTGATGATGGTGATGTAGTGGCGTCCAAGCGCCACTAAAAAAAAAACTGCAGAGACAGCCGCGAACAGATTAGTTCATCTGATTGACCTCTCATTCGACTAATAAGAGCCTTGAATTGGGCTTCTGAAACCTTGAAGAGCCAATGAATGAAAACCTAGGAAGGAGGACCCGCCTACTGTGAACGCAGGAGCCAATTGAAGCACAGAAATTCAGGCTGAGTGAAGAGAGATTTACTGCTGCAGCAGATGAAAACAAAGGACGCTGGACGAATCTGCTCCAGACCCCGCAGCATGGAGAACACCTACAAGTGGGACCTGCACTCATTCCAGCAGAATAGACGTTTAGGATTCTCTTCCGTCATCATAGACCGACGGAGGCCGACGACAAAGGTCGTAAATCATTCACCAAAACCGCAATAATGGAATTATGTTTGGATCGGGATCCACGAGCCGAGCAGCGTCGCATTCGTCTTACAATGGGGAAGAGAAATTCGCCACGACTCTGCTGCTGTGAAGAGGTAAGGTATTATAAGCTAAATTATTATTTATCCCTAAAAACTGTAATCCAAAAATGACTTTTGACCGATCGATAAATTACAACTGTACTGCGCACGAAGTACGAAGTGCGTGCGCCGCGATAAACGGTTCATTTGCCGTGTTCAGACCGTGAACGCCCCCCCCCCCCTGCTGCAGAAGAGGAGCGGGGGGGGTGTTCACGGTCCGAACGCCCCCGGTCCGCGGGGGGAAGCATATGAGTCTATTCCTTCATGTGATGGCCGTCTTCTGCAGCGAGGGGGGGCAACCCCCCACACACACACACAGTAGCGAGGGGGGGGGGGGCGCTGTGAAAACATGTAAGGAGTGTAATCCATCATGTAGCGAGGGCCGAACTCCGTCTTTTTTAGCGGGGGGGGGGGGGAGTGTGACCTTTCATTAGAGCCCAAAATGAAGATTCTACATTGAATTATTCAAAAGTTACAGATATTTTTCCAAACTGTGCCATTTGGCACAATTTGGCACAGTTCCAAAACGCCTGGGAACTACCTGAGAACAAAGCTGTGTAAAATATTCATTTTTTGTGGTATTGTTACCAAATTTGGATCTCAGCTTGATAACACTTGGTTCTACATTTCTGTTGCATTTTCCAGCCAGATTGGACAGCTGTGTGTTATTTGCAAGCATTTGTATCAAAAAAAACACTGTGTCCAAATTTATTTTCTTCAAGTTCAGTATGTTTAGATGACTGTAACTCAGTGGCCGGAGCACGTAGAGAGATTATGTTTTTTTTGCCAAAAAATTCAAAGTGTTTTCTTTTAAATGAGACCAACCCCATGAAGATGCTGCAAAGGGTTGAATAACAGCTTTTGATTTACTTTGGGCACGCTATTTTTTGGCATTTTTAGGAAAATTGCCCAGAGTTCAAGGGGTTAACATTGGTTTTATAGACAATTTCAACCTGTTTTGGAACTGCTCATCATTTATGAGGCCAGATGGCATCCATCCAAATAGACTTGGTGCACGTGTTCTAAGGCACAATCTGTTTTATTCCATTCAGCATTTTTTAGAAAAGTGACTGAAAGCTGTTATGTTAACTCACCCCAAAGTACCTGGATCTGCCAACCAGCCTGTTTTTGCTTCCACTTCTCATATTAATCCTATTATTCAAAATAATTCTCACTGTTTAGATCGGTCTTCAATTCATAACCCCATAGAGATTGTGTCTGTCTCCCATTACCCAAAACATTATAACCCGAGACAAATACAACATAACTTGATAAATACACACTTCTCTGCAGCTACTCCTCATCCACCACCCCTCAACTTAGCCCCCGTCTTCCCCATCAGAGAATCATTTTCTGCTCCCTCCAAAGTTAATAAAAATATAAGGTAAAAGAATCCCAAAGTGATTAAACAAAAAGTTGGTAAAACTCAAATTAAACATCAGGTCTCTAAATTTAATGATTTGGCATCCCTTCCTCCTCATAATTTTAAAAATTAATCACACACTGATGCTGCCATCAGTGTGTGAATGTGTGTGTGAATGGGTGGATAGCAGGATCTGTAAAGCGCTTTGGTCATCAAGAGATGAGGATAAAAGCGCTATATAAGTGAATGCCATTTACCATTAAATGTGGTTTGTTAAATATTAGGTCTCTAACTCCCAAGTCTCTGCTAGTCCATGATCTGTTAATTGATCATCAGATTGATTTAATATCCCTTACAGAGACTTAGTTAGGGCAAGAGGATTATGTTAGTTTAAATGAATCAACTCCCTCTGGTTATTTAAACTATCAAAATCCCAGAAGTTTTGGTCATAGAGGAGGAGTAGCAACAATTTACCATTCTAAATTATTAGTTAATGTAAAGCAAAAAAAAACATGTTTTAATTCCTTTGAGGGCCTGGTCCTCAGTATTGGGCATGTTAAGCAATTTCAGGTTAAACCCAATTTTCTTTGCTATAGTTTATCGTCCTCCCTCAGCCTACTCAGAGTTTTTTATCCAAATTTGCCAAATTCTTAGCTGATTTAGTGCTGAAAAGATAGAATAATTATAGTAGGGGATTTTAATATACATGTAGCTGTTGATAGTGACTGTCTTAATATGGCATTTAATTCAATATTAGATTTGATTGGGCTTTCTCAGAAAGTAGAAAATTCTACCCATTATCTCCACCACACATTGGACCTTGTTCTGACATATGGCATAGCAATAGAAAATCTGGTAGTGTCTCCTCATAACCCTGTACTGTCAGACCATTGTTTGTTAACCTTTGATTTTACTATTTCTTACTATTTGATTCTTAAAGAATAATATTACGACAGCAGATGTCTTTCAGATGATGTTGTTAGCAAATTTATGCAGCTTGTCTCCTCTATGAGATGTGTCAACACAACGGAAATAAGCTATGGAGAGCTTGCTCCTTCTGTAATTGATAGCATGGTAGATAGTGTTACAGCTTCTCTGCATCAGACTCTAGACATGGTGGCTGAGGCGGATGATAAATAAAGGCAGCGAAGTGAGAGTTTAAGCAGGTTTATTAAATCATACCGCCATCATAGGAACACCACCCCAGCCCTTGTGCAAGCGGGCTGGTGTGTGTCCTCCGGCTCTCAGCAGCAGTAGTAGAAGCAGTCGTCAGAGTGAGAGAATGAATTACAGAACATGTGCGGTATTTATACCCAGTTACAGACAATGCATGAAAGGCATGGGACATTTGCATCACAGTAAGAGCAGAAGGCATGAATGTTTGCATTTGACTCATACAAAACAGCATGATATCAGCGGAAGGAGCTAGACACAGGAAGGCTGCGTATTGTTCTGTTTATCACTCCAGATGCGCGCTCTGCATGTCCCAATCTGTTGTGGGGGTTACGCCACATGCTCCCCCCCAGAGGGCTCGGCAGGCGGCCGAGGCCTCGATAGTCCAGCTTTGGCAGCGAGCAGGGAAAGCTCTGTGCAGGTGGAGGTGGAGGGGGGTGGGGGGTGTTAAATGCCAGCCGGGGACGGTGAAATCGTCCGGGCCGCGCAAAAATTGCTTGCTGTTCTGCGATGTCAAGGGGCTGTCCCGTTGAACGTGCGGAGATCACAAGAAGAAAGATTAGTCACTGGCTCCTCCCGCGATTAAGTCCTGCAAGGATTAATAGTGGCCGTGAAGAAAAGCAGGGGCGGCTGTAAGAAAAAAACAAAGGCAAAGGGACTTGGCGTGTTGACTTTAGGTGCGGGCACAACCTTAAAGCCCTCGGGAACAGCAGACTGCCGAATTCCCTATGTGTGCCGTGGCTGAGATCATTAGCAAATCCTTCGAGCATGCTGCGTGCGTGCCTCAGCTGTACGAGCAACCCTGAAGGGCCTGTGTGCAGCGGCGAAGGAGGATGGGGGTCTGTAGAGCCATATGCGTCCCGTGTGCGTGTGCCGGGGCTCCGTGCGTGGGTGGGCCAGCTGGAGAGGAGACAGGGTCAGGGAGCTTAATCATCCCTGTTCATTGTGTTGGAGCGGTGAAAGGAAGCAGACGATCTTTGTCCCTCGAGCTCGTGTAGATGCGTTGGAGCGGTGAGAGGGAGGAGACGATCTTTGTCACTCGCTCGGCCATGGTGCGTTCAGGTCCACGCGCTGCATTCTCCGTCGGCCATGGAGGTCGCCGTTGTGGAGATAGGACAAGGTGCATGCACTCTCATGTGGAGGAGCTGTGAGCGCGGCCGGTCCAGCGTGGAATGTGCCGATCTAGGCGTGCAGATCTCACCATGAAATGTTCCTCAGCTTTCCCGGTCGTGGGTGGTCTCCGGAGAGTTTCGCCTGGAAACTCTGCGTCGAGGTCTCCCTCAAGCAGAAGGGAGGGCAGATCAGTCAGGCTGCCGTGTTCGCTTGTCGTCGGAGAATCACCGCCGGGTGCTGCGTTCGTTGCCATCAGGACATCAGCGTGGCTGTCCAAACCAGAAGGTTGCGATGCACAAAACGTGTGCATTCTCGGGGTCACCAGTGAGGCGGATGATAAATAAAGGCAGCAAAGTGAGAGTTTAAGCAGGTTTATTAAATCATACCGCCATCATAGGAACACCACCCCAGCCCTTGTGCAAGCGGGCTGGTGTGTGTCCTCCGGCTCTCAGCAGCAGCAGTAGAAGCAGTCGTCAGAGTGAGAGAATGAATGACAGAACATGTGCGGTATTTCAAATCAAATCAAATCAAATCAAACTTTATTGTCATATTGCTGTACATACAACTGCAGTGCAGGCAAGATGAAATTGCGTTTCTCTCGGCATCCATATAAGAAGCAGCATGATTTAAGACACATTCCCACATAGCTCCCCCCCACCCCCACCCCCCCATCCATTCACACATCCCTGAGACATACTTGGGGAAAAAGAAGAATAACTAACTATAATACGGTGGCGCAGTGGTTTAACACTGTGGCAGCACAGTTTTACCCTCGGCCGGGGGATCGCGGGGATCATGAGATTGTGGGTTTGATCCCAGCCCCCAGCCAACAGTGAGCTGTGTGGAGTTTGCATGTTCTCCCCGTGTTGCGTGGGTTTACTCCGGGATTTCTCCGGTTTCCTCCCGCATACCAAAAACATGTAGGTTTAGGGCGCTCGCGCACGCAGCGACCAGCAACCGGTGGCTTGTCACCAGACTGCAAACCAAATCTACCTACGGGTACAAATAAGTAACAAAAAAAAAAAAAAATGACCGTAGGTGCAGTAGTGTGTATGAGAGATTCCGGGTCAACTGTTCAGCATCCTGACAGCTTGTGGAAGGAAGCTGTTGATCAGTCTGGTGGTTCTGCCTCTGATGCTCCGGAATCGTTTACCAGATGGAAGAAGTTCAAAGTGTTTATGCAGAGGGTGAGAACGGTCCTTGACAATGTTTAGTGCCCTGCTCCTACAACGGTTCTATTTATACCCAGTTACAGACAATGCATGAAAGGCATGGGACATTTGCATCACAGTAAGAGTAGAAGGCATGAATGTTTGCATTTGACTCATACAAAACAGCATGATATCAGCGGAAGGAGCTAGACACAGGAAGGCTGCCTATTGTTCTGTCAATCGCTCAAGATGCGCACTCTGCATGTCCCAATCTGTTGTGGGGGTTACGCCACAGTGGCCCCTTTAAAAAAGACAAAGTCCAATCAGAGATTTCTAACCCCTTGGTTCAACACAGAAACTTGTAGCTTAAAACAGACGGCTCGTCAATTAGAAAGAAAATGGTGTTCCACTAATTAAGATGAAATCTATTTAGCTTGGAGAAGTCATCTTTTAATTTATAAAAAAAAATCTCTGAGAAAAGCTAGAAGAAGTTTTTACTCTGCATTAATAAAAGAGAACAAGGATAATCCCAGGTTTCTTTCAGCACTGTAGCCAGGCTGACAAAGAGTCAGGACTCTGTCAATCCTTACATTCCCTTAGAGCTTACTAGTCAGGATTTTATGAACTTTTGTAATCATAATATTTCATCTATTAGAGATAAAATCAGTCAGATTCTTCCCACCATTAACTTAAATACAGTAACTACTGCAACTCCTTCAACTGATATGTGTTTCGATAAGTTTACTCCAATTGACCTTTTAGAGTTAGATAAAATAATTTCCTCATTCAAGCCCTCAACTTGTCTTTTAGACCCTATTCTTACCAGGTTATTTAAAAAAAAAGGGCTTCCCATTTATCGGTAGCCCAATTTTTCAAATAATCAATTCTTCATTAACTTTAGGCCATGTACCGCACGCTTTTAAAACTGCTGTAATTAAACCCTTACTCAAAAAGCCACCGCTGGATCCAGGAGTTTTAGCTAACTATAGATCAATCTCTAATCTGCCTTTCATTTCAAAAATCTTAGAAAGAGTTTTTGCTACACAACTATTTGACCACTTGCAGGGAAATGGTTTATTTGAAGAGTTTCAATATGGGTTTAGAATCCATCATAGTACTTAAACAGCCTTAGTGAAGGTCACAAATGACGTCCTTATCGCATCTGATAATGGACTTGCTTCTATACTGGTCCTTTTAGACCTTAGTGCAGCTTTTGATACTACCAACCATAATATTCTACTTGATAGACTAGAACACTATGTTGGACTTAATGGAACTTCGCTGCAGTGGTTTAGATCTTATTTGTCTGATAGGCTCCAGTTTGTTCATATCAATAATGAGTTTTCTTCCAACTCAAAGCTTAGTCATGGAGTTCCACAGGGATCTGTGCTAGGCCCTACTCTTTTTAGTTTATATATGTTTTTGTTAGGCAACATTATTAGAAAGCACTGTATACATTTTCATTGTTATGCAGATGATATAAAATTATACCTGTCAATGAAGCCAGATGATAGTAATCAATTAGCCAAGTTAGAAGCCTTTTTTTCATTCATTCATCTTCTTCCGCTTAATCCTTTTCAGGTCGCGGGGGGGCTGGAGCCTATCCCAACATCTTTGGGCGAGAGACAGGGTACACCCTGGACATATCACCAGTCCATCGCAGGGCCAACACAGGGAGACAGACAACAATTCACTCTCACAGTCATACCTAAGGACAATTTAGAATCCCCAGTTGAAGCTAATTAACCTAACCTGCATGTTTTTGGCATGTGGGAGGAAACCAGAGAAATCCCAGAGTAAACCCACGCAGACACAGGGAGAACATGCAAACTCCACAAAGATCACTGTTGGTCGGGGGCTGGGATCGAACTCAGGATCCCCCGGCCAAGGGTGAGTTTCTGTGCTGCCGCAGTGCAAACCACGCCGCCACCGTGCCGCCCAAGTTAGAAGCCTGTCTTAAAGAAATCAAAGCTTGGATGACTTGTAATTTCCTGCTGTTGAATTCGGATAAAACTGAAGTAATTCTTGTTGGTCCAAAAAACCTTAGAAATACCTTTCCAAACCAAACTTTTAGTTTGGATGTGGTTACTCTTTCTCTTAATAGTTCTGTGAGGAACCTTGTAGTAATTTTTGACCAAGATCTGTTTTTCAGTTCACATATTAAATGTTTCTAAGACCTCCTTCTCTCATTTGCGTAATATTGCCAAGATTAGGAGCCTCTTGTCTCAGAGTGATGCTGAGAAACTGATCCACGCTTTTGTTAGCTCTAGATTAGATTATTGAAACTCTTTATTATCAGGCTGTCCTAAAATATCTTTAAAAAAGTCTTCAGTTGATCCAAAATGGTGCTGCAAGAGTTTTAACAGGTACTTGAAAGAGAGATCATATCTCTCCGGTTCTGGCCTTCCTTCATTGGCTTCCCATAGAGTTCAGAATTAAGTTTAAAATCCTTCTTCTCACTTACAAAGCTCTTAACAATCAGGCCTCTTTTTATTTCAAAGATCTGATACTACCCTATCATCCTAATAGAGCATTACGCTCCCAAAATGATGGATTACTTGTAATACCTAGAATCTCCAAAAGTACAAAGGTAAGCAGAGCCTTCAGTTACCAAGCTCCTTTCCTGTGGAACCAGTTACCAATCTGGATTCGGGAGTCAGACTCGATTTCTGTTTTTAAGAATAGGGATAAAATCTTCCTTTTCGATATAGCCTACAATTAGGGAGGAATCATGTGTCTGTTGCCCGCCTTCAGACTGTGCAAAACGCGGCAGCTTGGCTTTTAACCCGGATGAAGAAAAGGGAACACATTTCCCCAGTTTTATCGTCCCTTCATTGGTTGCCAGTTGCTTTTAGATTTCATTTTAAAATTTTAATTTTGACTTTTAGAGCTCTTAATGGCCAAGCCCCCTCATACATCTCAGCCCTCTTGACTCCTCATGCCATGACACGATCACTAAGATCCTCAGACCAGAGACTCCTGGTGGTCCCTCGGACCAAATTCAGAACCCGTGGAGATCGATCTTTCCAGGCCGCTGCACCACGGCTTTGGAACACACTTCCCCTGTCCTTGCACTGCCATGTATCTGTTGACTCTTTTAAGAAGGAGTTAAAAACTCATTTGTTTAGACAGGCTTTTAGCTCTCATTGAATGGCTTTTATTTCTTCATTGTTTTCTCTTTTTATCCCTTTTAATGTGTATATTTTATCATTTTTCAATTGATTTTAATTTCTGGGTATTTGTAAAGTTTAACTTGCTGTGAAGCACTTTGTTATATATATATATACATGTATATATATACATATATACATGTATACATGTATACATACATATATATATATATATATATATATATATATATATATATATATATATATATATATATATATATATATATATATATATATATATATATATATATATATATATATATATATATATATATATATATATATATATATATATACATATATATATATATATATATATATATATATATATATATATATGTATATATACATATATATATATATATGTATATATACATATATATATATGTATATATATATATATGTATGTATATGTATGTATATATATATATATATATATATATATATATATATATATATATATATATATATATATATATATATATATATATATATATATATATATATATATATATATATATATATATATATATATACTGTATATATACTGTATATATATATATATATATATATATATATATATATATATATATATATATATATATATATATATATATATACTGTATATATATACTGTATATATATATATATATATATATAAAGGCTTATCTTATCTTATCTTATCTTATATATATATGTGTGTGTGTGTGTGTGTGTGTGTGTGTGTGTGTGTATACAGTATATATATCTTTGAAAAGTGTTATACAAATAAACTTTGCTTGCTTTACTACATCCTGAATAAATCACCAGTCCATCACAGAACCTGATGTTCCCACACAGTCTCCCATCCAAGTACTAAGCAAGGTATACCCTCCCTCCCTACTAAACCTTCAAGATCAGCCAAGACCAGGGGTGTCTGGGGACACCCAGAGCCTGAGGGGTGAATGCCCATAAAAAGATAACATAAAGAGAAATTTGTAAAATGTACTTGCATTCAAATAGCGCCTTTTAAGTGTATAGCATAATAGCAGTAGCACTGGTTAGGCCAAATGTCAAACTTTAAAAAGAAGCTGTTAACAACATGCATTTTATTATAGCACTTTTACCTTTATAGCACTTTTTTTTAATATTTGACTTTTGAGAGACAGCCCCCCACCACCATCACCACATGCCAAAAACTATTTTGAGGAAAAATTTGGGCCGAATCCTGTGGACTAAACAACACAATTATTGGACTACTTTTTCCCTTTTTTCAACAACTGCTTTGGTTAAATATGGTCTGTACTAGATGGACTAAATACAGCCCAATTTTCAATGACTATTTGTGGGCTCAATTAAGGCTCTGACCGACGGACCTGATTTGGCCCAAAATTCAACATCTATGTTATAACTTGTTCTCAGGGGGTTGGCTCTGCCTTCACTCTCTTCCTCTTCTTGCTTTCCAAGGTCTTCCTGCAGACTACCATGTGATGCTGCCTAGCTACAGTCTTCCCTCCCACCACCTTGCAATAGTTAGCCAGCTAATCAAATAAAAAGTATTCAATATAGATCATTTTCCTCCCCGCTAAATGCTGTAGCCACATGTATAAGTAGTTTGACAGCTGGAATGCCAGTATGGTGGCCTACAAATACAGCAGTGGTGGTTTCTGGTTTGTAACAACAGGGTGGTCTAGGATGGATCAAATTCATTGTCTGAATTTTAATCCCAGTTGAAACCACATAATTACATGCACTGTATAAAAAAACATAACCTTTTTTTCCCTCACCTTCTGACATTAAATCAGACTAAACTTTTCATGTTTTTGGTCAGTTAGGATTACCAAAGTTGTTCCTATAAGCTAAATAATTTTATATTTGTGAATTAATTATTTTAGAGATTTATTTATTTATTTTTTTTTTTTTACTGCTTTCTTCAAAGTCAAAAGCTTACATACACTAAGATTACTGGCTTTGGAAGCTTCTGGTGGTTAATTGATCACATTTGGTTAATTGGAGGCACACCTGTGGATGGATTTTAAGGAAGTGGTCTCCAACCCTGTTCCATGGTGGCCCAAGACCCAACAAGGGTTCCGTTTCACCCAGCTTCATCAGCAGGTGTTTTCACGTATCAGCAATCAGTGGGAATAATTTCAGTGACATCACCCGTTGAAGACACTGGTTGGAGGTAAAATGTGCAGGGTCTTTGGTCACCATGGACACCCCTGTTTTAAGGCACACCTCAAACACATTGCTTTCTTGTGTGATATCATGAAGAATCCGAAGAAATCAGCCGAGATATCAGGAAGAGAATTCTGGACCTCCACAAGTCTGGTCCATCCTCAGGTAGAATTTTAAGATTCCTGAAGGTGCTACATTCATCTCTTCAAACAATTATACACAAGTATAACCACCAGGGGAATGTCCAGCCATCATACCGCTCAGAAAGGAGACACGTTCTGTGTCCCAGAGATGAACGTGTTTTGGTGTGAAATGTGCATATCAACCCCAGAACAAAAGCAAAAGACCTTGTGAAGATGCTGACTAAAGCTGGTGTCACTATCCACAGTCAAAAGAGTCCTGTACTGACATGAACTGAAAGGCCTTGATCTCAGTCCTATAGAAAATCTGTGGGCAGAGCCGAACAGATGTGTGAAAGAAAGGCAACTGACCAACCTGACCCAGTTCCACCAGTTCTGTCAGGGAGAATGGGCCAAAATTACAGCAAACCACTGTGAGAAGCTTTTGGAAAGAGACCCAAAATGTTTGACCCAAGTCACACAGTTTAAAGGCAATGCTTCGAAATACTAAGGAAATGGGTGAAAATTCTGATTTTAAAGAAAGTAGTAAAAAATTATTTATCAAATAGAAAGACTACTGTTTTTCCAATATAGAAATTGTTTTGGTACCCCGAAGTGACCTAAAACATTAAAAGCTTAGTCTGATTTAATGTCAGACAGTGAGGAAAGAAAGGTAATGTGTCTTTTATACAGTGTATGTAAACTTCTGGTTTCAGCTTTATATCTGTCTCTGCTCATGATGTTGGCCCAGTTCATGACCCAATTGATGGCAATGCTAGCATCAGAGACTGGATTACTAAAAACTTCTTGCTTTTAAATGAAAACCAAACTGATATAATGCTGATTGGTCCAAAAAGTCTTAGAGGTGGAGTCTCTTCATTATTAACTCCACTACCATGTGATCATGCCAGAAACCGGGTCATTCTACATGCTAGTTCTGATTCCAGGTCCATGAGCACATTTCACTTGTTTCTAAAGCTGCTTTGAGTTTTAGAAATATCTCAAAAATCAAATCCTTACTTTCTCATTCAGAATCTGAAAAACTTCATCTGTATCTTTGTTTAAAAGTATATTATCCACACAACTTTTTTTAATAGCTTATTCATAACCGTGACTGCTTCTACGATCTCTGTGCTGTCGTGCTGTGTAAAGCAGGCCATACTCAATTATGCTACCATGTTACGTTACAACGTGACAATACTGCTGTATATTACGTTAGTATGTTATGTGATACCTTAATACACTACTGGCAATTCTTATAAATATGTCAACTGTTGAAACTTTATTTTATTAAGATTATTGTTTGCCCAAAAAAACATAATGTGGCAAATAAAGAAGACAAGAAATTTAAAGGTGAGCTGATGGTTGATAACCTAATCAAAAAAGTAACAGAAACACTCAGATTACTATCTAATGGGCTTATTTTTTAAATCAAACGTTAGCCAGATTTCGAATAGCTTGTTGTCTATTGATTGTGCTTTTATTGGGCAGATGCAGGCTAATTAAAGGAAATTAAAATGTTTGTTTTGTGGTCTCATTAGTACATTTTGTACAATAAAATATAAAAGGGTACCATCAATAATCACTTTTAAGTGAAGTTTATTGGAATCTTTGGATTGTCTAACAGTGACTGCAGTACATGATATTAATGGCACAAAGCTACAGCTGTCCCCAATCACAGCATTAAACAATAATAATCTGATCGAAGACCTCATGTGCCCCAGAGTCAGAGTCGTCCTTTAATCAAGAGGACATTAAGCACACTGGCTTTCCTCCAAGGTCTTTAATGGACAGGCAGTTGGCACCATTTCTTGATCTGGGGCTGATGGGCTAACTTATAATCAAACACAGGAAAAAGAATGGAGGAAGAAAAAGAACTGAGTGTTATGCAGAAACGATAGGATTGTAAAAATGTAATGCTCAGATAAGAGGCAAACAGCAAAGCTGAGAGCTCACATGCAAGTCAGTCAACATGCTTAATGATTGTGTCTGCAGACAGGAAGAGGGAGGACAATATAGTGATTCCTGTAGTCTTTGGGATGGGGTAATGAATGTGATTTTGAGTTTTGGTGTAGCTGTTTGTATTTAATGTATTAGTCACAGCACAGCAGTTTTGTGTTAATTTATTGAAAAGTCAATGTGATAATTTCTGTAAAACAAACAGTACTGGCAAAAGCAACAGTACAAAAAAAAAGGATAATTAGGTCGAAAACTTTGCTCAAAACAATGAAACAAAACCAATCAACAAACAAAAAAACTGACAAATCAGCTCCATTAGCCTGTTTTGGCTCAGTTCTAATTTATATTGACCAGGCCAAAACCACGTAACAGCTACCTCCGGTTCTTCTGATTTCAATTCACAAACAAAATATAGAAAGAACAAAAAAGTAGATACATTCACAACTACACTGAACACGTTTTAACTCCTTTTGTGTCTCTAATTGGTCCTGTCTTTGCATATCAACTAATTAACTTGATGTCCATCAAAACACAGAAGGCGAATGTGCTGAGATCTTAATGTAATCAATAAATGAAGTAATCTTTCAGTCTCTAAAAGCTAAAACCCTGTTTAAGCATATGGTCACTGATGTGTCGTGTGATTCTGGCCTGGGATTGGCAGTGGCAGGTCTGGTAGTCTAGACTTGCATATCCGTTTTCTGAATTTCTCCTTTTGCATTCATGTTCTCCGGGAGATTGGTCCTGTGGACACTGGCAACACTGACCTTTTCAGCACAATCAGCAGGCTGACATTTTTGCTTGCAAATCAGCAAATGAATGAATTGCCATGACATTTTCTACAGATATTCAACTTTCTTCTTGAGTGAATCCTAAAAACTTTTGTGGTCCTCCATTTTTTCCCTAGTGCCACTAGTCAATCAAAGGGATTTTCTAGTCAATAAAATATGTTGAAAATTTTAGTGCAGGCAGTATAGTCTCATGCAGAAAATCACACAAGGATTAGCACAAGATGCCTTGTAAACTATGACAATGGATTGTACTGAACCATATTTCCAACATGCTGTATTCTACAGAGCTCTGTATTTTAACCAGGGTACCGTGGGAAACTGTTAAAGGCCGCATTCATACTACAGCCAGTGAGCCGCAGCCACAGCTGTGGGTTCCATTAGCATAAATTAATACCTCAACATCCATTCATGGCGTTTAAAACTTTATGTAGACAGGAGTCTCATCTTCCACAAAAAAAAAAACCCACTGCATTTCTCAAGTGTATCAAATGTCATGTTGTTGATGTCACATGAACACAAAGTGAGCCTGGAAGCTAGGGGTACAAGCTGCTAGTATTGATTACTACTGAAAGCTGCATTTTTACTAGTCTTTTATTATTGTTTCATGTTAAACTCAGCACAGATCCACAGGTTGCTGCTTCTTGCCCTCCATTACAATGGACAGAGTTGCAAAGTGTGTGTATGTGTGTGTGGGGCCATGTGTTGTTGTGTCGTGTTTTATGTCCAGCAGAACCAAAAGCAAGATGCATTTTTTTAAGAGGGGACTGTCACAGAGAAGAGGAACAGCGCATCACCGGGTGAAAGTTAAAGTGGCAATCTGGCCAAAAATCAAGTTTTTTCTGTTGTTAACATGTCTGTAACATGTTTCATGCAGCATGTGATTTACAAGATATATCAAGAGCAAAACCATTCCAAGCTTCAAAGTATGTGTTTTTCTGCTGTGAATGTCTGCTTAAGTTCACCCCCCCCCCACACACACACACACCCACCATAAAAAAAGGCAGATTTTGACAGTGTTTGTCACAATGTCAGTATTCCTGCTTAGCCTGGTTGGTTATAACATTAACCAATCAGGCTAAGTACTGAGACCCCTACTTCACTTTCTCGGGGGAAGGGGGAGGAGCCAAGGAGAAAGCAGGAGCTCAGCTTTTTACAAGTTTGGAAGGATGGCAGATTATACGGGGGGCTGAACAGTTCAAAGGCTGAAAAGTACATAATGGTCAAATTTGACCAAATGTGGTTAATTTTTCAGCCACAGGGATCGAAGTGCTGCAACACTGATGAAAGAAGTGTGTGGACAGAAGTAGAGACTATGTTTACTATTGATCTCAGTGCCATTATCCCTTTGCTGCTACAATCCTGTAATTTCACCATTGCAAGAGTAACAAAGGCTTATTTAAATTTGACCACTATCAACTTTTCAGTTTATGAATCTTTCAGCCCCGCATACATGTTAATTTTTTTGCTGTGTGAGCAAGAAATCCTCATTTAATTTACATGTCTTACCCACAGACATGAAAATACAACATCGATGATAAATTTGATTTGGTAAAACCCCAGTGTCCCTGCTAAATTATCAGAGAGGACACGGGTTTGCAGCCTGGATGCCGGTGGAGATAGCCCTGGTGTTCATGGTGCAATGGTCGGGCGAGTATCATCATAGGTCAACCTGCGGATTGCTGCCCGGCTGGAGGGCTCCCCTTTCCTCGCTGGAAGCACCCACTGGTATGCCCCGACAGCCACCTCAGCAGACGCCTCGCCGATCCCCGAAGCGAGCCGAGGAGAACGCTCCAAAGGAACTGAGCCCTCCTCATCTCCCCCCTCTTCCCCTGAAGAAGTGGTCTCTGATTACCCACTCACCTTGGATCGCCTCACTGAGGGCCGGCGAGCAGTTAGCCTTGGAACAGCTCAAAGCAAGGCAATCTACGAAGGAAAGAGGCCTCAGAGCACCTCGGAGGTGAGCCGGGTGGAGGTCACACTGGACCGAGGCGAACTACTCACCGGCCCCCAGCGAAGCGATCTATGGTGAGTGGGTAAACATAGACCAGTTGGGTGCCTTCCAGCCTCCATGCTGGGCCGGGCAGCGACTCTTCCATGGGTTCACCTACGACAGTACTTCCTCAAGTTAGATCAACTTCTCGGAGCCTTGTACAATGTTCTCATCTTCTTCCAGCTACTGGGGGGGGGGGGGGCAGGAATATGTGTGGAGATAATTAAAGTATTCATAGATCCACAGATACTTAAGAAGGCCAAAGACATAAAAGCTCTTTCCAAGTCATTCTAAGACAATAAAAGTCTTTTGTGTATAAAAAGCGACAATATAATATTTTGGGCAAAACACACTGGTTTTTGAGGTGGTTTTAGAGCCGCTGGAGTACATTAATGCAGCATTAACCAGGATAAAACCTCCTCCACAAACCACATCCTGGTATCGACTGCCCACAGCACCAAACAAGCCGAAAACTGTCACAGAGCTCTGTAGTCCTATCTGTCCATTTCTGTAATTTTGAGAGATTACACTGAGAGCTGTTGATTTTAACTTCTACTTGTTATTACCACTTGTCCACTTTTTAATGGTGATGACGAAACGTCAACAGGAGTACTTGGACTCCCGATATATGGCAAAGAGAGAGGTAGGAAAGGCACATATAAAGGGATATAGTGAGTTGTATGAGAGGCTGAACACTAAGGAAGAAGAAAAGGACTTGTATTGATTGGCTAGAAAGAGATATCAAGCTGGAAAGGATGTACAGCAGATTAGGTTGAGTAAGGATGAGATAAAAGTGTGCTGAGAAGATAGAAGGAAAACTTTCATGAGCTGATGAATAAATAAAATGAGAGAGAGGAGGCGGATGGATGAAGGAAAGATGGTGAACCTTATCGTCTCGAGGATTAGCAAGGCAGAAGTAAGGGCAACTATGAAGAGCATGAAGAATGGAAAGGCGGTTGGTCCAGATGACATACCTGTGGAGGTATGGAGATGTTTAGGAGAGATGGCAGTGCACTTTTTTTTACCAGATTGTTTAACCTAATCTTGGAGAGTGAGAGGATAACTGAGGAGTGGAGAAGAAGTGTTTTGGTACCAATTTTTAAGAACCAAGGTGATGCTCAGAGCTGTATTAACTACAGAGGCATAAAGTTGATCAGCCACACTATGAAGATATGGGAAAGAGTTGCTGAAGCCAGGTTAAGAGGAGAGGTGACAATCAGTGAGCAGCAGTACAGTTTCATGCCAAGAAAGAGTACTACAGATGCAATGTTTGCACTAAGAGTGTTGATGGAGAAGTATAGAGAAGGTCAGAAGGAGTTGCACTGTATCTTTGTGGATCTAGAGAAAGCATATGATATGGTGTCAAAAGAGAAAGTATGGTACTGTATGAGAAAGTAGAGGAGGGGTGGCAGAAAAGTATGTAAGGGTGGTGCAGGACATGTACTGTATGTGTAATGGTCTGCTCTGGCTGCTCATTCCCCTCAGCTGCTCATACACCTGTTCCTCATCACGGCCTGGGCTATTTAAACCACGCTGCCCTGGGATCCGTGCAGAGTTGTCTGTCAACCTTCATGAGACCCACTCACGCCTTCTTCGTTGTCCCAGAGTTCCTAGCCTCAGCCTGCCTTCGTCTGCGCTTCCAACCTTCTGCCAGCCAGCGTCAAGAAGAAAACCTCCATTACCCAAGTAAGCCATCGCTCATTCTCCCTAATCCTCTCTCAGTCCCCTGTGCACATGCGGAGCTCCGTGGCGGTGGACCTCTCTCCTCCCTGGTGGCGGACCGAGCCACACAACTCCCCTTGACATGTATTCACCCTCTACAAGCAACAGCCGGAGCAGTGGACACTGTCCTCCTGGCTGTAGCCACTGAGCTGAACCTGAGCATCATCACATCTCTGCAAACAGTAAGCCCAGGAATAAACTGCACATCTCCACCTGTATTGCCACTAACTGTCCTGCCTCTGTTTGTCCATAGGGTTGCCAGGTCCTACGACGTTCTGCTCTCCCCCAGCTGCTGCAAGATCACACATCCACACATTCACATCCACACATTATTGTTAATAAACATAATTGTATCTATTTTGGTGTCCAAGTCTGTTCACTGGCTCCTTCGGCCCCTAGTAGCTCCTCAGCTCCTGCTAGCCTCCCACCCAGCCAGGGCCCTTCTTCTCGGCTAACTCCCGTCCCCACTCCCACCCGTTTCAGTGGTAAATTAGGGGAGGCTCGGGGATTTATTATGCAGTGCGAGATAATGTTTCAGCGGGTGCCCGGGTACTTCTCCACAGACCACAGCCAGATTGGCTATATAATTAATCTGTTAGAGGGACGAGCGCTAGCTTGGGCCTACGCCGTCATGGCTAGGGCAAACTATGCTAACATTACTTATAATCAATTTGTCTGTGAATTCAAGGAGGTGTTTGACCACTCTGACCGTGATAGTGTGCTTACCTCCCGGCTGCTTAATCTTAGACAGGGAACTCAGTCAGTGGTAGACTACGCTGTTGACTTCCGGGTGGTGGCCACAGAGGTGTGGTGGGAGGATGACTTGCTCTGCAGCATTTTTATTAAGAGTCTTAGCCCCAGCCTGCGGGACGAGTTGGCTCGCCTAGAGAAACCCAATAGGCTCACTGAGTTAATCTCCCTGGCCATCCATCAGTCTTGATAATTCAATTCAATTCAATTCAACTTTATTTATATAGCGCCATTTCACAACAACAGTCATCTCATAGCACTATCAACTGTAGGGGGAACCCCCACAGTTGCAGAAAGACCCCAGCAATCAGGCGATCCCCTGTGAGAAAGCACATGGCGACGGTGGAGAGGAAAAACTCCCTTTCAACAGGAAGAAACCTCCAGCAGAACCAGGCTCAGGGAGGGGCAATCATCTGCTGCGACTGGCTGGGGGGTGAGGGGATAGAGAAGAAGAAAAGAACAGACATGTAGAGAGCAAACAGCACGATGGGGACTCAATCTATGGGAGAGAACAAACAAATGTTAATGACCAGCAAAAAAAATATTTAATTGAGAGTGAGAAAAGGAGTGAGGCCCAGTGCATTACTGGAGCTCCCCCGGCTGACTAAACCTATTAGCAGCATAACTAAGGGAGGGTTCAGAAACACATGATCCCTCCCTAATTGTAGGCTATATCAAAAAGGTAGGTTTTAGCCCTATTCTTAAAAACAGAGATCGAGTCTGACTCCCGAATCCAGATTGGCAGCTGATTCCACAGGAGTGGAGCTTGATAATTGAAGGCTCTGCCTCCCATTGTACTTTTGGAGATTCTAGGTATTACAAGTAATCCTGCATTTTGGGAGCGTAGTGCTCTGTTAGGATAATACGGTAGTATCAGATCTTTTAAATAAAAAGGAGCCTGATTGTTTAGAGCTTTGTAAGTAAGAAGAAGGATTTTAAACTTAATTCTAAACTCTATGGGAAGCCAATGAAGGGAGGCCAGAACTGGAGAGATATGATCTCTCTTTCTAGTACCTGTTAAAACTCTTGCTGCAGCATTTTGGATCAGCTGAAGACTTTTTAAAGATGTTTTAGGACAGCCTGATAATAAAGAATTACAATAATCTAATCTTGAGCTAACAAAAGCAATAACAGATTAAGGGAACAGATTAAGGGAATGGGCAGCAGAACGTAGGTCTTCCAGCCGCTCGGGTTCCCAGTATCGCCACTCCCCTCAGCCTTCTCTATTGGCCCTACCTCCCTCTGATTCCCCGGAAGCCCCGGAGTCAATGGTAGTGGGCAGTCCAAATTACCTCCGGCGGAGAAACAGCACCCCTGCGAACTGAGGCTGTGTCTTTTCTGTGGGAGTGAGGAGTATGAGGTAGTGTCATGTCCTGTTCGGCCAAAAGGTGGAGTTCATGCGTCATAGTAGGGGACTCACGGACTCACCTCAATCTAATCCCCTATCCAGGTTACTTCTCCCTATTCGATTCATTCATAAACAGACTGAAATAGAGACACATGCACCGATTGATTCGGGGGTAGAGCAGAACTTCATCTCAGCGGAACTGGCAACCCAGTTGGGTCTCCCCTGCCAATCGCTCAAAATCCCACTTAAGCTCATCACCCTGTCCAAAGCCCCCCTCGCTACTGTATCCCAGCACACCCTCCCAGTGGCCATCATTATATCTGGTAATCATCGGGAGGAACTGAAGTTCTTTGTGTTGGCGGTTTCCTCCTTCCCGGTTCTTCTTGGGTATCCCTGGTTACGGCTTCATAATCCCTCCATTGACTGGTGCTCTGGGAATGTGTTATCATGGAGTTCGTTCTGTCTCGGTGCCTGCCTTCAATTGGCTGCTTGCTCGCCGTCCATGCCCCTGAGTGCTCCCGCCACCCCTTCCCCCGATCTATCCAAGATTCCCCTGGAGGATCACGACCTTGGGGCCGCCTTCAGCAAGACCCAGGCCCTTTCCCTCCCCCCTCACCGCCCATATGACTGCGCCATCAACCTCCGTGCTGGTGCCCCGCTCCGAGTCGTCTATACAGCCTGTCACCTCTGGAGCGGGAAGCCATGGAGGCTTATATTAAAGAGTCATTAAACTCCAGCATAATTCGGCCGTCATCCTCAGCGGTGGAGGCATTTTTTGTTTTGTTTTTTTTTGTGGCAAAGAAGGACGGTTCACTGAGGCCGTGCATTGACTTCAGAGAAATGAATAACATCACTATCAAGGACAAATACACCCTGCCTCTTGTTAACTCGGCATTTGATTCCCTCCAGGGTGCTTCCTGGTTCACCAAGCTGGATCTACGGAATGCCTACCATCTGGTCCAGATCCGGGAAGGTGATGAATGGAAGACGGGGTTCCGGACACCCAGCGGTCACTTTGAGTATCTTGTCGTGCCGTTCAGGCTGACCAATGCCCCCGCTGTATTCCAGCGGTTGATCAATGATGTGCTGAGGGATTTTCTGGGTGTTTTTGTTTTTATCTATCTTGATGACATTCTCATTTTTTCGCAGTCCTTGGACGAGCATCGGGTGCATGTGAGGCGAGTTTTGCAGCGACTCCTGGAGAGCAAATTATTTGTCAAAGCAGAGAAGTGCGACTTCAATGCATCCAAGACATCCTTCCTGGGCTATATCATCTCCCACAATGAGATCATCCCAGACCCCAGTAAGATAAAAGCGGCGGTAGATTGGCCCACCTCCTCTTCCAGGAAAGAACTTCAGCAGTTTTGGGGGTTTGCCAATTTCTACCACCGCTTCATCAAGAATTATAACATCACTGCTCTCCTCCTGACCTGTCTTACTTCCTCAAAGGTACCCTTTCAGTGGACTGAGGAGGTGGCTGCGGCCTTTGCTGATCTTAAAGGACAGTTCTCGGCCTCTCCCATTCTGGCTCAGGTGGATCCCGCACTCCAGTGCCTAGTGGAGGTGGACGCCTTGGACTCGGGGGTCAGAGCCGTCCTATCCCAGCGTTCCCCGACAGATGGCAAGATTCGGCCCTGTGTGTTCTTCTCTCGACGGCTGTCTCTGGCCGAGTGTAACTATGACATTGGTGACAGGGAGCTCCTAGTGGTCAAGCTTGCACTGGAGGAGTGGCGTCATTGGTTGGAGGGGGCCTCCCAGTCATCTGTGGTCTGGACGGACCACAACAACCTGGAGTACCTCAGGATGGCCAAGCGTCTGAATGCTCGCCAAGCCCGCTGGTCCATGTTCTTCGGACGTTTCGACTTTACCATCACATACCGTCCCGGGTCCAAGAATACCAAACCTGATGCCCTGTCCAGACAGTTCGCCTCAGACTTTATGGAGAAGACGGTACACCCCATCCTTCCTCCATCATGTATTGTGGGCACCCTCTCATGGGGCATTAAAGAGAAGGTCGTGAAGGCGCTGGACGTCGAACCGGACCCGGGCAGGGGGCCAGCCGGGAGACTGTTCGTTCCATCTGCCATTCAGGACGAAGTCATCCACTGGGCCCATGCTTCCAGGTTCTTGTGCCACCCTGGGAGGGCTCTACAGAAGATGGCTCTACAGAAAAAGGCTTTACAGAAGATGTTTTGGTGGCCGTCTCTCCAGAAAGATATCAGTGAATACATCTGCGCCTTCCCCCAGTGTGCCGCTGGCAAGACATCATCCCCTTCTCCAGCTGGTCTGCTCCACCCCCTCCCTATTCCCAGCAGGCCCTGGTCCCATGTGGCGTAGGACTTTGTCACTGGTCTTCCTCCTTCTTATCATCATACGGTAATTCTCACCATTGTGGATAGGTTTTCCAAGGCCGCCCACTTTGTTCCCCTGCAAGGGCTGCCTACGGCGAAGGAGATGGCTAACCTGCTCATCCAACACGTGGTGAGGTTACACGGGATTCCTCTAGACATGGTGTCCGACCGTGGACTTCAATTCATCTCCCAGGTTTGGAGGTCTTTTGCAACGCCCTTGGGGCTACTGTAAGCCTGTACTCTGGATACCACCCTCAGACCAATGGGCAGTGTGAGTGTGCGAATCAGGAACTTGAGGCTGCTTTGCAATGTGTCGCTACTGCCAACCCGGCATCCTGGAGCACCCACCTCCCGTGGATTGAATACGCTCAAAACACAACGGTCTCTTCAGCCATCGGCATGTCCCCGTTCGAGGCTTCGTTGGGCTACAATCCCCCGTTGTTTCCTGAAGAGAAGGGGGACATCACCATTCCATCCATCTGGGCTCACCTGAGGCGCTGCCGCCGGCTGTGGAGAGCAACCCGGACCGCGCTACGGCGCACGGCTGAGCACAGCTCCACGATTGCCAACTGTCACAGGACGTCAGCCCCTCCCTACCGGGTAGGTCAGCTGGTATGGCTATCCACAAAGCACATTAATCTGAAGACAGAGGCTAAGAAGATGTCCCAGCGGTTTATTGGGCCGTTTGCTATTACCCGCATCATCAACCCTGTTTCTGTGCGCCTAGCCCTCCCCCCTTCCCTCCATATCTGCCCTACATTCCATGTGTCGCAGGTTAAACCCTTCTGTTCCAGCCCTCTGTGTCCCCCTCCCAGGTCTCCACCTCCACCGATGGTGATCCGACGGCGACCCGGCGTGGAAGGTCAATGCCATCCTAGATGTCCGCCGCTGGGGTCGCGGCCTGCAATATCTGGTGGACTGGGAGGGCTACGGGCCGGAATGGAGGTCCTTGGTGCGTCCCTCCTTCTCGTTGGATAAAGATATCATCAGGGACTTCCATCGGGTACACCCAGATAGGTTGGATTGACTGCCGAGAGGTGTCTCATGGGGGGGAGAGTACTGTAATGTCTACTCTGGCTGCTCATTTCCCTCAGCTGTGCACACACCTGTTCCTCATCACGGCCTGGGCTATTTAAACCACGCTGCCCTGGGATCCATGCAGAGTTGTCTGTTAACCTTCATGAGACCCACTCACGTCTTCTTCGTTGTCCCAGAGCTCCTAGCCTCAGCCTGCCTTCGTCTGTGTTTCACCAACCTTCTGCCAGCTGGCGTCAGGAAGAAAACCTCCATTACCCAATTAAGCTATCGCTCATTCTCCCTAATCCACTCTCAGTCCCCTGTGCACAGGCGGGGCTCCGTGGCGGCGGACCTCTTTCCTCCCTGGCGGCGGACCGAGCCACACAACTCCACTTGACACGTATTCACCCTCTACAAGCAGCAACCGGAGCAGTGGACACTGTCCTCCTGGCCATAGCCACTGAGCTGAACCTGAGCGTCACCACATCTCTGCAAACAGTAAGCCCAGGATTAAACTGCACATCTCCACCTGTATTGCTACTAACTGTCCTGCCTCTGTTTGTCCACAGGGTTGCCAGGTCGTACGACGTTCTGCTGTCCCCCAGCTGCTGCAGGATCACACATCCACACACTCACATCCACACATTATTGTTAATAAATGTAATTGTATCTATTTTGGTGTCCGAGTCTGTTCACTGGGTCTACAACCATGTCAGTATGAGGACAGCAAGACAGTGGTGAGGTGTGCTGTAGGAGTGACAGATGGATTCAAGGTGGGGGTAGGATTACATAAGAGATCGGCTCTGAGCCCATTCTTGTTTGCCATGATGATGGACAGGCTGACAGATGAGGTCAGGCAGTAGTCTTCATGGACCATGATGTTTGCAGACGACATTGTGATCTGTAGTGAGAGTAGGGATCGGGTGGAGGAGAACCTGGAGAGGTGGAGTTATGCTCTGGAGAGAAGAGGAATGAATCTCAGTAGAAGCAAGAAAGAATACATGAGTGTGAATAAGAGGGAGGCAGATGTAATGGTGAAGATGGAAGGAGTAGAGGTAGTGAAGATAGACTTGATGAAATATCTGTGGTCAATCATCGAATGCAAATGGTAAATGTACAAGAGAGGTGAAGAAGAGAGTGCAGACAGGGTGGAGTGGATGGAGACGAGTTCCAGGGGTGATTTGTGACAGAAGGGTAGCAGCAAGAATGAAAAGGAAGATTTACAAGATGGTAGTGAGACTTGCTATGATGCATGGTTTGGAGATGGTTGCACTGACAAGAAGACATGAGGTGGAGCTGGAGGTGGTAGAGTTGAAGATGCTAAGATTTTCGTTTGGAGTGACTAGGAGGTACAAGATTAGAAACAAATATATGAGAGGGACAGCTCAGGTTGATCAGTTTGGTGACAAAGTAAGAGAGTCAAGGGTGAGATGGTTTGGACATGTGCAGAGGAGGAAAAGTGGATATATTAGACAAAGGATGTTGAAGATGGAGCTGCCAAGTAGGAGGAAAAGAGGAAGACCACAGAGAAGATTCATGGATGTAGTGAAGGAGGTCATGGAGAGGGTTGGTGTTTCAGAGGAAGATGAAGGGATAGGGTGAGATGGAGGCAGATGATCCGCTGTGGAGACCCGTGAAGGGAGCAGCCGGAAGAAGAAGAAGAACTGATGTGGTTTGTCTCCCCTTTGATTTTATTATGTTATATCTTTATGACAATTCAATTTTCTCTACCAGTGGTGGCCTAGTGGTAGAGCACCCCCCCACACACACACACACACACACAGCCAGAAGGTCATTGGTTCAAGCTCTGGCTGGGTTATACCAAAGAACATACAGATGTGGACAAAATTGTTGGTACCCCTCTGTTAATGAAAGAAAAACACACATTGGTCACAGAAATAACTTGAATCTGACAAAAGTGGTAATAAATAAAAATTAACCAATGAAAATCAGACAATGCTTTTGAATTGTGGTTGAACAGAATTATTTTAAAAAACAAACTCATGAAACAGGCCTGGACAAAAATGATGGTACCCTTAACTTAATATTTTGCTGCACGACCTTTTGAGGCAATCACTGCAATCAAACAATTTCTGTAACTGTCAATGAGACTTATACACCTCTCAGCAGGTATTTTGGCCGACTCCTCATGAGCAAACTGCCCCAGTTGTCTCAGAATTGAAGGGTGCCTTCTCCAGAGGGCATGTTTCAGCTCCTTCCACAGATCTTCAATAGGATTTAGATCAGGGCTCATAGAAGGCCACTTTAGAATAGTCCAATGTTTGGCTCTTAGCCATTCTTGGGTGTTTTTAGCTGTGTGTTTTGGGTCATTATCCTGTTGCAAGACCCATGACCTGCGACTGAGACCAAGCTGTCTGACACTGGGCAGCACATTTCTCTCTAGAATATCTTGATAGTCTTGAGATTTCATTGTACCCTGCACAGATTCAAGACACCCTGTGCCAGATGCAGCAAAGCAGCCCCAGAACATAACAGAACCTCCTCCATGTTTCACAGTAGGGACAGTGTTCTTTTCTTGGTATGCTTCATTTTTGCGTCTGTGAACATAGAGCTGATGTGCCTTGCCAAAAAGTTCCAGTTTTATCTTGTCTGTCCATAGGACATTCTCCCAGAAGCTTTGTCAAGCTTGAAAACATGCAGTCTGACAAATTCCAGTCTGGCTTTTTTATGATTTGTTTTCAACAGTGGTGTCCTCCTTGGTCGTCTCCCATGAAGTCCACTTTGGCTCAAACAACGATGGATGGTGCAATCTGACACTGATGTACCTTGACCTTGGAGTTCACCATGAATGTATTTAAAGGTTGTTCTGGGTTCTTTTGTTACCATTTGTATTATCTGTCTCCTCCTGCGGCCACGTCCAGGGAGGTTGGCTACAGTCCCGTGGATCTTAAATTTCTGAATAATATGTGCAACTGTAGTCACAGGAACGTCAAGCTGCTTGGAGATGGTCTTATAGCCTTTACCTTTAACATGCTTGTCTATAATTTTCTTTCTAATCTCCTGAGACAACTCTCTCCTTTTCTTCCTCTGGTCCATGTTTAGTGTGGTACACACCATGTCACTAAACAGCACAGTGACTACTTGTCACCCTTCAAATAGGCCGACTGACTGATTACAAGTTTGTAGACACCTGTGATGTTAATTAGAGGACACATCTTGGTTGAACATGTCCCTATGGTCACATTGTTTTCAATCTTTTCTAGGGGTACCATCATTTTTGTCCAGGCCTGTTTCATGAGTTTGTTTTTTAAAATAAATCTGTTGAGCCACAATTCAAAAGCATTGTCTGATTTTCATTGGTTAATTTTCATAGAATTTTTATTTATTACCACTTTTGTCAGATTCAAGTTATTTCTGTGACCATTGTGGGTTTTTCTGTCATTAACAGAGGGGTACCAACAATTTTGTCCACATCTGTACGTATAAAAATGGTACTTCTAGCTTGGTGCTCAGCATTTTAGAATGGGGGAAGGAAAAATTATATCCCATGGACAGCAGATGGAAATTAGCCACTTGCTACAATCAGGCAAGTTTACATTGACTGATATCAATGTTTATCAAATTGTGTTGTCTTTACAAACAGCAATCTTTATCCTGTACAGCTGCAAAAAAATATCAAAACAGTTGAGTGTGAAAACTTTCATAAAACAGCCAAGCAGCTGTGGCATTGTTGATAAGACAGGTGAAGCAAGAGGGACTGATGAGGTGGAGAATGAGGCACTAATGTGCACATTTGCTGGTGTATCGTGAACAAAACAACAGCTATTTTCTCTTTTTATATGAACAATAAAATAACATGTAATAATAGATTATGACATATTTTTTACTGTCCCATATGTCAAAATGATAGATATGCAAAAGTCTGGTGCAGCGTCTGGGTTACAGAAGCAATTGCTTATGTCAGATTAACTGTTTAGTCTTCTACAGTACAGGGTTATGACACCAGTGAACTGCAAACCATTAAACACTAATTTGATCAAACATGAGTTCAAATTGATGTGCTTAGTTTTAATAATGAAAGATGTCTGACACTGAAATGCACAGACATACTGGATGGATTCTCTGTTCATCATTAAAAGATTTAAAATATTTGTCTGAATCGAAAGGTGGACCTTTTTTAAAAATGCAATCTGACATTTATTTTTTAACTATTTTTAATTTTTGACTATTGACATTTTCATGCCCAAAGAATACATCAGTTTCATTTCAACTTTACATGGTGTCTAGCAAAAGGTCATGTCAAGGTGCTCGATAAATAAGGTACTGTATGAATCATGAAATGAACAATTCAGAGAAAACACCAACAATCAAGTGATCCCCTATGAGCAAGCACAAGGTAACAGAAAGAAATACTCCCTTATAGGAATAAACTTTGGCAGAGCCTGATTCAGGAATAGGCAGCTGTCTTCTCAGACTGGTTGGAGGGAGAGAGAACAAGAAACAGTAAACATAATATGCATCCACATAACAATAACATACCAAATATAGCCAGAGAGGCCGTTGGATTGTCAGCCTGCCCCAGGGCAGCTGTGACTACAGTAGTAGCTTGCCACTACCATTTCCTGTCTGGAGTCAATGAATATTGTATCTATTTGTAAAGTGCTATATAAATCTGATGCATTATTATCATTATGCACAGAAAAGGTATGTTCTATTTTCAAAGAACAACACATGATCAGGAGGAATTGATCCCAGGTCTCCTGCATGGTAGAGAAGGATCTTAACCCCTACACCACACACGTGCGTTGAGTTTCTCACACAATAGCAAAATGTTCCACTAACAAGACAAAATGACTGATGGACATTAACACAATTGCATGAAATGGTGTTTTGCTGAAGAATACTGGTGTGATTGTGAGTCTGAAGTTTCCTAAAATTTGAATCACAATATCTGGAATTAAACCCCAAAATACTGTACATGCAAAAGAGAAACTGTACAACTTGACAACTTGGCCTAGACAACTGAAACAAATCGACTTTTTTGCATAATTTTAACAATTTTTCATTATCAATGTCTGTAGATGATCTCTGCTCAGTTTCAAGCAATTTTGATGAATGGTCTAGGAGGAGCCCCTGATCAACAGTGATCTGCATCAGGCTCTAGACTTGGTGGCCCCCTTAAAAAAGAAAAAGTCTAATCAGAGATTTTTAACTCCTTGGTTCAACACAGAAACTCGTAGCTTAAAACAGAAGACTCGTCAATTAGAAAGAAAATGGCGCTCTACTAATTTAGATGAAATCTATTTAGCTTGGAGAAATCATCTTTTAATTTATAAAAAATCTCTTAGAAAAGCTAGAACGAGTTATTACTCTGCATTAATAGAAGAGAACAAGAATAATCCCAGGTTTCTTTTCAGTACTCTAGCCAGGTTGACAAAGAGTCAGGACTCTGTCAATCCTAGCATTCCCTTAGAGCTTACTAGTCAGGACTTTATGAACTTTTTCAATAATAAAATTTCATCCATCAGAGAGAAAATCAATCAGATTCTTCCCACAGTTAACTTAAATACTGTAACTACTACAACTCCTTCTATTGATGTCTGTCTTGATGAGTTTACTCCAATCGACCTTTGTGAGTTAGACAAAATAGTTTCCTCATCCAAACCTTCAACTTGTCTTTTAGACCCTATTCCTACCAGGTTATTTAAAGAAGTCTTCCCACTTATTGGTAGCTTTATTCTTCATATAATCAATTCTTCATTAACTTTAGGCCATGTACCGCAGGCTTTTAAAACGGCTGTAATTAAACCCTTACTCAAAAAGCCAACGCTAGATCCAGGAGCTTTAGCTAACTATAGACCAATCTCTAATCTCCCTTTCATTTCAAAAATCTTAGAAAGAGTTGTTGCTACGCAATTATTTGACCACCTGCAGGGAAATGGTTTATTTGAGGAGTTTCAATCTGGGTTTAGAATCCATCATAGCACTGAAACAGCCTTAGCGAAGGTCACTAACGACCTCCTCATTGCATCTGATAATGGACTAGTTTCTGTACTTGTCCTTTTAGATCTTAGTGCAGCTTTTGATACTATTGATCATAATATTCAACTTGATAGATTAGAACACTATGTTGGACTTAATGGAACTTCGTTGCAGTGGTTTAGATCTTATTTATCTGATAGGTTCCAGTTTGTTCATGTAAATGATGAGTTTTCTCTCAGCTCAAAGCTTAGTCATGGAGTTCCACAGGGATCTGTGCTTGGCCCTACTCTTTTTAGTTTATATATTCTTCCGTTAGGCAACATTATTAGAAAGCACTGTATACATTTTCACTGTTATGCAGATGACACACAATTATACCTGTCAATGAAGCCAGATGATACTAATCAATTAGCCAAGTTAGAAGCCTGTCTTAAGGAAATCAAAGTTGGGATGACTTGTAATTTCCTGCTATTAAATTCAGATAAGACTGAAGTCATTCTTGTTGGTCCAAAAAACCTTAGAAATTCCTTTCCAAATCAAACTTTCAGTTTGGATGCAGTTACTCTTTCTCTTAATAGCTCTGTGAAGAACCTTGGAGTTATTTTTGATCAGGATTTGTCCTTCAATTCACATATTAAATTTGTTTCTAAGACTGCCTTCTATCATTTGCGTAATATTGCCAAGATTAGGAGCATCTTGTCTCAGAGTGATGCTGAGAAGCTGATCCACGCTTTTGTTAGCTCGAGATTAGATTATTGTAATTCTTTATTATCAGGCTGTCCTAAAACATCTTTAAAAAGTCTTCAGCTGATCCAAAATGCTGCAGCAAGAGTTTTAACAGGTACTAGAAAGACAGATCATATCTCTCCGGTTCTGGCCTCCCTTCATTGGCTTCCCATAGAGTTTAGAATTAAGTTTAAAATCCTTCTTCTTACTTACAAAGCTCTAAACAATCAGGCTCCTTTTTATTTAAAAGATCTGATACTACCGTATCATCCTAACAGAGCACTACGCTCCCAAAATGCACGTTTACTTGTAATACCTAGAATCTCCAAAAGTACAATGGGAGGCAGAGCCTTCAGTTATCAAGCTCCTCTCCTGTGGAATCAGCTGCCAATCTGGATTCGGGAGTCAGACTCGATCTCTGTTTTTAAGAATAGGGCTAAAACCTACCTTTTTGATATAGCCTACAATTAGGGAGGGATCATGTGTTTCTGAACCCTCCCTTAGTTATGCTGCTAATAGGTTTAGTCAGCCGGGGGACCTCCAGTAATGCACTGGGCCTCACTCCTTTCCTCACTCTCTATGAAATATTTTTTTTTTGCTGATCATTAACATTTGTTTGTTCTCTCCCATAGATTGAGTCCCCATCGTGCTGTTTGCTCTCTACATGTCTGTTCTTTTCTTCTTCTCTATCCCCTCACCCCCCAGCCAGTCGCAGCAGATGACTGCCCCTCCCTGAGCCTGGTTCTGCTGGAGGTTTCTTCCTGTTAAAAGGGAGTTTTTCCTCTCCACCGTCGCCAAGTGCTTGCTCACAGGGGATCGCCTGATTGCTGGGGTCTTTCTGCAACTGTGGGGGTCCTCCCTACAGTTGATAGTGCTATGAGATGACTGTTGTTGTGAAATGGCGCTATATAAATAAAGTTGAATTGAATTGAATCTGTGTGGAGTTTGCCTATTCTCACCGTGTCTGCGTGGGTTTACTCCGGGAATTCTCTGGTTTCCTCCCACATGCCAAAAACATGCAAGTTAGGTTAATTGGCTTCAAACTGGGGATTCTAAATTGTCCTTAGGTATGACTGTGAGAGTGAATGGTTGTCTGTCTCTCTGTGTTGGCCCTGCAATGGACTGGCGATCTGTCCAGGGTGTACCCTGCCTCTCGACCAAAGATGCTGGGATAGGCTCCAGCTCCCCCGCGACCCAAAAAGGATTAAGCGGAAGAAGATGGATGGATGGTCTGGGAGGAGATCATTTTGAGTTCACTAGCACATTTTTGAAAATATGATGCAGAAAACTTTACTTTTAGAGCACAAGACCAGTGAAGCAAAGTTGCAGAAGATTTCAGAGAAAAGAATGATGAAAGAATTTTTAGTCTAGGCAGAGCTGTTCTTGAGATAGTTGCAAAAACTTAAAACTGTTTATTAATAAACTGTTTATACCTCTGGAAACAGTGCCTTGATTTTTGGTCTCTGAGCAGTGGGGAGAATTTCTGACCACACTGTTTCAAGATTCTATGTATTACTATTTTTCCTCCTCATGCACTTTAAATGGATAATAATAATAATAATAATAATAATAATAATAATAATAATAATAATAATAATAATAATAATAATAATAAAGATGGTGGCTAGACGCTCCGGACTACTGCACTCATTTTTATTTAATTACCTACAGCCGCCAAGAACATAGGCATCGGTCGCCAACTTACCTCCGAAATCTCCAGCACTCATTCCAATAATTACCTCCACATCCCTGAAGAAATCACCAGACCTTCGGGCACTCTTTAGTTTGTTATGCCCAGCAAACCGTGCAGACGACAGGAGAGGAAGAAGAAATGGGGCTTCAGGGCTTGCCTCCATGCCCAGCTGCGCAAACTACGCACCAAACCACCGTTACCTTCAATTTATCTCACCAACGCCAGATCCCTCACCAACAAAATAGATGAGCTGCAATCGGAGATCGCCTACAATTGCTACATCCGTAACTGTTGTATTCTGATTGTGACCGAGTCATGGCTGAACGAACGCATTCCTGCTGCTGCTGTAGAATTATCTAGCCGAACTACACACCATTTTGAGCGCAACGCTGATTCTGGTAAGGGAAGGGGTGGAAAGCTCTGTATTTATGTCCTTCAGACTTGGTGTAATAACAGCAAAATAATTCGTAGCCACTGTTCACCGAACTTAGAGGCCATGTCCTTCCTGTGTAGGCCTTTTTATCTTCCCCGCAAGCTAATGGCAGTAATTTTAACAGCTGTTTATGTTCCTCCAGATGCTAATGTTAGCTGAGCACTCATTCACCTCCAGCACATTGTCAGCAGGCAGCAAAGAGATCCCCCCGACGCAGTCCACATTATTGCAGGGGGATTTTAACAAAGCTTAAAGACTGTACTCCCCAAATGCTACCAAAATGTGAAGTGTCCCAAAAGAGGGGAAAGAACACTAGATCATGTTTATAGCAACATTAAGCATGCCTACAGAGCACCCGCCCCTCCACTTTGAGCAATCAGACCATCTCACCCTGCTTCAAATATCTGCTTACACCCCCCTTACGAAGAGTTCCTCCCCAAACAAACAAACAAACAATTAAAACCTGGCCTGAAATTGCTCTCCTCCAGCTAAAAGACTACTTTGCCTGCACTGATTGGAGCATCTTTGAACAGGGGGACCTGGACTCCTACACCGAGTGCAAATAGTCAGAAGCCCCACCCCCTCCCTCCTAATGCTCACATGCTCAGAAATGAGGACCTCTTATTATCACAATAACTCACCTGTCATTGCACTCCGCACTTTCATGCATGCTGACCCATCCGTGAAATCACTACTGTGCATATTTTCCAGAAAAAGTTCAACTTTTGTCTCATCAGTGAACAGAAGATTTTCCCAAAAGTCTTGGGGATCATCAAAATGTTTTCTGGCAAAACTGAGACGAGCCTCTATGTTCTTTTTGCTCCGCAGTGGTTTTCGTCTTGGAACTCTGCCATGCAGGCGATTTATGCCCAGTCTCTTTCTTATGGTGGAGTCATGAACACTGACCTTAACTGAGGCAAGTGAGGCCTGCAGTTCTTTGGATGTTGTTGTGGGGTCTTTTCTGACTTCTTGGATGAGTTGTCACTGCACTGCCGCTGGTTAATATGGTCGGCCAGCCACTCTTGTAACGATTCATCACTGTTCCATGTTTTCACCAACTTTGGATAATTACTCTCACTGCAGTTCACTGGAGTTCCAAAGCTTTATAAATGGCTTTATAACCTTTTCCAGACTGATAGATCTCAATTACTTTGTTTCTAATTTGTTCCTGAATTTCTTTGGATCACGGCATGATGTCTAGCTTTTGAGGATCTTTTGCTCTCCTTCACATTGTCAGGCAGGTCCTATTTAAGTGATTTCTTGATTGAGAAGAGGTGTGGCAGTAAACAGGCCTGGGTGTGGCTAGAGAAACTGAACTCAGCTTTCCAAAGATGTGATGAACCACAATTGATTTATGTTTTAATTGGGGGGGGGGATTCACTTTTTTCACACAGGGCCATGTAGGTTTGGATTTTTTCACCTTAATAATAAACACCTTCATTTAAAAACTGCATTTTTGTTTACTTTTGTTATCTTTCTCTAATATTTACATTTTTTGATCTAAAACATTTAAGTGTGACAAACATACAAAACAAATGACAAATCAGGAAGGGAGCAAACACTTTTTCACACCACTGTACGTAGTTCCATCCGTGAAGCCACTACCAAACCTGCGTATATACCTATGGGCTATTTTTATTTTTATTTCAGTCGTATGTTTAATCATGTGTTCTGTAACTGTGTTTAATTCAAATTATTCTCTCTTACTTTAATGTACAGTAGCCTGGTGGAGCACCCACAATTTCATTGTACTGTACAACTGCAAAATGACAATAAAGATTATCCACCTTACTCCTGAGGTCGCTTCTGTAGAAATGATTATGGGTGCAACTTCCAATTTTGGCTGAAGTAATGTTAAATCAGTCAGCAAGAGTGGTGTAGAGGGGCATTTGAAATTGTATTTTTAAAAGGTTTTCAAATTCATTTCAATGTATAGTCCCCATACATGTTTTGCACTCAAGTGACAGCTAATTTCAGCACTTATAGTTTTGTATTTTTTAAATGTTTTGGTGTAGTTCTGGTATTTGTTGCTGGTGTTCATGGTTGTGCCACTGACTCTGTAAATGGAAGCTTCTCACCGGCAATGCATAGCTCATGCACTGAATACGTACAAGGACTGTTTGTGTGATTGGTGGTACAGACACAAGAGCACCAGGTATATTTTCACTGGTATGAACGTCACAGATCTGACGTTTCTGCATCATTTATGTCACCAGACATAAGGCTGCATGAAGTAAAACAATAAATAAAAAACAGTAACGGTTTGCTTCCAAAGGCTTAACAATTTAACAAAGATATCAAATAGTTTTTTTTTTTGTTTTGGTTTTTTTTTTTGCATTTGTTGTACTGCATTGGAATGATATGGATTTGATATTAGCAGCTTCAACATACATTAATGTTTAAATTATCACAAAATATACATCAAAAAAATGTGATCAGTTGTCAAAAGAGGTCTGTACGTGTTAAGTTAAATAACAAGCATTCACGGAATGACAGCAGCATGAGCATTTTAATCTCAGGGTAGAGCAAACAGCTGCAGCTGTCTGTATTTACCCTGGCATTAAAACACCCAGACACGGTGTTGTGGTTCTTTGTGGCTCTGACTAGATTCTATGTCTGCTCTGAGTTAAATTTGATTATGTCCAAAATCTTTTAACAAAATGCATCAGACTTTATTGCAGTGGAGACATTGATATATCTCAAAGCTTTTATTTGTTTACAGCATTAGCATCTTACCAGCGGTGCTAACAAACAGAGCTACTGTCTGTGAGGACACTTTTTAACCTTTTGAGTATGAGATTTTGCATGCCCCTATTGGCAGAGCATGGTCCTGCGCCTGTCATCTCATTCTGACATGATCGGCTCCATTGAGGATTTGTACTGATTTGTACTGATCTGCCAGTTTCAGAAGGTGGCAGACATCCGTTGGAGGACTCAATGGATTACACGTAATACACCAAAGAAGAAGAACTCCTCATTTCCATTTCCTGTTTTTAGCATTTTAGCCCAGAAAGCTAATATGGCTGCCGTCCATCATCACACACCGTCACTTAGTCAGCTTTGTATGCGGAAAATAGCCATGGGATTAAAATGAAATTTATGTGGGATAATCATAAGACTTTGTAGATGTAGTAGAGAGCATAAATGACAGTCACAATGCAAAATAATGACCACAATGGGTGAAAATGCAGTGACCACGCCAGCCAGGCAGCCCCCCTTTGTCAACAGTAAGTGAGGAATTTCTGTTTTTTTTTTTTTTTAATATTGTACTGATTTCTTGTTCATATACTTTGAAGATAAGATGATGAGGTAACTCTAGCCAAAAAAATGGTGTCAAAAGACTGAACCATTCTTTGTGTAAATACATCCAAAGTCCAGTTTTGACTGAGTTATGGAATTTAAATAGGTGCTGCAACATTATGCAAATTAGATGCATAAATGTATTCCTATCTGAAACTTTGGATCATATTTTACATCTTTCAATTGACAGTAAGCCATTATCTCTTACTACTTTCAAGTTAAAGCCTTGGAAATCTGAACTGTTTTATTTACAAAAAATATTTACCACTCTTGACCACTAGGGGTTATGTCGCAATTCATCGACAGACACACTCAAAGTCATCTTCTCATCCCTCCATGGTCATGGGAAGTGGAATGATTATATAACTCTTTTTAAGGTGCAAAAGGCCCTGTTCCCACATTGTTGATGCTGAAGTCATTGTTTTTAAACAATGAAAAGTGTCCCGTTTCAGGTTCAGGTTCAGGTAACTTTATTTGTACTCGTAGGTAGATTTGTTTTTCAGTCAGATGACATCCTTTTAGACACATATGTACAAACCACAATTACATTCAGCATGAACACAAACACAGGCACACATGAAGCTACTATAAACACAATAAAAGTACTCAAGGCTCCACCAATCAGGACATAAGACAAAGAGATAAGAGAAAAAACAAAGAGATAAGAGAGAAGGGTCATATTAAAAAAAGTTAAAAACTAGGTCAGAGATTAAAAACTCAGTAAAAGTCTAAAATCAAATAAAAGATTTAAAACCCAAATAAAAAAAAAAACATCCATCCATCCATCCATCTTCTCCCGCTTTTCTGGAGGTCCGGGTTGCGGAGGCAGCAGTACAAGCAGAGAAGCCCAGACTTCCTTCTCCCCAGCCACCTGCTCCAGCTCTAAAGAGAGGATACCAAGGCATTCCCAGACCAGCTGGGAGACATAGTCTGTCCAGCAATTCCTGGGTCAGCCCCGGGGTCTCCTCCCAGTGGGACGTGCCTGAAACACCTCAAGTGGGAGGCGTCCAGGAGGCATCCTAATCAGATGCCCATACCACCTCAACTGACTCCTTTCAATGTGGAGGAGCAGCAGTTCTACCCTGAGCCTCTCCCGGATGACTGAGCTCCTCACCCTATCTCTCAGGGTGAGTCCAGCAATCCTATGGAGAAAGCTCATTTCAGCCGCTTGTATCCGCAATCTTGTTCTTTCGGTCATTACCCAAAGCTCGTGACCATAGGTGAGAGTAGGAACGTAGATTGACTGGTAAATAAGATAAGATAAGATAAGCCTTTATTGGCCCGCCGCATCTGCGGAGAGAGAGCTTGGACTTTCTGCTGCACATTCACCAACCATAATGCTCCGCACTGTGTGTCTATATATATATATATATATATATATATATATATATATATATATATATATATATATATATATATATATATATATATATGTACATATGTTTACTAGCTGTTCTTGTTTTTTTCTTGCCTTCTGATTGTTGCTCTGAGTGTTGCTATCCCTGTGCTGTTGCGATCATGGAATTTCCCCATTGTGGGACTAATAAAGGCTTATCTTATCTTATCTTATCTTATTAGTCCCACAATGGGGAAATTCCAGGATTGCAACAGCACAGGGATAGCAACACTCAGAGCAACAATCAGAAGGCAAGAGAAAAAAAAAAAAAGCAGCAAGTATACATATGTAAATATAAATATATATAGACACACAGAGCGGAGCATTGTAGCTGGATGGGATAAATATATGAGTATATAAACACACAGTGCGGAGCATTGTTGCTAGATGAAATGAAACAGCATAACCGTCTACTCAGTTATCCTACATGGTATGATTATGTACCCATACATATTCTCACCCTCCATAGCGACTGGTATTTTCCTAGTTGTATGCCGGAGGGGACCATTGTATAAGTCTATTGCGTCTTTTGCATTCAAAACTATTAGGTTGTCACGTCTTTTTGCTATCTCTGCGAGCAGCCCTGCTTAGGTTGTACAGTCTGACAGCCGTAGGTAGGAAGGACCTGCGAAACCTCTCGGTTGTGCACCTAGGATGATGTAGTCTGCTGCTAAATGAGTTCCTCAGTGCATTCAGTATGTCCTGTGTAACGGAGTCAAAAATGCACCTTAAACATTCCATTTCTCAGTCATGTTTTCCTTTATATTATTGTGAATTTTATTTACTTGAGTGCTTTTATTATAGAGGCACACTGCCCACATCCGCTCTTCCCGTACCTCCGAGGCTCCGGTAGCTCCTCCTTTCCCCCACAGTACCGCTTTGCTTTGCTGGGGGTAAGTCGTGCCTAAAACGTTGCTGGCATTAAATGACTGTTTTGCTCATCAGTTTTATCATTTAAACGGCAACCTTGGTTTGTAATTGTTCCATGTTAATTTGACATGCTACTGTAGTATATTTTTCGTTGTTTATATTGTAAATAAGAGTTTTATGGATGTTTTCGGCACACCTTAGAAGTCCACTAGTTGCCATTTTAGAATTGCGTGCCAATATAAGCTCTATGGCGACTCTGGCAGCTTGTGCCGTTGTGTAACTTATATCTTTGTAAATGTAGAAGCCTGTGTGGGATCGAGGTACAGACGAAGAGTGAAGTATGTTGTTTTATTTCTCCAACAGGTATGTCTGTTTTTGGTAAATTTTCTCATTTGTAATGAAATTCCGCTGGTCTGCTATTTTTATTTAATGTCCACTAGAGGGCGTATTTCATGTATCTTTATATGGTTTAACCCTGTTGCAAAAGGGAAATGTTATTGTTTTTTGTATTTGTTAAGAGAAAATGTTTCTCATTTTGAAATTTAGCTCTTGTTTAATGAAATATCCTTTTGTTGGTAATAATATGAATGTGAAAAAGTGAATACATGTGATTTATTTTATGTATTGTGAAATTATTTTAGAGCTCCCTTTCCCACACAGTACCGCTTTGCTTTGCTGGGGGAGCCTGTGTGGGATCGAGGTACAGACAAAGAGTGATGTGTATTGTTTTATTTCTCCAACAGGAGCAAATAAATTGTGGGAAACATCAGTCTGGTGTCATCGTGATCCATATGCTGCCTACACGTATACACTAGTGTCCCCGATCACAGCCGTTTAAGGATGCCCAAAAAGGGGACCCGTTACACCTGCATAGGGTGGAACTCGGACTCCAGCAGAGATGACAGTTTAGCCACGGTCCTTCTCTCTCCTATCTCCTCCACTGGGTAAAGGCACTGCCCCAGGACAGAGCTAGCTTTCTTGATCAGTTTGTTCAGTCTCTTCCTATCAGCTGCCGTAATGCCACTGCCCCAGCAGACCACTCCAAAAGTGATGGCTGATGCCACCACGGTGTCATAGAATGTCTTCAGCAGCGCCCCTTGTACACCAAAAGACCTGAGTCTCCTCAGTAGGAACAGCCTGCGCTGTCCCTTCTTGTAGAGTGCGTCAGTATTGTGTGACCAGTCTAGTTTATTGTTCAGATGAACACCCAGGTACTTATAGGATGTCACCATCTCAATGTCTGTTCCCTGTATGTTTACTGGTGCTGTGAGGGGTTGTCCTTGCCTGCGGCAGTCCACCACCAGCTCCTTAGTTTTCCTCGCGTTGATCTAGAGGCAGTTCCGATGGCACCAGTCCACGAAGTCCTGGATAAGCCCTCTGTACTCAGCTTCATCTCCATTGGAGATGAGGCCAACGATCGCAGAGTCATCATAGAACTTCTGTAGATGGCAGTGTGTTGTGTTGTGTGAGAAGTCCGCAGTATAAAGGGTGAACAGGAAGGGAGCCAAAACCGTTCCCTGGGGGGGGGCCCGTGCTACCGATGATCGTGTTGGACACACAGTCCCGGGTTCTCACAAACTGAGGCCGGTTCGTGAGGTAGTCCAGGGTCCATGATGACAGGTGCTGGTCCACCCCTGCGCACAGCAGCTTGTCCTTCAGGATCATCGGTTGGATGGTGTTGAAAGCACTGGAGAAGTCAAAGAACATGATCCTCACTGCACTCCCGGGCTTCTCCAGGTGGGACAGAGAACGGTGAAGGAGGAAGATCACCGCATCCTCCACCCCAATGCTATGCTGGTAGGCGAACTGGAGTGGATCCATCGCTGGTCCCACCAGGGGGCGGAGGTGAGCAAGGAGCAGTCTCTCCAGGGTCTTCATCATGTGGGACATCAAGGCCACTGGTCTGTAACTGTTCAGATCTTTGGGGTGGGAAGTCTTGGTACAGGTACCACAAAAGATGTTTTCCACAGCTGTGGTACCCTCCCCAGCTTCAGGCTCAGATTGAAGATGTACTCCACAATCCCCCACAGCTGGTCTGCACAGGACTTGAGGAGCTTTGCGCTGATGCCGTCCGGTCCCGACGCCTTCCTCGCCTTGATCTTCCTCAGCTCCATCCTCACCTGGGTCTTAGTCAGGGTCAGGTTGGGGGGGTGTGTGTTGGGAGTGGGGGGGGTGTTGGTGGAGTGGGGAGTGGGCAGCAGGACTTGATGTCTTTAGAGGCAGCAGTGGTTGTTGTGCAGTCAGGGGGGAAGGCAGTTGGTCAAACCTATTGAAAAACAGATTCAGATTGTTCGCCTAATCCCTGCCCCCCGTGGCCTGGGGGGGGGGGGTATTCTGGAGCCCAGAGATGGTTTTAAGGTTTCTCCAGACCCCGCTGATGTCGCTCTGTTGCAGCTTGTCCTCCATCTTCTTCCTGAAGCTGTCCTTGTCTTCTCTGATCTTCCTCCTCAGCTCCCTCTGTACGGACTTCAGCATCTCCCTGTTCCCTGACCTGAAGATCCTCTTCTTCTCTCTCAGAAGTGTTTTTATCTCAGGGTTGATCCAGGGTTTGTTGTTTGAGCAACACCGTATGGTCTTGGTGGGAACGGTGTTGTCCACACAGAAGCTGATGTAGTCCGTGATGGTGTGAGTGAGGCCATCGATGTCCTCACCATGTGGATCACAGAGCTGCTCCCAGGTGGTGGTTTCACAACAGCCCTTTAGAGTGTCCATTGCCTCCTCATACCATAACATCACTGTGCGCATGGCCGAAGGTTGTCTGTGCACTAGGGGTTTGTACACCGGCCGGAGATGAACCAAGTTGTGATCCGATCTCCCGAGTGGGGGGAGTTGTAATGAGGTGTACACCTCCTTAGTGTTTGCGTAGAATAAGTCCAGTGTTTTATTGTCTCTAGTGTGGCATGTGATATACTGGGTAAACGTGGGTAGAATGGGAGACAGTGAAACATGGTTGAAATCGCCTGAGATGAGGAGAAGAGCATCTGGGTGTTCTGTCTGCAGCCTGCCGGTTACTGAATGGATGATGTCACGTGCTGTCCCAGCGTTCGCCGTCGGATTTGCATAAACAACAATGCAGATCACTTGTGAGTATTCCCTCGGGAGATATGTAGGCCACATGCTAACAGCTAGCAACTCAATGTCTTTGCTGCAGTGTCGTTGTTTAACAGAGATATGTCCTGGTCTGCACCAGTTGTTGTTAACATACATTATCACTCCACCGCCCCTTGCTTTGCCACTGTCTGGTGTTCAGTCTGCCCGTTTCGCGTGGAAACCCTCCAGCTCAATGTTAGCATCTGCTGCTAGTTCAGATAGCCACGTCTCCATAAACAAAAGGAGAGAGCATTCCCGGTATATGCTATCGTAGCGGGAGATAGCCGCTAGCTCATCTACTTTTCCCAGTAACGACTGTACATTCCCCATGACAACGGATGGAAGGGAGGGTCTGTACCTTATATTTCTTGTCTTCCGCCTTACTCCCACCCGGCACCCACGGCGTTTTCGCCTCAGTTCTCCCGGTATGTCGAGTTTTTCCGTTAGCACCCGGTGGCGGTTGAGTGCTAACAGCTCTTCCCTGCTGTACCGTCTCCTGCTATAAACAGTGGCTCCGTCCACCGGCTCGGGAGACATTTGGGACGATCTGTGTGTCCGTGACATAAATGGAGTGAAAAACCGGATCAAAAAGAGAGAGGAAGGAAAAAAAAGACTCAGAATTGAGCCGCTGTTGCAAAAGGCAGCCGACTCGTGTGGCGCCGGAAGTAGAAATCGACAGCTTTGCCTTAGATCTAAGCTCCCTCTTCACCACAACAGACCGGTACAACGTCTGCTGCTCCGATCCATCTGTCAATCTCTCGCTCCATTTCCCCCTCACTCGTGAACAAGACCCCAAGATACTTAAACTCCTCCACTTCAGGCAAGAGCCTGTCTCCAACCCAGAGAGGACAATCCACCTTTTTCCGGCTGAGGACCATGGACTCGGACTTGGAGGTGCTGATTCTCATCCCAACTGCTTCACACTCAGCGGCAAACCATCCCAGCAAGAGCTGTAGGTCATTGCTGGATGAAGCCAACAGGACAACATCATCTGCAAACAACAGAGATGAGATCCTGTGGTCACCAAGCATGACACCCTCCATTCCCTGGCTGCACCTAGAAATCCTGTCCATAAAAATTATGAACAGGATCAGTGACAAAGGGCAGCCCTGGCGGAGTCCAACTCTCACTGGGAATGACTTCGACCGAGTGTTGGAAATACGAACCAAACTCTCACAATGATCGTACACAGACCGAATAGCTCGTAACAACAAGCCCGATACCCCATACTCCCGAAGCACCCCCCACAAAAAAACACGAGGGACGTGGTCTAATGCCTTCTCCAAGTCCACAAAACACATGTAAACTGGTTGGGCAAACTCCCACGAACTCTCAATAATTCTCGAGAGGGCAAAGAGCTGGTCCGATGTGCCACGGCCAGGACGAAAACCACAATGCTCCTCCTGAATCCGAGGTTCGACCAACGGCCGGACTCTCCTCTACAGTACCTTGACATAGACCTTCCCAGGGAGGCTGACGAGTGTGATCCCTCTGAAGTTGCAGCACACCCTCCGGTCCCCTTTTTTGCAGAGAGGAACCACTACCCCAGTTTGCCATGCCAAAGGCACTGCCCCCGACCTCCACGCAATGTTGCAGAGGCGTGTCAACCATGACAGCCCAACAACATCCAGGGCCTCGAGGTACTCAGGGCGAATCTCGTCCACCCCCGGGGCCCAGCCACCAAGGAGATTTTTAACCACCTTGGCAACCTCAGCCCCTGTGATAGGCGAGTCATCCCCCTCGTCCCCAAACCCTGCTTCCTCTGTGGAAGGTGTATCAGTGGGATTGAGGAGATCCTCAAAGTATTCCTTCCACCACCCGACGATATCCCTAGTCCAAGTCAACAGTATCTGCACCATACACAGTGTGGACAGGGAGCTGCTTTCCCCTCCTGAGCCGCCGAACAGTTTGCCAGAATCTCTTCGAAGCCGACTGAAAGTCTTGTTCCATGGCCTCACCGAACTCCTCCCATACCCGAGTTTTTGCTTCAGCAACTACCTGAGCTGCACTCCGCTTGGCCTGCCGGTACACCTCAACTGCTTCGGGAGTCCCACAAGCCAACCAAGCTTGATAGGACTCCTTTTTCAGCTTAATGGCCCCCCTCACCACTGGTGTCCACCACTTGGTTTGGGGGTTGCCACCACGAGATGCACCAACCACCTTGCGGCCGCATCTCTGGGCCGCTGCTTCAACAACAGATGTGGAGAACATGGCCCATTCAGACTCCATGTCTCCAGACCCCCTCGGAATGTGGTTGAAGTTCTTCCGGAGGTGGGAGTTGAAGACCTCCCGGTTAGGGGCCTCAGCCAGACGTTCCCAGCACACCCTCACGATACGTTTGGGTCTACCAGGTCTGAATGGCTTCCTCCCCTGCCATCGGATCCAACTCACCACCAGGTGGTGATCAGTTGAGAGCTGTGCACCTCTCTTTACCCGGGTGTCCATGACATACGGTCGCAGTTCTGATGACATGATAACAAAATCGATCATCGACCTGTGACCTAGGGTGTCCTGGTGCCAGGTGCACATATGGACACCCTTATGCTTGAACATGGTGTTTGTTATGGACAAACTGTGGTTAGCACAGAAGTCCAATAACTGAACACCACTCGGGTTTAGATCGGGCAGGCGGCTTCCCCCAATCACCCCCTTCCATGTTTCACTGTCGTTGCCCACGTGCACATTGAAGTCCTCCAGTAGGACAATGGAGTCTCCAAGAGGAACACCCTCCAGCACCCCAGTCAGAGACTCCAAAAAGGATGGGTACTCTGAAACATCATTTGGTGCATGGGCACATATGATGGTCAGGACCAGTTTCCCAACCCGAAGGCGCATGGAAACAACTCTTTCATTCACTGGGGAAAACTCCCATATAAAGGCAGCAAGGTGGGGGGATACAAGAATACCCACCCCTGCTTGTCGCCTCTTGCCCAGGGCAACTCCAGAGAAGGCCAAGCTCCAGCCTTTCTCCAGGAGACTGGTTCCGGAACCGGAGCTGTGTTTTGAGGTGAGGCGGACTATATCTAGCCGGTATCTCTCAACCTCATGCACCAGCTCAGGCTCCTTCCCCACCAGAGAGGTGACATTCCACAAACCAAAAGCCAGTTTAGAAAGTTTGGGATCAGTCCGCCAAGGTCTCCGCCTTTGACCGCCACCTGATCCACATAGCACCGGACCCCCATGATCCCTTCTGCAGGTGGTGAGCGCACTGGAGGGCGGACCCATGTAACTCCTTCGGGCTGAGCCCGGCCAGGTCCCATGGGTGGAAACCCGGCCACCAGACGCTAGTCATCAAGCCCCTCCCCCAAGCCTGGCTCCAGGGTGGGGCCCCGGTAACCCCATACTTGGCGGGGAACAGTGAATCCAAATATATATATATATAAACACCACTATAAAGATCTTCATTTCAGCCTGAAGTAAGTGATGTCAGTTGGTGATGTCCATAATCACTGTGTCATCAGAATATTTAATGGATGTTATGTTCGGGTGACTGCCGTGTCTACCGCAGCACTGAGCTGGGGCGCACCGACCATCAATTCCTTGCCGCCAGTGTCCGCCTGCACCTCCACTGCAATGCCCATCCTGGCCCTGCTCATTGCCGCCCCCCAGAAAACAAGAAGCTTTACAGCCCTCAGTTTACCCACCGCTTCTCCATCGAGGTCACGAACCGCTTTGCTGCCCTTGACCATCAACAGAGTCTTGAGGATGCCTGGGAGCAGATTACCACCACTCTCACCCTAGCTGCCACAACCATTGTTACTGACCGCCGCCAGAGGAATCAGCCATGGATCTCTGACACCTCCCTAGAGCTGTTTAATTGATGCCATAAAGCCAGACTCCAGGGGAAGGACGATTTCCAGAATCTGAACATAGAGAGACGCCGCAACCTCTGGCATGATGAAGCCGCTTGGCTCCACCATATAGCCGACAAGGCCAACAACAGCTTCCAAGCTGAGAACCTCTGGTCTGCCTACCAGTCTATCAAGGAACTGCGTCAAGCCAGCAAGAAGCAGCAGTCATCATCCCCCTGCTAGCCATCGATGGCATAAGCCTTGTCATGGACCAGACAACCCAACTCCAACAATGGTGAATGCACTAGGTGACTGTCTTCTGCAAACCCCTCCTCCCAAGCTGCAGCAGTATGTCAATGCCGGTGTTGAAGACAATCAGTGTAGCCCTGCCAAGGGCGACCGTCAGAGCACAGCCAGCTATCATCCCATCACACTGTTGTCCATCCCTGGCAAGGTAATCACCACAGTTTTCCTGAGCCACATCTGTCCCTTGCTCCTTGCCAAGTGCCTTCGCCAACAGGCCGGCTTCATTCCTCGCCGATCCACAGCAGACTGCATCCTTGCCTTGAGTGTCCTGGCCTAGCAATGGAGGAAGTATCGCCAACCCCTATATGCAGCCTACATTGAACTCAAAGCTGCCTTCAACCCTCTAGACAGGAACACCCTCTGGCAACCCCTTTGTGGTATTGGAGTCCCACCCAAGTACAGCAACATTCTCCGGGATCTCTACACCAACACCACATGGAGGGTTCGCGCTGAGGGTGATACGTCAGACCCTTTTGTCACCATCTCTGGAGTCTGGCAGGGATGCATCACCACACCAAACCTCTTCAATGATGCGGTTGACTACTGGCTCAAGAACTCATCGGAACGCTGCCCCAATCTCAAAGTTGACTACCACTTCCACTTCACAGACCTTTGCTATGCGGACGACGTGGTACTTTTTCCCATGCATATAGACATAATCACTGAGGCATTGCAGCTGCTTGCAGAGGAAGCATTACTTCTGGGCCTTACCATCAGCTGGGCAAAGACAAAGATCCAGTAACTTTCAGACTTCTTAACACCACTGCCACAAGTCATCACCATCAAAGATGAGCTGGTTGAGACTGTCAACAACTTTGTCTACCACAAATCTAAGATCACCAGCTCCTTTTCATCAAACCCAGAGATTATTTGCCGTCTGCCACTGTCTTGCAGTGCTTTCGGCCACCTCCAGAGAGTCTGGCGGAGTGGGAAGACCCGCACGACCACAAAGCTGTGAATATTTAACACCTGTATGATCCCCATCCTCCTTTACAGGTCCTAGACCTGGACCCTTTCCACCACAACCACCCACAATCTGGATACATTCCACTGGCCCTTCCTCCGTAACATCCTCAGCATCCGATGGTTCCACCACACCACAAACGATGAGGTCTACAGGAGGACAGCCTGTCCAATCCCCATCCCACCATCATCAGAAGAGGGAGGCTGTGGCTCCTTGGTCACGTGGCCAGGCTGGAAGACGGGACACCAGCCAAGCAGGCCCTCTCTGCCAGCACTTGTCCGCCCCCCTCGGGCTGGCATTGCACCCGATGTCGGCCCAGACTGTCCTGGATGACCCAGATTGCAATGATTAGACCTCTGGCTGACATCATCTCCCTAGCCCAAGATCGCTCAGCCTTCAGACGTTTGGCTGCAATGGTCACTTAAGTGGCCAGGCGAGGATTAATTAAGTTCAGTAATAGCTCAAGTAGGTTCATTTTATCTTCTTTTTATTTATTTACCTTTTGTTCTTATTAAAAACAAAAGACAAGAAGGTAAAGAACTCTCCTTTCTATTTTTGTCTTTAATAAGAACCAAAGGTAAATAAGTTCAGTAATGTCCAGGTGTGTGTTCCTATAGTCATTTGTGTATAGTGTGTAAAGAACTGGTGATATTACAGAAAACTGTGGAACTTCTGGGGAAACTGTCATGGATGAGCTGATGTTACCATTCATTTTAACCCTATGTGGCTGGTCAGTTAAGAATGAGAGGATCCAAAGGACCAGGTGTTGATAGACATCCATGTCTAATAGTTTTTGGCCCATCAGATAGGTTGCACAGTGTTAAAGCTGCTCGAAAAATCCACAAACACTAGCCTGAGATGTGACTTTTTCTTGTCAAGTTGGGAATAAACTTCGTACAGCAGTGTTAGCAGTGATCCAGGACTTTGTGGACAGGTGCCTGCAGAAGTGCCTCCAGATCAATGCAGGGAAGACCAAGGAACTGTTGGTGGACTTCCACAGGCATGGACACCCCCTCACAGCACCGGTAAATATCCAGGGAACAGATATTGAGATGGTAACATCTTACAAGTACTTGGGTCTTCACCTGAACAATAATCTGGACTGGTCACACAACACCAATGTGCTCTACAAGAAAGGGCAGCACAGGGTGTTCCTCCTGAGGAGACTCAGGTCTTTTGGAGTGCAGGTGGCACTCCTGAAGCCCTTCTATGATTCTGTGGTGGCATCAGCCATCACATGTGGAGTGGTCTGCTGGGGCAGCAGCAACACACATTTTAAAATTGTAGTGGCAAAAAAAACTGATAATCCTTTATTTGCATGTCTTTGGAGAGTTAAAATACAGAGATCCATTTAAGGAGGTTTTTTTGGTTCCTTTATCACAGTGTACAGAAAACAGATATGATCCACACAGTGTGCCCAATCTGATTCAGTATACTGTAGATGTACACAGCATAAATATTCCCCATTCTTGAGTTTTGTGAGGAAACAGCTACATGTTTGCTGCTAAGAACTGACTGAAACCTGCCTGAATACAGGCCTTGGACTAGCAAAATGAAACAGTTGGAACACATTGCATGTTCATAGTGTAAAGACACACTACAGAGGTGAACACATTTGAAAAGAAAATACAGTGCAACAGTGATTAATGTGTGTAGTTAATGCCCAATTTTGCAATTTTGCTCTGTTTTAAGACTTTTCCTCCAATAAGCATATTTTCACATTTCCCTTCAGAGTACTGAAGAAACTTAAGTTGAGCCTGCCCTCAAGTGCTCTCTACATTGAAAATACACCAATAAGCTTGCCATATCTTGCTACATGATGAAATGACAGAAGTCCAGCACTAATTGGTTTTCATTTTGATCTCAGTGGCCTTTGAATAAATTCTCCCACCCTCTGGGTAATGGGATGGCCTTGACCACTATAATTACAAATGACTGTGGAGACCAAGAGAGACAGAGTGTGAGAAATGGCATGAAAGAAGGCTTGGCAGCATGATGGGAGAGAAGTCCAACAGCTACAGGAAAATGGACAACCAAGAATGAGAAATGCATCAAGGAAATGCTTATGCAGCAGAAAAAAAAAAATAACTAAAATGAGTGTTTTAACCACAAGTTTGTTATTGCTGTACATATTTTATGCAGTATATTGTTCTAAGTAACTACCCAGAGGGTTAGCTTCTAGTTTCCAAACTGTTCTATACAGGACCTGAAATTTATATTCAAAGATACTTAATGTACAAGTGTGTGTGTGTGTGTGTGGGGGGGGGGGGGGGTTGCGAAGTTCATTGGCTGGTCCACACACTTCTTACATTGATGTTGCAGTGCTTGGATGCCTGCAGTTGAAAAATAAACCACATCTGGTCAAATCTGACAAATATTCAGCCCCCCCCCCCCCCAACACACACACATGCGTATATACATATACTGTACACTACTCACAAACAGTTAGGGATATTCGGCTTTTGGATGAAATTTCAGAATGCACCAAACATGCACTATAGCCTTTACAGGTGAACTTAATTTGACCTTTTCTAACCTTTTGAATGCACATGTCCAACTGTTCAATGTTTCTGTAGTTTTTGCATAACTTGCTGTTCTTTAACAAGGTGCTTACTGGCAAAATTCATAACAAGTGTGTGATCCATCAATCAACCAATAAATTTTCTGGTTCCATTAGAATTGGTATTTAAATAGCCCTCTTCATCATGCTGTTCACTTTGAAAGGGTTAATGGAAAGTTAGAGTGCCATAACAATAATTCTGTAGGTAATCCCATCCCCTGACCAACAGTGATCTGTGTGGAGTTTGCATGTTCTCCCCATATCTGCGTGGGTTTACTCCGGGAGTTCTCCGGTTTCCTCCCACAGGCCAAAAACATGCAGGTTAGGTTAACCTCTTGCACTCCGGGATACTGCGGGCGGTCACGTCTCTGCGTCCTAGCACGCCCTTGTACGAACTAGGAACCAGATTGGAAGGCAGACGAGGTCGCAGCCCGAGCAAACAGAGCTGCTCCCTTAAATAGGACATGACAGATTAATCAGCTGATGAAAGATCATCAGCCGATTGGAATCCATTGTCCTGCTGCAGAATCCAAGTGCGCTTCAACTTGAGGTCACAAACAGATGGCTGGACATTCTCCTTCAGGATATTTTGGTAGACAACATAATTCATGGTTCCATTTACCACAGCAAATCTTCCAGGTCCCAAAGCAGCAAAACAGCCCCAGGTTTTCATGCTACCACTACAATATTTTACTGTTGGTGTGATCTTCCTTTTCTGAAATGCTGTGTTACTTTTACGCCAGCTGTAATGGGACACACACCTTCCAAAAAGTTAAACTTTTGTCTCATCAGTCTACAGAGTATTTTCCCAAAAGTCTTGCAGATCATCAAGATGTTTTCTGGAAAAACTGAGAGAAGCCTTTATGTTCTTTTTACTCAGCAGTGATTTTCGTCTTGGAACTCTGTCACTCAGGCCATTTTTGCCCAGTCTCTTTCTTATGGTGGAGTCATGAACACTGACCTTTACTGAGACAAGGGAGTCCTGCAGCTCTTTGAATGTTGTTGTGGGGTCTTTTGTGAACTCTTGGATGACTTGTCGCTGCACTCTTGGGGTATTTTTGGTTGGCCAGCAACTCCTGGGAAGGTTCACCTCTGGTCCATGTTTTCGTCATTTGTGGATATTGGCTCTCACTGTGGTTAGCTGGAGTCCCAAAGCTTTAGAAATGGCTTTATGACCTTTTCCAGACTGATAGATCGCAACAACTTGTTTCTCATTTGTTCCTGAATTTCTTCGGATCCAATTTCTTGGATTTTTTTGGTCTACTTCACTTTGCCAGGCAGGTCCTATTTAAGTGAATTGTTGATTGAGAACAGGAGTGTCAGTAATCAGGCCTGGGTGTGGCTAGAGAAATTGAACTCAGCTTCCCAAAGATGTGACAAACCACAGTTAATTTAGGTTTTAACGGGGGACAATCACTTCTTTCACACAGGGCCATGCGGGTTTGGATTTTTTTACTCTTAATAATAAACACCTTCATTCAAAAACTGCATTTTGTGTATACTTGTGTTGTCTTTGTCTAATATTTAAATTTGTTTGATGATCTGAAACATTTTAGTGTGACAAACACAAAAAAAAGAGAACTCAAGAAGGGGGCAAAGACTTTTTCCCACCACTGTATGCTGCCATCCAAGTAACGTCTTGTTCAGGGATTCCCCAGCTTCTGTTTCAGCAAGACAATGACAAGCCACATTCTGCACGTGTTACAACAGTTTGGCTTCAAAGTGAAAAAGCGTGTGGGTACTAGACTGGCCTGCCTGCAGTCCACACCTGTCTCCCATTGAAAATGTGTAGAGCATTATGAAGTGCAAAACATGACAAAGGAGACCTCAGACTGTGGTTTATGACCACTTTGAAATGCATAATTTTTATAATTTGTTTACAGAATATATAGAAAGTTGTGTAGCAACAGTGCCACCAATTTTTTTAAAGGGGGCACATACTCATATCTAAGAAATCACAAAAGCCACTTTGAACTTGGGAGCAATGGTGATTAAATTAATTCTCACAATTTTTTTCTGGAGAACTGGATACTTATTACTGCTATGATTCACTTCTGTCATGGTCTGAGCGCTGATCTTGTCCGCGCTCGGGTCATGCAGCATTTTCCTCCCATTCTGTATCATTCCTTATGGGTTCTCAGCGCTCTTATTCTGACAGCATCTCTGCGGAGCTTCCGGCTGTCAGAGCTGAGCTCAGCAGTGACAGCTGGAGTTAATTGAACTGATGAAGCTCTCATTTTTAAAGGAGCAGCTTCGGTCTCTCGGGGCTGCGACCTTGCTCCCGTACGAGTAACGCTGGTCCTCCCAACGTTAGGCTGGTGTCCCCATTTCCCGGCTCCAGTCATCCTCTCGATCCCATCTACTCTCAGTAAGTTATCCCTTAGTCTGTGTATTTCGTCAGTGTGTCTTAGCCACAGTCTTTATTTGTGTTTTGCCCCATGAGGCTCATTATTTTGTACATTGTATCTGTCCTTTAATAAATACGCAAACTCACTGGTTGCCTATAGTGTCTCATTAGTGGTCTGCCAGGACCGCTCCATGACAACTTCAGGTCCTAAGCATTCTGTGATATCATCAGAACTGTCATGGGCAGCGTGAGCGCACCCCTCCCCTCCGGTCTCACCTTCTTCAACTCATCACTGTACCTGAGGCAGAAGACACACCTGCGCCCGCTCATCAGCCAGCATACTAAAGGAGGTTCCCTCCGCGCAGTCTACGCTGGCTCGTCTGGGTATACTGCCCGTGTTAAGACTTGCATGTATATTATTGCGATTGTTAACACGCCGTTAACCATCTCTTTTTTCTTCTTCCCAGGTTGCTGCCATCGTGTAAGTGTGTCCTTCAGCACCTTTATCTCCCCGGTCAGGCACCATCAGCTCCATTCCCCTCCTACCCTACTGGTTCATCTATTTCCCTGCTGGGTCCTGCTGGTCATCCCTGGATTTCCTATGTAAGTGGCAATTTGGCTTGCCCATTTTCCCCTTGCTCTACTCCTCAGCTCAGAGCTCTCGTCTTCTCTCCGCAGGTCCATTTCCTCTGGCGAATGACTGTTTCTGTAGCTGTTGTCGAAGACCCTTTGACCTTGTACCTCAAGATTGAGGTTAGGTTCACCAGCTTGCAGTTCCTAGAGGAATTTTCCTCATAGGAAATTCTGTCACATTTGTGGGTGTGCTTGGTGACTTTTGAGAGTTAACCCAGCTACACTGTCTATTTTCTATCAGGGGACCTCCACTGCCTGTAAACCAGACCCCCGACTGAGTGACCTATCCAGTCAGACACCTGGAATACACCCCTGGTATTAACGACAGCCTCTCATGGTCTTGCATTGCTCTTGGTGAATATGGGTAAATATTTAAGACCAGGAAAATTGATCTATAGGAGGTCTGTTTTAAAAACACCTTAAAGAGTAACCTTTAAAAACTTACAAAAAAGTAACACCTCCTGTAGAAAAATACCTTCTTGAAAAATCACCCAAGAAAAGTGGACACTGAATCAGTGATCTCACAAACTCCCATACTGTCTTTTAATATGCTGTAGTATTTATTGAAAGTCTGCAAAGCTCAGCCAAAACAGGATATACTTGCATGGAAACAGTCTATTAAACCAAAATAATGAAAATTAAAAATCAAACCAAAAACCCTGATTCAAAAAGTTGAAAGTTGTAAAATCAATCATTTGATCAAAATCAAAAGTTTCAAAAAACAATAAAGTTCAAAAATCACCACAATTAGATTCAAAAGGTGAAAACAATTAAAAATATGAAAAATCTGAAAGAGTCCAAAATAAAAGAAACCCTTTGAATAATAATACCTGGTAAAAACATCTAATTAATTTGTGGATAAATGTCTACAAAGCCTTGATGATGAGATTGGGGAAAAGGGATGATTAATAGCTGGTCTTCTCCGTCGAGGCTCTCCTTTCATGGGGAAAAGGGAAGAAGCGGGCAATGCAGGGTAGCTGACTCTCGAGGCTCCATCTTCTTTTTTCCATCTGCTGGACCCGTGGTCTGCGAAGCCATCTGCCAGGGAGAGGAAGGTGAGAAGAGCCCTTGAAGCGGAGACCTCAAGCCGGAGAAATTTTGCTGCCCCGGCTTCCTCTCACTCCTCTGCGGGGATAATGTAAGGCGGCAGGCTAGGAGCACAGCCAGTTGTGGTGTCTTCACTTCCCTTTTGTGATTTGCCCAAAGTGCTATTTTCCCTTCTTGCTGCAGAAGATTTATAGCTGTTAAAAACTGAAGCGATAAGATGGTAGTTGATTCATCTTCTTGTGACGGTCTCCTTTTCTTCAGTCTCCTGCCGTGGGATGATGGGGATCTTGGAGTCCGCTGAAAATGAACATTTTGGGGCTTTCGGACTTGGTCTTCATAGTGTTTTAACACTCAGTTGTGATTGGCCCGCAATCTCACCATAGGCTTTCTGGCTCCTGTGATTGGCTTAATGTTAACTTTTATATAACAATTACCTCATTCTGCACATGTTTCCCCACCCCCCAATTCCAGTAAAGCCATGTGCTTGTTCATGCGCTCAGCCCATGGCTGTCTGGCTTGCCTATCTCATCATTTTCCATCACCAAAATACCTCAACTTGCTGTTCCAACCAACTTTCACTTCCTCATTATCACATGCTTTTCCAGTCAACTGGATTTTCCAACATTTCACAATCCGACCCCACATAAACCTTCTTTTGTGCAGTTAAAATGTACATACAATCACACAGTTTGATTACATTCATTACTTCATTACTTCAGTTGATTACATACATCTTAATCAATGACCATACATTTGCTTTACTGATTACACAGGATATTACATTTCATAGCATATGCTTCCAATATTGCTTTGCATTCAGTTCTATGATTCACCAGCCATGTCTGCTCCCATCTTTTCTGACCACAGGAGTGTGGGCCTTCTGATAATTTCATGACCCCTGCTGGCCTCCCTGTGATGTCTTCTGTATTCTTGGGCTACTTGAAGCAGGATTCCCCATTTTCTTTTCATAGGGGGCATATCGGTTTGATTGGGAGGGTCTGCTGCTTTCAGCCTTTTTGCGGTGACTGGGGTCATGTCGTAGGGTACTCGAACACTGTATACTGTTTTTTTGCCATTTAATAAAAGCTGTCAAACGTGCCCCTCAGTGTGGTTCCATCCTGTGTTTGGTATTGTGCGCGTTAGCTGTCAAGAATTTAACATGTCATGACAAGAACTTCTTTGGTATTCCTTTATGGAACCCTGTGAACAACATGGAGATCAGATACTTGTAGGGGAACAGGACAGCTTGCAATTTGGATTGTGACTGGCTGCATGACAGGACTGTGGTTAAGGCTGCCACTTTGACTTCTGAAATGTTTGGCCATGCACACCTGTGGATACAAGTGTGTTTGTGGACAAGTGATTTCTGTGAAATTAGTCCAAGAATCTGTGAATGAACTGTTGCATTAGACACCTCAGTGAGAAGGCATAGCAACTGAGACTTTGTGATTGTTTTAAGATTTGTTTTTTTCTTCATTGCACAGAGAGAGTGAAGAAAGAGACAGGAAATGGGGTGAAGAAAGTTGCAAACAAGAAACCAGCAACATATCTTCACATCTCCTCAAAGTTTGTTGTGTTGGAAGTATCATGATTGTTCAATCCTGGGTGGAAATGCGTGATAATCACATCATTCTGAAATGTGCTTAAAAAAGGTTGGTGGAATAAGTGATTGTTTGCTAAAGACATAATGTGCATAATATAGTTGGATTTAAAAACAATAATAGTTCAGAAATGCCTTGAAAGAACGGGCCTGCTTCAGTACTTTACCATATGCATTGCGCTATTAGTGAAATACATCGTGACTGGAGACAAGAGTAGAAAAGAGTTGGGGAGGAAGAATCTACATTCATTTCTGGCATCACTGCTGTCTTCTTTCACCCACTTTTGTCTTTTGCATCACTGTTCTTTTTTTCCAGTCTCTCTTTTTCTAGTCACCTAATTTCTTCTGCCCATCCTTCTTCTCTTTCAGTACCTTTCCTACCTCCCAATTCATCTTCTTCTCCTCCCATCTTTCAGTGGCCTATTTGTGGATGTCTGGTGGCTTAAACTACTTTTGAGGCCTTGCATTTTCGTGTGTGTGTGTGTGTGCGTGTTCGTGTGTGTGTCTGCCCGCACATGTGAACCTGCTGTGAGTGCAAATTGAGATTCTAAGGTCACAAGCCTTAAAGAAATACTGCACTTCAAACTAGAGACACCCCTCTGAGAACACACGCACACACACACATATTCTCTCTGCTCTGTCAAACAGCGTCAGTGTCCTGTTTTCATGCATGTGCATTACTCCTTGCCTGTATTTTGTGTGCTGGTTTTGTTTATGCCAGCAGCACTTTTCAGTGAAAAGTCGACCTGTTTGTGTTGCTGGATGTGTGCTAATGTGTGCCTTGGCGTGTGAATAACTACTGTGGGGGTCATGTGTCGCTGCACACTGTCTACGCATGTGAGAATATGTAGAATGGACTTGCAGCAGAAACTGCAACAGTACAAAACACAGCAGTTTTGTAATGAAAAGATCATGTGACTGATCTTTGTAGTTTTTACAAGATGTCACATAACAGAAACACAAACATGAGGGACATTGTAAGACCTTAACTGCATGCCAGCTGATTTATACCAGATTTGTTCGCCAATCATTCATACATTCAATGTATTTGCTAGTTATTTTTTCACTGCTGTATTATGTCTGAGTTTCTCCTGTGCATCCTACAAGTAAATCTTTTGATTTCTATAAAAGTTATTAATCAAGGTTAATAAAGGTTGTGGTGCTTTGAATATTCATGCTATAAAAAATTCAAACATGTTTCTGATTTTTTTGTGCACAACCAAGCTTATTTAACTTAGTACTATATATACTACCTGATACTGTTATAATGATGTTATGAATGGCACTGTGAACAGTTCTAAGGTCTTATTGCTGAAAGAAAATCAGAAGCATAATTAGAATTTCTAAAATAATTTTTAAATTGAGCATAGAGTTGGCACATCTACGTATAATGCGAGATGTTATATAAGACAAAGAAAGAAAGAAAACTAGAAAAGCACTGGGAGAGCGCAGACCTCCGCCAAGCGCCACAGTTCCCCCCATACAGTGTTTGTGTGTACGTTGTCAGATTCCTTGACCATGAAAACATCTGAGTAGCAATTGGATTCACAATGACAGGATTAGTGGTTCAGTAGTAAAAGCATTACCTCCTTGGCGGAGGTAATAAACTGAAGTGTTGGTGTTGTGTCCATGTCCTGCATCTGCAAACTCCCAGGCTGGGGGCGTTGCAATTGAATGAATGAATGAATGAATTAGTCTTTATTTCGAATAGATTAAGAGTACAGGTTAAAAGAAAGTGAATAATATAACAAAGGGGGTAATAAAATCCAACAAGGTCAAATTAGACAATAGCTCCTCTGATTATACAGTTCAACATAAGTTATCCGAAATATGTGATGGCTGAATCCGCAGCTTATATTGCCCACCCATGTTCCATCCAAGAATTCAAAAGAAAAAACAAAAGAAGTCATGACACAACTGCGTACAACCCACAGGCCAATGGGTTATGTGAGCGTTTTAGATCACTGAAAGCAGCACTGAGGGCTTCACTGATGGATGCCAATTAGATAGACGGGTTGGCGTGGGTTTTATTCAAAATTCAAACGTTTATTTCAAACTCAGGGTTCATATTAAATGCAGAACTAAAAGGAGTAGAAAATAAATAAATAAATAAAAGTATATACAGATCAGCAGACAGTCGGTGGTCTTGTAACCACAATAACATACAATATTGGACTCAGTATAAAATGGAACGCCACCACTTCCAAATGCTGAAGTGTGAGTGACGAGTTGACAACTGCTGATATAAGATGATTGTTACATGGCAGCAACCTTCTCATCAAACTGTAAACATTGTTACGTGTCAACTCGCCAAAAGACGGAATGTTCACAGACACAAACATCTTGCTTGCACTCGACCTTCGTGGTACATCTAATCTTTATCTTTATTGGGGTTGCGCTCCGCGGCCAAAGATGATTTGGAAACTTCCCCGGCCGAGAGCTTCTTTTTGCGGAGCTACTATGGCTGACCGGGGAATTTCTGCCAAATAATCCAGCGGCGGACAGCTGGCCGTCTGAGCTTTTGCAGCGTTGCGCAAACACAGGCACACAGCACGCTGCCGAGCAGCTCGTTTTTGCGCAGCGCCTATGGCTGCCCGGGGAATTTCTGCCAAATAATCCGGCGGCGGACAGCTGCCCGTCTCAGCTTTTGCAGCATTGCGCAAACACAGTTTTCCGCGTGCTTTTGTGCCTAAAACGTTGAAGAAGGCGGAGTTTATGTTGGTCAGACACGATGACCAGCGCCCTCCATTGCGCCTGCGCACATCTTGAAAATAGCCGTATGTCACAGTGTTAAAGAATGCTTTAAAAAATTCCTGTATCCAGACGGTGATCCGGATCATCCCCAAAATTTAATCAGTTCTTCCTTGTACCATTTCCAACAACGCCTGAAAGTTTCATGGAAATCCGTCCAAGACTTTTTGAGTTATCTTGCTAACCAACAGACAAACAGACAGACAGACAGACAGACAGACAGACAGACAGACAGACAGACAAACAGACAAACACACAGACAAACACACAGACAAACCCCGGCAAAAACATAACCTCCTCCTGGCCTTTTCGGCCTGGCGGAGGTAATAAAAAGAAAGAAGAAAGAAAGAAAGAAAGAAAGAAAGAAAGACCTTTGACCTTTAACAAGCCCTTTATTAGTGACAAAGAAAACCATGCCACCACTCCACCAATAACCATATTTAATCGTATTTAACATATACACAAACCTAATTTTCCCCTTACTAGAAATTGAGAAAGAGTTCATCTTGGTCCACTGAACACAAAATATCTTCAACCCCCCATATAGAGACAAACTCCTCCAATTCTGAAATCATTTTATAAAATCTGAACTCTCTCTTGATAGGTGCCACAACCACACCTCTAAACATTGGTTCCACATCAACAGACCCACTTTCTTTCATTTTATTTCTTCTGGTGAGCCAAATATCAGTCTTGGCTTCACCGAGCACAAAGTTAACTATACTGATCAGCCTATGCTATGCTGCCACATATGTATTTAGGAACAATAACAAAAAAGGCTGTCATCCAACGTATGGCCCAAGCTACCCAGCCACCTCCCCAGAAGAGAAAAAAGTGGAGGCAGTCCAGGGAAACCAAGCCAGAGCTGCTGTAGGGTCTCCTCAGCATGACAAACCCTACAATGACTCCCTCCCTCAGATCTATACATGCCATATGTCTGTTTGTAGCAACAACCTCATGCACCACCCTCCACTGGTCAGCAACAGTATTGTTTCTCTATAGGAGGTTTGTACAGGGAACTCCAGCTGCCCCTGGGAGATGAACCTAGTGGCTACAGACCAAGCCATCTCGACTTATGGACCACCAGCTAATGATGACTGATTGACCACTTTGACCGACACTGCATACAGAATCTTTTTCGAGACACTACAAAAATCCGCAAGTTCAGTGGTCCAGAAAGATAGCAGAGCCCCTTTTTCTTCTCCTATCTTTTACCACATTGATAGACATGGGAAATCACGGCACAACACTCTGTGATCTCCAGAAGACTTCCTCCCCACTTCCTCCCTAAAGAGAACAAGAAGCAAAACTGTGTGCACAATACTGAATATCATGAACGTGCCACTTCTTCTTTTTGCTCCCTTTAGGTGTCTCCACAGCGGATCATCTGTCTCTATCTCACCCTATCCCCTCATCTTCCTCTGGAACACCAACCCTGTCCATGTCCTCCTTCACTACATCCCTGAATCTTCTCTGAGGTCTTTCTCTTTTCCTCCTGCCTGGCAGCTCCATCTTCAACATCCTTTGTCCAATACATGGTAAATGGCGTTCACTTATATAGCGCTTTTCTTCTCATCTAGGATGACCAAAGCGCTTTACAGATCCTGCAATCCACCCATTCACACACACATTCACACACTGATGGTGGCAGAGCTGCCATACACACAGGCGCTAATCAGGCCACCAGGAGCAACTGGGGGTTAAGTGTCTTGCTCAAGGACACTTCGACAGTCGGACAGCAGACAGAGCGGGAATCAAACCCATGACCCTCCGATCGGTAGTCGGTCACACTACACCTGTGCCACCGCCGCCCCAATACATCCACTTTCCCTCCTCTGCACATGCCCAAACCATCTCACCCTTGCCTCTCTTACTTTATCTACAAACAGCTCAACCTGAGCAGTCCCTCTGATATACTAATTTCTAATCCTGTCCCTCCTATTCACTTCCAATGAAAATCTTAGCATCTTCAACTCTGTCACCTCCAGCTCCACCTCCTGTTTTTTTGTCAGCGCCGTCATCTCCAAATCATACATCATAGCAGGTCTCACTACTGTCTTGTAAATCTTCCCTTTCCCATTGTGTCCAAACTGCTCAACCTGAGCTGTCCCTCTGATATACTCATTTCTAATCCTGTCCTCTCTCTCTCTCTCTCCTAAGCCACATGGTCCTGCACACCTGCAGGGTTGGCTGCCCTTGTTTTTGTCTTCAAGAGCAGTCAGTTCACAACTTCCTCTGATGTCACTTTAACGTGCTCCATATCTTTCTTAACATTATCCATCCAACTCTTCTTTGGTCTTCTGCTCGGCCTTGTTTCATCAATGTTTATGTTAATCACACTATTCACTGGGTTTCCATCATCCATCCTCATCACATGGCCATACCATGTCATCCTGGTCTCCCTCACCTGCTCGTTAATGTTGTTTACACCTACTTCTTTCCTGTTGTTTTCACTTCTTTCTTTATTGTTAAGTTTTACTCCCTTAATTTTCCTTAACATCCTCACCTCTGTTGCTTACAATGTAGTTTCTTCCTTCTTTCCTGTTGTCCATGACTCTGCACCATACAGAAGTACTGGTCGTATGATGGTCTTATACAATTTTATTTTCAACTTCCTTGGCATTTTCTTGTCTGTAATAACCCCTAAAAGTCCTCTCCATTTCAACATTTCTGCAGTCACTATTGCCCTTACAGCTGCTTCAGATACACCTTTCTCTTCAATTGTCACTCCCAAATATTTGAACTTGTCCACCTCCTTCAGATTGACATTATTACTGTCTTTGATGTCTGCTCTTGTTTCTCTTCTACTACTGACCACTACCTCTATCTTCTCGGTGTTAACTTTCAAGCCTTTGGATTCCATCCCATTTTGCAAGCTCAACCACTTTCTTTGTATCTCTTCCTCTCTCTCTGCCATCAAGGCTAGGTCATCTGTGAACAGCAGTTCCCACAGCAGCACTCTTCTAAACTCATCAGTGATAACATCCAGTACAACAGTGAATATGAAGGGACTAAGGCCCAGGCCTTGACGCAGACCAACTTTTAAAGCAAACTCATCTTGGCTTCCATATTTGGGTCTCACTATTGTTCGTGCTTCATGATATGTACCTCTTATTAATCTAACCAGTCTCTCTGGGACGTTTCATTTCCATAGATTCCAATATATGAAGTCTCTTGGTGTCATGATCCTGGGGCACGGGTTAGAGCCGTGCCCAGTTTCTCTGCCCAGTGAACATTTTGTTGTTTATTTTATGTTATCTCAAAGATTATTATGATGCTCTTGAATTCTGTTGTGTTGTATTTTTTTGTTTCTGGTTTGTTTATTTTGACTGCGCTGTGCAGCTTCTGGTTGTCAATTCCTTAGGGGCTGCACAGCTGCTGCCCACTGACTACTCATGAATTACACCTGTCTGTGATTATGTGCTGGCTATTTAAGAGACACGACAACCCCTGTACGTTGTCGTGTCTTTCTCCTATCTCCAACCGTCTTTATCCTGCCAGAACCTACTTTCATGGTTTAGGTCTCACTGTCGAGGTAAGTTGTGTGCTCCGTCGTGGCTCCTTTTTCCCTCTGTTTTTTTTTTTTTCCCTCAGCCGTCGAGCCCCATTGTTCTCGGAGTCCTCCGGCTTAGCGTTTCTCCTGACAGGCTTTCCCTGATTTTGTACCACTGACCTTGAGCCCAACTTTCCTCCAGCATTTGTGTTTTCTCAGTTTATTTATTGTATTTGTAGGTGACACTTTGTTTGAGTTTTGGTTAATAAATGTGCAAACCTACGTTGAGTGTTTGGTGTCCTATTTTTCGCCCATGAACAGGATCGTTGATGACAGAAGGACACGGCCAGTGCGGACACCAGCCGCTGTAGGTTTCACCGTTTTTCTTTTTTTTTTTCTCTTTCTGAAGAGTAGAGGGTGTTACCACCATTGACTTCAGGATATTTGGACTGAGTGAGGAGGAGTGTGCGGTGGCAAATCTTGTTGTGGAGTTTGCATCTAAGGCTCAGGTCACCAACACTCCCAAAACCGTTTTCAGCTTCGTGAACATGGCAGCCAAGCTTGTTGAGAAATGCCCCAACCTCTTGAGCTACCCAGGTCTGACTCCACTTCTTACCATTATTTACAAGACTAGACAACGAGTTGTGGAGCTGTTGGGAGATTCTCCCTCAATTCCACCCAGGTCAAAAAAAAACGTTCACAGGGGTGGCGGGCTCGCCACTCCAACCTCAAATCGATGCCATCACCCTCCACCCAGACAGCTCTCAAGTTTCCCTGGGAGACGGAGCCTGACCCCAGAGCAGTAGCTGAAACCATCATCTCCCAGGAATTCAGGCAATTGAACTCTTGTTTTTCATTACTAAAAACTGAATCTTCTTGCCTGGTTTCTATAGAGAAAACCCAGTGCCTGCAGTCCACTGTATTTTCTCCACCTGCTGCAAATAATCTCTCACCTTTCCTCTCCATGCCTCCTCATTTTTCCCGAGTGCCCGCCATTCCCAGGGCTAAGCTGCCAGTTGTTGGAGGACCTAGCACCAGTGCCAGCGGAAAGCCAATCCCTGGCTGGCACGCCGGACAAGCCACAAGCGTGGGTTACTTTCCCTGGGGGCACTAAGACTGCACACACAATCATGTCTGCTGTGGAGGCCACAGCAGCAGAGTTACAGCTGGACCTCCGGAGGACTGAGCCCGGACCTTTGTCGCCTGGATCGATGGAGTCCTGGATGGCGGTCGAGCTTGAGTTAAGGCAAGTGCCCTCTTCTGTTTCTCCTGCTTCTATATTGGAGAGGTCTTGTCTGGCTCATGGAGAGGAGAGCCAAGTGCAGCCATCTGCTGCACCTGAGCTCTAATCGCCGGGCTCTGCCATTGCCGGTGACCTTAACTCTGTTCTTCTGCTTGCTTTTTTCCTGAGCCTTCTTCCAGGGTCACCAGGGAAGATCCACCTGAGCCAGAAGTCTCTGTGGGTCCAGGTTTACCACCCAAAGCCATCGTGGGTTCAGAAGCTCTCACTGAGGTCATCACAGACGATCTGTCCCAGCCCAGGACCTCCGTAGGTGCTGCTTCCTCTCCGGCTGAGGTCACTGAGGGTGCAGTGTTGCCCTAGTCCATAGCCACGGAGGGTGCAGCGTTGCTCCTTCCCGGAGCCACTGAAGGTACAGTGTTGTCCCAGACTGGAGCTACTGAAGGTGCAGTGTTTCCCCAGTCTGGAGCCACTAAGGGTGCAGCATTACCCCAATCTGGAGCCGTAGATGGTGCAGAATTGCCCCAGTCCGGAGCCACCAAGGGTGCAGCGTTGCTCCTGGCCAGAGCCACCCATGGTGCAGTGTTGCTCCTGCCTGGAGCCACAAAGGGTGCAGCATTGATCGAGTCCAGAGCCACCGAGGGTGAAGCATTGCTCCTACCTGGAGCCAACCAGGGTGCAGCGTTGCTCTTGCCTGGAGCCACAGAGGGTGAAGCATTGTTCATGCTTGGAGCCACTGAGGGTGCAGCTTTGCTCCTGCCTGAAGCCACCAAGGGTGCTGCGTTGCTTCAGCCTGAAGCCACCCTGGGTGCAGCTCTGCTTCAGCCTGAAGCTACCGTTGGTTCAGCTCTGCTTCAGCCCAAAGCCACCATGGGTGCAACTCTGTTTCATCCCGAAGCCACTGCAGGTGCAGCTCTGCTTCAGCTCAAAGCCTCGGTGGGTGCAGCTCTACTTCAGCCTGAAGCCACCATTAGTGCAGCTCTGCTTCACCCCAAAGCCACCACGAGTGCAGTTCTGTTTCAGCCCAAAGCCAATGTGGGTACGCCTCTGCTTCAGCCCAGGGCCACCGTGGGTGCAACTCAGCCCCAGCCCGGGGCCACTGTGGGTGAAATTCAGCCCCAGTCTTGGGCCACCGTGGGTGCATCCCGTAAAGTTCCCCTAGGATGGCCGCCTGTTGCTGGGGGATGCCACCTCCTAGCTCCAGTGACTCATTGGTCTAGGGATGCTGGGAGAACCCCTGAACTGCCCCTGCAGCTTTGCTCATTCTGGGGCACAGGGAAGCCACCAGATGTGTCCCAGCACCAATGCTGCTGGTATTGGGACTTAGGTAGACCTCCTGAACCACCCCTGCTGCTCCATGGGTTCCAGGGCATGTACAAAAACACACACTACAGAACAGACAAGTAAACTACGATATCCCAGCAGGGCTAGACATACGAACAGAAAAAAAAAACAAAAACAAAAACAAACAAAAAAAAACCTACAGATTCCCAACTGAGCTGGACTTAAGCTTACAGAGAACCACGGAGACTGGTGGTCATCTGTCCTCGTCTCAGGACGAGGACAGATGAATAAATGACCCAGCAATTAGCAAAAGGATAAACAAGACTTATGTAGGAAGGGAGAGTGATTACAGATAAAGATCAGCTGTGAGTCACATGAGCAGGGGAAGTGCTTAGGGCTGACAGCTGACAGGCAGACTGCCCATGAACAGAGTGATAACCCAGAAGTCCACACTGACAGCTGCCAACCAGAGAGAGAGAGACCACACTGGCAGGCTAAGAAGCATAGGCTAAGGCTGCACGGTGGCGCAGTGGTTTAGCACTGTGGCAGCACAGTTTTACCCTCGGCCGGGGGATCGCGGGGATCATGAGATCGTGGGTTCGATCCCAGCCCCCGACCAACAGTGAGCTGTGTGGAGTTTGCATGTTCTCCCCGTGTTGCGCGGGTTTACTCCGGGATTTCTCCGGTTTCCTCCCACACACCAAAAACATGTAGGTTTAGGGCGCTTGCGCACGCAGCGACCAGCAGCCGGTGGCTTGTCACCAGACTGCAAACCAAGTCTACCTACGGGTACAAATAAGTAACAAAAAAAAAAAAAAAAAAAATAGGATCAAAAGGTACAGGCAAACATACAAATAAAGGGCGAGAACTAAAACAAGGGCAAATGATAAGCTGAAGGATAAATACAGATAATACCAAATATATAAATTACAAGACTGAGATGAAAATGAACAGTTGGACTTGTCATATCCGGCTCTAGGGAGCCGGGCAATCAGAGCCAGGGGCAAGCCAGTGAGTCGTGATATTTTATTCAGGGTAAAGGGGAAAGGATGAGGAGAGCACAGATACTCATGCAGACGTACACTCACAGGTTGCACAGCGCAGAGGTAAGCAGCTCGTACCGGACGTGGGGGTAGCAAGACGTACATACTCACAGCGGGATACAAACACAGGAATGCTGCAAGAGGAGTATAAGCTGACACCAGACGAAGGGGCTTCAGCTTAGCAATATGTTTATGTCGCAGCCCCGAGTCATCGAGGCTGCTCCTATTTATCCTCATTGGCAGCGCCCCAGCTGATGAAGACTAATTGGCCCCAGCCGTCCATAATGCTGCCAGCTGGGGGCCAGCTGAGACGCTGCTCAATGGGAAGCAGGGATGAGGGAAAACATGGGCTGAGTGCCGAGACGGCATCTCAACCCATGGTGACAGAGCCCCTCCCTCAAGGTCGGGCTCCTGAACGACCAGGAACATCCCAGCCCCCCCCCCCCCCCACCTAGGGTGGGAGGAAGGGAGGCGGACCGGAGGGGAAGAAGCCAAGGGAAGGACAACACCAATGGGGCAATGTAGGGTAGCGGGAAAGAAAAACCCAAATACAATACTGACAAAACAGAATAATTAACCCAGGTACAGATGGGGAGAAGAACTGGGTCAGCACGCCGGTTACATACTATCCAGAGAGTACCAACCATGCGTGACCCAGAGCAAGGAAAAAAGAACCACCAAAAAGGTACAGGGCAAAAAATGCTGAGTACGGTTAAATAAAGGGGAACCTATACACAGTGCTAATTTAAGTACATACACACAGTCACCAAGAAAAGTGAGGGTGACTGGAACAAATGACAATTATAGAGCATGGTGTTACGGAAAACAAGGCACATGACTCTATAATGAACCAGCAGGACAAAAAAGAAATACTGAGTGCAGGCAAAGAAAACCCCCCACACACGAATATATAAATACCCAGTCACCTAAAGAAATGAAAGTGACTGGAATAAATGGATAACTGCAGAGCATGGTGTTACGGAAAACAAAACATAACTCTACAATACAAAAAACGAGGCTAAAAACATGGCACAAAAAGTAAAATGCTGAGCATGAGCGATGGAAAACAGCACTATAAAAACGAATCCACCAACGGGACAAAACATTACACCCGAGTGACCTTAATAACAAAAGAATAAGTGACACCCGAGGTGAATGGCAGGCAGAGTCCAAAAATGGCCGAGATGGCTCCGGAGATCTCCCCGCCCATTGTCCAGCTGGCGAATCAGGGAAAGAGAAGTGTTCGGACGGCGAACTCTGGACCCAGATCCCAGGAATCCAGTCCACCGGCAGCCGAACCAGGCTGCCCAGAGGGAAACACAGACCAGTGGGGGGAACCAGATCACCGAACCGAAAGTTCTGTGGGTCGGGTCGTCGACCCGCATCACTCAACCACCAGGACCGTTGAGACGGGCGAAGGATCAGAGCGGATCCCGGTGGAAGAGGCTCAGGGGAGAGCCGATGACGAGGGCGGCGGGCGTCAGGCCGCAGGAAAACGGCCACCTCCTCACCGGACCTAGACAATACTGGGGCAGCACCCACGTCGGACCCCGATCGGGCCTCAGGCGAACCCACGTTGGACCCCGACTGGGTCTCGGGCGAACCCACGTTGAATACTGCACCAGAACCGACCTCCAACGTTGAACCCGGACCCTCCAGCACCACGAGGAACAGCAACTCCTTGCCGGTGACCCTGGAAGAAGGCTCAGAAGAGAAAACAGAACCGGGATCAGGATCACCGGCAGCGCCAGAACCCGGCGAGACGAGCTCAGACGCAGCGGACGGCTGCACCCGGCTCGTCTCCCCTGGAGATAGGCTGAAGTGCTCGGGGATAAAAAGAGAGAAAAGAAAGGAGAGCACTCGCCTGATCTCGGGTTCTGACGCCGTCCAGGACTGTGAAGATCCAGGATCTGTCGTCAGGAGGTCGTTGTCAGGCTCCCATCTAGCCGCGTCGGGCCCCGCAGCCAGCACGATGGTCAGCGCAGCTTGAGATTCCTCCAGCTCAGGTAACCCCGCCGACGATCCACTCGGCGTGAAGCCAGAAGAATCTCGTCCCGCCGGACCGAACCGCTCCTCCGTGGAGACCCGGGGACGCTCAGTCGTCGGCGTAGACTCCACGCAGCAGTCAATCCCCCTCCTCCGTCCGCAATGTAGCTGCGGAACCACAGGCCCTCTCCATATCCCACCACGTTGACCCGGAGCCGGGGACCGCTCAGCGGAGAGAGACACAGAGGATGCGGGATTAGGCATACAGGTTACAGCAGGTGGGGAGAGTTCAGGGAGCTGCGAACCCTGAACTTCTCCTCCAGGGATGTGACAGAGCAAATCATTAAGCAGGTGTGAAAAAACAATGACTTGCCTGCCCCCTGGAGGTTGAGTATCGCCTGCTGTAGTGGAATCTGCTTCTTCCTCTCCCCGCCCGGCGATAACGGAGGACCCCCCGGGAATTCGTCTGAGGGTCGCTCGCGTTGTCTCCAGCAGAGAGCTCACCAGGCCGGGATTCCAGGCACACACAGCGGTCAGGAAGCGCGTCGAGGAGGAGGGGGAAACAGCCGGGGTGAGCCAGCCCGAATGTCCAGGAATGACAGCGGGGGAACGAGGCTCAGGGGACGAGGCTGTAAAATCTCCACACTGACGAGGCGAAGGGATGACAGCTGCGTGGGAGGAACGGTCCTGACGATGACCCAGAACTGGATCCGGACGAGGTTCGTGCAGAGGTGACTCGGCGATGTGATGACGACTACTCCCAGGGGACGAAGCGAGGGGGAAACCCAGGATTCGCCGCTCCAGATCGGAGATCGAGACGAGGAAGGCGTCGAGCACGGGAAAGCTTCGTAGCCCTGAAGTCCTCACCATCAATCTCACTGCCGCCGCCACATGCCTGAAGGTGGTGACAGGAAACACAGTAGAGCTCGTGACAGCCACTCGACCCCGGACATAACTGCTGTCAGCTGCGGCTCCTTGAAGGGAATCCCGAGTGACGTGGCGCAGGTCGGGGGAAGTCCTCTGGTTGGCGCAAACTCCCGGACTGGAATGGCGGCAGGAACGGGACTCCGAAGCGGGGAAAGACGTCGCCCACTTCGACTCCCTGCCGGGATTTCCATCCACCCCGTGGAGCTTCTCTCGCTGTGTACCTGCAGCGTCTATCCTGGCACTGTCCTCCAGATGGTACAGAGAGTGAGGGTGACAGTCCAGGAGTTCCTCAGCACGGCCCGGATGCCAGCGTCTCGCGTTGGAGGCGTCGTGCAGGGTGAAGAACGTCCCGTCGACAGCCTCCGAGATGGACCTCAGCTCGTCGCCCTGGCGCCGGAAGTGACTCCTGGGAAACGGCATGCTAGCAGCGCTGACACCCGGACAGAAAGGTACATTTCCACGGCGACTCACGGCCGCCGGCAACTCTTCTGGCTGCGACATACTGTCATATCCGGCTCTAGGGAGCCGGGCAATCAGAGCCAGGGGCAAGCCAGTGAGTCGTGATATTTTATTCAGGGTAAAGGGGAAAGGATGAGGAGAGCACAGATACTCATGCAGACGTACACTCACAGGTTGCACAGCGCAGAGGTAAGCAGCTCGTACCGGACGTGGGGGTAGCAAGACGTACATACTCACAGCGGGATACAAACACAGGAATGCTGCAAGAGGAGTATAAGCTGACACCAGACGAAGGGGCTTCAGCTTAGCAATATGTTTATGTCGCAGCCCCGAGTCATCGAGGCTGCTCCTATTTATCCTCATTGGCAGCGCCCCAGCTGATGAAGACTAATTGGCCCCAGCCGTCCATAATGCTGCCAGCTGGGGGCCAGCTGAGACGCTGCTCAATGGGAAGCAGGGATGAGGGAAAACATGGGCTGAGTGCCGAGACGGCATCTCAACCCATGGTGACAGGACTATGGGATAATACAAAATAAAGGAAAACCGACCAGAGATAGAATAGCAGGAACTCAGAATGCAAAACTGCACCAGAATACCAAATAACCAGAAATGCAAAATACAACAAATCAACAAATGTGGAAACAGACAAGGAGTTGAGCATGGTGGTTCGCTCCTGCTCAGCTCATGACACTTGTCTCAACTCACTCAACTCTGCCGGCACTCTCTTTTTCACCTCTCTGGTGTATTTTTGACGCAGTCAACCTGGCCCTCCACTCCATCCTGCAGCACCTGGACTCCCCGGGAACCTACGCCGGGATTCTGTTTGTGGACTTCAGCTCTGCATTCAACACCATCCGCCCCGCTCTGCTCCAGGACAAGCTGTCCCTGCTCGATGTGCCTGACTCCCTCTGCAGGTGGATCACCGACTTCCTGACGGACCGGAGGCAGCATGTGCGGCTGGGGAAGTCTGTCTCGGACTCTGTTAGCATCAGCATCGGATCACCCCAGGGCTGTGTACTTTGCCCCCTACTCTTCCCCCTTTATACCAACTCCTGCACCTCCTCCCACCAGTCTGTTAAGCTGATTAAGTTTGCGGACGACACCACCCTCATCGGGCTCATCTCCAATGGCGACGAGTCCGTCTACAGGAAAGAGGTGGCCCAGCTGGTGTCCTGGTGCAGCCACAACAACCTGCAGCTGAACGCTCTGAAGACAGCGGAGATGATTGTGGACTTCAGGAAAGTCACAACCCCCCTGCCCCCCCTCACCATCACAGGCTCTCCCATCACCATTGCAGATTCCTTCCGCTTCTTGGGCACCACCATCACCCGGGACCTCAAATGGGAGCCAACCATCAGCTCCCTCATCAAAAAGGCCCAGCAGAAGATGTTCTTTTTGCGGCAGCTTAGGAAGCTCAAGCTACCCATCAAGATGTTAGTGCAGTTCTACACGGCCATCATCGAGTCCATCCTCACCTCCTCCATAACCGTGTGGTACGCAGGAGCCACTGCCAGGGACAGACTAAGGCTGCAGCGCATCGTGCGCACTGCTGAGAAAGTGATCGGCTGCAAGCTCCCATCTCTCCAGGACCTGTACATCTCCAGGACCCGGAGGCGTGCTGGCCGGATCATAGTTGATCCTTCACACCCTGGTCACGTACTGTTTGCCCCCCTCCCCTCAGGTAGCACGGTAGGGCAGCACGGTGGTGCAGGGGTTAGCACTGTTGCCTTACAGCTAGAAGGTTCCTGGTTCAAATCCCCAGGTTGGCAGGGGTTGGAACCTTTCTGTGTGGAGTTTGTATGTTCTCCCTGTGCTGCATGGGTTTGCTCCGGGGGCTCCGGTTTCCTCCCACAATCCAAAGACATGCATGTTAGGTTGATTGGCTGTTCTAAATTGTCCCTAGATATCTGTTTCCTATAGGCCCTTAGAATAGAGGGTTAGTACTAGTGAAAGTGCTTTGAGTGGTCTTTGTGTCTAGAAAAGCACTATATAAGTGCAGGTTAGTTAGGTAGAAGACTTTGGTCCATTCAGACTAAAACCTCCCGGCACATGAATAGCTTTTTCCCCTCTGCCATCAGACTGCTGAACATTAAGTGACTTATTGACTCTCGTGCACTATGTACAGCAGCTCAACCAGACTCATGACATTCATCACTGTTTTTCTGTTGCATTATCAACTGCACTGTGGTACCCCATATTATCTGCTACTTGCTAATTTATTTAAAACTGCCTTGACTAGTATTACTCATTATTACTATTATTATTATTATTATTATTATTATTATTATTATTATTACTTTTTTTTCTACACTTATTGCATGTTTTTAGTCCTTTAGTCCTTTAGTTTTCTTTTTTTATCTCTTTATCTCATCATGTTTTTAATGTTGCAGCATGGCACCGAGACAAATTCCTAGTTTGTGTACTACATGAACAATGGCAATAAATCTGATTCTGATTCTGATTCTGATTTCCATTGTTATGGATGGTTGAGCCCAGGTATTTAATTTCATCTACCTTCACTTTTTGTCAGGTCAGGCATTTGCTTGCTTGCTACCGGATAACCATGAAAACCAGTACTACCTGTCTCATGGGTCGGACCGTCTGTGATTCAACCAGCATCCCCGCCCTTCCGAGGGCGTGGAGGGTGAAACAGGGTATCCTGGCAGAACTAAAAACAATATCTGCCACAGGTCTGTGGTGGACCACTCCCAGTTACAGGGGGTGAGACTGGACATCCTGGCAGAAAAACACATCTGTCGCAAAGTCTGTGGTGGACTGTGCCAGTCGGTGCATCGTGACATACACTACACAAAGAGCAGAGATAAACAAACCTATCATCTGGTCAGTCACCGCAACAAATACTGGAGTCAGTTTGTCTTGGCTTGTCCTTGCCACTGATAATACCTTTATCTTCCAAGAATGTGCTGCTAGTCCAGCAAAAGCTAGCGGTACTCAAATACTTTGCAAGCAGTTTCATGAAATGGTCAGTCAGAAAGCAACTCATACCGGCTCGGACGTCACCCGGGCTAACAAGGTCCACGCTGATCTGTTCACACTCCAACAGGCAGTGAAAAGTAAGCTAGGAGCTGGAAGACAAAAGAAGAGGAAAACAGCAGCCTTGTGTGTAGCATAATGGAATGTACACACTCTGTTGGACAGAACAACATCACAGCGCCCAGAAAGACAGACCACGCTTGTGGCCCTGGAAATGAACAGGTACAATGTAGACATAGCTGCATTTAGTGAAACAAGATTGCCTGGATAAGACAGCTTGGAAGACGATGGGTACATCTTCTTTTGGAATGGAAAATCAACTCAAGAAAGGACAGAAGCAGGAGTGGGCTTTGCAGTTAGAAAGGAGATAGCAGCAATGCTTGATGAGGAACCGGTGCCAATCAACGACAGAACAATGACTATGAGACTCCCACTACAGTGGAAGATGTATGCCACACTCATCAAAGTATATGCCCCAACAATGACCAACACAGAGGAGGTGAAGGAAGAGTTCTTCAGTGATTTATGTGAGACTATCAGGCGTGTACCGACTGATGACAGGTTGATACTCGTTGGAGATTTTAATGGCAGAATTGGTTCGGACACTGAGAAATGGAAAGGAGTGCTGGGCAGTCATGGAGTAGGCAAGTGCAATGCTAATGGAGAACTTCTACTTGCACTGTTCAGAGTACAACCTTGTGATAACCAACACTCTATTTCAGCACAAGGACACACACAAGAAGATATGGATGCGCCCAAGATCCAAGCACTGGCACTTGCTAGACTACATCATAGTGTAGCATCGTCTCACTTTGGCTCATCAATAAAATTATTCTTCAGCTTAAAGACATTGTTTCACCCAGAAAAAGACAGTCAAGAACTGCTCTTTTACCCCAGGACCACAGCTGAACTAACATTCCTTTGTTAACCACTTGCACTCCGTTGTTCCGCGGGCGGGCAAGTCTCTGCGTCCTAGGATGCACGAGGGCACACAAGAGCGCACTAGTGCGCGCTCGGACGCATGACGCATGATATACTGATGATGGTGCAGATGGAGATGGTGCTGGCCTCCAAGCGCCACTGGGAAAAAAATCAGCAAACACAGCCGCGAACAGATTAGTTCATCTGATTGACCTCTCATTCGACTAATAAGAGCCTTGAATTGGGTTTCTGAAACCTTGAAGAACCAATGAATGAAAACCTAGGAAGGAGGACCCGCCTCCCAACGCTTTGAATGCAGTGAGCCAATTGAAGCAGAGAAGTTTGTGAGCTGTTTTTTTTTAAGGCTGGGTGAAGACTGGCTGCTGCAGTGGATCAAAAAAGGACACAGGAAGAGCTCCACAGACCCAGCAGCATGGAGACCATCCACAAATGCAACCTGTGTGACAGGGAGTGCCATTCGTGGATCGGCATGTTCGGCCACAGGCGGTGCTTATTTTGTATTGGTTCCAGCAGAGTAGACGTTATGATTTCTTCCATGGTCATTATAGACCGACGGAGGCTGACGACAAAGGCTGAGTGACACACACGCCTTCGCCAGTCTTTTTTTAATTACTACTGTTATTTGTTTTGAAAAATCGTTCGCCAAAACCGCAATCATGGAAGCACAAAACCGCAATAATGGAATTATGTTTTGATCGAGTCGCGAGACCAGAACCAGAGCGGACCAGCGTCGCGTTCGTCTGACAATGAGGAAGACAAGTTCGCCAAGACTCAGCTGTGAAGAGGTAAGGTGTTATAAGCTAAATTATTCTCTATCCCTGAAAATTGTAATCCAAAATGACTTTTGACCGATCAGTAAATTACAGCTGTGCGGTTCACGAAGTCTGAAGTTCGTGCGCCGCGGTACAAGGGGTTGCTCGCAGTGTACAGGCTGTGAACGCCCCCCCCACCCCCGCTATTCTTCTGCAGCGAGTGGGGGGGGGGAGCCGCGGTGACTGCACTGCTGTCCTACATCACCACATAAGGCTAATCCGTTGTGTAGCGATGGCTAAAGTCCATCCTCTGTAGCGAGCGGGGGGGGGGACAACCCCCCCCACACACACACACAGTAGCGAGGGGGGGGGCGCTGTGACAGCGTTGCTGTGGAAACATGCAACGAGTGTAATCTGTCATGTAGCGAGGGCCGAACTCTGTCCTTGATAGCAGGGGGGGGGACGACCCCCCCCCACACACACACAGACACAGCCCTGAGTGTGACCTTTCCTTTGAGCCTAAAATGAAGCTTCTACATTGAATCATTCAAAAGTTACAGACGTTTTTCCAAACTGTGCCATTTGGCACAATTTGGCACAGTTCCAAAACGCCTGGGAACAGCCTGAGAACAAAACTGTGTAAAATATTCATTTTTTGTGGTATTGTTACCAAATTTGGATCTCAGCTGGATAACACTTGGTTCTACATTTCTGTTGCATTTTCCAGCCGGATCGGACAGCTGTGTGTTATTTACAAGCATTTGTATCCAAAAAAACACTGTGTCCAAATTTTTTTTCTTCAAGTTCAGTATGTTTAGATGACTGTAACTCAGTGGCCGGAGCACGTAGAGAGATTATGTTTTTTTTTTTTTGCCAAAAAATTCAAAGTGTTTTCTTTTAAATGAGACCAACCCCATGAAGATGCTGCAAAGGGTTGAAGAACAGCTTTTGATTTACTTTGGGCACATTATTTTTTGGCATTTTTAGGAAAATTGCCCGGAGTGCAAGTGTCCAGTCTCTAGAATCCTTAACCTTTTATTGGCCCATAAAAATTGGAGACCAAGAACAGACTCTTATGGAATGCCATATGGCCTACAAAATATCCACAACTCAACATTGCCTTCTACTGGCAACTCTGGGACATGCTGGAGTTAACCAGTGAAGCTTTTCACCACATTATTGTAAACTCACTTCTCAACATTTCTCTTTTTTTCAGGACACCATGAAAAGCAAATGGACTCTGTTTTGATGTGGGAAAGTCAGTAATGAGCTTAAAATATATTAATCCTTCATTTTAAATATGTGCATGCTAAAATGTTTGAATGACTGTTTATTCTTGCAGGTTAATTTAGAAGCATAAGTTGCATGAACACTGAAATAGGTTAGAGTTTATACATAAGTGTATAGAGGAATATTCCAGTATTAAAATGTGTGTATTAGATTTGTAAAACATATCTCAAATCATGTGACTGCCAGCAGCCAATCCCTGCTGACAACAGCTCTTCCAGAGTGTGTGGTTGTTCCAACAAAAGACTGTTTATTGGACTAAAGTTCTTAAAGCCCGCCCACGAAGGGAGGCTTATTGGTCTGAGTTCCTGTCAACCCGGAAGCCTGCGAAAACTCGACTGAAGTTATAAAAGGAGGGAGACCCCTCGTATCTCCCTCTTTTGGCCCTGCTCTTTCACTTTTTCTCCTCGTCTACTTCACTTCGTCTACACAGCAGAGCCTTTTCGGGAGAACAAAAGACTGCAGAACAAAGACGTCTTCTCCCATGTGTTTCTTTTCTACGATCACAGATCCTGACGTATCATGTTTTTTTGTAACTTCTTTGTATCTTAATGTTTCTTTAAACATCTAGGAATTAATTATTTTTCTTCAGCTCAATTCTAATTAAGAGTTTAAAACTGTAATCCCAGACGCCTCTATTCCTATAATTTTTCACCTGTTAAACATTCTGTAAAACCACCGTTTTAATTTTAATTTAAGTTTTAATCTTGACTTTATTTTTATAATTTTTTTTGACCATTCCCACACCAGAAGTTCTTTTCATCTAAAGTCTGAAAATCTTTTAATTTGCCATCAGATGAGATATTGCAATTATTTTTAAATACCTTTATAAGAGGCCACGGATTCCTGGGAAGCTGCTTGCCATCACAGCTGCCTGAAGAATTCACTACGAAGGACGCACAGCCTCGTTACCAAACACTGAAGAAATATCATCACCATTTTTGTTTCAACCTAAGCTCCAACTGTGAGTCATACAGTCAAAATCTAGCCTCGCTGACCGCTTGACTATGAAGGTCGAACTGTGGACCCTGAAATATCTGTGGGCAGATATTGCCCCTTAACCTCCACGAAATCTTGAGTTGAGGACGCCGCCGAGAGGAAACCGACCATCATGCCAGGAGTCACATGAGCCATATTCTTATTCATCTGCTGAATAAACGTCTGAGGTTTAAGAATGATTTGGTATCTCATCAGATGCAAATTTAAAGAGCAATTAACATAACTTTTCTTTTCATTAAAATTCCATTTTTATTTTCTTAAGAGTAATCCAGAATTTTCCATATAGTTTAATTTTATCCATAAATTTGCGTTATGTCTTCCACAATCTGCTAACTTCAAACTGATCTAAATTCAGCTCATATTTTACCCTGGTTCTGCAAATGTTCACATTGTTACTCTATCATTTACAAGTATAATTTAATGATTTATGCAAATCATTGCAATGTTTTTAATCATCATTTCATTTAATAAATATGTAAAAATGAGAGAAGTTGTTGGGAATTTATTTCATTCTGAGTTTGGTTCAAAGCCCCCAGTATCGAATTCACTAAAATTTTGAGACTGATTTTTAATTAATTTATTGAGTGTTGAAACAGGTATAAAGTAAAGTTAAAGATTAAAATTGCTCCTTAGAGAGGAGCTGGTGCCCCACAAGTGTTTATTAACTTTTTCTGTGTGTGTGGACCCAGAGGTCATCTCAGGTCCTGATACAGTAATATAAATTAAATAATTTTTATACCTGATCATAATTATTAATCACAATATTGTTACAATAGTAAGGCAGAGAGATATAAGGGATGTATTGGACACCAGAGCAGTAGGATTTGCAGACAAAAACAGCACTGCAGGACGGGTGCAAAGCCACCATGGAAGCTAGACACTAGAGCACTGAAAGGCCAAAAGAAGCAGGAAGAACTTCCACAGAAAACTGATGAAAACTTGAAAGACTGGGACAGCAAAAACTCAGAGAATGACAGAAGAGAAATGGGCAACACTGAAGGATACGGTGTATCAGACTGCGAGTGATGTATTAGGACACCATGAGAGGAAACATCAAGATTGGTTTGATGAGCATGATGAACCCCTGAAGAAACTACTAGAAGCAAGGAATACAGCTAGGCAGGAAAACCTACAGTATAACACAAGGTCGAAGAAGAAGAAATACTCAAAGGCTCAGAGTGAGCTACAAAAGTACACCAGGGAGATGAAGTCCAACTGGTGGGATGAAAAAGTGGAGGAACTTCAAACTGCAGCAGACAGGAAGGACATGAAAACATTCTTCACAGGTTTGAGAGAATCTATGGCCCTAAACCAAGAGGATTGATCCAACTAAAGGCTATGGATGGTAAAACAGTTTTGCAGGAGAAAGACAAGATCCTGGACAGATTTGCAGACCACTTTGACCAACTACTAAACAACCCTGGAGATCTCACTGAAGAGGCTAAAGAAGCTCTAATGGAGCAACCAGCTGTATCAAGTCTGGATGAACCACCAAATCATGATTAACTAATGGCAGCTATCAGGACAACACAGGATGGTAAAGCTCCAGGAAGGGATGAAATTCAAGCAGAAGTGTGGAAATTTGGTGGTGTTCAGCTGACCAACTGCCTGCACAAGCTCATCCAAGAGATATGTGATGCCCAGAAAGTACCTCAAGACTGGAAGGATGCAAGTATTGTACCTTTGTTCAAGAAAGGTGACAGGAAAGATTGTGGAAATTACCGAGGTATATCACTGCTAGCCACTGTTGGTAAGAGTCTCTTACGTGTGCTACTGAACAGACTCAATGAACACATCTCGCAGACTGTACTACCGAAAACCCAGTGCGGCTTTAGAAGTGGAAGAAACACAATAGACATGATTTTCTGCTTGAAACAGGTTCAAGAAAAGTATATCAAACAGAACATGTCGCTTTATGTAGTCTCCATAGACTTCAGTAAAGCCTTCAATACTGTTTCATGACAAGGACTTTGGCAGGTACTCAAGAAATATGGCTGTACAGAGAAGTTTGTCAGCCTGATCGAGGCACTCCATACAGGTATGCAAGCAAACGTGGCAATGAGTGGTTCAGTATCTACAGACTTTTCAGTAAGCAACAAGGTGAAACAAGGGTGTGTGCTGGCACCTACACTCTTCTCGCTATATCTGGCAGCCATGCTTGAGGTGGCCTTCAAAGACACTTCAGAAGGAGTATACATTCAAACAAGGAAAGAAGCAGACTTGTTCAATATGGCACAATTTAAAGCCAAGAGTAAGACATCGATAAAGGTAGTAAGAGAAATGCTCTTTGCCGACGGCAGTGCTGTAGTTGCACACATTGTGGAAGATATGCAATCTTTAGTGGAGAAATTTGCAAGAGCAGCTAGCCAATTCAGCCTCAAAATCAACATCAAGAAGACAGAGTGCATTTATCAACCACCAAAGTTCCAGTTATCAACATCACTACCAGAAGAGATCAGCATTGGTACAGAGCCACTAGTCAAGTGCAAGACTTTCAAGTATCTAGGGAGTACTGTTTCAGAGAACGCTAGGCTGGAGGATGAACTATCTCTCAGAATGGGAAGAGCAAATGCTGTGTTTGGAAACTTGAGGGAGAGACTGTGGAACAATCGACATGTGTCTATCTGTGTGAAATACAAAGTGTACAGAGCGACAGTACTTGCTACTCTATTGTACGGTGCTGAAACGTGTACTGTCTACAGAGTGCAGGTAAAGAAACTCCACGTGTACATGATGAGACACCTTCGAGCCATAATGAACATCTCATGGAAAGACAAGATAACCAACATAGAAGGGTTGAAACGAGCTGGTCTACCATCAGGACATGCTAATACAGATGAACCTGAGATGGCTTGAACATGTTGAGAGGATGGACCACCAGTGTCTTCCTCAGCAGTTACTCTACTCACAGTTATGCGAGGGCAAACACAATCAGGGTAGACCAAGGCTCAGATTTAAAGACACTGTAAAAAGAAACTTGAAGAAGCTGGGTATAGACAGGAGTTCCTGGCAGCGGAAGGCTAAGGACAGAGCTGCGTGGAGGAATCTGATCAGACCTAAATTAAACACTTAGTGTCGCCCACGACAGACTGTTATGATGATGACCTTCACTACCACTACTCCTTGCTTCTTGACCGTTACACCTGCCTCCCTCTCATTCACACTCATGTATTCTGTCTTGTTTCTACTAACTTTCATTCTTCTCTCCAGAGCATTCCTCCACCTCTCCAGGCTCTCTTCCACTTCCTTCCTACTCTCACTATGGATCAAAATGTCGTTTGTGAACATCATGGTTAATGAAGAGTCCTGCCTGACCTCATTTTTCAGCCTTTCCATAACCATGACAAAAAAGAAAGGGCTCAGAGCCAAACCCTGATGTAATCCCACCCATAGTTTGGATCCATCTGTCACTCCTACAGCAGACCTCACCACCACATTGCTGTCCTCATACATGTCCTGCAACACCCTCACATACTTCTCTGCCACTCCTGACTTCCTCATACAGTACCACACTTCTTCTCTTGACACCCTGTCATATGCTTTCTCTAGATCCACAAAGACACAGTGCAACTCCTTTTGATCTTCACTATACTTCTCCATCAACACTCTTAGAGCAAATATTGAATCTGTAGTACACGTACAAATGTAGTACATCTCAATACCTCCACAGGTATGTCATTTGGACAAACTGTGTTTCCACTCCTCCACTCCAGATGGGATCCTAGGAAGTGCTCTCAAAGGCTGTCCCCACCAACTTAGTGAGGAGTTCACTGACATCTTTAGTCTGTCCCTGTTGCATGCTTCAATCCCAGGCTGCTTCAAAATTACCACCATCATCCCTGTGCCCAAACAGACCAACATCAGCTTCCTGAATGACTACAGAACCATCACTCTGATAATTTGTAATTGCGTTGATAGGTTTGTTCTGAGCCACATTAAATCCCCCCCCCCCGTCGCATATTGGGCTAATTGATCGACTGTGGACACCCTAACCATGGCCCTTCACAAAACAATGACCCACCTGGAGGAGAAGGGAACATATGTGTGGCTGTTGTTCCTGAACTACAGCTCCGCTTTTAATTCAGTCCTTCCCAGCAGGCTGGTCATAACAGTAACATTTACCACAGTCTCCAGTTAACAGTTGACATGCCATGGCTTTCTAAATAAAGGCACACTCTTCAAAATAAAACAAAAATGACAATCATTTAATTAGATTTCAACAAGCATTTGTAAAATTAATAAATATAAAAAACAAACTACCATATCAGTATTACAGACTGTTAGATGTTGTTTACATCCATAATCACTTGTTTCACATGAATATAGTTCAAGTAGACCATAAATAAAATGACTGAATTATGGAGTTTCTTAAAAATATAATTATGAAAATCAAATCACCCACCTCTATAATGATAAACTGAGGGCAAAAATATTGCTTGAGATTTTTAAAGTGGACATTCCATTAGCAACAAGAATAATATAAATTCAAAATTTGTTTCAGTAGCCGAGTAAACAACTGAAAAAACAAAACAAACAAACAAAAAACTGCATAGAGTATAGCATGTTTTCAAAACAGTGATTCTGAATATCCACTGCTTCACCATAGCACCTGTGCTGCTAGTCCGCACAATAATATTGTCACAACTCAGTAACTGTCAGTGAACATTCTGCCTTTCAGTTCTTTAATGCTTTTAAAAGGGGGCAGAATGATGTGCAGACAGGTCATGGTTAAGCTTTTAATGTGAAATCCTGGGAGCAAATAAGACTCAAAAACGCCTGTTACATAAGGTTTTATTCGGGTTTCTTCAAAAGAGCCACAGACAGCTTGCGGGATGTGCAGGTCGTGGTTTGAGCAGTGATGATTTGAAGCCCCTTAAGACTCAAAAGAACAGATAATAAACAAGCAGACCTAGTTAAAGAAGTCAATTTATGTATCATTAATGAGAATAAAGAATAAAAAAAAAATATATTTTTTTTTTTACAGTAGGTACTGGAGTCATGACAAAAGTGTTGGACTTGTAAGCATGATGATTTAATTCTGAAATTATGAAAAAAGAGCACTGGCAGAATATTTTCCTGTCAATTTGTGTATTTTGGCCTAATCTGATAAGCAATTTTTTAAAAAGCTGTAGCCTATGTACAAATCAGCTCTGTGAAATTCTTGGCACGAGCAACAATTCATCTGTTCACGCCTGCAGAATATATTCTCTGCAGCATCCACAGTTTGCAGCCTCTTCTTGTTTTTAGTGAGCTGTAACAAGTTACAAACAACACAATATTGAAGTTTGATTCCACAGGAATCAATTTTCTTAACCACTTAATTCTTTCAGATTGTGAGGGGCCTCGGGCCTATGTCACTCACCATCTTTGGGTTAGAGGCAGGGTACACCCTGGACAGTAATAATTATAATGGGTTAGATTTATATGATGGTCTACATGTCAAGTGACATCTCAAAGCACTTACAGTGAGTCCATTATTCAGTCACTCCAGACAGACGTTGATAGTGGTAAACTACTCCTGTAGCCACAGCTGCCCTGGGGCAGACTGATGGAAGTGTGGCTGCCAATCAGCGCCAATGGCCTCTCCGACAACAACCAAACATTTATACACATTCATACCCAGTGTCATGGACACTGGAGGCAAGGTGGGTAAATTGTTTTGCCCAGGGACACAACAGCAGGATGGCTGGGGAGAGTGGGATTTTAACCAATAACCCTCTGGTTATCGAACAATCCACTCTACCTCCTGAGCCACTGCTGCCCCAGTAGTGTTGCACCACACCAAGTTTAGAGCCTCCTAAGACCAAGACCACTCTGTGTGTAGGTCATGTTGTTGGTCTCGAATTGGTCTTTGTCTTGGGAAACTCTGGTCTTGACAAAGTCTTGGCTTTGTCTTGACTACAACACTACTGGAGCGACTGGCAGTCCATCACAGGGTGAACACAGACAGACAGACAACCGTTCTCGCTCTCGTTCATTTCTATGGACAATTTTCCCCACTTGATGCCATCTAACCAGACATGCATGTCTTTGGAATATGGGAGGAATCCGAAGTACCTGGTCAAAACCCACATGGGAGAACATGCAAACTCCGCAGAGAGAGGATCCTTGCTGGCCAGCTCTTGGTTTCAAACCCAGGACCTTTTTACTGTGAAGCAACAGTGCTCACCATTGTTTCATGGAGCTTCCCATGCAGAAGTTCATTTGGTTAAAAAAGGATAAAAAGAATGTCACACCAGAAGCAATGCATTATTAGCAACAATAAATTTATCAGTATTGGAGTCCCATAAAATGATTGATGTACTGGAAACCAGTAGTCAAAGAGCTCTTTCCTGTTGGAAAGAATTGCATTGGCTTGGTGAGAGCAATGAGGCTGTAATTGATTGGTCATTGCATCTAGCCATGAGTGATCTACTAAAGCACTCCAGATTCCAGGCAACGTGGTGGATTGTAAGGAAACTTTCTCTGGTATCTTTAACTCAAACCAATGAATCTGCTTGTTTTTATCTTTAATGTTGCTATTTGACATCAACAGCTACAAGTTTAAACATTTTTTTTATTTGACTTTTTCTTTCACATTAATTACCAAAGCAGTTGTGATGATAATTCCATAATTTCAAATGATAGCTATATTGACAGTTTAAGAATAAGGTTTAAAGGGGTCATTTACTGAAAAATAGTGCTTCAGTAGGTTTTAACCTTCTGAAATGTATCTCTCCGAGGAGCCGTTTTAACTCTTCTGGGTTTGCTCTAAAGCATAATAAATGTGATATGCCAAGCCTCAATACCCGCCCTCTGCTCTATTATGGGCACGATGAGCTGTCTGTCTGCAAAGGTGAGTGGGGATCATATGGTATAAGGAACCACAGGTTTGGATGGCATTGGCGTGATGACGCAGCCATTTGGTGATGTCATCACGCCGAGCCCTTATAATGTGAGGGTTGGCGATCTTAAAGCCTCTTTCCCTGTTGGCTCAGCCAACAACAGTAAACCCGTACTGTACATTTATGATTCATGATATAAAGTTTGTGTTCAAAGCCAACACCACTCTCTGTGAGTCTCTCCAGTTTAACAGACATAATATTTGGTGACAAAAGTTCAGAATCAGAATCAGCTTTATTGGCCAAGTATGCACAACACATACAAGGAATTTGACTTTGGCTAAAAACTTGCTCTCGTTGTTCAGGTGGAGGATTTAAATAAGGATTCAATGACAACAAAGTATGTACAGTAAATTACAGTCTGTCCACGTTTCTATAAAAGGATGCAAATATATACAGGAATATATGCATTTATTTACTCAGACTAACCACATTTTGCCGAAATATATGAAAAAATATACAGTCACACAGTATTTCAATGTGAACTCAGATTCAGTGATATAATGTGAATGAAGTAAAAAGCAGTGTGAGAGTTATGTGCAATGTAATAATGGATGAAAAGTCATGAGTACAGCAACAGGTAGGATTAGGTGAATGTTAGGAGTTCATCAGAGTGATGGCTTGAGGAAAGAAACTGTTCCTGTGATGGGTGGTTTGGACCTTCAGTGATCTGTAACGACGACCAGAAGATAGAAGTTCAAACAGTTTGTGGCCGGGGTGTGATGGGTCAGCACAGATGTTTCACAAGTTAAACCATGTGTTACACCCGGAGGGCGAAGAAGAGAGGCCAAGTGGCAGACTTTTCAGCGGTTTATTGACTTCACTTTTACAAACACCAGGAACGGCACTCTGACACGGGACATCACCCGATAACGGCCACATCACTCTTCACCATTTTTCCTTCACACTCTAGAACATTCTCCACTCTTCTTCTCTCTCACTCTAACACTTAACAGCATCTCATCACTACTGAGCACCACCTGTGGTGCAAAAGCGCTACTGCTTCTACTGACAAACAGTTTAAATTAAAACAGTTCAGTTTACAGTCCTTTAGTTACATTTCCTATAAATGCTCTTATTTACCATCAACATCTAAATTACAGTCTTTTAGATCCATTTATTAGAAATGCTTATATTAGCCATCAGCATCTAATCAAAACTGTTTTCTGGGGTTTTCTAGAGGTTGTCAAAAATTGACTTTTTCCTACACATGGAAGCGTGCTTGGGGTCACCACGACCGTTTCTGAACAACCCAGGTGAGCCGTCTGTCTCATGGCACCGCTGGTTTGACACACTTAAAGACAATGTCAAAACTGCTGGCCTGAGTGGCACTGACAATGAGAAGCTAAATAGCATACTGGTTCTAGTCTAGGCAAGGAAGGATGGCGTGCGCTAAGTACTTTGGGTCAAGCAGACTCATTCGGCGAATGTGTGATTCTGATAGAGAGACATGACTACGGCTGGACAAACATCACGACCAGAAGGGTCGCTTTCTTCAACCACAGCCAAAAGGTGGTTGAGTAAACTCAATGTTATGTCTTCGAGGTCCGAGTCTTAGCAAGCATGTGCACCTTTGGGCCCTTAAGAGACGAGCTAATCAGTGTCAAACTAGGTAGTGCACATAGCACAGAGAGTGACCACAGCACAGAGGATGAAAACTTAGACTTAGACTTAAACTTAGACTTAACTTTATTAATCCCTTTGGGATGACTCCCTCTGGGAAATTTAAAATTTCCAGCAGCACATAAAAGGAGCATACAGATCAGAAAAGCAAAAAAGAAAAAAAAAATAAACACTTAACATAATATACACAATATAAATACAAGGCTAAATATGGCTTGTACAAGTATGGTTAAGTTAAGGTTATTGCACTATGAATGCCCTACTGTCCTCTGTACTCTATGCCCCCCCCCCCAAGTGAGGAGTTATAGAGTGTGATGGCATGGTGGACAAAAGAGTTCTTGAGCCTGTTGGTCCGACACTTGGGAAGGAGCAGTCTTTCACTGAACAGGCTCCTCTGGTCACTGATGACGGTGTGCAGAGGGTGGCTGACGTTGTCCATTATATCCAACAGTTTATCCAGAGTCCTCATCTCTGCCACCGTCACCAGGGTGTCCAGCTTTTCCACCGACCACAGAGCCGGCCCGCCTGATCAGTTTACCCAGTCTGGATGCATCCTTCTTGAATATACTGCACCCCCCCCCCCCCCAGCACACCACAGAGTAAAAGAGGACGCTGGCAACCACCGACTGGTAAAACATCCGCAGAAGTTTGCTGAAGATATTGAAGGACGGCAATGTAGCATCATCGTCCTCCTCAAAACCAAGACAAGATCACTTCTCTCCAGTTTACAGGAATTTCAATTTATTCATTACACAGGAATAACACCTTTCTGCCTTCTCAGGAATATCACTGGCTTTTTGCTGACTCATGCAGGCTTCTTCCAGACCTGACCAAAGATGCTTGCTTTCCCAGGACCCCAATGTAAACAATTGCCGCTTGCAGAGATTGTAAGGATCAGAGTTTGCTTTTAAAGGCTCAAAGGAACATAAAACTCAGGAGACCAGACCTCTCAACATGAACACTGCATTTGATAACGTACCTTTTCACAGGAAACCAATGTTTTTAAAAGAGTCATAAACCACTTAATCTGACGGTTTTATAGCCTATGCTGTCCAGGCCTTCGCTAGATACTAAGGAAATCATCTACAGCTCAACAGTACCTCCTAGCGGATACCTACGGAATGTGTTTTCAGTACGTAGGATGACTTTTAATTTGTTCTAAATGTTAAGTTTCTTTCAGCTTATCCTGGATCCTAAGGACACTGAAAATCATCCCCCTTATCACCAACCATGGTTTGCTGCATGTTCTGCTGTTCTAATCTTGATCTAAATGTGAATGCATGTATTATAATTATGTATAAGAAATGTTATATTCATGAGTGTTATTGGAGTAATGGTATAAATGCATGATCACCATATATTAGCCAAGTCATTTAATTTAGTTAGATTTTATATTGAGCATTTATCTTATAAGAACTGACTGTTGATTTTTCCCTCTGAAAATTCATGGGATGGTGTCTCCATTTGGTTGGCTGCTCTCAAACAAAGAAATGTTTTCACATTGGATAACAGCCATTTCAAACTGATTCTGAAAGAGTAGATTGGTCGTTTGACGACTGACCTCATCAGTTTTACGACCCGGCGAGGTGACTTTAAAAGACAGAAGTTAGATTTGAGGAGAGAGAGAAAAAACAAAGAAGGAAAACAGGGTTAACAGTTGAGTCACAGCACAGTTAAGAGTTTTAAAAAAAAGTCAGAGATCAGACAACAGGCAGGAAGATTAGCTAGAAATAGAATTAAGAATTAGAAACACAGAAAGAAGAAAGAGATTTTGAGAAAGATTAGGAACTAAATTCAGATTAAAGAAGCAGAATAGTAATCTAGACCTCAGAAGAAGATCTTATTCCACCGTTTCAAGGCCCTGTGAAGTTTTATTTTATTCTCTGTGTGTTTGTCAAATCTTTTCTTATATTCTGGAAACTGAGGAGAAACCATTTTTCTTTAGAGCTCGTCCCTTTTTAGAGAATCAAATTCTCAAACTTTTTTCTTCACCTCAGAAGCCATTCTTATCCTAGTAAATGTTTTTCTAACACTTTTTTTTAATGACTTTTCACGCCATTAAAGTGGACCTTTAATTTGCCTAGTTAAAGAGAACAGAGACTGAGAAGATTTTTCTTCAGTTTTCGGGTCGATCCCACTACAAGAGACCCCAAATTTGGACTCTTTTTCAAAGGACTTTTCACGCCGCTCTGTGACAGACCACCCACTGCTGCCATTGTCTGGAGAGCCCCCAGTTGAGTTATCACCTCCAAGGCTGTGAGGAGGCATCTTGCAGCAGCTTCCTCCGACGTCCTAACTTCAAAACCCAGCGGTACCGACCCGCGGAACTTGGACCAACGGCCGTGTGTGAGTGAGACTCTTATTTCTCCTATTTCCTGGGTTAAAACGTGATGTCCTAACAATTAAATTACAATTGAATATGGCCCGTATTTCAGGGCTCAATTAGTCTCTCAGCCGCAGGATAGAGCTGTAAACTGAAGCAAAAACTCTTAGTCATTTTAAGTAACTGCCCTTAAAATTTTGTAGATTAATTCAGGAGTCATTTTTAGATAATTAGCTTATGAATTTTCCCCATAAAATTGCGTTGTTTTGTTAAAACATTCCAGCCTCACTTACTGTTGAAACATAAGTAGTTTCTCCTTGGTTCTGCAGAGGTGTAATGCTGGATTTTATGTTCAGGAACTCAATATCAGTTGATGTGATATTTTACGCTGTCATCATCTGAATCTGTTTATTCATCATTTGAACGCCATGTCATGTAACCTGAATGATTTTAATAAACGAGTGAATAAGAGCAGTTGAAGCGTTTTCCTTTCGCATATACAGGTTTCCTAATCACGGCAGGACAAAAACTCACTGAAACTTTGAGACTGATTCATTAAGTAATTTAAGGTACAAAATTAATTAAAATTAAAGTTAATCTTATTGTCCGTTAGGACTGGTGCCCCTTTTACGAGTGCTTTTATTTAATTTAGCGGGTGTAGAAGTGACGGTTCAACTCCGCCCCTTTCACACCCACTATTAAATAAAATAAATAATTCCTGTACCTTATGACAAATAATTTTATAGGCTCTTCATCCTACAGCATTCTCCTTAGGAAGTACATCCTACGTTGTGTCTTCCCATACAAGTGGCTAATGTATGTTGTCCAATCGAATTTATTATCCAACCACAACCCGAGATATTTGTATGAATCCACAACCTCCACCTCAGCTCCCTCTAACAGGACTGGTTGAGGTCTTGGTCTAGACCTCCCAAAATCAATAACCAACTCCTTCGTCTTAGAGGTGTTGAGCTGTAGGTGGTTAGTGTGGCACCATGCAGCAAAGTCCCCTACCAGTCTCCGATACTCCTCCTCTCTGTCATCCCCGATACACCCAACAATGGCTGTGTCATCGGCATACTTCTGAATATGACACAGCTCCGAGTTGTAGCAGAAGTCCGAGGTGTACAGGGTGAAGAGAAGAGGGGCCAATACTGTGCCCTGGGGGGCTCCAGTGCTGCAGACAATGGTGTTATATGTAATATCATTCAGCCCGACATATTGTGGTCTGCCAGTGAGGTAGTCGGAGATCCAGTCGACCAGGTGGGAGTCCACTCCCATCTTGCTTAATTTATCCCGAAGCAAGGGGGGGGGGGGGTGAATGGTATTGAAGACACTGGAGAAATCCAAAAAGAGGATCCTCACTGTGCCACTTCCCTTATCCAGATGGGTGGGGGCTCGATGAAGCAGGTAGAGGATGGCATCCTCCGCACCGACACCTGGTTGGTACGCAAACTGCAGGCGGTCCTGGGCGTGTTGCACCTGGGGTCTGAGGAGGCTGAGGAAGAGCCGCTCCAACGTCTTCATCAGATGTAAGGTGAGTGCTACTGGTTGGTAGTCATTCAGCTCGCTGGGCTGGTTCTTTTTCGGAACTGGAATGATGCAGGATGTCTTCCAAAGACTGGGCACTCTCCCAATCTGCAGGCTGAGGTTGAAGATCCGTTGTAGTGGTTCCCCCAGTTCTGCAGCACAGGTCTTCAATACTCTTGGATACACTTTGTCCGGGCCTTCAGCTTTCCTGAATCGGAGCTTCCTCAGCTGCCCTCTGACCTGTTCTGTGGTAATAAATGGCAAGGGTCGTACTGATGTAGAGGACGGGGGGGGGGTTGCAATATTTGGGGGGAGGTGTGTGGAGGGGAGGGGGCGTGGCTGTAATAAGGGCGGGGGTAGGAGGAGCCAGGGCAAAGGCTGGTTGAACCTGTTGAAAAAATCGTTCAGTTCATTTGCCCTCTCTATTGTCCCCTCAACAACTCTGGTCTTTGTGTTGAGACTTGTGATGGTCCTCACACCTTCCCAGACCTCCCTCATGTTGTTTTCCCTCAGCTTCTTCTCCACCTTTCTCCTATAGCTGTCCTTGGCTTCCTTCACACAGTGTTTCACCTCCTGCTGTGCTGCCTTCATGGCCTCCCTGTCTCTGCTCCTAAAAGCAGCCTTCTTCTTGTTGAGGACCATTTTGACTTCCCGTGTTACCCATGGCTTGCTATTAGGGTAGCAGCAGACAGTCTTGACAGGGAAGACCACGTCTGTACAGAAGTTCAGGTAATCCGTCAAACAGTGTGTCAGCCCCTCTATGTCCTCACCATGCGGGTCCATCAGCACATCCCAGGCTGTGGTGTTAAAACAGTCTCTCTAGGCACTTTCCTTCTCAGGGGACCATCTCCTGACTGATCGAGTTGTCACAGGTTGCTTTTGAACCAGGGGAATATACAGTGGCTGTAGATAAACCAGGTTGTGATCAGACTTCCCTAGTGGGGGAAGGGGGGTCGCTCTGTATGCATCCTGTACATTAACATACAGCAGATCAATTGTTCTGTTGTTTCTAGTCGGACAGTCTACAACTTGATTAAAAACAGCCAAAGTAGCATCCAAAGTTACATGGTTAAAGTCCCCAGAGATGATCATGAGTGCCTCAGGGTGCTGTGTCTGCAGCCTTGCTGTGACTGAATGGATTTTTTCACAGGCAGTGGCTGCGTCCGCTCTCAGAGGGATGTAAACACAGACGGTGATGACGTGACTGAACTCTCTCGGCAAGTAATATGTCCGCAGGCTAACAGCTAGCAGCTCGAGATCCCGGCAACATGAGACTGTCTTTACAGAGATATGACCTGGGTTACACTAGCGATTGTTAACATACATGATGAGTCCCCCACCCTTTCTTTTCTCACTAGCCTTAGTGTCTCTGTCGGCTCTCACAGCAGTGAATCCTAGCAGGTCCACGTTAGCATCCGGTACTAGGTGGTTCAGCCATGTCTCCATAAAAATGAACAAGCTGCTCTCCCGGTAAATCCGCTAGTTGTTCAATGTGGACAACTCATCGATCTTGTTCGGCAATGAGTTCACATTGCCCATGATGACGGAGGGAATCGACAGTTTGAAGCACCTCCGTTTTTTCGCTAGCTCAGCCTTTAGCTTAGCCCCAGCCTTCCAGCCCCGTGGTCTCCTCCTCAGCTCCGCCGGGATAGGATGTTGTATCCCGGCTCGTCCCTTTATTCGCAGAGCCAGCAGTTCCTCCCTTGAATAAGTAAAGAAACTGGCTCTTGGTTGCATTTCAAAGTTATAAGTATCCATAGGATATCTAGACACACAATCTCTTCGCAAGAAGAGTAAAAAAGTGGGAAAACAAGGTTAAAAGAGGTTAAAAAGGAGCTAAATACTGAGCTACTGGAAAGGCAGCCGTCTACACAGCGCCCCTAACACTAAAAACAATGCAGAGAATGAACACAGCGCAGAGGGAGAGCAGCGATCATACTCGCCTCACTTCCTCGCCCATCATAAGCCTCAGGGAGCCATTGCAGAGCTGCAGGAGAGGGAGACCACATCTATCGGGAACCCTGGGACACAACAACCCGGCGCAAGTTCTACTAATGGCAACAGCAGCATATCACCATGACCAGACTTCCCAGGAGTGGGGGAGAACAAACTGGGCTCACCTCTGATCCTCGCCAAGCATGAGCTTCAGGAAGCCATTGTGGAGCCGCAGGACAGGTAGTTCGTGGACCAAAGGGACCCCAGTGACAGAAGACAGCCGGGCACGCTTCCCATCACCGACAACAGCGACACATCACCCTGACCACAACCAGCACCAGGTGAGGGAGAGAAGAAACTGGACTGCTTCCGAATCCATGCCTGGCACCAGCCTCCAGAAGCTGCTGCTAAGCTGCGGGATGAAGCATCCGCAACCAAACACAACACAGTAGAGACACTGGACGTCTTCCAATTCCATGACTGGCATAAGCCTACAGGAGCCAACGCTGAGAGGTAGGATGAGGAGTCCGTGACCCGACAGGACACAGCAGAACCACCACAACCTGGTGGATGCCCCACAGCAGATGTGAGAGTCATAACATCACATCCATGATGGTGAATGCAGCCAAACAGAATGCCGCTCACAGTGATCAACGGGGTTAGGGTCCGCAGAACCAACCGACTGGGCCCACAGTCGGCCTTAACATTGTCACCACCGCCGACACCTATGAAAATCACAGCTCAGCTGAGACCGGCTGAACCCGGTTGGATCGAGATGGCAAGCCAGCTGTCTGCAGAAAGTGAGAGCAACTTCCACGGATCGAGACGCAGAGTTGGAGCCAACCCAGTTGGTGTGGGATCCCAGCTGGGACATTGTTGAAGGGGCATGCCGAGACTCCAGTGGGAATGGCACCTGGGCCTGATGCAAAAAGCGGCTCCAGGGGCATGTCCACCATGAGTTTGTCTCAGGGCCCCTCCGACTGAACTGCCCTCCTCAGAGATGAAAAGAGGACTGTTTAGCTAGGGGCATGGCTGCCAACGGATAGTGGCAGAATAACCCACTCAGCCACGTTGGGCTATGCGGTGGCCTACTGTTAGCCGTAGTTAGTTTGGGAGTTCATTATGTACCAAATTGTGGATGGTTAATTTGAATGCATGTGTTTCCTGTGTTTCTAAGGGTGGTGGTGGTGGTGGGGGGGTAGAATGTTGTATAAGGAACCACAGGTTTGGATGGCATTGGCATGATGACGCAGCCGTTTGGTGACGTCATCATGCTGAACTCTTATAATGTGAGGGTCGGCCAACTTACGGCCTTTTTCCCTGTTGGCTCAGCCTACAACAGTAAACGCGTACTGTACATTTATGCTTCATGTAATAAAGTTTGTGTTCCAAGCAAACACCACTCTCTGTGAGTCTCTCCACTTTTACAGACACAACATATTCCAAGCAAAATTTAGCTTACCATGCATTGTTTATGTTGTTATTTTCTTTAGATTTCAGTGGCCATCACTGCAGCCCTCTATAGATCTGGGCTGTACGGCAGAGTGGCTAGATCTAAGCCTCTTATTAGTGCAGAATGCATGGAACTCTTCTGGAACTTTGTCCCATCTCAACTCAGGATCTTTGGTGCTCAGCCAAGAGTAACCATTGGATTCTTGGTCACCTCTCTCACCAAAGACCTTCTCCCTTTTTTCAAAGTGTATAAAACTTATACACATGTGATACAGTTTTTCAGTGTTTTTCTTTTTAATAAATTAAAAACAAATCCTATAATTCTCTCTTCAGTTTGTCATTATTGGGTACAGAGTATAGATTAATGAAAAATAAATAAATTATTGTAGCATCAGGCTGCCAAATAACCAAAAAAGAACAATGCTGAGAGGGATGAATACCATTTTAAATCACTTGTTTATTTGCATAGGGACAGTCTTTATAGAGAATGGACACTGACATCGTGCTGTGCTGCATTCTGGACCATTGTCGCCATCGTCATGGTCTGACTTCTTTGTTTACCTGTAGTCTAGGAAACTGCTAAAGTGAACAGACATACGTGCCATGGAACGGAGTAAACAGAAAATTCAAATTCCTTATTCAGAGAAGCTGAATAAGGAATCAAAGGAGCACTACCTCTAAAAATTTTTAAAAATAAATGGGATTGATTGATATGAGAACAGGAAATGGACCACGGATCTCGACCAACTGCCTTGAGTCACGCTGTCACATGTGTTTGCCTACCTGGTTTGTGGGGTGAGCGCATAAACCCATGAGCAATTTAAAAACTGTAAATCATTAGCGGCTTATGTTTAATTAACCAACAGATGGGTCCAGCCACTTCAAATATTCTGGGTGAAAGACCAGAAAACTGTCGTTTAACACAAAGGTAAGCAGTCATTTTTTTCTACAAAGTTGAAATACCTTGAGATTAATGTCTAGCATACCCAAAAATTATTTCTAACATATGAGTAACGCTCTTTGAACCCATGTGTAACTTACTGAAAAGGTTTCTAACTTACACCTGCCATATAATGGTGTATTTGCAGCATTGGTTCACAGGAAAAACTTGTAAAGAGCTCTGCTGCTGCCTGCAGCATACACACACACACGCACGTCAAGGAGCGCTCATTTCACGATCATTAATTAGGACACCAAACGCTCTCTCTGAGTTTGAACATTTATTAGCACAAAAACAGACATGAACATGAACACAGCAAACTAAATCATAAAGTTCATAGTGCAGACAAATAAGAACACTAACATGGTAAACGCTGGAGGCGAGCGGGGCTCAACGTCCAGGGGGACATGAAGCCAGAATCGCCTAGCAAGGGGGGCAGAATCCAGCCTGAGCACACCCGAATGCAGCCAAGGCTCATGGCTGGAAATAGGGAAGGATTACCTGGATGGAGCCCTACACTCACCTCAGCAACAGGACCCAAACACATTCAGGAATGCGCAGAAGCGCCTGAGGATGAGTACATAGAAAGAAGGACACGACAAACCCCAAAAGTTTGCCATGCCCTATATACAGACATAATCAGTGACAGGTGTGGATCCATGAATGGAGAAAATAACAGAATAAGAAACAGGTGTGTAGCTCTGACCAGTTTGACAGCCGGAAGCTGCACAGCGCTGTCAAAAAAAACACAAACCAGAAATCATCATGACGCAAGCACAACAGAATCTCAAAATGAGAACATAACTATAAATGCACAAAGAAGCAGACAGAAAAAGACTGAACTAAAACTAGAGACTGGGCAAAGTACCCACTCTTGCCCCAGGATCATGACAACACAGAGCTAAACACATGTACTTGTTCATATAACGGGACCTGTCAGGGATGTGTCTGAGCACTTTCAAGTTACAGGATAAAGATTTTGATCTAAGACTGCAGCCTGTAACATCAGCTGTCCAGTTTTGTTCTGATAAATATGCAAAAATGCCAGAGCACCGGAGGCAGAGCATCCAATCAGCTGATCACCCCAAGCACAGAGTTCAGCGGTTTTCCATGATAAAACACACTTTGCTGTTTGCTTCCCTTCCCGGTGTCATGATTTTTAGTCTACAGCTCATGTGCAGAGTGCAACAACAGCGAAACAACCACACTTGAGTACACGTTTGAGGGTTTTTATTAATTTAAAAAAAAATAACTCAAACTCTGCTATAGAAAACTTCACTCGCCAGAGGAAGGAGTCCTGTGGAGAGATGAACGAGAGCAGTTTAAGGAGAAATTGAGAACAGGGAATAGGCTGACGAAATTACCACTTAAGTGAGCAGAATAAGAGCACCAGCAGGGACCCCAGCGGGGAGAGATGAACCAGCAGGATGAAGCGGGTCATAGGGAGGAGTGACTGGTGGTGCCTGACCAGGTAGAGAATAGCTGCTGAAGAGTGTGGATGGAGGGGCAGGTGAGCGCAGGCAGTCCCCGAAGACGCACCCGCACCGATGGCTGCAACCTGAGAACAAAGAGAGCACACAAATGGTGAGTACAAACACTTATAGAACAATAACTTCACCGTGTCTGCTGCGAGGCAGTATACCCAGAAGAGCCAGCACTGAGGCAATGATAATGTGTTCCTAATAAACGTTGGCTGATGACAGGCAGCAGGTGCATCCACTCTCCCAGGTGTACTGATTGCAGGAGAGGAGAGACACGGGAAGGAGGGGGCGAGTGCTCACCAGACCATGACACCCGGCAAAAGCACACTCTATACATTATCTTGGTTTTTTTTCACTTATTGAAAAAAAATATATACATCACAATCAATTACCGTGGCTAAATCATCAAGGTGTGACAGGGCCTTAAGGGATAAGCCCAACGCTCGTGGTGGTGCACAGAAAAAAATTACAGGTATAATTAGCTGCTATATTAAAACATACTAAATCAGGGCAGTGATGTTTTTATAGTCACCTGAAAGAGGAGAATCTGCTGAATTTAACAATACCAAACATTCTTGTCAACGATGGCTCTCACGAGCCATCAATGAGATGCCGAAAGCCAGCCAATAAGTTTGCATAATTTATTAACAGAAGACAAACAACAAAATAATGAGCCACGGGGGGCAAAAACACAACTAAGGTTATGACTCAGACACAGAAATAGAGTCTCAGGATATACACTTACTATGACGAATGATTGAAGAAAGGATGTTTGACGAGGTTGCAGCGAGGAGTAGGCCTCAGCTGCTTCCTTAAATACCCATCAAATTCCAGTGAATGGGGAATGTAATCAGGGGAAACGCTGAACAACTGTTACAGCGTGACTCGGCTTTGACAGCTGGAAGCCCGCAGTGACGCTGTCAGAATAAAAACCCTGACAGCCATATGGTACACCTGAGAAGAGAACGGGAACCCCCGGAAAACCCGAGCGCAGACAGAGTCAGCGCACGGACCATAACAATTCTATGGACTTCAGTCCCCAGCTGATATTAAATCCATGTGTAATGAAGGCAACAAGTAATCACAACTTCAAGAAAAATCAAAGAAAATCACCAACACCGAAATAGACCCACTTCTGCTGAACCCCTTCCTCAGTTAGCGACTTTCTGGCAAGTTCATAGGTCTCCCATAGCTGCTAACAGAGATTGTAATAGTAGTCTATTCCCGGTTCCCCTCTCAGCTCTAGTTCTGGAGGGGGCCCAAATACCAGGTCCACTGGGGTGCGCAGCTCATGCCCAATCATCAGTGCTGCAGGGTTACATTTTGTGGACTTTTGCACTCCGGTTAGGTAAGACCAGAAGAACGTGGTGGTGGGGGGGGGGGTGACGGTCCCAGTCTCACTGTCGTTTGTCTGTCAGGATGGTCAGCTGGGTGGACAGAGTCCTGTTAAACCCCTCCACCAGACCATTGCTTTCGGGGTGCAGGGGAGTAGTTCTAGTTTACTTGACCCCCAGGTGCCGGGGCACACCTCCTGGAAGACCTTGGAGTCAAAATTCTGCCCCTGGTCATGATGGAGCTCCTTCGAGACCCCAAAGCAACCGACCATCTACCCCAACAGCTTCTCCGCAGTGGTTGCTGCTCTCTGGTCGGGGATCGCATATGGCTTGGGCCACTTTGTGAAGTAGTCCATGGCCACTAACACATAGCAGTTGCCCTGGTCAGTGACAGGAAATGGGCCCACGATGTCCAGACCAACTCTTTCCTTTGGGGGCACCACCTGGTACTGTTGAAGAGAGGCATGTGATTGCTGGGTGGGGCACTTCTGTGCAGTGCAGGAGTCACAATGGTGGACAAACATCTCCACATCTCGGTGGCATCTTTGCCAGTAGAACCATCCTCAAGTAGGATGCAGGATCTTGGTTATGCCACAGTGTCCAGCACCCACAGAGCCATGGGCCAGACTGAGGACATGGGCCTCATGTACAAAGGGTACTTACAAACAAAAACATGATGTACATCCTTTTCCATGGAAAACTTCAGATGTTTCAAGAATGAAATTATCATGGAACTATGCGCAGCCCTAATCCAATTTCATGGCTGACATACGTAAGCTTCTACTGTTATTGGTCCATTGGCGAAACCTTGAGGTGATGCTGGGAGACTGATAATGATGCGAAAATTATTGTACACACCAGAAGCACATGATGAACAAACATCCAAGTGTGCGCAATTAGATGAGTGGTTTTAAAAGCAAGTGCGAAGAAGTGCAGAAAAAGCCTCTAACAACAGAGGATTAGAGGATATTGCAAATCACGCAGTGAGAAGAGAAAGGGTTTTTTAGAGAAGGAAGATTTTCTGGCTCAGGATGATGACTGGCTTGTCAGCCAGTTTAGGTTTCCATGGGCAGTCCTTGTGGTATGCATTTGTGCGCCCCCAAATATCACCCTGTCTTCAAGGTTTCACAACAACTCAGTGATTTGAGTAAGTAACTTTTTTTTGTTGCTGATTAAACTACAGTTTCACAGGATTCCACCAAGCCCCCAACTGCCTCTTTGTTTACAGTTGTAATGTCAATAAACGCATGTGCAGCAAAGTTTGAAATGTAACAGTGTCACCCATTCCCCAGCACACTTCATTCATTTACAATAGTAGTGTGTGTAATCCATGTAAGTTGTATATAACTTTAAAGGATGGGATTTGCATTTTGGACATAGAATATATACTTGCCAAGTTTAATATGATCTGCTTTCAACTGACAGGTGACCATGGCTATCCACTAAATAGGTTCATATTGTCTTCTTTTTTGTGACTGTTTTCCTTTTAATTCAACCAGCTGATCGACTTGGCTGGTCACAAATTGGTTGTCAACCAAAATCCTCATTCTCCTGAGGATTTTTGCCTTTAATTGTATTTTAATCACTTTTTTTTCCATCTACCGTTAGCTCTCACTTCTGTTTATCAAGGTTCTTGCACCTGTGTGTGCACTCAGTGTCTCCTAGCCACCCTCTTTAGCCTTGTGTTCACCTTTCATCTGTGTTTTTGTTAACTTCGGGTTAGCCACTAGCTATGGTTACTTGCTGTCCTTCCTCTCCTCCTCTGGTGTGCTTTCTCTGTCAGATGTTTAGCTACACCTCTGCCTCTTTTAGTGACAATGGTTAATGTAATAAATGTTGTCTTTCTGAGGTACACGAGGCGAGGTTGTCTGATTTGGAATCCCGGCTCTGCTGCATTGAAACACCGTCTGCGCCAGTTAATTATGATGGACGCCCCTTAGCTGCAGTGGAGCACCCTAGCATAGGGCGGCCTGCTAGCACTCCTCTGGTCCTCCTCAGCAGCGAGGAGACTGTGTGGGTGACGGTGAGAAGGAAGCATAGTCTCAAGGCCCTGGTTCACCACCAACCTGTTTATGTTTCTAATCGCTTTTCCCAGCTTAGCAACACACCCGCTGAGGAAAAAACTCTGATCATTGGCAACTCTGTAGTCAGAAACGTGAACCTAGAGACTCCAGTGGCCATAGTCAACAGCATTTCTGGGGCCAGAGCAGGCGATATCAAGACAAATTTGAAAATGATGGCTAAAAGTAACTGTAAATACTCCACAATTGTTATCCATTTACAACATCCGACTCTGGCAGTCGGAGATCACAAAACTTAATAATCCTCCAGCATACAACTAGGAAAATAGTAGGAGGGTGAGAATATGTATAGGCACATAATCATACCATGTAGGATAACTAAGTAGATGGTTGTGCTGTTTCATCCCATCTAGCTACAATGCTCCGAACTGGGTGTGTTTATATTTATATCTATATATTTATTCCATCTAGCTACAATGCTCCACACTGTGTGTGTTTATATATCTACATATTATTCCATCTAGCTACATTGCTCCGCACTGTGTGTGTTTATATATCTACATATTATTCCATCTAGCTACATTGCTCCGCACTGTGTATGTTTATATATTTTCATATTTATTCCACCTAGCTGCAATGCTCCGTACTGTGGGTGTTTATATATCTACATATTTATTCCATCTAGCTACAATGCTCCGCACTGTGTGTTTATATACTCATATATTTATTCCATCCAGCTACAATGCTCTGCACTGTGTGTCTGTGTGTGTATATATACTGTATATATATATATATATATATATATATATATACTGTACATATATAATTTAAAAATTAAATGTGGTTTGTTAACTATTAGGTCTCTAACTCCCAAGTCTATGCTAGTCCATGATCTGAATTGATCATCAGATTGATTTAATATCCCTTACAGAGACTTGGTTAGGGCAAGAGGATCATGTTTTTTTTAAATAAATCAACTCCCTCTGGTTATTTAAACTATCAAAATCCCATAAGTTCTGGTCATGGAGGAGAAGGAGCAACAATTTTCCATTCCGAATTACTAGTTAATGTAAAGCAAAAAAAAACACGTTATAATTCCTTTGAGGGCCTGGTCCTCAGTATTGGGCATTTTAGCAATTTTAGGCTAAACCGAATTTCATTTGCCATAGTTTATCATCCTCCATCAACCTACTCAGAGTTTTTATCTGAATTTACCGAATTCTTAGCTGATTTAGTGCTGAAATCAGATAGATAATAATTAAAGATTATGATTATAGCAGGGGACTTTAATATATATGTAGATTTCGATAGTGATTGTCTTAATATGGCATTTAATTCAATATTAGACTTGATGGGGTTTTCTCAGAAAGTAGGAAATTCTACCCATTGTCTCCACCATATGTTGGACCTTGTTCTGACATATGGCATAGAAATAGAAAATTTGGTAGTGTCTCCTCATAACCCTGTACTGTCAGACCATTGTCTCTTAATCTTTGATTTTACGATTTCTGACTATTTGGCTCCTAAAGAAAAATATTACTACAGTAGATGCCTCTCAGATGATATTGTTACCAAATTTATGCAGATTGTTTCATCTATGCCATGTGCCAACACAACGGAAATAAGCTATAGACAGCTTGCTCCTTCTGAAACTGATAGCATGGTAGATAGTGTTACAGCTTCTCCGCATCAGACTCTAGATATGGTGGCCCCTTCAAAAAAGAACCAGTCTAATCAGAGATTTCTAACTCCTTGGTTCAAAACAGAAACTTGTAGCTTTAAACAGAAGACTCGTCAATTAGAAAGAAAATGGCGCTCAACTAATTTAGATGAAATCTATTTAGCTTGGAGAAATCATCTTTTAACTTAAAAAAAATCTCTTAGAAAAGCTAGAGCGAGTTATTATTCTGCATTAATAGAAGAGAACAAGAATACAGTGATCCCTCGCTACTTCGCGCTTCACCTTTCGCGCCCTCAGTGCATCGCAGATTTTTCAAAAATATTCATCAAAAATTCAAAATTGAGAAATAATGGGCGGGCGCTAGCAGAAGGCAGGGAGACTACATTAGACCATCAGGTGTCAACACGGAGAGCCGCACAACTCTCTGTTCGCTGTTGTCGTGTTGGCTCGGCTCGGAAATCTCGCAAGCTGATTGGCCGAGACGTTTCACCCCGCAAGCTGATTGGCCGAGACGTTTCACCCTCCTCCTCTCCCTGCCGAGCACCCATGAAGGGAAGGAAGACCGCATTCATTGCTTTTTATCGCTCGTGTTACTTAGTCTCGCCGCGTGGAACTTTTTGCTGTTCTCTTGTGCCATTTTGTGCGAAATAGTCTTCCCGTCGAGCCACTACGCCGCCTCCTGCAGCTTCAGCTCTATCATCGGAAGCTGCCCTCGATGATCCTGCGCCTCCAGCATCTCACGATGAGGCGTCACCTGAGGAGCAGTAAAGCTCTCATTAACCTGTGCAGTAAATCATTTTCATCTTGAGTTACGTATCTTGTTATAAGAATAAAAGAGTTCTAAAAACATATTTATGTACACTTTATTTACATCTACGTATGTATGTACATGTACACACACACACACATATCATATGAGAGAGAGAGAGTGAGAGAATGAACGTACGTATTTTTTATGGATGACGTCATTAGGGGTGACGCTACTTCGCGGTTTTTCACTTTTCGCGGTCGGTTCTGGAACCCATTAACTGCGATAAGTGAGGGATCACTGTAATCCCAGGTTTCTTTTCAACACTGTAGCCAGGCTGACAAAGAGTCAAGACTCTGTCAATCCTAGCATTCCCTTAGAGCTTACTAGTCAGGACTTTATGAACTTTTTCAGTAACAAAAATTTTATCTATCAGAGATAAAATCAGTCAGATTCTTCCCACCGTTAACTTAAATACAATAACTACTACAACTCCTTCAATTGATATCTGTTTGGATAAGTTTACTCCAATTCACCTTTTAGAGTTAGACAAAATAATTTCCTCATCCAAGCCTTCAGTTTGTCTTTTAGACCCTATTCCTACAAGGTTATTTAAAAAAGTCTTCCCATTTATTGGTTGCTTTATTCTTCAAATAATCAATTCTTCATTAACATTAGGCCATGTACCACAGGCTTTTAAAACTGCTGTAATTCAACCCTTACTCAAAAAACCAACTCTGGATCCAGGAGTTTTAGCTAATTACACAACATAGCAAAAATAATTTTTTGTAAGTTGTCTGTGTTTTTTTTAACTGATTTAAGACAATTTTGCACTGCTGAATCTGAAAATGACATCCGTTTCTCTCGATCAGGTCAGATTTTAATGCTAAGTTGTAAGCAGTTGTACAGCAGTTGTACAGTTGTACTGTAAATTGAATTGTAGACATTGATAAAGGTAAGTACATGTAAATTGAATGTTTTGTCATCATTGTTCAAAATTCAGAGAATTTCAAGAAATAGAAAAGAATTTTACATCATACAAAGCGATAATACCCATATATGTAAACAAAAACATAAAACAAAACAAACAAACAAACAAAAAAAAACATGTGGCCATAGTTCAAAAAGACCTGATTGAGCAAAGCCAATGTGGTTTTTGGATTCAGCACATCAAAATTGTCCTAATTCAGCTAAAAAAAAAAAAAAAATGTAGACAATAAATTTGGTGTTGACCATTGTTTTAGAACAATCTCTAATCTCCCTTTCATTTCAAAAAATCTTAGAAAGAGTCATTGCTACGCAATTATTTGACCACTTGCAGGGAAATGGTTTATTTGAGGAGTTTCAATAAGATAAGATAAGATAAGATAAGCCTTTATTAGTCCCACAACGGGGAAATTCCAGGATTGCAACAGCACAGGGATAGCAACACTCAGAGCAACAATCAGAAGGCAAGAAAAAAAAACAAACAAAACAAAACAAAAAAAAAAACAAGCAAGCAAGAGCAGCTAATATACTACATATGTACATATTACTATAAAATATATATATACACACACAGACACACAGTGCAGAGCATTGTAGCTGGATGGAATAAATATATGAATATATAAACACACAGTGCGGAGCATTGTAGCTAGAAGGAATAAATATATAGATATATAAACACACAATGCGGAACATTGTAGCTAGATGGAATAAATATATAGATATATAAATATAAACACACCCAGTGGGTTTAATTCAATTTGATGCAATTCAACTTTACTTACATAGCACCTTTTCACAACAACAGTCATCTCATAGCACTTTCAAATGTAGGGGAAACCCCCACAATTGCAGAAAGACCCCAGCAATCAGACAATCCCCTGTGAGCAAGTGCTTGGCAATGGTGGAGAGGAAAAACTCCCTTTTAACAGGAGGAAACCTCTAGAAAGTAGCAACTCTATCTAGTTTAGAATCCATCATAGTACTGAAACAGCCTTAGTCAGGGTCACTAATGACCTCCTTATCGCATCTGATAATGGACTTGTTTCTGTGCTTGTCCTTTTAGACCTTAGTGCAGCTTTTGATACTATCAATCGTAGTATTCTACTTGATAGATTAGACCACTATGTTGGGATTAATGGAACATCATTGCAGTGGTTTAGATCTTTGATAGAAAAAATCCATATTATCTACATTATTATTGATATTAATAGTGTATTATTATATTTGAGAAGTATCATACCTTTCATATGCCATGTGTAGCATCATCTCACTTTGGCTCATCAATAAGAATTATTCTTCTGCTTAAAGACACTGTGTCACTCAGGAAAAGGACAGTCAAAAACTGCTCTTTTACCCCAGGGTACCACTGAACCCGCATTCCTTTGTTAAAACCAGTCTAAGGAATTCACCCTAATGCACTTCCTGTTTTGACTTTATGGCCCAATAAAAGGTGGACAAGAGACAGGCCCCTGGAGCCCCTCATATGGCCCACAAAGATCCACAGCTCAACATTGCCCCCTACTGGCAACTCTGGGACATGCCGGATTTAACCATTGAATATTTTCATCACATCTGTGTTAACTCAATTCTAAACATTTCTCTTCTTTTTAAGGATGCCAGGAAAAGTAAATGGACCCTTATGTTTTAATGTGAAAATCAATCAATGGGTTTGAAATATGTTAATCTGTGATTTTAGATATGTGCATGTTAAAATGTTTAAATGAATGTTTATTCTTGCATGTTAATTTAGAAGCACTGATTATAAGTTGCATGGACACTGAAATAGGTTAGCTTAGTTTATACATAAGGGTATAGAGCAGGGGTGGGCAGCGAGGGCCATTTCACTGCAGGTTTTTTGTTCCACCCAGTCTCTTCAGCAGGTGTGTGCTCTGATCAGCTTCAAGGATTGCTAATCATTGAAAACACCTGCTGAAGAGACTGGGTGGAACAGAAAACCTGCAGTAGAATGGCCCTCCATGGCACATGATTGCCCACCCCTTGTATAGAGGAATATTCCAGTATTAAAATGTGTATTAGATTTGCAAAGTGTATCTCAAATCATGTGACTGCCAGCAGCCAATCTCTGCTTGACAACAGCTCTCTCTAGTTTCAGACAAAAGACTGTTTTCTCACTGGACATTTGGCATATTTGGCATTTTGGATCAACTGAAGACTTTTTAAAGATATTTTAGGACAACCTGATAATAATGAGTTAAAATAATCTAATCTAGAGCTAACAAAGGCGTGAATCAGTTTCTCAACATCACTCAGAGACAAACTGCTTCTAATCTTGGCAATATTACACAAATAATAGAACGCAGTCTTAGAAACAAATTTAATATGTGAATTAAAAAAACAGATCTTGATCAAAAATAACTCCAAGGTTCCTCACAGACCTATTCAAAGTAAGAGTCGTCGCATCCAAATTAAGAGTTTGATTTGGAAAGGTATTTCTAAGGTTTTTGGGACCAACAAGAATGACTTCAGTCTTATCTGGGTTTAATAGCAGAAAATTACAAGTCATCCAAGCTTTGATTTCCTTAACCCCTTGCACTCTGGTCAATTTCCCTAAAAACGCCTAAAAATAGCATACCCAAAGTAAATCAAAAGCTGTTCTTCAACCCTTTGCAGCATCTTCATGGGGTTGGTCTCATTTAAAAGAAAACACTTTGAATTTTTGGGCAAAACAGTCATAATCTCTCTAAGTGCTCCTGCCACTGAGTAACAGTCATCTAAACATACTGAATCTGAAGAAAATAAAGTTTGCCTGGGTGTTTTTTTAGACACAAATGCTTGCAAATAACACACAGCTGTCAGATACTGGCTGGAAAATGCAACAGAAATGTAGAACCAAGTGTTATCAAACTGAGGTCAAAATTTTGTAACAATACCCAAAAAAATGAATATATTACACAGCTTTTTTTCTCAGGTTGTTCCCAGGCGTTTTTGAACTGTGCCAAATTGTACCAAATGGCACAGTTTGGAAAAATGTCTATAACTTTTGAATTCTTCAACATAGAAGCTTCATCTTGGGCTCTAATGAAAGGTGACACTCAGGGCTGTGTGTGTGTGTGTGTGGGGGGGGGGTTGTTTATTCATTTATGAATGAATGAATGAACAAACAAGCCCCCCCACACACAAAGAAGCATGCAACGTAAATAATGTGTGGCCTTTTTTTTTACAAGAAAAAATAACCTACAGTGCAATAAAAATTATACTAAAATATCTGCAATGTAGAGGATAACAACTCCCCCCCCCCCCGCTACAGAGGAGCTTGGCGCACAAAAAATGGTCCATCAACGGTCTGTCATGTGGCCATGACGCACCGTTGTAATTACTGATCGCTCAAAAGTCATTTTTATTACTATTTTCATTGATAAAGAATAAGTTAGCTTATAACACTTACCTGTCCACAACAGCAGTGTCTTTGGCGAACATCTGTTCCTCATTGTCAGACAAACATGAAGCTTGTCCGCTTGTTACGGACTTGTGGTTCTGGTCACGCGACCCAGTCAAACCATCTCTGCTTCCATGATTGTGGTTTTTGCGAACGATTTTTCAAAACAAATAAGAACAGTAGTAACTAGAAAAACACTCGGAGAGCGCAGACCTCAGCCAAGCGCCACAGTTCCCCCCATTTCTGACAATCTGTGAAAATTTCATGAAAATCCGTCCATAACTTTTTGAGTTATCTTGCTAACAAACAGACAAACAAACAAACAAACAGACAGAAAGACAGACAAACCAACGCCGATTAAAACATAACCTCCTTGGCGGAGGTAATAAAAAAAGACTGGCTAACGCTACTGTTACACACAGGTCTCAATGTGTGTCACCCAGCGGCTTAGACAAAACAGATTTTACGTACGGGACACACACGTTTCAATCGTCGGACTTCTCTGCTTCAATAGACTTGTTGTATTTGCGGTGGTTGGTAGGCAGGTCCTTCTTGCTAGGTTTTCAGTCATGGGTTCTTCAAGGTTTCAGAAACCCAATTCAAGGCTTGTATTAGTCGAATGAGAGGTCAATCAAATCTAAACCAATCAAAACACTCCTTTGGCTTTCTGTTCACGGCTGTGTCTGTACTGGAAGAACGGAAATGCAGCTTTTTTTTCAGTGAACACTGAGACGCACAGTGCGCACTGAGACGCACTAGGACGCAGAGACGTGACCGCCCGCAGTATCCCGGAGTGCAGCAGGTTAAGACAGGCATCTAATGGCTAATTGATTACAATCATCGGGCTTCATTGACAAGTATAATTGTGTATCATCTGCGTAACAATGAAAATGTATACAGTGCTTTCTAATGATGTTACCTAACGGAAGCATATTTAAACTAAAAAGAGTAGGGCCTAGCACAGATCCCTGTGAAACTCCATGACTGAGCTCAGAGTTGGAGGAAAACTCATTATTGATATGAGCAAACTGAAGTCTATCGGACAAATAGGATCTAAAACACTGCAGTGAAGTTCCATTAAGTCCAACAAAGTGTTCTAATCTATCAAGTAGAATATCATGATCGATAGTATCAAAGGCTGCACTAAGATCTAAAAGGACAAGTACAGAAACGAGTCCATTATCAGATGCAATAAGAAGGTCATTAGTGACCTTCACTAAGGCTGTTTCAGTACTATGATGAATTCTGAACCCAGATTGAAACTCTTCAAATAAACCATTTCCCTGTAAGTGGTCAAATAATTGCATAGCAACAACTCTTTCTAAGATTTTTGAAATGAAAGGCAGATTAGAGATTGGTAGATAGTTAGCTAGAACTCCTGGATCGAGTGTTGGCTTTTTAAGTAAGGGTTTAATACAGCAATTTTAAAAGACTGCGGTACATGACCTAAGGTTAAAGAATTGATTATTTGAGGAATACAGCTACCAATAAATGGGAAGACTTTTTTTTTTAAATGAGCTGGTAGGAATAGGGTCTAAAAGACAAGTTGAAGGCTTGGATGAGGAGACTATTTTATCTAACTCTAAAAGGTCAATTGGAGTAAACTTATCCAAACAGATATCAATTAAATCACCCTTTATTGTCATTCAACCAATCATGTACAGTAGAACGGAATTGTGCTTTTCCTATCTACAGTGTTAATCACACACACCCCATGTGTAGAATCAGAGGGCCGCTGCCATGCAAGGCGCCGCCACAGATTTCCCTCCTCCATTCCATTATTGCTGAGCACAAAGCTGGACGGCAGGAAGTTTCGCTTTTATATGGTCTTCGGCATGACCCGGCCGGGATTTGAACCCCTGCCGCCCAGGTGTGGGAAGGATGCTCTACCAACTGAGCCACCACTCCGGTGATTTATAATAATTTATGATTGAAGGAGTTGTAGTAGTTGCTGTACTTAAGTTTACAGTGGGAATAACCTGATTGATTTTATCTCTGATAGATAAAATTTTATGATTGAAAAAGTTCAAAAAGTCTTGACTAGTAAGCTCTAGGGGAATGTGAGGATTGACAGAGTCCTGACTTTTTGTCAGCCTGGCTACAGTGTTGAAAAGAAACCTGGAATTATTCTTATTCTCTTCTATTAATGCAGAGTAGTAACTTGTTCTAGCTTTCCTAAGAGATTTTTTTTTATAAATTAGGAGATGATTTCTCCACGCTAAATAGAATTCATCTAAATTAGTTGAATGTCATTTTCTTTCTAATTGATGAGTCTTCTGTTTCTTCTTCTGCTACAAGTTTCTGTGTTAAACCAAGGGGATGAAAATCTCTGATTAGACTTTTTTTTTTCTTTTTTAAAGGGGCCACCAAGTCTAGAGTCTAATGCAGAGAGGCTTTAACACTATCTACCATGCAATCAATTACGGAAGGAGCAAGCTCTCCATCTATTATTTCCGTTGTGTTGACACATGGTATAGAGGAAATAATCTGCAAAAATCTGGAAACAACATCATCTGGAAGACACCTGCTGTAGAAATATTTTTCTTTAGGAGTCAAATAATCAGAAATAGTGAAATCAAAGATTAACAGAAAATGGTCTGACAGTACAGGATTATGGGGAGACACTACCAGATTTTCTATTTCTATACCATAAGTCAGAACAAAGTCCAATGTATGGTGGAGATAATGGGTAGAACTTTCTACTTTCTGGGAAAACCCCATTGAGTCTAATATTGAATTGAATGCCTTATTAAGACAGTCACTAGCTATGTCAACATGTATATTAAAATCCCCTACTATAGTAGTTCTAGCTGATTTCAGCACTAAATCAGCTAAAAATTCTGCAAAATCGGATAAAAACTCTGAGTAGGCAGAGGGAGGACAGTAGACTATGGCAAAGAAGATAGGGTTTAAGCTAAGATTGCTAACATGCCTCATAGTGAGGACCAGGCCCTCAAAGGAATTGAAACAGGTTTTTCGCTTTACATTAACTAGTAATTTAGAATGGTAAATTGCCGCTACTCCACCTCCACAACTAGAACTTCTAGGATTATGATAGTTTAGATAACCAGAGGGAATTGATTCATTTAAACCAACATAATCCTCTTGCCCTAACCAAGTCTCTGTAAGGGATATTAAATCAATCTGATGATCAATTAATAGATTGTGAACTAGTAGAGACTTGGAGGTTAGAGACCTAATATTTAACAAACCACATTTAATTTTTAAATTATGAGGAGGAAGAAGAGAGGATGAATCATTAAATTTAGAGACATGATGTTTAATTTGAGTTTTACCAACTTTTTGTTTAATCACTTTAGGATGTTTATACATTATATTTTTATTAACTGTGGGGAGAGTAGACAAAGGTTCTCTGAGGGGGAAGACAGGGGCTAAGTTGAGGGGTGGCAGATGAAGAGGAGCTGCAGAAAGGTATGAATTTATCAAGTTATGTTGTATTTGTATTGGGTTATAATATTTTGGGTAACGGGAGACAGACACAATCTCAATGGGGTTATGAACTGAAGATTGATCTAAACAGTGAGGATTATTTGGATTAATAGGATTAATATGAGAAGTGGAAACAGAGAAGGGCTGGTTGGCAGAGCCAGGAACTTTGGGGTAGTTAACACACCAAAATTCAGTCACTGTACTAAAAAACGCTGAATGGAATAGAACAGATTGTCCCTTAAAACACGTGCACCAAGTCTATTTGGACGGATGTCATCTGGCCTCGTAAACAATGGGCGGTTTCCAAACAGGTTGAAATTGTCTACAAAACCAATGTTAAAAGTAGGACATGCAGAACACAACCAGGTATTAAGACTGAGAGTTCTGCTGAAATAATTGCAACCTTGTCTAAAAGGGGCGAGGGGCCAAGAAATACTGTAAATACACGTCTGCCACAGTTCATAAGAGTGGACAAAAGGCTGTTGAAGTCACTCTTTAAAATTCCCGACGCTTCATCTGGGATGTTGTTGCATCCAACATGTACAATGACAGTTTTAGCATGGGGGTATTCATTTAACAGGTCAGGGATAAGAACCTCGATGAGTGACACTTTAGCTCCAGGAAAAAAAAAAAAAATAGTGACACAGTACCTGCGTCTGACATTCCTCATAATCGAGTCACCAATTACCAATGTCGTCTGGGCGAGCCTTGCCGGTGGTTTCTGAAATGGGGGGTAATTTTGCCGATGTTGTTCTTGTGATGGTGGGGTGATGTGCTCTCTTCTTTTTGGAGCTGGTGTATAGTTTGGCACATCTAAAATGGTTTTAATCCGGGGCTTGCGGGTTTGGGCCGCTGGTGAAGGAGAAAGAGGAGGAGGAAGGGGGGCCATGGGAGGATGATTGACTTCCGGGTGGGGAAAATCTTCCAGGGAAAGGATGTCGAATCTGTTTTCCAACAGCAAAGGAAGAGAGGAAGCACAACCGGGTTTAGTCAACTGCCAATGCTTGCTAGTTTGTTCAACCAAGGTCCAGGGTTTATTGTTGGGGTCCCGGACAGCTGAAGAGACTGGAGCAGGGGTGGAAGTGGATGGCGATGTGCTGAATTCACCCAGGTAAGCAGCCGTCTCAGCTAGCTGAGAGTCGGTTGCCAGGGCCGATGTTTTCCCAGAATTATGGTGTCTAGGTGGTCTTCAGCCTCCCGAATCTTATAGAGGTTGGAGAGTCTCACTTCTAACTCAGAAACCTTCTTAAGGAGGGGCAAACAGCTGACACACGTCAGGGATGGAGTCATGACGTTCGACAAGAAGTGGATAGCTAGCTAGCAAAAAACAGCTAAAAACAGCTAAAATCAGGTTAGCCTAGCCTGGTGAAAACAGCCCTGCCTGGGGTCTGATTCACCTGTGTGCCAATCAGGCTTTCTGCTAGGCCAACACTAAACTAACACTAGGAAAAAAGCTATTATTAGTAAAAAGAGATAAAGAATTAAAAACAAACAAAAGCAAACAGGATAAAGCTTTGACGCGACTCGACGTGACATTTACAGATGTCGTTACAGTGCGAGGATGTTCATAAGAGTTTGTAGATGTGGTACATGGGTGTAAATTACTAAGTAAACGTGTTACATCGACCACGATGGACGAAAAACTGAGCTCCCATTACCAAGATGGCAGAGCCCACGGGTGGCATGGATTCCCACAGGGATAATGCACCAAACAGAAAGAAATAACCACGTAATACAAACAAAATTCATGTGGGGTAATCATAAGAGTTTGTAGATGTGGTACACAGTGTAAATGGCTGAGCAAACACGCAAACATTGACTACGATGGACGAAAACGGACTGGTCACGTTGGCGGGTGAGCCCCCCCACCCAGCAACAGGTAAGACAAATATGTTTTTTTTTACATTTTATTGATTTTCTGGTTCAAATACTTTGAAGATTAGATTAAAAAAACATACCCCTGCAGACAAATCGGCGTAAAAAAAAAAACAAAAAAAAAAAACGGACCATTCTCTATGTAAATGTGTCCAAAGTCCACTTTTGACTGAGTAATGTAATTAATATAGCTGCCGCGACATTATGCAAATTAGATGTGTAAATTTATTCCTATCTGAAGCTTTGGATCATTCTCTACATCTTTCTCATTGACAGTAAGACATTATCTCTTGTAACTTTCAAGTTATAGCCTCGGAAATCTGAACTATTTTATTGAGAAAAAATTTTACCACACTTGACCACGGGGGAGGAGGGGGTCTTGAGTTACCTTGCATTGCCCCAGGCGCCACAAGGCACCTAGGGCAGGTAAAAGGGTAAATAGCTCTGTGAGGAGCCTTGAAGTTATTTTTGATCCATATCTGTTTTTCAATTCAAGTATTAAATTCATTTCTAAGACTGCCTTCTATCATTTGCGTAATATTGCCAGGATTAGGAGCATCTTGTCTCAGAGTGATTCTGAGAAACTGATCCACGCTTTTGTTAGCTCTAGATTAGATTATTGTAACTCTTTATTATCAGGTTGTCCTAAAACATCTTTAAAAAGTCTTCAGTTGATCCAAAATGCTGCAGCAAGAGTTTTACCAGGTACTAGAAAGAGAGATCATATATCTCCGGTTCTGGCCTCCCTTCACTGGCTTCCTATTGTAAGGGAGAATAGAAATATTTAATAAATAATAAATATGATCAGGTATGAATTATTTAATTTATATTGATGTATTGGAATCTGAGCTCAAATCTCATTTCATATACATCAGAAAAGTTAATAACACTCGTAAGGGGCACCAGCTTCTCTCTTTAAGAAGCAATTTGATCTTTAATTTCACTTTATACCTGTTTGATCATTCAATAAATTAATCAATAATCAGTCTCAAAAATTTTCCATGAATTCGATACCTGGGCTTGAAACAGACTCGGAATGAAATAAATTCCCAACAACTTCTCTCATTTTTAAATATTTATTAAACGAAATGATTAACAGACTGCAGTAATTTCCTTAATCATAAAATCAATCTTGTAAATGATAGATTAACAATGTCAATATTTTCGGAACCAGGGTTAAACTGAGAAATGAATTTCTATCAGTTTGAGTTAACAGATTATAAAAAAAAAAACGCAAATTTATGGAGAAAGTTTACTAATTATGAAAAAGTCCTAAATTAATCTTAAGAAAATAAAAATGGAATTTTAATGAAAAGAAGAGTTATGTTAAGGGCTTCTTAATTTGCATCTGATTAGATATACAAATTATTACCGAACCTCAGACGTTAATTCAGCAGTGGAATTAAAGTTTGCAGCTCACGTGTTCCTCGGTCGATGATAGTTCTGTCGTCCGTCCTCAGCCCAAGATTTCGTGGATGTTAGGGGAAATATCTGCCCGCAGATATTTCAGGGTCCACAGTTCGACCTTTAGATTCAAGCGGTCGAGGGGGGCTGGATCTTGGCCGTATGACCCACAGTTGAAACGGGTTCTAGCCAGATGGTGCCGATGCTTCTTCAGCGCGATGTGGGACAGCTGCGCGTTGATTCCTCAGCTGCACGTGACGTGGAAGCTGCTTCTTCTCAAGAGGTCTTCGATAATAATTAAAAGATATCTAATCCGATCTCAAATTAAAAAGAAAACTTTCGGACTTTAGATAAAAATAGTAGCTTCTGGTGGGTGCTTGGTCAAGAAAAATATTATAAAAATAAAGTCAAGATTAAAGTTTACATTAAAATTAAACAAACGGTGGTTTTACAGAAAGTTTAACAAAGAAAAAGTGATGAATAAAAATTGGAGTTTAACTCCGATTAAGAATTGAGCTCAAAGAAATAGGAATTCCTAGGTATTTAAGAGAAAAAGAAAAATACAAAGTGACATAAACAAATTACGAGTTATCTGCTCTGTGTTCAGAAAAGCGACGCGTGGTCAGACGGTCCTTTGTTCTTCCTTGCTGTGTGCAGACAATGAGAGCAGCCGAAAAGCGGTGACGAAAAGAGCAGGCGAAAAGAGAGGATGAAAAGAGGGTGAAGCAGGGGTCTCTCTCCTTTATATAAGCTCTGTTGCGTTTCGCGGGCTTCCGGCCTAACCGGAATCTCAGCCAATGAGAGTCCTTCGTTGGCGGGCTCGATGAACCTTTAGTCCAATAACAGGCCTTGTCTGTGAGAGACCAATAGGATGAAGAAGCTGGGGTTCTATGAAGACTGGTGACACGTGATATCAGTCCACAGGCATACACAGTTTTAAATACATTGGAATGTACTGTTACACACTTATGTATAACTAAACTAACCTTAGTGTATCTTATAAGCAGTGCTTCTAAATCAACATGCAGGAATAAACATTCATTTAAAACATTAACATGCATATATATAAAATCACAGATTAATGCATTTCACACATTATTGATTTTCCACATCAAAAAAAAAACCATCAGCGTCCATCTGCATTTTCATAGTTCTGAAAAGAATGAAGGTTTAGAATTGAGTTTGTAATAATGTACTTTAAAGTTCACTAGTTAAATCCAGTGTTTCCAGAGTTTAAGGAAATTAGCTGAGTCGTGGATCTGTTGCATGTTTTATGGGGGCAATAAAAGTGAAGCCGGACATTGGGGAAATTCCTTAGGCTGGTTTTAACAAAAGAAGGGGATTTCAGCTGTGGCCTGGGGGAAGAAAATCCATTTCTTTGCGTTATTCCTGGATGAAACAAAAATGTCTTTAAGCAGAAGAATAATTGTTGCTGAGCCAAAGTGAGATGATGCTACACTATATAGTTTAGAATTAAGTTTAAAATCCTTCTTCTCACTTTCAAAGCTCTGAACAATCAGGCCCCTTTTTATTTACAAGATCTGATACTACCGTATTATCCTAACAGAGCACTATGCTCCCAAAATGCTGGATTACTTGTATTACCTAGAATCTCCAAAAGTACAATAGGAGGAAGAGCCTTCAGTTATCAAGCTCCTCTCCTGTGGAACCAGCTGCAAATCTGGATTTGGGAGTCAGACTCAATCTCTGTTTTTAAGAATAGGGTTAAAACCTTCTTTTTGATATAGCCTACAATTAGGGAGGGATTGTGTTTCTCTGAACCTTCCCTTAGTTGTGCTGCTAGTAGGTTTAGACAGCCGGGGGACCTCCAATAATCCACTGGGCTTTACTCCTTTCTTCACTCAATGATTTTTTTTTTTTTTTTTGCTGGTCATTAACATCTGTTTGTTCTCTCCCATAGATTGAGTCCCCATCGTGCTGTTTGCTCTCTACATGTCTGTTCTTTTCATCTTCTGTATCCCCTCACCCCCCAGCCAGTCGCAGCAGATAAGATAAGATAAGATAAGCCTTTATTAGTCCCACAATGGGGAAATTCCAGGATTGCAACAGCACAGGGATAGCAACACTCAGAGCAACAATCAGAATCAGAATCAGAATCAGAATGAGATATATTGCCATTGTTCATGTAGTACACAAACTTGGAATTTGTCTCGGTGCAATGCTGCAACATTAAACATGAGTAGCACTAGGGATAAAAATAAAAAACTATGCATGCAATAAAATGTGGAATATGAATGAGTAATACTAATCTATGCAATTTTTAAATATATTAACAAGCATCATATATTGTGGAGTTCCACATAGTGAGTCGGTAGTGCAAAAGAAAACAGTGAAAATTATCATGAGTCTGATTGAGCTGCTGTACGTAGTGCACGAGAGTCTAATAAGTCACTTAGTGTTCAGCAGTCTGATGGCAGAGGGGAAGAAGCTGTTCATGTAGCGGGAGGTTTTAGTCTGAATGGACCGAATTCTTCTGCCTGAGGGCAGGGGGGCAAACAGTGCATGTCCAGGGTGTGAAGGGTGGGTTATGATCCGACCTGCACGCCTCCGGGTCCTGGAGATGTACAGGTCCTGGAGGGATGGGAGCTTGCAGCCGATCACCTTCTCAGCGGCGCGCACAACGCGCTGCAGTCTTAGTCTGTCCCTGGTGGTGGCTCCTGCGTACCACACGGTGATGGAGGTGGTGAGGATGGACTCGATGATGGCCGTGTAGAACTGCACCAACATCTTGGTGGGTAGCTTGAGCTTCCTCAGCTGCCTCAGGAAGAACATCCTCTGCTGAGCCTTTTTCATGAGGGAGCTGATGGTCGGCTCCCACTTCAGGTCCCGGGTGATGGTGGTGCCAAAGAAGCGGAAGGAATCCGCAGTGGTGATGGGACAGTCTGTGAGGGTAAGGGGGGGGCAGAGGGGCTGTGACTTTTCTGAAGTCCACGATCATCTCCACTGTCTTCAGAGCGTTCAGCTGCAGGTTGTTGTGGCTGCACCAGGACGCCAGCTGGGCCACCTCTCTCCTGTAGATGGACTCGTCGCCATTGGAGATGAGCCCGATGAGGGTGGTGTCATCCGCAAACTTGATCAGCTTGACAGACTGGTGGTTGGAGATGCAGGAGTTGGTGTACAGGGAGAAGAGCAGGGGGGCAAGTACACAGCCCTGGGGTGATCCGGTGCTGATGCTAACAGAGTCTGAGACAGTCTTTTCCAGCCGCACATGCTGCCTCCGGTCCGTCAGGAAGTCGGTGATCCACCTGAAGAGGGAGTCAGGCATGTTGAGCAGGGACAGCTTACCCTGGAGCAGAGCGGGGCGGATGGTATAGAATGCAGAGCTGAAGTCCACAAACAGGATCCTGGCGTAGGTTCCCGGGGAATCCAGGTGCTGCAGGATGGAGTGGAGGGCCAGGTTGACTGCGTCGTCCACAGACCTGTTGGCTCTGTAGGCAAACTGCAGCGGGTCCAGAAGGGGAGTGGTGATGGTCTTGAGGTGGGGCAGGACCAGGCGCTCAAAGGACTTCATGACTACAGAGGTGAGGGCTACAGGTCTGTAGTCGTTAAGTCCAGTGATCCGTGGCTTCTTGGGGACAGGGACGATGGTAGAGGTTTTGAGGCAAGCCGGCACGTGGCATGACTTCAGGGAGGTGTTAAAAATGTCTGTGAAGAAAGGAGTCAGCTCCTCCGCACAGTGTCTCAGGGTGGAGGGAGACATGCAGTCCGGACCGGGGGCCTTGCGCGGGTTCAGTCTGGAGAACTGTCTGTGCACGTCCTGCTCACTGATGGCAAGGGCTGGGGGGGGAGGAGGGGGGGCCGCCTTTGATGAAGTGGGGACCATGGAGGCAGTGGCGCTGGGGGGAGGGGGGGAGTTGGACACAGCTGACGAGGTGTCAAAATGGGCATAGTGTTGGGACAGTCTTTGACAAAGGGCTTTGTCATCCTGTCCCTTAGAAGCCTGAGGCCGATAGTTGGTGATTTGCCTCAGTCCTCTCCACACAGAAGCAGAGTTGTTAGCAGTGAACTGTTGCTGGAGTCTCTCAGAATACACAGATTTAGCTCTCCTCAGCTCTCTGCTAAACCGGTATTTGACCTCCCTGTAGCAGTCCCTGTCTCCACTTTTCAACGCTGCCTCCTTCTCCTTCCTGATCTGTCTAAGCTTAGCTGTGAACCAGGGCTTGTCATTGGAGTAACTCACCCTGGTGTGCGATGGAAGAATGCTCTCCTCACAAAAGTGGATATATGAGGTCACAGTGTCCGTGTACTCATCCAGATCATGCGTGGCTCTTTTAAACATGCCCCAGTCAGTTATTTCCAAGCACGTGCTCAGCTTCTCCCCAGCTTCACTGGTCCATTTCCTCGTAGTGCTCACAACAGGTTTTGTGAGCTTCAGTCTCTGTCTGTATGTGGGAATCAGGTGGACCATCACGTGATCAGATAGTCCGAGCGCAGCGCGGGGAACAGCGCGATACGCGTCCTTAACTGCAGTGTAACAGTGATCCAGCGTGTTCTCTCCTCTGGTGGGGCATTTAATAAACTGTTTGTATCGGGGGAGACCGTGGCTCAAGTTGCTCTGGTTAAAGTCGCCAAACACAATAACCAGAGAGTCCGGAAAAGTCCGCTCCGCTTGCCGGATGTGATCCGCGAGCGCGTGCTGAGCCTCGTGCACGTCCGCGTCGGGCGGGACGTAAACAGCGGCCAGGATGAATGAAGCAAACTCACGCGGGGAATAAAATGGCTTGCAGTTGATGAATAAATATTCCAGAGCGGGAGAACAGTGTTGGGAGATCAGTTACATCGGAGCACCAGCTGCTGTTGATGTAGAAGCAGACTCCTCCGCCTGTGGTCTTGCCAGAGAGCTCTGTGTCTCGATCAGTGCGAAACAGCTGAAATCCATCGAGGAGGAGCGCGCTGTCCGTTATCTTTTCCTTGAGCCAGGTCTAAGTAAAGCAGAGGGCACACGAGGTGGAGAGGTCCTTAAATCGCATCAGCAGTCTCAATTCATCTACCTTGTTATAAAAAGAATTGACATTGTACAGAAATATCCCAGGCAAAGCAGTGCGCGTGCCTCTCCTGCGAAGCCGCACGAGGGCGCCCGCTCGTCTTCCTCTCTTTTGCCGTCTCACTTTTTGGGCTAAAAAGTGAACCAGATTGGCGGCAGGAGCCAAAAAACTGGGAGTAGGTCCGTGGGAGTGAAAGTCCTGATATTTAGTAGCAATTCACGGGTGTAAGAGCAGGCAGACAAACAATTGACGAACAAAAACAAACAAAGGAAAGCACAGCGAAGCACTATGGCGACCACTGTGGGCGCCATCATGGATTTACAATCAAGAAGACAAGCAAAACAAGAGCAGCGGATATACATATGTACATATAAATATATAAATATATAAACACAGTGCGGAGCATTGTAGCTAGATGGAACAAACAGCATATCCATCTACTTAGTTATCCTACACAGTATGAATATGTACCCATACATATTGTCACCCTCCGTAGCGACGGATATTGTCCTAGTTGTATACTGGAGGGGACCGTTGTGTAAGTCTATTGCGTCTTTTGCATTCAATACTATTAGGTTGTCACGTTTTTTTGCTATCTCTGTGAGCAGCCCTGCTTAGGTTATACAGTCTGACAGCCGTAGGTAGGAAGGACCTGCGAAATCTCTCGGTTGCGCACCTAGGATGATGTAGTCTGCTGCTAAATGAGCTCCTCAGTGCGTTCAGTATGTCCTGCATAGGGTGGGACTCGGACTCCAGAAGAGATGACAGTTTAGCCACCATCCTTCTCTCTCCCATCTCCTCCACTGGGTCAAGGCGCTGCCACAGGACAGAGCTAGCTTTCTTGATCAGTTTGTTCAGTCTCTTCCTATTGGCTGCTGTAATACCACTGCCCCAGCAGACCACTCCAAAAGTGATGGCTGATGCCACCACCGTGTCATAGAATGTCTTCAGCAGTGCCCCTTGTACACCAAAAGACCTGAGTCTTCTCAGTAGGAACAGCCTGTGCTGTCCCTTCTTGTAGATTGCCTCGATATAGTGTGACCAGTCTAGTTTATTGTTCAGATGAACATCCAGGTACTTGTAGGATGTCACCATCTCAATGTCTGTTCCCTGTATGTTTACTGGTGCTGTGAGGGGTTGTCCTTACCTGCGGCAGTCCACCACCAGCTCCTTAGTTTTCCTCGCGTTGATCTGGAGGCAGTTCCAATGGCACCAGTCCACGAAGTCCTGAATAAGTCCTCTGTACTCTGCTTCATCTCCGTTGGAGATGAGGCCGATGATCGCAGAGTCGTCAGAGAACTTCTGTAGATGGCAGTGTGTTGTGTTGTGTGAGAAGTCCACAGTATAAAGGGTGAACAGGAAGGGAGCCAAAACCGTTCCCTGGGGGGCCCCCGTGCTATGATCGTGTCGGACACACAGTCCCGGGTTCTCACAAACTGTGGCCGGTTAGTGAGGTAGTCCAGGATCCATGATGACAGGTGCTGGTCCACCCCTGCACACAGCAGCTTGTCCTTCAGGATCATCGGTTGGATGGTGTTGAAAGCACTGGAGAAGTCAAAGAACATGATCCTCACCACATTCCCGGGATTCTCCAGGTGGGACAGAGAACGGTGAAGAAGGAAGATCACTGCATCCTCCACCCCAATGCCATGCTGGTAGGTGAACTGGAGTGGATCCATCGCTGGTCCCACCAGGGGGCGGAGGTGAGCAAGGAGCAGTCTCTCCAGGGTCTTCATCATGTGGGACGTCAGGGCCACTGGTCTGTAGCTGTTCAGGTCTTTGGGGTGGGAAGTCATTGGTACAGGTACCACACAAGATGTTTTCCACAACTGTGGTACCCTCCCCAGCTTCAGGCTCAGGTTGAAGATGAGCTCCACAATCCCACACAGCTGGTCTGCACAGGATTTGAGGAGCTTTGTGCTGATGCCGTCCGGTCCCGATGCCTTCCTCGCCTTGATCTTCCTCAGCTCCGTCCTCACCTGGGTCTTAGTGAGGGTCATCTTGGGGAGCTGTGTGTTGGGAGTCGGGGGGTGTTGGTGGAGTAGGGTGTGGACAGCAGGACTCGATGTCTTTAGAGGCAGCAGTGGTTGTTGTGCAGTCGGGGGGGGGGGAGGGCGGTTGGTCAAACCTATTAAAAAACAGGTTCAGATTGTTCGCCCACTCCCTGCCCCCCGTGGCCTGGAGGGAGGTATTCTGGAGCCCAGAGATGGTTTTAAGGTTTCTCCAGACCCCACCGATGTTGCTCTGTTGCAGCTTGTCGTCCATCTTCTTCCTGAAGCTGTCCTTGCCTTCTCTGATCTTGCTCCTCAGTTCCCTCTGTACGGACTTCAGCATCTCCCTGTTCCCCGACCTGAAGATCCTCTTCTTCTCTCTCAGAAGTGTTTTTATCTCAGGGTTGATCCAGGGTTTGTTGTTCGAGCAACACCGTATGGTCTTGGTGGGTACGGTGTTGTCCACACAGAAGCTGATGTAGTCCGTGATGGTGTGAGTGAGGCCATCAATGTCCTCACCATTTGGATCGCAGAGCTGCTCCCAGGCAGTGGTTTCTAAACAGTTCTTTAGAGCGTCCATTGCTTCCTCAGACCATAACTTCACTGTGCGCATGACCGGAGGTTGTCTGTGCACTAGGAGTTTGTACACCGGCAGGAGATGAACCAAGTTGTGATCTGATCTCCCGAGTGGGGGGAGTGGTGATGAGGTGTACGCCTCTTTAGTGTTTGCGTAGAATAAGTCCAGTGTTTTATTGTCTCTATTGTGGCATGTGACATACTGGGTGAACGTGGGCAGAATGGAAGACAGTGAAATATGGTTGAAATCACCTGAGATGAGGAGAAAAGCATCTGGGTTCTCTGTCTGCAGCCTGCCAGTTACTGAGTGGATGACATCACGCGCTGTCCCAGCGTTCGCCGTCGGATTTGCATAAATAACAATGCAGATCACGTGTGAGTATTCCCTCGGGAGATATGTAGGCCACATGCTAATAGCTAGCAACTCCATGTCTTTGTTGCAGTGTTGTTGTTTAACTGTGATATGTCCCGGTCTGTGCCAGTTGTTATTGACATACATCGTCACTCCTCCGCCCCTTGCCTTCCCACTGTCTGGTGTTCGGTCTGCCTGTATTTCGTGGAAACCCTCCAGTTCGATATTAGCATATGTTGCTAGTTCTGTTAGCCACGTCTCCGTGAATAGCATCAGGCTACACTCCCTGTATATGCTCTCGTAGCGGGAGATAGCCGCTAGCTCACCTGTTTTTCTGAGTAGCGATCGTACATTCCCCATAATAACGGATGGGAGGCCGGGTCTTTACCTTATATTCCTCGCCCGCCTTTTTATTCCAGCACGACATCCACGCCATTTCTGTCTTATTTCTCCCGGTATGTCGAGTTTTTGCGTTAGCATCGTGGACCGGTTAAGTGCTAACAGCTGGTCCCTATTGTACTGCCTCCTGCAAGAAACAGTGGATCCGTCCACTGGCTCAGGAGACATTTGGCCGATCTACGTGTCTGTGATGGATCAAGGTGTCGCCGAAACAGAAAGATTAGCAAGAGAGCCAGATAGTAAATAGAAATAGGAAGAAATGATCTTGAAAGATCATCAGAAAAGATGACTGCCCCTCCCTGACCCTGGCTCTGCTGGAGGTTTCTTCCTGTTAAAGGGGAGTTTTTCCTCTCCACTGTCACCAAGTGCTTGCTCATAGGGGATTGCCTGATTGCTGGGGTCTTTCTGCAATTGTGGGGGTTTCCCCTACAGTTGAAAGTGCTATGAGATGAGTTGTTGTGAAATGGCGCTATATAAATAAATTTGAATTGAACTGAATCATTTAAAATAACATTGTTTAAAAGATACAACATACTTTTAAAAACAATGGGATGACAGAAGAAAGTCCGCACACTTATTTCCACTGTTGTCCCTAAAAGAGATCATAGCTGGTCTCATACCTGGAACGTTCTGCTCTGAAATCTGGCACTATTACTACTGAGCTTAACACACTCTAAATTAGTGATCAGCTGACACTTCTGAGGACGACTGCAGATGTCAATATTCATTCATCTTCTTCCGCTTAATCATTTTCGGGTCGCAGGGGGGCTGGAGCCTATCCCAGCATCTTAGGGCGAGAGGCAGGGTACACTCTGGACAGATCGCCAGTCCATCGTAGGGTCAACACAGAGAGACAGACAACCATTCACTCTCACAGTCATACCTAAGGACAATTTAGAATCCCCAGTTTGATGCCAATTAACCTAACTTGCATGTTTTTGGCATGTGGGAAGAAACCGGAGAAATCCCGGCGTAAACCCACACAGACACGGGGAGAACATGCAAACTCCACACAGATCACTGTTGGTCGGGGGCTGGGATCGAACCCAGGATCCCCCGGCCAAGGGTGAGTTGCTGTGCTGCCGCAGTGCTAACCACTCCTCCACCGTGCCGCCCAATCTAAATATCATAAAAAGACTTTGTTTTCCACACTGTCCTCCGTCATTAGTGCCAGCTGCAAGAAATTCAATAGCCTGCTCACAGTCCTATAAGATTAGTTTATTGTTTCCTTTACTGAGACAGGGATAAGAAGAAGATGTTTATTTAACAATCTAAATATGTCAAAGTTAAATAAACATATCCTTCTTATCCCTGTCTCAGTAAAGGAAACGATAAACTAATCTTATAGGACTGTGAGCAGGCTATTGAATTACTTGTAGCTGGCACTAATGTCGGAGGACAGTGTGTAAAACAAAATCTTTTTATGTGCCACTACCTGATTCAGGAGCACCTACAACTCACATTCTGTGAAATTCCATTAAATCCATTATTTTTGATGGTGGATACAGGAGATTAAAACGTGCAGGGCTTGTATATATCTATTTGCATATCTATTTGCATCTAATTGCATATTCAAATGGAGGAGTGTCAAGGGAGGAGTCCAGTATTTCCTCACGTGTCTTCAATTTCAAACAGATTGGAAAGTTCACGGAGACATGGCTCCACGACAACATCCCTGACGCGGCCATTCAGCTGGAAGGGATGACATCGTTCCGGGTGAACAGAAAGGCTGCTAGCTCCGGTAAGAGCCAAAGGAGGGGCCTATGCATCTATATTAACAAGAACTGGTGTGTTAACGCCACATTAGTATCTAAACACCACTCTCCATTGGTGGAGTTCCTTATTGTAAACTGTCGGCTATTTTATCTGCCGAGGGAATTCACCAACGTGTTTGTAGCTGCTGTTTACATAGCTCCTAGCACTAATGATAAAGCTAATGCCACCGAGGCACTCGGAGAGCTGCACGATTCTATTAGTGAATTTCAAACTTCACACCCGGACAGTTTTGTGGTGGTTGCGGGGGATTTTAATCACACCAGTTTAAAGACTGTGCTCCCAAAGTTTAAACAATGTGTAGACTTTAAGACCAGAGGAGAGAATATGTTGGACTTGGTGAACACAAACTTTCCAGATGCTTATAAGGCAACACCTCGCCCCCACCTCGGCCATTATGACCACCTATCCATGATGCTGGTGCCTGCCTACAAACCTTTACTGAAGCACATCAGGCCAGTCGTGAAACAAATCAGGATTTGGCCAGATGGTGCAACCTCAGCACTTAAGGACTGTTTCCTGCACACAGACTGGGAGGTCTTCAAAATAGCAGCCTCCCAGGGAGACAGGACAGATGTGGAGGAGTATGCTGAAACAGTCACCAGCTACATCGCAAAGTGCACAGAGGATGTCACTATAGTGAAGACTATCACTGCACGGGGCAACTATAAGCCCTGGATGACTGCAAAGGTGCGCTCGCTGCTCACAGCCAGAGATGCAGCCTTCAGAGCAAAGGACAGGATCGTCCTCCGCTCAGCTAGGTCTGCGCTCTCAAAGGGAATTAAGATGGTGAAGCGCGCTTATGCGGAGAAAATCCAGGGACACCTCTGTGACACAAGGAACACCAAATGGATGTGGCAGAGAGTTTGGGCGCTGACGAATTATAAGTCTAGGCAGGGGGTCGATGATGACAACGCTTTGCTTCCAGACAGGTTCAACAACTTCTTTGCACGTTTTGAAGCATCAAACCTGACAATCAGGGGGAGGGCTGGCCCATCTCCACCATCTGTTGGGCCAGCTATCACCATCAACGCAGCGGACACACAGAGGACCCTAATCAGGGTCAACCCACGTAAAGCTGCAGGACCGGACAACATCCCGGCGCGTGTGCTCCTAGACTGCAGGAGCGAGTTGGCGGATGTCCTGACTGACATTTATAACATCTCCCTGAGTCAGGCCATTGTTCCCAGATGCTTTAAGACCTCTACCACAGCACCGGTGGCAAAGAAACCAGTTGTGTCCTGTTTGAATGACCATCATCCTGTTGCACTGACACCAATTGTGATGAAGTGTCTTGAATGGCTTGTCAAACCACACATCACAGCCTGCCTCCCTGCATCACATCACCCGCTCCAGTTTGTATATCATTCAAATCCCTCCACGGAGGATGCTATAGTCACCATCCTGCACTCTGTCATCACCCACCTGGATCAGAAAGACACCTACGCCAGACTCCTGTACATTGATTTCAGTTCAGCATTCAACACCATTATTCCCCAGAAACTGATGGAGAAATTACTCCTTCTCGTTCTGAACACCACCACATGTCTCTGGATCCTCGATTTCCTGACTGAGAGACCTCAGTCTGTCTGTGTTGGAAATAACATCTCCAACTCTATCACGCTGAGCACCGGATCCCCTCAAGGCTGCGTACTCAGTCCACTGTTGTTTACACTTCTAACACATGACTGTGTATCCAGACATGGGGGGAGGGGGGGGCAGATTATTAAGTTTGCAGATGACACCACGGTGGTGCGACTTATTCAGAGGGATGAGGAATCAATGTACAGGGAAGAAGTGAGATACCTTGAGGGCTGGTGCAGGGAGAACAATCTGGTGCTCAATGTGGACAAAACGAAGGAGATGATTCTCGACTTCTGGCGGTCATGGCCTGAACACATCCCTCTCAGCATCGGCGACCGTTTAGTGGAGAGAGTGGAGAACATCAAGTTCCTCGGAGTGAAGATCTCGCAGGACCTGACCTGGAGCAAGAATTCCTTGGGGATCAGGAAGTGGGCCCAGCAGAGACTACACTTCTTGAGGAAACTCAAACAGGCCTCTCTCCCCATCTGCATCCTCAGGACCTTCTACAGAGGTGTGGTGGAGAGTGTTCTGATGTACTGCATTTCAACATGGCACTCCAGCTGCAGTATGTCAGACAAAAAAGCCCTGCAGATGATAGTTAAGGGAGCTGAGAGGGTAATTGGAGTTTCCCTCCCCTCTGTCCAAGAACTTTTTCAGAACCGTTGTAGGGGCAGGGCACTGAACATTGTCAAGGACCGTTCTCATCCTCTGCATAAACACTTTGAACTTCTGCCACCTGGCAAATGATTCCAGAGCATCAGAGGCAGAACCACCAGACTGATCACCACCAGAACCAACAGACTGATTAACAGATTCCTTCCACAAGCTGTTAGAATGCTGAACAGTTGATCCGGAATCTCTCATACATACTATTGCACCTATGGACATTATGTATATTATTTGTATATTATAGTTCTGGTTAGTTTTCAAGTATGTCTCAGGGATGTGTGAATGGCTGTGTTGGGGTGGGGGAAGGAGGGTGTGTGTGAGTGTGTCTTAAATCATGTTCTTTTACTTACATGGATGCCGAGAGAAATGCAATTTCATCTTGCCTGCACTACAGTTGTATGTACAGCAATATGACAATAAAGGTTGATTTGATTTTGATTTGATTAGAAGTATAAAGGAAATGTGCTTGGATTTCTGCGTACGGACGGTTTCATATGTCTGGATTTTTTTTTTTATTGTTTTTTTTTTTTTTTTTTTGCTTAAGGCGTTTTCTTGATTTAAACGTACATCATCTTTCAGGAAGAAATCTATGGAAGTCGTTGTGCATAAGGCCCCTTGTCCCACAGCTTGCGAGGAACCAGGAGCTGTAGGATGTCTTTTTGCGCCTTTTGTGACTTCCACCAGCGGTACAGGAAACCATTCTAGCTGACAGTGCTGGACCATTGAGAATACAGTGCAATGGACTCTGGGTCTAGAACAGAGGCTACTGGCCACTCGGGCCACTGGCAAGCCCCCACCCAGGCGTGGACTCCCAGTCATCGTCAGGTGCCACAGCATCCTGCAGTGCAGTAACATTTTGTTCTGGCAGGCACAGTTCCTCCTGTCTCTTGCAGTATCAGAACCTCTCCACCTCACACGGCCGTCATGAAAGGGCATCGGCGTTGGCATGCAGTCATCCTAGTCGGTACTGGATTTCAAACGGTTGTCCTGGACAGCTTCCACCCACCTGGTCAGCTGCCCCTTCGCCTCCTTAAAGCTCAGCAGCCATGTGAGTGAATCGGGGTCAGTGCGCAGGATAAACTTTTGTCCATACAGGTAAGGGCAGAAGTGTCATAGGCCCTTGACAACAGCCAAGAGCTCTTGGCGGGCTACACAGTAGTTCCTCTTGGGTTTGCTGAGAGACCGGCTGAAGTAGGTAGTTACCTGCCCACCATGTTCTCCTTCCTGAGAGAGCACAACACCAAGACCCTCGTTGCTGCCATCAGTATCTACAATGAAGACCTTCCCCAGGTCTGGATATACCAGTATGGGAGCCTCCAACAGGGCATAGTGGAGGCAGGAATAGGCCGCGGCACAATCATCAGTAAACTGGAAGGCCTTGCCCTTCTGGGTCAGCTGGTGAAGGGGGCTAGCTATGGTGGCAAAGTCCCTGATGAACCTCCTGTAGTATGAGGCAAGGCCCAGGAAACTGCGGAGTTCTGACACATCACCAGGGAGCTCTGACACGTCAGCAGGGGGTGGCCACTCCCAGACTGTCCTTACCTAATCCGGGTCAATGGACACCCCATCAGCGCTGATCACATGACCAAGGAATGACACATTCCGGCGGAAGAGGTGGCACTGCTTTGGGTTGAGGTGTAGCCCCGTCTGACAGAAGGCCTGGAAGACTTCCCACAAGTTCTGGAGTGCCCCTTGAAAGTCTGCAGCAATGACCAGGAGATCATCCAGGTACATCACACAGTGGTTGCAGTGAATATTGGCAAGGACTCTCTCCATGATGCTCTCATTAGTTGCAGGCACATTACACAGTCCAAATGAAATCATCCGGAACTGCCACAACCCATCAACGATTGAGAACGCTGTCTTGGGGCGGGCCTCTGGTGACAGCTCCACCTGCCAATACCCACTGCGGAGGTCCAGGGAGCTGAACCAGGATGAGCCTGCAACATAGTTCAAGGCACCATCAATTCAAGGGAAGGGGTAAGAGTCTTTACGAGTGGCCTCACTGAGGCATCTGTAGTCCACACAATTGCCATATACCATCCTTCTTGTGTACCAGAGCTGCTGGGGCAGCCTATGGGCTCTGTGAGGGTTCGATGACTCCTGTCCGGTGCATCTTCTCAATCTTCTGTTGAGCTGCCAACCTTTTGGCCAGTGGTAGACGTCGAGGGCAGATGTGGATGGGGGGAGCCTTTCCGGTGTTGATCTTGTGGAGGGCCATGTTGTTGTGGGTGCAGTCCTCATCCCTGGCACCAAAAACATCGACAAAGGCCTGTAGCAGTTCAGTTCAGTTGGACCTGTTGTTCCTTGTCCAAGCTTTTACAGTTCCTCTCCAGAAGATCCTTGATGGCCTGTTGGCTCTCTGTTGATGATGGCTGAGGTGACACTGCAGACATTGGTGTAGCTCGCAATGTTGGCTGCACTTGTTGCTATGCAGAAGTTGGTGGCAGTGCTGATGCTTGGTGGGCCCCAAGGCCACTGGACTTGTGAAGAGCTATGGCTTCCGAGCCCAGGTAGAGGATGGCCCTGGGCAAATCCTCCACAGCTCCCCACTCATCCAGCAGGTCGAGGCCAAAGATGAAGGGGTCCTGGATGTCAGCTAACCAGAACTGGTGTTGTGACAGGTGGCCAGCAACAGTGACCTGTAGTGCCTTCATCCCCAGTATCTGTGCTCGTTCGCCAGTGACTGTGGTGATGTGGTGCCTGGTTGGGACCCACCCTTGGAGAGAACGTTCGCTGGAGCCTGCCTCAGTCCCTGTGCGGATAAGTGTAATGGTGTATCTACAAGGGCTCAGCAGGAAATCCCTTTACAGTCCACATACAGTCTGTGTACCTGACTGAGGCGGCCTAAGTGCTGAGTTTGTGGATTCTCTTCTCTGGGTTGGGGACAAGCTCCTGCCCCAAGTGGAGGAGTTTAAGTATATTGGGCTCTTATTCACAAGTGAGCGGAGAATGGAGCGAGAGATTGACATACGAATCAGAGCAGCATCTGCAGTGATACGGACAATGTACTGATCTGTCGTGGTGAAGAGGAAGCTGAGCTCTAAGGCAAAGCTGTAGATTTACTGGCCAATCTACATTCCTAACCCTAACCTATGGTCATGAACTTTGGGTAATGACTGAAAGAATGAGATCATGGATACAAGCAGCTGAAATGAGCTTTCTCTGAAGAATTGCTGGACTCATCCTTAGCGATAGGGTGAGGAGCTCAGTCATCCGGGAGAGGCTCAGAGTAGAACCGCTGCTCCTCCACATCGAAAGGAGCCTGTTGAAGTGGTTTGGCCATCTGATAAGGATGCATCCAGGACGCCTCCCACTTGAGGTGTTTCAGGCACATCCCACTGGGAGGAGACCCCGGGGCAGACCCAGGACTCCCTGGAGAGACCGTGACCAAGCTCGTCTGGGAATGCCTTGGTATCCTCTCTGAAGAGCTGGAGCAGGTGGTTTGGGAAAGGCAAGTCTGGTCTTCTCTGCTTTTAATGCTGCCTCCATTACCCAGACCTCTGGAAAAGCAGTAGAAGATGGACGGATGTCAGAGTCGGGGCATAATCTGGGGATCATTCCCACGCTTTGAGTTTAGTCTGTCTTGGTCCTCTGTTTGTTACAGTTATTGTTATTCCTTGTGTTCTTTCTTTCTAGTAGTATTGTTATTTTCATCATGGTCACGATTTGTAGTTTATTTTTGTCGTCATGTTGGTTTGGGCTTTTATTTTGACCGTGCCTTTTGTTTACTTCTGTTTTCAACCAGCTTGTTTCATACCTTGTTAAGTTCTTGATTATTCATGACTCTTTATTATTTTGATTATTATCTCCTATTTAAGAGGTTCCACCTCATAGTTCGGGGCGGCATCTTTATGCCATATCTGCGTGAACAACACACTCCTGTCTTGCCAGTTTCCTTGCCTTGTCCTGTCGAGCCTTTTTGTGAGTTTTTTGTTCCGGCTTCCTAGGTGTGGATTATTTTTGTGTTTTTCATTAAATCCTGCAAACAGTCAGTCCAGCTTTTGGGTCTTGATTTTGGCCCCTGGAGGTGCTCATTGTGACAATGGATGGATAGATATTTAAACCATTCTTATCTAATTTGTTTATTTCAAACCCCAATGAAAAAAAAAATATATATATTGTTTTTCTAATAAACCTGAAACGAAATGGGAGATTGAATAATTTTTATTGCAACTCTGTTAATCCATTATTAATAGCTAATAGATAGCTAACATTAATTACTAATAACTAATACAAGCTCTGCTCATTTAGATTTCCCCTGATCCACTGATTTGCTTCAGGTTATTGTAGGAGGCTGAAATTGGACATCTAATAATCCATATCTCTATAGGTCGTCTGGAAATTTCCAGCTCTGAACTCCTAAGAGTTTTTCTTTTACAGGTGCTTAGATGGAGTAACGTGTGGTAATGGAGCCAGTGGTCATCAGGTTCATATGCTTGAGAGGCCGCACATCACAGGAGACGTTCAATTAGATGAAAGAGGCTTATGTGGAAGATCCCCCATTGTCTGATGCAGTCAAGCACTTTCATCGACAGTTCAAGTGTGGACGGACATCAGTGGAAATGGCACCCATTACCAACCACAGCCACAGCGTGAACTGATAAAGACACCGTCAAGCCAGTGGAGGCCTCTATTTTGGAGAATTGGTGCATAATTATTCACCAACTAGCCAAAGATCTCAATACCAGTGTGGAGTCACTGGATCAGTGTGGAGTCACTTGTGTGGAGGCACGTGGAACAAATCACCCATGACTATTTCCACATTTGGAAGTTTTCTGTACGATGGACTGCCCAGTTGGTCACACCTTTCCAGAAGCAGGAATGAGTCACATGCTTCCAAGATTTTTTTAGCCACATGCCAAGAAAACCAAGAAGAATTCTTTGACGGGGTCCATCACTCTGATCCAGAGATTAAAGCCCAGTCGAAGCAATTGAAGCATTATGACTCACCATCTCTGAAGAAGGTACATGCCCATTCCTCAGCAGACAACATCATGCCTATGGTGTTTTTGGACAAGCATGGGATATTGATGATGGATTTCTTGGCAGTGGGTGCAACCATTACTGGGACTTACTATGCATCACTGCTGCAGAAATTGCAGAAGGCCATCAAAACCGAGAGGTCTGCCATGCTGGCCAAAGGTGTCCACCTCCTGCAAGACAACACCTTGGACACAACTCACATGTTGCCCAGACAGAAGCATGGTCCTTCAGCTATGAAATCCTTCCTCACCCCTTTACTCTCCCAACCTTGCCCAGTCTGACTTCTACCTTTGCAGTCATGAAGTCCTTTTTGTTAAGGGCAAGCACTTCCAAGATGATTTTCGAGATCAAGTAGTGACTTCTGACGTAACCTGCAGACTTCTAGACGTGAGGTCTCCACAACTGGAGGCAGCACGGGGGTACAGTGGTTAGCACTGTTGCCTCACAGTTACAAGGCTGAAAGTTTAAGTCCACAGGCTGGAAGGGGTGGGAACCTTTCTGTTTGGAGTTTGCATGTTCTCCCTGTACTGTGTAGGTTTACTCCCACAATCTAAACCCATGCATGTTACGTTAATTGGTGACTCTAAATTGTCCCTAGGTATCTGGCTCTGAGGGCGGCCCTTAGAATAGAGTGTGAGTGTAGTTACTAATAGTAGAGTCATTTTTGGGGGTTTCGTGACCAACCTCCCAGGACCTTTTTTTCTCACTGGATTTAGCATTCTAGACCCATTTTAATGAAAATAAGCTCCCATGTACCTCCCAAAAATTACGGGAAACCTTTTTTTTTGCCCAAAATTCAAAATGGCCGCCAACATGCATACCACCACCTATATCTCAGTAACTAATTCAGCTAGGAGGTTGATTTTGGTGTCTAGACATAGGTTTTTGGGGTCAAGCATTCCATTAACACTAGAAGTCCCAGAGAGGGGCCATTTGGCCTTTTTGGCTAGAAAACCCATAGGGGGACCATCAAGTGGCCACAAGAGGGCTAATGTCTGGGTCTTCTAGTGTTAATGCTATTAGTTTACTTGTGAAACAAACCCATCACGATGAAATCCAATATGGCCGCCAATAGGGCCACCGATTAACATTTTTTTTGTTTCTTGACTACTAAGGCACCTAGAAAGCTGATGTTGGTGTCAAAACAGAGGTTTAAGGGGTCATACTATCTGTTTATTCCAATAAAAGTGTGTTTAAATGATTACATAATCGAGAAATCCAAGATGGCAGCCGGCTGTCATTTTCATATGCAATGGACTTTTTCATATCCATCACCAAATGAGCTAAAAATGTCAAATGAGGTATCCTTACATTCATTTTTAATAATTATTAGAAAGATCTACCTCTAATTTATGCTTACGTTTCTCGGCTTGAAATAGACAACGCTTGTTAGATAACGTGGTGTAACATGTCAGGTGCATATAATGGCCTTTTGGCCCTTTGGCCAAATCAATATTCCCACATTGAAACCGATCAAGTCCTTTCCATCGTAGAGTTTTTTCACGAATTGAATTCCATTTTTGGTCCTTGGTATTATCCAAAGAGTCACTTTTGGTACATGGTTGACCACAACGTAGAATGCATTCGTATTCACCGGAAGACGTTGATGGTAATTCATCGTTGTCACTTGCAGTATCCATTTTATCCCTCACTTTATATGAATAAGTGTCTGAAAACAAAAACAAATTTGTCATTATCAGAACAGAGGAGAGAAAAAGGAGGGATGACAAGACCTAGAGTCAAAGGCCCTTGTACTGACCTACTGTCATTACAGTAGCATTAAGCAAGCAGCATGGTCAATATGCTAACATTACCTGACTATACAGTATGGAACAAGATTCAGAATTCTAACCTCTCCAGATAAGTTTAAAGCTAAATTTATACATACCTGGCAACCTTGGTTAAATTGGAAAGATTAGGACTACATATTATGGCAGCACAGACGTTACAAAATCACTGCATCCTCTCTCTTGCTATGCAAAAAGGAATCAATGAATCAAGCACGGGCTGCACGGTGGCGCAGTGGTTTAGCACTGTGGCAGCACAGTTTTACCCTTGGCCGGGGGATCGCGGGGATCATGAGGTCGTGGGTTCGATCCCAGCCCCTGACCAACAGTGAGCTGTGTGGAGTTTGCATGTTCTCCCCATGTTGCGTGGGTTTACTCCGGGATTTCTCCGGTTTCCTCCCGCATACCAAAAACATGTAGGTTTAGGGCGCTCGCGCACGCAGCGACCAGCAGCCGGTGGCTTGTCACCAGACTGCAAACCAAATCTACCTACGGGTACAAATAAGTAACAAAAAAAAAAAAAAAAAAAAAAAGCATAGGATTCCGGGAATCCTAAGGGGATTACACAAGTGTTCCTCAGTGATATCACTGAATCAATGCAGGAGCTTTCTAATAATTATTAAAAATGAATGTAAGAATACCTAATTTGACATTTTTAGCTCATTTGGTGACGGATATGAAAAAGTCCATTGCATGTGAAAATGACAGCCGGCCGCCATCTTGGATTTCTCAATTATGTAATCATTTAAACACACTTTTATTGGAATAAACAGATAGTATGACCCCTTAAACCTCTGTTTTGACACCAACATCAGCTTTCTAGGTGCCTTAGTAGTCAAGAAACAAAAAAAATGTTAATCGGTGGCCATATTGGTGGCCATATTGGATTTCATCGTGATGGGTTTGTTTCACAAGTAAACTAATAGCATTAATGGAATGCTTGACCCCAAAAACCTATGTCTAGACACCAAAATCAACCTCCTAGCTGAATTAGTTACTGAGATATAGGTGGTGGTATGCATTCTGGCGGCCATTTTGAATTTTGGGCAAAAAAAAGGTTTCCCGTAATTTTTGGGAGGTACATGGGAGCTTATTTTCATTAAAATGGGTCTAGAATGCTAAATCCAGTGAGAAAAAAAGGTCCTGGGAGGTTGGTCACGAAACCCCCAAAAAAGACTCTACTATAATTTAGGTGCTTTGAGTCATCTTTGGGAGTAGAAAATGCACTATCCTGTATAAGTACAGGCCCTTATCCTTATAAAGCAACAGGAGAAGTGTGTTACCCTTGGTGGTACCTGTAGTATGTAGAGAAAGACATAACTATGCCAAATTTTGTTACTCTCAGGAAATGGGTGAGCCCTGGTACGTGTAGCGCATACATACCATGGAGCTTCCATGTTATGGCCTTAATAGTCACAAACACTACACATCAATAGTTTAAAGAGGTGTGGCACTAATTTCTTCTGTCAGTGAACCTCTGAAAGACATCCAAATGCTTCTAAAGTTCAGCCTTATTTAGATCTTTCGATTGTTATATGGGAAAAAAAAATGTTATATATTTCATCATTTAAGTTGATGATTTCTATAATGGAAAACTATAGAAATCAAATTCCCCTTTGAAGTAAGCCTCAAGTTCATAGAAGAGAAACTGAAGTTTTGGCAACAGTGGCTGTTTGCTTCATTTTTCAGGGTGTGTTTGCTGCCTGGCTACAACACATCCTACCTGCTGGGTAAATAAGACACGCTTGAGGTTTTGACTGAACCGCATTCTTTGATGAACTGGAAAAGACAGCAGGCTGGCACTATGACTGACAGGATCACAGTGACCCAGTGACCTCAGTTCACGGGTATCATCCATTCACATGTTTGAGAATCTATTTAATCATTACCCTATACTGTACATTTCACCTTGAGAGAAAGGAGAAAGAAATGTCTGTATGCACACCTTCCCATTTTTAGAACAAATGAGAACGAAAAACAGACAGTGGTGTATTCAGACACCACTATTCACTCAGTGTGAATGGCAGGTAAATAGACATTGATTGTCGATAATTGTCACAGATCTCTATGGATTTGCACTGGCCTCTAGAAAGGGCAGATGCTATCTTGGCAAGTGCCATGGCTGAAGCTAAATGGAGAGATGCCAATATCTGCTCGATTCAGAATGGGACAGATGGGTGAATGTTTTTTCTCTGGTGCTTTGTGCCCACTGGTGAATGTGTCCATTTCAGTCAGCCACACACACAAGGTGAGATGAATGGGGCCTTGTTTGTTTATGGGTGTGTTTTCAGGCTCCGTTCATCTATTTCTGTGTTGACTGCATTCCCATCAATATGTCAGTCTGTCTTCTGCTCTCTTAGCCATTTCTTTGGCTCTCTTCTTAATGGATCAGAGAGCATTTCGAAAAGATTTCTTTGACCGTAGGTTTTATAATTCTTTTATAACTTATTTTGACTTGGAAGTTAATTATTTTTTTTTTTAATTTTAATGACATTTTAGTTGCAGTTGGAGCCTGTCCATCTACCTGAATACCATTCCTCCCAATTTCTAGCCAAAGCGAAACGTTCTGTGGGTGGAAAACTAGAATTTTAAGAAGAAAAAAGGGCTTTCATTATTCACCATTACACATTGATGTCTGACAAACAGATAAGATGAAAACATTGCATTACCAGGTTAGAAAAATTGATCTAAATATTTTTTGTTTGTAACTAAAATGTAAAGATTCACTTCATAAAATGGTTTTTTTTTTTTTTTTAGGTCAAGTAAAACAGCTCCCATAACCTGATCTTTATCAGTTGATTTTTTTTTATTTTTTTGTTTTTAATTTGTTCAATCAAGTAGGAGTTAGCACCATCAGCTGAATAATTTGATTGGAAGCCATAGAGAGGATGTACGTAAATATTAGACTCCATATTGTATATATGGAGTCTGTATATATACGACTGTATATTTTTTATATATTTCTGCAAAGTGTGGTTAGTCTGAGTAAATAACTGCATATAATTCCTGTATATATTTGCATCCTTTTATAGAAACGTGGACAGACTGTAATTTACTGTACATACTCTGTTGTCATTGAATCCTTATTTAAATCCTCCACCTGAACAACGAGAGCAAGTTTTTAGCCAAAGTCAAATTCCTTGTATGTGTTCCTTGTATGTGTTGGCCAATAAATACTTGGCCAATAAAGCTGATTCTGATTCTGATTCTGATTCTGATAAACTCCAATAATTGTGTAGCAACAGTTTTTTTTTTTCTCGAAAACTTTAGAGAAAATTGGAAATATACTAACAGACACATACCTGATTATCAGCTCGAGATTTAAATCCCTTACCATTTTAGCCAGTGTCCAAGCCAATGTAAAACGTACCATGGGGGGACACCAGAATGGTAAGAGGTTAAATGAGGTGGTTCAGAATATATGTGGCCTCCATGTTCCCGTTTGGATAGCACTCTCTCTCACATTTTTAGAAACATTTTTTCACACTTTGTGGCCACCCATTCTTAAATTGATTAATACCTCATTAGCTTCTGATTGCAACCCAGCTGCTTTTAAACATGCTGTAGTGCAGCCACTTGTCAAAAAGAAAAACTTTGACTCCATCATCCTATCCAATTAGATAGATAGATAGATAGATAGATAGATAGATAGATAGATAGATAGATAGATAGATAGATAGATAGATACAGTGGTGTGAAAAACTGTTTGCCCCCTTGCGGTTTTCTCATTTTTTTGTGTGTTTGTTACATTTAAATGTTTCAGCTCATCAGACAAATTTAAATATTAGACAAAGATAACACAGGTAAACACAAAATGCTGTTGTTAAATGAAGGTGTTTACTATTAAGGAAAAACCAAAAAACCAAAAAACAAAATCTACATGGCCCTGTTGGAAAAAGTGATTCCCCCAACCCATTAAAGAATAAATTAAGCACTTAAAGAGGACCTACCTGACAAAGTGAAGTTGACCAAAAGATCCTCAAAAGCTAGACATCATGATGCGATCCAAAAAATTCAATAACAAATGAGAAACAAAGTAATTGAGGTTATAAAGCCATTTCTAAAGCTTTGGGACTCCAGCGAACCACAGTGAGAGCCATTATCCACAAATGGTGAAAATATGGAAGAGTGATGAACCTTCCCAAGAGTGACCAGCCAACCAAAATTACCCAAAGAGTGCAGCGACGACTCATCCAAGAGGTCACAAAAGACCACACAACAACATCCAAAGAACTACAGGCCTCATTTGCCTCAGTTAAGGTCAGTGTTCATGACTCCACCATAAGAAAGAGACTGGGCAAAAATGGCCTGAATGGCAGAGTTCCAAGATGAAAATCACTGCTGAGAAAAAAAGAACATAAAGGCTTTTCTCAGTTTTGCCAGAAAACATCTTGATGATCCCCAAGAGTTTTGGGAAAATACTGTGGACTGACGAGACAAAAGTTGGACTTTTTGGAAGATGTGTGTCCTCTTACAACTGGCGTAAAAGTAACAGCATTTCAGAAAAGGAACATCATACTAACAGTAAAATATGGTGGTGGCAGTGTGATGGTCTGGGGCTGTTTTGCTGCTTCAGGAACTAGAAGACTTGCTGTGGTAAATGAAACTGTGAATTCTGCTGTCTACCAAAAAAATCCTGAAGGAGAATGTCAGGCCATCCGTTCGTGACCTCAAGCTGAGGCGCACTTGAGTTCCACAGCAGGACAATGATCCAAAGCACACCAACAAGTCCACCTGTGATTGGCCTAAGAAAAACAAAATGAAGACTTTGGAGTGGCAAAGTCAAAGTCCTAACCTGAATCTGAATTAGATGCTGTGACATTCATTACCTTAAAAAAGCTGCTCATGCTCGAAAACCCTCCAATGTGGCTGAATTACAACAATTCTGTAAAGATGACTGGGCCAAAATTCCTCCACAGCGCTGTAAAACACTCATTGCCAGTTATCACAAATGCTTAATTGCAGTTGTTGCTGCTAAGGGTGGTCCAACCAGTTATTAGGTTTAGGGGGCAATCACTTTTTTCACACAAGGCAATATAGGTCTGGATTTTTGTTTCCCTTATTAATAAACACCTTCATTTAAGAACTGCATTTTGTGTTTACTTGTGTTATCTTTGTCTAATATTTTAATTTGTTTGATGATCTGAAACATTTAAGTGTGACAAACATAAAAAAAGAGAAATCAGGAGGGGCAAACACTTTTTCACACCACTGTAGATAGATAGATAGATAGATAGATAGATAGATAGATAGATGTAGTTTATTTAACCCAAACTGGGGAATAACAGTTAAATTAAATAAAAGGTCAATTTCTAAACTACCATTTTGGTCCAAAGTTCTGGAGAAAGTTGCTTTTAAGCTACGGTCACAAATACCCTTTTGAACGGCTGCGGACACTGTATGGAGGATTTTGGACCATTTCGTATGGCCCTCTTAAAGCAGCCGAAGAAAATCCAGCATTTGTAGTCCAGTTTGATGGCCTTGTCCAAGATTTCAACGAATGTCCCATGAAAACCACTAAATGATTGCGGCCATACCGAATGCCATAGAACAACGTAAGAACTACGCAAGATGTTGGCCACAAGTATGCCTCAAGAACACCTTATGTTGTTCTTGAGGGGCCCTTACAGCGGTCGTAGGAAATAATCCAAAAGGGTTCATACTGTCTTCTAAAGTAGTGTTTAAAATTTTTAAATAAATATTTTCTTTTCTATCAGACAGTGAAAAAGGTTGTTTTTAACTAAACATGTTTCAGCCACTTCTTGCAGCCTTTGTCAGAAGGGTCATGTGATGTTGTTGTGACAATCTGCTGTTTCATCAGTATTAGGAAAAGCCGTACGAATCCCTGTTCATACGTTGATTCATGCAGTGTGCATAAGGTGGTAGTGAGGCACTCATAAGGCTGAAGTACGTCATTCGTGTGAAATTTGTGCCGACAAAATGTGCCAAAAGCCGTAAGATCTTCCTACTAACAACTTCAGTGTGCTGTGAATTGCACAATTTTTTTTGTAAAATGGCAATTGGAAGATCCCAAGGTACCCTTATGAAGAACGTAAGAACTCTAAGGCCATCATATGGCAGAAAGGCACCTCAATTCTCAAGAATGCCTCAAGTTGCTCTTACAAGTTGAACGACAGCTATAAGAAACTATGCCCCCCTCCATGAATGTCTGCAAACTACAGAATTCGTAGGAACTGGGAAATTTTTATGAACCCATTCTTCAACAGATGTTTTTAAACTCACATAGTATACCTGAAAAGTTTCAGTCTGGTCTTAGATCCTGCCACAGTACTGAAACAGCCCTTTTAAGACTTTTCAATGATCTTTTAGTTGTTGATTCTTTGAGTTCTGCTGTTTTACATCTTTTATACCTGTCTGCTTCCCTTGATATGGAGCATCTGTGGCACAAGTGTAACGTAGCTGGCTACTTATTGGAGGGTCAGGGGTTTGATACCCACTCTGCCTGCAGTCTGCATGTCGAAGTGTCCTTGGGCAAGACACTGAACCCCAGTTGCTCCTGGTGGGTCAGGCCAGTGCCTGTGTATGGCAGCTCCGCTGCTATCAGTGTGTGAATGGGTGGATAGCAGGATCTGTAAAGCACTTTGGTCATCTAGAGATGAGAAAACGTGCTATACAAGTGAACACCATTTACCATTTGAAGCTGTGGATCACCATATTATTGTTGTCTCAACATGAACATGCATTTGGTATCAAAGGCACTGCACTGGACTGATTTAAATATTTTTTGACAGACAGGTGTTTTTCTTTTAACGTAGGGAAGTTCTCTTCTACAGCACCTCCTCTTGTGTTCCTCGGGGGTCTGTTTTAGGTCTCTTCCTGTTCTTCTCATACACGTTGCCTTTAGGATGCATTTTATGGGAACATAATATCCCATTACATTGCTTGAAAGATAACATTTAGGTATACAGTATATGTTCTTTACACTAGACAGCAGTGACATTGCAACTTCCGCTGAACTGTCTGAATGACACAAAGACCTGGCTAAAGCTAAATTTCCTCAACCTTTAAGAAGATAAAACTGAGGTTGTTTGTTTTGGAAAAATTGACGGGATTGGCAATCATACTGGCATTCTTGGATCTTTGGCTCCCAACTGTAACAGTGCTGTCAGAAATTTAGGTATCACTACTGATTGCTCTTTAAAAATGGATGAGCAGATCAGTGCAGTTGTCAAAGCTAGATTTGATCAACTGAGAGTCATTGCCAAGGTTAAGTCTTACACACACACACACACACACACACACACACACACACTTCATCCTTTTTAATGTTTTTTTATTCCTATTTATAGTGTCTTCAATTTTATTGTTTTATTGTTGATTTTTGGTTTTTAATTTTTATCTGCTTGGGCAGCATTTCGGTCAACTTCATTGGCTATGTTTACATGGACACAATTAACCGGATTAAAAGGCTGATCGCAATAAAAATGCTTCATGTAAACATGTCAATCTGAATATTCTGACCCGATCATGCTCATTCGGATCAAAATTTTGCTCTGATTGATACGGGTGGGTTATGCCGATTGTTAATCCAAATGGTGCGCATGAAAACACTTATTCCGAAGGTTGGGCAGAAAATATGTTTACTGCGCATGTCTGTACACCAGCCACACATCAACGTGACGTAGTTCCGCCTTTACAGCAGCTAGCTTAAAACATAGCGGGATTAAAACAAAACTGGTCTGTATTGTCCTGCTGTCTCCATCTGTTCATCATATGCAGAAGTATGTACTTGTAGCTGCACTATTGAGACCAGCAGAAGCAAAAGTACAGTCTGAATAACATAATACAGGTCCATTTTGACATGAAGTGGGGCTTGCTAACACCGGAAGTTGTTTCTTCTTCTACTATTTTCGGAATGTTGAAATGTCGAAGTGTGCATGTCAAAATGATTTATTCCATTCAAAGGTGTGACACATGGAAACACACGTCCTAATCGGATCTGCTTTTTCAGGATCCATGTAAACAGTAAAATTCTGAAGTGAACTGTAATCAGATTGAAGAAATTTTTCCCATGTTACCGTGGCCAATGTTACCTCCACCAAGGAGGTACGTATGCTTTCATCTGTGTTTGCTTGTTTGTTTGTTTGTTTGTTTGTTTGTCAGCGGGATTATGCAAAAACTACCTGACAGATTTGGAATAAATTTTCACCAAAGGTGGTCCTTGGTTACACCACATTACATTTATTAAAGCAATGACAAACAGTTCCCAAAAAGGTGAAGACGAACAAAAATACAAAGATACACTTACTGTTGGCGTTCGGGGGCTGGCATTGCCCCGCGAATGCAGGAGGAGAAACGTGTAGCCACGCTGGCATCCCACAGTCAGTATCACTGTGTGGATGCAAGAAGACCATGATAAACGCAGAGTGGCTAACACGTCGAAAATAGTGCTGACAACAAACTCATCACTGACAATGCAATGACCCAGCAATGTGTGACTGGCACAAGGATGCTTAAGTACACACATTGCTGGTGATGGTGAAATTGAAAGCACCTGGGCGAGGAGTGGGGAGATGGCAAATGAGAATGGGAACAGCTGGCGGTAATGAGAGAGGAGGCGTGGTCAGACTGGCAGACTGTCAGCCAGCGCTCACACAACAGTGATCCGAAGAGGGCTGCCTCACAGCTGCCGTCCAGAGAGCAATGGCTATGGGTAAGGAAGCAGCACAGAAATACATGATATACACATGCAGAGTGGCACCTAAACCCAAAGGGAGGTCAGGGACGAGTCGGGGAAAAAAAGCTGACACAGCTCCTGACAACTTTTATGAGAACTCAGTAGGATATGGTGTTATGGGGAGATTAACAATGGTAGGTACAATATTTGCTTTTATTTCCATCATCTAAAGTTGGAGTGGGAATAATGGTTCCGATGTTTTCAGATTCACGTTGTTCAACTGATTGCTGAGACGTACAACATTGCTCATTGTGAGCAATGATGATACTTGAGGCCTTTGCTACAATGCACAACATCAGTCTTGAGATTAAACTCATGCCTTTTTGTCAGCAAATCCTGTATGGGGTCGACTGGAAGGTAACACTAATTCCTGCAACAAGAAAACCTAGTTTGTGATCTATTCCTTCTCCATCTTGTGTTGCCAATGCATTTAATTTTAATGCATTTTTAATGTTCTTTTTCAAACTTGCATTAAGTTTAGATAGTAAAATGGTTTGGGCAAGATGTAGGTAAATACTGTTGGTAGAAAATGGTTCAAAGGTAGTACAACACAAGGACACCTTACTGTGTGTAAAGGAGACACCAGTACTTCTAACTCAAAGACACAAACTGATACTCAATGAATAACAAGATCCTAACAAGGGGTGTAACAATCTTAAAAATAAATAGGACATCAAACCACATGACATTATGATCTCAGCCTTTGAACTGACAAGCTGTTTTGTTGTAAAATGATTAATGGAAGGAACATGTCATACACGTGTAACATGTATGTGTTTGTACTTGAGAAGCCATGCCAGTTGAAGCAGGTATTTATTGTTGTTACATTATATTGTTTATGAATTGATTACAGCGGTCATTGACTTAAAATTGGTGTGGTTGTAGGTTGTAGCTGTGTGAAATTCTTCTATTGGTCATATAATTATCGAACAAATATCAGCATAGCATCTCCTTCCACTTTTACTGCATGTTGATGACTGTGAGGTTTATGTTCCAATAAGGCAGAAGGAGGTTTTGTCAATCAAATCACTTCTTGATTGCCTTAAAAACATTAAAGATTGGATGGCATGGAACTTCTTAAGTTTTAATGAAAAGAAGACAGAAGTGTTGGTGTTTTGATCCAGTGTCTCCTGTTAGTCCCCCCCCCCCCCGTTGACCTGGGCCTCTTTGCAGGGTTTGTCCAACCTACTGTTACTAATCTGGGTTTTAAGATGGACAGTGATTTTAAACTAAATCATCAAATCACTGCAGTCGGGAAGTCCAACTTTTTTCATTTACTGTAAGGCAACTGACAAAGGTTAAACCCATTCTGTCTAAACAGCACTTTGAAACAGTAATCCATGCCTTCATCACATCTTGGCTGGATTACTGTAATGCACTTTATTTTGGTGTAAGCCAGTCTTCCCTCTCACATCTCCAGTTGGTTCAGAATGCTTCTGCACATCTTTTAATTGGAGCAAGAAAGAGGGGCCACATTACACCTATTTTAGCTTCCCTATGCTGGCTGCCTGTGCACTTTGGGTTCATTTTAAAATTCTTTAATTTGTTTTTAAATCATTAAATGACCTTGCCCCGCCTTACCTCTCTGGGATTCTTCACTTTTACACTCCTGCTCGGTTTCTCAGGACAGCTGATCAGCTGCTCCTGGAGATACCGAGATCGAAGAGGAAGCTCAGAGGGGACAGAGCTATTTCTGTCACTGCTCCGAAAGTATGGAATAGTCTTCTTTTGCCTGTTAGGCAGACTCCTTCACTGTCCACTTTTAAAACTAATCTAAACCCTGATTTTCACTCCTTGGCCTTCAACCCAGCATAAGACATTGATTTTGCTTGTTTTATTGCTTTTATTACACTGGTCAACACCAGATTTATTGTCTAAGTGTTTTGTTTTTTTTTGGCTGATTTAGGATAATTTTGATGTGCTGAATCAAAAATCACATTGGTTTTGCTCAATCAGGTCAACTTTTTGAATTATGGCCACATGTTGTTTTATATATTTTTGTTTGCATGTACAGGTATTTTCGCTTTATATGATGGAAAATTCTTTTGTTTTGGCTTGAAACTCTCTTAATTTTGAACAATGATGATGTAATATTTGTTTTACATGTACTTACCGTTATATAAAGGTAAGTACATGCACAGTACTAAGTAAGTACTAATTCAGTACAGGTTTTTACTTAGCACCTGATCGAGAGAAACAAATGTCATTTTCGGATTCATCCATCCATCCATCCATCTTCTTCCACTTAATCCTTTTTGGGTCGCGGGGGGGCTGGAGCCTATCCCAGCACCTTTGGGCGAGAGGCAGGGTCCACCCTGGACAGATTGCCAGTCCGTCGCAGGGCCAACACAGAGAGACAGACAACCATTCACTCTCACAGTCATACCTAAGGACAATTTAGAATCCCCAGTTTGATGCCAATTAACCTAACGTGCATGTTTTTGGCATGTGGGAGGAAACTGGAGAAATCCCGGAGTAAACCCACGCAGACACAATCAATCAATCAATCAATCAATGCATCAGATTTATATAGCGCTTTTTATATATATAGCGCTATATAGCTATATAGCGCACCCAGGATCCCCCGGCCAAGGGTGAGCTGCTGTGCTGCCGCAGTGCTAACCACTCCGCTACCGTGTTGCCAATTTTCAGATTCAGCGAACCAAAATTGTCTTAAATCAGTTTAAAAAAAACACAGACAACTTAAAAAAAAATTTTGTAACCCTTGTAGAGGAGCTTGGAATAACGAGGCGATGTGACTTATAAACCAAAGTTTATTATCAGCTTCGCTCCTCTAACAAGTCTCATCTAGTGCAGCAGCAGAAGAAGTAAGAAAGCGAACACATTCGGCTCTGTGTACTTATACTCACACACAACAAAAGACATGCATATCAAAGCTGACATCCCCCATTAACTTAATCCCCTCCTTTGTCTCCGTACCCCTCCACCTGGCCCTGGGAGGTCAGGGCGACCTATCTGGTCTCCACCGCAGTGCCTCGGATGCTCTTTGATCTTCACTGGCGGTTGAGACCCTTTGTCCTGTTCTGAGGTGTGAAGTCGCTTTACATATGTAATCACCAAACATTCTCACATGTTTATACATATGTAGGTTATGGGATATATGATTAATATAGACCACAACCCTGTCTTATAATTGTCATTTTTACTTGTTTTGTTTGATACCTTTTTAGTTGCATTTTATTTATTTATTTTCATGTCTTACAGGTCCTTCTCATTGTATCTGTTCCTGATGTACAGCACTTTGTATCAGCTGTAGTGGTTTTTAAAGTGCTTAAGAAATAAAGTTTGATTGATTGATTGATTGATTGATTGATTGAAAACAGCCAATTCTCTGGGGAAAAAAACAAAACAAACAAACAACAAAAAAAAACACATAGCATTTATCTAATTTTTCTCCCCCAGAAATGTTTTTGACTCTTCTGGGTAAATCATATATGTCATGATTTGAGAAAGCCAACCCACCACCATCCTTGAGACCCACCCACTGCTCAATTATTGGCCACCCTAGCTGTCTTTCATGTAGATGGAAGGGGTGCTAAAGGTAGCCTATTAGCCCCCAGCTAACACTGGTACCAGGAGGCTCGCACCAAGTGTGGCTTACTGTATATTATTTTCTTCAGATCTTAGTCACCCTAATATCCATCCCTGTTACCACCTTGTTCACCAGTCCACAGTTGACAGTATGCCTTGTGTCACTCCAATCCATCTCCCAATAATTTTGCTGTGATTCCACAGCATGATTCTTCCAGCACCGGCATGCCAGTGGTGGCAAATGACCTGGCCTACACCGGGACCCGAGGCTGCTTGCTATCATGGTAAACTACCCCACAACCAAGATGTTAAAAACTGGCTGAAAAATAAACAAGAATGTACTCATGTATGAATTATTTGTCTGCAAAGTGAGAGTGAATGAAGGGAAGGAATAAATGTGTTTGTTTATAGTGAGTGACGGAGGGAGGAAGGCCTGAAATAGGCAAATGTGAGTTATGTTATATGTGTTAAATGTGAGTCAGGCTGTTATATTTGTGTATTTATAATATTTATAATATTTATGTTAAATGTGAGTCAGGCTGTTATATTTGTGTATTTATAATATTTATAATATTTATAATTGTGTATTTATAATTTTTCTGCATTGATGTATGTGGTTATTGTGTATATTTTTTATCTTGATTCTTTTTTCTAAAGCCCATCCAGGGACAAGAGTTGCAAATTAGCTAATAGCCATACACTCTATGTGCAACACATCAGATTGATTGTCTTTGATTAATTGTCTATGTTTATTGCACTGTCCCTGTCAAATAAACTAATCTACTACTACTACTACTTCTGGGCCTCCGCACGACTCCACTCCACTCTTGTGGGCAGCATAGGGGAGCTGCCTCATGACGGGGCATCCCCCAGCTGGCCGTGGGAGTGGCGTAGCGTCTCGCAAAGTGAGATACTGCCCTTTGAGATCCCGTGGCACAGCAGCTCAGCAAACTTCACCTTGGCTCGGCCAGCAGCCTCAGGTCCCAGGCCAGGCCAGTTGCAGCAATCGGGGGGCCACCCAGCATGGCAGTGCTAGCGATTTGTTGTGGAATCAGAGAAAAATTATTGGGAGATGGGCCAGAGTGACGTGAGATACACTGTCAACTGGGGATTAGTGAACCAGGACCACTCATCTGAACCAGAAGGAGGCTAAAAGCTAAAGGCTAGAAGCTAGTTGGCTAACAGCTATGTTAGAAAAATACCCGATTCTTTGATTGAAAGGTCCAAGAACAAACCGGAGATTTCTTCAATTTAAAGGATGGTACATTTATTTAGAAGTCACATGTAAAGCAAGCAGCGCTGGGTGCAGCGTGACGCAGCTCCCTCTGGAGCGTGGTCAGACTGAACCCCGACTTCCGGGTGCAGGTTACAATTATCCCCTCGGGTTGGGCGAGCCAGTACAATGGGATGGGCTTGCACGCGACTATCTGATTGGCTAATCTACCTATGGCGGGAACAGGCCATCCACTGAACACGCCTCTTCATTCTAGAATGTGCTATCAACAGTGTGCGTGGGTGTTGGGTTTGGGTGTGTATCTAATGTTAAAGACCTGACTTAAAAGAGAGAGAGAAAAGACAGAGAGGGCTCTATACCTTTGTCTCATTCCTGTTATCAATATACCATAACATACTTGTTCATAAGCATGCAAACAGAATTTGTATGGAATATGTGTAGAGCATAATGGGAGATCACCTACAGAATTATTATTCTGGCACTAACTATACATTAACCCTTTGAATCCCCCCTTTGACATGATTTTATCATGTCAACCATTTATGGTGTGAGAGACTCTAGCAATTAACAGATGGTGAATAAGGCAGGTCCCTGCATTGTGTGTCAACCCAAGAGGCTTGCACCATTGGTTCTGCTACCCGTGCCTCCCCCCTTGTGGACACCTTAGCACGGTGCAGCGATGTCTAAGAGGTGAACTGTCACCAGGTCCTGTACCCTCCTCGAGGTCTCCTCATGATCATTGTTCTTTGTCCAGTGGAGTGGACCATGTAGGGGTCATAGGGTCGAATAGAATCGGTCCACAAAACCTTTGTCCACCGGTTAACCCTTGCCAGGGCTCACATCATTCAGCTGCACTCATCACACGGTTGCGACAGAGGTTCGACCTTCCTCTGTGTCTGCTTCCCGTATCTGCAGCTGTGGAGCACAGTTCCATCTTGGTGACACAGGAACGAAACAACTGTGTCCCCGCTCTCAGAGGCACACCTCATCCCATGAGGTCTACAGGACAGTCTGGTGGGTGCAGCAGAGGGTATGTAACATCCAGTCCAGCCAGTGAACAGCTCAGTGATGCTGTCCCAGGGATTCCACCCCCCTGTCGCTGGAAAGAGGTGAACATGCTGGTGTTGGTAAGTCTCGAGCTCCTGGCTCCACCCTGGATGCTGGAGGTGCGGTGGACACGTTCGGGTACCAGTCCATTCTTCTGCTGGGGACTGAAGTCATACAGTCACTCGCCCTACGACCTTTTCTATGTCGCAGGCACACGTCATGATGGTCTGGTGCTCTCCAGCATGCATCTTCCCTGTACCCTACACCTTTGATCAAGTGCCGATACAAAGGGCTCAGCTGGGGCAGGGCCAATAATGGTCTGAGGGGTTGCCATCACAATGCATGGAGCTTGTAAAGTTTTATCCTTATTCACTACATCTGTAGTTATCTATGTGTTGTTGTAAGTTATCTCCCAGTAGCCTTGAGTGTGTGATTGCTGACTATATGAAATCTGCATGTGGTGTTTGTGTTGTGATGTGTGTTGGGTGATGGGACCTATATGTTCAGTGGGTAGGTAGTAAACAATATTGTTCAACATTAGGAGACATCCATATCCATGCATTGTTGTATTCAGAGCTTCTAACCTTCTCGCTTATTCAGATTACCTAACCGTAATTAGCATGATGGAGATAAATAACGCAAGAACCCTATAAGTCTCACACCCCTACATCCGTGTGGTGAGCTATGTATGATTTATGTATTATCATTAGCACACTGTGTTTACAAATAATCTGTGATGGCAGAATGGTCTTCCTCATCATCATCTTTCGTCTTGGGGTCCTCAGCTCTTCCTCTCGACCCTGCAGTTGGTCTAAGACTTGCTGACGACTCCCACTGTGGAAAATTGCATTTGTTAACGCCCTTCTGGGCTTCTGAATATATGGCCTATAGTGTCGTACTCTGCATTTGGTTATCCCTTTACCAAAACCAATTTGGAATTTGATTCAAATTTTCCTCATCCCCTCATTTGTTAATGTTAAGATTGGTCATATAGGAGATTTCTGGGCATCTTTGTGCCGCCTTTTGTGCTGATGCTTATGGTTTTATTTTGGGAGAATATTCTATGTTAAGGTCAGGTATTGGTTTTCCATGGATGGCTCTATTCTGCACTAGAGATGACAATATGTCCAACATTTTCCAATCCATGTGTTTGGGTCTAACCAGCGGGATGTGTGGAACCCCCCATTGGTTGAAATGTCTCTTATCCTCTTCAGTTAGGACAATGGATGCTTCCACACATTTCCTTGTTTATCAGTCTAATTTTATGACCAATCTAGAGGATGGATTTACAAATGATGGTAGTTCACAATTTGGATCAGATCCATTCAATTGCCTATAGTACATTGGGTACAATGCTAATTTTACAGATGTTGATAGGTGTTCTACTGGTAGCTTGTCATTTGCAGAATTTGATCGTTATTTTTCTGACTCAGAGTCCTGTACGTCATTACCCAGAATTCTTACTTTACATGCAATAATTTAATTTTTGCTAATTTTCTGCATACGTGTAGAAGTGAGTCCACTTATCTGTTCTAGTCTTTAAGTATGCAGTCCAGTTTTCAGTGGTGGAGGTGGACCCCTCTCCTGCCAGCAGCGGCCATTGTGGGGCGTGCTCTCTCCTCCTCCTCCTCCCCGCTGTCCTCCCCTCGTCCTCTTGGCTTCCTTTTATAAGAGAAACAGATTCATGGGGAGCCTCAGGCTCCCTTTGTGTCAGCCATTCCATAAATAAGTTCAGTTTTTCTCCAAATTTTCTTTTCCCTTCTTATCTAGATTTCCAACATTGAGTCAAGAAAGGAACTGCTTCAAAGTCTACATTTAATTTTCCTAATTAATACAAGATGGGATAAGATTAACTCTCCACCATGCCAACAGATATTGTCTGCACTACTGTAATTGAACCTTGTGGACCTTTGTCTTCCAAGAGTTCTGTTCAATAAGGTTTCAATAGTCACAGCTTAACTAGTTTACAAATTTCATTTAAGAAAAACAAAATAACCCCCTGTGCATTTTGATATGCTTCAGCATTGATAAATAAGATCAGTTTGTCCAGTTGAATTTAAATAAATGATTAAAAGTTGTGTCACACTTTCAGTCAAGCGAAAGGTGGACGGTTTGCCTAATTAGAATTTGATTTAAATTTTCTTGAATGCCTCATTTTATATATTCCTTGGTAAAGTGTGGAGTGAATGTAGTTTACCCTGACCCAGTTTGGCCACCGCCGAATCAGGAAAAATCACATTCCTCATTACTGTCATATTCCTGAAATATGATGTATCATATATCACATATCACACCATTATGTGGTGAGTAACATCAAATGCATACCCTCTGTTGGGGAGGAACATAACTAATGTTAATATTCACAATTAAGGAAATGCACTGAAAGAATGGACACCTAATGTCTCATTGCTGCTTTAAGTACTTGGAAACATCTAAGATGGTTGCCTGCATTTGTGCCTTCTTCCTGACACTCTTAGCCAAAAATTTAATTTATTTATTGTTGGTTTTCTGTTTGTTTGGTTTTTAAAGCTACAGCTGCAAATCTTACGTGGATCTTTATTTTCTTTGGTTAGACATGCTCTGCTTTAATTTCTTTTTCCATTTCCATCTCAACATCAGAAATATTTTCTACACTTGCTAAATCCACCGTTCTTCTTCTCTTCCCCCAAGTACTTTTTCCCATCAGAAACACTCACTCAATTCTTTTCCGACCACTATCCATCTGTGTACAAGACTTCACCTTTCCCTGGACTAGCTGATGAAACATCTCACATCTATAATCTCTTTCAGTATTGGAACTTCCTTCTGTTCACTGTCCCGTCGTTCATACTCCTGACTACTGTCCACAGCTAATGCTCCATGCAAGATCCTGCACATAAAAGTGATCGGTTTCATTCTGAAAAGTCAGCTTTATAAATAAACCAACATGGCTCAATTCAAAATTCTGTTTTGTGACAACACACATCTCTTGATTTATACCCTGGCCTTGGATGCCTTTTAATTACTGACCTTTTGAATTTGTTTTGGAATTAAATAATGCCGCTGGGTCTGAACATCTGCCTTTCAAGGAATGTATTACACTAAGACGTCTGCTTATTATTATGAAAACTTAAGTTTAACAGAGTCATCTGTATCTTGGTGTGGTGGAGTCTTCTGTCTTTTTCTTCTGAACAGATAACCTCCAGATGAACTAACACTATGCCTACAAAACTATAACAATTTTAGATACAAAAATATAGAGCTTTCATTAGCCTCCAAAAACAATTCTAAATAACATTTAAATCAGGACTTAACCATGTGACACACAGACCATGCGGGTGTGAACCGCTGGTTTGTTTGTCAAGCTACACTGGTTGTCTTGTGTGTGCCAGAGCTGCAGATCTATGTGCACAGGACATTAAAGCCTTGTTCATGCTCCACCTCCGCTCTGTGCGTGCTCTATGATGATCCCTTGGATAAGGCTGGTGTGCACACAGCTATATGTATGTATATGCTTCATTCTTGAGTCTATTCGGCCGAGTGTTTGCTGTTTTTACCCCAAATTATCTTGTTTCTCTAGTCTACTCTGGTTGTGTTTGTTTTAATTCATCGTCTTCTATAATGCTTTTTACTCATCTCTGGATGATCCCAAACCATAACCCTTGTTACGCTGCCATCCCCCATCTCCATACAAAGTGTAAGGAAATCTGTAATGCTCCGCACCGTGTATTTATATTTATGTGTACATATGTATATTCACTCCTCTTATTTTCTTATCTTTTAAATTATTGCTCTAAGTGTTGTTATCCCTGTGCCATTGCAATCCTAGAATCTCCCCCATTGTGGGACCAATAAAGGCTCATCTTATTTTAATGTGGCTTTCATGTAAGCTTACAGCTTTTCTCAAATTTAAACACTTCCCTTCTAACTTTGCAACCTTTTCTCTTAATAGTTATTTTCTCCTAACAAATTTTAGATCTTTTCCTTGTAAATTTGCAAGTTCCTTTTCAGGAATTTGTGACATTTTGTAATATTTGGCAAACTTCCTCAATTGTGCAATTTCCCCCAAACCTTGCAGCTTTACCCTTATACCTTTTTGCATAAATTTTCAACCCTTGTCTTAACTTGTGATTGCTAATCAGCATTTTTTATCATATTTTGCACCTCCATGCTCATACCTTATGTTAAGTTAAAATGTCTATTGCAAGTCTTTAACAATGTTATTAGATTTCACCAGATTTGTAGAGATGTGCAAAAAATACAGTTAGGAGGGTCTGGGAACCTCCAAATATGTATTGGCCCTTAAATATTAAGGAGCCCTAAACCTGCCTCATTTCTCTTGGTCACTAGGTGGCTAGTTTTCTTGTAGCAAAAGTTCCCACTGCCTGATATTCTGTGGAATAATGACCTTTCAAGCGTCAAGAAATTTTCAGATTTTGGTCTTAGTTGCTAGCCTTTTTTTATTAGATGTTTCTTAGATGGAGAATGGGTGAGCAATATAAGCTGCAGCTTCAACCATCACGCTTTTGGGATAACTTATGTTGAATTGTGCAATCAGAGGAGCCATTGTTTAATTTGACCCCGTTGGATTCCTCTTCCTTGATACATTGTTCTATTCCTTTAATGGAGCCTTCAAACCTTAGTGGACTAGTAACTTTTCTATCTGTTCCTGTCTTGACCTCTCATCTTGACCTCTCCCCCCTTGAAACAGAACGGCTTAATATCAAAGCCGGTTCTTTTTCAACATCCTGTAGGGAAGGATACCTGTTGTGTCGCTAATTTTGGGGGACCCCTTGGGGGCCCTTGTGGGTGTTTGAGCTCAGTGGCCAAATTGCTTAACATAGGAAGTATTAGTCCCACGGGGGCCTCTGACTATTCTGACCTCCTGTGGTCATGCAGCCGATACTGACAGGTCAACTTAGATGGGGCATGGGTATGGCTTTTTTGAAGATTGGTCATGTATTGTGTCTGCTCAGTATGTGGTCTTGGCACATCTCTGATATGGAAGGCAACAATACTGTATAGCTAGGTCTCCCTGGTGGGGGGGCTGTTTTCACATCCTGCGAACATTCCTCTGTCCTGCATTTGTTTGACCCATCTGGCAAATTTCTCCCTTCCTTTCTTTTGATCTGTGATTGGGACCTTTGTCAACCATCTAGCCCTTGTCTAGGATAGTGCCGAACCCAGGGAGCCGGGCTTACAGGCTAGAGACATTTCATATAGGTGTTAATCAGTGTCAACTGGTTACACAGGAATACTATACAATATCAGATGTGTGAGGACTCACTCTGCTGGTGTGCTCAATTGTTCCTCTTTTGATCCATTGTGTTGCTTTCTTGACTGCTGGAGTGGGACAGCGAAGTGGAAGGAGGAGGGGGGTCACTGATGGCGTGAAGGAGGAGGCAGCTGCTGGGGGAGGGGTCGTCCACAGCCAACACTGTCTCAAATTTAATGGAGAGAAACAAGCTATTAAACAGCGTGTTTTTGTCCTTCTCTGTTATATCGTGTTTATTGATTATTTTGCATTTGTTCTCACCGTTGCAGCATAAGTCTCTCATTCTTACATTTTTTCTTCCTCCAATCGTTTCTCCATATTTTTTGTCTTGCGTCCTGCACAAAACTTCAACATTTCATCAGTTTTCAATTTTCTTCAAAAACAAATTTCCGTTTCCATATTCTGCCCACTCTCATCTCCACAACAAAAACTCCTATTTATTTTATTCATTCATATTTTCGTTTGTTGTATTTAATTATTTTTGTATTTATAATTTAATTCATTTATATATTTACTTATCTATACCAACCTGCAATTTTTCATTTAAATTCTCTCACCTTTATATAGTGTCCACCTAGGATTTCCTAGTTTTGTTGAGGAATAAATCTCCTTATTCTCCAGTTTTATTGTAAACCTCCTTCTGCCTAATTTAAAGTTAAACCTTTCATCTCTCCAAGCCGAACGGGTACGCTTTGCCTCATTATGGGCAAACCTGCATTCTAGCAGGTCCCTGAGGTCTTTTGTTTTTTCACCATGCATGGAATTTTTAAAGCCTTCCTTTCAACCAGAGAGATAAAGTTCCAGATTTATCCTTAAGATTTTAAGTTTTTGTTGGCAGTAATTTTGTGAAATAGTGCACTTCCTATATTTGGCCACATGATGGAGGCACTGTGCCCCAGCTTGAAGGTGATTCAAAATGGCGCCCTCGCATGCGCAGTAAATGGGACACGTGCAAAATGGCCCCTGAGCCTATTGTTCACAAACCATGTGCTTTTTTTTTTTTTTTTTTTTTTTTTTTTTTTTAAGTTTAAGAAAAATGGAGCACTGCCTCCTTAATCCCAGCTTTAATTTCGCGCTTCATTTTAATGCTGTTACCTCAAACAATTCTCCTCTCAGTAACCTGTTTTACCAATTTCACCTCCACTCGGTGGTGGGGGGGCCATTACTTTTCTTTGTTCTTGACCACGCGGTCCGGAGCCCGCGCTCAGTGGTGGGGGTGCATACTTTTCCTTTGTTCTGACCACACGGTCTGGAGCCCGCCATTAGTTAAATCATTGTGGGAAAAAAAATTTACTAAATATTCTCGGCTCCCGGTATTTCCTAACCCACACTCTTATCCCCTAAGGACACAAAATTTTACAGAGATCAGCTTGCACGATGTGGAGAGTTTGCCGCAGATTTGCATGTACTCATTTACTCATTACCTATAGCTTAACTTATATGTAGAGGATACTTTCATCGGAACCTCGTCAGGTAATCGATACAAGAGGTATCTTATCATAAAGATCAGTCTTATACTGATTTTAACAAGCTATTTTATTGTTTTATACTTATGAATGCACTCACTATTGTTGGAATAAGAGATTCTTATGCAATTCTGTAAGTTATTATTTTTATACTTATGAATGGTCACTCACTAAGGATGGAGAAAAGGTTCTTGTACCATTCTGCAAGTTATTTTTATGAGCAGACCCTCACTAAAGGTGGAAAAAAGATTCTTGCAGCTGCTTGCTACGTTACTCACTCATGATGTAGTCTGAGGTTCTTATAACGTATTAAGAGTACCTTAGTTATTTTTTATACTTATGAGCAGACCCTCACTAAAGGTGGGAAAAAGATTCTTGCGGCTGCTTGCTACGTTACTCACTCATGATGTAGTCTGAGGTTCTTATAACGTATTAAGAGTACCTTTATATATGCTCACTATTGATCTAAAAAAGATTCTTGCATTGCAAATCTTCCTTATTCGTAAAAAAGCGGCTACTTGATCCTAGGACATTACCACTCTCCCTCGTGCAAGACCACGTGGTTCATGCTTTACATGTGACCGCAGACTTCCATCCCGCAAACAGGTTAAAATTTAGAAATCGGATATACCCCTTAATCAGACGACTGTAAATTTAGAATGGCCAAACTGCAGAAATTTGCGTAAAAAGGCTTTCTGCTTACCTTTTTGTTTCATTCAGGCGTCGCCACAGTCGACTAAAAAGGGTCCTTCCGATGTAGTTTTTGGGTCCTTTCTATGTAGTTTTTTCGGCTCGTCTCGAAACACTTCAATCCGGGTCACGGCACCAATTGTTAGAAAAATACCCGATTCTTTGATTGAAAGGTCCAAGAACAAACCGGAGATTTCTTCAATTTAAAGGATGGTACATTTATTTAGAAGTCACATGTAAAGCAAGCAGCGCTGGGTGCAGCGTGACGCAGCTCCCTCTGGAGCGTGGTCAGACTGAACCCCGAATTCCGGGTGCAGGTTACAATTATCCCCTCGGGTTGGGCGAGCCAGTACAATGGGATGGGCTTGTACGCGACTATCTGATTAGCTAATCTACCTATGGCGGGAACAGGCCATCCACTGAACACGCCTCTTCATTCTAGAATGTGCTATCAACAGTGTGCGTGGGTGTTGGGTTTGGGTGTGTATCTAATGTTAAAGACCTGACTTAAAAGAGAGAGAGAAAAGACAGAGAGGGCTCTATACCTTTGTCTCATTCCTGTTATCAATATACCATAACATACTTGTTCATAAGCATGCAAACAGAATTTGTATGGGATATGTGTAGAGCATAATGGGAGATCACCTACAGAATTATTATTCTGGCACTAACTATACATTAACCCTTTCAGCTAACTGACATAAGAGGAAGGGCGGAATTCAACAGGTGAAGGATATTTTTTAAAGTGATAGGCTTTAAATCAGAACATGTCAAGAAAGCCAGGAAAATTACAGAACAAATTTACTTCAATAAGTAAAAAAATAAAGAAAATGTCAACAAAGTATGTCACAAACACTTCATTAAGACATGTGAGAGCTGTTAAAACGTGGAAAAAGTGCAGTCAATGACCCCCTTAAATTTATGGCCTTAATGTGGTAAATTGAAAACAAACAATGGAGATTATATGAATCATTACCCCATCTTGATAATCTTTTGAAATCAGAATTTAGGACATTAAATGAGCTATCATGCTCTATTCAATTAAATTTAATCAGGCAGGGTAAATTGAAAATTAAACTGATATGACAGGTTGAAGAATCAAAACACCTCTCATCCTAAATGACATAATAAATTTAACGCACTGCATCCTGCTAGAACTTCATGGGCAGATAGTAAAAGATATTTAAAAGCAGACAGTTACATTGTTTAGAAATGTATACTTATTAAGTGGAACTTCAAAAATTGTTTATTCTTAGCACCAAAACTACAAATTGCGAGTTTCAACCCAATTTCATCACAGTATTAATATTATCCTCTAAGCTACATGAGTGTTGTCAGTATTTATCATAAAACAAAGACTAACTCAAGCTGCGGAATTTAATTACTGCTGCAAATGAAGTGAAAAGGGCAACAACAAAGAAAGAAGAATTACAGTGTATGTAGATAATCTGCACATAACTGATTGCCGTTGTTCTGGAGTGAGTGCAGATCATTCTGTCATCCTCTGCTTAGAAAGTATACTACACTGCTGTGTCACAATAACAATGATGCACCAAGTGAACTGAACTGAACTTAATTATTTCAGCCTCAACTGGCACACTAACACAAAGGGGGATGGCAACTGTAAACTGTGAACATGTCACCAAAACAAATAACATATCTGACTGGCCAGTAAGCTAATAAATACCACAGCCTGGGGGACAGTTCAGGGCTGGGATACACTAGTCCAAGCCCTGCATGTCCTTTACTTACATGATGCCACAAATGTATTCTGCTCATTTGAAAATGCAGATTTGCGTGATGCCAGTTGTCACTGTGATCCAGTTTTTACCTGTGCTGAACCTGAGAAGAATACCAATATCGCCGAATATACTTCACAAAGCTATTGATAGGAAGAGAGACCTTGAGATTGATTTTGTTGTTTTCTCACACTGTGAAAGTGGGAGAAGGAGAAAAGGCCAAGAGAAAGATTTAGACAGACAAAATGGAAGGCATGGTAGATAGAGATATAAAGTGACAGAAGAGGGCAAAAAAGGGAAGTCGGAGGGAGAAGTGAGATGGTGTGATGATAACAGCGATGAGTTGAGTCTGAAATAGAGAGACTTGGATGACAAAGATTGAGAGGGACAGCAATGAGACTTCAGAAAAATGAGAGAGAAGTAGATAGGGAAATAGAGGAGCAAAATGGGAAGCCAAAAAGAAATAGCTGGTATATCAGCAGAGTGAGATCAGAGACAAAAACCAATACATATATAAACTAGTCTTCAGAAAAATGGTTCTATGATTTACTTCTTATATTTCAGACACTTGTGATATCACACAACTAATCAAATTACTCAAATTTCAATTAAATACTTTTACACATGTGTAGACATTACCCCACAGCAGACATTGAGATGGTGACACCTTAAAGTACCTGGGTGTTCACCTGAACAATAAACTGGACTGGTCACACAACACAGCCCTGCGATGGACTGGTGATCTGTCCAGGGTGTACCCTGCCTCTCACCCAAAGATACTAGGATAGGCTCCAGCCCAACACCCCCCCCCCCCCCGGGCGCACGACCGAAAAAGGATTAACCAGTAGAAAATGGATGGATGGATGGTCACACAACACTAACACTCTTTACAAGAAGGGGCAGAGCTTGCTGTCTCTTCTGAGGAGACTCAGGTCTTTTAGACTTTTGGCTCTCCTGAAGACCTTCTACAACTCTGTGGTGGAATCAGCCATCCTGTATGGAGTGGTCTGCTTAAGCAGCAGCATCACAGCTACCAACAAGGAAAGTCTAAACAGGCTGATTAAGAAGGCCAGCGCTGTTCTGGGGTGGGTCAACCCAGTCGAATTGATAGTTGAGAGATTGATGGTAGCTAAGCTACTACTTTGCACAAATAAAGAATGTTCCTTTCCAATCCGTTGATAGCATCATTATTATTGAAGGTTGCAACAACTCATTCAACTGAAGTAAATTTCTCCATTTTGGAACTAAGCTTATCTTATCTTATCTTCTTTTATATACCTGTTCCTATTCCTTCCTCCGTACATTTGGTGTTGGTTCACGTCTTCATTAAGAAAAGAGACAAAGGTCTGTAATTTCCCAGTTTGGGGTCAATAACGTACATCTATCTGATCAATATACAACATTTGAGCACCACGCTTTTGTCTTTAGGAGCCCCGCAATTTTATGCATGGCAGTTTACAGACGACCCAAATACTTCCCTGTTTTTATTAATGAGTTCTCTGAGTTTTTATCAATAATCCACTCCTTATATGATTTTATTCTCATTTCGGGTGATTTTAATCTACACACTGATAAGCAGGGTGACCATATGTCAGGATATTTTAGTGACCTGCTTACGTCCATGAATTTTATTCAACATGTCATACAGCCAACTGACAACAGGGGATGCACTCTGGATCTTGTCATTAGCCATGGCCTGCCCACGAGTGTGTCCTCTGTTTTTGACTTGGCTGTATCTGACCATTACTGTGTATTTTTTAACATCACTTGTTTTATGCAACAGGAGACCTCGGTGCGAACTTTGAGGTAGCGTCATCTGATACCTGAAGTGGCTGCTGATTTTATCAAACTCATATGCAACAGTCCCCCAGTTATTTCATCTGCATCGTGTCATTTTATTGTTTATAATTTTAACAGTAAATTAAGATCAACCATTGACAAAGTTTCCCCAATAATCAAAAGAACAGTTAGGAATAAACCAAAGCCTCCATGGAGAAATAACCAAATCCAAAAACTGAAAAGAGAGTGTAGGATGGCTGAAAGGAAATAACAAATTAACTAACCTGAACTTATATAGCACTTTTCTTGTCACAAAGACCATTCACTAGTACTAACCCTCTATTCTAAGGGCCTATAGGAAACAGATATCTAGGAACAATTTAGAACAGCCAATTAACCCAACATGCATGTCTTTGGATTGTGGGAGGAAACCGGAGCCCCTGGAGTAAACCCACGCAGCACAGGGAGAACATGCAAACTCCACACAGAAAGGTTCCAACCCCTGTCAGCCTGGGGATTCGAACCAGGAACCTTCTAGCTGTAAGGCAACAGTGCTAATCACTGCACCACCATGCTGCCCTTACCAAATACTACAGAATATATTAAAAATATGCAATAATGCAGTCAAAACATTGAGAACAGAGTATTTTGCAAACATAATGTCAACACATAACAATAACCCTAAAGTCCTTTTTGTATCTATTGATCATTTAATCAACCCAGATTTTAATAAAAACACAAACCTGCCATCCAACTCTCTATGTGAGATTTTTGCAGACCACTTCAGGTGCAAGGTTGATTCTATTAGATCCAACATTTTATCTGACCAGAAGATTGCTTTTCATGGAATCTTGGACTCACCTTTAGCTGAGGAAACACTGGACTGTTTTGCCCTGGTTGATGCTAAGATGCTTGGTAGAGTTTTCTCCCAGGTAAACTTGACCTTCTGCCTTTTAGTTCCAATAACCACATCACTTTTTAAAACATTTATGGATTATTCAAACATGAGATTTTAAACATTGTAAATTGCTCTCTTCAGACTGGTGTTTTCCCCGCTGCTTTTAAAACGGCTGTGGTGAAGCCCCTTTTGAAGAAGAATAATTTAGATCCTGATATTCTCAGTAACTATCAACCTGTATACAACTTACCATGCTACGATTCGGTGGTGGCATCAGCCATCACTTTTGGAGTGGTCTGCTGGGGCAGTGGCATCACAGCAGCCAATAGGGAGAGACTGAACAAACTGCTCAAGAAAGCTAGATCTGTCCTGGGGCAGCACCTTGACCCAGTCAAGGAGGCAGGAGAGAGAAGGATGGTGGCTAAGCTGTCATCTCTGCTGGAGTCTGGGTCCCACCCTATGCAGGACATACTGAACACACTGAGGAGCTTATTTAGCAGTAGGCTACATCATCCTAGGTGCGCGACCGAGAGGTTTCACAGGTCTTTCCTACCTACAGCTGTCAGACTTTATAACCTAAGCAGGGCTGCTCGCAGAGATAGCAAAAAAAACGTGATGACCTAATAGTATTGAATGCAAAAGATGCAACAGACTCACACAAATGGTCCCCTCCAGTATACAACTAGGGCAATATCAATCGCTACTGAGGGTGACAATATGTATGGGTACATATTCATACTATGTGGGGTAACTAAATAGAGTATTATGCTGTTTATTCCATCTAGCTACAATGCTCCACACTGTGTATATATATTTATGTGTACATATACAGTATATAGTCAATGCTCTTATTTTCTTATCTTCTTAATTATTGCTCTGAGTGTTGCTATTCCTGTGCTGTTGCAATCCTGGAATTTCCCCCATTGTGGGACTAATAAAGGCTTATCTTATCTTATCTTATTTTTAAGTAAAGTTTTAAAAAAAATGACATTTTTCCAGTTAAATCATTTAATTATTGACCACAACATTTTTGAGAAATTTCAGTCTGGTTTTAGGACAAGCCATAGTACTGAGACAGCCCTTTTAAAAATCGTTAATGATATCAGGTGTAACATGGACTCCCACAAACTGTCAGTCCTGGTGCCGCTGGATCTCAGCGCTGCCTTTGATACAGTAGATCACCACATTTTATTAAGCAGATTCAAACACCCGGTGGGCCTCTCAGGTACTGTTCTTGAATGGTTTCATTCCTATCTCACAGATCATCGCTATCTTGTAAGTATGGATATATCTTCTTCGGCAATCCATGAACTCAAGTGTGGTGTACCCCAAGGTTCAATTTTAGGGCCAATACTTTTTAATCTTCATTTGTTACATCTTAGGGATGTTATCAGGAGACATGGCATCAATTTTCATTGCTCTGCTGATGATACACAACTGTACATTACCGTGTCTCCTCATGACACAAAACCAATTAATGCCCTTTTGAACTGTATTTTCAATATAAAGTAATCGATGGCAGATAGCTTCCTACAGCTCACCCAGGACAAAACAGAAGTTTTAATCATTGGTCCTGAAGACAAGAGAAAGAATCTTTTACCAAGAATGATAGGTCTAAAACCTACACATTGTGTCAAGAACCTGGGCATTCTTCAAGACTCTGACTTTAATTTTATTTCACACATTAAAAATGTAACAAAAATTGGATTTTAACATCTTAGGAATATAGCCAGAGTCCGCCCTCTTCTCTCTCTTGCCAGCATGGAGGTCTTGATGCATGCTTTTATTACCAGTCATATAGACTATTGTAATGCCCTGCTCTCTGGCCTTCCTCAAAAAAGAATATCACATCTCCAACTCCTCCAAAATTCAGCAGCACAAGTGTTAACGAGGACCAAGGGGTGTGTGCATATTACACCAATTTTAGAATCGTTGCATTGGCTCCCTGTGCATTTTAGGATCAATTTTAAGGTTCTCTAAGTAATTTTTAAATGCCTCAATGATCTTGGGCTTCCTTATCTGTCTGAGCTGCCTTTATCTTATGAGCACTCGCAAACCCTGAGGTCCTCTGGTACTGGCCTTTTATTGGTTCCCAAAGTCAAGATCAAGACCTTTGGTGAAGCGTCCTTTCACTGTTATGGTCCTCGTCTGTGGAACAGCCTGCCAGAGAGCCTCAGGGCTGCAGAGTCAATAGATGTTTTTTTTTAAGAACAGGCTCAAGACCCACCTTTTTAATTTGGCTTTTAATAAACCTGTTTAACTATTACTGAAGTAATCATTTATGTTCCATTGTTTTATGTTCTTTTTGGTGCCATTTGTTCTTAGATTTTCTCATCTTCTTTTTGATGTGTTTAATTAAGTTTTTAAGTATCGTTTTTTAGTTCCTGTTTTATGTGTTTTATGTTTCTTAGTTTCTTTTTGTACCTTTTTAAATTTTGGCTTTTAACAAACAGATAAACTATTATTGAAGTTTTGGGACCTTGGGGAAGTCAGGTTATTTAGCACCTCAGACAGAGACAGGGAATAAGCATGGGAGAACAATGCCCAGGAAGGACAGAGGGGGTTGAATGCAGTGTAGTTTAAAGGTGACGGACAGTGACATTTTTTTATTGAACCAATCAAATGATTGTATGAAAATATTCCATTCTGCCCATTCCCCGGATTTAATATGTGTCACCATCCTCCATAAATGGCATTATTTGGTCATAGCCCATCTTTCACTCAGTGATGCTGCAGTACCGCCATCTCCCGATAGGTGCGGGCAGTCGTGACGTCATTTCGGTTTGGCCGAGAAAATGTCTGAACGAGAGCAAAGTGATTCCGACAGTGATTACTTTCTCGACTTTGACGACCACAATATAAATGATGACATTGACAACGAAGAATCTGATGATGAAGTAGTTTTGGGTGGTGCTGAGAGGGGTATTCAGCCTTATTTGTTCGAGCCAGAGGGAGAGGAGGAAGACGAAACGGCGACGGGAACAGACCACGTTGACCAGGATCGGCTTGAAGATTTATCTTGGTAAACTACGCTTAGAAATATTTTTCTTTGGCGACATGCATGGTCACACACTTAATTTTCAAACTAAAACTACCCATTGGTCACTCGCTGCCTGATGACATGTTGTTAATCATCATCTTCTCAATACTTTTAACAGCCGCTGATTAGCACCTGCTGGTCTGTGCGCAGCTGGAGCTGATGAGACAGATGACGTCGTCCACACGAGTGAGTTTATAAACAATATTTATTCATTTGATTTAATTTCCCAGATGAATTATGAAGAAATCATTCAATACATTCAATAATCAATGCAAACGGAATAATCAATGCCAACCCCATATTTTTCAGGTGATACAGATTCATAGCCTGCAGGCAACTGGTCCTGTGGTGTTGGGGATTTGTTTGGGGAAGACGTGAGGGTGATGTTGCCTGCCTGTGCTGTGAGCCTCATCAGAGAAACCTTCCCATCTCATCACTACAAGGGATTTTGCCTACCAAGATTAGATTTGTGAACAATGTTATTTAAATAAAGTTTTGTAAAATCATATATTGAGTTTCTTCATGTTCATGTCAATGTTATAATTCTCATAGTTCAGCATTCATCAAAGTTGCATGTCATATACATTTCAATAATTTTTCTACCATTTTATGGTATAAATTTGGATTTACATAAAAGTCCTGTTCATCAGCTTCCTCTGCTTGGTCAGAAACATCAACACTATTTTAAGGTTGAGTGACAGTTGATAAAATCTGCAAAAAAAGTAGATTATCATAATTTTATCCCAGAGGTCTCAAATTGGATTACATACATAGAAATATAAATTGATCAAACAGGCACAACCACCTCCCTATACAGCACTGAATATTTCATATTTGATGAGTATGAACACCCTAATATGCTAATATTTGATAAGTTGGTAAGACAATGCAAACCATGGCTTGGAATTCATTTAAGATGTTTAGTAAACATTTGCAGTGAATATTAAAGATAAAAAAAAACTTACCCTGTTTACTTCTCGTGTTCTGACAGTTGATCGCATCGGTAGATCACCCGTGCTTTTCACGCCACTGTCACTGACCCCTTTCTCAGAGTCACACTTGGAAATCGAGGCATATATAGTTGGAATAGCCGTTTTCTTTATCAGCAATCTTTTTGCAAATTTCATTTCAAATTGACATAATGTCTGGCCCAGGAAACACGCACGCAGGCTCAGGATAGATTTAACAGCTTTATTCAACAAGCAGGTGTGTGTGAATGGATGTATGCGGTATGGGGATGTGCTGACGAGGCGCAGGTGTGCGCACAGCTGAAGCCGCTGAGGAGCGGCGAGTCGTGACACAAATTGCATCTTATTCTCGAAATCGCTGTCAACGAAATGTTTACTGCACGTTGGGTGTTTTACCGACATCAGTCCATTTTTTTCACGTTTTCTGAACGAATTTCACCCATGCCGTTCTGATTTTCCCAGGGACGGGAAATTCAAAAACACTCACAGCATGCTCCTCTGGTATAACGTCGCACCCGTAGACAACACAACGACAAACCATAATTAATTCGATTCCTGAAATCCTAATGTTAATAAATAATCTATTTGTAATCCACAAGTATTCCGAGAAATATTGGAATACTTGGCCACTGACCGTGTTCCTAACCGAAATGACATCACACAGTCAGTGGCCATTTTAGCCGCTAATCGCTTGGCTGGGTCAGACAGCTGTCCACAACAGCGTACTTCAAGAGCACATTGTCACCTTATGTGACATACGTTGACACCAAAACATGTGGGGTTCAAATTAGCTCGTCTCAGACAACAATTTGAGATATGATTTAGCAATATTGAATTTTCGTCTGTCCGTCGCCTTTAAATATCATGCTGTGTGAGGTGAAGTGCCATGAAACTTGTGAAGTGTGACTTGGGATATAGAGAGGAGAGCTTGCTGTAACCATTCAGTCCATTCTGTGCTTGTGAAATGTGAGTGTGTAATAAATCGTCTGTCATGAATCTGCCTCTTCATTTACACACTCCACACTGGTGACCCAAGACGTATTATGGAACACGAGGCAAGAACCCCGGAGCCGGCCTGGTCGGGAAGCCCCTGCGACGCAGCAGCCATTCCACAGACAGCCCGGACTGGAACCCCCAGCAACGCGTGTGCGGTTTCAGTCAAGCTACCGGATTTCTGGCAGCACAACCCATGCTCTTGGTTCCACCACACCGAGGCCCAGTTCGCCCTCCGGGGAGTAACGGCAGACGACACCAAGTTCTACCATGTGGTCGCAGCGCTGGACTCCCGCACAGCCCAGCAGGTAGCGAGCCTGCTCGACCAGCCACCAGCCCGCAACAAATACGAGGCGCTCAAGGCTGCGCTCACCCAGCGTTACACGCTCTCGGAATTTGAGAGAGCAGAGAGGCTCCTGGCGCGGACCGAGTTAGGAGATGGGTCAGCCGTCGACCTGATGGAGAAGATGCTGGCTTTAATGGGCACGGACGACGGGCACTTTCTGTTTGCCCACCTTTTCCTCCGGAACGTTCCAACAGAGGCGAGAGCAGTTCTGGCCAATTCGCCGTTGCTGACCACGCGTGACTACCGTGCACTAGCCCAGGAGGCAGACAGGATCATCCTCACCACCAGGGAGATCACAGTCAACGCGGCAGCGGCGGAGCCCAGCGAGACGACCAGAGGAGGCGAGGAGCCACCGACGGAAGCAGCAGCGGGGGCCAAGGAGCGCCAGAGAGACACGCTCTGTTTCTACCACCGTCGCTTTGGAGAGAACGCACGCAGATGTGCGCCACCGTGCCAATTCAAGCGCTTGGGAAAATGCCAAGGCCGGCAGTCGGCAGCAGCTGCGACCCTCGTTGAAGAGAACAAGCTGCTCTACGTGATGGACGCGCGCTCAGGGAGGCGTTTCCTCGTGGACACTGGAGCCCGGGAGCATCATCCTGCCGACCTACACTGACCGGCTGGCAGGACCTAGCGGCCCTGGGATGTTGGCAGTAAACGGCTCAGAAATTAAGACCTTTGGTGAGAGGACACTGATCTTATCTCTACACGACCGTACATACGAGTGGACTTTTGTCATAGCAACACTGAATTACCATATCCTGGGGGCTGATTTTCTGTGTGCACATGGTTAACTGGTTGATGTTGCTAACAGGCGCCTGGTTAATGCACTGTCCTTTGACTCTCTCCCATGTATAGCTTGAGTGACCCAGCCAACAGCACAAGCCAATGTCACAGCTCCAGGCAGTAAGTTCCACACACTGCTCACTCAGTTCTCAGCACTCACGGTTCCGACGTTTTCGGTGGCCATGGCTAAACACAGGGTGGAGCACTTTTTCACCACCACCGGGCCGCCCGTTTTCGCAAGACCTCGGCGCTTGGATGCAGCTAAACTGGCCATAGCGCGTGAGGAGTTAGCCAACCTGGAAAGGTTGGGCATCATCAGGCGTTCAAAAAGCCCATTGGCATCCCCGCTACACACGGTCCCTAAGGCTGAGGGATCGTGGCGACCGTGCGGTGATTTCCGCAGATTGAACAACGCTACAGCGCACGACCACTATCCGATTCCCCACATACAGGATTTTTCCATTCACCTCGCCGGAGCACGCATTTTTTCCAAAATAGACCTGGTCCGTGGTTACCACCAAGTCCCAGTGTGCCTAAAACAGCGGTAATAACTTTGTTTGGTTTATTCGAGTTCCTGCGCATGCCATTCGGGTTAAAAGGCGCAGCACAGACGTTCCAGCGCATGATGGATGCAGTGCTGGGTGATCTCCCGTTCATGTTCGTCTACCTGGACGATATCCTGGTAGCCAGTACGTCCGAAGACGAACACGAAACCCACCTCAGGACGGTTTTCCGGAGGTTGGAGGAGCATGAGTTGATAATCAACCCGGAGAAATGCCAGTTCGGCGTGATGGCGATTGATTTTTTGGGGCACTGCGTCTCTACGGAAAGAGCGATCCCGTTGCCCGACAAAGTGTGCGCCGTGGCAGATTTTCCCCGGCCTCAGATGGTCAGGGCACTGCAGGAATTTTTGGGGATGGTGAACTTTATAACCATTTCCTTCCCCGTGCGGCGCGGCTCATGCAACCATTGTACGCCGCGCTCAAGAGACAGAAGCCCGTGGATGGAGTCGAATGGAACCCCGAGCGAGAGCGGGCATTATAGGAGGTTAAAGCAGCCCTGGCAAATGCCGCACTGCTGGCGCATCCGGACCCGACGGCCCGGATAGCGCTCACCACCGACGCTTCAGACGTGGCCATAGGGGCAGTCGTGGAGCGGCGCGTCGCTGGGGCTTGGCAGCCGCTCGCCTTTTTCAGCAGAACCTTGCGCGACAGCGAACGTAAATACAGCATGTTCGACAGAGAGTTGCTGACTCTCCTCATGGCCATACGCCACTTCCAGTTCTGGCTAGAACGGCGCAGCTTCACCGCGTTCGTAGACCACAAGCCACTAATGTTCGCGATGGCCAAGGTTTCAGAACCGTGGTCGGGCTGGCAGCAGAGACAGCTGGCCGCGACCTCAGAGTTTACTACCGATATTCAGCATGTGTCGGGTAAACTGAATGTGGTGGCGGACTGCCTCTCGCGCACCGTGGTGGCCCCGGTCTACATGGGGATAGATTATGCAGACATGGCCGCGGAGCAGATTAGCGATGCAGACGTGCGCGCACTCCAGTCTGGACCAACAGGGTTAAGGCTGGAGAGCAGGGTGCTGAAAGATGCCCCCCCCCCCCCCCAATCTGCAATGTCTCCATGGGACGCCCGCGTCCAGTGGTCCCGGTCGAGTGGCGCCACCGCGTGTTTGAGTCGGTTCACACTCTGGTGCACCCAGGAGTGCGTGCATCAGTCAAAATTGTGGGAGAGAAGTTTGTGTGGCCGAGCCTACGCAAACAAGTAAAAGAGTGGGCTGCAGCCTGCGTGGCGTGCCAACGAGCCAAGGTACACAGGCACACGAAGGCTCCTTTGGAGCTGTTTCCGGTACCGGCTAAAAGGTTCGACCATGTGCACATGGACCTCGTGGGCCCCCTCCTGCCATCACAAGGGTGCACGCACCTCCTGGCAGTGGTGGACCACACCATGCGCTGGCCAGAAGCAGTCCCGCTGGTGGCAACCATGTCCACGGATGTAGCACGCGCATTTTTAACAGCATGGGTGGCGCGTTTTGGAGCCCCGTCAGACATTACGTCTGACAGGGGCCCTCAATTTGTTTCCAAACTCTGGTCCGCGATGGCCCGCAGCCTGGGTGTTACAATTCATTGCACAACCGCGTACAACCCACAGGCCAATAGGTTATGCGAGCGTTTTCATAGATCACTGAAAGCAGCACTCAGGGCTTCACTGACGGATGCAAATTGGGTAGACAGGTTGCTGTGGGTTTTATTGGGGTTGCACTCCATGCCAAAAGAGGATTTTGAAGCTTCCCCAGCAGAGCTCATTTTTGTGCAGCCCCTACGGCTGCCCGGGGAATTTCTACCAGATAATCCCACGCCGGGCAGCTGCCCGTCTCAGCTTTTGCAGCGTAGCACAAACACAGGCATGCTGCCGGGCCCTGCCCACCACAGTTTTCCGCGTGCCTTCATGCCTAAAACTTTGAAGAATGCGCAGTTCGTGTTCGTCAGACACGAAGCCCACCGGCCCCCATTGTGCCCACCCTTTGATGGACCGTTCAGAGTGTTGGAAACAGGGGATAAGCATTTTGTGCTAGACTTGGGGGGTAGACGGGAGAAAAGTGGCATAGACATACTCAAACCCGCCTTTGTAGTGGCGGATGAGCAAGTGTTGTTGGCTGGGGCCCCTCGGCGTGGAAGACCCCCACGGAGAACTCCCCAGGGAAATGATTCACCAGAGCAGCCACACGGGCAGACGAAGTTTCCCCCCCTCACCACGGCGCATCCGCAGTCAGACACGCTCCCAGCAGCCCCCCACTGGCACAGCAGCACCACGGAGGCGATAAACCCCAGTTACAGCAGATATGGGAGGAGACTGAAGCCAAAAGCGAGTGTGGACTAATGTCTGTCTTAGATGCTGGGTGGGCGGTTTGGGACCTTGGGGAAGTCAGGTTATTTAGCACCTCACACAGAGACAGGGAATAAGCATGGGAGAACAATGCCCAGGAAGGACAGAGGGGGTTGAATGCAGTGTAGTGTAAATATCATGCTGTGTGAATTGAATTGCCATGAAACTTGTGAAGTGTGACTTGGGATATAGAGAGGAGTGCTTGCTGTAACCATTCAGTCCATTCTGTGCTTGTGGGATGTGAGTGTGTAATAAATCGTCTGTCATGAATCTGCCTCTTCATTTACACACTCCACAAAATAGTCATTTATGTTCCTTTGTTTTACATTCTTCTTAGCTCCATTTGCTTTTAGATTTTCTTATTTTGATGCATTCTTAGCGCAGTTTCTAAGTATGGGTCTTTAGTTCCCTTTGCTCTGTGTGTTCTTAGATTTATCATGTGTTTTAGCTCCAGTGTTTCCGCAGTGGGATCCCTCATGCCGGATGTTTCCTGGCCCATCTGCAGGTGTTTTAGTCTCGTGGTTTGCTTTAGCTTGGGTGGGTGGGGTCTTTATGCTACTGCCTTAAGCTGTGGTGCGGGCCCCAGCCTGTTGGGGTTGGGGCAGCCTTTGTGGCCCCTTCTGTGATTACAGGGTGTGTGGTCTCCCAGCACGGGGGGCTCCACAGGATGGTTGGTTCTTCACGTGGTGCCTCAGCGCTGAGCAATGTCTATTATATTTTATATGTGTGAAAGAGAAGTAGGGGGTGATGTATGTACCTGTGAGTTGTGTTTGTGGGTATGTTTATGGGAGGGTTGGAAGGGGTGGGGATGTATCGTGTAAAATATGTAACTAAATGTGTCTACTGTTTTTATCTACGTAAAGCACTTTGCACAGCATCTAATGTTTAAAAAGTGCTATACAAATAAAACTTGATTGATTGACTGATTGATTGATTGATTGATTGATTGATTGATTGATTGATTGATTGATTGATTGATTGATTGATAAATATCTTCCTGTACAATGTTTTGATTGAATGTTAAAAAACAGTAAAACAGTTGCACAGCATAACACACAAAGGACAAATTAAGACATTTCTTTTCAAAACACTGGTTCTTTTAATATGCAAACTGTATGTCAAAACATTCCATATACATGCAACGGGGTTACCCAGACATCTTTAAAACTAACAAACCCTCAACAGCAATTGCCAAATGAACTGCCACCTCCCACACGCCAGCATGTTTACCAGCGCCGTGGCAGACAGGGGGCCCACCCATAACGATGTGCATCATGAGGAACCAAGATCCACCCAGGAATACCAAGGCCTGCCACATGAACAAAAAGCTAACAAGAAAGCCTTTATTTTATCATTATTTTTGTTTGTTTTTATTTATTTTTTTTATATTCCCTTTTTTTCATGAATTGAATACTGTTCAACAAGCCGGTCATTAGCCAGTGTGACCACCTTAAAATTAATTGAAGCAACTTACAAGAGAGCTCTGAATGTCACGGCTGAGCCCCTCTGGGGAAGGACAACCAAACCCAAACACCAGACTCAAGTTTGCAATATTTATTAATGGGCAAAATAAACAGTACGTGGGCTGAAAACAAGATTACACCACAAGGTAGATAAACTTACAGGCTTGAAAAGACAAGATGTGATCATGACAACATGGCTTGGGGGAGTGAGAGCAGTATAAGTACTGTTTAAGTAGTGGACCAAACATGAGGAACAGCCATGACCGATCAATCAACAAAATACAAAACAGCCAGGAACAACATAATGAGCATGCTAGGGTGGAAGTAACAAAAAAATTGTGAAATAAAAGTCAAACCAAGACCGTGATCAAGAAAGGAAAAATACAAAACCACATTACACCTGTGGCTGTAGCGCAGGTGTAGTGTGGCCGACTACTTATCAGAGGATCAAGGGTTTGACTCCCGCTCTGTCTGCAGTCTGCATGTCGAAGTGTCCTTGAGCAAGACACTGAAACCCATTTGCTCCTGGTGGGTCAGGCCAGCGCCTTTGCATGGCAGCTCTGCCACCATCAATATGTGTGAGTGTGTGCGTGAATGGGTGGATAGCAGGATCTGTAAAGAACTTTTGTCATCTAGAGATGAGAAAAAGTGCTATATTAGTGAATGCCATTAACCATTTCATAACCATGAACTTGTGAGCTTTGACCATCTTACTCATTTCAAACAAGCCTGGACACACCCCGGTCAAAGTCTCAAACTTTCTCCTGTCAAAGTCCAAACCCTCCTCATCATGGTGACCGGGTATAATAGTGTAACGGCTAACAGGGCTATTGGCATCACACTCCAGGAACAGTGTGACTACGAGTACAGGACATCGCATGATGGGGTCCCTCAATTCATCCCATCACATACTACCCCTCAGAGGTCTTACATACCTGTTGGGAGGTCATGCCAAAGACCATATAAAAGCAGAACTTCCTGCCGTCCAGCTTGGTGTTCAGCCAAAATGGAACGGAGGAAGGAAATGTGGGTGGCAGTGGCTCAGGAGGTAGCGTGGGTCATCCAATAACCAGAAGGTTGGAATTTTGAGTATTGCTCAAAGCCATCCTGCTGTTGTGTCCCTGGGCAAGACACTTTACTCACCTTGCCTCCAGTGTTCATGACACTGTGTATGATTGTGCATAAATGTTCGGTAGTGGTCTGAGAGGCCATTGGTGCAGATTGGCAGTCACGTTTCTGTCAGTCTGCCCCAGGGCTGCTGTGGCTAGAGTAGTAGCTTACCGCTACCATTATATGTCTGTAGAGTGAATGAGTAATGACTGAGCAGCAGCACTGAGCAGCAGGATTAAATACTACCTGTTCAAGAGGTAACAGAACTTCAATTCTTCACCTGTTGCTAGTTCTGGACTTTTGGAGGTGATTTGGTTGACACTTGGCAGTGGATTGGTGGCTTGGGGGAAGATTCTGGTGGATTTAGAATTGGGCCTTCCTGCCTTAGAAGCAGACTGGCAGCCATTACTACTAGGCCTCACAGGCAGCCACCATCACAAAGCCAGCAGCCACGACCATCAGGCTCCACAGGCAGCCACCACCACCAGGCCCTGCAGCCACCTCCATCAGGCTTCAGGCCTGGCACCAGGCCTTACACGTATTCCTGTTGTTGTTGCTGCTTGAATTTTTCATCAGCACTGAAATAGTCTTGGAAACAAGACTCTTGTCTCCTTGTCCACTGCAAATTATTGCAAAACAGCAGCAAAATGCCACCTAAGCCAAAAGCAGAGGCCAAATCCGAGGAGGAATATGTGTCCCTCACACAGGTAAATGACTTCCTGCAACAGCAAAAAGAACTGTTTTCTGCATTGTTAAACCAACAACAGGAAACTTTCAAAAGCCTCATCAAAGTGACCATGGACTCAACTAATGCAAGTGTGGACACGATGACGAGAGAGTTGCAGGACATTAAAACCAGTGTACAGTTCACTCAAAAAGACGTAGATGACATAAAAGCCGATTTGTCTAAACAAGCAGACCGCAACAATGTGCTGCAATCAGATGTTTCTAAAGTGTGTGACAGTCTGTTGACTATCACCGACAAATTTGAATATGTGGAAGGACAATCCTGGAATATCCATAAAAATATCCAATATCCATAAATATCCAATATCCATAAAAATATCCAATAAAAATCCAGAAACATTCTTCGTCAGAAGAATTCTGACGAAGGCTGCAGTGCAGTTAAAACATGTGAAGAAGGTAAAGACATCTCCTTTCTATTTTATTTTTTTTCTTTTATATGAACAAAAGATAAATAATTAAAAGAAGACAAAATGAACCTATTTGACCGATTTGGTAAGAAGGAAGAGAAAAGAATTAATGTCAGAGCTGAAAGCTGCAAGAGCACGGGGGGACATAGCCTACTTAAGGTATGACAGACTCATTATTCACCCACGCCATCCCTGTAACAGTACACCAAAATCAATGGAGCCAAAAATCAACCAGAAATGATTGACATTTCATTATCAACTTAGAGATATAAACTGTGCATTTGTTTCGATTAACTTGAATAATTAAGATGCAAACTTTTATAGGAAAAAAAATCATTTTTAAAGGGTACAAATATACTGAGCATAAGCCACACAGTATTGAATATGAAACTGATCCTGAAAATCACTTTTTCAACAGTATAAAACATCAGTGTAAATACTTTAGCTCAGACCAACTAAAAAATACAATTTCTGACCAATCATTGTCAATAACACACTTTAATAGTAGAATTCTCAACATGAATTTTTCCAAAATCCATGACAGTTTGTTGCAATATAACACAATTTTTTCTGCTGTTGCAAAATCTGAGATTTGGCTAAAAAATGACCAGCTTCATACAGTGCAAATGAGAGGCTATGATTTATATACCACAAGCAGGTCAAAAAAAAAAGGGGTGGTGGTGTTGCTTTATATATCAGGTCCTGCTACCAAAGCCAAGCTGTAGATAATATGTCTTTTGAAATGGAAAACATCATGGAGTGTGTAACTGTGGAATTAATTACAACTACAAAAAACATCATAATAAGTTGTATTTATAGAGCACCAGCTACCGATATTGACATTTTCAAAGAAAAATTGTCTGAGCTTTTCAATGCAGTAGGTAATAAGAAGCTGGTATTTATTTGTGTAGACTTCAATATTGACTTATTAAATCCAAATTACCGTATCCAAAAAAGTGAATTCATAAATTCCATGTTTTATATGGGTTTCTACCCTTCAATAACATACCCCACTAGAATAACAACACATTCAGCAATGCTTATTGATAACATTTTCACAAATGTCACTGAGGGGAATGTAACTGATGGTCTTATTATCAATGATGTGATAGACCATCTGTCTGTTTTTGTTTCTTCACACACTGGTGTAATACATAACATTGAAATAGATCAGGTTTTTAAATGACTTGTAACACAAACCACAATCAACAATCTTAGAAATGATCTAAAAATACAAGACTGGAGCAATGTCTATGTTGACAACATTGATACAGCATATGGAGAATTTGTCTCTATTTTATCACAACTATATAATCAACACTGCCCTCTAGTGGTAAAGGAAACTAAAGTTAAATACAGAGATGAGCCTTGGATCACCAAGGGCCGGCAAAATGGTTGTAAAAAGAAAAACTTGTTATACAAAAAGTTTCTGAAATTAAGAACTGTGGAAGCAGAAAAGAAATACAAGACTTATAAAAATAAACTCATTAGTATTTTAAGATTGAGTAAAAAAACATTACAGTAAATTATTGGAAAATAACAAAACTAATACATGTAATACATGGAAGGTGCTAAATAATATAACAAAGAGAGGGAAACTAAATTCCAACCAATTCTCTTATTTAAATTCAGATAATGCAATAATCAATGAAAATAGCTTGATCTCCAACACGTTTAATGAATATTTTGTTAATATAGGAAAAAGGATTGCCATCTACACCATATCATCAACAAATACAAGTGGCGCTGACAATGTTGTCAACATAAATGCTTACTCAATGTTTATGAAAAAAACAGATGAAAAAGAAATTCTTGACATTGTTAACAAATCCAAAGACAAAAAAATCAATGGATTGTAATGATTTTAGTATGTTCTTGGTTAAATGTATCATTGAGGGGCATGGGCAGCCCCTCACAGTACCAGTAAATATACAGGGAACAGACATCGAGATGGTGACATCCTATAAGTACCTGGGTATTCATCTGAACAATAAACTAGACTGGTCACACAATACTGATGCACTCTACAAGAAGGGACAGCGCAGGCTGTTCCTGCTGAGGAGACTCAGGTCTTTTGGTGTACAAGGGGCGCTGCTGAAGTCATTCTATGACACGGTGGTGGCATCAGCCATCACTTTTGGAGTGGTCTGCTGGGGCAGTGGCATTACTGCAGCCGATAGGAAGAGACTGAACAAACTGATTAAGAAAGCTAGCTCTGTCCTGGGGCAGCGCCTTGATCCGATGGAGGAGATAGGAGAGAGAAGGACGGTGGCTAAACTGTCATCTCTGCTGGAGTCCGAGTTCCACCCTATGCAGGACATACTGAATGCACTGAGGAGCTCATTTAGCAGCAGACTACATCATCCCAGGTGCACAACCGAGAGGTTTCGTAGGTCCTTCCTACCAACGGCTGTCAGACTGTACAACCTAAGCAGGGCTGCTCGCAGAGATAGCAAAAAGACGTAACAAACTAATAGTTTTTTGAATGCAAAAGATGCAATAGACTTACACAATGGTCCCCTCCGGCATACAACTAGGAACATACCGGTCGCTATGGAGGGTGAGAATATGTATGGGCACATAATCATACCATGTAGGATAACTAAGTAGACGGTTATGCTGTTTCATTCCATCTAGCAACAATGCTCTGCACTGTGTGTGTTTATATATTTACATATTTATTCCATCTAGCTACAATGCTCAGCACTGGGTGTGTTTATATATTTATATATCTACATATTATTCCATCTAGCTACATTGCTCCGCACTGTGTGTGTTTATATACTTGCATATTTATTCCACCTAGCTGCAATGCTCCGTACTGTGGGTGTTTATATATTTACATATTTATTCCATCTAGCTACAATGCTCTGCACTGTGTGTTCATATATTCATATATTTATTCCATCCAGCTACAATGCTCTGCACTGTGTGTCTGTGTGTGTGTGTATATATATATATTTTATAGTAATACGTACATATGTATATTAGCTGCTCTTGCTTGCTTGTTTTTTTTTTTTTTTTTTTTTTTTTTTTTTCTTGCCTTCTGATTGTTGCTCTGAGTGTTGCTATCCCTGTGCTGTTGCAATCCTGGAATTTCCCCGTTGTGGGACTAATAAAGGCTTATCTTATCTTATCTTATCTTATCTATTGTATTGTTAAACACTTCACTTTCATATGCAACATGTCACTTACTGCTGTTAAATTTCCAAATAAAATGAAAATAGCAAGAGTCGTTCCTCTGTATATGACTGGTGACAAACACGTATTGTCAAATTACAGACCCATCTCCTTGTTACCTCAGTTCTCAAAAATACTGGAAAAAATATTTGTTAAGAGACTAAATGATTTCATTGATAAGCACAATATACTCTGTGAACAACAGTATGGATTCAGGGAGAACCGGACCACCTCACTGGCACTCATGGACTTTGTTGAACAGATTACAGATGCAACAGATAGAAGAGAATACACAGATGGAATATTTCTGGACTTACAAAAGGCATTTGATACAGTTGACCATAAGTTACTCCTCAGTAAATTACATAAGTATGGCATCAGAGGAATTGCTTTTGACTGGTTACACAGCTATTTAGAAGACAGATATCAATATGTTCATGTGAATAATACAGACTCCGAGTTGCTGAAGATGACATGTGGGGTACCACAGGGGTCTGTGCTTGGTCCATTGCTGTTTATTTTGTATATTAATGATTTATGTTCTGTGTCTAAATTGCTCAAGTGTATTTCATTTGCAGATGACACAACTTTTTTTTGTAGTGGAGAAAATCTTAAGCAGCTTCTGGATTCAGTAGAAAATGAACTTAAACAAATCAATCAATGGTTCACTGCCAATAAATTATCTGTTCACCTTGGAAAAACAAAATGTATAATATTTGGAAACCACAAATTATATAATCACAGAAATATTAAAATAAACAATGTTGAAATTGACAGTTTTCGAAACCAAGGTCCTAGGGGTCATTGTTGATAACAAACTAAACTGGAAATCACACATAAATTATGTCAAAACTAAAATGTCTAAATCCATTGCCGTACTACATAAAGTTAAAGATTTTCTGACACAGGAGATCCTAATTCACTGATAGTATAATTCACTGAATTCACTGATAGTTCCTTTTATGACATACTGTGTGGAGATCTGGGGATACACATATAAAACAAACACAAATTTAATCTTTTTACTACAGAAAAAAGCTGCACGCATTGTATCAAAGAAACCTTACCATGAACCAACAAATCCAATGTTCATTCAATTATATACTCTTAAATTTAGAGATCTGGTAGATTATAATGTCATTCAAATCATGTACAAAGCAAATAATAACCAATTACCTGTAAATATTCAGAGACTGTTAAAAAAGGGAAAGCAAATATGAGGTAAGAGGTAACTCTGTTTTTAATAAGCCAAAGGTTAGAACAAACACAAAGTATCACTGCATGTCTGTCACTGGAGTTAAACTGTGGAACTGTTGCTCTGAAAATATTAAAACATGTTCAACTCTGAAGCAATTCAAAAAATTGTACAAAGATGAGAAAGCATCTCACTGTAAATGCTGGGAGATAAATTTGTAATAACTTAAAGTTTTTTTTTTGTTTTTTTTTCTGTCTACTTGTTCTATTTGATTTTCTTTGTTGATTTTGGGTAAGACTTAAATTTTTATGTTAGTGATTTTAAATGGGGTAGGCACTATATAAGCACTAGCTTCAGCCTACACCCTTTCGGTTGTTCTTTTGTGTGTTCTTATTGCATTGTATGTGTTTATTATTATTATTATTACTGAATAAATTCATTCATTCATTCATTCATTCATTCATTCAATAATTGATTTTCATTGTAAAGTGCTTTGAGTTTCTTGAAAGGCACAACATAAATGCAAACCATTATTATTATTACTCTTAAAAATGCACATTGCAGAGCAAAGCAAAGACACAAAGCATGGTACCTCAGTATGCAGACTATACCATGCTGGCAAATCATTGCTTTTCTCTAATCCCTGGAGGGAGGTAGAGCAAAGCTGTCAGTTAAACGGCAGCTAAACCAAAGAAGTAAATATTTCACTGTACAGCAACAGTATACCTCAAAACCTAGTATGTGTTCGAGTTGACATGATTTCAGTGTTCAGACCCAGAAGCAGAAAACCAACTCAATTAACAAGTTAACAATGATTTCATTATGCATAAGCAATAATGACGGAAAGAGAGCCTGACAACCCTTTAAAGAGAACAAAGAGAGAGTGAGAGAGAGAAATGAGCAATCTGCTGTGAACAATTGGACAATTGAGTGAATTAATTATGGCCTTACGGATTGAAGAGCAGCAGGTTGTGGAAACTGCCCGAGGCTCCACGTCTTATTCCCAATTGTAGATGTCCTGTGGAAGTGAATGAATCTTTTGTGCTGATATTTACAGTGAGAGGTGCAGGGAAAGCCTCAGCCGAGGTAAGAAAGGGTAAACAGTACAGTTCTGTAACAACAGTCACTTACAGGGAGGTGAATGGAGAGGTGGGGGCTCCTGTCAGCCGAGAGGGAATGTCCCAGTCTTCCAGGAGAATGGGTCCACCTGTGCACAGGTAAGTCCAAGGACAGAAAGAGGAGATAGAGGAGCAGAATAATAAACGGGAATTGTTTACGAGATCCCACATAGGAGGAGATGGTCATAGCAAGGGACAGGTGAGGCTGCACACAGTGGAGAAGAGCGCTCTGTGTTGCATGCAGTACTTGACGTTTCTGTGCTGAACTGAAGCTCTGCTCTTGATTTAAAGCCTGTCTTGATTAAAGGCGATAGGTGTGGGGCTACAGCAGCTGTGAGACATGAGAGTAATTAAGGGGAGAAAAAACAATGTGCAGCCGGGATCACTACAGTACCCCCACCATCAAAGGGCACCTCCTGGCGTCCCACCCAGCTTCTACGGATGGGCCTGATAAAAAGCCATTTGCAGATTGGTGATAAAGGACCTCAGGACCTAAGATCTCTCCACTGGCCTGTACCCAGCCAAGTCCACAAGGTACTGAAAGCCTCGCCCTCTTCGTCGGACATCCATGATGGAATTGATCTTGTATACCGGTACCCCCTCAACCATTTCAGGGGGTGGCGGTGGCTTGGAGGGTGGGCAGAGGAGACTAGTCGAAACCAGCTTCACCTGCTACACATGGAAAGTGAGGCCGATATGGAGAAACCATGATAGAGCAAGGCATACAGCAGCAGGATTAATAATGCTAGTGATGGAAAAAGGGCCCAACGAAACAAGGAGAAAGCTTCTTGGAATCATTTTTAAGATTGATATGACTGGCCAACAACCATATCTTTTGTCCCACATGTTATGCGGGAGCTGGGGTCCTCCGTCGGTTGGCGATCTCGGAGTTTCGGTTAGCGGTGCAGCAAAGGGGAGCTCTGGTAGTTCTCCAGAAATGGTTGCTGCGCCTGATGTGGGTCTGGATGGAAGGCATAGCAACCTAAATAGGGGTGGGTTGGAACCTGTAGAGGCCTCGAAGGGGGAGAGGCCTTAAGCAGCACAGGTGGCAGCGTTATGGGAGTATTCAATCCATGGTAGGTATGAACTCCAGGATGCTGGGTTGGTTGCTGTTTTGCACCTGAGGGCTGCTTCCAATTCCTTGTTGACTTACTCGCACTGACCATTTCTCTGGGGTTGGATCCCTGAGGTCAGGCTGACCATTGTTCTGATGAGTTTGCAAATGGACTGCCAAACCTTGGAGATGAACTGGGGGTCCCAGTCTGAGACCACATCAATCGGAATACTGTGGAGACAGACCGCATGGAGGGTGAAGAGGTCGGCTGTCTCCTTGGCAGAAGGGAGCTTAATAAGGGGGGGAAAGTGTGCTGCCTTGGAAAATCTGGCCATGATAATGAGCATGACTGTGTGCCGAGTGGAGAGGGGAAGGCCAGCTACAAAATCTAGCACAACAAGAGACCACTGCCTGCTGGGAATGGATAGGGACTGCAGATGACCAGTGCTCAGCGGTCTCCTGACCCTTTCCGCGATCTCCCACGAGAGTACCTCTACCACACAAGAAGAAGGGAGGATGTGATGCTGCTCCGGGGATCCTTGGTCTAGGGCAAATTGTCTGGAGAGGGCGTCTGGATAAGTATTCCTGGACCCAGGGCGGTAGGTGGTTGTGAAGAAAAATCTGGCAAAGAATAGAGGCCAGCGGGCCTTCCTGGAGTTCAAACATTTTGCGGACATGAGGTACTCCAAATTCTTGTGATCGGTCAAAACCACAAATGGCTGGGAAGACCCCTCCAGCTAATGACGCCACTCCTCCAGGGCAAGTTTGAAAGCCAGCAGCAATTGATCACCGACATCATAGTTTCTCTCAGCTTGGGACACATGCTGAGAGAAATATGCACATGGGTGGACCCTGTGGTTGGCGGTACAGCTCTGAGACAGTATTGCCCCCACCCCGGAGTCAGATCTGTCAACTTCCACAATAAACTGCATTTCTGGGTCCACCTGTGCAAGGATTGAAGCAGAGGAGAGGAGTGTTTTTAGTTGGTTAAAGGCACAGTTGGCTTCCTCAGACCAGTGAAATGGGATTTTTATAGATGTGAGTCTGGTGAGTGGCAACCATACTGTAATGATGAATGAAGCGTCAACAGAAATATGTGTATCCCAAAAACTGCTGCAACTGCTTGTGAGAGGAGGGGACATACCATTCTGCAACAGGTTTTACCTTGCCTGGGTCAGTTCTGATCTTATGTGTGATGATGAGCCCCAAGAAGGATTTTGAGGATGTGTCAAATTCACACTTCCCAGCCTTGATGTACAGTTGATTCTCCCGCATCAACTGTAACACAGTCCTCACATGAATGCTGTGCTCTTCTAGAGAACAAGAAAAAAAAAAGTTGTCAAGATAAACAAAAACAAAAGAGTTCAGGAAATCCCTGAGGATATCATAGATAAGCCACTGAAAAATGGCAGGAGCGTTAGACCAAATGGCATCACCAGATACTCAGAGTGTCCACTAGGGGTGCAGAATCCCATTTTCTACTTGTCCCCCTCCCTTATTCAGACCAGATGGTAGGCGTTGCGGAGGTCCAATATAGTGAAAACAGAGGCTGCCTTCAATAGGTCCAAATCAGTGTTGATGAGGGTTAGAGCTTACTTGTCCTTCACGGTGATGTTGTTAAGCTCCATGAAGTCAATGCTGGGCCTGAGGGATCCATCTTTCTTGCCTACAAAGAAAAAACTGCCCCCACCGCAGATGACGAGGGTCTATTAATGTCCAAACTCACTGAACTCCTTAATATATTTGCCCATAGCTTCCTATTCAGGGGCTTACAAACTATCAAGTCTACTAGATGGCAACATCGCCCCAGGTAGAGGTTAATGGCACAGTCGTATGGGCGGTGGAAGGGTGGCGAGAGCGCCTTAGCCTTACTAAAAACTAGGGCAAGGTCGTGGTAATCCAGGGGAACCTTGGAGAAGTCGGGTGTTTGGGTCGGTAATGAGCTGATAGGGATTGAAGGAGAACATGCAGCTGACTGTAGACAAGCGGATAAATAAAAAGGTGCTCCATGAAATAACCCTCCCTGCCTGCCAGTCAATAAAAGGGTTATGGTGGTTTAACCAAGGATAGCCCAAGATAAGTGGGGAGGCCGAGATGGGTAACAAAAAAAACAACAAAAAACAAAAAAAACAAAACTTAAATACTTTTTGTGGTTGCCTGAAATTAGAATAGAGATGGGGGCAGTCCTCTTAGTAACCCTAGTGAGTGGCTCACCTGCGATGGCTACCAAATTTAAGGGAACCTCCACTTCTTTGCACGGGAGCTTAAACTGGTTGCCAGACTCTCCAAAATAAAGCTTTGCTCCATGCTGGAATCGATGAGAGCAGTAGTGCTGAATTCAGTGCAACTGTGGTCAAAACTAATAGGTAACAAAAAAGTGCGTAAGGGATTTAGATCTTTTCTTGTCCGTTAATCCCTCTACTGTGATGAACGAACCCCCCCCCCCCCCGTAGGCTGACTGGGGCAGTGGGTATCCTCATGTTCGTAGCTGGAACAGTACTTACACAACCAGTGGTCTCTGTGGTGCTGGCATTCAGCAGGTGGTAATCTAGACCGACTCAATAGCATGGGTGCAACGACATCAGCAGCCCTGGGTGACAGAGGGGTTGGGAGACAGAGCCGGATGGGGGAGCACAGCTTAGAAAATGAGCTGCTGGCCTTACAACACTCATTTAATAATTCTCTAAGGTAATTATCTAGCTTGATGGCCAGGGAAATTAGTTTGTTCAAAGAAGAGGGTTTTTCTAATCATGTGAGTTAGTCACAAAGGCTGGGACTGGAACTACGTGTGAAAATGCTGCAGAGAGATGCATCCTCCCACCCCACCTCGACTGCTACAACCCGAAAGTCCACTGAGTAGTCAGCCACCGACTTGGCCCCCTTTCGGAGGTTGAGAAGGCTTGAGTGAATTCTAACACAAACTGGTCAAAGGTGTAGTTTTGATATTCGGGTCAGTCCATTATACCATACGACAAAGCTAAGGCTCGCCCCTCAGGCAAATTTACCATATAGCTAATTTGACTTTGGGTAGTGGGAAAATCCTCCAGTACCCGCTGAAATATGAGGCTACACTGAAGGAGGAAGCCCAGGGCTTCACCCAATTTACCGCTAAAATGGGCAGGTATGGGAACAAGCGTTATGTACTTGAGGCGTGCCAAAGGAGGAGAGGGATGCATAGGAATAGTCATGGTCAAGCCATTCATTTATTTGCATGACTTGATTAAAAGTTACCTGCTGCTGGTGCGCAACCTGATCTAACCTTGCCTCTACAATGTTAAGATGCCGTGCATTTGCACCGTCTGCAGCGTCTGTTGGGTCTGATGGAGGGAGACGCACTGACATGATTTTAGTGTTCAGATGCAGAAGCAGACAACCAACTCAGTAAACAAGTTAACAGTGATTTTATTGTGCACAAGCAATAATGATGGGAGGAGAGTCTGACAACCCTGTAAAGGGAAGAGAGAGATAAGCAATCGGCGGTGAACATTTGGACAATTGAGTGTATTAATTATGGCCTTAAGGGTTGAAGAGCTGCGGGCTGTGGAATCTGCCTGAGGATACACAGCTTCTTCCCAGTTGTAGACGTCCAGTGGAGGTGAATGAATCTTTTGTGCTGATATTTACAGTGAGAGGTGCAGGGAAAGCCCTGGCCGAGGCAAGAAGGGGTAAACAGTACAGTTCTGTAACAACAGTCACTTACAGGGAGGTGAATGGAGAGATGGGGGCTCCTCTCAGCTTAGAGGGAAGGTCCTGGTCTTCCAGGAGAATTGGTCCACCTTTGCCCAGGTAAGTTCTAGGACACAAAGGGGAGATAGAGTAGCAGAATAATAAACAGGGGAATTGCTTATGAGATCCCACGTAGGAGGAGAAAGTCGTAGCGAGGAGCAGGAGTGGCTGCATACAGTGAAGAGGAGCGCTATGTGCTGCATGCAATAGTTGACATCTGTGCTGATCTGAAGCTCTACTCCTTATTTAAAGCCTGTTTTGATTAGAGGTGGCAGGTGTGGGGCTACAGCAGCTGTGAGACATGAGAGTAATTAAGGGGAGAAAAAACAGTGTGCAGCCTGGATCACTACACTAGTAGGTGTTGAGGTGTTGGTCCATGGTCTTGAAACTAAATGGAGGAATAATTTAGCCTACTTGCCATTAACAGCTCCAATTAATGCATTGATGGTCTAGTTGTGAAGATGATGTTGTTTAGAAAATTGGAGATTTAGTTAGAAAATTTAGCATTCAGGCTATCTGATTTGCTTCCATTTTTTTAATTGGTATTCTGATTTTTTTTTTTTTGGGGGGGGGGGGGCATGTTGTTTTTTTTCCAGTACTTTTCCCTCATCCACTGAGTGCCAGGAACATTGGTGTCTATATGTTCCAGTTTTATAAATTTACTGTAGCACTGGCTGACTTCTTTCGACATGGAGGAGCTGCACCTCTACCATGAGCTTCTCACATTACTTGAAGCCTCACCCTACTTGTAAGGATGACCCAAGTGGAGTAAAGTGGAAGCTCACTCTTTCAGTCACTACCAGAATTTCTTGGCTATAGATGAGGGTAGGAACCTCAACTGACCAGTAAATTCAAAGGTTTGTTTTAGAGCTCAGCTAGCCACAACAGACTGGTACAGTATCTGGATTATTGTAGATGCTGCTCCAATCCATCTGTCAATGTGCTGTTCCATTCTCCCCACAGATAGGAATAAAACCCTGAGATACTTGCAGTGCTCCACTTGGGGCTTGACCAAAACCCAGAGAGGATAATCAACCCTTTTCTCTGGCTGAGAACCATGCACTTAGACTTGGAAGTGCTGATTCTCATTGCAACCACTTTGAACTCAGTAGCAAACTGCCTCATTAAAACCTGCAGGTCATTTCCCAGTGAAGCTAAAATCATCAAGATCCTGTGACCATAAAGCATGACACCTTCTGTAGCGCACAGCAACAGCAAACCCCAACAAGGAGCAATGGGAGACACGGTCAAATGTCTGCCCCAAGTAACACCAGCAGGCTGGTTGAACAAACTCCAGTGAACCCTTGAGTATCCTTGAGTGGGTGTAGAGTTCATCTAATGTATCTTAAATAGAAAAAAAAATAATGTTAAATTTGAAGTTGGACCAATGACTAAACTTTCCCAACTTGAACCCTGACATAGACCTATCTAGTGAAGCTGAGGAAGTCAGATTGTTAAATTAAATTAAGTTTAATGTTTATTTGAAAAGGACATTACATACTAATGAACATTAATTCAAATGTAAGTATGCCAGATTTTGCAATGCTGCTAATTTAGCATCTGTAATATCTGTATTATCTAAGATAAGATAAGATAAGATAAACTTTATTGTCCCTCAAGGGGAAATTTGTCTTGAGCTTGTCACCCGTGCTGCAACCATACAATCCACACATACACAATGGATGTAGTACATAATGAATGAAATAAAACCCAATAAATAATACAAGTACATACATAAATAAATATATAACAGCAGTCATTAAGAATAGGAGTTATCAGTGTCCCTGACCTATTTATCTGAGTTTAAAAGTTTTACTGATGTCGGGATAAATGAGTTCTTCTATCTATTGAACCTGCACTTGGGGACTCTGTATCTCCTCCCTGAGGGCAGCCGCACATATTCATTGTTTAGTACATGGCTCATGTCACTGATTATTTTTTGAGCTTGTCTACAGGCTGCCTAGTCGTGTAAGATCTGCATGGGTAAATACTCTTTAACTCCAATAATTTTCCATGCTGTATGAATTAAACACAACACTCTGTTCTTAAGTTTCACAGAGAGGTTGCCAAACCAAGCTGTAATGCTGTATCTAATACAGCTCTCCAACACAGCCTGGTAAAATATTAGCATAATCATTTTATAAACACCATGCATTCTTAATCTACGCAAGAAATGCAGCCGCTGTTGTAGTCTACTGCAGAGGTAATCAATATGTGTGCTCCAGGTTAATGAATTGTCAATAAATACTCCCAAATATTTATAGGAACTAACCTGTGTTATAGTGTGGTTGTGGATGACTACAGGCCTGTGGTCACCAGCTCCCCGAGGGTCAAACACCATCTCCTTTGTTTTATCAGTATTCAAAATGAGATGACTGTCATCACACCAATTGACAAACCTCTGAATTTCTATAAAATAGCTTGACAGATCATGAGTCTTTTGATGTAGTGATAAAATAGCAATGTCATCAGAAAATTTAATAATTTGATTGCCTGGATAGACACTTCTGCATTCATCAGTGTACAAGGTGAACAAAAATGGTGAACTAACACAGCCTTGGGGAGCTCCTGTGCTGAGGGTTCTGGATTTAGCTAAAGTTCCATTTACACTAACTTGCTGTTTACAATAATTTAAAAATGAGTGGTACCATTTAAAAATGACAGGATGCACTTTAAAATTATTTAACCTCTTAATTAAAAGGTGTGGTTGCAGTGTGTTAAAAGCTGAACTAAAATCAGCCAATAAAAGACGTGCATATGAGGTTGTCTCCTCCAAATGTTTAAACACAGAATGAGTTAAGGTTAAAATGGCATCCTCTGTACTTCTATTATTTTTATAAGCAAACTGCAGAGGATCCAAAAGTCCTCCAAAATCAGTTTTCAGAATGTCAATGACAATCTTCTCGAGGCACTTCATTACCAGTGAGGTCAGTGCAACAGGACGATAGTCATTATTCTCTTTACAGCTTGCTTTTTTTGGTACAGGAATTATAATAGAGCTTTTCCAAATTACTGGGACAGAACACGTATCTAAGGACTTCTGGTAGATGGGACTCCAGGCTTCTGCTAGCTCCTCACTACATGACTTAAGTAAGTGCCCAGAGATCCCGTCAGGTCCAAATGCCTTCCTGGGGCACATACGTGAGAAAAATGTTTCCTCAACATGCTGGTCAACTATAATTTTTTCGGAGCCTAATACTGATATAGCATCCAGAGCAACTTTTTGTTCATGAGAAAAATCTCTAGTCTCAAATCTGCAAAAGAAATTATTCAACTTGTTTGCCTTTTCTTCCTCATTCATTACATTAATGCAGGTTTTGGATGGAGTCATCTTTGTCATTACTTTAACTGAGTCCCACAGTTTCCTAGAACTTTTTCCTAGGCATTCAGATTCAAATTTATTCCTCGTCTCATCTCTAGCTGTTCTTAGTTTGTAATTAATTTCTTTCTGTATATTTTTCATACCTAACATGTCCCCATTCTTAAAAGCAATGTTTTTCTGTACTACGCACCGTTTTAATTCCTTGGAAATATAAGACTTATTATTGGGGTACATAGTGATTACTTTCTGAGGTAAAACATTTTCTTTACAGAATTTTATGTACTCAGTTATGGTATCTGTGGCCTCCTCCAACTCCAAGTTATGGAAGAGTCCTCAGTCGGTACAAGAAAAACAACCTCTCAAAGTTTCTATGCCTTCATTGTCCCATATGAAGATTGTCTTTGTCTGTGGTTTGCTGCTTTTAAGCAAAGACTTGTAAGTAGGAATCAGATGAACAGCATTATGGTCTGAGGACCCTGGGGTGGGGGTGGGGGGCTTAACCCTTGCTATATAGGCATTTTTGACGTTCCCATAGCATTTGTCCAAAATATTTTTTCCCGTGTACTGCAGTTCACATATTGGCTGAAGCTAGGCAGTGCCGCATCCAGTTTGCAGTGATTAAAATCCCCTAAAATCAAACAAGGTGCTTCAGGTGTGCGTTCCAGTTGTCTGTGTACAGAGCCCACGATAGCATTCGCCGCGTTGAAAGCGTTCCCGCTGGGCGGGATATAAACGGTGCATAATAAAATGTTTCCAAATTTGCGGGGGAGATAAAAAGGCCTCAAGCTTAAGCACAGCAGTTCTATGTCCGGGGTACAAAGCGACTGTCTCGTAGTGAACTGTGAACACCATTTGTTCTTAACGTACACACAAATGCCTCCTCCTTTGATCTTACCGGAGAGCGCGTCCCTGTCCTGCCGCACCAGGGAGAAGCCGTCCACGGATAGGAGCGAGTCAGGCACCTCCTCCTGAAGCCACGATTCCGTGAAAACGAGCAGGCATGACTCCCGGTACTCGTATAGGAGCGTGGCGTTGATTGTGAGTTCCTCCATTTTGCTCTTCAGCGAGCGGACATTACAGAGCAACATGGATGACAGTGGCGGCCTGTTCTCTCTCCTCCGCAGTCTCTGTCGTACTCCGCCACGTTTCCCTCTCTTCCGTGACCGGCTTCTACGTCCTCCCGTCGGATTTTGTAAGAGCTCCCTAGGCAGGAGGGGTGCCGAGACGTGGCTGGAACGAAGAAGCAGGAGCTGGTTTCAAGTATAGCTCAGGAGCGTGGTCGGCCTCATGTCCAGATCCACTTGGGTACAGTGGCAAATTATCCCGAGCAACCAGATCACAAGCAGTCCCTTCAGCAAAAATGTCATTATGACACTTAAAACTGAGCACAAACTGAGCACTAAAAACTAAGTACTAAAGACATACACACACAGTAGCAGCACAGGGTAGCCCGGGTCGCAGCAGAGCAGCGCCACCAGCAGCATCCATGTTGGAAAAACTAACCAAAACAAATGCAAAGGGACAAAGCAAAAGAAATATAAATGTAATTGTAATTGATTTGACCTAGCAGTATAATAGAAATGAGTGACCTGCTGTCAGGCAGGCAGGTAAGTTCTGAATGTATGTCAAGCTATTCTATCATGTCTTAAAAGGGTGATAATTTAAGGTAGCTCTAAATTTGGGATATCTTGACAATGTAGTAATGACTGGGTTAAGCTAAATTTAAGATATCCTGAATGTTTAATGGTCACAGTTCATTTTAAGATATTCTTAAAATAGTTAAACATACATAAAAAGAGAAAATGTCATGCACTACTTGACTTAAGAGCTACCTTATTAGATTCTGCCCTTTTAGGAAATGATAAAATGCCTTGTCATACAATTATCACCTTACTGCATACTCTTACCACACATCACTGATATAAATGAAAACAAAATAAAAAAAAACAAAGAACAAATACTGTATTTAATGTGAAGTCTAATGGGAAATTGTAATCCCGGTTAATTTGACTGATTGACACAGTTTTAAAAGTGCTTGGGGGAAGTAATCAGTTTCCTTATGTCAGTGCAGTAGTTTACTGTATGCTTGAGTGTTCTCTTTGCTGATGATACTGGTGTATTAGTTGATAAATGTATCTGATTCATTCCATGAAAATGCTACAGTTTGAGTCCCTCTGAGGTTTTAAGGTGTATTTTATCTATTGGGTTACCAAAATCTATATTTTAAAAGCTTTAAATATACATTGAAATTGCCCTTTTAATCCAGTGTAAAACAAATCAATTAAATTTTATCTTTTTTATGAGAAATTATTGTCTTTTTTCAGGTGACACCACCTATTTTGCCATGTCTTGATGGCCTTCAATAAAAGTGTACTTACCATACAGCAAATACAACTATAAAAAAGTCCATATATTTTGATATCAACATGTACATCTTATTGTTCTTTATTTAATGGTAATGATTTTTTCACAACATATTATTAATTAATAATTCAAATCAAGCTACGTATTTCCATTCCTGAGAAACCCCAAAACCCCGTTACACAAATGATACCCCCCATAAAAACAAAAAACAAAAAAGCAAAACAACAATGGTATGATACATATGAGCATGTACATGAGGAAGTGACATCACTGAAGTCTTTTGGAAAGCATGACACCACACACAGGAAAGTGTCTTTCTTCTTTTGTTATATTTTCTGGTAATTTATCTTGTGATATTGTGGTCATCAGCCTCAATGACTCAACCCCATCACATGGAAAGAAGATAGAAAACTATGATAAATGTTTTTGTTATCAAGAATATACACTAATTCTGAATCTTGTGCATGCCATGTGTTTTCTTTCTGTTGTTCACTACTGAGAGCAACAGATATTTTGTGGAAAAATCACAACCCCGTTACATGTTTGATTGTAATGGGGTTGTGAGATTGTGACAGGCTTGTGATTTTAACACTTTGGTCATTAAGTTATCCACTTATTTAAATAAATTATTATATTTGATCAACATTGTACCACGTGCATGCTGAACATAATCTATTGTAGAATCAACGTCCCCTCAGGCTAATCCAGAAGATCACTTTTCTTCATTCTAAAGGAATTTCACTTTTTTCTTCATTTTAAAGCAACTCTCGCTCAAGGTCTGGTTAAGAAGGATGCCTTTCTCAGGACCCCAAATGTAAACAGTTACCCTCTTGCAGAGATGGTAAGGATCAGAATTTGCTTTTAAAGGCTTAAGTGACCATAAACTCTGGAGTCCAGATCCCCAATGTGGACAGCTCATGTTGATAAGCATCCGCCCTACAGGAAACTAATGCTCTTTACAAAAAAGTCATAAACTTTTATATGGCCTCATTCCTTCTTCTCATGTGACAAAGACCTAAAGAAGTTACCTACAGCTCAACAGTACCTCCTAGTGGACATCTACGGAATATGTTTCCTTGTGTTGATCTTACTAAACATTTACATTTTTTTCTAATTTCCAGCTATCATCTTCCCAAGGATGAAGACACTGAAAATCATCCTTTTTATCACCGACCAGGGTTTGCAGTAATTCATTAATCCTTGACCTAAATGTGAAGTGCATGTATTAGGAACATGTATTAGGAATGTTCATTTTCATGAGTGTTATTCAAATGAATGTTAATACTATTAGTAATGGTATAAATGCATGATCACTGAATATTAGCAGAGTCACTTAGTTTAGTCAGATTTTATATTGGGTACATACTGTAATTTCATAAGAACTGTGTGGGTATTAATCCTTGTATGATATCATTCCTGGTAAACCACTCCTCTCTACCTTTCACGGGGTAATGCCCTTGTCATTTTATTGGCTGCTCCCAAATAAAGAAATGTCTTCGCATTGGACAAAGACCCGTTCAAACTCTTCTTTATGAAAGCTGATTGCCCCGTCTCCGACCAGCCCCACTTTTTATGACTAACAGTGCGCTTCAGTTAAAAAGTGCAGGAACCGCCCTGCGTGTTAGAATACAGAAGGAAAGAAAGAATATATGTTAGAAGGAGAAGAAGAAGTTTAAGATTAAGATTAAAGAAGCAGAATAGAATAGAAGATCATACAATGAAAGTTTTTGTTTCACTCCTTCAAAGTTCCTTGCAGTTTTCTTTGTCTAAATTGTTCTGTGAATTTTTAAGAAACCTTTATTTGTGTGACGTTTGTCAAATCCTGCGTTAGTTTTCTCGTTTTTCTGGTTACTGAGGAGAAACCATCTTTTTCTTATGAGCTCGTCTTAAAGAGAGTCAAACTCTCAAAATCTTTTTTTTTTTCTTCACCTCAGAAGCCATTCTTATCCTAGTTGGATGTTTTTCTTAGATTTTCTGACTTTTTATGCCGTTAAGGTGGACCTTTAATTTTCCTATTTTAAAGTGAACAGAGATTTTTTGGGGGACTTTTTGGCCTCATCCACACCTGACTGAGACGTTCTTCATTGAGTTCTTCTGGTCTATCCCGCAGCCAGAGACATCATAAATTCGGACTAGTTGCCAAAAGGACTCTCCACACCTGCTCCGAGATGGCCATTACTACTGCTGCCGCTGTCCTTTGTGAGCCCCCAGCTGAGCCTGCATTTCTTACGGCTGTTGAGGAAGCATAGCAGCAGTCGCTTTCTCTCGGTGTCCCGACCTCAAAACCCCAGCCGGCACTGACCCGCTTAACACGTGGACCTACAGCTGTTCGTAAGTGAGACTCCCATTTTCCTATCTGCTGGGTTAAACGTGATGTCCTGAAAATCTAAATTACAATTGAACATAACCAATATTTCATGGTACAATTAGTCTCTCAGCCATAGGATAAACCTATAAATTGAAGGAAGATTCTTATTCATTTTTAAGTAACTTCCTTTCATTTTTGTAGATTAATTCAGAAGTTCATTTTAAGATAATCAGCTTATGACTTTTCTCCATAAAATTGCGTTCTGTTTTTGTTAGACATTTCAGCCTTCATTTACCATTGAAACGTAAAGTCTGGTTTCTCCTTGGCTCTACAAAGGTTTAACGCTAGATTTTATGTTCAGAAACCCACTAACAGTTTATGTGATATTAGACCCCTGTTATCATTTGAATCTGTTTATCCATCATTTGAATTCCATATCATGTAATTTAAATAAAAGGATGAATGAGAGAAGTTGAAGCGTTTTCCTTTTGCATGTATGTTTTCTAGATCACTGCAGGAAAAGAACTCCCTTAAATTTTGAGACTGATCCATTAAGTAATTAACCCCTTGCACTCTGGTCAATTTCCCTAAAAACGCCAAAAAATAACGTACCCAAAGTAAATCAAAAGCTGTTCTTCAACCCTTTGCAGCATCTTCATGGGCTTGCTCTCATTTCAAGAAAACACTTTGAATTTTTTGGCAAACCAGTCATAATCTCTCTAAGTGCTCTGGCCACTGAGTAACAGTCATCTAAACATACTGAACTTGAAGAAAATAAATTTTGCCTGGTGTTTTTCTGGATACAAATGCTTGCAAATAACATACAGCTGTCAGATCCGGGCTGGAAAATGCAACACAAATGTAGAACCAAGTGTTATCAGGCTGAGGTCAAAATTTTGTAACAATACCACAAAAAATGAATATATATTACATAGCTTTTTTCTTAGGTTGTTCTCAGGCATTTTTGAACTGTGCCATATTGTGCAAAATGGCACAGTTTGGAAAAACGTCAGTAACTTTTGAATGATTCAATATAGAAGCTTCATCTTGGGCTCTAATGAAAGGTGACACTCAGGGCTGTGTGTGTGTGTGTGTGGGGGGGGTTGTTTATTCATTCATTCATGAATGAATGAACAAACAAGCCCCCACACACAAAGAAGCATGCCACGTAAAAAATGTGTGGCTTTTTTTTTACAAGAAAAAATAACCTACAGTGCACTAAAAATTATACTAAAATATCTGTAATGTAGAAGATAACAACTCCGCTACAGAGGACGGACATCGCCCATCGCTATATGATGGAAAGCGGGGACGGTGAGCGGCGGTCTACTACGCACAGTTGTACTAAAATATCTGCAATAATATCTGCAATCCGCTACAGAAGAGTAGCGGGGGGGGGGGGGGCTTAACTGTCCGGACGCAGCGCACAGAGTGGACATGGTCCGTGTGCCGTCCAGACCAGACCGGAGCGGTCCGGGTTCGTCATGTTGCGATAACGCACAGTTGTAATTTACCGATAGGTCAAAAGTCATTTTGAATACAATTTTCAGGGATAAAGAATAAATTAGCTTATAACACTTACCTGTCCACAACAGCAGTGTCGCTGGCGAACTTCTCTTCCTCATTGTCAGACGAACATGACACTGGTCCACTTGTTACGGACTCGTGGTTCTGGTCACGCAACCCGGTCAAACCATAATTCCATTATTGCGGTTTTCCGCTTCCATGATTGCGGTTTTGGCAAACAATTTTTCAAAACAAATAAGAACAGTAGTAAAAAGAAAAGACTGGCAAACGCGTGTGTGTCACCCAGCCTTACACAAAACAGATTTTAGGCAAGGGACGCACGCTTTCGAACTTCTGTGCTTCAATTGGCTGGCTGTATTCGCAGCCGTTGGTAGGCGGGTCCTTCTTTCTAGGTTTTCAGTCATTGGTTCTTCAAGGTTTCAGAAACCCAATTCAAGGCTCTTATTAGTCGAATGAGAGGTCAATCACATCTAAACCAATCAAAGCACTCCTTTGGCTTTCTGTTCGCGGCTGTGTTTGTAGTGGAAGAACGGAAATGCAGGTTGTTTTTTTTTTTTCTCAGTGCGCCCTAGGATGCACAGTGTGCGTTCTAGGGCGCCCTCGTGCGCTCTAGGATGCAGAGACGTGTCCGCCCGCGGTACACCGGAGTGCAAGAGGTTAAAGGTACAAAATTAATTAAAACTAAGTTTAATATAAGTGTCCTTTAGGACTGGTGCCCCTTTATACAAGTGCTTATTTATTTTATTTAGCGAGTGCAGGAGTGACGGTTTAACGCTGTCCCCTTGCACACCCACTATTAAATAAAATAAATAATTCCTATACCTTATTACACAATATTTTATGAAATATCACTACACTATGTTCCATATTAAAGCTCTGAGAAGGCACCAACATCAGCAGCAGAAAGGCAGAGGAAGTATAGGGAACACTGAAAGGCCGATCCTGTCAGAAGGGAGAAATACCTGCAGAGTGAATATCAGAGATGGAGAAGGAATGTTGAGGCAGGGAAGAAGAAAGGTATCAAGGACTTAAATGAAAGAGAACAGCAGCAGAAACTTAAGAAGTGTAGATCAGCTTACAAAAGAAGAAAGGGGAGAAGAAGCATTGAGGAGCAGGGAACAAGACGCATCAATCCATCAATCTGCCGCCTTTCAAGAGGTCTGAGTTGCAGAGGTAGCAGTTCAAGCAGAGGAGCAAAGACTTCTCTCTCCACAGCCACCTGCTCCAGCTCTTCAGCGGAGATACCAAGGCTTTCCCAGACCAACTGGGAGATGTAATCTCTGCAGTGAGTCCTGGGTCTGCCCCGGGGTCCTCTCCCAGTGGAACATGCCCAAAACACTTCAAGTGGGAAGCATCCAGGAGGCATCCTGGTCAGATGCCCAAACCACCACAACTGACTCTTTTCAATGGGGAGAAGCCGCAGTTCTACTGTGAGCCTCCCCCGGATGACTGAGCTCCTCACGCTATCTCTAACGATGAGTCCAGCAATCCTATGAAGAAAGCTAATTTCAGCTGCTTGTATCCGTGATCTCATTCTTTCGGTCATTACCCAAAGCTCGTGACCATAGGTGAGGGTAGGAACGTGGATTGACCGGAAAATCGACAGCTTTGCCTTAGAGCTTAGCTCCCTCTTCACCACAACGGACCGGTACAACGTCCACATCACTGCAGATTCTGCTCCAATCCATCTGTTAATCTCTCATTCTAATTGCCCCTCACTTGTGAATAAGAGCCCAAGATACTTAAACTCCTCCTCTTGGGGCAGGAGCTTGTCTCCATCCCAGAGAAGAGAATCCACCTGGTTTAGGCTGAGGACCATCGACTCAGATTTGGAGGTGTTTATTCTTATCCCAGCCACATCACACTCAGCACCAAGCCATCCCAGTAAAACCTGTAGGTCAATGTTGGACGAAATCAACAGGACAACCTCATCTGCAAACAGCAGAGATGAGATCCTGTGGTCACCAAGCATGACACCCTTCATTCTTTGGCCGCACCAAGAAATCCTTTCCATTAAAATTATGAACAGGATTGGCGAAAAAGGGCAGCCCTTGTGGAGTCCAACTCTCACTGGGAATGAGTGTGACCGAGTATTGGCAATATGAACCAAACTCTCACAACGGTTGTATAGAGACTAGATATCTTGTAACAACACTCCTGATACCAAATAGTCCCGAAGCACCCCCCCCCCCAAAAAAAAAAATAAAAAAATTGAGGGACGCAGTCGAATGCCTTCTCCAAGTCCACAAAACACATGTAAACTGGTTGGGCAAACTCCCACAAACCCTTAAGGATTCTTGAGAAAGTTAAGAGTTGGTCCAATGTGCCATGGCAAGGACAAAAACCACATTGCTCCTCCTGAATCCGAAGTTCAACCAATGGCCGGACTCTCCTCTCCAGTACCTTGGCATAGACCTTCCCATGGAGGCTGAGGGGTGTGATCCCTCTAAAGCTGCAGCACACCCTCCGGTCCTCTTTCTTGAAGAGAGGAACCACCACCCCAGTTTGCCATGCCAAAGGCACTGTCCCTGGGTTCCACGCAATGTTCCAGAGTAGTGTCGACTATGACAGCCCTACAACATCCAGGGCCTTGAGGTACTCAGGGTGAATCTCATCCATTCCTTGAGCCCAGCCACTAAGGAGCTTTTTAACCACCTTGAAAACCTCAGCCCCTTTGATAGGCGAGTCGTCCCCCTCATCAAGAAGCCCTGCTTCCTCTGTGGAAGATGTGTCAGTGGGATTGAGGAGATCCTTGAAGTACTCCTTCCACTGCCCAACGATATCACCAGTTGAAGTCAGCAGCACCACATCCGCACCATACACAGTGTGGACATGGAGCTGCTTCTCCATCCTGAGCCACCGGACATTTTGCCAGAATATCTTCAAGGCCGATCGAAAGTCTCATTCAATGGCCTCACCGAATTCCTCCCACACCTGAGTTTTTGCATCAGCAACAACCCGAGCTGCACTCCGCTTGGCCTGCCGGTACACCTCTTCTGCTTCGGGAGTCCCACAAACCAATCAAGCTCGATAGGACTCCTTCTTCAGCTTAATGGCGCCCCTCACCACTGGGGTCCACCACTTGGTTCGGGGGTTGCCACCATGAGATGCACCGACAACCTTGTGGTCGTAGCTCTGGGTAGCTGCTTCAACAATGGAGGTGGAGAACATGGCCCATTCAGAATCCATGTCTCCAGACTCCCTCGGAATACGGTCGAAGTTCTTCCGGAGGTGGGAGTTGAAGACCTCCCGGAAAAAGGCCTCAGCCAGACGTTCCCAGCACACCCTCAAAATACATTTGGGTCTACCAGGTCTGAATGGCATCCTCCCCTGCCATCAGATCCAACTCACCACCAGGTTGTGATGAGTTGACAGCTTTGCACGTCTCTTTACCCGAGTGTCCAAGACATATGGTTGCAGGTCTGATGACATAATAACAAAATCGATCACTGACCTGTGACTTAAGGTGTCCTGGTACCAGGTGCACATATGGACACCATTATGCTTGAACATGGTGTTCGTTATGGACAATCTGTGGTTAGCAAAGAAGTCCAATAACTGAACAACACTCAGGTTCAGATCGGACAGGCCGTTCCTCCCAGTCATCTCCTCCAGGTTTCACTGTTGTTTCCCATGTGCGCATCGAAGTCCCCCAGTAGGACAATTTAGTCTCCAAGAGGAGCACCCTCCAGCACCCCAGTCAGAGACTCTAAAAAGGGTGGGTGCTCTGAACCATCACTTGGTGCACAGGCACAAATGATGGTCAGGACCCGTTTCCCAACCCGAAGGCGCAGAGAAACAATCCTTTCTTCCACTGGAGGAAACTCCAACAAGGCACATGCATGTGCAAACTGCATGAAAATCTGGGATTTGTGGCTGTGAGACTCAGTCAGCTGAAACTTACTGAGACTGCCAATCTTGAACACTTGGTAGTGAAGGTGTGCTGCAACTCATCCAACAAGAGCTGCATGTATGGAGAGTGTGTTCACTGCAAGGACAAGAGTGTCCCAATCTCCAGAAGATACAACAGTACATCAAATGCATCATTTACCCAATGCATAACAGAAGAGATGCAGATGGACAAAAAGATGGGGAGAAAAGGCAACTGTCAAGGTCACCATCAAGAAATCTGTGGAGGGCACACAAGAGGACCTCACAGAGCCCTTCCACAACTACCACCAACAGAAAAATTGGTGGCCAAATGGTTAGGGATGTACACTGGTGAGGAGGGTCATGGGTTCAATCCCTGGATCGGCAGGATTAGATCTGGGTGGGAGAGATAACATAGCAGTGTTTGGACCACCCTCCTTAACCCCGCTGTGGTGCCCTTTAGCAAGGTCCTTAACCCCAACTGCTCCACTGGAGCTTCTCAGTGGCCACAGGTCAGTTTGTAGTTGTACTGGGCAGCTTCCTGGTGTGAGTGTGAACAGGGTGTCCTTGAAAAAGAGAGGTTGCCTCTCAGTGGAACTACCCTGTACAAATAAAGGTAAAAAAAAAAAAAAATACTTTCACATTAAGCAGCAGTATGCCTTCTGCCGTGGGCTGAAGAAGAACATGTTGGGGGAAAAAAGTCTTGATATAGACTTTTCAGAAAACTACAGCTGTAAATACAATCCCCTAAGTTCAAGCAGTCCACTTTGGGGCTTCACACCAGCAGGCCACTCTGCCTACAGGTGTGTTGTATGTTGGTAGACTACCTGAGCCTGTTTGTGTGTGTGTGTTTTGCACAGGGCGTGTGATGCGTCAGTGCAGTAGTGTTGGAGTAGTAGTGCCTGTAGTTAGTGCATGCTGCATGCTGCCTCTGCTTGCTACTTTCTGCTTTCAGCTACTGCCGCCGGCTAGCCCTCTGTTTTCGGGGGTGAAAAGAGGAGCCGAGTGCGTAAGTCTCCTCAGCCGGTACATAGCCTCTCCACTGCCAAGACTCGTACATGCCTCCTCGTGGCCACACATGGTAACTGGTACCTTGCGGTTTCCAGGCCAAGTTGTACGGGATCTCGGAGCAGCAGTGGGCCAGAGAGTCACGGCATGCAGGCCCACTGGTATGTGGATACGCCCTGCTGCCCGTCAACCACTGCCCCGGTTGTGGGTAAACAGCCCCAGTTATGGGCAAATAGCAAAGACATCAACGGTGGACCAGGCGGAGGATGATGGTTGACCTTTGGGAAACATCACAACGGCTGGGAAGGCGGACGAAAGCTGCAGCAGAAACCGGTCACCAGTCGTCTTGGAGTCCATGCCACTGGATCCTGACCCCGATCTATCAAGGTCTGTGTGGAGGCTGTATGTGCACCAGCCTCCCCACACTAAACAAATTCACGCACAGGCGTCTTCTTCATGGGAATCCACCTAACATCCCGGGTTAAGTCCTGTGGCGACCAGTAAGTGGCAACGGGGGCAGGATTGTGAAGTCTGGAAGCCCCTAGTCACAAGCTGGCACATGAGGCGGTGGATGCCAGATGATCGCTGGGCTCTTGGACCGAGGCAGAAAGAGCCCTTCGGTAGCTACATCCACGACTGAGCAGTCCTTTTTAGGATCCACTCTGCTCACCCTTGATAGGGAAGGGGCTAGAAAAGAAGCCCTAAAAATAGCCTGCCTCAAACCTCCCGTCTGGATTATCGCGTTCAGAGGGATCACCAATTTGTGGTCAGAAACACAGAACTATGAATTTTGGAGCCTGGAATGTGCGCACACTGATGGACAGTGCAACCAGTGACAGGCCAGAGAGGAGAACCGCCATCATTGCCAGAGAACTGAGGAGATGTCGGATTGACATAGCTGCTCCCTCAAAAAGACAACGGGCAGAGGAAGGCCATCTGAAGGAGGAGAAAGGTGGCTATACTTTCTTCTGGAAAGGAAAAGCTGCAGATGAGCCCAGGATCCATGGGGTTGGGTTTGCCATCAGGAATCAACTGATCAGTCATCTCTCTGAACTCCCTGTGGGAATCAGTGAACGTCTGATGACCCTCCGTCTGGTGCTTGCCACCAACCAGATGGCAACAGTCGTGAGTGCCTACGCACCTACCCTTGTCTCCGAGGAGGAAGTGAAAGAGACCTTCTATGCCTGTCTGGATGAGACACTATCAAAAATCCCCAAGGAGGATAAGATCATTCTTCTGGGAGATTTCAATGCCAGAGTCGGCCGAGACTACCACCTCTGGAAGGGCACCATTGGCAAGGAAGGCATTGGAAACATCAACTCCAATGGAGTTCTGCTTCTCGGCAAATGTGCTCAGTATGATATTACCATCACTAATACCATCTTTCGCCAGAAGAACAAATTTAAGGCTTCATGGAGACACCCTCGTTCTAAACAGTGGCATCTTATCGATTATGTCATTGTCAGAACCAGGGATCTGTGTGATGTAAACATCACTAAGGCCATGATCAACTCCGACGATTGCTGGACAGACCACCACCTTATACGATCCATGATGTCCATCAAACTTAAGAGGAAGTGGAGATTGCAGAAGAAGCAGAACCGGCTTAGACTAAACCTTGAAAGCCTTAATGAAACTGCCATCCAGCAGCAGCTTCTCAAACAGGAATATCCAGAGAACATCAAAGAGCACTGGAACCTGCTTAAGTCCACTATCCTCAACACCTGCCAAACCACCCTTGGGTACAAGTCCAGAAAACATCAGGACTGGTTTGATGAAAATGATGCAGCGATAGAACTGCTCATCTCCAAAAAAGGGAAGCCTTTCATGCCTGGCAAAACAACATTATCTGCAAGGCCAAGAGACTGGCTCACTCTAGAGCAGGGGTCTCCAATCATGTGCCATGGAGGGCCAAGACCCTGCACGTTTTCTCTTCTACCCAGTCTCTTCAGCAGGTGTTTTCACTTATCAGCAATCAGTGGGAAGAAGTTCAGTGAAATCTGCAGTTGAAGACACTGGCTGGAGGGAAAACCTGCAGGGTCTTGGCCCTCCATGGCACATGAATGGAGACCCCTGCTCTAGAGCCAAGGCTGACGTCCAGAGCCACCTAATGGCACTGAAAAAGCCTCTGGTGTCTCCAGAGTCTGCCAGACGCTGGATTTCCATTGCCCTTTCTGTCCACCAGGAGTTCTTAATCTGTGTCACCCGGCTCTGGATGTCAGCCTTGGCTTTAGAGCAGGGGTCTCCAATCATGTGCCATGGAGGGCCAAGACCCTGCAGGTTTTCCCTCCAGCCAGTGTCTTCAACTGCAGATTTCACTGAACTTCTTCCCACTGATTGCTGATAAGTGAAAACACCTGCTGAAGAGACTGGGTAGAAGAGAAAACCTGCAGGGTCTTTGCCCTCCATGGCACATGATTGGAGACCCCTGCTCTAGAGCCAAGGCTGACGTCCAGAGCCGGGTGACACAGATTAAGAACTCCTGGTGGACAGAAAGGGCAATGGAAATCCAGCGTCTGGCAGACTCTGGAGACACCAGAGGCTTTTTCAATGCCATTAGGCTGTCTATGGCCCAAGCCGTTGTGGCTTGAACCCATTACACTCAAAGGATGGACAGGAGCTGCTGAAGGACAACAAGTCTATTAATAAGCGATGGAAAGAGCACTTTCAGGAACTACTCAACTGTAACACTGCAACCCAATCAAATTTCATCTGTTACATCCCTCAGAGTCCCATCAGAGAAGACATAGGGGCACCTCCCACCTTATCCGAGGTCCAAGATGCCATCAGGAGCCTGAAGAACAACAAGGCCACCGGTCCAGATGGGATCCCAGCTGAGGTCCTAAAGGAAGGTGGTCCAGAACTCCTGTGCCGTCTCCATGCCCTCCTTCTGAAGGTCTGGGAAAAGGAAGAACTCCCCTCAGAGCTCAGGGATGCTCTGATCGTGACCATATTTAAGAAGGGGGACAAAGCTGATTGTGGAAACTACAGAGGCATCTCACTCCTGTCAACAACTGGCAAGGTACTTGCTCGTGTTCTCGCTAACCGTTTACTGCCACTTTCTGAGGAAATACTCCCAGAATCACAGTGCGGCTTTCGTCCATCTAGAGGCTAAGCAGATATGATCTTCACTGCCCACCAACTTCAGGAGAAATGCAGTGAGCACAAGTTGCCATTGTACATGGCTTTTATAGACCTGACAAAGGCCTTTGACTCAGTAGATCGCCAGACTCTTTGGAGCATACTGTTGAGGTATGGCTGCCCAGAGAAATACATCAGGATTCTGAGGCTACTGCATGATGGAATGACAGCCATGGTGCTGAGTAACAGCGGCTCCATGTCTTAGCCTTTCACCGTGGAGACGGGTCAAACAGGGATGCATCATTGCACCCACCCTGTTTTCTAACTTTATTGCTGCCATACTTCACCTCATTGGCAAAGACCTACAACAGGGAATTCCGATCCGGTACAGAACCGACGGTAGGCTCTTTAACCTTGCCAGGTTCAAAGCCAAAAGCAAGGTTAGAAACACCACCATTATGGAGCTCCAGTATGCAGATGACAGCACCATAGTAGCACACTCCGCAGAAGACCTACAGGGTATCCTAAATGCCTTTGCCAAGGCATATAGAGCCCTGGGTCTAACCTTAAACATCAAGAAAACCCAGGTGCTACATCAACCTCCACCCAATCAGCCATTTATTTCACCCATTATAAAAAGGGGACAACACCCCTCTCGAAAATCTTGACCACTTCCCCTACCTCGGCAATCTTCTCTCCTCCAAAGGGGGCATTGACTCAGAGATCAACCATTGTCTGAGCTGTGCCAATGGGGCATATGCCAGACTCAGGATGAAGTTCTTTGAAGATCGAGATCTCAGGATCGATACCAAGCTCTTGGTCTACAAGGCTGTGGTTCTCCCCACCTTGCTGTACAGGGCAGAATCATGGACCATCTACAGCAGGCACCTGAGAGCTCTGGAGCAGCTCCACCAAAGAACTTTGAGAAAGATTCTGAGGATTAAATGGGAGTACCGACGCACAAACATCAGCGTTCTGGAAGAGGCCAAAATGCCCAGCATTTCCACCACAATAATAAAACACCAACTACAATGGACTGGCCATCTCATTCGCATGTCTGACACCCGTCTCCCAAAACAAATTCTATATTCTGAACTGGAGAGAGGTTCGCGGGCTCCAGGAGGGCAAAAGAAACGGTTCAAGGACAATATTAAAACAAACCTTAAAAAATTCAATATCTTATCTCCTGACTGGGAGCACATGGCTCTAAACAGGCACCGATGAAAGGAAGCGGTGCAAGAAGGTGCTGCACACTATGAGAAGGCAATCCACCGTGTTGCAGAAACAAAATGACAGCTCCGCAAGGAAAGACAGAAAAAGGCTCCAGCACGACCACAACCCACCACCATTTTCCCATGCCAACATTGCACCAAAATATGCGGGTCACGGATTGGCCTCTATGCCCACCTGAAGACCCACAAGTAGACGTCCCCACGAGGAATGACTGTCATACTTGCTCCAAGTGACCGCCGATGATGATGAGCCTGTTTGCTTCAGCACCATCTCCCCCAGTAGACATAAAGGCCCTCCAGCAATATGGCAGCACTTACAATCTGTGCTGGATTATGTTCAGGCTATGCATCCATCTGTGCTGCACTTTTTAAATGATGGCCCCAGTACTCAATCTAAACAATGAGGCAACTTCTTCCTTTTTAGCACAGAATTATACAGAAGATGATTCAATTTTGGCTATTGGAATTTCATTGAGGCTAGTCAAGGAAAAGGAGCACCGGATAGTTTCAGGGCAGCCTTAAAAAGAACAGCTGACATGATGGTGGCAAGGGGCCATGGCATCCTGGATGCACAAGAGTTGTTCAAGGCATTGATGCAGAGAAACATAACAGTGAAGCTGTTCTTTGTGAAGAGTGAGGCAATGGAGAAAATGAAAAAGCCCTTACAAGCAGTACCTGGAATAATGAGAATCCACCAGGTGACCACTCTGGCTCCAGGAGAACTGATACTTCATGATGTCAGCTGCATGTGCACAAGACCGAAGCAGTTTAACTGCACGTGCTTCAACACAGTTTCAGATTTGTCCAGAAGATACCAACTGCTGTGGTACAGCCAGCCAGTGGAGGGAATCCATAGCCATAAGGAAATCTGTCAAGGCATGGGATGCGACTCATGTCCTCATCCTAAATTATAATTCTTGTATCTTGTTTTCAGGGCATGGTACTAAGCCCTCACCCTCATTTTAACCTTTTGAGTGTGAAATTTCATGTGCCCCTAGTGGCAGAGCGCAGCGCTGTGCTTGTCATCTCAGTCTGACATCACTGGCTGCTTTGGGGATTTGTACTGATTTGTATTGATCTGCCATTTTCAGAAGGTGGCAGACATGTGCTGGAGGACTCAATGGATGACATGTAATACACCAAAGAAGAACTCCGCATTTCCTTTTCCTGTATTCCCTTCTTTTAGCTCAGAAAGCTAATATGGGCATGAGCCGTCAATGTCACCATCACTTAGATGGCTTTGTACATGGAAAATAGCCCCGGGATACAAGCGAAATTTATGTGGGATAATCATAAGACTTTGTAGATGTAGTAGAGAGTGTGAATGACCGACAGAACGCAAACTAACAACCAAGATGGGTGAAAACAAAGAGACCACGGCAGCGAGCGATTCCCTTTAGCTGCAGGTAAGTGACAAATTTCTGTTTTTTTTTTTTAATATTGTACTGATTTGTTGTTCATATACTTTGAAGATAAGATGATGAGGTACTTCTGTACAAAAAATGGTGTCAAAAGACCCAACCATTCTTTGTGTAAATAGGTCCAAAGTCCAGTTTTTACTGAGTTATGGAATTTAAAGAGGTGCCGTGACATTATGCAAATTAGATGCGTAAATTTATTCCTATCTGAAACTTTGGATCATATTTTACATCTTTCTAACTGACAGTATGCTATTATCTCTTACCACTTTCAAGTTATAGCCTTGGAAATCTGAACTATTTTATTGAAAAAAAAAATCCACTCTTGACCACTAGGGGTTATGTCACAATTCGGTGACAGACACACTCAGAGGGTTAACCCTCTGAGTTTATTTTTGGAATTTTCTGGTTGTCATTATCCTGGCTTGTTTTTATTATTATTCTGTTTTGTATAATCATTTCTCCATTGTTTATCCTTATTTTTATTATCATTAGTATCATTATTATCATTATTATTATTATTACTCTCATTTGGCCCTTTGCTACTAGTACCCAGTCTGCCCTATTCGGCTGTACTCGGCCCGGTTTGTAGCCTTTTCCATTAGTACCTAGTACCTGTTACCAGATACTATTTTAGTACCTATTTGAGGTCAGGGTACAACTGCGCTGAATCGAGCCAAAAATGTGACGTCAACAGACTGCAGGCCACTGAATGGTCAGGGCGTAACGTCATGAAAGCGTCCATATTCTGTGGAATTGACATGACCACCATTTGCAATAGTTCACGGACTAAACTCGGTCACCGAGTAAACACGATATTATTAGAGATGGCGTTGTAGATTTCGTGGAAATCTACACCGTGGTCCAACAAAGAGGTGCAGAGTTTTCTGTGCTTGGTGGCAGATCCACAGTGACAGGAGCGACCCGCACCGATACAGAGGGCAGCCCAGCATAGAACCGGACTACGGACAAAGATGAAGGTGAGAGAACCATCGATGGTGAGTGATTTGTGATATTGTGCATCTTTTCACTTATTTATCCTGTTGGTGGTAAGCTCACTTTTTTGAGCAATTCAACGCCATCCTGTGCTAGCTAACGAGTGTTAGCTAGTAGCTAGCTAGCTAGTAGCCAACTCTGCTGATTCGCGCTTGCTTTGTCCTAAGTATTCGCTTGTGAGAGCAAAACGATGAAATATGTTAATCCTGGTTAAAGTCCTGGTTTGTGTACATGTTGCACTTTGGTGCTGTACATTAAGTTATGTGTAATTTCTTTCTAGAAATATGTTTCCACATGCCAGGGGTTAGCCACCCTCAGCATGTTGTGTTTATATTGTGGATACAGGTCAAGAGGACCCCAGGATCCAAAATCTCAACATATTCAAGTGCATTGTCAAACCAGTGATTTATAAAGTGATTCATATAATTTTCTAAAGTGTCAGAATAGACCCATACACCTATTCTGTGGATTTTCCATAAAAGGTGTTGGAACAGTGTTTCCGTGCTGTTTCTGTTCCACCATAAATCCCTGGATTGAAAATGTACATGTACAGAGTGGATCATGGGGTGCTCACTGGTCAGGGAAACAAAGCATTTTTGTCACATCCCACCACTGACTTTCATAAGTGTATTTCCCTAGTACAGGTACATCTCCAAAAATTAGAATGTCATGCAAAAGTTCAATATTTTTTGTCACTCATTTCAGAAAGTGAAATTCATCTATTACGTATATAGATTCATTACACAGACAGTGATATATTTCAAGCATTTATTTATTTTAATTTTGACGATTATGGCTTATAGCCCTTGAAAACCCCAAATTCAGTTTGGCAAAAAATTAGAAATAGTTTTTAAATAGAAATGTTGGCCGCTGAAATGTTGGTTAACATGGGCTGTAGCCAAAACCTTCAAAATTAAAATAAACACTTGAAATGTATCACTGTCCATGTAATGAATCTATATATGGGTTTCACTTTCTGAAAGGAGTGACAAAAAATATTGAACTTTTTCATGATGTTCTAATTTTTGGAGATGTTCCTGTATATGTGTTGAACTTGCTTGAACTAACCGCCATCCATTTCTGTCTTTGGTCTAGGCAAGAGGAAAGGAAAAGCAGCCACCCCACAACGGATCTCGCCTCTGTGGAAAGTACTGAAATCCTTTGCTTTTATAGATAAAGTGTCAAAACCAAAGTAGCACAATTTCCACTTATTATAAAAGGGACTGAACTGAGATTTATTTGATTGTGTGAATATTAATTACAGAATAATTGAAAATGACTGGCACATCAACTGTAAAATAAACCACTTGTTAATGTTTTTTTTTTTTGTTTTTTTTTTTTTTTTTTGTCAGATCACTTGTGTGATCCTTTGTGAGTTATGTTTATAACTGTATGTTGGACTTTGGGGAATGGGAGTTGTTCAGTCATCAATATAATTTAGCTTATATATGTAGTAGTTGGCAGCACGGTGGTGCAGTGGTTAGCACTGTTGTCTTACAGCTAGAAGGTTCCTGGTTCAAATCCCCAGGTTGGCAGGGGTTGGAACCTTTCTGTGTGGAGTTTGCATGTTCTCCCTGTGCTGCGTGGGTTTACTCCGGGGGCTCCGGTTTCCTCCCACAATCCAAAGACATGCATGTTAGGTTAATTGGCTGTTCTAAATTGTCCCTAGATATCTGTTTCCTATAGGCCCTTAGAATAGAGGGTTAGTATTAGTGAAAGCGCTTTGAGTGGTCTTTGTGACTAGAAAAGCGCTATATAAATGCAGGTTAGTTAGTTAGTTAGTTTATAGTCTATCATCAATAAACTAATGCAGTATTATAATAGCAGGACACATTACAAATATTTTAGACCCATTGTAGTGTTTCCTTTTATATTTTAGCAATACAAGTAAAAAACACCGCCCACACTTGAAGCCAGGGCAAGAAGAGAGACAGCGGTGACAAAGTGGTGGCTAAACTTTTATTGATAAAAACTCCATATTTTGACTGAGCGACTCCATACTCGGTGATGCACACCTTCAGTTAAAGTACTAGATTCCATTCAAGTGAATGTATTAATTCATTCTGATTGCTGAGGCCACAGTAAAAACAGATGATTTTAAATGTAACCCAGCCCTTGTAAAATCTACTTTACTGAAGCACAGCTACATGAAAATTGTGGTTAAATATAACAACAAAGTACTTTATTGTCACATTCAAATTGTAATCGCTCCTGTTTTGTTTTTTCTTTTGAATTCTTCGATGGAATATGGGTGGGCAATATAAGCTGCGGCTTCAGCCATCACCCATTTCGGATAACCTATGTTGAACTGTATAATCAGAGGAGTTATTGTTTAATTTGACCTTGATAGATTTTTTCCCCTTTGTTATATTATTATATTTTCTTTTAATCTTTACTTTTAATCTATCCAAAATAAAGATTCATTCATTCATTCACATTCCACCACTGGTTTTTAGCAACAAGTGTATTTCCCAAATATGTTTTAAACTTGCTTTAATTAACCACCACCCATTTCTGTCTTTTGTCTAGGCAAGAGGGAAACGAGCCACCCAAACTGGACCTTGCCTCACTATTTACAGAGATGCAGACTGAAGATCTGCTGAACTGGGACCAGCTTGAGTGGCACATCCCAGCTGCTTCTCAGTGAGGCAGCGTGGCCGGCGTGTGTGACCCATTCTAAGTTTTTTTTCTTTTTTTTTTTTTTACAGTTTGAATTTTGCACATTCTGAATAATCTGGAATTTGCTGCTGATTGTAATAAACAATTTAGTGACTTATGTGTTTGCATCATGATTTTCTATTTTTTCTGTTAAGGCACCGGTGGGAAAAAAGTCAACAGTACAAGCCATTTATTGTTGACTTTGAAAATAATGGCTCATTTTTAAGAAAAAAATAACCAAAACAATCATTTTATTTGCTGAAGACTGTATTGTTGGATGTGCCAGTGCAGAACACCGTGCACACTTTAGAAATTCTGGGCCATATTAGCATCTGTACTTTATCATAATGGGTTTGGGTGGGGGTGTCCAATCATGTGCCATGGAGGGCCAAGACTCTGCAGGCTTTACCTCCAAACAGTGTCTTCAACAGCAGATTCCACTGAATTTCTTCCCACTGACTGCTGATCAGTGAAAACACCTGCTGAAGTGACTGGGTAGAAGAGAGAACCTGCAGGGTCTTAGCCCTCCACAGCACACGATTGGACACCCCTGGGTTAGGGTTTAATGGGATTTAACATTTTAACACAAACTGCTTTATGGTTCATAATTCTGTTAACAGACTTACACCAAACCAAAAGTGATTTACCAAAATTGCTGGATTGTTCTTAGCTTTTCCAATTTTTCAGTATTTCATTTATGTCACTTGGTGGTAACCTTCACATATAAAGCAATAGACATCTGCAAAAACTTCAAAGGTTTATTGTCAGTGCAATTCCCAATCCAGGTCCCCATCCAGGGACAAGAGTTGCAAATTAGCTAATAGCTATACACTCTATGTGCAACACATCAGATTGATTGTCTTTGATTAATTGTCTATGTTTATTGCACTGTCCCTGTCAAATAAACTAATCTACTACTACTACAATGCAATACTACATAAATGCATGTATAGTACATTGTTGATGCAGAGAATATATATTTCCACAGTACATGTATCTAATAAATCAAGTATTTTCCATGTAACCTTGTGACTGCATTATTTTAATTGCTTTTAATCCTAGATCAAGTTTGTTTTGGCCTAAAATGCATCATAACTGTCAAATATATCTTATTATACCTAACTCAGTACTGTTTAACTTTTGAATATATATTTTGTGGTTAATATAACTACAACATGGCGATCAAGTTATGTCATCTGATCACTTTTTGCTATGACACCACCACAGACTCAGTGCAGCTGGAGCAGGTACGCCCCATGATGTATCAACAGTCTCTCCATGATTTTCACACAGATCAGAGCAATTTGTTGTACAGGAAGCTAAATGTTTCTACAGACATGCTTAAGCTCTATAACCACTGATTGTTTGTGAAGCTGGGGTGACATCAGTGAGATGCTGTCTTGAATGACCAATTTGAAGTGGTAATTTTCCCACAACCGAGCCATCTGAAACACACACACACACATAGCATACATATTTTAGTACCTAATAGCGATAACTTGCAGACATTACAGTGTAGTACAACGTACTTAAAGCAAACTAGCATTAGCAATCATTAGTTTACCGTCATATGTTGGTATCCTCACGTCTTCGGCTCTATGGCTTCCCAGATGCTCCGGCACTTTTCCAGAGTGTTTCATCTTGCTGCCTGTCCCCTTGTCTAGCGGTCCTTTTTGGCCTTTACGGTGACAAAAACCCACAGACCGAGGAGTCGCCTTGTACAGCCGCAATGTTATGTTTTGCTTGGGTCGCGTGTTTTACATCAAGGGAGTGTAGCACCGCCTTGCTGTAAAAAAATCCCACCCACCCCAAGCGTACCCAGCTGTACCCAGCTGCAATGGAAACACAACCGAACCAAACCAAGTAGAGCTGAGTAGTGTAGACTAAGGCCAACTGAGTACTAGTGGAAAAGGGCCAATTAAGTGCTGCAGTCCTATCTCTCTGCTTACTGTGGTGTATCCTCTGTGTATTATTGTCAATGCTGCCCCGCCCATCCTGTGTCTGATGTATCCAGGCATCATTCTTAATATACATAAAACACATGTCCAGGTGAAATGCATGCATCATGTTGGGTCAAACCGATTCTTCTAGCCACATGGGGATGATATCCTTTAGTACTGTCATAATCGGGCCACAGCCAGGGACCATGCCTACACTTTGTGTTTATTTTAGTCTTTGCTTTATTCACAGTATTATTATTATTATTATTATTATTATTATTATTATTATGATGATGATGATGATGATGATGATGATGATGATGATGATGATGATGATGATGATGATGATGATGATTACGATTATCATTATGTGTCCTTGTTAGTCTCTCATGTCTTGTCATCCCCTGTTGTCAGTGTCTTACTACACTGTTGTCTTTTGCACTTAATTATATTCTATGATCTTGGTTTATTTTCACTGTTAGTATTACTGTCCTCTGTCTCTAGTCATGTTTTGTCATCCCCTGGCTGTCCTCATGGTAATCATTTTAGTCTTGTATGCATGTTTGTTTACCTAGTGCCCTCAACTCCTCATGTTTCCATAACCATAGAAGAGGACAGAATAGAATAGAATAGAATAGAAAAGAATAGGCTTTATTGTCATTGTACAGTAGTACAGTACAATGAAAATGTGGGTGGTCCACCAGGCTACTGCACAGTAAAGTAAGGCTATGTGTTAAGCCAAACATGTTTTTTTGTCGCTCGACTGCCCTGAACGTCTTTTTTTCAGCATTTGTGCACTGCGCTTTGGAAAAAAAAATAAAAATAAAAATAAAAAGACTGTGCTCTGTATCCCAGCAACAGCTTGTCCATCACGCTCAGCACTTCCGCTTTTCCTATGGTCAGACTTTCTACTTATTTTTAATAGCAGTCTCTAAATAACAATGGCCAAGACACATATTCTAGCATTGGTAGCAGCTCTGGATGCAAAATATGATGACACGGACAACAGAAGTCTTAGTACAGACTGTACCGGCATCCTATGTCCAACCCTCCCTTATTTATATTGGCTGCTTAGAAAGGTCTGACATTGACGAGCTCAGCTGCAGTCTGAAAAGCTGACATTTTTTCACCTTTGAGCGCCCTGAGCACCGCAACAAAAAGCAGTCACCGCTGAGAGCGTTTCAGCGCCGAGGGCACTCAGCACTGCAGATGCTGGACTACATAGACAATGACTAGAAAATAGTCACCGACAGCGGGAAAAAAAATGCATTTGGTGGTCACGCAGCCTAAGAGAGAAGGATTAAATAAAACACAGCTGCAGAACACACAATTAAACACACGGCTGAAATGAAAGTAAAGTAAAAATTTAAAAAAATAAATAAATAAAATAGAAATATAATGCAAACTCCCTCGTGTGTGCTCCTGTTCAGCCCATGATTACTCTCCCAACTGTACCGTGTTTTCCAGTTTTAAGTTCCCCTTTGTACAGTATGTGAGTGTCTGTCTTTGTTTCACTGAGAGGTTATTTTGTCATTTCACCCTGTTACATTCCTGCTTCTGTCATAAATCGCCCATTTCGAGGGCTGCAGAGGACACCAAACATCATCTGTGAGCTTGCAGCATTTATTCACATAAACACAAACACAGTACAAAAACACTACACTCACACATATGGAAATGATGAGGTGCACTGGAGGAGAACGGGGCTCACGTCTCCGGGGGTGGAGGAGGAACAGCCTGGATAGAACACAGGCTGAGGTGTGCGGGAACACTGGGGAAAAAAGAGATAAACCCAGCCGGAGTCACACCCAAAGGGAAACTGGACTCACAGCTGAGGGAAACGGAAAAAGAGACAATTCCTGGACGGTGTGCCCCCGTTCAACTCTGCAGGAAAAAGACTTTCACTCAGAGCTAGGCTGGCCTCTGAGGAAGCAAACAGTAGGACATGGCAACAAGGAAACATTGCCGTATCCTTAAATAAGCAAATGGACAAAGGATTAATGAATGATAGGTGTGGGTACATGAATGGGGAAATAATCAAAACAGCAAGTGACAGCTGTGCAGCCCGTGAAACAGAGTTTGACAGCCGGAAGCTGCACGGGGCGCTGTCAAAATAAGAGCACAGGCCGGAAACCAAATAATAAAACAAGATTAAGATACACAACCCCAAAAGGTGCAAATAATACCATAAATTCTCTGAGTGTTGCTATCCCTGTGCTGTTGCAATCCTTGAATTTCCCCATTGTGGGACTAATAAAGGCTTTTCTTATCTTATCTTATCTTAAATACAAAATGACACACAATATAAACAGAGGACTATAAAGACAAAATTAAGAATACAGACAACTCATAAATAAACAGCGACCATAATAACTACAACATAAACAAAGAAGCAAACAAACAGAAAAGGACTTAGCTCGAACAGGAGGCTGAGCATGGCACCCAACCATGCTCAGGATCATGCCAGCCTCATATCAATGTCCATGTTCCCTGCCTATTTAAGTTTACCTTACAATGTGTCTGCTAAGTTTTACTAAATTTAGTTTAGTTCTTAGCCCACGTGCTGCTTTTTGTTTTGTCCTTGATTTTATGTTAATAAATTATCATTTTGCATCTCAATCCTGCCTGCACAATGAGTCCTGCCTACAAACCCTCGTCTCCTTACAGGGCAGACTATGACAAGTATCTGTTTGATGTCCTTGACCTAATTCGGCCACCGCAGCCTGTGACGAAGTGTCATGTAGAGGTTTCAAAAAGGTGTGGAAGCGACTTACTTGACGAATTCTGTGAATCAAGAGCTGCACACACGCACACACACACACACACAAATCATTTTTGCTGTTTGATTGTTATTATTATAAATTCACAAGTTTAATTGCATGTTGGTTCTAATGGCTGAGAGTACAGGACATTTATGCATATTCACACACACATACACACACCAAAAGCTCACGTCATCTGACTTGAGCTATTCACTTTACATTTTGCTGTTGTACAGTGTTTTAATGTATAATGTGTTGTTGTAGTTGTCGATTTTCTTTTTGTTTTTCATTTGGGTTAATAAAACTAAGTTCAAATGCAATGTATATCTACTGTCCTTAAGTTGGCTACATAATGAAATATAAAGTTTATAGAAAATCATATGGTGAATTTGAGAGTAAAAAACAACCATTTATACGTTGAGCTGTATTTGTCCCTTCTCCCCCGTTACCCTATGTCTCAACCCCGTCACATCTATAATTAGGACCTGAGCCACTGACGTCAGTCGGCGAAAGCCCTATTGTATCTGCTTCATTTCTTTATTAGGGCCTGAGCCACTGACAACGTCAGTCGGCGAAAGCCCTATTGTATCCGCTCGCGTTTATTTATTAGGGCCTGAGCCACTGACAACGTCAGTCGGCGAAAGCCCTATTGTATCCGCTTGCGTTTATTTATTATTATTATTATTATTATTATTATTATTATTATTATTATTATTATTATTCTGCCTAAATGATCACATTTTTCACCCTCTGAACGTTAACCAAAACGCGATTTTTTTTGGCAAACCCCTCTGACCGGGCAAAAAATTCGATAAACTGGAAAAGATATGGTCCCCCCCACCCCTCATTTTTGTGGGTGGGGCCAAACGTACACAAATTTTCAAGGTCTATGGAGACTGGAGACCATAAACTTTGCCGTAGAGACATCAAATTTGGGTGAGGTGTGAATCACCTCAAGACATGCAAAAAACATCATTGTGGCCCATACCCACCGCCAACAGGAAGGCCGCCATCTTGCCTCAAAGTCGCCCCACCTCCAATTCGGAAAAAAGTCACACCTCACATTTTAACGCACTTGTCCTAGGGACCTGATCCAATTGAGCTCATTTTTACATGGGGGTATCTACAGGCATTGGCCATTAAAAGTTATATAAATTAAGTCAAAATCTCAAAAGGCGTGGCCAGGCCGCCATGGCGAAGTTTGACTCCTCCCCTTACAAATTCAACCACCTGTAACTTGTCTGAAAACTTGTCTGATGTCCACAAAACTTTACATGAAGGAAAATAGTGCCACCCCGCACGCAATGACCTCAACACACCTGACAAAAGATATAGCGCCACATAGTGGTTAATGAAAGAATTGCTGAAAACTGTTTTATTTATTACTCATGCGCGGCTGGCCAGAATGACGTGAAATTTTCTGAGATTCATCAGAACACAGCGTTGATCATAATTGAACATCAACATTAGTATGACATCATACATATTACCATGGACACGCCCTCCTCGCCATTCAATCCATGAGCTTATGGGGAGGGGTGGGAAGGTCTTGGAGGCCTAAATTTTTCAACATATGTTGAGGTCACTGTCATGTGGAGTACAATATGGGTGGACAACACATAACTTACAGGGATGTGTTGCCATGGCAACATGACGACGGTTGACTACTCACCAAGAAATTTTGGAAAGTTTTATCTTGGAAAAACTTTGTCTTATTTTCATCAAATTTTTGACAATGGATAATATTCCCACCCTGAACACTCCTATATAAAATAACAAAAGTTTTGCGCCTCCTAGTGGTAACAACATTAGACCCTTGTAAAATGGCCACACTTTGTACGATTTGCAACACATTTTATACTATCAATATTCTCCCTTCCCCGAACTCATCTATATACAAATAATAAACAAAACGCATAGCGCCCCATAATGATTAAAGGAAGAATTACTGACGACTTTTTTTAAAAATATTTCTCTCACCAGCTTAACAACATTACATGAAGGAATGACTTGGGCTCATTGATAGTACATGTACATAGTACAGAACTGTTTCCAGGGCGACTGGCGTGCTTCAGTTGCTTTCTCGCCAAACAAAACATGACAGTTACAGCTCACACAATTCTCGCCTGATTTGGAAAAATCTTTGCACAAATCATACTGATCCCACTCTGAACATGTCTGTATATCAATATTCACAAAACTGTCACACCCACACCTACTGCTGACATGACGTACTGCACAAAATTGTTTCTAATTTTGCACAAAGACCAGTAGTCATGATGACATGACCTTTTCAGGGGTTCCTCAGAGTGCATTGGACTATCCTCGGTGGAAGTCACTTTTGTCCTGCGATAAGCACAGTTGCCATGAAAACCCATTCCTTGCCAATCAATATGTTTTATACTTTGGAGGGTTGGGAATGTCCAAGAGTCACCAAATGTGGAACGTAAGTCAACATGACTCTCTTCAGTAGTTCTGTGGTTTCTGCAACATGTACCTGAAATGTAAATGTTACCATGGCCACATGTCCGAGTTTACCTGATCGCAATATGTTGAATAGTTGTAATTTGGACAAAATGTGTCGGACTGTCACCGGAATTGTGATGATGGAGATTAAACACGCTCCGCACATTTTCCCCACCCACAAAAATTAGTGGTGGAGGTGCACATATCTTTTCCACTTGATCTATTTTCTTGCCGGAATGATGTGAAATTTTCTGAGATTCATTAGAACACAGCCATGATCATAACTGAACATCAACATTAGTATGACATCTAACGTATTACTATGGAAACGCCCACCTCGCCATTCAATCCGTTAGCTTATGGGGAGGGTTGGGAACGTCCTGGAGTCATGAAAATTGGAACATAGGTTTAGGTGACTGTCACATACAGTATAGTCCAATAGGGGTGGACAACACATAACTGACAAGGAAGTGTTGCCATGGCGCCATGGCGAATTGCTAAATTATTGCAGCAGCACTGTAGTCAGTCCTCCTCTACAGTAATGCTTAACACAGGCTGTCCACAGGGCTGTGTGTTGAGCCCCACTTTGTATTCATTGTACACATATCACTGCATACCTGTTCATCCCACAAACATTATAGAGAAGTTTGCAGATGACACAACAATAGTGGGCCTCATTTCAGGAGGAGATGAGTCCCACTGGTGAGATGGTGCTGCAGCAGCACTGTAGTCAGTCCTCCTCTACAGTAATGCTTAACACAGGCTGTCCACAGGGCTGTGTGTTGAGCCCCACTTTGTATTCATTGTACACATATCACTGCATACCTGTTCATCCCACAAACATTATAGAGAAGTTTGCAGATGACACAACAATAGTGGGCCTCATTTCAGGAGGAGATGAGTCCCACTGGTGAGATGGTGCTCAGATAATAATATGCTACTGAATACATAACAAAAAACAGAACTCATTATTAATATTAGGAAGCATAGCAGTAAGCCACCTCCTCTATACATAGTCAAGGAGTGTGTGGAGAGTTAAGACAGGCAACCACTAGAGGGAGGCAAAGTACAAGAAGAGAAGAGAAGCAGTCTACAGGGGATGCATTACAACATAACTTTTGGAAGTTATAGCTAAATTATTGCAGCAGCACTGTAGTCAGTCCTCCTCTACAGTAATGCTTAACACAGGCTGTCAACAGGGCTGTGTGTTGAGCCCCACTTTGTATTCATTGTACACATATCACTGCATACCTGTTCATCCCACAAACATTATAGAGAAGTTTGCAGATGACACAACAATAGTGGGCCTCATTTCAGGAGGAGATGAGTCCCACTGGTGAGATGGTGCTGCAGCAGCACTGTAGTCAGTCCTCCTCTACAGTAATGCTTAACACAGGCTGTCCACAGGGCTGTGTGTTGAGCCCCACTTTGTATTCATTGTACACATATCACTGCATACCTGTTCATCCCACAAACATTATAGAGAAGTTTGCAGATGACACAACAATAGTGGGCCTCATTTCAGGAGGAGATGAGTCCCACTGGTGAGATGGTGCTCAGATAATAATATGCTACTGAATACATAATAAAAAACAGAACTCATTATTAATATTAGGAAGCATAGCAGTAAGCCACCTGGGTAGTACAGCCCCAAACATGTCTACATAAACATAACAAACAAAAGTTTTAGCGCACCTATTGTTAAAAGGAAGAATTGCTGAAATTTTTATTTTCTCTCTTTTTCTTTCACCAGCAGAAAAAACAAATACATGAAGGAATCACTAGGGCTCATTGACAGTACATGTAGACAGTGCAGAACTGTTTCCATGGCGACCAGCGTGCTACAATGGCTTTCTCTCCATATAAAACATGACAGTTACACCTAAGACAATTCCTGCCTGATTTACAATAATCTTTGCACACATAATAGTGATCCCACTCGGACATGTCTGAATATCAATATTCACAAAACTGTCACAACCACACCTACTGCTGACATGACGTACTGCACAAATTTGTATCACATTTTGAACCAAGTCCAGTAGTCAGAATGAAATGACATTTTCAGTGGTTTCTCAAAGTGAATTGAACTACCCTCAGTGGAAGTCACTTTTGTACTGCGATAAAAACAGTTGCCATGAAAACACACTCCTTGCCTATCAATATGTTTTATACTTTGGAGGGTTGGGAAACTCCAAGAGTCACCAAATGTGGAACTTAAGTAAAGATGACTCTCTTCTGTAGTTCTGTGCTGTCTCCAACATGTACCTGAAATCTAATTGTTACCATGGCCGCATGTCCGAATTTACCTGATCGCAATAAGTTGGATAGTTGTAATTTGGACAAACTGTGTCGGACTGTCACCAGTCATTGATAGTACATGTACATAGTACAGAACTGTTTCCAGGGCGACTGGCGTACTTCAGTGGCTTTCTTGCCAAACAAAACATGACAGTTAAAGCTCAGATAATTCTCGCCTGATTTGGAAAAATCTTTGCACAAATCATACTGATGCCAATCTGAACATGTCTGTATATCAATATTCACAAAACTGTCACACCCACACCTACTGCTGACATGACGTACTGCACAAAATTGTTTTCAATTTTGCACAAAGACCAGTAGTCATGATGACATGACCTTTTCAGGGGTTCCTCAGAGTGCATTGGACTATCCTCGGTGGAAGTCACTTTTGTCCTGCGATAAGCACAGTTGCCATGAAAACCCATTCCTTGCCAATCAATATGTTTTATACTTTGGAGGGTTGGGAATGTCCAAGAGTCACCAAATGTGGAACATAAGTCAACATGACTCTCTTCAGTAGTTCTGTGGTTTCTGCAACATGTACCTGAAATGTAAATGTTACCATGGCCACATGTCCGAGTTTACCTGATCGCAATATGTTGGATAGTTGTAATTTGGACAAAATGTGTTGGACTGTCACCGGAATTGCGATGATGGAGATTAATCCCGCTCCGCACATTTGCCCCACCCACAAAAATGAGTGGTGGAGGTGCACATATCTTTTCCACTTGATCTATTTTGTTGCCAGAATGATGTGAAATTTTCTGAGATTCATCAGAACACAGCCATGATAATAACTGAACATCAACAATAGTATAACATCAAACGTGTTAACATAGACATGCCCTCCTCGCCATTCACACCGTGAGCTTATGGGGAGGGGTGGGAAGGTCTTGGAGGTCTCAATTTTTCAACATATGTTGAGGTCACTGTCATATGTAGTCCAATATTGGTGGACAACACATAACTTACAGGGAAGTGTTGCCCTGGCAACATGGTGACGGTTGACTACACGCCATGAAATTTCGGAAAGTTGTATCTTGGACAAACTTTTTCTGATTTTCACTAAATATTTGACAGTGGATAATAGTCCCACCCTGAACAGTCCCTAAAATTTCCCAATTTCAAATTCTCCTTTTAACTAAGATACATTTGCGGATTAATTTGCCTCTTGAACATATTGCACAGCTTTTTGACATAAGCAGACAAAATGTGCTATATAAATAGACTTGTACAATATAATATGTACAATACAATATAAACTGACATGCATGATCAATATGTATCATTGTTCTACCATGTTATAGCGCATAACTGTCTCATGCTACAGCACTACTCTAATGCGCACGTCACAAAACCACGGCTGCTGTGACATCCTAAATGGAACCACTGAATTTCACAGTTTTGGTTATCACAGGCAACCATGTCATCCAGCTCTTCTGGCTGCCTGCAAGTCCACCACACTTCTGCTGTATTCTGTGCCTGCCAGATGTGGCAGGTGTGGAAAAGCACATGGAAATTCATTTAAAGAATGTCCTGCTCGCAATGCAGACTGCAAGAAATGTCAGAAAAAAGGGGCATTTTGCTGCTTTGTGTAAAACAAAAATGACAGTGGAGGAACTTCAGCAGAGGGACATGAGTGAAAGTTTGGAGACATTGTTTTTGGCCACAATGACTACGACACCTCCACCTAATGTGCGTGGAAGAAGTCGATTGGAGTAAATGGCCAGCAGGTAGGGTTCAAAGCCAGGGACGACGGGCGGCAGGTTCCGCGGTCGCGCGGGGGGCGAAAGTCCGTTTACACCTGCCTGCAGGTTTAATTATTATTTGCTATTTTTCTGCCTAAATGATCACATTTTTCACCCTCTGAACGTTAACCAAAACGCAATTTTTTTTGGCAAACCCCTCTGACCGGGCAAAAAATTCGATAAACTGGAAAAAATATGTGGCCCCCAACCCCTCATTTTTGTGGGTGGGGTCAAACGTACAAGGTCTATGGAGACAGAAGACCATAAACTTTGCCGTAGACACATCAAATTTGGGTGAGGTGTGAATCACCTCAAGACATGCAAAAAACATCATTGTGGCCCATACCCACCGCACACAGGAAGGCCGCCATCTTGCCTCAAAGTCGCCCCACCTCCAATTCGGGAAAAAAGTCACACCTCGCATTTGAACGCACTTGTCCTAGGGACCTGCTCCAATTGAGCTCATTTTTGCATGGCGGCATCTATAGGCATTGGCCATTAAAAGTTATATAAATTAAGTCAAAATCTCAAAAGGCGTGGCCAGGGCGCCATGGCGACGGTTGACTCCTCCCCTTACAAATCCAACCACCTGTAACTCCCGCAAAACTTGTCCGATGTCCACAAAACTTTCCATCAAGGAAAATAGTGCCACCCCGGATACAATGACATCAAAATACCGGACAAAAGCTATAACGCCACATAGTGGCTAACGAAAGAATTGCTGAAAACTGTTTTATTTATTACTCACGCACGGCTGGCCAGAATGACGTGAAATTTTCTGAGATTCATCACAACACAGACATGATCATAACTGAACACCAACGTTAGTATGACATCATACATGTTACCATGGACACGCCCTTCTCGCCATTCAACCCATGAGCTTATGGGGAGGGGTGGGAAGGTCTTGGAGGTCTAAATTTTTCAACATATGTTGAGGTCACTGTCATATGCAGTCCAATATGGGTGGACAACACATAACTTACAGGGAAGTGTTGCCATGGCAACATGGCGACGGTTGACTACACGCCATGAAATTTCGGAAAGTTGTATCTTGGACAAACTTTTTCTGCTGTCCACAAAACTTTCCATCAAGGAAAAGAGTGCCACCCCGGATACAATGACATCAAAATACCGGACAAAAGATATAGCGCCACATAGTGGCTAACGAAAGAATTGCTGAAAACTGTTTTATTTATTACTCACGCACGGCTGGCCAGAATGACGTGAAATTTTCAGAGATTCATCAGAACACAGACATGATCATAACTGAACATCAACATTAGTATGACGTCATACATGTTACCATGGACACGCCCTTCTCGCCATTCAACCCATGCGCTTATGGGGTGGGGTAGGAAGCTCTTGGAGGTCTAAATTTTTCAACATATGTTGAGGTCACTGTCATATGCAGTCCAATATGGGTGGGCAACACATAACTTACAGGGAAGTGTTGCCATGGCAACATGGCGACGGTTGACTACACGCCATGAAATTTCGGAAAGTTGTATCTTGGACGAACTTTTTCTGATGTCCACAAAACTTTCCATCAAGGAAAATAGTGCCACCCCGGACACAATGACATCAAAATACCGGACAAAGGATATAGTGCCACATAGTGGCTAACGAAAGAATTGCTGAAAACTGTTTTAGTTATTTTTAGTTAAACTAAATATGTATTTTAGTTAAACTAAATATGTATTACTAAATATGTAAATATATATACACACACAGTGCAGAGCATTGTTGCTAGATGGAATAATATGTAGATATATAAACACCCAGTGCGGAGCATTGTAGTTAGATGGAATAAATATGTAAATATATATACACACACAGTGCAGAGCATTGTTGCTAGATGGGATGAAACAGCACAACCGTCTACTTAGTTATCCTATATGGTATGATTATGTACCCATACATATTCTCACCCTCCATAGCGACCGGTATTTTCCTAATTGTATGCTGGAGGGGACCATTGTATGTCTTTTGCATTCAAAACTATTAGGTTGTCACGTCTTTAGCCTATCTCTAACAGCAGCCCTACTTAGGTTGTACAGTCTGACAGCCGTTGGGAGGAAGGACCTGCGAAACCTCTCGGTTGTGCACCTAGGATGATGTATTCTGCTGCTAAATGAACTCCACCGTGCGTTCAGTATGTCCTGCATAGGGTGGAACTCGGACTCCAGCAGAGACGGCTGGCCAGAATGACGTGAAATTTTCAGAGATTCATCACAACACAGACATGATCATAACTGAACACCAACGTTAGTATGACATCATACATGTTACCATGGACACGCCCTTCTCGCCATTCAACCCATGAGCTTATGGGGCGGGGTGGGAAGGTCTTGGAGGTCTAAATTTTTCAACATATGTTGAGGTCACTGTCATATGCAGTCCAATATGGGTGGACTACACATAACTTACAGGGAAGTGTTGCCATGGCAACATGGCGACGGTTGACTACACGCCATGAAATTTCGGAAAGTTGTATCTTGGACAAACTTTTTCTGATGTCCACAAAACTTTCCATCAAGGAAAAGAGTGCCACCCCGGATACAATGACATCAAAATACCGGACAAAAGATATAGCGCCACATAGTGGCTAACGAAAGAATTGCTGAAAACTGTTTTATTTATTACTCACGCACGGCTGGCCAGAATGACGTGAAATTTTCAGAGATTCATCAGAACACAGACATGATCATAACTGAACATCAACGTTAGTATGACGTCATACATGTTACCATGGACACGCCCTTCTCGCCATTCAACCCATGCGCTTATGGGGCGGGGTAGGAAGCTCTTGGAGGTCTAAATTTTTCAACATATGTTGAGGTCACTGTCATATGCAGTCCAATATGGGTGGATAACACATAACTTACAGGGAAGTGTTGCCATGGCAACATGGTGACGGTTGACTACACGCCATGAAATTTCGGAAAGTTGTATCTTGGACAAACTTTTTCTGCTGTCCACAAAACTTTCCATCAAGGAAAAGAGTGCCACCCCGGATACAATGACATCAAAATACCGGACAAAAGATATAGCGCCACATAGTGGCTAACGAAAGAATTGCTGAAAACTGTTTTATTTATTACTCACGCACGGCTGGCCAGAATGACGTGAAATTTTCAGAGATTCATCAGAACACAGACATGATCATAACTGAACATCAACGTTAGTATGACGTCATACATGTTACCATGGACACGCCCTTCTCGCCATTCAACCCATGCGCTTATGGGGCGGGGTAGGAAGCTCTTGGAGGTCTAAATTTTTCAACATATGTTGAGGTCACTGTCATATGCAGTCCAATATGGGTGGACAACACATAACTTACAGGGAAGTGTTGCCATGGCAACATGGTGACGGTTGACTACACGCTATGAAATTTCGGAAAGTTGTATCTTGGACGAACTTTTTCTGATGTCCACAAAACTTTCCATCAAAGGAAAATAGTGCCACCCCGGACACAATGACATCAAAATACCGGACAAAAGATATAGTGCCGCATAGTGGCTAACGAAAGAATTGCTGAAAACTGTTTTAGTTATTTTTAGTTAAACTAAATATGTATTTTAGTTAAACTAAATATGTATTACTAAATATGTAAATATATATACACACACAGTGCAGAGCATTGTTGCTAGATGGAATAATATGTAGATATATAAACACCCAGTGCGGAGCATTGTAGTTAGATGGAATAAATATGTAAATATATATACACACACAGTGCAGAGCATTGTTGCTAGATGGGATGAAACAGCACAACCGTCTACTTAGTTATCCTATATGGTATGATTATGTACCCATACATATTCTCACCCTCCATAGCGACCGGTATTTTCCTAAATGTATGCTGGAGGGGACCATTGTATGTCTTTTGCATTCAAAACTATGAGGTTGTCACGTCTTTAGGCTATCTCTAAGAGCAGCCCTACTTAGGTTGTACAGTCTGACAGCCGTTGGGAGGAAGGACCTGCGAAACCTCTCGGTTGTGCACCTAGGATGATGTAGTCTGCTGCTAAATGAACTCCACCGTGCGTTCTGTATGTCCTGCATAGGGTGGAACTCGGACTCCAGCAGAGATGACGGTTTAGCCACCGTCCTTCTCTCTCCTATCTCCTCCACTGGGACAACGCGCTACCCCAGGACAGAGCTAGCTTTCTTGATCTGTGTGTTCAGTCTCTTCCTATCGGCTGCCATAATGCCACTGCCGCAGCAGACCACCGTGTCATACAATGTCTTCAGCTGCGCCCCTTGTACACCAAAAGACCTGAGTCTCCTCAGTAGGAACAGCCTGCGCTGTCCCTTCTTGTAGAGTGCGTCAGTATAGTGTGACCAGTCTAGTTTATTGTTCACATGAACACCCAGGTACTGATAGGATGTCACCATCTCAATGTCTGTTCCCTGTATATTTACTGGTGATGTGAGGTGTTGTCCTGAAATGAGAGTGGAGCAACTTCAGCAGAGGGACATGACTGAAAGTTTGGAGACATTGTTTTTGGGCACAATGACTACGGCACCTCCACCTAATACTGCGTGGAAGAAGTCGATTGGAGTAAATGGCCAGCAGGTACTGTTCAAAGCGAGGGAGGACGGGCGGCGGGTTCCGCGGTCGCGTGGGGGGGCGAAGTCCGTTTACACATGCCTGCAGGTTTAATTTTTATTTTTTATTAGGGCCTGAGCCACTGACAACGTGAGTCGGCGAAAGCCCTATTGTATCCACTTGCGTTTCTTTATTAGGGCCTGAGCCACTGACAACGTCAGTCGGCGAAAGCCCTATTGTATCCGCTCGCGTTTATTTATTATTTTTCACTATTATTCTGCCTAAATGATCGCATTTTTCACCCTCTGAACGTTAACCAAAACGCAATTTTTTTTGACAAACCCCTCAGACCCGGCAAAAAATTCGATAAACTGGAAAACATATGTGCCCCCCCACCCCTCATTTTTGTGGGTGGGGCCAAACGTACAAGGTCTATGGAGACAGAAGACCATAAACTTTACCGTAGACACATCAAATTTGGGTGAGGTGTGAATCACCTCAAGCCATGCAAAAAACATCATTGTGGCCCATACCCACCGCCAACAGGAAGGCCGCCATCTTGCCTCAAAGTTGCCCCACCTCCAATTCCGGAAAAAAGTCACACCTCGCATTTGAACGCACTTGTCCTAGGGACCTGCTCCAATTGAGCTCATTTTTGCATGGCGGCATCTATAGGCATTGGTCGTTAAAAGTTATATAAATTAAGTCAAAATCTCAAAAGGCGTGGCCAGGGCGCCATGGCGAAGTTTGACTCCTCCCCTTACAAATTCAACCAGCTGTAACTCCCGCAAAAATTGTCCCATGTCCACAAAACTTTCCATCAAGGAAAATAGTGCCACCCCGGATACAATGACATCAAAATAACGGACAAAAGATATAGCGCCACATAGTGGCTAATGAAAGAATTGCTTAAAACTGTTTTATTAATTACTCACGCACGGCTGGCCAGAATGACGTGAAATTTTAAGAGATTCATCAGAACACAGACATGATCATAACTCATCATCAAAGTTAGTATGACATCATACATGTTACCATGGACACGCCCTTCTCGCCATTCAACCCATGAGCTTATGGGGCAGGGTGGGAAGGTCTTGGAGGTCTAAATTTTTCAACATATGTTGAGGTCACTGTCATATGCAGTCCAGTATGGGTGGACAACACATAACTTACAGGGAAGTGTTGCCATGGCAACATGGCGACGGTTGACTACACGCCATGACATTTCGGACAGTTGTATCTTGGACAACCTTTTTCTGATGTCCACAAAACTTCCCATCAAGGAAAATAGTGCCACCCCGGATACAATGACATCAAAATACCGGACAATAGATATAGCGCCACATAGTGGCTAACGAAAGAATTGCTGAAAAGTGTTTTATTTATTACTCATGTACGGCTGGCCAGAATGATGTGAAATTTTCAGAGATTCATCAGAACACAGACATGATCATAATTGCCCATCAACGTTAGTATGACGTCATACATGTTATCATGGACACGCCCTTCTCGCCATTCAACCCATTTGCTTATGGGGCGGGGTGGGAAGGTCTTGGATGTCTAAATTTTTCAACATATGTTGAGGTCACTGTCATATGCAGTCCAATATGGGTGGACAACACATAACTTACAGGGAAGTGTTGCCATGGCAACATGGCGACGGTTGACTACACGCAATGAAATTTCGGAAAGTTGTATCTTGGACAAACTTTTTCTGATGTCCACAAAACTTTCCATCAAGGAAAATAGTGCCACCCCGGATACAATGACATCAAAATACCGGACAAAAGATATAGTGCCACATAGTGGCTAACGAAGGAATTGCTGAAAACTGTTTTATTTATTACTCACGCACGGCTGGCCAGAATGACGTGAAATTTTCAGAGATTCATCAGAACACAGACATGATCATAACTGAACATCAAGGTTATTATGACGTCATAGATGTTACCATGGACACGCCCTTCTCGCCATTCAACCCATGAGCTTATGGGGCAGGGTGGGAAGGTCTTGGAGGTCTAAATTTTTCAACATATGTTGAGGTCACTGTCACATGCACTCCAATATGGGGGGACAACACATAACTTACAGGGAAGTGTTGCCATGGCAATATGGCGACGGTTGACTACACGCCATGAAAATTCAGAAAGTTGTATATTGGACAAACTTTTTCAGATTTCCACCAAATTTTCAAAAATGGATAATAATCGCACCCTATCTCAATATCTCTCTCAAATCTCAAAAGGCGTGGCCAGGGCGCCATGACGAAGTTTGACTCCTCCCCTTACAAATTCAACCAGCTGTAACTCCCGCAAAAATTGTCCGATGTCCACTAAACTTTCCATCAAGGAAAATAGTGCCACCCCGGACACAATGACATCAAAATACCGGACAAAAGGTATAGCGCCACATAGTGGCTAATGCAAGAATTGCTGAAAACTGTTTTATTTATTACTCACGCACGGCTGGCCAGAATGACGTGAAATTTTCAGAGATTCATCAGAACACAGACATGATCATAACTCATCATCAACGTAATGCCACTGCCGCAGCAGACCACCGTGTCATACAATGTCTTCAGCAGCGCCCCTTGTACACCAAAAGACCTGAGTCTCCTCAGTAGGAACAACCTGCGCTGTCCCTTCTTGTAGAGTGCGTCAGTATAGTGTGACCAGTCTAGTTCATTGTTCAGATGAACACCCAGGTACTTATAAGATGTCACCATCTCAATGTCTGTTCCCTGTATATTTACTGGTGATGTGAGGTGTTGTCCTGAAATGAGAGTGGAGCAACTTCAGCAGAGGGACATGACTGAAAGTTTGGAGACATTGTTTTTGGGCACAATGACTACGGCACCTCCACCTAATACTGCGTGGAAGAAGTCGATTGGAGTAAATGGCCAGCAGGTACTGTTCAAAGCGAGGGAGGACGGGCGGCGGGTTCCGCGGTCGCGCGGGGGGGGGGGGGGGGGGAAGGTCCGTTTACACCTGCCTGCAGGTTTAATTATTTTTTTTCACTATTATTCTGCCTAAATGATCGCATTTTTCACCCTCTGAACGTTAACCAAAACACGATTTTTTTTGGCAAACCCCTCAGACCCGGCAAAAAAATCAATAAACTGGAAAACATGTGTGCCCCCCCACCCGTCATTTTTGTGGGTGGGGCCAAACGTGCAAGGTCTATGGAGACTGGAGACCATAAACTTTGCCGTAGACGCATCAAATTTGGATGAGGTATCAATCACCTCAAGACGTGCAAAAAACATCATTGTGGCCAATACCCACCACCAACAGGAAGGCCGCCATCTTGCCTCAAAGTCGTCCCACCTCCAATTCGGGAAAAAAGCCACACCTCGCATTTGAACGCACTTGTCCTAGGGACCTGATCCAATTAAGCTCATTTTTACATGGGGGCATCTACAGGCATTGCCCATTAAAAGTTATATAAATTAAGTCAAGATCTCAAAAGGCGTGGCCAGGGCGCCATGGCAAATTTTGACTCCTCCCCTTACAAATTCAACCACCTGTAACTCGGCCAAAACTGGTCCCATGTCCACAAAACTTTTCAGGAAGGAAAATAGTCCCACCCTGAACGCAATGACATCAAAATACTTGACAACCGATATAGCGCCACATAGTGGTTAATGAAAGAATTGCTGAAAACTGTTTCATTTATTACTCACAAGCAGCTGGGAAGAATGATGTGAAATTTTCTGAGATTCATCAGATGACAGCCATGATAATAACTGAACATCAACAATAGTATAACATCAAACGTGTTAACATGGACACGCTCTCCTCGCCATTCAATATATGAGCATATGGGGAGGGGTGGGAAGGTCTTGGAGGTCTAAATTTTTCAACATATCTTGAGGTCACTGTCATATCTAGTCCAATATCGGTGGACAACACATAACTTACAGGGAAGTGTTGCCATGGCAACATGGCAACGGTTGACTACTCACCATGAAATTTCAGAAAGTTGTATCTTGGACAAACTTTGTCTGATTTTCATCAAATTTTCGACAATCGATAAGAGTCCCACCCTGAACACTCCTATATAAAATAACAAAAGTTTTAGCGCCGCCTAGTGGTAAGAACATTAGACCTTTGTAAAATGGACAAACTTTGTACAATTTGCAACAAATTTTAGACGATCAATATTCTCCCTTCCACAAACTCGTCTATATAAAAATAATAAACAAAACTCATAGCGCCCCCTAATGATTAAAGGAAAAATTACTGATGACTGTTTTTTTTTTAAATTTTCTCTCACCAGCTTAACAAAATTACATGAAGGAATGACTTGGGCTCATTGATAGTACATGCACATAGTACAGAACTGATTCCATGGCAACTGCCGTTCTTCAGTGGCTTTCTCACCAAACAAAACATGACAGTTACAGCTCAGACAATTCTCGCCTGATTTGGAAAAATCTTTGCACAAATCATACTGATCCCACTCTGAACGTGTCTGTATATCAATATTCACAAAACTGTCACACCCACACCTACTGCTGACATGAGGTACTGCACAAAATTGTTTCTAATTTTGCACAAAGACAAGTAGTCACGATGACATGACCTTTTCAGTGGTTCCTCAGAGTGCATTGGACTACCTTTGGTGGAAGTCACTTTTGTCCTGCGATAAGCACAGTTGCCATGGAAACCCACTCATTGCATTTCAATAACGGAGATTTATACATGGGGCAAACTTGCAACAATTTGCACTAAATTTTTGACGATTGATATTAGTCCTGCACCAAACATGTTTATATAAAAATAACAAACAAATGTTTTAGCGCCCCTATTTTTAAAAGGAAGAATTGCTGAAAATGTTTTTCTCTCTTTTTCTCTCACTAGCAGAAAAAAAAAAATACATGAAGGAATCACTAGGGCTGATTGACAGTACATGTAGATAGTACAGAACTGTTTCCATGCCGACCAGCGGGCTTCAACACACACAGTGCGGAGCATTGTAGCTAGATGGAATAAATATGTAAATATATAAACACACACACAGTGCAGAGCATTGTTGCTAGATGGGATGAAACAGCACAACCGTCTACTTAGTTATCCTATATGGTATGATTATGTACCCATACATATTCTCACCCTCCATAGCGACTGGTATTTTCCTAATTGTATGCCGGAGGGGACCACTGTATAAGTCTTTTGCATTCAAAACTATGAGGTTGTCATGTCTTTAGGCTATCTCTAAGAGCAGCCCTGCTTAGGTTGTACAGTCTGACAGCCGTTGGGAGGAAGGACCTGCGAAACCTCTCGGTTGTGCACCTAGGATGATGTAGTCTGCTGCTAAATGAGCTCCTCCGTGCATTCAGTATGTCCTGCATAGAGTGGAACTCGGACTCCAGCAGAGATGACAGTTTAGCCACCGTCCTTCTCTCTCTTATCTCCTCCACTGGGTCAACGCGCTGCGCCAGAACAGAGCTAGCTTTCTTGATCACTTTGTTCAGTCTCTTCCTATCAGCTGCCATAATGCCACTGCCCCAGCAGACCACTCGAAAAGTGGTGGCTGATGCCACCACCGAATCGTAGAAGGTCTTCTGGAGCACCCCTTGTACACCAAAAGACCTGAGTCTCCTCAGTAGGAACAGCCTGCGCTGTCCCTTCTTGTAGAGTGCGTCAGTATAGTGTGACGAGTCTAGTTTATTGTTCAGATGAACACCCAGGTACTTATAGGATGTCACCATCTCGATGTCTGTTCCCTGTATATTTACTGGTGCTGTGAGGGGTTGTCCTTGCCTGCGGCAGTCCACCACCAACTACTTAGTTTTCCTCGTATTGATCTGGAGGCAGTTCCGATGGCACCGGTCCACAAAGTCCTGGATAAGCCCTCTGTACTCAGCTTCATCTCCATTGGAGATGAGGCCAACGATCGCAGAGTCATCAGAGAACTTCTGTAGATGGCATTGTGTTGTGTTGTGTGAGAAGTCCGCAGTATAAAGGGTGAACAGGATGGGAGCCACAACCGTTCCCTGGGGGGCCCCCATGCTACCGATGATCGTGTCGGACACACAGTCCCGGGTTCTCACAAACTGAGGCCGGTTAGTGAGGTAGTCCAGGATCCATGATGACAGGTGCTGGTCCACCCCTGCGCACAGCAGCTTGTCCTTCAGGATCATCGTTTGGATGGTGTTGAAAGCACTGGAGAGGTCAAAGAACATGATCCTCACCACATTCCCGGGATTCTCCAGGTGGCACAGAGAATGGTGAAGGAGGATGATCACCACATCCTCCACCACAATGCCATGCTGGTAGGCTAACTGGAGTGGATCCATCGCTGGTCCCACCAGGGGGCGGAGGTGAGCAAGTAGCAGTCTCTCAAGGGTCTTCATCATGTGGGACATCAAGGCCACTGGTCTGTAACTGTTCAGGTCTTTGGGGTGGGAAGTCATTGGTACACGTACCACACAAGATGTTTTCCACAGCAGTGGTACCCTCCCAAGCTTCAGGCTCAGGTTGAAGATGTACTCCACAATCCCACACAGCTGGTCTGCACAGGACTTGAGGAGCTTTGCGTTGATGCCGTCCGGTCCCGACGCCTTCCTCGCCTTGATCTTCCTCAGCTCCGTCCTCACCTGGGTCTTAGTCAGTGTCAGGATGGGGGGCTGTGTGTTGGAAGTGGGAGTTGGGTGATCTGCACCAAATGGTTTCCTTTAATATTCATGAAGCCCTCGCAGTGATGACGGAACATTTTCCGAGTCACAAAGAGACAACGGGCGGAGATTTGTCCCACTCCGCGCACTCCGACATAAAAATATTTGACAAAAGGGATAGTGCCACTTACTGCTCACAGGAAGATCTGTGTCAAATGGTTTACTTTATTATTCATGCAGCCCATGCAGTGATGACGGCACATTTTTCCGAGCCAGCGAGGGAGGAACGGCGCCGGGTTCCGCGGTCGCGCGGGGGGGCCAAGGTCCGTTTACACCTGCCTGCAGGTTTAATTATTATTATTATTATTATTCCGCCTAAATGATCGCATTTTTCACCCTCTGAACGTTAACCAAAACACGATTTTTTTTGGCAAACCCCTCAGACCACGCAAAAAATTTGATAAACTGGAAAAGATATGTGCCCCCCACCCCTCATTTTTGTGGGTGGGGCCAAACGTACAAGGTCTATGGAGACTGGAGACCATAAACTGCCGTAGAGACATAAAATTTGGGTGAGGTGTGCATCACCTCAAGACATGCAAAAAACATCACTGTGGCTCATACCCACCGCCAACAGGAAGGCCACCATCTTGCCTCAAAGTCGCCCCACCTCCAATTCATAAAAAAATCACACCTCACATTTGAATGCACTAGTCCTAGGGACCTGTTCCGATTGAGCTCATTTTTACATGGCAGCATCTATAGGCCATGGCCATTAAAAATTGTATAAATTAAGTCAAAATCTCAAAAGGTGTGGCCAGGGTGTCATGGCGAAGTTTGACTCCTCCCCTTACAAATCCAACCAGCTGTAAATCGGGCAAAACTTGTCCGATGTCCACCAAACTTTCCATGATGGAAAATAGTCCCGCCCCGAGCGCTGTAGTTCAACAAAAATAAATTCTCTAAATCTGAAAAAAACAAACAAAAACAAAAAAACAAAAACAAAAAACAAAGATTATATTGATTGGAAATTATAAAATAAATCATGAAAAAATGGTTATGATAGATGATACCAGAATTGAAATAGAACAGGAAAATAAGTTTCTGGGGGTGACGCTAGACAATAAAATCTCTGCAAACCTCACATCAGTCACATCTGGGCCAAGTGGAAAAAATGTATCAAGATACAGTAAGACATATTTTTGTCAAAGGGGTACAGTTAACACAGGCTCGCCACAGGGCTGTGTGTTGAGCCCCACTTTGTATTCATTGTACACATATGACTGCATACCTGTTCATCCCACAAACATTATAGTGAAGTTTGCAGATGACACAACAGTAGTATATCAGGAGGAGATGAGTCCGCATACAGAGATGAGGTCCAGAAACTGGTGAAATGGTGCTCAGATAATAATCTGCTATTGAATACAAAAAAAAAAACAACAAACAAACAAAAGAACTCATTGTTGATTTTAGGAAGCACAGCAGTGAGCCACCTCCTCTATATAGGCAAGGAGTGTGTGGCGAGGGTGGAGGCTTTTAAGTTTCTGGTTGTTCATATTTCTCACAACCTTACCTGGGTAGTTAACACCATAGCTACGATAAAAAAGGCTCAACAACGTCTACACTTTCTGAGGCTCCTCAAGAGGAATGGCCTGAATGCACAGTTGCTGGTTTTATTTTATCGCTCTGCTATTGAGAGCATTTTGACATATGGCATCACGGTTTGGTATGAGTGCTGTTCAGCCGCAGACCACAAAGCCTTCCAGAGAGTGATCGAGACTGCCCAAAAAGTCACTGGCTGTTCTCTCCCTTCTCTGGAAGAGATTTCCAGGTCTCGGTACCTCAACATTGCTACTGCCATCATTAAAGACTGTACTCATCCAGGCCATGATTTCTTTCACTTGCTCCCCTCGGGAAAGCGGTACAGATCCCATAAAACCTAGACTACCAGGTTTAACCATAGTTTTTTCCCATAGTTTCATGAGTTTTTTTTTTTTTTTTAAATAATTCTGTTGAACCACAATTCAAAAGCACTGTCTGATTTTCATTGGTTAATTTTCATAGAATTTTTATTTATTACCACTTTTGTCAGATTCAAGTCATTTCTGTGACCATTGTGGGTTTTTCTTTCATTAACAGAGGGGTACCAACAATTTTGTCCACGTGTGTAAGTGGCTGGTCACTGTAACTGACCATTTTCCACTGTTGTGTAACCTGTGGAATTGAAGACCCTGCAATATTAGTTGGCTACCTTTATGAGAATAAAATGTTTTGCCATAGAAAATATTGCACAGTGCTGTCAGTGAAGCATCATGTCAACTAGCGGTATTTGTAGTTTTAAGTTATTCTGTCACTATAGTTTTACTTTGGTGCAAGAAAAGCAACTTTGCATTTAATGTATTTCTAGGGCCCAGTTTTGGATGGACCTGTTCGAAGATCTGAGAGACTCAGGACACTTCAATGGCAGCCACAAACACCAGTGTGTACTGAGATTCTGCTTCAGTAATGTTCTCCAGAAAGACCTGGATGAATGTACCAACCTCTGGAACAGGCACAGAATTTGACGCTCCAGACTTGCATCATGTCCTGGCAGGATTCCAAATGAGCTCTCTCTCTTGCCTCACAGGTAAATCAACTCTGCATGAGTTTATGTAGGCATCTACATTTGTATAAAATACAGTGCATTGTAACAACAAATTAGTTATAAGAATTAAATCATGGAGATGTTTCCCCTTGAGTGTTCAATTACATAATTGTCTTACTGTGTAGGTTTGGATCAAGGGACTGTGACCTGGCTGTTGAAGACTGGCAAGTAAATTACTAACTAACCTGCACTTATATAGCGCTTTTCATAAATGTGTTTCCTGAGTCACAGATAACATTTTATTCATGTAGTGATCCAGTCATTCAGGATTACCTGCAACAGGCTGTGGAACAAAATGGATTCCAGCAGCCGCATGACTTGGACTCAGCCTCAGAAGTATATCTTGCTCTTAAGGAAGTAGCTGGACTGTAGGTAGGGACTAATACTGTATACAAATGTGAAGTACTGCAGTGCAATCTTGAAGGCAAGGTATTTTTTTTTTTTTACTAATTTCCATCATTTGACATGTTCAACATCACCACTGGCTTCAAGAAAAGCTTGAAGGACCTTCAGAAAGCCTGGGGAACTACTGCTCAAGACCACTTTAAAAATTGCAATTTCTGCCTCCTTGGCATCAAAAAATGAAGAAATAAAGGTTGGGCACAAATTTGAGCACAGTAATACATTTAGTGATTACATATTTTTTTATATGCATTGTCAGTGTATGTATTAAATACAAAAAAAAAAAAAATGATTACTTAATTTGTAAAATGGCAACTATCCCACTTGTCGTAATAGTTACATGGTTGAAAAATCTTCCAACCCACCAAGTATAAGAGTAGTAGGATTTTCTCCTAAAATTAAATCATAACAATCCTCATCCAATATGGCTTTCTAAATTTTGGTTATTCTATTTAATTTCTAGTTACAAGACAACGGAGTCTCACATGTTAAGAAGGTTACATAATTTTGATTGCAATTGTGTTTCAAGATTTCAACTGATTAAATTAAAGCAACTAACTACAAAGTGGCTTTATATCAGAGGTACAATGGATTTAGAAACTTACATTTTCTAAAGTTACTTCAGAGGGACTAAAGTATTATAGGAGTCATACACCAAAAATAGCAGCTCACACTAATTGATAAGTGAAATGAGTAACACCCAACAGGGTCATTTACTCTTGAAAAGGTATTTATTCAAAAAAAAAAAAAAACATCTGTAGGACTTCCTACACAGATGAGGAATGCTTAAAACACTGATTATAACTTTACCTCACTTTAAAACACAATAACATGTGTTAAGTGTTAAAATCAATAACATCCATCCTTCCATCTTCTACCACAATCCTTTCTGGGTCATGGTGGGGCTGAAGCCTATCCCAGCATCTTTGGGCGAGAGGCACGGTCCACCCTGGACAGATTGCGAGTCCACTGCAGGGCCAACACAGAGAGACAGACAACCATTCACTCTCACATTCACACCCAAGAACAATTTAGAACCATAACATAAGAAAAATGACATAACTAATTTGTACAAATTTGTCACCTTTTTATGGTAAAATGGCAGGCTTTTTCACTTTGTGACATTTTATTTCTTATAAACCCTCCCCCCCAAAGTAATTTTAAAAGCACCCAAATCCTGGAGAATTCTGTATCCCAAAGTCCATATTTGCCTTAAAGTGACTGTATGATTGTCAGAGGGGAAATGTCAGTGTATTTGCACAAGTGTTTGACACTGGGATGGTGAATCAGCCAAAAACTCAATGTGTGGCAGTGGGTCTGATTCCAGCAGGTGGAAGTGATGCTCGCCCTGCGGCAAACATCAACAGATCCTCTAGAGACACAGCAGTCACTTTTTCTGAAAGGGAAAAATAAATTATCATTGTGGGGACATTGTTTTGCATCTCTGGATTATCAGAATGCTGCAGTTACTAAAGCATTTGTCTTGAATTTCACAGTGTGATAAAATATGTTACAGAAAAAGGCATGACAAACCTTCACAGTCAAGAAGATAATCAGCCCAAAATCCAAGTGTTTTGCCCTCTCTGTCACCTGTTGCTTCCTGTTGGACTGAGGTCTGGTCGGAACACGGTCTCCATGTCATTGTCTTTGGAGAATGGCACAAGACAGGAACCAACACATTGGGATGCTGCTGGAGTGCAGTCAGAAACTGCAGGCTTGCAAGTCCGTCTTTGAATCTATTAGGAGTAATAATTAAGTCGTAACTGCTTCACTGATGATAAAAAATTCAATTTTTTAAAGCAAAACTCACAAATTTGCAAGAGGGAAAAAAACCCCAAAGTAAATTATGAGATGAAAAAGTTACAAATTTTAAAGGAAGTTGTAAATTTATGTAAAACAAAGGTGTAAATATGTTAAAAAAGCTAAAAATTTCAGAAAAAGCCTGACAACTAGAAAACAAAATGCATGTTTAAAGTTCATTCCTCTCATTTAACTTTCCGCAGTGTTAAAAGGCAAAAACAGAACCTACAGATTCTGAAAATTAAATGAGGATTTCACCTCAAATGCAAGAAAAAATAGCTATAGCATTTAAGACCTTTGCAAGGCAGATTTAAGGAGTAACTGCAATTTTTTAATAAAGGCCTTAACATTGTATGGACAAATTTAAGACTTTCAGTCATGGATAATTGCAAACTTTACCCTAACTTAACTCTATAATGTTCACAGATGACATTGTGATCTGTAGGGAGAGAGTAGGGAGCAGGTGGAGGAAAGCTCTGGAGATAAGAGGAATTAAAGTCAGTAGAAGTAAGACAGGATACACGTGAAAGGCAAGTCTAAAGATGAGGATGCATGGAGTAGGGTAGTGAAGGTAGATATGTTCAAATAATAGGTCAACCATCCAAAGTAATGGATGGTGCACAAGAGAGGTGAAGAAGAGAGTGCAGGCTGGGTGGAGAAGAGTAATTTCTGACACAAGGATAGCAGCTAGAGAAAAAGGGAAAATTTACAAGATGGTAATGAGACCTGCTGTGATGTATGATTTGGAGACTGCAGCACTGACAAGAAGACAGGAGGCAGAGCTGGAGGTGATTCTCATTAGGAGTGACTAGGAGGGACAGGATAAGAAATGAGTAAATCAGAAGGACAGCTGAGGTTGAGCAGTTTTGAGACAAAGACGCAAAGCTGAGATGGTTCAGAAATGTGTAGAGGCAGGATAGTGGATATACTGGACAAAGGATGTTGAAGATGGAGCTGCCAGAGAACAGGAAAAGAGGAAGACCACAGAGAAGATTCATGGATGTAGTGAAGGAGGACATGGTGAGTGTTGGTGTTACAGAGGAAGATTCAAGGGGTAGGGTGCAATGTAAACAGATGATCTGCTGTGGAGACCCCTAAAGGGAGCAGCTGGAAGAAGAAGAAGATGACTCTTTAAAGCCTTACCTTTGAATGACAATGTGGTTTCTGTGTACAATGTACCATCTGAGGTACTCCTCAGCAAGTGTATGCTTCTTCTCTGAAGTGGTCACACGTGAGAAGCATCCAGCTGGTTGGAACATGGTGCTGTTTTGGAAAATCAGCTTTTGTAGGGATTCCATTTTCTGAACCTATTAAAAAGAATTTCAAGAACAAACACAAACGATCCGAGAGTGGTTAAAAACTTTTTTTTTTAAATGAATGCTTTTGTAGCTTGTGGTCATTTAGTGCAAATAATACCAATGACTTAAAACTACCCCTACAAGGTTTAGGATTCTTCATTTTACCACAATTTGCCAAATTTCCCCAACACTCTCTTAAGTGTTTTGATGTTTGAGTGACATCCTTGCCAGATTTTAGGTCCATGGATGAAAAGATATTTTTTTGTCTCACTGGATAATTATCAAGAGCAGACCAAGAATAATTGTGTAAAAAATGTATCGAATAATTTATCACAAGTCTGGAAACTATGATCAAATTATTTTTAACTGTCTCTTGATATAAGTGAAAATTGTCCCTTTACAAAAGCATAAATCTTTTGATGGCTGTTGAATATATTACTTTGAATTATTAAAGTAATCTCCATGTGCTGTAAATCCACTCCTTCAAGTCAAGAACATTTCCTACCTGTTGCAGAACTTTCCCTATTTCTGTCATGAACGCCCCTCCAGGGCAAAAACAAACAGGCACTTGACTAGAGTAAATGGTAAAAGGCATTCACTTATATAGTGCTTTTATTTTCATCTCTTGATGACCAAAGCGCTTTACAGATCCTGCTATCCACCCATTCACACGCACATTCACACACTGATGGCGGCATGCTACCTAACATGGCGCTTCCAGACCCACCAGGAGCAATTGGGGGTGAAGTGTCTTGCCCAGGGACACAACGGCAGGATATCTGGGGAGAGCGGGAATCGAACCACCAACCATGTGGTTATTGGATGACCTGCTCTACCTCCTGAGCCACTGCCGCCCCCTAGAGTAAGGACATTTATTAACAGAAAACACATAACTGTTCCAAAAATAACTGTAGCCATACCAAAAAGACAACAAGAAACTTACAAAGAGATGAGTCTCCATAGTTACAAACAACTCTGGAGAAGAGGAGGGGGAGACTGTCCAAAGGGGAAAAAGTCCAGTCCAAACACAATTGTGGCTGCCACACTGAAGGAGAGTGCAACAGTCTAATAAATAGTGGGGGAACTAACAAGCAGCGGGTGCAAGTGTCAGGTGACCAAACTACCAACTGATTGTAGCTGAGGGGACCTGAGGCACAGCAATCAGCTGGAGGGTGTGTCTGGGAAATGAGAGAAGAGCTCTGCCATGAGACAGAAAAGTAAACCAATGACCATGAACAGAAAATAACCAAAACCAGACTTACAGATAAATAATACTGAAAATAAAGTGAAGATCTGAGCTCAGAGAAAACCTGAGTTCACAAACATGACAGTTTCGCCCATTCCTCATTGTAGTACCTCTCAGGCTACATCAAATTGGATGGGAAGCGTCACTGCACAGCCATTTTCAGATCTCTCCAGAGATGTTCAATTGGATTCAAGTCTGGGCTCTGGACAATGTCAAGGACATTCACAGAGTTGTCCTGAAGCCACTCCTTTGAAATCTTGGCTGTGTGCTCAGGGTCATTGTCCAGCTGAAAGATGAACTTTTGCCCCAGTCTGAGGTCAAGAGCACTCTGGAGCAGGTTTTCATTCAGGATATCTCTGTACATTGCTGCATTCATCTTTCCTTCTATCCTGACTAGTCTCTCAGTTCCTGCGGCTGAAAAACATCCCCACAGCATGATGCTGCTACCAACATTGGCATGGTTATGAGTGGTGCCTGGTTTCCTCCAAACATGACACCTGACATTCAAGCCAGAGTTAAATCTTTGTCTCATCAGACCAGAGAATTTTGTTTCTCATGGTCTGAGAGTCCTTCAGGTGCCGTTTGGCAAACTCCAGGTGAGCTGCCATGTATCTTTTACTAAGGAGTGGCTTACACCTGGCCACCATCATACAGGCCTGATTGGTGGATTGCTGCAAAGATGGTTGTCCTTCTGGAAGGTTCTCCTCTCTTCACAGAGGAACACTGGAGCTCTGACAATGACCATCGGGTTCTTGGTCACCTCCCTGACTAAGGCCTTTCTCAGCTGATGGCTCAGTTTAGACGGCTGGCCAGCTCTAGGAAGAGTCCTAGTGGTTCTGAATGTCTTCCATTTACGGATGATGGAGGCCAGTATAGTCACTGGGATCTTCAAAGCAGCAGAAATTTTCCTGTACCCATCCCCAAATTTGTGCCCTGAAACAATCCTGTCTCAGAGGTCTACAGACAGTTCCTTTGACTTCATGCTTGGTTTGTGGTCCAACATGCACTGTCAACTGTTGGACCTTATATAGACAGGCGTGTGCCTTTCCAAATCATGTCCAATCAATGGAATTCACAACAGATGGACTCCAATTAAGCTGAAGAAATAGCTCAAGGATGATCAGTGGGAGCAGGATGCACCTGAGCTCAATTTCGAGCTTCATGGAAAAGGCTGTTTTGTACATGTGATTTCTTAGATTTTTATTTTTAATAAATTAGCAAAAATCTAAAAAAAAAAAAAAAAAAAACTTTTTCACATTGTCATTATGGGGTATTGTGTGTAGAATTTTGAGGAAAAAATGAATTTAATCCCTTCTAGAATAAGGTTGTAACCTAAAATGTGGAAAAAAGTGGAAGAGCTGTGGATACTTTCCAGATGCACTGTACAGCCATGTGTGGCAACATTGATTATTCACATTTCATTGCTTCTCAGAAGTAGAAACTGCAATCTTCTGATAAATGTTGTTGAGTGCACTAAAATATTTTTCAGTGACAACTTTTTGATAATCTGTGGACATGTATTTAATTGATACACTGACACATCAAGCAAATGTGTTTTAAATTGCAATCACCAGTGTGTCAGCTAGATCAAAGTCTGTGGGTCATCTAACAACAATCGTGCTGTCAGAGTCAGAAATGTCTGACACTTCTCCAACTGCAAGACACACACACACACACACACAAAAATCAAGCTTAAACAATAAACAACATTAAGGCTGCGTGTCCACCAAATTCGCTTTTTGTCGCCCGACCGCCATGAGCGTCTTTTTTCAGCGTTTGTGTGGTGTGCTCTGGAAAAAAACAAAAAACAAAACAGTCTGTGCCTTGTATCCCAGCAACAGCTTGTCACTCACAGCTCAGCACTTCCGCTTTTCATATGGTCAGACATTATACTTATTTTATAATAGCAGTCTCTAAATACTAAATACTGTGTATATCTGTGTTGTTTGAGGCTGGTTTTGATGTATGGACATCAATGTATGTTAGGATGGATGGGTGTTAATGTTGATTTGTAAAAAATACAGTAAATTGTTTACTTGGGGTCTTAAAGGTGGTAATTTGTATATAATTCACATGGGTATATTTATGGAAAAGAGGAGATGGAATTAATAAGTGTTCACTTCTTCCTTCTCCCTTTCGAACACTGTATAGTGTTACTTTATTGCATTTGTCATTTGTTTTGTTTTTGTTATTCTTTTTTGTTCGAAATAAAGTATCTATCTATCTATCTATCTATCTATCTATCTATCTATCTATCTATCTATCTATCTATCTATCTATCTAAATAACAATGGACAGTAAACATATTCTAGCATTGGTAGCAGCTCTGGATGCAACATAACATGACAAGGAAATCAGGAGTCTGAGTACAGACTGTACTGGCGTCTTATGTCCTGCCCTTCCTTATTCTGATTGTATTTGAATAATTTTGAGCTTAAATTATTCAAAGTCAAATAATCAGGTGGAAAGTTGAATTTATGTACATTTATTATAAAAAAATATATATCCAGTTTCACCTCAATGGCCATTTGAGGGAGATATTACAGAGTGTGGCCTACAGCACACTGTCACCAAAATCTCTGAACAAACATTCTTGGTATTTATAACTATGGGTAAACAAGGAGGAGGAGGAGGAGGAGAAAGGGGAGAGCTATCTGTAGAACCATCCAGGGACATCTCAGAGACAGACAGAGTGTCTATAAACCTAATCTACATGAACTTGAAGTTTCAGCACATTCCTCGGACACAGAAGAGCAGGGCATACCAAATAAATTATCAGTGTAGACACTTGTACTGACCCTCAGTCTCGCACACATCCTCTGAAGGCCACAGTTAGACAATAATTGCTCACAGACATGAAAGAATGATATAAAGGAATAAATGAACTTAGTCTACATGGAATGCACATATAAACATCACATATGAAATAGAAAAGGCATGATACAAAATAAGAATATGTAGCATCATCGTCTCCTCAAACCAAAACAGAAGATCACTTCTCTTCATTTTATAGAAATTTCACTTTATTCATTACACAGGAATATCACTTTTCTGCCCTTTTCAGGAATATCACTGGCTTTTATGTCGACTCATGCAGGCCTCTTCAAGGCCTGACCAAAGATGCTTGCTTTCCCAGGACCCCAATGTAAACAGTTGCCTCTTGCAGAGATTGTAAGGATCAGAATTTGCTTTTAAAGGCTCAAAGGAACATAAAACTCAGGAGACCAGACCTATCAACGTGAACACTGCATTTGATAACGTACCTTTTCACAGGAAACCAATGTTCTTAAAAGAGTCATAAACCACTTAATCTGACGGGTTTATAGCCGATGCTGTCCAGGTTTCTTCACCCAGATACTAAAGGAAATCATCTACAGCTCAACAGTACCTCCTAGCGGATGCCTACGGAATGTGTTTTCAGTATGTAGGATGACTTTTAATTTGTTCCAAACATTAAGTTTCTTTCAGCTCATCCTCTGGATCCTAAGGACACTGTAAATCATCCCTCTTTTATCACCAACCATGGTTTGCTGCATGTTTTGCTGGATTTTGATCTAAATGTGAATGCATGTATTATAATTATGTATAAGAAATGTTATATTCATGAGTGTTATTCAAACACATATTGGAGTAGTAATATAAATGCATGATCACCAAAATATTAGCCAAGTCATTTAATTTAGTTAGGTTTTATATTGAGCATTTATTTCATAAGAACTGACTGAGTGTTGATTTTCCCTCTGAAATTTCATGGGATGGTGTCTTCATTTGATTGGCTGCTCTCAAACAAAGAAGTGTTCTCACATTGGATAGCAGCCATTTCAAACTGCTTCTGAAAAAAATTGATTGGTCGGTCTTGCGACTGACATCATCAGTTTTACGACCCGGCGAGGTAACTTTAAGAGAGAAGTTAGATTTGAGTTTAGTTGGAAGTAAGAAAAAGTAGAGAAAAGAGAACAGATCAGACAAAGACCAGGCAGGAAGATTAGAGCAAAAATAGAAAACGGTGATAAGATTAAGAATTAGAAACACAGAAAGAAGAAAGAAAGAGATTTTGAGAAAGATTAGGAACTAAATTAAGATTAAAGAAGCAGAATAGTAATCTAGAGCTCAGAAGAAGATTTTATTCCACCGTTTCAAGGCCCTGTGAAGTTTTATTTTATTCTCTGTGTGTTCGTCAAGCCTTTCGTTATATTCTGGTCACTGAGGAGAAACCATTTTTCTTTAGAGCTCGTTCCTTTTAGAGAATCAAATTCTCAAACTTTTTCCTTCACCTCAGAAGCCATTCTTATCATAGTAAATGTTTTTCTAATACACACAGGATAAAGCTGTAAACTGAAGGAAAACTCTTAGTCATTTTTAAGTAACTGCCCTTAAATTTTTGTAGATTAATTCAGGAGTCATTTTTAGATAATTAGTTTATGAATTTTCCTCATAAAATTGCGTTGTTTTGTTAAAACATTCCAGCCTCATTTACCGTTGAAACATAAGTCTAGTTTCTCCTTGGTTCTGCAGAGGTGTAACGCTGGATTTTATGTTCAGGAACCCAATATCAATTGATGTGATATTTTACGTTGTCATCATCTGAATCTGTTTATTCATCATTTGAACGCTATGCCATGTAAACTGAATGAGTTTAATAAAAGAGTGAATGAGAGCAGTTGAAGCGTTTTCCTTTCGCATATACAGGTTTCCTAATCACGGCAGGACAAAAACTCACTGAAACTTTGAGACTGATTCATTAAGTAATTTAAGGTACAAAGTTAATTAAAATTAAAGTTAATATTATTGTCCGTTAGGACTGGTGCCCCTTTTATGAGTGCTTTTATTTAATTTAGCAGGTGTAGAAGTGACAGTTTAACTCCGCCCCCTTTCACACCCACTATTAAATAAAATAAATCATTCCTGTACCTTATGACAAATATTTTTATAGGCACTTCACCCTACAGCTTATTGGTTCCCCGCTGTGAGGCCTCTGTAATTGGGAAACGTATATGCAAAAAGAAAATTCATTGAAATCATATTTTTTTCCCCCTGCAAATATTGATCCACTATCCGGCGAGTCTGTGTGTTGTTTGAGAGACTGAGGCCGCGTCTCTCCTCCTGCCTGTGTGTCTGCTGTGCTTGTTTACCTAACCTCCCGCTGAGGAGGCTGATGGCTGATAGCTGAAAAGGGGGGTGAGTGATTCACCCACTAAAGTCAACAGTTTTTGATGCATGCAAAGAAGTTTAAACAATATTATTATATGCTGGATTAAGAAACATAGAGGCCTAGAGTGACAGAAACGCGAAGAAAACCGTCCTGTCTCTCGCCAGTTTAACCTTCCGGTGATTATCCCAAAAAGAGTAATTAAACTGGCCAGTTCTGTAATTTAATTACCCAAGCGTGGTGACGTCAGATTAAGCTGGACGCGGTTTGATTTGGTCACTGGATAAACCACTGGAAAGTAGCGCTAAAACTATACCCGGAATTAAAGGGGTTACATTATTTGTGAAAGTTGGAGATTAAACTCTCATTTTGAAAAGCAAGGCATGGCGTTGTCGCTGAGACTCGCGCCCGCATCACGTGTCACGTAAACACACACAGTCGCGCGCGTGACCGAAAGGCGTGCACGAAAAACTGCGCATGAGCAGAGTAAGCGTGCAGACGCCATTTTGAAGGCGCAAAGAGGGAGTCTCTCTAGCCGCCATTTTGAGTGAGACTGGTAGACTAACTACTAACTAACTAACCTGCACTTATATAGCACTTTTCAAGTCACAAAGACCACTCAAAGCGCTTTCATTAATACTAACCCTCTATTCTAAGGGCCTATAGGAAACAGATATCTAGGGACAATTTAGAACAGCCAATTAACCTAACATGCATGTTTTTGACATGTGGGAGGAAACCGGAGAAATCCCGGAGTAAACCCACGCAACACGGGGAGAACATGCAAACTCCACACAGATCACTGTTGGTCGGGGGCTGGGATCGAACCCACGATCCCACAATCCCCACAATCCCCCGGCCAAGGGTAAACTGTGCTGCCGCAGTGCTAACCACTGTGCCACCGTGCAGCCCAGAGACCCGCCCAGAGCGACGTCACCAGTGTCTCCTCCCCCTGGGAGGGCAGAGACAACTGCCTCCATCGTGTGGTCAACTATAGGAGTTGCATTTCTTGCATGGATGCACACTCGGATTAAAGCAGAGCAAATCTATTAAGCTGATTTATAATCAAACAGAGCTTCCAAATTGGCTTTAAATCAATCCAAATTATCCGGAACAACCTAAATTTAAACCCAAATCAAAGTTTTATCCCAAGAACTAAAAGGAAAAGGAAACTTGTGGGTTTGAAGTTTGTTCTCATTGGTGGAAGAGCTTTTGACTGCATATATACACACTGAAAGAGCATAGAAGCATAGACTTTGTATTTACTCACATACGTTAACCACATATTTTAATCTTTTTAGTTAAAAGCATATATCCACACATCTTACGCTAAAAGTCTGCAAACTTTTGAAGCTATATATATGTGTTTTGTTTTAAAGATCACTTTGTGCAATTTCTTTCACAGGAAGCCATTCAACTTAGGGATTCAAATAAATGACAATGTTCATTTAGACTCAAGTTAATGGTAATCCGGTGCATGTTGGTAAAAGATTTAGTGACTTACTAAATATTTAACAAAAAAAAAAAATCTTTTTTCTCCAAAATTAGGAAACCACATCCAGTAATTAACACTTGAAAGCTTTAGCTTATTTACAGTCAGTGTTGCTTTTGATTCATATTTCCTCCCCAGGAGAAGGAAAACATTTAACCAACTCACTATTTCTCACCAGGATTTGAAATACGTCAAAAGGTGAAAACTTTGACTAGTCTGTAAAACATTTTAATTTTTTTCTCCTCTTTTTAAATAATCATTAACTTTAATCCTAAGGAAGCCTTAGTGACAATACGCAAAGACAGTTCATTTGTTTCCTAACTTGTAAATATTAAAACATTGAAAGGCTTTAAATGAAGATAAGCTCTAACAAATAGAACAAAGCCAGTTCTAACTTTAAAACAAAGTGAAGACTTATACTGTAACCCTAAAGCCTTAAAGCATTTAACCTTTTCTATTTTTGTTGCTTTCTTTTTCTTTTGTAAATAAAATCATTACTTTCAAGTGAGATTCAACAAAAAATTCACAACCTAGTTGAGGACTATTTCAAAACTACACTTTGATAACTTAACTGAAAGAAGTCAATCGACACATTTTTTTTTTTTGCTTCTGTCTTGTGAAATACAAATCAAAATACAGTGTCAACAAATAAACTAACACGTATTCCACATTTCTAAAGAATTCCAAAATATTTGCTTTCCTTCTTACAAGCCTGGAAGTTTAAACAAACTCCAAAAAGAAGCTTGTAATTACCCTCACTGTAAAACGACACTCAAGGTTAACTCTTGACGCACAACTTTAGCTATAATCAACGAATTGATTTCAAGCTAAGCGTTACACAAATGGTCAAACATGTCGAGTCCACTTGACGAATTAAATGACCTTCAAGTAATATTGGAAGAGTTGGCTTCCGACCTTATACCCGGTTTCTCCAAACAAGTTCGGGATACTCCACCAAAAGATTTGAAGCAAATCACGAAAAAACTTTTGGATGAATGCGAAGCTAACCCACCGAAAGCAAAGGAAATCCCCGGTGTGTTGGGAAGGTTTGCACTAGCATTAGTTGCAAGGCTAAAACGAGCTGAAACCCAAGTACTCTACGCCGAAAAGGAACTGGTGAAATGACAAACAACCATCCTTTCTCTTCAGGAAGAGAACAAATCCCTTGTGAAAAAGCAGGAACAAGCTCGCATAGAGAAAACAGACACCCAAGCTACGCTCAATCAGACATTGCTAAATCTGGAACAAGCAGAGGAAGAAAAGCAACGACTAGAAGACAACAATACCTCACTTCAGCAAGAAAATGAGGAATTGAAAACCGCCCTGCTTCACAAAGAGAATCAACTCAAGGAAGTTGAAGGTCAATTGGACGAAACAAGCTCCGATTATGGGAAATGCAAACTGCTCCTACGAGAAGCACAACAAGGTCTTCAGGACGTCCAAGAAGAGCTGGAAGACCACCGCAAACAAAGGGATCTGAGATCAGAATCCATGAACAGGCCAGTTCCCTCGACAAAGGGGGGCATCCCCCCATGGGATGGGGACTCCTCCGGCTCACACTCACCTGACCCGTTCAGACCCGAATGGCAACATGAAAGACGTGTGCAAATTCCATCCGATGGAGATCAAAATAAGATCGCTCGCCACGTCACGAAATTTGGCCCCTCAACCAGTGGGTCACCTGATACCAGGGCTTATTTGCAAGACATCGACTACTACTTGCGTAAATACCCTGATGCTACGGTTGACGACCGCATTTATTTGATCAAGTTGACATCCAACAGGTCGGTATCAAAATTTATAGATCGGCAACCATTTGACATCAAGATGAACCACCGGAAGCTCTATGAAGACATCGAAAGAGAATTTTCCGACGACTGCTTACAGTCAGGGCTAGTGACAGCCCTAGCTGTGAAACAGGGTCGCTTAGAGCCCCCACAGACATACTACCAGCGACTCCTGCGCGCATATTTCGGATCTCAAAACACGCCTGAGATGGAAGAAGACCACAATTTCAAGGCTCTGTTCATTCAGAATCTCCATCCCACGATTGGACACCACCTTGGAGTCATGGCTAACCCAAAGACAAACTCGATAAACCAGCTAAGAGAGTTCGCACATTATGCATTCCAGAAACAGCGACAAAGCAATCAGAAGCATACCGAGTCTACCGCGGTGTTAGCTGTCAACACCGCATCAGACACCCTGGACCTAGAGGGCGCCCCAAGGCCAGCCCCTGTTCCAGCATCTCGGTCACAAATAAAACGACGACAGTCCTCTAGTCAAGATAAGTCGAGTCATGACCCCGAAAATTTTTGACACCAAGTTCCAAGCCAACATCACCAAAACCTGACTACCGTCGGAGACTGAGTCCACTAGGTAAGTCACGAGAATACGGTACGGATACCCGGGATGACAGATATCGATTTCGAGACTTGCATAATCGCGGGAGGTGGTCACCTCCTTCGAACCGCCGGAAAAACTTCAACAGGGAAGCAAGACCTCCCCCTGGAAAGTTTAACTCCAAATCCTGGGAGAAGAAAGAAAAGCCCATTTTCAGCCAAGAAGACCTGGAGACTCTCCAACGCATACTTGACGAACTGAAGAGGAAAAAAGAGGCGAAAGAGGACAAGAAACCAGATGTCCTAGCCATAAATATTGTGACCACCCCAAACGATCCTTTAGGTTTGCCACAAGTCAAACCTGAGGATTCTCCTACTACAAAGGGGAAGGATACCGAAGACACAACCGAGCATCCCCCACCCGAAACTCAGGAGGAGCTCCAAAATGCAACGCCACCCAGTGCCATTTTGGTAGTCCAGCTACCTGGGAAACCTCACTCGCCCGAAACCGGCGACTCTTTAATCTGCGTTGAACCACCGGTCCAAGAATTTCTGTGTGATTTAACCGAGAGGGGGGTTGCACGGAAATTTTTCCTGTCATTGACCCTGGAAGATGTGATGACGCATGAAGCCCTACGAGATACCGCCGCGGACATCACACTCATGTCGCGTGACCTTTTTGAACACCTACGTGTCACTGCTAACCTTGCGCACAAAGACTTGAAACTAAGACCTTGCTCCTTAGCTATTCAACCTTATGCACCCTCAAACATGACTGTGTTACACATGTCATTGATACAAATCTCCATTGGGCCCATGACCTTGATCCACCCGGTCTATGTGTCCAATCTCAACTCAATTCCATTGCTGATAGGCAAGGATCTACTTAATCGCTTTGAGCCTCTGATAGACTTCAAGAATCTCAAGCTATGGGCTCAAGTTCGACAACCTCTTCCAACCACTCTACCTGAAGCAACCGGATCACAGTGCTACACTCTTGACACCTTGGATGTTCCAGGAGTCAACCCACTCGCACTGCTGACCCAACAAAGTTTGACGGAAGGTGACCTTGGGGACCAGGCTGAAACAGGCACCCCTTTTTAGGTCACCACATCTGACAACCCAACCTTAAATGAACACAGTTCATTTCTTTGCACCCTGAAACCAGGGGCAGTCGATGAAGAGTACTGCCCCCAAGTGGTCAAAGGACTAGCTATCCAAAGCTCCCACGTAGAAGACGTGGTACTGGCTCTCTGGGCTGATAAATCTGCAATCAGCCAGACACTTTTCGACTCTGTACACGAGAAATACCCTGACCTTATGGTCACTAACAAGTCTTTTCATTTCCCTGCTGGGACCAAATCAAACAAAACATTGGTCACCAGAAGTATCTGCGCCCTCCACCTTCAGTGGAACCACAGACTGCTAACGCATCCCTTCTTGGTCGTTCACGACCTGCCACATGCAGTCTACATTGGCAGTGATCTTCTTGTGAGACTTGGAACCCAGGTTGATACCATAAACAACGTCTTATGGTCTCTCACCTCAGTTCGAGACGCTCACTCTAAACCAGATCTTGACACTCTAAAGTCAGGCCAGACCATCCCTGAGGCCTGCCAGGTACTGAACACTCAGCATTGTCTCATACCTGCTAATGTTACGTGCTACCCGGTCCAACTATGCATTCAAACAGGACAGAAACTTATGCATCCACAAGCATTTTTCCAACCGGCTCCTTTGCTTGACAATCTAGGCTTAACTCTGGAGGCCATGCCCCTTCTATGCCTAGAATACAGAACCACCACATTACCGGTTAACAATCCCACGGCAGAGACCATCGTCCTGCCCAAGGCCACGCCTCTTGGCTGGCTCATCACCACAGATTTCCACGATTTTGAACTGACTGTTCCTGTGCTAGGCAGCCTCCCTGACTCTCTTTGGGCCGACTCTCTTGAACCTACAGTCATTTACACTAAGCCTTCTAAGACCATTGCTCTTGTGTCAATACCAACCCCTGACAGGGAGTCAGTGGGACGAATCGACTTGACTAACAATGACCAAATGCTTGTCCAAGCCATTGAACTCCTTCCATCGGAGTCTGATCAGCAAACCAATGACAATCCCAGCGATGCTCCGCCGAAACCAGTCCTCACTATCGCTGAAGAGTTTGCACAGGTGGTAGCTGATGCTGATGCCCTAACCTCTGACGAAGAACGTGAAAAACTTCACCAAATTCTTAAGTATGAACAATCCTTCTCCAAAGACTCCTTGGACTGTGGACTGACCACAATCCACTCAGTACGTATTCCTACAACACCTGACACCCCTCCAACCTACGTCAGGCAGTACAAGATTCCCTTGGCCTCGTACGGACCAGTACAAGAAATAATCGATGATTTACTGGACCGTGGCATAATCAGGCCATGCAACAGTACTTACTCGGCTCCCTTATGGCCTGTCCTAAAGCCCAATGGTAAGTGGAGACTCACCATTGATTACAGGAAATTGAACACTCAAGTTCCTCTCTCTAGGTGGCCTATGACTCAACTGGAGCAAGAACTCCCTAGAGTCAAAGATGCCAAATACTTCTCAACACTGGACATTGCTTCTGGTTTTTGGACTATTCCTGTCCAAGCTGAAGACCTACACAAACTGGCCTTCACGTTCGCGTATCGCCAATACACATTCACCCGATGCCCTTTCGGTTATGCCAACTCTCCTGCAGAGTTCAACATTTTCTTGAATAAAGCATGTCCAGACGCCCGAGACAGAGGTAACCTCATCTATGTTGACGACATTCTCATTCGGAGTCCAACTCTGGACACCCACCTCACTGAAATTGACCATGTCCTTGGCCAGCTCACGCGAGCTGGAGCCAAAATCTCTCTCTCCAAATGCCAATGGTGCAAAACCAAAGTCAACTATGTCGGTCTCTTGGTAGGATCCAAAGGGGTCCTACCACAAATGGCACGAATTCAAGGTGTGTTAAATATCAAAGCCCCTGCCAACATCTCCGAACTCCGGAGCTTCCTAGGGGTATGCAATTACTCACGTCAGTTCATGGAGGATTATGCAGACTTGGCAAAACCCCTTACAGACCTCCTACGAAAGGACACCCCTTTCATTTGGTCCGAAGCTCAAGAACAGGCTATGCTAGCGTTGAAGCAAAAGTTATGCACAGCACCATGTTTGGCCTATCCCAACTGTGACCAGCCATTCTTCTTACAAGTGGGGTTCTCTGCCAACTGCTTAAGTGCTGGATTATACCAAATCTACGACCACGACAAACGAGTCGTGGCCTATGCCAGCAAAACCCTCTCTGGTCCGGAACTGAAATACTCGGACTGTGAAAAAGCCCTTCTGGCCACTGTATGGGCAGTCAAGCATTTCTCCAACTATGTAGGAAGCTAGAGAATCACAGTTGAGACTCACCACCAACCAGTGGTCTTCCTTAACAGTCAACACATCAGAGAAGGCGTTGTAACAAATGCCAGAATAGCCTCCTGGTTGATGGCTCTACAAAGCTTTGACGTGGAGGTCCGCTACGCACAAAAGTTGAGAAGCCCTCTCGGCACAGACTTGGCTGCCTGCCAACGGTGCTCTGAGGACACTCCAGGACCATCCATTCGTGCAGAGCCACCTACAGTCACTGAAGACCCAAACCATCACTACTTTGACCAGAACATCTGTCAAGATATGGTCACCGCCTATGTCGATGGTTGTTCTTTTCATCATGAAACTCAAATTCGTGCTGGTGTGGGTGTGGCATGGCTGAACAATCAGCCTTGTGAACCCCACAACTATCAACTGAGTTCCCAATCATCCCAGTATGCGGAAATCGCAGGTGTGCTCATTACACTGCAACTTGCGGTAGACCATGTCATTCGCACATTGGTCATCTGCACTGACTCCAACTATGCACGCCTCAGTTTCACTTGTCATTTAGCACTCTGGAAGGCCAAAGGTTTTGTAACCTCCAACCGCAAACCAGTTAAACATCAAGACCTTTTCAAGGCATGTGATCACCTGGTCACCTCCAACAACCTCCAGGTGTACTGGAAAAAGGTCAGAGGTCACTCGCGCACACCAGGTCAGGACAAAGAATGGAATGACCTTGTGGACTCACTTGCAAAACAAGGAGCTATACAAGGCACACCCTGGTCCTTTGATTCTGCTCAGGTGCCGACTTCACAGTCCCACCCACACACCCCTACAGTCTGCGCAGTCACTAGGGCCCAGACTAACAGGGCCCAAGACACGACACAAACCACAGGTCCCCTTGCGGTTGACCCTGTTTTCACTGATGCTGACCTTATCTTTCTTCAAAACCTTGACCCTGCGGTCCATAAAATGATACAATACATCTCAGATCCTGCACTTAATGCACCATCCGACTCGGATCTCGCTGACACTCCAGACTTGAAGCCACTTTTTGCCGCACAATCATCCTTGCAGCTGCGAAATGGCATTCTAGTTCATGTTTCCGATGAACTCCCTACGCCTGCGCTCGTGGTCCCTCGTAACCAGAGGGGGGTGATGATTGTTCATGCCCATGATCTCCCAACTGCAGGACACAAAGGCGTCAAAGCGACGTAAAACGCGCTCAAACAAGTGGCATATTGGCCATACATGCGAAAGGATGTAGCCGACTACATCAAGGGATGTCTCGTAGGTTGCCAGTTTCAACCAACCAACCCGATGCATCGAGCACCCCTACAGAAAAGGGGCATTTCATTCCCATGGTCTGACCTCCAAATTGACTGGGTAGGTCCCCTTCCACGGTCAGCCAGAGGAAACAAATACTTCCTCACAGTCACATGTGCTTTCACCAAATGGGTCGAGTGCCTGCCTGCTCCTAATGACACGGTAGAAACCATGGCCTACTTGTTGATGAACCACGTATTCTCTAGGTTTGGTCTGCCAAGCCGAATCAACTCTGACCGCGGCACTCATTTCACCGCCGAAGTCATGCGACAACTGTGGGAAACCTTGGGAGTTAAAGCTAACTTCCATATTAGCCACCACCCACAATCCTCCAGACAGGTTGAAAGAACCCACCGAACTGTGATCAACATACTGAAGAAGTATGTTTCACCACACCAAAAAGACTGGGATGTAAAACTCCCGCTGGTCTTAATGGCCATCCGAGCCACACCCCATGAAGCTACGGGGGTGTCACCTTTTGAAATGATGACAGGCCGGTAAATGATTTTACCCCTGCATTTACTCTACCAACCTGGAGAAGCCAGTGTTGCTACAGCTTACACTACTCACCAGTACATGACTGACCTGACCAAACATCTCCGACAGACTTTTGCCTTTGCCCAAAAACATTTGGACGGATCAGCTGAAGGACACAAAGCCTACTACGATCAGAAAGCCACACATGACGAACTCCAAGTGGGAGACAAGGTTTTCTATTATGCTTTCATTCCTCAGACAGGACAGACCAACACACGAGCAGGAAAACTCGCTCGGAAGTTCCTCCCCAGGTGGACAGGTCCACACACAATCACAGATAAACTCTCTCCGGTCGTTTACCAAATCAAAATGAGCAAAGGTCGCCAGGACCCCATCTCCAAATGGGTCCATCGTAATCAAATCAAAGCTTACAAAAACCCCATGGGACTTGTCGGGGACAACACTGTTCCATTAAGTCAGTAAACAAACCTAAATCTTGTTTGCGCCCGATAGATAACTGTTAGCTGACTATCCGCCTCAGACATTCTCGGTCGCATTTCTCTTCCTCAATCAGGTAACTGCATTAAACCTTCAAAAGGAGAAAGTTAAACCAAACTAACTGACTTCCTTAAAATCTAACCTTAAAAGACCCCGCAAAATTTCATTCAGTATCATCAAGTTACTATTTCAAAGTAGTACAAACAAAATCAACAACATCACTAGCTTAAGTCAATAATCACAAAACCCTCTAAAGGTGATAAACACTAATAGCTTAGAGCTCAGCCTCTAACAAAGTTGTTCCACCTCTAAGAATAACTTTCACCTACCACTCAGGTACCTCAAGAAAAGGAAAACTGACAAGAAGCTCAAGATTAAAATGACTCACTTCTATTCGTTGGCCAGGACGATGGCCCTCCTGTTTTTCAGTTTAGCCCTCTACCTAGCACCCTCACCTACTTTCGCCCAGTTAGAACTGGACAGAGTCCAGACAAGAAGTCAACAATCCTTAAGTAGATTCTCAACCACGGCCTCATCATTAGGGCCCCTTGCTAGCCTTAGCACGTCTACTGTTAAATCAGTCAACACCGCTACACTGAAATGCCAGATAGTTGAACCACCAACTGTTACCAAAACTTTGCAAGATACTGTGTTGGTTTTGAATGTTTGCTCCAAAGCCTCATTCAAACTCAACAAGGTCTTGGACTTGCCACTCTTCATGTTAGAGGGTGACCCTGCTCACCCACATCTAATGCCTGTGTTTCTTCGAAAGGTAGCTAAAAATATTAGACTTTCAGCTAACACTTTGACAACGAGTCTGCCTTCACCGCTTCTTGCCCCTGTTTCAGATGTCACAAAGTTATTCCTCATTGCCACTCAAAGAACAATGATGACTTTCCATGTTCGCTCAGTCTTCCAGAACAAAGGTCTCAAACACCCTCTGAGTAAGACCTCTGTGGAACCATGGTTTAGTCCAGCTAAACCAATTCAGTTCGAACCTCCTTGAATTAACTCAATATTGCTTAACCTAAACATCTACCTCAGATAAGCAATACATTTTTGTTTTGCATTCTTTGTTTTGACTTTTATTTCTCTTTATTTTTAGAATTTTTGAAGTTATATGCATGTTTATATGCAAACCTATATTTTTATATATAGCTCTTGCACTCCATTTTGATTTTTGTACCCATTCAAACTATTTTTTTTAACAACTATGATAGCTATTTCATTGTAGACCAAAATTCCTACCTCAGGTATGGAAGACTACGCACTTATTTTTGTAGCTAGAATTTTTGAGTCATTTCAAGACCTATGCCTTAGCTTAATACTCCAAGTCAATTTTATAATCTACATTTGTCCATATTCAAATTATTTTTGGCAATTCATGGAAGTCCTTCCAGTTAACCAAAGTCAAAGATCTGTACTTAGTAATAGATACTGTTTGCATGCTAGTGTGTATGGACTTCACAAAAACCTTTTAACCCAGTATTTAGGTCAAGTGTTGCCAAGGAGACGAAGCTGCCATGGGTGTGTACCAACGCTGACCGACGCTCACCATTGCTACAAAGGGGGGGAAAATAGCATCATTGTCTCCTCAAACCAAAACAGAAGATCACTTCTCTTCATTTTATAGAAATTTCACTTTATTCATTACACAGGAATATCACTTTTCTGCCCTTTTCAGGAATATCACTGGCTTTTATGTCGACTCATGCAGGCCTCTTCCAGGCCTGACCAAAGATTCTTGCTTTCCCAGGACCCCAATGTAAACAGTTGCCTCTTGCAGAGATTGTAAGGATCAGAATTTGCTTTTAAAGGCTCAAAGGAACATAAAACTCAGGAAACCAGACCTCTCAACGTGAACACTGCATTTGATAACGTACCTTTTCACAGGAAACCAATGTTATTAAAAGAGTCATAAACCACTTAATCTGACGGGTTTATAGCCGATGCTGTCCAGGTTTCTTCGCCCAGATACTAAAGGAAATCATCTATAGCTCAACAGTACTTCCTAGCGGATGCCTACGGAATGTGTTTTCAGTATGTAAGATGACTTTTAATTTGTTCCAAACATTAAGTTTCTTTCAGCTCATCCTCTGGATCCTAAGGACACTGAAAATCATCCCTCTTTTATCACCAACCATGGTTTGCTGCATGTTTTGCTGGATTTTGATCTAAATGTGAATGCATGTATTATAATTATGTATAAGAAATGTTATATTCATGAGTGTTATTGAAACACATATTGGAGTAGTGATATAAATGCATGATCACCAAAATATTAGCCAAGTCATTTAATTTAGTTAGGTTTTACATTGAGCATTTATTTCATAAGAACTTACTGAGTGTTGATTTTCCCTCTGAAATGTCATGGGATGGTGTCTTCATTTGATTGGCTGCTCTCAAACAAAGAAGTGTTCTCACATTGGATAGAAGCCATTTCAAACTGCTTCTGAAAAAATCGATTGGTCGGTCTTGCGACTGACATCATCAGTTTTACGACCCGGCGAGGTAACTTTAAGAGAGAAGTTAGATTTGAGTTTAGTTGGAAGTAAGAAAAAGTAGAGAAAAGAGAACAGATCAGACAAAGAACAGGCAGGAAGATTAGAGCAAAAATAGAAAACGGTGATAAGATTAAGAATTAGAAACACAGAAAGAAGAAAGAAAGAGATTTTGAGAAAGATTAGGAACTAAATTAAGATTAAAGAAGCAGAATAGTAATCTAGATCTCAGAAGAAGATTTTATTCCACCGTTTCAAGGCCCTGTGAAGTTTTATTTTATTCTCTGTGTGTTCGTCAAGTCTTTCGTTATATTCTGGTCACTGAGGAGAAACCATTTTTCTTTAGAGCTCGTTCCTTTTAGAGAATCAAATTCTCAAACTTTTTCCTTCACCTCAGAAGCCATTCTTATCATAGTAAATGTTTTTCTAATAGTTTTTTTTTTTTTCATGACTTTTCACGCCATTAAAGTGGACCTTTAATTTGCCTAGTTTAAAGTGAACAGAGACTGAGAAGATTTTCCTTCAGTCTTTTTGGTCTATCCCGCTACAAGAGACCTCAAAATTGGGATTCTTTTCCAAGGACTTTTCACGCCACACTGAGACAAATCATCCACGGCTGCAAGTGTCTCCTAGAAGGGCCCCCAGCTGAGTTATCACCTCCATGGCTTGTGAGGATAGCAGCCGCTTCCTCCGACGTCCTAACTTCAAAACCCAGCGGTACTGACCCGCTGAAACGTGGACCTGCGGCTGTTGTGTGAGTGAAACTTTTATTTCTCCAATCTACTGGGTTGAAACGTGATGTCCTAACAATTAAATTACAGTTGAATATGGCCCGTATTTAAGGGCTCAATTAGTCTCTCAGCCACAGGGTAAAGCTGTAAACTGAAGGAAAACTCTTAGTCATTTTTAAGTAACTGCCCTTAAATTTTTGTAGATTAATTCAGGAGTCATTTTTAGATAATTAGTTTATGAATTTTCCCCATAAAATTGCATTGTTTTGTTAAAACATTCCAGCCTCATTTACCGTTGAAACATAAGCCTAGTTTCTCCTTGGTTCTGCAGAGGTGTAACACTGGATTTTATGTTCAGGGACCCAATATCAGTTGATGTGATATTTTACGTTGTCATCATCTGAATCTGTTTATTCATCATTTGAACGCTATGCCATGTAAACTGAATGAGTTTAATAAAAGAGTGAATGAGTGCAGTTGAAGCGTTTTCCTTTCGCATATACAGGTTTCCTAATCACGGCAGGACAAAAACTCACTGAAACTTTGAGACTGATTCATTAAGTAATTTAAGGTACAAAGTTAATTAAAATTAAAGTTAATATTATTGTCCGTTAGGACTGGTGCCCCTTTTACGAGTGCTTCTATTTAATTTAGCGGGTGTAGAAGTGACGGTTTAACTCCGCCTCCTTTCACACCCACTATTAAATAAAATAAATAATTCCTGTACCTTATGACAAATATTTTTATAGGCAATTCACCCTACAAATAATAATAATAATATAATAATAATAATAATAATAATAATAATAATAATAATAATAATAATAATAATAATAATAATAATAATAATAAATAATAATAAAATGGATAATATGGAATTTTTCTATCATATTGGCTGCTTAGAAAGGTCTGACATTGACGAGCTCAGCTGCAGTCTGAAAAGTTGAATTTTTTTTCAACTCTGAGCGCCGTGACAAAAAGCAGCCACCGCTGAGAGCATTTCCGCGCCGAGGACGCTCAGCGCTGCAAACGCTGGACTACATAGAGAATGAATAGAAAATAGTCGCCCACAGCTGGTGGACACACAGCCTAAAGATTAGTAAAAATATGCTAATTTCAGTCGTGAATTGAAAGCCATTTTGACATACTGTGGCAGAAGTAGACAATTTTAGGCTCAAGGTCTGACTTTACAGTAAAAACATCTACTAAAAAGTACTTGGAAAAGTACTATCCACCACCACTCCAAAACTTCTCATACAGAGTTTGAAAATGAATCTATACTTGAGCATCACCAACATATACCCCCACAGCAAGTAAAAATAACTTTACACTCAATAGTTTCTTGGACACTTTTTTACTTGGAGTAGCAATGCTTTCAAGAGGGGCAAGACAACTAGGAACAGGACTTTCTGGCTATGGCAAAACATGACAACTTACCTTCTTCAAAGTCCTTCTTTGGGGAGATGAGTACAGTGATTTGCTGATATGGTTTGCATATCTCCGTCTTGTATTGTGCTAGAATAAAAGGTCAGGATGTTCCAGGGATATTGATGACCTCAGATCCATCCAGATACAGAAGGATGAAGGGTCCTTCATCCAAGTCTTTGTTGAAATCTCTCATTTTTTTTCACACCCTGATTAAGAAGATGTTGAGCAGTGACGTCTGGGTCTGTTGTCAAGGAAATAGTTTTCCCACGCAGTGGCTTTAAACCACCCTTCTGAGCCGCCATCAAGCCAAGATGTATCTGCAAGAGACAGCACAGGGAACTGAAGGGAGTCTCTCCATCTGGTTTAAAGAGTAAATTTTTATTTTGAGCAAATTTAAAGTGATAGATTTTCCAATTTAAGGTTTGCAAGAATTACACTTAAGATAAGATAAGATATGCCTTTATTAGTCCCACAATGGGGAAATTCCAGGATTGCAACAGCACAGGGATAGCAACACTCAGAGCAACAATCAGAAGGCAAGAAAAAACAAGAACATCTACTAAACGTATGTACATATTACTATAAATATATATATCTATAGACACACAGTGCGGAGCATTATGGTTGGTGAATGTGCAGCAGAAAGTCTAAGCTCTCTCTCTGCAGATGCGACGGGCCAGCTGGAAGTCTTTGGGCATGATGGCGACCCTCTTAGTGAAGAAGAGACCCACCAGGTAGGCCTCGCTGGCCTCCTGCAGAGCCATGACGGCAAAGCTCAGGAAGCGCAGGTCGGTCTTGAAGTCCTGAGCGATCTCCCTCACCAGGCGCTGGATGGTTAGAGGTTCACCTAGACTAAAACTTAATCTTTATTAACCTAAAATGTTACTCAGAGCAGAGTGACATCAATATTTACTTCAAATCCTCATAAACAGCTTCTTTGGGAGGAAAAAAAAAGACTGTTCTTAATTTTATTCAAATTGCTGGTAAAGACAAAAATTCAGGGCCCAGTCGCATTATGAAGTTTGACCTGAGCATAAGCCAAAGTTTTGTTTTGTCTGTTGTTTTTTTTTTAATTAAAAATAGTGTTACTGCTCTGTGCCACAGCCCTCAGCTTTGGCCACCTGAAGCTCTGCTTCAGTTCTGGCTCAGTTTCTCAAGCACAAGCACACACACTCATATGCTCCATATCTGCAAGACATCGTGGTTCTTAAGCAAAGGTGCGCTGAAAACAATGTGAGTGCAGGAAGGCCAGGGAAAAGGATGGAGGGAGAACTATGGCAAGTTAAAGATTAACTGGCCCCAGTGAGAGTGTGCCCTTAAATTCATTTGCACATCACACCACACTAAATATTCATGAACACAATTAGCCACAAACTAGAACAATGTAAGTAACAATGAAAAACTGTAAATATGTTCCCTGAGTGAACTGACTACATTATTTCAAGCACTTACACATTTCATGTCCAGAATTAGTTGATACCAAAAAAATATATCAGTTGCAATCAAATTCCTCTGTGGCTTAGATTAACAAGGTTAAGGGGAAAAATGCTCTCTAACTGTAAGCCTGTTTTGCTTACCTGGACCTTCTTTTTCTTTGCCCCCAATTTTCCACAGGAAACATTTGTCTTTCCTGTGCTTTCTTCTTTTGGTATTCAAGGAAGGTGGCTAATGTTGGGATTGTACTGGATGGAGGACTCTGTGATTCTAACTAACTAACTACTAACTAACCTGCACTTATATAGCGCTTTTCTAGTCACAAAGACCACTCAAAGCGCTTTCATTAATACTAACCCTCTATTCTAAGGGCCTATAGGAAACAGATATCTAGGGACAATTTAGAACAGCCAATTAACCTAACATGCATGTTTTTTTGGCATGTGGGAGGAAACCGGAGAAATCCCGGAGTAAACCCACGCAACACGGGGAGAACATGCAAACTCCGCACAGATCACTGTTGGTCGGGGGCTGGGATCGAACCCACGATCCCACGATCCCCACAATCCCCCGGCCAAGGGTAAACTGTGCTGCCTACAGGGATACAAACAAAGAACATGCTTTTATAAAAACCCCAGCATGTGCCACAGGTGTATAAATAACACCTGGTGCTGTAAATGAAATGGATCGCTAGACTACAGGGTTTTTCTCTCAATTTTTGTAGTCCTAATGAATGACGGGAACGCCAACATTAACTGACATGACATGAAATATTGCAACAACTTTTGACACATTTGCATGTCTGTGTATACAGTTTTGTTTACTGTTCACTGCTTCAAATTAAATGAATACAAGTCTTTTACACGCAGCTATGTTATACAAGTGCAGCTTTGATATGAAAAAGACCAAATGACAGAACATGAAATATTCCTCCTACTCAGCTGTCTATGCCTTTTCCATTTTTCCTTCATTATTCTTCAATGACTTCTTCTCCTCTAGTTTATCCTTGTCTTCCCTATATTTTTTCTTCTGTTCATCTCCTCCCTATATTATTTTATTTCTTATCTTAAGTTAATAATTCAATGTGTTTAGTTTACCTTTTTAAACAGTAAAAAATACATCCAGGTATCACATACATTATTTTAATAATTCAACCAGAGATGTGGTTAGTAGTAAAACAGCTTTACATAAACAAGATACTTTTCTGCCAGCATATTTAAGGTTTTACCCATTCTACATGACACTCACATTATTTCAAGGCAGAAAGTAAAACGGCCCTCATTTATATGACAGATCAACTAATAGCTACAGTAGCTACAATAAGTTTGTGACAAATCAAAAGTTAATTTCTACTCCAAGCACGTTTGTGATCCAAGTCTTTCCTTCAAGACAAATAACAGAAAAGGTAAATATCTCTTTAAGGTTATTAAACTAACGTTTTAAAGATGCCTTGGTTCCACGGGAGATCGCTGATAATCCGTTATCAGTTACAGTAGTATTAATATGCAAGATAGTGAGCTACTGTAACTTTTACATAATGAAGTTTGCATGTGTGCTAGATTACTAGATACCACATTAATGTTGTAAATACGTTCTCTCACCCATTCACCGGTGTTGTGCTGAGAAAAGCATGTTTGCCATGGAAAAAGCATCCGTCCCCCTTTATTTAATTCTAAAACCATATTAAGGATTAACAACACGGCAGCACGGTGGCGGAGTGGTCAGCACTGCGGCAGCACTGCAACTCACCCTTGGCCGGGGGATCCTGGGTTTGATCCCAGCCCCCGACCAACAGTGATCTGTGTGGAGTTTGTATGTTCTCCCCGTGTCTGCGTGGGTTTACTCCGGGATTTCTCCGGTTTCCTCCCACCTGCCAAAAACATGCAAGTTAGGTTAACTGGCATCACAACTGGGGATTCTAAATTGTCCTTAGGTCTGACTGTGAGAGTGAATGGTTGTCTGTCTCTCTGTGTTGGCCCTGCGATGGACTGGCAATCTGTCCAGGGTGTACCCTGCCTCTCTCCCAAAAGATGATGGGATAGGCTCCAGCCCCCCCACGACCTGAAAAGGATTAAACGGAAGAAGATGGATGTATGGATTACAACACTGGCAGTGTTATTTTTCTTGTTTATGGTTTTACAGCATCGTTCCTCAGATGCACTCTTGGGTGAAGGGGGATGCATTCCAAAGCAGACGTGCTTTTCTCTGCACAACACTGACTCTTTGCTACCACTGCAACCCCCAGCCCACTTTTTCTATAAGTCTAACTTTGTCATGGGTGGCTCTCGCGAGCCACCATAAGACACCACACAGTCACCAGTGAGTTCAGTGAGTTTTATTAATGGTGAAAATATAGTGATAACACAGTCTGCTGAGACAAAGACACTTTAGTCTACAAACAACAGGAGGTGTAAGGCTAACAGCTCACTACAGGTCCAGAGCAGGAGACGGTCATACACAGGCAGGCTTGGTTGTTGAAAATAATAATGATACACAGGCTGCTAAGGCAGAGACTCACAGAGATCAATTCACACCGGGAGGAATAAGGCTAATACAGCACACTTACTAGTTCCGGGGAACGACGGTCAAACCAAAAGCAGGCGTGGTATGAATTAGTCCAGGCATCCGTAGCATGACGGAGAGTGAACTGGGAAAGTGAACAGACACTGCTGCAAGGATGGATCGCCAGCGTGGGTTAAAATAGCCTGAGCGCTAACGACCACAAATGCAGCACAGCTGTTGAGGGTTTGACAGCTGGGCGGAAGCCTTCCCAAGCACTATCACAATAAGAGCTCGGAGAGCTAGAATCATAACGCCGCTGTCAAACCCTGACAAGAATAACCCGAGCACCAAGGCATAGTGCTCGGGTCATGACAGTAGGCCCCCCTCCCATGACGGGCTCCGAACGTCTTGTAACACCTAACCCCCCCCCCCCCAACCACAGGTGAGCAGATTGAGGGACAGGCAAGGAGGGAACCAAACAAAACCTAAGACCTAAAACAGAAAAGGAAAAGAATACATCACCCGACATATCCAATCAATTTCCCCCCAGAACAATGACGAGACAAAAAAAAAACAAACCCGAGAAAAAGAAAAAAAAAACACAAGACATGACTACAAGGAAAAAAAAACAATCATAAACAGCAAACAACACCTGACCATGAAAGTTTTCCCACCGAGACCACAGACAACCCGTCTAACTCCAGTGTACATAGCCTAGCCAAAGAAATACACCCAAACACACGGTAACTATAGAAACAAAACAAGAAATAAATGCAAACACATTACTCTGGAAAAAGGAAAGAAATGCATGACTGTAACTATGGAAACAAAAGAAATAAATGCAAACATAACTATGGAAGAAAGGAAAGAAATACATAACTGTAACTATGGAAACAAACACATGACTATGGAAAAAAAAGAAAGAAATACATGACTGTAACTATGGAAACAAAAGAAATATGTGCTAAACACGGTGACTATGAAAAAACAAAAAAAAACACAAACGAAGCCAGAAATATATGCAAACACCAGGTAACTATGGACAAAACCTCCATACTATAGCCCCTCAAGGAAAGAGGGGAGGACAAAACAACAAAGACAAAACTTGACCATAGCCCCTCAAAAAGAAGAGGGGAGGACAGAACAAAAACAAAAACAAAAAAACAAACAAAACCAGACTATGGATTGCAAAACACACATGAGGCAATGTAGATTGCTTTACCTGACTTAACTAGACTATGGATTACAAAACACATGAGGCAAACTAGATTGCTTTACATGACTTTGACAAAAACCTGACACCATATGGGCCAAAACAAAAGATGATCGGCGGAGATCCAACGTCCCCCAGGCAGAGCTCCGGCGACCTCCCTGCCTCCGATGGCCCACGGATAGTTCCACAAAACAGTACATGATCAGGCGGCCTGCCCCAGTCCCAGGCCCCCAGAAACAAGTCCTCTGGTGGCCGAACCAGGCCACCCAGTAGCAGACACAGTTTATCGGGTGACCAACCCAAGACGCCGAATGCACAAAGCAGTTCCTCGGGTGGCCGACCTGCATCCCACAACCACCAGGACCGTGGAGGGACAGCATGCAGCCGCCCGCCCAATAAAGACCAGACATGAGGGCGCCAGTCTGCCAGACAAAACCCTCCAACGGCCCCCAGCTGGTGGCTCCTGAGAGGGGAACAATCAAGAAATTGGACCCCCTCAAACCCTGATTGGGTCACAGCCGCACCTGCGCTGGACCCCCACTGAACCTAGTCGGACCCCGACTGGGTCAGGATGGACCCCGATTGGGTCACCGCTGCACCCACATTGGACCCCGACTGGGTCACCTCAGCCCATGTGTCGGACCCCGACTGGGTCAGGACGGACCCCGATTGGGTCACCGCTGCACCCACGTTGGACCCCGACTGGGTCACCTCAGCCCATGCGTCGGACCCCGACTGGGTCAGGACGGACCCCGATTGGGTCACCGCTGCACCCACGTTGGACCCCGACTGGGTCACCTCGGCCCACGCGTCGGACCCCGACTGGGTCGGTACTGCACCAGCGACGACCTCCATCCCTGAACCTGGGACCCCCAGTCCCATGACCTTGACAGACTCCAGACCGGTAACGCTGTGGAGGGGCTCAGAGAACAGGAGAGGACCGGGATCAGTTCCACCGGCAGCGCCAGAGCCCAGTGAGACGAGCTTGGGTGCAGCAGACGGCTGCCCCTCGCTCGCCTCCCCATGAGGCAGGCAAAAACGCTCTAACACACCACAAAGGTAAACAAAGAAGAGCACTTGCCTGCACTCGGGCTCTTGAGCCGTCCAGGACTTCGTCGATCTGGGTTCAGGTAGACGCTAGTCGTCGGGCTCCCACTCGGCTGCGTCGAGTGCCACAGCCGGCCTGATGATTTCTGCAGCTGGATTCCCTTGCATCGCTGTCCACACCGATAACCCGCACGGTGTGGAGACGGGGAACCCTCAACCTGCTGACTCGGGCTGCATCTCTGAGGAACCCTGGGGACGCTTACTCGTCGGCTCTGGCTCCTCACCGCAGTCCGTTCTCCTCCTCTGTCCAACACAAGGCTGCAGGGCCGGGATATCTCCCAGAGCAGCAGGCCTCCCCCCCGTCCGACGGCGTGGAACTAATGCCGAGGACCGCTCAGCAGGAGGAAACAGAGGCAGCAGGTTCAGTATAATTAGCTACAGCTGGAGAAGGAAACTCGGGGAGCTGCGAACCCCGAGCTTCACCCCCAGGAGTCAGACAAGACAGATCACTATGATTAATAGTAAAGTGAAATTGAACTTGCCTCTCTCCCGAAGGGAAGATGGTGCCAGCTGTAGAGGACGTTGCTCCTTCCCTCGCTCGCTGGATGGTAACACAGGACCCATGGACGGAGCTCACCGGCGCAGGACTCAGATCACTCTCAGCAGCTGGCTGATTGAGTGGGTCACTCCGGTGACCCGGACTGGATCCGGAACAGGAGCTTGCTGAAGACGTACATGATCTCGGCGTCGGCGCTTCCGCCGGCCTCCCTGTGGTGCCAACTCCAGGACTGGATCAGGATCCGTAGGCCATGGGCAGGAGTGCCTCTCCTCCTGCTTTACATCGCGTTCCTCCTCCAGCATCAGGAATATCTCGCGTTGCGCGACGATATCCTCCCTTCTCGAGTCGACTTCCGGGTGGTCGGCCCAGCGGGGAGAGAGATGACGAAGAACGTCTTCAGCAGCATCTAGGTACCTGTGTATGCCGTGATGGTAGTCCAACAGGGAAGCAGAGATGAGGAACTCATCCACAACTTCCAGAACTCCAATCAGCTCGTGGCTCGGACTCCAAGCGTGGCCCCTCCACGACGGCATTCCTCACACACACGCACACAGTACCCAGACGGAAACAGCAACTGTCCAAAAACTCAAACTCACTGGTGAATTGCGTCTCGGGTTGGCGCCACCGTAAACGCCGTTTTGGCAGCAGTGTACTGTCATGGGTGGCTCTTGCGAGCCACCATAAGACGCCACACAGTCACCAGTGAGTTCAGTGAGTTTTATTAATGGTGAAAATATAGTGATAACACAGTCTGCTGAGACAAAGACACTTTAGTCTACAAACAACAGGAGGTGTAAGGCTAACAGCTCACTACAGGTCCAGAGCAGGAGACGGTCATACACAGGCAGGCTTGGTTGTTGAAAATAATAACGATACACAGGCTGCTAAGGCAGAGACTCACAGAGATCATTTCACACCGGGAGGAATAAGGCTAATACAGCACACTTACTAGTTCCGGGGAACGACGGTCAAACCAAAAGCAGGCGTGATATGAATTAGTCCAGGCATCCGTAGCATGACGGAGAGTGAACTGGGAAAGTGAACAGACACTGCTGCGAGGATGGATCGCCAGCGTGGGTTAAAATAGCCTGAGCGCTAACGACCACAAATGCAGCACAGCTGTTGAGGGTTTGACAGCTGGGCGGAAGCCTCCCCGAGCACTATCACAATAAGAGCTCGGAGAGCTAGAATCATAAGGCCGCTGTCAAACCCTGACAAGAATAACCCGAGCACCAAGGCATAGCGCTCGGGTCATGACAAACTTCAGTCAAACACAAAGCAATGTTGTCTAATGTCCTACTAATCTCTTTACACTCTAGAACATCCTATAGGCAGCTTTCTGCTGTAAACTAGGACAATGTAATTTTCAACATTACTTGAGCACTGGAAACACACTGACACACACTAGTTCAGTAAAAGTATGAGCCTCCAATAGCAAAAATAATGTAAAGTAATTTAAAATACCTGAAGGTGGTGGTCCAGCGGTGGGCTCATTGTCAAGAACCTCTTTCAGTCCCTTACCACAAAAACTGCAAAAGTTTGGATGCAACTGTTCAGCAATATTTTTGCCACAATAAGGACAATACATAATTACTGGATCCATTTCCTTCCAATGGGCCAAATGAAAGCACATGGTGCATTTACTTCCTGTTTAAAAGATGGACAGGTTTTCAATTCAATCAGCAACGAGCCTTGTCACCATCATGTATCCGCCTTTTCCGGATGAGTTAATGTAATTGTGATTTCTCTTTGGTTGTGGCGCTTTAGTCATTTGTTGTCATGATTAGTAAATTGTTGTCATGATTTTTGTTTTGTTGTGATTTTTGTTTTGTTGTTGTGATTATTAATTTGTTGTTGTGGTTTTTGTTTGTTGTTGTGATTTTTGTTTTGTTGTCGTGATTATTAACTTGTGATTTTTGTTTTGTTGTTGTGATTTTTGTTTTGTTGTGATTAGTAATTTGTTGTGATTTTTGTTTTGTTGTTGTGATTAGTAATTTGTTGTTGTGATTTGTGTTTTGTTGTTGTGATTAGTAATTTGTTGTCATGATTTTTGTTTTGTTGTCATGATTTTTGTTTTGTTGTTGTGACTTTTGTTGTCGTGATTAGTAATTTGTTGTCGTGATTTTTGTTTTGTTGTCGTGATTAGTAATTTGTTGTGATTTTTGTTTTGTTGTCGTGATTTTTGTTTTGTCGTGATTAGTAATTTGTTGTGATTTTTGTTTTGTTGTCGTGATTTTTGTTTTGTTGTGATTAGTAATTTGTTGTCATGATTTTTGTTTTGTTGTCATGATTAGTAATTTGTTGTTGTGATTTTTGATTTGTTGTCATGATTAGTAAATTGTTGTGATTTTTGTTTTTTTGTAGCGATCAGTAATTTGTTGTGATTTTTGTTTTGTTGTCATGATTAGTAATCTGTTGTCGTGATTTTTGTTTTGTTGTCGTGATTTTTGTTTTGTTGTCATGATTAGTAATTTGTTGTCGTGATTTTTGTTTTGTTGTGATTAGTAATTTGTCATGATTTTTGTTTTGTTGTTGTGATTAGTAATTTGTTGTTGTGATTTGTGTTTTGTTGTCGTGATTAGTAAGTTGTTGTTGTGATTTTTGTTTTGTTGTTGTGATTTGCACTTCAGGGCCACCGTATTAACTACATTGTTGATGAAAAATGACGTGGCTGCCTCAACAAAAAGGACCATTTCAGACTTAAGAATAGCAAAAATGTGAAATTTTATGGCATTTTTGTATTTTCAATTATTGAATTAGAGTGAGTGACATCTGATTAATCTGAAAATGTTGATTTCAATAGAAATACATTTTATGGCAATACTGATAGAGTTTACATACTGTACATAATAGAGCTAAAGAAAAACAGTGCCCACATCATGAAATGATGATCAATAATAAAAGGGATATGATGCCTGAGATGGGAATTATGTTTTTGTTTGTTCGTTTTTTTGTTTGTTTGTTTTGTTTTTTTGTTTTTTTCTGGTAGCTACATATGTCTTTAATGTTGTGAGGTATTCAAAAAAGTATTATATATCTGTGGAAAATATGAAAATATCAAAGCCTAATTTTTGTCGTTCTGGTGGAATGACTTGTCTATACTGAAAGTAGCGTCTGGTGTAATGGATGTTAGCTGTGTGTTTAACAAAGACAGCTTAAAACCAATAGAGCCTGTTAACCCCTTGCACTCCGGTCAATTTCCCTAAAAACGCCCAAAAATAATGTGCCCAAAGTAAATCGAAAGCTGTTATTCAACCCTTTGAAGAATCTTCATGGGGTTGGTCTCATTTAAAAGAAAACACTTTGAATTTTTTGGCAAAACAGTCATAATCTCGCTAAGTGCTCCAGCCACTGAGTTACAGTCATCTAAACATATTGAACTTGAAGAAAATAAATTTGGCCTGGGTGTTTTTTTGGATACAAATGCTTGCAAATAACACACAGCTTCAAATCCGGGCTGGAAAATGGAACAGAAATGTAGAACCAAGTGTTATCCAGCTGAGGTCCAAATTTTGTAACAATACCACAAAAAATGAATATATTACACAGCTTTTTCCTCAGGTAGTTCCCAGGCGTTTTTGAACTGTGCCAAATTGTGCCAAATGGCACAGTTTGGAAAAACGTCTGTAACTTTTGAATGATTCAATATAGAAGCTTCATCTTGGGCTCTAATGAAAGGTGACACTCAGGGTTGTGTGTGTGTGTGTGGGGGGGGTTGTCCCCCTCCTCGCTACAGAGGACGGACATCGGCCAACGCTACATGACGGAATAGACTCATGTGTCTATGTGGCGACCGTGGCGCAGTCACCGCGGCTTCCCCCCCCTCGCTACAGAAGAGTAGCGGGGTGGTGGGGGCATTCACGGTCCGGACGGGGCGAACGAACCGTGTGCCGCGACGCACGCACTTCGGACTTTGTGCGCCGCACAGTTGTAATTTACCGATCGGTCAAAAGTCATTTTTTGATTACAATTTTAAGGGATAAAGAAAAATTTAGCTTATAACACTTACCTCTTCACAGCAGCAGTGTCCTGGCAAACTTCTCTTCCTCATTGTCAGACGATCGCGACACTGGTCCGCTCGTGGTTTCCGGTCAAAACATAATTCCATTATTGCGGTTTTGGCGAATGATTTACGACCTTTGTCGTCGGCCTCCGTTGGTCTATGATGACCCTGGAAGAGAATCCTAAACATCTATTTTGCTGGAATAAGTGCAGGTCGCACTTGTGGGTGGTCTCCGTGCTGCTGGGTCTGTAGCAGGTTCTTCCTGCAGGTCCTTTTTTTCATCTGCCGCAGCAGTCAGTCTGTCTTCACCCAGCCCGAACGTCTATGCTTCAATTGGCTGGCTGCATTCACAGTGTTGGTAGGCGGGTCCCTCTTGCTAGGTTTTCAGTCATTGGTTCTTCAAGGTTTCCGAAACCCAATTCAAGGCTCTTATTAGTCGAATGAGAGGTCAATCATATCTGATCTGTTCGCGGCTGTGTCTGTAGTGGAAGAACTTTTTTTTTTTTCAGTGCGCGCTTGGAGGCAGCGCCCTCATGCGGTCTGGGACGCAGAGACTTGCCCGCCCACGGTACAACGGAGTGCAAGAGGTTAAAGAGAAGGGGACAAAAAACTGGTGTGTTGGGCATTGTCCCAACAATTCACTTCTCAACTGGGTTGTCACAAACATTTGTGCTTGTACGACTTTCCTACCATCTTTGGAGTGTTATTTTCTACTAACCCTATAAGTCATGAATGCCACTTAAAACCTTGAAAACAGACATTTCCCCAGCCCACTCCATTTTGAACTTCGGCAGATCCTTAGAGACAAACTTTTTAATGGCATTTCAAAGCATACAAAAGCCCTACTTTCTGATTTCACTCTAGATCAGAATCTGTCTTGATGAACTTGGCTCTTTGATGAAGAAAGCAAAAGAATACAGTATGCAGTTAGTCTTAACATCTGGTATGATGAGTGTGTTCCTTACCCCCACTGAGTCCAGACATATGCAGCGTAATGCTGATAAAATGATGCCTGCCTGAACATGGAAAATGCTAACTGTTTTACATAGTTAAACATGTCTCTCGGGCATAATTCTTTGATGTGAATGCTGGCCAAAGCCGACTTCCATTTGGTCTGGTGTAATAAAGAGCCAGATTTAGACATGGCCGGCTGACCCCATTTATATCGTCTTTGTGAGGTCTGAAAATGTCCTTTGAGACAGGAAAGGGGGTAGTGACCAAAACAGTATAAAGGAAAGAGCCATTTTGAGCAGTTTTGGCTAAGAAAATCTTCATGATGTGGCAAAACATTTTTGAGCCTTAAAATAAATGTAACATACCGTATAAGGCTTGTTTTTATCCTTTTCTTATAAAAGTGTAGGAGCATGCTCAAATAACGAGGCTGAGTTTCAGTCATAAACCAGCTTTATTTGACAGAACACAAGCTCCTAGCATTCTCAAAGCAGGAAAGAGAAAGAATCATACTTCAACCCCCTTTTATACATTTCCAGCATCAGAATTCAAGTCACATGGTGTCTTCAGTCAACATACAGTTACAAAGCATCCCTTTGAAGCTTCACCATTGTCTCTCATTTCTTGATGAACCGGAATACCCTCCGGGGCGTCTTCTGTGGGACAAAGAGACAAATCTCACACTTCCTTGTTACCTCCTGTAGATTTGAGTCCTCAGTCCTTGCAGACGTGACACTCCACAATACACATTCAGTTCTGTCTCTGTGGCAGCGTGAGCCCACAATGTGTGTCGGCCACACTACCCCCCCCCAAACGTCGAGTAAGGCAAAATCTGCATGGCATAACAAAAAGAGAAACACAAAGCACTCCATACATCGCTAATCAATCCACCAACTGCCTAGGTTTTAATCTTCTGCCGAATCTGCTGCAACTTGGCTTGGCTGCCTCTGCAACATCTCTCTGCACCTGTGGATTAAAGCTGTTAGCACCTCTCTGTGAAGACTTTGGAGAATGTCTTCTCGGCGGCCTGCCCCGGCGGGGGGGCCTCGCGAGCTGCACCTCCTCCTCAGCCAGAACAAAAGCGGGTTTGAGCCTGTTAATGCAAATCAGCTCCCTTCTGCCCCCTAAATCTAGCAGAAAATGCTTCTGCCCGGTCTCCAGCACTCGAAACGGTCCGTCGTAAAACGGCTGCAAACTTGGACGCTGGGCGTCATGTTTAACAAAAACAAACTCTGCATTTTTTAAAGCCTTGGGCACAAAAACGTGTGGGAAACTGTGATGGACCGGGCCAGGAAGCGTGTTTGTTCCTGAGCCGCTCTGCCACGGCTGAGCGGGGGGGCCATTAGGTGCGGGATTATCAGGAAGAAATTCCCCGGGCAAACGGAGCGGCTGAGCGAAAACTAATTCAGCCGGGGAAGCGTGCAAATCTTCCTTAGGTGCAGAACGCAACCCTAATAACACCCATGGAAGTTTGTCTACCCAATTTGTATCCGTTAGCGACGCTCTGAGGGCTGCTTTCAATGACCTGTGAAAGCGTTCGCATAAACCATTGGCCTGGGGGTTATACGTGGTGGTGCGATGAATCTTCACCCCCAAGCTGCGGGCCATCGATGACCATAGCTCGGAAATAAATTGGGGACCCCTGTCGGACGTTATGTCCGACGGTACACCAAAACGCGCAACCCATGCTGCTAAAAATGCTCGCGCAACTTCTTCCGCTGTGGTTGATGTCAGAGGAATCGCCTCTGGCCAGCGCGTGGTGCGGTCTACCATTGTCAAAAGATGTGTGTGCCCGTGTGATAACGGAAGCGGGCCGACCAGGTCAACATGCACGTGATCAAAACGCTTAGCGGGGATGTGGAAAGGTTCTAACGGGGCCTTAGTGTGTCTGTGTATTTTAGCTCGCTGACACGCTACGCAGGCTGCTGCCCATTCCTTGACCTGTTTGCGCAACCCGGGCCAAACAAATTTCTCCCCTACCAATTTGATCGATGCGCGCACCCCCGGGTGCGCGAGAGAATGGACCAAGTCAAAAACACGGCGACGCCACGCGATTGGCACCACAGGGCGGGGCCGTCCCATGGAGACATCGCAGATTAGCGGGGGCATACCGTTTTGTTGCACCCTGTGCTCCAGCCTTAACCCTGTTGGTCCAGACTGGAGCGCGCGCACGTCCGCGTCGTTAACCTGCTCCGCAGCCATGGCTGCATAATCTAACCCAACACAGACCGGGGCTGCGCGCGCTCCCGCGTCGCTGCCCGGGCCCGCGGCCATGGCTACAGAGTCTGCCCCTATAGGGCTTGGTGGTGCTATTGCACGCGAGAGGCAGTCTGCTACAACATTGTGTTTACCCGCGACATGCTGAATATCAGTAGTAAACTCCGATATTGCGGCTAGTTGCCTTTGTTGCCGGCCTGACCAGGGTTCTGAAATTTTGGCCATCGCAAACGTTAGCGGTTTATGATCCACAAAAGCGGTGAAACGTCGCCCCTCTAACCAGAACTGAAAATGACGGATGGCCAAGTGTAGGGCCAAAAGCTCCCTGTCAAATGTGCTGTATTTCCGTTCACTATCGCGCAAGGTCCTGCTGAAAAACGCGAGGGGTTGCCAGGTACCTGCCACAAACTGTTCAACTACCGCCCCCACCGCTACATCGGAAGCGTCAGTGGTGAGCGCCATGCGGGCCGTTGGAACTGGGTGCGCTAACAAAACTGCATTTGCCACGGCTGATTTGACCTGGGCAAAAGCGCGCTCCCGCTCCGGAGACCATTCGACTTTATTTGCGGGCTTTTGTTTTTTTAACGCGGTGTACAATGGCTGCATGAGTCGTGCTGCGCTTGGGAGGAAACGGTTGTAAAAATTAACCATCCCTAGAAACTCCTGAAGCGCCTTAACCGTTTGAGGTTGCGGAAAATCTGTTATGGCACGCACTTTATTTGGAAGGGGAACTGCTCCCTCTGCCGAAACGCGATGTCCCAAAAAATCAATCTGCGCCACCCCAAACTGGCATTTCGCTGGGTTCACTATTAACCCGCGCTCTGCCAACCTCTGGAAAACTGCTGTGAGGTGTTTTTCATGTTCGCCTTCGGACGTGCTGGCTACCAAAATATCGTCCAAATAAACGAACACGAAAGGCAGGTCGCGTAAAACTGCATCCATCATGCGTTGGAAAGTCTGCGCGGCCCCCTTGAGGCCAAAAGGCATGCGCAAGAACTCAAAAAGGCCGAAAGGAGTTATGACCGCTGTTTTGGGTACATCGTGCGCGCGCACTGGAACCTGGTGATAGCCGCGCACCAAGTCTATTTTAGAAAAAATGCGCGCCCCCGCCAAATGAACAGAAAAATCCTGAATGTGCGGAATCGGGTAGCGGTCATGAGCTGAAACGTTGTTCAACCTGCGGAAATCGCCGCAAGGCCGCCACGAGCCGTCAGCCTTTGGGACCATGTGTAACGGCGAAGCCCAAGCGCTCTTGGAGCGTCTAACGATGCCTAGTTTTTCCAGATTAGTGAACTCCTCGCGCGCGATGGCCAGTTTAGCTGGGTCCAAACGCCGAGCCTTTGCAAAAACGGGAGGGCCTGTGGTTGTTATGAAATGTTCTACCCCATGTTTGGCCACCGTTGCTGAAAAAGTGGGGACTGTGAGTGCTGGAAACTGAGCAAGCAGAGTGTGAAACTTACCACCCGCGGCTGAGACGCTGGCATGTGCAGTTGGCGGGGCCACCCGAGCTGTGCAGGGAATAGAATGAAAAGACAGTGCATTAATCAGACGTCTATTAGCAAGATCAACCAATAAACCATGTGAGCACAAAAAATCAGCCCCTAACATGTTGAAACTGACTGCTGCTACAATAAATGTCCACTCAAATGAACGACCCTGTAAGGACAGAAGCATGGTCCTCTCACCAAACGTTTTAATTGTGGAGCCGTTCGCTGCTGACACTGACACCCAGGGGGCTTTAGAAGGCGACAGCCGTTCCGCGTAGGTGGGCGTGACGAAGCTCAGCTGCGAGCCCGTGTCCATGAGGAACTGTTTCCCCGAGCGTGCATCCGTCAGGTAAAGCAGCCTGTTCTCATTGCCGAGAGTCGCAGCTGCTACCGGCCCTCGGTCCTGGCGTTTAAAATTGCACGGTGGGACGCACCTGTGCGCTCTCTCTGCAAAACGGCGGTGGTAGAAGCACGAGCCGTTCTCCGCTCCGCGTCGTCTGGCTCCGGTCGCCGCCGTTGTTGGTGCGTCTGGTGCCGCTGGACCCAAGCTGTCTCCGGACGCCGTTCCCGAACTAGCCGCCGCGGCCGAAACCGCGTTCTGCTTGTGGGCGTCGACCAACTTCTGCACCTCCTTGCTCAACCCATGGTAGTCTCGCTTGGCCAATCGGGGTGACTCTGCCAGGGCCACTCTCACTGCTGGTGGCAGGGTTCGAAGGAATAGGTGGGCGAAAATGAATTTGCCATCCTCGGAGGCTTTGAGCTGCAGCATCTTCACCATCAGGTCCGCAGGTCTATCGTTTTCTGCCTCCGTCAGCGCCAGGAGCCCCTCTGCTCTTTGTTGGACTGAGGGGGTGAAATGGCTGATCAGCGCGTTTTTCAATGCGCTGTACTTGTCGCTGTCTGGTGGATGATTAACCAAATCCTCCACTCTCTGGACCGTGTCGCTGTCCAGTTTCGCTACCACGTGGTAGAATCTTGTGTCGTCGTTGGAGATTCTCCGGAGGTTGAACTACGCCTCGATTGCGCTAAACCATGAGCGCGGGCTGTGCTGCCAGAAATCGGGCAGCCGGAGCGTGGAGGCGGCCATCAGGCTGGTTTCCACCGAGCCCGGTTCGGAAGAATTCTCATTGCCCATTCTCCGTCGTAGGTCACCAGTGTAGGAGCATGCTCAAATAACGAGGCTGAGTTTCAGTCATAAACCAGCTTTATTTGACAGAACACAAGCTCCTAGCATTCTCAAAGCAGGAAAGAGAAAGAATCATACTTCAACCCCCTTTTATACATTTCCAGCATCAGAATTCAAGTCACATGGTGTCTTCAGTCAACATACAGTTACAAAGCATCCCTTTGAAGCTTCACCATTGTCTCTCATTTCTTGATGAACCGGAATACCCTCTGGGGCGTCTTCTGTGGGACAAAGAGACAAATCTCACACTTCCTTGTTACCTCCTGTAGATTTGAGTCCTCAGTCCTTGCAGACGTGACACTCCACAATACACATTCAGTTCTGTCTCTGTGGCAGCGTGAGCCCACAATGTGTGTCGGCCACACTAAATACTAAATACTTGATCATATTTAAACTCTTTTTCCTTCAATTTACTGCTTTTTCTTATACATTATTTTTTTTTTGGGGGGGGGTGTATTCTTTCCTCTTAAATCTATATTATTTAAGCTAGGGAAACAACTTATTGGTTAAACTCTACATATGCAAAACTGTATGGATGCAGGTCTTTGACGTCAGGTCTGTGGTGGACTGTTACCTTTTTTGCTTGGTCAGAGAGTGGATGTGGCTTTACTGGCTGGCTGTTTATGGAGTCGCTTGGTTTTTAACTGACACTGTTGTAGCTCACCTGTCACCCGCTGATGCTGCTTCCTCTGGATGGTGCAGAGATGGCTGCATGGTCTTCTGGGTGTTTGATGTGGGGCTGTTTGTGGGTTGTGTGCAATGTGAAAGTCTTTCTGTCCTTTGTTATAAAAAAAAAAAAAATAACAAAGGCCAGACATTTCAGTCAAACTGTTTCAGTGCATTTCCCAGTTCTTGGTCAGGTGATGTTTCTTTGTCCAGCATCTGCTAGCTTAATTAATACATTTACCAGTAAAAATCACAAAACAAGCTATGACTTCACCTGGCAATGCAAGTTTATTTTGCTCCATCTACTGCACTCCATCTACATTTACACACATGCACACATTCACAAATCAATTTCTGTGTCCACCTATCCCTTCAACCAAATGCCAAACCAAGAGTGGGGGGTGGGGGGGGGGGGGTGGAGAAGATCCCCCCACCCTCTCTCCAGATGCCAAGTACAGTAGGTATGATGGAGTCTGGAACATGATTAATGGGTGCTAGTGTGTGTTTATAATGGACATAAGTACACACTTCTTTGGCCACCATTTATTTTTATTTATTTTCTTGGCCAGTATATCTGCATATTTTCAATTCTTGTTGGAGGAACTGTAATGAACCAGTTTCCCCCTCTGATCAATAATGAGTTAATTATTTATCATGTATTTTTGACTCAGATTCAACAGTTTTACATTGGAGCTGGACTACTCACACTCCAGACCTGCTAGATCCACATCCCAACCACAAATCAATCTGAACATTGTCTGTCATATTAAGTAGGGGTGTGCTAACTGCTATTTTACGGCTTGGGTAATCGCCAACTCTAATCGAAGATTATCCGAGAAATCAGATACTTTTTTTAAAAGAGCCTTACATTGACCAACATCTGTGGAACTTTCTTTCCTTTAAGAGCAGTAGTATTGTGGCTCAGTTGGTAGAGCATCCGCCCCACACCTGGGAGGCAGGGGTTCAAATCCCGGCCGGGTCATGCCGAAGACCATATAAAAGTGGAACTTCCTGCCATCCAGCTTGGTGCTCAGCAATAAATGGAATGGAGGAGGGAACTTTGTGGCGGCGCCTTGCATGGCAGCGGCCCTCTGATTCTGCACTTGGGGTGTGTGTGATTTACACTGTAGATAGGTAAAGCACAACCTCGTTCTGCTGTACATGACTGGTTGTACGGTTGAATGACAATAAGGGTGAAAAAAAAATCATCATCATCATCATAGCAGTCTGTCGGGAATGACAATGACTGTTTCATTTAGGTCTGATCAGATTCCTCCACGCAGCTCTGTCCTTTGCCCTCCGCTGCCAGGAGCTCCTGACCTTATTAACCCGGGCGACGTCCGAGCCCATTGAGTTGCTTTCTGACTGACCATTTCATGAAACTGCTTGCAAAGTATTTGAGTACCACTAGCTTTTGCTGGACTAGGGGCACATTCTTGGCAGATAGAGGTATTTACAGTGGCGAAGACAAGCCAAGACAAACTGACTCCAGTATCTGTTGCAGTGACTGACCAGATGATAGGTTTGTTTATCTTTGCTCTTTGTGTAGTGCATGTCACGATGCACCAACTGGCAAAAGTCCACCACAGACCTTGCAACAGATGTGCTTATATGCCAGGATGTCCAGTCTCACCCGGTGTAACTGGAAGTGGTCCACCACAGACCTGTGACAGATATTGTTTTTAGTTCTGCCAGGATGCCCGGTTTCACCCTCCACACCATCGGAAAGGCAGGGTTGCCGGTTGAGTCGCCAACGGCCCGACCCATGAGGCGGGTAATACCGGTTTTCATGGTTATTCGGTAGCAAGAAAACCAATGCCTGACCTGACATGAGTAATTGTACCATCATCATCATCATCATCATCATCATCATCATCATCATAATTGTACCAAAATTGTACCGTAATAATTGTACCGTAAATGTACCAAACACTTAATAACACACATACACATTTATTGCAATGGTTATTGCAATTTTATTGCATAGAAAATAACTTTAAACGTTACGTTACACCATAAAGTTTTGTTCACTAGTGGTATCTGCTAGCAGATGCTAGCTGCAGTAGCTATATGTTCTGTGGTCATATAAGCATAATTGGCATAGCTGACTACATTTTCCATCCATCCATCCATCCATCCATCCATCCATCTTCTTCAACTTAATCCTTTTCGGGTCGCGGGGGGGTGGGGGTGGCTGGAGCCTATCCCAGCATCTTTGGGTGAGAGGCAGGGTCCACCCTGGACAGATCACCAGTCCATCGCAGGGCCAACACAAAGAGACAATTTAGAATCCCCAGTTTGATGCCAATTAACCTAACTTGCATGTTTTTGGCTTGTGGGAGGAAACCGGAGAAATCCCGGAGTAAACCCACGCAGACATGGGGAGAACATGCAAACTCCACACAGATCACTGTTGGTCAGGGGCTGGGATCGAACCAAGGATCCCCTGGCCAAGGGTGAGTTGCTGTGCTGCCGCAGTGCTAACCACTCCGCCACCGCGCTGCCCTGACTACATTTTATTTATCTTAATTTTAAATGTCATTCACATACCTTGTCTCAGTTGTGATGGTTGTGCATGATGTGGGATGTTTTCTGCCGAGACACTGTAACATCAGCGTTGTAGGACGCTAACTCACAGCTCGGCTTAACCATGTACATGCTGCACAATGTTTTCCTTCAATTTGAGCTTGAAATGATCCCAGACATGAGACACTTTGGTCATTTTTTCTGACTTTCTTTCTCTTTTGTCAGCCTGTCACTAAGTCCCTATGACATTAAACACACTGTATCTTGTTTACGTAGCGTGACTGGAATAAAGCCATACCAGAAGAAGGTCATATAGACCGGAAGTACTACATTAAATGAAACGTCGAAGCAGGTCTTGAATTAAAGATTTTTTTGAAATCAAATCATTTGAATTATTCGATTAATCTTTGCAGCCATAATATTAAGTTACTTGTGCTTCGCTTTGCTTACTAACTATGCTGCACTGTCAGAATAACTGAATGTTAGCGTTGTGTATGTTTATTGACTGACATCTCGCTCATGTGTGTGTGTTCACGCCGTGATTCAAACACACCCACCTGACCGCGACAACCAACTTCACGTATGTGAGCGTGGTTGTCACCGGTGTATGTCCATCATCACCGTCGGCCTCCGTTGGTCTATGATAACCATGGAAGAGAATCCTAAACGTCTACTCTGCTGGAACAGCACCGCCTGTGGCTGAACAGGCCGATGCGCGAATGACAGTCCCTGTCACACAGGTCACACTTGTGGGTGGTCTCCGTGCTGCTGGGTCTGTGGCGGTTCCATCATCACCAGCGCACTAAGAAAAGTAGTGGTGTCATTTTTGGTCTTTATGAGCAGTGCAGATTGTAAAGTCTAACAACAGCAGGTAGGAAGGACCCCCTTTTTTTGTTATATAGAATATCAGTGCAATCAAGTATGGGAAAAAGCATCTGCTTTAAAATTTGTACCTCCTCCAACAACTTTTAGTGCAAAAAAATCTCTAAAAACATGGCAACATTTTACAAAAGCTCCAAACAAGTTGAGTCTTTTTGAGCAGCAACAATCATAAAAACAGCCCGTGAAATCCTTGAAGGACAGGATAATCAAATGATTAAAGAAAATTTGACCAAAATATATCACAGACATTTCATTAAGACCTGTGGGGGGTGTCAACATGTGGAAGCCCTTTAAGACATTTTAACTTCACCCAGTGATCAAAAGAATTATGAAATTTAGTTATTATTGTAGAAAACCACATATGCTGCTGTGACGTTAAAGGTGACCTTCAGAGTTGTATCCTGTATTCACTTCTGAAAGCAAATCCCTGCAAAAACCCTGAGATGCAAATGATGGATGAACCATTTAAGCGACTGAACCTGCAGTAATACACACAGTCCTGACTTTGGTTAGAGGTCATCAAAGAAATTACATTGTATTTTAACTACAGGTTACACTGAGTTAAAAAAAAAATACATCACAGGAGTATAGAAACATTATAAAGTATAACCATTGCACCAGGACAACAAAGACATCCATGTGTTCATTAAACTGAGGGGAGATTATTGCATATTATTATTATAACTGTATTTGTTATATATTACAAAAAGCAGCACAACAGTGTTCATACCTGCCAACTACTCCGGTTTTGCCGTAATGGTTACGGTTTTCAAGACCCCATTCCAGGTTACGGCTTTATTAATCAAAATTACGGTTTTTCACTAAAAATTCAGTCAAAAATTTTAAATCGTTAAAAAACCCCCACAAAAGCAATTCCAAACACGAGATCGCGAGATCTAGATTCGAGACTACGAATACGACTACGAATACGACTACGAATACGACTACGAATACGACGAGACTACGAATACGAGAAATTGTATCTAAATTTATCTAAATTTAGAACATAGCAACACATGATGGCGGCCGGGATGGTCACACTTTTTCAGTGCTGAGACAAAGTTGCTGACTTTGCCACCAAAATAACTAACCAACAGCGAATATTGGATCAACATTTGTGATGCACACACACAGGCTGAATTTCCACCTTGGTTGAACCAGCTTTTGAAGTAGAAATACCCCTTTATTCGCCTTTCACCGGGCTCTGTGAGTAAACTGAGCAGCGTTTCTTTTCGTGGTTCGCTGCTACGCTTTACCTGAAGTGTTTGCTAAGCTAACGCTATCACTATTGAGGGTACTGAGGTTTCTATTCTCGCGCGAAATCCTGGAGAGGCGTGTGCACATCGCGAGATGTAAACACGATGTAAACTGCTGCAGACGTTCACACGACTGCACTTCAACCCTGGCAAATGGACCATGTATTCGACATCTAAAGGGAGAATACATTTTATATAATGCCTAAGATTCTGAAGAACATGTACTGTGTAATTGCAAGCCTTGTCATGCTTGGTGTATCATGTAAACACATAAAATATCAGAGCGATTTTGCTGTCATTTACGCACATGTCTGTTATACAGTGCTAGTATACCCTGGTGATATTTCTAGTCTTCTAGTATTCACAATACATCACATCTGGCCTATTCAAAGTTCTATGCAGTGTTAAGATAGTCTTTTGAAAACAAATTTAATGACAAGATACTCGATTGCAATTCATGGCATACAGGCCATCACTTAATTGTATTTGACTAACACAATACATTCACTCTGTGAAATTGTTTTTGCTGGCTGTTATTTGTGAAATTACAATTTTACTAGTTTTGGAGAGGGTTCAACTTCAACATCAGACTGATTGGGGACAAAACTAAGTTATGCTTAGAACTGTCTATATCACATTCAGCTGTATGAAATCCAAGAAAGTACAGCTATAATATTAATTTACATATTTAAATAGCTGATTATACCAGGAATATGCATATTCATATATATATATATATATATATATATATATATATATATATATATATATATATATATATATATATATATATATATATATATATATATATATATATATATATATATACAGTATATTAAACATGAAATCAACACATTGCGATACACATGTATTGTCTATTGACACTGTTGTCTGATACCCAATTGTAATCAGGTGGATAGCAAGCTTGCAGAAATAAATTTTACACTTAAATATTGCAGCTGATATGCTTAGAACACTGATAAAACTTTGGACAACAATATACTGTGAATTTGTAGCAATGGGATAGAGTTATGATAGCACAAATTAAGCCTGCTTACCAGTTTGTTTGGTGGGTTCTCCGTGTTGTTTTGATATCTTCGCCTCTCTGATGCACAAGGGATTATAAGATAAGATAAAATAAGATAAGCCTTTATTAGTCCCACAATGGGGAAATTCCAGGATTGCAACAGCACAGGGATAGCAACACTCAGATCAACAATCAGAAAGCAAGAGAAAAAAACAAGAGCAACAAGTATATATATATATATATATATATATATATATATATATATATATATATATATATATATATATATATATATATATATATATACACACACACACACACACACACACACACACACACATATATATATATATATAGTATATATATATATATATATATATATATATATATATATAGAGAGAGAGAGAGAGAGAGAGAGAGAGAGAGAGAGAGAGACAGTGCGGAACATTGTAGCTAGATGGGATAGATACATAAATATATAAACACAATGCGGAGCATTGTAGCTTGATGGAATAAATATATGAATATATAAACACACAGTGCGGAGCATTTTAGCTAGATGGAATAAATATGTAAATATATAAGCACACACAGTGTGGAGCATTGCTGCTAGATAGAGTAAATATATAAATATATATATATAAACACACACAGTGCGGAGCATTGTAGCTAGATGGAATAAATATGTAAATATATAAACACACACAGTGCTTATGGGATATTATGGGATACATCAGTACCCCGAATAGCTAACGCCATAGCTAGTCGTAGCACCTAACACCGACATAAAGAAGCGACTCTGTCCCCGGTGATTGGGGCTCGCCGGAGGAACTAACCGAGGCAACAGTTGGACGGGAGCCGGATCAGAGTTCAAGTACAGCGGCGGTAGGAGACGGGGACCAGTGGAGGACCACCGGGGCCCCAGCAGGATAAGAGCCGGAATCGGAGCCCAGTTACAGTGGCGAGGCTCGGCGGAGTTGCAAAGGAATTAGGTATACGTTTTCATTTTTTATACGTTTTTTATTGTATACGTTTTCATCATGGAATCTGCTGGAGAAAAATCACAAATGAGAGTGAAACCCAAACGAAAATTACAGTCTTTTCGTGAGGAATACTCCAAAGCATTTCCAGGAATTATTATTCGCTCAAGAAAGGGTGAAAATTTCACATTTGCTGAGGGAAAAGGTCAAGAGAAATGTCATTTATCAATATTTGTTAATTGCATGATTATGTACGAAGATAATATTACCACAGAGTTTGTCCTTGATCTTTTCCATCAGCATATCTGCATTGACAATTTAAGGAAAATATAAACATGATTGTTGAAGAAATATGGGGTTGTTAGCCACATTTTAACTTGATTTAATGCTAATATTTGCTTGGCGTCGGGGGGCTTCGCCCCCCTTAAACCCCCACCAGGACTTTGTCCTGGACCTACCGGGGCTTGCGGCCCCTGGACCCCGGCTAGCTACTAGGCTTTTCAGGTTTTAAAAGTTGGCAGGTATGCAGTGTTGCATCTTCTTTTTTTTTTTTTTTCATCCCCTTGTCCTGTCAGGCAGCTAGGCAAACAGAACAGGGATCTGTCACCCTTACTGTGCCAAAACAGATTTACTTTGCCAAGAGGAGCCTATACAGTGCCTAACTTTGCACTGTATATTGTTGTAAACTCCTCCTGTAATAACTTTTAATACTTTATTTTAATTGTTTTACACATGGAAGACCCAACAGGATGGGGAAGAGGGAAAGGAATTGTGTGAAGGGGGAAAAGAAAAGGGAGGGGAACAGACAAAAAAAAAAAAAAAAAAAAAAAAAAAACGATAACTAAAACAAACAAAAGACAAACTGCTTCTTCTACCGGAGATGTCTCAACATGAGTCTGGTTTCTGCACCTGTTAAAGGAGAGACACTTGTACATGTATGTCTGTGTGCCTATATATGAGAACGCGTGCAAAATAAGTGTGTGCATGTGAGTGGTTTGTCAGGAAACATACGAGCGGAGGGCCGGTCGCAGCAGCTCTCCCCCCGAGGACCCCGAGCAGGCAAGGCAGCGCCACCAACCCCCAGCCCCGAGGTCAGCAAGCCCCAGGAAAGCCAGACATCCACCCCCGGAGGGACGATCAAGGGAGGGCAAGCCGCCCGGCGGCCGGCGCGGTGAGCCCACACCCCTGGACCCACTCGACTCCCACCCCCCCAGCGGGGCCAACATCCGCCCCCAGGCCCCAGGCACCAGGAGGCCAGTGACCCCACCCCCCAGGACAGAGACCAGCCAGCGCCCCCCGGTGCCAGCCCCCCCAGGTACCCCCACAGCGGCTCTGCCCCAGCGCCTCGGCCACACACCCCGGGGACCCCCACGTCCAAAGAAGTCCCCTCGCCCAGGTGAGCCCACGTTGCCGAGAGGCACTACCCCCCTTTATCCAGCCCCTCCCGACTCGCAGGCACACCCCTCCCCATACCTTCACACCCACATGTTCCCATGCACACCCCTCTCACTCACCCAGACCGACCCATTCTCTCTCACTCCAGTACCCACTCAAATTCACTCCTCATTCACCTTTATTTCAAAAGGCGGCTGCGAAGCAGATGCAGCGAGCCTGAACATGCACCAGTGCCCGGCAGTGACCAGGGAGGCCACCGGCGCAGGCCACAGAAGCAGACCCCCACCCCCCGGCGCCCATCTGAGCGAACAATCAGCAGACCACCGCAGGCGCCCGAAGATGCCACCCGGCATGCAAAGCGCCGCACAAAACTGACCCACCATCACCACCTCCATTCATCACCCTCTCACTCACACTTAAACTCATATTCAGCCCCCCGTCACTTCCTTGGTTATATCTATATATTAGTAGCATCCAGGGATTTTGACAACATGATAGGTCCCAGGCTCCCCACCAGGCCCCCACGCCCCCAGCAAGAGCAGGGCAATAGGGGTGGGGGAAGACCCCCACCTCCTCCCCCCGCACAGAACATGGTATGTGTGTGTCGGTTATATGATATAATTGTGTATAAATGTGTGGAGTACTAAAGTGCAATTAAAATTGTTGGGGGGGGGGGTAGTGATTGAAGCATCGTTAGCCACTGTGATGGGCAGCAGAGCCCCCATCCCCCCAAGCCCTCAGTGTCTAAAATGCAATTAAAATTGAGGTGAGTGCAGCCCCACCACGTGGCAAAGGTATCCCCTTCACCGACACAGTGCGGCACACCTCCACCCCAAAGCCCTAAATGTAACAAAAACGATCAGGAAGAGGGGGAGGGCGGGACATAAGACTGGGAGGTAGGCAGTCTAAAAGCAAGGCCGTCCCCCCCCAGAAGCCAGCTTGCAGACTGGTTTAGGAGGCCACCCACTGCCCTCAAATCCCAACCCAGGGCGAGGGCCACCAGTGGAAACAGCCCAGGACCCACCAGCATCATGCCCCGGCGCTCCAGCACCACTAACATGATGGGGCAGCCAAACATACTTACATTCATCTTACACACATGGACATGGGCAACAACAGTCACAATAGTGAACAATGGGCCGGACCCACACAGCGTCCAACATGCCAGGCGACACCCCCGAGTGCCCACGCAGGCCCACGACCACCCACCCCAGACACACACTAACAGCTACAGGCCGCCCTGCAACCACAGCCACCCCGGAACAACCGAATGGAAACACGGCCAACAACCCGCGCCAATGACCCCCCAGCCACCTCCAAGCACCAACACACACCCACTGCCAATGACACCAGGGGCGATGTAGCAAAGTGCCTCACCCCCAACACAACAGCAGGGCGGACGGGACAAGCAAGTCCCGAAACGCCAGCCCCCATGCCACTTGATGGACTGCCCAACCCCTGCCACCCAACAAAGCTCTCCTACCCATACACACATCCTCCGCCCCTAGACATCTACCCACAAGTAACCACTTCCATACACACACATAACTCCACCCACCATCACACACACCCACCTACACAAACACACAACCCCACCTGCCCACTCAACACACACCCACTTCCACATCCGCTCATACACAAGCCTACACTCACACCCACACAAACCCCCACCTGCAGACCCCAGTGAACGGGGAGGGTGACCCAGGGTGCGGGCACCATCCCCAGGGCAGCACCAGGGCCCCAGGAAACACACGACCCCACCGCGCAAGGATGCATCAGGGACAACCCCACCGCTGGCACACACCCGACCCCGGCCCAGGGCAGGGGGACGCCCCCCCCCCCAGCACCAGGGGCCCAGGGCCAGACACAGACCCCCCCCCCCCCGAGGGGCGAGGCCAGCTGGCCAGGGGCCACAGCCCAACCCCCCTGGCCCACCCTACAGCCCCCCCCCACCACCACCCCCCCAGGGCCAGACAGACGGCCACCCCGGAACAGGCCCCACGGACACCTGCGGTTGGGGCGCAGCCAGCCGCCAGAGGTGCCAAGGAGAGTGAGTCACTGCCCGCCACCCCTCAGATTATAGAATTAATAAGCGGGGACCAGAGAGAATTGAATTCCGCCAATTGATTATTTGAGGAGGCTGACATTCTTTCCAGGCTAATATAATCCAATAGTAAGTTATTATAGTAAATCATGCATAAGTTATTTCTTGTTTTCCAGTTCATGAGGATAGCTTTCTTTGTGATGCATAAGGCAGTGAGAACCATGTGTGACATCCTTGCATCTATATTTATTTCACTTAAATCACCTAATATGCAAAGTGTGGGTGAGGGTGGGACACTATACCCAAGCCACGCCGACAGGTCTTCACATGTCTTCTGCCAGAACTTTTGAACCGGTACACAGGACCACATAGCATGCATATAGCTATCCGGGACATTGCTAGTACAGTGAGAGCAGATATTTGTGTGACTCAGGCCCATTTTGAACATCCTTTGTCCTGTATAATGAATTCTATGTAGAACTTTATACTGTATAAGCTGTAAGTTAGAGTTTTTAATCATCTTATAAGTGTTTAAATATATTTGTGTCCAGAAACTTTCCTCCTTATTAATCGATAAGTCTGTCTCCCATTTTGATATTGGAAGAGATATGGACTCATCCAACTTTGATAATAGTCCATATATTTTCGATATCAATTTTGGGGAACGGAGATTTAGAAACTCTGCCACCTTAACTGGTACTTCTAAATCTGTCTGATTAAGATTAAATCTTGCTTTTATTAAGGATTTAAGCTGTTGATATTCAAAATACTTTTTATCACTGATTTCATGGTGTGACACTAGATCCTGAAATTGGATAAAATCTCCACCTTGAATAAGATGTTCTAAGTTGTTTATTCCCTTCTCTTGCCATAGTGGAAATTTTAATGTCCTCTTTTGTTGCAGGGTATCAGGATTATTCCAAATGGGCGTGAGTTTACAGGGGACAAGTGAAGACCCTTTTATTTTTAAAAATTTCCACCAAGCCGTCAGAGAGGAACTGATATTAATACTTTTAAAACACTCATGGCGTTTAATAGAGGGACTTATAAAAGGTAAGACAGAGATATTTAGCGGCCCACAGAGAGCCTGTTCAGCATCTAACCATGGGTTCCCTAGTGGGGTTGATTTTGTCCATTTTGAAACAAACTGCAATCTATTGGCTAAAAAGTAATTAAAAAAATTTGGTAAATCTAAGCCTCCGCACTATTTCGCTTTTTGGAGGGTTTTTAAACTAATCCATGATGGTTTATACTTCCATAAAAATTTACTTATATTTGAGTCTAGAGACTTAAACCAGGCCATTGATGGTTGGGTAGGGATCACTGAGAACAAATAATTAATTTTAGGAAGGACCATCATTTTAATGGTTGCGACTCTTCCCATTAATGATAAAGGTAGTGTCCTCCAGTGCGTTAGATCATCTTGTATCTTTTTTAAAAGGGGGATATGATTTAGTCGCAATAACTCTGAGAGCCTGGGGGAAATATCTATTCCTAAATATTTAACATTCCCTGATTGTATTGGAATAGTAGATGTATTTGGGAAATTGCATTTTATGGGTAAAGCTATTGATTTTACCCAGTTAATAGAGTAGTCTGATAATGATGAAAATTTATCAATGAGCGCCACTGTCTGAAGAAGAGATCTTTCTGAGTTTTCAAGGAAAATCAATACATCATCAGCATAAAGACTTATCTTATGTTCCTTTTCTCCAGTTTGAATACTTCTGATATCAACATTTTGTCGTATGGCTGCTGCTAATGGTTCAATAAAGATGGTAAAAAGTGAGGGAGAGAGTGGACACCCCTGCCTAGTACCTCTCTGGAGATTAAAGCTTTGGGAAGTCCGATCATTTGTTCGGAAAGACGCAACTAGACATCTATATAGTGTTTTAACCCAGTTTATGTAAGATGAACCAAACCCAAACTTGTTTAACACCATAAAAAGAAATTTCCAGTTAACCCGGTCAAAGGCTTTCTCTGCATCCAGGGATAAGATTGTAGTTTCTACATTATTGATCTTGCAGTAGTCTATTAAATTAAATAGCCTGCGTGTATTATCAGCCGAGTGCCTACCCTTGATAAAACCTGTTTGATCTGGGTGTATAATAAATGGGATTATCCTTTCCAGTCTTTTGGCGAGAGCTTTGCAAATTATTTTGAGTTCGACATTCATAAACGAAATGGGACGGTAGCTGGATGGAAGCGTAGATTCTTTTCCAGGTTTAAGGAGCAGGATAATACTAGCCTAATTCATATTCAGAGAAATTACATTATCTTCTTTGATTTGGTTCACCATTTTAAAAAAAGTAGGTGCCATCACGGGCAAAAATTCCTTATAAAATTCTACTGGAAAACCATCTGGTCCCGGGGCTTTGTTGTTTGGGATGCGCTTAAGTGCCTCCTGGAGTTCAAACACCTGAAGAGGTGCATCCAGAGCCGCAATCTGTTCATTATTTAATTGTGGTGAATTAATATTGTCCAAAAATGTATTTATCTCTGAGTCTGATGGGTTAACCTGTGATGAGTAGAGATTTTCATAAAACTTTCTGAAGGAGTTATTTATTTCTTCAGGCACATGGGTAATATTTCCAGTCATATCCTTGATAGAATGGATAGTTGTTTTTTCTTTATTCAATTGAAGCTGGTTCACAAGATATCGCCCCGATTTATTACTGTGTTCAAAGTTCTCAAGACGCAGTCTTTGTATTAAAAACTGTGCTCTTTTGTTTGTAATTTCTTTTAATTCCAGCTTTAGTTTTCTCAAATCGTTAAGTGCCTGTTCCTGTGGGGAAATGGCACAGGTTGTCTCCAATGATTTAATCTTCTGTTCTAAATCCAGTATCAGTGCTTTTTCTTTTTTATTCTTATATGAACAGTAAGAGATTATTTTACCTCGCATGACCACTTTTGCTGCTTCCCAAAGAACACCTGGGGATATTCCTGGCACATCATTATATTCCAGATATGATTCCCACTCTTTATTAAAATAGTTAATAAAGTCTTCATCTTTCAGTAGTGATATATTAAATTTCCAGCTCCTAGTTTCCCTTGTAGCTTCCCTATTTACTAGTGTAAGAGAAACTGGATGGTGATCGCTAATAGCTTGATTTGAACATATTTCAGTGTCTATGATGTCTCTCACATTAGAGTTACTGGCTAAGAAGAAATCTAGACGCGAACATGAACTATGAACTGATGAAAAAAAGGTATATTCCCGAAGAGTTGGGTGAAGAGATCGCATTCATCGCAAAGACCAAAATCATTCATGTACTGTTTGAGAGTGTCAGTAGCCAGCCATTTTCGGTAAATCCCCGATGTACTGAGCCTGTCGATTGCAGGGTTTAATACCAAGCTGAAGTCCCCTCCTATTATAAGTGTGGTGTCCAAGTGCTCAGAAAGAGAAGTGAAAAAAGTGTGAAAAAAGGATGGGTCATCAACATTTGGGCCATAAACGCTTGCAATACATAGATCCAAATTTTGGACTGAAATTTTTAGTTTTATAAATCTACTTTCTGGATCTATTATGGTGTTATTCATAACAAAGTGTATTTTTCTATTTACCAGTATAGCTACCCCCCTTTGCTTAGAATTAAAGCCGGCTGAGTACATATGGGGGAATTCCGGGGAGGTGAGCGCATCTACACATGACTTAGAGACATGTGTCTCCTGCAATAAAACAAAGTCTGCCTGTAGATCGTTCAATCGATTAAAAACTTTTAGCCTCTTCTCCCCATTTCCAATTCCACGTATGTTCCACGTGACAAACTTAAATGTAGACATGTTTTCACTAACTGGTTGTGTACTAAAGACTAACTAAATGTGTAAACTAAATGTGCCTATGTGATATTTCTGTACTGTATGCATATATATGTATATATATGTTGTGTGTATACACCTATGCATATATAATTGGATGTGCGCGCATGATGTCTCTGTGCCATTTGCCTGCAATTGCAAGCAAATGGGGTACATGTATTTCAAGTTATTTCCTATAAACCAGAAGTATGAGAAAAAACAGACATGAAGGTTAGTAAGTGGTGGAAAAATGCAGACAACATACAACAATGACCTAAAAACTTAAAAAAAAAAAAAACTACAACAGACAAACAAACAACAACCTCAACAACAAAGAAATAAAGATTTTGACAAATGTTAACAAATTAAACTGAAATCGAGTAAGAGACCTGCGCACAATCCCACTCTTTTTTCCACCTGTAGCTAAAAGAAAAAGAAATATATAAAATAGTGAATAAAATAAGAAAAAAAAATAACAAAAGAAAAAAAATGGGCTCTAGAATAACCAGGGAGTTATAGTTTCATCCATAAACAGCTTGCCATCTATACACAATCTATCCACAGAAACAATAGCTCGTTTACCTTCTTGGATGTTTTGTTTCCTAATGGGATAAAGCTTCCTTCTCCTTTCCAAGATTTCCTGTGGAAATTGATCATTTAGACCATAATTGGTGTTTTTAAGCTGCTTGCCCTGCCTCTGTACCAAATTTTTTTGCTTAAAATGTTCAAATTTGGCAACAATAGGTCTGGGACGTTTATTCTGGGAATTTTTTTGCCCTATTCGGTGGACTCGGTGGAAGGTAACTGAGTTTGTGACTTCGGGGGATAGTTTTAGTTATGATGACATAAATTCTCGGACCAGCTGTTCTGGATTTTCATTATTTTTTTCAACAATTCCAGAAAAAAACAAGGTTATCTCTCATGCTGCATGACTGCAAACTGAGAACTGTCTCCTTCATCTTCCGATTTTCTCCCTCAACAACGCCAAGCCGCGTGGTTAGTGTGGTGACTGACTTTTTCAGGCTGTTATTTTCCTCCACGAGAGAGACGTGCTGCGCTTGACTAAACTCAAGGCTCTCCTGCAAATTTTGGGATTCTTTATGAAGAAGCTCAACCAGCGCCAGTCTACCATCCATGCTGGTAAGATTATTCTCAATAGAGAAAAGGACATCACTAACCTTGGTGCCTTGCTGTGATTTCTCGGGCGTTATTTTGGGTGAATCTGCGGGTCTCGGTCGCTTAGACTGAGAAGCAGTGGCAGAGGCAGCAGCAGAACACACACTCGCCTGCTCCATGACACAAAAACGGTCGTAAAATGTGTCGATATAACGTTCTAAATCCTCCAGCTCCGTAAAAAAAAAGAAAGAAAGAAAGGCACAGACAATTAATTAATGAATTAATTACAAAAAAAAAAAAACTACCTGTAGAGAAGTTTGTTTTAATCTTGGTGACAGCAGTCGCCGTTCAAATTATTGCGCAATTGTCTCTCGTGATCACAGCATCAACTTCCAGATCCGCTCCTCATCCTCGAAAATCTGCATTGACAATTTAAGGAAAATATAAACATGATTGTTGAAGAAATATGGGGTTGTTAGCCACATTTTAACTTGATTTAATGCTAATATTTATTTGCCGTTGGGGGGCTTCGCCCCCCTGAATCCCCCACCAGGACTTTGTCGTGGACCCACCAGGGCCTGCGGCCCCTGGACCCCGGCTAGCTACTAGGCTTTTCAGGTTTTAAAAGTTGGCAGGTATGCAGTGTTGCATCTTCAATGAAACTTTGTTCACTGCACTGTCTTTATGTAGAAGATACAGTAAAATTGAACTGAATTGTTCTAAACTGAATTAAATTTGCATTGAAAGGATTAAAGGGTGTGTCAGTCACAGCGTCCATTTCCACCTGCTCCAATGAACAGCCAGATGTCATTTTATATTTGCATGATTTCCTATGTATGAGACAATAACAGGATGGTCACTGAGGAGCAGCTCACTGACTCACCTGTACAGACACTGAGGAGGTGGAACATTAAAGACAGGCTTTGTAGAATGACTGATCACTGCATCTGCACACTTCACAAACATGAAGACCTTGGTTTTTACGGTGCTTTTTATTGTTAGTACCTCTATGGACTTTAAAGAGCAACATTTTGGCAACCATGTAATACGTGGAAAAGTTTCTTGACTGGCCTGATGGTTGAAGCTACTGTAGAGAACGTTGCATAGATTTGTCCCCTTTACCTACAAGGAAGGAACAGGACACACTGAGAGAAGCAACAGCTGAGATATTCTACTTAGCTAGGGTTGGTCTCCACTATGATGGAACAAAGTGGAAAGTGGGAGGAAATGCAACCAACATATAATGGGCTACGGATCAACCCTATGGTGAAATGGAAGGAGGTGCTGTTTTTTTGTACTGTTCATCCTTGCATCTTCAATTTCACAATTTCCATCATTGGTACAGACATCCCTTTTTCTGTTTAAAATCAACTGTAATCAAGGAGAAGATTACATGGGAGGAGGCCTTACGTCACTGTGAAGTGTAAAACTCTGCACTCACAAGCCTGTCCTCTAAGAAGAACCTTCTGGCACCTAAGCAGTTCTAGAACATAACCCTCCGTCACTGGGTGTGGATCAGCCTGCGCTACCTTGGTGACCACTGGCTGTGGGTGGACGGCAGCCCTCTGGAATATGAGGCATGGATACGAGGTCCAGATGAGAATCTCCAGTGTCCAACACCAAATCGCTGTGGAGCTTTAACCCAAGAGGGAGCGTGGGAGAGTTTGGACTGTGAAATGAGACTGTACTCATCTGCAGCTAAATTATGTTTGAAATGAACCTGGTGAGATAGAATTATTGAGAACATTTTAAGTCTGTAGGAAGCGTTAAATGTTTTATTAGATTGTGACATTAGTTTGATTAGTTTTGATTTGACTTGAATGATTATGTTTAATGGCAAATGTTCTCCTGAGTCTAAACTTTATGTATCATGTAATCTTTTTAGTGATTAGGATGCTAATTATTAAACTTATTCTTATAATATCACAATAATATATCTGTGATTGTGCTTAGTGTCAACAACGTGTGAGTTTTTTGATGTCATACTGTAGACAACATCCATCCATCCATCCATCATCTACCGCTTTTCCGGAGATCCGGGTCGCGGAGGCAGCAGGTCAAGCAGAGAAGCCCAGACTTCCCTCTCCCCAGCCACCTGCTCCAGCTCTTCAGAGGGGATACCAAGGCGTTCCCAGACCAGCTGGGAGACATAGTCTCTCCACCGAGTCCTGGGTCTGCCCCGGGGTCTCCTCCCAGTGGGACGTGCCTGAAACACCTCAAGTGGAAGGCGTCCAGGAGGCATCCTAATCAGATGCCCATACCACCTCAACTGACTCCTTTCAATGTGGTGGAGCAGCGGTTCTACTCTGAGCCTCTCCCGGATGACTGAGCTCCTCACCCTATCTCTGAGGGTGAGTCCAGCAATCCTACGGAGAAAGCTCATTTCAGCCGCTTGTATCCGCGATCTCGTTCTTTCGGTCATTACCCAAAGCTCGTGACCATAGGTGAGAGTAGGAACGTAGATTGACTGGTAAATCGACAGCTTTGCCTTAGAACTAAGCTCCCTCTTCACCACAACAGACCGGTACAACGTCCGCATCACTGCAGATGCTGCTCCAATCCGTCTGTCGATCTCTCGCTCCATTTTCCCCTCACTCGTGAACAAAACCCCAAGATACTTAAACTCCTCCACTTGGGGCAGGAGCCTGTCCCCAACGCGGAGAGGACAATCCACCTTTTTCCGGCTGAGGACCATGGACTCGGACTTGGAGGTGCTGATTCTCATCCCAGCCGCTTCACACTCAGCGGCAAACCGTCCCAGCAAGAGCTGTAGGTCATTGCTGGATGAAGCCAACAGGACAACATCATCTGCAAACAACAGAGATGAGATCCTGTGGTCACCAAGCATGACACCCTCCATTCCCTGGCTGCGCCTAGAAATCCTGTCCATAAAAATTATGAACAGGATCGGTGACAAAGGGCAGCCCTGGCGGAGTCCAACTCTTACTGGGAATGACTCCGACCGAGTGTTGGCAATACGAACCAAACTCTCACAATGGTCGTACAGAGACCGAATAGCTCGTAACAACAAGCCCGATACCCCATACTCCCGAAGCACCCCCCACAAAAATCCACGAGGGACGCGGTCAAATGCCTTCTCCAAGTCCACAAGACACATGTAAACTGGTTGGGCAAACTCCCACGAACCCTCAAGAATTCTCGAGAGGGTAAAGAGCTGGTCCGATGTGCCACGGCCAGGACGAAAACCACATTGCTCCTCCTGAATCCGAGGTTTGACCAACGGCCGGACTCTCCTCTCCAGTACCTTGGCATAGACCTTCCCAGGGAGGCTGAGGAGTGTGATCCCTCTAAAGTTGGAGCACACCCTCCGGTCCCCTTTTTTGAAGAGAGGAACCACCACCCCGGTTTGCCATGCCAAAGGCACTGCCCCCGACCTCCACGCAATGTTGCAGAGGCGTGTCAACAATGATAACCCAACAACATCCAGGGCCTTGAGGTACTCAGGGCGAATCTCGTCCACCCCCGGGGCCCGGCCACCAAGGAGATTTTTAACCACCTTGGCGACCTCAGCCCCTGTGATAGGCGAGTCATCCCCCTCGTCCCCAAACCCTGCTTCCTCTGTGGAAGGCGTATCAGTGGGATTGAGGAGATCCTCAAAGTATTCCTTCCACCGCCCGACGATATCCCCAGTTAAAGTCAACAGTGTCCCATCCGCACCATACACAGTGTGGACGGGGAGCTGCTTTCCCCTCCTGAGCCGCCGGACAGTTTGCCAGAATCTCTTTGAAGCCGACCGAAAGTCTTGTTCCATGGCCTCACCGAACTCCTCCCATACCCGGGTTTTTGCTTCAGCAACCACCCGAGCTGCACTCCGCTTGGCCTGCCGGTACACCTCAGCTGCTTCGGGAGTCCCACAAGCCAACCAAGCTTGATAGGACTCCTTCTTCAGCTTAATGGCCCCCCTCACCACTGGTGTCCACCACTTGGTTCGGGGGTTGCCACCACGAGATGCACCGACCACCTTGCGGCCGCAGCTCTGGGCCGCCGCTTCAACAACAGAGGTGGAGAACATGGCCCATTCAGACTCCATGTCTCCAGACTCCCTCGGGATGTGGTTGAAGTTCTTCCGGAGGTAGGAGTTGAAGATTTCCCGGACAGGGGCCTCAGCCAGACGCTCCCAGCACACCCTCACTATACGTTTGGGTCTACCAGGTCTGAATGGCTTCCTCCCCTGCCATCGGATCCAACTCACCACCAGGTGGTGATCAGTTGACAGCTCTGCACCTCTCTTTACTCGGGTGTCCAAGACATACGGTCGCAGGTCTGATGATACGATAAAATCGATCATCGACCTGCGACCTAGGGTTAGGTGTACAATACAATACACCTAACCTAGTCAATACAATCCACGAGGCTGAGTCTGGCAAAATATCCAGAACTCAGATTGTGACATTCCAGTGTACATTATTATAGTAATTAATTAGTCATGTAAAATTAATTTCAAATAATATAGTAAAGCCAGTTGGACCAACATAATTTTTATGAGTTATCAACTAACTTCTTAAGGGGTAATTAAAATAATCCTTGACTGAAGAGGAAAAGATAATTCCCCCAGCACAGTACAGTTTGTTGGGTCAATATATTTTCAGATGATGGTTAGGTTAGGTGTATTGACTGTGGGTTAGGTGGCGGTCAAAGGCGGAGACCTTGGCGGACTGATCCCAAGCTTTCTAAACTGTAGACAACAGTCAATACAAAATAAAATTTCTGGGACTAATCTTGATTTTGTTTTATAAATAAACTACATATAAACTACATAGTAATAAGAGAGCACACACACTAAAATGAAATGTTTAGACTCAAAAAATTAACGCAGCAGTTTGCATTAGTCTTTCTGTGTTATGACAACATCATCTGAAAATATATTGACCCAACAAACTGTACTGTGCTGGGGGAATTATCTTTTCCTCTTCAGTCAAGGATTATTTTAATTACCCCTTAAGAAGTTAGTTGATAACTCATAAAAATTATGTTGGTCCAACTGGCTTTACTATATTATTTGAAATTAATTTTACATGACTAATTAATTACTATAATAATGTACACTGGAATGTCACAATCTGAGTTCTGGATATTTTGCCAGACTCAGCCTCGTGGATTTTTCCTCTGTATTTGATAAGATAAGATAAGATAAGCCTTTATTAGTCCCACAATGGGGAAATTCCAGGTTTGCAACAGCACAGGGATAGCAACACTCAGAGCAACAATCAGAAGGCAAGAGAAAAAAAAAAGAAACAAGAGCAGCAAGTATACACACATATATATATACAGTATATACAGTATATATATATATATATATATATATATATATATATATATATATATATATATATATATATATATATATATATATAGACAGTGCAGAGCATTGTAGCTGGATGGAATAAATATATGAGTATATAAACACAGTGCGGAGCATTGTAGCTAGATGGAATAAATATGTAGATATATAAACACACACAGTAGGGAGCATTGCAGCTAGGTGGAATAAATATGTAAATATATAAGCACACACAGTGCGGAGCATTGTAGCTAGATTGAATAAATATGTAGACATATAAACACACACAGTACGGAGCATTGCAGCTAGATAGAATAATTATGTAAATATATTAACACACACAGTGCGGAGCATTGTAGCTAGATGGAATAAATATGTAGATATATAAACACACCCAGTGCGGAGCATTGTAGCTAGATGGAATAAATATGTAAATATATAAACACACACAGTGCAGAGCATTGTTGCTAGATGGGATGAAACAGCACAACCGTCTACTTAGTTATCCTACATGGTATGATTATGTACCCATACATATTCTCACCCTCCATAGCGACCGGTATTTTCCTAGTTGTATGCCGGAGGGGACCATTGTATAAGTTTATTGCGTCTTTTGCATTCAAAACTATTAGGTTGTCACGTCTTTTTGCTATCTCTGCGAGCAGCCCTGCTTAGGTTGTACAGTCTGACAGCCGTATTTGTATCTACCTTTTGCATTCTATGCCTCTTTGGGTCTATGTATTAATGTTCTGTTTGCCATTTTCCTGTTTGTGAAATGTTTTATTTTTATTTCTGTATTTATTTATATTTCTACTTGAGTATGATATTTTATTTTGTTTTCCTAGTATTATCCTCCCACTGTTGACAGCTGTCAGGGATGTGAAGCTTCGCGTGGGCCTTCTTGTAGAGTGCGTCGGTATTGTGTGACCAGTCTAGTTTATTGTTCAGATGAACACCCAGGTACTTGTAGGATGCCACCATCTCAATGTCTGTTCCCTGGATGTTTACTGGTGCTGTGAGGGGTTGTCCTTGCCTGCAGCAATCCACCACCAGCTCCTTAGTTTTCCTCGCGTTGATCTGGAGACAGTTCCGATGGCACCAGTCCGCGAAGTCCTGGATAAGTCATGGATAAGGTACATATGTATATTAGCTGCCCTTGCTTGCTTGCTTTTTTTTTCTTGCCTTCTGATTGTTGCTCTGAGTGTTGCTATCCCTGTGCTGTTGCAATCTTGGAATTTCCCCGTTGTGGGACTAATAAAGGCTTATCTTATCTCTTATTTTATCTTAAGTCCTCTGTACTCAGCTTCATCTCCGTTGGAGATGAGGCCGACGATCGCAGAGTCATCAGAGAACTTTCTGTAGATGGCAGTGTGTTGTGTTGTGTGAGAAGTCCACAGTATAAAATTCTGAAAGGTCTATGGTCTGAAAAGTCTATCTATGAAAGGTAGTGGCTTCACTGTCAATTCGGGGGCGCATGTGGTCACCCTTTTCCACCTTTCAACTGAAACTAAAGAAATAGCAGAAGACAACGCAAAGCCCCCAGAGTGTATGCACTATGCACAGTGAAAAACCTCGTCCTTTTGGGTTACATCAGAGAGCCAAAACAAGTTCCAACGGCACGCCAGCTTGAATATCCATCTGCTTGCTTCAGCTCAGCCGGGTGGAGAAATGGACCGGAGCAAGGAAAAAGACGACACAAGCATAAAGACCCATCCCTGCTGCCTCCAACCCGCAACTAAATGGGAAAGCAGACTGGACATGCTGAGATACAGTAGCAGAGCGGCACAGCGTGGGTGACTGGAGAGATGCATGATGCTGTGATCGCGAGACATTCCAAGACTGTTGTGCAATAATCGAAAATGGCAACTCGTGTCATCCGAGCAAAAATAGACTTTTCCACAGGTAGTGTTTCTTTTCTGTTGTAATTAATCTGCTAGTTGACTATCTCTTTGTATATCATTTCACCATCTTCTTAATGGAGCTGGAGGAACTTCAGAATTATATAAATGAGTTTTATTATTGCTACGTTAACATGGAGGGCAACATATCTCCCGGTTCTTCCTCCAACTCCATGTCCAAGCGTCCCAGACTGGCAGATTCTCCGAATTTACCATCCGAGAAATCACCGGCGGGCTCAGAGGTTAGTGATATTCTTTTCTCTATTGAAAATGAAGTTACTAGCATGGATGGTAGACTAGCGTTGTTCGAGCTGCTCCATAAAGAATTCCAATGTGTATGGGAGAGATTTGAATACAACCAGGATAAGCTCGTTTTTTCTTTGAAGAAAACAATAGTTTGAAAAAGTCAGTAAACACGCTAGCCACACGACTTGGCATTGTTGAAAGAGAGAACCTGAAAATGAAAGAAACAGTTCTCATTTTGCAGTCGTGCAGCATAAGACATAACCTCGTTTTTTTCTGGAATTGCTGAAAAAAAAAATTGAAAATCCAGAACAGATGGTCCATAAATTTATGTCCACGCAGCTGAAACTGTCCACCAAAGTTACAAAATAAATTACCTTCCACCAAGTCCACTGCATTGATCAAATATTGTACATCCCCAAAATGCATGTCCAAGACCTATTGTTGCCAAATTTGAACATTTCAAGCAAAAAAATTCTGTTACGAAGGCAGCTTAAAAAAAACATCAATTATGGTCTAATGATCAATTTCCACATGAAATCATTGAATGGAAAAAAAGATTTTTCCCATTAGGGAATAAAAAAAAAAAAAAAAAAAAAACATCCAAGAAAATAAATGAGCTATTGTCTCTTTGGATAGATTGTCTATAAATGGCAAGCTGTTTATGGATGAAAACACAACCCCCTGGTTATTCTAGAGCCTCCTCAGTTTTCTCAGCTACATGTGGTAAAAGAGTGTGACTGTGTGCAGGTCTCGTATTCAATCTCAGTTTGATTTGTTAACATCTGTCTATTTTTTTTTTCTTTTTCGCTGAGGTTGTTGTTTGCTTGTTTGTCTGTTGTAGCTAATTTTGTTGAAGTTGTTTGGTTGTGGTTGTATGTTATATGTATTTTATCACCATTTACTAACCTTTATGTCTGTTGTCTCGCATACTTCTGGTTTATAGGAAATAAACTTAAGTACATGCACCTTAAGTACATGCACCCTATTTTCTTGCAAAAAAAATGGAACAGAGACATGTGCACACATCCAAGCATACATAAGTAGGTATACTGTATATTTTACACACAACATGCATACATCACGGACATACAATCACAAAGGCACATTTACTTTCTTTTAGCACAAAAACCAGTTACTTATGAATGTTGATCTTAAAATAATTTGCAAGGCTCTCACCAAAAGACTGGAAAGGACAATTCCTTTTATTATATATCCAGATCAAACAGGTTTCATCAAAGGTAGGCTCTCGGCTAATAATACACACAAGCTATTTAATTTAATAGTCTACTATAAGATTAATAACTTAGAAACTACAATTTTATCTTTGGATGCAGAGAAAGCCTTTGACCGTGTGAACTAGAATTTTTTTTTTTTTATGGTATTAAGCAAGTTTGGGTTTGGTTAATCTTTCAAAAACTGTATTAAAACACTATATAGCTGTCTAGCTGCATCTGTCCGAGCAAATGATCAAACTTCTTGTAGCTTTAATCTTCATAGAGGTGCTAGGAAGGGTTGTCCACTCTCTTCCTCACTTTTTACCATCTTTATCAACCCATTAGCATCAGCCATATGGCAAAATGTTGATATCAGAGGTATCCAAACTGGAGAAAAAGAACACAAGAATAGTCTTTATGCTGATGATGTATTCATTTTTCCTTGAAAACGCACAAAGATCTCATCTTCAGACAGTGGCGCTCATTGATCAAGTTCCATCATTATCAGACTACTTTATTAACTGGGGTAAATCAACAGTCTTACACATAAATTGTAATTTTATAAATATATCCATTATTCCACTACAATCAGGTAATATTAAATATTTAGGAAGTGATATATCCCCGAGGCTCTTAGAGTTACTGCAACTAAATAACATATCCCTTTTAAAAACAATACAAGATGACCTTACGCGCTGAAGGACATGACCTATATCATAAATGGGAAGAGTATCAATCGCTAAAATGATGGTCCTTCCTAAAATCAAATATTTGTTCTCAATGATTCCTACCCAACCATCTATGGCCTGGTTTAAGTCTTTAGATTCAAATATAAGTACATTTTTATGGAAGGATAAACCATCACGGATCAGTTTAAAAACTCTTCAAAAAGAAAAAGAGTGCGGAGGTTTAGATTTACCAAATATTTTTTTTTAATTACTTCTTCGCCAATAGACTGCAGTTTGTTTCTAAATGGACAAAATTCAACTCCACTAGGAAACCCATGGTTCGATGTTGATCAGGCTCTCTGTGGGTCACTAAATATCTCTGACTTACCTTTTATGAGTCCCTGTATCAAACGCCATGACTGTTTTAAAAGCATTAATATCAAGCCCTAAAGGGACACTTTAGGGCTGCTCCCACACCCAAAGCCAAACCGCCAAATCTCTCACACAGCTTCAGTTTTTTTTCACAGCTGCTACGCATCCTTGGGGAAATTTGGCCGTTCGCCTTCCCCACATCCTCGCAGGACTGAGCCCCAAGAGGAGGCAGAGACTTAATGTTTTTATTCACAGCTGCTGCGGATCACCGCCAGGTTTACCGGGAAAGTCCCTCACCATGGCGGATCCACACGCAATTTTTGCGAGGCCGAGACACTCTTGAAGTCCCGGGCCGGCACTCACTTATTCCCATCCACCTCCCCCTCCTCCTCCACTTTGTTCTTCCTGCACCTCACTCCCTAAAGCCGGCCAATCGTCGGTTTGTTCCATTACGCACGACTCGCACCGGCCCCGTGCGCCCATGATCCACGGCCGTTTGACGTGCTGGAACTCGGAGCGGAACACACTGTCTTTTCCACCCATCCCTCATCCCCCCCATGGACTGACATGCCCTCCGACACTCCTCTACAGCAGGACAGTTCTACCGGAGCTGGAGCCCAAACGACCGGGGGGGTCACAGCCCTTTCTGAGTGTTCTGGGGGAAGCCTGTGTGGTGACCCAGCACTCTGCGGACGAACATTATCTCACACTCATTAGGGCTGGAGGAAGAAGAGGACAATTGACATACGGACAGAGAGCCCCGGGGGGCAATCAGACGGGACTGTTATGTATGTGTCCCCAGAGGACTGAGAGGATATTTGTACACCAGCTGATGTTATGCTATTGATGGGTATTAAATGACAATCCTATGCTAATGTTCCACGCATTCTCTCTGTCTGTATAATGTGTATAAAAGAGCTTGTTACACATGCCTAATCAGCGCAGTAGCTCACCGAGCTACAAAGCATGTTTCTTTATGTTGGAGGAAATAAAACCTTGTTCCCTTCCAGCTCGTTGCATCTCACCTGTTCTATTACCTCCACACTGTCACGTTTGTAGGACATCATAGGACGGCCTATGATGCCTGCCTGATGTTCTATGACGATCCTATGTTATCAGACATCATAGGAGTCGCGATGCTGTCAAAGATATGATTTCTATTTGACGGCACATAGACAGAGCATCATAGGAGTCGCGATGCCGTCTTTGACTGGTGTCCTATGATGATCCTATGATCCCAGGTGTCATAGGAGTCGCGATGCTGTCATAAAGATATCATGTCTATAGACAGAGTATCATAGGAGTCGCGATCCCGTCATAAAAATATAATGTCTATATGACCGCACATAGACAGAGCATCATAGGAGTCGCAATGCCGTCATAAACATATGATGTCTATGTGATGACACATAGACAGAGCAATATTGGATGTTCCATTCATTTTCAATAATCGTGTGATTAATATTCACACAATCAAATAAATCTTAGTGTTCAGTTCTTTTTACATTGGTGGTAATAAACCTGTAAGCTGGTTGCCAACTGCCAGTCACTCTATAAATTTAAGAAATCTCAATGTGTCTTTCTGTCACGATCATAGGACACCATAGGATGACCTATGATGTCTTCCTGATCTTCTATGATGATCCTATGATCTCAGGCTACATAGGACTTGTGATGCCCTCATATAGGCGATGTCGTCATATAGACAATAGGACTAGCTACCTATGATGTAGTGTCCAATAATGCCTTCTTTGATGTCTTTATGATGTTATATAGACCATCACTCATGATGGTCTATATAATGGGGTATATAATTGGGCTATATAATTGGGCTGCATGGTGGTGCAGTGGTTAGCACTGTGGCAGCACAGTTTTACCCTCGGCCGGGGGATCACGGAGATCGTGGGTTCGATCCCTGCCCCCGGCCAACAGTGATCTGTGTGGAGTTTGCATGTTCTCCCCGTGTTTGCATGGGTTTACTCCGGGATTTCTCTGGTTTCCTCCCTTGCGCACGCAGCGACCGGCAGCTGGTGGCTTGTCACCAGACTGCAAAACAAATCTACCTACGGGTACAAAATAAGTAAAAAAAAAAAAAAAAGATGCCTGCCTACCTATGACGTAGTGTCCTATGATGCCTTCCACAGGAAGAGACCCTTCACCAGCACAGGGTATGACAGACAAGGGTTGCACAGGCAGGAAATGTGTGGCAGTGCTCCATTCATGTGATGAGTCACTTGAAGCCCAAAATGCCCCCAGAGCGAGCATCGCTGCACACCAGGCAAGGCAAAGACAAGCTGAGACCCAGGAGTTGCAGAATAGTTGGCTGGCTGCCAACGCTGCACACCAGGCAAGGCACAGAGAAGCTGAGACCGAATACGACACACTACTTTAAACCACACCCATTTGAAGCAGGACATTGGGAAATCTAACTCAGTAAGGCAGAAGGCACTCTGTAAATTCAAGAAATCTGTCAGTGATGCATGCGGCATGACTGTGAACAACACAGCCATCTCACACAGGAGGAGACCCTTCAGCAATGGGCATGCAGAAACACTTGTTTATACTTGGTTTCGACAGGCATGGACAGGTATACACGGGTATGTACTAGTGTGTGTGTGTGTGTGTGTGTGTGTGTGTGTGTGTGTGTGTGTGTATATATATATATATATATATATATATATATATATATATATATATATACGTATATATATACTGTATATATATACACTACCGTTCAAAAGTTTGGGGTCACCCAGACAATTATTTTGTGTTTTCCATGAAAAGTCACACTTATTTACCACCATGAGTTGTAAAATGAATAGAAAATATAGTCAAGACATTGACAAGGTTAGAAATAATGATTTGTATTTGAAATAATAATTTTTTCCTTCAAACTTTGCTTTCGTCAAAGAATCCTCCATTTGCAGCAATTACAGCATTGCAGACCTAACATGATTGCACAAGGGTTTTCTAATCATCCATTAGCCTTCTGACGCAATGAGCAAACACATTGTACCATTAGAACACTGGAGTGATAGTTGCTGGAAATGGGCCTCTATACACCTATCTAGATATTGTATACCGGTAGTGTATATATATATATATACAGTGGGGTAAAAAAGTATTTAGTCAGCCACCAATTGTGCAAGTTCTCCCACTTAAAAGATGAGAGAGGTCTCCAATTTTCATCACAGGTATACCTCAACTATGAGAGACAAAATAAGAAAAAAAAATCCAGAAAATCACATTGAAGGATTTTTAATGAATTAATTGGTAAATTCCTCGGTAAAATAAGTATTTGGTCAATAACAAAAGTTCATCTCAATACTTTGTTACATACCCTTTGCTGGCAATGACAGAGGTCAAATGTTTTCTGTAAGTTTTCACAAGGTTTTCACACACTGTTGCTGGTATTTTGGCCCATTCCTCCATGCAGATCTCCTCTAGAGCAATGATGTTTTGGGGCTGTCGCTGGGCAACACAGACTTTCAACTCCCTCCAAAGATTTTCTATGGGGTTGAGATCTGGAGACTGGCTAGGCCATTCCAGGACCTTAAAATGCTTCTTACGAAGCCACTCCTTCATTACCCGGGCGGTGTGTTTGGGATCATTGTTATGCTGAAAGACCCAGCCACGTTTCATCTTCAATGCCCTTGCCGGTGGAAGGAGGTTTTCACTCAAAATCTCACGATACATGGCCCCATTCATTCTTTCCTTTACACGGATCAGTCGTCCTGGTCCCTTTGCAGAAAAACATCCCCAAAGTATGATGTTTCCACTCCCATGCTTCACAGTAGGTATGGTGTTCTTTCTCCTCCAAACACGACAAGTTGAGTTTTTACCAAAAAGTTCTATTTTGGTTTCATCTGACCATATGACATTCTCCCAATCCTCTTCTGGATCATCCAAATGCTCTCTAGCAAACTTCAGACGGGCCTGGACATGTACTAGCTTAAGCAGGGGGACACGTCTGGCACTGCAGGATTTGAGTCCCTGGCGGCGTAGTGTGTTTCTGATGTAGCCTTTGTTACTTTGGTCCCAGCTCTCTGCAGGTCATTCACTAGGTCCCCCCATGTGGTTCTGGGATTTTTGCTCATCATTCTCGTGATAATTTTGACCCCACGGGGTGAGATCTTGCATGGAGCCCCAGATCGAGGGAGATTATCAGTGGTCTTGTATGTCTTCCATTTTCTAATAATTGCTCCCACAGTTGATTTCTTCACACCAAGCTGCTTACCTATTGCAGATTCAGTCTTCCCAGCCTGGTGCAGGTCTACAATTTTGTTTCTAGTGTCCTTTGACAGCTCTTTGGTCTTGGCCATAGTGGAGTTTGGAGTCTGACTGTTTGAGGTTGTGGACAAGTGTCTTTTATACTGAAAACGAGTTCAAAAAGGTGCCATTAATACAGGTAACCAGTGGAGGACAGAGGAGCCTCTTAAAGAAGAAGTTACAGGTCTGTGAGAGCTAGAAATCTTGCTTGTTTGTAGGTGACCAAATACTTATTTTACTGAGGAATTTACCAATTAATTCATTAAAAATCCTTTAATGTGATTTTCTGGATTTTTTTTTTTTAAAGAGAGGTGCAGAGCTGTCAACTGATCACCACCTGGTGGTGAGTTGGATCCGATGGCAGGGGAGGAAGCCATTCAGACCTGGTAGACGCAAACGTATAGTGAGGGTGTGCTGGGAGCGTCTGGCTGAGGCCCCTGTCCGGGAGGTCTTCAACTCCCACCTCCGGAAGAACTTCATCCACATTCCGAGGGAGTCTGGAGACATGGAGTCTGAATGGGCCATGTTCTCCACCTCTATTGTTGAAGCGGCGGCCCAGAGCTGCGGCCGCAAGGTGGTCGGTGCATCTCGTGGTGGCAACCCCCGAACCAAGTGGTGGACACCAGTGGTGAGGGGGGCCATTAAGCTGAAGAAGGAGTCCTATCAAGCTTGGTTGGCTTGTGGGACTCCCGAAGCAGCTGAGGTGTACCGGCAGGCCAAGCGGAGTGCAGCTCGGGTGGTTGCTGAAGCAAAAACCTGGGTATGGGAGGAGTTCGGTGAGGCCATGGAACAAGACTTTCGGTCGGCTTCAAAGAGATTCTGGCAAACTGTTCGGCGGCTCAGGAGGGGAAAGCAGCTCCCCGTCCACACTGTGTATGGTGCGGATGGGACACTGTTGACTTCAACTGGGGATATCGTCGGGCGGTGGAAGGAATACTTCGAGGATCTCCTCAATCCCACTGATACGCCTTCCACAGAGGAAGCAGGGTTTGGGGACGAGGGGGATGACTCGCCTATCACAGGGGCTGAGGTCGCCAAGGTGGTTAAAAATCTCCTTGGTGGCTGGGCCCCGGGGGTGGACGAGATTCGCCCTGAGTACCTCAAGGCCCTGGATGTTGTTGGGTTGTCATGGTTGACACGCCTCTGCAACATTGCGTGGAGGTCGGGGGCAGTGCCTTTGGCATGGCAAACCGGGGTGGTGGTTCCTCTCTTCAAAAAAGGGGACCGGAGGGTGTGCTCCAACTTTAGAGGGATCACACTCCTCAGCCTCCCTGGGAAGGTCTATGCCAAGGTACTGGAGAGGAGAGTCCGGCCGTTGGTCAAACCTCGGATTCAGGAGGAGCAATGTGGTTTTCGTCCTGGCCGTGGCACATCGGACCAGCTCTTTACCCTCTCGAGAATTCTTGAGGGTTCGTGGGAGTTTGCCCAACCAGTTTACATGTGTTTTGTGGACTTGGAGAAGGCATTTGACCGCGTCCCTCGTGGATTTTTGTGGGGGGTGCTTTGGGAGTATGGGGTATCGGGCTTGTTGTTACGAGCTATTCGGTCTCTGTACGACCGTTGTGAGAGTTTGGTTCGTATTGCCAACACTTGGTCGGAGTCATTCCCAGTGAGAGTTGGACTCCGCCAGGGCTGCCCTTTGTCACCGATCCTGTTCATAATTTTTATGGACAGGATTTCTAGGCGCAGCCAGGGAATGGAGGGTGTCATGCTTGGTGACCACAGGATCTCATCTCTGTTGTTTGCAGATGATGTTGTCCTGTTGGCTTCATCCAGCAATGACCTACAGCTCTTGCTGGGATGGTTTGCCGCTGAGTGTGAAGCGGCTGGGATGAGAATCAGCACCTCCAAGTCCGAGTCCATGGTCCTCAGTCGGAAAAAGGTGGATTGTCCTCTCCGGGTTGGGGACAGGCTCCTGCCCCAAGTGGAGGAGTTTAAGTATCTTGGGGTCTTGTTCACGAGTGAGGGGAAAATGGAGCGAGAGATCGACAGACGGATTGGAGCAGCAGCTGCAGTGATGCGGACGTTGTACCGGTCTGTTGTGGTGAAGAGGGAGCTTAGTTCTAAGACAAAGCTGTCGATTTACCAGTCAATCTACGTTCCTACTCTCACCTATGGTCACGAGCTTTGGGTAATGACCGAAAGAACGAGATCGCGGATACAAGCGGCTGAAATGAGCTTTCTCCGTAGGATTGCTGGGCTCACCCTCAGAGATAGGGTGAGGAGCTCAGTCATCCGGGAGAGGCTCAGAGTAGAACCGCTGCTCCTCCACATTGAAAGGAGTCAGTTGAGGTGGTATGGGCATCTGATTAGGATGCCTCCTGGACGCCTCCCACTTGAGGTGTTTCAGGTACGTCCCACTGGGAGGAGACCCCGGGGCAGACCCAGGACTCGGTGGAGAGACTATGTCTCCCAGCTGGTCTGGGAACGCCTTGGTATCCCCTCTGAAGAGCTGGAGCAGGTGGCTGGGGAGAGGGAAGTCTGGGCTTCTCTGCTTGAACTGCTGCCTCCGCGACCCGGACCTCCGGAAAATCGGTAGAAGATGGATGGATGGATGGATGGATGGATGGATGGATGGATTTTTTTTTTCTCATTTTTTCTCTCATAGTTGAGGTATACCTATGATGAAAATTGGAGACCTCTCTCATCTTTTAAGTGGGAGAACTTGCACAATTGGTGGCTGGCTAAATACTTTTTTGCCCCACTGTATATATATATATATATATATATATATATATATATATATACAGTATACTGTATATATATATATTTTTTTTCCTTATTTTCTTTCAAAAATAAGGAAATTTCTAAGTGACCCCAAACTTTTGAACGGTTTTGTACACTACCGTTAGAAATTTCCTTATTTTTGAAAGAAAAGCACTTTTTTTTCAATGAAGATAACTTCAAACTAATCAGAAAACTTTTGAACCGTAGTGTATATATAAAGATTCTGTGATGTACAGTGGGGAAAAATAAGGATTGAACACGCTTGGTGAAATTCATTTAATATTTAATAGAAAAGCCTTTGTTGGTAATAACAGCTTCCAGACGCCTCCTGTATGGAGAAACTAGGCGCAGGCATTATTCAGGAGGGATTGTAGCCCATTCTTCCACTCAAACTGTCAAATCTTGAAGGTTCTGTGGGTGTCTTCTATGAACTCTGATCTTTGCTTTGTTCCATAGATTTTCAATTTGATTCAGGTCAGGTGACTAACTGGGCCATTCTAGCAGCTTTATTTTCCTTCTCTGGAGCCAGTTGAGAGTTTCCTTGGCTGTGTGTTTGGGATCATTTGCTGAAATGCCCACCCTCGTTTCATCTTCAGCATCTTGGCAGATGGCAGCAGGTTCTTATCAAGGATGTGTCTGTACATTTATCTATTCATCTTTCCTTCAATTATATGAAGTCTGCCTGTACTATGTGCTGAAAAACACCCCCACACCATGATGCTCCTGCCTCCAAACTTCACTGTTGGTATGGTGTTTTGGGGCTGATGTGAAGTGCCATTCATCCCCCAAACATGCTGTGTGTTGTGGCATCCCATAAGTTCAATTTTGGTCTCATCTGAGTAAACTACATTCTCCCAGTATTATATTGGCTTGCCCAAATGTTCGAGCAAGGTAATTTTTTCCTTCATCTTTAATTAGCTTTTTTGTCTTTCTTATTTAAATTTGAAAATTTAAGAAAAAAAACAGTCTTTTTCTTCAGCAATGGAGTCTCACAAGGTGAGCGGGCATAGAGCCTATTTTGGTTGAGTGCATTACTTATTACTTGTTTTCTTTGAAACAGCACTATCTGCTAACTCCAGGTCTTTCTAGAGCTGTCTGTGAGTGTTTTTTTGGCTTTTGGATAACACTTCTGATAATTCTTTTGACTCCTCTGTCAGAAATCTTGCGATTTGCCCCTGGTTGTGGTTGGTTTGTGGTAAACTGATGGTCTTTCCACTTCCAAATAATGGCTCCAACAGTGCTGACTGGAACATTCAGCAGTTTAGAAATATGCCTGTAACCAATGCAATCATTATGTTTTGCAACAATAAGGTTGTTGGGAAAATTCTATGTTACACTGAGTTATATGGATTTTTCTATAAAGCTTAATGTATGATAATGTGTATACCTACTCAGGAAATCCTGTTACCATATAAAAAGTTGTTGAGCAGTGGAAAAATACAGATAGAGGGATGCTGATGTGAATGTTTAGGTTTATCACTGTGACTGTTTAGCTTTATCACTAGTTTTTTTTCTGCATGTACTCAGCAGATACAATCTTATCACTGAGTCATGGAAGAACTAATCAAGAAGTGACACCACCCTTAGGGTCACTTGGGTATATATTAGACAGAATCACTATGTTGAGTCAAGGCAATGCACTGGCAGTCTGTGAGAGCTAGATTCTGTATTCTACTCCACTGATCAGCACTCTAATTAAATTTGCTGAAACTATGATCCTGCCTGATCATTGACTGAGCATCATATATCCTATCAGGGAATATATCCAACAGCTATGAAGGTCGAGAGAGAGCTCTTTGCTTCTACCCATCATGAACTCTTTGCGGTATGACAATCTGATATTCACAGACATTTTTTAAAGACTATAATTCAGAACTTGACCAGCTGAAATTAATTTGCTCTGATGTGGTTTGCAACTGTTTTTGCAACAGTTTAGTGTTAATTTGAATGGAACATTACATACTAATGAACATTAATGCCAACGTAAGTATGCCAGATTTAGCAATATTGCTAATTTGCATTTGTAGTCCCCCGGTGGGTTACAAAAAGACATAAACAAACAATCATTCACGAAAAGAACGATTGCAATGAAACTGTACAAAGTGGATATGCTGAAGTGCACGAGTTAAGGTGCTACAAAACAAAACATTCAAATGTCAAACAAGTGAAGTGCTGTGTATGCATACAAACACACATGCACCCAAGCACCTAAGAGCAACAACAAACAACAGCAACAAACAAGATGTGGAGACATATGTATGTGACGCACGGGTACATATACTGTATATAGGTACAGGTAGGGAGAGGCAGTGGGCAAACAACCTGAATCTGAATGTCCAAAAAAACCAAAGAACTCATTCTGGATTTCATGAAGGACTGACAGGACCAACCCCCTTGTTCATAAATGGCGACCGCGTGGAAAACATCCCCACCTTCAGGTTCCTGGGCACCCATGTCTCTTCTGACCTCTGCTTGACTGTCAATACCAAGGCCCTGGTGAAGAAAGCCCAGCAGCAGCTGCAGTTCTTTTTTTGTCCTGAAGAAGCACAATCTGGACCAGAATCAGCTGCTGGCCTTCTACCGCTGCTCAGTGGAGAGTGTGCTCACCTACTGTCTGATTGGTGTGGTACGCCGGCTTCACAACCGAGAACAGGAAGGCTGTGCAGAGGGTCATCAACACCACCCAAAAAATTATTGGCAGCCCTCCATTCTCCCTGGAAGACATCTCAAGATCCTCCTGTCTCAGAAGGATCAAGGCCATCACAAGAAACCCCTCACATCCTGCCCATCACCTGTTTGACCTGCTTCTCTCTGGACGACGGTCAAGATCGGACAGGTTCCACACCTCCAGAATGACAACAGTTTCTTCCCCTGGGACATCCACACTGCAAACAGTCAGATGTCCCACCCCCTCCCTCCAAACGCTCACAAGCACAGAACTGAGGTCCTTTTAATTATCACTATAACTCACCTGTCGTTGTACTCCTCACTTTCATGTATATTGACCCATCCATGAAATCACAACTGCACATATTTTCCATAATCCTTGGGCCATTTTTGTCATGAACAGAGCTGGCTTGTCCCCCAGGCTCGTTTCAATGACTATTCTCTGTGTGTCTATTTATCCAGGTATTTTGTATTTTGTACTGAGCCGTGGTTCTCCCAGGCTTAGCCTTTTGGGTTTTCCATTTCATATTTATTTGTGTTTTGTTTTACCTTTAGAGTTGCTTATGGGTTTCCTTTATCCCTTATTACGGCTTTAATTGCCTTTGTCGTGTCATGTGTTATTTTGCATTTGTTTCCAGTTCTGAGTTTGTTGTATGTTTTGGTTCTCTGACTGAAAGGCTGTCAGGCATCTCATTTAGTCTACACTTGGTGTGGGCAGGCCTTTCAGTCTGCCAGCCAGACCACACCTCCCTCTCTTGACAGTCAGCTGGTTCCACTCTCTGTGATTACTGCCCCGCTCCCTCGCTCAGGTGCACCCAATCACTGTAGTATTTGGATGTGTATTTAATCAGCTCATTTTCATTCATGCACTGCTGGATTATTGTGTGTGTTTGTCTCTGCCACGTTACACCATAGATTCCTGCTACACGTTCCGTCATGTTCTCTAGTAAGTTTATTCCTGTCTTCATTTTTGTATATCTACACTATAGTTTGGACTTTACTTTAATAAATTTGTCTGTGGTGAAACCCTGTACGTGAAAGCTTCTCTCTCCTCGCCTCGTTAGAGGCTATTCATGACAGAGTAATCCAGCCCAAAAAAAGATTCAGCAGGTTTCACCCAGGCATTATTTTTTTCTTTTGTGAACTGTTTTCCAAGTCACCTGTTTTGGGGAGGAAATCATGTCTCCAGCAGGTGATGCAGTCGGGAGGAGAAGGTGGAGTCGGGATGAGCTAAAGTGTGTGGCTGCGATTGAAGACATGACAGCCGACACCCGGAACTGCTCGTCCCGAGTGGACGCATTGAAATGCTGGGGTGGAGTGGCAAACCAGCTGGAGAGGAGAACTAGCATACATTTTCATCCCCGGTTGATCGCTCGCTACCTTCTTCCGCTACCACCTCTGCCATCAACCTCCTCCTCGATGTCTCCGGGGCACCATGGTCACGCTGACGGAAGAGGTTTGGCAGCAGGAACTTCAACTGTGGAGGAGGAATGGGCGGCCATGTTCATACAGGATTACATGGACGAAGCCCACGGTCAAGGAGAAGTGGAGTTGCTTGGATGCAGCTGCGGGAATTCTGGAGACGCATCCCGGGCTCTGGAATTATCCACAGTACGCTGAGCTGTTATGCTCTGTCTGCCCACTGCAGCAAGCCTTTCCAGAACTGAGGAGGGGGGCATTCTTCGCGGAGCACAAGTAGAGACTCTCTCCACAGCCTGCGGCCACTTCCCCTTCTGCCTTGCTTCCAGCTCCTGGATGCCTGCCGCCAGTTTCACAGCGGTGGAAGCTCCATTCCACGGTCAACAATCGGAGGAAGCCTTCCTCTTCTTCAACAGCCACTTCCCCCTCATCAGGCCTGATTTCTCCCTCAGCAGGGCCACCCTCATGCTCTCTGTCCGCTGCTGCTGCACTAACAGTCACGTCGATGATTCCTCCCACTGTCAAGAGGCTCTCCAGGTCTTCCCCGGCTATGCCCACCTTCATGTCAACAGAGCTGGCTCCTCTGCCATCCTTTGATGGGGTCAAATTAGCCATTCACACGGAGAGGGATGACTGCCTGTTAACTGCAGCTGTCAACATCAAAAACCGGGATGACAGGCAAGGGTTTTTTTAATTTTGTTACATCTTTTAATGATAAACCTTGTCTTTCTCCCTGGAGAGAGTCCCCGTCCCAGCAGTCTGCTGGGCCCTCTCCTTCAGCTACAGTTATTAACTCTCTCCCAATTCTCTCCGTGTCTCCTCCATTTTTTCCTAAGTGTCCGCCGGCCCCAGAACCTAGCCGCCAGACGATGGACAAGCCCGTGGCCCAGGAGGACCCCACTCCAGAGCCAGCACGGAGCGGTCCCCCAGCTTCCTTGCTGGATCAGTCACAAGCACTGGAATCTTGGTCTGGGTGCACCTGGACTGCCACCACCATCATGCTAGCTTCGAAGGCAACCGCAGCGGAGTGGGAGCCAGAGCTAGACCTCCTAGAGGCTGGGCCCGAAATGTCATCGCCAAGTTCGACGAAGTCCTGGACGGCGGTGGAGCTTGAGCTCAGGCAAGTGATCTCTCTTGTGTTTCTTATGCCAGTTTTGGAGAGATCTTGCCTGGCTCTTGGTGAGGAGAGTCAGGTGCAGCCCTCAGCTGCATCTGAACTCGCTTCGCTGGGCTCCCCCACTGCCGGTGACCCTAACAACGTCTTTTCTCCTGTCCTTTCTGAGCCTTCACCTAGGGTCACCGGAGATGATCCACCATTGCCAAACATCTTTGAGGGTCCAGTCCAGCCAGCAGATGGCGTCATGGGTCCAGCTTTCCCACTGATGTTGTCCCGGATCAAGCTCCCCTTCTGCCCAAGGCTGTCATGTGGGTTCCTCCACTGGCTGAGTATCCGTGGGTGCAGCATCCAGGCCTGGGACCCTCATGGAGGCTGCACCCCAGTATTAGCTCAACGTGGGTGCTACGCTCTGGTATGGACCCCTTATGGGCGCTGCGCTCCAGCCCGGCTTCCATCGTGGGTGCAGCATTGACCCAGCTGTGGTCCACCGAGGGTGCTTCATCGGCCCAGATGGGGTCCACTGTGGGTGCAACACTGGCCCAGTCAGGGCACACAGTGGGTGCAACGCTGGCCTAGTCAGGGTCAACCATGGGTGAAACCATGTCCCAGACTGGGATCCGGGCGGGTACTACAGTTTTCCTGACAGGAACCAACGAAGGCGTCATCCCTTCTCCTCCACTGCCGGACGCCTTCGTGGGTCCTCTTTCGTTTTCTCAACCAGATGCCGTCGAGGTCCCCTCCTGTCCAAAGCCGGACATTGTTGTTGCCCCCTTCTCTCCACTACGAGACACTGACGGGGTTCCCCTCCTCCGGTCCGGCCATCCACCAGTGAGCCTCCCGGTGGGAAAGCTGCCTCTTGCCTCATCCCTCTGGTCCTGGTGGCTCTACAGCGTAGGACGACCTTCAGGACAGGTGACCCCATCTCCTTCGGTAGGCCGCCAGACTCATTCCATTGGGCCGTCTGCTGGGCCTGGGACTCTGGACAGCTTCCCGAACCTCCTCACCTCTCGACTTGGGGGGGGGGGGGGTGTAATTGTTATGTTTTTCTTTTGTGGGCCCTGAGTGGGGTTGTTTTTGATCCCTCCTGATCTGTTTCCCCCTACTTCCCGCCCTGGGTTGATGACTGTTGATCCTACTGGGGGGAGTGGGGGGCAGGTTCTTTCTTTTTTTTTTTTTCTTTTGATGGTGCGTTGGGTGTCTGGATTCCACCCCTTGGGAGGGGCTCTGTCATCAACCGAGCCAGCTTGTCCTCCAGGCTTGGTTCATTGACTATTCTCTGTGTGTCTATTTATCGAGGTATTGTGTATTTTGTACTGAGCCGTGGTACTCAAAGGCTTAGCCTCTTGGGTTTTCCATTTCATATTTATTTGTGTTTAGTTTTACCTTTTGAGTTGCTTATGAGTTTCCATTATCCCTTATTACTAACTAACTAACTAACTAACCTGCACTTATATAGCGCTTTTCTAGTCACAAAGACCACTCAAAGCACTTTCATTAATACTAACCCTCTATTCTAAGGGCCTATAGGAAACAAATATCTAGGGACAATTTAGAACAGCCAATTAACCTAACATGCATGTTTTTGGCATTTGGGAGGAAACCGGAGAAATCCCGGAGTAAACCCACGCAACACGGGGAGAACATGCAAACTCCACACAGATCACTGTTGGTCGGGGGCTGGGATCGAACCCACGATCCCACGATCCCCACAATCCCCCGGCCAAGGGTAAACTGTGCTGCCGCAGTGCTAACCACTGCGCCACCGTGCAGCCCAATTACTGCTATTACTGCTTTAATTGCCTTTGTAGTGTCATGTGTTATTTTGCATTTGTTTCTAGTTCTGAGTTTGTTGTGTGTTATGGGTGTCTGACTGACAGGCTGTAAGGCAGTTTGTTTAGTCTGCATTTAGTGTGGGTGGGCCTGTCAGTCTGCCAGCCAGACCACACCTCCCTCTCTTGACAGTCAGCTGGTTCCACTCTCTGTGATTACTGCCCCGCTGCCTCATTCAGGTGCACCCAATCACTGTAGTATTTGGATGTGTATTTAATCAGCTCTTTTTCATTCATGCACTGCTGGATTATTATGTGTGTCTGTCTCTGCCACGTTACGCCGTAGATCCCTGCTACACATTCCATCATGTTCTCTAGTAATTTTATTCCTGTCTGCATTTTTGTATGTCTACACTATTTTTGGGACTTTAATAAATTTGTCTATGGTGAAACCCTGCACATGAATCTGTTTCTGTCCTCGCCTCGTTAGAGGCAATTCATGACAATTTTATTCAATTATGTATTCTGCACGCCGCACTCTTATGTACTTAGTTATACCCATGAAGCCACAAGGGTACATGTATATATACCAATCGACTATTTATTATTTTTTTCCACAATATTTTTTATTGAACCTTTTTTTTTTACAAACATGGCACAAACAGTCAAACACTAACACTAAATTAATTTAAAAATTTAAAAAAAACACTAACAAAAAAAAATACTAAAAACAACAACAACCATTAACAAAAGCAAGTCAACAACAATGCTCCTCTGTTTAGTCTAGGTAATCTATTGCATAAGAATACATAATATACATTCACCAGTTTGGAATTTGCAAGGTCCACACATATCATCCACCTTCTTCTTCAGAAGTTATGTTTAATTTCTTTACATAATCAATGAAAGGTCTCCATATATTCTCAAACACATTTTCCTTTAATTTCAGTATATATGTTATTCTTTCTAGTGCAAGGTTTGTTAACATCTGTCTTAACCACTGAGTCACATCTGGTCTATGAGTCTTTTTCCACAGTAGTGCAATACATTTTTTGGCATTAAGCAAACCGAGGTCTATGAATGCTCTTTCACTCTTGTTAAAGTAATGTTTTTCTGGATACAGACCCAACAAAAACAGTTTAGGGTTCAATGAATGAATGAATGAATGAATGAATAAATCTTTATTTCGGATAGTACAGGTTAAAAGAAACTGAATGATATAACAAAGGGGGAAAGAAAATCCAACAAGATCAAATTAGACAATAATTCCTCTGATTATACAATTCAACATAAGTTATCCGAAATGGGTGATGGCTGAAGCCGCAGCTTATATTGCCCACCCATATACCATCCAAGAATTAAAAAGAAAAAAAAAACAAGACAAGAGCGATTACAATTCAAAAACGAAGCTAAGACAAAATGTGACAGAAAAAAACTAAGCTACAACACAACACAGGCTGGATATGACAATCCTTATGTGATTTTACATGTCATCTTGTATATATGTTTGGAGTATTTCTTCCTTTAGTTTTTGTTTAAGTTGTCCAAGCGTTGTACATGATTTTAATTCAGGTCCAAAATCGTTCCATAATCTGACTCCTTGCACTGAAACACAGTGTTGCTTTGTGGTAGTTCTCACTGAAGGATTTTGAAATATACATGTTCCTCTAAAATGATATTGTTTCTCCCTTATTTGGAACAACTTTTGGATATTTGCGGGCAGTGATAGATTCTTCACTTTAAACATTATTATTGCAGTTTTAAAGTCAACCAGATCTTTCAACTTGAGAGCTTTTAATTTAAGAAAAAGTGGGTTTGTTGGTTCCCTGTAAGCTGCTTTGTTTATTATTCTAATAGCTCTCTTCTGAAGCATAAAGACTGTATATATGTTTGTTTTATATGTATTTCCCCATACTTCATTACAATATGTCATGTATGGGAGTATTAATGAATGATACAAGGTATATAGTGTGGGTTGATTCAGCAAATATTTCACTCTGTGTAATATTGCAATTGATTTGGATATTTTACCTTTAATATAATTAATATGTGACTTCCAACACAGTTTATTATCAATTATTACTCCAAGAAATTTAGTTTCAGATACCCTTTCAATCTCTACACCATTTACACTGAGTTTAGATACTGAGTTGTTGTGATGGTTGTTAAAGACTATAAATTTTGTCTTACTTAAATTGAGCGTTAATTTGTTTGAATCAAACCACAGTTGAAGCTTTCCTAATTCCTTTCCGAGTGTATCCAGAAGTTGTTCCAAATTGCTTCCACTGCATAATAGATTAGTGTCATCGGCAAACAATATTAAGTCCATTTTTTCTGAAACTTTACATATATCATTTATATACATATTGAATAATAATGGCCCCAAAAATTAACACTGTGGGACTCCACAAGTAACCTTCAGTAACTGTGAGTTTTTGTTACCAACACATACATACTGATATCTATTTTTTAAGTAACTACTTAACCAGGACAGTGCTACCCCTCTAATACCACAATTTTGTAGTTTCTTTAATAATAAATTATGATCCACTGTATCAAATGCTTTTTTAAGATCCAGGAATACCCCAACTGAATACTTTTTATTTTCAATGGCAGTTGATATTTTTTCTATAAATTCCATTAAAGCAAATGCAGTTGTCCTCTTGTGTCTGAACCCATATTGCTGCTCACACAATAAATTATTCTTCAGTATGAAGTTGTCAATTCTCTCATAGAATATTTTTTCAAGTATCTTGGAAAATTGCGGCAATAGTGAAATTGGTCTATAGTTTGAGAATTCCCCTCTGTCACCCATCTTGTATATCGGAAGTACTTTAGCTATTTTCATTGCATTGGGAAATATACCTGTTTGGAGAGACAGGTTACAGATATACGTCAGTGGTTTCACTAAGCATTCAATAATAGTTTTGACTAAGAGCATGTCAATACCATCACAGTCCATAGATGTTTTACTTTTAAATGATTTAACAATTTCAATGACCTCTCTCTCGTCTGTGTTCGTTATGAAAATGGAGTCTTTTATAGCAGTGTTATTGCTTATTGTATCACCTGTAGGCGCCGTAATGGGTATTTCACGAGCCAAATTAGGACCAATGTTAACAAAAAAGTTATTAAATTCATCTGCAGGTGAAGCTGCATTCACACTCTGAGTCGTTTTATTATTTTTTGAAGAATCGGTGGGGTAGCTTGTATTTCTGCTTTTATTTCCAAGAATACTGTTTAGTATCGTCCATGTATTTTTAATATTGTCTCTGTTTTTCTCCAGTTTTTTACTGTAATAGTCTATTTTACTACATCTTATTATATATGTTAACTTATTTTTGTATGTTTTATACTGCTGCTCTGCTTCTTTTGTCCTTTTCTTTAGGAAAGCTTTATATAATATTTTTTTTTCTTTTTACATGCCTTTTGTAATCCTTTGGTTAACCATGGCTTATCGGAAAATTTATGTTTAAGCTTTTATTTTACTAATGGACAGTTTTTTTCATAAAGAGTGGTTACAATGTTTATACATGTGTCATAGGCTTCATTTACATCTGATACATAGACTTCTGTCCACTCTTGCTTCAGCAAGTCCTCTTTAAAAGAACTGATTGCATTTTGTGATTTGTATCTGAACGATTTTATTTTTTTTTCTTTATTGGCCCCCATGTGGCCATGGATAAGTGCAAAGGTTGGCAAGTGGTCACTTATATCATTTATCAATAACCCACTTTCTATTTTCTTATCAATAATATTAACAAACAGGTTGTCAATAGGTGTAGCAGTGTGAACTGTGATTCTACTGGGATGTGTTATTGTGGGATATAGACTCATGCTGTACATAGAGTTCATGAACTCTGTAACTACATTTTGTTGATGTGGATTTAGTAAATCAATATTGAAATCTCCACAAATTACTACCATTTTCTTACTAGTAATATTATTGTACAGCTCGACTAATTTATCTCTGAATGTCTCAATGCAAGTTCCCGGCGTTCTATATATACAACTTATAATTAGATTTTTTGTTTTATCTTGGTCAATCTCAACATTAACACATTCCAAAATCCCTGGTAGTGCAAAGGACATTCCATTTACAAGCTTACACCTATACAGGTCATCAATATACAGTGCAACACCACCACCCAATGTGAATTATTTTGAAATTATTTTTCCAATTGTTACCCTCACCTCTTCCCAAAACATTCTGACTTTTCTACATTTTCATAAATAGTGAAATAGGCTTCTTTTACTTTCCATACATTTTGTGCATGTATCTGGTATGTTTTTGTTATATTTATTTAACTCCACTGGTGTAACATACATCCGCATTAACCATTTAAAATGTATCAGTTTAAGACGTACACTTATTGATTTGGTTTGAGCTTCTGCACAAGCCATTTCCCATTGTTCCTCTGAAATTTCAATTTGCTGGTCTTCTTTCCAATAATTCAGTCTTTTCTGTGAGTTTTCACTTGAGAATAGTGTCAATGAGTTATAAAACTCTGAAATAATACCCTTTCTCTTATTATCTTTCGTCAAAATTGTTTCCAAGGATGAATAAATAGGTCGGGTGAGAGCATTATTTTGATTTGATCGAATAAAATTTCTAAGCTGAAGATATTTAAAAAAATGTGTTCTATTAAGCTTGAATTTAATCCTCAGTTCTTCAAAAGACATTATAGGGCCTTTTCCACTAGCACGCTTTAGCGCGACACGGGACGGCTCAGCACGCTTTGTACGCTTTTCCACAAGCCCCATCATGGTTTAACAGCCGCGATTCTCAGCCCCGCTCCAGGGCAGGGTACAGCAGTGCTGAGCTGTGCCATGTTGTAACGTTAACAGACTGGTCGCCGCTGATTGGTCAGGTCGTAACCGGCGCTGATTGGTCAGGTTGTAACCGCCCCTCTCCTCCTCCTCATCTACCAAATCTTCACGACCTTCTCAATAAAGTTTTTGAAAAAAAAAAAAAAAGAATCTTCACGACCGCCTTTACTCAGCACGCAACCACTGTTGGCGGTTTATTTTCAGTGTATTGCTGTGCTATTTTCATTTATTCTCTATCAAAAATGGCTTCGCGTAATAAGGGTGTTCCATGGACCAATAAGGAGCTGCAGTGTCTGCTCACTGCATTGTCAGACGAACGTATTCAGCGCGAGTTAGACGGAGCCGCCCGGAATGAAAAAATATACTGGGAGGTCTCGACATCGGAGTCCTTTAACGGTGAGTTTTATTTTTTTTTTTTTATTGTGCGTTTTTTCGCAAATATATTCGGTAAGACGCTCAGTTTATTTATGCAATAAAAAAGCTGTTCATTTGTGGATGGATCGCTGCTTTATTGCAGCACACTGCGGACTAAAGCTTTTATTTTAATTATTCATGTGAACAATACGCTGAAATAAGCTTATGTATTCTTGTTAAAAACTATTGTCTTTTCTGTATATATTGCACTTTCGTGCTGTATTTTATTGTGTGCATTTTCCTTGTAGAATCATCCCACGCGTCCGCCGTGACAGCCCGTCCGGATTAATTCAACCGAGCCTTCCTGAACCAGAGCTGGCAGAGACGGCTTCATCCAACCGAGTCTTGCTGACCCAGTTTGGGAAGCTGGTGTAGAGACACTCAGTGGTCGGCGTGTATAAAATGTCGATTAACCTTCATGTTGTGTTGCAAAGTTTTTTTTTTTCTTTTAATATTTTGTATATAATAAAATGGAATTGTTTTGGAAAGTGTGGTTTGTCTGTTATAACACTGAATTATAAAACAGTATAAATACATAGAAATTTCATTGCCTAGTCTGATCAAAATGATGCTGATCTTCCTGTCAGGGGTCAACCATTGTAAAGGTAATGTAATTTTTAACTAGAAAAAAAAAGAAATCTTTTTGTAAGCTTTCTGTTCTTTTTATTGAAATATCATAAAAAAATAGCACCAAGTCAAAGTAGGTACAAGTATATGTAAATTGAATGTTCTATCGGCATTCCAAATTCAGAGATTTACAATACTTTAGAAGGAGTGTAGCATCATCTAAACGGAAAATAATAATACTGTTGTTCCAAACGTTGACCTGAAGGTGAAAAACACGATTTTTTTTTTAATTCAGTACATCAAAAATGCCCTAGGATGTAAAAAATAACACAATTTGGTGTTGGCCAGTGTGCCACCGTCTCATTATTTAATACGAATAAAAACAAGTTTCAGCTCATTATTTCTAGGTCATTTGGCAGTTAATTCAAAACAAAAGTGACTTGTGTTGTTGCAGCTTAATTATGAGATAAAATTAATTGTGAGATAAAACCACAGAGCGAGCAAGGCAATAATCCTTGGATCCTTTTCTGTCTCGTGTAAATAAGGACTCAGTCGGGTGCGTAACGTCACGGGAGTGTGGCCCCGCCTCGCTGAGAATCTGCCGCCGCCCTGCTTCTAAAACCTAACACAAACCATCACAGCACAAGCACAACACCGTGCTAATGGAGACAGAAGCATTCCGAGCCGTACTGAAGTGAATCGAGCCGTACCGAGGTGTGCTGGGCAAACAGGCTTATGTTATCTGAACGTGACAAATATAAGTCTTGAATCTTTTGAATCCCTTTTAAATTCCATACTTTAAATACAGCATCCACTCTCCCTGGTGTAAAATATTGATTACCCCATATTGGGCTAAATTGTGACAATAAGTGGGGTTCTTTTAAATATTTTTTGGTTTCACACCATATTTTGATCATGTGCTTTACAATTGGATTTTAACTTGTTTCTGTAATTTTTTAGCCAAGTCTGAGTATATGAATAAGGGAAGAGGTAAAGGTAAATTGTATGATTCCATTTCAGTCCAGTGAGGAGGATCATTTGATGAAAAATAATATGTCATAGACCTCAGTTGTGCTGACCAGTAATACAACATAAAGTTTGGACATTTCAGACCTCCACAATCAAATGGTAAATATAGTAAGGACAAACGTAATCTAGCCTTCCTATTGTTCCATATAAATTCCACTAACTTTTTTTTAATTCTTGAGAATAGATCTGAAGGTGGTGGTAAAGGAATGTTTTGAAATAAATAAAGTATTTTTGGTAAGATATTACTTTTAAGTATATTAATTCTCCCGATCATCGACATTGGTAGTGACATCCATCTCTGAAGTAACTCATTGATATCTATCATTAAGGCTTCATAGTTGGCAGTAACGACTGATTCTAGCTTAGGCAAAATTTGAATTCCTAAATATTTAAACTGTTTTACAACATTGAATTTATTTACCTCAGGAGCTGGGTGATTTCTCTGGGTCTCATTTAGCATTAATATTGAAGATTTTGTTTTATTTATTTTATATCCTGATATTTCCCCAAAGTTCTTTATTAAATTTAACAAGGTCGGAATTGATTTTTTAAAATTCGACATAAACAAAATTATGTCATCGGCATACAGGGAGATTTTATGTTCTGTTGGTCCTACTTTAATTCCATATATTTGTGGATGTAAGCGTACTGCCATCGCTCAAGGTTCAATTGCCATAGTAAACAATAAGGGTGAAAGTGGACAGCTTTGTCGACCTCCTCTATTGATTTTTATTGATTTTGAGATATTGCTGTTTGTTAGGATTTCTGCTGTAGCATTATTGTATATTATCTGGACCCATTTTATGAAATTATTTCCAAGTCCAAACATTTGTAGGACTTCAAAACGATAGGGCCATTCAACCCTATCAAAGGCCTTTTCGGCGTCCAATGATAGGAGAGCTGTATCCGGTGCTTCTTTATTGGAATAAATAATATTAAATAGTCTTCTTACATTATGGAAGCCTTGTCTTCCCATTACAAAGCCATTCTGATCCCGGTTAATAATATTTGGTAATATTTCTTGTAGTCGTTTTGCTAAAAATTTACAGATTATTTTAAGATCAGCATTTAATAGGCTTATTGGTCTCATGTTTTCACATTTATTAGGGGGTTTACCTGGTTTTGGCAACAGTATAATTAAGGCATTATTCATGTATGGTGGTAAATTACCATTTTGAAATGCTTCTAAATGTCACCATGGGATGAGACGCCGTCTCGGCGCTCAGCCCATGTCTCTTCTCATCCCTGCCTCTCATTGGGCAGTGCCTCAGCAGGCTCCCAGCTGTCAGTGTTACGGGACGGCTGGGGCCAATTAATCCTCATCAGCTGGGGCGCTGCTAATGAGGATAAAAAGGAGCAGCCTTGATCACTCGGGGCTGCGACTTAAAGCACTACAGGCTGAAATCCCTACGTCCGGCGTCTGCCCCTCTACTCTGCTTGCAGTACTCTTGTGAGAGTTCCCCGATGTGAGTATCCACGCCTTGGCATCCTTATGTCCAGTGCCAGCCCGTTACTCCTGTGCCGTACTACTCATGAGTGTAACCCTGTTTATGAGTAGCTGTGCTTTCGGTCAGCAAGACCGTGTTCCTTATCCCGTGTCCCTTATCCCTTATCCTTTATTTATAATAAAACATCTCAACTCACTGGCTCGCCCTCGGCTCTCATTGTGTGGCTCCCTAGAGCCACACGTAACAGTAAGTCGCAGCCAGACGAGTTGCCGGCGGCCGTGAGTTTGTGGAATTGTACCTTCCTGTCCGGGTGTCAGCGTTGTTAGCATGCTGTCTCCCAGGAGTCATGTCCGACGCCAGGGCGACGAGCTGAGGTCCATCCCGGGGGCTGTTGACAGGACGCTCTTCACCCTGCATGACGCCTCCAACTCGAGACGCTGGCATCTGGGCCGTGCTGAGAATCTCCTGGACAGTCACCTCCGCTCTTCATTCCATCTTGAGGCCTGTGCCAGGAGTGTCGCCATTGCTGCACAGCGAGAGAAGCTCCGCGGGTTGGATGGAAATCCCGGCAGGAAGCCGAAGCGGATGAGATGTCGCCCCCTGCTTTAGGATCCCATTCCTGTCTCCATTCCAGCCCGGGAGTTCGCGCCATCCAGAGGGCTTCCCCCGTTCTGCACAACGTCACTTGGGATTCCCCCGACGGAGCTGCAGCTGACAGCTGTTAAAGTCCGTGACCGAGTGGCTGTTACGCACTCCGCTGTGCATCCATTTACCACCATCAGGCATGTGGCGGTGGCAGTGAGATTGGTGGAGAGGAGTCCAGGGCTACAAAGCTTTCCCGAGTTCCATGCCTTCCCCGTCTCGGTCTCTGCTCAGGAGTGGCGATTCCTGGGTTCCCCCCTCGCTTCATCCCCTGGGAATAGCCGTCATCACATCGCCAAGTCACCTCTGCACGAACCCTGTCCAGATCCAGTTCTGGGCTGCCGCCAGGACCTTTCCCCCAACGCAGCTGTCACCTCTTCGTCTCGTCAGCGTGGAGATTTCACAGCCTCGTTCCCCCACTGTCACTCCAGGGCACTCGGGCTGGCTCATCCCGGCTGTCTCCCCCTCCTCCTTGATGCGCTTCCCGACTGCTGTGTGTGCCTGGAATCCTGGCCTGGCGAGCCCTCTCCTAGAGACAACGTGAGTGGTCCCCAGACAACTTCCCAGGGGGTCCTCCATTCTCGCCTGGAGGGGAGAGGAAGAAGCAGTGTCCACCGCAGAAGGCGCTACCCAACCTCCAGGAGGCAGGCAAGTCCCGGTTTATTTACATCAGTTTTTTGATTTGCTCTGTTATTCTCCTGGAGGTGGAGTTCGGGGTTCGCAGCTCCCTGAACTCCCACCACCTGCTTTAACCTGTGTCCCTAATCCTGCATCCTCTGTGTCTCTCTCCGCCGAGCGGCCCCCGGCCCCGGGTCAACGTCGTGGGACCAGGAGAGCGCCTGCGGTTCTGGTTCCGCAGCTGCGTTGTGGACGGAGGAGGAAGACTGACTGCTGCGTGGAGTCTGCGCTGACGACTAAGCGTCCCGGGGTCTCCACGGAGAAGCGGTTCGGTCCAGCGGGACGAGATTCTTCTGGCTTCACGCCGTGTGGATCATTGGCGTGGTTACCGGAGCTGGAGGAACCTCAAGCTGCGCTGACCATCGTGCTGGCTGTGGGGCCCAACGCAGCTGATTGGGAGCCTGACAACGACCTCCTGACAACGGATCCTGGATCTTCGCAGTCCTGGACGGCGTCAGAACCCGAGATCAGGCGAGTGCTCTCCTTTCTTTTCTCCCTTTATATCTTTGAGCACTTTAGCCTGTCTCTAGGGGAGATGAGCCGGGTGCAGTTGCCCGCTGCGTCCAAGCTCGTCTCGCCGGGTTCTGGCACTGCCGGTGATCCTGATCCCGGTTCTGTTTTCTCTCCTGAGCCTTCTTCCAGGGTCACCGGCGAGGAATTGCCGTTCCTCGTGGTGCTGGAGGGTCCAGGTTCAACGTTGGAGGTCGGCTTTGGTACGGTGCCGACCCAGTCGGGGTCCATCGTGGGCGCTGCTCCAGCGTTGTCCAACGTGGGTTCGCCCGAGACCCAATCGGGGTCCGACGTAGGTGTTGCTCCAGCGGCGTCCAACGTGGGTTCGCCCGAGACCCAATCGGGGTCCGACGTGGGTGCTGCTCCAGCGGTGTCCGACGTGGATTCGTCTAAGGCCCAATCGGGGTCCGACGTGGGTGCTGCCCCAGTGTTGTCCAGGTCCGGTGAGGAGGTGGCTGTTTCCCTGCGGCCTGACGCTCGTCGCCCTCGTCATCGGCTCTCCCCTGAGCCTCTTCCGCCGGGACCCGCTTTGACCCTTCGTCCGTCTCTACGGTCCTGGTGGTTGAGTGATGCGGGTCGACAGCCCGACCCGCAAGACTTTCGGTTCGGCGATCTGTTCCAACCCCCCGACGAACTGTGTTTGCTTCTGGGTGGCCTGGCTTGGCTACCGGTGGACTGGTTTCCTGGGATCTGGGTCTGGAGTTTGCCATCCGAACACTTCCCTTTCCCCAGTTCGCCAACTGGACAATGGGCGGGGAGGCCTCCGGAGCTATCCCGGCCATTTTGGACTCTGCCTGCCATATTCCTCGGGTGTCGCTTGTCTTTTGTTATTATTAAGGTCACTCGGGTGTAATTTTTGTCCTTTCGAAAGGATTAAGCGGTAGAAGATGGATGGATGGATGGATGGTGAATATACAGTATATTTATAGTGCGGTGTATTGTTTTTTTACTGTACGTACTCAGCATTTCTCTTCATTTTTTGTCTTGCTCTTAGCTTTGTCTGTGCGTTATGGAGTTATGTGTTTTGTTTTCCCCTCAACCGTACTCCGTAATTGTCCATTTGTTCCTGTCGCCTTCACTCCTCTAGGCGACTCTGTGTGTGTATATATACAGTATATAGCGCTGTGTATTTTGTTATCTTTTCTATTTATCGGTACTCAGCGTTTCTATCATTCTTGTCCTGGTCTTAGCCTCGTTTTTGTTTCATGGAGTAATGTGTTTTGGTTTCCCTCTCAACCGTGCTCTGTGATTGCCTCATTCTGTTCCATATAGCGCTGTGTATTGTGCCGTTTTTATTTATTACCTGTACTCAGCGTTTTCGTCATTTTTTGTCCTGTTACCTTTTTGGTGGGTTTTTTTTTTCCTCCCTTCCTTGCCCTGGTCTACACATTGTGTTATTTGAGTAGTGTGTAACCTGTGTCCTTGCTCAGTTTTTTCCCCATCTGTGCCCTGTTTTTTTTTTTTTTTTTTCCTTGTGTGATGTAGAGTATTGTATTTTTTTTTTCTCTGCCCTGTTACTCTACATTGGTCCATTGTTGTTGTTTTTTTTGTCCTTCCCTTTGCATCTCCCCCTCCGGTCCTGCCTCCCTTCCGCCCACCCTAGGTGTGTGTGTGGGGGGGGGGGGGGGGGCTGGGATTTTCCTGGTCGTTCGGAGCCCGACCGTGAGGGGGAGTCTCTGTCACCATGGGATGAGACGCCGTCTCGGCGCTCAGCCCATGTCTCTTCCCATCCCTGCCTCTCATTGGGCAGTGCCTCAGCAGGCTCCCAGCTGTCAGTGTTACGGGACAGCTGGGGCCAATTAATCCTCATCAGCTGGGGCGCTGCTAATGAGGATAAAAAGGAGCAGCCTCGATCACTCGGGGCTGCGACTTAAAGCACTACAGGCTGAAACCCCTACATCCGGGGTCAGCCCCTCTACTCTGCTTGCAGTACTCTTGTGAGAGTTCCCCGCTGTGAGTATCCACGCCTTGGCATCCTTATGTCCAGTGCCAGCCCGTTACTCCTGTGCCATACTACTCGTGAGTGTAACCATGTTTATGAGTAGCTGTGCTTTCGGTCAGCAAGACCGTGTTCCTTATCCCGTGTCCCTTATCCCTTATCTTTTATTTATAATAAAACCTCTCAACTCACTGGCTCGCCCTCGGCTCTCATTGTGTGGCTCCCTATAGCCACATGTAACACTAAAACAATTTCCAAAAGTGGTTTTATTAATTTATTCTTAATTTTTTTTATAGAGATCAACTGGAAGACCATCCGGTCCTGCTCCTTTTCCTGATTTCATATTATCAATGGCTTGCCCAACTTCTTCTTGACTAATTTTAGACTCCAGTATCTCCCTGTTTTCATTTGGAATACACGGTATAGATAATCCACCCAAAAACCCATTTAGTTTTGTTAAGTCAGTTTCATTTTTTGTATCATATAGTTTTTCATAATAATCTCTAAAGGCACTATTAATTTCTAAAGGATCTATAACTACCTGTTCGTTACTTATAATACTGGTAATTGTTTTTTTAAATTCTAATTGTTTAATCTGCCATGCCAATAATTTTCCTGATTTTTCACCTGTTCATAAAAAGCTTGCTTCAATCTTAGAAGACTCGAGGCAGCTCTATTTGCTGATTTTTTATTATATTCAGCTCTCAAAATCAGAAATTCATTCTCTAACCGTGGGTTACTTCCTGCATACACCTTTTCTTGAAGAATTTTTATTTTACGTTCCAATTGGACTCTCTCCTCTCGAGTCTTCTTAGATTTTGAACATGTATAACTAATAATGTGCCCCCTAATAAAAGCTTTGAAAGACTCCCACTTTATTCATGCCATTGTTTGTGTAGTATTAATATCAAAGAACTCATCTATCTGTTTTTCTATGTACTTAACAAATTCCTCATCCTGAAGCAATTTATGCTGAAAATGCCACCTACCTGGATCCTTTGTCAATTTCTTATCTACATATATTAGACAGCAGGGTGCATGATCAGAGATCACAATGTTATCATAGAAACAGTTTTGAATCTTGGACCTTAATTCTGTAGAGATCAAAAAGTAATCAATACGTGAGAATGTCTTATAGGTATTAGAATAACAAGAATAGGTTTTGACTTGTGGTTTCATTTCTCTCCATATACAGTGGGGCAAAAAAGTATTTAGTCAGCCACCAATTGTGCAGGTTCTCCCACTTAAAAGATGAGAGAGGTCTCCAATTTTCATCATAGGTATACCTCAACTATGAGAGACAAAATGAGAAAAAAAAATCCATAAAATCACACTGAAGGATTTTTAATGAATTAATTGGTAAATTCCTCAGTAAAATAAATATTTGGTCACCTACAAACAAGCAAGATTTCTGGCTCTCACAGACATGTAACTTGTTCTATAAGAGGCTCCTCTGTCCTCCACTCGTTACCTGTATTAATGGCACCTGTTTGAACTCGTTATCAGTATAAAAGACACCTGTCCACAACCTCAAACAGTCAGACTCCAAACTCCACTATGACCATAGACCAAAGAGCTGTCAAAGGACAACAGCAACACAATTGTAGACCTGCACCAGGCTGGGAAGACTGAATCTGCAATAGGTAAGCAGCTTGGTGTGAAGAAATCAACTGTGGGAGCAATTATTAGAAAATGGAAGACATACAAGACCACTGATAATCTCCCTTGATCTGGGGCTCCACGCAAGATCTCACCCCGTGGGGTCAAAATTATCACGAGAACGGTGAGCAAAAATCCCAGAACCACATGGGGGGACCTAGTGAATGACCTGCAGAGAGCTGGGACCAAAGTAACAAAGGCTACATCAGAAACACACTACGCCGCCAGAGACTCAAATCCTGCAGTGCCAGACATGTCCCCGTGCTTAAACCAGTACATGTCCAGGCCCGTCTGAAGTTTGCTAGAGAGCATTTGGATGATCCAGAAGAGGATTGGGAGAATGTCATATGGTCAGATGAAACCAAAATAGAACTTTTTGGTAAAAACTCAACTTGTCGTGTTTGGAGGAGAAAGAACACCATACCTACTGTGAAGCATGGGGGTGGAAACATCATACTTTGGGGCTGTTTTTCTGCAAAGGGACCAGGACGACTGATCCGTGTAAAGGAAAGAATGAATGGGGCCATGTATTGTGAGATTTTGAGTGAAAACCTCCTTCCACCAGTAAGGGCATTGAAGATGAAACGTGGCTGGGTCTTTCAACATGGCAGTGATCCCAAACACACCACCCGGGCAATGAAGGAGTGGCTTCGTAAGAAGCATTTCAAGGTCCTGGAGTGGCCTAGCCAGTCTCCAGATCTCAACCCCATAGAAAATTGTCACGCCGCGCCATTCATCAGCGGCGCCACCTGCTCGCGCACCTGCTCGTCATCAACGGCGAGGGATAAAAGCCGTCTCGCCCTGAGCTTCGGCCTGAAGCCGTCAGACTTCGTTCCTCACCGTTGTGAGTCATTTCCAAAACTTCAGCGCATACATTTGGGTAAGAAGCCCTTACCTTCTCTTTCTCCAGTCTGCTCCCCTGTGCACAGGTGGATTTCCCGGCGGCGGAAGACGTCCTTCCAACGCCCACTCCTCGCTGCTGCACCGAGCTCACCAGGTGGCTGTCTCCCGGGTTTCGCCCCTTGCTGTGCCAGCTATCCTGTCCATCCAAGTAAGTCCTTCTCTCGCCATAATTTCTCCTGTGTTGGTGTATGCCCGTCACCCTCTCCCTGTGCTTTTTCCATAGGGTTGCCCGGCTGTACGGTCACCTGCCTCTGTGCCTGAAGCAGACACCGCCACCAACACATTTACATCCCACAGACACGCACTCATTCACGCCTGTTGTCAATAAACTATTTGAACTACTCTGAGCCTGTGTGTGTGCGTCTCCTGAGCCGTGCGTTATGTCAAAAATCTTTGGAGGGAGTTGAAAGTCCGTGTTGCCCAGCGACAGCCCCAAAACATCACTGCTCTAGAGGAGATCTGCATGGAGGAATGGGCCAAAATACCAGCAACAGTGTGTGAAAACCTTGTGAAAACTTACAGAAAATGTTTGACCTCTGTCATTGCCAAAAAAGTGTATATAACAAAGTATTGAGATGAACTTTTGTTATTGACCAAATACTTATTTTACCGAGGAATTTACCAATTAATTCATTAAAAATCCTTCAATGTGATTTTCTGGATTTTTTTTTTTCTCATTTTGTCTCTCATAGTTGAGGTATACCTATGATGAAAATTGGAGACCTATCTCATCTTTTAAGTGGGAGAACTTGCACAATTGGTGCCTGACTAAATACTCTTTTTTACCCCACTGTATCTAGCAATCTCAATTCTTTCATAAAATGATTAATAGTCATCCTACATCCATTGTGCGTACAGTCCAGTCCTGTTGATCTATTTATCATTTTTACTTTTATTTTTTTTTCAGTTGCATGGTTAATCGTGTGTTCTGTAACTGTTTTATTTTAAAATTCTTCTCACTTACTTTATTGTGCAGTAGATTGGTGGAACACCCACAATTTACAACTGCACAATGACAATAAAGCCTTTTCTATTCTTTTTTATTCTGTTCTGTATATGCACATGCAGCAAAGCAACCACTAGCTTTGGGTACAGTTTTGTTTGTTTAAAAGCCAATTTTCACAATGAATCTAAGAAGCGTTTAGTGTGGTACGTTCTCTGAATGCAGGTGGTATATTATTCCAGATCTTGTGCCCTTCACTGATAGCATAGATTGAGCAAATGTAATGTGTCTGTGGGAGACCTCACAGTCTCCTCTACTGATTGCTCTGGTGGTTGTACTGGTGACAGTCCTCAGTTTAACATATTCTCCTTGGGGATGGGGGGGGGGTGCATAGCTTTTAATAATTTTAAAAATTGAACAAGCAAATTTGACAGTTTTATACAGTGGTGTGAAAAAGTGTTTGCCCCCTTCCTGATTTCCATTTTTTTTCTTTTTCTTTTTCACACAACTGTGTGTATGAATGTGGCAAACTTTGCCCCCTACTAACTCAGAAGCCACTTGACCGCCGTCTCTCATCTCTTGCATGGCAATGCTACATTGCCTGAAGAATGTACCTGACAATTTTCACTGAATACTTTACCAAAAATTGATAATTTTGATTGTATTTGAAACTGCATTCTTAAATGCAATTATAATGTCCACCAGCAGAGTGCTCGAGCAAGAGAGGGAGTGATCGAGCTGTGTGCACTGGAGTTCATGTTGATCTAAGCAGGAGTAAAGTAAACATTAACAGGCTTTAAACAGCATTAAATGTACATGTTAATGAAATGATTTGGACAAACCCAAGGGGCTCAGAATAAACACAATGATCTTTATTGAATGCGTGTGTGAGTGTAAATGTGAATGAGTGGAGGAAGACGAGCACGAGGACAAGTCTGGCAACCCTGGAAGAGAGGAGAGACAAGAGTATGAGCTCTCTGAAAACTGATTGAATAAACAAGTGATTAATCAGTCTCACGGTGTAGGTGAGTAGTTGAGGCGCCAAAGAGCATCTAAACAACCCCGTATGTCAGTGCCTCAGCCTGTCATGCATTGGTGCAAATAAAGATGATGCAGGTGCTTCAGAGAGGAAAAGTTCATTCATAGAATCCTGCGTTTCCTCAGAATGCAGGTGAAGGTCTGGTCCGCAGCCAGGAGGAGGAAGTCCGCCCAGGGGAATCCACCTGTGCACAGGGAAGATAGAGGGAAGGAGCGGAGATGATTAATTTCTTGAAAAAGCTTACGTTGCGTTGGGGAGACGAAACTCCCAGATGATCAAACGTTGCAGGAGCGATGAGGGAGGCGAGACTCCCTTACAAATGGAGAAGACTCTAGCACAGAGTTCATTCATCCAAGAGGAGTGTTGATGTCTCTTTGCAGAATGAGATGCAGCACTCCTTAAGAAGGCTGCCTAAATGGAGGAGCAGGTGTTTGTGCAGCTGTGGAGACAATTAGGGCAAAGGAACATAGAACAGATCACAGCAGGTAGACTGATTTTAAACAAGAACAAATGCTACAGCTTTTCCATAGTGGCTGCCAGGTGAAGCCTGAATGAACTCTGAGGCTTTGAAAGCTTACACGTTTCATTCTAACTAAGAACATTGACATCTGGAGGCCATCATGCATGTTCATTCATTCATTCATTCATCTTCTTCCGCTTAATCCTTTTCGGGTCGCGGGGGGGGGGGGGGGGGGCTGGAACCTATCACAGCATCTTAGGGCGAGAGGCAGGGTACACCCTGGACAGATCGCCAGTCCATCATAGGGCCAACACAGAGAGACAAACAACCATTCACTCTCACAGTCATACCTAAGGACAATTTAGAATCCCCAGTTTGATGACAGTTAACCTAACTTGCATGTTTTTGGCATGTGGGAGGAAACCGGAGAAATCCCGGAGTAAACCCACGCAGACACGGGGAGAACATGCAAACTCCACATAGATCACTGTTGGTCGGGGGCTGGGATCGAACCCAGGATCCCCTGGCCAAGGGTGAGTTGCTGTGCTGCCGCAGTGCTAACAACTCCACCACTGTGGCGCCCATCATGCATGTTCTTACGTACTAATAGTATTTTATTGCTGTTTTACATATTTTTCCCTTTGCTTTGACATACTGTTGTTAGTATGATGGGTTGTACTATAATTTGTCAATGCCACATTCCCCAGATTCAGTTTTCTTTTATTTTTTACTTCACCTTTCCATAAAGTTGGTGTCCAAAACTCAGAACACAATATTATAAAATTACTGATCCAGCAACAGAAAATGGATTTTATTGGATTCCGTGGACCGTTCTGCAGGGTAAATGATGAAGAAGGGAATGACTGAAGTGAGTGAGCCACTTAACATTTCAGATGTCTAAAATGTTGATTGGTGCAGCAAGTTTCTACATGATAACTTTGCTATTGCCCTTTCTGTATCATCATGTTTAATCCATTATCTTGTTAGAAAAATACCCGATTCTTTGATTGAAAGGTCCAAGAACAAACCGGAGATTTCTTCAGTTTAAAGGATGGTACATTTATTTAGAAGTCACATGTAAAGCAAGCAGCGCTGGGTGCAGCGTGACGCAGCTCCCTCTGGAGCGTGGTCAGACTGAACCCCGACTTCCGGGTGCAGGTTACAATTATCCCCTCGGGTTGGGCGAGCCAGTACAATGGGATGGGCTTGTACGCGACTATCTGATTGGCTAATCTACCTATGGCGGGAACAGGCCATCCACTGAACACGCCTCTTCATTCTAGAATGTGCTATCAACAGTGTGCGTGGGTGTTGGGTTTGGGTGTGTATCTAATGTTAAAGACCTGACTTAAAAGAGAGAGAGAAAAGACAGAGAGGGCTCTATACCTTTGTCTCATTCCTGTTATCAATATACCATAACATACTTGTTCATAAGCATGCAAACAGAATTTGTATGGAATATGTGTAGAGCATAATGGGAGATCACCTACAGAATTATTATTCTGGCACTAACTATACATTAACCCTTTCAATCCCCCCTTTGACATGATTTTATCATGTCAACCATGTATGGTGTGAGAGACTCTAGCAATTAACAGATGGTGAATAAGGCAGGTCCCTGCATTGTGTGTCAACCCAAGAGGCTTGCACCATTGATTCTGCTACCCGTGCCTCCCCCCTTGTGGACACCTTAGCACAGTGCAGCGATGTCTCAGAGGTGAACTGTCACCAGGTCCTGTACCCCCTCGAGGTCTCCTCATGATCATTGTTCTTTGTCCAGTGGAGTGGACCATGTAGGGGTCACAGGGTCGAATAGAATCAGTCCACAAAACCTTTGTCCACCGGTTGACCCTTGCCAGGGCTCACATCATTCAGCTGCACTCATCACACGGTTGCGACAGAGGTTTGACCTTCCCCTGTGTCTGCTTCCCATATCTGCAGCTGTGGAGCACAGTTCCATCTTGGTGACACAGGAACGAAACAACTGTGTCCCCGCTCTCAGAGGCACACCTCATCCCATGAGGTCTACAGGACGGTCTGGTGGGTGCAGCAGAGGGTATGTAACATCCAGTCCAGCCAGTGAACAGCTCAGTGATGCTGTCCCAGGGATGCCACCCCCCTGTCGCTGGAAAGAGGTGGACACGCTGGTGTTGGTAAGTCTCGAGCTCCTGGCTCCACCCTGGATGCTGGAGGTGCGGTGGATGCGCTCGGGTACCAGTCCATTCTTCTTCTGGGGACTGAAGTCATACAGTCACTCGCCCTACGACCTTTTCAATGTCACGGGCACACGTCGTGATGGTCTGGTGCTCTCCGGCGTGCATTTTCCCTCTACCCTACACCTTTGGTCAAGTGTCGACACAAAGGGCTCAGCTGGGGCAGGACCAATAATGGTCTGAGGGGTTGCCATCACAATGCATGGAGCTTGTAAAGTTTTATCCTTATTCACTACAACTGTAGTTATCTATGTGTTGTTGTAAGTTATCTCCCAGTAGCCTTGAGTGTGTGATTGTTGGCTATGTGAAATCTGCATGTGGTGTTTGTGTTGTGGTGTGTGTGTTGGGTGATGGGACCTATATGTTCAGTGGGTAGGTAGTAAACAATATTATTCAACGTTAGGAGACATCCTTATTCATGCATTGCTGTATTCAGGCATTCAGAGCTTCTAACCTTCTCCCTTATTCAGATTACCTTACCGTAATTAGCATGATGGAGATAAATAACGCAAGAACCCTATAAGTCTCACACCCCTACATCCGTGTGGTGAGCTATGTATGATTTATGTATTATCATTAGCACACTGTGTTTACAAATAATCTGTGATGGCAGAATGGTCTTCCTCATCATCATCTTTCGTCTTGGGGTCCTCAGCTCTTCCTCTCGACCCAGCAGTTGGTCTAAGACTTGCTGACGACTCCCACTGTGGAAAATTGCATTTGTTAACGCCCTTCTGGGCTTCTGAATATATGGCCTATAGTGTCGTACTCTGCATTTGGTTATCCCTTTACCAAAACCAATTTGGAATTTGATTCAAATTTTCCTCATCCCCTCATTTGTTAATGTTAAGATTGGTCATATAGGAGATTTCTGGGCATCTTTGTGCCGCCTTTTGTGCTGATGCTTATGGTTTTATTTTGGGAGAATATTCTATGTTAAGGTCAGGTATTGGTTTTCCATGGATGGCTCTATTCTGCACTAGAGATGACAATATGTCCAACATTTTCCAATCCATGTGTTTGGGTCTAACCAGCGGGATGTGTGGAACCCCCCATTGGTTGAAATGTCTCTTATCCTCTTCAGTTAGGACAATGGATGCTTCCACACATTTCCTTGTTTATCAGTCTAATTTTATGACCAATCTAGAGGATGGATTTACAAATGATGGTAGTTCACAATTTGGATCAGATCCATTCAATTGCCTATAGTACATTGGGTACAATGCTAATTTTACAGATGTTGATAGGTGTTCTACTGGTAGCTTGTCATTTGCAGAATTTGATCGTTATTTTTCTGACTCAGAGTCCTGTACGTCATTACCCAGAATTCTTACTTTACATGCAATAATTTAATTTTTGCTAATTTTCTGCATACGTGTAGAAGTGAGTCCACTTATCTGTTCTAGTCTTTAAGTATGCAGTCCAGTTTTCAGTGGTGGAGGTGGACCCCTCTCCTGCCAGCAGCGGCCATTGTGGGGCGTGCTCTCTCCTCCTCCTCCTCCCCGCTGTCCTCCCCTCGTCCTCTTGGCTTCCTTTTATAAGAGAAACAGATTCATGGGGAGCCTCAGGCTCCCTTTGTGTCAGCCATTCCATAAATAAGTTCAGTTTTTCTCCAAATTTTCTTTTCCCTTCTTATCTAGATTTCCAACATTGAGTCAAGAAAGGAACTGCTTCAAAGTCTACATTTAATTTTCCTAATTAATACAAGATGGGATAAGATTAACTCTCCACCATGCCAACAGATATTGTCTGCACTACTGTAATTGAACCTTGTGGACCTTTGTCTTCCAAGAGTTCTGTTCAATAAGGTTTCAATAGTCACAGCTTAACTAGTTTACAAATTTCATTTAAGAAAAACAAAATAACCCCCTGTGCATTTTGATATGCTTCAGCATTGATAAATAAGATCAGTTTGTCCAGTTGAATTTAAATAAATGATTAAAAGTTGTGTCACACTTTCAGTCAAGCGAAAGGTGGACGTTTTGCCTAATTAGAATTTGATTTAAATTTTCTTGAATGCCTCATTTTATATATTCCTTGGTAAAGTGTGGAGTGAATGTAGTTTACCCTGACCCAGCTTGGCCACCGCCGAATCAGGAAAAAATCACATTCCTCATTACTGTCATATTCCTGAAATACGATGTATCATATATCACATATCACACCATTATGTGGTGAGTAACATCAAATGCATACCCTCTGTTGGGGAGGAACATAACTAATGTTAATATTCACAATTAAGGAAATGCACTGAAAGAATGGACACCTAATGTCTCATTGCTGCTTTAAGTACTTGGAAACATCTAAGATGGTTGCCTGCATTTGTGCCTTCTTCCTGACACTCTTAGCCAAAAATTTAATTTATTTATTGTTGGTTTTCTGTTTGTTTGGTTTTTAAAGCTACAGCTGCAAATCTTACGTGGATCTTTATTTTCTTTGGTTAGACATGCTCTGCTTTAATTTCTTTTTCCATTTCCATCTCAACATCAGAAATATTTTCTACACTTGCTAAATCCACCGTTCTTCTTCTCTTCCCCCAAGTACTTTTTCCCATCAGAAACACTCACTCAATTCTTTTCCAACCACTATCCATCTGTGTACAAGACTTCACCTTTCCCTGGACTAGCTGATGAAACATCTCACATCTATAATCTCTTTCAGTATTGGAACTTCCTTCTGTTCACTGTCCCGTCGTTCATACTCCTGACTACTGTCCACAGCTAATGCTCCATGCAAGATCCTGCACATAAAAGTGATCGGTTTCATTCTGAAAAGTCAGCTTTATAAATAAACCAACATGGCTCAATTCAAAATTCTGTTTTGTGACAACACACATCTCTTGATTTATACCCTGGCCTTGGATGCCTTTTAATTACTGACCTTTTGAATTTATTTTGGAATTAAATAATGCCGCTGGGTCTGAACATCTGCCTTTCAAGGAATGTATTACACTAAGACGTCTGCTTATTATTATGAAAACTTAAGTTTAACAGAGTCATCTGTATCTTGGTGTGGTGGAGTCTTCTGTCTTTTTCTTCTGAACAGATAACCTCCAGATGAACTAACACTATGCCTACAAAACTATAACAATTTTAGATACAAAAATATAGAGCTTTCATTAGCCTCCAAAAACAATTCTAAATAACATTTAAATCAGGACTTAACCATGTGACACACAGACCATGCGGGTGTGAACCGCTGGTTTGTTTGTCAAGCTACACTGGTTGTCTTGTGTGTGCCAGAGCTGCAGATCTATGTGCACAGGACATTAAAGCCTTGTTCATGCTCCACCTCCGCTCTGTGCGTGCTCTATGTTGATCCCTTGGATAAGGCTGGTGTGCACACAGCTATATGTATGTATATGCTTCATTCTTGAGTCTATTCGGCCGAGTGTTTGCTGTTTTTACCCCAAATTATCTTGTTTCTCTAGTCTACTCTGGTTGTGTTTGTTTTAATTCATCGTCTTCTATAATGCTTTTTACTCATCTCTGGATGATCCCAAACCATAACCCGTGTTACGCTGCCATCCCCCATCTCCATACAAAGTGTAAGGAAATCTGTAATGCTCCGCACCGTGTATTTATATTTATGTGTACATATGTATATTCACTCCTCTTATTTTCTTATCTTTTAAATTATTGCTCTAAGTGTTGTTATCCCTGTGCCATTGCAATCCTAGAATCTCCCCCATTGTGGGACCAATAAAGGCTCATCTTATTTTAATGTGGCTTTCATGTAAGCTTACAGCTTTTCTCAAATTTAAACACTTCCCTTCTAACTTTGCAACCTTTTCTCTTAATAGTTATTTTCTCCTAACAAATTTTAGATCTTTTCCTTGTAAATTTGCAAGTTCCTTTTCAGGAATTTGTGACATTTTGTAATATTTGGCAAACTTCCTCAATTGTGCAATTTCCCCCAAACCTTGCAGCTTTACCCTTATACCTTTTTGCATAAATTTTCAACCCTTGTCTTAACTTGTGATTGCAAATCAGCATTTTTTATCATATTTTGCACCTCCATGCTCATACCTTATGTTAAGTTAAAATGTCTATTGCAAGTCTTTAACAATGTTATTAGATTTCACCAGATTTGTAGAGATGTGCAAAAAATACAGTTAGGAGGGTCTGGGAACCTCCAAATATGTATTGGCCCTTAAATATTAAGGAGCCCTAAACCTGCCTCATTTCTCTTGGTCACTAGGTGGCTAGTTTTCTTGTAGCAAAAGTTCCCACTGCCTGATATTCTGTGGAATAATGACCTTTCAAGCGTCAAGAAATTTTCAGATTTTGGTCTTAGTTGCTAGCCTTTTTTTATTAGATGTTTCTTAGATGGAGAATGGGTGAGCAATATAAGCTGCAGCTTCAGCCATCACGCTTTTGGGATAACTTATGTTGAATTGTGCAATCAGAGGAGCCATTGTTTAATTTGACCCCGTTGGATTCCTCTTCCTTGATACATTGTTCTATTCCTTTAATGGAGCCTTCAAACCTTAGTGGACTAGTAACTTTTCTATCTGTTCCTGTCTTGACCTCTCATCTTGACCTCTCCCCCCTTGAAACAGAACGGCTTAATATCAAAGCCGGTTCTTTTTCAACATCCTGTAGGGAAGGATACCTGTTGTGTCGCTAATTTTGGGGGACCCCTTGGGGGCCCTTGTGGGTGTTTGAGCTCAGTGGCCAAATTGCTTAACATAGGAAGTATTAGTCCCACGGGGGCCTCTGACTATTCTGACCTCCTGTGGTCATGCAGCCGATACTGACAGGTCAACTTAGATGGGGCATGGGTATGGCTTTTTTGAAGATTGGTCATGTATTGTGTCTGCTCAGTATGTGGTCTTGGCACATCTCTGATATGGAAGGCAACAATACTGTATAGCTAGGTCTCCCTGGTGGGGGGGCTGTTTTCACATCCTGCGAACATTCCTCTGTCCTGCATTTGTTTGACCCATCTGGCAAATTTCTCCCTTCCTTTCTTTTGATCTGTGATTGGGACCTTTGTCAACCATCTAGCCCTTGTCTAGGATAGTGCCGAACCCAGGGAGCCGGGCTTACAGGCTAGAGACATTTCATATAGGTGTTAATCAGTGTCAACTGGTTACACAGGAATACTATACAATATCAGATGTGTGAGGACTCACTCTGCTGGTGTGCTCAATTGTTCCTCTTTTGATCCATTGTGTTGCTTTCTTGACTGCTGGAGTGGGACAGCGAAGTGGAAGGAGGAGGGGGGTCACTGATGGCGTGAAGGAGGAGGCAGCTGCTGGGGGAGGGGTCGTCCACAGCCAACACTGTCTCAAATTTAATGGAGAGAAACAAGCTATTAAACAGCGTGTTTTTGTCCTTCTCTGTTATATCGTGTTTATTGATTATTTTGCATTTGTTCTCACCGTTGCAGCATAAGTCTCTCATTCTTACATTTTTTCTTCCTCCAATCGTTTCTCCATATTTTTTGTCTTGCGTCCTGCACAAAACTTCAACATTTCATCAGTTTTCAATTTTCTTCAAAAACAAATTTCCGTTTCCATATTCTGCCCACTCTCATCTCCACAACAAAAACTCCTATTTATTTTATTCATTCATATTTTCGTTTGTTGTATTTAATTATTTTTGTATTTATAATTTAATTCATTTATATATTTACTTATCTATACCAACCTGCAATTTTTCATTTAAATTCTCTCACCTTTATATAGTGTCCACCTAGGATTTCCTAGTTTTGTTGAGGAATAAATCTCCTTATTCTCCAGTTTTATTGTAAACCTCCTTCTGCCTAATTTAAAGTTAAACCTTTCATCTCTCCAAGCCGAACGGGTACGCTTTGCCTCATTATGGGCAAACCTGCATTCTAGCAGGTCCCTGAGGTCTTTTGTTTTTTCACCATGCATGGAATTTTTAAAGCCTTCCTTTCAACCAGAGAGATAAAGTTCCAGATTTATTCTTAAGATTTTAAGTTTTTGTTGGCAGTAATTTTGTGAAATAGTGCACTTCCTATATTTGGCCACATGATGGAGGCACTGTGCCCCAGCTTGAAGGTGATTCAAAATGGCGCCCTCGCATGCGCAGTAAATGGGACACGTGCAAAATGGCCCCTGAGCCTATTGTTCACAAACCATGTGCTTTTTTTTTTTTTTTTTTTTTAAGTTTAAGAAAAATGGAGCACTGCCTCCTTAATCCCAGCTTTAATTTCGCGCTTCATTTTAATGCTGTTACCTCAAACAATTCTCCTCTCAGTAACCTGTTTTACCAATTTCACCTCCACTCGGTGGTGGGGGGGCCATTACTTTTCTTTGTTCTTGACCACGCGGTCCGGAGCCCGCGCTCAGTGGTGGGGGTGCATACTTTTCCTTTGTTCTGACCACACGGTCTGGAGCCCGCCATTAGTTAAATCATTGTGGGAAAAAATTTTTACTAAATATTCTCGGCTCCCGGTATTTCCTAACCCACACTCTTATCCCCTAAGGACACAAAATTTTACAGAGATCAGCTTGCACGATGTGGAGAGTTTGCCGCAGATTTGCATGTACTCATTTACTCATTACCTATAGCTTAACTTATATGTAGAGGATACTTTCATCGGAACCTCGTCAGGTAATCGATACAAGAGGTATCTTATCATAAAGATCAGTCTTATACTGATTTTAACAAGCTATTTTATTGTTTTATACTTATGAATGCACTCACTATTGTTGGAATAAGAGATTCTTATGCAATTCTGTAAGTTATTATTTTTATACTTATGAATGGTCACTCACTAAGGATGGAGAAAAGGTTCTTGTACCATTCTGCAAGTTATTTTTATGAGCAGACCCTCACTAAAGGTGGAAAAAAGATTCTTGCAGCTGCTTGCTACGTTACTCACTCATGATGTAGTCTGAGGTTCTTATAACGTATTAAGAGTACCTTAGTTATTTTTTATACTTATGAGCAGACCCTCACTAAAGGTGGGAAAAAGATTCTTGCGGCTGCTTGCTACGTTACTCACTCATGATGTAGTCTGAGGTTCTTATAACGTATTAAGAGTACCTTTATATATGCTCACTATTGATCTAAAAAAGATTCTTGCATTGCAAATCTTCCTTATTTGTAAAAAAGCGGCTACTTGATCCTAGGACATTACCACTCTCCCTCGTGCAAGACCACGTGGTTCATGCTTTACATGTGACCGCAGACTTCCATCCCGCAAACAGGTTAAAATTTAGAAATCGGATATACCCCTTAATCAGACGACTGTAAATTTAGAATGGCCAAACTGCAGAAATTTGCGTAAAAAGGCTTTCTGCTTACCTTTTTGTTTCATTCAGGCGTCGCCACAGTCGACTAAAAAGGGTCCTTCCGATGTAGTTTTTGGGTCCTTTCTATGTAGTTTTTTCGGCTCGTCTCGAAACACTTCAATCCGGGTCACGGCACCAATTGTTAGAAAAATACCCGATTCTTTGATTGAAAGGTCCAAGAACAAACCGGAGATTTCTTCAATTTAAAGGATGGTACATTTATTTAGAAGTCACATGTAAAGCAAGCAACGCTGGGTGCAGCGTGACGCAGCTCCCTCTGGAGCGTGGTCAGACTGAACCCCGAATTCCGGGTGCAGGTTACAATTATCCCCTCGGGTTGGGCGAGCCAGTACAATGGGATGGGCTTGTACGCGACTATCTGATTAGCTAATCTACCTATGGCGGGAACAGGCCATCCACTGAACACGCCTCTTCATTCTAGAATGTGCTATCAACAGTGTGCGTGGGTGTTGGGTTTGGGTGTGTATCTAATGTTAAAGACCTGACTTAAAAGAGAGAGAGAAAAGACAGAGAGGGCTCTATACCTTTGTCTCATTCCTGTTATCAATATACCATAACATACTTGTTCATAAGCATGCAAACAGAATTTGTATGGAATATGTGTAGAGCATAATGGGAGATCACCTACAGAATTATTATTCTGGCACTAACTATACATTAACCCTTTCAATCTTACACATACCGGTATGTTGTGGAGATGAAATAACCAGACCAAACTTTCCGAGCAGATGAACTTTATTTCACTCTCACATCTTCCAGAATCAAAACATTAAACTCATGAAGCAGGGACTCTCTCTTTTATATCCCAAAACTCACACCTCCCTGCTACCTGAGGTCCTGCATTCACCATTCACTCTCCCCAGATAATTCCCCTTACCCCCCAGCCCTTTGATCTCCATGCTCTCTCAGTCTGAGAGGAAAACTACTGAACTCTACAGCATGGTCCCCCACACCACCCCACCAGTCTCAGACTGGGTGTTAACTCTCCCGTCCTCCGGTGGGGGGTTCCTGGGGTTGTGTCCATCTGTGGGGGGGACAATGGAGGTGGGGGGGGGGGGAAACATTCAGCATGCTCATGTAACTGCTGTGATGAATCATTTACCTGGGGAGCTCTCAGTGGGGGTCTTCCTCGCCGAGGAGCTTGAGCCAACACCAGCTGCTCGTCTGCCACAACAAAGGCGGGCTTAAGCCTGTCTATACAGATTCTCTCCCGGTGACCTCCCAGGTCTAACACAAAATGTTTGTCCCCAGTTTCCAGCACTCTGAACGGGCCATCGTAGGGTGGGCACAATGGGGTCCGGTGTGCATTGTGTCTGACAAACACGAACGCCGTGTCCTTCAAGGTTTCTGGCACAAACACGCGGGGAAAACAGTGGTGGGCCGGGCCAGGGAGCATCCGTGTGTCTGCTCTATGCTGCGTATGCGGGGACGGAGGGGTGTTCTGCGCCGGGTTATCTGGTAAAAACTCCCCGGGGAGCCACAGGGGCTGCGTAAAAACCAGCTCTGCTGGGGAAGCCACTAAATCCTCCTTTGGTGCGGAACGCAACCCTAATAGAACCCACGGCAACCGGTCCACCCAATTTGCATCCGTAAGCGAAGCCCTGAGCGTTGCTTTCAGTGACCTATGGAAACGCTTGCATAACCCATTGGCCTCTGGGTTGTACACGGTTGTGCAATGAATTGTGACGCCCAGGCTCCGGGCCATCGTGGACCAAAGGTTGGAAACAAACTGCGGGCCCCGATCGGACGTGATGTCCGAAGGGTGCCAAAACATGCCACCCATGTTAAAAAGGCGCGTGCCACGTCTGCGGACGAGATGGAAGCTAGTGGGACTGCTTTGGGCCATCGCGTGGTGTGGTCCACCACTGTCAGGAAGTATGTGAACCCCTGCGATGGCGGGAGGGGGCTGACGAGGTCAACGTGAATGTGATCGAACCTTTTAGCTGGGATATGGAATGGCTCAAGGGGGGCCTTTGTGTGCCTGTGCACTTTGGCTCGTTGGCACGCTACACAGGCTGCAGCCACTCTTTCACTTGTTTGTGCAGGCTTGGCCAGACAAACTTTGCTGCCACCATTTTGACTGACGCGCGTATGCCTGGGTGTGCCAGGGAGTGAACCGACTCAAAAACATGGTGTCGCCAAGCGCGTGGTACCACCAGGCGCGGGGGGCCTGTGGAGATGTCACAGATTGGGGGGGGGGGGGGGGCGTCTTGCATAACTCTGCTCTTCAGCCTTAACCCTGTTGGTCCAGACTGGAGCGCGCAAACATCGGCATCGCCGATCTGCTCTGCGGCCATGGCCGTGTAATCTATCCCCACGTAGACTGGGGCGACTGAGGCGCGTGAGAGACAGTCAGCCACCACGTTGAGTTTACCGGCCACATGACGAATGTCGGTCGTAAACTCAGAGATTGCGGCCAGCTGTCTCTACTGCTGGCCCGACCATGGTTCCGAAACCTTGGCCATCGCATACGTTAGCGGCTTGTGGTCCATGAACGCAGTGAAGGCGCGCCCTTCCAGCCAGAGCTGGAAGTGGTGTATAGCCAGGTGGAGAGCCAGCAACTCCCTGTCGAACACGTTGTATTTAGGCCCATTTTCACACAAAGACCTGCTAAAAAAAGGCGAGCGGCTGCCAAGAACCGGCGACCCACTGCTCCACGACGGCCCCATGGCCACATCTGATGCGTCTGATGTGAGCGAAATCTGAGCCGCCGGGTCTGGGTGCACCAGCAGTGCAGTGTTCGCCAGAGCTGTTTTAACCTCGGAAAATGCTTGCTCCCACTCAGGAGTCCAGTCAACTCTGTCCGCCGGCTTCTGTTTCTTAAGCACGGCGTACAACGGCTGCATGAGCTGGGCTGTACGGGGGAGGAAACAATTGTAGAAGGTCACCATCCCCATAAACTCCTGCAGCGCCCTGACCGTCTGAGGCCGGAGAAAAGTATCCACTGCGCGCACCTTGTCCAGCAAGGGTATCACTCCCTCCGGTGAGAAAAAAATCTATCCCCATCACGCCGAACTGGCATTTTGCCGGGTTGATTATTAACCCGTGCTCCTCCAACCTCCGGAAAACGGTCCTGAGGTGGGCTAGGTGTTCGTCCTCGGACGCGCTGGCCACCAGGATGTCATCCAGGTAGACGGACACAAACGGCAGATTGCGCAACACCGCATCCATCATGCGTTGGAATGTCTGTGCCGTGCCTTTTAACCCGAAAGGCATGCGTAAAAACGTAAAAACAGACCAAACAGGGTTATTACTGCCATTTTAGATATGTCCTCCGTGCACACCGGGACCTGGTGGTAACCACGGACCAGGTCTATCTTAGAAAAAAATACGTGCCCCCGCGAAGTGAACGGAAAAATCCTGAATATGGGGGAACGGGTAGCGGTCGTGCGCTGTGGTGTTGTTTAACCTGCGAAAATCTCCGCAAGGTCACCACGATCCCTTGGCCTTAGGGACCATATGTAGCGGGGATGCCCATGGGCTGTTTGAGCGCCTGATGATGCCCAACTTTTCCAAGTTGGCAAACTCCTCCGCGCTATGGCCAGTTTACCTGTGTCCAAACGCCGAGGTCATGCAAAAACGGGCGGCCTGGTGGTGGTAATAAAGTGCTCCACCCCGTGTTTAGTGATGGCTGCCGAAAACATCGGGACCGTGAGTGCTGGGAACTGGGTGAGCAGTGTGTGTAACTTACCACCTGGAGCTGTGACGTTGGCTAGCGTTTTTGGCCTGGCTCCTCAAGCTGTACAGGGGAGAGAATCAAAAGACATTCCATTAATCAGGTGTCTGTTAGTAACATCAACTAGTAGTCTGTGTGCACACAAAAAATCAGTGTCTAATATTGGGAAACTGCATGCCGCTATGACGAATGTCCACTGGTACGTACGGCCGTGCAGAGATACAGTCAGTGTCCTCTCACCAAAAGTCTTTATGTCTGAGCTGTTTGTGGCCGTCAGCTCGGGGCCGTTAGTTCCCGCTAGCCGGTCGGCGTAGGATAGCAGGATGAGGCTCTTTTGGGAGCTGGAGTACAAGAGGAGTCGTCTCCCTGAGCGTGAGTCTGTCACATAGAGCAGCTTGCTTTCTTCACCGGTGGTCGCAGCTGCTATCGACTGCCGGTCCTGGCATTTCCCGAACGCTTAAATTGGCATGGTGGCATGCATCGGCGTGCATCCTCTCCAAAACGGCGGTGGTAGGAGCAGAGCGTGTCTGTCTGGCGCTTCCTGGCCCCCGCTGCCACTACTGTCGCTGGCTCCTCGCTTCCGCTGGCCGTCTTGCTGGGTTCCGACGCTGCTGCGTTCACTGTGAGGGCTCTGGTGGTAAGGATGATCCAATCTGCCTCCTGGGCTAGCGCACGGTAGTCACGTGCGGCCAGCAACGGCGAGTTGGCAAGGACCGCTCTGGCTGCCGTTGGGAGGTTCCGGAGGAACAGGTGGGCAAATAGAAAATGCCCATCGTCCGTGCCCATCAACACCAACATCTTCTCCATCTGTTCGACCGCCGACCCGTCTCCCAACTCGGAGCGCGTCAGGAGCCTCTCCGCTCTCTCGCAATCCGAGAGCGTGTAGCGCCGGGTCAGTGTGGCTTTGAGAGCCCTGTATTTGTCGTGGGCTGGGGGCTGTTGGAGCAGGCTCACTACTTGCTGAGTCGTGTGAGCGTCCAGCGCTGCGACCACGTAGTAATACTTGGTGCCATCTGCCGTTATTCCCTGGAGCGAGAACTGGGCCTCAGTGTGGAGGAACCAAGACTACGGGTCGTGCAGCCAGAAGTCCGGTAGTTTGACCGAAACGGCGCACGCTTTGCTGCGGTTTCCTGTCCGGGTCGTCTCTGGGGTGTTTGCCTCGTGTTCCATTCTGCGTCAGGGGTCACCAGTGTGGAGATGAAATAACTAGACCGAACTTTCTGAGCAGACGAATTTTATTTAACTCTCACATCTTCCAGAATCAGAACATTGAACATGTGTAGCAGGGACTCTCTCTTTTATATCCCAAAACTCACACCTCCCTGCTACCTGAGGTCCTGAATTCACCATTCACTCTCCCCAGACAATTCCCCTTACCCCCCAGCCCTTTGATCTCCATGCTCTCTCAGTCTGAGAGGAAAACTACTGAACTCTACAGCATGGGTCCCCCACACTGTAACCAATATCACACACACACACATACGTGTGTGTGTGTGTGATAATGGTTACACACTGCATGTGTACGATAATGGTTCCAACCATTATCGTACACATGTGACACACACACACGTGTGTGTGTGTGGGGGGGGGGGTGTTTGTGTGTGTGTGATAATGGTTACATACTAAATGTGTAAGATAATGGTTCCAACAATTATCTTACGCCACCATACATACAAGTGGGCGTGTTGTTCAACCAGTAAATCCGTATTTTAACATGGGATTTATTTTGTTTGCTTAATGTAGCACTAGTAGCCATTAGCCTTTAATGTGCCTGATGCTGCAGTCTTCTAACGAAATGCTGTTACATTCAGTAAATGTCAAATAGGTAATGTACTAGAGAGAAAAAGTTTCTAGAGATGACTGTGCATGGAATGAATATGTAATGTCATTTGGTGATTGCTGAGAGGACCAGTTTTAACACCGGAGCTGCTCTTTCCACTCTCCAGCTGTAGACCGGACCTGTATTTCTGTTATGTTGCGCGCTGCCCCGATGCATTTGTGGTTGCATGTGACAGATATACAATCAGTCTGGTCGATGTTCTTAACAGTTGTGTGTTGTTCTCGCTAAAAATAGTAATAATCACAATAGTCGTCACAATAAAGCTCTTCTTCATCATCATTTAAAACAAGACCTGTTACCTCTAATCATATGAAGAGAGGCCACTTTGGTAATCCAGATAATTAATATTCTTTGTTTCTTTGCATAATGTTACATATAACTGCCCTGAAGACATATGAGATAATGAGCTGTCTCTCTCACTCTCTGTGTCTCTTTGTCTGTCTGTCACTCTTGTTTCTATTTAAGGATAAAAAGAAGTTCAAATTTGGAAAAAAGCTTGCATTTTGCTGGAGTTGATAGGCCAATTTTAACCCCAAAAAGGTGAAACAGAAAGGAACAGTGGAGTCCAAAGCCACTTTTGTCATTGTTTAATGAGTTGCTGCATCAAGCAAGTTTCTTTTAGCCATGATTTTCAAAAAAATATTCTTCCCACAGCAGTGTCTACAGAAAACAATCTAACCCTAACCAGGTAGTAAAACAGAAATATACTTCTAACCGATGGTCACAGCCAACGCTTCATATTACCACTGCAGAATCGCAGAAAATGCAGTTGGTGTCAGAGAGAAAAAACACTAATTGAAAGCTGGGATGACAATGCACTGTCATATCCACTTTGTCCACATAAATACAGCCATACACCAGTTACACAATGCATCTGGCATGCATTAAACATGATGATACAGAAAGAGCAATAGCAAGGTTATCATATAGAAATTTGTCGCACCAATCAACATTTTAGACATGTGAGATGTCTAAAATGGCTAATTTGTCCTCACTCACTTCAGTCATTCCCATCTTCATCTTTACCCTGCAGAATGGTCCATGGAATCCATGAAATCCTTTTTTCAAATGTTTGATCAGTAATTTTATAATATTTTAACACTCTCATCTATTTGTGTCTTGAGTGTCACGTAACTAAGTGAGGGTGGTGGGTTACAGACAGCATGGGGACGACTGACTTCATGTTTAGCTCATTATTCATTGCATCACGCCCATTAACCTGAACCAGAGTCTCTGTACTAGATATATTACTCCACCTATTAAACAATTCCTACTACCTGTATAACTGTATAGCTCCACAATTTACTCTTATAATAGTTCCCACATGAAATTATTTAAAATTAGTTAAGAATATAATAATGACCAAGAATGAAAGTCAAAATTATGTCATGTAAAGTGGCCTTGTGATTGACTGGGGATCTACCCAGGGTGTACCCTGCTTCTTGTCCAAAGATGCTGGGATAGGCTCCAGCCCCACCCACCCACGCCACCCCCTGCCACGACCCGAAAAGGATTAAGCAGTAGAAGATGGTTTGATGGATCATTTAAAGTTTGTATAAATTAAAGTACTGTAAAAATAAATCTCATCTTACATTCTTCCCTTTCTTTAAATGAAATCTCATCATTTCAAAAGGAAATGAAAACTATTTCTCCTCATGGCACTGTGAAAAGGAAACGAAATATTCCATAAACTCATAACGGATGAGAATAACTGTATGTAAGCAGGTGAGTCTCAATGAAATTTTGTATCATATAGAACTGTCATGCGCAGTTTGCGCAGTGAACATATGAAATGGCAGCAAGCCCAAAACACAGAGTAAGTAACGTGTTTATTTACAATGGGTGGATGTGTAGAATGTCCAAATACAGTCACACTGGCAAGGGGAAGACATCCCCCTACAAACTTAGGTGGTTCAACAGGAATGCCTAACGTGCTCCAGTTAAGCAGGAGCGGAGAAAAAGGCACGAGGAAAGACTTACTATGGTGTCGGAGCAGAAAGGCTCTGAGGGAACACCACGATTCAGTCCGAGGGAAAACAAACAGAAGCGAGTCTGGATGTCCAAGGCTGACATTGCTAAGTTGCCACAACAGCTGCTCACAATCTACCCTATAAATACACAAACCCGGAATGAGGGAAAATGGACACAGCTGCGTGGCCACCCGGTGCGTGACTGATTGAACAATGTGTGTGTGTATGTGTGAGTGTGAATGTGAGTGAGTGTGTATGTGTGCGTGCGTGCATGAGTGTGTATGTGGTGAACCATACCGCTGGTGGATGCCTGGTGAGGAGGAGGTATGGCTGTGGGACTGATGGAGAGCAAGGCTCAATCGATCAGCTGGAATTAATAATCAGTAGTTAAACACAGCAGCCACGAGCCATGCTCAGGGTGACGACCCCGAGCATGACAAGAACATGTAATAGCAGAAGGAGCAAACGTAGCACATCAATGCATAACCACAGATATGCACATCAGAAATTACATTTTTTTTTTTTTGAGGCACCGTAAGGAGAGGCAGCCATATCAGCAGCAGCTCTGTCATGTCTTTTTGTTTTTATTTGGTTATTCTTGCATATAGTGTTTCTTTTCTTCAGGGCTTGGTAGAAAGATTTGGATTAACAACTGCACCAAGTTTTGTTTTTTTTTTCTATTTTAGCCCCGGTCTCTCTCTTATTTTTTTTTTTCTTCCTCAGGGCAATGGAGAACAATAGTGGTGGGGTGCGTACGCATTGTTTACACACAACTAGCTGATCGCGCTGAGGAGGCCAGCACTGCTTCCTGCAGTAATGCTCCTCATCGCGTATGAGCGCAAGAGGAAATGCCATGGGTGAAGGGCTGGAGCCAAAGTGAGGAGGAGGAGGAGGATGAAGCAAAAATCGGCTTTACCGATGTTCATCACCGGTAACATGAGGTCGCTGGGAAACAAAGCAGATGAGCTCACAGCACTGGTCAGGATGCAAAGGGAATATCGTAAGTAGCATGTGTTTTTTAGAGAGGCGGTTACGCTCACAGATCCTGGATATCAACGTAGCAATACCTGGCTTTAAGACTATCCGGTGGGACAGGGACGTTATAAATAATGGGAAAAAGAGGGGAGGAGGATTGGCAGTTCTTTTGAATGAAAGGTTGGTGTAATCCTGGACACATTTATGTGAAGGAAAAGTGCTGCAGCCCGGACATTGAACTGCTGGTTGTGAGTATGTGACCTTATTATATGCCACGAGAGTCCATGTGTCCCATCTTAATTACCGTTTACGTCCCTCCGTCAGCTGATGCGGCGGTGGCCTGTGATGGCATCAACTCCACTACTGCCACATTACTACTGCCAGATCATGTATAATGTTCATTTTCCTTAAACTGAGTGGTCAGTGATGGCTGTAAATGTGTTACAGCTCAAATAGTGTCTGAAATATTTGACTGATCATACGATAGCACAGAGTTCTTCGTCATACGTGGACCACTTTATCTGTGCACGTTAGAAGATGACTAGCATATGCTACAACCTTCTCTTGCCCATTTTGAATCTGTGACAGCACTGCACCGACTGCAAAGTTAGATGCATCTGTACCGAGAATAACTGGATGGTCAAAATTAGGGAAAGCCATAATAGAAGGGGAAATGAGTGCATCTTTAAGGGTCTGAAATGCAACTGAAAATCCATCTTTACATTAAAAAGACACGTTAAAAAAATGGCCCAACATACTGTCTGGCAGAAGGAAGCCAGCATTTCCTATATACAATACTCCTGAATTACCCCCCCCCCACCCATCAGGATACGACCAGCAACACAAGAGACAACATCCACATTTCTGTGTGAGATTCATATATCTTGCTGCTGTGATATTATGATCAGGTGATGTCCAGACAAACCCCTGCCCAGTAACCCCCAACATGACTGGCAGGGCTACCACACCTCTAGCTTTTGCTAACAGTTGGAGTACTCTACAGACGGGACTACCATTTCTTATCAACACCTCTTTGCTTCCACCAATACCGCTACAAGTGCTGCTAGCCTTTCTTGCTAATAACTGGTATGTTCAGCCACCAAGGATAGCACTGGTACTCAGACTAGTGCCAGTGCTAACAGCAATGCTGGGGCTAGAGGCAAATCTGAACGAAAGGAGTACCATCAATGCTGAGGCTGACACCAGCGCTGAGGTTACTATTGATAGATGCCAGAGCTAATACTAGCGATAAGGCTAATGTCAACACTGGAGCTAGTATTGGCAAAGAGGCTAACACCAGCACCGAGGCTAACCCCGACATTGGAACTGACACCTGTGCCAAAGCTAACACCACTGCTTGATTTAGCATAAACTTGGAGGCTAACTTCGTCAGTGAACCAGATGCCGGTGCTGAGGCTAACATCAGTGCCGGGGCTAACACCAGTGTCCCAGCCACCAGATCTACCAGCAGTCCCCAGACTCAGTGGTGAGGGTGAGTCTGACACATCTCTACCTACAACAATTACTGTGAGTTTAAACTCTGCACCTAAAGTTTAACTGCAGTCACTTAATCCAGCCATAAAGAAACAACATAAAATTCACCTTTTTCAAACTCTTATCAGTGCTAAATACGTCTGGGATTGTCATTCAAAATCAAAGGGTCTTCTGCTGGGACATATTAACATTCGAAGTACAATAGATAAAACAGAGCAAATGGAGGATTTATTGACTGAATATACTGTATGTAACATTGATATCCTTGGTATATCAGAAAGCTGGCTAACCCATTCATCACCTAAATCTGCTGTAAACATCTCTAGAAAAAACACAGGTACATCTCAAAAAATTAGAATATCATGAAAAAGTTCAAAATTTTTTGTCACTCATTTCAGAAAGTGAAACCCATATATTATATAGATTCATTACACAGAGAGTGATGAAAAATTTCAAGTGTTTATTTATTTTAATTTTGATGATTATGGCTTACAGCTCATGAAAACCCCAAATTCAATTTCTCAAAAAATTAGAATATTACATAAAATTAATTTAAAAAAATATTTTTTTAATAGAAATGTTGGCTGACTGAAAAGTATGTCCATGTACCACTCAATACTTGGCCGGGGCTCATTTTGGATTAATTCCTGCATCAATGTGGCGTGGCATGGAGGTGATCAGCCTGTGGCACTGCTGAGGTGTTATGAAGGTCCAGGATGTTTTGATAGTGACCTTCAGCTCATCTGCAATGTTGGGTCTGGTGTCTCTCATCTTCCTCTTGACAATCCTCCATAGATTCTCTATGGGGTTTTGGTCAGGAGAGTTTTTTTTTTTTTTTTTGTTACTTATTTGTACCCGTAGGTAGATTTGGTTTGCAGTTTGGTGACAAGCCACCGGCTGCTGGTCGCTGCGTGCGCGAGCGCCCTAAACCTACATGTTTTGGGTTTTTTTTGGTATGCGGGAGGAAACCGGAGAAATCCCAGAGTAAACCCACGCAACACGGGGAGAACATGCAAACTCCACACAGCTCACTGTCGGTCGGGGGCTGGGATCGAACCCACGATCTCATGATCCCCGCGATCCCCTGGCCGAGGGTAAAACTGTGCTGCCACAGTGCTAAACCACTGCGCCACCATGCAGCCCAGTTTGCTTGCCAATCAAACGCAGTGATGCCATTGTCATTAAATCAGGTTTTCATACTTTTGGCAGTGTGGGTGGGTGCCAAATCCTGCTGGAAAATGAAATCAGGTTCTCCACAAAGCTTGTCAGCAGAGGGAAGCATGAGGTGCTCTAAAATTTCCTGGTAGACGACTGCACTGACTTTGGTCTCGATAAAACACAGTGGACAAACACCAGCAGATGACCCTCTATTCAGATATAAGTAAATTTTGCATTTCATTTGTAAATCAAAGTCCCAGAATCTGGAGCAAGAATGGAGAGGCACATAATGTAAGTTGCTTGAGGTTTAGTATGAAGTTTCCACAGTCAGTGATGATTTGAGGAGCCATGTCATCTGCTGGTGTTTGTCCACTGTGTTTTATCAAGACCAAAATCAATGCAGTCGTCTACCAGGAAATTTTAGAGCACTTTATGCTTCCCTCTGCTGACAAGCTTTGTGGAGAACCAGATTTCATTTTCCAGCAGGATTTGGCACCCACCCACACTGCCAAAGGCATGAAAACCTGGTTTAATGACCATGGCATCACTGTGTTTGATTGGCAAGCAAACTCTCCTGAACTAAACCCCATAGAGAATATATGGAGGATTGTCAAGAGGAAGATGAGAGACACCAGACCCAACAATGCAGATGAGCTGAAGGTCACTATCAAAGTAACCTGGGCCTCCATAACACCTCAGCAGTGCCACAGGCTGATCACCTCCATGCCACGCCACATTGATACAGTAATTAATCCAAAAGGAGCCCCGACCAAGTATTGAGTGGTACATGGACATACTTTTCAGTCAGCCAACATTTCTCTTTAAAAACTATTTTTTTTAAATTAATTTTATGTAATACTCTAATATTTTGAGAAACTGAATTTGGGGTTTTCATAGGCTGTAAGCCATAATCATCAAAATTAAAATAATAAAACACTTGAAATATTTCATTCTCTGGGTAATGACTCTTTATAATATATGGGTTTCACTTTCTGAAATGAGTGACAAGAAATATTGAACTTTTTCGTGATATTCTAATTTTATGAGATGTACCTGAACTTTTGGAAGGGACAGAGGGCAAGGACGAGTTGGAGGTCTGTTGGTTTATGTGAAGGAGTGTTTAAAGTGTGAGCTCATTGTGTTGCCATCAGAAATTCTTATTGAATGTATTGGGCTTAACATAATCCATTCCCCTGAAATGTCTTTTACCATTATATGTCTATATAGACCCCCTCTGCTAAAGAGATGTTTTATGATCAACTCAAGATAATCTTAAATCACTCTAATTTTAAAAGGGAAATTATTTTATTTGGTGACTTAAACATCAATTGGGATAATAAAATGGATATTAAAAAAAAAAAAACTGAAACAATTTAAGGACAGCCAGGGCCAGCAAGAATGACAAAAACTTTGAAAACAATAACTGATCTTATATTCACAAATAAGACTGATGGGATCACTAAGGCTTTTAAATTTAATGTTTATTTGAAAGGGGTTGATATTTAGAAGGTATTCTTAATTTTTTATGGTCGTTTGCGACAATCACCAGTTGGCTAGCTCCCTCCAGCCAGTGTCTCCATTCCTCCAACGTCAGTTTAATGGCCGACAGTCCCCAAAAGCATAATTCCTCTTGGATGGCATTAACCACCAAGAGAAATACATGCACGGATGGAGCTTCTGATCGGAGAAGGAGTGCTGGAAGAGGACAGTGCCCACCCGCGAATCAAAAGCATCTTGACCACAAACTTTGCCACCGGATCCACCTCCGCCAAGATGCGTGCATTGGTGAATAGGCCTTTTAGGGTCACAAAAGCTTATTCAGCGGTCTCGGACAACATGAACGGGCTTTTGGTCGACATCAGCTGTGTAAGCGGCTGTGCCACCCTGCTGTAATCCTGGATAAATTGGCGGTAGAAGTTAACAAAGCCCAGGAAGCGCTGCAGATCCTTCCTGGACTGGGGGGTAGGACAGTCTACTACCGCTTTAATTTTTGCCAAATCAGCCTTTACCGTGCTCTTGGAGATGATGAACCCCAGAAACGAAGTTGAGCGAGTGGAAAATTTGCGCTTCTCAGGTTTTACAAAAAGCTGGTTCTCCAGCAACTGCTGAAGGGCAGACCAAATGTGGAGAACATACTCCTCCAGGGTGTAAGAAAAAATCAAAATATCATCCAAGTACACAGACACAAACTGGTTCACCAAGTCTCGGATAGGACATCATTTATTAACCGCTAGAAGATGGCAGGGGCGTTGGCCAGCCCGAACGTCATGACCAGATATTCAAAATGGCCCAAAGGTGTCTTAAACACTGTCTTCCACTCGTCCCCCTCCCGAATGCGGACTAAATGATACGCCTTATGGAGGTCGAGCTTGGTGAAAAAACATGCCTGTTGGAGTAGCTCAAACACCGAATTGATAAGTGGCAGCGGATACTTATCCTTCAGGGTTATCACGTTAAGCTTGCGGTAATCAGGACGTCCTAGGACGTCCTAGGACTCTAGGGTGAAATGGAGCTCTGCCTCCAGTTAATGATGGGATTATGAATACAGAGCCACGTATACCCCAGGATCACAGGGGTGATAGATAGAGGCAGGATGACAAACTGAATAGCCTTACAGTGGTTACCGTACAGAATGGCCAAAATGGGCTCAGTCTGCTCGTTAACTGTCGCAATGGTGCTGCCTGAAACTGCTGAGACCGGTAAAGGTGTTGGAACTTTCCTGATGGGTAACTGTAATTTCTGCACTAAGGCCTGTTGAATAAAATTCTTCTCCACCCCCGAGTCAACCAGGGTGGAGGTTTTGAACTCGGCCCTCGGTAACTGGATTATGGCCGAAAGTTCAAAACAGTTGGGAGGTTTTTGCAAATACATTCCCACCAGACCCCCCACGGCTACTGATGGGCCGGGTCTTTTTGGCCTCATGGGACATTTTGAAATTGCATGACCAGGGACCCCGCAATAAAAGCACACCCTATCCCTTTCTTGACATTGACACTCCTCCAGACTCACACAGGACCTGCCAAGTGCCATTTGCTCTGGAGGAGGCTGGCGGGGTAGCACCAAGGGGTGGGGCAGCCAGTCGTGGAGGAAAGTGGAGATGTGGCTGCCTTCCGCTCCTTCGCTCGCTCCCTAAACCGGTTGTTGAGGGCCACGGCCTGCAAGAGAGTTCTTCCAGGGAGGAGGGAGTTGCACAAATAGCCAATCCATTGTGGAGCTGTGAATTCAGACTTGAGAGAAGCATGCTGCGCAACGCAGCGTCGTTCCAGCCGGTGTCTGCCGCAAAGACCTGGAACGCGGTAGAGAAATCGGCCACCGACCGATCCCCCTGTTGGAGCCCCATGAGCGGGCTAACAATATTCCCTTCACTGTCTTTTTGGTCAAAAGCTGGAGAACTCCTGCACAAACTGCTAGAGCGAATAAAGGGGTCCATCCTGGCTGCTCAAGATGGACTGAGCCAACTCGAGAGCCCGGCCCCGCAACAACAAGGTCATAAAGTGTATCTTGGCCATATCATCCCTGTACTCCCCCTCCACCTGCCGAAGATATAACTGACATTGGAGCAGGGACCCCCTGCAACCCTCCACCTCCCCCCCCATAGGGGGTAGGTGTGGGAACAGAGATGTTCCTGCGAAAACAGAAGCTGCAGTGGCAGCAGGTGTGGGGGGAGGCGCCACACCAGGAAGCCGACACAGGTCCTCAGTAACAGCTGCCAATTGCTGAGTGATAGTTTGTAATTGCTCAGATAAGAACACAACCTGGAGCTCCATGGTACCCAAACGTTAGAGTGATGACTGTTCGCCTGGTGAAGCGCTCGCTGAGCCTTGATTCAGACTTGATTGTTCTGTCATGATTAAGACCGGGGTCAGTTTCAAACGCAGAGCAGCCAGAACAATCACACAGACTCCAATAAAAGTTTCACAATTTTATTGAACAAAACCAGAAAACTAAAATGCAAGACTAAAAGAAAAGCGAAACACAAAAACGGCAACTTAAATTTCAGCCAAGACAGGAGCCCCCTGGAGCGCACATAGCCTATGACATGATTGATAGACCCAGGGAACAGACACAGGCTCGGAAATAGATTCAATTATCTTTATTGCAAAGTGTGGGTGTGTGTGTGTGGGTGCGTGCATGTGTGTGTGTATGTTTGCAGTGACGTCGTAGCAGGGGCTGAGCAGAGCGCCGTACGACCTGGCAACCCTATGGACAGAGTAGAGACACAGATGTTAGTACAGCCCTCCAGAGGGAACGTATTGTGAATGACTGGGGCTTACTGTTTGCAGGGGAGGTGATGAGCTCAGGTTGGCCCGTAGGCTACAGCCTGGAGGACAGCACCTGCCGTCACGGTGCAGCTGGTGAGGAGACAGTTTCCCCAGGGGAAGCGTGGCCAGGTCTGCTGCCAGGAGGAAGGATTCCGCCGCCACGGAACTCTGCCTGTGCACAGGGGACCAGCGTAGAGAAGAGGTGAGTATTAAATGGCTTACTTGGAGGGTTGGAGATGATCTTCCAGAAGATGAGGCTGGAGACAAAGAAGGCCTAGGAATTCCGGCAATGGCAGGACGATTCTCAGAAGGAACCGAAGATGAGAGCAGGACTCTTCAGCCCAAGGAGACAGACGGCTCCACGCCGATCTGAAGGCAGAGCGGTTTAAATAGCCCGAGTGTGATGGAGAGCCAGTGTGTGCACAGCTGCAGGAGATAATGATGCAGAGCGAGCCATCACAGTACTCCCCCCCCCCCCCGAGAGGTGCCTCCCGGTACCCGATCCAGTCTACCTGGGTGTGTCTGGTGAAAGTCCCTGATCAGTTGTTTGTCCAACACGAAGGATGGATGCATCCAGGACCTCCTTTCCAGGCCATACCCATCCCAGTCCACCAGGTACTGCAGGCTGTGACCCCAGCGGCAGACGTCCAGGATGATGTTGACCCTCCACGCCAGGTCGCCGTCGATCACCACTGGTGGAGGTGGAGACCTGGGAGGGGGACAGATAGGGCTGAAAAAAAAAATGGCTTAATTTGGGAGACATGAAAAGTTGGACAAATACGGAGGGAGGGGGGAAGAGCCAGGCGCACAGCCTGGCTCTTCCCTGGAAAAAAGTCTGATGAAACGTTGAGACAACTTCTTCTTCTCTGCCTTAAGGTTAATGTGCTGGGTAGACAATCAAAGCTGTTGGCCCACCCAGTAGGGTGGGGCTGGCCTCCTACAGCGATTAGCGGTCCTGGAGATGAGCTCTGCCATGTGCCGAAGTGCCCTTCGGGTCGCTCTCCACAGCTGACGACAGCATCCTAGATGGGCACAGATGGATGGCATGGCGATGTCCCCCTCCTCCTCGGGGAACAGCGGGGGATTGTATCCCAGGGAGGCCTCAAAGGGAGACATGCCGATTGCCGAGGACATGGTGGAATTGTGAGCATGCTCGATCCATGGGAGGTGGGCGCTCCATGACGCAGGATTTGCAGTGATGACACAACGCAGCACAGCCTCCAGCTCCTGGTTTGCCCGCTCACACTGTCCATTACTCTGTGGGTGGTAGCCGGAGGACAGGTTCACTGTAGCCCCCAGAGCATTATAGAACGACCTCCACACCCGGGACACAAATTGGGGACCCCGATCTGTGACGATGTCCACGGGAATCCCATGCAACCTCACAACGTGTTGAACGAGCAGGTCCACCATGTCTCTCGCCGTAGGCAGCCCCGGTAGGGGGATAAAGTGGGCGGCCTTGGAGAAACGGTGGGCGATCGTGAGGATGGCGGTGTGACGATTGAAGGTTGGGAGGCTGGTGATGAAGTCTAGAGCGATGTGGGACCAGGGTCTGCCAGGAGTAGGGAGAGGATGTAGCAACCCAGCAGGAGGAGAGGAAGACGTCTTGTCGGTGGCACACTGAGGACAGGCATGGATGTATTCAGCGACGTCCCTCCAGAGCGATGGCCACCAGAACGTCCTCTGGAGAAGCGCCACCATGCGAGCCCTCCCCAGATGGCACGAGAGTTTGGAGGAGTGGGCCCAGTGGATCACCTCACCCCGAATGGAAGAAGGGACAAACAGCTTCCCCGCTGGCCCCCTGCCCGGGTCCAGTTCAGCCTCCTGCGCCCTCAAGACCCTCTCCTTGATGCCCCATGAGAGGGCGCCCACGATGCATGACAAGGGAAGAATAGGATGGTCCGACACCTCCGCAGCATCCAAGGCGAACTGTCTGGACAGAGCATCCGGCTTTTTGCTGTTGGACCTGGAGCAGTAGGTGATAGTAAAATTAAAGCGTCCAAAGAACAGGGACCAGTGGGCTTGGTGAGTGTTCAGGCGTTTGGCCATCCTAAGGCACTCCAAATTCTTGTGGTCTATCCAGACGATAAAAGGCTGGGAGGCCCCCTCCAGCCAGTGATGCCACTCCTCCAGCGCGAGCTTAACTGCCAGGAGCTACCTGTCACCGATGTCATAATTCTTCTCCACCGGAGAAAGACGGTGGGAGCAAAAAGCACAAGGGTGGCTCACCCCATCCACTGGAGAGCACTGGTACAGCACGGCTCCCACCCCCGAGTCCAAGGCATCCACTTCTACCAGGCATTGAAGGGTGGGGTCCACCTGTGTCAGAATAGGGGAGGAAGAGAATTCCGACTTCAGTTTAGCGAACGCTGCTGCAGTCTCCTCCGTCCACCGGAAGGCCACCTTGGGGGAAGTGAGATGAGTCAGAGGAAGAGCAACAACACTGTAATCCTTAACAAAGCGACGGTAGAAGTTGGCGACCCCCAGAAATTGTTGGAGCTGCTTCCTAGAGGAGGGGGCTGCCAATCCACCACTGCCTTCACCTTATCGGGATCAGGGATGATTTGATTATGGGAAATAATGAAGCCAAGAAATGATGTTTTTGAGGCGTGGAATTTGCATTTCTCAGCCTTCACGAAAAGTTTGTTTTCCAAGAGCTGCTGCAGGACTCGCTTCATGTGCACCCGATGCTCGTCTAGCGATTGAGAGAAGATCAGGATGTCATCCAGGTACACAAAGACGAACACACCCAAGAAATCCCGTAGCACATCGTTAATCTGGCGCTGGAAGATGGCAGGGGCGTCGGTCAACCCAAACGGCATCACTAAGTACTCAAAATGCTCGCTAGGGGTCTGAAAACCCATCTTCCCTTCGTCCCCCTCCCGGATCCGCACCAGATGGTACGCATTGCAGAGGTCCAGTTTGGTGAACCAGGAGGCCCCATGGAGAGAGTCGAACGCCGTGTCCATCAGAGGAAGAGTGTACTTGTCTTTGATGGTAATGTCATTAAGGGCACGAAAGTCAATGCACGGCCTCAGGGAGCCATCCTTCTTCCCAACAAAAAAAATCCAGCCCCCACCACCAAGGACGAAGGACGGATGATGCTAGAGCTGAGCGACTCCTTGATATAGGTCTCCGTCGCTTCCTGCTCCGGAGCAGACAGGCTGTAGAGGCGGCTTGACGGCAGCGGGACTCCAGCCTGCAGATTGATGGCACAGTCATACTGGTGTTGGTGGGGGGGGGGGGGGATAGCGCCTGGGACTTACTAAAAACGGCCCCCAGGTCATGATACTCTGGCGGAACCCTGGACAGATCAGGAGGAGGGTTGACGGGGCAGTCAGGGGCACTGACGGTGAGCAAGCGGCGGATTGCAAGCAGGCACTGAGACAAAAAGAGCTCCATGAAGCCACACTCCCTGAGTGCCAGTCAGTGGTGGGGTTATGGAGCCGAAGCCAGGGGTAACCCAGGATAACTGGAGAGGCTGAGACTGGCAGAACGAACAACCTAAGGTCCTCCCGATGGTTTCCGGAGATGATGACTGACACCGGGGCGATTTGTTTGGACACCACTGCCAGGGGATCTTTTGACAGGGCAATGAGCTTAAGGGGGGGTCTTCAGTGATTGGCAAGGAAGCCCCAGTCAGGTTGCCAGTTCCCCCGAGATGAAGCTCTGCTCAACCCCCAAGTCAATCAAGGCGTGTGTGATTGTTTCAGTCTGATTGTGTGTAAACCTAATGGGCAGGAGGCACTTGGAGAGGGGATTAGACTGAGGAGAGTCCATGAGTCCCCCTACTGCGATGCATGGACTCCCTCTTTTGGCCCAATGGGGCAGGACGCTACCTCATGCTCCTCGCTGCTGCAGTAGAGGCATAACCCAAGCTCATGGTGGCGCTGCTTCTCTGCTAATGGTAGCTTAGTCTGTCCTACTACCATAGGCTCCGGTGCATCCGGCGAGTCTAGGGAAGGCAGGGCCAATAGAGGGGACTGGAGAGGGTGACAAAACTGGGCACCCGAGCGACCGGAAGTCTTGCGCTCGGCTGCTTGCTCCCTCAGCCTATTATCGAGGTTGATAACTAAGGAAATTAGCTCAGTTAATCTATCGGGCTTCTCCAAGTGGGCCAGCTCATCCTGCAGACTAGGGCTAAGACTCCTAACGAATATGCTACACAACGAGGCATCCTCCCACCCCACCTCCGCAGCCACCACCCTGAAATCGATTACATAGTCCGTTACGGACCCGCTACCCTGTCTTAGGTTAAATAACCGGGTGGTGAGCACACTGTCGCGGTCGGACTGGTCAAACACCTCGTTGAATTCATTGACGAACTGGTTGTAGGTTAGGTTAGCATAGCTCACCCTAGCCATAACTGCATAGGCCCAGGCTAGTGCTCATCCTTCCAACAGGTTAGCTACATAACCTATGCAGCTGTGGTCTGTGGGGAAGTCACCAGGCACCCGCTGGAACACTATCTCACACTGGCGTAAAAAAAACCTAGCCTCCCCTAGCTTATCGCTAAAACGAGCGGGGGTGGGAACTGGCGTTTACCGGGACGTGGGAGCCTGACTAGCCTGACTGGGTGGTGAGCTAGCGGGAGCAGAGGCGCTACTTGGAGCCAGTGGGAACGCTTGCGGCCCAGCAAGACGATCCAGCCGACTGTTAATTTGGACCAACTGTGTTAGGATGACCTGTTGCTGGTAAGCTAACTGATCCACCCGAGCCTCTAGGTTGTTGACTCGGCGCGCTAGTGCGTTGTCTGCTGGGTCACTTTGGCGGAGCTGTACTGACATGATTGATAGACCCAGGGAACAGACACAGGCTCAGAAATAGATTCAGTTATCTTTATTGTAAAGTGTGTGTGTGTGGGTGTGTGTATGTGTGTGTGTATGTCTACGATGACGTCGTAGCAGGGGGTGAGCAGAGTGCCGTACGACCTGGCAACCCTATGGACAGAGTAGAGACACAGAGGTTAGTACAGCCCCTCAGAGGGAACGTATTGTGAATGACTGGGACTTACTGTTTGCAGGGGAGGTGATGCGCTCAGGTTGGCCCATAGGCTACAGCCGGGAAGACAGCGCCTGCCGTCACGGTGCAGCTGGTGAGGAGAAAGATTCCACAGGGGGAGCGTGGCCAGGTCTGCCGCCAGGAGGAAGGATTCCGCCGCCACGGAACTCCGCCTGTGCACAGGGGACCAGCGTAGAGAAGAGGTGAGTAACAACTGGCTTACTTGGAGGGTCGGAGATGATCTTTCAGAAGATGAGGCTGGAGACAAAGAAGGCTTAGGAATGCCGGCAATGGCAGGACGATTCTCAGAAGAAGGCGAAGACGAGAGCAGGACTCTTCAGCCCAAGGAGACAGACGGCTCCACGCCGATCTGAAGGCAGAGCGGTTTAAATAGCCCGAGTGTGATGGAGAGCCAGTGTGTGCACAGCTGCAGGAGATAATGATGCAGAACAAGCCTTCACATCCTATGGGAGAGAGCAGACAGAGACGGTAAGGGACAGATTCTCTGATGGGAGAATAATGCAGGAAAGCACACTTACAGTCAGAGCAGTCGAGTCCGGAAGGGAACTCCAACATTGACCGAGGCAGGTGGAAGGCAGGACCTGGGTGGAGGTGATGATCTTCCTGGTCAGACAAGCTCAATCAGCTCTGGGAGACACACCTGCGGGTTCCTCAACCTGAGGAACAGGAGACACACAAAAAGTAAATACGGGGAGACAAGATAACGAGAGAAACTTAGACGAGCCTTTAGGCTGCAAACCCAGAAAATCCAGCGGTGAGCTCCCCTCACTCTGGGCCTTAAATACGCCAGCTCATCAAGAGCAGCAGGTGAATAATCACATAGGTGTGTCCATCACCGGAGTGGGAAACCAAGAACAGGAGGGGAGGGGGATCATGCTCGCCAGACCATCACAGGGACATTACCTGTCTGATACCTCTTATTCTACACTTGGGTTGTGTATGATTCAGAATCAGAATCAGAATCAGAATAAAGTTTATTGCCAAGTACATTTACAAGTAAACAACAGGTAAACATACGAGGAATTTGACTTGACATTGGAAAACGCCTGATAGGCGAATCCCAATGACGCGGCAAGCCATGAAGGTGCCTGTCAACAGAGGAGAATAGAGGGCAAAGGTCAGGAACAAAACAATAGGTAGAGAGAAAAAAACATAGTTAATCAAAATAATGCTCATAAGTGAGCCGAATTATGATCACCAGAAAAAAAAACAAACCCTCGATGCACAATTAGCAGACAATGTATCACATTTAAAGGCGACGGACAGACGAAAATTCAATATCGCTAAATCATATCTCAAATTGTTGTCTGAGACGAGCTAATTTGAACCCCACATGTTTTGGTGTCAACGTATGTCGCATAAGGTGACAATGCGCTCTTGAAGTACGTTGTTGTGGAGAGCTGTCTGACCCAGCCAAGATCAGCGGCTAAAATGGCCACTGACTGTGCGACATCATTTCGGTTAGGCACACGGTCAGTGGCCAAGTATTCCGATATTTCTCGGAATACTTGTGGATTACAAATAGATTATTTATTAACATTAGGATTTCAGGAATCAAATTAATTATGGTTTGTCGTTGTGTTGTCTACGTGTGCGACGTTATACCAGAGGAGCATGCTGTGAGTGTTTTTGAATTTCCCGTCCCTGGGAAAATCAGAACGGCATGGGAAAAATTTGTTCAGAAAACGTGAAAAAAAAATGGACTGATGTCGCTAAAACACCCAACATGTGCAGTAGACATTTCGTTGACAGCGATTTAGAGAATAAGATGCAATTTGTGTCACGACTCGCCGCTCCTCAGCGGCTTCAGCTGCGCGCACACCTGCGCCTCGTGAGCACATCCCCATACCGCATACATCCATTCACACACACCTGCTTGTTGAATAAAGCTGTTAAATCTATCCTGAGCCTGCGTGCGTGTTTCCTGGGCCAGACATTATGTCAATTTGAAATGAAATTTGCAAAAAGATTGCTGATAAAGAAAACGGCTATTCCAACTATATATGCCTCGATTTCCAAGTGTGACTCTGAGAAAGGGGTCAGTGACAGTGGCGTGAAAAGCACGGGTGATCTACCGATGCGATCAACTGTCAGAACACGAGAAGTAAACAGGGTAAGTTTTTTTATTTTTAATATTCACTGCAAATGTTTACTAAACATCTTAAATGAATTCCAAGCCATGGTTTGCATTGCCTTACCAACTTATCAAATATTAGCATATTAGGGTGTTCATACTCATCAAATATGAAATATTCAGTGCTGTATAGGGAGGTGGTTGTGCCTGTTTGATCAATTTATATTTCTATGTATGTAATCCAATTTGAGACCTCTGGGATAAAATTATGATGATCTACTTTTTTTGCAGATTTTATCAACTGTCACTCAACCTTAAAATAGTGTTGATGTTTCTGACCAAGCAGAGGAAGCTGATGAACAGGACTTTTATGTAAATCCAAATTTATACCATAAAATGGTAGAAAAATTATTGAAATGTATATGACATGCGACTTTGATGAATACTGAACTATGAGAATTATAACATTGACATGAACATTAAGAAACTCAATATATGATTTTACAAAACTTTATTTAAATAACATTGTTCACAAATCTAATCTTGGTAGGCAAAATCCCTTGTAGTGATGAGATGGGAAGGTTTCTCTGATGAGGCTCACCGCACAGGCAGGCATCACCCTCACTTCTTCCCCCCAAAAATTCCCAACACCACCAGACCAGTTGCGTGTAGGCTATGAATCTGTATCGCCCGAAAAATATGGGGTTGGCATTGATTATTCCGTTTGCATTGATTATTGAATGTATTGAATGATTTCTTCAAAATTCATCTGGGAAATTAAATCAAATGAATAAATATTGTTTATAAACTCACTCGTGTGGACAACGTCATCTGTCTCATCAGCTCCAGCTGCGCACAGACCAGCAGGTGCTAATCAGCGGCTGTTAAAAGTATTGAGAAGATGATGATTAACAACATGTCATCAGGCAGCGAGTGACCAATGGGTAGTTTTAGTTTGAAAATTAAGTGTGTGACCATGCTTGTTGCCAAAAAAAAAAAAAAATTTCTTTATAAACTCACTTGTGTGGACGATGACGGCCGCTGGGCCGTCATCTGTCTCATCAGCTCCAGCTGCGCACAGACCAGCAGGTGCTCATCAGCGGCTGTTAAAAGTATTGAGAAGATGATGATTAACAACATGTCATCAGGCAGCGAGTGACCAATGGGTAGTTTTAGTTTGAAAATTAAGTGTGTGACCATGCATGTCGCCAAAGAAAAATATTCTAAGCGTAGTTTACCAAGATAAATCTTCAAGCCGATCCTGTTCAACGTGGTCTCTTCCCGTCGCCGTTTCGTCTTCCTCCTCTCCCTCTGGCTCGAACAAATAAGGCTGAATACCCCTCTCAGCACCACCCAAAACTACTTCATCATCAGATTCTTCGTTGTCAATGTCATCATTTATATTGTGGTCGTCAAAGTCGAGAAAGTAATCGCTGTCGGAATCACTTTGCTCTCGTTCAGACATTTTCTCGGCCAAACCGAAATGACGTCACGACTGCCCGCACCTATCGGGAGATGGCGGTACTGCAGCATCACTGAGTGAAAGATGGGCTATGACCAAATATTGTCATTTATGGAGGATGGTGACACATATTAAATCAGGGGAATGGGCAGAATGGAATATTTTCATACAATCATTTGATTGGTTCAATAAAAAAATGTCACGGTCTGTCACCTTTAACATACAGAAGCAGTAGAGAGCAGTGAATGATTGTTTTCGTCAGTATAATGAATCAGTCATGTGTGTGTGTTGGATTCAGAGGTGTTATCAGTTGCTGGTGAAACATCAGAGGTCTCTCTCTCAGCAGATGTTATGACTAGTGTCTGAAAGTCAGAGGCAACATGTCCTTGGCACGGCAGATGGGATTTCTTTGCGAGTCAGACATATGGCTGTCCTTGGGTGATCAGATACTGTTCGCCAATGTTTGTGAAGAGGAAAGTCAACATTTATACTGATATCATCATCAGGAGGACTGAGTGCTGAGGGCGCCGAAAAACAGGTCGAATAGCACTGACTTCAGAGAAAAAACTTTCCATTCTCTTACGGATTCAGTGCTCCAAATCCATCGTTGCCAGGCTTTGAAATCATATCCTGGACAGCCCTCAGCGTGATCGTGATGTTTTCCATCTTCCTATACAGTTCTCCATTGGCCGCTGTCAGAGTCCTGCCCAGCTGGTCGAATTGATGAGAGAGCTTCGCCGGGTCCGCTTTTTGATAAGCTCTGTCCATCTTCTTTAATTTGCGATCCACCAGGACAATCCCAAAGCCGATCAGTAGAAGTCCTGAGACCGTATCTCCAAATAGATATAGATCTTCTATATCTTCAATTGAAAGATCGCACAGACACAAGAGTTTCCAATTGCTTGTATCCTTAATATAATCAGCAGCAGCAGTCCCTGCAGGACAAATAGGCTCCCCCGGACCTGATTTCCTCATTGAAAAAACAGTGTCGATTGCGTTCAAAGCCCAGCTTATTAAATCCATAATTTCATTAGGATGAATCACCAGTAGAGAGCCACGCAGACACAAACAATAGCAAGCTGGGATCCAGTCAGTTAGGGAGGGAGAGACAGGGAGCGGGAGCAGAAGAAAAAGCGGCTGCTCTCTTTGGAGGGCGGAAGTGAAGATTAACACAGTAGATAGGTAAAACACAATCTCGTTCTACTGTACATGATTGGTTGTACAGTTGAATGACAATAAAAGGTGATTTAGTTTAATTTACATACTAATGAACATTAATACAAATGTAAGTATGCCAGATTTAGCAAGACTTCTAATTTAACCTTTTATCAGAGCTTTCCGATAATAATTTTATTTTATGTAGAAGAACATTAAACAGAAAACCCCCAACACAGATAATCATATTAATAGCTCTAACATAATACCTAAATGTAACATACAAAACTAAAAGTATATCTTACAACAATACGACATGTCCAATGTATTGATTAGTAATGAAATAGAGGATAGCAGTGGTATTTTTATTAAACATATAAAGGAAGTTCTAAATATTTTCACTAAAAATGTAGATATCAAGAAATGTAGAAAATCTCTACGTAGGTTGAATGATGGTATTTGGAAAATAATGAAAGAGAGAGACAAAGTCCTAAAAAAAAAAAAAAACAACACAAAAAAAAAACTTTAAAAACAGGGCTCATCAGTGATTGGCACATGTTCACCTGACTGAGAAACATAGTGATAAAACCTATCCGTAAAGCGAAAGCTGACTTTTTTTTCCATCCATCCGTCTTCTTCCACTTAATCCTTTTTGGGTCGTGGGGGGGCTGGAGCCTATCCCAGCATCTTTGGGCGAGAGGCAGGGTACACCCTGGACAGATCGCCAGTCCATCACAGGGCCAACACAGAGAGACAGACAACCATTCACTCTCACAGTCATACCTAAGGACAATTTAGAATCCCCAGTTGATGCCAGTTAACCTAATTTGCATGTTTTTGGCATGTGGGAGGAAACCGGAGAAATCCCGGAGTAAACCCACGCAGAGACGGGGAGAACATGCAAACTCCACACAGATCACTGTTGTTCAGGGGCCAGGATCCCCCGGCCAAGGGTGACTTTTTTTATTGTATTAATAAATGGGAAAAACAGAAATAGGAAAATAATACATGAAAATTAAAAAAAAACAAAACAAAACAAACTATTAGGTCAAAACAACAATACAGAACTCAATACTATACAGCTCCAGGAGAATGGTATGTTAAATGGCATAATGGATGTTGCTGTTAGTACTGTTAATGATTTTTTATAAACTCAGTAGACAGTTTAACAATTAATTTTATATAGCCAGTTAGCTTGAGTAAATCTCTTCATGAAAGCAAACAAGTTTTCTATATAAAAGAAATACAGTGGTGGAAAAGTGTTTGCCACCTTCCTAATTTCTAATTTTTTTGTATGTTTGTCACACTTAAATGTTTCAGATTATATTTAAAAAAAATAATATTAGACAAAGATCTAATTAGACAAAGATCAAGATATTAGACAAAGATCATCCATCCATCTTCTACCGCTTTTCAGGAGGTCCAGGTCGCGGAGGCAGCAGTTCAAGCAGAGAAGCCCAGATTTCCCTCTCCCCAGCCACCTGCTTCAGCTCTTCAGAGAGGATACCAAGGTGTTCCCAGACCAGCTGGGAGACATAGTCTCTCCACCGAGTCCTGGGTCTGCCCCGGGGTCTTCTTCCAGTGGGATGTGCCCGAAACACCTCAAGTGGGAGGCATCCAGGAGACATCCTAATCAGATGCCCATACCACCTCAACTGACTCCTTTCAATGTGGAGGAGCAACGGTTCTACTCAGAGCCTCTCCTGGATGACTGAGCTCCTCACCCTATCTCTGAGGGTGAGTCCAGCAATCCTACGGAGAAACCTCATTTCAGCCGCTTGTATCTGCAATCTCGTTCTTTCGGTCATTACCCAAAGCTCGTGACCATAGGTGAGAGTAGGAACGTAGATTGACTGGTAAATCGACAGCTTTGCCTTAGAACTAAGCTCCCTCTTCACCACAACAGTCTGCATTACTGCAGATGCTGATCCAATCCATCTGCCAATCTCTCGCCCCATTTTCCCCTCACTCGTGAATAAGACCCCAAGATACTTAAACTCCTCCACTTGGGGCAGGAGCCTGTCCCCAACCCAGAGAGGACAATCCACCTTTTACCGGCTGAGGACCATGGACTCGGACTTGGAGGTGCTGATTCTCATCCCAGCCGCTTCACACTCAGCGGCAAACCGTCCCAGCAAAAGCTGTAGGTCATTGCTGGATGAAGTCAACAGGACAACATCATCAGCAAACAACAGAGATGAGATCCTGTGGTCACCGAGCATGACACCCTCCATTCCCTGGCTGCGCCTAGCAATCCTGTCCATAAAAATTATGAACAGGATCGGTGACAAAGGGCAGCCCTGGTGGAGTCCAACTCTCACTGGGAATGAGACCGAATAGCTCGTAACAACAAGCCCGATACCCCATACTCCCGAAGCACCCCCCCACAAAAAAACACGAGGGATGCGGTCAAATGCCTTCTCCAAGTCCACAAAATACATGTAAACTGGTTGAGCAAACTCCCACGAACCCTCGACAATTCTCGAGAGGGTAAAGAGGTGGTCCGATGTGCCACGGCCAGGACGAAAACCACATTGCTCCTCCTGAATCTGAGGTTCGACCAACGGCCGGACTCTTCTCTCCAGTACCTTGGCAAAATTTTAAATAAATTTTAATCTAAATTTTAATCTGGTAAATTTTCATATATAAGACCATTTCTCACTTCACAGTAAGCAAAAACCTATAATCATGAAATGATGTTTTCCCACAAAACATATTGCCTCATGACTTATTCACATACAACAGCAAGTAAGTTAAAACCTATCAAGTTTCTCTTCAAGAAAGCTGTTAAAATCCTAGACAAGAAGCCTTTCCATTTTCATTACTTTTATATCATTAGTAAGTATAATACAGCCGTGGACAAAATTGTTGGTACCCCTCTGTTAATGAAAGAAAAACCCACAATGGTCACAGAAATAACTTGAATCTGACAAAAGTGGTAATAAATAAAAATTCTATGAACATTAACCAATGAAAATCAGACAATGCTTCTGAATTGTGGTTCAACAGAATTATTTTAAAAAAACAAACTCATGAAACCGGCCTGGACAAAAATAGTGGTACCCTTAACTTAATATTTTGTTGCACAACCTTTTGAGGCAATCACTGCAATCAAACAATTTCTGTAGCTTTCTGTTTTGATTTCTGTTACTTCAACTTCGTTGTCGAACGGCCAGGTACAGGAAGTCTTTCCTGCCACATGCAGTTTCACTGTACAATAACTCACTATGATGTTGTATTCTGGTCATAGCTATGCTGCCACACTACACCTTACAGACTAACTGGTACCTCACATTTTCACTCTGCTCCTGATAGTCCTTCTTTGTGCAATGGGATGATTCATGTGTTTATATGGGTCATCATATATTAAGTTATGATGTATATATGTTTAATAGTCATGTTAGTTTTACTTTCCATGGGTAATCCCTTTGTCTGTCATGTGTGTGTTTCTGTTGTTTGGTTGTCTACTGTCATGCTGCTGTTACACTGTAATTTCCAAGTTTGTAAGTACATCTATCTATCTATCTATCTATCTATCTATCTATCTATCTATCTATCTATCTATCTATCTATCTATCTATCTATCTATCTATCTATCCATCTATCTAACTGTCAATGAGACTTCTGCACCTCTCAGCAGGTATTTTGGCCCACTCCTCATGAGCAAACTGCTCCAGTTGTCTCAGGTTTGAAGGGTGCCTTCTCCAGATGGCATGTTTCAGCTCCTTCCACAGATGTTCAATAGGATTTAGATCAGAGCTCATAGAAGGCCACTTTAGAATAGTCCAATGTTTGGCTCTTAGCCATTCTTGGGTGTTTTTAGCTGTGTGTTCTGAGTCATTAGCCTGTTGCAAGACCCCATGACCTGTGACTGAGACCAAGCTGTCTGACACTGGGCAGCACATTTCTCTCTAGAATACCTTGATAGTCTTGAGATTTCGTACCCTGCACAGATTCAAGACACCCTGTGCCAGATGCAGCAAAGCAGCCCCAGAACATAACAGAACCTCCTCCATGTTTCACAGTAGGGACAGTGTTCTTTTCTTGGTATGCTTCATTTTTGCGTCTGTGTACATAGCGCTGATGTGCCTTGCCAAAAAGTTCCAGTTTTGTCTCGTCTGTCCATAGGACATTCTCCCAGAAGCTTTGTGGCTTGTCAACATGCAGTTTGGCAAATTGCTGTCTGGCTTTTTTATGATTTGTTTTCAACAGTGGTGTCCTCCTTGGTGGTCTCCCCTGAAGTCCACTTTGGCTCAAATAACAACGGATGGTGCAATCTGACACTGATGTACCTTGACCTTGGAGTTCACCATTAACGTATTTAGAGGTTGTTCTGGGCTCTTTTGTTACCATTTGTATTATCCTTCTCCTCCTGCAGCCACGTCCAGGGAGGTCGGCTACAATCCCGTGGATCTTAAATTTCTGAATAATATGTGCAACTGTAGTCACAAGAACATCAAGCTGCTTGGAGATGGTCTTATAGCCTTTACTTTTAACATGCTTGTCTATAATTTTCTTTCTAATCTCCTGAGACAACTCTCTCCTTTGCTTCCTCTGGTCCATGTTTAGTGTGGTACTCACCATATTACCAAACAGCACAGTGACTACTTGTCACCCTTTAAATAGGTCGACTGACTGATTACAAGTTTGTAGACACCTGTGATGTTAATTAGAGGACACATCTTGGTTGGACATGTCCCTATGGTCACATTATTTTCAATCTTTTCTAGGGGTACCATCATTTTTGTCCAGGCCTGTTTCATGAGTTTGTTTTTTAAAATAATTCTGTTGAACCACAATTCAAAAGCATTGTCTGATTTCCATTGGTTAATTTTCATAGAATTTTTATTTATTAGCACTTTTGTCAGATTCAGGTTATTTCTGTGACCATTGTGGGTTTTTCTTTCATTAGCAGAGGGGTACCAACAATTTTGTCCACGTGTGTATTTTAGATTTTGACAGTTACAAAATGTTTAGTAATTTTTGCCATTTTTTAAGGTCTTAAATGGGTTCCCCACCCTCACCCCCACCATTAAATCATTTTATCCAGAAAAGGCACGATAAAAGGATAAATACCAGTGCACAAACCAGAGGAGACTGCAATATACCAAGGCTTACATCTGAATTTGGTCAGAAGTTTGTGTCAGTTAGAGGCACACACACATGGAGCAAATTACCAACTCATATCAGAGACAGTGACAACTATCTAGCCTTTAAAGAGAAACTGAATCTTTGGTTAGAGACAAACCTGTCCTGTACTCATTCATAAAAAAGTTTCTATTATAGATGTCCATATCTACAGGCTTATGGGAAGTCCTGATTTTTAACTTTTCTGTTTGTGGAGCTATTGGTATTATCATGTGAAATGTGTCCACTTTGTCTTACGTTTTGTGTGTTTTGTCCATGGATTGTCCTGTTAGTTGTGATATGTTGTGGATTCTGTCTTACAGATTAACTTGTTAGTTGTTACATATCTGTAAATGTGTCTTATGAATTATGTATTGTGTGTGTGTGAAACCTGCCTTAGGACTTCAGATGAAAATTAGCTATTGTGTTAATTTTCGCACGTTTACATTGAAGCTTAATGTTGATAAGGATGCGTGCTAAGCCCTCAACTGTACTTCCAGTACACCTTTGACTGTATTCCAACCCACTCAACCACCGTAATCGTGAAATACGCGGATGACACCACCTTGGTTGGGCTCATCACCGACGACCGATGAGAAGGCATACAGGGCGTAAGTAGACGATTAGCTGCTGTGGTGCAAAGCAAACAACCTGAAACTCAATGTCCAAAAAACCCCAAAGAACTGATACTTGACTTCAGGAAGAACAGACAGCCCCCCCCCGCCCCCCCCCACACACACCAATGGCAACCGTGTGGGAAACATCCCCGCCTTTAGAGTTTTGGGCACCCACATCTCCTCTGACCTCTCCTGGACTGTCAACACCAATGCCCTAGTGAAGAAAGCCCTGCAGCGGCTGCACTTCCTCCATGTCCTGAGGAAGCACAACCTGGACCAGAAGCTGCTGCTGGCCTTCTATAGCTGCTCAGTAGAGAGCATGCTTACCTACTGTATGGGTGTGTGGTACGCCGGCTTCGTAGCCGAGAAGAGGAAGGCTGTGCAGAGGGTCATCAACACCACCCAAAAAATTATCGGCGGCCTTCTGCCCTCCCTGGAAGACATCTCCAGATCCTTCTGTCTCAGAAGGATCAAGGCCATCACAGGAGACAACTCATGTCCTGCCCACCACCTGTTTGACCTGCTTCCCTCTGGAAGACAGTTCAGATCGATCAGGTCCCACACCTCAAGAGTGACAAACAGTTGGGCAATCCGAATTGCAAACAGTCAGAGGCTCCACCCTCCTCCCTCCCAGCATTCACTTTCACAGAACTGAGAACCTTGTAATTATCACTATAAATCACCTGTCTTTGTACTCTTTACTTTTATGTACATTGACCCATCCGTGAAATCACTACTGTACATATTTTCCAAAATCCTTGGGCCATTTCACTCAACTGTGTGTTCTGCACTCCACAGTCTTATTCTCCATATCAATGGCATAGCTGTTGAACGTGTCCCCAGCTTCAAATTCCTGGGGACCCACATCTCGGAGGATCTGTCCTGGTCAGTTAACACCACCAGCCTGATCAAGAAGGCCCATCAGCGCCTCTTCTTCTTGAGGACACTGAAGAAGAACCATCTGTCAACTGACATCCTGGGCAACTTCTACCTCTGCGTGATAGAGAGCACCCTGACCAACTGTATCACAGTCTGGTATGGGAGCTGCTCTGTCGCTGACCGCAAGGCGCTGCAGCGGGTGGTGAAAACCGCCCAACGCATCACAGGGACTCCACTTCCAGTTATAGAGGACATCTACAGGAAAAGATATCTGCGCCGGGCACGCAGCATTCTTAGGGACTCCAACCACCCTGCTCATGGACTGTTCCAGCTTCTCCCCTCCAGAAGACGTTTCAGAAGCCTTCGGACTAGAACCAGCAGGTTTAGGAACAGTTTCTTTCCAACAGCTGTCACGTTATTGAACTTAGTTCCCCGCTGACTCTTTTACCATCATCTCTTACCATCCTCACCTGTACATAACTGCATAACTACATAACTACATCTAACTTATTGCACATTATTTGCACATAACAGTACTCTTAACTTTCTGCACTGCTGTATATATTTGCATATATTTGCTTAAATTGCACATACTGTTAATTACCGTATATACTGCACTGCTGTCCTTTGCACTTCTGATTGGATGCTAAACTGTGTTTCGTTACCTTGTATTCATACATGTGTAATGACAATAAAGTTGAATCTAATCTAATCATCTAAGCTAATCTTATTACATAGTTCCATCCATGAAGCCAGTACCATACCTGTGTATATACCTGTGTGTTATTTTTATTTTTATTTTTTTTTCAGTCATATGTTTGTGTATTCTGTAACTGTGTTTAATTCAAATTCTTCTCTCTTACTTTTTTGTGCAGTAGCCTGATGGACCCCTCATGGGTCATAACCTTATAGTGGTGGGGGGTTTGTGTGCCCTAGTGCCTAGGAGCTATGTTGTCGGGGGCAATTTGCTTCTGGTAGGCTCACCCAAGATAAAGTGGTCCTGGGTGAAGGGCGCAGACTAAGAAGGATCCAACAGACTCTCATGATGAATGTTAGAACATGGATTTGGTGTACCCTCCCGGTATGGAGTTACCGGGGCCCCACCCTGGAGAAAGGCCTGGGGGAGGGGCTCGATGGCCAGCACCTGGTTGCTGGGTTTCTGCCCATAGGACCCAGCCGGGCTCAGCCAGAAGGAGTTACATGGGTCCACCCGCCAGTGGAATCACCACCTGCCGGAGGGACCATGGGGGTCCGGTGCTATGTGGATCAGGTGGTGGTCAAAGGCAGATACTTGGCGGTCTGATCCCAGGCTTCCTAAACTGGCTTTTGAGACATTGAATGTCACTTCTCTGGTGGGGAAGGAGCCTGAGGTAATGCATGAGGTTGAGACATACCGGCTAGATATAGTTGGCTTCACTGCAACACACAACTCTGGTTCCAGAACTAGTCTCCTGGAGAGGGGCTGGAGCTTGGCCTACTCCGGAGTTGCCCCGAGCAAGAGGCGACAAGCAGGGGTGGGTATTCTTGTATCCCCCCACCTTGCTGCCTCTATATTGGAGTGTTCCCCAGTGGTGTTTCCTTGCACCTTCGGGTTTGGAAACGGGTCCTGACCATCTTTTGTGCCTATGCACCACGTGATGGTTTAGAGTATACACCCTTTTTGGAGTCTCTGACTGGGGTGCTTGAGAGTGTTCCTCTTGGAGACTCCATTGTCCAACTGGAGAACTTCAATGCGCATGTGGACAAAGACAGTGAAACCTGGACAGGGGTGATAGGGAGGAATGGCCTTCCCAATCTGAACCTGAGTGGTGTTCAGTTGTTGGACTTCTTTGCTAACCACATTTTTTCCAAAATGTACACCATGTTCAAGCATAAAGATGTCGATATGTGCACCTGGCACCAGGACACACTAGTTTGCAGGTCGATAATCAATTTCATTATCACATTATCAAACATGCGACCTTATGTCTTGGACACTCACCTAAAGAGAGGTGCACAGCTGTCAACTGATCACCAGCTGGTGGTGAGTTGGATCCAATGGCAGGGGGGATACCATTCAGACTTGGTAGACCCAAACATATAGTGAGGGTGTGCTGGGAATGTCTGGCTGAGGCATCTGTCCAGGAGGTCTTCAACTCCCACCTCCAGAAGAACTTTGACCACATTCCGAGGGAGTCTCGAGACATGGAGTCTGAATGGGCCATGTTCTTCACCTCCATTGTTGAAGCGGCTGCCCAGAGCTGTGGCTGCAAGGTTGTCGGGGCATCTCGTGGTGGCAATCCCCAAACCAAGTGGTGGACACCAGTGGTAAGGGAGGCCATTAAGCTTAAGAAGGAGTCCTATCAAGCTTGATTGGCTTGTGGAACTCCCAAAGCAGCTGAGGTGTACCGGCAGGCAAAGCGGAGTGCAACACTGGTGGTTGCTGAAACAAAAACTCTGGTGTGGGAGGAGTTTGGTAAAACCAGGGAACAAGACATTCGGTCGGCCTCAAAGAGATTCTTGCAAACTGCCCGGCGGCTAAGGAGGGGGAAGCAGCTTCCTGTCCACACTGTGGATGGTGCAGGTGGGGTGCTGCTTATTTCGAATGGGGATATCATCAGGCCGTGGAAGGAATACTTTGAGGATATCCTCAATCTCACTGACACGTCTTCCACAGAAAAAGCAGGGCTTGTGGACGAGGGGGAGACTCACCCATCCCAGGGGCAGAGGTTGCCAAGGTGGTTAAAAAGCTCCTTGGTGGCCAGGCCCTGGTGGTGGATGAGATTCACCCTGAGTACCTCAAGGCCCTGGACGTTGTAGGGCTGTCATGGTTGACACACCTCTGCAACATTTTGTGGAGGTTGGGGACAGTGCCTTTGGCATGGAAAACCGGGGTGGTGGTTCCTCTCTACAAAAAAGTGGATCGGAGGGTGTGATCCAAATTTAGAGGGATCACGCTCCTCAGTCTCCCTGGGAAGGTCTATGCCAAGGTACTGAAGAGGAGAGTCCGACCGTTGGTCGAACCTCAGATTCAGAAGGAGCAATGTGGTTTTCGTCCTGGCATAGTGGACCAACTCCTTACCCTCTCGAGAATCCTCGAGGGTTAGTGGGAGTTTGCCAAACCAGTCTACATGTGTTTTGTGGACTTGGAGAAGGCATTCAACCCCGTCCCTTGTTGTTTTTTGTGGGGGGTGCTTCGGGAGTTTGGGGTATCAGGCTTGTTTTTACGAGCTATCTGGTCTCTAAACAACCGTTATGTTGTTTGTATCTCCAACACTTGGTCGGATTCATGCCTAGTGAGAGTTTGACTCTGCAAGGGCTGCCCTTTGTCACTGATCCTGTTCATAATTTTTATTGACAGGATTTCTAGGTGCAACCAAGGATCGGAGGGTGTTATGCTTGGTGACCGCAGGATCTCATCTCTGTTGTTTGCAGATGATGTTGTCCTGTTGGCTTCATCCAACAATTGCCAACAGGTCTTACTTGGATGGTTTGCCGCTGAATATGAAGTGGCTGGGATGAGAATCAGCACCTCCAACGCCGAGTCCATGGTCCTCAGTCGGAACAAGGTTGATGATCACGCGACGTGATGACAGGAGAACCTCGTTCCGCTGGACCAAACCGCACCTCCGTGGACACCCAGAGACGCTTGGTCGTCGGCGTAGACTCCACGTAGCAGTCAGTCCTCCTCCTCCGTCCACAACATAGCTACGGATCCACAGGCCCTCTCCTCGTCCCACGACATGGACCCGAAGCTGGGGACCGCTCGGAGGGAGAGAGACACAGAGGGTGCAGGATTTAAGACACGGGTTACAGCAGGTGGTGGGAGTTCAGGGCGCTGCGGACCCTGAACTCCACCTCCAGGAGTGTAACAGAGCAAATCACAAAACTGATGTAAATAAACTAGGACCTGCCTGCCTCCTGGAGGTTGGGTGGTGCCTGCTGTCGTGGACATCGCTTCTTCCTCTCCCCGCCGGGCGATAACGGAGGACCCCCTGAGAAGTCGTCTGGGGATCACTCGTGTCATCTCCAGAAGAGGGCTTGGCAGGTCAGGATTCCAGGCACACACAGCAGTCAGGAAGCACGTCGAGGAGAAGGGGATAACAGCTGGGATGAGCCAGCCCGAATGCCTTGGGATGACAGCGGGGGAAAGAGGCTCGGAGAACGGGGCTGTGAAATCTCCATGCTGACGAGACAAAGAGGTGACAGCTGCGTGGGGGAAAAGGTCCTGGTGGCAACCCGGAACTGGATCTGGACGGGGGTCGTGCTGAGGCACCTGGGCGTTGTGATGACGGCTCTTCCCAGGGGACGAAGCGAGGGGGAAACCCAGGAATCGCCGCTCCTGATCAGAGATCGAGGCGAGGAAGGCGTAGAAAACGGGAAGGCTTCGTAGCCCTGGAGTCCTCTCCACCAATCTCACTGCCGCCGCCACATGGCTGAAGATGGTGAATGGATGCACAGCGGAGCTCGCGACAGCCGCTCAGCCCCGGACGTAACTGCTGTCAGCTGCGGCTCCTTCAGGGGAATCCCGAGTGACGTGGTGCAGAACGGGGAAAGCCCTCTGGGTGGCGCGAACTCCCGGGCTGGAATGGAAGCAGGAACGGGGTTCCAAAGCGGGGGGCAACGTCATCCACTTCGGCTTCCTGCCAGGATTTCCTTCCAACCCGCTCCTCTCGCAGTGCAGCCATAGCGTCTCTCCTGGCACAGGCCTCAGGATGGTATAAATGACGAGGCAGAGTGTCCAGGAGGCTCTCAGCATGGTCCGGATGTCTCGCGTTGGAGGCGTCGTGCAGGGTGAAGAGCGTCCTGTCGACAGCCTCCGGGATGGACCTCAGCTCGCCGCCCTGGCGTCGGACATGACTCCTGGGAGACGGCATGCTAACGGCGCTGACACCCGGACAGGAAGGTACGAGTCCACACAAACCCACGGCCGCTGGCAACTCGTCTGGCTGCGACATACTGTCACGTGTGGCTCTAGGGAGCCACACACAATGAGAGCCAAGGGCGAGCCAGTAAGTTGTGATGTTTATTGGTGACAGGGGTAAGGGATGAAGAAAGCACAGATGCTCATACACAGTTACACTCACGGGCAGTACAGCAACAGAGTTAACAGTTAACAAGGTGGCGCTCCCAAGTGATTCGGTAAGACAAGTAGAGGGCTAGCGCTGGACATGGGGGCACAGAGGCACAAATACTTCTTAAAGGAAAACACTTACGAGAAATGCTGGATGATGAGACAAGGGCTTTCACCGGACGAAGGGGATCCAGCCTAGTAGTGCTTATGTCGCAGCCCCGAGTGATCGAGGCTGCTCCTCTTTATCCTCATTAGCAGCGCCCCAGCTGATGAGGATTAATTGGCCCCAGCCGTCCCGTGACACTGACAGCTGGGAGCCAGCTGAGACGTTGCCCAATGAGAGGCAGGGATGAGAGGGAGCATGGGCTGAGCGCAGAGCCGGTGTCTCACCCCATGGTGACAACCCCGTCCATGATCCGCGGTCGTCGATCTTTGATTATTGCTTATTAATTCCAGCTGGCAGGGTAAGTGAGCGTTGCTCTCTGCCAGTCCTACGGCCATGCCTCCTCCTCATGCCGGACATTCACTGGCTGTATTTTTTCACCACATGCACACACATGTATGCTCGCACACACGCACGCACGCACACACACTCACACTTGCACACACACACTGTCCAATCAGTTATGCACCTGCTTGCTGCATGGTTGTAACCAGCTGCCTTCATTAGTGATTTGCAAACTTATGGGAGGCAGTGGGATCAGTCAGTGCGGCAGCTTAACTCAACTCTGGACTTCCTGGCTCGCAGACTGTTGGTTTTTCCCCTGGACTGAACCGTGTAGTTACTCCAGAGCCTTTCCACTCCTATGCATATGTATGTCCTCTTATTATTGCCTTGCCCTCCGCTCCTGTTCTGTCTGGAGTGCACTTGGCTTTTCTTCCCCAGCCAACAAAGCTAGATGCCGGTTTCTGTTCATCTATTTGTGACTGTTATATGGATATTGTGAACATTCTTCCTTTCATTAATAAACACGTTACATTACTGCACTTTGGGCTTGTATCTCTTCATGTGTCCGCTGCAAGATTACACAGTGGACATGACAATCTGCAGTGTTGGTTTTGAGCTTTTATATTGACAGTGTCTTTTGTTTATTTTCATCTTAAAGTAGTCTGGTCTTTGTTTGTTAATTACTTGATTTTCCATGTCTGTTTGTCATTTTTATACTCAAGTGATGCATTGTTTAAGGAATGTCTCCCCTTATTTGGGTGCAGTGTCCTTTAGTCATTTTGGGGTTTCCACATACTTCTGCCAATTGTTTTTATTTTTTATTTTTTACTTTTTTTGCCATAACCTGTTTCCTAATCTATGTGTTTGCCTTGTCTTACCGTTTGCTTTTCTTGCCAGGCCACAAGCTGTGAGTTGTTTTCTGTTTATTAATAAATCATGTTGTCAATTAGCACAGCACTAGAGTCCTGTTATCTGGCCCATCAGAGCCCCTCGTATGACAACTGACTTGAGATTTTCAACAGTTATCAGTAACACCACAAATAATCCATAAATAAAAAGAAATCAAGGCACCTGTGTTTATAAAAGTTATATTTAATAAAGTGGAATGGCACACAGAAGAAGTATTGAACAGGCATTGTGAAATTCATTTTATTTTTAGTAGAAAAGACTTTGTTGGTAGTAATGGCTTCCAGACATCTCCTGTATGGAGAAACTAGGTGCAGGCATTGCTCAGGAGTGATTTAGCCCATTCTTCCACAAAAACTGTCTTCAAATCCTGAAGATTCCATGGGTGTCTTCTATGAACTCTGATCTTCAGTTCGTTCCATAGATTGTCAGTTGGATTCAGGTCAGGTGACTGAGTGGGCCATTCTAGCAGCTTTATTTTTTTTTTTTCCCCCCTCTGGAGCCAGTTAAGAGCTTCCTTGGCTATGTGTTTGAAATCATTGTCTTGCTGAAATGTCCACCCTCATTTCATATTCAGCATCTTGGCAGATGGCAACGGCTTCTTATTAAGGATTTCTCTGTACATTTTTCCTTTCATCATACCTTCAATTATATGAAGTCTGCCATAACGTGCTGAAAAACACAGCAACACAATGATGCTCCCACCTCCATACTTCACGGTTGGTGTGGTGTTTTGGGGCTGATGTGCAGTGCCATTTCTCCTCCAAACATGGAGTGTGTTGCGACATCCAAAAAGTTCAATTTTGCCTACAGTCACACTGCAGGTCTTGATGCTCATTTCCGATTTTTTGCTTAGATCTGATTGTTTTTGTGTGGGCATTCACATTATAATTTAAATGCAACCCTGTCTGTCTCTGTATTGGCCCTGCGATGGACTGGCTATCTGTCCAGGGTGTACCCTGCCTCTCACCCAAAGATGCTGGGATAGGCTCCAGCCCCTCCGTGACCCGAAAAGGATTAAGTGGAATAAGATGAATGAATGAATGAATGAAAATGTGCCGTTACTGTGCACATGTAATGTCTATGGCTTCAGCCCCGGACCCCTCCCCCCCGCAATTTTGAAGTTATTGTGCAGTCTGAGCTGACAAAAATTACAATCCAGTGATAAAGGGAAGGAGATTGATTAAAAAGACAGCACAAATCAGCTGTGTCTCTCATGCCTGCAGCATCCGCCACCACAGAATTGTAGCATCTGTCTCACTTCAATGAGGAAAAAGTCGGATGAAATGCGACATGACCGTTCAGATGGAGGTTGCTTTGGAAAATATCAGATACGATTTGGAATTTGGACCACATATGAAAGTGGCCTGGGTCTGGTGTGAAAAAATCGGATCTGTGTTGTTCAGTCAGTCATTAAAAAATCAGATATGGGTCACATTTGTGCAAAAAAAATCAGAATTGGGCATTAAAACCTGCAGTGTGACCATAGCCCAATATTTCATCTGACCTAGACTACTGTATATTCTCCCAGTGTTTTACTGGCTTGCCCAAATGTTGTGCAACAAACTTTAAACAAGCTTTAACATGCTTTTTGTTCAGCAGTGGAGACTTGCAAGGTGAGCAAGCACAGAGCCCATGTCGGTTGAGTGCATTACTCAGCAGCACCTGCTAACTACAGGTCTTTCTGGAGCTCTCCACAAGTGGTCTTTGGCTCTTGGATAACTCTTCTGATAATTATTTTGACTCCTCTGTCAGAAATCTTGCAAGGAGCTCATTGTCATGGCCGGTTTATGGTAAAATGATGTTCTTTTCACTTCCAAATGATGGCTCCAAAAGTGTTCATTGGAGCATTCTACAGTTTAGAAATGCCTCTGTAACCAATATAATCATTATGTTTTACAACAATAAGGTTGCTAAGGTCTAGAGAGAGCTCTTTGCTTCTAACAATCATGAGTTCTTTGTGTTGTCACAATCTGATATTCAGACCTTTTTAAAGGCTATCAGTCAAGACTTAACCAGCTGAAATTAATTTGCACGGCTGAGGGGATGGGATGACTTTCTAAATTCTGATGGATGCCAGCTGGTTTCTTGTCTTTCTATGCCTTTTTGCACCTTGTGTGCAAAGACTTTATTGTCTTTGCACACAAGTACAATGAGATGGTGTTTAGAGCAAACCTAAAAGGCCAACAATCAGCATATTAAATTAGCATAATAATAGGAATCTAGCAGCACCAGTTAGATATACTGTACAAATAAAATACCATTTAATAAAAATACCATTTAAAATACCACTATTCTACCTCCTAAAGTCTAGAATAATTTCTTCAAAATTAGTTAATGTAGCTGATTATGTATATATAAATAGGTGTGATTCACAATACTAATATACAGGGTAAAAATACACGTCACCCTATTCCACATTTGAGGTATCATAGAAATTAATCATAGTTATTTACAAAATCCAATAAGGGTGAGTCCAGCGGCGAACATGTGCACATGTGCATGCACACTTGTGCTTAAAACAGTCCATATAAAATCAATTTAAAAAGATTGATTTCTCTGTATGTATGGACTACTTGGGTTGTTGCTGATATCTGGTGAAAATCTCAGGTCAGTGCCTCCATCAGAAATATGTTTAATGAGAAAAATGTTTAAGTGTTCATGACTTATTTTCTCCTCTTTACATACAACATTGCAGAATCCCTTTTAAATACAATGGATTTAAAACGTCCTCACACCCCTGTTCAAATGCCAGGTTTTTGATATGTAAAAAAATGAGACCAAGATAAACCATTTCAAAACTTTTTCCACCTTTAATGTGACCTATAACCTGTACAACCCAACTGAAAAAAAAAAGCTGAAATCTTTTAAGAGAAAAAATTAAAAATTAAAAAATTAAAATAACCTGGTTGTTACGATCCGAATGCTGACTCTGTCCGTGCTCGGGTGGTCCGGTTGTTCTCTGTTCTCTACTCTGGGTTACCATTGGGCCTTCGGGCTCTTATTGTGACAGCGTCTCGGCGGGGCTTCCGGCTGTCAGAGCTGCGGTCCGCTGATATGGCTGATTATCAATCAGCTGTCATTCTCATCAGCTGAGTCCTTTGAAACGCTTTTTAAGGGAGCAGCTCAGGTTACTCTGGGCTGCGACCTTCGTCGGATATTCCACGGTTTCATCCCGTTCTTGGATTCAGGAGTTTTCTCTCCTCTGTAAGTGTTTTCCGTCTTAGTCAGTTTCATAGTGCTCTTTTCCCTTGTAACCTGTTATTTGTCACTCAAGTGTATGTTTGTGTCGTTATTATTTTGTACTGTTCCTTTGTATTAATAAATAACGCAAACTCATCGGCGAGCTCTCAGCGTCTCATTGATGGCTCGTGAGGGCCATTGCATGACAGTAGGTCGCAGCCAGACTGAGACGACAGTCCCGATAAGTTTTGCCTAATTGGACTTGCTCTTTCCTGTCTGGGTGCCCGTGTGCTGGGAGGATAATGTCGTCTTTCAGGGGCCGCGCTTGGAGCCTGGGCTACGAGCTGGCAGAGGCCCTAGACTACATAGATGAAACGCTCATCACCGCTACCCTCTATGACTCTCCCCGCGATGTACGCCGGCACCTGGATCTCACTGAGGATATCCTAAATCACCTTCCTTGCTACTCCGACCACCTTGAAGTCGTTACGAGGAGGGCAGACATCGCCGCACAATGCAGGATACTCCATGGGCTGGAGGGAAACTCCGGCAGGAAGCCGAAGAGGAGGCATCCTCGCTTCCAGATCCCATTCCTGTCCCCGTTCCAGTCCAGGAGTTCGCACCGCCCAGGGGTGATCCCCGAAGGAGTGTGTCGTCATTTGGGAATCCCCCAGAGAAGCTACAACGAACAGCTGTTTCCATCTGGGACCGAGTGGCGGCAGCTCGCTCCGCTGTTCACCCCACGTGGATCATTAAGCACGTGACAGCGGCAGTCAGGCTGGTGGAGAGGATTTTTTTTTTTTTAATTTTATATACTTTATTGATCCCCAGAGGGGAAATTGTTGGCATCCACCTGGATGGATGAAGCAGCCACGGTACGGTGCTATCCCTTAACCATTCACACACACATTCACACCTAGGGCCACTTTAGAGTCTCCAATTAACCTAACCTGCATGTTTTTGGCCTGTGGGAGGAAACCGGAGAAATCCCGGAGTAAACCCACACAGATACGTGAAGAACATGCAAACTTCACACAGATCACTGTTGGTCAGGGGCTGGGATCGAACCAGGGATCCCAGGGCTAAGGGTGAGTTGCTGTGCTGGTGCAGTGCTAACCACTGCGCCACCGCACAGCATCCTGAGTTAGGTAACTTTCCAGAGTACGCCGACCTGCTCGCTTCTGTTTCCGCACAGGAGCGGTGATTCCCAGACCTCTCTTTCACCTCGCCCTCTGCTGGAAACCGTTGTCACACGAACTATAAGCCTCAGCAAGAACCCCGTCCGGATCCTGTTCCGGGCCGCCAGAAAGACTCCACCTCCCAGTCAGCTTCCTCTTCAGCGTCTCGCTAGGAGGGAATTCCCGCAGCCTCTCCCCCCGGGTCATCATCCCCTGCTGTTCCGTCAGCGCTCCGTGCCCGGATCGTTTCGGCTGTCACCCCCTCCTCCTCGATGTCTCCTTCGGCTGCAGTGAGTGTAATGAGTCCTGCTTCGGCGACGCCCGTCGTGGATCCATTGCGAGCAGCTCCTCCTCATCCTCCCAGGGGGCCCTCTGTCACCATCCAGCGGGAAAAAGAGGAACAACGTCCACTACAGTAGGCACCATCGGACCTCCAGGAATCAGGCAAGTGCAAGTACATTCTTCTCCTTGTTGTTATGATTTGCCTTATCTGACCCCTGGGGGTGGAGTTCGGGGTTCGCAGTCCCCCGGGCTCCCACCATCTGCTGTAGCTGCTATCATTAAACCTGCTACCTCTGTGTCTCCCTCCGCTGAGCGGTCCAAAACGCCAGGTCTACGTCGCGGAATGAGGAGGGGGCCTGCGGCCCTGGAGAGCCTGGTTCCAGCCCCGCAGCCCCGTCATGGACAGAGGAGGAGAGCGGACTGCAGCATGGAGCCAGTGCTGATGATGAAGCGTCCCCGGGTCTCCACCGATGAGCAGTTCACTCCAGCGGGTCAAGGATCCCCTGCCACCACGCCGTGCGGGTCGTCGGCATGGACATCAGCGTCGGAGGGTCCTCAGGCTGCGGAAAACATCATGCCAGCTGCGGAGCCCGACGCAGCTGAGTGGGAGCCAGATGACGATCTTCTTCCATCTCAGCCCGGATCGTCGGAGTCCTGGACGGCAACAAAACCCAAGATCAGGCAAGTGCTCTACCTTATCTTCCTTCTTTCTACTCTGGAGCATTTTTGCCTGTCTCTCGGGGAGACGAGCCGGGTGCAGCCGTCTGCTGCATCCGAGCCTGTCTCGTCGGGTTCTGTTGCTACCGGTGATCCTGATTCCAGTCCTTTTCTGTCTCCTGAGCCTTCTCCCAGGGTCGCCGGTGATGAGTCGGTCCTCGTCTCTGCCCTGGAGGATCTGGGTTCGGGGTTGAAGGTCGTTCCCGGTGCGGTTCCGACCCAGTCGGGGTCCATCGTGGGTGCAGCCGCGATCCAATCTGGGTCCATCGTGGGTGCAGCTCGGGCTTACGTGGGATCCAATGGGATGACTGTGCCTAACCTGGTGAAGTTCGGAGGTGGAGCTGCAGATTTTCCGCCGATCATAGCTGGACTTTCTCCTTGTTTTTCCTCCATTCCTCATCTCCGCCCATTGGGGGCTGCTGGGACTTCCCGTTTTTGGTTTGGCTCCCCCTCGCTTTCCCTCTCCATAGGGAGGCCATCTCTGAGTGCTCTCCAGCGGTTCTGGTGGCGAAATGACATGGGTCGGCCGCCTGGGACATTGCTTCGCCCATTTGACGTTCTGGGTAGGCCGCCCGAACTGATCCTCTTTCCCCTTTAGCGATCTGGACGCTAGATGCAGGCAGACCACCTGAACTTGTGTTTTTTTTTTCTATTGTGCTCTGCCTGCTGTCATCCCTCTCACCCTCCTCTCTCTCACCAGAAATCGCATACAAAGAAGCCAATTTGAGCTAATTATTGATGTAAATGTTACTGATTCTAAGTTACACTACACTTTTCAAGAGGTATTTATATCTGTGTCTCCATCACCCAGTTCTACATCGTATCTGAGAGGAGAATGTATGCATCAGCTCCTTAGCTCTCGTTTATACCTTTTTTTCTCTCAGCCTTGTGTATACATGTTACAGTATTTGTAATTTGCAGGCAATATATCAATGTTATTGCATTGCTTCTAAGGTCTTCCTTTGGAAGTGAATGCTTTTTTATATATATACAGTATACAGTATGTCTGGTTATATCATATTGGGCACACAGTGTAAAGTTGTTGTCATTTGTTCTGCACGGCAGATGATTGCATTGTACCTCAGTATGGCCCCATTTATGTGGTTTGTTCGAGAGCCGTTTTCTGTGTTTTTCTTCTGTACTTGTTGCCGAATTCTGGTTGGAGGTTTTTTTTTCCTCTCTCGATTTTATGTCTTTCTTCTTGCCTGCCTGGACTTCCCCTGCCTCCCTCCCTGGGGTGGTCTGGTTGACCCTCTGGGTGGGGGGGTGGGGACTCTGATGTTACACGGCGCCTGGAATTCGCCTTGCGAACGGGGGGCTACTGTTACGATCCGAGTGCTGACTCCGTCCGCGCTCGGGTGGTCCAGTAGTTCTCCATTCTCTACTCTGGGTTACCATTGGGCCTTCGGGCTCTTATTGTGACAGCGTCTCGGCGGGGCTTCCGGCTGTCAGAGCTGCGCTCCGCTGAGATGGCTGATTATCAATCAGCTGTCATTCTCATCAGCTGAGTCCTTTGAAATGCTATTTAAGGGAGCAGCTCAGGTTACTCCGGGCTGTGACCTTCGTCAGATATTCCACGGTTTCATCCCGTTCTTGGATTCAGGAGTTTTCTCTCCTCTGTAAGTGTTTTCCCTCTTAGTCCGTTTCATAGTGCTCTTTTCCCTTGTAACCTGTTATTTGTCACTCAAGTATATGTCTGTGTCGTTATTATTTTGTACTGTTCCTTTGTATTAATAAAAAACGCAAACTCATCGGTGAGGTCTCGGCATCTCATTGATGGCTCGTGAGGGCCATCGCATGACACTGGTTGCATAAACATGCACACCCTCTTTTAACTGGGGATGTGGCTGTGTTCAGAATTAACCAGTTACATTCACACTCATGTTTAATAGGAGTCAGCACACACCTGCCGCTGTTTAAAGTGCCTCTAATTAACCCCAAATAAAGTTCAGCTGTTCTAGTAGGATTTTCCTGACATTTTTGTAGTCACATCTTACAGCATAAGCCATGGTCAGCAGAGAGCTTCCAAAGCATCAGAGAGATCTCATTATCCAAAGGTATCAGTCAGGAAAAGGGTACAAAAGAATTTCTAAGATAAGATAAGATAAGATAAGCCTTTATTAGTCCCACAATGGGGAAATTCCAGGATTGCAACAGCACAGGGATAGCAACACTCAGAGCATCAATCAGAAGGCAAGAAAAAAACAAGAACAGCTAGTATACATATGTACATATTACTATAAATATATATATATATATATATATATATATATATATATATATATATATAGAGAGAGAGAGAGAGAGAGAGAGAGAGAGAGAGAGAGAGAGAGAGAGAGAGAGAGAGAGAGTGTGGAGCATTGTGGTTGGTGAATGTGCAGCAGAAAGTCTAAGCTCTCTCTCCCTCCACGGGTGCGGCGGGCTAGCTGGATGTCTTTGGGCATGATGGTGGTGACCCTCTTGGCGTGGATGGCGCACAGATTGGTGTCCACGAAGAGACCCACCGGGTAGGCCTCGCCATGACGGCGGAGCTCTGGAAGCGCAGGTCGGTCTTGAAGTCCTGAGCGATCTCCCTCACCAGGCGCTGGAAGGGCAGCCTACGGATGATCAGCTCCGTGGATTTCTGGTAGCGATGGATCTCTCTCAGAGCCACGGTACCGGGCCTGTAACGGTGAGGCTTCTTCACTCCGCCGGTGGCCAGAGCGCTTTTTCGAGCAGCCTTGGTGGCAAGCTTCTTCCTGGGGGGCTTTTTCCTCCAGTAGATTTACGGGCGGTCTGCTTGGTTTTTGCCATCGCTCTTTATTATTCTGTCTTATATTTCTTGCACGCCGCCTAAACTCCAGCCCGGCATCCGCATCGTTTTCGCCACAGTTCCTCGGCATGTTGAGCTTCTCCGTTAGCACCGGGTGGCGGTTGGATCTAGCTAGCCAGCTAGCTAGCTCTTCCCTGCTGTATCGTCCCCCGCTGCAAACAGTGGCTCCGTCCGCTGACTTGGGAGACCCTTGGGGCGATCTGTGTGTCCGTGATATATATATAGAGTGAAAGGTGTTGAAAGAAGGAAGATAAGAAAAGGGCAGTTGCAAACGGCAGCCAACTCGTGTGGCGCCGTCGGTCCGGCGGAACTGGAACCGGAAAAGGTTCCGGCATTAAGGCATTAAATATACCATGGGAGACAGTGAAGACAGTCATCATCAAGTGGAGAAAATATGGTAAACAGTGACATGACCAAGAACTTTACGTCCCTCCAAAACTGATGAAAAGAAGAGAAGAAAACTGGTCAGGGAGGTTGCCAAGAGGCCGACAGCAACACTAATGGAGCTGCAGGAAATTTTGGAAAGTACTGGCTTTTTAGTACATGTGACAACATGTGTCTTCTTCATACAGTGGTGTGAAAAAATGTTTGCCCCCTTCCCGATTTCTCATTTTTTGGTATGTTTGTCACACTTATGTGTTTCAGATCATCAAAAAAATAAAATTAAAAAAAAAATTCTAAACAAAGATAACACAAGTAAAGACAAAATGCAGTTTTTAAATGAAGGTGTTTATTATTTAGGGGGAAAAATCCAAACCTACATGGCCCTGTGTGAAAAAGTGATTACCCGCTAAGCCTAATAACTGGTTGGGCCACCCTTAGCAGCAACAACTGCAATCAAGCATTTGCGATAACTGGCAATGAGTCTTTTACAGCACTGTGGAGGAATTTTGGCCAACTCTTTGTCATGAGCCGAGTGCTAGAGATTCTGCCAGACTCGGTCTCATGGCTTTTTCCACTTTTCTACTAATTTGTTGCATTTTATGCTTTGTGGGATTTATGTGTTCTTTTTTTGCTCTCCGTTTTTCCTATTTTGCATTTGTTTATATTTATTTGGTATGTTACTTTATTCTTTATATCTTAAGTATTATTCTCTACTGTTGACAGCTGTCAGGGGCGTGAATCTTCGTGTGGGCGTGCCCTGTCAGCTGTCAGTTTTTGGTTCACCTCCCTCTCACTGCCTCAGCTGATCCCAAATATGTATTCTTGCTTTCTCTGGCTCGTTCAGATACCCACACCTATTGTTTATTATGTTAATGGTCCCTGATCCCTATTTAAGGGGCTGCACACTTTTGTCTAGCACAGCACCCTATTTTCATATTGCTACTTATACACGTAAGTTCTTTGTTAATTTGCTACGTGTGTTCCCAAGTTTGTCTCCAGGTTTAGCCGGCAATTCCCCTCGCCTTAGCTTCTGCTATTTTCTTGCCTGTTTATGAGTTGTTTTAGCTCAGTCTACTAGGTTTAGCCGGTGATATCACTCACCTTAGCTTTAGCTATTTTTCTTACCTGTATCTCTTCCTATCATGAGTTTTTTTGTAACTCAGTGTTTCTTCCAATAAATTTGCAAACTCACAGTCTGCGCTTGTAGCCTTTTTCCCTGGCCTGAAGGATGTTTATGACAGAAGGGTGCTGCCAGTGTGGGCACCAGCAGCTGTGAGTTTGCCCTCCAGTGTTTTTCTTTAAATCCTGTGTTTTTTTCTCGCTTACATGGCAGCATTTTCCGACCATGGACAAAATGGGTTTAGTGATGAAGAATCTTAGACTCTGAACATTATCAATAACATCTTATCTGAGTCTCGTGTCTCCCACACTCACGAGACGGAACAGGAATGCTTGGTTGGGGCCACACAAATTCTGGAAACATGCCCCAGTCTGTGGAGCCATCCGGAATTAACATACCTTCTCCTCTCCATCATCAACCCATCGTCCATGCTCCACGGGCTGGAGGGAACCTCCTCCAAACCCCAACCTACAAGGAAGCAATTCCAGGTGCGGAAGCCCCGAGCCTCTCACCGTCATCCAGCTACAGACTTGTCTCCTCCTCCTGAACAGTTGCCCGCCGCCTGTCGTATTGGATACACAGGCTTCAGGTCCTCTGACAGTCCCAGCTTGGAGGAACTGGAGGAGCGCCAGTGGATCTTGGCAGCAGAGAAGGAGCTCATTTTGGATTAAAAGCCATGGCTCCTTCTGAGGTTTTGCAGCAGCTTGAGGAAGGTTCATCAGGCAGAGCGGAGTCTGTGCGTCCCCTGACTCCAGTAATCTGCCCATCTCACCAGATGCAGCTCCTGAAGAGACGTCATCTGGACCCGCAGCAGCCACCACCAAGCCCCGGGAATTAAGGATAGTAGCTCTTCATTTATCAACATCAAATAATGAATTGTCTTGCCTTATTCCTGGTGGTGAAGCTCAGCAGCAGTGACCCGATTTGGCTAAACATTCAACATCTGCTGCTATTATTCTACCCTCACCTGCATTTCCTATGCCACTCTCAAATTTCTCTGAGTGTCTGCCGATCCTGGGAGGGAACCCCTGGACAACAGAGAGGTATGTGGTCCTGGAGAGGACCGGCCCAGTGAGAGAGAAGATTGCCTGCGGTGCCCCGAAGCCTAAACCAACGAAGGAATGTCCCCTGGTTTCAGCAACACGGGAACCGGTGCCATTGGTGAGGGGATTCTGGGCCCTCAATCTCGGGGTTAGAAGCATGATGGTGTCAGCAGTAAGGCGGCCTCCAGCCACCATGCCGGACAAACCATCAGCTCCGGCCTCCTCGCCCGGAGATCCTGGGTCTGCAGTAACCACCACGTATGCTGGAGCTACCACAGCAGAGTTTGAGCTGCACCTTTAGAGGGCCGAGCCGAAAGCAACTTTGTCGCCTGGATTGGCAGAGTCCTGGATGGTGTTGGAGCTTGAGCTCAGGCAAATACTGTCCTTTGTTTTTCTGTTATCTGTCTTGGAGAAATCTTGTCTGGCTTTTGGTGTGGAGAGCTGGGGGCAGCCGTCAGCTGCACCAGAGCTCACCTCGCCGGGCTCCACTGCTGCCGGTGACCCTAATCCTGCCTATCTTTTTGTATTGTGTGAGTTCTCTCCCAGGGTCACCGAGGATAATCCACCTTTGCCAGACATCTCCATGGACCAAGGCTCACCACCCGAGATCGCCATAGGCCCAGTTTTCCCCGCTGAGGTCATTGCAGGTGCTCCATCCCAGCCCGGGATGTTCACGAGTGCTGCTTCCCCTCCAGATGAGGTCTTCGCAGGTGCTCCATCCCAGCCCGGGACCTCTGTGGGTGCAGCTCCTCCTCAGCCTGGGTTTCCATGGGTGTTGTGTCCCAGTCGGGGACCGTCGTGGGTGCTGCGTCCCAGCCTGAGGCCAACTTGGGTGCTGTGTTGGTCCACTGTGGGCATTATGCTCCAGCCCGGGGTCAACCATGGGTGCACCCAAGGGCCAGTCCGGGTCCACCGTGGGTGCAGCCTTGGCCCAGGCTGGGCCCACCAAGGGCGTAGCATTGCTCCAGCTCGGCTCCACCGCAGGTGCTGCATTGCTCCAGCCAGGAGCCACCGCTGGTGCTGCATTGCTCCAGCCCAGAGCCACCGCGGGTGCAACTTTGTTCCAATCCGGGACCACTGAGGGTGCTGCTGGCAAGACAAGGGTGCCGTGTTTCCCTTTCCTTCGCAAGACACCATTGTGGTTCCCTCTCCAGTGCCAGATGCCGTTGTGGTCCCCTCTCCAGTGCCAGACACTGCTGTGGTTTCTCATCCTGTACCTGACATCGTCCTGGTTCCTCTGACTTCTCCTGATGGGCAGCTGCCCCCTGGACCACCTTCACTGTTCAGGTGGCTTAGGAATTCTGGTCAGCTGCCTGATGGACTGAAACATTGCGTTGGGTGGCCAATGCTCTCTTGAAGACCACCCGACGCCTTCGACCTCATTGTCCGCCAGGCCTGAGACTTTGGTCGCTGCCCTGAACTTTCTAGCTCCTTGGTCCAGGGAGCCTAATTCATTGTTATTGATTGGTGTGGGTCCTGAGCGGGGATTGCTTCATTCACTCCTAGCCTGTTCCCCACCACCCACCCTGGGTGGGAAACACCCCTTCAGGGGGGGTCTCTGTCACGACCCTAGTGCTTGAGATTCCGCCAAACTCAGTCTCATGGCTTTTTCTGCTTATTTCCTAATTTGTTGCATTTTATGCTTTGTGGGGTTTATGAATTATTTGTTCTGCTTGCCATTTTTCCTGTTTGTGTTAGTGTTATATTTCTATTTTGCATTTATTTATATTTATTTGGTAAGTTATTTAATTATTTATATCTTTAGTATTATCCTCTACTGTTGACAGTTGTCAGGGGTGTTAAGCTTCGTGTGGGCATGCCCTGACAGCTGTCAGGTTTTGGTTTGCCTCCATCTCACTGCCTCAGCTCATCCCAATTATGTATCTGTGCTTTCACGTGCCCGTTCAGGTACCCACAACTGTTGTTTATTATGTTGATGGGCTCTGATCCCTATTAAAGGGGCTGCACACTTTTGTCTAGCACAGGACCCTATTTTCATCTTGCTACTTATACACGTAAGTTCTTTGTTTATTTGCTAAGTGCGTTCCTACGTTTTTCTCCGGGTTTATCCGGCGATTCCTCTCGCCTTAGCTTCTGTTATTTTTCTTGCCTGTTTATGAGTTGTTTTAGCTCAGTCTACCAGGTTGAGCAGACAGTATCACTTGCCATAGCTTTAGCTATTTTTCTTACTTGTATCTCTTTCTATCCTTAAGTTTTTTGTAACCCAGTCTTTCTTCCAATAAATTTGCAAACTCACAGCCTGAGTGTGGAGCCTTTTTTCCTGCCCTGAAGGGCATTAATAACAATCTTCTTTGCAGAATTGTTGTAATTCAGCCACATTGTAGGGTTTATAGGCGTGAACCGCCTTTATAAGTTTGTGCCACAGCATCCCAAACGGATTCAGGTCAGGACTTTGACAAGGCCACGTCAAAGTCTTTATTATGTGTTTCTTAAGCCATTCAGAGGTGGACTTGCTGATGTGATTTGGATCATTGTGCTGGTGCAGAACCCAAGTCCGGTTCAACTTGATTTCACAAACAGATGGCCAGACATTTTCCTTCAGGATTTTTTGGTAGACAGCATAATTCATGGCTCCATTTACCACAGCAGGTCTTCCAGGTCCTGAAGAAGTAAAACAGCCCCATACCATCACACTACCACCATCATATTTTACTGTTTTTATGATGTTCATTTTCTCAAATGCTGTGTTTCTTTTACACCGGATGTAGTGGGACACAGGCCTTCCAAAAAGTTCAACTTTTGTCTTATCAGTCCACAGAATATTTTCTCAAAAGTCTTGGGGATCATCAATATGTTTTCTGGTAAAACTGAGAGGAGCCTTTGTGTTCTTTTTGCTCAGCAGTGGTGTTCATCTTGGAACTATGCCATGCAGGCATTTGCAGCAATTATTTCCAAGTCTCTTTCTTATGGTGGAGTCATGAGCACTGACTTTAACTGGGGAAAGTGAGGCCTGCATTTCTTTGGATGTTGTTGTGGAGTCTTTTGTGACCTTTTGGATGAGTCGTAGCTGTGTTGTTGGGGTAATTTTGGTTGGCCAGCCACTCCAGGGAAGGTTCAGCACTGTTCCATGTTTTTGCCATTTATGGAAAATGGCTCTCATTGTGGTTTACTGGAGTCTCAAAGCTTCTGAAATAGCTTTATAACATTTTCCAGGCTGGTAGATATCTATTACTTTGTTTCTCATTTGTTCGTTAATTTCTTTAGATCGCAACATGATGTCTAGCTTTTGAGGATCTTTTTGTCTACTTCACTTTTTTCAGGCAGGTCCTATTCAAGTGATTTCTTGATTGGCAGTGGGTGTGGCAGTAATCAGACCTGGGCGTGGCTCGAAAAATTGAACTCAGCTTTCCAAAGATGTGATAAACCACAGTCAATTTATGTTTTAACGGGGGCCAATCACTTTTTCACACAGAGCCATGTAGGTTTTAAACCCTTAATAATAAACACCTTCATTTAAAAAGTGCATTTTCTTTTTACTTGTGTTACCTTTGTCTAATATTTATATTTGTTTGACGATCTGAAACGTTTGACAAACATACAAAAAAATGAGAAATTATGAAGGGGACAAATACTTTTTCACACCACTGTATGTCTGTGCTATGGGGTAGGGTGGCATGACAGAAGCCTTATCCCAAAGAAAAACATCCAAGTGTGGCGGGTTGGTGTAACCCCCACAACAGACTGGACAGACACAGCGCTCGGCTAGAGCAATTAACAGAACAGTGAAATGTGTGTATTAATGTCTACAGGCAGCCCTGCTTCTTCTGGCCCACTACTGTGATGTTAATGTGCCTTTCATGCATTGTGTTCATGCGTCCTGTCCTTACTGTGACCTAGAGACTGAGATCAATATGTAGATGTGCCTTGTAACCTCTTTGTCTTCCAGCTGGAGCAGAGGCCAGCAATCTGCCTATTGTGATGTATGTCTCTCAAATGCAAATGTCTCATGCCTGTTCTGCAATCTCTTTGATCATACCAACTGCTGGGGAATGCCCTTTTATGTATTGTTGTAGTTGGGTATATATACTGCACTGTAACCCATGCTCATCCTCTCACTCTCTCTCTTCAACTGCTGCTGCTGGACACACACTCTGTGTCCCCTCCTCTCTGAGAGCCTGAGGAATTCAGCTTCAGCCTGCTCATACTATGGGCTGGAGCCGAGTTCCCGTGAAGGCGGTAAGATTCAATAAACCTGCTTAAAACTCTCATCGCTGCCTTTATTTTATCTGACGCTTCACTGGTGACCCCGAACATGCACACGTTTTGTGCAAAGCAACCTTCTGGTCTGGACGGCCACGCTGGCGATCCGACGCTGAAAAAAACACGCTGCCAGCGAACACAGCAGCCTGATGCAAACGAGCTGCCCTCCCTTCTGCTTCAGGGAGACCTCGACGCGGAGCCAACACAGGCGAGCTACTCTCCGGACATCACCCACGACCGGGAAAACTGCAGAAAACCTCATGGCGCGACCCTCGCCTGAGATCGGGACGTCCATGCTGGACCGGCCGAGGGACACACAACGTTTTCTCCCTCTCTCCGCTACTCCTCCCTCTCAGCGATCCTACTCATCTACCCGAGCCTGAGGAACAAAGATCGTCTATCTCCCCTCAACGCTCCAACGCACCATAACTAATCTGCAGCCACAGCTCATCACAGATTTTTACCGGCGCCGTCTGCGCCGATCTCCACCAAGATTCCTGACCCTGGTTCTCCTCTCCAGCTGGCCCACCCATCACGGAACCCCCGCGCATGCACCGGGGAGTTAAGAGGACAGCGCACCACGCACGGGACACATACGGCTCCACTGACCTCCTTCCTTCTGCTGCACACTGGACCTTCAGGCTTGCTCGTACACCTGAAGCACGCAGCTTGCTCACTGGATTTTATGGTCTTAGCCACGGCACACAAGGGGAATTCAGCTGTCTGCGGTTCCCAAGGCTTTAGGGTAGCGCCTGCATCTAAAGTCAACACACCAAGTCCCTCTGCTTTTGTTCCTTTTTTTTTCTTACAGCCGCTCCTGCTTTTCTTCATGGCCACGAGAGGAGTCAGAGACTAATTTTTCTTCTTGTGATCTCCGCAAGTTCAACGGGACAGTCCCTCGACATCGCGGAACAGCAAGCAATTTTTGCACGGCCAGGACGATTTCACCGCTCCCGGCCGGCACTTACCCCCCCCCCCCCCCCCCCCCCCCCCCCGCCTGCACAGAGCTTCTCCTGCTCGCTGCCCAAGCTGCATGATCGAGACCTCAGCCGCCTGCCGAGCCCTCTGGGAGGGAGCATGTGGCGGGTTGGTGTAACCCCCACAACAGACTAGACAGACACAGCGCTCGGCTAGAGCAATTAACAGAACAGTGAAATGTGTGTATTCATGTCTACAGGCTGCCCCACTTCTTCTGGCCCACTACTGTTATGTTAATGTGCCTTTCATGCATTGTGTTCATGCATCCTGTCCTTACTGTGACCTAGAGACTGAGATCAATATGTAGATGTGCCTTGTAACCTCTTTGTCTTCCAGCTGGAGCAGAGGCCAGCAATCTGCCTATTGTGATGTATGTCTCTCAAATGCAAATGTCTCATGCCTGTTCTGCAATCTCTTTGATCATACCAACTGTTGGGGAATGCCCTTTTATGTATTGTTGTAGTTGGGTATATATACTGCACTGTAACCCATGCTCATCCTCTCACTCTCTCTCTTCAGAGACTGCTGAACACTAAGTGACTTATTGACTCTCGTGCACTATGTACAGCAGCTCAACCAGACTCATGTCAATCATCACTGTTTTCTTCTTGCATTACCGACTGCACTATATGGTTCTCCACATTATCTGCTGCTCGCTAATATATTTAAACTTCTGACTAGTATTACTCATTCTTATTCTACACTTTATTGCATGTATAGTTTATTTCTTTTATTTTATCATGTTTAATGTTGCAGCATTGCACCGAGACAAATTCCTAGTTTGTGTACTACATGAACAATGGCAATAAATCTGATTCTGATTCTGATTCTGATTCTTCAACTGCTGCTGCTGGACACACACTCTGTGTCCCCTCCTCTCTGAGAGCCTGAGGAATTCAGCTTCAGCCTGCTCACACTATGGGCTGGAGCCGAGTTCCCGTGAAGGCAGAAAGATTCAATAAACCTGCTTAAAACTCTCATCGCTGCCTTTATTTTATCTGCCGCTTCACAAGCCTGTCTTCATTTTATATAAACACATTTGAAATCTCCCAAATGCATGTGGGAAAATGTGTTATGGTGTGATGAAACCAAGGTTGAACTTTTTGGCTATAATTCCAAAAGGTATATATAGCGCAAACACAGCACTGATCATCACCAAAGAACACCATACCTACAGTGAAGCATGGTGGTGGCAGCATCATGCTTTGGGGCTTTTTTTCTTCACCTGGAACTGGGGCCTTAGTCAAGGTGGAGGGAATTAAGAACAGCTCCAAATACCAGTCAGTGTTGGCACAAAATCTTCAGGCTTCTGCTAGAAAGCTGAAGATGAAGAGGAACTTCATATTACAGCACGACAATGATCAAAAGCACACATCCAAATCAACAAAAAAATGGCTTCATCAAAAGAATGTTAAGGTTTTGGAATGTCCTAGCCAGAGTCCAGAGCTGAATCTGATCGAACATCTGTAGGATGATGTGAAGAGGGCTGTACACAGGAGATGACCTTGCAATCTGACAGATTTGGAGCATTTTGGCAAAGAAAAGTGTGGAAATATTTCCACATCAAGATGCGCCGTGCTAATAGACTTCTACCCAAATAGACTGAGTGCTGTAATAAAAGCCAAAGGTGCTGCAACAAAGGATTAGTTTAAAGGTGTGCATATTTATGCTACCAGTTTATTGTAAGTTTTAATTTTTCCCCTTAAATTATTTTTTTTTTCCAATTGGTTGTACAGGTTATAGGTCACATTAATAGTGGAAAAAAATTGAAATGATTTATCTTGGTTTAATTTTTTACATCACAAAACCTGGCATTTGAACAGTGGTGTGCAGACTTTTTTTTATGAACTGTATATATGTGTATACTTTATATAGATGTCACTCTTTTGTTAGTCTGTGGGTGTTCAGATTGCTGTCTTATAATGAAAAGATTGCTGCAACTTGTTCAGTGACAAACATTATGTCCTTTCATGGACCTCTCTCCATTTTGCCATAAACAGAACAGAAATTCTTAAGAGTGTCCTTTGAGAGTCTAAGTATCTCTAGTGGCCTGAGCATCATGTGTTATGTACCAGTTAAATACAACACTGCCTGAGTGACTTAGAAACACACACACACACACACACACACACACACACACACACACACACACACACACACACACACACACACACACACACACACGCACACACGCACACACGCACAGAACAAGTCTGTGCCTGTTTGAGCATATGTCCTTGCAATATGGTAATTGTGCAAACTGTTGTGCATCAACATGTGACCACTGAAGACTAGCTTCAGGTGATCAGAAAAAATAAATTGATGTTTAAATATGAGCAACATCAAGTCGGTTGTGTGTGTATAGATGTGTGTGTGTGTGTGTGTTGGGTATGTTAAATTTTTAATGCACTGGAAAACACAGGGGATGTCTGTGGAAACCTCCCCTTCCTGTGTTAACATGCTCCCTACAGAGAATACTCCTATGTCAACATATGAAATTTGTGTTTAAATGGAATCTTATAAATATAGAATACTTTAGAGTATCGATTAATTCTTATCCCTCCTTTTAATCAAAATAAAATTATGCTATATATTATGTTTAACCTTTTTACATATATTCTAGGTTTATGTAATGCTTCTCTTTAAAAAAAAAAAAAATATTTAGCAATCCATGCATCGAAAAAGTTAAATGCAGACCCATTGTACCTGCCTGTGGTGAAGCAAATGTTCATATTTGGTCAAGAGTGAGGAGCAGTATCACACATAACACCACTCCTTTATCATTTATATTGCATTGTGTTTCTGAAGAAATGCAGTGCATTCAGAAAGTATTGACAACACTTCACTTTTTCCACATTTTGTTATGTTACAGCATTATTCCAAAAGGAATTACATTCATTTTTTTTCCTCAGAATGCTACAAACAATACCCCACAAATACTAAATGAAACAAAAGTGTTTTGAGATTTTTACAAATTTATTAAAAAAAAACAAACAAACTAAGAAATAACATGTACATTAGTATTCACAGCCTTTGCCGTGAAGATCAAAACTGAGCTGAGGTGCATCCTGTTTCCACTGATCATCCTTGAGATGTTTCTATAGCTTAATTGGAGTCCACCTGTGGTAAATTCAGTTGATTAGACATGATTTGGAAAGGCACACATCTATCTATATAAGGTCCCACAGTTCACAGTGCATGTCAGAGCACAAACCAAGCATAAAGTCAAAGGGATTGTCTGTAGACCTCCGAAACAGGATTGTCTGGAGGCCCAAATTTGGGGAAGGGTACAGAAAATTTTTTGCTTCTTTGAAGGTCCCAATGAGCATATTGGCCGACATCATCAATAAATGAAAGAAGTTAAGAATTACCAGGACTCTTCCTAGAGCTGGCTGGCCATGTAAATTGAGCGATTGGAGGAGAGGGGCCTTAGTCAGGGAGGTGACTAAGAACCCGATGGTCACTCTGTCAGAACTCCAGCGTTCCATTGTGGATAAACGATTAGATTAGATTAGATTCAACTTTATTGTCATTACACATGTATGAATACAAGGTAACAAAACACAGTTTAGCATCCAATCAGAAGTGCAAAGGACAGCAGTGCAGTAAATACAGTAACTGACAGTATGTGCAATTTAAGCAAATATATGCAGATAGGTCAGTGCAGAAAGTTAAGAGTACCGTTATGTGCAAATAATGTACAATAAGTTAGGTGGGCAGTTATGTACAGGTGAGGATGGTAAGAGATGGGAATAAGTTAGCATAGATTACAGAAGAGCAAAGTACAGGTGAAGTGAGGTAAGTAGCAGACAATCTAACTATACAGAGTGGCAATATGCAGAAAAACAGTATGTAGTTAAATATGTGATGATAATATACAGAAGAGCAGTATGTATCGATATATAAGGACAATATGCATATATGATATATACTATGTGTATACAGTTTGAGGAAGCACGGGGGGAGTGGGGGTATTAAAGGGGAGAGAAGTGGAGGTTCAGCGGGGAACTAAGTTCAATAACGTGACAGCTGTTGGAAAGAAACTGTTCCTAAACCTGCTGGTTTTAGTCCGAAGTCTTCTGAAACGCCTTCCGGAGGGGAGAAGCTGGAACAGTCCATGAGCAGGATGGTTGGAGTCCCTAAGAATGCTGCGTGCCCCACGCAGACATCTTTTCCTGTAGACGTCTTCTATAACTGGAAGTGGACTCCTTGTGATGCGTTGGGCGGTTTTCACCACCCGCTGCAGCGCCTTACGGTCAGCGAAAGAGCAGCTCCCATACCAGACTGTGACACAGTTGGTCAGGGTGCTTTCTATCATGCAGCGGTAGAAGTTGCCCAGGATGTCAGTTGACAGATGGTTCTTCTTCAGTATCCTCAAGAAGAAGAGGTGCTGATGGGCCTTCTTTATCAGGCTGGTGTGTTAACTGACCAGGACAGGTCCTCCGAGATGTGGGCCCCCAGGAATTTGAAGCTGGGGACACGTTCAACAGCTATGCCATTGATATGGATGGGGTCATGTCTCTCTCCCCTCTCCTTCCTGTAGTCCACTATGAACTCCTTGGTTTTGCTGGTGTTAAGGAGCAGGTTATTGTCAGCGCACCAAGTAACCAAGTGCTCAGCCTCTGCCCTGTCATCTGACTCATCGTTGTCCCTGATGAGTCCGATCACAGTGGTGTCATCTGCAAACTTTATGATGGAATTGGATCCATACATAGGCCTGCAGTCATGGGTGAAGAGGGAGTAGAGGAATGGGTTGAGCACACGGCCCTGTGGTACACCAGTGTTGAGTGTGATGATGGAAGAACGGTTGGGGCCTGACCTAACATGCTGTGGTCTGTTGGTCAGAAAATCCATGATCCAGTTGCAGGTGGAGGTACTGATTCCCAGGTCCCCAAGTTTAGTGGTCAACTTGGAGGGGATAACTGTGTTGAATGCTGAGCTGAAGTCAACAAACAGCGTTCTTGCGTAGAAACGAGAACCTTCCAGAAAGACAACCATCTCTGCAGCAATCCACCAATCAGGCCTGTATGGTAGAGTGGCCAGACCGAAGCCACTCTTTAGTAAAAGGCACATGGGAGCCCACCTGGAATTTATCAAAAGGCACCTGAAGGACTTTCAAACCATGAGAAACAAAATTCTCTGGTGTTGCACTAAATAACTTAACCTCCGGTTCTTTTGGTACGAAGGCCAAATAACCAGACAGAAAAGTGAAGTATAGTTTCACTTATTTTACTGAAGCTGAGATATAGTACAAGGTACAGCACTGGAGCACTACTCTCAAGACGTATCAAGAGAGAGCGCTGCTTCAACAGTGGGTCCTATGCTTTTTATAGAACTCTGCCACTCCCTCACGCAGGAGGGAGGGCTCCCCTCACGTGCATCAGTGCCCTTCTACTATGTGCCAACTCAGCTGAGGGCCGAGCTGATTCTATCTGATTTCAGCGAGTGAATCCTTGGGTGTAATCTAAAGGCAGCAGTGTGACATGCGAAGCAAGCAGGATGAAGGATGAAACCATAGTTACAGAATAACTGATATTCACAAAGCAAGCAGAATGAAGGTTGGAAAAACATAGTTGCAGACCAACCAACATTCTCAGACAGACAAGGGCATCATAGAAATTTACCAACAATTCCCCCTGTTGAGGTGTCCTAATGGGCACCCCACTAACTTAATAGCAACTTATATTTGCATTTTTTCATCTTCCCCTGTTGAGATGGGCATAAACCCATCTCATAATCCTACTCTAACCCCTGAGTGTAGTGTTTCTAAGTTTCTATATGTAACTGATGTTCCCTTCTGGCAGTCACGTGGACCTGCCCCCTTCAGGTCCTCATCTCTCTGGTGGACATCAGGTATGGTGCAAACATTGTGGGTCAGTATGGCTAACAATTCTATATGTGTAAAATATATCAAAATAATCTATCCCCCTATACGCATCTGCATCCCATGAATCATATCTCACAAAAGAAACCTGCTAACATCATGTAAGTGTGCATTGTAGACCCTATTGCAGACCCTAAACTATTTCCGCTGTGTCTTCAAAGTCCTTGTCCAGGTCTAGTTGTGGCACAACTTCATCGCCATCCTCGCTATCGGAAAGCAGGTGGGAAGCTTCCTGGACACCTTGGTATGTTATCTACAAAAGTTCTCTGACGACTCTGCGATCGTTGGCCTCATCTCCAACTGAGATGAAGCTGAGTACAGGGGACTTATCCAGGACTTTGTGGACTGGTACCATTGGAACTGCCTCCAGATCAATGCGAGGAAAACTAAGGAGCTGGTGGTGGACTGCCGGAGGCAAGGACAACCCCTCACAGCACCAGTGAACATCCAGGGAACAGACATTGAGATGGTGACATCCTACAAGTACCTGGGTGTTCATCTGAACAATAAGCTAGACTGGTCACCCAATACCGACACACTCTACAAGAAAGGACAGCGCAGACTGTTCCTACTGAGGAGGCTCAGGTCTTTTGGTGTACAAGGGGTGCTCTTGAAGACATTCTACGACATGGTGGTGGAATCAGCCATCACTTTTGGAGTGGTCTGCTGGGGCAACGGCATTACAGCAGCTGATAGGAAGAGACTGAACAAACTAATCAAGAAAGCTAGCTCTGTCCTGGGGCAGCGCCTTGACCCAGTGGAGGACATAGGAGAGAGAAGGATGGTGGCTAAACTGTCATCTCTGCTGGAGTCCAAGTCCCCCCCTATGCAGAACATACTGAATGCACTGAGGAGCTCATTTAGCAGTAGAGTACATCATCCTAGATGTGCGACCGAGAGGTTTTGCAGGTCCTTCCTACCTACGGCTGTCAGACTGTATAACCTAAGCAGGGCTGATCGCAGAGATAGCAAAAAAAAAACGTGACAACCTAAAAGTATTGAATGCAAAAGATGCAACAGACTTACACAAATGGTCCCCTCCAGTATACAACAAGGACAATATCAGTCGCTTTGGAGGGTGACAATATGTATGAATATATAGTATTCATACCATGTAGGGTAACTAAATAGACGGTTATGCGGTTTAGTCCATCTAGCTACAATGCTCCGCACTGTGTATATATATTTATATATTTATGTGTACATATGTACACTACCGTTCAAAAGTTTGGGGTCACTTAGAAATTTCCTTATTTTTGAATGAAAAGCACTTTTTTTTAATGAAGAAAACTTTAAACTAATCAGAAATACACTCTATACATTGCTAGTGTGGTAAATCACTATTCTAGCTGCAGATGTCTGGTTTTTGGTGCAATATCTACATAGGTGTATAGAGGCCCATTTCCAGCAACTATCACTCCAGTGTTCTAATGGTACAATGTGTTTGCTCATTGCATCAGAAGGCTAATGGATGATTAGAAAACCCTTGTGCAATCATGTTAGGTCTGCAATGCTGTAATTGCTGCAAATGGAGGATTCTTTGACGAAAGCAAAGTTTGAAGGAAAAAAATATTATTTCAAATACAAATCATTATTTCTAACCTTGTCAATGTCTTGACTATATTTTCTCTTCATTTTACAACTCATGGTGGTAAATAAGTGTGACTTTTCATGGAAAACACAAAATAATTGTCTGGGTGACCCCAAACTTTTGAATGGTATTGTATATTCACTGCTCTTATTTTCTTATCTTCTAAATCATTGCTCTGAGTGTTGCTATCCCTGTGCTGTTGCAATCCTGGAATTTCCCCATTGTGGGACTAATAAAGGCTTATCTTATCTTATCTTATCTTATGGAGGAGGATCCTTACAAGAGAAAGCTGCTAAAATACTTCTTTCAACAAGTCGTTTAATTATGGGAATACAACAACATCCACAGAATACAAAGATCAATAAACTCATGATAAAGCTTACCAGGACCCCTTAAATTATTTTTCCCCATTTGCTAAATACATTATCAAACCTACTACCTACATGATTGACAATGCCAGATTGAGCTTTTAGTCCCTCCGATAAAGCTCTTATATTTTTTTCTGAGATTTAAGCTATACTTTATAATAATTTTATTAAAAATATGCAACTTGTGGATTTTATAGCTATTTTAGTAAGTTGATTGATTGATTGATTGATTGATTGATTGATTGGTTTTATTTTAACATTCCGACAAAAAGAAAAAAAACACAAAAAAACAAAAATCAAGCCAAAAATAAAATTTTCTAAAGGAGTGAGAAGAAGCCAACGCTTATATAGTCCCACCCCTTTTCCATACCCAACAAATTACAACATCACTCTTAGTCATCATTCATCCCACAACCACATTCACCATAATGCACCCCATAGTCAAGTTATGACACAACAACGACAGTCCATGTTGACAACAATACCAACATCCAACAATAATTGTAACAGTAATAAATAAATACTTCTGTTATGTTCAACACAATCACAGACAACACCATCACAATCACTATAACACAATAACACACACAATAACAACCTTTCTTCATTGTAGACACATTGTAATATTACTGACCTTTATTTTTATATTGCTTAAAAATCATTTCCTTATATGTTGATTTAAATATATGGATTTTGGACATTGCCTGTGTTTCTCCCACAAATTATAGTTCCCTTCTCTCTCACTGAAAAGATTTTGTATATTGTATGGCAAAAGGTTTCTACTGACTTTAAGCATTAATTGTGCTGTATAATAATCAACCAGATCCCGTAATTTCAATAACTTTGAATATATAAACAATAAATTAGTATGTTCAAGATACCCGGCTTTGTGTATAACATGAACTGCCCCTTTTTGTAATATTAGCAATGAATTAAGTGTACTTTTATAATTGTCACCCTAGACCTCTATACAATAGGTCAAGTATGAAAGTACTACTGAGCAATACAAGATATGAAGTGATTTGTAATCTAGGACTTGCTTAATTTTATTTATAATTGCAACATTTTTTGCAACTCTGTTTCGTATGTATCTAACGTGTGGTTTCCAACTAATTTTATCATCTGGTATTACACACAAAAACTTAATCTCCTTAACATTTTTCAATAATTGCATTATCTATATGAATATGTATATCTTCTTTATTTTTACAATTACCAAATATCATTACCTTAGTTTTATCTATATTTAGGGATAATTTATTACAATCCATCCATTTTTTAAGCTTGTTTAATTCATTATTTGGAGTATGGATTAGTTGATTATAATTATTTCAGGAATAAAATATATTTGAATGAATGAATGAATGAATGAATGAATGAATGAATGAATGAATGCATGAGATACACTACCGTTCAAAAGTTTGGGGTCACCCAGACAATCATTTTGTGTTTTCCATGAAAAGTCACACTTATTTACCACCATGAGTTGTAAAATGAAGAGAAAATATAGTTAAGACATTGACAAGGTTAGAAATAATGATTTGTATTTGAAATAATATTTTTTTTCCTTCAAACTTTGCTTTTGTCAAAGAATCCTCCATTTGCAGCAATTACAGCATTGCAGACCTAACATGATTGTACAAGGGTTTTCTAATCATCCATTAGCCTTCTAAAGCAATGAGCAAACACATTGTACAATTAGAACACTGGAATGATAGTTGCTGGAAATGGGCCTCTATACACCTATGTAGATATTGCACCATAAACCAGACATTTGCAGCTAGAATAGTCATTTACCACATTAGCAATGTATAGAGTGTATTTCTGATTAGTTTAAAGTTATCTTCATTGAAAAAAAGTGCTTTTCTTTCAAAAATAAGGAAATTTCTAAGTGACACCAAACTTTTGAACGGTAGTGTATATATTAGTATCATCAGCAAATAATATTATTTTTAATAATTTAAAAACTTGGACTGACCCCTGGGGGACCCCACAAGCAATTCCCATACACCCAGACAGATATTCTCCCATCTTCACAAACTGTTGTCTCTCAGATAAATAACTTGTAACCCAATTCAGAGCCATTCCCCTAATACCATACATTTGCAGTTTATCAAGAAATATTGAATGATTTATTGTATCAAATGCTTTTCTAAAATCTATAAATACACCAATTACATATTTTCCTTGATCCAATGCATTTATTATTTTCTTTGTTGCTTCCATTATTGCCAACATTGTTGTACTTTTTGCTCTAAATCCAAATTGAATCTGATTAAACATATCGTGTTTTTTTAAAAGTCCTCTAATCTGTTGTTGAAAAGTTTTTCCAGAGTCTTTGAAAAAACTGTGGGACAAGTGATACTGGTCTGTAGTTTGTGTAATGGTGTTTATTTCCTTGTTTTAATAATGGTATTACTTTTGCTATTTTCATTTTCTGCAGGAATGAGCCAGTTTGAAATGATACATTACAAATATATGTAAATGGTTTTAATATGCCATCAACAGTTCTTTTTACTAGTGCCATATCAATACCATCACAATCAGTAAATAATCTATTTTTACTCTTTTCAACAACAGATTTTACCTCTAGTTCATTTCATCATAATAAGCACACTTATTGTTAATATGATTAAAATATTTATTGTCTGGGTCAATATTTCCTAAAATGTCTTGTGGTTGCTGTTCAATATTGACAAAGGGTTCAGCTTCAATTTGCCCTAATACACTTCCATTATTAAATGAGGAAGGATGATTGGTTAAAGTACTAATCAAATGTTATGTCAAAAAAGTACACCAAAAGGGAAAAAAAAGAAGAAACACACAGGAAAAAAGAACACAAAAATATCCAATCAATCTTACTGCAGTGCCATTCGTGCATCAGAACTAAGGTTTAAATTTGTCTAATTCCTCGATTTCTCTAATCATTATTACTGTAGCTTCTTCTGGAGTTTTATGAAGTATATGTTTATGTTGTCATATGTCTTTTTGCATCTGATTAGAATTTTAGTGTTACGAAGCTAATGAATCATGGACTTCTGCCAATGTCCGAGTTCCTGGAGGCACTGGACACTTGATACAGTGGGACTTGTGCCAGTACCCACTCAATTTTTTTTGTGAAACAATTTTAATCAATGTAAGAATCTGTATTGTCTTTGTAGTAGATTCTAAATCAAGTCCCACAGTAAACATAAATTCAGCACAAGTTGGACTTTCCTTAGACATTTGGAACTTTTCTCATAAATTTGCATGGTTTTCTTCCTTATCAGTTCACGTTGTTCCTTATAGACATGATATTTCCTTTACAATAACCTACAAGATATTTCCTTAAATATCTGGAAATGTATTGATGTAACTTTTAACTTCTCCTATTAAATGTTGTGATTTCATTACCATGCGGTTTCATTTATACTTTTCTCTTCATTATTGATCATCTATTGGTATTTTTTTTATGTACTATCTATTTTTCTGAGGATTTTTCTAATTATTTTTCTAATTAATTTCTTTGGTACCCTCCTTTGTTGCATGGAGATGCACATGCAGCAAAGTTACAGGGTATTTGCTTGATGGGTAGTATCTTTTACTGGAAGGAAGCGTGTTACCACTTTTATGTGTTACACACAGTTAATTAAGATGGAAATTTGTGAGTAGTACAGCTCCTTCAAAATGAGGTTTCAATAATCATGGCTTCTTTTGTGATGTCTCTTGAACTAATTTACACATTCCATTTAAGAACAACAAAATAGCTGTCTGTGCAAATTTGATATGATTTAGCATTGATAAGTAAGATCAGTTTGTCCGGTTGAACACAGACAGGTTGAATTTGTGTAAATGAATAAAGATTGTGTCACACTCCTTCAGTCAATGGAAAGGTGGGCATATTGCCTAATTAAAATCTGGCTTAATTTTTGTACAAGTAATGCCTCATTTTATATATTCCTTGATAAATTATGGGGTGGACTGTAGTCCCGAGGCCCAGCTTGGCTACGGCTGAGCATCGGGAAAACACATTCCTTATTACTGTCACATTTCTGAAATGTGATATTGTCACACCATTATGTGGTGAGTAGCATCAGATGAATCCTGCAGTGTAAAGTCATATAAACACTACATTTTTAAAGACAGAGTCATTCAAATTGTTATGCTTTATGTCATTTGCAATGTCATTTGTTCTACTTAGCTTCAAAAAATGCTTGTCAATTTAGGGGTCCTTTCCCCTGTGGTCAATCACTGTCGCCCCTTCCAGCCAATGAGCCCGTCACCCACACACCCACTGTCCGGCCTCTCTCCATCTCCCACAAAGCTCAAATCTCGGTGCTATCCTGCAAAGAAAAATTTTGGGAAAACCTTATGACTTCCCAGTCTGCACATCAGTGTTTACATCAACAGGAGTGCAAATTTTATCACCTTATAAATTGATTTTACTTATGTTCCAGTGATCATCATTAGTTTTGTATCCCTTAAATCTTTATCCCAGTTGTTTATTAATATTAAGAAACACAAGTGAATTATTGTTTTTTATTATTTTATTCCATATTGCATATGTCACCAAAGATTTATTAAACTGAAAGGTAATGATGATGTTATGATTCCTTGTTAATTTGGCAAATCTAATTCCTGGTGAAAGCTAAAAAAAAATGTGAATGCTTTCCCTTTTCTGTTGAAAAACAAATAATGAAGAATAGCAGAAGAACCTTCAAATCACACCAAAAGCTTCCACAATTTGAATGTGAGTTCACTACTCACAACAAGTATTCCCTAAATATTCTGTGAATCGGTTAAGGTTAAACTAATTGACATGGGTAATCACTTATTTTAAGATTATGTTCAAACAAAACAGTATCATATAGTAAAAGCCTTAGACCAGTACAGCATTTAGAATTAGTAACTGCAGGTGTAAACTTAATCTGTTTTCAGGAATTTATGGCACAGGACAGCAATCTCTGGCCTGTGTGTGTTTTTTTTTTTTTTTTTTTTTTCCCTTTGAAGGCTGATTCTGTCTATTCTTATCTAGGTCAGACTGACACAACTCACTAATCAGTCTCAGTTTACCATTGAAATTTAATTCCCTTTTTACATTTTATCAGAATTCTTGTGCTATTTCTGTCTTTTCTGTTTATAAATTTACCATCTCCCGATAATAAAAACTTCATCATCATCTTACTGTGTTCTTTAGGAGGGGAAAAGTCACAGCATGGACTGTCTCAGATCCTGCTCTCGTGCCCCCCCCCCCTTTTTTTACATGGTCAGGCCTAGGGTTGAAATTTAAATAAGATTGCATATGTCATTTATTAAAAAATGAGTATAGTATTATTTAAACAAAGCAACAATACTGTATGTCATACAATTACCAAGACCCTTGTTTGATAATCAGTAGTCTCTGGCAAATCATATGCACAAACACATTAATTATCAATATATTTTGAACCTGTATGCTTTGAATCATGTAATATAGGGTATACATAAAGCCTTCAGTGATTAGATATTATTAAGTGACAGCATGATATTGTAATATTCAATTAATTTCACCGTCATGCTGGTAGCATTGATTAAGATGCAAGCATTTGTACTTAGTGTTCTATGTACCTGTGGTCACGTTGAGGGAGGCATGGACAGCTGCGACGGGCCGGGTCGCAGAGGCTGGTCGTTTTGGCAACAGTGGGGAAATCGTTAGTCCTGTGTCCTTTTTCCCTGTAAAGTGCACTGTTATGCTTTAGTTTTCCATTCTCTTTTTTTCTCCAGCAACCACACACACACACAAACACAGAATTACTCCTCTCTCCATTATCTCCCCAAGGTCGAAGCAGCGTGAAGGTCCTTCCATTTTTTCTACACTGCCGTGACACAACTCTAGTCGACTCCTTGTGTTCAAAGCTACTGTTTTCAAATACCTATAATTTTAAACATTTCTCAAATGGATAACAATTAATTAACCAACTCTTTTACACTCCACAAATACCAGGAAGAAAAAAAATCACAAACAACTTCACAGCCTGCGCCCCCCGCCTCCGCGGAGAATTCACTTTTTTACTCTTCCACACCAGAGCAGATTACACAAAGACATAATAACTCTGACCACAGCAGCTTCTATCTAACACTCACAAAATAACTGTTTCTCATTGTCCATTTTATCGTTATCCAGTTCTGTTGCCATTTAGTCCGACCGTCTTTAAATGCTATAGTCTAATATCAATATCTTATAACATAAAATGTAGTTATTGTTATGATCTTATTTATTTCCACTTTTTCACACCAACTTTTCCACAATTTTAAAACTTTTTGCAGTAAGACCAACTGTATTTCAGAGACATGCCCGTTGCAATTTCTCTAGGAGTTAAAACCTTTTGGTCTGAGTTAAATATGCTAGGGGTGCCAACCTTCTCCTTTTTGAAATCAAGCAATGATTTAAAGGGGTTATAACCTTTTGGCAAAACTATGCATCAGCCGGGTAACACTTCTTTTGTTGGCGGCCCTATAGGATTTTTTTTTGTCTTTTTCTTATGTCCGCTCGACCGTTTTAGGTGGCCCTATTGGATTTTTTTTTATCTTTTTCTTATGGCCACCTTGGGATTTAAACCTTTTACCCAGACTATGCAATGCTCAACAGGGCAAATCTTCCGTTACGGTGGCCCTATAGGATTTTTTTTTTTTTTTTTTGTATTTTTTCTTATGTCCACCATACTTCTTTTAGGTGGCCCTACAGGATTTTTTTTTTTTTTTTTTTGTCTTTCTTTTATGTCCACCCAGGGATTTCAACCTCTTCCCCAAGCTATCTTCAACCTTTCCGGTGGCCCTACAGGATTTTTTTTGTCTTTTTCTTATGCCCACTGCACTTCTTTTAGGGACAGTATTAACGCATCTGACTTATCCCACGGGGTTAACCGCTTGAAGATTTCCTTATCAAACTCAGTAAATATTCCTTAAAAACAACATATCATAAATTCAAGACCATATCTCAGTTTCATTTCTCAAATAAAAACATGTGTGTGAATATTTAATCTCTACAGAAAGGTCTGTCACTGAAGGGACAGGCAGAAATTTGTTGAAAAAGGTTTTCTGCTTACCTTTTTTAGTTTTGCAGCCACCAAGCTGTAGAGAAAAAATCCTCACTCCGTCTAAAAAACTAAAATTTAGCCTAGTAACCGGGCAGAAACACCAATTGTTGTGCTAAATAACTTAACCTCCGGTTCTTTTAGTACGAAGGCATACTAACCAGACAGAGAAGTGAAGTAGTTTCACTTATTTTACTGAAGCTGAGATATAGTACAAGGTACAGTGCTGGAGCACTACTCTCAAGACGTATCAAGAGAGAGCGCTGCTTCAACAGTGGGTCCTATGCTTTTTATAGAACTCTGCCACTCCCTCACACAGGAGGGAGGGTTCCCCTCACGTGCATCAGTGTCCTTCTACTATGTGCCAACTCAGCTGAGGGCCAAAACTGATTATATCTGATTTCAGCAAGTGAATCCTTGGGTGTAATCTAAAGGCAGCAGTGTGTCGTGCAAAGCAAGCAGGCTGAAGGATGAAACCATAGTTACAGAATAACTGACATTCTCAAAGCAAGCAGAATGAAGGTTGGAAAAACATAGTTGCAGACCAACCACCATTCTCAGACAGACAAGGGCATCATAGAAATTTACCAACACTGGTCTGATGAGAAAAAGATTGAAGTCTTTAGCATTAATGACAGGCGTCATGTTTGGAGGAAACCAGGCAGCGCTCATCACAAGGCCAATACCATCCCTACAGTGAAGCATAGTGGTGGCAGCATCATGCTGTGGGGATGGTTTTCAGTGCCACAAACTGGGAGACTTGTCAGGATAGAGGGAAAGATAAATGTAGCAATGTACAGAGACATTCTGAATTAAAACCTGCTCCAGAGCACTCCTGACCTCAGACTGGGGTGACGGTTCATCTTTCAGCAGGACAACGACCCAAAGCAAACAGCCAAGATATCAAAGGAGTGGCTTCAGGATAACTCTGTGAATGCCTTTGAGTGGCCCAGCCCGAGCCCAGACTTGAATCCAACTGAACATCTCTGGAGAGATCTGAAAATGGCTGTGCACCGACACTTCCCATCCAACCTGATGGAGCTTGAGAGGTGCTGCAAAGAGGAATGGGCCAAACTGCCCAAAGATGGGTGTGCCAAGCTTGTGGCATCATATTCAAAAAGATTTAGGGCTGTAATTTCTGCAAAAGGTGCATCAACAAAGTATTGAGCAAAGGCTGTGAATACTTATGTACATGTGATTTCTTAGGGTTTTTTTATTTTTAATAAATTTGCAAAAATCACAATTTTTTTCATGTTGTCATTATAGGGTATTGTATGTGGAATTTTCAGGAAAAAAATGAATTTAATCAATTTTGGCATAAGGCTGTAACATAAAATGTAGAAAAAGTGAAGCACTGTGAAGACTTTCTGGATGCACTGTAGATGGTCAAACAATGCATCCAGGCAGTATTAAAAAAATTCACAAAATGCAATTTGAGCAAATTGAGCTTATTTTCCTTTTTGTAAACAAATACAAAGAATATTTATGTGAGTGAAGAAAACATACTGTAATATGCACAGACCACAATCCCAGCTTACTGGAATGTACTTTGAGATAGTGAGATCCTTTGTTTAAGGTGTTGTCACGTCTGGATCAAAATGAGAAGAAAAAATATTCAATTTATATTTTTTTAAACAAGTATTCAAGGCTAGCATGTGACATGAGATTCTCAAGAATCTGCACTGTTATCATAGTATGGAGCAGATGTTTTCTGTAAATATTATCCACAAAAAAGAAGCATTAGCGTACAGTAACACATGACATTGATATAGAACTTAAAACTAGTGCTGAAAGGTGAGTAAAAATTTTAATGAGATAAGAGGAGGCGGAGTACAGGGGACTGGTAAACAGATTTGTGGACTGGACCAAGCAGAATCACCTGAGGCTGAACGTCAGCAAGACCAGAGAGATGGTGATTGATTTCAGGAAGAAGAGGATGCCTTCAAAGCCAATGTGGATTAAGGGGGAGCATATGGGGGTAGTGGAGGACAAAAAACTCCTTGGTGTCATGATCAGCAGCGGACTGGACTGGAGAGCTAACACCGATGCTGTGTACAAGAAGGGGATGAGCATACTCTACTTTCTGAGGAGGCTGAGATCCTTCAACATGTGCAACAAGATCCATCCATCAATCTTCTTCCGCTTAATCCTTTCTGGGTCACGAGGGGGCTATCCCAGCATCGTTACGCCAGAGGCAGGGCACACTCTGAACAGAGCGCCAGTCCATCGCAGGGCCAACACAGAGATACAGACAACCACTCACTCTCACAATCATACATAAGGACACTTGAAGCTAATTAACCTAACTTGCATTTTTTTTTTTTGCATGTGGGAGGAAAATGGAGAAATCCTGGGGTAAACCCACACTGACACGGGGGGAATATGCAAACTCCACACAGATCAGTGTTGGTCAGGGGCTGGGATTGAACCCAGGATCCCCTGGCCAAGGGTGAGTTGCTGCTCTGCCACAGTGCTAACCACTCCGCCACCACGCTGCCTGTGTGCAACAAGATATTGGAGCTTTTCTACAAGGCCGTTGTTGCCAGCGCCATCTTCTTTCCTGTTATCTGTTGGGATAGCAGAATCATAGCCAGTGACACCAACAGACTTGACAAGATTATCAAGAAGGCTTAATCTGTAATTGATCTCAGGCTGGAGACCTTTGAGATTGTGGTGGAGAGCAGGACACTGAAAAAACTGTTACCCATCATCGACAATCCTTATCACCCCCTCCACCACGCACTGGCCAGACAGCGGAGCACATTCTGCACCAGACTGCTACAACTATGCTGCCGAACGGTCAGGTACAGGAAATTTTTTCTGCCACATACAATTTCACTCTACTGTAGTGGATGTATGGGTTTTATAGGTGTTTTATTGCTGGTACAAGTATTAATGTACTGTAAATATGAATTTGAGTAGGGATGGAAAGTTCCTTTCCTTACACAAACATATCCTCATAGGGCACCAGTCCAGATAATGGGCAATTTTATTAACAATTCTTTATTTGTACCAATTATGAATCAGTCTGAAAAAAAACCCTTTGAGTTCCTTGTCTGCTGATAATCAAGAAGATGGACATTGACTCAAACAATAACTGCCATACGTCATTCAATAATTTAATAAGAAATGTCAGAATAGGTTAACACATTTGGATAACTTTAAAACAGAGAATTTGACATGCATTATGGGCATTATACACTATTACTGAGTTACTTATGAATCAAGCATTTTTGGAACCAAATAAAGCACAGTTTAACTTGTCAGTATACTGGAAATTGAAAAACTATAAAATAGCATTGGTTAAGAAAAGTGGATGCAATTTTATGAAGAAAATGATGACTAAACTATCTAGAAAAATAGAAAATTGATATTACTCTGAAAAGAATGTAAATTAAGTAAAGGTCAAAATGCATTTTGAAATTCTGATGGGGATTTGCATGAAATAAGTTTAAAGAACTTATACCAGGAATATTATGAAGAATTAAGTTTAAATTAAACAACAGACTGTCAGCCAAGTGGAATCATTGCATCCCAATAGGTAGCAGATGGTCCACTGGATTCTGTTTCAACTGGACCGATGTGGGTTCTGTTGGAATACTGGCAGACAGGCTCCTTACCCCAGTTATGGCCTACTCCCGAGAACACAAAGGGCTGGTTCTTCAGAAGGCTTGCTGCAGTCTTCTCTTATGCACTGGTAGGAATTGTTTTATTGTACAAAGTCCCATCAGAAATACAAACTGAGGCAAAAACAAATCACAGATCCATTTCTTCCAATGTTGGTGGTTTAAATGAGTTGATTTAAGCTAAAAAAAAATCAACCAAAATCTTCTTACACAGTAATTTGAAGAAAAGGGTTGAAATAAGGAAAAGTGAACTTTAAAGAAAAGAAAATTAAAAAAAATCACAGAGCATTACAGGCTCTAGGTCTTACTTGGAAGATCAAAAAAATAAATAAAAATAGGAGAGTAGAGATGTCTTCTCCTTACAGCTTGACCAACGCCCTACAACTATTTTTTTTTTTTTTCGGGTGTGGTAGAATCTCACTGCATATCATGGAACTTAGCTGAACCAATTACATTTGATCTTCTTTGTTTGGCAGAAGTCATAAACTGAATAAAAAGGCAATGAAGATAGGTTTGGGAGCCCATTGGTCAGTTCAAATTTCTGAGGTGGGGGTCTCCCACAGATAAGAGAGAGAAATTTGATATGAAGAGTGAAATCCTCCTAAAACGCAAATGTTGCTGAATAAAGCATAAATTCCTTTAACTTTAGTGACTAAGATATTCTACTCAGTAATAAGGGAACATTCAATATCTCAACATTGTAGCTGTAATTAATTTGTGACAGCAAGCCTGCAAAATTAATTTCTTCCTGAAAATAAAGCAACATATTTTAAATCATATCAATAAAAACATTTGAAACCACAATTGTCCATTCCTGAGTTCAGCCAGGTCTTCAGTAGCTGATGCTGTCTAGAGAGAAAGAATATGAATTAATTTATTGTTCACAACTGCAGAGATTCCATTTCAGAGAGGAGGAAAAAAATATCCTGCTTCGTCCACCAGATGGCACTGTAAAACTGGTTGTTTACTTCAGAATTTTGACTCCCAAGTCTTGATTATTTCAACCATAAACCTCTTGATTGAAACATTCCTTTGCCAAAGAGCAGAAAAGGGAGAATAACTAAGTCCCAGAGAAGGGATTAACTTCCACTTTATGGCGAATGGTAGTGTTTCAGCTCTGGTCCTTGGGTGAGAGAAGCCGTTCATGAGCAGACTTTTGAGTTGGAACAATTTTTCTTCAGCAAAGAATGATTTTATAAATTGAAACCCAATGTCAAGGCTAAATCTTCCCCCTCTGTATCAGTGGTGACCTTCGGTCAGCTTTGATACACATCCTTGGCGGCTGATTCCAATTGGCGACTCTTGATACAGCTGCTGAGCTAATGGTTCTGATGTCCATTAGCATTAGCTTGTAAAGAAAATCTATTCCTGAGTATAGCTCTTTGGGTTTGGTTTGCAAATAAACTTTTAAAAATCTTCAAAAAAATTATTTGAATATGTACAAATATAAAAAAAAAATAAATAAATTTGTCTAAAATATACTAAAATATACTGTATATGCATGCAATGACTCAAAAATTCTGGTACCAAAGTACAAAAAGAAAATTCTGGGTACCAAAGTACAATAATAAAAGTATGTGATTTTTTCATACTTGATGTAAATATTTCAGCTAAGTAATATTTAGGTAACTCAAGGTGGTTAAAATTGGATTGGTTAAGCAGGACTAAACCACGGTTCCACAGATGTTTTAGCCATAGGGTGTTTGAGTCCTTTGTTCTGGAAAACTGGGCAAACATGGAATGATATTGTTCTTTGAATGGAAACAAAGAGTAAATTTGTGATTACTGAAAAAGGGGCAAGATAAGGTGAAATCAGACTCATCAGTAAAGTGTTAACTGAAAAGCTAATGTGTCTAGCTACCTCTGGGAGTAACATAGACACCAGCTGTGTGTGAGCATAGTCAACCTTTAACATGAAGAGCAACAAGTTCAAGACCTTGTGGAGTTTGACTGAAGCTTCACAGCAAACATTCAAATCCAACACAGTATCATGCAAAGTTTTGGTAACGGTTTGTGGTTCAACTACCTGGCGTTCAGTGTAGCGGTGTTGACCAAGTTAACAGTGGACGTGCTAAGACTAACAAGAGGCCCTAACGATGAGGCTGTTACTGAGAATCCACCTAAGGATTTTTGACTTTTTGTCTTGGCTTTGCCCAGTTCTGACTGGGTGACAGTAGCTGTGATTGCTAGGTGGAGGGCTAAATTGAAAAACAGTAGGGCCATCATCCTGGCAAATCTCAACCTTCTTGTTGTTTTTTTTTTCCTTTTTCACACCTGAGTAGCAGATGAAAATTATTGTCAGAGGTGGAACAATTTCATTTAGAGATTGAACTCAAAACCTTAGATGTTTTATCACCCTTAGTGGGAATTTTGATGTTGTTAGCTCAAGCTAATGGTATTGGATGTTTTGTGTCTACTATTTGACAATAGTAAGTCAACTGAAATTGATTAGAATTTTACAGAGGCCTTTAAGATTAGTTTAAGGGATAATTTGGTTTTAATTTACCCTTTTTCTTTTGGAAGATTTTTATGCAGCTAACTGATTGGTTTGGAGAAATGCGACTGAGTGTACCCGAGGCTAATAGTTAGCTAATGGTTATTTCTCGGACATTGGACTGATTTTAATCATATTTATGGACTTACTGTGAGAGTGTTGTACCCGACAAGTCCCATAGGGTTTTGGTAAAGTTTACTCTGATTGTGAGGAGCCCATTTGAAAATAGGGTCCTGGATTTGGTACTTAAGTCGGCAAAGTTTGTTTTTGACAACATGTCGATTCATCCACCCGGGCAGGAATTTAGGAGTGATTTTCCCTGCCTATAGATGTATTTGTTGTGTTCACGGTACAAACGCGTTGTGGAAGACCTTGTCCCCCCCCCCCCCCTTGAGGTTTGCCATGGGAGGCTTTTTGGTTGTTGTATGCTTTTTGTCATTTGGTGGATTGGTCCAAGTGTTTCTGAAATGTGGCCTTGGGAGCATTGTGCATTGTTTTGATGCCTCTGTGTTCTGCAGCTGGAATATTATGAGTGCTGGCAGTCATCACCCCCTTCTAGTTTCGACGAACCACAAGCGGTGGCGGTGATTGTTTGTTGGAAGCAGGAATAGGAGTACCATCACGTAGCTGCAGAGAAGGTCATATCACAGGAAATGTTTTCAGTTTCAGGATGTTAAAGGAATTTGACATGGGGAGCACATGTACAGTTGGGTCTGACTGATATTTGACATTTTTATGGACCACAGAGTCACGGGCTTGAGTAGATGCGTGCTTAGTGTTTGCAAAAGTTGGGTTCACCAATGAATAACCCTTTTGTTGTGGAGGGTCCCGGGAGCCGGTTTATTTGGCTTCTGTGACCATGCAGGCCGCAGGGGTGGGTGGGATTCAGAAGGTGACACCAACATTGGGTCAAAGTTACAAAGGGGGCCATGTGGAGCTTTTTGCTTGGCCGTTGAGTTCACAAGGTCATTTGATTCTTTGTCTTTATCTTGTGTTTGAAGGTGACCTTTGACTTCTTGAGGACAGTGTTCACCTTGGTTTTTTATGGTTGCTTTTGATCGGTTTCAGTTGTTCCAACAGCACTAGTTGCATAAGATTCAGGGTGTCCGAAGTGTCAAGAACAAAGCACTGTGATTCAGTTGCACTTGGTAAGTTGAATGGGTGAGGGTGTTGAGCTTGAGACCATAGTTTGAGATTCTTGAAGTCAATCAGTGGCTCAAAGTGATTCAGTAGGTCTTTGCCGATGAGCAATGGATTGGAGTCAAGTTTGGACACAGACTAGATGAGTCAAGGTCATAGGACCAATGGTGACTTTGATTAGTGACATGCCCGGCAGAGTCGTGTTAGTGAGGACGTATGGTCGAACGGCTAACGAACAAGGTTCCAGTTTTAAATCTTTGTGAGCGTGGTTAGCAGCTACATGTAGTTTGTCAAAAAGCTTGTGTGACATAAGAGTGATGTCAGCGGCGGTGTCCAATAGAGCATCCTGACAAATCACGTCTTCAAAGGTCAGTTGAAGATTGAGTTTTCGCACACACACCCCCTCTAGTTTAAATCCCACAGAAATCCTGAAACCGGTAGTTAGACATGGATTTGCAAAATGTTGTTTTTAGAGGAGTGGTTTTTGGCTTGTTGTTGGGCTGCCATAACAGCACTTGACTGCATTGGGTCATTTGGTTCTTCTCCATTTGTAGGAGGGGTTTGGTTCCAAGGTTGTCATAGCCAGGAGCGACACCGGGGTTAAGCTCCCAGTGCTCATAAAATGCTCCTTATGGCGTGCGTCTCGAAAAGCCTCTGACAACTAAGTCCAACTCCTAGCCTGCCCGTGTGGTTTAGTATCTAAGCCCGGCGGAACTGCTTTTACTAATAGGAGAAGGGGTGAGGGCGGATCTCTGGTGCCTTAAAACCAGATGCTTTGGGTAGATAGTGGCTCATCAACCTGGGAAGGTAGCCCATCTAGGGGAAGGTAAACCCTGATTTCAAACCTCCGCTGCCTTGCGGCACACCCGGTCACGGGAAAGGCTTCGGGAGTCAACCCTGAGGAAAAATCCGGAGTCGGAGCCCCTAAGGCAGTTCTCTGTTGTGCTCAACATCGTTCTGGCAGCTCCTGCGACGGTGCCAAACTATAGCAGCCCTGCTGTTCCTTTGGATTCATCAGTGACGTGGAGAGGGGGGACATGCTGCATGGGTAACATCTCGTCCTCCATATCTTCCTGCCCAGGCTTGAATCCTACCAATGCCCAACACTGGAAGGTAGAACACCGGTGCGCATCGGCCTGTTCAGCTACAGGCAGTGCTGTTCCAGCAGAGTAGACATTTAGGATTCTCTTCCATGGTCATCATAGACCGACGGAGGCCGACGACGAGGAGGGGTTTTCTTTTTGCTTTTTCTTTGTGATTTAGAGCATTTATTCTGAGTTGGCATAGCTGTGATAGCTAGGATGTCAGGTGTTTCATCTTCTCAGTTGTTTTAAATCTTCGCTAGGACATGTTTAAGAGCGTCTATATGTTCTATACTGAGAGTAGGAGTTTCTTCTTCCAAGGCTTCTGGTTAGTCTCTGCTTCTGAGCTTCTATGATGAGGTGGAGAAGACTGTTTGCTGCGGTTATGTCACAGTTTGGAAATGCTAATCACTGTGAGCGTTATGCATAAATTAGATGATTCCAAGGCCACAACATCATAAACACGCAGGAAGGCATGAAAGCAATTATACAACTTTATTAAACAATTACTTAAAATGGTTTTAGACTACAACACTACCAAATAAGAACCATAATCCCCAAATAAAAATCATACATTCCTAATAAGAACCACAAATTTCCCAATGTGCACAATTTAAGAGACTAACCCCACAATAAAAATTATAAATACCATAAATACCCTAAAAAGCACACAAGGAAAAAGCAATACAATTCTTTCAATTAAAGTCACTTCATTCGTACAAGAAAAAAAACCTTCTGAACGTCCACAATCAAGCGTGATGCATTCACTGGCAGTCCGGCCAGGAACTCCTGCTATTGTCCTCCTTATCCTGGTAGGTAAGCACCGTCTGTCTGGGCTCGTCCGAGACCCTCCTGTATGCCTAGAAAAGGTAGTGTTCCGTGCCCGAGGAGAGATGGCGAACAGGTGGAGAGAAGAGGAGCGGCTCCTTCGTTTCCATCGTCCGGGGGAAACCTGCAGCACACAGCGCAGCAGAAACTTAGCCTCCCATGAACTCACCGGTGCTAATATACATTCACCACACACACAGACAGTGAGCACATTCCTTTACTTAGCTGCGTTTTCGCCTTTCATCCAACACAACGGCGTCTCCGTCGGCTGGTCACTCTCCCGGCATCTTCGGTCATGTGTTGCCGCTGTAAATCCCCACACCTGTGCTTCCTCCGTCCTTTCTCCACTCCTGCCCACGTTTCCTCCGTACTCCTCGATAATGCACTTTCACAAAACCTCCAGTTCTCTGCACTTGATCGGTCCTGGAAGACTTCTCCCTTGAAGGCTCCTTGGCGCCTTCTCTCCAGACTTTCCTTGACTTCTCGGCTTCCTTGAAGACTTCTGACTTAACACGGTCATGCACCATCCTTAAATAAGTCCTTCCCGGATGAGAGTTCACAACGGATCCGCTAATTGGCTCCTCCTGATTTAATCAGTCAGCGCAGGTGTAACTCATAATCAACTCAAACAAAAAAAAAAAAATATATTCTCACAAATGTCAAATTATACAAAAAGAAAGCACACAAATCCAATATACATTACATTAATAATATAATTCACTTTAACAGCTTTAAAGCTGTAACAAACAAAAAAAAAACAATTTACACACAACCCTAAATTGCTCCACCCTGACAGTTACGTGTGTGTTCATATCGGTATCTGTCATCTTGAGAGTCCATACCGTATTCTCGCAATTTATCCTGTAAAGTTGGCCTACGACGGTAGTTGGGCTTTCACAACATTTGCCCTGAGGGAAATCTCAAGGACCAAGTTTCGTTTTGACGTTGATGAGGTCAGTTGGTAAAGCGTCTCGGCTTTCAGGTGGTTGCAGTGTGGAAGATGGAGCAGGGCGAGGGGCTCCTTCCAACTCCAGGGGGTCAGAAGCAGTGCTGATAACTAGCACAGTGGCAGGTTCAGCGTGCTTGTTGCGACTTTGTTGCTGCTTTTGGAACGCATAATTTGCAAACTCTCTCAGCTGACTTTTTGAGCTTGACCTTGGGTTAGCTTTAACTTCAAGGTGGTGACTCACAGTGAGATGGAGGTTCTGGATGAAGAAGGTCTTTAAATTGTGGTCTTCTTCCTTCCTTGGTGTATTTTGAAATCTGAAATATGCAAGAAGGAGTCACTGATAGTTGGTCTGTGGAGGCCCGGAGCGACCTTGCTTCACAGCCAGGGCTGCCGACAGCCCTGATTGTAGGCAGTCATTGGAGAATTTCTTTTTGATGGCTTTGCAAAGTTGCATGTAGTCCGTCTTGATGTCTGTTAGCTGTCTGTCTATAAATTTTGATACCAACCTGTTAGATGTTAGGTTAATCAAATAGATGTGATTGTCGACCGTAGCATCAGGGTACTTACGCAGGTAGTAGTCAATATATTGTAAATAGGCTTTGGTATCAGGTGAACCGGTAGGGTCTGGATCAAATTTCATGAGATTTTGCGCAATTTTGTCAAGGTTGCAGTCTGAATGGCCACACACATGCTGTCCACGTGATTGTCGGTACTCGAAGCGGGAATCGGGCAATGGGGCACGGTGGAAGTCCCAGTTTGGTAAGATGCATTCTCCTTTCAGCCTACATGAACAATTCACGGTTCATGGCCTCAGTTAGAGAGCCGCCGGAGTTTCTGGAGGCAGTGGAAGTGAATGTGGTCTTGCTTTCTTTTGTGGTCAGCATTCCTCCACTTCTTCTTTTAAATCTTTAGGACTTTGGTGTGCTTCCTGTAGAAGCAGTTGACATTCCTTGTAGTCAGACTTTACATCTCCAAGTTGACCTTTAACTCTTCTGAGTTCCTTCTTCGTGTCCTGAAGGACATCTTCAAGTTCTCTGTTCTCTTGGCAAAGGAAGTCGTTGTCATGAGTCAACCGTCATTTTTCTGGTTTTGCCTGGTTCAAATCTCTTAACGCGTAATCACGTTGAGCTTGAGTATTGTCATTTTCATTTTGAGATTGTCCCAATTTCTTCATTAATGATTTGTTCTCTTCCTTGAGAGAGAAAGTTGATGATTCCATAGCTCATTCTCAGCGTATATTGCTTTAGCATCAGCTAGTTTTAACCTCGCAACTAATGCTGTTGTGAACATCCCCAACTTGCTGGGGACATTCTTTCCTTTTGATGGTTTTTCGGTGTAATCGTTCAAAAGTTCTTCAGTGAGTTGCTTCAAATCTTTGGGTTGTGTTTTCTTGACTCGTATTGTGAATCTAAATATAATATCAGAAGTCCATTCTTCCAATGTTGCTTGAAGGTCCTCCAGTTTGATAAATTGGCTGGTTGTTCATAGACCTGCCATGTTTTACCGCTCTTTTCTAGTAAGCTTAAAAATCAACTTGTTGATTGTAGCTAAATTTGTTAGACAAGGGTTAACCTTGATTGTTATTTCATATTAGTGGTAATTATAAGTTCTTTTAGAACTTGTTCCAACTTACAGGATTGTAAGAAGGGAGATAGAATTTTTGAATTATTGTACGTAGACATATGAAGATGTGTTATGTGTTTGTTGAAACTATATTTTGATTTGCAATTTAAAATTTGTGTGGAGTGACTTCTTTATTTAAATTTTCAAATCATAGTACTGGAATTATCATTAATAACTTCTTAGGATTCTTAGGATTTCTTAGGATTAAAGCCAATGGTGATTTACTTGATTGTTATCTATAAAGTTTTTGTTTGTTTTTTTTCTACAGAATAATTAATGTTTCCACCTTTTGACTTTTCTCTTGTGAAGCGGCTGGGATGAGAAGCAGCACCTCCAAGTCTGAGTCCATGGTCCTCAGCCGGAAAAAGGTGGATTGTCCTCTCTGGGTTGGGGACAGGCTCCTGCCCCAAGTGGAGGAGTTTAAGTATCTTGGGGTCTTGTTCACGAGTCAGGGAAAAATGGAGCAAGAGATTGACAGACGGATTGGAGCAGCATCTGCAGTGATGCGGACGTTGTACCAGTCTGTTGTGGTGAAGAGGGAGCTTAGTTTTAAGGCAAAGCTGTCGATTTACCAGTCAATCTATGTTCCTACTCTCACCTATGGTCACAAGCTTTGGGTAATGACCGAAAGAACAAGATTGCGGATACAAGCGGCTGAAATGAGCTTTCTCCATAGGATTGCTGGACTCACCCTCAGAGATAGGGTGAGGAGCTCAGTCATCCGGGAGAGGCTCAGAGTAGAACCGCTGCTCCTCCACATTGAAAGGAGTCAGTTGAGGTGGTATGGGCATCTGATTAGGATGCCTCCTGGATGCCTCCCACTTGAGGTGTTTCAGGCACGTCCCACTGGGAGGAGACCCAGGGGCAGACCCAGGACTCGGTGGAGAAACTATGTCTCCCAGCTGGTCTTGGAATACCATGGTATCCTCTCTGAAGAGCTGGAGCAGGTGGCTGGGGAGAGGGAAGTCTGGGCTTCTCTGCTTAAACTGCTATCTCCGCGACCCGGACCTCCAGAAAAGTGGTAGAAGATGGATGAATGGATGGACTTTTCTCTTTTAAATCCTGGTGAGAAGTAGGGAGTTGGTAAATGTTTTCCTTTTCCCGTGGAGAAAAAAAAAAAAAAAAAAAAAAAAAAAAAAAAACATGAACTACGAATAACACAGTGACTTTGGATAACACTTAGGGCTTTAACACTAGAAGTCCCAGAGAGGGGCCATTTGGCCTTTTTGGCTAGAAAACCCATAGGGGGACCATCAAGTGGCCACAAGAGGGCTAATGTCTGGGTCTTCTAGTGTTAAGTGTTAAGTGATTAATGTGGTTTCCTGTTTTGAAACATTTTGGTAAATATTCTGTAAGTCACTAAATCCTTCACCAGCATGCAGAGGATTAACATTACTTTAAGATCACTTTTGACAAAACATTGGTATTTATTCAAATATGTTAATTGAACTTACCTTCCTCTGGAAGGGATCAAATAATGCAGCTTAGAACCTACATACTGTATATAGCTTCAAAAGTTTGCAATTGTTGCTTAAAATGTGTAAATGTGTAGGTTAAAATGTGTGATTAACATAAGTGCATAAATACAAAGTGTATGCTTCATGCCATTCTGGTATTCATTAATATTGGGTCAGTGATTTACCAAATGAGAATAAACCTTCAACAGCCAACAATTTTTTTGTTGAGGTTCCACAGGTCCTTCCAACCTACGGCTGTCAGACTGTATAACCTAAGCAGGGCTGCTGGCAGAGATAGCAAAAAAAAAAAAAACCAAAAAACGTGACGTCCTAATAGTATTGAATGCAAAAGACACAACAGACTTACACAAATGGTCCCCTCCAGTATACAACTAGGACAATATCAGTCGCTATGGAGGGTGACAATATGTATGGATACATATTCATACCATGTAGGGTTACTAAATAGACGGTTATGCTGTTTATTCCATCTAGCTACAATGCTCAAATATATATATATATATATATATATTCACTGCACTTATTTTATTTTCTTATCTTCTAAATTATTGCTCTGAGTGTTGCTATCCCTGTGCTGTTGCAATCCTGGAATTTCCCCATTGTGGGACTAATAAAGGCTTAACTTATCTTATCTTATCTTATCTTAAATTTACTTTTGACTGCTTTTGGCATAGAAACTTTAAATTGGTTTTAAATGTAGGTTCTTCTTAATAATATGGATTGCTTTGAAGTTAGTTTGGAAGCTTGGTTTGGTTGGAAATTGGCTTAACAGATTAAAAGTTTTAGATATTTTATTAAAGGATGCAGTTCTTGTGGTTGATCACAAGATGGAGGCAGTTCCTTCTGCACTCAAGGAGGAGGGGAGACAGTGGTGTTGCTGGGGGTGGCCTGTCTCATCTCCAAAATTGCTGCCAGGATGACTCACAATGGCAGCATTTAAAAGGGCAGTTGTACTGCTTAGTTTGCATATGTGCTGCACCCATGAAAGAATAATCTTACAATTTTAACTTTGCATGCAATTTGGTGCTAATGCCTGAACAGTATCCTCTCAGTAACTTTTATTACTGTTGTTCAGCGTGAAATAGCTAATTCCACTGCTTTACATGAGGTTGATTTAAAAAAAAAATAATTATAATGGTTAATTCAATTTATCCCACTAGGAATTCTCTCCACAGGAGTTGAATTAAGAAAAGACGGATCGGCTTCTTCGAGATTCCATATTTTCAGGCCTTATTTTAATTAACTCTTTGACTGCCCATGGCGCTCAGTTGCGCCGTCAGCCCCTAGTGGTCAAGATTTATTTCAAGAAAATATTCAGTTCTGATGTCAGAGATTTCCAGAGCTATAACTTGAAAGTGATGAGATAATGGCTTACCGTAAATTAGAAAGATGTAGAATTTGATCCAAAGTTTGGGATTGGAGTAAATGTGCATGTCTAATTTGCATAATGTCATGGCAGTCATATTGACTTACATAACTTTCACCCAAAAGTGGACTTTGGACATATTTACCCAAAGGATGGTTTTGTTTTTTGTCACCGTTTGTTGTTTTGTACATTTTTGTTTTCTAATCTTAAAAGTATATGAACCTGAAAATCAGTTACAATGTAAACAAAGAAATTCGTCACTTACCGCTGGACAGGCAGATTGCTCGCTTCGTCCTTTTACGGCATGCTGGTCGTTATTTTGTCCTCTCCCGGTAAATTTTTCTTTCTCTCCAACATCCAGAAACTGTTATGATTATTCAAACTCAATTTTGCTTTTATTCCTCCACTACTTATATGATGACACAGAGCCGTCATGATTGTTCTCTCCACTCACATGGTGCTGGGGTCGATGGCATGTGAATATTAACCAGCTTCGCCTACCCTCTGTTATAACAAAATGTATATACAGTATTTACCTTCATAAGCTACATAATCTCTTTTTAGAATCATAGTGGGCAAATTTTGGAGCAAATGCCTCCTCTGTCTGGCCATCACACACATCGACATCTGTTTACAAACTATTCTTCTGTAGTGTCCGGAAGTGAGGTTTTTTTTTTCTTTTTTTTTGGGGGGGGGGTGATTTGGGGGCCATGACTCCTCCAAGGCAAGAGCAGTAAGTTATATGTGTCTGCCACCGTATGAGATGGAATACTCAGTACAACTGAGGATTTTTATTACATCACATGACACATGACATGACAGGCGCAGAACTGTGCCACAGACAATGGGGGCACTATCTGTCAATGAAACAAAAAATGTCAAAGGGTTAATTCAGCATATGTCAATGCTTTTTCAACTTTAGCATGCTTAAGAAAAAACAGTCTGTGGAGTGCAGCAGTTTGAGTTGGGGGTCTAGGACCCCTCCTCTCTGTGCTTCCACACACAGATACTGCTAGGCTAAGACAGATTGGGGGGTGGATCACCTCCTCCCTTTTGTGTTGCTTACACAGAAATCTTGCTGGGCAGATAAAGGGGGTTAAACACTGGCTGAGTGGCCAGTTAGATACAGAGAAAAAAAAAAAAAAAGTTTTATCGCACAAAAGATCAGATTTGACGATACCCACACAGCTTGTGAAATCATAATTTCGTGTCCATTTCTAGATTCTAGCAAAGCCTCAAACAGTGGCACCATTATAAAATTTTGTTCATTTATGGGTTTTATAGGTGTTTTATTGTTTGTTAAAGTATTAATGTAAATATGAATGTGAGTAGGGAAGAAAATTTCCTTTCTTTACACAAACATATCCTCGTAGGACACCAGTCCGGATAATGGACAATTTTATTAACAATTCTTTATTTGTACCAATTATGAATCAGTCTCAAAAAAAAAAAAAAAAAAACCCTTGTGAGTTCTTGTCTGCTGATAATCAAGAAGATGGACATGAAATCAAACAATAACTTCCACATGTCTTTCAGTAGTTTAATAAGAAATGACAGAATAGGTCAACAGATTTGGATGACTTTAAAACAGAAAATTCAACATGTATCATGGACATTATACACTATTATTGAATTACTTATCAATCAAACATTTGTGGAACAAAATAAAGCATAGTTAAACTTGTCAGTATACAGCAAATTGGAAAACCATGAAATAGCATTGGTTAAGAAAAATGGATGCAATTTTATGGAGAAAATGATGAGTAAACTATCTTGAAAAATAGAAAATTGTTGTTACTCTGAAAAGAATGTAAACTAATGAATTGACAAAATGCATTATGAAATTCTGGTGGGGGTTTGCATGAAATTAAGTTTTAAGAACCTATTCCTGGAATATTCTGAAGAATTAAGTTTAAATTAAACAACAGACTGTCAGCCTAGCAGAATCATTGTCTCCCAGTAGGTAGCAGATGGTCCACTGGATTCTGTTTCAACTGGACCAGCGTGGGTTATGTTGGAATACTGGCAGACAGACTCCTTACCCCGGTTATGGCCTTACTCCCAAGATCACAAAGGGAGGGTTCTTCAGAAGGCTGGCTGTGGTCTTCTCTTATGCACTGAAAAAAGAATTGGATGATTGTGCTAAGTCTGGCCAGAAATTCAAACAATGGCAAAAACGCACCACAAATCTGTTTCTTCAAATGTTGGTGGGTTAAATGAGTTTGTTTAAGCTTAAAAAAAATAAATTAAATAAAATTAAAAAAAAAAATAATAAAAAAAAAAAATCTTCTTAAACAGCAATTGAAAGAAAAGGAATAAAATAAGGAAAAGTGAACTTTAAAGAAAAGGAAAAAAAATCACATCAGGATCATCATCTATTTAACCTAGTATTAGCCTATGTTGAATACAAAGTTATCTAACCATTTTACATTACTTTCCTGAGTACTCCTCAGTACTCAGGAAAGTAACTCAGTAACTCAGTACTCAGTGGGTTATGTTGGAATACTGGCAGACAGACTCCTTACCCCGGTTATGGCCTTACTCCCAAGATCACAAAGGGAGGGTTCTTCAGAAGGCTGGCTGTGGTCTTCTCTTATGCACTGACCCTAACCCTCAGTAACTCAGTACTCAGTAACTCCTTTTCTATTATGATCTGTGTATTTCTGTTGGTTGGGTTGTCTGTCATGCTGCATTTATTTTTTTTTTTTCATTTATGTTTTTATTAGAAAAGGATGCCATCTTTAAAAATATAGCATTCAGACATTTGTATCATAGTCCCTCTCTTATTTGTTTTATATGAACAAAAAATTAAAAGAACCAAAAAAAGAAAAAAAAAAGAAAAACAAACAAACTGAACTGGGGGTTTACAGTCATTCCTTCTTCCCATCTGGAAGAATAGATAAACAAAATTTCAGTCTTAGTAAGGTGTTTCAACAAGGATGTTTACATCTGGAGTCATACAAAGTCATTCCGAATAGGGGATATAAAATGAATCCACTTTGTCAAAATTGAATAAAAAATTTTCCCTTTGAATTCTTAACAAATACGTCAATTTTTCCATTTTGAAGATTTCCAAAATTATTTTAAAACAATCATTGAGTGTGGGTGGGGCTGGGTTTAACCATTTTCTAGTAATTGATTTCTTACTGGCTGCTCGGAGCGCCTGCAGCAATTTTATGTCCCCTCTTCTGTCCAGAGTTAGAACAAGACCCATATGTAAATTTAAAAAGTCATTTGTAATGTTTACCTTGAAGATATCATAAAGCTTTATGAATTCCAGACCAATATTGATGCAAAACCGGACGTTCCAAGAATATATGAAAATGATTTGCTTCAACAGATCCACACCTTCTCCAGCACTCATTATTTATGTTTCTATATTTACTTTAGTGAGGAGTCTTAAAAAAATCAGTGTTCTGTCCATACCAATGAGTTTGTGGAGGACCATTGAAAGATACAGAAATGCCCATTCCCACCTTATGTTCCCACTTATTCTTAATGTGTAGTGTATCATTGTTCCTTGCATTTACCATCCCATTATATGACCTAGAAATTGCCTTTTTCATCGAAGTGTCATAAGCTGACTTTAAATTGTAATTGCTTCTGGTGGGTCTGGAAGCGCCATGTTAGGCAGCATGCCACCATCAGTGTGTGAATGTGTGTGTGAATGGGTGGATAGCAGGATCTGTAAAGTGCTTTGGTCATCAAGAGATGAGAATAAAAGCGAAATATAAGTGAATGCCATTTACCATTTTTAAAATTTTAAAAAAAGTGTGACTCTGTTGAAGATAAGTCTAGAGATTTGCTATGCCTGTTAAAATAATCAGGTATTTGGAGGTACCTGAAGAAGTCTACTTGCTCAAGGAAAATCTGGTTTGTAGGGACTGGAAATTCTGTAGTGTTCCTTTGCTTGTAAAGGTGGGGTACGTTGTTAGCCCTTTTTTTGTCCATGTTTGAAATCTTTTATCACTTTTGTTGGGTTGAAAATCTGTGTCATAGGCACACCATCTGAAATTTCTTAGCATGTTTCCTATTTCCCATGTTTTCACTACTTTATGCCATACTTAAGTGTGTGTTCAGTTCAAGAGTTTAGAACCTGTAATTCGTCAGCTAATTTTTTTATCTGAAATTGCAGCTTGTAAGGGGAATATTGGTGATATGTGGGATTCTATTATCTTCCAATTGGCTTGAAAGTCTGGGTTACACCAATAAAATAGAGGAATAACTTGAGAAGCATAATAATAGTATTTATAGATAGATAGATAGATAGATAGATAGATAGATAGATAGATAGATAGATAGATAGATAGATAGATAGATAGATAGATAGATAGATAGATAGATAGATAGATAGATAGATACTTTATTTTGAACAAAAAAGTAAAACAAAAAACAAAAAAACAAACAAATGACAAGTGTGATAAAGTGACAGTACACAGTGCTCGAAAGGGAGAAGGAAGAAGTGAACACTTATTAATTCCAACTCCTCTTTTCCATAAATACAACCCATGTGAAATATAAACAAATTACCACATTTAAGACCCCAAGTAAACAATTAACTATATTTTGTACATATCAACATTAATGCCCATCCATCCCAACATACATCAAGACCCAGCCCCAAACAACACAGATATACACAGTACTGTCCCACCTACCATTCCATAGTGTCCCAGAGTGAGCATAGTGAATCGTACATATAAATACTACCCTTCTAACATAAATTCTTTCAGCAAATAATGTGTATACCTATTTTTGAATTGATTTCTCTTTGTACATAGTTTCAGTTCCAGCTCCAGACTGTTCCACAAATCCACCCCACAGACAGATATGCACATACTTTTCTTAGTTGTTCGTATCTTAGGTTTTGTAAAGTTTGTCTCCTCTCAAATTATAATCATTGTCTCTTTTTTTTGAATATGTTTTGTATATTCATTGGGAGTTGATTATTAATTGCCCTGTGCATTACTTGTGCTGTCTTGAATTTAGCTAAATCCATTAACTTTATTTCAAACAAGGAAGCATTGCTCCACCCTTTTCTTTCCTGAATTGTAAAACAGTATAGTGTATTCTTGGTTTCTTCCCCTGCCATATAAAGCATGAAATCCATTTATCCCATTCTTTGAATTGATTGTCACTCACTTCAATAGATAATGTTCTAAACAAATACAGCAATCGGGGAACTATATTCATTTTCACTGCAATAATCCTTGAGTTTAAATTGAGAAAGGGTACAAGATTCCATCTATTTATATCTGATTTTATTGCTAATGATAGTGGGTCATTATTTTATTAGGGAGACAGCATCCCAGTCAAGATTATATTTTTGCTTAAGAGATTTTGAAACTTTATAATTCAGGGTCATCACCTGAGTTTTAGATATATTTAATTTGTAACCGGATAACTTCCCGAAGCTGTTTAATACAGACATTAACTTCATAAAAGATTCTTCAGGCTCCTCCAAAAAACAAGTACATCATTTGCAAACATTGCAACTTTTTGTTCATTTCCAGCTGCTGTAATCCCCTTAATCTCCCCAGTCTGTCTTATCAATTGGCCAAGGGGCTCAATATAAAAAGCAAAAACAAGGGGTGAAATCGAACATCCCTGCCTCGTTCCTCGCTCCAGGAGGAAGGAGTCAGAAAGATCTCCATTGATCTTTACACGAGCCCTTGGCTTGTCATGCTGCATTTATACTGTAATTTCCCAGTTTGGGATCAATAAAGTACATCTATCTATCTATCTATCTATCTATCTATCTATCTATCTATCTATCTATCTATCTATCTATCTATCTATCTATCTATCTATCTATCTATCTATCTATCTATCTATCTATCTATCTATCTATCTATCTTTTGAAATAGCCAGCCAACAATTAATCAAAAAAAAATCTGATATATACAGTACCTTGTATGTTTCTACTATTACGGGTCCATTGGCAACACTTAGAGGTTGTTTCAAATCGCCGCTCATTAGCAGCGCCAGCTGTGCGCACACCTGCGCCTCGTCAGCAGCACAGGATATAAGCCACTCTGCCCTGGTCTTCGGCCTGAAGCCGTCTGATCCCTTCGGCCAACTTGCTGCAGAGGAACCCCCTCACCTTCCAGCAAGATCTATAGCGTAAGCATACCTTCTCTTGTTGTTCCCATCTCTCCCCTGTCACAGGTAGATTGCCGGCGGCGGACTTCGCCTCTGCATCGCCATCTTCTCGCTGCTGTCAGGTGCATCATCAGGTCACTGTCTCCCGGGATTGCCCTTGTACACGCCTGCCACCTGCCCTGCCAAGTAAGCCAACAAGATCCTTTAACCATTTGTACTGGTTTGGTGCCCATTACCTTTTCCCTGTGCTCTCTCCCCAGGGTTGTCCGGCTGCACGGTTTCCTGCCTCCGTGCCTGACGCAGACGTCCGCCACCAGTACATCCACATATCACAGACACACAACCACACATCCCTGTTGTTGAATAAAACTGTTAAATTCACTCTGAGCCTGCGTGTGTGTCTCCTGAGCCGTGCGTTATGTCAGTACGGCTTCAGCAGAGTGGCTCGGTGGACAGCGGGCTCACACGCCGACTTTCCACCCTCGAGGCTCGGGTGGATTTAATAGCTCATCAGCAACAGGTGATTCTTAATCAGTTAACTTTGATTACTGACCAGTTAGACCTCCTGGACCCCCGGCTCGTAAGGGAGGCGCAGCTTCAGCTGCTTCAGTGGCCGTCCAGCCTGCTCCGGGTGTCCCATCCCGACTCAAACCTATCCCAACCCCCGCCCGCTTTAGCGGTAAGCTCGGTGGAGCGTGGGGGTTCATTATGCAGTGTGAGTCGGTGTTCCTGCACGTCCCCGGAGATTTTCCCTCATACCACAGTTGAATTGGCTATATAAGTAATCTCCTGGAGGGTCATGCGCTCACCTGGGCTTATGCCGTAATGGCAAGGCCAAGTTATGCCACCCTCACCTATGGCCAGTTTGTTAACCAGTTCCTGGAAGTCTTTGATCACTCTCGTTTTGAGAGTGTCCAGGTCGATCGCCTCCTCAGCCTTCAGCAGGGGAGCCAATCGGCCGCGGAGTACGCCATTGACTTCCGGGTTACAGCGGAGGAGGTTGGCTGGGAGGAACGCGCCCTCTATGGCATCTTCCTCCGCAGTTTAAATTCTGGTCTGAAGGATGAACTGGCTGGTCGGGATATCCCTGAAACATTTGCGGAGCTAATCTCTCTCACCATCAGCTTGGATAACCGGCTGCGCGAGCATGCCTCGGAGCGGAAGTTGCCTTCTCGCTCGTGGGGTGCCTCGTCACGCCCGTCCCAAGCTCGCCCCCTGGCATTACCGCCACCGGAGGCTTCCGAGGAGTCAGAGCCCATGGTGACGGGCCGGGCAAAGCTCCCCCTTGCGGAGAGACAACGCCGCCGTGAGTTGGGTCTCTGCATGTATTGCGGAGACAACCAGCACACTGTGGAGCGTTGTCCGGAGAAGCCAAACGGGGAGGTCCGCGAGTAACTGTAGGGGGCCTCGCTGACACTAACCGGTCAACTCCCCTCACACATTTGTTGCTGCCCATCCGTTTTTGCCATAACCCCACAAGGCACCTCACCCAAGCACTGGTGGACTCAGGCGCGGAAGACAGCTTTATTTCACAAAGCCTGGCAACCCTATTGGGCATCCGTTGTCAGCCCCTTAAAACTCCTCTTGCCCTCATCAATCTCTCCCATGCGTCCCTAGGGAAAGTGACTCATCGGACGAACCCCATCTCAGTCATTGTCTCTTGAAACAACCGGGAGGATATATCCTTTTACATCCTGCCATCCTCTGTGTCTCCGGTGATTCTGGGTTACCCATGGCTCCGTCTCCACAACCCCGTCCTGGATTGGAAGACCGGTAGGGTGACAGCCTGGAGCACCTTCTGCATGAGCACCTGCCTCCAATCCGCTGCCTGCTCTCCATCCTCTCCTCCCGTGGTCAAGGATGCCGCACCTCCAGACCTCTCCTTGGTGCCAGCGGAGTTCCATGACCTGGGCGCAGTCTTCAGTAAGTCCAAGGTGATGTCTCTTCCCCCACACCGGCCTTACGACTGTGCCATAAATCTCCGCCAGGGGGCGCCCCTTCCCTCGGGACGTCTTTACAGCCTGTCAGCGCTGGAGAAGTAGGCCATGAATACTTACCTCAAGGAATCGCTCAGTGCAGGTATTATCCGCCCATCTTCATCTCCATTAGGTGCAGGGTTCTTCTTCGTGGGCAAGAAGGATGGCTCCCTCCGTCCATGCATCGACTTCCGTGCCCTCAATGACATCACGGAGAAGGACCGATACACCCTGCCCCTGATGGACACTGCCTTCCACTCCCTCCAGGGGGTGACCTGGTTTACCAAGCTGGATCTCCGCAGCGCGTACCACCTCGTCCGGATCCGGGAGGGAGATGAATGGAAGACTGCCTTCCGTACCCCGAACGGCCACTTTGAATACCTGGTCATGCCGTTCGGGTTGACAAATGCTCCAGCCGTCTTTCAGCGCCTGATCAATGATGTTTTCCGGGACTTCATCGGTCTATTCATGTTCGTCTACCTGGATGACATTCTAATCTTCTCCAAATCCAGGGATGAGCACCGGGTGCATGTGAGACGGGTCCTCCATAGGCTGCTGGAGAACCGACTGTATGTGAAGGCGGAGAACTGCGAGTTCTACGCCAAGACAACGTCATTTCTCGGGTTTGTCATCTCCCATGACCAGGTGCTTCCAGAGCCAGCCAAAGTTAAAGTGGTGGTAGATTGGCCCACTCCCACATCTAGGAAGCAGGTGTAACAATTCATCGGCTTCGCCAATTTCTACCGTCGCTTCGTACCCAATTTTGGAGCCATCGTCGGCCCTCTGACCCGTCTCACCTCCCCTAAAACTCAGTTCCAGTGGACTGAAGAGGCCGCGGCGGCCTTCCAGGCGCTGAAGGCGGAGTTTTCCTCCTCCCGGGTCCTCAGCCAGGTCAATCCCTCTCTTCAGTGCATCGTGGAGGTCGATGCCTCGGATACGGGGGTGGGGGCGGTGTTATCTCCACGGTCACCTGCGGATGGAGTCAAATGACCCTGCGCCTTCTTTTCCCGGCGCTTGTCCCCGGCGGAGCGAAACTACGACGTGGGGGACAGAGAGCTTCTTGTCATCAAGCTCGCGCTCCAGGAGTGGCGTCATTGGTTGGAGGGGGCCGCCCTGCCATTCGTGGTATTAACGGATCACAAAAACTTCGAATATTTAAGAACTGCCAAGCGTCTGAATGCCCGCCAGGCCCGTTGGTCGCTATTTTTTGCTAGATTCCGTTTTACCATTACATTCAGGCCAGGCTCCAAGAACGGTCTCCCTGACGCTCTCTCCAGGCAATTCGCTCCTGAGGAATCGGAGGACACCGTGCACACCATCCTGCACAGGTCGTGCGTCGTGGGGGCCGTTTCCTGGGAGATTGAGGATAAGGTCTGGAGGGCGCAGGAATCGGAGCCGGACCCTGGCGGCGGACCGGAGGGGAGGCTCTTCGTTCCATCCTCCGTCCGGGGGGAGGTCATCCATTGGCTCCATACGTCCAAACTCGCCTGCCATCCTGGGACCTCTCGGATGATTGACCTGCTCCAACGTTCCTTTTGGTGGCCGGGACTGCGCAAGGATGCCCCCCGCTACGCCCGGGCCTGCCCCGTCTGCGCCACCAGTAAATCTGGCAACTCTCCCCCCGTGGGTCTGCTCCAGCCCCTACCCGCCCCTGGTAGGCCCTGGTCGCACATCGCGTTAGACTTCGTCACTGGTCTCCCCGTCTCTAACAACTTTGACACAGTCCTGACCATCGTCGACCGCTTCTCCAAGGCCGCCCACTTCGTGCCATTACAAGGGCTCCCCTCTGCCTTGGAGACGGCAGATCTTCTCACCTAACATGTGGTCAGGCTTCACGCGATACTAGTTGACGTGGTCTCCGACCGGGGTCCCCAATTCACCTCGGACGTCTGGCGGAGTTTCTGTAAAGCATTAGGAGCACAGGTAAGCCTCTCCTCCGGCCATCACCCCCAATCTAACTGGCAGTGTGAGCGGACCAACTAGGAGCTGGAGGCTGCTCTCCGCTGCGTCACCGCCTCCAAGCCTGCGTCATGGAGCAAACACCTTGCCTGGGTGGAGTACGCCCACAACACCGCTCGTTCCTCTGCCACAGGGATGTCCCCCTTTAAGGCGTCCCTGGGTTACGACCCACCTCTGTTTCCCTTGCTGGAGAATGGGTCGGCAGTTCCTACAGTCCAGGCTCACCTCAGGCGGTGCCGCTCCATCTGGACCACTACGCGCAATGCGCTTTTACGCACGGCGGAGCGCAATAAGACCACAGCGGATCGGCATAGGAGGCCTGCTCCTGCCTACCAGGTAGGCAAATCAGTCTGGGTGTCCACGAAGAATGTGAACCTGAAGGGTGAGAGGAGAAAATTGGCTAAGCGTTTCATGGGCCCATACCCCGTCACCAAAATTATCAACCCGGTGACTGTGCGTGTTGCTACTCCCCCCTCCCTCCGCATCCATCCCACCTTCCACGTCTCCAAGGTGAAGCCGGTGGTGTCTGATCCCATCTGCCCTCCTCCTGCTGCACCGCCCGCGCCCCGTTTGATAGATGGCCATCCGGCTTGGACTGTCTCCACTATCTTGGACTCCCGGCGCCGGGGTCGCGGGCTACAGTACTTGGTGGACTGGGAGGGCTATGGTCCTGAATGGAGAGAGTGGGTGCGTCCCTCGTTCTTGTTGGATTGCTCTCTCATCACCGAGTTTCACCGGGCACACCCTGAAAAACCATCGCTAGGAGGCGCTGCTAGAGGGGGGAGTACTGTTATAACTCGCCGCTCATTAGCGGCGCCAGCTGCGCGCACACCTGCGCCTCGTCAGCAGCACAGGATATAAGCCACTCTGCCCTGGGCTTCGGCCTGAAGCCGTCTGATCCCTTCGGCCAACTTGCTGCAGAGGAACCCCCTCACCTTCCAGCAAGATCTATAGCGTAAGCATACCTTCTCTTGTCGTTCCCATCTCTCCCCTGTGCACAGGTGGATTCCCGGCGGCGGACTTCGCCTCCGCATCGCCATCTTCTCGCTGCTGTCAAGTGCATCATCAGGTCACTGTCTCCCGTGCTCGCCCTTGTACACGCCTGCCACCTGCCCTGCCAAGTGAGCCAACAAGATCCTTTAACCATTTGTACTGGTTTGGTGCCCGTTACCTTTTCCCTGTGCTCTCTCCCCAGGGTTGTCCGGCTGCACGGTTTCCTGCCTCCGTGCCTGACGCAGACGTCCGCCACCAGTACATCCACATATCGCAGACACACAACCACACATCCCTGTTGTTGAATAAAACTGTTAAATTCACTCTGAGCCTGCGTGTGTGTATCCTGAGCCGTGCATTATGTCAGAGGTGATGTTGGGAGACTGATAATGATGTGAAAATTATTGTACACACCAAAGATACATGATGAACAAATATCAATATGTGCATCATTAGATGAGTGGATATAAAAGCAAGCGTAAAGAAGTGCAGAAAATGCCTCTAACAACATTGGCATTAGCATTATTATTATTATTAGCATTATTTATTCCATCTAGCTACAATGCTCCGCACTGTGTGTTTATATATTTTTTCCATCTAGCAACAATGCTCCACACTGTGTGTGTTTATATATTTACATATTTATTCCATCTAGCTACAATGCTCTGCACTGTGTGTGTTTATATATCTACATATTTATTCCATCTAGCTACAATGCTCTGCAATGTGTTTATATATTTACATATGTATTCCATCTAGCTACAATGCTCCGCACTGTGTGTTTATATATTTATTCCATCTAGCTACAATGCTCCGCACTGCGTGTTTATATATTTACATGTTTATTCCATCTAGCTACAATGCTCCACACTGTGTGTGTTTATATATTTATCCCATCGAGCTACAATGCTCCGCACTGTGTGTCTCTCTCTCTCTATATATATATTTATATGTACATATGTATACTCGCTGCTCTTGTTTTTCTCTTGCCGTCTGATTGTTGCTCTGAGTGTTGCTATTCCTGTGTTGTTGCATTCCTGGAATTTCCCCATTGTGGGACTAATAAAGGCTTGTCTTATTATTAGGGGATTTGCAAATCGCACAGTGAGAAGAGAAAGGGTATTTAGAAACAGAGAAGATTTTCTGGATCAGGATGATGACTGGTTTGTCAGCCAGTTTAGGTTTCCATGGGCAGTCCTTGTGGAGCTGTCCTCAGCGCTACGGTCGCTCTTGGAGCACGACATGGTAAGAAGCCATGCACTACCCATCCAAGTACAGGTGCTGACAACTCTGTTGTTTCTGTAAACAGGCATTCCAGAGGGAGCTGGCAGAGCCATCGGGAATTTCCCAATCAACCCAGAGCAGAGATATGTCAGCTGTGTGGGATGGCATTTTCTGGCTGTCACCCAGGTACATCATATTCCCGTACAATGAAGTTGAACAGGCCAACATCAAAGTGCAATTTGAAGTGAGATCTGTTTTTTTGTTTTTTTTTTTTTCTTTCTGATTCTAATGAACAGCTTTGTTGAGAACAAACTACAAGCTGGCACTGTGTGGATGGGTAGCTTCTTGGTGAGTAAATTCATGTAACTGTCCTAATAATAACCCATCTCATGCACAAGGTGCCTGTGTGCCACCAAATATCACCTTGTCTTCAAGGCTTCATTACAAGTCAGTGGTTTGAGTTAGTGACTTTCTTTTTTTGCTGATTAAACTACAGTTTCACAGCATTCTACCAAGCCTTTGTGTGTACAGTAGTCATGTCAGTAAACACATGCATAAAGTTGTAAATGCAACAGTCTCACCCTTTCCTTGGTATAGTTCATTCATTTACAATAGTAGTGTGTGTAATCCATGTAAGTTGTATATAACTATAAAGGATGAGATTTGCATTTTAGACATAAAATGCATACTTGTCAAGTCTAATATAATCTGCTTTAAACTGAGAGATGACTTGGCTACTCACTAAATAGGTTCATATTGTCTTGTTTTTTTTTACTGTTTTCCTTTAATTCAACCAGCTGATCCACCTTGCTGGTCACAGATTGAATGATTGATTGATTGATTCATCATTAAAAAAAAAAAAAAAACACTGTATAAATGATACAACACATTTTTAGAAAAGCAATGGGATGACAAAAGAAAGTGTGCACACTTATTTCCATTGTGGTCCCTAAAAGAAGTCATAGCTGGTCTCATACTTGGAGCCTTGTGCTTTGTAAGCTGGCACTTTAACCCCTGAGCTATACACACTACGTATAACACCCATCAGTTGATGCTTCTAAGGATGACTGCAGACGTCAGTCAAATCGTCAAGGTTAAATAAACATCTCCTTCTCATCCCTTTCTGAAAATAGGAAACAATAAACTAATCTTATTGGGCTGTGAGCAGGCTATTGAATTCCCTGTATCCAGCAGTAATGTCAGAGGACAGTGTGCCAAGCAAAATGTTTTTTCATCCCTCTACCTTTTTAAGGAGCACCTCCAACTCACACTGCGTGAAATTCCATTAAATCTATTATTTTTTTATCGTGGAGACAGGAGAATCACACGTGCAGCACTTGTACATATCTATTTGCATATCTCTTTGCATCTAATTGCATACTAAATTGGAGGCGTGTCAAGGGAGGAGTCCAGTATTTCCTCACGTGCATATTCAATTTCAAGCAAATTGGGATGTACAAAGGAAATATGCTTGAATTCATGCAAACAGATAGTTTCTTACATCTGGATTTTTTTTTTTTTTTTGCTTACATTTTCTTGATTTAAAAGCACGTCATCTTTCAGTAGGAAAGCCACGCAAGTCTTTGTACATGAGGCCCCAGGTTTCTTGGTCAAGGGCTGCACTACTGCATGTTTAAAATATGCAGAAACCACACCAGATGACAGGCTGTTGTTCAGAATGGTGAGAACTGACTGGCCTATCCTGGGAAGCATCTCTTTAAAAAAGTCTAGGAGGCACAGCATCACGGGGGACCCTGAGGGCTTAATGTGGCCAACCACATTGTCTCAAAACAATAGAGTCACAGGTTCAAACTGATTAAAAATAGCAGATGAAGGGACAGAGACAGAGGGATCAGAGGCAGGAGCTGAGATGAGAGCCCTGGTAGTGGCCACATTGTCAATGAAAAAATGCATAAATTCATACATAATTCAGGGGAGGCCTCCAAACAGTCAATCTGTGGCATATTAAGATCAGAGTCAATAGTGTTAAATGAAACATGTTGATTATGAGAATGGGATAAAGCAATATACTCCCTTTTAACCTCCTTGACAGTATTTTGGTACTGACACCAGCAGTCTTTTAAAATCTGCAATGACACCCAAAGTTTGTCCTTTTTCCACCGGAGTTCAGCTTTGCAGCTCTCCTATCAGACTGCAGGAGTTCTCTCATTGAACCACAGCTCAGGTTTTGACCGATGTGGCTTGATTGTCAGTGTAGCCACAGTGCTGGATGGCATGTGAGCCAATGACTGTTTGGGATTTCTTTGTTGTAAAGTTGTCCGAACATTTTTGTTGCAAACTGTTTGCCTTAGCTGTGTGCTTTGTGAGCGAGGGGGGTTGAAGAATAGACATACTGCACTGGTAACTAATTTCAAACCAACAGTAAAACAAATAACGTTGCCCTGGAAAATAGTATCTGCCAGTTCTTAAAAATTGAAGTTGTTTTTTAAAATCTTCCTGTCTTTATCCATTTCAGCTGATGATGTTTATCCTGCATTACAATCCAGCATGCATTACTTTACTTTACTTCCTGATTTCATTTTGGCAGGCTGTGCATCTTAAATATGGAAAGCAGCAAGGTCAAAAACCCCTGTCCGTGCTTGTGAATAATCATGAGTAATCGCAATCGAGAACATTTGAGGGTGTTGAGTTAAACAGCAATTAAACATTAACTTTTTAACCACTACTTGAAACACTTCATAATATTGATGAACATTGGAATGTAAATGAGCTTGGGGGTTTTATGCTGAGACTGCTATAGTGTCAGCCGAAATATTGCCTGAAGTGGCCTAGGCAGGATGAAAAATTCACACAGATCAGAACGAATTGACTTTTGGAAGTAGACCAAAAAATTGCTCATAATCCAAACTATTAATAAAGCTTCAAGTGCACTGGATGGGAGTCTCTATCACATTTCTTTGCTGAAAAATCAAACATTTTATGTTCTGAAGACCTACTAAAGCAATTGTTTTTCTATTCTGTTCTTCACAGCTGACACTTCAACAGTGTCTGTTTTGGAATGTCTTCTATTGATCTACCTGTTTAACAAACACACATTTGCAAAGCAATCCTTGAGCCTGCAAAATTTAATTGGCAGCTGCTATTATAAGACAATTCCTGATTGAAGTGAGTAAAGCATCTTCATATTGAATCTGAAGTGATTTTGGAGGCCAGGGGCCTCATCTACAAAGACGTGTGGATTTCCTACTGAAAGATGACGTACGTTTAAATCAAGAAAATGCAGTAAACAAACAAACAAAAAAAATCCAGATGTATGAAACAGTGCGTAGGCAGGAATCCAAGCACATTTCCTTTGTACATACCGATCTGCCTGAAATTAAATGCATGGGAGGAAATACTGGACTCCTCCCTTGACACGCCTCCATTTGCATATGCAATTAGATGTAAATAGGTATGCAAATAGATATATAAATCCCTGCACATTTGATTCTCCTTTATCCACGATCAAAAATAATGGATTTAATGGAATTTCATGGACTGTGAGTTAGAGGTGCTGCTGAATGAGGCACAGGAATGTAAAAACATTTTGTTTGGCACACTGTCCTCCGACATTATTGCCAGATACAGGTAATTGAATAGCCTGCTCACATCCATAGAAGATTAGTTTATTGTTTCCTTTATTCAGACAGGGATACAAAGGAGATGTCTATTTAACTTAAACATGTTTAGACCAATGTCTGCAATTGTCCTCAGAAGTGTCAACTGATCACTGCAGCTCAGAGTGTGTATAGCTCAGTGGTTATAGTGCCACATTTCAAAGCGGAATGTTGCTGGTGTGAGACCAGCTGTGATTGCTTTTAGGGACCCCAAAGGAAATAAGTGTGCACACTTTATTGTGTCATCACATTGTTTTTAAATGTATGTTGTATCTTTTATACAATGTTATTTTAAACGAATAAATCAATCAATTTGTGACCAGCCTGGTGGATCAGCTGGTTGAATAAAAGGAAAGCAATCACGAAAAAGAAGACAATATGAACCTATTTAGTAGGTACCCACGGTCACCTTTCAGTTTAAATCAGATCATATTAGACTCAACAAGTACATATTTTATGTCAAAAATGTAAATCTCAGCCATTGTAGTTATATAAAACTTGCATGGATTACACACACTACTAAACGAATGAAGTGCACTGGGGAATGGGTGACACTGTTGCATTTCAAACTGTACGCATGTGTTTATTGACATAATTACTGTACACACAGAGGCTATTGGGGGCTTGGCAGAATGCTGTGAAACAGTAGTTTATTCAGCAAAAAAAGAAAGTCACTTACTCAAACCACTGACTTGTAATGAAGCCTTGAAGACATACATACACGTATGTATGTTAGGTTAATTGACTGTTCTAAATTGTCCCTAGATATGTTTCCTATAGGCCCTTACAATAGAGGGTTAGTACTAGTGAAAGCGCTTTGAGTGGTCTTTGTGACTAGAAAAGTGCTATATAAGTGTAGGTGGGGCACACAGGCACATTGCGCATGAGGTGGCTTATTTTTAGAACAATTACATTAATTTACTCACCAAGAAGTCACCCATCGGCACAGTGCCAGCTTGTAGTTTGTTCCAAACAATGCTGTTCTTTAGAATCATTAGGAAAACTGGCTCTCGCTGCAAATTGTGCTTTGATGTTGGCCTGTTTAACTGCATTACTGTATATGGGAATATGATATACCTGGGTGACAGCCAGATAATACCATCCCACACAGCTGCCATATCTTGGCTCAGAGTTGACTGGGAAATTCCCGATGGGTCTGCAAGCTCCCTCTGGAATGCCCGTTTCCAGAAACCCAAGAGTTTTCAGCACCCTGCACTGGGACGGGCAGTGCACAGCTTCTCTTTGTGCCGCGCTTCAAGAGCAGTTGGAGCTCTGAGCACAGTTCCACAGGGACTGCCCATGGAAACCTAAACCTGCTGACAAACCAGTCATCATCCTGATCCAGAAAATCTTCTGTCTCTAAAATATTCTTTCTCTTCTCACTGTGCAATTTGCAATATCTTCTAATCTTCTTTTTTAAGAGGAAATTTCTGCACTTCTTTGCACTTGGTTTTATATCCACTCATCTAATTGCACACACTTTGATATTTGTTCATCCAGCAATCTACAGAATAGTCGAAAGTCACAAACAATGGTATCATGTGTACAATAATTTTCACATCATTATCAGTCTCCCAAAATCACCTCTAAGTCTCGCCAACAGACCAATAACAGTAGGAACATATGTACACCAGCCATGAAGTTGGCGTGTGGCTGCACATATTTCCATAGTAATTTCATTCTTGATAAATCTTAAAGTTTTCGTGGGAAAGGACGTACATGTTTTTGTGCGTAAGTATCCTTTGTACATGAGGCCCGAGGTGAGGTTGTTTGAGCATGTCCAGCCAAGCCCAGCTGGACAAAACATGGACAAATCCAATGCTGTAACAATATATTTCTAGGAAAAAATACCTTGCATTTTTTAATGCATTGGAAGTAAATAAAAAAGTAAATCTATGCTAAGAGAAAAAGGAGCCCTATTTGAATAAAGTCTTTTTGAATGCTACATGATACACCAATGCCTTAACACAGAAGCAGTTTTGGCAAGGTTCACTGATTAAACCTATTAAACTTGCAGGACTTTACACATAAAGATACAGTATAAATATGTATATCATAATTTGGGCAAGTTACCCACCTTTCACTGTCAAAAACCTTATATTAGTAAGTTGATAACTAAGGAGAATGCATACACTCATTAGTAAATCAATGCCTTCATTTGAGCTCTGCCATGTTCCAGTTAAAAGACTTGTGTCAAAGGCTTAAACAGTAGACACAGAGAAGCAATGAACCAAATGAGTAAAGGACTCCCAAGTGCATCAGTAATAAGGTTATTCCAGAAATCAATTAAGCTCTGAAGCTCCCCACCATAATGGCGATAAAGATCGAGTCTTCATGTGATCATGTTGAGTCTGTTTGTAAAAGACTGTAAGCATTTCACAACCTTTTTAGGACACATTTTAAGCCCTGTTTTGGATTCTGTCCCAGTTTGTAGTATAATAATAACTCCTAAACCACATGAGGAAAACCAAGGCACTGGCACATTGTGATGAGCTGGTGAGAAAGTATAGCTGGCAGTATTGTTATAATGACAGATTGAGATTGTTTACCGATATGCTCACTATGGTCTCATTTGGAGGAAGCTGTGAGTTTTTGCAAAACTGTTATCATCAAACCAGCCATCTGATCTATTCCAGTGTCTTTCTTAGCCATGGTATGGGGTACATTCGGTTCCTCATTACAGTGTTATACACTACTTAAGTAGAAAAAATGCTGAAGGTTTCCAATACCTTATGACAGACAATGTAATCAAAAATGTGTTCTGTGCCTTCTTCAGTTTACCAATTGTTGACGACTAACGAAGAGTAGTTTGGTGAAAGTACTGATACAGAGCACAAGTATTGTTTTTGTAATCTTCTTCTGGCTGCTCCCTTTAGGAGTCTCCACAGTGGCTCATCTGCATCAATCTCACCCTATCCCTTCATCTTCCTCTGTAACACCAACCCTCTCCATGTCCTCCATCGCTACATGCATGAATCTTTTCTGTGGTCTTCCTGTTTTCCCTCCTGCCTGGAGCTCCATCTTCAACATCTTTTTTTTCCAGTATATCCACTATCCCTCTTCTGCACATGTCCAAACCATCTCAGCCTTGCTTCTCTTACTTTGTCTCCAAACAGCCCAGCCTGAGCTGTCCCTCTGATATAATTATTTCTCATCCTGTCCATCCTAGTCACTCTCAATGAGAATCTTAGCATCTTCAATTCTGCCATCTCCAGCAATGTGTTCTATCTTTTTGTCAGGGCCACTGTCTACAAATAATACATCATGCATCGGGTACGATTCATGTACCTATACAGGTCACCATCTATTCATCTACGATGTATATAAGTTATTTAGGCAGTTTTACTTTCCATGGGTAATCCCTTTGTCTATTGTGGTGTGTGTGTTTCTGTCGTTTGGTCATCTACTGTCCTGCTGCTGTTATCTATCTATCTATCTATCTATCTATCTATCTATCTATCTATCTGTCTGTCTGTCTGTCTGTCTGTCTGTCTGTCTATCTATCTATCTATCTATCTATCTATCTATCTATCTATCTATCTATCTATCTATCTATCTATCTCACTAGCTTCTTGTAAATATTCCCTTTACCTTTGCAGCTGCCTCCCTCTCATTCAACCCCAGGTATCCTGTCTTTACAAGAAGGTGCTCAGAGCTGATTCCTGATGTATGCCCACCACTACATTGAATCTATTTGTCACTCTTACAGAGGACCCCTGACAAGTCCACAACACTGGCAGGCTACACTGTTTACCAAGCCCACCACAGCTCCATAGATTGCAGTAAAAGCTGCAGGGCAGGAGCAGAGATCATCGTCAAACAATCCTGGAGCTCAGACAACGTAGTTATATCACAGTCATGCTCTGAAGATGTGGAGTATATTACTCTGAAGTGCAGGCTATTTTATTTGTCCAAAGGGACAGTGCACTCAAGGAGCTACACAGCATGATCAGCAGACATGAGAACTCCTACCCAAATGCTGCTTTTATGATTTTAGGCGACTTTAATCACCATGATCCCCATAGAAGCATCCCCAAATTACACCAGTCAACTTCCCCACCAGGGGAAACAGCAACTTGGACAAATGCTATAGCAACATGAAAAATGCTTACAATGCAGTCTCCAAGCTGCATTTTGGGGAATGTGACCACCTTGCTGTTCTGCTACAGTCCACCTACACTAGCAGGATAAAAGCAGATCCAGTCAGAGTCAGGACTGTGAAAATGTGGTGTGACAGTGCACTGGCAGAACTGTGGGACTCCTTAGAGGGCACAGATATCAACATTTTTAAGGAAACCATAGACAATATACTTGAATACACTGTCTCTGTTAGCAGCTATATTGATGTGCACTTCCATCGGCATCCCCTCCAAGAATATTCATGTTTCCCAATCAGAAGTCTTGGTTCAATGCAGATGTGTGAATCAGAATCAGAAATCAGTGCACAGCTTTCAAGTGAGGCGACATCATGGAATACAAACATGCCCAATATGAGTTCCAAAAATCCATCAGGGTCACCAAGCGAGAATACACCTGACACTTGAGAGCTGCTACAGGGAAAACAACACAAGGAGATTGTGGCAGAGAATCCAGTTGATTACTAACTACAGGAAGAACACACGCACATCTGTAATCAAAGATGCCTCTTTACCGGTCAGTCTCAACAGTTTCTACACCTGATTCAACCAGCACAACATTTACACCCCCCTAAAGGTATCCTGTGACCCAGAGCAGACTGTATTCAAGGAAATGCACACACAGGTTCTTAGGGCTCTGAGGAAGGTGAAGCCACGCAAGGCATGAGACCTGATGGAGTGTAACCAAGTCTACAAAGGGTTTGTTGAGAGCATCCTTACCAGTGGTATCACAGTGTGGTAAAGCAGCAGCACCCTGACTGAGAGGAAATCTCTGCAAGGATTTTTCAAGACTCACGGGGTCACTGGCTCTGACCTCCCCTCCATGGACACAATATACATGTAGTGATGCAGGAGGAAAGGACAGAGCATCCTCAGTGACCAACATTACCCAGCTCATCCGCTGTTCAGGTGGGTGGACACAGGCTACAACCGGAAACACAGCAGACCTGTGAGCATCAGCACTCACAAGGCCCGCCTGTACAGCAGCTTCTTTCCAGCTACCATCAGGCTAGTTACACAGGTCATTAAGGTGGGAATGAATTACCTCACTCCACTGGACAGCTAACATCCTCACAGTTCATATGTATAACCATCTCGCTGCTCTGGTCATGTCCAATATATAAATTTATCATTTTGCATTATATTACATGGACATGTGCAATTTTAATTCTCATGTGCAGTATTAGCTCATCATGTGCAATATAACCTGTGTAGAATTTTAAAGTATGTGTAATTCATTACCCAATATAACTCTTTTTGTATTTTGCAAAGTCATTATTTTTACAATGTCACTACTTTTACACATAATACCTCATAAACTATAATACCTAAGATTCTGGAGAAGGTTGAGAACAGTAAGGATAATACTGGTTAGCCCTTTCACAAGATACTGACTGACCTTTGCATATTTTGTCATTGTGCTTGAGGAAATTCTTAAATGATCAAATTTAATTATATATATTCATCTTATTCCGTTAACGTGTATAATTCCTTAAAGTTATGTAAAAAAAATTGATTTACTCAGTAATAGTAGTAGTAGTATGACATGTTTTCTATAAGTAAAGACTCAGATGCAGACACAAACTGGAAACAGCTGGAAGTAAAAATAAAATGTATTGATAAATAAAAGGCAATAATGGTGATTATTCTGGAGACCTGGCAACCCCTGTGAAGAGAGATGAGACGAGATGGATAGATGTACTTTATTGATCCCAAACTGATGGTGATGGAGATGGTGATTATATTGCAGACAATGACACTTGATAATTGATATGGTTTCTTATCTGACAGATCATGGCTGTGAGTTGACAGTCGAGAAGGCAGCGAGGTCGCGATGGTACCAGTGAGTACGGTGGTTATCATATCTTCAGTGGTGAAGGGGAAAAAGGCTGCCTCGGCGCCGAGGTCTTGGTGAAGGGAAAATGCACATGCACTTATGTTGCAGTCCCCATTATTGGTCTGCCAGATAAGAACCAGTCCACCAGACTAGATGTACTGAAGAGGAGATGAGGAGATAATGAGTGGAGAATATTGCTTTCCTACAGAACGATCCAGTGAAGGAAGGCGATGGTGAAGGCACACAGGCTGCACACACGAGAGGAGATCCACACTGCTCGGTAGGTCAGTGAAGTCTGACATCTCTGTGAAGAAGTGGAGTTGGGTCATCCCTTTTAAACTAAACATAGGTGGCTAATCAAGGCAGGTGATAATTATTAGTTAATTTGTGGAGAAGTGTGTGCACACACCTGGACCACTACATAGCAGTAGTTGATAAAACCATTGCATTATTATTACTATACACTGCATTTTGGGCTGTATGTTTAACCCATTAATTTTATTTTATATTTCACACATATTTATGAGTTGCTGCTGAGCTGCTATCAGGAGCAAGTTAGGGTGTACTGTCTTGGCACAGGACACTTGACATCAATAGTTGGTTATAGGGAATGGGCATGTGACATCACCAGATGGAAAAACACAAGGAATTGTGGGAAAAGTGTTCTGCCTGTCTTTGTTCAATAGTGAGTGGCAAAAGCAGTTAAGCTGATGTTTTTGAGAGGGTTGCGTCAGTGTGTTATTATTTTTCATCCGAATACCACGAAATGTTAGAAAGAGGAAGTTTTGCTGCGTTATCAAATGCAACAACTGCTCTCATGATTGGCCTGGGAAAAAGATTGCTTACAGCATACATTTTTTTAACATCCTGACTTGGAAGAAAAGTAGAGAGAATTGGGTCTCCGTTCTAACAAAGAGGCGTCAGTTGGAATGGATTGTAGAGGTCAGAAGGAAAGACATCAGCTTTGAAAATATTGCTGCACACATGGTCGTGTCTTCACGGCATTTCACATAGGTAAGTTGTGATTTAAACACATAAAGATTACTTATATGCACGTGGAGTTGTTGCTAACTTTTAACAAGAAAGCTGGGAATTCCCAGAGTGCTCGTTTTTGTCTTCATTACACATGGATTTAAAATCAGCTGGGAACTGAAGTCCATAGAATGTTTGTTATCATAAGATTCAGCAGCTTCTCCCTTGTCAGGTGACTATAAAAATGTCACTGTCCTGATTTAGTATGTTTTTATAGCGGCTAAATATACCGGTATATATATATATATTTTTTTTTTTGGTGCACCAGCAGAAGCGTCGGGTTTATCACATTACTTGATTAGTATTTCATGCCCAGTTGATAATAATGTGTATATTCTTATCAATCATCATATGATAAATTTGAACATAAATCCAACATTTCACCGCTGGGACGTAAAAATAACTGTAACTGCAAAGACACATGCTAGTGCAGAAAACCGTGTAGAAACAATGATTGTTCACCTTTGTGCAAATGACAGTTTTCTTGTCGTTCACCTGGAAGATTTGAGACAGCTGGACCATCCATTGGTTAATTGCACATGAGATTCTAATGATTTATAGTTCTTTAATTGCTCATCAGTGTATGCGCTCACCATACAAACCAGGTCAACAAACACATCTGACAGTGTGAGGCAGTTGGTCGAGATCCCTGGTCCATTTCTTGTGCTCATATTGATCAACGGCATTTATTTCTTAATTTTTTTTGGAGGTAGCACTCCTTTTCTTCCTTATTCAGTTTCTCTGAACAAGGAATTTTAATTTTCGGTCTGCTGTGTTCATCAAACGCATGTCTGTCCCCATTATCAGTTGCAGTAGACTACAAGTAAACAAAGAAGCAAGACCACGACAATGGCAAGGACAGCGCAGAATGCAGTGCGGCATGATGTCAATGCCCATTCTCTACTGGTGGACAGCCAATTAGTTTACAGTCATTAAGTTAAGGCCCTATTACACCTTGATGATTTAAGCAGCATATCTCATATGCTGACATATCAAAATTTCTCTAAAATGCTGGTATATGGCAAAACTTCATAATTTTGGGCATATGCATTGCATATCCATGAATTGGATGTATACAGAATGTATTAGTAACAAATATAGAACATTTCTATAACTTATAGTTATTTTTATACAAATGAAGGCTTAGCGTGTTGCCAGTGCTCACAACTTATGCCCAATGATAGTCTATCTTATGCATAGTTTATCCTAACTTATGCCTAGCGCTGTCATACCAAACTGCCGTCGCCTTCGAATCCGTGAATCCCAGGTGTGTGAGAGCATGAAGGCTCCATTATCTCGGTTCAACTGAGATGATTCTATCATCCAAAGACCATTGCATGGTGGGGGGCATGACTGACCTGGCAGATCTGTTTAATCTGTCAAGTCAGTCATGCCTACCAAAAGGATAAAACAGCATGTGACACGGCACCAATGTCAGGTGACAGTAGAAACATTTCAAGGTATGAAACATCTCTTTATTTTTCTCAATAGAAGAAGACCAGTTTGACATGAACATCTTCTCACCATGGAGTACAAACGGGTTCCTCCTGTGAACCAACGCTGCCAAAACATCATTATATGGTGACTTCCGGTCTGGACACCATGGTGGTAGCAGCTTAACGCTGAAGCTCCCAGATCCCATCTGTGAAAATACCATGAAAATCCAATTTAACGGATTTATGGAAGAGTGAAAATCAAAAGACAAAGTCATTATGCCTAAAGGAAAACAGAAGAGATCGACATTTATTTATCACCTTCTATGATTTTTGGGAACGTACAGTCTCTGAGAAACAAGGTGGATGAAATTCAAGGGAATGTACGCTACCAGAAGGACTTTAAGAACTGCTGTGTCATGGCTTTCACTGAATCTTGGCTTAATGCGCATGACCGAGATGCAGACCTGTGGATTGACGGCTTTGGAGCCCCACTGCACTCAGATCGGCAGGAAGAGGTAACGGGGAAACGTCAGGGGGGCGGCGTATGTTTATACATTAATAAGCAGTACTGCACATCTGTCACGGTCAGAGAGCGCATCTGTACACCCGATGTGGAGCTGCTGTCTGTGTCACTACACCCCTTTTATTTGCCTCACAAGTTCCCCCAGCTTTTCATCACAACTGTGTACATTCACCCTAGGGCAGACGCTGACTCCGCCTCCAGCACCATCTTTGATGTGGTCCAGCGGCTGCAATCAATTTCTCCAGAGGCGCCAAACTTCATTCTTGGAGATTTTAACCATGTTTCTTTAAAGAAGACACTTAAAAACTTTTATCAGTATGTCTCCTGCCCAACCAGGTCAAAAAAGACATTGGACCTGTGCTATGGATCCATAGAGAGGGCCTATAAATCACTCCCCCTTCCTCCTGTAGGATCCTCAGATCACAACTGTGTACATTTGCTGCCCACATATAAAACTGCTCTCAGAAGAGGCAAGGTGGAGACGAGAGGCACTGATGTGTGGACAGAAGATTCAGTGCACAGCCTCCAGGAATGCTTTGACTGTACAGACTGGGAGATGTTCACACTTTCCTGCGGGGATGATTTGGACTCTTTGGTGGACGTCACATGCTCATACATGTCTTTCTGTAAAAATAAGATTGTTCCACGTAAACGTGTCAAAATATATCCCAACAATAAACCATGGGTTACAAAATCAGTTAAATCCTGCTTACAGAGGAAAGCATTTGCCTTTAAACAGGGGTCTGTTTCTGAGCTACAGGTTACCACAAAAGAGCTGAAGTCTGAAATTTTAAGAGCAAAACAGAATTATAAATCAGAATTGGAAAGCAAGATGGCAACAAAGAAACTTGGTTCAGACTGGGCCAGTATGAAAACTATTGCAGGCCTTCAGAGCACATAGCGCTGTAATCATATGTTTTTAGATGGTTTTAATTCAGACACAGAGCTGGCTAATGCTCTTAATTGCTTTTATGGTCGTTTTGACTCCTTTGATTTTAGCACAGAAACCCAAGATTTGAAACAGAAACTCAAAGACAATCAGCACTTTAATATTGAGGTGCAGGATGTTAAAAGGGAGTTCTGCGCTGTAAAAGTGAACAAAAGTCAGGGCTCTGATAATATATGTGGGCGCTTGGTAAAGTCCTGTGCACATGAACTGAGTCCTATATTTCCTTACACTTTCAATAAGTCCTTACAGACACAACATGTGCCTAAGATCTGGAAAGAAGCCGTGGTTGTTCCCGTTCCAAAATCCAGCTGTCCTAAAACGGTAAATGACTTTAGACCAGTTGCTTTGACTTCAATTTTAATGAAAATTTTTGAAAAACTGGTCAGATGTGAGGTCCTAAAGCAGACTGAGCATGCATTGGATCCTCTGCAGTTTGCCTATAGGCCTCACAGAGGAGTGGAGGATGCCACTGTCACTCTGTTTAACATGCTTTTTAAACATCTGGATTTTAATGGGACACACGCCAGGCTTTTATTTGTGGACTTTTCCTCCACCTTTAATACAATCCAACCTCATATCTTAGTTGAAAGGCTCCTGCAACAATTTGATTTGAGCAATAATCTGGTGGGTTGGATTCTGGATTTCTTAACCAACAGGACGCAGAGAGTAAGGGTCAATGGTACATTGTCTGACCTAAAGTGCTCTTCTACTGGCTCTCCTCAGGGGTGTGTGTTGTCACCACTACTCCTCATCCTGTACACAAACATGTGTCGGAGCAGACATGACAACAGACACATTATAAAGTATGCTGATGATTCAGTTATTGTCAGTCTCCTCCAGGATGGTGAGTGTGGCCACGGCCCAGTAGTTGATGATTTTGTTCACTGGTGTGAGGATTCCGACCTGCAGCTGAATACGACAAAAACTTAAGACATGATTATTGACTTTAGGAGGAAAACTCCCACGCACAAAGTCATCGTAATAAAAGGCCAGACCACCGTATGTGTACAATCCTGCAAATATCTTGGGACGATTATTGATAGTAATTTAAACTTTGAAGAGAACTGTGAAAGGGTGTGCAAAAAGGGTCAGCAACATTTGCATTGCTTGAGAAAACTTGCACGCTTCCAAATTGACCGAACCATAATGACAATGTTTTATCGGGCTTTTATTGAATCTGTTTTATCCTTTTCTTTAGTGTCATGGTTTGGTCAGATAAAACTGAAACAGAGGAAATCCTTGGATCAGGTAGTTAGATGGTCCAGTCGTTTGCTTGGTGAGTCACAGCTGAGCCTGACATCCCTGTACACCAGACAAGTACAGAGGATGGCTACCTCCATTTTAAATGATGACTCCCACCCTTTGCACTGCAACTTTCAGCTTCTTCCCTCAAGACGGAGGTTTGCTGTCCCAAAAAGTAAAACCCAGCGCTACAAAAACAGCTTTGTTCCTGCTGCTGTCAAAGAGTTGAACAAGCTGTAACAATATATTGCACATAATTTAGGTACCTATTTATTTACTCTATTTTATAGTTACTTATTTTTGTAGGATGTTACTTGGGTTCTAAATATTTCATTGGGTTTTAGACCTTTGAGTTTTTAACCCCTTTGACTAGTTTTTAACTTTTAATATGACTCTTCTCTCTTACCTCTGGTTTTTCTCCCATCTCTTTGCCTTTTTATACACTGAATGATAGAGCCTTTAGTATCTTTATCATGTCTATAGTCAATTTCATGTGTGCCTGTGTTTGTGTCTATGTTGAATGTAATTTGTGGCTTGTAAATATGGATGTCACCAGACTGCAAAACAAATCTACCTACGGGTACAAATAAAGTAACCTGAACCTAAACCTGATTTACCAGGCCAAGACACGCATCGGCCGGAGAATCTGACCTGGAAGACAACAACCACTCAGAAATAGAGGAGCAAAACGAGGCTAGCAACACGGTTAGCTTAAAAACGATACTTCAAGAATTAAGAGAATTTCTCCGAAAGTGTTGGGCCGAATTTCGTGAAATTAAAGAAGAAATAAAAAGGACAAACAACAGAGTAGACCAGGCTGAGGCCCGAATCATGGAAGCAGAGGAAAAAATAAAAGGGCTGGAAGAAACCACACTGGAATTACTCAAACGACAGACAAGACTGGAGGCTAAGCTAACTGACCAGGAAGGAAGACTAAGAAGGGACAACATAAGAATTCATGGTCTGAAAGAAGGAGTCGAGGACGGTTTCACCACAATGGCTGCATGCGTGGAAACCATACTGAGAGAGAAGTTGGAAATTCCCCAATCCACCGATTTGAAAATAGAAAGGGTGCACCGTTCATTAGCCCCAAGGCCGTCGGCGGAAGCTCCCCCGCGATCGGTGGTGGTGAAGTTTTCCAACTTCAGAACAAAAGAAGAGGTTTTGAGACTGGCTTGGCAGAAAAAAAGGATTTATGCACCAAGAAAGAAAAGTTTTTGTGGAGCATGACTACGCCCCGGAGGTCCTTCAAAAGCATCGGGAATACAACAACGCCAAAAAGGTCCTAAGAGAGAAGAAACTGCGCTTTCAAACTCCATTTCCGGCGAAGCTGAGGGGTTTTTAATAGGAAGAGACGTGTCTCTATAACTCAGCTGAAGAAGCAACCAGGGATATGGCGAGAAGAGGGCTCCCGGTAACAGTGTATAAACCCGCAGCAGACCCGACCGAAAGAATCAAGACTCAAACGTGGTGCACACAGAGACCCTCAAAATCCACGGGCCAGCAGCGGGAAACCCAGCGCCAGGGCTATAAGGAAAAACTGGATGCTTTCAGGAGGAAATAACGATATTTTTAGTCAATCTGCGCATCCAAACCTCCTCCTACAAGGTAACAAACATTAAAGGAGATGCAGAATCAGCAAATATGAAGTGGTAAAACATTTCATGGAACAGTCATAATATTAGAAACAAGTCTTTAAAAAAAAAAAAAACTTGTTAAAATAGAAATGTGACAATGAACCACATGAACGCTCCACACTAACAAATACTGTATTAACGTGATTGTTTGCTGTGACGGTGGTGGGAGGTTGCACACAATTTCATAGGGTATAGGCATAAAAAAAAAAAATCATTACAAGTTTGGATTGGGATCTGAAATTCACATTAAAAACATGGGACAACTTACAAGGGTAAGAGAGGGCCCTCAACACGTAACAAATTTTGAGGAATTTCCCTCAGAGCAAACACACCATCAAGGCTCTTCTAAGGTCTCTATAAAGACCTCAGTTCAGGAAGATCTTTTGACAGTTTTTTGTTTTAAAGTTTTATATACTATGTTCTTTATGTTTTTTTTTTTATGTTCTTAATGTTCTTTCAGTTTCTGAGTAGCATAAAAGAGGGCCATTACACTATTATACTAAATAAGACAATACAATGGAGGAACAGGGTGTAACCAAAATAATCTCATATAATGAAAAAGGGATCCTGAATCCAGTTAAAAGATCCAAGATTCTAGGCAAAATGAAAAAAGACAAAGCAGGAATAATATTTTTACACGAGACCAACCTAACAGACTTGGAGCACACTAAACTTAATAGACAAGGGTTTAAACTGATCTCTTCATCTTCATATAAGTCAGGGAGGAGGAGGGGGGTAGCGACATTGATCTCAACCAAAATTATATTTGAAAAAAATTCAGAACACAAAGATAAAGAAGGGAGATTTAGCATGGTACTTGGTCAGCTAGAGGGAGAAGATTTCACGCTGCTGAATGTATATGCACCTCCAGGGGCTAACTGGAAATTTTATAAAAATGTATTTGACCTAATGATAACCGGCTGCACGGTGGCGCAGTGGTTTAGCACTGTGGCAGCACAGTTTTACCCTCGGCCGGGGGATCGCGGGGATCATGAGATCGTGGGTTCGATCCCAGCCCCCGACCAACAGTGAGCTGTGTGGAGTTTGCATGTTCTCCCCGTGTTGCGCGGGTTTACTCCGGGATTTCTCCGGTTTCCTCCCGCACACCAAAAACATGTAGGTTTAGGGCGCTCGCGCACGCAGCGACCAGCAGCCAGTGGCTTGTCACCAGACTGCAAACCAAGTCTACCTACGGGTACAAATAAGTAACAAAAAAAAAAAAAAAAAAAAAAAAAAAAAAACAAGGTTTAGTGATATGTGGTGGAGAATTCAATCTAAGATTGATTCCATACTGGGATGCATCAGGTAATTCTCCACATCAAAATAACACTCAAAGTAGAAAAACTCAGATGCAACTAAAAGAAATGGGAATCTGTGATGTGTGGAGGGAATTCAACCCCAGTGTAAAAGATTATACATTTTAACCAGCACCACATTCATCATAATCAAGGATTGACTTTTTTTATGTTTAATAGAGACATTGGAAGAGTAAAAACATATATAATAGGACTGGTGGATCTCTCTGACCACAGCCCAATCTATATGGACTTAAATATCCAAAAATACACAAATAATACATTTTCTTGGAGGTTAAATTCAAATGTCCTGAAAGGACCATTGAAAGATGAATTGGAATCAGAAATTCTCAGATATTTGAAAGAAAATGATAATGGAGAAGTATCCCCTTTAATACTGTGGGACGCATGCAAAGCTGTAATAAGGGGAAGGATTATGCAAAACTGGCACTCCAAAAGAAACTGAGACAAGAAAAACTAATCACATTAGAGTCAGAACTTAAGAAACTAGAAAAAGAGCACAAAGACAACACTCATTCTAATGACTTGCTCAAAATTAAGGCAATTAAAAAAAAACAAACAAACGAGATCTACACAATAGAAATCCAGAAGAAACTTACATTTCTGAAACAAAAATACAATGAAACAGGTAGCAAATCGGCAAAATTACTAGCCTATAAATTGAGGAAACAACAAACGGAGAGAGCAATCTACAAAATCAGAGACTCAATATCAAAGGAAATAAAATTTAGAATTCAGGAAATTCTTAAAAGCTTCGAGAATTACTACAAGAACTTGTACTCCCTCAAAAAAACACAAAAATGCATCCGAAGCCTTCCTAAATACATTAAATCTTCCCCAACTTACTGAGTCACAAAATAAAAAACTACTGGCAGAATTACAACCTAAAGAATTAGAAAAAAGCAATTATAAAACTTAAAGCTAACAAATCCCCAGGAGCAGATAGTTATACAGCAGAGTGGTACAAAACCTTTAAACAGCAACTATCTCCTCTCCTCCTGAAAACATTTAACTATGTCCTCCACACAGGGGAAATCCCCCCACCGTGGAGAGAAGGGGTCATCACAGTCATACCTAAACCTGAAAAGGATAAACTATACTGCTCCAACTACAGACCAATCAGTGTGTTAAATCAGGACTATAAACTTTTTACCGCTATCCTTGCCAAAAGGTTAGAAAATATACTGACAGACTTAATTCATTTAGACCAAACAGGTTTTATAAGACAAAGACAGACACAAGATAACATTAGATGCACTTTACACATAATTCATCATATAAAAATATATCATTTATTTATTTATTTTTTTTTGTTACTTATTTGTACCCGTAGGTAGACTTGGTTTGCAGTCTGATGACAAGTTACTGGCTGCTGGTTGCTGCGTGCGCGAGCGCCCTAAACCTACATGTTTTTGGTGTGCAGGAGGAAACCGGAGAAATCCCGGAGTAAACCCGCGCAACACGGGGAGAACATGCAAACTCCACACAGCTCACTGTTGGTCGGGGGCTGGGATCAAACCCACGATCTCATGATCCCCGCGATCCCCTGGCCGAGGGTAAATCTGTGCTGCCACGGTGCTAAACCACTGCGCCACCGTGCAGCCATAAATGCAGCCATATTGGGATTAGATGCTGAAAAAGCATTTGATTCGGTTGACTGGTCTTTCCTATATAGAATCTTATCCAGTTTCAATTTCCATAACAACTTCATTAGAACTATCCAGGCATTATATAAAAAAACAACAGCTATAATAAGGATTAACGATAAATTATCATCATCTTTTGAACTGGAAAGAGGATGTCGTCAGGGCTGCCCCTTGTCTCCACTGCTCTTTGCAATCTTCATAGAACCTCTGAGCCAATGGATAAGACAGAATCAACAAATTCAAGGTATTACACTTGGTCAGAAGGAACATAAAATAGCGCTCTTTGCTGATGACATTTTAATATACCTGGGGCAGCCGGACACCTCTTTTCCAGAACTAATCTCAGTTTTTTCAGAGTATGGAGAGTTATCGGGGTACGAATTAAACATGCATAAAACCCAAATTTTAACATTCAACTATGACCCAAATCAATATTTACTAAGGAAATTCAAAACTATCTGGGAGTTGGAATCTATGAAATATCTGGGGGTCAATATCCTGAAACAACTCAACAAAATTATAACACTAAACTATGATCCACTGATGGCAAAAATAAAATCTGATCTAGCAAGATGGAATATGATACCATTCTTGGGTACTGCAAAAAGAATTGAAGCAGTCAAAATGAATATACTTCCACGTCTTCTATACCTTTTCCAAACAATACCAGTAGAACCTCCCAAACAAAACATGGCAAGAACTGGACAGAAGGATCTCAAGATTCATATGGCAGGGCAAGAGACCTAGAATCTGATATAGAACCCTACAGCTAAACAAAGACAAAGGTGGGCTCACGCTGCCAAATATCAGGGACTATTTTAAAGCTGTGCAAATTAAAACATTAGTAGAGATATGTAACCCAGTCTACACTGCACAATGGAAGGAGAAAAATGCCAAATAACAAGTGACATTCCCTTACAGGCGATAATATGGAACAATGCCTTACCTAAACTTTTGAATAACACTAACCCATGGATAGAGACCCCGCTAAAAATTTGGTTTAAGAAAGTCAGAGAGACTCAAACTAAAGAACCCTATGGATTATTGCAATGGATTTCCCACGATCAGGACTTTACTCCTAATAAACTAGACACTAGATTTAAAAAGTGGAAAGAGAACGGACTGATAAAATATTACGATTTTTTTTTAAAGGGCAAACTTTAAGAAGTTTTGAAGATTTGAAAAAACAAGGTCTAGTAAATCAAGACCTTTACAGGCTCTTCCAGCTTAGACACCACGTAAACAAAATACTAAAAAAAGGAGGATTTGGAAAGGGCCCAGTCAGGTGTTCTGAAGGTTTTCTTAATGGCATATAAAGGGATCCCAGGGATCAGATACATTTCTAAAATATACCATGGTCTTCAAGACTTAAAAGGAGACAACACATCATATATAAAAGAGAAATGGGAAAAAGAGGGAAATTTCACTTTACAACTGGGAATATGGGAAAAGCTAAATAAACAACAATGGAAAAGTACTTCATCCCTGCTGTGGAGAGAATTTGGATGGAAAAAATTTGGTAAGATTTTTCAGAACACCTGCACAAAACAAATTTACTCGTAAAGGGTTGAATTGTTGGCGCTTGTGTGGTGAAAAGACTGCAAATCATTTTCATGTGTTTTGGTCATGCCCAGTTATCCACCAATATTGGACCAATGTACAGACAATATTGGAGAAAATATTCAAAGTAACAGTTCCCTTTTCTTTTGTAACTTTGTATTTGGTTTTACTACCGAAATCACTGGAAAGACGAGGAGAAAAATACTTATTCACTTTTTTAATATTGGCAAGTAAAAAAGCTCTAACAAATAAAATAGATGTCGAAAGACTGTCCTGCAGCTGAAGATTGGATTAACATGATTCAGGACATTTATTTGGTGGAAAAGTTGACATTTGCACTGAGACAGGACATGCATGGGTTCTTGAACTTTTGGCAACCCTGGAACGCATATGTGTCTACCATCAGATCTAATCTTGCACAAACACCATTTCAGTAATGGCACCTCTCTTTGTTCCAACGCTACTCAGATGCTCTTCTATTTTTCTGCTCTTTTGCTTTTTTTTTTGGTGTTGTTTTTTTTAATTCCTCTTTTTCTTTCACTTAAAAAAGGGTGTTGTAATATTTTTTTTCCAATGTTGTCAAAAAATAAAAAAGGGGGAATATGATGAAAATGTAAACAATGCAATGCTGTAATGACATGTATACCCTTTACAAAAACTTAAATTAAAAAAAAAAATCATCATTATATGCTAGCTGGAAGTTACAAACCCGTTCAATGAGTTACCCATAGGTTCAAAGCGTGTTGCTCATATTTTGGAAATTTTTGGGGTACGCTAGATATTATCTTAATGTATTTTGAATTATGAGTAACTTACAAGTAACGTGTAAACAATCATATAACTTGCATATAACTTATGGCCCACATACGTGAGACGTATGATCCACATGTTCATACACTGGTATATGGTGTACTGTAAGTACATACGTATACCAGTGTGCTTCAGCATGCTCTTAACTTACACAAAACTTACCCTTAACTTATTTGATGTACGGCAGTGTATTTGACTTTTTTTTTTTTTTTTAATTTGTATATGCTGCCTACACATATACAAGGGGCTTAAATAAAAATCATAGACAGAGCATTTCTGCAACTCTTGTACGCTGCTTTTTACATGATGTGGTTAATTGGACCCAATAATGTCATGGGCTGTTGTTTCCTGCCCCATTTCATGACCTGTGGCTTTAGCATCTGATTGTGATCATTTCCAGCTGGCAGATTATTAGATCCTCTGCCAGTCTATAGCCACAGTCCTCCTCTCACCTCTCTCTGCCAGGCACCAATCAGCTGATTGCCATCACCTGGGGTTCCACACGCACACACACACACACATGCACACTCTCTCTCACTCATCCAGCAAGAGCCGCCGCACACCCGCTTCCAGTTGTCACTCATTAGTGTAGACTATCTATGGGTGACGCTGGGAGCACCTGTTGTGGTGGCGATAGTCAATAATCTTTCGTCCATTGTCAGGTTTGCTTCACGTAACAACAGTTTTCATTGATGTCCTGGAGCCAGTTGGCATGTTTTTTCCTTTGGACTTCTCCGGCGTTGTTTTCCAAAGCCCGCTGAGCTCTGACGCCCAACATAAGCCTTCTTTAATATTATTATGACTGCCCTTCTTGGTCCACTGCCCAGATACGCCCTGGGAGTGAGTGGAGTTTCTCCTCCTCCAGCCTACTGAGCTCGGCCACCCGTGACTATTTATTACGGGACTGTATTCTATGGAATTTTTTTTGTGTCTTTCTTTTGTTAATAAATCCTGTTTACTTCACTTGCACTTTGGGCTCATAGCAATTCATTTGTTTGCTCCGCTGTTATGCAGCGAACATGACAGTTCGCCACCACCAAAAACAAAGAGCCCAAGCAGTGAAGTAATGTGCTGTGTTTTTTCTTTACCATTCCCTGTGTGTTTGCCCCTTTCCGGAGTTACATTCAGGATGGACTTACCGGGTAGCAGAGGCTATCCAGTGCATCTAGGGTGGAAATGCTGCCAAGCCCTGATGGAAATAGACGGGTTGATCTCGGCACCATGTGCTTACACCATTCCAGACAACATTTTGTGGTATTTGGGACTGGCAGACGCTGCAGCTCATGGATGCCTTCAGCTGAAGATGCATGCTGAGGGGAGGGAGCAAGTTGCCCTGATTGCCGTGCTGAAGCGGGAGAACTGCAGAGCGGAGAGGAAGTGCCCAGAGAAGCCCGTATGCACGCTGAAGAAGAGGCGTTCCTGGGCCTCAGCTGTTTTCCTCCACCAGTCATCAGCATCCAGATTGCCTCCGTCTCATGAGCCCGGTCTCGCTCCATTGCCAGGGAACAAGAAGAAACACAAACAGGCGGGCCCGGCAGAGATTGATCGCCGTTCAGAGGAGAAGAGACCTGCAGCCATTTCATCCTCTGTTTTTACCTTCGCCAAGGTGTGGAGGGCAGGGCTTCTCTGCAGCCCATGAAGGAGCCCAGGGCTGTCACAGCCACAGAGAGGGATGTTGCCTCACCAACTGCAGCTGGAAACATCATTGACCAGGAGAACAGGCAAGTAATCTCTTCATTTGTTCCTAAAATTGTTGAAAATTTTTGCCTGATCCTGGGTGTGCAGTCCCCAGAGATCTCTTCACCTGCTGCAGCCATTAACAGTTCACCAGCCCTCTCCCTGCTTCCATCTGTTTCCTTTGTGTGCCTGCCAGAACGGTGAACAAGATCCCAGCCACCACGTCGGAGGAGTCACCAGTGTGGGTCATAACAGCTGGAATTATAAGGACTGCAGAGACCATCATGCCTGCTGTGGAGGCCGCCGCAGCAGAGTCAGCGCCCGAGCTGAACCTCCTGGAGGCCGAGCATGTGGAAACATCACCCGGATCGTTGGAGTCCTGGACAGCGGTGGAGCTTGAGCTAAGGCAAGTACTCTCTGTTGTCTTTCTCCTTTCCTTCATAGAGCATTTTGCCTAGCTTTAGGTGAGGAGAGCCAGCTGCAGCCGTAAGCAGCACCTGAGCATGCCTCGCCGGGCTCTGCCACTGCCGGTGACCTTGACCCTTCCTCCTCTCTGTCCAAGTCCTCTTTCAGGGTCACTGGAGAGAGTCCATCATCGCAGGACGAGTCCGTGGATTCAGGCTCGCGGCTGGAGGTCACCGGGATTCCTGCCAAGGTGGTCGTTAGGGGTACTCAGTTCCATTCCAGGGTGCCCATGATCGATCGCCTCCTAGCTTGGGTGCTCATGCGGGTTTGCTGGCCCATGGTCAAGGTGGCATTGGGGTCAGCAGTGGCCCAGCCGGGTCCCACTGCGGGTGCAGCAACGGTCCAGCCGGACTCCACCATGGGTGCAACCATGGCTCGGTTGAGATCCATTGTGGGTGCAATGAGGTCCTGGGAAGGGGCCACCGCTGGTGCAACGCTGTCCCAGGCGGGGACCACCGTGGGTGCAGCCATAGCCCAGCCTGAACCAAGTTCCAGTCCTACACCAGGACCACCGAGGGTGCTGGCAGAAAGGCTGAGGACACCAGGGTCTCCCCTTCCCTTTTTTAGGCCTTGTGGGTGTTTCTCCTTCTCCTGCTGGGCACAGTCGTGGTCCATTGGATCCAACCGCCAGTAATCGCAGGGGTCTCTCCTCCTCGGACCGGCCACCCACCACTTAGTCTTCTGGTGGGTAGGCCGCCTCCTTATCTGTCCCTTCGATCCTAGTGGTTCAACTACTTCGGCCGGCCACCCGATGGACTGGGTTTCCTAGCAGGGTGGCCCGCTTGCCTTGGCAGGCCACCTGACACTGTCCTTGCCACCTGCTGGGCCTTGGACTCTGGTCGACCACCGGAACTGTAGGACTCTTGTTTGGGGGGGGGGGGGGGGAGGTAGCTTTTGTGTGGGGTTGGGAATTGTTGTTCTTTCCTTGTGTTGTATTTTTTTTCCAGTGGTTTATTCCCTCCTTACCTGTTTCCCCCACCTCCCACCCTGGTTAGTTGTTAGGGGTTCAGGGGGAGGGGCAGGTTGGGTTTGTTGTTTCCTGCCCTGTTTCATGACCTGTGGCTTTTGCCTCTGATTGCTATCATTTCCAGCTGGCAGATCATTGGATCCTCTGCCAGTCTAATGCCACAGCCCTCCTCTCACCTCTTTCTGCCAGGCACCAATCAGCTGATTGCCATCACCTGGGGTTCCACATGCACACACAAACACATGCACACTTTCTCTCACTCATCCAGCAAGAGCCGCTACACACCTGCTTCCAGTTGTCACTCATTAGTGTAGACTATTTATGGGTGAGGCTGGGAGCACCTGTTGTGGTGGTGATAGTCAATAATCCTTCATCCATTGTCAAGTTCTCTTCACGTAACAACAGCTTTTGTTGATATCCTGGAGGCAGTTGGTGTGCTTTTTCCTTTGGACTTCTTTGGCGTTGTTTTCCAGAACCCACTGAGCTCTGACGGCCAACGTAAGACTTCTTGAATATTATTATAACTGCCCTTCTTGGTCCACTGCACAGATGTTTACTTCACTTGCACTTTGGGCTCATAGCAATTCATTTGTTCGCTGCACTGTTACGCAGCGAACATGACAAATAATAGTCAGTGTGGCGGGCAGCTTTGACAGCGTAGCTGCTAGGGAATGATGTCACATTTTATCTTTTTTCTTTTTTAAAAGTGCACTTTAGACAGTGCACAGAAAAGATCTATATTGGTGTGAAAAAGTGCTTGCCCCCTTCCAGATATTTTTTTTTAATGTTTGTCACACTTAAATAAGATAAGATAAGATAAACCATTATTAGTCCCACAATGGGGAAATTCCAGGATTGCAACAGCACAGGGATAGCAACACTCAGAGCAACAATCAGAAGGCAAGAAAAAACAAGAGCAGCAAGTATACATATGTACATATAAATATAAATATATAGACACACAGTGCGGAGCATTGTAGCTAGGTGGAATAAATATGTAAATATATAAACACACACAGTGTGGAGCATTGTCGCTAGATGGAATAAATATATAAATATATAAACACACAGTGCGGAGCATTGTCGCCAGATGGAATAAATATATAAACACACACAGTGTGGAGCATTGTAGCTAGATGGAATAAATATGTAAATATATAAACACACACAGTGTGGAGCATTGTCGCTAGATGGAATAAATATATGAATATATAAACACACACAGTGCGGAGCATTGCAGCTAGATGGAATGAAACAGCATAACGGTCTACTTAGTTATCCTACATGGTATGATTATGTACCCATACATATTGTCACCCTCCGTAGTGACCGGTATTTTCCTAGTTGTATATCGGAGGGGACCATTTTGTAAATCTATTGTGTCTTTTGCATTCAATACTATTAGGTTGTCACGTCTTTTTGCTATCTCTGCGAGCAGCCCTGCTTAGGTTGTACAGTCTGACAGCCGTAGGTAGGAAGGACCTGTGAAACCTCTCGGTTGTGCACCTAGGATGATGCAGTCTGCTGCTAAATGAGCTCCTCAGTGCATTCAGTATGTCCTGAATAGGGTGGAACTCGGACTCCAGCAGAGATGACAGTTTAGCCACCATCCTTCTCTCTCCCATCTCCTCCACTGGGTCAAGGCGCTGCCCAAGGACAGAGCTAGCTTTCTTGATCAGTTTGTTCAGTCTCTTCCTATCGGCTGCTGTAATGCCACTGCCCCAGCAGACCACTCCAAAAGTGATGGCTGATGCCACCACCGTGTCATAGAATGACTTCAGCAGTGCCCCTTGTACACCAAAAGAGTCTCCTCAGTAGGAACAGCCTGCGCTGTCCCTTCTTGTAGAGTGCGTCAGTATTGTGTGACCAGTCTAGTTTATTGTTCAGATGAACACCCAGGTACTTATAGGATATCACCATCTCAATGTCTGTTCCCTGTATGTTTACTGGTGCTGTGAGGGGTTGTCCTTGCCTGTGGCAGTCCACCACCAGCTCCTTAGTTTTCCTCGCATTGATCTGGAGGCAGTTCCGATGGCACCTGTCCACAAAGTCCTGAATAAGCCCTCTGTACTCAGCTTCATCTCCGTTGGAGATGACGCCAAAGATTGCAGAGTCGTCAGAGAACTTCTGTAGATGGCAGTGTGTTGTGTTGTGTAAGAAGTCCGCAGTATAAAGGGTGAACAGGAAGGGAGCCAAAACCGTTCCCTGTGGGGCCCTCGTGCTACCGATGATCGTGTCAGACACACAGTCCCGGGTTCTCACAAACTGTGGCCGGTTTGTGAGGTAGTCCAGGATCCATGATGACAAGTGCTGGTCCACCCCCGCGCACAGCAACTTGTCCTTCAAGATCATCGGTTGGATGGTGTTGAAAGCACTGGAGAAATCAAAGAACATGATCCTCACCGCATTCCCGGGCTTCTCCAGGTGGGACAGAGAACGGTGAAGGGGGAAGATCACCACATCCTCCACCCCAATGCCATGCTGGTAGGCGAACTGGAGTGGATCCATTGCTGGTCCCACCAGGGGGCAGAGGTGAGCAAGGAGCAGTCTCTCCAGGGTCTTCATCATGTGGGACGTCAGGGCCACTGGTCTGTAGCTGTTCAGATCTTTGGGGTGGGAAGTCTTTGGTACAGGTACCACACAAGATATTTTCCACAACTGTGGTACCCTCCCCAGCTTCAGGCTCAGATTGAAGATGTATTCCACAATCCCACACACCTGGTCTGCACAGGACTTGAGGAGCTTTGCGCTGATGCCCTCCGGTCCCGACGCCTTCCTCGCCTTGATCTTCCTCAGCTCCGTCCTCACCTGGGTCTTAGTGAGGGTCAGGTTGGAGGGCTGTGTGTTGGGAGTGGGGGGGGGGGGTGATGGTGGAGTGGGGAGTGAGCAGCAGGACTTGATGTCTTCAGAGGCAGCAGTGGTTGTTGTGCAGTCAGGGGGGAGGACGGTTGGTCAAACCTATTGAAAAACAGATTCAGATTGTTCGCCCACTCCCTGCCCCCCGTGGCCTGGGGGGAGGTATTCTGGAGCCCAGAGATGGTTTCAAGGTTTCTCCAGACCCCACCGATGTCGCTCTGTTGCAGCTTGTCCTACATCTTCTTCCTGAAGCTGTCCTTGCCTTCTCAGATCTTCCTCCTCAGCTCCCTCTGTACGGACTTAAGCATCTCCCTGTTCCCTGACCTGAAGATCCTCTTCTTCTTTCTCAGAAGTGTTTTTATCTCAGGGTTGATCCAGGGTTTGTTGTTTGAGCAACACCGTATGGTCTTGGCGGGTACGGTGTTGTCCATATAGTCCGTGATGGTGTGAGTGAGGCCATCGATGTCCTCACCATGTGGATCGCAGAGCTGCTCCCAGGCAGAGGTTTCAAAACAGTCCTTTAAATGTTTCAGATCATCAAACATATTTAAATATTAGAAAAAGATAATACAAGTAAACACACAATGCAGGTTTTAAATGAAGGTGTTTATTATTAAGGCTAAAAAAAAAAATCCAAACCTACATCACCCTGTGTGAAAAAAGTGACCCCCCCCCCCGCCCCGTTAAAACCTAAATTAACTGTGGTTTATCACATCTGTGGAAAGATGAGTTCAATTTCTCTAGCCACATAGCCACACCCAGGTCTGATTACTGCCACAACTGTCCTCAATGGAGAAATCACTTAAATAGGACCTGCCTGACAAAGTGAAGTAGACCAAAAAAACATCAAAAGCTAGACATCATGCTGTGATCCAAAGAAATTCAGGAACAAATGAGAAACAACGTAATTGAGCTCTATCAGTCTGGAAAAAAGATTATAAAGCTATTTCTAAAGCTTTGGGACTCCAGCGAACCACAGTAAGAGCCTTTATCCACAAATGGCGAAAACATGGAATAGTGGTGAGCCTTGCCAAGAGTGGCCGGCCAACCTCAATTCCCCCAAGAATGCAGCGACGACTCATCCAAGAGGTCACAAAAGACCCATCAACAACATCCAAAGAACTGCAAGCCTCATTTGCCTCAGTTAAGGTCAGTATTCATGACTGCACCGTAAGAATGTGACTGGGCAAACATGGCGTCATGGCACAGTTCCAAAATGAAAATCACTGCTGAGCAGAAAGAACATAAAGGCTCGTCTCAGTTTTGCCAGAAAACATCTTGATGATTCCCAAGATGTTTGGGAAAATACTCTGTGGACTGACAAGACAAAAGTTGAACTTTTTGGAAGGTATGTATCCCATTACATCTGGCGTAAAATTAACACAGCATTTCAAAAAAGGAACATCATACCAATTGTAAAATATGGTGTTGGTAGTGTTATGGTCTGGGGCTGTTTTGCTGCTTCAGGACTTCGAAGACTTGCTGTGGTAAATGGAACCATGAACTCTGCTGTCTTCAAAAAAATCCTGAAGGAGAATGTCCGGCCATCTGTTCGTGACCACAAGCTGAAGCGCACTTGGGTTCTGCAGCAGGACAATGATACAAAACACACCAGCAAGTCCACCTCTGAATGGCTTAAGAAAAACAAAATGAGGACTTTGGAGTGGCCTAGTCAAAGTCCTGACCCTAATCCTATTGAGATGCTGTGGCATGACCTTAAAAATGTGGTTCATGCTCGAAAACCCTCCAATGTGACTGAATTACAATTGTGCAAAGATGAGTGGGTCAGAATTCCTCCACAGCACTGTAAAAGACTCATTGCTAGTTATCGCAAACACTTGATAGCAGTTGTTGCTGCTAAGGGCAGCCAAACCAGTTATTATTTTTAGGGGGCAATCATTTTTTTTTTTTTTTCCCACAGGGCCATGTAGGTTTGGATGTTTTTCCCCTTAACAATAAACACCTTCATTTAAAAACTGCATTTTGTGTTTACTTGTGTTATATTTGAGGAATATTTACATTTGTTTGATGATCTGAAATATTTAAGTGTTAGAAACTTACAAAAAAAAATGAGAAATCAGGAACGGGGCTAATACTTTTTCACACCACTGTACTTTAACAAAACTGAGACAATGCAGACTTGATAATGTTCAGTAAATGTTCAACATTCAGGAATTTAGGTTCTCATTCTTTTGGTGTTGGCTATTATTATATTGTTGTGTTTTAAGATGCAAAAGAGATATTGGTAATAAGATTTAGGTGAAGAGGACTCACGTGCAGGCAGGATCAAGTGAAACAAAAACATGTATTAACAAAAACAGGGAAAAAAAAACATATCAGCACGTGGGCTGATAAACAGAACTTAACCTTGGCAGAAAGACCTTAGAGGAACAGGATATTGGCAGGAACATCCACACAGGACAGGCCAGAAACATTAATGTCACCACACTGGAAAAAGACTGACACTGGTCTGCAGAATGTAGATGGGGGGCAATCAAGACAACGCAGGACAGGTGGGAACAGATCACTGACTAAACATAAGACATCTGTGACATCTGCCCCGTACTGATTTCTCTTTTTTTTTTTTGTATATTTGTCACACTTAATTGTTTCAGATCATCAAACAAATTTAAATATAAGACAAAGATAACAGAAGTAAACACAAAATGAAATTTTTAAATGAAGGTGTTTATTATTAAAGAAAAAAAAATCTGAAGATATATGGCCCTGTGTGAAAAAGTGATTGCCCCCTAAACCTAATAACTAGTTGGGCCACCCTTAGCAGCAACAACTACAATCAAGCATTTGCGATAACTGGCAATGAGTCTTTTACAGCACTGTGGAGGAATTTTAAGCAACTCATCTTCGCAGAATTGCTGTAATTCAGACACATTGGATGGGTTTCAAGCATGAACCACCTTTTTAAGGTCATATCACAGCATCTCAATTGGATTCAAGTCAGTACTTTGACAAGGCAACTTCAAAGTCTTCATTTTTATTTTCTTAAGCAATTCAGAGGTGGACTTGCTGGCGTGTTTCGGATCATTGTTCTGCTGCAGAACCCAAGTGTGCTTCAGCTTGAGGTTACAAACAGATAGCCAGACATCCTCCTTCAGGATTTTTTCGTAGACAACACAATTCATGGTTCCGTTTACCACAGCAAATCTTCCAGGTCCTGAAGCAGCAAAACAGCCCCAGACCATCACACTACCACCACATTTTACTATCGGTATGATGTTCCTTTTCTGAAATGCTGTTACTTTCACCCAGATGTAATGGGACACACACCTTCCAAAAAGTTCAACTTTTGTCTCGTCAGTCCACAGAGTATTTTCCCAAAAATCTTAGGGATCATCAAGATGTTTTCAGGCAAAACTGAGATGAGCTTTCAGGTTCTTTTTGCTCAGCAGTTACTTTCGTCTTGGAACTCTGCCATGCAGGCCATTTTTGCTAAGTCTCTTTCTTATGGTGGAGTCATGAACACTGAAATTAACTGAGGCAAATGAGGCCTGCAGTTCTTTGGATGTTGATGTGGGGTCTTTTGTGGCCTCTTTAATGAGTCGTTGCTGCACTCTTGAAGTAATTTTGGTCATCTGGCAACTCCTGAGAAGGGTCACCACTGTTCCATATTTTCGCCATTTGTGGATAATGGCTCTCATTGTGGTTCGATTGAGTCCCAAAGCTTTAGAAATGGATTTATAACCTTTTCAAGACTGATAGATCGCAGTTACTTTGTTTCTCATTTGTTCCTGAATTTCTTTGGATCACAGCATGATGTCTAGCTTTTGATGATCTTTTGGTCTACTTCACTTTGTCAGGCAGGTCCCATTTAAGTGATTTTTTGATTGAGAACAGGTGTGGCAGTAATCAGGCATGGGTGAGGCTAGAGAAATTGAACTCAGCTTTCCAAAGATGTGATAAACCAAAGTTAATGTCATAAAGAGCCATTTTGACATTGATTTTTATTTGAACATTCTTAAAAAAAAAAAAAAAAAAAAAAAAAAGAAAGAAGAGAGTTCAAAACACACACACACACAAAATAAAATAAAATAAAATAAAATAAAATAAAATGTTCAAAAGGAGTGGAAAGAAGCCAACACTTATATAGTCCCACCCCTTTTCCATACCCAACAAATTAAATTATTATTCATAATCATCATTATCCCACAACCACATTCACCATAATACACCCATAGTCAAATTATACAACAAAAATGATACAACAATGACAGTCCATATTGACAACAATACCAACATCCAACAATATTACAACAATAAACATACACTTCTGGCATGTTCAATACAAACACAAACAACACCATCACCTTCACAATCACCATAACACAACAACAACCTTCCCTCACTGAAGACACAATGTAACATCACTGCCCTTCATTCTCATACTGCTCAAAAATCATTTGTTTATATGTTGATTTAAATATGTGGATGTTTGGACATTGCCTGTGTTTCTCCCCCAACCCATTCCACAATTTTACCCCACACACAGACACACAAAAACTCTTCTCTGTAAATCTTACTAAGTGCATTTTAAATTTTGTATTCCCCCGTAAATTTTATTCCCCTTCTCTCTCCATGAAAAGATTTTGTATATTGTGTGGCAAGAGGTTTTTACTAACTTTAAACATTAATTGTGCTGTGTAATAATGAACCAGATCCCATAATTTCAATAACTTCAAATGTAAACTCAATAAATTAGTATGTTTGAGGTACCCGACTTTGTGTATAACACGGACTACCCTTTTTTGTAATATTAACAATGAATTAAGTTTACTTTTATAACTGTTACCCCAAACCTCTATACAATAAGTCAAGTATGGAAGTACTAATGAACAATACAAAAAATGAATTGATTTATAATCTAGGACCTGCTTAATTTTATTTATAATTGCAATATTTTTTGCAACTTTATTTTGTATGTATCTGACATGTGGTTTCCAACTAATTTTATCATCCAGTATTACACCCAAAAACTTGATCTCCTTAACTTTTTCAATAACTCCATTATCTATATGAATGTGTATATCTTCTTTATTTTTACAATTACCAAATATCATTACCTTAGTTTTATCTATATTTAGTGATAATTTATTACAATCCATCCATTTTTTTAGATTATTTAATTCATTATTTAGAGTATGGATTAGTTGATTATAATTATTTCCAGAATAAAATATATTAGTAACATCGCAAATAATATTATTTTTAATAATTTAGAAACTTGGAATATATCATTTATATATATGTTAAATAATTTGGGGCCCAATACTGACCCCTGGGGGACCCCACAGGCAATTCCCATACACCCAGACAGATATTCTCCCATCTTCACAAATTGTTGTCTCTCAGATAGATAACTTGTAACCCATTTCAGAGCCATTCCCCTAATACCATGCATTTGTGGTATATATTACTCATATATTCCATACCTGCATACGTTAGAGCATGTGGAAATGTGTGGGGCAACATATGCAAAGGAATTTCACACCTCTGAAAGGACAAAGGAATCTCGCTGTGTGAAGGCCAATGATGTCACAGGACGCCATGGCAACAGACTTGACACCTTCACCCCCTTAGGCAAGGAGAGGTTTTCCCATCACCTCCCAAGACGGAGGGAGGAGTTAACAGGACTAATGGGGATTTAGATAACGGGGGATTTCAGCTTGTGTTTTGCATGTCTTGGATGTGTGCCTGTATTTAACCAGCGAGCTGGGCAGAATTCTTCCTCTTTGCCTTCTGCCAAGCTCTGCACCATGATGAGACAAGATAGAATAGTTGTTCATTAAAGACTCTGCTTTTGTGATACAAAACCGCCTCGTTATTTCCAGCTCTTCTACACATTTGCAATTTATTAAGAAGTATTGAATGATTTATTGTATCAAATGCTTTTCTAAAACGTATAAACACACCAATTGCATATTTTCCTTGATCTAATGCTTTTATTATTTCCTCTGTTGCTTCCATTATCGCCAACGATGTTGAACTCTTGGCTCTAAACCCATATTGGTTCTGATTCAGCACATCTTGTTTATTTAAATAGTTTTCTAATCTGTTGTTGAAAAGTTTTTCCAGAATCTTTGAAAATTGTGGGAGAAGTGATACTGGTCTGTAGTTTGTGTATTGGTGTTTATTTCCTTGAATAATGGTATTACTTTTGCTATTTTCATTTCCTTGAATAATGGTATTACTTTTGCTGTTTTCATTTTCTGCGGGAATGAGCCAGTTTGAAATGATAAATTACAAATATATGTGAATGGTTTTAATATACCATCAACAGTTATTTTTATTAGTGCCATATCAATACCATCACAATCAGTAGATAATTTATTTTTACACTTTTCAACAACAGAATTTACCTCTAGTTCATCCACCACTGTAAGAAGAATTGACTGAGGGTTACTTCCAATCAAAATCTCACTCACGGTGTCACTTCCTTGATTTGGAATTTTTGCTGCCAACTCTGGCCCAACATTTACAAAAAAATTATTCACTTTATTTACTACCATATTCTTATCATAAATATCACCGCAATTATCAGTAAAATACTCTGGATATATCATTCTCTTAGTTCCATTTTCCTTAATTTGTTTAATATATCCCAGACTCCTTTTATATTATTTTTATTTTCATTTAACATTTTCCTATAGTATATTTTTTTACTAGTTCATATTATTTCAGTTAATTTATTTTTATATGTTTTATATTTTTTTCAGATTCTTTAGTTCTTAATTTAATGAAATTTTTATAGAGATAATTTTTCTTTTTCAAGCATTTTTTAACCCTTTGGTTAACCATGGGCAATTTTTCTATATGTGTTTTTTATTAATTTCTTTAATTGGACAGTTTTTATCATATGATGATTTAAATATATCAATAAATTTATCATATGCCGAGTCCACAATTTTTCTCTCTATAGACAACATCCCAATTCTGTAACATTAATTCTTCTTTTAAATCACTGATTCTGTCTTCTGTTCATATTATTTTATAGATAATCTTTTTACATAGTTTATTATTATTATTACTCTCATTAGCCCCATAATTAACATCTAAAGAAACAAATACAGGCAGGTGGTCACTAATATCATTTATTATTATACCACTCACCATATTATATTCAATAACATTGGTAAAAATGTTGTCTATCAGGGTAGCACAGTGTGTCGTTATTCTCGTAGGTTTTGTAATCTTTGGAAATAAAGTTAAACTATACATTGTATCTAGGAAATCTTAAGTTGGTTTGGTTGTTTTGTTTTCATTAAATCTATATTAAAGTCACCACAAATAAAGATATATTTTTGGCTTATTTTTGCATACATCTTTTCCATCCCATTTTTAATTTTTTCCATATCAGATCCCGGTGCTCTATATATACAACTTACTATTATATTTTTTTTCTTTTTTTTCCATCCTAATCTCAATAAACATTCCATACTTTCATTCACTGCTGATGCCATCCTGTCTACTTTTTTACTTTTTAATTGTCTATCAACATACAGTGCTACCCCACCACCACTTTTACATTTCCTATTTTGTGTGTACATCTCATATCCATATAGTTCAAAATGTACATCTTTTTCTTCATTAATCCATGTTTCACTTATTGCAATATTCCTAAATGGTGTATTAAATTGATTTAAAAACTCCTTAATACTATCAAAGTTTGCATAGAGACTCCGACTATTAATATGTATTATTGTTAATGTTTGATCCAAATTCATAATTCCATTTAATTGTTGTTCTTCATAATAAACACACTTATTATTAATATGATTAAAATAGTTTTTGTCTGGGTCAATATTTCCTAAAATGTCTTGTGGTTGCTGTTCAGTATTGACAAAATTTCTAGCTTCAATTTGCCCCACTACACTTTCATCATCAAATGAGGAGGGATTATTGACTAAAGTACTAAACATAATTTATGACAACCATGTACACCAAGAAGAAAAAAGGAAAAGAACACAAAATTTCCATTCATGATTACTGCACCGTTATTCCTGAATCAGGGCTAAGGTTTAAATCTGGTTTAAATTAAATTTTCAAGGGCTAAGCAGGACACCAAATGCTCTCTGTGAGTTTGCACATTTATTAACATATTGTGACATAGGCGAGGGTCACACAAAGAAGAGGAGCAGATAGTTGTGATGAACAGGCTTTATTCACACACCCAACCCCAACAATCCTGAGCACAGACAGGAGGGGAGGTCATTCTCCCAGACCTCCGTTTCAATCATGGTTATACAACACATAATACAGCTTGCCCTAATCCTGCCTATAAACACTGCTGGGTCATTATAACACAGTTATAATGACACAGCAGTATAATAACTCAATAATAACATTTAATACACACACACAGTAATGTTTTCAGCTGGCAAAGCATGCTGGGAAATCCCTGCCCCCCTTAACATGGCCCCGATGTTACACTCCCCCCCCCCCCCCCCCGGACTGGTTTCTGTCCCCAGAAAAATCAAACTCCAACCCAGAAGTCCAACGCGAATCAGTCCAGTTGTTGGGGGCGGCTTCGATGCCGACAACCAGCACATCCAACAGCTTCAATAGGACTACGCACAGTCCCTCCCCTGGCAGCGGGAGTCACGACTCCCAGCGCTGCCAGGACCTCCCAGGTGGCCGCTGGCCCGCGTCCAGACGTCCAGCCCCTGCCGATCCTGGGAAAAGACCAAATCTATCCTGCTTGCTCCTCTGCTGCTGCGCTCCGAGGGCCTCTGTGACGTCACCACCGGGGGAAGCATCTGTGGAAGGTGGGAGGACTACGCACAGTCCCTCCCCTGGCAGTGGGAGTCACGACTCCCAGCGCTGCGAGGACCTCCCAGGCGGCCGCTGGCCCGCATCCAGACGTCCAGCCCCTGCCAAGCCTGGGAAAAGACCAGATCTGTCCTGCTCGCTCCTCTGCTGCTGCGCTCCGAGGGCCTCTGTGACGTCACCACCGGGGGAAGCATCTGTGGGAGGCAGGAGGACTACGCACAGTCCCTCCCCTGGCAGCGGGAGTCATGACTCCCAGCGCTGCGAGGACCTCCCAGGCGGCCGCTGGCCCGCGTCCAAGCGTCCAGCCCCTGCCAAGCCTGGGAAAAGACCGGATCTGTCCTGCTCGCTCCGCTGCTGCTGCACGCTGAGGGCCTCTGTGACGTCACCGCCGGGGGAAACATCTGCAGGAGGCGGCCTTTCCCCGTCCATGCCACCTCTCTCTAATTTAATCGTCGCCGAGGGGCCAGTTTCTCGCGGGGTGGGCGCAGGGCAGTACCATGCGATGTGTACTGGCTCTCCGCAGTGGAAGCACCCTTCCTCACATCGCCGTGGCCGTCTCCTCCGTGGACGCGCCGCCATGGTCTGCCGTAACTCCTCCTCCTCCCCCTCGCTGTCAGCACGGCGGTTAACTCCGGTGACCAGTCGTTCAGCATGGCAGCCAACTCGACCTGGGCCAGGTGGTCATCCAACTGGTTCTCGCCATTGTAGCGGGAAATCTTGGCCCGCTGCCGGATGGATGGGACGGTCGCCTCCTGGTCGATCGCCGCTCCTGATCGCCCTGGAATCGCCAGCCCGTCCTGCCCTGAAAAGGTCGGGAAGCGGGGCTGGTTTGCTCTGCTTGGCCCGCTCTGCCTTGAAAAAGGCAGAAGGTAGAGTACGATGGTCCGTCCATCACGGCGAGCCACACCGGGGTCGGCGTGTCAGCTCTGTGCTCCGTTCCCAGCTGGGCGATGAACCGCCCCGGCCGCTGGACCTCCGCCCAGGTCCTGGCCAACATCTTGCTACATCCCCACTCCTAACACCAGTGTGACGTAGGCAAGGTTCACACAAAGAAGAGGAACAGATAGTTGTGACGAACAGGCTTTATTCACACACCCAACCCCAACAACCCTGAGCACAGACAGGAGGGGAGGTCATTCTCCCAGACCTCCGTTTCAATCATGGTTATACAACACATAATACATCTTGCCCTAATCTTACCTATAAACACTGCTGGGTCATTATAACACAGTTATAATGACACAGCAGTACTATACAGTACTGTATAGTACTGCTAGTACTATACAGTACTATACTATACTATATAGTATAGTATATAGTATTTACTATATATATATATATATATATATATATATATATATATATATATATATATATACACTATGCTATACATACTATACTATACTATATTATACTATATATAGTACTATATAGTACTATACAGTACTGCTACTATAGTACTGTACAGTACTATAGTAGCAGTACTACTAGATAGTATTTTGATACTATCTATCATAATATTCTACTTGATAGATTAGAACACTATGTTGGATTTAATGGAACTTCGTTGAAGTGGTTTAGATCTTATTTATCTGATAGGTTCAAGTTTGTTCATGTCAATAATGAGTTTTCTTTCAACTCATAGCTTAGTCATGGAGTTCCACAGGGATCTGTGCTAGGCCCTACTCTTTTTAGTTTATATATGCTTCCGTTAGGCAACATTATTAGAAAGCACTGTATACATTTTCATTGTTATGCAGATGACACACAATTATACCTGTCAATGAAACCAGATGATAGTAATCAATTAGCCAAGTTAGAAGCCTGTCTTAAGGAAATCAAAGCTTGGATGACTTGTAATTTCCTGCTATTAAATTCAGATAAGACTGAAGTCATTCTTGTTGGTCCAAAAAAACTTAGAAATTCCTTTCCAAATCAAACTTTTAGTTTGGATGTGGTTACTCTGTCTCTTAATAGCTCTGTGAGGAACCTTGGAATTATTTTTGATCAGGATATGTCCTTCAATTCACATATTAAATTTGTTTCTAAGACTGCCTTCTATCATTTGCGTAATATTGCCAAGATTAGGAGCATCTTGTCTCAGAGCCATGCTGAGAAACTGATCCACACTTTTGTTAGCTCAAGATTAGATTATTGTAATTCTTTATTATCAGGCTGTCCTAAAACATCTTTAACAAGTCTTCAGCTGATCCAAAATCCTGCAGCAAGAGTTTTAACAGGTACTAGAAAGAGAGATCATATCTCTCCGGTTCTGGCCTCCCTTCATTGGCTTCCCATAGAGTTTAGAATTAAGTTTAAAATCCTTCTTCTTACTTACAAAGCTCTAAACAATCAGGCTCCTTTTTATTTAACACTAGAAGTCCCAGAGAGGGGCCATTTGGCCTTTTTGGCTAGAATACCCATAGGGGGACCATCAAGTGGCCACAAGAGGGCTAATGTCTGGGTCTTCTAGTGCTAAAAGATCTGATACTACCATATTATCCTAACAGAGCACTACGCTCCCAAAATGCAGGATTACTTGTAATACCTAGAATCTCCAAAAGTACAATGGGAGGCAGAGCCTTCAGTTATCAAGCCCCTCTCCTGTGGAACCAGCTGCCAATCTGGATTCGGGAGTCAGGCTCGATCTCTGTTTTTAAGAATAGGGCTAAAACCTACCTTTTTGATATAGCCTACAATTAAGGAGGGATCATGTGTTTCTGAACCCTCCCTTAGTTATGCTGCTAATAGGTTTAGTCAGCCGGGGGACCTCCAGTAATGCACTGGGCCTCACTCCTTTCCTCACTCTCAATGAAATATTTTTTTTTTGCTGGTCATTAACATTTGTTTGTTCTCTCCCGTAGATTGAGTCCCCATCATGCTGTTTGCTCTCTACATGTATGTTCTTTTCTTCTTCTCTATCCCCTCACCCCCCAGCCAGTCGCAGCAGATGACTGCCCCTCCCTGAGCTTGGTTCTGCTGGAGGTTTCTTCCTGTTAAAAGGGAGTTTTTCCTCTCCACCATCGCCAAGTGCTTGCTCACAGGGGGTCGCCTGATTGCTGGGGTCTTTCTGCAACTGTGGGGGTTCCCCCTGCAGTTGATAGTGCTATGAGATGACTGCTGTTGTGAAATGGTGCTATATAAATAAAGTTGAATTGAATTGAATTGAATTAATAACATTTATTACACACACACAGTAATGTTTTCAGCTGGCAAAGCATGCTGGGAAATCCCCGCTCCCCTTAACATTGCCCTGACGTTACAATATAGACACACAAAACACTACATTACAAATAACACCAAATAACAAACCTTCATTAAAAAACTGCATTTTGTGTTTACTCGTGTTATTTTTGTCTAATATTTAAATTTGTTCGATGATCTGACATATTTAAGAGTGACAAACATACAAAATAATGAGAAGACAGGAAGGGGGCTAACACTTTTTCCACAACACTTCATAATCACAAACAGGGGATGCACATGATACATGACAATGAACATACAGTAGTGATACAGAGATGACAGTGGCTAGGGGTACCGGAAACATGAAGAGCCAAGACAAAAGGTAAACACAAAACATGAATACAGGGCCAGGGGAGACATAACTCATTTCTAAGCACAGAGAATAGTGAAAAAAAAATAAACTTAAAGGGTGAGCCTGGTCCCCAGACCATGCTTGGACAGTGACAATATCAGATATTTTAGCCAACCACCAATATAAGTTTAAAAAAAAATCATAACATTTAAAGTGTCCTGTTTTTAAAAAGAGAATATATGCAGCGGGGGGAAATAAGTAGTGAACACACTGACAGTTATCTCATTAAACATATTTCTGATGGAGCCATTGACCTGAGATTTTCACCAGATATCAGTAACAATCCAAGTAATCCATAAATACAAATAAATAAAGGCAACTGTGTCCACAAAACAAGCTATATTTAATAAAGTGGAATGAGACAGGGAATAAGTATTCAACATCATGAATAAAAAACTGTGTAAAAAGGCATAGAAAGCTTAAATCCATCAGAATTTAGGAAGCCAATCCATTCCCCATCAGTGCAAATTAATTTCAGCTGGTTAAGTCCTGACTGATCGCCTTTAAAAAGGTCTGTGAATATCAGATTGTCACACCACAAAGAACTCATGATGGGTCAAAGCAAAGAGCTCTCTCTAGACCTCTGCTACCTTTCTGTGGCGAAACATAATGATGGCACTGGTTACAGGTGCATTTCTAAACTGCTGAATGTTCCAGTTAGCACTGTTGGAGACATCATCCGGAAGTGGAAAGAACATCATTTTACCATAAACCAGCCATGACCAGGAGTTTCTCGCAAGATTTCTAACAGAGTAGTCTGTTGAGTCTAAACTACCTTAAATCCCAGTTCTTTGATACGATGGCCAAATAACCAGGCTGAGAGATGAAGTACATTTTCACTGGATTTACTGAAAGTGAGATATGGAATTACAACAGCGCTGGGACACACTTCTTAGGCAATTCCTCGAGAGAGTGTACCACCCCAAAATGGAGCCCTATGGTTTTTATAGCCTGACCACCCCCCCTCATGCAAGAGGGAGGGGTTTTTACCTCATTGTATCTGTAACATATTTTAACGTTACGTGTCAGCTCAGCTGTGTACAGAGCTGATTCTAACTGATATCAACGAATGAATTATAGGGTGTAATCTAAACTCTGCAGTGTAGCGTGTAAAGCAAGCAGATAAAGAAGTGTGAGAGAGAGAGAGAGACAGAGAAATCAAATCATCTTATCAACAAGTCAAAAGCATTATCAGAAGAGTTATCCAAGAGCCAAAGACCACTTGTGGAGAGCTCCAGAAAGACCTGGAGTAAGCAGGTACTGCTGTTTCAAAGAAAACAGCAAGTAATGCCCTCAACCGACATGGTCTCTATGCCTGCCCACATGCCAAGACTCCATTGCTGAAGAAAAAAACACGTTGAAGCTTGTTTAAAGTTTACTGTACAACATTTGTGCAAGCCAGGGGTATAAAATACTGGGAGAATATAGTCTGGTCAGATGAGACCAAAATGGAACTTTTTGGATGCCAGAACACATAGCATGTTTGGAGAACAAATAGCACTGCACATCAGCCCCAAAACACTATACAAACAGTGAAGTTTGGAGGTTGGAGCATCATGGTGTGGGGGTGTTTTTAAGCACATGGTATAGGCAGACTTCATAAAATTGTAGGAAAGATGAAAGGACAAATGTACAGAGACATCCTTGATCAGAACCTGTTGCCATCAGCCAAGATGCTGAAGATGAAACGAGGGTGGACATTTCAGCAAGACAATAATCCCAAACACACAGCCAAGGAAACTCTCAACTGGCTCCAGAAAAGGAAAATAAAGCTGCTAGAATGGCCCAGTCAGTCACCTGACCTAAACTCAATTGAAAATCTATGGAATAAACTGAAGATCAGAGTTCATAGAAGACACCCACAGAACCTTCAAGATTTGAAGAAAGTGTGTGGAAGAGCGGACTAAAATCACTCCTGAGCAATGCCTGTGCCTAGTTTCTCCATACAGGAGGCGTCTGGAAGCTGTTATTACCAACAAAGGTTTTTCTATTGAAAGGGTTATAAAAGTTTCAGTGCCTAAATAATAATTCTGTAGGTAATCTCCCATTATGCTCTACACATATTCCATACTTATTCTGGTTGTATTCTTATAGACAGATATGTTGTGTTTTACTCTGATATACAGGAATTAGGCAGAGCTATAGAGCATTCTCATTCTCATTCTGCTCTCCCTCTCTCCTTTCCTTTAGTCAGGTCTAATACATTAGGTACACACCCGAAAACAAAACCCACGCACACTGTTGATCGCACATTCTAGAAACAGCGGCATGATCAGCAGATGGCCTGCTCATGTCAGAGTTAAATTGGCCAATCAGACAGTCACGTACAAGCCCATCCTATTGTACGGGGGTTGGCCCAACCAACCCGAGAAGATAACTGTAAGTTGCACCCGGAAGTCAGGATCGGTCTGACGACTTCCCCTAGGGGGCTGAATCACACTGATCTGGCCCTGCTTGCTTTACATGTGACCTCTAAATAAATGTTACATCTTTAAATTGAAGAAATCTCCGGCTTGTTCTTGGATTTTTCAATCAAAGAATCAGGTATTTTTCTAACACTATTAAATATTAAATGAATTTCACCAAGTGTGTTCAATACTTATCCCCTGTGTCATTCCACTTTATTACATGCAACTTGTTTTGTGAAAACAGTTCCCTTGATTTCTTTGTATGTCTGGATTACTTGGGTTGTTGCTGATATCTGGGGAAAATCTCAGGTCAATGGCTCAATCAGAAATATGTTTAATGAGAAAAAAATGTTGACAGGTTTAATACTTATTTCCCCCACGGTATCTAGTAAGATATAAAACAACATGCTACAGACACGTTAACAAAAAAAAAAAAAAAAAAAGATTTTTGGTGGTGGTCAGTATAAGATATTTTTTCTTTATAATGTATTTTTTTACAACCTTGACCCTTTTTATGTCAGAAAAGTCAAAAATAGTTTTTAATTACACCAAATGAATGCAAATACTGCTGGTGTTTTGAACCCACACACTGAAAATGCTGTATAACTGCTCTGTCTGTCCCTTTCAGCAAACAGAGGTATTTTGCTATGCACCATTTCTTGTGGGTTTTGATGTTCCTAGTTGGCTTCTGTTTTGATTACATTGTGATGTGGACTTATTTCCATTCAGCACTGAGTAAATTCCAAGACCACCCAGCAGTTTTAAAGGTCTACTTATCTTGAGGCAGGGCCTCATTTTGAAAACTACAAATTCCCAAAATATCTGGAATGGAGGGAGTTACTTCAGTGGACTCAGTTCAGTTCATCTTTAGTTATACAGCACCATTTCACAACAACAATCATTTCATAGCACTTTGGTAAGGTACTATCAGATCTTTTCAGTAACAAGGGGCCTGATCATTTAGAGCTTCATCAGTGGGGAGAAGGTTTTTAAATTTATCTCTCAGTGCTATGGGAAGCTAATGAATGGAGGACAGCTTGATTGTTAGATGGGTATTTTTTGTTTACTTTTAGTTTAAATTTCTGACTTTTTTTCCTCTCCATCTTTAATAATGCATGTTGTGGCCATTCTGTTCTCGTTGGGTACCAGTCTCCTGTGCAATGAACAATGTAAGAACAAGGTGGGTGGAGGCGGACACCAGACATGCCGCAAACCTCCAGATATGATCCCATCATGTCTGGGATGCACAGCCGGCTCCGTGGGCTGCCGGGACGCTTGGTACACCCAGAGAGAAATACCTTCCTGACTGACTGTGCCTCGAGGCGCTTTAATTATGCTCACAGCCATCGTAATACTCTGTGTGTGTTGAGGACTGGTGATTCATGGAGCTGGGGGGGGGGGGGGCTCTGAAACACAGTTGCATTTAAAATAGTCCCTCTTGTCTCCCATTGTCTCCCATGCTTTGATGTTTCTGGTAGTGAGTAGTTAGTAATTAGCACACCCACATAATTTGGCACATCGTCCCCTTCTTTGTCATTCTCTGTTGCAGTTCCTTTTCCCAGATAAACAGTCAGCACCTGCCTTCCATGTTCATATTCTCCATATATCACCCAGGTCTTCATCTACAGGTAACACTCCTCGCTTTGGCATTTTTTATGTCAACTTTGCTGAAATGAATAGTTAATCCAGTGCTGTCGACTCATCTATCTTCCTCACCCTCTTGCCCTTTTCTCCCTCAGTCATTCGTTTTAAGTAGGATTTTCTTTTTTTTTTCCTTTTTTTTCTTTTTTTTTAATAGCGCAGCAGTAGATTCTGCCTGCAAAGCGCCATGTAATTTATCAACACATGGGAAATTACCGCTTATTGTTGTGGGGGAAAAAGCAGGGTAACACATGGTGTAGAGTAATGCTGCAATGTGGGTTAAAAGCATAAATGAATCATTAAGCGAAGAACCTTCACCCAGTTTCTTTTTGGAGAAAGGAACCATTATTTCATTTTCTTTCTTACTTTCTCTCAGTTCCTCCTGCTGCTGCTTCCTCGTCTCTTTTCCTCCAAAGTCCGCTTTGTTAAAGCTGCAGTTCTGACCTGTTCAAATTCTTTTTTTAAATTTTTTTTTCTCGTTTTAGTAGTTATTTTAGTGATTGGTAATTTGAAGCCCACTGTTAACCCTCTTGGAATGCTGGTCTCCTTGGCAGAGAGCAAAACAACATGAAATTATTATACAGAAATTATGTGAAAAAAATCCAGGTGGAGAGTTGGGATGTCTGTGTCCGTCTAGCAGTTTTGTGAAACTGACTAAACAGCTGCAACAGCTTTTAAAAGTGTATTTCTGACATTTGAGTTAGGTCTATTATTTAATTTCCCCCTTATTTGTAAGTACATTTTGTCGCTATCCAAAAGCCTTCTTGTGTTCTCATCTTCTGTCTTCATAATTTATTCTGGTACCTCTTCCAAATCCATCTGTTATGATTTACACAAGGACTTTAGATTTATTTTGGCCTAAGATATCAATTACTACTCAACAACAATATGACTGCAACACATTTTCAGTGAAATTCTGAAGTTAAATATAGAAAAGTGTTTTTTTGCACCACAAAGACATATTCTATAATTTGCCAACATAATCTTGTTGTGAGTGGTGAGCGAGTGCAAACACACACTCAGTTATTACCTCTAACTACCCTTAATTACATGCAGCTGATCCCAATCATTCCACCTGCTGTTGATCAGTCTCTCCCAAATAGAAGAAACTCTCTTTTGTTCAGAGTGGGACTGCCTCCATGGTTGGTTTGATGATGTGCTTTCAGAGATCTCCTACCTTTGTTCCTGCGGCTATTGTGCTCCTGGTGCTGCTTGCTCACTCCTACACTCACTGCCTCAGTCTGCTCCTTGTTCCTGGAAGATCAAAACTAAGAACTCTGCTACCACAAATATCATTACCAACTAATCCCTCAAGATTCATTTAATTAATTGTTTGTCATAGCAGGAAATCACAGCATAACATCACCATGGATCCTGAATTGAGCCTTCTGAATGCACCTGAAACTCTAGTGCAGCACTAAACAAGCAAACTCTGGTCCCCCTGAAAACGAAGGGTCTCGGTTCGCTTGCAAACACAATCTGGTGCGCATCGCTTGCCGTGTGAATGCAAACGGAGTATCCAGCGGATGAAAGGGCAGATGTACCCCTCGGCGTTTGTGTAAACACAGCAACACAGTGAGAAGAGAAATTGGTGTTTACTGTAAAGGTGCCTTCACATCAAATGCGAATGGGCAATTTTTTTGCGCACCACGATTACATTATAACTCAATGTAAATACACGAAAATGTTACGTTCCTGTGAGCTTATACGCAGCGCACGGGGGAAATAATTAAAACCCACATGCAGAGATTATTTGAGTGTAATTTATTGAACAGAAAATAATAAGTTCAGTCCAGCAACAGTTATGATGAATAAACAAACATGGAGGGCTCCGGAAGAACAAGGACGCCTCCAGGACACTCAGCAGGCCAAAGGAGAGAATGCCTAGTGCTGCTGAATGGCACGGGGAGAAAGGCAAAGGAACTTATGGGCTGGAGCGGTCCGAGGTGGTCCGTGTTGTCCCAAATGGAGGTACAGGAACAGCCGCTATCATAGCCAAGCAGACGTCAGGTATGGTAGAGAAGACTAAGTAGTCAGGCTGAAGGAATAATGCAGGAAGTGAAAAAATAAAGACGCATGCCACCCAGTGCAAAGCGGTACCGAAAAACACTTGGCAGAGCTTCTAGACATGGGTGGTGGCAGAACACAGAAGGGAGCAGCAACTGTGTAGATTTGCACAATGATCCGGCAATCTCTTTCCCCAAATACAGAGTTTAAATAATGACATGACTAATGAGGAAAGAGATTACCTATGTGCATAATGAGGAGTAAACAGAGGGAATGCATGGGCTGGACTGAATGTGTGCAAGAGTGAGTGTCTGGGCATGTGAGTGAAGATGAATGGAGGCGTGTGTGTATGTGTGCATGTGAGTGAGAATGAGAGTGTTTATATGTGTGTGTGTGTGTGCATGCGTAAGGGAAAACCAATAATAAGAAACAGCTGGTGACACTGACAGGAGGAGGAGGAGGGGCCAAGCTGTCAGGGAGTGAAGGACTCCAAGGGCTCCCTGAAGCGCCTGATGGAAAGCAGTGCAAAGGGACAAAATACGTAGCCACCATGACAGAACTGGGTTTGGGACCACCAAACCCAAGCTCATGACAGAAAAGACATTAATTCACCGTCTGTGTGAGATGCAGACAGGCGAAGTTCCCACTCACCTGAAAAAGTTGTCCCTGTTGAAAACTTGTGAGTTTCCTGGCAGCACACCCATGGTAGGAATCCATGGGTAAATAAATCCAACTTCCCGATTCAGCTGAAGTGCTCCTGGTTCTTCAGTCTCCATTTCAGGTAGAAAATAACAATAAAGTCAACAGTGTGGATCCCAGAAATATTTTTACCGGAGAAAACTGTGGATAAAAGTTTAAAAAAAAGTGTCTCTTGACTTCCGGTCTGGACGCCATGCGACTGCAGCTTAACGCTGAAGCTCTCTGACCCAATCCAAGAAAATACCTTGAAAATCAAACTTAACGGATTTTTGGAGGAGTGAAAATCAAAAGACAAAATCATTATGTCTAAAGGAAAACAGAAGAAACTGAAATTTTCCAGGCCAGGACACATATCGGCCGGAGAATCTGAACTGGAAGATCTCCGTTCAGAAGATGAGGAACTGGTTGTAGCTAACAAAAAGGTTAGCTTGAAATCGCTATTTGAAGAGCTACGACGATTTCGCCGAGAGGTTTCGGCCGAATTTCGTGAATTCAGAGATGAATTAAAAAGGACAAACAGCAGAGTGGACCAGGCCGAGAACCGAATCTTGGAAGCAGAGGAACGAATAAAAGTGCTCGAAGATTCTGTGCTGGACCTACGCAAAAGACAAGCATCTATAGAGGCTAAGCTAACCGACCAAGAAGGAAGACAGAGAAGAGACAATATAAGAATTCATGGTCTGATAGAAGGAGCCGAAAATGGTTTTAACTCAATGGCAGAATGCGTGGAATCTTTACTAAGAGAGAAATTGGATATTCCACAAACCACCGACCTGAAGATAGAAAAGGCACATCGTTCATTAGCCGCTAAGCCAGCGGCGGAAGCGCCCCCATGTTCGGTGTTGGTAAGATTTTCCAATTTCAAAATAAAACAAGAGGTTGTAAGACTGGCTTGGCAGAAAAAAAGGATTTATGCACCAGGAGAGAAAAGTCTTCGTGGAACACGATTACGCCCCGGAGGTCCTTAAAAAGCGCAGGGAATACAATGATGCCAAAAAGGTACTACGTGAGAAGAAACTGCGCTTTCAGACGCCATTTCCTGCGAAGTTAAGGATCTTCTACGGCGAAGAAACATGTCTCTATAATTCGACGGAAGAAGCAACAGCTGACATGGTGAGAAGAGGGCTCCTGGTAACGGTATTTAAACCCGCAGCAGACCCGAGTGAGAAGATCAAAGCTCAAACATGGACAACACAGAGACCTTCAAAATACACGGGCCAGCAGCGGGAAACCCAGCGACAGAGTGTCGCGGATAAACTGGCCGTTTTCAGGTTGGAATAGCGACCATTTTTTTTTGAGTCAATCTGCACATCCAACCCCCCTCATACAAGGTAACAAACATTAAAGGAGATGAGTATTCAGCATGTGGTAAAACATTTCATGGAACAGTCATAATATTTGAAACAAATAAGTCTTTTTAATAAAAAAAAAAAAAAAAACTTGTTAAAATAGAAATGTGACAATAATCCACATGTTCTCCCCACACTAACAAATACTGTTTTTGCGTGAATGTTTGCTGTGATGGGGGTGGGAGGGTGCACACAATTTCACGGGGTATAGGCATAAAGGGAAAAAAAAAATCATTAAACCTGCAGGCAGGTGTAAACGGGCCTTCGCCCCCCGCGCGACCGCGGAACCCGGCGCCCGTCCTCCCTCGCTGGCTCGGAAAATGTGCCGTCATCACTGCATGGGCTGCATGAATAATAAAGTAAACCATTTGACACAGATCTTCCTGTGAGCAGTAACTGGCACTATCCCTTTTGTCAAATCGTTTTATGTAGGAGTGCGCGGACTTGGACTTATCTCTTTCATAGCAATTCCAGCAAAAAATCGATCAAGTGGAAAAGATATGTGCACCTCCAACCCCTCATTTTTGTGGGTGGGCCATATGTGTGGAGGGGGAAAAAGTGCAGTTCACAGACGGATGGGTGCATGACTTGTAGATGTACAAGGTAGACTTGAAGACAATTGTGCTCACAAAGGTGCTTTTTTTAATTTCTTGTCTTGATTACAAGTATTTATTTACTAAATAAAATAAGTGCATGCCATAAATTGAATTATGCACCCAATATACATGCGAAAGTGTGCTTATAATATTTTTTAATCAACCTCTCCTTTCTGAAGTTGGTGCAACCCCTGATGCACTTGTGTCCTGCACCTGTTGTGAAAAAGGCTGTGTGGAAATAAAATCCCCATATAAGCACCGCAACAACATCCTGCAGGCCTGTGCAGACAAGGATTTTTACCTGAAACTTTCTGATGGGAGACTAGAACTCAAGCACAGTCCCAAGTACTACAAGCAGGTACAAACGCAAATATTTGTGACAGGCTCACATTTCTGTGACTTTGTTGTGTGGACCACAAAAAGTTGTGTTGTTGTACGCGTCACACCAGATTCTGACCTGTGGGAGCAAACACTTTTACCAGTGGCCCAGAACTTTTTTTTATAAAGTTGTCCTACCTGAGCTTGTTGCCCGTCACTTCACTGACTCTGACCCCACAACACAAAAGAGGAAAGCTGCAGCTGATAAACCCACCCAGAAGCCCAAAAGATGACATCTAACTGCATTACAGCGAGGTCCCACACACAATCCCAGAAGAAAGGCACAGATCACAGCAGAAGTGTGGTGGACTTGCAGGCAGCCAGAAGAGCTGGATGACATGGTTGCCTGTGATAACCAAAACTGTGAAATTCAGTGGTTCCATTTAGGATGTGGGGGACTCTGAAGCACCAACCCCACAGCAGCCGTGGTTTTGTGACATGCGCATTAGAGTAGTGCTGTAGCATGAGACAGTTATGCGCTATAACATGGTAGAACAATGATACATGTTGATCATGCATGTCAATTTATATTCTTGTATTGTGTCATGGTTATGGTTACAGTTTTGCATCTTTGAAATAAAGAGCTGCAGTTTGTAAGCCATTGTGTACTTTATTTCAAAAATTGTTACAAAGCAAGCAAGTGTATTTATACAGCATATTTTGTCTGCTTATGTCAAAAAGGTGTGCAATATGTTCAAGAGGCAAATTAATCCACAAATGTATCTTAGTTAAAAGGAGAATTTGAAATTGGGAGTTTTTTTCTGTCTTTGTTAGGCTGGGAAAAAATTGCATCAGCAGAGCCATTAAACTGAAAGATGGAAGCCCAGTCTAGTATTTCACCTTTGAGTCATTATCTTTGAGGAAATTGTCATCCAGAGTATTTCTGGAGAGCTCTCCCTTTAACTTTCTGTTCTCCTCTTGCAAGAGTAAAATTTCTTTAAGTCTACGGTGGCACATGCTGCAGTTCTGTAGCTCTTGTGCATTTTCCTCTGGAGCATCATCAGCCTGACAGATCTGTGCTGCTTCATCAGATGTCGTCTCCTCCATCTCGGCCAGAGGTGTGGTGTTATCTGCTGCTGATCAGGACAATAAACAACTGTAGTTAATATATTTTGTAATCAAAAGGAATCCCAAGACACATTTTAGAAAGAAAAACATAGGTAAAATAAAGAAAGACGACCTGAAGGAGCTACATTATCCATCTCAGTCACAGGGCCAGTGATGTTGGGGCTCTGTTCTGGGGGGTCACTTGCATGCCCTGCTGATTCTTTTTTGTCATAATCTTGTCCTTCTGCATAAGCGGTTAAACCTGTCAGGAGTGGTAGCTGGAAGCTCTGCATGCCCAAGGTTTAGAGAAGGTGCCCAGTCAGGATCACAGTCTAGCATTTCATAAGCTGGTCTGCTGTTAAAGCAAAGGAAAAAGTAAGAAAATACTTTGGAGTAGAACAAATTAAACCCGCTCACACAGGTGTGTGAGTGGGAACTTTTTCTAGCTACTCTGATATCGGAGTCTCTTTAGCTTAGCTCTGTTTAGCTTAGCACTGCTGACGTAGGGTAAAAGCTATGACCAAGCAAGTCTTATCCACAACACAAGCAAGTTTTAACAACAGACGTACACCATAAATCATAACATACCTTTATGAAAATGCTTTGAGCACACCACCATCGATACAGGTGCGTGTTTGAAAGTTATGTTGGGTCTTCTGACTGCTGTAATCCAGGCCAGGCGTCGCCTCTTTGTTACATCCAAAACGTGGGCTGTGCTGTTCTTCTTCCATGCTGGAAAACTAAAAAAGCCTATTCCGTGGTTTACCTTTTGTCCACGGCGGTTGTGAGAATGACTATTACAGTTTACAACACAGCAAGACTCCCCCATGTCTGCTTTGTGACGATGTCTCCAGCTTTTACGTGATCTCAGCATACGGTTCCGACCGTACCCAGAATGCCCTTGGTGAATTCTATGGACACTACGTCACAATGGCGGAATCAATAATGTTTAAAACCTTTTTTAAGTGTTGCAAATTGCATTTTACGGAGTCTAAAATCTTGCAAATTGTGGTTTGATGATTATACAGAAGACATTACGCCATGATCAAAAAGTGGCCTGTAGTCTGTTGATGTCACATGCGGACGTCACCTCCCAGAATGCATTGTGTGTTTGTCACGTGGGCATGCTTGCGAACATAATGTTTAATAAATTAAAAGTTGTTAAGAGTGGTAAATTTGTTAGCAGCAAACTAATGTGCAGAAGTCACAATTTAATAACAGGTGAGAATTTATGTGAAAAAATTACAAAGAAACACAACTAGCATATGCTTTTAAGTGTGCACAGATTTCCAAACATTTCACAACCTAAACTATTGTCTGACACGTGGGCAGACGGTCACTGGCTCAGGGACTGTTCAGGGTGGGACTATTATCCACTGTCAAATATTTAATGAAAATCAGAAAAGTTTGTCCAAGATACAACTTTCTGAAATTTCATGGCATGTAGTCAACCGTCACCATGTTGGCATGGCAACACTTCCCTGTAAGTTATGTGTTGTCCACCGATATTGGACTACATATGACAGTGACCTAAACATATGGTGAAAAATTGAGACCTCCAAGACCTTCACACCCCTCCCCATAAGCTCACGGATTGAATGTGGAGGAAGGCGTGTCCATGTTAACACGTTTGATGTTATACTATTGTTGATGTTCAGTTATTAACATGGCTGTGTTCTGATGGATCTCAGAAAATTCCACATCATTCTGCACAGCCGCTTGTGAGTAATAAATAAAACAGTTTTCAGCAATTCTTTCATTAACCACTATGTGGCGCTATATCGGTTGTCAGGTATTTTGATGTCATTGCGTTCGGGGTGGGACTATTTTCCTTCATGGAAAGTTTTGAGTAATAAATAAAACAGTTATCAGCAATTCTTTCATTAACCACTATGTGGCGCTATATCGGTTGTCAGGTATTTTGATGTCATTGCGTTCGGGGTGGGACTATTTTCCTTCATGGAAAGTTTTGTGGATATGGGACCAGTTTTGCACGAGTTACAGGTGGTTGAAGTTGTAAGGGAAGGAGTCAAACATCACCATGGCGCCATGGCAACACTTCCTTGTCAGTTATGTGTTGTCCACCCATATTGTACTAGATGTGACAGTAACCTAAACCTATGTTCCAAATTTCATGACTCCAGGACGTTCCCACACCTCCCCATAAGCTCACGGATTGAATGGCAAGGTGGGCGTGTCCATGTTAACACGTTTGATTTTATACTATTGTTGATGTTCAGTTATTATCATGGCTGTATTCTGATGAATCTCAGAAAATTTCACATCATTCTGCACAGCCGCTTGTGAGTAATAAATAAAACAGTTTTCAGCAATTCTTTCATTAAGCACTATGTGGCGCTATATCGGTAGTCAGGTATTTTGATGTCATTGCGTTCGGGGAGGGACTATTTTCCTTCATGGAAAGTTTTGTGGACATGGGACAAGTTTTGCACGAGTTACAGGTGGTTGAATTTGTAAGGGGAGGAGTCAAACTTCGCCATGGCGCCCTGGCCACGCCTTTTGAGATTTTGACTTAATTTATATAACTTTTAATGGACAATGCCTGTAGATGCCCCCATGTAAAAATGAGCTCAATTGGATCAGGTCCCTAGGACAAGTGCGTTAAAATGCAAGGTGTGACTTTTTTAAGAATTGGAGGTGGGGCAACTTTGAGGCAAGATGGTGGCCTTCCTGTTGGCGGTGGGTATGGGCCACAATGATGTTTTTTGCATGTCTTGAGGTGATTCACACTTCACCCAAATTTTATGTCTACGGCAGTTTATGGTCTCCAATCTCCAATTTCTGGCAGGCACAGAACACAGCAGCAGTGTGGTGGACTTGCAGGCAGCCAGAAGAGCTGGATGACATGGTTGCCTGTGATAACCAAAACTGTGAAATTCAGTGGTTCCATTTAGGATGTGGGGGACTCTGAAGGACCAACCCCACAACAGCCGTGGTTTTGTGACATGCTCATTAGAGAAGTGCTGTAGCATGAGACAGTTATGCGGTATAACATGGTAGAACAATGATACATATTGATCATGCATGTCAGACACAGTTTGTCAAAATTACAACTGCCCAACATATGACGATCAAGTAAACTCAGACATGTGTGTCAGCACTAGGTGATGGCTGCGGCTAAGGGCCACAATTATGTTGTTTGCCAAGTATGTCCAATTTACAAGGGTGTAATGTTGTTACCACTAGGCGGGGCTAAAACTTTTGTTATTTTATATAGGAATGTTCAGGGTGGGATTATTATCCATTTTTTAAAATTTTGTGGAAATCAGAAAAGGTTTGTCCAAGATACAACTTTCCGAAATTTCATGGCGTGTAGTCAACCGTCGCCATGTTGCCATGGCAACACTTCCCTGTAAGTTATGTGTTGTCCACCCATATTGGACTACGTATGACAGTGAACTCAACATATGTTGAAAAATTTAGACCTCCAAGACCTTCAAACCCCTCCCCATAAGCTCATGGATTGAATGGTGAGAAGGGCGTGTCAATGGTAACACGTATGATGTCATACTAACGTTGATGTTCAGTTAGGATCATCGCTGTGTTTTGATGAATCTCAGAAAATTTCACATCATTCTGCCCAGCCGCGCACGAGTAATAAATAAAACAGTTTTAAGCAATTCTTTTGTTTACCACTATGTGGCGCTATATCTTTTGTCAGGTATTTTGATGTCATTGCGTCTGTGGTGGCACTATTTTCCTTCATGGAAAGTTTTGTTGTCATCGGACAATTTTTGTAAGAGTTACAGCTGGTTGAATTTGAAAGGGGAGGAGTCAAACTTCGCCATGGCGCCATGGCCACGCCTTTTGAGTTTTTGACTTAATTTATATAACTTTTAATGGCCAATGCCTATAGATTCCGCCATGAAAAAATGAGCTCAATTGGATCAGGTCCCTAGGACAAGTGCGTTCAAATGCGAGGTGTGACTTTTTTCCCGAATTGGAGGTGGGGCGACTTTGAGACAAGATGGCGGACTTCCTGTTGGTGGTGGGTATGGGCCACAATGATGTTTTTTGCATGTCTTGAGGTGATTCACACCTCACCCAAATTGGATGTGTCTACGGCAAAGTTTATGGTCTCCAGTATCCATAGACCTTGTACGTTTTGCCCCACCCACAAAAATGAGGGGTGGGGGGGCACATATGTTTTCCAGTTTATCGAATTTTTTGCGGGGTCTGAGGGGTTTGCCAAAAAAAATCGCGTTTTGGTTAACGTTCAGAGGGTGAAAAATGCGATCATTCAGGCAGAATAATAATAATTAACCCTGCAGGCAGGTGTAAACGGGCTTTCGTCCCCCCATGCGACCGCGGAACCCGCCGCCCGTCCTCCCTCGCTTTGAACACTACCTGCTGGCCATTGACTCCAATCGACTTCTTCCACGCAGCATTAGGTGGAGGTGCCGTAGTAATTGTGCCCAAAAACAATGTCTCCAAACTTTCACTCATGTCCCTCTGCTTAAGTTTCTCCACTCTCATTTTTGTTTTACACAAAGCAGCAAAATGCCCCTTTTTCTGACATTTCTTGCAGTCTGCATTGCGAGCAGGACATTCTTTAAATGAATTTCCATGTGGTTTTCCACACCTGCCACATCTGGCAGGCACAGAACACAGCAGAAGTGTGGTGGACTTGAAGGCAGCCAGAAGAGCTGGATGACATGGTTGCCTGTGATAACCAAAACTGTGAAATTCAGTGTTTCCATTTAGGATGTGGGGGACTCTGAAGCACCAACCCCACAGCAGCCGTGGTTTTGTGACATGCGCATTAGAGTAGTGCTGTAGCATGAGACAGTTATGCGCTATAACATGGTAGAACAATGATACATATTGATCATGCATGTCAGTTTATATTGTTGTATTGTGTCATGGTTATGGTTACAGTTTTGCATCTTTGAAATAAAGAGCTGCAGTTTGTAAGCCATTGTGTACTTTATTCCAAAATTGTTACAAAGCAAGCAAGTGTATTTATATAGCATATTTTGTCTGCTTATGTCAAAAAGGTGTGCAATATGTTCAAGAGGCAAATTAATCGGCAAATGTATCTTAATTAAAAGGAGAATTTGAAATTGGGAAATTTTAGGGACTGTTCAGGGTGGGACTATTATCCACTGTCAAATATTTAGTGAAAATCAGAAAAAGTTTGTGCAAGATCCAACTTTCCGAAATTTCATGGCGTGTAGTCAACCGTCACCATGTTGCCAGGGAAACACTTCCCTGTAAGTTATGTGTTGTCCACCAATATTGGACTACATATGACAGTGACCTCAACATATGTTGAAAAACTGAGACCTCCAAGACCTTCCCACCCCTCCCCATAAGCTCACGGATTGAATGGCGAGGAGGGCGTGTCTATGTTAACAAGTTTGATGTTATACTATTGTTGATGTTCAGTTATTATCATGGCTGCGTTCTGATGAATCTCAGAAAATTTCACATCATTCCGGCAACAAAATAGATCAAGTGGAAAAGATATGTGCACCTCCACCACTCATTTTTGTGGGTGGGGCAAATGTGCAGAGCGGGATTAATCTCCATCATCGCAATTCTGGTGACAGTCCGACACATTTTGTCCAAATTACAACTATCCAACATACTGCGATCAGGTAAACTCGGACATGTGGCCATGGTAACATTTACATTTCAGGTACATGTTGCAGAAACCACAGAACTACTGAAGAGAGTCATGTTGACTTACGTTCCACATTTGGTGACTCTTGGATATTCCCAACCCTCCAAAGTATAAAACATATTGAGTTGCAAGGAATGGGTTTTCATGGCAACTGTGCTTATCACAGGACAAAAGTGACTTCCACCGAGGATAGTCCAATGCACTCTGAGGAACCCCTGAAAAGGTCATGTCATCATGACTACTGGTCTTTGTGCAAAATTAGAAACAATTTTGTGCAGTATGTCATGTCAGCAGTAGGTGTGGGAGTGACAGTTTTGTGAATTTTGATATACAGACATGTTCAGAGTGGCATCAGTATGATTTGTGCAAAGATTTTTCCAAATCAGGCGAGAATTGTCTGAGCTGTAACTGTCATGTTTTGTTTGGCGAGAAAGCCACTGAAGCACGCCAGTCGCCCTGGAAACAATTCTGTACTATGTACATGTACTATCAATGAGGCCAAGTCATTCCTTCATGTAATTTTGTTAAGCTGGTGTGAGAAATATTTAAAAAAAACAGTCGTCAGTAATTCTTCCTTTAATCATTAGGGGGCGCTATGCGTTTTTTTTATTAATTGTATATAGACGAGTTCAGGGAAGGGAGAATAAGCTCGTATAAAATTTGTTGCAAATGGTACAAAGTTTGGCCATTTTACAAGGGTCTAATGTTGTTACCACTAGGAGGTGCTAAACTTTTGTCATTTTATATAGGAGTGTTCAGGGTGGGAATATTATCCATTGTCAAAAATTTGAGGAAAATCAGACAAAGTTTTTCCAAGATACAACTTTCCAAAATTTCTTGGTGAGTAGTCAACCGTCATCATGTTGCCATGGCAACACATCCCTGTAAGTTATGTGTTGTCCACCCATATTGTACTACACATGACAGTGACCTCAACATATGTTGAAAAATTTAGGCCTCCAAGACCTTCCCACCCCTCCCCATAAGCTCATGGATTGAATGGCGATGAGGGCGTGTCCATGGTAATATGTATGATGTCATACTAATGTTGATGTTCAATTATGATCAACGCTGTGTTCTGATGCATCTCAGAAAATTTCACGTCATTCTGGCCAGCCGCGCATGAGTAATAAAACAGTTTTCAGCAATTCTTTCATTAACCACTATGTGGCGCTGTATCTTTTGTCAGGTATTTTGATGTCATTCCGTCCGGGGTGGCACTATTTTCCTTCATGTAAAGTTTTGTGGACATCGGACAAGTTTTTCCCGTCAGTAATTCTTCCTTTAATCATTAGGGGGCGCTATGAGTTTTGTTTATTATTTGTATATAGATGAGTTTGGGGAAGGGAGAATATTGATCGTATAAAATTTGTTGCAAATCGTACAAAATTTGGCCATTTTAAAAGGGTCTAATGTTGTTACCACTAGGAGGCGCTAAAACTTTTGTTATTTTATATAGGAGTGTTCAGGGTGGGACTAGTATCCGTTGTCAAAAATTTGATGAAAATCAGACAAAGTCTGTCCAAGATACAACTTTCCGAAATGTCTTGGCGAGTAGTCAACCGTCGCCATGTTGCCATGGCAACACTTCTCTGTAAGTTATGTGTTGTCCACCCATATTGTACTACACATGACACTGACCTCAACATATGTTGAAAAATTTAGACCTCCAAAACCTTCCCACCCCTCCCCATAAGCTCATGGATTGAATGGCGATGAGGGCGTGTCCATGGTAATACCTATGATGTCATACTAACGTTGATGTTCACTTATGATCAGGGCTATGTTCTGATGAATCTCAGAAAATTTCACGTCATTCTGGCCAGCCGCGCATGAATAATAAATAAAACAGTTTTCAGCAATTCTTTCATTAACCACTATGGGGCGCTATATCTTCTGTCAGGTGTTTTGAGGTCATTGCGTCCGGGGTGGCACTATTTTCCTTCATGTAAAGTTTTGTGGACATCAGACAAGTTTTGGCCGAGTTACAGGTGGTTGAATTTGTAAGGGGAGGAGTCAAACTTCGCCATGGCGCCCTGGCCACGCCTTTTGAGATTTTTACTTAATTTATATAACTTTTAATGGCCAATGCCTGTAGATGACCCCATGTAAAAATGAGCTCAATTGGATCTGGTCCCTAGGACAAGTGCGTTAAAATGCGAGGTGTGACTTTTTTCCGAATTGGAGGTGGGGCGACTTTGAGGCAAGATGGCGGCCTTCCTGTTGGCGGTGGGTATTGGCCACAATGATATTTTTTGCATGTCTTGAGGTGATTCACACCTCACCCAAATTTGATGTGTCTACGGCAAAGTTTATGGTCTCCAGTCTCCATAGACCTTGAAAATTTGTGTACGTTTGGCCCCACCCACAAAAATGAGGGGTGGGGGGGGACATATCTTTTCCAGTTTATCAAATTTTTTGCCCGGTCAGAGGGGTTTGCCAAAAAAAATCGCGTTTTGGTTAACGTTCAGAGGGTGAAAAATGTGATCATTTAGGCAGAATAATAATAATAATAATAATAAATTAAACCTGCGGGCAGGTGTAAACGGGCTTTCGCCCCCCCACGCGACCGCGGAACCCGCCGCCCGTCCTCCCTCGCTTTGAACAGTACCTGCTGGCCATTTACTCCAATCGACTTCTTCCACGCAGCATTAGGTGGAGGTGCCGTAGTCATTGTGCCCAAAAACAATGTCTCCAAACTTTCAGTCATGTCCCTCTGCTGAAGTTGCTCCACTCTCATTTCAGGACAACACCTCACATCACCAGTAAATAGACAGGGAACAGACATTGAGATGGTGACATCCTATAAGTACCTGGGTGTTCATGTGAACAATAAACTAGACTGGTCACACTATACTGACGCACTCTACAAGAAGGGACAGCGCAGGCTGTTCCTACTGAGGAGACTCAGGTCTTTTGGTGTACAAGGGGCGCAGCTGAAGACATTGTATGTCACGGTGGTCTGCTGCGGCAGTGGCATTATGGCAGCCGATAGGAAGAGACTGAACACACAGATCAAGAAAGCTAGCTCTGTCCTGGGGTAGCGTGTTGTCCCAGTGGAGGAGATAGGAGAGAGAAGGACGGTGGCTAAACTGTCATCTCTGCTGGAGTCCGAGTTCCACCCTATGCAGGACATACAGAACGCACGGTGGAGTTCATTTAGCAGCAGACTACATCATCCTAGGTGCACAACCGAGAGGTTTCGCAGGTCCTTCCTCCCAACGGCTGTCAGACTGTACAACCTAAGTAGGGCTGCTCTTAGAGATAGCCTAAAGACGTGACAACCTCATAGTTTTGAATGCAAAAGACATACAATGGTCCCCTCCAGCATACAATTAGGAAAATACCGGTCGCTATGGAGGGTGAGAATACGTATGGGTACATAATCATACCATATAGGATAACTAAGTAGACGGTTGTGCTGTTTCATCCCATCTAGCAACAATCCTCTGCACTGTGTGTGTATATATATTTACATATTTATTCCATCTAGCTACAATGCTCTGCACTGGGTGTTTATATATCTACATATTATTCCATCTAGCAACAATGCTCTGCACTGTGTGTGTATATATATTCTATTTACATATTTATTCCATCTAGCTACAATGCTTTGCACTGGGTGTTTATATATCTACATATTATTCCATCTAGCTACAATGCTTTGCACTGTGTGTGTTGAAGCACGCTGGTCGCCATGGAAACAGTTCTTTACTATCTACATATACTGTCAATCAGCCCTAGTGATTCCTTCATGCATTTTTTTTTCTGCTAGTGAGAGAAAAAGAGAGAAAAAAATTTTCAGCAATTCTTCCTTTTAAAAATAGGGGCGCTAAAACTTTTGTTTGTTATTTTTATGTAGACTTGTTTTGTGCAGGACTAATATCAATCGTCGAAAATTTAGTGCAAATTGTTCAAGTTTGCCCCATGTATAAATGTCCGTTATTGAAATGCAATGAGTGGGTTTCCATGGCAACTGTGCTTATCGTAGGACAAAACCAGCTCAGTATGAAAGAGATTTTGCAGAGAAGTTCAGGAGATGTGGTCTATCATGAAGTTTTTAGGTTTATTAGGGCAACAGGACTAGAAAATAAAAATTTCAGCAATTCTTCCTTTTAACAATAGGTGCGCTAAAACTTTTGTTTGTTATGTTTATGTAGACATGTTTGGGGCCGTACTACCCAGGTGGCTTACTGCTATGCTTCCTAATATTAATAATGAGTTCTGTTTTTTATTATGTATTCAGTAGCATATTATTATCTGAGCACCATCTCACCAGTGGGACTCATCTCCTCCTGAAATGAGGCCCACTATTGTTGTGTCATCTGCAAACTTCTCTATAATGTCTGTGGGATGAACAGGTATGCAGTGATATGTGTACAATGAATACAAAGTGGGGCTCAACACACAGCCCTGTGGACAGCCTGTGTTAAGCATTACTATAGAGGAGGACTGACTACAGTGCTGCTGCAATAATTTAGCTGACATGTTTGGGGCCGTACTACCCAGGTAAGTTTGTGAGAAATCTGAACAACCAGAAACTTAAAAGCCTCTACCCTCTCCACACACTCCTTGACGATGTATAGAGGAGGTGGCTTACTGCTATGCTTCCTAATATTAATAATGAGTTCTGTTTTTTATTATGTATTCAGTAGCATATTATTATCTGAGCACCATCTCACCAGTGGGACTCATCTCCTCCTGAAATGAGGCCCACTATTGTTGTGTCATCTGCAAACTTCTCTATAATGTTTGTGGGATGAACAGGTATGCAGTGATATGTGTACAATGAATACAAAGTGGGGCTCAACACACAGCCCTGTGGACAGCCTGTGTTAAGCATTACTGTAGAGGAGGACTGACTACAGTGCTGCTGAAATAATTTAGCTGACATGTTTGGGGCCGTACTACCCAGGTAAGTTTGTGAGAAATCTGAACAACCAGAAACTTAAAAGCCTCTACCCTCTCCACACCCTCCTTGACGATGTATAGAGGAGGTGGCTTACTGCTATGCTTCCTAATATTAATTATGAGTTCTGTTTTTTATTATGTATTCAGTAGCATATTATTATCTGAGCACCATCTCACCAGTGGGACTCATCTCCTCCTGAAATGAGGCCCACTATTGTTGTGTCATCTGCAAACTTCTCTATAATGTTTGTGGGATGAACAGGTATGCAGTGATATGTGTACAATGAATACAAAGTGGGGCTCAACACACAGCCCTGTGGACAGCCTGTGTTAAGCATTACTGTAGAGGAGGACTGACTACAGTGCTGCTGCAAAAATTTAGCAATTCGCCATGGTGCCATGGCAACACTTCCTTGTCAGTTATGTGTTGTCCACCCCTATTGGACTATATGTGACAGTCACCTAAACCTATGTTCCAATTTTCATGACTCCAGGACGTTCCCAACCCTCCCCATAAGCTAACGGATTGAATGGCGAGGTGGGCATGTCCATAGTAATACGTTAGATGTCATACTAATGTTGATGTTCAGTTATGATCATGGCTGTGTTCTGATGAATCTCAGCAAATTTCACATCATTCTGCCCAGCCGCTTGTGAGTAATAAATGAAACAGTTTTCAGCATTTCTTTCATTAACCACTATGTGGCGCTATATCGGTTGTCAGGTGTTTTGATGTCATTGCGTTCGGGGTGGGACTATTTTCCTTCATGGAAAGTTTTGTGGACATGGGACCATTTTTGGCCGAGTTACAGGTGGTTGAAGTTGTAAGGGGAGGAGTCAAACTTTGCCATGGCGCCATGGCAACACTTCCTTGTCAGTTATGTGTTGTCCACCCATATTGTACTATACGTATGTGTCAGTAACCTAAACCTATGTTCCAAATTTCATGACTCCAGGACGTTCTCACCCCTCCCCATAAGGTCACGGATTCAATGGCGAGGAGGGCGTGTCCATGTTAACACGTTTGATGTTATGCTATTGTTGATGTTCAGTTATGATCATGGCTGTGTTCTGATGAATCTAAGAAAATTTCACATCATTGTGCCCAGCCGCTTGTGAGTAATAAATGAAACATTTTTCAGCAATTCTTTCATTATCCACTATGTGGCGCTATATCGATTGTCAGGTGTTTTGATGTCATTGCGTTCGGGGTGGGACTATGTTCCTTCATGGAAAGTTTTGTGGACATGGGACCATTTTTAGCCGAGTTACAGGTGGTTGAAGTTGTAAGGGGAGGAGTCAAACTTGGCCATGGCGCCCTGGCCACGCCTTTTGAGATTTTGACCTAATTTATATAACTTTTAATGGCCAATGCCTGTAGATGCTCCCATGCAAAAATGAGCTCAATTGGATCTGGTCCCTAGGCCAAGTGCGTTAAAATGCAAGGTGTGACTTTTCTCCAAATTGGAGGTGGGGCGACTTTGAGGCAAGATGGCGGCCTTCCTGTTGGTGGTGGGTATGGGCCACAATGATGTTTTTTGCATGTCTTGAGGTGATTCACACCTCACCCAAATTTGATGTGTCTACGGCAAAGTTTATGGTCTCCAGTCTCCAAAGACCTTGAAAATTTGTGCACGTTTGGCCCCACCCACAAAAATGAGGGGTGGTGGGGAACATATCTTTTCCAGTTTATCGAATTTTTTGCCCGGACAGAGGGGTTTGCCAAAAAAAATTGCGTTTTGGTTAACGTTCAGAGGGTGAAAAATGCGATCATTTAGGCAGAATAATAATAATAATAATAATTAAACCTGCAAGCAGGTGTGAACGGGCCTTCGCCCCCCGCGCCCCCACAGAACCCAGCGCCCATAGTCCCTCGCTGGCTGGGAAAATGTGCCGTCATCACTGCAACAGCTGCATGCATAATAAAGTAAACTATTTGGCTCAGATCTTCCTGTGAGCAGTAAGTGGCATTATCCCTTTTGTCATGGCATGTCCATGGTAACATGTTTGATGTCATACTAACATTGATGTTCAGTTATGATCATGGCTGTGTTCTGATGAAACTCAGAAAATGTCACGTCATTCTGGTCAGCTTAGCGTGAGTAATAAATGAAACAGTTTTAAGCAATTCTTTCGTTATCCACTATGTGGCGCTATATCTTTTGTCAGGTATTTTGATGTCACTGCGTCCGGGGTGGCACTTTTTTCCTTCATGGAAAGTTTTATGGCCATCGGACAAGTTTTGCCCGTCAGTAATTTTTCCTTTAATCATTAGGGGGCGCTATGAGTGTTGTTTATTATTTGTATATAGACGAGTTGGTGGAAGGGAGAATATTGATCGTATAAAATTTGTTGCAAATCATGCAAAGTATGTTCAATTTACAAGGGTCTAATGTTGTTACCACTAGGCGGTGCTAAAACTTTTGTTATTTTATATAGGAATGGTCAGGGTGGGATTATTATCCATTTTTGATAATTTGGTGGAAATCAGAAAAGTTTGTCCAAGATACAACTTTCCGAAATTTTATGGCGTGTAGTCAACCGTCGCCATGTTGCCATGGCAACACTTTCCTGTAAGTTATGTGTTGTCCACCCATATTGGACTGCATAAGACAGTGACCTCAACATATGTTGAAAAATTTAGACCTCCAAGACCTTTTCATCCCACCCCATAAGGTCATGGGTTGAATGGCGAGAAGGGCGTGTCCATGGTAACATGTATGACGTCATACTAACATTGATGTTCAGTCATGATCATGGCTGTGTTCTGATGAATCTCTGAAAATTTCACGTCATTCTGGCCAGCCGTGCGTGAGTAATAAATAAAACAGTTTTCAGCAATTCTTTCGTTAGCCACTATGTGGCGCTATATCTATTGTCTGGTATTTTGATGTCATTGTATCCGGGGTGGCACTATTTTCCTTGATGGGTAGTTTTGTGGACATCAGGAAAAGGTTGTCCAAGATACAACTGTCCGAAATTTCATGGCGTGTAGTCAACCGTCGCCATGTTGCCATGGCAACACTTCCCTGTAAGTTATGTGTTGACCACCCATATTGGACTGCATATGACAGTGACCTCAACATATGTTGAAAAATTTAGACCTCCAAGGCCTTCCCACCCCGCCCCATAAGCTCATGGGTTGAATGGCGAGAAGGGCGTGTCCATCGTAACATGTATGACATCATACTAACGTTGATGTTCAGTTATGATCATGTCTGTGTTCTGATGAAACTCTGAAAATTTCACGTCATTCTGGCCAGCCGTGCGTGAGTAATAAATAAAACAGTTTTCAGCAATTCTTTCGTTAGCCACTATGTGGCGCTATATCTTTTGTCAGGTATTTTGATTTAATTGCGTCCGGGGTGGCACTATTTTCCTTCATGTAAAGTTTTGTGGACATTGGACAAGTTTTGCCCGTCAGTAATTCTTCCTTTAATCATTAGGGGGCACTATGAGTGTTGTTTATTAATTGTATATAGACGAGTTCGGGGAAGGGGAACCCGGCGCCCATCCTCCCTCGCTGGCTCTGAAAATGTGCCGTCATCACTGCATGGGCTGCATGAATAATAAAGTAAACCATTTGGCACAGATCTTCCTGTGAGCAGTAAGTGGCACTATCCTTTTTGTCAAATATTTTTATCTAGGAGTGCGTGGAGTGTGACAAATCTCCGCCCGTCATCCCTTTCTTGCTCGGAAAATGTGCCATCATTACTGCAAGGGCTGCATGAATATTAAAGAAAACCATTTGGCGCAGATCTCCCAACTTCCACTTCCAACACACAGCTCCCCCATCCTGACCCTGACTAAGTCCCAGGTGAGGACGGAGCTGAGGAAGATCAAGGCGAGGAAGGCGTCGGGACCGGACGGCATCAGCGCAAAGCTCCTCAAGTCCTGTGCAGACCAGCTGTGTGGGATTATGGAGCACATCTTCACCCTGAGCCTGAAGCTTGGGAGGGTACCACAGCTGTGGAAAACATCTTGTGTGGTACCTGTGCCAATGACTTCCCACCCCAAAGACCTGAACAGTTACAGACCAGTGGCCTTGACGTCCCACATGATGAAAACCCTTGAGAGACTGCTACTTGCTCCCCTGCGCCCCCTGGTGGGCCCAGCGATGGATCCACTGCAGTTCGCCTACCAGCATGGCAGTGTGGTGGAGGATGCGGTGATCATCCTCCTTCACTATTGTCTGTCCCACCTAGAGAAGGCCGGGAATGGGGTGAGGATCATGTTCTTTGACCTCTCCAGTGCTTTCATAACCATCCAAACGATGATCCTGAAGGACAAGCTGCTGTGCACAGGGGTGGACAAGCACCTGTCATCATGGATCCTTGACTACCTCACTAACTGGCATCAGTTTGTGAGAACCCGGGACTGTGTGTCTGACACGATCATCGGAAGCACGGAGGCCCCCCAGGGAACGGTTTTGGCTCCCTTCCTGTTCCCCCTTTATATTGCGGAGTTCTCACACAACACAACACATTGCCACCTACAGAAGTTCTCTGATGACTCTGTGATCGTTGGCCTCATCTCCAATGGAGATGAAGCTGAGTACAGAGGGCTTATCCAGGACTTTTTTTTTTTTTTTGTTACTTATTTGTACCCATAGGTAGACTTGGTTTGCAGTCTGGTTACAAGTCACCGGCTGGTGGTCGCTGCGTGCGCGAGCGCCCTAAACCTACATGTTTTTGGTGTGCGGGAGGAAACCGGAGAAATCCCGGAGTAAACCCGCACAACACGGGGAGAACATGCAAACTCCACACAGCTCACTGTTGTTCGGGGGCTGGGATCGGACCCACGATCTAATGATCCCTGCGATCCCCCGGCCGAGGGTAAAACTGTGCTGCCACAGTGCTAAACCACTGCGCCACCGTGCTGACACCACGCCACCGCACCAGTCCACTTTGTGGACTGGTGCCATCGGAACTGCCTCCAGATCAACTCGAGGAAAACTAAGGAGCTAGTGGTCGACTGCCGCAGGCAAGGACAACCCCTCACAGCACCAGTAAATGTACAGGGAACAGACATCGAGATGGTGACATGCTATAAGTACCTGGGTGTTCATCTGAACAATAAACTAGACTGGTCACACAATACTGACACCCTCTACAAGAAGGGACAGCGCAGGCTGTTCCTACTGAGGAGACTCAGGTCTTTTGGTGTACAAGGGGCGCTGCTTAAGACATTCTAGGACACGGTGGTGGCATCAGCAATCACTTTTGGAGTGGTGTGCTGGGGCAGTGGCATTATGGCAGCTGATAGGAAGAGACTGAACAAACTGATCAAGAAAGCTAGCTCTGTCCTGGGGCAGCACATTGACCCAGTGGAGGAGATAGGAGAGAGAAGGACGGTGGGTAAACTGTCATCTCTGCTGGAGTCCGAGTTCCACCCTATGCAGGATATACTGAATGCACGGAGGAGCTAATTTAGCAGCAGACTACGTCATCCTAGGTGCACAACCGAGAGGTGTTGCAGGTCCTTCCTCCCAACGGCTGTCAGACTGTACAACCCAAGCAGGGCTGCTCGCAGAAATAGAAAAAAGTCGTGACAACCTAATAGTTTTGAATGCAAAAGACTTATACAATGGTCCCCTCCGGCATACAACTAGGAAAATACTGATCGCTATGGAGGGTGAGAATATGTGTAGGTACATAATCATACCATGTAGGATAACTTAGTAGACGGTTGTGCTATTTCATCCCATTTATCAACAATGCTCTGCACTGTGTGTGTGTTTATATACTTACATATTTATTCCATCTAGCTACAATGCTCCGCACTGGGTGTTTATATATCTACATATTATTCTGTCTAGCTGCAATGCTCCGCACTGTGTGTGTTGAAGCACGCTGGTCGGCATGGAAACAGTTCTGTACTATCTACATGTACTGTCAATCAGCCCTAGTGATTCCTTCATGTATTTTTTTTTTTTTTTCTGCGAGTGAGAGAAAAAGAGAGAAAAAAATTTTCAGCAATTCTTCCTTTTTAAAATAGGGGTGCTAAAACTTTTGTTTGTTATTTTTATATAAACATGTTTAGTGCAGGACTAATATCAATCGTCAAAAATTTAGTGCAAATTGTTGCAAGTTTGCCCCATGTATAAATGTCCGTTATTGAAATGCAATGAGTGGGTTTACATGGCAACTGTGCTTATCGCAGAACAAAAGTGACTTCCACCAAAGGTAGTCCAATGCACTCTGAGGAACCACTGAAAAGGTCATGTCATCGTGATCACTGGTCTTTGAGCAAAATTAGAAACAATTTTGTGCAGTGCCTCATGTCAGCAGTAGGTGTGGGAGTGACAGTTTTGTGAATATTGATATACAGACACGTTCAGAGTGGGATCAGTATGATTTGTGAAAAGATTTTTCAGAATCAGGCGAGAATTGTCTGAGCTGTAACTGTGATGTTTTGTTTGGTGAGAAAGCCACTGAAGAACGGCAGTTGCCATGGAATCAGTTCTGTGCTATGTGCATGTACCATCAATTAGCCCAAGTCATTCCTTCATGTAATTTTGTTAAGCTGGTGAGAGAAAATTAAAAAAAAAAAAACAGTCGTCAGTAATTTTTCCTTTAATCATTAGGGGGTGCTATGAGTTTTGTTTATTATTTTTATATAGACGAGTTTGTGGAAGGGAGAATATTGATCATCTAAAATTTGTTGCAAATTGTACAAAGTTTGTCCATTTTACAAGGGTCTAATGTTGTTACCACTAGGCGGTGCTAAAACTTTTGTTATTTTATATAGGAGTGTTCAGGGTGGGACTCTTATCGATTGTCGAAAATTTGATGAAAATCAGACAAAGTTTGACCAAGATACAAATTTCTGAAATTTCATGGCGAGTAGTCAACCGTTGCCATGTTGCCATGCCAACACTTCCCTGTAAGTTATGTGTTGTCCACCAATATTGGACTAGATATGACAGTGACCTCAAGATATGTTGAAAAATTTAGACCTCCAAGACCTTCCCAACCCTCCCCATATGCTCATATATTGAATGGCGAGGAGGGCGTGTCCATGTTAACACGTTTGATGTTATACTATTGTTGACGTTCAGTTATTATCATGGCTGTGATCTGATGAATCTCAGAAAATTTCACATCATTCTGCCCAGCCGCTTGTGAGTAATAAATGAAACATTTTTCAGCAATTCTTTCATTAACCACTATGTGGCGCTATATCGGTTGTCAGGTATTTTGATGTCATTGCGTTCGGGGTGGGACTATTTTCCTTCCTGGAAAGTTTTGTGGACATGGGACCAGTTTTGGCTGAGTTACAGGTGGTTGAATTTGTAAGGGGAGGAGTCAAACTTTGCCATGGTGCCATGGCAACACTTCCTTGTCAGTTATGTGTTGTCCACCCATATTGTACTATATGTGACAGTAACCTAAACCTATGTTCCAAATTTCATGACTCCAGGACGTTCCCACCCTCCCATGAAGGTCACGGATTGAATGGCGTGGAGGGCATGTCCATGTTAACACGTTTGATGTCATACTAATGTTGATGTTCAGTTATGATCATGGCTGTGTTCTGATGAATCTCAGAAAATTTCACATCAATCTGCCCAGCCGCTTGTGAGTAATAAATGAAACAGTTTTCAGCAATTCTTTCATTAACCACTATGTGGCACTATATCGGTTGTCAAGTATTTTGATGTCATTGTGTTCAGGTTGGGACTATTTTCCTTCCTGGAAAGTTTTGTGGACATGGGACCAGTTTTGGCCGAGTTACAGGTGGTTGAATTTGTAAGGGGAGGAGTCAAACTTCGCCATGGCGCCCTGGCCACGCCTTTTGAGATCTTGACTTAATTTATATAACTTTTAATGGGCAATGCCTGTAGATGCCCCCATGTAAAAATGAGCTCAATTGGATCTGGTCCCTAGGACAAGTGCGTTCAAATGCGAGGTGTGACTTTTTTCCCGAATTGGAGGTGGGACGACTTTGAGGCAAGATGGCGGCCTTCCTGTTGGTGGTGGGTATAGGCCACAATCATATTTTTTGCACGTCTTGAGGTGATTGACACCTCACCCAAATTTGATGTGTCTACGGCAAAGTTTATGGTGTCCAGTCTCCATAGACCTTGCACGTTTGGCCCCACCCACAAAAATGAGGGGTGGGGGGGCACATATGTTTTCCAGTTTATCGAATTTTTTGCCGGGTCTGAGGGGTTTGCCAAAAAAAATCGCGTTTTGGTTAACGTTCAGAGGGTGAAAAATGCAATCATTTAGGCAGAATAATAGTGAAAAATAATAATAAAGAAACGCAAGCGGATACAATAGGGCTTTCGCCGACTGACGTTGTCAGTGGCTCAGGCCCTAATAATAAATAAATGCGAGCGGATACAATAGGGCTTTCGCCGACTGACGTTGTCAGTGGCTCAGGCCCTAATAAACGCGAGCGGATACAATAGGGCTTTCGCCGACTGACGTTGTCAGTGGCTCAGGCCCTAATAATAATAAATAAACGCGAGCGGATACAATAGGGCTTTCGCCGACTGACGTTGTCAGTGGCTCAGGCCCTAAAAATAATAAATTAAACCTGCAGGCAGGTGTAAACGGACTTTCGTCCCCCCGCGCGACCGCGGAACCCGCCGCCCGTCCTCCCTCGCTTTGAACACGACCTGCTGGCCATTTACTCCAATCGACTTCTTCCACGCAGCATTAGGTGGAGGTGCCGTAGTCATTGTGGCCAAAAACAATGTCTCCAAACTTTCACTCATGTCCCTCTGCTGAAGTTCCTCCACTGTCATTTCAGGACAACACCTCACATCACCAGTAAATATACAGGGAACAGACATTGAGATGGTGACATCCTATAAGTACCTGGGTGTTCATCTGAACAATAAGCTAGACTGGTCACACTATACTGACACACTCTACAAGAAGGGACAGCACAGGCTGTTCCTACTGAGGAGACTCATGTCTTTTGGTGTACAAGGGGCGCTGCTGAAGACATTGTATGACACGGTGGTCTGCTGGGGCAGTGGCATTATGGCAGCCGATAGGAAGAGACTGAACAAACAGGTCAAGAAAGCTAGCTCTGTCCTGGGGTAGTGCGTTGTCCCAGTGGAGGAGATAGGAGAGAGAAGGACGGTGGCTAAACTATCATCTCTGCTGGAGTCCGAGTTCCACCGTATGCAGGACATACTGAACGCATGGTGGAGTTCATTTAGCAGCAGACTACATCATCCTAGGTGCACAACCGAGAGGTTTCGCAGGTCCTTCCTCCCAACGGCTGTCAGACTGTACAACCTAAGTAGGGCTGCTCTTAGAGATTGCCTAAAGACGTGACAACCTAATAGTTTTGAATGCAAAAGACATACAATGGTCCCCTCCAGCATACAATTAGGAAAATAGCGGTCGCTATGGAGGGTGAGAATATGTATGGGTACATAATCATACCATAAAGGATAACTAAGTCGACGGTTGTGCTGTTTCATCCCATCTAGCAACAATGCTCTGCACTGTGTGTGTATATATATTTACATATTTATTCCATCTAGCTACAATGCTCCGCACTGGGTGTTTATATATCTACATATTATTCCATCTAGCAACAATGCTCTGCACTGTGTGTGTATATATATTTACATATTTATTCCATCTAGCTACAATGCTCCGCACTGGGTGTTTATATATCTACATATTATTCCATCTAGCTACAATGCTCTGCATTGTGTGTGTTGAAGCACGCTGGTCGCCATGGAAACAGTTCTGTACTATCTACATGTACTGTCAATCAGCCATAGTGATTCCTTCATGCATTTTTTTTTCTGCTAGTGAGAGAAAAAGAGAGAAAAAAAAATTTCAGCTATTCTTCCTTTTAAAAATAGGGGCGCTAAAACTTTTGTTTGTTATTTTTATGTAGACTTGTTTGGTGCAGGACTAATATCAATCGTCGAAAATTTAGTGCAAATTGTTGCAAGTTTGCCCCATGTATAAATGTCCGTTATTGAAATGCAATGAGTGGGTTTCCATGGCAACTGTGCTTATCGCAGGACAAAATCAGCTCAGTATGAAAGAGATTTTGCAAAGAAGTTCAGGAGATGCGGTCTATCATGCAGTTTTTAGGTTTATTAGGGCAACAGGACTAATTTCAAGGATATAGGACAGTAATGCCATTTCAAATCACAGTCCGTTCCAGAAGGTGGCGGTAATGCTCCTATAAGGCGTTTGCCAACCGCCATAAAACCTCAGAAGAAGACGACGTACGTCAGTCCTCACGCAACCAGCCTGTAAGTTGGTTTAAACATAACATTTTGCATGTTAACCGTTAGATATAAGTGCTCCGTTTGTTTTGTTATAAGTTGTGTGAGAAAACATTGCTAAATTTGTTTCCCTTGAGATTAGCGTTTTAGCTATCGTTTGCGGCTAGCCCGTTAGCATTAGCATGTTTGATCTGAGGCAAGCACACCTGTAAGTTGGTTTAAACGTAACATTTTGCATGTTAACCGTTAGATATAAGTGCTACGTTTATTTTGTTATAAGTTGTTTGAGAAAACATTGCTAAATTTGAAACTGAAAACTTCCTGTGGAATGCATACCTCCACCAAGGCTCTTATATCCTCACACACTTTTCCAACAATACTCCCAAACTACTGGATGAATTTGGATGAAATTTTCACCAGAAGTGGTTCTTGGCCTACACACAAACCATTACATTTTGGGGGTGATCCATGACTGCATACCTCTACCAAGGCTCAAACTTCTTGCAGTGATTTAGTAGGATTATGTAGAAACTACTGGATGGATTTTGCTGAAATTTTAACCAGAGATGGTTCTTGGCTTGCAGACAAATCCAATGAATAATTGAAATATTATTTTAAAGTTTTTATTAAATGTGTACTTTTTTTTTTTTTTTTTTTTTTTTAATACAGGCACTTCCTCTCCCTCCATGTCCTCTCTGCTTCAATGCTGTGATTCCTGATGCGATGTATGTGCTTTTTCCATGGGAGAAGTCACATGATATGACCAACACAAAGAGGCGCTGCTTGCTACGGGCACATGACGATTGCAGTCATAGTTATTGTTTGGTTTTTGCTCTGCAAAATTATGGTCAAAAGTGTAAATTGTGATAATATTTTGGCTTTTTCCCCTTAAACAATGTGTTTCAAATTTATATTGAAACAGTAATTTTATTAAAATATAAAGAAAAATCATTCATAAAATGATCCACAAATTTATAATAGTCTCAAATGTACAGGGAAAGTCAATTTTACAAGAGGAAATTACAAATTTGAGGGAAATGGTTTCAAATGTAGATAGATTGACAAAGAAAAGTATAAAATGATAAGAAAATTGTTGTAAATTTTGGAGAACAACCTTCAAGATTGAAGTCATGAGTAATTTTAAGAGGACAACAAATTTCCACTGTTGTACAAGCTGTACATTGACTACATTACATCAAAGTGTCATATCTTCAGTGTTGTCCCATGAAAATATATAATAAAATATTTATAAAAATGTGAGGGGTGTACTCACTTTTGTGAGATATTGTATATTGGAAGATGGTGAACTGTAATCTGTTTTTGTAGAAATATTTATGAAACTGTTTTTCAATGGATGATATGTCCAGTGGGAGGTGCTTGGTCATTAAAATGGGGTTGCTGTGAGGCTGAGGAGTCTGAACTTTGCTGCATCGTAGGTAACGAAATATTTATTGAACTGTTTTTGAATGAATGATATGTCCAGTGGGAGGTGCTTGGTCATTAAAATGGGGTTGCTGTGAGGCCGAGGAGTCTGAACTTTGCTGCATCGTAGGTAACGATTCTGCTGTTTGTAAATGAGACAGTGGCCTGTTTTCTCCCATTTTGAAGGAGTTGTTAGAGGACTCCATTTTAAAGAGACAAAGATCTTTAATACACTCTCAGACTCAGAGCAGCTGTTGGTCTCTTTGGATCTGCACATCACTGATTAGGTAAGTGTTACCATGGAGAAGGTTGACTCCTCGCCATGAGACATCGGAAATATATAGCCGGAATTCATCGGAAAAAATATATTCTCAATTTCTAGAGCTTAAAATATTCAGAGTTTAAAAATTAATTTTAAAATTATTTACTTCTACATGAGAGAACATCATACAATTTATGTTGTTGGCGGGGCTTCGATGTTTTAGGTCCATTTTTGTATCTGCAATTGTTCAACTACAGAGAGCTGCTTAGGCACTAGTGGGTGTGCAGTTTTTGCCTCAAATGTGTTGCTGTTAGGTACATTAGGTCCATTTTTTTATCTGCAATTGTGCAAGTACAGAGAGCCATTTAGTAAACAATTCAGAGTTTAAAAGTTAATTTTAAAATTATTAACTTCTACATGAGAGAACATCATACAATTTTTCTTGTTGGGGGGCTTTGAGGTTTTAGGTCCATTTTTTTTATCTGCAATTGTTGAAATACAGAGAGCTGCTTAGGCACTAGTGGGTGTGCAATTTTTGCCTCAGATGTGTGGCTGTTAGTTACATATGTTCAAAAATTTATAAATCCCAAGACCGCTCAGACCCGGCAAAGAATTCGATAAACAGGAAAAGATATGTTCCCCCCCAAACGTACACAAATTTTCAAGGTCTATGGAGACTGTAAACTTTGCCGTCGAGACATAAAATTTGAGTGCAAAAGATGTGCAAAAAATATCTCTTTGTGGGGTGCTTCGAGATTTTAATTAGGTCCATTTTTTATTTGAAATTGTGCAACTACAGAGAGGCATTTAGTAAATAGTGGGTTAGCGATTCTTTCAGTAACCACTATGTGGCGCTATATAGGTTTTCAGGTTATGATCATGGCTGTGGTCTGAATGAATGTCAGAAAATTTCACATCATTCTGCCCAGCCGCACGTGAGTAATCGATAAAACAGTTTTCAGCAATTCTTTTGTTAACCACTATGTGGCGCTATATTTGTTGTCAGGTATTTTGATGACATTGCGTTCGGGGTGGAACTATTTTCCATTATGGAAGGAATGGTGCACATCAGAAAGGGTTTGCCCGACTTACAGGACTTTGAAGTTGTAAGGGGAGGAGTCAACATTCGCCATGGCGCCATGGCAACACTTCCTTGTCAGTTATGTGTTGTCCACCCATATTGGACTATATGTGACAGTCACCTAAACCTATGTTCCAATTTTCATGACTCCAGGACGTTCCCACCCCTCCCATAAGCTAAAGGATTGAATGGTGAGGTGGGCGTGTCCATAGTAATACGTGTCCATAGTAATACGTTAGATGTCATACTAATGTTGATGTTCAGTTATGATCATGGCTGTGTTCTGATGAATCTCAGAAAATTTCACATCATTCTGCCCAGCTGCGTGTGAGTAACAAATAAAAGAGTTTTCAGCAATTCTTTTGTTAACCACTATGTGGCGCTATATCGGTTGTCAGGTATTTTGAGGTCATTGCGTTCGGGGTGGGACTATTTTGGACTATTTATGTGCCCCCCACCCCTCAAAAATGAGGGGTGGGGGGCACATATGTTTTCCAGTTTATCGAATTTTTTGCCGGGTGGCACTATTTTCCTTCATGTAAAGTTTTGTGGACATCAGACAAGTTTTGGCCGAGTTAGAGGTGGTTGAATTTGTAAGGGGAGGAGTCAAACTTCGCCATGGTGCCCTGGCCACGCCTTTTGAGATTTTGACTTAATTTATATAACTTTTAATGGCCAATGCCTGTAGATGCCCCCATGTAAAAATGAACTCAATTGGATCTGGTCCCTAGGACAAGTGCGTTAAAATGCAAGGTGTGACTTTTTTCCGAATTGGAGGTGGGGCGACTTTGAGGCAAGATGGCGGCCTTCCTGTTGGCGGGGGGTATGGGCCACAATGATGTTTTTTGCATGTCTTGAGGTGATTCACACCTCATCCAAATTTGATTTGTCTACGGCAAAGTTTATGGTGTCCAGTCTCCATAGACCTTGTACGTTTGACCCCACCCACAAAAATGAGGGGTGGGGGGGCACATATTTTTTCCAGTTTATCGAATTTTTTTTCCCGATCAGAGGGGTTTGCCAAAAAAAATCGCGTTTTGTTTAACGTTCAGAGGGTGAAAAATGTGATCATTTAGGCAGAATAATAACGAAAAAAAAAAATAAAAATAGAGAAACGCAAGCGGATACAATAGGGCTTTCGCCGACTGACGTTGTCAGTGGCTCAGGCCCTAATAAATAAACGTGAGCAATTACAATAGGGCTTTCGCCAACTGACGTTGTCAGTGGCTCAGGCCCTAATAATAAATAAACGCAAGCGGATACAATAGGGCTTTCGCCAACTGACGTTGTCAGTGGCTCAGGCCCTAATAAACGCTAGCAGATACAATAGGGCTAAACCTGCAAGCATGTGTAACCGGGTTTTCGCCCCCCCATGCGCCCGCGGAACCTGCTGCCCGTCGTCCCTTGGTGGCTCGGAAAATGTGCCGTCATCACTGCAAGGGCTGCATGAATATTAAAGAAAACCATTTGGCGCAGATCTCCCAACTCCTACCCCCAACTCCACAGCCCCCCCAACCTGATCCTCACTAAGACCCAGGTGAGGACGGAGCTGAGGAAGATCAAGGCGAATAAGGCGTCAGGACCGGACGGCATCAGCGCAAAGCTCCTCAAGTCCTGTGCAGACCAGCTGTGTGGGATTGTGGAGTACATATTCAACCTGAGCCTGTCGCTGGGGAGGGTACCACAGCTGTGGAAAACATCTGAAATGTCTGAGCTGTAACTGTCATGTTTTATATGGTGAGAAAGCCATTGAAGCACGCCGGTTGCCATGGAAACAGTTCTGTACTGTCTACATGTACTGTCAATGAGCCCTAGTGATTCCTTCATGTATTTTTTTTTTTTTTTCTTTCTGGTGAGAGAAAAAGAGAAAAAAAAAATTCAGCAATTCTTCTTTTTAAAAATAGGGGCGCTTAAACTTTTGTTTGTTATTTTTATGTAGTAAAAAGGTGTGCAATATGTTCAAGAGGCAAATTAATCCACAAATGTATCTTAGTTAAAAGGAGAATTTGAAATTGGGAAATTTCAGGAACTGTTCAGGGTGGGACTATTATCAACTGTCAAATATTTAGTGAAAATAAGAAAAAGTTTGTCCAATATACAACTTTCCGAAATTTCATGGCGTGTAGTCAACCGTCACCATGTTGCCAGGGCAACACTTCCCTGTAAGTTATGTGTTGTCGACCAATATTGGACTACATATGACAGTGACCTCAACATATGTTGAAAAATTGAGACCTCTAAGCCCTTCCCACCCCTCCCCATAAGCTCACGGATTGAATGGCGAGGAGGGCATGTCTATGTTAACACGTTTGATGTTATACTATTGTTATGTTCAGTTATTATCATGGCTGTGTTCTGACGAATCTCAGAAAATTTCACGTCATTCTGCCCAGCCGCGCGTGATTAATAAATAAAACAGTTTTCAGCAATTCTTTCGTTAACCACTATGTGGCGCTATATCTTTTGTCAGGTATTTTGATGTCATAGCGTCCAGGGTGGCACTATTTTCCTTCATGTAAAGTTTTGTGGACATCGGACAAGTTTTGCCCGTCAGTAATTCTTCCTTTAATCATTAAGGGGCGCTATGAGTGTTGTTTATTATTTGTATATAGACGGGTTCGGGGAAGGGAGAATATTGATCGTATAAAATTTGTTGCAAATCGTGCAAAGTATGTCCAATTTACAAGGGTCTAATGTTGTTACCACTAGGTGGCGCTACAACATTTGTTATTTTATATAGGAATGTTCAGGATGGGATTATTATCCATTTTTGAAAATTTGGTGGAAATCAGAAAAAGTTTCTCCAAGATACAACTTTCCGAAATTTCATGGCAACTAGTCAACCGTCGCCATGTTGCCATAGCAACACTTCCCAGTAAGTTATGTGTTGTCCACCCATTTTGGACTAGGTATGACAGTGACCTCAACATATGTTGAAAAATTTAGACCTCCAAGACCTTCCCACCCGTCCTCTTAAGCTCATGGATTGAATGGCAAGAAGGGCATGTCCATGGTAACACGTATGATGTCATACTAACATTGTTGTTGAGTTATGATCATCTCTGTGTTTTGATGAATCTCAGAAAATTTCACGTCATTCTGGCAAGACGCGCACGAGTAATAAATAAAACAGTTTTCAGCAATTCTTTCGTTTACCACTATGTGGCGCCAGATCTTTTGTCAGGTATTTTGATGTCATTGCGTCCGGGGTGGCACTATTTTCCTTCATGTAAAGTTTTGTGGACATCGGACAAGTTTTGCCCGTCAGTAATTCTTCCTTTAATCATTAGGGGGCGCTATGAGTGTTCTTTATTATTTGTATATAGACGAGTTCGGGGAAGGGAGAATATTGATCGTCTAAAATTTTTAGCAAATCGTGCAAAGTATGTCCAATTTACAAGGGTCTAATGTTGTTACCACTAGGCAGCGCTAAAACTTTTGTTATTTTATATAGGAATGTTCAGGGTGGGATTATTATCCATTTTTGAAAATTTGGTGGAAATCAGAAAAAGTTTTTCCAAGATACAACTTTCCGAAATTTCATGGCGTGTAGTCAACCGTCGCCATGTTGCCATGGCAATACTTCCCTGTAAGTTATGTGTTGACCACCCATATTGGACTACATATGACAGTGACCTCAACATATGTTGAAAAATTTAGACCTCCAAGACCTTCCCACCCCTCCCCATAAGCTCATGGTTTGAATGGCTAGAAAGGCGTTTCTATGGTAACACCAATGATGTCATACTAACGTTGATGTTCAGTTATGATCATGTCTGTGTTCTGATGAATCTCTGAACATTTCACATCATTCTGGCCAGCCGTGCGTGAGTAATAAATAAAACATTTTTCAGCAATTCTTTCATTAGCCACTATGTGGCGCTATATCTTTTGTCCAGCATTTTGATTTCATTGTATCTGGGGTGGCACTATTTTCCTTGATGGAAAGTTTTGTGGACATCGGACAATTTTTGCGGGAGTTACAGCTGGTTGAATTTGTAAGGGGAAGAGTCAAACTTCGCCATGGCGCCCTGGCCACGCCTTTTGAGATTTTGACTTAATTTATATAACTTTTAATGGGCAATGCCTGTAGATACCCCCATGTAAACATGAGCTCAATTGGATCTGGTCCCTAGGACAAGTGCGTTAAAATGCGAGGTGTGAGTTTTTTCCGAATTGGAGGTGGGGCGACTTTGAGGGAAGATGGCGGCCTTCCTGTTGGCGGTGGGTATGGGCCACAATGATGTTTTTTGCATGTCTTGAGGTGATTCACACCTCACCCAAATTTGATGCGTCCACGGCCAAGTTTATGGTGTCCAGTCTCAATAGACCTTGTACGTTTGACCCCACCCACAAAAATGAGGGGTGGGGGGGCACATATGTTTTCCAGTTTATCGAATTTTTGGCCCAGTCAGAGGGTTTTGACAAAAAAAAATCGCGTTTTGGTTAACGTTCAGAGGTTGAAAAATGCGATCATTTAGGCAGAATAATAATAACAAATTAAACCTTCAGGCAGGTGTAAACAGGCTTCGCCCACCCGCGCGACCGCGGAACCCGCCGCCCGTCCTCCCTCGCTTTGAACAGTACCTGCTGGCCATTTACTCCAATCGACTTCTTGCACGCAGCATTAGGTGGACGTGCCGTAGTCATTGTGCCGAAAAACAATGTCTCCAAACTTTCAGTCATGTCCCTCTGCTGAAGTTGCTCCACTCTCATTTGAGAACAACACCTCACATCACCAGTAAATATACAGGGAACAGACATTGAGATGGTGACATCCTATAAGTACCTGGGTGTTCATCTGAACAATGAACTAGACTGGTCACACTATACTGACGCACTCTACAAGAAGGGACAGCACAGGCTGTTCCTACTGAGGAGACTCAGGTCTTTTGGTGTACAAGGGGCGCTGCTGAAGAAATTGTATGACACGGTGGTCTGCTGCGGCAGTGGCATTACGTTGATGATGAGTTATGATCATGTCTATGTTCTGATGAATCTCTGAAAATTTCACGTCATTCTGGCCAGCCGTGCATGAGTAATAAATAAAACAGTTTTCAGCAATTCTTGCATTAGCCACTATGTGGCGCTATATCTTTTGTCCGGTATTTTGATGTCATTTTGTCCGGGGTGGCACTATTTTCCTTGATGGAAAGTTTTGTGGACATCGGACAATTTTTGCGGGAGTTACAGCTGGTTGAATTTGTAAGGGGAGGAGTCAAACTTCGCCATGGCGCCCTGGCCACGCCTTTTGAGATTTGAGAGAGATATTGAGATAGGGTGCGATTATTATCCATTTTTGAAAATTTGGTGGAAATCTGAAAAAGTTTGTCCAATATACAACTTTCTGAAATTTCATGGCATGTAGTCAACCGTCGCCATATTGCCATGGCAACACTTCCCTGTAAGTTATGTGTTGTCCACCCATATTGGAGTGCATGTGACAGTGACCTCAACATATGTTGAAAAATTTAGACCTCCAAGACCTTCTCCACCCTGCCCCATAAGCTCATGGGTTGAATGGTGAGAAGGGCGTGTCCATGGTAACATGTATGACGTCATAATAACGTTGATGTTCAGTTATGATCATGTCTGTGTTCTGATGAATCTCTGAAAATTTCACGTCATTCTGGCCAGCCGTGCGTGAGTAATAAATAAAACAGTTTTCAGCAATTCCTTCGTTAGCCACTATGTGGCACTATATCTTTTGTCCGGTATTTTGATGTCATTGTATACGGGGTGGCACTATTTTCCTTGATGGGAAGTTTTGTGGACATCAGAAAAAGGTTGTCCAAGACACAACTGTCCAAAATGTCATGGTGTGTAGTCAACCGTCGCCATGTTGCCCTGACAACACTTCCCTGTAAGTTATGTGTTGTCCCCCCATATTGGACTGCATATGACAGTGACCTCAACATATGTTGAAAAATTTAGACCTCCAAGACCTTCCCACCCCGCCCCATAAGCTCATGGGTTGAATGGCGAGAAGGGCGTGTCCATGGTAACATGTATGATGTCATACTAACGTTGATGATGCGTTATGATCATGTCTGTGTTCTGATGAATCTCTGAAAATTTCACGTCATTCTGGCCAGCCGTGCGTGAGTAATAAATAAAACAATTTTCAGCAATTCTTGCATTAGCCACTATGTGGCGCTATATCTTTTGTCCGGTATTTTGATGTCATTGTATCCGGGGTGGCACTATTTTCCTTGATGGAAAGTTTTGTGGACATGGGACAATTTTTGCGGGAGTTACAGCTGGTTGAATTTGTAAGGGGAGGAGTCAAACTTCGCCATGGCACCCTGGCCACGCCTTTTGAGATTTTAACTTAATTTATATAACTTTTAATGGCCAATGCCTATAGATGCCGCCATGCAAAAATGAGCTCAATTGGAGCAGGTCCCTAGGACAAGTGCGTTCAAATGCGAGGTGTGACTTTTTCCCCAAATTTTAGGTGGGGCGACTTTGAGGCAAGATGGCCGCCTTCCTGTTGGCGGTGGGTATGGGCCACAATGATGTTTTTTGCATGTCTTGAGGTGATTCACACCTCACCCAAATTTGATGCGTCTACGGTAAAGTTTATGGTCTTCTGTCTCCATAGACCTTGTACGTTTGGCCCCACCCACAAAAATGAGGGGTGGGGGGGCACATATGTTTTCCAAATTATCAAATTTTTTGCCGGGTCTGAGGGGTTTGCCAAAAAAAATTGCGTTTTGGTTAACGTTCAGAGGGTGAAAAATGCGATCATTTAGGCAGAATAATAGTGAAAAATAATAAATAAACGCGAGCGGATACCATAGGGCTTTCGCCGACTGACGTTGTCAGTGGCTCAGGCCCTAATAAACGTGAGCAATTACAATAGGGCTTTCGCCGACTGACGTTGTCAGTGGCTCAGGCCCTAATTAAACCTGCAGGCCGGTGTAAACGGGCTTTCGCCCCCCCGCGCGACCGCGGAACCCGCCGCCCGTCCTCCCTCGCTTTGAACAGTACCTGCTGGCCATTTACTCCAATCGACTTCTTCCACGCAGCATTAGGTGGAGGTGCCGTAGTCATTGTGCCCAAAAACAATGTCTCCAAACTTTCAGTCATGTCCGTCTGCTGAAGTTGCTCCACTCTCATTTCAGGACAACACCTCACATCACCAGTAAATATACAGGGAACAGACATTGAGATGGTGACATCCTATAAGTACCTGGGTGTTCATCTGAACAATGAACTAGACTGGTCACACTATACTGACGCACTCTACAAGAAGGGACAGCACAGGCTGTTCCTACTGAGGAGACTCAGGTCTTTTGGTGTACAAGGGGTGCTGCTGAAGACATTGTATGACACGGTGGTCTGCTGCGGCAGTGGCATTATGGCAGCCGATAGGAAGAGACTGAAAAAACAGATCAAGAAAGCTAGCTCTGTCCTGGGGTAGCGCGTTGTCCCAGTGGACGAGACAGGAGAGAGAAGGACGGTGGCTAAACTGTCATCTCTGCTGGAGTCCGAGTTCCACCCTATGCAGGACATACTGAACTTACGGTGGAGTTCATTTAGCAGCAGACTACATCATCCTAGGTGCACAACCGAGAGGTTTCGCAGGTCCTTCATCCCAACGGCTGCCAGACTGTACAACCTAAGTATGGCTGCTCTTAGAGATAGCCTAAAGACGTGACAACCTAATAGTTTTGAATGCAAAAGACATACAATGGTCCCCTCCAGCATACAATTAGCAAAATAGCAGTCGCTATGGAGGGTGAGAATATGTATGGGTACATAATCATACCATATAGGATAACTAAGTAGACGGTTGTGCTGTTTCATGCCATCTAGCAACAATGCTCTGCACTGTGTGTATATATATTTACATATTTATTCAATCTAGCTACAATGCTCCGCACTGGGTGTTTATATATCTACATATTATTCCATCTAGCTACAATGCTCTGCACTGTGTGTGTTGAAGCACGCTGGTCGCCATGGAAACAGTTCTGTACTATCTACACGTACTGTCAATAAGCCCTAGTGATTCCTTCATGCATTTTTTTTTTTTCTGCTAGTGAAAGAAAAAGAGAAAAATTTTTTCAGCAATTCTTCCTTTTAAAAACCCCACAGCAGCCGTGGTTTTGTGACGTGTGCATTAGAGTAGTGCTGTAGCATGAGACAGTTATGCGCTATAACATGGTAGAACAATGATACATATTGATCATGCATGTCAGTTTATATTCTTGTATTGTGTCATGGTTATGGTTACAGTTTTGCATCTTTGAAATAAAGAGCTGCAGTTTGTAAGCCATTGTGTACTTTATTCGAAAAATTGTTACAAAGCAAGCTAGTGTATTTATATAGCACATTTTGTCTGCTTATGTCAAAACGGTGTGCAATATGTTCAAGAGGCAAATTAATCCGCAAATGTATGACAAATATTTTTATGTAGAAGTAAGTGCGCAGAATGGGACTAATCTCCATCATAGCAATTCCGGCAACAAAATAGGTCAAGTGGAAAAGATATGTGCACCTCCACCACTCATTTTTGTGGGTGGGCAAATGTGCGGAGCGGGATTAATCTCCATCATCGCAATTCCGGTGACAGTCTGACACATTTTGTCCAAATTACAGCTATCCAACATATTGCGATCAGGTAAACTCGGACATGTGGCCATGGTAACACTTACCTTTCAGGTACATGTTGCAGAAACCACAGAACTACTGAAGAGAGTCATGTTGACTTACGTTCCACATTTGGTGACTCTTGGACATTCCCAACCCTCCAAAGTATAAAACATATTGATTGGCAAGGAATGGGTTTTCATGGCAACTGTGCTTATCGCAGGACAAAAGTGACTTCCACCGAGGATAGTCCAATGCACTCTGAGGAACCCCTGAAAAGGTCATGTCATCATGACTACTGGTCTTTGTGCAAAATTAGAAACAATTTTGTGCAGTACGTCATGTCAGCAGTAGGTGTGGGTGTGACAGTTTTGTGAATATTGATATACAGACATGTTCAGAGTGGGATCAGTATGATTTGTGCAAAGATTTTTCCAAATCAGGCGAGAATTGTCTGAGCTGTAACTGTCATGTTTTGTTTGACGAGAAAGCCACTGAAGCACGCCAGTCGCCCTGGAAACAGTTCTCTACTATGTACATGTACTATCAATGAGCCCAAGTCATTCCCTCATGTAATTTTGTTAAGCTGGTGAGATAAAAATTTAAAAAAAAGTCATCAGTAATTCTTCCTTTAATCATTAGGGGGCGTTATGCGTTTTGTTTATTATTTGTATATAGACGAGTTCGGGGAAGGGAGAATATTGATCGTATAAAATTTGTTGCAAATCGTCCAAAGTTTGGACATTTTACAAGGGTGTAATGTTGTTACCACTAGGAGGCGCTAAAACTTTTGTTATTTTATATAGGAGTGTTCAGGGTGGGACTATTATCCATTGTCGAAAATTTGATGAAAATCAGAAAAACTTTTTCCAAGATACAACTTTCCAAAATTTCTTGGCGAGTAGTCAACCGTCGTCATGTTGCCATGGCAACACATCCCTGTAAGTTATGTGTTGTCCACCCATATTGTACTACACATGACAGTGACCTCAACATATGTTGAAAAATTTAGGCCTTCAAGACCTTCCCACCCCTCCCCATAAGCTCATGGATTGAATGGTGATGAGGGCGTGTCCATGGTAATACCTATGATGTCATACTAACGTTGATGTTCAGTTATGATCATGGCTGTGTTCTGATGAATCTCAGACAATTTCACGTCATTCTAGCAAGCCGCTTGTGAGTAATAAATACAACAGTTTGCAGCAATTCTTTCATTTACCACTATGTGGCGCTATATCTTTTGTCAGGTTTTTTGATGTCATTGCATCCGGGGTGGCACTATTTTCCTTCATGGAAAGTTTTGTGGACATCAGGCAAGTTCTGCCCGTCAGTAATTATTCCTTTAATCATTAGGGGGCACTATGAGTGTTGTTTATTATTTGTATATAGACGAGTTCGGGGAAGGGAGAATATTGATCGAATAAAATTTGTTGCAAATCGTGCAACGTATGTCCAATTTACAAGGGTCTAATGTTGTTACCAGTAGGCGGCGCTAAGACTTTTGTTATTTCATATAGGAATGTTCAGGGTGGGAATATTATCCATTTTTGAAAATTTGGTCGAAATCAGAAAAGGTTTGTCCAAGATACAACTTTCTGAAATTTCATGGCGTGTAGTCAACCGTCGCCATGTTGCCATGGCAACACTTCCCTGTAAGTTATGTGTCGTCCACCCATATTGGACTACACATGACATTGACCTCAACATATGTTGAAAAATTTAGACCTCCAAGACCGTCAAACCCCTCCCCATAAGTCATGGATTGAATGGCGAGAAGGGCGTGTCCATGGTAACACGTATGATGTCATACTAATGTTGATGTTCAGTTATGATCAATTCTGTGTTCTGATGAATCTCTTAAAATTTCACGTCATTCTGGCCAGCCGCTTGTGAGTAATAAATAAAACAGTTTTTAGCAATTCTTTTGTTAACCACTATGTGGCGCTATATCGGTTGTCAGGTATTTTGAGGTCATTGCGTCTGGGGTGGCACTATTTTCCTTCATGGAAAGTTTTGTGGACATCGGACAAATTTTGGCCGAGTTACAGGTGGTATAATTTGTAAGGGTAGGAGTCAAACTTCGCCATGGCGCCCTGGCCACGCCTTTTGAGATTTTTACTTAATTTATATAACTTTTAATGGGCAATGCCTGTAAATGCCTCCATGTAAAAATGAGCTCAATTGTATCAGGTCCCTAGGACAAGTGCGTTAAAATGCGAGGTGTGACTTTTTTCCGAATTGGAGGTGGGGCGACTTTGAGGCAAGATAGCGGCCTTCCTGTTGGCGGTGGGTATGGGCCACAATGATGTTTTTTTCATGTCTTGATGTGATTCACACCTCACCCAAATTTTATGTCTCTACGGAAAAGTTTATGGTCTCCAGTCTCCATAGACCTTGTACGTTTTGCCCCACCCACAAAAATGAGGGGTGGGGGGGCACGTATCTTTTCCAGTTTATCGAATTTTTTGCCCGATCAGAGGGGTTTGCCAAAAAAAATCGCGTTTTGGTTAACGTTCAGAGGGTGAAAAATGCGATCATTTAGGCAGAATAATAGAGAAAAATAATAGTAATTAAACCTGCAAGCAGGTGTAAACGGGCCTTCGCCCCCCCCACGCGCCCGCGGAACCCGCTGCCCGTCGTCCCTCGGTGGCTGGGAAAATGTGCCGTCATCACTGCAAGGGCTGCATAAATATTAAAGAAAACCATTTGGCGCAGATCTCCCAACTCCCACTCCCAACACCACAGCCCCCAACCTGACCCTCACTAAGACCCAGGTGAGGACGGAGCTGAGGAAGATCAAAGCGAGTAAGGCGTCGGGACCGGACGGCATCAGCGCAAAGCTCCTCAAGTCCTGTGCAGACCAGCTGTGTGGGATTGTGGAGTACATATTCAACCTGAGCCCGTAGCTGGGGAGGTTATCACAGCTGTGGAAAACATCTGAATTGTCTGAACTGTAACTGTCATGTTTTATTTGGCGAGAAAGCCACTTAAGCACACCAGTCACCCTGGAAACAGTTCTCTACTATGTACATGTACTATCAATGAGCCCAAATCATTCCTTCATGCAATTTTGTTAAGCTGGTGAGAGAAATATTAAAAAAACAGTCGTCAGTAATTGTTCCTTTAATCATTAGGGGGCACTATGCATTTTGTTTATTATTTGTATATAGACGACTTCGGGGAAGGGAGAATATTGATCGTATAAAATTTGTTGCAAATCGTACAAAGTTTGGCCATTTTACAAGGGTGTAATTTTGTTACCACTAGGAGGCACTTAAACTTTTGTTGTTTTATATAGCAGTGTTCAGGGTGGGACTATTATCCATTGTCGAAAATTTGATGAAAATCAGACAAAGTTTGTCCAAGATACAACTGTCCGAAATTTCATGGCGAGTAGTCAACCGTTGCCATGCCACTTCCCTGTTAGTTATGTGTTGTCCACCCATATTGTACTACATGTGACAGTGACCTCAACATATGTTGAAAAATTTAGACCTCCAAGACCTTCCCACCCCTCCCCATAAGCTCATGGATTGAATGGCGAGGAGGGCGTGTCCATGGTAACACGTATGATGTCATACTGACATTGATGTTCAGTTATGATCATGGTTGTGTTCTGATGAATTTCAGAAAATTTCACGTCATTCTGGCCAGCCGTGCATGAGTAATAAATAAAACAGTTTTCAGCAATTGTTTTGTTAACCACTATGTGGCGCTATATCGGTTGTCAGGTATTTTGATGTCATTGCATTCGGGGTGGGACTATTTTCCTTCATGGAAAGTTTTGTGGACATCGGCCAATTTTTGCCCGAGTTACAGGTGTTTGAAGTTGTAAGTGGAGGAGTCAAAACTTCGCCATGGCGCCATGGCAACACTTCCTTGTCAGTTATTGTAAAGAACTGAGGTCCACACGAATAGTGGTTTCAACAAAGTTCTCTTTTAAAACTAGGAGCGGGAAACATCAACAGGCGGCAACATCAACACATCGCCATTTTCATACATATCTCACTCGGTGAAGGTCAACTCTGACCTGTGACATAACCACAGTCTTAAAGACACAGCACACACAATTATCACATTATATGACATCTCCCCCTTTTTAGTTTTTTTTTTTTCAGAACAAAACAATTTTTCAATTCAAACATTTTTCATTTCCATTTCACCCTTCCCCACAGCCCATGGCTTAATCATTGAACCAAATATAACCACACTTATCACAGTGAACACGTGAATTTCTCTCTTTTTTCATTCATTATTTTTTTCTAGAAATCTAGTCTTTGCACAGGTTTAATCATTCTACCAGACCGGGTAAACAACAGTCCTTGCTTTGGGTCTGGCGGTTTGACACTGGATTCTGGTAAAATAGTGTCAGCGGCAGCTGCAGTTTCAGGCTGCTGATCGACAATCTCTGGCTGCAGGTCATTTGGAGCTGAAGAGGGTATCTCTCTGGCTGATTCAGGATCATGTTGCAAGTGACAGCGGTTGCGTCGCAAAGTTGCTCCCTGGGGTGTTTCAATAAAAAAGGAGTGAGGTGTGCTGCTTTCTCCTGTGACAACAGCGGGTGTTTTCCAGGATTTCTGATGGTCCAGCTTTGTGAGGACTGAATCTCCTGGCTTCAACGAAGATAGGGGTTTAGCTCCATGGCGCTGATTGAAGTAGAATGCTTGTTTCTGTTTCTCCATTGCATCCTTATTCCTGACGACTTCCAGATCTGGCCATCGGGGCTGAAGATTCACTTCGAGTGTAGGAAGAGTTGTTTTGATCTTTCGACCCATAAGTAGCTCTGCAGGACTCACGCCTGTGGTGGTGCAGGGCGTTGATCGAAAGCACATGAGGGCGAGCAAAGGATCTTGCTGCTTTAAGATTCTTTTTGCTGTTTGAACTCCCCTCTCTGCATGTCCGTTTCCTTGGGGGTTATGTGGACTTGAGGTGATGTGCAAAAAGTCAAACTCCCTTGCAAACTTTTTAAATTTTTGGCATGAGAATTGAGGCCCATTGTCAGATACAACCACATCTGGACAACCAAACCTCGCAAACACTGCCTTCAGCTTTAAGATCATCTGAGAAGCAGTGGTTACTGGCAGATGAAGTATCTCGAGGAACCGAGAGAAATAGTCTGACACAACAAGGTAGGTGTGCTTGTTATGCTCACACAGGTCAACAGCAAGTCTCTTCCAGGGTCGATCAGGTAGAGGGGTTGACAAGAGAGGCTCTTTTCGCTGAGCTGGTCTCATCTCACGACACACCTGACAGGACTGGACTTTGCGTTTGATTTCAGATGAGATGCCAGGCCACCACACAGATGTGCAGGCCCGCTCTCTGCATTTTGTCAGACCTTGATGTCCATCATGTATTCGATCCAAGATGTCTGCTCTGAGCACATCCGGAATCAGCATGTGGCTTCCTCTGGTGATAATTCCATCGCATTCAGACAGTTCATTTTTAATGGGAAAATAGTCTCTGATAATTGCTGGGACATTGCGTATGTATTCTGGCCATCCTGACTTGATGTACCACAACACCAACTGTAGGTTACAGTCAGCTGCTGTAGAGGTCTTTATAGTGTCTATTTTATGTGTAGTAGCTGGCAAGTTATCAATAACTGCTGCTATGTAACACGCTACATCAGAGTGAGTATCAGTCTCGTTTTCTACGCACTGTAGTGGACTTCTTGAGAGTGTATCAGCTACTACCAAGGTCTTTCCCGGAGCATATTCGGCTGTCGGTTTGAACCTCATAAGTCTCATAAGTAGCCTTTGGCACCGTATTGGCACATTGTCCAGGTCCTTTTTGTTCATGAGAGGCACCAAGGGTTTGTGATCTGTAACCAACTTAAAATCTTCCAGACCACAGAGGTACTTCTCGAATCTCTCACATGCCCAGACACTCGCCAAACACTCCTTCTCTATCTGTGCATATCTAGTCTCGGCCTCTGACAGACGACGTGAGCAGTATGCCACAGGTTTCCAGTTTCCATCGTGCAGTTGCAGTAATACTCCACCTATACCATAGCTGCTGGCATCGGCTGATACGGCAGTAGGTCGATTCACATCATAGAATTTCAGAACTGGAGAAGTAGACAGAATGTCTTTGATGCGTTGAAATGCCTCCTGCTGAGAATGGTCCCACATCCACACTGACTTGGATTTCAACAGTTCATATAGTGGCTGGCCCACTGTTGACAGATTTGGGATATATTTCCCTAGGTAGTTAAACATGCCTAGGACACGCTTAAGTTCATGCACGTTCTGTGGTGAAGGGAGCTCGCGGATTGCCTTGACTTTATCAGGGTCGGGTCTCACGCCTGATTTGTCAATTTCTTGGCCCAAGAAGTGAAGCTTGTTTTGTCTAAACTTACATTTTTCTCTGTTCAGTTTAAGTCCGGCTGACTCGATCCTTTCCAGTACCTTGCTGAGACGCTGGTCGTGCTGTTCAGGAGTGTCGCCGTACACCAGTATGTCATCCATGTAGATAGCCACGCCTTCCAGGCTGTTGAGGGTTTCTGTCATTTTGCGCTGAAAAATTTCAGGAGCGCTTGAGATCCCAAATGGAAGACGTTTGAATGCATATCTCCCAAAGGGTGCGATAAAGGTTGTTAATTTACTGCTTTCTGGATGGAGAGGAATCTGCCAAAACCCAGAGGCAGCATCCAATGATGTGAATGTGGTTGCTCCACTAAGTTTTGCAGTGATTTCCTCTGCAGTAGGAAGAACATACCTCTCTCTTTGTACAGCTTCATTTAACCTCTTTAAATCGACACAGATCCGCACTTTTCCATTTTTCCTTGGGACTGGCATCATTGGCGCGCACCAATCTGTAGGATCAATCACAGCTTCAATCACATTATTCTCCTCCATACGTTGCAATTCCTCTTTAACCTTCTGCAAAAGTGGCAAAGGGACACGACGGGCAGTGTGCACTGTGTATGGCTGAGCATTCTCTTTTAACAGGATTTTAACTGGTTCTGTTTTAAGTGTTCCATGCTCACTAAATGCTTTGTGTACTTCTTCAACACGCTTCACAAGCCCCATCGACATTGCTGTATCTCTGCCCAGCAAATCGTTTGCATTATTGCCACTGATGACATACACAGGAAAAGTATATGGGTTTTCTTTGTATTCTATGAAGGCTTGAAATTTCCCTATACAGTCCAACTGACCACCCGGGCTGCACAGTGTGACATTAGATGGCTCTAATTCCTTCTTAGGAACTAGTTCGTTAAATGTCTTTTGTCCCATAATGTTTGCATCTGCACCTGTATCAATTTTAAAATTGACTGGTGTTGTTCCATTTGTAAGCTGTATGGTCCATGGGTCATCATTTCTATTTGTTTTTGTGACTGCGCCCAAAAAATATGGTGTCTGGGAAACTGTCTCTTCAGTGACTTCTCTGACTGATTTACTGTGACATTTCTTTTCCCAGTGACCCACCTTTTTACACTTGTTGCATGTTGACTTCATGGCTGGGCACTTTTCAGGATCTCTGTGTTTGAATTTTCCACATCTTCCACACCATGAGTCTTTTTGCTCTCCACTTTTTCTCTTCTTTGGTTTAACACTAGAAGACCCAGACATTAGCCCTCTTGTGGCCACTTGATGGTCCCCCTATGGGTTTTCTAGCCAAAAAGGCCAAATAAGATAAGATAAGCCTTTATTAGTCCCACAACGGGGAAATTCCAGGATTGCAACAGCACAGGGATAGCAACACTCAGAGCAACAATCAGAAGGCAAGAAAAAAAACAAGCAAGCAAGAGCAGCTAATATACATATGTACATATTACTATAAAATATATATATATATATATATATATATATATATATATATACACACACACACACACACACAGACACACAGTGCAGAGCATTGTAGCTGGATGGAATAAATATATGAATATATGAACACACAGTGCAGAGCATTGTAGCTAGATGGAATAAATATGTAAATATATAAACACCCACAGTACGGAGCATTGCAGCTAGGTGGAATAAATATGCAAGTATATAAACACACACAGTGCGGAGCAATGTAGCTAGATGGAATAATATGTAGATATATAAAAACACAGTGCGGAGCATTGTAGCTAGATGGAATAAATATATAGATATATAAATATAAACACACCCAGTGCTGAGCATTGTAGCTAGATGGAATAAATATATAGATATATAAATATAAACACACCCAGTGCAGAGCATTGTAGCTAGATGGAATAAATATGTAAATATATAAACACACACAGTGCAGAGCATTGTTGCTAGGTGGGATGAAACAGCATAACCGTCTATTTAGTTATCCTACATGGTATGATTATGTGCCCATACATATTCTCACCCTCCATAGCGACCGGTATGTTCCTAGTTGTATGCCGGAGAGGACCATTGTGTAAGTCTATTGCATCTTTTGCATTCAAAAAAAACTATTAGTTTGTTACGTCTTTTTGCTATCTCTGCGAGCAGCCCTGCTTAGGTTGTACAGTCTGACAGCCGTTGGTAGGAAGGACCTACGAAACCTCTCGGTTGTGCATCTGGGATGATGTAGTCTGCTGCTAAATGAGCTCCTCAGTGCATCCAGTATGTCCTGCATAGGGTGGAACTCGGACTCCAGCAGAGATGACAGTTTAGCCACCGTCCTTCTCTCTCCTATCTCCTCCATCGGATCAAGGCGTTGCCCCAGGACAGAGCTAGCTTTCTTAATCAGTTTGTTCAAATGGCCCCTCTCTGGGACTTCTAGTGTTAAATGGAGATCTTCCTCTGCCTGCAGCTTTTCCCTGGATCTCCTGCACCGTGGCGTGTGCCTCCCCCTGCTGGTGAACCTGGAGGACAACCTCCTCGGACTGGCGAACGGTTTGAATAGTTTGGGCAAGCGTTACATCAGCCATCATCTGCAGTTTACGTGACAGCTCTTTATCAAGGATGCCCACAACAATTCGGTCACGGATATGTTCATCTCTCTCAGAATCAGAATCAGAATCAGCTTTATTGCCAAGTATATTTACAAGTAAACACACGAGGAATTTGACTTGACATTGGACGCGCACGTTAGGCGCATCCAATGACGCGTCGCCATACAAGGCGCCTGTCAACAGTGGAGGTAAAGAGGGGAGGGGAGGGGGAGGAAAACACAATAGGAGAGAGAAAAAGCATAGTAATCAGAATAAACGCTCGTATATGAGCCAAATTTTGACTACACAGAAAAAAAACCCTCATGCATTAGCAGACAATAGATACAATCACACAGCAGAGGGAGGGAGAGCAGTGTGTATATATTTGCATGTCATTGTGTAGTGTGAGTGTAACAGTTGTTAGTGGGCAGCAGAGGGCGCCTCCAGGCAGTGGATAGATGTTATAATCATGTGACTTATAAACAAGACCAGAGATCAGAGTCTGTCTCTCTTTTCCTCTTCCTTGCAGAAGGCACATGGGCATTGTTCTCGAGAGACCAATCCGCTGACGACAACAACTGATTGTTGATGTATGGGTAGACATAAGCCACTTCTCTGGCGTTATCTTATCGAGGAGGAATGTAAACAAGGGTACCAAAACACAAGGTCAAATCTGCACAGTGCACTCAGAGAATAAAAAAAAATTCTCTCTCTTCGATTCTGTGCTTCAATTTCATACAGGCTTGAATCATACTTTAGATCATTCTCTGGAGAGCACTCAGCGATCCACAGATGTTATCCACCTACCGAAACATAGGTAAAACATGTCCAGAGAGTTCGTTCTCTCTTCAATGCATGCCAGGTAGTAAATTCCATGTTAATCCTGCCGCTGACAGTCAGTGCTCCCCCCAGCTGGACAAATTGTTGAATTTCTTAAGGGAGCTACGCCGGGGTCCGCATTTGATTAGCTCACCCAGATAATTTCGATACACTAGGAAAACTCCAGGGGCCAGAACAGAAGATCCTGTGATCAGTTCAATCTCAGTCGAATCACACAGACACATGAGTTCCAATGCCATGAGTCTCCCTTGGGTTCCCCCTGACCCGCTTCTTCTTTTAAAGGTGACAATCGCATATAAGCCGCTTTCCAGATCCATAATTTCCATTTGGATTAAGATTCAGCCAGGAGAAGAGTGACATTGCAAGCTGGGATCAGAAGGGAGAGGATTAGGAGGGAGAGGGAAGAAAAGCGTCTGCTCTCTCTCAGAAGCGGAAGTCAGACACTGTGACTTTACACCAAAGTCACAGTGTTCTGACATCTCAAAAAGGGCTCTGATAAACATTTCCACTTTCTCACCGGGCCGCTGCAGCCTCTGGTGAAAACAAGCGCGCTCATGGATCACGTTCCGTTTGGGACAGAAGTACTCGTCGTATTTTCCTAACACAACATCAAACTTCTTTTGATCCGCTTCCTCAGTAAATGAGAATGATTTGAAGATGTTTTCAGCTTCGGGGCCCATGGCATAAATCAGTGAACTGACCTGAATTTCGCCGTCCTCTTTACTCAGTTTTGTAGCCGTCCGGAAACGCAGAAAGCGCTCTTTCCAGCCCGCCCATTCATTCGGACGATGAAAAGGAAAACTTTCCGGGGGATTAAACTTGGCCATCTTACTGAAGCAGAGCGTCCGTCAAGCACTTCTGACACCATGTAAAGAACTGAGGTCCACACGAATAGTGGTTTCAACAAAGTTCTCTTTTAAAACTAGGAGCGGGAAACATCAACAGGCGGCAACATCAACACATCGCCATTTTCATACATATCTCACTCGGTGAAGGTCAACTCTGACCTGTGACGTCACCACAGTCTTAAAGACACAGCACACACAATTATCACATTATATGACAGTTATGTGTTGTCCATCCATATTGGACTATATGTGGCAGTAACCTAAACGGTTACTGTGCGGTTACTGTGCGGTTACTGTGCGGTTACTATGCGGTTTCCTCCCGCATACCAAAAACATGTAGGTTTAGGGCGCTCGCGCACGCAGCGACCAGCAGCCGGTGGCTTGTCACCAAGCTGCAAACCAAGTCTACCTACGGGTACAAATAAGTAACAAAAAAAAAAAAAAAAAACCCTATGTTCCAAATTTCATGACTCCAGGACATTCCCACCCCTCCCCATAAGCTCATGGATTGAATGGCGAGGAGGGCGTGTCCATGGTAACACGTTAGATGTCATACTAATGTTGATGTTCAGTTATGATCATGGCTGTGTTCTGATGAATCTCAGAAAATTTCACATCATTCTGCCAAGCTGCGTGTGAGTAATAAATAAAACAGTTTTCAGCAATTCTTTTGTTAACCACTATGTGGCGCTATATTGGTTGTCAGGTGTTTTGATGTCATTGCGTCCGGGGTGGCACTATTTTCCTTCATGGAAAATTTTGTGGACATGGGACCATTTTCGACCGAGTTGCAGGTGGTTGAAGTTGTAAGGGGAGGAGTCAAACTTCGCAATGGCGCCATGGCAACACTTCCTTGTCAGTTTTGTGTTGTCCACCCATATTGTACTATATATGTCAATACCCTAAACCTATGTTCCAAATTTCATGACTCCAGGACATTCTCACCCCTCCCCATAAGCTCACGGATTCAATGGCGAGGAGGGCGTGTCCATGTTAACACGTTTGATGTAATACTATTGATGATGTTCAGTTATGATCATGGCTGTGTTCTGATGAATCTCCGGAAATTTCACATAATTCTGCCCAGCCGCTTGTGAGTAATAAATGAAACAGTTTTAAGCAATTCTTTCATTTCCCACTATGTGGCGCTATATCGGTTGTCAGGTTTTTTGATGTCATTGCGTCCGGGGTCGCACTATTTTCCTTCATGGAAAGTGTTGTGGACATGGAACCATTTTTGGCCGAGTTAGAGGTGGTTGAAGTTGTAAGGGGAGGAGTCAAACTTCGCAATGGCGCCATGGCAACACTTCCTTGTCAGTTTTGTGTTGTCCACCCATATTGTACTATATGTTACATTAACCTAAACCTTTGTTCCAAATTTCATGACTCCAGGACGTTCTCACCCCTCCCCACAAGCTCACGGATTCAATGGGGAGGAGGGCGTGTCCGTGTTAACACATTTGATGTTATGCTATTGTTGATGTTCAGTTATGATCAATGCTGTGTTCTGATGAATCTCAGAAAATTTCACATCATTCTGCCCAGCCGCTTGTGAGTAATAAATGAAAAAGTTTTCAGCAATTCTTTCATTAACCACTATGTGGCGCTATATTGGTTGTCAGGTGTTTTGATGTCATTGCGTCCGGGGTGGCACTATTATCCTTCATGGAAAGTTTTGTGGACATGGGACCATTTTTAGCCGAGTTAGAGGTGGTTGAAGTTGTAAGGGGAGGAGTCAAACTTCGCCATGGCGCCCTTGCCACGCCTTTTGAGATTTTGACTTAATTTATATAACTTTTAATGGCCAATGCCTGTAGATGCCCCCATGTAAAAATGAGCTCAATTGGATCTGGTCCCTAGGACAAGTGCGTTAAAATGCAAGGTGTGACTTTTTTCCAAATTGGAGGTGGGGCGACTTTGAGGCAAGATGGCGGCCTTCCTGTTGGCGGTGGGTATGGGCCACAATGATGTTTTTTGCATGTCTTGAGGTGATTCACACCTCACCCAAATTTGATGTGTCTACGGCAAAGTTTATGGTCTCCAGTCTCCATAGACCTTGTATGTTTGACCCCACCCACAAAAATGAGGGTTGGGGGGGCACATATTTTTTCCAGTTTATCAAATTTTTTGCCCGGTCAGAGGGGTTTGCCAAAAAAAATCGCGTTTTGGTTAACGTTCAGAGGGTTAAAAATGCGATCATTTAGGCAGAAAAATAGCAAATAATAATAAACGGACCTTCGCCCCCCCACGCGCCCGCGGAACCCAGCGCCCATAGTCCCTCTCTGGCTGGGAAAATGTGCCGTCATCACTGCAACGGCTGCATGCATAATAAAGTAAACCATTTAGCTCAGATCTTCCTGTGAGCAGTAAGTGGCATTATCTCTTTTGTCATGGCATGTCCATGGTACCATGTTTGATGTCATACTAACATTGATGTTCAGTTATGATAATGGCTGTGTTCTGATGAAACGCAGAAAATTTCACCTCATTGTGGCCAGCTGAGTGTGAGTAATAAATAAAAGTTTTCAGCAATTCTTTCGTTATCCACTATGTGGCGCTATATGTTTTGTCAGGTATTTTGAGGTCATTGCGTCCGGGGTGGCAATTTTTTCCTTCATGGAAAGTTTTATGGCCATCGGACAAGTTTTGCCCGTCAGTAAATTTTCCTTTAATCATTAGGGGGCGCTATGAGTGTTGTTTATTATTTGTATATAGACGAGTTTGGGGAAGGGAGAATATTGATCGTATAAAATTTGTTGCAAATCATGCAAAGTATGTCCAATTTACAAAGGTCTAATGTTGTTACCACTAGGCGGTGCTAAAACTTTTGTTATTTTATATAGGAATGGTCAGGGATTGATTATTATCCATTTTTGAAAATTTGGTGGAAATCAGAAAAAGTTTGTCCAATATACAACTTTCCGAAATTTCATGGCGTGTAGTCAACCGTCGCCATATTGCCATGGCAACACTTCCCTGTAAGTTATGTGTTGTCCACCCATATTGGACTGCATATGACAGTGACCTCAACATATGTTGAAAAATTTAGACCTCCAAGACCTTCCCACCCCGCCCCATAAGCTCATGGGTTGAATGGCGAGAAGGGCGTGTCCATCGTAACATGTATGATGTCATACTAACATTGATGTTCAGTTATGATCATGTCTATGTTCTGATGAATCTCTGAAAATTTGACGTCATTCTGGACAGCCGTGCGTGAGTAATAAATAAAAAAGTTTTCAGCAATTCTTTCATTAGCCACTATGTGGCGCTATATCTATTGTCCGGTATTTTGATGTCATTGTATCCAGGGTGGCACTGTTTTCCTTGATGGGAAGGTTTGTGGACATCAGAAAAAGGTTGTCCAAGATACAACTGTCCGAAATTTCATGGTGTGTAGTCAACCGTCGTCATGTTACCATGGCAACACTTCCCTGTAACTTATGTGTTGTCCACCCATATTGGACTGCATGTGACAGTGACCTCAACATATGTTGAAAAATTTAGACCTCCAAGACCTTCCCACCCCGCCCCATAAGCTCATGGATTGAATTGCAAGAAGGGCGTGTCCATGGTAACACGTATGAAGTCATACTAACGTTGATGATGAGTTATGATCATGTCTGTGTTCTGATTAATCTCTGAAAATTTCACGTCATTCTGGCCAGCCGTGCGTGAGTAATAAATAAAACAGTTTTCAGCAATTCTTTCATTAGCCACTATGTGGCGCTATATCTTTTGTCCGGTATTTTGATTTCATTGTATCCGGGGTGGCACTATTTTCCTTGATGGAAAGTTTTGTGGACATCGGACAATTTTTGCGGGAGTTACAGCTGGTTGAATTTGTAAGGGGAGGAGTCAAATTTCGCCACGGCGCCCTGGCCACGCCTTTTGAGATTTTGACTTAATTTATATTACTTTTAATGGTCAATGCCTATAGATGCCGCCATGCAAAAATGAGCTCAATTGGAACAGGTCCCTAGGACAAGTGCGTTCAAATGCGAGGTGTGACTTTTTTCCAGAATTGGAGGTGGGGCAACTTTGAGGCAAGATGGCGGCCTTCCTGTTGGCGGTGGGTATGGGCCACAATGATGTTTTTTGCATGTCTTGAGGTGATTCACACCTCACCCAAATTTGATGTGTCTACGGTAAAGTTTATGGTCTTCTGTCTCCTTAGACCTTGTACGTTTGGCCCCACCCACAAAAATGAGGGGTGGGGGGGAACATATCTTTTCCAGTTTATCGAATTTTTGGCCCGGTCAGAAGGGTTTGCCAAAAAAAATTGCGTTTTGGTTAACGTTCAGACGGTGAAAAATTTTATCATTTAGGCAGAAAAAGAAAAAAAATAATAAATTAAACCTGCAGGCAGGTGTAAACGGACCTTCGCCCTCCCGCGCGACCGCGGAACCCGCCGCCCATCCTCCCTCGCTTTGAACCCTACCTGCTGGCCATTTACTCCAATCGACTTCTTCCACGCAGCATTAGGTGGAGGTGCCGTAGTCATTGTGCCCAAAAACAATGTCTCCAAACTTTCACTCATGTCCCTCTGCTGAAGTTCCTCCACTGTCATTTCAGGACAACACCTCACATCACCAGTAAATATACAGGGAACAGACATTGAGATGGTGACATCCTATAAGTACCTGGGTGTTCATGTGAACAATAAACTAGACTGCTCACACTATACTGACGCACTCTATAAGAAGGGACAGCGCAGGCTGTTCCTACTGAGGAGACTCATGTCTTTTGGTGTACAAGGGGCGCTGCTGAAGACATTGTATGACACGGTGGTCTGCTGGGGCAGTGGCGTTATGGCAGCCAATAGGAAGAGACTGAACAAACAGGTCAAGAAAGCTAGCTCTGTCCTGGGGTAGTGCGTTGTCCCAGTGGAGGAGATAGGAGAGAGAAGGACGGTGGCTAAACTATCATCTCTGCTGGAGTCTGAGTTCCACCGTATGCAGGACATACTGAACGCACGGTGGAGTTCATTTAGCAGCAGACTACATCATCCTAGGTGCACAACCGAGAGGTTTCGCAGGTCCTTCCTCCCAATGGCTGTCAGACTGTACAACCTAAGTAGGGCTGCTCTTAGAGATAACCTAAAGACGTGACAACCTAATAGTTTTTAATGCAAAAGACATACAATGGTCCCCTCCAGCATACAATTAGAAAAATACTGGTCGCTATGGAGGGTGAGAATATGTATGGGTACATAATCATACCATATAGGATAACTAAGTAGACGGTTGTGCTGTTTCATCCCATCTAGCAACAATGCTCTGCACTGTGTGTGTATATATATTTACATATTTATTCCATCTAACTACAATGCTCCGCACTGGGTGTTTATATATCTACATATTATTCCATCTAGCAACAATGCTCTGCACTGTGTGTGTATATATATATTTACATATATAGTAATACATATTTAGTTTAGAGTAATAACTAAAACAGTTTTAAACAATTCTTTCGTTAGCCACTATGTAGCACTATATCTTTTTTCCGGTATTTTGATGTCATTGTGTCCGGGGTGGCACTATTTTCCTTGATGGAAAGTTTTGTGGACATCAGAAAAAGTTTGTCCAAGATACAACTGTCTGAAATTTCATGGCGTGTAGTCAACCGTCGCCATGTTGCCATGGCAACACTTCCCTGTAAGTTATGTGTTGTCCACCCATATTGGACTGCATATTACAGTGACATCAACATATGTTGAAAAATTTAGACCTCCAAGACCTTCCTACCCCGCCCCATAAGCTCATGGGTTGAATGGCGAGAAGGGCGTGTCCATGGTAACAGGTATAACGTCATACTAACGTTGATGTTCAGTTATGATCTTGTCTGTGTTCTGATGAATCTCTGAAAATTTGACATCATTCTGGGCAGCCGTGCGTGAGTAATAAATAAAACAGTTTTATGCAATTCTTTCGTTAGCCACTATGTGGCACTATATCTTTTGTCCGTGTTATGATGTCATTGTATCCGGGGTGGCACTATGTTCCTTGATGGGAAGTTTTGTGGACATCAGAAAAAGGTTGTCCAAGATACAACTGTCCGAAATTTCATGGCGTGTAGTCAACCGTCGCCATGTTGCCATGGCAACACTCCCCTGTAAGTTATGTGTTGTGCACCCATATTGTACTGCATATGACAGTGACCTCAACATATGTTGAAAAATTTAGACCTCCAAGACCTTCCCACCCCGCCCCATAAGCTCATGGGTTTAATGGTGAGAAGGGCGTGTCCATGGTAAGATGTATGTCGTCATACTAACGTTGATGTTCAGATATGATCATGTCTGTGTTCTGATGAATCTCTCAAAACTTCACGTCATTCTGGCCAGCCGTGCGTGAGTAATAAATAAAACAGTTTTCAGCAATTCTTGCATTAGCCACTATGTGGCGCTATATCTTTTGTCCGGTATTTTGATATCATTGTATCCGGGGCGGCACTATTTTCGTTGATGGAAAGTTTTGTGGACATCAGACAAGTTTTGCGGGAGTTACAGGTGGTTGAATTTGTAAGGGGAGGAGTCAAACTTCGCCATGGCGCCCTGTCCATGCCTTTTGAGATTTTGACTTAATTTATATACCTTTTAATGGGCAATGCCTATAGATGCCGCCATGCAAAAATGAGCGCAATTGGAGCAGGTCCCTAGGACAAGTGCGTTCAAATGCGAGGTGTGACTTTTTTCCCGAATTGGAGGTGGGGTGACTTTGAGGCAAGATGGCGGCCTTCCTGTTGGCGGTGGGTATGGGCCACAATGATGTTTTTTGCATGTCTTGAGGTGATTCACACCTCACCCAAATTTGATGTGTCTACGGCAAAGTTTATGGTCTTCTGTCTCCATAGACCTTGTACGTTTGACCCCACCCACAAAAATGAGGGGTGGGGGGGCACATATTTTTTCCAGTTTATCAAATTTGTTGCCCGGTCAGAGGGGTTTGCCAAAAAAAATCGCGTTTTGGTTAACGTTCAGAGGGTGAAAAATGCGATCATTTAGGCAGAATAATAATTAAACCTGCAGGCAGGTGTAAACGGACCTTCGCCCCCCCGCGCGACCGCGGAACCCGCCGCCCGTCCTCCCTCGCTTTGAACACTACCTGCTGGCCATTTACTCCAATCGACTTCTTCCACGCAGCATTAGGTGGAGGTGCCGTAGTCATTGTGCCCAAAAACAATGTCTCCAAACTTTCAGTCATGTCCGTCTGCTGAAGTGGCTCCACTCTCATTTCAGGACAACACCTCACATCACCAGTAAATATACAGGGAACAGACATTGAAATGGTGACATCATATAAGTACCTGGGTGTTCATCTGAACAATGAACTAGACTGGTCACACTATACTGACGCACTCTACAAGAAGGGACAGCGCAGGCTTTTCCAACTGAGGAGACTCAGGTCTTTTGGTGTACAAGGGGCGCTGCTGAAGACATTGTATGACACGGTGGTCTGCTGCAGCTGTGGCATTACGTTGATGATGAGTTATGATCATGTCTGTGTTTTGATGAATCTCTGAAAATTTCATGTCATTCTGGCCAGCCGTGCGTGAGTAATAAATAAAACAGTTTTCAGCAATTCTTTCATTAGCCACTATTTGGCACTATATCTTTTGTCCGATATTTTGATGTCATTCTATCCGGGGTGTCACTATTTTCCTTGAAGGAAAGTTTTGTGGACATCGGACAATTTTTGCGGGAGTTACAGCTGGTTGAATTTGTAAGGGGAGGACTCAAACTTCGCCATGGCGCCCTATCCACGCCTTTTGAGATTTGAGAGAAATATTGAGATAGGGTGCAATTATTATCCATTTTTGAAAATTTGGTGGAAATCAGAAAAAGTTTGTCCAATATACAACTTTCTGAAATTTCATGGCGTGTAGTCAACCGTCGCCATATGGCCATGGCAACACTTCCCTGTAAGTTATGTGTTGTCCACCCATGTTGGACTGCATATGACAGTGACCTCAACATATGTTGAAAAATTTAGACCTCCAAGACCTTCCCACCCCGCGCCATAAGCTCATGGGTTGAATGGCGAGAAGGGCGTGTCCATGGTAACATGTATTACGTCATAATAACGTTGATGTTCAGTTATGATCATGTCTGTGTTCTGATGAATCTCTGAAAATTTCACGTCATTCTGGCCAGCTGTGCGTGAGTAATAAATAAAACAGTATTCAGCAATTCCTTCGTTGGCCACTATGTGGCACTATATCTTTTGTCCGGTATTTTGATCTCATTGTATCCGGGGTGGCACTATTTTCCTTGATGGAAAGTTTTGTGGACATCAGAAAAAGTTTGTCCAAGATAAAACTGTCCGAAATTTCATTGCGTGTAGTCAACCGTCGCCATGTTGCCATGGCAACACTTCCCTGTAAGATATGTTTTGTCCACCCATATTGGACTGCATATGACAGTGACCTCAACATATGTTGAAAAATTTAGACCTCCAAGACCTTCCCACCCCGCCCCATAAGCTCATGGGTTGAATGGCGAGAAGGGCGTGTCCATGGTAACATGTATGACGTCATACTAACGTTGATGTTCAATAATGATCATGTCTGTGTTCTGATGAATCTCTGAAAATTTCACGTCATTCTGGCCAGCCTTACGTGAGTAATAAATAAAAGAGTTTTCAGCAATTCTTTCGTTAGCCACTATGCGGTGCTATATCTATTGTCCGGTATTTTGATGTCATTGTGTCCGGGGTGGCACTATTTTCCTTGATGGGAAGTTTTGTCGACATCAGAAAAAGGTTGTCCAAGATACAACTGTCCAAAATTTCATGGTGTGTAGTCAACCGTCGCCATGTTGCCATGGCAACACTTCCCTGTAAGTTATGTGTTGTCCACCCATATTGGACTGCTTATGACAGTGACCTCAACATATGTTGAAAAATTTAGACCTCCAAGACCTTCCCACCCCGCCCCATAAGCTCATGGGTTGAATGGCGAGAAGGGCGTGTCCATGGTAACATGTATGATGTCATACTAACGTTGATGATGAGTTATGATCATGACTGTGTTCTGAGGAATCTCTGAAAATTTCACGTCATTCTGGCCAGCCGTGCGTGAGTATTAAATAAAACAGTTTTCAGCAATTCTTTCAATAGCCACTCTGTGGCGCTATATCTTTTGTCCGGTATTTTGATGTCATTGTATCCGGGGTGGCACTATTTTCCTTGATGGAAAGTTTTGTGGACATCGGACAATTTTTGCGGGAGTTACAGGTGGTTGAATTTGTAAGGGGAGGAGTCAAACTTCGCCATGGCGCCCTGGCCACGCCTTTTGAGATTTTTACTTAATTTATATTACTTTTAATGGTCAATGCCTATAGATGCCGCCATGCAAAAATGAGCTCAATTGGAGTAGGTGCCTAGAACAAGTGAGTTCAAATGCGAGGTGTGACTTTTTTCCAGAATTGGAGGTGGGGCAACTTTGAGGCAAGATGGCGGCCTTCCTGTTGGCGGTGGGTATGGGCCACAATGATGTTTTTTGCATGTCTTGAGGTGATTCACACCTCACCCAAATTTGATGTGTCTACGGTAAAGTTTATGGTCTTCTGTCTCCGTAGACCTTGTACGTTTGGCCCCACCCACAAAAATGAGGGGTGGGGGGGAACATATCTTTTCCAGTTTATCGAATTTTTGGCCCGGTCAGAGGGGTTTGCCAAAAAAAATCGCGTTTTGGTTAACGTTCAGACGGTGAAAAATTTGATCATTTAGGCAGAAAAAGAAAAAAAATAATAAATTAAACCTGCAGGCAGGTGTAAACGGACCTTCGCCCCCCGCATGACCGTGGAACCCGCCGCCCGTCCTCCCTCGCTTTGAACCCTACCTGCTGGCCATTTACTCCAATCGACTTCTTCCACGCAGCATTAGGTGGAGGTGCCGTACTCATTGTGCCCAAAAACAATGTCTCCAAACTTTCACTCATGTCCCTCTGCTGAAGTTCCTCCACTGTCATTTCAGGACAACACCTCACATCACCAGTAAATATACAGGGAACAGACATTGAGATGGTGACATCCTATAAGTACCTGGGTGTTCATCTGAACAATAAACTAGACTGGTCACACTATACTGACGCACTCTACAAGAAAGGACAGCGCAGGCTGTTCCTACTGAGGAGACTCAGGTCTTTTGGTGTACAAGGGGCACTGTTGAAGACATTGTATGACACGGTGGTCTGCTGGGGCAGTGGCATTATGGCAGCCAATAGGAAGAGACTGAACAAACAGATCAAGAAAGCTAGCTCTGTCCTGGGGTAGCTCGTTGTCCCAGTGGAGGAGATAGGAGAGAGAAAGACGGTGGCTAAACTGTCATCTCTGCTGGAGTCCGAGTTCCACCCTATGCAGGACATACTGAACGCACGGTGGAGTTCATTTAGCAGCAGACTACATCATCCTAGGTGCACAACCGAAAGGTTTCGCAGGTCCTTCCTCCCAACGGCTGTCAGACTGTACAACCTAAGTAGGGCTGCTGTTAGAGATAGGCTAAAGACGTGACCACCTAATAGTTTTGAATGCAAAAGACATACAACGGTCACCTCCAGCATACAATTAGGAAAATACCGGTCGCTATGGAGGGTGAGAATATGTATGCGTACATAATCATACCATATAGGATAACTAAGTAGACGGTTATGCTGTTCCATCCCATCTAGCAACAATGTGTGTGTATATATATTTAGATATTTATTCCATCTAGCTACAATGCTCTGCACTGGGTGTTTATATATCTACATATTATTCCATCTAGCAACAATGCTCTGCACTGTGTGTGTATATATATTTACATATTTAGTAATACATATTTAGTTTAGAGTAATAAATAAAACAGTTTTCAGCAATACTTTCGTAAGCCACTATGTGGCACTATATCTTTTGTCCGGTATTTTGATGTCATTGTATCCGGGTTGGCACTATTTTCCATGATGGAAAGTTTTGAGGACATGGGACCATTTTCGACCGAGTTGCAGGTGGTTGAAGTTGTAAGGGGAGGAGTCAAACTTCGCCATGGTGCCATGGCAACACTTCCTTGTCAGTTATGTGTTGTCCACCCATATTGTACTATATATGTCCGTAACCTAAACCTATGTTCTAAATTTCATGACTCCAGGACATTCTCACCCCTCCCCATAAGCTCACGGATTCAATGGCGAGGAGGGCGTGTCCATGTTAACACGTTTGATGTTATACTAACTAACTAACTACTAACTAACCTGCACTTATATAGCGCTTTTCTAGTCACAAAGACCACTCAAAGCGCTTTCATTAATACTAACCCTCTATTCTAAGGGCCTATAGGAAACAGATATCTAGGGACAATTTAGAACAGCCAATTAACCTAACATGCATGTTTTTGGCATGTGGGAGGAAACCAGAGAAATCCCGGAGTAAACCCACGCAACACGGGGAGAACATGCAAACTCCACACAGATCACTGTTGGTCGGGGGCTGGGATTGAACCCACGATCCCCACAATCCCCCGGCCAAGGGTAAACTGTGCTGCCGCAGTGCTAACCACTGCGCCACCGTGCAGCCAGTATATAGTATTATATGTATATTATAGGATAGTATTATACTATCGATGATGTTCAGTTATGATCATGGCTGTGTTCTGATGAATCTCCGAAAATTTCACATCATTCTGCCAAGCCGCTTGTGAGTAATAAATGAAATAGTTTTTAGCAATTCTTTCATTCCCCACTATGTGGCGCTATATCGGTTATCAGGTGTTTTGATGTCATTGCATCCGGGGTCGCAGTATTTTCCTTCATGGAAAGTGTTGTGGACATGGAACCATTTTTGGCCGAGTTAGAGGTGGTTGAAGTTGTAAGGGGAGGAGTCAATCTTCGCAATGGCGCCATGGCCACAGTTCCTTGTCAGTTATATGTTTTCCACCCATATTGTACTATATGTTACTGTAACCTAAACCTTTGTTCCAAATTTCATGACTCCAGGACGTTCTCACCCCTCCCCATAAGTTCACGGATTCAATGGCGAGGAGGGCGTGTCCGTGTTAACACGTTTGATGTTATGCTATTGTTGCTGTTCAGTTATGATCATTGCTGTGTTCTGATGAATCTCAGAAAATTTCACAACATTCTGCCCAGCCGCTTGTGAGTAATAAATGAAACAGTTTTCAGCAATTCTTTCATTAACCACTATGTGGCGCTATATCGGTTGTCAGGTGTTTTGATGTCATTGCGTCCGGGGTCGCACTATTGTCCTTCATGGAAAGTTTTGTGGACATGGGACCATTTTTAGCCGAGTTACAGGTGGTTGAAGTTGTAAGGGGAGGAGTCAAACTTCGCCATGGCGCCCTTGCCACGCCTTTTAAGATTTTTACTTAATTTATATAACTTTTAATGGCCAATGCCTGTAGATGCCCCCATGTAAAAATGAGCTCAATTGGATCTGGTCCCTAGGACAAGTGTGTTAAAATGCAAGGTGTGACTTTTTTCCGAATTGGAGGTGGAGCGACTTTGAGGCAAGATGGCGGCCATCCTGTTGGCGGTGGGTATGGGCCACAATGATGTTTTTTGCATGTCTTGAGGTGACTCACACCTCACCCAAATTTGATGTGTCTACGGCAAAGTTTATGGTCTCCAGTCTCCATAGACCTTGTACGTTTGACCCCACCCACAAAAATGAGGGGTGGGGGGGCACATATTTTTTCCAGTTTATCAAATTTTTTGCCCGGTCAGAGGGGTTTGCCAAAAAAAATCGCGTTTTGGTTAACGTTCAGCGGGTGAAAAATGCGATCATTTAGGCAGAAAAATAACAAATAATAATAATAAAGAAACGCGAGCGGATACAATAGGGCTTTCGCCGACTGACGTTGTCAGTGGCTCAGGCCCTAATTAAACCTGCAGGCAGGTGTAAACGGACCTTCACCATCCCGCGCGACCGCGGAACCCGCCGCCCGTCCTCCCTCGCTTTGAACACTACCTGCTGGCCATTTACTCCAATCGACTTCTTCCACGCAGCATTAGGTGGAGGTGCCGTAGTCATTGTGCCCAAAAACAATGTCTCCAAACTTTCAGTCATGTCCCTCTGCTGAAGTTGCTCCACTCTCATTTCAGGACAACACCTCACATCACCAGTAAATATACAGGGAACAGACATTGAGATGGTGACATCCTATAAGTACCTGGGTGTTCATCTGAACAATAAACTAGACTGGTCACACTATACTGATGCACTCTACAAGAAGGGACAGCGCAGGCTGTTCCTACTGAGGAGACTCAGGTCTTTTGGTGTACAAGGGACGCTGCTGAAGACATTGTATGACACGGTGGTCTGCTGGGGCAGTGGCATTATGGCAGCCGACAGGAAGAGACTGAATAAACAGATGAAGAAAGCTAGCTCTGTCCTGGGGTAGCGCGTTGTGCCAGTGGAGGAGATAGGAGAGAGAAGGACGGTGGCTAAACTGTCATCTCTGCTGGAGTCCGAGTTCCACCCTATGCAGGACATACTGAACGCACGGTGGAGTTCATTTAGCAGCAGACTACATCATCCTAGGTGCACAACCGAGAGGTTTCGCAGGTCCTTCCTCCCAACGACTGTCAGACTGTACATCCTAAGTAGGGCTGCTCTTAGAGATAGGCTAAAGACGTGACAACCTAATAGTTTTGAATGCAAAAGACATACAATGGTCCCCTCCAGCATACAATTAGGAAAATACCGGTCGCAGCAGGTACAAACGCAAATCTTTGTGACAGGCTCACCTTTCTGTGATTTTGGTGTGTGGACAACAAAAAGTTGTGTTGTTTTACGCGTCACACCAGATTCTGACCTGTGGGAGCAAACACTTTTACCAGTTACGCAGAACTTTTTTTCTAAAGCTGTCCTACCTGAGCTTGTTGCCCGTCACTTTACTGACTCTGACCCCACAACACAAGAGGAAAGCTGCAGCAGATAAACCCACCCAGAAGGCCAAAAGACGACATCTAACTGCATTACAGCCAGGTCCCACACACAATCCCAGAAGACAGGCACAGAACACAGCAGAAGTGTGGTGGACTTGCAGGCAGCCAGAAGAGCTGGATGACATGGTTGCCTGTGATAACCAAAACTGAAAGTCAGTGTTTCCATTTAGGATGTGGGGGACTCTGAAGCACCAAGCCCACAGCAGCCGTGGTTTTGTGACATGCGCATTAGAGTAGTGCTGTATCATGAGACAGTTATGCGCTATAACATGGTAGAACAATGATACATGTCGATCTTGCATGTCAATTTATATACTTGTATTGTGTCATGGTTATGGTTACACTTTTCCATCTTTGAAATAAAGTGCTGGAGTTTGTAAGCCATTGTGTACTTTATTCCAAATGTTGTTACAAAGCAAGCAAGTGTATTTATATAGCACATGTTGTCTGCTTATGTCCAAAAGGTGTGCAATATGTTCAAGAGGCAAATTAATCTGCAAATGTATGTTAGTTAAAAGGAGAATTTGAAATTGGGATTTTTTTTTCTGTCTTTGTTAGGCTGGGTAAAAATTGCATCAGCAGAGCCATTAAACTGAAAGATGGAAGCCCAGTGTTGTATTTCACCTTTGAGTGATTATCTTTGAGGAAATTGTCATCCAGAGTATTTCTGGAGAGCTCTCCCTTTAACTTTCTGTTCTCCTCTTGGAAGAGTAAAAATTCTTTAAGTCTACAGTGACACTTGCTGTAGTTCTGTCGCTCTTGTGCATTGTCCTCTGGAGCATCATCAGCCTGACAGATCTGTGCTGCTTCATCAGATGTCGTCTCCTCCATCTCAGCCAGAGGTGTGGTGTCATCTGTTGCTGATCAGGACAATAAACAACTGTAGTTAATATATTTTGTAATCAAAAGGAATCCCAAGACACATTTTAGAAAGAAAAACATAGGTGAAATAAAAAAAGACGACCTGAAGGAGCTACATTATCCATCTCAGTCACGTGGCCACTGATCTTGGAGGTCTGTGCTGGGAGGATCACTTGCATGCCCTGCTGATTCTTTTTGTCATAATCTTGTCCATCTGCATAAGCGGTTAAACCTGTCAGGAGTGGTAGCTGGAAGCTCTGCATGCCTAAGGTTTAGCGAAGGTGCCCAGTCAGGATCACAGTCTAGCATTTCATAAGCTGGTCTGCTGTTAAAGCAAAGGAAAATTAAGAAAATACTTTGGAGTAAAACAAATTAAACCTGCTCACACAGGTGTGTGAGTTGGAACTTTTTCTAGCTACTCTGATATCGGAGTGTCTTTAGCTTAGCTCTGTTTAGCTTAGCACTACTGATGTAGGGTAAAAGCTATGACCAAGCAAGTCTTAACCACAACACAAACAAGTTTTAACAACAGACGTACACCATAAATTATAACGTACTTTTATAAAAATGCTTTGAGCACACCACCATCGATACAGGTGCGTGTTTGAAAGTTACGTTGGGTCTTCTGACTGCTGCAATCCAGGCCAGGCGTCGCCTCTTCGTTACATCCGAAACATGAGCTGTGCTGTTCTTCTTCCAGGCTGGAAAAATTAAGAAAATACTTTGGAGTAAAACAAATTAAACCCGCTCACACAGGTGTGTGAGTGGGAACTTTTTCTAGCTACTCTGATATCAGAGTCTCTTTAGCTTAGCTCTGTTTAGCTTAGAACTACTGATGTAGGGTAAAAGCTATGACCAAGCAAGTCTTAACCACAACACAAGCAAGTTTTAACAACAGACGTACACCATAAATCATAACGTACCTTTATAAAAACGCTTTGAGCACAGCACCATCGATACAGGTGCGTGTTTGAAAGTTACGTTGGGTCTTCTGACTGCTGCAATCCAGGCCAGGCGTCGCCTCTTCGTTACATCCGAAACGTGAGCTGTGCTGTTCTTCTTCCAGGCTGGAAAAATTAAGAAAATACTTTGGAGTAAAACAAATTAAACCCGCTCACACAGGTGTGTGAGTGGGAACTTTTTCTAGCTACTCTGATATCGGAGTCTCTTTAGCTTACCTCTGTTTAGCTTAGCACTACTGATGTAGGGTAAAAGCTATGACCAAGCAAGTCTTCACCACAACACAAGCAAGTTTTAACAACAGACGTACACCATAAATCATAACGTACCTTTATAAAAATGCTTTGAGCACACCACCATCGATACAGGTGCGTGTTTGAAAGTTACGTTGGGTCTTCTGACTGCTGCAATCCAGGCCAGGCGTCGCCTCTTCGTTACATCCGAAACGTGAGCTGTGCTTTTCTTCTTCCAGGCTGGAAAATGAAAAAAGCCTATTCCGTGGTTTATCTTTTCTCCACAGCAGTTGTGAGAACGACTATTACAGTTTACAACACAACAAGACTCCCCCATGTCTGCTTTGTGACGATGTCTCCAGCTTTTACGTGATCTCAGCGAACGGTTCCGAGCGTACCCAGAATGCACTTGGTGAATTCTATGGACACTACGTCATAATGGCCGAATCAATACTGTTTAAAACCTTTTTTTAAGTGTTGCAAATTGCGGTTTACGGAGTCTAAAATCTTGCAAATTGTGGTTTGACGATTATACAGAAGATGTTACGCCATGAACCAAAAGTGGCCTGTAGTCTGTTGATGTCACATGCGGACTTCACTTCCCAGAATGCATTGTGTGTTTGTCACATGGGCATGCTTGCGAACATAATGTTTAAAACATTTTTTAATAAATTAAAAGTTGTTAAGAGTGGTAAATTTGTTAGCAGCAAACTAATGTGCAGAAGTCACAATTTAATAACCGGTGAGAATTTATGTGAAAAAATGGCAAAGAAGCACAAGTAGCATATGCTTTTAAGTGTGGACAGATTTCCAAACATTTCACAACCTAAACTATTGTCTGTCACGTGGGCAGACTGTCAGTGGCTCAGGGACTGTTCAGGGTGGGACTATTATCCACTGTCAAATATTTAGTGAAAATCAGACAAAGATTGTCCAAGATACAACTTTCCAAAATGTCATGGCGTGTAGTCAAGCGTCGCCATGTTGTCATGGCAACGCTTCCCTGTAAGTTATGTGTTGTCCACCTATATTGGACTACATATGACAGTGACCTCAACATATGTTGAAAAACTGAGACCTCCAAGACCTTCCCACCCCTCCCCATAAGCTCACGGATTGAATGGCGAGGAGGGCGTGTCTATGTTAACACGTTTGATGTTATACTATTGTTGATGTTCAGTTATTATCATGGCTGTGTTCTGATGAATCTCTGAAAATTTCACATCATTCTGGCCAGCCGTGCGTTAGTAATAAATAAAACAGTTTTCAGCAATTTTTTCGTTATCCACTATGTGGCGCTATATTGTTTGTCCGGTATTTTGATGTCATTGTGTCCGGTGTGGCACTATTTTCCTTCATGGAAATTTTTGTGGACATCGGACAAGACTTGCCCGAGTTACAGGTGTTTGAAGTTGTAAGGGGAGGAGTCAAACTTCGCCATGGCGCCATGGCAAACCTTCCTTATCAGTTATGTGTTGTCCACCCATATTGAAGTATATGTGACAGTAACCTAAACCTATGTTTCAAATTTCATGACTCCAGGACATTCCCAGCCCTCCCCATAAGCTCACAGATTGACTGGCGAGGAGGGCATGTCCATGGTAACACGTTTGATGTCATACTAATATTGATATTCAGTTATGATCATGGCTGTGTTCTGATCAATCTCTGAAAATTTCACGTCATTCTGGCCAGCTGCGTGTGAGTAATAAATAAAACAGTTTTTAGCAATTCTTTCATTAACCACTATGTGGCGCTATATTGGTTGTCAGGTGTTTTGAGGTCATTGCGTCCGGGGTGGCACTATTTTCCTTCATGTAAAGTTTTGTGGACATCAGACAAGTTTTGGCCGAGTTACAGGTGGTTGAATTTGTAAGGGGAGGAGTCAAACTTCGCCATGGTGCCCTGGCCACGCCTTTTGAGATTTTGACTTAATTTATATAACTTTTAATGGCCAATGCCTGTAGATGCCCCCATGTAAAAATGAGCTCAATTGGATCAGGTCCCTAGGACAAGTGCGTTAAAATGCGAGGTGTGACTTTTTTCCGAATTGGAGGTGGGGCGACTTTGAGGCAAGATGGCGGCCTTCCTGTTGGCGGTGGGTATTGGCCACAATGATGTTTTTTGCATGTCTTGAGGTGATTCACACCTCACCCAAATTTGATGTGTCTACGGCAAAGTTTATGGTCTCCAGTCTCCATAGACCTTGAAAATTTGTGTACGTTTTGCCCCACCCACAAAAATGAGGGGTGGGGGGGAACATATCTTTTCCAGTTTATCGAATTTTTTTCCCGGTCAGAGGGGTTTGCCAAAAAAAATCGCGTTTTGGTTAACGTTCAGAGGGTGAAAAATGCGATCATTTAGGCAGAATAATAATAATAATAATAATAAATAAACGCGAGCGGATACAATAGGGCTTTCGCCGACTGACGTTGTCAGTGGCTCAGGCCCTAATAATTTAAGAAACGTGAGCGGATACAATAGGGCTTTCGCCGACTGACGTTGTCAGTGGCTCAGGCCCTAATAATAATTAAACCTGCAGGCAGGTGTAAACGGATTATCGCCCCCCGCACGACCGTGGAACCCGCCGCCCGTCCTCCCTCGCTTTGAACACTACCTGCTGGCCATTTACTCCAATTCACTTCTTCCACGCACATTAGGTGGAGGTGCCATAGTCATTGTGCCCAAAAACAGTGTCTCCAAACTTTCACTCATGTCCCTCTGCTGAAGTTCCTCCACTCTCATTTTTGTTTTACACAAAGCAGCAAAATGCCCCTTTTTCTGACATTTCTTGCAGTCTGCATTGCGAGCAGGACATTCTTTAAAATGAATTTCCATGTGCTTTTCCACACCTGCCACATCTGGCAGGCACAGAACACAGCAGAAGTGTGGTGTACTTGCAGGCAGCCAGAAGAGCTGGATGACATGGTTGCCTGTGATAACCAAAACTGTGAAATTCAGTGGTTCCGTTTAGGATGTGGGGGTCTCTGAAGCACCAACCCCACAGCAGCCGTGGTTTTGTGACGTGCACATTAGAGTAGTGCTGTAGCATGAGACAGTTATGCGCTATAACATGGTAGAACAATGATACATACTGATCATGCATGTCAGTTTATATTCTTGTATTGTGTCATGGTTATGGTTACAGTTTTGCATCTTTGAAATAAAGAGCTGCAGTTTGTAAGCCATTGTGTACTTTATTCCAAAAATTGTTCCAAAGTAAGCAAGTGTATGTATACAGCACATTTTGTCTGCTTATGTCAAAAAGGTGTGCAATATGTTCAAGAATTCAAATTAATCCGCAAAGGTATCTTAGTTAAAAGGAGAATTTGAAATTGGGAAATTTTAGGGACTGTTCAGGGTGGGACTATTATCCACTGTCAAATATTTAGTGAAAATCAGAAAAAGTTTGTCCAAGATACAACTTTCTGAAATTTCATGGCGAGTATTCAACCGTTGCCATGTTGCCATGGCAATACTTCCCTGTAAGTTATGTGTTGTCCACCGATATTGGACTACATATGACAGTGACCTCAACATATGTTGAAAAATTTAGACCTCCAAGCCCTTCCCACCCCTCCCCATAGGCTCATGGATTGAATGTGAGAAAGGCGTGTCCATGGTGACACGTATGATGTCATACTAACGTTGATGTTCAATTATGATCAACGCTGTGTTCTGATGCATCTCAGAAAATTTCACGTCATTCTGGCCAGCCGCGCATGAGTAATAAAACAGTTTTCAGCAATTCTTTCATTAACCACTATGTGGCGCTGTATCTTTTGTCAAGTATTTTGATGTCATTGCGTCCGGGGTGGCACTATTTTCCTTAATGTAAAGTTTTGTGGACATCGGACAAGTTTTTCCCGTCAGTAATTCTTCCTTTAATCATTAGGGGGCGCTATGAGTTTTGTTTATTATTTGTATATAGATGAGTTCGGGGAAGGGAGAATATTGATCGTATAAAATTTGTTGCAAATCGTACAAAATTTGGCCATTTTAAAAGGGTCTAATGTTGTTACCACTAGCTGGCGCTAAAACTTTTGTTATTTTATATAGGAGTGTTCAGGGTGGGACTATTATCCATTGTCAAAAATATGATGAAAATCAGACAAAGTCTGTCCAAGATACAACTTTCCGAAATTTCTGGGCGAGTAGTCAACCGTCGCCATGTTGTCATGGCAACACTTCCCTGTAAGTTATGTGTTGTCCACCGATATTTTACTACACATGACACTGACCTCAACATATGTTGAAAAATTTAGACCTCCAAGACCTTCCCACCCCTCCCCATAAGCTCATGGATTGAATGGCGATGAGGGCGTGTCCATGGTAATACCTATGATGTCATACTAACGTTGATATTCACTTATGATCATGGCTGTGTTCTGATGAATCTCAGAAAATTTCACGTCATTCTGGCCAGCCGCGCATGAATAATAAATAAAACAGTTTTCAGCAATTCTTTCATTAACCACTATGGGGCGCTATATCTTCTGTCAGGTGTTTTGAGGTCATTGTGTCCGGGGTGGCACTATTTTCCTTCATGTAAAGTTTTGTGGACATCAGACAAGTTTTGGCCGAGTTACAGGTGGTTGAATTTGTAAGGGGAGGAGTCAAACTTCGCCATGGCGCCCTGGCCACGCCTTTTGAGATTTTTACTTAATTTATATAACTTTTAATGGCCAATGCCTGTAGATGCCCCCATGTAAAAATGAGCTCAATTGGATCAGGTCCCTAGGACAAGTGCGTTAAAATGCGAGGTGTGACTTTTTTCCGAATTGGAGGTGGGGCGACTTTGAGGCAAGATGGCGGCCTTCCTGTTGGCGGTGGGTATTGGCCACAATGATATTTTTTGCATGTCTTGAGGTGATTCACACCTCACCCAAATTTGATGTGTCTACGGCAAAGTTTATGGTCTCCAGTCTCCATAGACCTTGAAAATTTGTGTACGTTTGGCCCCACCCACAAAAATGAGGGGTGGGGGGGGACATATCTTTTCCAGTTTATCGAATTTTTTGCCCGGTCAGAGGGGTTTGCCAAAAAAAATTGCGTTTTGGTTAACGTTCAGAGGGTGAAAAATGTGATCATTTAGGCAGAATAATAATAATAATAATAATAAATAAACGCGAGCGGATACAATAGGGCTTTCGCCGACTGACGTTGTCAGTGGCTCAGGCCCTAATAATAATAAATAAACGCGAGCGGATACAATAGGGCTTTCGCCGACTGACGTTGTCAGTGGCTCAGGCCCTAATAAAGAAACGCAAGCGGATACAATAGGGCTTTCGCCGACTGACGTTGTCAGTGGCTCAGGCCCTAATAAAGAAACATGAGCGGATACAATAGGGCTTTCGCCGACTGACGTTGTCAGTGACTCAGGCCCTAAAAATAAACGCAAGCAGATACAATAGGGCTTTTGCCAAATGACGTTGTCAGTGGCTCAGGCCCTAATAAAATAAACGCAAGCGGATACAATAGGGCTTTCGCCGACTGACGTTGTCAGTGGCTTAGGTCCTAATAAATGCTAGCAGATACAATAGGGCTTTCGCCGACTGACGTTGTCAGTGGCTCAGGCCCTAATAACGAAAAAAAATAAACGCAAGCAGATACAATAGGGCTTTTGCCCACTGACGTTGTCAGTGGCTCAGGCCCTAATCAGGCCCCAATTACAAGTTCGGATTGGGTTCTGAAACCCACGTTAAAATCATGGGACAACTTACAGGGGTAAGAGAGGGCCCTCAACACGTGACAGAGTTTGAGGAATTTCCCTCAGAGCCTACACTCCATCAAGGCTCTTCCAGGGTCTTTAAAAAGACCTCAGCTCAGGAAGTTCTTTTGACAGTTTTTTGTTTTAAAGTTTTATACACTATGTTCTTAATGTTTTTTCTTGTTCTTAATGTTCTTTCCGTTTCTGAGTAGCACAAACGAGGGCCACCACACAGTTATACTAAACAAAACAACACAATGGAGAAACAGGGTGTAACCAAAATAATTTCATATAATGTAAAAGGAATCCTGAATCCAGTTAAAAGATCCAAGATTCTAGGCAAAATGAAAAAAGAAAAAGCAGGAATAATATTTTTACAAGAAACCCACCAAATAGACATGGAGCACACTAAACTCAGTAGACAAGGGTTTAAAATGATCTCTTCATCTTCATATAAGTCTGGGAGGAGGAGGGGAGTAGCGTCATTGATATCTACCAAAATTACATTTGAAAAAAAATCAGAACACAAAGATAAAGAAGGGAGATACAGTTTGGTAACTGGGCGGTTAGAGGGAGAAGATATCACCCTGCTGAATGTGTATGCACCCCCAGGGGCTAACTGGAAATTTTATAAAAATGTATTTGACCTAATGATAACTAAAGCTCAAGGTTTAGTGATATGTGGTGGGGACTTCAATCTTAGACTGAATCCATACTGGGATGCTTCTGGTAATTCTCCACATCAAAATAACACTCAAAGCAGGAAGACTCGGATGCTACTAAAAGAAATGGGAATCTGTGATGTGTGGAGCGAACTCAACCCCAGTGTAAAAGACTATACATTTTATTCAACTCCACATTCATCTTACTCAAGGATTGACTATTTTTTTATGTTTAATAGAGACATTGGAAGACTAGAAACATGTAAAATAGGACTGATGGATCTCTCTGACCACAGTCCTATCTACATGGACTTAAATATCCAAAAATACACAAATAATACATTTTCTTGGAGGTTAAATTCAAATGTCCTGAAAGGACCATTGAAAGATGAATTGGAATCAGATATTCTCAGATATTTGGAAGAAAACGATAATGGAGAAGTATCCCCTTTAATACTGTGGGATGCATTCAAAGCTGTAATAAGAGGAAAGATTATTGCAAAACTGGCAACCCAAAAGAAACTAAGAGAAGAAAAACTATCCACATTAGAGTCAGAACTTAAGAACCTAGAAAAAGAACACAAAGGCAACACTCATTCTACTGACTCGCTCAAGATTAAGGAAATTAAAAACCAAATAAATGAGATCTACACAATAGAAATCCAGAAGAAATTTAAATTTTTGAAACAAAAATACTATGAAGCAGGCAGTAACTCGGCAAAATTGCTAGCCTATAAATTGAGGAAACAACAAACAGAAAGAGGAACCTACAAAATCAGAGACCCAGTATCAAAGGAAATAAAATTCAGAATTCAGGATATTCTTAAAAGCTTCGAGAATTACTATAAGAACTTATACTCCCACAAAAAAACATAAAAACGCATCCGAGGCATTCTTAAACACATTAAACCTTCCCCAACTTACGGAGTCACAAAATAAAACACTACTGTCAGAAATAGAACCTAAAGAATTGGAAAAAGCAATTATGAAACTTAAAGCTAACAAATCCCCAGGAGCAGATGGCTATACAGCAGAGTGGTACAAAACCTTTAAACAGCAACTATCTCCTCTCCTCCTGAAAACATTTAATTATGTCCTCCACACAGGGGAAATCCCCCCTCCTGGAGAGAAGGGGTCATTGCAGTTATACCTAAACCTGAAAAGGATAAACTAGAGTGCTCCAACTACAGACCAATCAGTGTATTAAATCAGGACTATAAGCTTTTTACCATTATCCTTACCAAAAGGTTAGAAAATACACTGACAGACCTAATTCATTTAGACCAAACAGGTTTTATAAGACAAAGACAGACACAAGACAACATTAGACGCACTTTACACATAATTCATCATATAAAAAAAAATATAACTTAAATGCAGTCATATTGGGATTAGATTCTGAAAAAGAATTTGATTCGGTTGACTGGTCTTTTCTATATAGAATCTTATCCAGTTTCAATTTTCATAACAACTTCTTTAGAACTATACAGGCATTATATAAAAAACCAACAGCTAAAATAAGGATTACCGGTAATTTATCATCATCTTTTGAGCTTGAAAGAGGATGTCGTCAGGGCTGACCCCTGTCTCCACTGCTCTTTGCAATCTTCATAGAACCTCTGAGCCAATGGATAAGACAAAATCAAAAAATTCCAGGTATTACACTTGGTCAGAAGGAACATAAAATAGCACTCTTTGCTGATGACATTTTAATATACCTAGGGCAGCCGGACACTTCTTTACCAGAACTAACCTCAGTTTTTTCAGAGTATGGAGATTTATCGGGGTACAAATTAAACATGCATAAAACCCAAGTTTTAACAATCAACTATGACCCAAATCATTATTCACTTAGCAAACTCAAAACTAACTGGGAGTCGGAATCTATGAAATATCTGGGGGTCAATATCCCGAAACAACTCAAAAAAATTATATCACTAAACTATGATCCACTGGTGACAAAAATAAAATCTGACCTAGCAAGATGGAATATGATACCATTCTTGGGTACTGCACAAAGAATTGAAGCAGTCAAAATTAATATACTTCCACGTCTTCTATACCTTTTCCAAACAATACCGGTAGAACCTCCCAAAAAAACATGGCAGGAGTTGGACAGAAGGATCTCAAGATTCATATGGCAGGGCAAGAGACCTAGAATCAGATATAGAACCTTACAGCTAAACAAAGACAAAGGTGGGCTCGCGCTGCCAAATATCAGGGACTACTTTAAAGCCGCACAAATTAAAACTTTAGTAGAGATATGTAACCCAGTCTACACTGCACAATGAAAGGAGATCGAATGCCAAATAACAAGTGACATCCCCCTACAAGCGATAATAGGGAACAATGCCTTACCTAAACTTTTGAATAACACTAACCCGTGGATAGAGACCCCGCTAAAAATTTGGTTTAAGATAGTCAGAGAGAATCAAACTAAAGAGCCCTATCGACTTCTGCAATGGATTGCCTATGATCAAGACTTTACTCCTAATAAAACCGACACCAGATTTAAAAAGTGGAAAGAGAAAGGGCTGATAAAATATTACGATTTTTTTAAAGGGCAAATTTTAAGAAGTTTTGAAGATTTGAAAAAACAAGGTCTAATAAATCAAGACCTTTACAGGTTCTTCCAGCTTAGACACCACATAAACAATATACTTAAAAAGGAGGATTTGGAAAGGGCCCAGTCAGGTGTTCTGAAGGTCTTCTTAATGGCACATAAAGGGATCCCAGGGATCAGATACATTTCTAAAATATACCAAGGTCTTCAAGACTTAAAAGGAGACAACACATCATACATAAAAGAGAGATGGGAAAAAGAGGGGAATTTCACTTTACAACTGGAAATATGGGAAAAGCTAAATAAACAACAATGGAAAAGTACCTCATCCCTGCAGTGGAGAGAATTTGGATGGAAAAACTTGGTAAGATTTTTCAGAACACCTGCACAAAACAAATTTACCCATAAGGGATTGAACTGATGGCGCTTGTGTGGTGAAAAGACTGCAAATCATTTTCATGTGTTTTGGTCATGCCCAGTTATCCACCAATATTGGACCAATGTACAGACAATATTGGGTAAAATATTCAAAATAACAGTTCCCTTTTCTTTTCTAACTTTGTATTTGGGTTTACTACCGGACTCACTGGAAAGACGAGGAGAAAAATACTTATTCAATGTTTTAATGTTGGCAAGTAAAAAAGCTCTAACTAAAAAATGGATGTTGAAGGACTGTCCTACACCTGAAGATTGGATTAACGTGATCCAAGTCATTTACTCGATGAAAAAGATGACATTCGCACTCAGACAGGACATGGATGGGTTCATGAACTTTTGGCAACCCTGGATTGCATATGTGTCTTCCATTAGATCTAATCTTTTACAAATACCATTTCAATAATGGTTCCGCTCTTTGTTCCAATGCTACTCAGATGCTCTTTTACCTTTACTTACTTATTTTTTTCTTTTTGTTTGTTTTTTGCTGTTTTGTTTGTTTGTTTGTTTGATTTTTTTATTTTATTCTCTTTAATTTCACTTTTTCTTTCACTTTAAAAAAATAAAAAGGGGTGTTGTAATAATTATTCTTCCAATGTTGTCAGATACCAGAAAATAAGGGAACATGTGATGAAAATGTAAACAATGCAATGCTGTAACGACCTGTATACCCTTTACAAAAACTTAAATTAAAAAAAAAAGTGTCTCTTGGACTTGGAGTAGTGACGAGTGAGGAGTGAGATGCAGGGTCTTATAGATATTTGGTCTGAGAACAAGATTTCTCAGCTGCTTGTGGCTACACACAAGAATTCTGATGTTTTGTGGGACACATATGTATCACTTTAGGCCTCACATCTCAGATTAGAACAAAGAACTGAGCCTCCTTGGAGATAACAGGATGATGTGAAAGTTTAGCCTTTGGTATGCAAGAGACGGCCTTGGGGGATTTCCGGGTGGGCCGAAGACTATGAAAAGGATGTTATAGGATCAAAGAGTAGATGCATTGTTACTTGTGATTGAAATGCAATGTGACTGTGAACTGGGAGAGTCCTGGTATATAAAGGACGAATGCTTCTGTGTTTTTCCTCTTTCTGCTTTGCTGATGTTGGAAGATGTGAATAAACCTGACTCGTGAGATGAACTCTGCCTCGTCATTTTCACATTTCCACAGTTTTTAAAATGTTTAGCGACATGATGGCGGATCAGGGGCTTAAACAGATAGCGGAGCTTTTCATTTTTATTAGTCTGTGGTTCATAAACACCTTTGTGAAGGGAACGGTGTTATGCTGAGAATCGCTCGCTTGCAGAGAATTGCATCCCATCATTGAATAATCATAATTAATTTTTACTTCTAAAAATATATATTATGGGTACTTCTGAAAATGCACAAATGGTTACAAGCCTGTCTGTAGTGAAAAGTAAACATCTCTTACCCAGGACTCATATGAGGGAGGAGAGGGTGATTTCTACCTCAATAAAATCAATCATCTGGCTAACAAATTTAAAAAAGCTAAGAAATCTGCCTTGAATTTTGGCAAAGTTATTTCAGCAGGTGAAACCCCAAATAAAGCAATTAAGGGAGTTGAGTGTTATTGTACTTTAAGTACCATGGACAGAGTGCTGAAAATTCTTGCCCAATAGTTAAAAAGGGAGGGACAGGACCAGAACGCATGAATTAGTGAGCCTGGAGTTTGTTTACACCTATCACAGGATGGATCCATGTTTGGATAGATTTTAGAAAGTTTCAATTTTGACCAGTGGGCATGGTGTAGCACCTTACACTGGAGAAGACCATGCCAGGCACTAATAGATGAGGAAAGGACCCGGAGGAGTATCCTCCAATATGTCCCGGGTAAATGCCTTGTCCATGTCTTGCTCCCAGAGAGACCTGATGTGTGAAAGCGGGGCATTCCTGAGAGAATGAATTATTTCATAGCTACTTGAATTGGCACCTTTTTAAATTGGGGATGGAAGAAAAAGAGTTTCAATAGTAAAGGCTGAGAAGGAAAATGGAGAGAAATCCCTCTGACAAAGCTACGAACCTGTAAATACCTGAAAAAAAATGGGTTTTAGGGATCCCATATTTAGATACAAGTTGTTAGAAAGATGAGAGAACACCCTCAATGTACAGATCATTAAATGAATTTACACCTCAGCCAGACCACAAAGCAAACCCTCCATCCCCCAGTGACTATTAAACACGTGGTTTTTACAAATAGGAGCTTGCAAGGAGAATGTCCATAGGCCAAAATGGTGTCTGCATTGGTTCCAAATTTTAAGAGTTGTCTTCACCAGAAGGTTTCTACTATACTCTGCTCAATCGGGGCCACTGGAGGCATAGACCAAAGCAGCCAGAGATGATGGTTCACAGGAGGAGCTCTCAAGTCTCAGCCACTCAGGGATGTCTGGTGAATTATCTGTATGCAGCCAATGGTGTAACGTGCGCAAGGTCGCTGCCCAATAATAAAAGCAGAAATTTGGCAAAGCTGTTCCTCCCTTCCTCCTAGGACTCTGTAAAAAAAATATTTTGCGGTTCCTTGGGGGCTTTTAATCTCAAACAAACCTTAAAATAATCCAATCAAGTTTCTTAAAAAAAAATGATCTTGGGATGAAAATTGGGATACACTGAAATAAAAAATGAAAATTTTGGTAAAACATTCATCTTGATTAAATTAATGCAACCAGAAATAGACAGAGGAAGCATAGACCATCTCTCAAAATCTTCCTGTGTTTTGGCAAGAAGTGGGGCAAAATTATGCTTCAGACAATTTTTAAACTTTTCTGTAACTTGAACCCCCAGATACGTCAACCCATCAAAAACTATTTTAAATAGAATATGTCATGGAAGATTGCGAGCTGCAACATTGATCGGAAAAAAACTCACTCTTGTAAAAATTTAGCTTGTAACTGGAAATTGTACCAAACAAATTAAGAACAGCAAGGATTTCTTGGATTGATATGTCAGGTTGCAAAATATATAAAAGTAAATCATTAGCGTAGAGAGATACCCTCTGTTCAAAACCACTCATAACCACACCAAAGATTTTAGAATTAGACGCAACGGCCAAGTGTTCAATAGCAAGAGCAAAAAGAAGGGGGGGGGGGTAATGGATAACCCTGTCTCGTTCCCCAGAAAAGCGGAAAATAGTCTGAAAGAGTATTATTAGTTCTAACAGATGCAACAGGTGAGGAGTACAATAGGCTTACCCAGGCTATAAATCTCTCCCCAAAGCCAAATTTTCCCAGAGTACAGAAAAAGGTAACTCCACTCCACCCTATCAAATGCCTTTTCTGCATCCAAGGATATCACATATTCAGGATTATTTCAATTAGAGGAATTATAAATTACACTAAAGAGTCATCTAATATTTGAAAAGGCGTGCCTATTTTTAATAAAGCCGGTTTGATCAGACAAAATTATAGATGGAAGTATTGTTTCCAGGTGAATAGCTAATAATTCTAGCAATAATAATAGCTAATATTTTGTAGTCAGCATTTAAAGAAATTGGGTGATATGATGTACAAAGAAGAGGGTCTTTATTCTTTTTTAGTATTAATGAAACAGGCCTGTAAAAGGGACCGAGGCAAGGAGGACTGGTCAAGCAAATGGCTGAACATATTAATCAGAAGAGGGGCTATCTTTTCCATAAACTTCCAGTAAAACTCAATAGGAAACCCTTCCGGGCCTGGACATTTCAAAGATTGCATAGAATTAGCTGCCTGTAAAATTTCCTCAACTTCTATAGGTTCCTCTAATCGAAGTTTAGAAGCAGAGATAACAGTTGGAATGGTAATACTGCTGAAAAAACAATCAAAATTTGTCTGATCTGCCGATTGCTCGAATGTATAGAGGGTGGAAAAGAAGTGCTTCAATAGATCATTAATTATTTGAAGGTCAGTTGTCACACCCAGGGAAGTTTGAATTTTCGGGATTTGATAGGATATGGATACCTGACAGATTTGATGTGAGAGTAATTTACTTGCCTTATCTCCACCTTCATAATGGGTGTATTTGGATTTAAGAAGCATGTTAGCAATCTGGGCTTCTGATAAGTTGTCAAATTCTGTCTGTAAGAGTAAACAATCCTTGTAAACATCTGGAGAAGGGGAAGTTGCATATACGTTATCCAATCATGAAATCTGGGTCAACAGTTCGGATAGCTGCTTTTTCTTTGGCTTGTTCACAAAACACGTAGGACATAATTTGGCCTCTTATAAAGGCTTTAAAAGTCTCCCAGAGGAGAGATGGTGAGACCTCTGGTGATTTGTTACAATCTCTATTAAGATCAATCTGAGTTTTTAGGAAAGAAACAAAATCAGAAAAAAAAAGTCTTTTAAAACTTTAGAGAATTTAGATGGGTTACTAGGACCATTAGAGGAGCGGTCTAAGGGGTCAAACCAACAGAAAAGTTGCCCCCAAGGATGAGCAAATGCGTGGGCATATCAGGAAGTTTTGCTAAAAGGGAGTGAAAAAAATCTGCGTCATCCCAATTAGGTGCATATACATTAGCAAGGATCAATTTAGTATTGTATATATCCCGTAACAATGATATATTGCCCATTGGGATATGATATAACATTGGAGGCAGTGAAAGGAACAGACTTATTAACTAAGATCACAGCACCTCTTTCTTTGCATGTAAATGTTGTAGCATCATCTCACTTTGGCTCATCAATAAAATTAGTCTTCAGCTTAAAGACATTGTTTCACCCAGGAAAAGGACAGTCATGAACTGTTGTTTCATACCAGGACCACAGCTGAACTAACATTCCTTTGTTAAACCAGTCTCAGGAATTCCTCCTGAACCTTTTATGGCCCAATAAAATGTGGACAAAAGAACAGACCTCTGTGGAGCACCTCATAGGGTCACTACAAAATATCCACAACTCAACATCGCCCTCTAATGACAACTCTGGGACATGATGGACTTAACCAGTGAACTTTTTAATCCCAACACTAGAAGTCCCAGAGAGGGGCCATTTGGCCTTTTTGGCTAGAATACCCATAGGGGGACCATCAAGTGGCCACAAGAGGGCTAATGTCTGGGTCTTCTAGTGTTAAAAGACTCAATTCTCAACTTCCTCTCTTTTTCAGTACACTGTGGGAAAGCAAATAGACTCTTGATGTTTGATGTGGACAATCAATAATGGGTTTGAAATATATTAATCCTTGATTTTAAATATGTGCATGTTAAAATGTTTAAATGAATGTTTATTCTTGCCTGTTAATAAATCATGTGACCGGTGGCGGCCAATCTCTGCTTGACAATGGCTCTCTCAAGGTATTGGCTGTTACAGACAAAAGCCTGTTTGTTCATTGGACTAAACTAAACTTAAAGCCCACCCATAAAGGAAAACTATTGGCTGGAACTTTTGTCCATTCCCAGAAGCTTGCCAAAACTCGGCTGGAGTTATAAAAGAAGGGAGACCTCTCCCTTCTTCCTCTTTCGGCTCTGCTCTTTGTCCCTTTGTCTTGTCTTCACACCAGATGACTGCACAGCACCACGGGAGAACAAAGGACATTTCTCCCACATGTTTTTCTTTAAATGTTTAGGAATTAATCTTTTCTTTCTTGAGCTCAAATCCTGATTCGGAGTCAAACTCCATTTCTAGACGTTTATTTTTATAACTGTTCTTTGTTAAACTTTCTTTAAACTCACCATCTTTAATCTTGACTATATTTTTAATTTCATTGACCAACTATTCACTAGAAGTTAATTTCACCTCCACTAAGTCGCAGAAATCTTTTAATTTTGCTATTGGATCAGATTTTGTGACTATTCTTGAATTGCCTCATGAGAAGTTGCTTATCCCGACGACGACGCAGCTTGCAATTACGCTGGACCACAGCCATTGTGATCAAAGATATGAAACCTCATCCTGTGACAACAGACTGGGATTCTGGGATATCAAAGAATATTTGCTGGTCAAATATTCTGACTTTTGGAGCCATCTAAGAACTACAGATGATGACGCAGAAGGATCTGCACTAATCTGGATCACGTGAGCGGCATTCTTTATCCATCTGCTGAATGAAACGTCTGAGATTTGAGAATAATTCAGTATCTGATCAGATGCAAAATTAAAAAGCACTACTCTTCATTTTCCTTAAAATTCCATTTTCATTTTCTTAAGAGTAATCCAGCATTTTCCATATAATTAGTTAATTTTCCCTCTAAATTGGCGTCCAGTTTTCCATAATCTGCTAACTTCAAACTGATCTAAATCCAGCTTACATTTTCATCCTGGTTCTGCAAATGTTCACATTGTTACTCTATCATAAATAAGTTTACCTTAATATTTAATGAAAATCATTCCAATGTCCTTTAATCATCATTTCATCTAATAAATATGTAAAAATGAGAGAAGTTGTTGGGAATTTATTTCATTCTGAGTCTGGTTTCAAAGTCCCAGTATCAAATTCACTAAAATTTTGACTGATTATTAATTAATTTATTGAGTGATTTAATAGGTATAAAGTGAAATTAAAGATTAAAGTGCTCCCTAAAGAGGAGCTGCTGCCCCACGAGTGTTTATTAACTTTTTCTGTGTGTATGGACCCAGAGTTCATCTCAGGTCCCAATATATTAATACAAATTAGTAATTTTTATACCTGATCATAATTATTAATCACATATCTCTACAATGTCCAATGATAAAGCTGGCCCATCCAACCTCTCCTCAACTTAGAGTGATCTGAGATCTTGAAATGTTTCTCTTGCAAAAAAAAAAAAGCGACATGGGCTTGTAAGTGGCGAAGACAGTAGATTTATTTTAAGACATCAGGGTGGAGGCCAGCTGTTTTAGCCACACAAAGGTAGTGAATCCTGGGTCTTGCTTTAGAGAGCATGTATTTGACATGGGAATCCCAAAACAAATCTGATGAGATCTGAACTCCAAGCAGCTTGAAGGTTGAGACTCTACTGATGCTATGACCGGAGACCATCGGCAGTGAAGGAGAGGGAATATAAGTCTGTCTTCTTGCACTAATAACCATATCTATGGTCTTTACTCCTTTTATGGTCAGAGAGAAGTCCTATCCAGATACAGACACAGAGTCCACGGCCTTCTGGGTCAGGTGAGGTAAAGACCCCATCAGTAGTTCAGTGAATGTTTGATCATTAGCATATTTCACAGGAAAAACAGAGGAAGGGAGATTTGAGTCCAGGCTGTCAATACAGATAACAATAAGTAATGGTGATAATATCCCACCCTGAGGTACACCAGCTGAGACTGCACAAGGACAGGACATACAGGATCCCTACTGCACCCTTTGCTCTCTGTCACTCAGATAACTCTTCATAAAAAACCAGAGGGAGTGTATGACATGCATGTTGGCCAGGAAATAAATTAGCTGGTAGTGGTTAACTGTGTCAAAAGCACAAGAGCTGTCAACACACACAGCAGGAACATCCATCTTGGAACTGCTGTTGATTGCTTCATGTCAGCGTTGAAGAATGTGGATAAAAGCAGTAACAGTTTATCTTCTGGACATGAAACCATGCTTCGTTGAGACAATTTTTAAAGCTTTGTCCTCAAGGAGAACATCCTTTCAAATCCCTTCAAATACTATTTGAACACAGCTGACCAATGAGATTTGATGATAGTTTGCTGGAAGGTGAGCTTTACTTTCTTTGGAATAGCTCAAGCCAGTGCCTTTTTCCATACACTTGAAAAATTATGTCAAATGCATGAATTAAAAATATTATTGATAACAGGTGCCAATTCTTCATGAAAAGTCTTTAAAACCCAAGCAGGAAAGCAGTTCGGTCAAGCTGCCTTAGATGCCTTCACCTCTTTTTGCCTACCTATTGCCGTTCATCTCTCCAGACCTACAGTACCTGATCACCGGGCCTCCCCACTGCTTCTGCAAACAGTAAACCACATTGCAATATTCACAATTCCAGTAACTAATATCACCTCACTATAAATCCCCAGGCCCGGGGTACCACCATCATCTACCTCCACGTGACTCTTCACCTGTTCTATCATCACCAATCACAAGTAAAGGAGAATGAGTCTGGATTTACTTCCCAGAAGCTCCTTTATCCATGTCCCCTATACCTGCAAAAGGAGAGCAATCTCTCCACCATCCTCTCAGCTCCTGCTGTTAGACTTGTTTCCCAGCCAGCTCAGTCATCTGTTAACAGTAAGTAATTCATTATTACTGTACATTTTACTATTCAGTCTTATTCTCCTTACCTCAATACTCATTCAGTCCCTTCTTTCCCCCATTACAGGTCAGACCACCTCTGACAGCTCCTCTCCTGTTGAACCAGCTGCCAATCTGGATTCGGGAGTCAGACTCGATCTCTGTTTTTAAGAATAGGGCTAAAATCTACCTTTTTGATAAAGCCTACAATTAGTGAGGGATCATGTGTTTCTGAACCCTCCCTTAGTTATGCTGCTAATAGGTTTAGTCAGCCGGGGGACCTCCAGTAATGCACTGGGCCTCACTCCTTTCCTCACTCTCAATGAAATATTTTTTTTGCTGGTCATTAACATTTGTTTGTTCTCTCCCATAGATTGAGTCCCCATCGTGCTGTTTGCTCTCTACATGTCTGTTCTTTTCATCTTCTGTATCCCCTCACCCCCCAGCCAGTCGCAGCAGATGACTGCCCCTCCCTGAGCCTGGTTCTGCTGGAGGTTTCTTCCTGTTAAAAGGGAGTTTTTCCTCTCCACCGTCACCAAGTGCTTGCTCACAGGGGATCGCCTGATTGCTGGGGTCTTTCTGCAACTGTGGGGGTTCCCCCTACAGTTGATTGTGCTATGAGATGACTGTTGTTGTGAAATGGCGCTATATAAATAAAGTTGAATTGAATTGAATTTAATCATCCAACCTGTTAATCAATAAAATTATTATTGTTTTGCATCACATTTTGTGTTTCATTGTTATACTTGCATCCGAATCCTGGTTCAGAACCATATCAAATAAAATAATAATAAAAAAAAGTCCACTATCAAGATGTTGATTTAATGGCACACTTTTTTTGGCAGCTGTGCCTGTTAAGCTTAGTTGCGCTGCCTTCTTGAGTGAAGATGACAAGCAAAGTTTGACTCGGTTCTCTCTTTTTAGACTATCAGGCATATTTATCAAACATTACAACATAGAGCACAACATTCCTCCATGTCAATAGCATGCAGACATCACTATTATGTAACGTTACTTCTGAGTTCCAAAATACATGAACAGTCTCTGTGAACAAGAGACCTCCAACTCACCCTGTTTCCTAAATAAAGCATTATAATGCCACATTCCTTGCTTGACTTAAAACCCCAAGGACCCTCTTGGCGCCAGGAAGATGCCTGGACTTTTATCATAAATACCCTAGGAACACTTAGCCTCAGACCGTTTTATGTGATAAATAGCCGTTTGATACAAGCCAGAACACACCAACCATATTGCTGAGACTTCCTACCATTATCCAAGGGCCAACAGTTCCCCCTTCTGTTCAACCCAGGAACATGTTGGCTCTAATCAACATTGGCATTGTGTTTTATCTGCCTAAAACAATCCTATCTCCTCAAGACTTTGATGTTTTTAAAGGAAATACTGCTCTGAACACTGTTGAAGATGGCCGCGTCTGTGTTTGACAATGATTGGTTTGAAATGTCTCATTGATAATTGATTTTAAATGTATTGTATGTCTGAAAATGTTTAAACAAGTTATAAAAGTGCATGCTCACTGGAAGTAGTCATGAAAGTTAGTAATGAATCACTAAAGTTAGGTTAGATTTTATATTTAAGTATACAGTGTAAATTGCACAGTTAAAATGTGTTTGTCTTCTAAAAATGTATGCCAGTCATCTGACCGGTACCAGCCAATAACCATGCCATCTCTGTTGGATGATGGCCCCTTTCATTCTATTAGTCGGTTACAGACAAAGGACCGCTTTCTTATTGTACCATAGTCCATTCAAATCTCCCACGATAGCCAATAATTGGTTCTTCATGCTGCCAGTCATATGTTATGACCAAAGAATCGCTCTCAGTTAAAAAGAGGGAAACACCCTAGTAGTTCAGTTCTCTAAGGTTTCTTTAAGTTGTCTTTCATTTGACTTGCAGTTATGTTCTGTTTGTTCTCTCTGAAGTCTTTTTGTCTCTTCTGTGTGTGTTTTTCTCTGGTATCTAGGGAGAGATTATCCTGTCGTTGAGCTCAACCCTCTCACTTGTAGTGAAACTACAAAACTCTGTTTTTCCCTCTCCTTAGATACTGTGTTTTTTCTGCTAAACTTTTTTTCTATTGATTTTTCTTAACTCACCGTTAAAGTGGACTGATAGTGATTTTGGAACTTTTTTTGAGACTTTTTCACCCACATACCACGACATCAGAAGAACTAGGATTTTTTGGGTGGAACTGTATACATCTATTTTTTCTTTGGTCCTGTGGTTCTTGTCGGCCGGTGGACACCCCAAAAGTTTGCTGTTGCCAAGGAGGAGATGTCCCCTGCCCAGGAGCCAGCTGCTAACTCCTACTGCCGGCTCCACTGTTACCCTGCTCCTAAACCTGTAAGCTAGAACTGCTGCAATGATTGGAAAGGACTGCGAGCACTCTTTCATTTTTACCATCTGCTGGCATTAACCAAAGATCATCGCTGGACTCTGAAGACACAGCTGTTCGTCAGCCAGACCCCAACTTTCTATTTGCTTGGCTAAATGTGATGTCTAATTCTCATTGAATATGACCAGTTTTTGATGTTAAAAGTTAGTCCATGAGCTACGATAGGAGCTATAAAGCTGAAGGAAAAATAATATTCTTCTTTTCAATAGCCTTCATTTTTTTAGAGTAACTCAAAATTTCCTTTTTCATATAATTAGCTTCTATCATTTTCTCCATAAAATTGTGCCCAATTTTAAGCATGTTTTTGTTACAGTTACTTCACAGTCTCCCATTGCATTACGGTTACAAATTCAAAATGTGGTTTCTCTTGTTTACACAAAAACTATGTTTACACAAAAGCTTTCAACCTCGCCCGCCTGAAAGCCAGAACCAAAGTACGCAAGGCTCTAATCAGAGACATGCTGTTCGCAGATGAAGCTGCAGTTGCAACCCACACACAGCAGGAGCTTCAGACCCTGATGGACCGCTTCTCCCAGGCATGCAAGGACTTCGGGCTTACCATCAGCCTGAAGAAGACTAACGTCTTGGTGCAAGGCACAGAAGCACCACCAACCATCACCATCGACGACTACGAGCTGGAGGTCGTGAATCAGTTCACGTACTTGGGGTCCACGATCAGCAACAACCTCTCCCTTGATACAGAGATCGACAAAAGGATTGGAAAATCAGCCTTCACACTCGTTCGCCTCACCACACGAGTGTGGGAGAATCCCAAACTCTCTGTCAAGACGAAGATGGCAGTGTACAACACCTGCGTCATCAGCACACTGCTCTATGGGAGTGAGACGTGGACAACATACGCCTGGCAGGAAAAGAGACTGAACTCCTTCCACTTGCGCTGCATTCGCCACATCCTGGACATATCCTGGCAGGACAAAGTGCCCAACACAGAAGTTCTGTCCCGCGCCGGCCTTCCCTCCATGTTCACTCTACTCAGGCAGTGCAGGGTCCTCTGGCTAGGCCACGTTCACCGTATGGAGGATGGCAGAATCCCCAAAGACGTCCTCTACGGAGAACTGGCGACTGGCAGGAGAGACGTTGGCCGCCCACAGCTGCGCTTTAGAGACGTCTGCAAGAGAGACATGAAGGCCCTGGAGATCAACACAGAGCGCTGGGAGGACCTTGCAACGGACCGCTCAAAATGGAGAGGCACCCTGACCAGACAGCTCAAGGCGGGTGAAAAGAGACTGACTGCTGAAGCAGATGAAAAAAGGACCCGCAGAAAGAACCGCCACAGACCCAGCAGCATGGAGACCACCCACAAGTGCGACCTGTGTGACAGGAACTGCCATTCGTGCATCGGCCTGTTCAGCCACAGGCGGTGCTGTTCCAGCAGAGTAGACGTTTAGGATTCTCTTCCATGGTCATCATAGACCGACGGAGGCTGACGAGAATACAGTACTTCAGGCTCATTAATCCATTAGAAGTGATATGATGTTTGATACTTGTTGATCATTTCACCTGCTTACAAATAAACTGAATGCAATGTCACTTAACTTGAGTTTGATTATTAAAACTGATAACAATGGATAGAAGTTCCTGCTTGATTTCTTTTGTGTGTCTGATTTCCTGGGTCACGGCAGAAGAATTCATGAATATTGAGACTGGTTAACAAAAGATACAAGGATTAGTTATGAATAAATTCTCCAAGTTTGAACTGGTGCCCTTGCAATTTTTTTTTTCCTTTTATTTGTGAGGGTTCGTGGTCACGAAGTAAAACCCCGTTTCCACACACACACACCACTATGTATAAATTAAATAATCCGTGTACCTTATCACACTTATAAGTAATTGGTCCTACAACTATTACTGTCACTGCTCATTGAGGATTTGCAAAAACATCACAAGATCACGTGATGTTCTGTCTACATCCCTTTGTGGTAGGCAAGAAACATATTGCTATTGCATTTGTGCTAAATTGGAGCACTTTTTTTTTTTAATACCTTTGCAGGTTTTTTTATACAGTCTATGGATAAGAGTGGCAAAAATTTCAACTCTGACCATGGTCAAAAAATCTGTTGCTGAAGGTTGTCATAATAGGCAAGATAAAACCACAGGAAAGTCTTTTTAATGCTTTCCATTGATCTAGTTAGTGCGAAGGCCGACAGAGTGGTTTCCCACAAGCCACAATACGGGTCGGATGTGCAGCAGCCATTTCAGTGGGATAACTATGCGTATGAATGATGACCCGGGGATAGTGATGGTGGGTCTGAGATTTATATTTGGTGTTTTATTATGCAGGGAAACCCAGTTTCTCCAGACTATATGTTCCATTGTTGTTAAAACAGATTCACCCCCAAAAAAGAAAAGCATGACTGGCCCAGGATGTTTTTTGTATAGGCACATCAGCAAATGGAGAGGATTAGGCAGGTAAGTTTATTGTTTTGGAATGATTATCATTTGTACTATGTAGTGTGGCACTACAGGGGTTAACTCATTGCACTCTGGTCAATTTCCCTAAAAACGCCTAAAAATAACGTACCCAAAGTAAATCGAAAGCTGTTCTTCAACCCTTTGCAGCATCTTCATGGGGTTGGTCTCATTTAAAAGAAAACACTTTGAATTTTTTGGCAAAACAGTCATAATCTTTCTAAGTGCTCCTGCCACTGAGTAACAGTCATCTAAACATACTGAACTTGAAGAAAATAAAGTATGCCTGGGTGTTTTTTTTGGATACAAATGCTTGCAAATAACGCACAGCTGTCAGATCCGGGCTGGAAAATGCAACAGAAATGTAGAACCAAGTGTTATTCAGCTGAGGTCAAAATTTTGTAACAATACCACAAAAAATTAATATATTACATAGCTTTTTTCTCAGGTTGTTCCCAGGCATTTTTGAACTGTGCCAAATTGTGCCAAATGGCACAGTTTGGAAAAACGTCTATAACTTTTGAATGATTCAATATAGAAGCTTGATCTTGGGGTCTAATGAAAGGTGACACTCAGGGCTGTGTGTGTGTGTGTGGGGGGGGGGTTGTTTATTCATTCATGAATGAATGAATGAACAAACAAGCCCCCAGACACAAAGAAGCATGCCACGTAAAAAATGTGTAGCCTTTTTTTTTTTTACAAGAAAAAATAACCTACAGTGCAATAAAAATTATACCAAAATATGTAATGTAGAGGATAACAACTCCCCCCCCCCCCCCGCTACAGAGGACGGACATCGCCCATCGCTACATGACGGACAGTGGGGATGGTGCGCTGCGGTCTACTACGCACAGTTGTACTAAAATATCAGCAATCCGCTACAGAAGCGTAGTGGGGGGGGGGGGCGTTCACGGTCCGGACGCGGTGCACGGACCGGTCCGTCAACGGTCCGTCATGTGGCGATGACGCACAGTTGTCATTTACCGATTGGTCAAAAGTCATTTTGATTACAATTTTAAGGGATAAAGAATAATTTAGCTTATAACACTTTCCTGTCCACAACAGCAGAGTTGCAGGCAAAGATCTCTTCCTCATTGTCACATGAACATGATGCTGGTCCGCTTGTTACGTACTCGTGGTTTCTGGTCACGCGACCCGGTCAAACCATGATTCCATTATTGCGGTTTTGCGCTTTCATGATTGCGGTTTTGGCGAACGATTTTTCAAAACAAATAAGAACAGTAGTAAGAAAAAAAGACTGGCGAACGCGTGTGTGTCACCCAGCGGCTTACACAAAACAGATTTTACGCACGGGACACACACGTTCGAACTTCTGTGCTTCAATTGGCTTGCTGTATTCGCAGCCGTTGGTAGGTGGGTCCTTCTTGCTAGGTTTTCAGTCATTGGTTCTTCAAGGTTTCAGAAACCCAATTCAAGGCTCTTATTACTCGAATGAGAGGTCAATCAAATCTAAACCAATCAAAGCACTCCTTTGGCTTTCTGTTTGCGGCTGTGTCTGTAGTGTAAGAATGGAAATGCAGCTTTTTTTTTTTTTCAGTGCGCCCTCGTGCGCCCTAGGACGCAGAGACGTGACCGCCCACAGTATCCCGGAGTGCAAGAGGTTAATGAGTGCCGGTGTGGTGACGCCATGAGGGTGACGTCATCATGCTGGATGGTTAAAAGGAGAGGGTGGGCAATCTTAGACCTCTCTCTTTGCTCTCGGCCCTTGACGGCCTAGCAGATAGCCATAACCAACCACACTGTATCACTAACAGTTGTTTGTTGTAATAAAGTTTTTGTTCCAATTCAGCTCAACTCGCATTCCGGGTCATTCCGGGTTTCTGGACATAACATTTAGCGATGAGAGAAAACCATGGAAGCATACCTGAGGCCACTAAGACCGTTTCTGGAATATCCCGGTCAGCCACCTCCTTGGCCGTGTGCCCTCGATACCTTTGAGACGTATGTGTCGGCATTGGACCTGGGCAAACTGGACAAGGTACAGAAGCAAGCTCTGTTAATTCATAACCTGGTCATAGAGGGACAACACATCTTCCACACGCTAGAACCAACAGACTCGTTTGCTGATGCTGTAGAGCTGCTAACTAGCTACTTCGCCACAACAACTTGCTGGCGCAGCATGTTAGGTTCAGCCAACAGCCACAGAAACTTGGAGAGATGACACAATTCATCTCGGACTTAGCTAGCACCATCGAGCTAGCATTCCAGCTAGAGTCTGCCGATAGGCTGCCTTGGAGCTAGGTGTGAAACAACAGCAGTGGCAGCCAAACCACACACCACTGACATATGTAGTGAGCGTGTGGAAACTCGGTGACATAGCAGAAGAGGTTGAAGCAAATACTGTGCACTGGAGAACCAGTAAGAAATGCTCCACCCGCAGAAGCTGTGGCTCCCTGACGCACCCAGAGAGAACGCGCTTTTGCCCAGCAAGGGGGCAACGATGCAAGAAGTGCAGAATATTCAATCGCTTCACTAAAGTTTGCCAGTCAGCACCACCACCAAGCCCACTGGCCAAAAAAACTCACCCACCCATGACGACCATCGACACGATGAGGTCCGGAAGCGGGGCGTATGAATTCTGCATGGCGGAGATGGACGACATTAACTTGCCGCTCCTGCTCCACACTGCTGCAGTGAGGTCAATGTTGAATTGGGCCACGGTGAAGAAGTTGTTCCCCAACCACTCGATTGGCAAGAACCCAACGGTGCTGTATGAGTATGGTGGCTACAGGGTTAGCAATCTAAGTACCATCTAAGTACTATCACGTTAATGGTCTGCTAAGCGGCAAGAGTCATTACTGACTTCGTGTTTCAAGTGACCATGGATGAAGACAATATACTAGGATGTGACGTTTTCTGCCAACTGGGCTTCTCCATCCACAACAGTAACCAAGTCCGTTTGACAGACTATGATGGTTGGGATGCAACATACCCCGATGGTGATGATGATGAGTGGGATGAGACACAACAGAATGATGACGATGAGAGTAGAGCTGTCCCATGCACACAGGAAGAATGCTACCCGGAGGGGGGCAGTTACCGGACTCGCCTCAGATCCTCGCCTAGCATGAGCCCACAGGAGCTGCTGTGGAGTTGGAGAGGGAGCCCGTGCCTACCAAGTATCTCCCAATTAGCACCCCCACCCCCCAGGCCGGTGACCAGCCTGAACCCCCGGCCCAGACCCCCCCAGGCACTCCCACAGTGGGTACACCCTCCCAGCACAACCGCCACACACCCCGGGGACCCCCACACCCAAAGAAGCCCCCCCCCCCCCGTCAACGGGAGCCCTTGTAGCCAAGAGGCACTACCCCCCAATCCAGCAACTCCTGACTAGAAGATACACCCATTCACACACATTCACACCCTCATGCTCTCATATGCACCCACATGTACTCACTCACTCTCGCTCACCCTCTCCTCCACACAATCCCACACTCGCACTCCTGGACCCACCCATTTTCTCTCACTCCTGTACCCACTAAATCTCACTTCCACTCACCCTCAGTCACCCAAACTCATTCACGTTCACCCAAACATGCACTCTCACTCGCACTCCGACCTACTCACAACAATTCGTGCTCTCCCCCATCACTCACCCTCATTATACTTAGGGTGACCGTGATGTAGATGCAATGAGCATGAACGCGGACCAGTGCCTAGCAGCGGCTGGGGGGACCACCAGTGCAGGCAAGTAGCCCCCCCCCCCTCAAACTCACCCCAGCCCAGCTGCTGCCACAGAAGCAGACCACCACCCCCAGCCCCCACCCGAGCGACTGATCAGCGGACCACTGCAGTCGCTCCCAGATGCCACTCCACCCTCAACGTGCCACACAAAACCAACCCACCATCACCATCTCCACTAATCACTCCCTCACTCTCGTTTTCTCTCTTGTTCAATCACTCTCTCACTCCCTTAATCATATCTCTTCATTCGGCAGCACCCATTAATTTTGACAACATGGTGGGTCCCAGGCCCCTTGCCGGGCCCCCAGGCCCCTGGGCAAAGGAGGACAACAGGGGTGGGGGCCTCCTCCGTCTTGCATAAATCATGATAGGTGTGTGTCGATTGTATGATGTGATTGTGTGCAGGTGTGTGAACAACCATAGTGCAGTTTAAATTTTGGGGGATGGTGGATGGAGCACCACTAGCCACTGCAATAGGAAGTGGGGTGCCCATTCCCCCAAGCCCTCAGTGTCTAAAATGCAATTAAAATCTAGATGAGGGCAGCCCCACTGTGCAGCAGAGGTATCCCTTTCACCGACACAGTGCAGCACACCTCCACCTCAAAACCGTAAGTGTATCCAAGAAGATGTATTTTCCACCCAGAAGCGGGGGGGGGGGGGCCCTTTGACACTTACACACCACACAAATCCTGTGTCAATCTCTTTACTTTTAGCTTGGTGGCTGGCAACCATTTTGTGTTCCAAAATGGGCAATGTGATGTGTGTTGTGTGGTGTGTGTAGTGTCAGGTGTGCTTGTCTTTTGCTGGTCGCCTCTCCCCTTCAGATGCCACCACTGGATAGCCAATTCCTGACAAAAAGGGAGCAGTGAATGTAAGGGTCCCCTACCAGTATATAGCCTCTCCATGGTCAAGCTCTTAGCAGTTCCTCCACATGGCAACACACGGTAAGTGAGCACCTCCTGTCCTCCGCCTAAACTGCTGGAGACGAAGGTAGGTGGTCTGCCCCTTGAATACGCGGCATGCAAGGTCCACCGGTGAGTGGACACACCCCGAGATCCATGAACAGAACCCATCGATGGGTTAAAAGCACCATCAGACCTGGGCATGTTCTTAAAAAAAAGGCACCCAGAGCAATGGCAACAGGGTGCTCTCTGGTGAACTGCTTCAGATGAACCAGCTAGAAGTGACCAGTGCCACATCACCTTGATAGCATGCGGATGAACCTTACTGAAGTCAAAGGGTGGCATCATTAGACAACTGAGTCATCACTGCAAGGCAGCCTTCAAGCTGGACAGGTATGTGGCACACTAGTGCACCACTTGACATCAGACTTGGAGGCCCAGACAGGCAGACCAGTGGGGACATGACATTGCCTACCTATACCTGGCATGCATGGTGATATGTTAGAAGAGATTTATTCAAGCTGCAAACAAAGCCTTGGGGTCTCCAGGATGTCCAGGTGTGACATCAAAAGAGCCACCAAGGTAAAAGTGTACAACACTGCTGTCCTGCCTGGACTGCTTTACTCAACAGAGAGCATGATCCTGTACAAAAGGCACACGAAGAAACTGACCAGAATACAGCTTCATCACCTGCGGCAAATACTTAATACTACCTGGTAGGATAGAGTTCCTGATGTGGAGGTTCTGGCTAAAGTGAAAGCAATAATTGGTGAAGACCTCATTACATCATTGCAGCTACAATGGGCTGGCCATGTCCATTGTATGTCAGACTGCAGGTTGCCAAAGGTTGTGTTCTATCAAGAACTGCATAGCAGCAGGAAGAATGGAGGTCAGAAGCTAAGATAGAAGGATGTCATCAAGAGACATATGAAAAATGGAGGTATAAACCCTGACACCTGGGAAATGATTGTAAACAACAGGAACAAGTGGGGAGTATTAGTGTGTAAGAGCATCTCAACCATCAAGGAAAAGAGACACCGTGAATATGTTTGAGTTCATGAGCGAAGGCACACCAGAGCAACAACTGGATTGGCATACACTCTTTGCGGGCGACTCTGCCACTCACGTTTTTTTGTTGCTCTAAATAGATTACACAATCAATTGGTACATGCAAGCATGCTGTTTTAGCAACCATCTGATGTAAGATTAGGTTCTCTTATGCTGCCTTCTGCATGGCCACTCTTACACTTGTCGTGTCAGCTGTAGGTGGGAAAAAGTCTCTTCATAATCATTGCCTCGATTTTAATTGTAACCTTTTGCTTCAAATCTTCCCTTGTATTTTTTCTGATCAATGTTACTCAAGTGCTTAGACCCGTTTTCTTCTAACTGCCTTTTTGTTTTGTGGCAACTGGATGAAACTGTTGGTCTCATTCTTCTCCAGTGATCTTGTCTCCTCATTTATGGCTTCTTTCCATTGTCGAGTATAGTGATGTTATGACATCCTCATAGATCTGAGGGATATCACATACTGCTCTGTAACAAAGATGCGCACACATTTGCAGTTTGTCTTCTGTATCCTTAGTCTTGAACTCCTTGAACCAGTTTCTTCCTGGTGCATGGTGGGTTCCTTCTGATCAGTCTCTTTTACCTGTGTGCATTCAGTCTGTTCAGGTAAAGCACATTATCCACATTTACATCAACATCATCACCATTATTTAGTCTAATACATACAACCACTGTTTTGGTTGTGAATTTCACTAACCTGTGTTTTTGGACTTTTTCAGACTTTCAGTGTTTCATGCTACTTTTGTATGTCATGACCCCCTTTACACTGGTAAATATTGTTCTCAAAAGTTGGTAAGTAATACAGATTACCACTTTCATGAAGGTCAAACCTGCTGTTGGCCTTGGTAACAATACATTTGTCTCCTTTCTTGAAGGTGATCGTAGTACCTCAATTTGTTGCTCTTGTAATGGAAAAGATCTCATGTGGGTGCTATGGCATGTATAGTTCATTTTGGAATTGTGCCCTGTGCTGTCATCAAGCATTGTGTTGCAGATGTATCATCACTGTCCCTTTTTGACAATAAGGTAAAGGAAAAGTCCATGGCAACTTCACCTTTTAGCAATCAGATATCTGCGGCAAGATTAGATTTCTGTTTTCAAGAGTGGACACATTATTGTAAAATGCTAAAATGTTTGCTGATGATAACTAATACAGATTCAATTGAAATCATTCCACCCCCACTGCAAAGTAGGTTTATTGGCCAAATGAACAAACTTGTCATACTGTATATGTTCCTTCGGAGCAGAAGGACAGACCCACGCGCTGGATTGTGTCTGTGAAATTTATTAAAGAAAATAATACAAAGTCCAAATGTGCCAACAGTACAGAGAATGCTATGCAAAATAACTTACAGACAAGCCTCTGAGCAGGAAGTGCTCAGGAGAAGGGAAACTTCAGAGTTTGAATGAGAGCTGAGAGGTGACAATCTAAAATAACTGCACTGCTGCACAGAAACGGCAGTGCTTAAATATACACAGAGAAATGAGCTGCAGGTTGGAATCATTGAGTGAGCAGTAGCCTAATTAACTAGCTGCCCACAGCTGAGCTGAGAGGGGTAAGCTGTGGGGAGTGGAAGGAAGTGTCTGGGAAAGGGGAGGCACAAATGAAACCACCACCAGAGTTAGAACAGAAAACTAACAAAATTAAACTAATCAGTCATACAATACTAAAAACAAGATGGAAGAAGATGGCGGTGCGCATGGACACAACGGCCACTCTTGGCATCAGCAAGTGTGAGAGTTTTGATCATCCCAGACGTACATTCTGTAAAACTTACAACCGTGAGCCCTTATTAAACATCAAGGTACTGCATGCTGCAAGAATTGCAGCGCTCGGTTGTGACTTGGACATTCTACGCCAGCATGGAATTCTGTCGGCGTTTCCGCTGGAAGCTACCCGGGAAAGGAGGAGGCGTAAGCGGAGCAAACGCAAGCAAAAGCGAGGAAAAAAGGGCCGGGATTCATGCTAGGCTAAAGGCTAACCCCTCCAGACCAGCAGTACCGTCGCTCCTTCTCTAAAATGTCCACTCCCTCGACAACAAGCTGGACGAGCTGCGTCTGCTGAGAGAAACCCGGAGAGAGTGAAGGGACTGCTGTGTGCTTGCGTTCACAGAGACATGGCTCCACGACAACATCCCTGACGTTGCCATTCAACAGGAAGGTATGACATTGTTCCGGGAAGAACACATGTCCCGGACAACATCCCGGGACATGTGCTCCGAGACTGCGCGAGCGAGTTGGTGGATGCCCTGACTGACATTTATAACACCTCCCTGAGTCAAGCCATCGTTCCCAGATGCTTTAAGACCTCTACCATAGTACCGGTAGCAAAGAAACCAGTTGTGTCCTGTCTTAATGACTACCGTCCTGTTGCACTGACACCAATTGTGATGAAGTGTTTTGAGCTGCTTGTCAAACCACACATCACAGCCTGCCTCCCTGCATCACATGACCCGCTACAGTTTGCATATTGTTCAAACCGCTCCACGGAGGATGCTATAGTCACCACCCTGCACTCTGTTATCACCCACCTGGATCAGAAAGACACCTACGCCAGACTCCTGTACATTGATTTCAGTTCAGGATTCAACACCATTATTCCCCAGAGACTGATGGAGAAATCACTCCTTCTCGGTCTGAACACCACCACATGTCTCTGGATCCTGGATTTCCTGACTGAGAGACCTCAGTCTGTCCGTGTTGGAAATAGCATCTCCAACTCTATCATGCTGAGCATCGGATCCCCTCAAGGCTGCACACTCTGTCCACTGTTGTTTACACTTCTAACACATGACTGTCCATCCAGACATGAGGGGAACCAGATTATTAAGTTTGCAGACGACACCACGGTGGTGGGACTTATTCAGAGGGATGAGGAATCAATGTACAGGGAAGAAGTTAGAGACCTGGAGGGCTGGTGCAGGGAGAACAATCTGGTGCTCAACATGGACAAAACGAAGGAGGTGATTATCGACTTCGGGCGGTCACAGCCTGAACACGTCCCTCTCAGCATTGGTAGCCATTTAGTGGAGAGAGTGGAGAACATCACGTTCCTCGGAGTGCAGATCTTGCAGCACCTGACCTGGAGCAAGAATTCCTTGGGGATCAGGAAGCGGGCCCAGCAGAGAGTGCACTTCTTGAGGAAACTCAAACAGGCCTCTCTCCCCATCTGCATCGTCAGGACCTTCTACAGAGGTGTGGTGGAAAGTGTTCTGATGTACTGCATTGCAACATGGTACTCCAGCTGCAGTATGTCAGACAAAAAAGCCCTGCAGATGATAGTTAAGGAAGCTGAGAGGGTAATTGGAGTTTCCCTCCCCTCTGTCCAAGAACTTTTTCAGAACCGTTGTAGGAGCAGGGCACTGAACATTGTCAAAGACCACTCTCACCCTCTGCATAAACACTTTGAACTTCTGCCATCTGGCAAACGATTCCGGAGCATCAGAAGCAGAACCACCAGACTGATTAACAGCTTCCTTCCACAAGCTGTTAGGATGCTGAACAGTTGATCTAGAATCTCTCACACATACTACTGCATCTATGGACATTATGTATATTATTTTTATATTATAGTTCTGGTTAGTTTTCAAGTATGTCTCTGGGATGTGTGAATGGCTGTGTTGGGGTGGGGGAAGGAGGGTGTGTGTGAGTGTGTCTTAAATTATGTTCTTTTTACTTATATGGATGCCGAGAGAAACACAATTTCATCTTGCCTGCACTACCGTTGTATGTACAGCAATAAAGGTTGATTTGATTTGATTTGATCTGATTTGATCTGATTTGATAAAGTGAGGATCTGAGCTCAGAGAAAACCTGAGCTCAGATACATGACACAAACTAGCAGCTGCTTGCAATAAACAAATAAAACAACAACAATTTAAATAGCTCAACACAACTAATATTACAAGGAGTTTCTCCCAGTTCAACACAACATGCCACTTTTAATTACTACTGCAGTCTAAAAATTATTAAACCCTTTCATAACAAGCATCTTTTGTACTTAGCAGGGCACCCTTTTGCTGTTATGACCTGCTGCAAATGTGATACATAGCAAGGCACCAGCTTCTGGTCAGCGTTCCTGAAGAATCTTAGTCCATTCCTCATGGACGAAGACCTCCAGTTCACTCATATTCTTTGGCTTGTGTGCAGCATCAGCATCTTTCAAATCCCACAAGAGATTTTCAATGGGATTCAAGTAGGGACTATGATGACCACTCTCGTATCTTTCAGGACTTCCAAAACCAAACCTTGATGGACTCTAAGGTATGCTTGGGATCAATGTCCTGTTGGAAGGACCAATGACGACCAAACTTCAGCTTCCTCACAGACAGCATGACATTTTCTCTCAGGATTTCCTGATACTTGATTGAATCCTTCTTACCCTCCACATGCTGCAGGTTTTGAGTGCCAGAGGAAGCAAAGTATCCCCAGAGCATCACTGAGCCACCACTATGCTATAATTTATACTTTATACTATGTTTTACGAATAGTATTGTTTTTAGCTTGTTCATCATTCTTCATTCTTTCAGACATACTGCTGATCCATAGGCCTGAAAACTTGGCTCCAATTTGCTCAAAACTATATAAATAAGCCAAAGGGTTTTGGGGATTCTGTTGAAACAAAATGAATGAAAACTTGAACTTTTCTTGCCTAAGGATCAGCAGTATGTATGGAGGAGGAACTATGAAGCATATGCTGAAAAGAATGCCATGCCTAAAGTGAAGCACGACAGTGGCTCATTGAGGCTCTGTTGCTGCTTTGCTTCCTTTGGCACTAGAAAATGGCAGCATGTGGTGGGTAAGAGCGATTCAATCAAGTATCAAGAAATCCTGGGAGAAAATGTCATAACAGCAAAAGTGTGCTCTACAAAACACTAAAGATACTTGACATGAAGGGAATGAATGATTTTGATTGCAACTGTTGTCAAACTTTAAAATTGGTCAAATGCACTCACACTACAAGTTGGACAGCAAACAAACAAAAACAAAATCAAAAACCTGATTCCTGCACAATTTATTACTACCATAAAACATTTTTTGATGTAGAGCCACCCCCCTCCCCTACCTTGGATAATCAGACCATCTCTCTTTGCTTCTTATTCATGCCTACTCCCCCCTTAGGAAGAGCACTGCCCCCCCCCAACCAAACAAACAATTAAAACCTGCCCTGAAAACGCTCTTCTCCAGCTACAAGACTGCTTTGCCTGCACTGATTGGAGCATCTTTGAACAGCAGGACCTGGACTCCTACACCGAGTCCGTCCTTTTCTAAATCAAATGCTGTGTAGAAAATATGATAGTCACCAAACACATCCGGGTATTTTAATGCCAAAAACCCTGGATGACCAGTTAAGCCTAGGCTCTGATCAGAGCCTGCAACTCAGCCTTCAGACAGAGGGACAGGTCTCCGTAAAACACTGCTAGAGCTAACCTGTGGGGAGACATAAAACTGACTAAAAACGCCTATAGGAGGAAGGTGGAGGGCTTCCTCTCAGACAACAACCCCTGACAGATGGGGAGAGGAATCCAGGCCCTCACCCACTAGAGGGCAAGGGCCCCCCAGCATCAGACAGCAGCCCCAATCTGGCAGAGGCACTTAACAGCTTGTTTGCCCGGTTTGAGAACACCTCCTCCCAAACCATCAGCATGTCCCATCCCAGACATGCTGATCAATGAACTGTACCTCCTCCAGATCCCTCCCCCCACACACACACCACCTGCTTCTTGATAGATAGATAGATAGATAGATAGATAGATAGATAGATAGATAGATAGATAGATAGATAGATACTTTATTTCGAACAAAAGAGTAAAAAAAACAAAAACAAATGACAAGTGTGATAAAGTGACAGTATACAGTGTCCGAAAGGGAGAAGGAAGAAGTGAACACTTATTAATTCCAACTCCTCTTTTCCATAAATACAACCCATGTGAAATACTGTATATACAAATTACCACATTTAAGACCCCAAGTAAACAATTAACTATATTTTGTACATATCAACATTAACACCCATCCATCCCAACATACATACAGTCCATACATCAAAACCAGCCCCAAACACACAGATATACAAAGTACTGTCCCACCTACTAATCCATAGTGTCCCAGAGTGAACATAGTGAATCGTACATATAAATACTACTCTTCTAACATATATTCTTGCAGCAAATAATGTTTATACCTATTTTTGAATTGATTTCTGTTTGTACATAGTTTCAGTTCCAGCTCCAGACTGTTCCACAAATTCACCCCACAGACAGATATGCACAGACTTTCTTTAGTTGTTCGCATCTTAGGTTTTGTAAAGTTTAAGTCTCCTCAAATTATAATCATTGTCTCTTTTTTTGAATATTTTTTTGTATATTCGTTGGGAGTTGATTATTAATTGCCCTGTACATGTCTTGTGCTGTCTTAAATTTAACTAAATACATGAACTTTATGACGTGACTTTAAAAACAACGAATTGGTATGGTCTCTATATCCTACATTATTTATTATCCTTATGGCTTTTTTTTTTGTAATGTGCATATTGGCTGTAGGTTGGTCTTGTAGGTGTCAAGTGGTGGCCCGATGCCAAAAGTCGCCAGTGAGGTTTGCATGATTTTTATTATGAACAGAAGATAACACAAAGTAACAGAAAGTAATGAGCCACGATGGGCTAAAACACACTACACTAGATACAGAGACCGTAAGGCTGATCAAGCTCACTTACGATTCAGGATAAGGACGAGGGATGATCGTAGATGTGGAATCATTAAGGAATTTTGACTTCTGAGACGAGGAACGCTCGCTCAACGTCTGATGAGGGATCATTGACGAGACTGCTGCATTGGGCTGCACTCAGCGCCCGCTTAAATGCCGGGCCACTGATGAGTCGCAAATGCAGCACAGCTGGCAGGCTTTGACAGCAGGAAGCCCCTCCGAGCGCTGTCACAATAAGAGCTTGGGGAGCCAGAAGGTAAACACTGCTGTCAAAACCTGGCGGAGATGATGCATGGCCCGAGCGCGGACGAGATTGGCGCTCGGACCATGACAGTAGGTGTTTCCCCAGACTTCTACACAGTAGTTAAGACATGGTAGAAACAGTGAATTGTACAGTAAGAACAATGATTTATAGTCCAAGATGTGTCTTGTCTTCCCCAGTGTCCCTATACATTTTGTCAACTTGGCCCGGATGTGACTGATGTGAGGTTTATTGTCTAACGTCACCCCCAGAAACTTATTTTCCTGTACTGTTTCTATTCTGGTATCATCTATCGTTACCATTATTTCATGATTTATTTTATAATTTCCAAGCAACATGATCTTTGTTTTGTTTTTGTTTTTTTCAGATTTAGAGATAATTTATTTTTGTTGAACCACTGTGTTAACCTTTTCATTTCAGTTGTGACCACCTCTAAAACCTGCTGCAAATTCTCACCAGTGCAAAGGATATTTGTGTCATCTGCAAATAAAATAAATTTCAGAATTTTTGATACTTGGCATATGTCATTTATGTACAAGATAAAGAGTTTGGGTCCCAAAACTGACCCCTGGGGCACACCACAAGTGATGTCCATGAAGGGTGATTTGTGCTCACCAATTTGTACAAATTGTTGTCTGTTACTTAAATAACTTTCCACCCAACTCAGTCCGATCCCTCTTATCCCATACCTTTCCAATTTCCTCAGTAGAATTCTGTGGTCAATGGTGTCAAAAGCTTTGATAAAGAACTTTCTCACCAACCAACTACAAACTAGTCAGACTTGGCCCCAACCACTCCTCCACACTGTCCGTCAGCATTGGCTTCCCCCAAGGCTGCATGCTAAGCCCTCTGCTGTACTCCCTGTACACCTTTGACTGTATTCCAACCCACCCAACCACTATCATTGTGAAATATGCGGATGATATCACCTTGGTTTGGCTCATCATGAGAAGGCATTCCGGGCAGAGGTAGATAATCTGCTGCTGTAGTGTCAAGCAAACAACCTGAAACTTAAAGTCCAAAAACCCAAAGAATTTATTCTGGACATCAGGAAGAACAGGAAGGACCAACCCCCCTTCTCATAAATGGCAACCGGGTGGAAAATGTCCCTGCCTTAAGGTTCCTTGGCACCCATATCTCCTCTGACCTCTCCTGGACTGTCAACACCAAGGCTCTGGTGAAGAAAGCCCTGTAGTTGCTGCCCTTCCTCTGTGTCCTGAGGAAGCACAACCTGGACCAGAAGCTGCTGCTGGCCTTCAATCGCTGCTTGGTGGAGAGTGTGCTTACCTACTGTCTGGGAGTGTGGAATGCCGGCTGCAAGGCCGAAAACAGGAAGGCTGTGCAGAGGGTCAACACTGCCCCAAAAATTATCGGCAGCCCTCTGCCCCACCCTGGAAGATATCTCCAGAGCCTACTGTCTCAGAAGGATCAAGGCCATCACAGGAGACCCCTCACATCCCTCCCATCACCTGTTTGACCTGCTTCCTTCTGGATGACGGTTCAGAATGATCAGGTCCCACACCTCAAAACTGATAAACAGTTTCTCCCCCTGGGCTGTCTGACCTGCAAACAGTCAGAGGCCCCACCCCCCACCCCCTCTCTCTAAACACTCTCATGCACAGAACTGAGGACCTTTTAATTATCACTGTAACTCACCTGCCTTTGCACTCCTCACTTTCATGTATACTGATCCACCCGTGAAATCACTACTGTACATATTTTCCATAATCCTTGGGCCATTTTACACACTTATGTGTTCTGTGCTTCACACTCTTATGTACTGTACATACTGTAATTCCACCCATGAAGCCACCACTGTACCTGTGTAAAAACCAATGTACTATTTATAATTTTACTTTCATTTTTACTTCAGTCGTATGGTTAATTGTGCGTTCTGTAACTTTGTTTAATTCAAATTCTTCTCAGTTACTTTATTGCACAGTAGCCTGGTGGAGCACACACAATTTCCTTGTGCTGTACAACTGTATAATAACAATAAAGCCTAGAGTATTCTATTCTAAATAAATTAAATCAGAATAAAGTATTTTCTTTTCTGCAGTAAAAATATGATATTGTGGCGGCATGAAATAAGGCACGGTGAACTGAGAGTTTTTGAGGGAGTTTATTATCATACCGCCATCACGAGAACTCACTCTGGTGCCGTGCATGCGTGCCAGAGCGAGACCGGAGGCTCTCCAGCAGATAGGCAATGCGTGCAGTCAGATGAGCAGTGAGAGAGAGAGTGAGCTACAGAGCATATGCAGTTTTTATACCCAGTTACAGACAATACATGAAAGGCATGGGACATTTGCATCACAGTCAGAGCAGGAAGTATGAACGTTTGCATTTGAGTCATACATATCAACCGCGGAACTGGCAGGAAGAAGCTAGACAAAGCGCGGCTGCCTATTGATCTCAATACACACATCTCATTGTTCTGCTAATTGCCCCAGCTGAGCGCTCTGCTTGTCCGTGGCTGCTGTGGGGGTTACCCATACACTCCCCCCAAGAGGGCTCAGCGGGAAGCTGAGGCCTCGATAGTCTGGCTTTGGGAGCGAGTTGTGGGGAAGGCTCGCTGCAGGCGGCGGTGGAGGGGGAGGGGGTGGGGGTAGCAAGTGCCGGCCTGGGACGGCGAAATTGTCTGGGCCGTGCAAAAATTGCCTGTGGATCCGCGATGTTGAGGGGCTGTCCCATTGAATGTGCGGAGGTCCACAGCAGCTGTAAGAAGAAAAATTTGTCTCTGACTCCTCTCGCAGCCATGAAGAAAAAAAGGAGCTGCAGCTATGAGGGACTTGGCGTGTTGACTTTAGGTGCGCGTGCAGCCCTAAAGTCCTCGGGGAAAGCTGATGGCTGAATTCCCTTGTGCACCGTGGCTGAGACCATTAGAAAATCCTGTGAGCGAGCTGCACGGTTGCTTCAGGTGTGTGAGCAGCCCTGAAGGTTCTGTGTGCAGCGGTGAAGGACAATGGCGGTCTGTGTGGAGCCGGTATTGTCCCGTGAGTGGTGCGCTGTCCTCATAACCCCCCGGAATGTGTGCGGGGTTCGGTGCATGGCAGGTCCGCCGTAGAGGCGAGTCAGGGTCAGGGAGCTTGCTGGAGATCAGCGTCGTCGGCGCCGATGGTCATCCCTGTAAGCGGTTGCGTCGTTCGCTGTGTCGGGTCATGGTGCGTTCAGGTCCATGCGCTGCGTTCTCCGTCGGCCCTGGTGGTCGCCGTCGTGGAGAGAGGACGAGGTGCGTGCGCTCTTGTGTGGAGGAGCTGTGAGAGCGGCCGGTCCCAGCGTGGATGAGCAGATCTCTGGCGTGCAGATCTCACCATGAAGCTTTCTGCAGCTTTCCCGGTCGTGGGTGATCTCTGAAGAGTTTCGCCTGGTGGTGGCTCTGCGTCGAGGTCTCCCTGTAGCAGAAGGGAGGGCAGATCATTTGCGTCAGGCTGCTGCGTTCGCTTGTCGTCGGAGAATCACCGCCGGGTGCTGCATTCGTTGTCGTCGGGTCACCAGTGTAGCTGTCCAGACCAGAAGGTTGCGTTGCACAAAGCGTGTGCTTTCTCGGGGTCACCAATGTGGCGGCATGAAATAAGGCACGGTGAACTGAGAGTTTTTGAGGGAGTTTATTATCATACCGCCATCACGAGAACTCACTCCGGCGCCGTGCATGCGCGCCAGAGCGAGCCTGGAGGCTCTCCAGCAGATAGGCAATGCATGCAGTCAGATGAGCAGTGAGAGAGAGAGTGAGCTACAGAGCATATGCAGTTTTTATACCCAGTTACAGACAATACATGAAAGGCATGGGACATTTGCATCACAGTCAGAGCAGGAAGCATGAACGTTTGCATTTGAGTCATACATATCAACCGCGAAACTGGCAGGAAGAAGCTAGACAAAGAGCGGCTGCCTATTGATCTCAATACACACATCTCATTGTTCTGCTAATTGCCCCAGCTGAGCGCTCTGCTTGTCCGTGGCTGCTGTGGGGGTTACTCATAATATAATGCAATCACAACAGTACAATTTTGTCATGCAGCACAGATTGCAGTACAGCTACTGTATTTGTCCAACTGAAGGAAAAATAATCCCTAAAAAATAAAGATAACAAAACTGATTGAAAAAGTGTCTGCTGTGGTATCAGAGAGGGTTGTCTCTCTTATGTTTTCATTATGACAATGCTTGAGTTCAAATCAGCTCACCAGCTGCTCCCTCCATTGTATCCTCCTGAGTCTTTGACGATCAGTATTAGCAATGCTTCCTCTTGTCTCCGCTTACAGCAGCAACTCATTTAAGACAGGATTCACTTACTTTTCAATGAGTGTCTAGTTTATTAAGCTTGATTTTAAAAAGGCTTAAGGCTCTATACCTTGCATGCGTTCATCTGAGTGGATTTCACTTACGTAGTTGATGTCTGGTGGTTGTTTTAGTAGAAACATGGGCATTTTTACTGAAAAAAAAAGACGTGATGATGATTGTGGTAATATGAAATATTAGAAGAAAAAACATCCACTGTGCTACAATGGCAGTAATGGGTCAATGTCCGCTGCATTTACATTATCGTGGACAGAAAAATTTGATCAAATTAACACTAAGAAAAGATTTATAAGAAAAGCCAGACTTCCATGAAGGAGAAAACTGGTTGTGCTCAGGCAGTGGAAGCCTTCTTTGTACAGTGTGTGCTCCATTTGTCAGCATGATCACACCATACATTAGGGAGCACAGAGCAGGTTTACATCTGTAGCAGCACAGATGAAGCACTCTGATTATGTTTTATGCATCTACACTGAGTTTTAGAATGTTTCATTGCCAACGTGTTGTTGGCATACAATCTACAGAGCAGATGTCCTTGGTAAGTGTGTATGATCCAAAGCGTGGCTGCAATGAACATATTTTATTTAGGCAGGGAAGGTCTTATCTGTAATGAGACCATTTTATGTTCTTTTGAGAAATTTGACTTACAAATTTATCTGTAGACTGAATAGTTGTTGTAATTCCATTATACAGCTTTGTGACAGTACTGTGAGATACCAAAAATCTCGGTGGAAACTCTGGTATAACTCCCTTTTTTAATTTTATTTTTTGCTGTATGCCTTTTGAAGATACACTCCCGTGGCTATAAATCCCCTATAAAACAAATCTACATAGTCTAAAATGGTATCTTAAGCCCTTTATACTACAACCAAAACCTTTCATTTTCTTAATGTTTCATGTCAAAATCTTTTTACTTCCGCCCTTCAAATGGCAGAATCGGTGACTAGGCCCAACCAACATACCACAAGGCTAATAGCGGCCAGGGCTACATTTAGCAGCATAAATTCTGTGATAAAGAGACTTACTGGTTGAAAGTTAATTAAAACTAAATTTGGGTCAGGTTTTCAAAGCAGCTAGCCCAAAAATGCAAACTAGCCGGAGGCTAACTTCAGTTGGCCAGATGGCCCTGTTTGGCTCAACACTACTCACGTGCAAGTGGCTCAACATATAAACAGTACGTCATGGGGCGGGGCTTAGGTGAAGCTATAAAGGAAAAAAAAACAAAAACAGACACATGAGACATTTGAGTTATATCACTCTTGAAATGTCTGCTAAGTTACAAAAACATGTTACAGACATGGCAACAAGAAAAGAAAACATGATTTTTTGGCAGCATCGCTATATACTGTATATTCTTTGTATACCTCTTTAATAGAGGTGAAGATGATATAGGACTACTGGAATTGTAAAATAGGTTGCTTACTTTAGAAAGTCTATTTGTCTCAGTTATTCAGTGTTGTTTGTGACAAGACATAGTTTTAGAACAAAATACTTACTGAGAGAGAGGGAACCTGTTTGGCTGAAAATTGGAGAGAATTGAATGGAGAGAATCTTTCTCTCTTCACCAAAATTGAAGAGAGAAAGATGAGAAAGATGCCTTTGTTAACAAGTGGTAACTTGTTATATATATATATATATATATATATATATATATATACAGTATATATATATACGTATATATACTGTATATATATATATTTTTTTTTCTCCTCTCGGCGCCACACCAGTAGGCTGCCTTTTGCAACAGCGGCTCGATTTTCCGAGTTTTTATTTCCCTTCCTCTCTCTTTTGATCACTTTTTTTTTTCACCCCACTTATATCACGGACACACAGATCGTCCCAAATGTCTCCTGAGCCGGTGGACGGAGCCACTGTTTATAGCAGGATACGATACAGCAGAGAAGAGCTGCTAGCATTCAACCGACACCCGGTCCCATTGGAAAAACTCGACATACCGAGAGAACTGAGGCGAAAACGCCGCGGCTGCCGGGCTGGAGTAAGGCGGAGGACAAAAAATATAAGGTACAGACCCTCCCTTCCATCTGTTGTCATGGGAAATGTACGGTCGATACTGGGAAAGTTAGATGAGCTAGCGGCTATCTCCCGTTATGATAGCACTTACCGGGAGTGCTCGCTCCTTTTGTTTACTGAGACGTGGCTAACTGAACTAGCAGCAGATGCTAACATTGAGCTGGAGGGTTTTCACATGATACGAGCTGACCGAACACCAGAGAGTGGCAAAACTAGGGGCGGTGGAGTAATAATGTATGTTAACAACAACTGGTGCAGACCGGGACATATCACTGTTAAACAACGACACTGCAGCAAAGACATTGAGTTGCTAGCTGTTAGCATGAGGCCTACATATCTCCCGAGAGAACACTCACACGTGATCTGCATTGTTGTTTATGCAAATCCGACGGCGAACGCTGGGACAGCGCGTGACGTCATCCATTCAGTAACCAGCAGGCTGCAGACAGAACACCCAGATGCTCTTCTCCTCATCTCAGGCGATTTCAACCACGTTTCACTGTCTCCCATTCTGCCCACTTTCACCCAGTATGTCACATGCCACACTAGAGATAATAAAACACTGGATTTGTTCTACGCAAACACTAAGGAGGCGTACACCTCATCACAACTCCCCCCACTTGGGAGATCGGATCACAACTTGGTTCATCTCCGACCGGTGTACAAACCCCTAGTGCACAGACAACCTCCGGCCATGCACACTGTGGAGTTATGGTCTGAGGAGACAATGGACACTCTAAAGGACTGTTTTGAAGCCACTGCCTGGAAGCAGCTCTGCGATCCACATGGTGAGGACATCGATGGCCTCATTCACACCTTCACGGGCTACCTCAGCTTCTGTGTGGACAAATCCGTTCCCACCAAGACCATACGGCGTCACTCAAACAACAAACCCTGGATCAACCCTGAGATAAAAACACTTCTGAGAGAGAAGAAGAGGATCTTCAGGTCGGGGAACAGGGAGATGCTGAAGTCCGTACAGAGGGAGCTGAGGAGAAAGATCAGAGAAGGCAAGGACAGCTTCAGGAAGAAGATGGAGGACAAGCTGCAACAGAGCGACATCAGCGGGGTCTGGAGAAACCTCAAAACCATCTCGGGGCTCCAGAATACCTCCCCCCAGGCCACGGGGGGCAGGGAGTGGGCGAACAACCTGAATCTGTTTTTCAATAGATTTGACCAACCGCCCTCCCCCCTGTCTGCACAACAACCACTGCTGCCTCTAAGAAATCAAGTCCTGCTGCCCACTCCCCACTCCACCGACACCCCCCCCACTCCCAACACACAGCCCCCCATCCTGACCCTGACCAAGACCCAGGTGAGGACGGAGCTGAGGAAGATCAAGGCGAGGAAGGCGTCGGGACCGGACGGCATCAGCGCAAAGCTCCTCAAGTCCTGTGCAGACCAGCTGTGTGGGATTGTGATGTATATCTTCAACATGAGCCTGAAACTGGGGAGGGTACCACAGCTGTGGAAAACATCTTGTGTGGTACCTGTACCAAAAACTTCCCACCCCAAAGACCTGAACAGCTACAGACCGGTGGCCTTGACGTCCCACTTGATGAAGACCCTGGAGAGACTGCTCCTTGCTCATCTCCGCCCCCTGGTGGAACCAGCGATGGATCCACTCCAGTTTGCCTACCAGCATGGCATTGGGGTGGAGGATGCAGTGATCTTCCTCCTTCACCGTTCTCTGTCCCACCTGGAGAAGCCCGGGAATATGGTGAGGATCATGTTCTTGCTGAGGGAGTTTTTCCTCTCCACCGTCGCCAAGTGCTTGCTCACAGGGGATCGCCTGATTGCTGGGGTCTTTCTGCAACTGTGGGGGTCCTCCCTACAGTTGATAGTGCTATGAGATGACTGTTGTTGTGAAATGGCGCTATATAAATAAAGTTGAATTGAATTGAATTGAATTCTTTGACTTCTCCAGTGCTTTCAACACCATCCAACCGATGATCCTGAAGGACAAGCTGCTGCGCGCAGGGGTGGACCAGCACCTGTCATCATGGATCCTGGACTACCTCACGAACCGGCCTCAGTTTGTGAGAACCCGGGACTGTGTTTCCGACACGATCATCAGTAGCACGGGGGCCCCCCAGGGAACGGTGCTGGCTCCCTTCCTGTTCACTCTTTATACTGCGGACTTCTCACACAACACAACACATTGCCATCTACAGAAGTTCTCTGATGACTCTGCGATCGTTGGTCTCATCTCCAATGGAGATGAAGCTGAGTACAGAGGGCTTATCCAGGACTTTGTGGACTGGTGCCATCGGAACTGCCTCCAGATCAACGCGAGGAAAACTAAGGAGCTGGTGGTGGACTGCCGCAGGCATGGGCAGCCCCTCACAGCACCAGTAAATATACAGGTGTGGCGGTTCGTTTTAACCCCACAACAGACTAAGGACACTCAGCCCTCTTTTCTCTGTTTTTCTGCTGCATTACTGAGAAGCAATGTGCCATTCATGTATTTGTGATGCAAACATGCATGTGTTGTGATGTAATGCGCCATTCGGTATAGTGTGCATATGGCTTGTCCTTACTGTGCTTTTTCTTAGCATCTTAGATGTGCTTTGGTGTATTAATGTCTACAGGTAGACGAGTTTCTTCTGTCTCACCTATGTGATGTTAATCGATGCCTTTCATCCTTTGTACTCATGCGTCCTGTCCTTACTGTGACCTAGAGACTCAGATCAATATGTAGATGTGCTTGTTAGCCTCTTTGTCTTGCACTTAGAGCGAGGTCAAGCTAATCTGCCCATTGTGATGTATGGCTTACAAATGCAAATACCTCCTGCCTGTTCTGTTGTCCCTTTGATCATTCTAGACTGTGGGGTATGTCTTTTTGATGTATTGTTATGATCAAGTATTTAAGGTGCAACTCTGTAACGCAATCTCTCTCTTCTTCTCTCACTCTGATCCTGCAACTGGTAGACACACGCGTGTCCGCCTCTCCTTCTCTGAGAGCTTAGGGATCCCGCTCCGGGCTGCTCCACTATGCACCGGAGAGGGGATCCCGTGAAGGCGACATGATATAATAAAACCTGCTTAAAACCACAGCACTGCTGCTTATTTTTTCATGCCGCCTCACAGGGAACAGACATCGAGATGGTGACATCCTATAAGTACCTGGGTATTCATCTGAACAATAAACTAGACTGGTCACACAATACTGACGCACTCTACAAGAAGGGACAGCGCAGGCTGTTCCTGCTGAGGAGACTCAGGTCTTTTGGTGTACAAGGGGCACTGCTGAAGTCATTCTACGACACGGTGGTGCATCAGCCATCACTTTTGGAGTGGTCTGCTGGGGCAGTGGCATTACTGCAGCCGATAGGAAGAGACTGAACAAACTGATTAAGAAAGCTAGCTCTGTCCTGGGGCAGCGCCTTGATCCGATGGAGGAGATAGGAGAGAGAAGGACGGTGGCTAAACTGTCATCTCTGCTGGAGTCCGAGTTCCACCCTATGCAGGACATACTGGATGCACTGAGGAGCTCATTTAGCAGCAGACTACATCATCCCAGGTGCACAACCGAGAGGTTTCGTAGGTCCTTCCTACCAACGGCTGTCAGACTGTACAACCTAAGCAGGGCTGCTCGCAGAGATAGCAAAAAGACGTAACAAACTAATAGTTTTTTGAATGCAAAAGATGCAACAGACTTACACTATGGTCCTCTCCGGTATACAACTAGGAACATACCGGTCGCTATGGAGGGTGAGAATATGTATGGGCACATGATCATACCATGTAGGATAACTAAATAGACGGTTATGCTGTTTCATCCCACCTAGCAACAATGCTCTGCACTGTGTGTGTTTATATATTTACATATTTATTCCATCTAGCTACAATGCTCAGCACTGGGTGTGTTTATATTTATATATCTATATATTTATTCCATCTAGCTACAATGCTCCGCACTGTGTTTTTATATATCTACATATTATTCCATCTAGCTACATTGCTCCGCACTGTGTGTGTTTGTATACTTGCATGTTTATTCCACCTAGCTGCAATGCTCCGTACTGTGGGTGTTTATACTATATTTACATATTTGTTCCATCTAGCTACAATGCTCTGCACTGTGTGTTCATATATTCATGTATTTATTCCATCCAGCTACAATGCTCTGCACTGTGTGTCTGTGTGTGTGTGTATATATATATTTTATAGTAATATGTACATATGTATATTAGCTGCTCCTGCTTGCTTGTTTTTTTTCTTGCCTTCTGATTGTTGCTCTGAGTGTTGCTATCCCTGTGCTGTTGCAATCCTGGAATTTCCCCGTTGTGGGACTAATAAAGGCTTATCTTATCTTATCTTATCTTATATATATATATATATATACGTATATATATATATATATATATATATATATATATATATATATATATATATATATATATATATATATATATATATATATATATATATATATATATATCCCCCCTCATGGATCGTCACCTTATCGTGGTGGGGGGGGTTTGCGTGCCCCAGTGATCCCAGGAGCTATGTTGTCCGGGGCAATTTGCCTCTGATAGGGTCTCCCAAGACAAACTGGTCCTGGGTGAAGGGCCAGACGAAGAACGATCCAACAGACTCTCATGATAAATTGTATATCAAGGATTCAGTGTACCCCGCCCGGTATGGGGTTACCGGGGCCCCACCCTGGAGCCAGGCCTGGGGGAGGGGCTCGAAGGCTAGCGTCTGGTGGCCGGGTTTCCACCCATGGGACCCGGCCGGGCTCAGCCCGAAGGAGTTACATGGGTCCGCCCTCCAGTAGGTTCACCACCTGCAGGAGGGATCATGGAAGTCCGGTGCTATGTGGATTAGGTGGCAGTCAAAGGCGGAGACCTTGGCGGACTGATCCCAAGCTTTCTAAACTGGCTTTTGGTACGTGGAATGTCACCTCTCTGGTGGGGAAGGAGCCTGAGCTGGTGTACGAGATTGAGCGATACCGGCTAGATATAGTTGGCCTCACCTCAACACACAGCTCCGGTTCCGGAACCAGTCTCCTGGAGAGGGGCTGGAGCTTGGCCTTTTCTGGAGTTGCCCCGGGCGAGAGGCGACGAGCAGGGGTAGGTATTCTTGTATCGCCCCACCTTGCTGCCTCTATATTGGAGTTTTCCCCGGTGGACGAAAGGGTTGCTTCCCTGCGCCTTCGGGTTGGGAAACGGGTCCTGACCATCATTTGTGCCTATGCACCAAATGATGTTTCAGAGTACCCACCCTTTTTGGAGTCTGTGACTGGGGTGCTGGAGGGTGCTCCTCCTGGAGACTCCATTGTCCTACTGGGGGACTTCAATGCGCACGTGGGCAACGACAGTGAAACCTGGAGGGGGGTGATTGGGAGGAACGGCCTGCCCGATCTGAACCCGAGTGGTGTTCAGTTATTGGACTTCTGTGCTAACCACAGTCTGTCTATAACGAACACCATGTTCAAGCATAAGGGTGTCCATATGTGCACCTGGCACCAGGACACCCTAGGCCGCAGGTCGATGATCGATTTTGTTATCGTATCATCAGACCTGCGACCGTATGTCTTGGACACCTGAGTAAAGAGAGGTGCAGAGCTGTCAACTGATCACCACCTGGTGGTGAGTTGGATCCGATGGCAGGGGAGGAAGCCATTCAGACCTGGTAGACCCAAACGTATAGTGAGGGTGTGCTGGGAGCGTCTGGCTGAGGCCCCTGTCCGGGAGGTCTTCAACTCCCACCTCCGGAAGAACTTCAACCACATTCCGAGGGAGTCTGGAGACATGGAGTCTGAATGGGCCATGTTCTCCACCTCTGTTGTTGAAGCGGCAGCCCAGAGCTGCGGCCGCAAGGTGGTCGGTGCATCTCGTGGTGGCAACCCCCGAACCAAGTGGTGGACACCAGTGGTGAGGGGGGCCATTAAGCTGAAGAAGGAGTCCTATCAAGCTTGGTTGGCTTGTGGGACTCCCGAAGCAGCTGAGGTGTACCGGCAGGCCAAGCGGAGTGCAGCTCGGGTGGTTGCTGAAGCAAAAACCCGGGTATGGGAGGAGTTCGGTGAGGCCATGGAACAAGACTTTCGGTCGGCTTCAAAGAGATTCTGGCAAACTGTTCGGCGGCTCAGGAGGGGAAAGCAGCTCCCCGTCCACACTGTGTATGGTGCGGATGGGACACTGTTGACTTCAACTGGGGATATCGTCGGGCGGTGGAAGGAATACTTCGAGGATCTCCTCAATCCCACTGATACGCCTTCCACAGAGGAAGCAGGGTTTGGGGACGAGGGGGATGACTCGCCTATCACAGGGGCTGAGGTCGCCAAGGTGGTTAAAAATCTCCTTGGTGGCCGGGCCCCGGGGGTGGACGAGATTCGCCCCGAGTACCTCAAGGCCCTGGATGTTGTTGGGTTGTCATGGTTGACACGCCTCTGCAACATTGCGTGGAGGTCGGGGGCAGTGCCTTTGGCATGGCAAACCGGGGTGGTGGTTCCTCTCTTCAAAAAAGGGGACCGGAGGGTGTGCTCCAACTTTAGAGGGATCACACTCCTCAGCCTCCCTGGGAAGGTCTATGCCAAGGTATTGGAGAGGAGAGTCCGGCCGTTGGTCGAACCTCGGATTCAGGAGGAGCAATGTGGTTTTCGTCCTGGCCGTGGCACATCGGACCAGCTCTTTACCCTCTCGAGAATTCTTGAGGGTTCGTGGGAGTTTGCCCAACCAGTTTACATGTGTTTTGTGGACTTGGAGAAGGCATTTGACCGCGTCCCTCGTGGATTTTTGTGGGGGGTGCTTCGGGAGTATGGGGTATCGGGCTTGTTGTTACGAGCTATTCGGTCTCTGTACGACCGTTGTGAGAGTTTAGTTCGCATTGCCAACACTCGGTCGGAGTCATTCCCAGTGAGAGTTGGACTCCGCCAGGGCTGCCCTTTGTCACCGGTCCTGTTCATAATTTTTATGGACAGGATTTCTAGGCGCAGCCAGGGAATGGAGGGTGTCATGCTTGGTGACCACAGGATCTCATCTCTGTTGTTTGCAGATGATGTTGTCCTGTTGGCTTCATCCAGCAATGACCTACAGCTCTTGCTGGGACGGTTTGCCGCTGAGTGTGAAGCGGCTGGGATGAGAATCAGCACCTCCAAGTCCGAGTCCATGGTCCTCAGCCGGAAAAAGGTGGATTGTCCTCTCCGGGTTGGGGACAGGCTCCTGCCCCAAGTGGAGGAGTTTAAGTATCTTGGGGTCTTGTTCACGAGTGAGGGGAAAATGGAGCGAGAGATCGACAGACGGATTGGAGCAGCATCTGCAGTGATGCGGACGTTGTACCGGTCTGTTGTGGTGAAGAGGGAGCTTAGTTCTAAGGCAAAGCTGTCGATTTACCAGTCAATCTACGTTCCTACTCTCACCTATGGTCACGAGCTTTGGGTAATGACCGAAAGAACGAGATCGCGGATACAAGCGGCTGAAATGAGCTTTCTCCGTAGGATTGCTGGACTCACCCTCAGAGATAGGGTGAGGAGCTCAGTCATCCGGGAGAGGCTCAGAGTAGAACCGCTGCTCCTCCACATTGAAAGGAGTCAGTTGAGGTGGTATGGGCATCTGATTAGGATGCCTCCTGGACGCCTCCCACTTGAGGTGTTTCAGGCACGTCCCACTGGGAGGAGACCCCGGGGCAGACCCAGGACTCGGTGGAGAGACTATGTCTCCCAGCTAGTCTGGGAACGCCTTGGTATCCCCTCTGAAGAGCTGGAGCAGGTGGCTGGGGAGAGGGAAGTCTGGGCTTCTCTGCTTGAACTGCTGCCTCCGCGACCCGGACCTCCGGAAAAGCGGTAGAAGATGGATGGATGGATATATATATATATATATATATATACAGCATATAGATAGATAGATAGATAGATATACATAGTGTTGTGAAAAAGTCTTTGCCCCCTTCCTGATTTCGAATTTTTTTGGTTGTCATACTTAAAAATTTAAGATCATCAAACATATTTAAATATTAGACAGAGATAACACAAGTAAACACAATATATAGTTTTAAAATGAAGGTGTTTATAATAATGGGAAAAAAATACAAACCTACATGGCCCTGTGTGAAAAAGAGATTGCCCCCTGAACCTTATAACTGGTTGGGCCAACCTTAGCAGCAACAAGTGCAAACACGCATTTGCAAAAACTGGCAATGAGTCTTTTACAGTGCTGTAGAGGAATTTTGGCCCGCTCATCTTAGCAGAATTGTTGTAATCCAGCCACATTGGAGGGTGTTCAACCATGAACTGCCTTTTTAAGGTCATGCCAAAGCATCTCAATCGGATTCAGCTCAGGACTTTGACTAGGCCACTCCAAAGTCTTCATTTTATTTTGCTTAAGCTATTCAGGGGTGGGCTTGCTGGTGTGTTTTGGATTATTGTTGTGCTGCAGAACCCAAGTGTGCTTCAGTTTGAGGTCACAAACAGATGGACGGACATTCTCCTTCAGGATTTTTTGGTAGACAGCAAAATTCATGTTTCCATTTACCAAAGCAAGTCTTCCAGGTCCTGAAGCAGCAAAACAGTCCCAGACCATCACACTACCACCACCATATTTTACTGTTGGTATGATGTTCCTTTTCTGAAATGCTGTGTTACTTTCACTCCAGATGTAATGGGACATACACCTTCCAAAAAGTTCAACTTTTGTCTCGTCATTCCACAGAGTATTTTCCCCAAATTCTTGGGGATAATCAAGGTGTTTTCTGGCAAAACTGAGACGAGTCTTTATGTTCTTTTTGCTCAGCAGTGGTTTTTGTCTTGGAACTCTGGCATACAGGCCGTTTTTGCCCAGTGTCATTCTTATGGTGGAGTCATGAACACCGACCTTAACAGAGGCAAGTGAGGACTGCAGCTCTTTGGATGTTGTTGTGGGGTCTTTTGTGACCTCTTGGATTAGTGGTCACTGTGTTCTTTGGGTAATTTTGGACGGCCACTGTTCCATATTTTTGCCATTTGTGGATAATGGCTCTGACGGTGGTTCGCTGGAGTCCCAAAGCTTTAGAGATGGCTTTATAACCTTTTCCAGAAAGATAGATCTTAATAACTTTTTTTTTTTTCCATTTATTCCTCAATTTCTTTTGATCACAGCATGGTGTCTAGTTTTTGAGGGTCTTTTGGTTTACTTCACTTTGTCAGGCAGGTCCTATTTAAGTGACCACTTGATTGAGAACAGGTGTGGCAGTAATCAGGCCTGGGTGTGGCTAGAGAAATTACACTCAGCTTACCAAAGATGTGATAAATCACAGTTAATTTATGTTTTAAAAGGGGGAGCAACCCATTTTTCCTCACAGGGACATGTAGGTTTGGATTTTGTTTCCCATTAAGGCTTTGAAACCCTTGGTTTCATGGACAGATAGCGCAACCCTGTCTGTGGCACAGTTCTGTGCCTGTCATGTCATGTGTCGTGTGATGCAAGAAAAACCCTCAGTTGTACTAAGTATTCCATCTCTTACGGTGGCAGACATGTATAACTTACTGCTCTTACCTTAGAGGACTCATGGACCCCAAGTCATGCCCTCCAAGACATCACTTCTGGACACAACAGAAGAAGAGTTTGTAAACAAATGTTGATGTGCACGATCACAAGAAGGAGGAGGTATTTGCTCCCCAATTTGCCAACTATGATTCTCAAAAGAGATTATTTTGCTTATGAAGGCAAATATCTACATTTTGTTATAACAGAGGGTGGGTGAAGCTTGTTGATGTTCACCTGCCATCGACCCCAGTGTCATGGGACTGGCGAGAACAATCGCCCCGGTTCCATGCCATCAAATTAGATAAATAGAGCAGAATAAAAGCAAAATTGAGTTGGAATAATCATAACAGTTTCTGGATGTAGGAGAGAAAGCAAAATTGACCGGGAGAGGAGAAAATAACAACCAGGATGCCGCAAAAGGACAAAGCAAGTGAGATGCCTGGAAAGTGGTTAGTAACGAATGTATTTGTTTGTTTACATTGTACTGATTTTATGGTTCATATACTTTGAAGATAAGATAACAAAATGTAAAAAAAAAAAAAAAACAGTGACAAAAAACAAAACAATTCTTTGTGTAAATATGTTCAAAGTCCACTTTTGACTGAAAGCTATGCAATTTGATATGACCGCCGTGGCTTTATGCAAATTAGATGCGTAAATTTACTCCTATCTCAAACTTTGGATCATATTCTACGTCTTTCTAATTGACAGTAAGCCATTACCTCTTACCACTTTCAAGTTATAGCTTTGGAAATCTCTGACATCTGAACTGAATATTTTCTTGAAAAAAATCTTGACCACTAGGGGCTGACAGTGCAGTGGAGTGCTATAGGCAGTCAAACAGTTTATAATAAACACCTTTATTTAAAAACTGCATTTTGTATTTACTTGTGTTATCTTTGTGTCAATATGTAAGTGAACATCATTTAACATTTACCATTTCTCCCCCAGTCTGGCAGCTCCATCTTCAACATCCTTTGTCTAATATATCCACTATCCCTCCTCTGCACATGTCCAAACCATCTCAGCCTTGCTTGTCTTACTTTGTCTCCAAACTGCTAAACCTGAGCTGTCCCAATGAGAATCTTAGCATCTTCAACTCTGCTTCCTGTCTTTTTTATTAGTTCTGTCATCTCCACACCAGGACTCACTATCATCTTGTCAATCTTTGCTGTCACTTTCTGTAGCTGCTATCCTTCTGTCACAAATCACCCCTGACACTCATCTCTACTCACTCCACCCTGCCTGCACTCTCTTCACCTCTCTAGTGCATTTTCCATCGCTTAGGATGGTTGACCTGAGGTATTTAAACTCATCTACCTTCACTGCCTCTACTTCTTCCATCTTCACCATTGCACCCACCTCCCTCTCATTCACACTCATGTATTCTTTCTTGCTACTAATGACTTTCATTTTTCTTCTCTCCAAGGCATACCGCCACCTCTCTAGGTTCTCTTCCACCTGCTCCCTACTCTCACTACAGCTCACAATGTCATCTGCAAACATCATGGTCCACAGAGACTCCTGCCTGACCTCGTCTGTCAGCCTGTCCATCATCATGACCCTGATGTAATCCAATCTGTCACTTCCACAACACACCTCACCACTGTCTTGCTATCCTGATACATGTCCTGTACTACCAACATGGCTCTCCAAATCATCAATGACTGTGGAAACTTTACACTGGACCTCAAGCAACTTTGATTCTGTGCCTCTCAATTCTTCTTCTAGACTCTGGGACCTTGATTTCCAAATGAAACGCAAAATTTACTTTCATCTGAAAAGAGGTCATCTGCTGGCATTGGTCCACTGTGTTTCATTAAGTCCATAGTCTTTGCAGCTGTCTACCAGGGAATTTTTAGAACACTTCCTGCTTCTCTCTGCTGACAAGCTTTATCGACATGCTGATTTCATTTTTCAGTAGGACTTCGCACCTGCCCACACTGCCAAAAGTACTAAAACCTGGTTTAGTGACCATGGTATCAGTTTTGCTTGGTTGGCCAGCAAACTCTCCTGACCTAAATAATGTTGAGAATCTATGGAGGATTGTCAAGAGGAAGATGAGAGACACCAGACCCAACAATGCAGATGAGCTGAAGGCCACTATCAAAGCAACCTGGACCTTCATAAAATATCCGCAGTACCACAGGGTGATCACCTCCATGCCACGCTGCACTGATGAATTTATTCATGGAAAAGGAGCCCTGACTAAGTATTGAGTGTGTACATGGACATACTTTTCAGTCAGCCACCAACGCTAATAAAATCATTTTTTTTAATTCCATGTAATATTCAAATTTGTTGAGAAACTGAATTTGTGGTTTTCATGAGCTATAAACCATAACCATCAAAATGAAATGAAAGTAACAGTTCAAATATATCACTCTGTGTGTAATGAATGTATGGAATGAGTTTCATTTTTTCACATTGAATTACTGAAATAAATCAACTTTTTGATGACATTCTAATTTGTTGAGATGCACCTGTAGTCTTTAAACTGTGTTTTCTTATAATAAAACCCAGGCAGTGAAGCATGTTCTTATTTATTTTCAAATAATGCTAAACTCTACACAGTCTTAACATTCTATAACCAATGAGTCAGCAGTTTTCACAAGCAACATTACAGCAAACTTAAGTACACAAGCACCCTAATCCATCTGAGCAGAAATGGAAAGCACAAACCAATTGTCTGGAGATTTTTAAAACCACTCAGAATATGTTCAGTTTTATTTAAAGTAGAATAACATGTATTAAATTAAATTTACAAAATACAGTGCAATGGTCCCAGCCATTAAGAAACAAGCCTTTATTTCCATGCTTAAGATGTATTTGCCAGAGACATTTTTGATTTGAAAATTGACTAGGTTGTGCTTTCTTTCTTTTTTTTTTAACTTCAATGTCAATTAATATGGACAGCAACATTAACTTTAGGCTAAACCATGACCTCGGTCTTTGTTTCTTTCTGTGCTTATCTTCATTCTACATGTGTGCATCTGTCTCTGAATGCAATTTAAAATGGAATCAAAGATTCAAATGTGCCTCAGAGAAATAATCTAGTTATACACCATATGCTGCAAGAGCATGAGAACAGCAGTTACAGTTCGGGGCCACCAAAATTAGTCAGCCTACAAAAAACATAAATATTTAATCATCTCTTTCAAGATGTGTGTCTTTATGCATCTTAATAATCTTCTGCTCTCTCAACCTTCCTCTGTGTCGCTGTCTGTTTTTATTTCAGTTTTTCTGCACCTCTTCCACCTTGGTATCTATTTTAGAACAACAGATGTCACCTGTGGCAAGATAACTGGAAATGTCTTCTCTCTCTTTCATCTTCCTCGCTCACACTGATCTCTTGCTCTCTCTTCCACTGTCCAAGGGACTGTCAATACTGTCCTCTTTTTCAGAGAGGACAGTATTGAAGTGTCACAGTTAGTATTTTGTTAATCTCCAAAGCCCTCTCCCACCCCTGAGTTTGGAAGTGTTATGTACCTCAAATGTGTACGGGTGTGGGTGTGTCAGTGTTTATGGGAGCTACATAAATGTCTTCTTGCATCAGTCCCCTTCATTGATGTATAAGTAAATCCAGGGAAGTAGACTTCCACTTACACACACTTTATTTTGCTGCATTTACTGTAGTTGGCTTCTACCAAATACTAAATGATTGTGATCCATAAGCACATATTTCTCAACAGAAGTCACTTGTAATTAAGCTACAATCTTAAATACCTTTATGAACATCTGGGATCACCGTCCAAATTATTTTTGGACCATTTCGTACAGCCTTCTTAAGGCGGCTGTAGGACAATCAAGACCGTTCTTCAGTTCATGGCCAGGTTGATGGTCTTTTCTAAGATTTCTACAAATGCCCCACAAAAACCCCCATCAAAAGGCAGCCAAATGAATGACATAGGAACAATGTAGGAACAATGCAAAGAAAACAGATTTTTTTTTTTTAAATAAAACTGTAGAGGACTGCCTGCTTTTACAAGTACATAAAAATAGACCACAATGAAATACTGTTACTTCCAGAAAATTACACTTCTCACATTTGGTGATGCGTGGGGCAACACAATGCAACACATCAGCAAAGGTGTTACAGGTTACAGTCCATCCCTGTGCCTCGTCTCCTGGAGACGTCCGCACTGTGCGCACTGAGCCTTTTACAGCTGCTCTGCTCAAAATTGCAAGAAAAATCAGATAAAACTTTTCTCCAAAGAAAATTTCTTCTGCCTTGTGAGAAGTGATATTCTCTGCATGACTGAAATGAATCCACACTCAGGGGGAGCTCCTGCATGTTTTCTAAACTTTTTTTTTGGCATTTCTAAATATTTCTTTCCTTAGGAAGCATACTTTTATTGGAGAAAAAATATATTACAAACTGGTTGGTAATACGAATGAAACTCTTGCAACTGGCTAGCTGGTAACAAGTCCAATACCCCATACTCCCGCAGCACCCCCCACAAGTCCCCTCGTTCTCAAGTCCTGCTTCCTCTGTGAAAGGTGTGTCAGTGGGTTTGAGGAGATCCTTGAAGTATTCCCAGTTGATGTCAGCAGCACCCCATTTGCACCATACACAGTGTGGACAGGGATCTGTTACTGCTTCCTTAGCCTGCGGACAGTTTGCCAGAATCTCTTCAAGGGCAACCAAATGTCTTGTTCCATGGCCTCTCCAAACTCCTCCCATACCCGAGTTTTTGCTTCAGTAACCACCCGAACTCCACTATGCCTGGCCTGTCGGTACACCTCACCGCTTTGGGAGTCCCACAAGTCCCACAACCAAGCTCGATCTGACTCCTTCAGCTTGATGGCCCCCCTCACCACTGGTGTCCACCACTTAGTTTGGGGGTTGCCACCATGACATGCACCAATGACCTTGTGGCTACAGCTCTGGAAAGCTGCTTTAACAATGGAGGTGGAAAACATGGCCCATTCAGACTCCATATCTCCAGCTACTACAACTCTTTTGACGAAGGCTGCAGTGTACAGTCAAAACATGTTAAGAAGGTAAAGACATCTCCTTTCTATTCTTGTCTTTAATAAGAACAAAAGATAGATAATCTCCAGACTCCCTCAGAATGTGGTTGAACTTCTTCCAGAGTTTGGAGTTGAAGACCTCTCAGACAGGGGCCTTAGCCAGATGTTTCCAGCACACCCTCACTAAAAGTACATGTCTGCTTAGTCTGAGTGGCGTCCACCACTGCCATTGGATCTAGATCCTTCCAACCATTACAGTAATTTAAATACAGTAACAACTACAACTCCTTCAACTGATATCCGTTTGGATGATTTTACTCCAATCAACATTTAAGAGTTAGATAAAAAAAAATTTCCTCATCCAAACATTCAACTTGTCTACTAGACCCTATTCCTACCAGCTTATTTAAAGAAGTCATCCAATTTATTGGTAGCTCTATTCTTCAAATAATCAATTTTTCACTAACATTAGACCATGTAGATAAAATATGATAAGATAAGCCTTTATTAGTCCCACAATGGGGAAATTCCAGGATTGCAACAGCACGGGGATAGCAACACTCAGAGCAACAATCAGAAGGCAAGAAAAAAACAAGAACAGCTAGTATACATATGTACATATTACTATAAATATATACACTACCGTTCAAAAGTTTGGGGTCACCCAGACAATTATTTTGTGTTTTCCATGAAAAGTGACACTTATTTACCACCATGAGTTGTAAAATGAATAGAAAATATAGTCAAGACACTGACAAGGTTAGAAATAATGATTTGTATTTGAAATAATACTTTTTTTCCTTCAAACTTTGCTTTCGTCAAAGAATCCTCCATTTGCAGCAATTACAGCATTGCAGACCTAACATGATTGCACAAGGGTTTTCTAATCATCCATTAGCCTTCTGACGCAATGAGCAAACACATTGTACCATTAGAACACTGGAGTGATAGTTGCTGGAAATGGGCCTCTATACACCTATATAGATATTGCACCAAAAACCAGACATTTGCAGCTAGAATAGTCATTTACCACATTAGCAATGTATAGAGTGTATTTCTGATTAGTTTAAAGTTATCTTCATTGAAAAAAGGTGCTTTTCTTTCAAAAATAAGGAAATTTCCAAGTGACCCCAAACTTTTGAACGGTAGTGTATATATACAGTATATATATATATATATATATATATATTGTAGAGGATGCCTTTCACAAACGAGACTGAGTTTATTTCTCAGGGTTGGTTTATTGCGAGGTCACATCCTCTAACAACAACAGAATCTCAGAAAGGAGGGAGAGCAATCATCTAACACAGCTCTTATAGTCTCCCAAGACACAAATCCCCCAACATCAAATCACACACCCCCAACCCACAGTCTTTAGGTAAACATCCAGTGCCCGAGGCTCCTTGGCGTCTCCATTGTCTCTTGACCCTCTAGCGTCTGGGGCTCCTGCTGGGGCATTCTCTCCAACTTCACATCTCCTGCAAGGCCAACTTCACACCTCCCGTAGGTCCTCACAGGGTCAGGTCCTCTTTGTCCCTTAAGACGTGAAGTTTCTAGAATATGCACCGTCATGCCTACTAGGTGAATGCGGGGGATTTGAATACAATATATGCGCCCTAAATATGCGCCATATAACCCCCCCCAAACGTCTAAATAAGGACAAAGTGCACCCCAATATGCATAGCATCATATCATAATACACAGAACAGCAAAAAAAGGCACAACATATCACATTTCCGACTGCTTGGGCTTCAATCGCCTGCCATATCTGCTGTAAGCCGGATTCGACCTTCCTGCAGCCGCTTCTTGCATCTGTGAATTAGAGTCGTTAGCACATCCTTGTGAAAGCTTAGAAGAGTGTCCCCCCAGCGGCCTACCGCGGCGGGGGGCCCTGGCTAACTGCACTTGTTCATCAGCCAACACAAAAGCGGGTTTGAGTCTGTTAATGCAGACTAATTCCCTCCTGTCTCCCAAATCGAGCAAAAAATGTTTTTCCCCGGTTTCTAACACTCTGAACAGTCCATCATAAGGTGGTCTTAAACCTAACCTCTGTGCGTCGTGTCTAACAAAGACGAATTCTGCATTCTTTAAGGCTTTAGGCACGAAAACTCTTGGGAAACTGTGATGAACTGGGCCGGGGAGGGTGTTTGATCCCACGTCGCTGTGCAGCAGCTGAGCGGGGGGACGATCTGGTGCGGGGTTCTCTGGAATGAATTCTCCCGGTAACCGGAGAGGTTGGGCGAAGACTAGCTCGGCCGGAGAGGCTTGCAAATCTTCCTTAGGTGCTGAACGCAACCCTAATAAAACCCATGGAAGTTTATCAACCCAATTTGTGTCCGTGAGAGCCGCTCTGAGGGCTGCTTTCAAAGACCGGTGAAAGTGTTCGCACAAACCGTTGGCCTGGCGGTTATACGCAGTTGTGCAATGAATTTTCACCCCCAGGCTGAATGCCATGGATGACCAGAGCTCGGAAACAAATAGGGGTCCTCTGTCAGACGTTATGTTCGACGGGACTCCAAAGCGTGCGACCCAAGCCGTTAAAAACGCGCGCACAATGTCTGCTGCTGTGGTTGACGCCAGGGGGACCGCTTCAGGCCAGCGCGTGGTGCGGTCGACCATAGTTAGAAGGTATGTGAACCCCTGTGATAGCGGGAGGGGTCCCACCAAGTCGATATGCACGTGGTCGAAGCGTTTGGCCTGGATGTGAAAAGGTTCTAGAGGGGCCCGCATGTGCTTGTGTACCTTTGCTCTTTGACACGCTGCGCAGGCTGCGGCCCATTCTTTGACCTGTTTACGCAGCCCCGGCCAAACAAATTTCTCTCCCACCATTTTGATCGATGCGCGAACGCCCGGATGTGCCAGCGAATGTATTAAGTCAAAAACGCGGCGACGCCACGCAGCTGGGACCACGGGGCGGGGGCGCCCCATGGAGATATCGCAGATTAGAGGGGGCATACCTATGTGATGCACCCTGTGCTCCAGCCTTAGCCCTGTTGGCCCAGACTGGAGCGCGCGCACATCCGCATCGTTAACCTGCTCGGCGGCCATGGCTGCGTAATCTAACCCAACGCAGACCGGGGCTGCGAGCGCTTCCGCGCCGCAAGCCTGGCCCGTGTCTACAGCCACCGAATCTGCCCCCTGGGGGCCTGGCATTGCAACTGCGCATGAGAGACAATCTGCCACTACATTGTGTTTGCCAGCCACGTGTTGAATGTTGGTGGTAAACTCTGAAATCGCGGCCAGCTGTCCCTGTTGTCGGCCCGACCAAGGCTCTGACATTTTAGCCATTGCAAATGTTAATGGTTTGTGGTCTACAAACGCGGTGAAACGGCGCCCTTCCAGCCAGAACTGGAAGTGGCGGATGGCCAAATGCAGGACTAAAAGCTCCCTATCGAACGCGCTGTATTTACGCTCGTTATCGCGCAATGTTTTGCTGAAAAACGCAAGTGGTTGCCAGCTCCCTGCTACCAGTTGCTCGACAACCGCCCCAACTGCTACGTCGGAAGCGTCCGTCGTTAGCGCCATGCGAGCTGCTGGCACCAGGTGTGCCAACAACACAGCGTTCGCGAGGGTCGAATTGACCTGGGAGAAAGCGCGCTCCCGGTCCGGGGACCACTCGACCTTAGTTGCAGGTTTTACCTTCTTTAGTGCCGCGTACAGTGGGTCCATGAGCTGTGCCGCGTTGGGGAGGAAGCGGTTATAAAAATTGACCATCCCCCAAAATTCTTGCAATGCTTTAACTGTCTGCGGTTGGGGGAACTCCGTTATCGCGAGCACTTTATCAGGCAGCGGGACCGCTCTTTCTGGAGACACGTGGTGCCCCAAAAAATCGATTTGCGCTACCCCGAATTGGCATTTCGCTGGGTTAATTATCAGCCCGTGCTCTGTCAGCCTCTGAAAAACCGCTGTGAGGTGGCGTTTGTGTTCGACTTTGGATGCACTGGCTACCAAAATATCATCCAAATAGGCGAACACGAAAGGGAGGCTGCGCAACACTGCATCCATCATGCGTTGGAATGTCTGTGCGGCGCCCTTGAGGCCAAAAGGCATGCGCAAAAACTCGAACAGCCCGAAGGGGGTTATTACTGCCGTTTTGGGTATGTCTTGTGCGCGGACTGGGACTTGGTGATAACCGCGCACCAAATCTATTTTGGAAAAGATGCGCGCCCCTGCCAAATGTGCCGAAAAATCCTGGATGTGCGGAATCGGGTAGCGGTCGTGTGCTGAAGCATTATTTAATCTGTGGAAATCACCGCAAGGGCGCCACGAGCCGTCAGCCTTGGGGACCATATGCAGGGGTGACGACCAAGGGCTGTTAGAGTGTCTAATAATGCCCAGTTTTTCCAAGTTGGCGAATTCCTCGGGCGCGATGGCCAGTTTAGCTGGGTCCAAGCGCCGAGCTTTTGCAAAAACAGGGGGGCCAGAGGTAGTTATGAAGTGCTTGACCCCGTGTTTGGCTACTGACGCTGAAAATGTTGGGACCGTGAGTGCTGGAAACTGATTGAGTAGTGAATGAAACTTACCACCCGCAGCTGTGACATTGGGATGTGCAGAAGGCACGGCCACCCGAGTTGTACAGGAGATAGAGTGGAAAGACAGTGCATTTACAATACGTCTATTAGTAAGATCAACTAATAAACTTTTTGAGCATAAAAAATCAGCACCTAGCATGCTGTTGCTAACTGCAGCTACAACGAAGGTCCACTCGAAGGTGCGGCCGTGGAGGGATAGGAGGAGTGTCTTCTCCCCATAGGTTTTGATCGTCGAGCCATTTGCCCCTAGCACCAGGGGTCCGCTGGAAGGCGCCAGCAGGTCCGCGTAGGAAGGCTTGACAAAACTCAGCTGGGAGCCTGTGTCCACCAGGAATTCCTTCCCTGAATTTGCATCTGTCACGAAAAGCAGCTTGTTCTTCACGCCGAGAGCCGCAGCTGCTACCGACTCTCGGTCTTGGCGTTTCCCTGGCACTTGTATCGGCACTGTGGGATGCATCTGCGCGCTCTCTCGGCGAAGCGTCGATGGAAGAAACAGAGGATGCTGTCAGCTCCGCTTCTCCTGGCCTCTGCCGCTGATGACATCAGTGGGTCCGGTGCTGCAGCCTCTGGTCTGCCCTAGTCTCGCGGGGGTGCGTTCAGCTCCGCTGCCGCCGTCGTGGCTGCGTGTCGTCCATGGGCGTCGACGAGCCGCTGTGCCTCCTGGCCCAGCCCGTGGTAGTCACGGTTGTTGAGTAGCTGTGAGCTGGCCAGGGTGACTCTCACTGCTGGCGGTAGCGTTCTGAGAAAGAGGTGGGCGAAGATAAAGCTGTCGTCATCTTCGCCTCTCAGGTTCATCATCTTCGCCATCAGGTCTGCCAGCCTGTCTGCTTCCCCTTCTGTTAATGCCAGAAGCTTCTCTGCTCACTCTCCCAGCGAGGGAGTGAAGGCTCGATTGAGAGCGGCTTTCAGTGCGCCATACTTGTCATCTTGGGGCGGGTGGTTGGTCAGGCTCTCCACCCGCTGCACTGTGAGGCTGTCCAGCTTCGCGACGACATGGTAGAACCTCGTTGCATCCGCTGAGATTCCCCGAAGGTGGAACTGCGCCTCCACAGTGGTAAACCAGGAGCGCTTGTTATGTTGCCAGAAATCGGGCAGCTGTAGTGTGGTAGCTGCGTTAACCCGGTTGGCCCCTGAAGAGTCCGGTGCGGAAAGACCGTCGCCACCAGCCATGGTTTGTCGTAGGTCACCAGTGTAGAGGATGCCTTTCACAAACAAGACTGAGTTTATTTCTCAGGGTTGGTTTATTGTGAGGTCACATCCTCTAACAAGAACAGAATCTCAGAAAGGAGGGAGAGCAATCATGTAACACAGCTCTTATAGTCTCCCAAGACGCAAATCCCCCAACATCAAATCACACACACCCAACCCACAGTCTTTAGGTCAGACATGCCCAAAGTCCGGCCCCCGGGCAAAATCCGGCCCGTGTCCAAATTTCCACGGGCCCGAAGCGTCCTGTCATAAAATCAATAATATGTGGCCCGCCAGCACAGTTTCCCACAATACACACATACCAAAAACAGCAATTTTATATTTCACCAGAGGGTGGCAGTAGACCTGTGGCCGCATTCTCATCGCGTGACCCCTGTGTGAACTTTTACTCCTGTGGTATGTTTTTAGCTCATTTCTAAAATGGCAACTGGAAATAAAAAGAGGAAAGTTGATAGCGAGGGCCGCCATTTCCCGGACAAGTGGAAATCGGAGTATTTTTTCACTGACATACGAAACAACTGTGTCTGCCTAATTTGCCAAGAGACTGTGGCTGTTTTCAAAGAGTTCAATATTAAGAGGCACTACCAGACGAAACATGCTAACGGCGAACGAACGCGCTGAAAAACTGAAGCAACTGGAAGCTGTTTTGACAGCACAGCAGCGTTTGTTCACAAGAGCCCGTGACACAAATGAAAATTCTACAAAGGCAAGCTACGAAGTGGCAATGCTGATTGCCAAGCACTTTAAACCTTTTACTGAGGGTGAATTCATTAAAGACTGCGTGATGAAAATGGTGGAGAAAATTTGTCCTGAGAAAAAGCAAGAGTTTGCCAATGTCTGCCTGGGTCGTAGCACTGTGGCACGGAGGATTGAAGAAATGTCATCTAACATCAAGGGACAGTTAGAGGCAAAAGGAGTGGAGTTTGACTTTTTTTTGGTAGCCTGCGACGAAAGCGCGGATGTATCTGACACCGCTCAGTTACTGATTTTTTTGAGAGGACTATTCCATTCTTTGTCAAAATGCACTGGGATGTGATTTGTTGAAACAAAATCAATAAATACACGTTTCTAAAAATATTCAGTCAAATTTATTTGTATGTAATTTATTATTATTTTAACCTTTAACTATCCTGGTGGTAATGCAGTTGACAACAGATTCTCATTTGCAATGTCAACCTAGCTGCAGACAGCAAAGTGATATATATATATATATATATATATCACGGTATATATATCACTGCTGCACGGTGGCGCAGTGGTTAGCACCGCGGCAGCACAGTTTACTCTCAGCCGGGGGATCGCGGGGATCATGAGATCGTGGGTTGGATCCCTGCCCCCGGCCAACAGTGATCTGTGTGGAGTTTGCATGTTCTCCCCGTGTTTGCGTGGGTTTACTCCGGGATTTCTCCGGTTTCCTCCCACATGCCAAAACATGCAGGTTAGGGAGTTAAGGGGCGCTTGCGCACGCAGCGACTGGCAGCTGGTGGCTTGTCACCGGACTGCAGAATGACTGTACCTACGGGTACAAACTAAGTCCAAAAAAAAAATATATATATATATATACAGTATATATATATATATATATATACAGTGTATATATATATATATATATATATATATATATATATATATATATATATATGGTAATTTACAATGGTAATGGTTCGAGGAATGTCAGGCTGAATGGTCGGCCCCCATACATTTTCACCTGACCAAATCTGGCCCTCTTTGCAAAAAGTTTGGACACCCCTGCTTTAGGTAAACATCCAGCGCCCGAGGCTCCTTGGCGTCTCCATTGTCTCTTGACCCTCTAGCGTCTGGGGGTCCTGCTGGGGCATTCTCTCCAACTTCACATCTCCTGCAAGGCCAACTTCACACCTCCCGTAGGTCCTCACAGGGTAAGGTCCTCTTTGTCTATTAAGACGTGAAGTTTCTAGAATATGCACCGTCATGCCTACTAGGTGAATGCGGGGGATATGAATACAATATATGCGCCCTAAATATGTGCCATAATATATATATAGAGACACACAGTGCAGAGCATTATGGTTGGTGGATGTGCAGCAGAAAGTCTAAGCTCTCTCTCCCTCCGCGGGTGCGGCGGGCCAGCTGGATGTCTTTGGGCATGATGGTGACCCTCTTGTGGTGGATGGCACACAGGTTGGTGTCCTCGAAGAGACCCACTAGGCAGGCCTCGCTGGTCTCCTGCAGAGCCATGACGGCGGAGCTCTGGAAGCGCAGGTCGGTCTTGAAGTCCTGAGCGATCTCCCTCACCAGGCGCTGGAAGGGCAGCCTACGGATGAGCAGCTCCGTGGATTTCAGGTAGCGACGGATCTCTCTCAGAGCCACGGTACCGGGCCTGTAACGAATCAGAATCAGAATCAGAATCAGATTTATTGCCATTGTTCATGTAGTACACAAACTAGGAATTTGTCTCGGTGCCATGCTGCAACATTAAAAACATGATGAGATAAAGAGATAAACTAAAAAACTAAAGGACTAAAAACGTGCAATAAGTGTAGAAAAATAAGTAATAATAATAATAATAATAATAATAATAATAATAATAATAATAGTAATAATGAGTAATACTAGTCAAGGCAGTTTTAAATAAATTAGCAAGTAGCAGATAATATGGGGTACCACAGTGCAGTTGATAATGCAACAGAAAAACAGTGATGAATGTCATGAGTCTGGTTGAGCTGCTTTACATAGTGCACGAGAGTCAATAAGTCGGTGAGGTGAGGATTCTTCACTCCGCCGGTGGCCGGAGCGTTTTTTTTTGAGCAGCCTTGGTGGCTAGCTGCTTCCTGGGGGGGCATTTTCCTCCAGTAGATTTACGGGCGGTCTGCTTTGTTCTTGCCATCGCTCTTTATTATTCTGTCTTATATTTCTTGCACGCCACCTAAACTCCAGCCCGGCACCCACATCGTTTTCGCTACAGTTCCTCAGCATGTCGAGCTTCTCCGTTACATTGGGTGGCGGTTGGAGCTAGCTAGCCAGCTAGCTCTTCCCTGCTGTATTCATCCCCCGCTGCAAACAGTGGCTCCGTCCGCCGACTCGGGAGTCCCTTGGGGCGATCTGTGTGTCCGTGATATACATATAGTGTAGAAAGAAGAAGGAAGATAAGAAAAGGGCAGTTGCTAACGGCAGCCAACTCGTGTGGCGCCGCCGGTCCGGCGGAACCGGAACCGGAAAAAATGTACCGCAGGCTTTTAAAACTGACTTAATTAAATTGTTACTTAAAAAGCTAATGCTTGATCTAGGAGTTTTAGCTAACTATAGACCTGTCAGTGCTTGCCTGGAAAGAATGACAGCGCAGAATCAAAGCCATCAAATGGGAATCATGGACCCGATGCCAGAAGTAATGCACAAGTAGCTCGCTTCACTGATAAGTGGAAGATCTGTATAGGGAACGTGAGAAGTATGAATAGAGGGAGGGCGGAGGTGGTGATGATGGAGATGGAAAGAATGGGACTTGAACTCTTAGGAGTCACTGAGATGAGATAGAGTGGCTGTGGACAAATAACAAAAGATAGTTTCATTGTGTTGTATTCAGGACATGAAAGGCTTAAGAGAAACAGAGTTTGTTTCATCATGAATAGATGCATAGCAAGGTGAATGTTTGGATATAATCCTTTATCTGACAGACTCATCTCTTTACGTTCACAGGCAAAACCAAATAATCTCAAACTAATTCACATTTACGCACCTACCACAGATGAAGATGAATTCAATTCAATTCAATTCAATTCAATTCAATTCAACTTTATTTATATAGCACCATTTTACAACAACAGTCATCTCATAGCACTTTCAACTGTAGGGGAAACCCCCACATTTGCAGAAAAACCCCAGCAATCAGGCGATCCCCTGTGAGCAAGTACTTGGCGACGGTGGAGAGGAAAAACTCCCTTTTAGCTGGAAGAAACCTCCAGCAGAACCGGACTCGGGGAGGGGCAGTCATCTGCTGTGACTGGCTGGGGGGTGAGGGGATAGAGAAGATGAAAAGAGCAGACATGTAGAGAGCAAACAGCATGATGGGGACTCAATCTATTGGAGAGAGCAAACAGATGTTAATGACCAGCAAAAAATAAATATTTCATTGAGAGTGAAGAAAGGAGTGAAGCCCAGTGCATTATTGGAGGTCCCCCGGCTGTCTAAAACTATTAGCAGCATAACTAAGGGAGGGTTCAGAGACACATGATCCCTCCCTAATTATAGGCTATATCAAAAAGGAAGGTTTTAACCCGATTCTTAAAAAACAGAGATCGAGTCTGACTCCCGAATCCAGATTGGCAGCTGGTTCCACAGGAGAGGAGCATGATAACTGAAGGCTCTGCCTCCCATTGTACTTTTGGAGATTCTAGGTATTACAAGTAATCCTGCATTTTGGGAGTGTAGTGCTCTGTTAGGATAATATGGTAGTATCAGATCTTTTAAATAAAAGAGGCCTGATTGTTTAGAGCTTTGTAAGTAAGAAGAAGGATTTTAAACTTAATTCTAAACTCTATGGGAAGCCAATGAAGGTAGGCCAGAACTGGAGAGATACAATCTTTCTTTCTAGTACCTGTTAAAACCCTTGCTGCAGCACTTTGGACCAACTGGAGACTTTTTAAAGATGTTTTAGGCCAACCTGGTAATAAAGAATTACAATAATCTGATCTAGAGCTAACAAAAGCATGGATCAGTTTCTCAGCATCACTCTGAGACAAGATGCTCCTAATCTGGGCAATATTTGTCATGGCGGCTACTGGGCAATCATCAGCCTCGGCTGCGCACACACCTGTCGCCAGTCATCAGTGGGTCTTAAAAGCCGGAGTCTCTGAGGGCTCAGCACGGACTCGTCTGCCTACTTCGCCACGCAACGCGTCATGGACTCAGCCTCTCGCCAGAGCATCCACGACGCAGTCTCGCCAAGCTTCGCCACGTAAGGATCAGAGTATCTTACCTTGTCAAAGTGTAATTCCCTGTGCACAGGTGGACCTTCCTGGTGGCAGACCAGTCTCCCCGGATATCGGAGCCACTCCTCCTCCTCCTCGGAACTCCTCCACCTCACCACTGCACCAAGCGTCACCCACACGGAGCCACTGCAAGCCGTAGAGCCAGCGTGAGCCCTCCAGCACCACCTGCAAGTAAGCAGTACTCATTATCACATCTCTGTACTGCGGGCAGGCCTAATCTATCTGTGCTTGTGTGTTCCAGGGTTGCCAGGGTGCGGCAGGACTTGCTCAGCCCCAGCGGTTCCACAGTATCACACTCACTCACACCTACACACACATTACATACTTCACTTAATAAATAATTGTCTAAAAGCAGTCTACTCCTGTCAGTGTCTGTCTCCTGGGTCAAACAGCCATGTCAATATTATGCAGATGATAGAAGGCAGTCTTAGAAACAAATTTAATATGCGGATTGGAAGACAGACCTTGATCAAAAATAACTCCAAGGTTCCTCACAGAGTTATTAAGAGAAAGAGTCACCGCATCCAAACTAAAAGTTTGATTTGAAAAGGTATTTCTAAGGTTTTTTGGACCAACAAGAATGACTTCAGTCTTATCTGAATTTAATAGCAGGAAATTGCAGGTCATCCTAGCTTTGATTTCCTTAAGACAGGCTTCTAACTTGGCTAATTGATTACTATCATCTGGCTTCATTGACAGATATAATTGTGTGTTATCTGCATGACAATGAAAATGTATACAGTGATTTCTAATAATGTTGCCTAACAGAAGCATATATAAATTAAAAAGAGTAGGGCCTAGCACAGATCCCTGTGGAACTAGATGACTGAGCTTTGAGTTGAAAGAAAATTCATTATTGACATGAACAAACTCGAACCTTTAAGATAAATAAGATCTAAACCAGGGGCCGGGGCCCCACCCTGGAGCCAGGCCTGGGGGAGGGGCTCGAAGGCTAGCATCTGGTGGCCGGGTTTCCACCCATGGGACCCGGCCGGGCTCAGCCCGAAGGAGTTACATGGGTCCGCCCTCCAGTGGGCTCACCACCTGCAGGAGGGATCATGGGGGTCCGGTGCTATGTGGATCAGGTGGCGGTCAAAGGCGGAGACCTTGGCGGACTGATCCCAAGCTTTCTAAACTGGCTTTTGGTACGTGGAATGTCACCTCTCTGGTGGGGAAGGAGCCTGAGCTGGTGTACGAGGTTGAGAGATACCGGCTAGATATAGTCGACCTCACCTCAACACACAGCTCCGGTTCCGGAACCAGTCTCTTGAAGAGGGGCTGGAGCTTGGCCTTTTCTGGAGTTGCCCCGGGCGAGAGGCGACGAGCAGGGGTGGGTATTCTTGTATCGCCCCACCTTGCTGCCTCTATATTGGAGTTTTCCCCGGTGGAAGAAAGGGTTGCTTCCCTGCGCCTTCGGGTTGGGAAACGGGTCCTGACCATCATTTGTGCCTATGCACCAAATGATGTTTCAGAGTACCCACCCTTTTTGGAGTCTGTGACTGGGGTGCTGGAGGGTGCTCCTCTTGGAGACTCCATTGTCCTACTGGGGGACTTCAATGCGCACGTGGGCAACGACAGTGAAACCTGGAGGGGGGTGATTGGGAGGAACGGCCTGCCCGATCTGAACCCGAGTGGTGTTCAGTTATTGGACTTCTGTGCTAACCACAGTCTGTCCATAACGAACACCATGTTCAAGCATAAGGGTGTCCATATGTGCACCTGGCACCAGGACACCCTAGGTCGCAGGTCGATGATCGATTCTGTTATCGTGTCATCAGACCTGCGACCGTATGTCTTGGACACCCGAGTAAAGAGTGGTGCAGAGCTGTCAACTGATCACCACCTGGTGGTGAGTTGGATCCGATGGCAGGGGAGGAAGACATTCAGACCCGGTAGACCCAAACGTATAGTGAGGGTGTGCTGGGAGCGTCTGGCTGAGGCCCCTGTCCGGGAGGTCTTCAACTCCCACCTCCGGAAGAACTTCAACCACATTCCGAGGGAGTCTGGAGACATGGAGTCTGAATGGGCCATGTTCTCCACCTCTGTTGTTGAAGCGGCGGCCCAGAGCTGCGGCCGCAAGGTGGTCGGTGCATCTCGTGGTGGCAACCCCCGAACCAAGTGGTGGACACCAGTGGTGAGGGGGGCCATTAAGCTGAAGAAGGAGTCCTATCAAGCTTGGTTGGCTTGTGGGACTCCCGAAGCAGCTGAGGTGTACCGGCAGGCCAAGCGGATTGCAGCTCAGGTGGTTGCTGAAGCAAAAACCCGGGTTTGGGAGGAGTTCGGTGAGGCCATGGAACAAGACTTTCGGTCGGCCTCAAAGAGATTCTGGCAAACTGTCCGGCGGCTCAGGAGGGGAAAGCAGCTCCCCGTCCACACTGTGTATGGTGCGGATGGGACACTGTTGACTTCGACTGGGGACATCGTCGGGCGGTGGAAGGAATACTTTGAGGATCTCCTCAATCCCACTGATACGCCTTTCACAGAGGAAGCAGGGTTTGGGGACGAGGGGGATGACTCGCCTATCACAGGGGCTGAGGTCGCCAAGGTGGTTAAAAATCTCCTTGGTGGCCGGGCCCCAGGGGTGGACGAGATTCGCCCCGAGTACCTCAAGGCCCTGGATGTTGTTGGGTTGTCATGGTTGACATGCCTCTGCAACATTGCGTGGAGGTCGGGGGCAGTGCCTTTGGCATGGCAAACCGGGGTGGTGGTTCCTCTCTTTAAAAAAGGGGACCGGAGGGTGTGCTCCAACTTTAGAGGGATCACACTCCTCAGCCTCCCTGGGAAGGGCTATGCCAAGGTACTGGAGAGGAGAGTCCGGCCGTTGGTCGAACCTCGGATTCAGGAGGAGCAATGTGGTTTTCGTCCTGGCTGTGGCACATCGGACCAGCTCTTTACCCTCTCGAGAATTCTCGAGGGTTCGTGGGAGTTTGCCCAACCAGTTCACATGTGTTTTGTGGACTTGGAGAAGGCATTTGACTGCGTCCCTCGTGGATTTTTGTGGGGGGTGCTTCGGGAGTATGGGGTATCGGGCTTGTTGTTACGAGCTATTCGGTCTCTGTACGACCGTTGTGAGAGTTTGGTTCGTATTGCCAACACTCGGTCAGAGCCATTCCCAGTGAGAGTTGGACTCCGCCAGGGCTGCCCTTTGTCACCGATCCTGTTCATAATTTTATGGACAGGATTTCTAGGCGCAGCCAGGGAATGGAGGGTGTCATGCTTGGTGACCACAGGATCTCATCTCTGTTGTTTGCAGATGATGTTGTCCTGTTGGCTTCATCCAGCAATGACCTACAACTCTTGCTGGGACGGTTTGCCGCTGAGTGTGAAGCGGCTGGGATGAGAATCAGCACCTCCAAGTCCGAGTCCATGGTCCTCAGCCGGAAAAAGGTGGATTGTCCTCTCCGGGTTGGGGACAGGCTCCTGCCCCAAGTGGAGGAGTTTAAGTATCTTGGGGTCTTGTTCACGAGTGAGGGGAGAATGGAGCGAGAGATCGACAGACGGATTGGAGCAGCATCTGCAGTGATGCGGACGTTGTACCGGTCTGTTGTGGTGAAGAGGGAGCTTAGTTCTAAGGCAAAGCTGTCGATTTATCAGTCAGTCTACGTTCCTACTCTCACCTATGGTCACGAGCTTTGGGTAATGACCGAAAGAACGAGATCGCGGATACAAGCGGCTGAAATGAGCTTTCTCCGTAGGATTGCTGGACTCACCCTCAGAGATAGGGTGAGGAGCTCAGTCATCCGGGAGAGGCTCAGAGTAGAACCACTGCTCCTCCACATTGAAAGGAGTCAGTTGAGGTGGTATGGGCATCTGATTAGGATGCCTCCTGGACGCCTCCCACTTGAGGTGTTTCAGGCACGTCCCACTGGGAGGAGACCCCGGGGCAGACCCAGGACTCGGTGGAGAGACTATGTCTCCCAGCTGGTCTGGGAATGCCTTGGTATCCTCTCTGAAGAGCTGGAGCAGGTGGCTGGGGAGAGGGAAGTCTGGGCTTCTCTGCTTGAACTGCTGCCTCCGCGACCCGGACCTCCGGAAAAGCGGTAGAAGATGGATGGATGGATAGATCTAAACCACTACAACAAAGTTCCATTAAGTCCAACATAGTGTTCTAATCTATCAAGTAGAATATAATGATCGATAGTATCAAAAGCTGCACTAAGGTCTAAAAGGACAAGAACAGAAACAAGCCCATTATCAGATGCGATAAGGAAGTCATTGATGGATTCTAAACCCAGATTGAAACTCTTCAAGTAAACCATTTCCCTGCAGGTGAGTCAAATAATTGCGTAGCAACAACTCTTTCTAAGATTTTTGAAATGAAAGAGAGATTAGAGATTGATCTATAGTTAGCTAAAACTCCTGGATCCAGCGTTGGCTTTTTAAGTAAGGGTTTAATTACAGCCATTTTAAAAGCCTGCGGTACATGGCCTAAAGTTAATGAAGAATTGATTATTTGAAGAATAAAGCTACCAATAAGTGGGAAGACTTCTTTAAATAACCTGGTAGGAATAGGGTCTAAAAGACAAGTTGAAGGCTTGGATGAGGAAATTATTGTGTCTAACTCTAAAAGGTCAATTGGAGTAAACTCATCCAAACAAATATCAATTGAAGGAGTTGTAGTAGTTACTGTATTTAAGATAATGGTGGGAAGAATCTGATTGATTTTATCTCTGATAGATGAAATTTTATTATTGAAAAAGTTCATAAAGTCCTGACTAGTAAGCTCTAAGGGAATGCTAGGATTGACAGAGTCCTGACTCTTTGTCAGCCTGTCTACAGTGCTGAAAAGATGGATGGAGGATTTCTACTATCACCTATGGTGGGCCTCATCACAAACAATGAAGAGGCCAACAACAGACATGAGGTGAGCCAACTGGTTGAATGGTGTAAAGAAAATAATCTCTTACTGAACGTCGGAAAAAGCAAGGAGATTGTGGTCGACTTCAGGAGAGGATACACACAGCAGCCCCTCTGATCATCAGCGGAGCAGCTCTGGTGAGTCACCAGGCCATCAGGACCCTGAACTCTGCTTACTTACTCCACCCCCCACCCCCCCCCCCCCACCATCCTGCCCCCTGCCCCTGTATTGTACCACACTCACCCACACAATAACTACCTCAATTGTTTGCACAGAAAGACTTGGCACACCAACAGTAGCAAATCTTCTCCTGTATTTCTTCCTCCTTACTGAAACCATTTGAACAAATGCCATACCTGCTGCTGTCTGTCATTGCAATAGTGACAATCCGCAGACCAATCTGTCACTATCTGCATCCCTGCTACTACATTGCACTTGCAATTTACAGGTATTATTGTTTATTTTACATAGGATTGTAGTGTTTTTATCATTATTTGCACTGTGGGTAGCATTACTGTACATAGATTGTTGTTGTTGTTTTCCACCCTTATTCCTTCCTGTCTTATATATTGCTCACACCACTGAGAGAGAGAGAAACAACATTTCAATTGTACTGTATGTCCTCTACATAGAGAAGTATTGACAAATAAAAAGCTTTGAATCGTTGAATCTGGAAGAAGTACTTGAGGTCACACCAAGGAAAGATGTTGTCGTAGTCATGGGCTTCAATGCTAAAATAGGTAGTCAGGCATTGAAGGATGTGACTGGAATCTTTGGCCTAGGTCAGAGGAATGATGCTTGGGAGTGACTGGTGCATTTCTGCTAGGAACAGTTACATAGTAATAAATACCTGTATCCCACAACACAAGAGGCACCTCTACACTTGGACATCACCCAGTGGACTTCATCAAAACCAGATAAACTAAATTCTCTGCCAAAGCAGATGGAAGAGTATGGTTCAGATAGTAAAGATGCTACCAGGGATTGACTGTAGCTCAGAGTTTCTTGTTTCATGAATGAAAATGAAGTTGAAAACCACCAAAAAAGGCTCAAGACCTGTGAGAAATGACTTAAACAGCATATCTGAAGTGGATACATAAAAGTATCCCACAGATTTTAGGCACTAGCAGAAGAAGCAAGCCAAGACGAGTTTTGCGAACAAATGAAAAATATCACTAAAGAAGCTGCAAGCAAACACATACCAAAGGCACAGAAGACGAGGTACACTGATTTCCTTTCTTGGCAAGCACTGACCTTGCCCATAAGCGATGTGAAGCAAAGAAGTCCCAGGACACCATCGGTTATAAAATGCTGAATCAGCAATTCCAGTAACAAGCTTGTAAACACTTGAATGAGCACTTCATGAACGAGTGTAAGATGATCAAATAGAAAAATGAGAAAGGACATAACAGAGAAGTGTTTAGAAGCATAAGAAGACTAACAGGTGTGGCTTTCATAAAACTGTCAGTGATCAGGGACAGACGGGAACGTTTTTACAGAAGATGAGGAGGTGAAAGAGTGATGGAGGAAATACACACAAGAGTTGTATCAACATGACCCATCGATGAAGGAAGACTACGCACCTGATCCATATATTCTGGAGCCACATGTACCCAGAGACGAAGTAAGATCAGCTTTGAAGTCTTTATCCCATAGAAAGGCACCAGGGATAGATGATATCCCTATAGAGATAATCAAAGCAGCAGGAGTGATTGCAATTGAATCCTGAACTACCCTATGCCAGAAGACTTGTAAAACATCATAATGACCTCAGGACTGGAAACACTCAGTATATCTTCAATTACCAAAAAAGGTTACAGCAGAGAGTGTTCCAACAACAGAGCATTCACTTTCATTTCACACTGAAGTAAAGTGCTGTTGAGAATACCGCAGCAAAGACTGGAACAACACATGGAGCAAAAACTTCCAGCTGAACAAGCAGGCTTCAGAAAGGGCAGAGGGACAAGAGATCACATCGCAAATCTCAGATGGTTGATGGACAGCACAAGAGAGTATCAGAAAAATCTGGGCCTTTGTTTCATCAATAGCAGCAAGGTGTGCAACTGCAATACCAAAACACATAATGGTGCTGATGAAGAACTTGTATGTCAATCAAGAAACCACTGTTCATACAGCACATGGAGACACTGTTAGGTTCAGTATTGGGAAAGGACTTTAAAAAGGCTGTATCCTGTCCCTGTACCTTTTAAACCTATATGCTGAGAGAATCATATGAAAAGCTGACTTGGAGGAAAATTGTACGTGAATAAGTCTGGGCGATCGAATGTTGAAAAATCTACAATATGCAGACGATCCCATCATCCTTGCAGAGGGCAGTAAAGACCTGAAGAGAATGATCACCAAGGTCAAGCAAGAAAGTGGTAAAGCTGGATTGCATCCAAATATCAGAAAGAGGAAAGTCATGATGACTGATAAAACAAGCAACTTCGAGGTGGACGGGAAGAATACTGAAGTTATACAATCAATCATTTTCTTTGGCAGCTTGATTACCATGGACAGTACAACTTCTGCAGATATCAAGAGAAGGCTCGACGTGGCAAGAATAGCTATGATAAAGCTCAAATGCCTGATGAAAAGCAGAAGACTATTCAATTCAATTCAATTCAATTCAACTTTATTTATATAGCGCCATTTCACAACAACAGTCATCTCATAGCACTATCAACTGTAGGGGGGACCCCCACAGTTGCAGAAAGACCCCAGCAATCGGGCGATCCCCTGTGAGCAAGCACTTGGCGACGGTGGAGAGGAAAAACTCCCTTTTAACAGGAAGAAACCTCCAGCAGAACCAGGCTCAGGGAGGGGCAGTCATCTGCTGCGACTGGCTGGGGGGTGAGGGGTTAGAGAAGAAGAAAAGAACAGACATGTAGAGAGCAAACAGCACGATGGGGACTCAATCTATGGGAGAGAACAAACAAATGTTAATGACCAGCAAAAAAAAAATATTTCATAGAGAGTGAGGAAAGGAGTGAGGCCCAGTGCATTACTGGAGGTCCCCCGGCTGACTAAACCTATTAGCAGCATAACTAAGGGAGGGTTCAGAAACACATGATCCCTCCCTAATTGTAGGCTATATCAAAAAGGTAGGTTTTAGCCCTATTCTTAAAAACAGAGATCGAGTCTGACTCCCGAATCCAGATTGGCAGCTGATTCCACAGGAGAGGAGCTTGATAACTGAAGGCTCTGCCTCCCATTGTACTTTTGGAGATTCTAGGTATTACAAGTATATCCTGCATTTTGGGAGCATAGTGCTCTGTTAGGATGATACGGTAGTATCAGATCTTTTAAATAAAAAGGAGCCTGATTGTTTAGAGCTTTGTAAGTAAGAAGAAGGATTTTAAACTTAATTCTAAACTCTATGGGAAGCCAATGAAGGGAGGCCAGAACCGGAGAGATATGATCTCTCTTTCTAGTACCTGTTAAAACTCTTGCTGCAGCATTTTGGATCAGCTGAAGACTTTTTAAAGATGTTTTAGGACAGCCTGATAATAAAGAATTACAATAATCTAATCTCAAGCTAACAAAAGCGTGGATCAGCTTCTCAGCATCACTCTGAGAAAAGATGCTCCTAATCTTGGCAATATTACGCAAATGATAGAAGGCAGTCTTAGAAACAAATTTAATATGTGAATTGAAGGACAAATCCTGATCAAAAATAACTCCAAGGTTCCTCACAGAGCTATTAAGAGAAAGAGTAACTGCATCCAAACTGAAAGTTTGATTTGGAAAGGAATTTCTAAGGTTTTTTGGACCAACAAGAATGACTTCAGTCTTATCTGAATTTAATAGCAGGAAATTACAAGTCATCCAAGCTTTGATTTCCTTAAGACAGGCTTCTAACTTGGCTAATTGATTACTATCATCTGGCTTCATTGACAGGTATAATTGTGTGTCATCTGCATAACAATGAAAATGTATACAGTGCTTTCTAATAATGTTGCCTAACGGAAGCATATATAAACTAAAAAGAGTAGGCCCTAGCACAGATCCCTGTGGAACTCCATGACTAAGCTTTGAGCTGAAAGAAAACTCATCATTTACATGAACAAACTGGAACCTATCAGATAAATAAGATCTAAACCACTGCAACGAAGTTCCATTAAGTCCAACATAGTGTTCTAATCTATCAAGTAGAATATTATGATCAATAGTATCAAAAGCTGCACTAAGATCTAAAAGGACAAGTACAGAAACTAGTCCATTATCAGATGCAATGAGGAGGTCGTTAGTGACCTTCGCTAAGGCTGTTTCAGTACTATGATGGATTCTAAACCCAGATTGAAACTCTTCAAGTAAACCATTTCCCTGCAGGTGGTCAAATAATTGCGTAGCAACAACTCTTTCTAAGATTTTTGAAATGAAAGGGAGATTAGAGATTGGTCTATAGTTAGCTAAAGCTCCTGGATCTAGCGTTGGCTTTTTGAGTAAGGGTTTAATTACAGCCGTTTTAAAAGCCTGCGGTACATGGCCTAAAGTCAATGAAGAATTGATTATATGAAGAATAAAGCTACCAATAAGTGGGAAGACTTCTTTAAATAACCTGGTAGGAATAGGGTCTAAAAGACAAGTTGAAGGTTTGGATGAGGAAACTATTTTGTCTAACTCACAAAGGTCGATTGGAGTGAACTCATCAAGACAGACATCAATAGAAGGAGTTGTAGTAGTTACAGTATTTAAGTTAACTGTGGGAAGAATCTGATTGATTTTATCTCTGATGGATGAAATTTTATTATTGAAAAAGTTCATAAAGTCCTGACTAGTAAGCTCTAAGGGGATGCTAGGATTGACAGAGTCCTGACTCTTTGTCAACCTGGCTACAGTACTGAAAAGAAACCTGGGATTATTCTTGTTATCTTCTATTAATGCAGAGTAATTACTCGTTCTAGCTTTTCTAAGAGATTTTTAAGACTAAGCAAAAAGACCAAGATCAAGATGGTGACTATGCTTGTGTTTCCCGGGGCCATATATGGATGTGAGACTTAGACCATCAGGAAAGAGGACAGATGTCATATAGATGCATTTGAGCTATGGTGCTGGAGGAGAGTACTGAAACAAGTCTGTACTTGACAAAAAAGGCCTACAACATCGCTTGCAGGTGAAATTGTGAAGAGGAGGCTCAAGTACTTCGGCCATGTAATGAGGAATGACGAGAGTCTGGAGAAAAGTCTCATGCTGGCTAGGTGCGATGGAAAACGACAAAGAGTAAGCCAATGACAAAGATGGACGGAAGTCATTACTGAAGCCACGAGAATGTCACTAGTGTTTTAAAAGGAAAGGACATGGGATCGAGAAGGATAGAGACAGTTGGTGTGTGAAGTCACCAGGGGTCGTACACGACTAAACAGAACTTAAGAGAGAGATTACATATAGGGAAAAGAATCAACAGGTATAGACAACACAATACAAGATGGCTGGTAACTAAGATAAACAAGAAACAGAAAAAGGCAAAAACAAAAACAAAAACAAACAAAAAAAAAAACCAAGAACAGACAGGGAATGAGAACATAACTAAATAATAAATGACTAAGGATACAGCAAATGATAAAGCCAATAATAAATTCAAAACTAACCAAAAGTGTGGACATGGTTGGAGACCATGTCCAGAAATGAGAAGACCAATCTTTGATGTGCCTTTCATTTCAAAAATCTTAGAAAGATTTGTTGAGACAATTATTTGACAACTTGCAGAAAAAATGGAATGGATTATTTGAAAAGCTTCAATCAGGGTTCAGAATTCATCATAGTACTGAAACAGCTTTGGTGAAGGTCACTAACAACCTCTTTATCGTATCTAATAATGGACTTGTTTCTGTACTTGTCCTTTTAGACCCTAGTGCAGCTTTTGATACTATCAATGATAAAGTTTCACTTGATAGATTAGAATACCATGTTGGACTTAATGGAACTTCTTTGCACTGGTTAAAATCTTGTTTATCTCTTAGATTCCAGTTTGGACATTTCAATAATGAGCTTTCTTCTATCTCAAAGTTCAGCCACTGAGTTCCATGGGGATCTGTGCTAGGCTCTATCTTTTTAGTTTACATATGCTTCCACTAGGCAATATTATTAGAAAGCACAGCATACTTTTTCATTGTTATGCAGATGACACATAATTATATTTGTCAATGAAGCCAGATGACAGTGATGAATTAACCAAATTAGAGGCATGTCTTAAGGAAATCAGAGCTTGAATGATTTGTAATTTCTTGCTATTAAATTCAGATAAGACTGAGGTCATTCTAGCTTGTCCAAAAAATCTTAGAAATATTTTTCCAATTCAAACTTTTAGCTTTGATGGGGTTACATTTTCTCTTAATAGTGTTGTGAGGAAACTTGGGAGTTATTTTTTTTTAATCAAGTTATGTTCTTTAATTCACATATTAAACTTGTTTCTAAGACTGCCTTGTATCATTTGCGTAATAATGCCAAGATTAGGAGCATCTTGTTTCAATCCAACAACAGGGGATGCACAAGCTAGCGTACTCCTAGTGATGGTCCAAATCCCAGGAAAATGGGGAGGGTTGTGTCAGGAAGAGCATCCAACATAAAATCTTTGCAAAATCAAACATGCGGATTATCACAAATGAGACTTTCAAACCAAATTGGTCGAGACCAAGGTAAACAACGACTGCCATCGGTGTTGTAAACCGACAGGGTGCCAGTGGAAATTGGGCTACTGTTGGTCGAAGATCGAGGAGGAGGAGAGGGGGAAAGCGAGTTAGGAGGGAGAGCGAGAAAATGAAAAGTAGAAGTGTGGAGGTGAGAGCAGGGACGTTAAATGTAGGAACTATTACTGGTAAAGGCAGAGAGTTGCCTGATATGATGGAGAGATGAAATATAAATATACTGTGTGTTCAAGAAACCGGATGGAAGGGAAGCAAGGCTAGGTGCATTGGAGGTGGATTTAAACTCTTCCACCATGGTGTAGATAGGAAGAGAAATGGAGTTGGATTAAACTTGAAGGAAGAGTATGTGAAGAGTGTTCAGGAGGAAAAGAGGGACTGAGACAGAATCCTGAGTTTGAAGATAGAACTGAAAGGTGTGATGTTGAATATTGTCAGTGCGTATGCCACACAAGTTGGATGTCAGGTAAAAGAGAAAGAGGAATTCTGGAGTAAGTTGGATGAAGTGGGAGAGAGTATTTCCATGGGGGAAAGAGCTGTGATTGGAGTGGACTTTAATGGGCATGTAGGTGAAGGGAGCAGAGGTGATGATGAGGTCCTCGGTAGGTATGGTCTTAAGGAGTGAAAGGAAAGGACTTGTATCGATTGGCTAGACAGAGAGATCAAGCTGGAAAGGATGTACAGGAGGTTAGGTTGATTAAGGACAGAAATGGTTATATACTAACAAATCACGGGAGTGTGTTGAGAAGGTGGAAGGAATACTTTGAAGAGTTGATGAATAAAGAAAATGAGAGCAAGCGGAAGATGGATGAAGGAATGACAGTCCACAAGGAAGTCCAAAGGATTCACATGGCAGAAATGAGGGCAGCTTTGAATAGGATGAAGAATGGAAAGCAAAGTTGATCCAGATGACATACCTGTGGAGGTATGGAGATGTTTAGGACACATGGCAGTGGACTTTTTAACCAGATTGTTTAACACAATCTTGGAGAGTGAGAGGATGCCTGAAGAGTGGAGAAGAAATGCTTTGGTACCAATTTTCAAGAACAAAGGTGATGATCAGAGCTGTAGTAACTACAGAGGCATAAAGTTGATGAGCCACACTATGAAGATACCGGAGGTTAAGAGGAGAGGTGACAATCAGTGAGCAGCAGTGCAGTTTCATGCCAAGAAAAGAGTACTACAGATGCAATGTTTGCTCTAAGAATGTTGATGGAGAAGTATAGAGAAGGTCAGAAGGAGTTGCACTGAGTCTTTGTGGACACAGAGAAAGCATATGATAGTGTGCCAAGAAAGGAAGTGTGGTACTGTATGAGGAAGTCAGGAGAGGCAGAGAAGTATGTACTGTATATCTTCATAGCATATCTTCATACAACATCCACCAAATTTACAAAGAACCCATTGTCATGTGCATCTCAGCAGGATAAATGTTTATGGTGATGAAGACATCTTCTGTAGTGTTAACATAAAGATGAAGAATGTGAAATGCCAAGACAAGAGACTCTAATTACTAGACTAACTTGTTAACAAATAAAGAATGAAGTCAGTTGGACAGGAAAGACGATAAGGAAGCTCTCATCGCAAACAGCAATGGTACCTGACCTGGAGAAAATATCCTTGTATGATAGTAAAATTCACTATGCCTGTAAGGAGGTTCTTTCTCTGTCAAAAAGGTATATGGACTTTTTAGCTGCTTTTGTCACTCCTTTTAACTTGGTCCATCTGAAGTGGAATTCCCATAAAGCTTGCCAACAAATAAAGCACAGCACTGTTGGATGGTGTTGGGAGGCAAACACTGCTGTGTGCCAGAGGGATGTGAAAACGTGACATTAAGTGTACTGTTGAAATGCACAGCTTGAAAATACAACAGCTGCTTAGTGCAGTTGTGAAAGATCAGTTTAAACAATAAACATGACCATTTTGTTCCACGATGCTTCACTAACAGGCTCTTTAAATTGTTGGTGTTAAAACAGTGATGCTGGACAGGTTGTTACAGTTCCAAACTCTTTTCCATCTGTATTACAGTAGAGGCATATTACACTGAGCTTCTGACAAATTAGATCGATTTTAATTGAAGCACATAGTTTTCAAAAACTTTAGCATAAATGTAAAGCTCTGCTGAGGTTGGAGTAACAACAGAAATGTTAATTGTTTACCAGCGTCAAGCAGGCATTTAACCTTTATCTACACCAACAGAGGCTTGATTACACTGACGTATGTCTGTTTGGTAATAATTGATCCCCCACTTCAACTTGGATATAATACTGGACCATTAATAAGAAATTATTGATGATGTGGCTTCCAATCAATTGTTGAGTTGTACAATACATTTTTCAGTCAGCTGCTGTGTAAATGGGTCTGCATATGATTTAATATGGTGCTGGAAAGACATGCAATTTTAATTAGATCTCTTTTTCAATTATAACAGCACAATGTCTTGTTCAGTTGCACTATGAAACGATCTGTCTCATCATTAAAAAAACAAAAGGTGAAGTCGATGGTTACATCAAAGCATAGTGGTGGGTTCAGGGGCCTTTGTCTTTTCACATTCTCTGATTTTCAGTCAATGTAGTTATTCTTTATTTCCATTTCTCAGACTTTTTTCCTGTAGTAACGGCAACACTGCCACTCCCATTAAGCACAGCACACACTCTGCATGGGGCCCCAAGTGCTTAGGATGGCCCCAGGATGATCAACACTACTGATTAATTTTTACAATTTAAGAAAAAAAAATCTTGTAACATTTAATATTATACAGTTGTGTTATGTCTGAAAATGAGGTGTGAACAGCAGGCATGAACTGCACTCTCCTTCATTCAATACACACTGAACTATGTACAGAAGGGTGGCGCCATATCTTGCCACGCCCAGTTCGCCATGTGATGATCCACCAACCCGATGGACTACTGGTATGCCCACTTGACCGAGAGGGTTATTCTGCCACTGTCATCGGTCACGTCCTGGCTACACTTAAGAGTGCATTATTTAGTTACAAAGTCCCTAAGGTCGCGGGGTATCTGTCAGACTCGGGCCGAGTGGCACTCGGGTAGCGCCACTGTCGCCCGCGCCGGCGGACGTCTGTCGGGGGTTGTGGGTCTTTCGTTGTCAAAGTCCCAGCTTTGCCTTGACATGTCCGCAGCTGTCTCCTGGTCCAGGGCTGAAGTCGGTGTCACTTTTCAGAGGAGGCTGGCGTGTCACCGTGACCCATCAGTGAGATGAAAAATGGCTGGACCCAACTGAACTGTGTCTGCATCAGTGCTGTCAAAAACGACTGCAACTTGTGGGCGCGTTGGGACGTCGGATCCAAACCCAATCCAGCACTGCGAGTCCAGAGTCCCTCGCCCTGCGCTTCTTGTCGAACCTTTGCTTCATCCACGGTGGCATGCCAGTTTTCGCGCTCGCCAGGCAGAGTGCAAAATCTTTCACAATGATCTCCACATCCTTGTCAATCCCTGGCCACCATACTGAGCCTCTACACTGGTGTTTAACCCTGACAACGCCTAGGTGACCCTCGTGTAGCATGGTCAGTATGGGGCCTTTGTGTGCCTTTGGAATCACCGTGCAGTGCCCCTTGCCACAAAGACATTCTTGAGAGATGGCTGCTATAAGGCTTCACCACCAGGACACATCGTCAGTTGTGTATCTCAGCATCACACTGTGTTTTGGCAATTTATCACAAGGCATAGAGTGATGATCGTAAATGTCCACAGCAGATGGTTCGGGACACAGCAATGATGATAGAAGGACTACAGCTCCTGACCAGATAGTGATGATATAGAGTGGAGTAAGTGGTGGTAATGCACCTGTAAGCTGATTGCCAACCACCAATCAAATCTAAAAGAAAAAAAAAAGACACCCTCCACTGAGGCAGGCCCACCACAGGTTGATCAAGCCTTGGTGTGTGTCCCGCGGTTTAGCTGTTTGCCTTAGAAGCCCAGATGGTATCTCTCCTTTTCATTCCCAGCCAGCAACTGGTCTTCTCGGCGTTGTCGATCAGCTCTTCTTCGTCTTCTTCATTTAGATTTAATTGGCGGTTGGCAACCAGCTTACATGTGCATTACCGCCACGTACTTCACTCTGTATCAACACTCTATATTTTCCAGGAGCTGTAGCCGGGTCTGACACAAATCCCTCTACTTCTTCTTCTTTTTTTAGAATTGATTAGCTGTTGGCAACCAGCTTACTGGTGCATTACCACCACTGACTTGATTATCATCACTCTATATCTTTGTATAAGGAGTTCTGAACAACTCCTTACGTGTGAAAAAATTATCTCTCCTTGAACTGTGCAACTGTTACCATGGCTCCAGAGGTGTGGTATGCTATTCGACCAGCTCTTGATAGCCTATAGATCATAGGAAATGGTGACTTCCTATGAAGACTATATGATGTCATAGACATCCCACATGATGTCATAGACAGCCTATATGTCCTAGCATCCCATTTGATTTCTTAAGGTATGGTCACACCGAACCCAAATGGGCGACACAAATCCATACAAAGTCAATTGGAAGACGCAAGTATGTGTGAATTTCCGTCATTGCATGTTTGCGTAAACTAGCTAGCTCTCTTGCAGATGGAGTAAAATTATCACCATTGCAGAATAAACTAGCTAGAAAATAAACACTCACCGGGAGGCAGGAGGACCGGGAACTCTTCAGCTGAATCGGGTTTTTGGAGTTATTTACCCACGATTAACCAGCCACATACGTCTTAGCAAGCTAGCATGCTAGCAACAAAAACACCCATCTCCTGTGAAGTTTTGAAGGCTTAAGACAACATTTTCAGGTGAGCCCCCGGTTGGATAATGTAAACCTAAGCATGACGTTATTTTTGGAATTTCCACAGCAGGTTCAACACAGCTGCAGAAGTTATAAAGGCAACTTTGCCTGTCTGCATCTCACTTAGAAGGGGAAGTCATGTCTGTTCGTGTGTTTACATTGAGTTATGTAATCGTGCTGCGTGAAAAATTTGCCCATTCGCCTTTGGGGTGAACACAGCTTTAGAAATCCTATATGATGTCGTAGACATCCTATATGATGTCACAGACAGACTATCAAAAGCCGGCACCCTTTGATGTTCTGATGCTGGATGACTCCACGAGCCGCCCAATGCCAGAATCCCCTGATGCAATATGCCCCGCCGAGGCAGACCCACCACAGATTGATCAAGTCCTTGTCTGCAACTGGTTGGGCTCTGGGCTGGAGACTGCAGGAGGGTCCATGCCAAGCTGAGCCTCATCCAAGGTGCTGATACCCTGAGGACTGTGGGGGTTCTCCTGCCTCTGGGCTTCACTCGACTGACTTGGCCTACCCGAAGTATTGGTCAATGCGAGGTCTCTTGCTGAGCTCGCTGAGGTCTTTTTCCTGCCCTGGTTGATTTTAGGGTCCCTCTCTGTTGTTAGCTGTAACCAGCCACGTATGCAGCTCTGCAACTTTGTTCTGCCAGTGTTAACAGTTCATCAGTTGAGGTGCTGGTTGTTGTATTCATTGTCAATTCCATTCCATGGTCTGTTACCTTAAGATCACTTCCGTGATGGGTCATCTTGTATCCCCGCTCTCGTAGACCATGGGGGGGAGGGGGGGGTATCTTCCTCCTTGAACTTTGTAGCAATGATGGGTGGATCCAAGAATGATAATCAGTGATGGGTCTTGCTGGTATGAGCTGCTAACCCACACCAGCCCCGTTAGGGTCTATTCCTTCCTGTCAGCATTCTCTCCAGGCCTTCATCAGGTCATTCCCTAATTGTCAGCTACCCTTTCGCAGCAGTCACTGGGTCACCCCAGAAATCAAGGTTTGATGAAAGGGCTAGCTCTTACAGTTCCTGCTGTTTGCACCACTTCTGAGTCCGTGGGGAGTTCTTGAGAAATGGCTGCTATAAGGCTTCACCGCCAGGATACATCATCAGTTGTGTACTTCAGTATCACAGGGTGTTTCGGCCATTAATCACAAGACACCCTCCAATGAGGCAGGCCCACCACATGTTGATCAAGCCTTGATGATAAATTGTCACCAACTGTTGAAGGGGACCAATTTCCCCAGCACCTTGGCTGTTCAGCCCTCGCAAAGGAATGCACATAGCTGGGTCAGTGTCGGGTACTGTTCACATGCTTCCTTAAGCTCTTGTAGGGAGACTGCATTTTTGGAGTGGCCCATGTAGCATGCGAATCAGTTCTGGCTCCAGGGGTCTTGGTCCCCGTTTGGAGTGGGGTTAGGTGGGGCCTGAGATAGGAGATCCGCCACAACATTTTCTCTGCCAGGTGTGAACTGGGTGTGAACCCAGGTGATCAGCATTTACAGTCCCTGGAAAAAATAATGTTATAGATCAAAATCTATTCTCCCACCTTTAACTTGGAGAAACCACACCTTGTATATATGGACTTCCAAAAATTCATAAAAACAATAATCCACTTACACCAATCGTCAGCAGTATAAATTCTGATACATATAACGTTGCAAAATACCTGGCCACCATTTTGGCTCCAATAGTTGCAAACACTGAACACCATAGAGTGAATTCCAAGGATTTTATTCATAAGATTCAACGACTCTCCCTGGAGTCAGATGAGACCATAGTGTCAAATGATGTCACATCCATGTTTACCTGTGTGCCAACAGGGTTAGCAGTTGAAGCGGTTAGAAGACGACTATCCCAGGACCAAACTTTAGGTGAAAGAACAAAATTAAATACTGACCAGGTGTGCTCTCTATTGGAGTTGTGTCTGAATACCACCTATTTTAAATGCCAGGATGTGATTTACCCACAGAAACATGGTTGTGTCATAGGCTCTGTATTTTCCCCCATTGTTGCCAATCTCTACATGGAAGAGGTGGAAAGGAGGGCACTGGACACCTACAAGGCGGTTGCTCCTACCCACTGATTTAGATATGTCGATGGCACCTGGATAAAAATGAAGACTCAGGAAATCAACCCCTACACAGAGCACATTAATTCAGTGGACAATTACATCAAGTTCACCCGGGAAGATATGAAGGACAGCAAACTCCCGTTTCTGGATTGTGAGATAAAGGTTTGTGAACAGGATGAACTTCATGTTGAAGTGTACCTAAAACCTACCAACACAGATCAGTATCTCATGTTTGTTTCACACCACCCACTTGAGCACAAACTGTGAGTGATTCGTACATTGCAACATCGTGCAGAAACCATACCCACAGATTCAGAAGCTGAGGAATAGGAGTATGTCCATATTAAACAAGCCTTAAAACAGTGTGGTTATCCAGAGTGGACCTTCATCAACACTCACATGAAACTTAAAAAGAATTCTAGGCCATCAGGAGAAATGGAGTAAAATCCAAAGAAAGCATATACAGCCGTAGAAAAAAATTGTTGGTACCCCTCTGTTAATGAAAGAAAAACCCACAATGGTCATAGAAATAACCTGAATCTGACAAAAGTGGTAATAAATAAAAATTCTATGAAAATTAACCAATGAAAATCAGACAATGCTTTTGAATTGTGGTTCAACAGAATTACTTTAAAAAAAAACCAAACTCATGAAACAGGCCTGGACAAAAATAATGGTACCCCTAGAAAAGATTGAAAATAATGTGACCATAGGGACATGTTCAACCAAGATGTGTCCTCTAATTAACATCACAGGTGTCTACAATCTTGTAATCAGTCAGTCGGCCTATTTAAAGGGTGACAAGTAGTCACTGTGCTGTTTGGTGACATGGTGTGTAGCACACTAAACATGGACCAGAGGAAGCAAAGGAGAGAGTTGTCTCAGGAGATTAGAAAGAAAATTATAGACATGCATGTTAAAGGTAAAGGCTATAAGACCATCTTCAAGCAGCTTGATGTTCCTGTGGCTACAGTTGCACATATTATTCAGAAATTTAAGATCCACGTGACTGTAGCCAACCTCCCTTGACGTGGCCGCAGGAGGAGACGGATACTATGAATGGTAACAAAAGAGCCCAGAACAACCTCTAAACACATTCATGGCGAGCTCCAAGGTCAGTGTACATCAGTGTCAGATCGCACCATCCGTCATTGTTTGAGCCAAAGTGGACTTCATGGGAGACAACCAAGGAGGGCACCACTGTTGAAAACAAATCATAAAAAAGCCAGACTGGAATTTGCCAAACTGCATGTTGACAAGCTACAAAGCTTCTGGGAGAATGTCCTATGGACAGACGAGACAAAACTGGAACTTTTTGGCAAGGGACATCAGCTCTATGGTCACAGACGCAAAAATGAAGCATACCAAGAAAAGAACACTGTCCCTACTGTGAAACATGGAGGAGGTTCTGTTATGTTCTGGGGCTGCTTTGCTGCATCTGGCACAGGGTGTCTTGAATCTGTGCCGGGTACAATGAAATCTCAAGACTATCAAGTTATTCAAGAGAGAAATGTGCTGCCCAGTATCAGACAGCTTGGTCTCAGTCGCGGGTCATCGGTCTTGCAACAGGATAATGACCCAAAATACACAGCTAAAAACACCCAAGAATGGCTAAGAGTGAAACATTGGACGATTCTAAAGTGGCCTTCTATGAGCCCTGATCTAAATCCAATTGAACATCTGTGGAAGGAGCTGAAACATGCCCTCTGGAGAAGGCACCCTTCAAACCTGAGACAACTGGAGCAGTTTGCTGATGAAGAGTGGGCCAAAATACCTGCTGAGAGGTGCAGAAGTCTCATTGACAGTTACAGAAATCGTTTGATTGCAGTGGTTGCCTCAAAAGGTTGTGCAACAAAATATTAAGTTAAGGGTACCATCATTTTTGTCCAGGCCTGTTTCATGAGTTTATTTTTTAAAATAATTCTGTTGAACCACAATTCAAAAGCATTGTCTGATTTTCATTGGTTAATTTTCATAGAATTTTTATTTATTACCACTTTTGTCAGATTTAAGTTATTTCTGTGACCATTGTGGGCTTTTCTTTCATTCACAGAGGGGTACCAACAATTTTGTCCACATGTGTAGTCATTCCTTATGTTGCTGGGCTCTTTGAAAAGTGTTGCAGGATTTTCTCCAAATAGAGCATACCTGTGTACTTTAAACCAAAGAACACTCTGCGACTTTGGTTGGTTCATCCCAAAGACCAGATACCAAAACATAAAACGGGGAACCCGGTATATGCTGTCAAATGTAGTGAGGAGTGTAACCACCTCTATATAGGGGAAACAAAACAGCAGCTCTGTAAACATACTGCATGTCACAACACAGAAGAGAAAATTTGTCTGGACAAAATTCAGCAGTCTATATTCACCTGCAACAAAAACAACACACCTTTCAAGACAACGATATGTATATCTTGGACAAAGAAGAGGGGTGGATTTAAAGAGGTGTTAAGGAAGTCATCTATGTCAAAGTGGAACAGCCCTGTCATGAGCTGGGCTCTGGAGGTTCTGCCACACCCAGCTTCATGGCTCTTTCCCTGCATTTATATTTACTTGTTCTATTTTTGTGTCTTTTTTAGTCGTTTTACTGCCTTCTATTTCTCTTTTTTTGTTTTAGTTTGTATCGGCCATGTCTCTTTTTACTGGCAATTATTACCTAGTCTTTTATTGTTTATGGTTATCCTTTTTCTGTGATGTCGTCCAGTGGTTGAAAGCTGTCAGGCGGTGCCTCCGGGTTGGGGCGTGGTTCCGTCAGCTGTCAAGCTCTGCGACTCCTCTCTCATCACTGCCAGCTGATTCCCAATACCAATTATTTCTCCTGTTTTCCCGCTCACGTGAACCCACACCTGTTTTTACTATGTTGGTTATTTTCTTTCCTATTTAAGAGGCTGTGGTCCTTTGTCGAGCGCAGCGTCTTACTTTCAGCTCTCCACACTACACGCAAGTCCTCTGTCTTTGTGCTATGTGTGTTATTGTTAAGACTCCAGGTTCAGAAGGCGATTACGCTCGCCTTAATCAAGGTATTTTTGCTTCCCTGTTCTCTAAGTTTCGTCTCCAGGTTTAGCAGGCAATTATCCTCGCCTTAGCTGGCTATTTCTGCTAACCAGATTTTCTTTTTCCCCCTAGTTTTTTTTTTTTTTTTTTTTTTTAATGTGTTCTGTTAATAAATCCTACAAACTCATGACCAGCGTTTGGTGCCTTTTTCCTCCCCTGGAGAGCAATTCATGACAGAAAGACGCTGCCACAGTGGACACCAGCAGCCATGAGTTTTGCATTTTTCCTTCCCTCCCGTATTTTTTGTTTAAGCCTGTGTTTTTTTTTCTGCTGGTTTAATAATAATAATAATAATGCATCAGATTTATATAGCGCTTTATCATAGACACTCAAAGACACTTTACAAGTAGATACATTATTCATTCACTCCAGACAGACAATGGTAGTGGCAAGCTACTACTGTAGCCACAGCTGCCCTGGGGCAAGCTGACGGAAACGTGGCTGCCAATCCGCGCCAACGGCCTCTCCGGCCACCACCGAACATTTAAACATTTTTATACATTTATACACATTCATACCCAGTGTTATGGGCACTGGAGGCAATGCAGGTGAAGTGTCTTGTCCAGGGACACAACGGCAGGATATCTGGAGAGAGTGGGATTCGAACCGCCAACCATCGGGTTATTAGACGACCTGCTCTACCTCCTGAGCCACTGCCGCCCCTAACACTGCCGGTTTGGCAGCGTTCCCATAATAATGTTAAGATGGGTTTAGTGAGGAGAACTGTTGGACTTTAAATGTTATACAAAACATTCAATTGAAGGCTTGTGTTTCCCGCACTCCCAAGGTGGTACAGGAGCGATGGGTTGGAGCAGCACAAGTGTTGGAAGTATGCCCCAGCCTATGGATCCATCCAGACCTCGCAGATGTTCTCCTCTCCATAACAAACTCATAATCCACACTCCGCAGGCTGGGGGAAAACCCCTCCAAACTTCCGCCTGTGTCTCCGCCTCCTCACCAGATGACCTCTGCACCTCCTGAAGGAACGTCGTCTGGACCTGCAGCAGCAGTCACCACCAAGCCCTGGGAACTAAGGCAAGTCCCTCTTCATTTATCTACATCAAATAATGAATTGTCTTGCCTAATTCATGGCGATGAAGTTCAGCAGTAGTGGCCTAATGTGGCTGAGCATTCACCATCCGCTGCTACTATTTTACCCTCACCTGTTTCTCCCATGCCCCTCTCCAATCTCTCTGAGTGTCTGCCAGTCCTGGGAGGGAGCCACCGGAAAATGGAGAGGCCTGTGGTCCCCGAGAAGACTGATTCAGCCAGGGAGAGGATCGCCTCCGGTGCCCCAAAGCCTGAACTGAGTAAGGAACATCCCCTGGTTTCAGCAAAATGGGACCTGGTGCCATCGGTGAGGGGGTTCCTCGCCCTCCATCTCAGGGTTAGGGACATATTGGCATCAGCGGTGAGGCGGCCTTCAGCCAGCATGCCGGATGAACCATCGGCGTTACCTGCCTCGCCTAGAGATCCTAGGTTTACAGGAATTATCACGCCTGCTGTGTGGGCCTCCACAGAAGAATCAGAGCTCAACCTCAAGAGGGCTGAGCCCGAAGTTACATCATCGCCTGGATCGATGGAGTCCTGGACGGCAGTGGAGCTCGAGCTCAGGCAGGTGTTCTCCTTTGTTTTTCTCTTATGAGTTTTGGAGAAATCTTGTCTGGCTCTTGGTAAGGAGCTCTGGGTGCAGCTGTCAGCTGCACTTGAGCTCGCCTTGCCCAGCTCCGCTGGTGACGGTGACCCTGACCCAGCCTCTTTGTTTTTTTTTTTATTTTCTGAGCTCTCCCCCAGAGTTGCTGAAGATGTGTCATCCGTGCCTGAGGTCCCCAAGGGTTCTGGTTTGCTGTCCAAGATGGTCATAGGTCCTGCTCCTCCCGCTGAGGTTGTGGTGGGTACCCTGTCCCAGCCCAGAATCTCCGTAGGTGCTGCCCCCCCCTCCAGATGAGGTCTTCGTGGACGCTCCGTCTCAGCCTGGGACCTCCATGGGTGCAGCTTAGCCCAGGCTGGGTCCTCCATGGGTGCAGCTCCTCCTCAGCCCGGGTTTCCATGGGTGCTGTGTCCCAGCCGGGGACCGTCGTGGGTGCTGCGCCCCAGCCTGAGGCCAACTTGGGTGCCGCAACCTAGTGTTGGTCTGCCATGGGCATTATGCTCCAGTCCAGGGGCCACAGAGGGTGAAGCATTTGCCCAGTCCAGGCCCTCCAAGGGTGCAGCCTCGCTCCAGCCCGGAGCCACCGAGGGTGCAGCGTTGCTACAGCCCAGAGCCAACAAGGGCACAGCGTTGCTCCAGCCCGGAGCCACCGAGGATGCAGCGTTGCTCCAGCCCAGAGCCACAGAGGGCGCAGCGTTGCTCAAACCTGAAGCCACCGAGGATGCAGCATTGCAGTGTACTGACTACTTCTGCTCGGCCGAGGTGAGTGACCTCGAGGCAAACCCCACTGGGCGCTCGGTTCTTTCTTGTAGTTGTGATAAAACGGCTCCCACTGCTGTGTTGGAAGCGTCACGTCATGAACATGGGGTTTTGTGGGTCAAAGTGGGCGAGTACTGGTGGGGAGGTGAACCGCATCTTTAATTCACATGATGGTGGCAGAGCACACTGGAGTCCATACCCAGGTTGTATCCTGCTTCAGGAGAGCATGTAGTCGGTCCATCATCTCTGAGTACCGAGGCATAAAACACCCATAACAATTCACCATGCCTAGGAAGGACGAGAGCTGTGCGGAGCATGATGGTTCAGGCAGCTGCGGTATCACCTTGATGTTCGAGTGCAGGGGACTCAGACCCTCAGCAGAAAGGTAGAAAACAACAAACTCAACGGTCATTTCTCCAAAGATGCACTTCTCCCCGTTGAGTGTGAGGCCATGTTTTGCTGGTACCTCCATGACTTTTTCAAGGCAGGCATCATGGGAGACAACTATTGTGCCGTGCACCATGATGTTGTCCAAGTACACCGCCACCCCTGGGAGACTGGCAAAGATGGTAGCCATGAGCTTTTGAAAACAGCTCAGGGTGACACTAAGGCCAAAAGGCATGTGGGTGTACCTGAAAACTCCCATGTGAGTGATGGAGGCTGTCAGACTGCAGCTGTCCGGGTGGAGGGGGACCTGTAGGTAGCCTTGGCAGAGGTCTAGTTTGGAAAAAAAAACAAAAAAACAAAAATCCTTTGAGCCATGGAATGCTGCCGTCAGCTCCTCTGTCATGGGCAGGAGATATTTGTCAGGGATCATGGCTTTGTTTACCATTCTGAGGTCAATAAATGGTTTGAGGCCACCTGTCTTCTTCTTTGCTACAACTAGGCTTGAGATCCAGGGGGATGCGTTGATCAGCTCAATGATGCTGGCATCAAACAGCTTCTGCAACTTTGTTGTGACATTGTCCCGTAGTGCAAGGGGTAGCCGGCGCAAAGGTTGAACTTTAAGGGGCACCGCTGTGTCAATCAGCGATCCGTGGTTGAAAGAGATGAGGCAGCCCAGCCCCGTGAAAAGCAAAAGCCAGCAGTGTTGCCAAGAAGATGTGACCACCAGAACGGTGACGCCCATTGGACCAGTGATGGACAAACCCAGCTTGCTGATCAGGTCAATGCCCATGAGGTCGGCCCCCTGGCACGTCACTTGTAAGGTGAATGATGGGACAGTCTTGAGGCCGTACCACACAGAAAAACTGTACCATACCCATTCTGGTGTGGCCATAACCAAATAAGTCTTTTGCATCAGCAGCAATGGTTTTCTGAGGAAACAGCTTCCTGACAGTAGCCATGCTCAGAAAGGACCTCGATGCCCCCGTGTCCAACAGCAGCGGCATGTCGACACCATCCTGTTCCACCGTGCACTGCCTGAATGGTGAGTATTTAGTGCCAATTGCGTGAACGGTGGCTTTGCCTGGTGAGCGGGCCGTTGTGTCCATGCAGGTTGAGTGACAGACCCTGGCAAAATGGTTTGGTTTCCTGCAGCGGTGGCATTTCAGCCCTCTGGCTAGGCAGGTGAGTGACTGAATCTGATGTTTAGATGAACCACAACCACTGCAGTGCTGGCGCTCACCCCCATTTTCCTGCTTCCTAAACTTTTTCTTTCGATTGCAGCAGAGAGGTGTGGGGCTAGGGTGCTGGACGGTGATGGTGGTGACCTGCACTCGAGGGGTCGGGCAAGGCACTTGTTGTCTAGGTGGCATTAGCTGTGATAACATCTCATCCTCTGCCTCCATCTTGGATGCCCATTTCACAGTCTCGTCTAGTGTTAGCTTTCCTGCTGTTGAAATAAGCCGATACCGCAGCCTCCTGCTGATAGTACTCTCCACTAGCTAATCGCATACTATGTCTTCCATCCTTTCACCAAAATCACAGGCACTTGCTAGCTCCTGGAAGTCTGTTACATAATGTCGGACCGACTTGCCCTCAATCAGGTGGCACTGGAAGAAGGTTGTTCTCTGTGCCATTATGGTGTTATAGGCCTTGCAAAACATGTCCATCACAGCCACATAGTCTTTGTATGTGTCCCTAGGGCCAAGAGAGTCAAGCACACATTGTCCTTTGGCACCAAGATAGCAGGTTAGCATCCCCCTTAGCCTCTCGTCGTTAGCATTGTTCAAGCTGGTAGCGATGATTTACGTAATTCAGAAACCTCTTTTGCCAACAGGGCCAGGGAATCAGCAGTTCACGTGGTAGAGCGAGGAATGGTAGCAAGGGCTCTCTGCATATTTTCATGATGGAGTTATTAGGGTTTATCCTCGTCGCCATTTGTTATGTCTGAAAATGAGGCATGGACAGTGGGCATGAACTGCTCTCTCCTTTATTCAATACACAGCTGAAATACATACAAAAGAGTGGCGCCATATCACGCCATGGCTAGTTCGACACGTAATGACATCACCTACGGCAAACCACCATGTCCAAACACCACAAGTTGTATGCATCTAAACTGTGCTTACTTGTCTGAAATAATAATAATGTCGTTATTGTGGCACTCCAACCCATCACATCTCCGACGGTTTAGTCGTTGTACACCTGCTGAAAAAAAATAAAAAAAATAAACAGACCTCCGACTGTTGCATCTAAACTGTGATAAAACTGAGAATGGCATTAAAATCCAGCAAGATTAAGGAGGACAAGAAGAAGAAGAAAAAAAAAAAAAACTCGGTGACTGAGGCTCATCCATGGCATTAGGTCTGTAGAAAAGTTAGTAAATGATGTGAGATTTAGCTTCAACCTTGTATGAGTGACATGCAGAGGGAGGTTGATAATTGGCTAGTTAATTATTGTGAGTGTAATCAGACGCTGAGCTGCTGCAGCTGTTCTCTCTCTCTGTGAGGATCATGGCTGTCCTGCCAGCATATCAGTCTGAACTACATGGAACGGAGAATGACTCGATATTTAATATTTTCTAACTTCAGAGCTCTGACTGCAGTTCAAGAAATGAGAGGAAGATGTTTGGGTTCCAGAGCTTCATGAAACATGAGACTATCATCAAAAATCACATCTCTGATCACTGTGAGCACTTTATTTCTCCTGTCAGGTTTTCACGCTTCACATTGTTGTTTACAGCTTACACGTCACTGTCTAATGATCTTAGAGTATTGACTGACTTTACAACTTATAGGTAGGATTTAATATTGCTGATTTGTGCTCTTATGGCAATGTTTCTCAAAGTGCGGCCCCCGTGCCAATGGCGGCCCGCGAAAACATTTCTGGCGGCCCGCGGCCAATCTGTTAACGTCGTTAACTTGCGATCACTTCATTGCAGCAGCTAGTCCAATTGTATTATGGGAGATGGAACGTTCAGCGCACAGTGCAGAAGTGTTGGTTGGCAACGGTTTCGGAGCACCATTTTGAGTCAGAAGAAGAATAAGAAATAAATATTAGTGCTTGTGGAAGTCGAAGTGTGGAAATAAAGATGGATCAGCGAGAGAAAGAGGCAGAGATGGAGACCGCTCACTCGAGGAAACAGAGAACTGTCAGCGAGGAAAAAAGGCAGTTTCAGGGAAAATGGACTTTGGACTACTTCGATGAACCTCACGGGTCAGATAAAGTTGTATGCCTCATCTGCAGACAGGTAATCGCAGTGCGAAAAGACTTTAACATCAGGCGCCATTACGAAACAAAACACAAAAATTATGAAAAATGCAGTGGCAAGGATCGCACCACAAAGATGGAACAACTTAAAAGGGGCTACACAGCACAACAGTCAGTCTTCACGCAATTTTCAAAAAACAGCGAAGCAGTAACAGAGGCTAGCTATGTGGTAGCTCATGAAATAGCTAAACGGGGCAAGCCGTTTAGTGACGGAGAATTTGTTTGAGACTGTATGCTAAAAGTGGCAGAGCGTGTATGCCCAGACCAAAAAACAAAGTTCCGTGACGTAAGTTTGTCGAATGACACAGTCACAAGACGAATCGAAGATCTGGCAAATGATTTGAAGGACCAACTGGCGATACGTGTGGAGGGGCTAGAAAAGGGAGCGTTTTCCATCGCACTGGATGAAAGCACGGATATTTCCGACACTGCCCAACTGTTGATTTTCATCCGAACTGTCACTGAGAATTTTGACGTCGGCGAGGAGCTACTGAGTATGGAGAGTATGAAAGACACAACGGAGGGAGTGGATATTTGCGAAGCAGTGTATCGCAGTCTGGACACACACAATGTTAACCTGGCATCCTTGGTCGGTGTCACGACAGACGGAGCACCAGCAATGATTGGGAGTGGGACAGGTGCAGTGTCGCTGCTGGCTGAGAAAGTGGTGAACAGCGGTGGTAAGAAACCAGTCAGCTACCACTGCATAATTCACCTAGAAGCCCTCGCTGCTCAGACGCTAGAAATGAAACACGTCATGGCCGTAGTTGTGAAGACAGTTAATTACCTGAAGTCCAGAGGTCTGAACCATCGCCAATTTAAAACCTTTTTGGCGCAGTCAGAGGCAGATTTTGGAGACGTCATTTACTTCACTGCCGTCCGGTGGCTGAGCAGAGGTGCCACACTGAAACGATTTTTTAACCTGAGAAAAGAAATTTGCGAGTTCATGCAGGCAAAAGGACAAGACGTGACTGAGTTAACGGACAGCAAATGGCTCTGTGACCTAGCCTTCCTCGCAGACCTGAATAATTGTCTGAGCGATCTCAATCTGAAGCTGCAAGGCCATGGAAAACTCATTTCCACACTTTTTGACAACGTGAAAGCTTTCCAGCGAAAACTCCAACTGCTCCAGGGACAGCTCAGAGAAGGAGATCTCGCTCATTTCCCTGCCTGCAGGGCGCTGGTAGATGACCCAGACACGGACGGGAGTGAAGTTTTGCGTCACCTGCGTTCAGAGAAGAACCATGGCCTCATCGAAAAGCTTCGAGACGAGTTCGACCACCGATTCTCTGACTTCAGGGACCACGAGGGTGATTTCAACCTTTTCCAAAATCCCTTCTCATGTGTGCCCGAGGCAGTGCCTGCAGACATGCAGTTTGAGCTCATCGACCTACAGGAAAGCTCCGAGGCCAGAGCTGCATATCGTGACAAGAGTCTGATCGAGTTCTACAAAGGACTTTCCCCATCCACATTCCCTGCTCTTCGTCAACATGCTGTCAGAATGGCGTCTTTATTCGGAAGCACCTACATCTGTGAAAAGACCTTCTCCACCATGGCCATCAACAAATCTAAGCTGAGATCCAGGATGACAGATGCCCACCTACATGCAGTCCTTCGCATCGCGACGACGGAGATGGAGCCAGACTTCAGAGGACTCGTGGCCAACCGAAAACAGCACCACAAATCACACTGCAGTTAAAAGGTATGTTGACCAAGTAACACATACTGTGTGTGACTTAATGACAAGCAATGGTAAATATGAATGGTAACTATTCGCTAAGCTTATCTTTTCTCCTCTCTCCACCCCACCCCCTCTTTTTCTCTGTCAGGATTTCAAGGGAAATGGTCCTGAGGAAATTTGTCTTGGACATTCATTCACAAAAGCTGCCACATAACACACACACACACACACACACACACACACACACACACACACACACACACACACACACACATACTCATACTGTACTTGACAAACTAAAATTGTATTTTCATCAGTCCCAATTTCTTACTGTTAATATGACTTTACCCAAACTAATTAAATCTGATAATTAAAAGGATTACAAATGGAATTGAATTTTCAGTCTTTTTTTTTTTTTTGCCTCCGTCCCTTTGGTGGCCCTCGGTTCAACTTTGGATTCCCAAATTGGCCCTCACCCATCAAAACTTTGAGAACCCCTGTCTTATGGTATTGATAGTTTTCAGTCCCATTTTTTTTATTTTTTTTTGTTTTTACATTGCTGTTTAATAGTATTAAAAATGCCCACACTGACCTCTGGTTAAGTTAAACATATTTCATCTGTGACTTGATGGTATGAGGTCATATTTACAAATAGCATGTGTGTGTTACAGCTTTACTTTTGTCATTTTAATAAAATAAATCAAAAACATCCATCCATCCATCTTCTTCCGCTTAATCCTTTTCGGGTCACGGGGGGGGGCTGGAGCCTATCCCAGCATCTTAGGGCGAGAGGCAGAGTACACCCTGAACAGATCGCCAGTCCATCGCAGGGCCAACACAGAGAGACAGACAGCCATTCACTCTCACAGTCATACCTAAGGACAATTTAGAATCCCCAGTTTGATGCCAATTAACCTAACTTGCATGTTTTTGGCATGTGGGAGGAAACCAGAGAAATCCCGGAGTAAACCCACGCAGACACGGGGAGAACATGCAAACTCCACACAGATCACTGTGGGTCGGGGGCTGGGATCGAACCCAGGATCCCCCGGCCAAGGGTGAGTTGCTGTGCTGCCGCAGTGCTAACCACTCCACCACTGCGCTGCCCATAAATCAAAATAAATCAAAAACATTTATCCTGAAATAATAATAGTGCAGGAAGCAGATCAGAAATTGCCGGTAGAGATTTTCCAGAATATCACCATTTAAATTTGACCTTTGATAAGGAAAATTCCCTAAATATTTCTGGAATAAGCTTTATGTCTGAAGTTATGTTTAGATAATGTTTACCTTGGATAATCAAATATAAGGTCTTGTTTAAGCTTTAGTCTAGTAACTGTCTATCCATCCATCCATCTTCTATCTCTTTTCTGGAGGTGTGGGTCACGGAGGCAGCAGTTCAAGCAGAGATGCCCAGACTTCCCTCTCCTCAGCCCCCTGCTCCAGCTCTTCAGAGAGGATACCAAGGCGTTCCCAGACCAACTGGGAGACATAGTCTGTCCAGTGAGTCCTGGGTCTGCCCCGGGGTCTCCTCCCAGTGGGACGTGTCAAAAACACCCAAAGTGGGAGGCGTCCAGGAGGCATCCTGATCAGATGCATCTGATCTAGTAACTCTAGTAACTAGTCTTTTTGTTATTTCTTTTGTGAAAGTACAGCAAAAAATATAAAGTTGTTGTTTGTTGTTTAAGTGTTTATATTTAACTTAAACCTTTGACTCTTCTTTCAGTCCATCTCTAAAGTCTGAGAAAAAGTTTCTTGATTTTTTTTTTTAAATGTTAATTAATCTTGCTTGTATTTCTCAATTGATTTAGGGTCACTGCTGAAATTTGTAAAGAGGCAGACGGGATCAGCCAGAGGATCCAGACCCACAATCTTCTACAGCAGATTTCAGCACTCTGAAACAGAAACAGAACTCTGACCCAGAACCATGTACAGCAGTCCAGGCTCAGCAAACACACAGACACAGGGACTTTAAACTAGTGCATCTCAGCAAATGAGGAGATCATGATTTCTAATTACACAAATTTATTTACTATAAAGTCATCAAAGTGAAATACATAATCCTTGAAATATTTTACTGTGTGTGCAATTAACGGTGAATATATTAAAGTTAAACTTGTAAAATAACTTTTTACAACTGGAAAGTCGGGGTTCAAGTCCTTGCCGGGTCCTGCCAAAGACCATATGAAAGTGAAACTTCCTGCCATCAAGCTTGGTGCTCAGCAAAAATGGAACATAGGAGGGAAATGTGGGTGGCAGTGGCTCAGGAGGTAGAGCGGAGCGAATAACCAGAAGGTTGGTTGTTTGAATCCCACTCTCCCCAGCCATCCTGCCTTTGTGTCCCTGAGCAAAACACTTTACCCACCTTGCCTCCAGTGTCCATGATACATGGGAATGAATGTGTGTAAATGTTCGGTAGTGGTTGGAGAGGCTGTTGGTTTTAATTGGCAGCCACATTTTTGTCAGTCTACCCCAGGACAGCTGTGGCTACAGGGATAGCTTACCACTACCATTGTCTGTCTGTGTAGTAAATGAATAATGGACTCACTGTAAAGTACTCTGGGTATCTTGAAAGGCGCTATATAAATGCAATCCATTGTTACTTCCATGATTTACTTAGATGCCCTAGTCTGTTATAGATTCCTCATGTTTATTTTTTCAAGATTGTAGTCTGAATTTTTTTAGCCTGTTCTAACTAGTAACTTTGCAAAGTTTGGACAGTTTTATAACTTTTTTCTGTAGTGTGTGACTGATTTTATAGTCTGTAGCACCGGTAATGGAAATATGGTGTTTTTGACTTATTTAGTGAAAGCAGCACATCCACATACAGTGGTGTGAAAAAGTGTTTGCCCCCTTACTGATTTTTCATTTTTTGTATGTTTGTCACACTTAAATGTTTCAGATCATCATCCATCCATCCATCCATCTTCTTACGCTTAATCCTTTTTGGGTCGTGGGGGGGCTGGAGCCTATCCCAGCATCTTTGGGCAAGAGGCAGGGTACACCCTGAACAGATCGCCAATCCATCGCAGGGCTAACACAGAGAGACAGACAACCATTCACTCTCACAGTCAGACCTAAGGACAATTTAGAATCCCCAGTTTGATGCCAATTAACCTAATTTGCATGTTTTTGGCATGTGGGAGGAAACCGGAGAAATCCCAGAGTAAACCCACGCAGACACGGGGAGAACATGCAAACTCCACACAGATCATTGTTGGTCGGGGGCTGGGATCGAACCCGGGATCCCCTGGCCAAGGGTGAGTTGCTGTGCTGCCACAGTGCTAACCACTCCACCACCGCACCGCCCAACAAATTTTAATATTAGACAAAGATAACACAAATAAACACAAAATGCAGTTTTTAAAGGATGGTGTTTAATTTTAAGGGGAACAAAAATCCAAACCTTCACAGCCCTGTGTGAAAAAGTGATTACCCCCTAAACCTAATAACTGGTTGGGCCATCCTTAGCAGCAACAACTGCAATCAAGCATTTGCGATCACTGGCGATGAGTCTTTTATAGCACTGTGGAGGAATTTTGCCCCACTCATCGTTGCAGAATTGTTGTAATTAACCCACATTGGAGGGTTTTTGAGCATGAACTGCCTTTTTAAGGTCATGTCACATCATCCCAATGGGATTCAGGTCAGGACTTTGACTAGGCCACTCCAAAGTCTTCATTTTGTTAATCTTAAGCCATTCAGAGGTGGACTTTCTGGTGTGTTTTGGATCATTGTCCTGCTGCAGAACCCAAGTGTACTTCAGCTTGAGGTCACCAACAGATGGCAAGATATTCTACTTCAGGATTTTTTGGTAGACAGCTGAATTCATGGTTCCATTTACCATAGCAAGTGTTCCAGGTCCTGAAGCAGCAAAACAGCCAAAGACCATCACACTACCACCACCATATTTTACTGTTGGTATGATGTTCCTTTTCTGAAATGCTGTGTTTCGTTTATGCCTGATGTAATGGGACACACACCTTCCAAAAAGGTCAAGTTTTGTTTCTTCAGTCAACAGAGTATTTTTCCAAAAGTCTTGGGGATCATCATGGTGTTTTCTGGCAAAACTGAGATGAGTCTTTATGTTATTTTTGATCAGCAGTGGTTTTCATCTTGGAAATCTGCCATGCAGGCCAATTTTGCCCAGTCTATTTGTCATAGTGGAGTCATGAACACTGACCTTAACTGAGGCAAGTGAGGCCTGCAGTTTTTTGGATTTTGTTGTGGGGTGTTTTGTGACCTCTTGGATGAGTTGTCGCTGTGCTCTTGGGGTAATTTTGGTCAGCTGGCCACTCCTGCGAAGGTTCACCTCTCTTCCATGTTTTCACCATTTGTGGATAATGGCTCTCACTGTTGTTCACTGGAGTCCCAAAGCTTTAGAAATGGCTTTATAACCTTTTCAAGACTGATAGATCTCAATTACTTTGTTTCTCATTTGTCCCTGAATTTCTTTGGACTGCAGCATGATGTCTAGCTTTTGAGGATCTTTTGGTCTACTTCAATTTGTCAGGCAGGTCCGATTTAAGTGATTTCTTGATTGAGAACAGGTTTGACAGCAATCGGGCCTGGGTGTGGCTAGAGAAATTCAACTCAGCTTTCTAAAGATCTGATAAACCACATTTAATTTATGTTTTAACATGGGGGGGGGGGCAATCACTTTTTCCACACAGGGCCATGTTGGTTTGGATTTTTTTTTACCCTTAATAATAAACACCTTCATTTAACAATTGCATTTTATGTTTTCTTGTGTTATCTTTGTGTAATATTTAAATTTGTTTGATGATCTGTGTGCTGACCTGTCAGATATTGGGTGGGATTATGTTCCCTCTAGTGGTGGTTTGCGTTACTGCACCTTTAATTGTAGCTACTTCCTGTTTCCTGCATAAACCCTTTCTTTGTTCAATCTGCCATGATGAAAGCAATGTGAAAATGTGCTGGCCAGAAATTTGGTTGTACTAACCTAGGAGTGGAACCAACAGTAAGTTAATGCTGAAAATTGTTGTAATACTTGTTTAAGATGACCATAGTTTGGAATATGATGTTAAAAACGCTAAATTTAAGCTATAAAAAGATCGCGATTAAAAGGTGTTAATGGCTAATCATTTGCAATGGTACTTAGCTAACTGCTGAGTCATTTAGCCCTTTGTTAGCCCAAGTTATATTGTGTTGTAATGGTGCTTCGTGTGAAAGCTAGTTAGCTATTCATTTGGCTATGCTTACCTGCTTACTTAGCTGTGTAGCTGTCCTCTGTAAAATAAAAATGTGTTAGTATAATTTCGTAATACTTACCTGATTTAACTTACCTTAACTTTGTAACCTGTGGAAACTGTGAAATACTTACCTTAGTTTGAATCTGTAGAGCAAATTACTTACCTGAGTTAAGTGCCTGTAATAAGAGAAACTGTTTATATACAGAGTGTTGTATTATTATTTCTTATGTAACATTCTGTATTATGTATATTTCATTGTGTTTCAGTTTTAAAAAAACAAACAAGACAAAAACTGATTTCAGTAAATCAGTCAACCTGGAATCAGCCTGCTGTCTTTATTGTTCGCTATCTGTCTACAATACCCAGCTGTATTACCAGGACAGAATAGTAAAATGTTGACCACGCAGCGGGGATAGGCAGCTGAAATACGGTGAACAGCACACAGAAGCAAGCCAAGATGAGCCACGCTGGTGAGGAGGACCGTCCGTCTCAGTTGGAGACAAGGTCTCAAGCCTCAAATTCACACAAGTCCTCCAGAGCATCAACCCGGTCATCTGCCAGCATCGTTGCAGCAAGAGCCAGAGCTAAGGCTGAAGCAGCTAAAGTCAAAGCATCCTTTGCAGAGAAGGAGGCAGCCATGATGAAACAAAGGGCTTCAGTAGAGGCTGCCATGATTAAAGAAAGGGCTTCAATAGACGCAAATCTTCACGTGCTACAACAAGAGAAAGAAGCAACTGCAGCATCAAGAGAGGCAGCTATATTGGAAGAAGCTGCAGCAGCAGAGCTCGATCCAAGACACAGCGACTCTCTTGGTGAGCTACAGAATCTAGCCCTTGATGATCCAGTGAGACGCACACAATGCTATGTGGAAACACAGCCATTCGATGCACATGCACCACAGTTGCAACCAGGCCCAACTCCACAGCAACAAATTGATCATCAAGCACCGGTGAATTCACACCTCTCTAGCATTAAAGAACAAGATTCACTGTATGAGTCTTTCGTGGACAGAAATGAACACAAGCCCATGATGGTTGGACACAACGTTCCTCATTCTGCCCCAAAGCCATTTGTTCCAAAGCAGGAACATTCACCTGTTCTCCCTGACATTGAAAGGAAAGACACTGCAGCTAACCCTCCAGCCTCTCATCCCAACCAGGGAAACAGATCCTCACCTCCATCAACACAAACCCATGTCTTGGCCCAGTATCTCATGAGAAAAGAGATGGTGAGCTCAGGACTCCTTACCTTTGACGACTGCCCAGAAAACTACTGGGCGTGGAAGGCCTCCTTCCTAGCAGCCACAAAGGAGCTTAACCTCTCGGAGCAAGAAGAGCTCAACCTACTGATCAAATGGTTGGGGTCCAAGTCGTCAGCTCAAGCCATGAGGATCAGGTCTGTGCATGTAAACAATCCTAGACTAGGTGTGTGGACGGTATGGGAGCGCTTGGAGGAAACTTATGGAAGCCCAGAGGTGATTGAAAGTGCCCTAATGAAAAAATTGGACGCCTTCCCAGTCATCTCTAACAAAGAGACACACAAGCTCAGAGAGTTAGGAGACTTGTTAAAAGAGCTACAAGCTGCTAAGTCAGAGGTATTCTTACCTGGGCTCATGTATCTTGATACAGCTCGAGGGGTAAATCCAATTGTGGAGAAGCTTCCATTCTCACTTCGTGAACGCTGGATGACACAGGGATCCGGGTACAAGGAAGTTTATCATGTGCCTTTCCCACCATTCAGCTACTTTGTGGAATTTGTATGTTCTCAAGCTAAGACTTGCAATGACCCCAGTTTCGCATTCAACCTTTCCTCTACTCCCAATCAGTCAAAAGGTGAGAAAGACCAAAAACACATCTACAAATCCGCTGTAACAGTGAGGAAAACTGATGTCACAGCCGCAGGTGGTGCATCTCGGGACAGCACATCTGTGAAGAAAACTGAACCGGACAAAGAATGTCCAATCCACAACAAACCACATCCGCTCACAAAATGCCGTGGGTTCCGAGGAAAGCACCTGGATGAGAGGGAAGCGTACTTAAAGGAGAACTCGATCTACTTTAGATGTTGTGCCAGCACCAAGCACATTGCCAAAGACTGTAAGACCGCACTCAAATGCAGAGAGTGTGAGAGTGACAAGCACACTTCAGCGATGCATCCTGGTCCAGCACCATGGTCGCCTCATGGGCAGGCTGGGCACTCACCTGGGAATTACCAGAGCGGGGAGCAAGGAGGGGAGCAAAGCGGGGAGAGTGAAGTTGCAGCAACTCCTGTTGTCACTTCTAAGTGCACAGAGATATGTGGCGATGCACCCCAGCCTAGATCCTGTTCTAAAATCTGCTTGGTCAAGGTTTCCCATGCTGATAATCCAAGCAAGTCTCACATAGTATATGCTGTACTCGATGACCAAAGCAATAGGTCTTTAGTGAAATCTGAGTTCTTCAGTCTGTTGGGTATTAACAGCAGGGCATCCCCCTACACGCTAAAAACATGCTCAGGTAGAGTGGAGACTGCAGGAAGGAAAGCAACCAACATCATTGTGGAATCTCTCGATGGGAAGACCAAGGTCACACTGCCCACATTGCTGGAGTGTGAATACTTACCTGGTGACCGGTCAGAGATCCCGACCCCTGAGTGCGCACAATATTTCCCTCACCTCAGACCAGTGGCTGACAAAATCCCTGCACTTGACAACAGTGCACCCATTCTTCTGCTACTAGGCCGAGATGTTTTGAGCTTGCACAAGGTGCGAGAGCAGCGCAACGGACCACACAACTCGCCATACGCTCAGCGCCTTGATCTCGGCTGGGTCATAGTGGGAGAGCTGTGTCTGGGTGGCGCTCACAAGACTCAGGAAGTCAATGCTTATAAGACCCATGTCCTCCAAAATGGACGCCCTTCCTTCTTTAAGCCCTGCACTAACAGCATTCACATCAAGGAGAGACCCAGTGAACCGATTCAGTGCAGCCTTCAGTTCCCAACTCGCAGTGAGGAAGCCATTCCAGAGACATGTAAGGATGGTCTTGGTGAAAGTGTGTTCCAGACAACACCAGCCGACAACACACCAGCCATGTCAGTAGATGACAGTGAGTTTCTGAGAATAATGGAAGACGAGGTGTATATGGACAATGAAAACCACTGGGTGGCGCCACTACCCTTTCATACTCCTCGTAAGCGTCTTCCGTGCAACAGAGAGCAGGCTGCTCAAAGACTCCAATCCCTCCAACGCTCATTCAGGATGAAACCTGACATGAAACAGCACTTCTTTGATTTTATGCAAAAGGTCATTGACAACCAACAGGCCGAGCCAGCTCCTCCACTACAGCTCGGGCAGGAGTGCTGGTATCTGCCGACATTTGGCGTATACCACCCCCAGAAGCCGGGAAAAATAAGAGTTGTATTTGACTCCAGCGCGGAGTACAAGGGGACATCATTGAATGATATGCTTCTCAGTGGACCCAACCTGAACAACACACTAATAGGAGTGCTATTACGGTTCAGAAGAGAACAAATTGCTGCTACCGCCGACATAGAGCAAATGTTCTATGGGTTCAAGGTCAGAGAGGACCACCGCCACTTCCTCAGGTTTCTCTGGCACAAAGACAATGATCCAGACAAGGACATCGTTGACTACTGGATGACTGTGCATGTATTCGGCAACAGCCCATCTCCAGCAGTAGCGACTTATGGGCTGAGGAGAGCTGCAGAGCAAGGAGAAGCTGAGCATGGTAGTGATGCAAAGGAGTTCATCTTCAGGAACTTTTATGTCGACGATGGGCTCACGTCATTGGCCAAGGAGCATGAGGTGATCGATCTCCTGCAGCGAACCAAGGCTCTGCTAGCTGAGAGCAACTTAAAACTCCACAAGATCGCCTCAAACAGTCCGAGGGTCATGGAGGCTTTCCCAGTGGAAGAACGAGCAAGTGACCTGAAAGATCTCGATCTGGGAGGAGACCCATTGCCCCTTCAAAGGAGCTTAGGCCTGAACTGGGTGCTCCAGACTGACAGCTTCACATTCCGAGTCTCAAGAGACATTAAGCCATTTAGTCGGAGAGGCATGCTGTCCACCATAAACAGTCTTTACGATCCCCTTGGATTCGCTTCTCCCATCACTGTCCAGGGAAAGGCATTGGTGAGAGACATTTCCTCTGAACAGTATGAGTGGGACACGCCTCTCCCATCAGAGAAAGAGGCACACTGGAGAACATGGATCAACTCCTTAACAGACCTGGAGCAGCTTTGCATTAGCAGATCATACCTACCTACCTCCTTGTCATGCTGTAACAGGATAGAACTCTGTGTTTTTGCAGATGCTTCAACTCTAGTGATAGCTGCCGTAGCTTACCTGCGTGCCTTAGATTCTGAAGGAAGATGGCACGTAGGATTTGTTATGGGTAAATCAAAACTTGCACCTTACCCCATGCACACCATTCCACGCCTGGAGTTGTGTGCAGCTGTCTTGGCCGTTGAGCTGGTAGAAGTGATCCAGTCTGAGATAGACATAGAGCTACAGGCAGTCAAGTTCTTCACTGACAGCCGCATTGTGCTGGGCTACATTCACAACAGTTCATGAAGGTTCTACACCTACGTAGCTAACCGAGTAGCTCACATTCGTGGATCTACTGAACCAGAACAGTGGCAGTACATCTTGACGGACCAGAACCCTGCAGACCAGGGAACCAGACCACTTTCAGCAGCTCAACTTTCATCTTCCAGCTGGTTGCTCGGTCCCCAGTTTCTCAGGCAGTCAGCCACGGATAAGGTTGAGGAGGCTGAAACGTTTGAGCTTGTTGATGCAGACACAGACAAAGAAGTTAGGCCACAAGCCACCTGTCTACTTACCAAAGTCACAGAACAGCCTCTTGGCTCAGAAAGATTTGAACGCTTCTCTTCTTGGAAGAGTCTAGTAAGAGGTATGGCACTTCTTGTTCATGTAGCCAAGTCTTTCTCTGGAGAGAATAGTGATGGTTGCAAGGGATGGCCTCAATGCAGCCAGCTTCTCGCCACAGAGCAGTCCCAAGCAAAGACAAAAATCTTCAAGGCTGTACAGGAGGATGTTTATGAAGAGGAGCTGAAATGCTTAATTCAGGGTTCCACAGTGCACTGTCAAAGCTCCCTTGCAAGGCTTGACCCCTTCATCGATGAGAATGGATTGATCAGAGTCGGAGGTCGGATACGCAGGGCAGACTTGGGAGACCAAGAGAAACACCCACTCATCCTACCAGCCGGCCATCATGTGACCACTCTCCTGATCCGACACTACCATGACAAAGTAGCCCACCAGGGTCGGCACTTCACAGAGTGTGCACTGTGTACCGCTGGTGTTTGGATAGTAGGAGGTAGGAAGCTCATCTCCAGCATCATTTTCAAATGTGTTACTTGTAGGAAGTTGAGAGGACGGAGAGAAGTGCAGAAGATGTCAGATCTGCCGGCAGATAGGCTGGCAACGGATCCCCCCTTTACTCACGTGGGGCTCGACGTCTTTGGCCCATGGACTGTCACCACTCGGCGGACACGAGGTGGTGCCGCTGAGAGCAAAAGGTGGGCAGTCATCTTTACTTGCTTGAGCACCAGAGCGGTGCACCTTGAGGTTATTGAATCCATGTCGACCTCAAGCTTCATCAACGCCATGAGGTGTTTCCTATCCATCCGTGGACCTGTCAAGCACTTGAGGTCGGATAGAGGCACTAATTTCATTGGTGCATGCCGCGAGCTTCAAATCAACACTGACGATCCTGAGATCAAGAACTATCTGCAAGAGCAGGGATGTACATGGACCTTCAATGCTCCCCATTCTTCTCACATGGGTGGAGCCTGGGAGAGGTTAATTGGAGTGGCAAGACGCATACTGGATGGATTGCTTGCGAAGGATGGTGCTACCCGACTGTCTCATGAAGTCCTTACAACCTTGATGGCTGAGGTTATGGCTATCATGAATGCACGCCCGCTAGTCCCAGTCTCCAACGATGCAGAGGTACCTGAAATCCTCTCACCTGCCACTCTGCTCACCCAGAAGGCGAGTGTCAGTCCTGCACCCCTGGGAGACTTCGACCTGGATCACCTCAGCCAGGTCCAGTGGCGCCAGGTCCAGAGCTTGGCGGACTCCTTCTGGAAGAGGTGGCGGTCGGAGTACCTGGCCACACTTCAACCACGGAGGAAGTGGACCTCCGAGAAGTCCAGTCTCCAGGAAGGTGACATTGTTTTGATAAAGGACAATTAAGCAAAGCGCAACATGTGGCCTCTAGGGCGAATAGTTAAGACCATTCCTAGTTCAGACAACAAGGTCCATAAGGTCACAGTTAAGACCTCTAGCCAAGGGGTAGTTAAAGAGTACCTTAGACCCATCTCTGATGTTGTGCTATTGATGTCACTAGAGAAGAGTAAATAGTGGTATACATGTATACCAAGCGGGGAGTGTGCTGACCTGTCAGATATTGGGTGGGGTTATGTTCCCTCTAGTGGTGGTTTGCGTTACTGCACCTTTAATTGTAGCTACTTCCTGTTTCCTGCATAAACCCTTTCTTTGTTCAATCTGCCATGATGAAAGCAATGTGAAAATGTGCTGGCCAGAAATTTGGTTGTACTAACCTAGGAGTGGAACCAACAGTAAGTTAATGCTGAAAATTGTTGTAATACTTGTTTAAGATGACCATAGTTTGGAATATGATGTTAAAAACGCTAAATTTAAGCTATAAAAAGATCGCGATTAAAAGGTGTTAATGGCTAATCCTTTGCAATGGTACTTAGCTAACTACTGAGTCATTTAGCCCTTTGTTAGCCCAAGTTATATTGTGTTGTAATGGTGCTTCGTGTGAAAGCTAGTTAGCTATTCATTTGGCTATGCTTACCTGCTTACTTAGCTGTGTAGCTGTCCTCTGTAAAATAAAAATGTGTTAGTATAATTTCGTAATACTTACCTGATTTAACTTACCTTAACTTTGTAACCTGTGGAAACTGTGAGATACTTACCTTAGTTTGAATCTGTAGAGCAAATTACTTACCTGAGTTAAATGCCTGTAATAAGAGAAACTGTTTATATACAGAGTGTTGTATTATTATTTCTGATGTAACATTCTGTATTATGTATATTTCATTGTGTTTCAGTTTTAAAAAAACAAACAAGACAAAAACTGATTTCAGTAAATCAGTCAACCTGGAATCAGCCTGCTGTCTTTATTGTTCGCTATCTGTCTACAATACCCAGCTGTATTACCAGGACAGAATAATCTGAAACATTGAAGTGTTACAAACATACTAAAAAAATGAAAAATCGGAAAGGGGCAAACACTTTTTCACACCACTGTATTTGGGGGGGGGGGGTGAACTATTTATTATTTTTTTTTTGTTTCTGTTGCATATGTTGTTAATATGATATATTGAAAGGTTGGACTGAAAATGTTTTGAGTGTTTTTTTTTGGGGGGGGGGGTAACCAAAAGTTATGCTTCAAGCACAGAAATAGCACCTCTAATTAAAGTCTGTATCTTACTGGGCTGCAACAGGGACTAGTTGGAGAACAGCATTCTCGACGGAGTTTCCAAAATGTCTTCAAACTTTCTCGGCAGTTCTCATTTTCCTCTCGTGAGTCACGGGGTCTCGCAGGAATTTTGAAAATGTTCAGAAAATTTGTGTGATAGCTTTCTCTCAAAAATAGTTTCAAAGTCATTGTAGAAGTCCCAAACTCCGCTGGAGTGTTGGGCATCCACTGCGGGACTGTCGTGAGCGCTAAAAAATCCCTAAATTTAGTGTTGATCTAGTTTTGAGATTGTCCTGTAACACTTGCATGACATTTATGCAAACACCTGGAGAACTTTGGCCCAACACTTGCTGGAAGCTTGTGCAACATTATTGCAACATTTGTGAACAGTGTGATTCCAAGAGTAAATTGTTAAACATTATTTGTCCAACATATCCACTATTCCTCCTCTGCACATGTCCAAAGAATCTGAGCCTGGCCAGGACAATCTCCCAGAGACAATCATTGGGAGAATCCATTGTAATGGTGTCCAGTCTTTTCAATGTTGTGTTCATATACACTACCGTTCAAACGTTTGGGGTCACCCAGACAATTATTTTGTGTTTTCCATGAAAAGTCACACTTATTTACCACCATGAGTTGTAAAATGAATAGAAAATATAGTCAAGACATTGACAAGGTTAGAAATAATGATTTGTATTTGAAATAATAATTTTTTCCTTCAAACTTTGCTTTCGTCAAAGAATCCTCCATTTGCAGCAATTACAGCATTGCAGACCTAACATGATTGCACAAGGGTTTTCTAATCATCCATTAGCCTTCTGACGCAATGAGCAAACACACTGTACCATTAGAACACTGGAGTGATAGTTGCTGGAAATGGGCCTCAATACACCTACAGTGGGGCAAAAACGTATTTAGTCAGCCACCAACTGTGCAAGTTCTCCCACTTAAAAGATGAGAGAGGTCTCAAATTTTCATCATAGATATACCTCAACTATGAGAGACAAAATGAGGGGAAAAAAATCCAGAAAATCACATTGAAGGATTTTTAATGAATTAATTGGTAAATTCCTCAGTAAAATAAGAATTTGGTCACCTACAAACAAACAAGATTTCTAGCTCTCACAGACCTGTAACTTCTTCTTCTTAAGAGGCTCCTCTGTCCTCCATTCGTTACCTGTATTAATGGCACCTGTTTGAACTCGTTATCAGTATAAAAGACACCTGTCCACAACCTCAAACAGTCAGACTCCAAACTCCACTATGGCCAAGACCAAAGAGTTGTCAAAGGACACCAGAAACAAAATTGTAGACCTGCACCAGGCTGGGAAGACTGAATCTGCAATCGGTAAGCAGCTTGGTGTGAAGAAATCAACTGTGGGAGCAATTATTAGAAAATGGAAGACATACAAGACCACTGATAATCTCCCTCGATCTGGGGCTCCACGCAAAATCTCACCCCGTGGGGTCAAAATGATCACGAGAACGGTGAGCAAAAATCCCAGAACCACACGGGGGGACTTAGTGAATGACCTGCAGTGAGCTGGGACCAAAGTAACAAAGGCTACATCAGACACACACTATGGTGCCAGGGACTCAAATCCTGCAGTGCCAGACGTGTCCCCCTGCTTAAGCCAGTACATGTCCAGGCCCGTCTGAAGTTTGCTAGAGAGCAATTGGATGATCCAGAAGAGGATTGGGAGAATGTCATATGGTCAGATGAAACCAAAATAGAACTTTTTGGTAAAAACTCAACTTGTCGTGTTTGGAGGAGAAAGAACACCATACCTACTTTGAAGCATGGGGGTGGAGACATCATACTTTGGGGCTGTTTTTCTGCAAAGGGACCAGGACGACTAATCCGTGTAAAGGAAAGAATGAATGGGGCCATGTATCGTGAAATTTTGAGTGAAAACCTCATTCCATCAGCAAGGGCATTGAAGATGAAACGTGGCTGGGTCTTTCAGCATGACAATGATCCCAAACACACCGCCCGGGCAATGAAGGAGTGGCTTTGTAAGAAGCATTTCAAGGTCCTGGAGTGGCCTAGCTAGTCTCCAGATCTCAATCCCACAGAAAATCTTTGGAGGGAGTTGAAAGTCTGTGTTGCCCAGCGACAGCCCCAAAACATCATTGCTCTAGAGGAGATCTGCATGGAGGAATGGGCCAAAATACCAGCAACAGTGTGTGAAAACCTTGTGAAAACTTACAGAAAATGTTTGACCTCTGTCATTGCCAACAAAGGGTATATAACAAAGTATTGAAATGAACTTTTGTTATTGACAAAATACTTATTTTACCGAGGAATTTACCAATTAATTCATTAAAAATCCTTCAATGTGATTTTCTGGATTTTTTTTTTTCTTGTTTTGTCTCTCATAGTTGAGGTATACCTATGATGAAAATTGGAGACCTCTCTCATCTTTTAAGTGGGAGAACTTGCACAATTGGTGGCTGACTAAATACTTTTTTACCCCACTGTATGTAGATATTGCACCAAAAACCAGACATTTGCAGCTAGAATAATCATTTACCACATTAGCAATGTAGAGAGTGTATTTCTGATTAGTTTAAAGTTATCTTCATTGAAAAAAAGTGTTTTTCTTTAAAAAATAAGGAAATTTCTAAGTGACCCCAAACTTTTGAACGGTAGTGTATATTTGCTTTTTACATGTACTGTATTTGATTCGGAGCAGCACCAAAGCCTTTTGATTGACCAACTTGGAGCTCTTCTCACAGAGTTCACTATTATTTGCTTTTTAACTGCACATATTTGTGGTTACAACTTAGTGTGGCTATTGTTTGCCATTGCAATATATACAACATTTTTTTTTTAAACATTCTAATGAAGCACGTTTTGAGACTGGAACCTAACTGGTTGTTTTGATAGCAAACACATTACTACGCTTTTACATATTAAGTTCTGAATGGCAGTTTGTGCCCCTACCCAAACCCATATGTCCCACCTTTACACTTTGCCTGGAGATGATTCCAGCCGTTTTCCCTCAGTTGTGTCCTGCTGGGGCTGGGTGAGCTCGTAATGGGCTAGGGTTTTGGAATTGGTGGTGTGATGGATTTGCTTAATAGTTGGAATGACAGAGGAAGCTCACTTTGACTTAGCTGGAATGTTTGTAAGAGTTGAGATGCTATTTTACTGGTGGTGTATATTCGTGCTATTCCATCAGGACCACTTGCATGCCTCTGTTATGTGACAGTTTGGATAAAAACATTTATACTTTGCTTGTTTAGAGGTTTGACCATTTTGGTGACACAGGTGGAGTGTTAGAAAGGATGTGGGAGGTTTCCTGAGTTCAGTTTCTTGCACCAGATGCTACTAGCATGTCTGTCCTAGTAGTGTGTTGAGTCACAAGTGGTGTTGTCAGTTGGATTTACTGGTGGTGACTGAGATGGAAGGCCTTAATGCATCTCTGACAAAACAACACATGTTCAGACAAAGCTCTTTGGCATCAAAGGATGAATACATTGACAAGTCTCAGAAAGTCCTACTGAGACCTGTCTGTACTATGCTGGGAATGATGACAAACAGTTTCAAAAAGCTGAAAATTCCTTAGAAGTGGGGAGAAGGCATAGTGACTTGTAAAAATATTGCATTCTCCTGCTGCAGACATGTTTGCACACTGTTGTTCGCTTTAATTCTATTGCAAGTTCACTTTTATTTTCATGAAAACATAAGATAAGATAAGACAAGATAAGCCTTTAATAGTCCCACAATGGGGAAATTCCAGGATTGCAACAGCACAGGGATAGAAACACTCAGAGCAATAATTAAGAAGATACGAAAAATAAAAATTAGAGCAGTGAATATACATACGTACACATAAATATATAAATATATATACACAGTGCAGAGCACTGTAGCTAGATGGACTAAACAGCATAACCGTCTATTTAGTTACCCTACATGGTATGAATATGTACCCCTACATATTGTCACCCTCCGTAGCGACTGATATTGTCCTAGTTGTATACTGGAGGGGACCATTTGTGTAAGTCTGTTGCATCTTTTGCATTCAATACTATGAGGTCGTCACGTTTTTTGCTATCTCTGCGAGCAGCCCTGCTTAGGTTATACAGTCTGAAAGCCGTAGGTAGGAAGGACCTGCGAAACCTCTCAGTCGCGAATCTAGGATGATGTAGTCTACTGCTAAATGAGCTCCTCAGTTCGTTCAGTATGTCCTGCATAGGGTGGGACTCGGAATCCAGCAGAGATGACAGTTTAGCCACCATCCTTCTCTCTCCTAGCTCCTCCACTGGGTCAAAGCGCTACTCCAGGACAGAGCTAGCTTTCTTGATTAGTTTGTTCAGTCTCTTCCTATCGGCTGCTGTAATGCTGTTGCCCCAGCAGACCACTCCAAAAGTGATGGCTGATGCCACCACCGTGTCGTAGAATGTCTTCAAGAGCACCCCTTGTACACCAAAAGACCTGAGCCTCCTCAGTAGGAACAGCCTGCGCTGTCCCTTCTTGTAGAGTGCGTCGGTATTGTGTGACCAGTCTAGTTTATTGTTCAGATGAACACCCAGGTACTTGTAGGATGTCACCATCTCATTGTCTGTTCCCTGGATGTTTACTGGTGCGGTGAGGGGTTGTCCTTGCCTGCGTCAGTCCACCACCAGCTTCTTAGTTTTCCTCACGTTGATCTGGAGGCAGTTCCGATGGCACCAGTCCACGAAGTCCTGGATAAGTCCTCTGTACTCAGCTTCATCTCCGTTGGAGATGAGGCCGACGATCGCAGAGTCACCAGAGAACTTCTGTAGATGGCAGTGTGTTGTGTTGTGTGAGAAGTTCGCAGTATAAAGGGTAAACAGGAAGGGAGCCAAAACCGTTCCCTGGGGGGCCCCCGTGCTGCCAATGATCATGTCCGACACACAATCCCGGGTTCTCACAAACTGTGGCCAGTTAGTGAGGTAGTCCAGGATCCATGATGACAGATGCTGGTCCACCCCTGTGCACAGCAGCTTGTCCTTCAGGATCATCGATCGGATGGTGTTGAAAGCATTGGATAAGTCAAAGAACATGATCCTCACTGCATTCCTGGGCTTCTCCAGGTGGGACAGGGAACGGTGAAGGAGGAAGATCACTGCATCCTCCACCCCAATGCCATACTGGTAGGTGAACTGGAGTGGATCCATCTCTGGCCCCACCAGGGGGCGGAGGTGAGAAAGGAGCAATCTCTCCAGGGTCTTCATCAGGTGAGACGTCAGGGCCACTGGTCTGTAGCTGTTCAGGTCTTTGGGGTGGGGAGTCTTTGGTACAGGTACCACACAAGATGTTTTCCACAACTGTGGTACCCTCCCCAGCTTCAGGCTCAGGTTGAAGATCAGAATCAGAATCAGATTCAGAATCAGAATCAGAATCAGAATGAGATTTATTGCCATTGTTCATGTAGTACACAAACTAGGAATTTGTCTTGGTGCAATGCTGCAACATTAAACATAGAGTAACACTAAAGATAAAAACTATGCATGCAATGAAAGGTAGAATAAGAATAAGTAATGCTAATCTATGTAATTTTTAAATATATTAACAAAAGCAGCAGATATTGTGGAGTTCCACATAGTGCAGTCGGCAATGCAAAAAGAAAACAAGTGATAATTGTCATGAGACCGGTTGAGCTGCTGTACATAGTGCACGAGAGTCTAATAAGTCACTTAGTGTTCAGCAGTCTGATGGCAGAGGGGAAGAAGTTGTTCATGTAGTGGGAGGTTTTAGTCTGAATGGACCGAAGCCTCCTGCCTGAGGGCAGGGGGGCAAACAGTGCGTGTCCACGGTGTGAAGGGTCGGCTATGATCTGACCTGCACACCTTCGGGTCGTGGAGATGTACAGGTCCTGGAGGGATGGGAGCTTGCAGCTGATCACCTTCTCAGCAGCGCGCACAACGCGCTGCAGTCTTAGTTTGTCCCTGGCGGTGGCTCCTGCGTACCACACGGTGATGGAGGTGGTGAGGATGGACTCGATGATGGCCATGTAGAACTGCACCAACATTTTGGTGGGTAGCTTGAGCTTCCTCAGCTGCCGCAGGAAGAACATCCTCTGCTGGGCCTTTTTGATGAGGGAGCTGATGGTCGGCTACCACTTGAGGTCCCGGGTGATGGTGGTGCCCAGGAAGTGGAAGGAATCTGCAGTGGTGATGGAAGAGTCTTTGAGGGTAAGGGGGGGCAGAGGGGCTGTGACTTTTCTGAAGTCCACGATCATCTCCACTGTCTTCAGAGCGTTCAGCTGCAGGTTGTTGTGGCTGCACCAGGACGCCAGCCGGGCCACCTCACTCCTGTAGATGGACTCATCACCGTTGGAGATGAGCCCGATGAGGGTGGTGTCATCCGCAAACTTGATCAGCTTGACAGACTGGTGGCTGGAGGTGCAGGAGTTGGTGTACAGGGAGAAGAGCAGGGGGGAAAGTACACAGCCCTGGGGTGATCTGGTGCTGATGCTTACAGAGTACGAAACAGACTTTCCCAGCTGCACATGCTGCCTCTGGTCCGTCAGGAAGTCGGTGATCCACCTGCAGAGGGAGTCAGGCACGTTGAGCAGGGACAGCTTGTCCTGGAGCAGAGCGGGGCGGATGGTATTGAATGCAGAGCTGAAGTCCACAAACAGGATCCTGACGTAGGTTCCCGGGGAGTCCAGGTGCTGCAGGATGGAGTGGAGGGCCAGGTTGACTGCGTCGTCCACAGACCTGTTGGCTCTGTAGGCGAACTGCAGTGGGTCCAGGAGGGGAATGGTGATGGTCTTGAGGTGGGGCAGGACCAGGCGCTCAAAGGACTTCATGACTACAGAGGTAAGCGCTACAGGTCTGTTGTCGTTAAGTCCAGTGATCCGTGGCTTCTTGGGGAGAGGGACGATGGTAGAGGTTTTGAGGCAGGCCGGCATGTGGCATGACTTCAGGGAGGTGTTAAAAATGTCTGTGAAGACAGGAGTCAGCTCCTCCGCACAGTGTCTCAGGGTGGAGGGAGACACGCAGTGGGGACCATGGAGGCAGTGACGCTGGGGGGAGGGGGGAATTGGGCACAGCTGATGAGGTGTGAAAACGGGCATAGTGTTGGGACAGTCTTTGACAAAGGGCTTTGTCATCCTGTCCCTTAGAAGCCTGAGGCCGATAGTTGGTGATTTGCCTCAGTCCTCTCCACACAGAAGCAGAGTCGTTAGCATTGAACTGCTGCTGGAGTCTCTCAGAATACACAGATTTAGCTCTCCTCAGCTCTCTGCTAAACCGGTATTTGGCCTCCTTGTAGCAGTCCCTGTCTCCACTTTTCAACGCAGCTTCCTTCTCCTTCCTGATCTGTCTGAGCTTAGCTGTCAACCAGGGCTTGTCATTGGAGTAACTCACCCTGGTGCGCGATGGAAGAATGCACTCCTCACAAAAGTGGATATATGAGGTCACAGTGTCCGTGTACTCATCCAGATCATGCGTGGCTCCTTTAAACATGTCCCAGTCAGTTGTTCCCAAGCACGTACGCAGCTCCTCCACAGCTTCACTGGTCCATTTCCTTGTAGTGCTCACAACAGGTTTTGTGAGCTTCAGTCTCTGTTGGTATGCGGGGATCAGGTGGACCATCACATGATCAGATAGTCTGAGCGCAGCGCGGGGAACAGCGCGATACGCGTCCTTAACTGTAGTGTAACAGTGATCCAGCGTGTTCTCTCCTCTGGTGGGACATCTAATAAACTGTTTGTATCGGGGGAGTTTGTGGCTCAGGTTGCTCCGGTTAAAGTCGCCAAGCACAATAACCAGAGAGTCCGGGAAGGTCCGCTCCACTTGCTGAATGTGATCCGTGAGCGCGCGCTGAGCCTCGCGCACGTCTGCGTTGGGCGCAATGTAAACAGCGGCCAGAATGAATGAGGCAAACTCACGCGGGGAATAAAATGGCTTGCAGTCGATGAATAAATATTCCAGAGCAGGAGAACAGTGTTGGGAGATCACATCGGAGCACCAGCTGCTGTTGATGTAGAAGCAGACTCCTCCGCCTGTAGTCTTGCCGGAGAGCTCCGTGTCTCGATCAGCACAAAACAGCTGAAATCCCTCGAGGAGGAGCGCGCTGTCCGGTGTCTTTTCCTTGAGCCAGGTCTCAGTGAAGCAGAGGGCACACAAGGTGGAGAGGTCCTTAAATTGCATCAGCAGTCTCAGCTGTTCTACCGTGTTATAAAGTGAGTTGACGTTGGACAGAAAGATCCCAGGCAAAGCCGTGCGCGTGCCTCTCCTGCGAAGCCGCACCAGGGCGCCTGCTCGTCTTCCTCTCTTTCGCCGTCTCACTTTTTGGGCTTAAAAGTGAACCAGATCGGCGGCAGGAGCCAAAAAAACTGGGAGTAGGTCCGTGGGAGTGAAAGTCCTGATATTTAGTAGCTCTTCATGGGTGTAAGATCAGGCAGACACACAATTGACGAACAAAAACAAACAAAACAAAGCGCACCGAAGCACCATGGCGACCACTGTGGGTGCCATCTTGGAGTCAAAGATGTGCTCCACAATCCCACACAGCTGGTCTGCGCAGGACTTGAGGAGCTTTGTGCTGATGCCGTCCGGTCCCGAGGCCTTCCTTGCCTTGATCTTCCTCAGCTCCGTCCTCACCTGGGTCTTAGTGAGGGTCAGGTTGGGGGGTTGTGTGCTGGGAGTGGGGGGGTGTTGGTGGAGTGGGGTGTGGACAGCAGGTCTCGATGACTTTAGAGGCAGCAGTGGTTGGTGTGCAGTCGGGGGGGAGGGCAGTTTGTCAAACCTATTACAAAACAGGTTCAGATTGTTCGCCCACTCCCTGCCCCCCTTGGCCTGGGAGGAAGTATTCTGGAGCCCAGAGATGGTTTTGAGGTTTCTCCAGACCCCACTGATGTTGCTCTGTTGCAGCTTGTCCTCTATCGTCTTCCTGAAGCTGTCCTTGCCTTCTCTGATCTTCCTCCTCAGCTCCCTCTGTATGGACTTCATCATCTCCCTGTTCCCCGACCTGAAAATCCTCTTCTTCTCTCTCAGAAGGGTTTTTATCTCAGGGTTGATCCAGGGTTTGTTGTTCGAGCAACACCGTATTGTCTTGGTGGGGACGGTGTTGTCCACACAGAAAGTGATGTAGTCCGTGATGGTGTGAGTGAGGCCATCGATGTCCTCACCATGTGGATCGCAGAGCTGCTCCCAGGCAGTGGTTTCAAGACAGTCCTTTAAAGCGTCCGTTGCCTCCTCCGACCATATCTTCACCATGTGCATGACTGGAGGTCGTCTGTGTACTAGGGGTTTGTACACCGGCAAGAGATGAACCAAGTTTTGATCCAATCTCCTAAGTGGGGGGAGTGATGATAAGGTGTACGCCTCCTTAGTGTTTGCATAGAATAAGTCCAGTGTTTTATTGTGTCTAGTGTGGCATGTGACATACTGGGTGAATGTGGGCAGAATGGGGGACAGTGAAATATGGTTGAAATCACCAGAGATGAGGAGAAGAGCATCTGGGTATTCTGTCAGCAGCCTGCCAGTTACTGAGTGAATGAGGTCACGCGCTGTCCCCGCGTTTGCCATCGGATTTGTATAAATAACAATGCAGATCATGTTTGAGTATTCCCTCGGGAGATAGGTAGGCCGCATGCTAACAGCTAGCAACTCAATGTCTTTGCTGCAGTGATGTTGTTTAACCGTGATATGTCCCGGTCTGCACCAGATGTTATTGACATACATCATACTCCTCCGCCCCTTGCCTTCCCACTGTCTGGTGTCCGGTCTGCCCGTATTGCATGGAAACCCTCCAGTTTGATGTTAGCATCTGTTGTTAGGATTGTCACTTCCTTGTGGTAACGTAACGTATCGTCACTTCCTGTTTTGCTGTCTGCCTGTGTGGTTGCTCTCCAGCTATTAGCTATGGCTACTAGCTCTCTTTCCTCTCCTCTGGTGTGCTCTCTCTGTCAGATGTTTAGCTACACCTCTGCCTCTTTTAGCGATAACGGTAAATGTAATAAATGTTGTCTTTTTGAGGCGCTCGAGGCGAGGTTGTCTGATTTGGAATCCCGGCTCTGCTGCATTGAAACACCGTCTGCGCCAGTTAATCTTGACGGACGCCCATTAGCTGCAGCGGAGCTAGCTAGCTTAGGCCCCCCTGTCAGCGGTTCCCCGGCTCTCCTCAGCAGCGAGGAGACTGGGTGGGTGACGGTGAGAAGGAAGCCTAGTCGCAAAGCCCCGGTACACCACCAACCTGTTCACGTTTCTAATCGTTTTTCCCCGCTCAGCGACACACCCGCTGAGGAAAAAAACTCTGATCATTGGCGACTCTGTAGTCAGAAACGTGAACCTAGAGACTCCAGCGGTCATAGTCAAATGCATTCCTGGGGCCAGAGCAGGCGACATCGAGTCAAATCTGAAAATGCTGGCTAAAAGTAACTGTAAATACTCCACAATTGTTATTCACACCGGCATTAATGACATCCGTCTCCGGCAGTCGGAAGTCACCAAACTTGATGTAGAATCGGTGTGTGACTTTGCAAAAACGATGTCTGCCACTGTAGTATTCTCTGGGCCCCTCCCCAATCTGACCAGTGATGACATGTTTAGTCGCTCGTCATCCTTGAACCGCTGGCTGTCTGTGTGGTGTCCTAAAAATGACGTGGGCTACATTGACAATTGGAGCTCTTTTTGGGGAAAACCTGGTCTTATGAGACGAGACAGCATTCATCCCACTTTGGATGGTGCTTCTCATTTATCTAACAATCTGGCATCTTTTTTATCCAAATTTCCAAAACCATGACTACTCAGAGTTGGGACCAGGAAGCAGAGTCGCAGTCTTACACGCCTCTCTGCAGCTCCTCTTCATCCGCCACCCCTCAGCTTAGCCCCTGTCTTCCCCATCAGAGAATCGTTGTCTGCTCCCTCCAAAGTAAATAAAAATATCATGCATAAGCATCCCAAAGTGATAAAGCAAAACATTGGTAAAACCCAAATTAAACATAAAGCCTCTAAATTGAATGATTTGGCCTCTGTTCCTCCTCATAATTTAAAAATTAAATGTGGTTTACTAAATATTAGGTCTCTAACTCCCAAGTCTCTGTTAGTCCATGATCTGTTAATTGATCATCAGATTGATTTAATTTCCCTTACAGAGACTTGGTTAGGGCAAGAGGATTATGTTGGTTTAAATGAATCAACTCCCTCTGGTTATTTAAACTGTCAAAATCCCAGAAGGTCTGGTCGTGGAGGAGGAGTAGCAACAATTTACCATTCCAAATTACTAGTTAATGTAAAGCAAAAAACATGTTATAATTCCTTTGAGGGCCTGGTCCTCAGTATTGGGCACTCTAGCAATTTTAGGTTAAACCCAATTTTATTTGCCATAGTTTATCGTCCCCCATCAACCTACTCAGAATTTTTATCCGAATTTGCTGATTTCTTAGCTGATTTAGTGCTGAAATCTGATAGAATAATTATAGTAGGGGACTTTAATATACATGTGGATGTAGATAGTGACTGCCTTAATGTGGCATTTAATTCAATATTAGACTCGATTGGGTTTTCTCAGAAAGTAGGAAATTCTACTCATTACCTCCACCATACATTGGACCTTGTTCTGACATATGGCATAGAAATAGAAAATCTTGTAGTGTCTCCTCATAACCCTGTACTGTCAGACCATTGTCTGTTAACCTTTGATTTTACCATTTCTGACTATTTGGCTCCTAAAGAAAAATATTATTACAGTAGATGCCTCTCAGATGATGCTGTTTCCAAATTTATGCAGATTGTTTCCTCTATGCCATGTGTCAACACAACGGAAATAAGCTATAGACAGCTTGCTCCTTCTGTAATTGATAACATGGTGGATAGTGTTTCAGCTTCTCTGCATCAGGCTCTAGACTTGGTGGCCCCCTTAAAAAAGAAAAAGTCTAATCAGAGATTTCTAACTCCTTGGTTCAACACAGAAACTCGTAGCTTAAAACAGAAGACTCGTCAATTAGAAAGAAAATGGTGCTCTACTAATTTAGATGAAATCTATTTAGCTTGGAGAAATCATCTTTTAATTTATAAAAAATCTCTTAGAAAAGCTAGAACAAGTTATTACTCTGCATTAATAGAAGAGAACAAGAATAATCCCAGGTTTCTTTTCAGTACTGTAGCCAGGTTGACAAAGAGTCAGGACTCTGTCAATCCTAGCATTCCCTTAGAGCTTACTAGTCAGGACTTTATGAACTTTTTCAATAATAAAATTTCATCCATCAGAGATAAAATCAATCAGATTCTTCCCACAGTTAACTTAAATACTGTAACTACTACAACGCCTTCTTTTGATGTCTGTCTTGATGAGTTTACTCCAATCGACCTTTGTGAGTTAGACAAAATAGTTTCCTCATCCAAACCTTCAACTTGTCTTTTAGACCCTATTCCTACTAGGTTATTTAAAGAAGTCTTCCCACTTATTGGTAGCTTTATTCTTCATATAATCAATTCTTCATTAACTTTAGGCCATGTACCGCAGGCTTTTTAAACAGCTGTAATTAAACCCTTACTCAAAAAGCCAACGCTAGATCCAGGAGCTTTAGCTAACTATAGACCAATCTCTAATCTCCCTTTCATTTCAAAAATCTTAGAAAGAGTTGTTGCTACGCAATTATTCGACCACCTGCAGGGAAAGGGTTTACTTGAAGAGTTTCAATCTGGGTTTAGAATCCATCATAGTACTGAAACAGCCTTAGCGAAGGTCACTAACGACCTCCTCATTGCATCTGATAATGGACTAGTTTCTGTACTTGTCCTTTTAGACCTTAGTGCAGCTTTTGATACTATCGATCATAATATTCTACTTGATAGATTAGAACACTATGTTGGACTTAATGGAACTTCGTTGCAGTGGTTTAGATCTTATTTATCTGATAGGTTCCAGTTTGTTCATGTAAATAATGAGTTTTCTTTCAACTCAAAGCTTAGTCATGGAGTTCCACAGGGATCTGTGCTAGGCCCTACTCTTTTTAGTTTATATATGCTTCCGTTAGGCAACATTATTAGAAAGCACTGTATACATTTTCATTGTTATGCAGATGACACACAATTATACCTGTCAATGAAGCCAGATGATAGTAATCAATTAGCCAAGTTAGAAGCCTGTCTTAAGGAAATCAAAGCTTGGATGACTTGTAATTTCCTGCTATTAAATTCATATAAGACTGAAGTCATTCTTGTTGGTCCAAAAAACCTTAGAAATTCCTTTCCAAATCAAACTTTCAGTTTGGATGCAGTTACTCTTTCTCTTAATAGCTCTGTGAGGAACCTTGGAGTTATTTTTGATCAGGATTTGTCCTTCAATTCACATATTAAATTTGTTTCTAAGACTGCCTTCTATCATTTGCGTAATATTGCCAAGATTAGGAACATCTTGTCTCAGAGCGATGCTGAGAAACTGATCCACGCTTTTGTTAGCTCGAGATTAGATTATTGTAATTCTTTATTATCAGGTTGTCCTAAAACATCTTTAAAAAGTTTTCAGCTGATCCAAAATGCTGCAGCAAGAGTTTTAACAGGTACTAGAAAGAGAGATCATATCTCTCCGGTTCTGGCCTCCCTTCATTGGCTTCCCATAGAGTTTAGAATTAAGTTTAAAATCCTTCTTCTTACTTACAAAGCTCTAAACAATCAGGCTCCTTTTTATTTAAAAGATCTGATACTACCGTATTATCCTAACAGAGCACTACGCTCCCAAAATGCAGGACTACTTGTAATACCTAGAATCTCCAAAAGTACAATGGGAGGCAGAGCCTTCAGTTATCAAGCTCCTCTCCTGTGGAATCAGCTGCCAATCTGGATTCGGGAGTCAGACTCGATCTCTGTTTTTAAGATTAGGGTTAAAACCTACCTTTTTGATATAGCCTACAATTAGGGAGGGATCATGTGTTTCTGAACCCTCCCTTAGTTATGCTGCTAATAGGTTTAGTCAGCCGGGGGACCTCCAGTAATGCACTGGGCCTCACTCCTTTCCTCACTCTCTATGAAATATTTTTTTTTTGCTGGTCATTAACATTTGTTTGTTCTCTCCCATAGATTGAGTCCCCATCGTGCTGTTTGCTCTCTACATGTCTGTTCTTTTCATCTTCTCTGTCCCCTCACCCCCCAGCCAGTCGCAGCAGATGACTGCCCCTCCCTGAGCCTGGTTCTGCTGGAGGTTTCTTCCTGTTAAAAGGGAGTTTTTCCTCTCCACCGTCGCCAAGTGCTTGCTCACAGGGGATCACCTGATTGCTGGGGTCTTTCTGCAACTGTGGGGGTTCCCCCCTACAGTTGATAGTGCTATGAGATGACTGTTGTTGTGAAATGGCGCTATATAAATAAAGTTGAATTGAATTGAATTGAATTGAATTGAATTAAAGTTGAATTGAATTGTTAGTTCTGTTAGCCACATCTCAGTAAACAACATCAAGCTAATCTCTCTGAAGATGCTCTCGTAGCGGGAGATGGCCGCTAGCTCGTCGGTCTTATTGAGTAGCGATCGAACGTTCCCCATAATAACAGATGGAAGGACGGGTCTGTACCTTATATTTCTCACCCTCCGTCTTGCTCCAGCACGGCATCCACGTTGTTTCTCTCTTATTTCACCCGGTATGTCGAGGTCTTGCTCTAGCATCTTGGTCCGGTTAAGTGCTAGCAGCTGGTCTCTGCTGTAACATATCCTGCTAAAAGCACTGGCTCCGTCTGCCGGCTCAGGAGACATTTGGACAATCCATGTGTCCGTCCGATGTATAAGGTGTGCCGGATCAGAAAGATTAGCAAGAGAAGCGAGATAGTAAATAGAAATAGGAAGAAATTGATCCGCTTTTGCAAAAAGGCAGCCTGCTCGTGTGGTGCCGGAAGTAGTAGAAGAAGAAGTAGAAAATAAGAGACTCCATGGCACTCTCATTTAAAAAGTAAAAAAGCCTACATTGAAATGGCTTTGGACATATAAACCCCTTAAAATAAATTAAAAGTTCAAACGTGTTTGGGTCATATGCCTTCATCAGGGAGTCAAACAGGTATCAAGAAGAGGGGAGGGTTCTTATCAAAAAGGTCCACCAATCAGAAACCTCTATCTGGCTGCTGTGGTGTCCTGGGGCCTCATGTACAAAGAGTACTTACACAAAAAAATATGGCATACTGTATATCCTTTTCCATGGAAAATTTCAGATGTATCAGAGAATGAAATGAATGTGGAAAAATGTGCAGCCCCACGCCAACTTCATGGCTGGCGTATATACGTTTCTACTGTTATTGGTCTGTTGGTGACACATAGAGGTGATGTTGGGAGACTGATAATTATGTGAAAATTATTGTACACACCAGAGGCACATGGTGAACAAACATCCAAGTGTGCACAATTAGATGAGTGGATATAAAAGCAAGCGCAAAGAAATACATAAAATGCCTCTAACAACGGAGGATTAGTGGATATTGCAAATCGGGCAGTGAGAAGAGAAAGGGTATTTAGAGGCAGAAGATTTTCTGGCTGAGGATGATGACTAGCTTGTCAGCCGGTTTAGGTTTCCATGGGCAGTCCTTGTGGAACATGCCTGTGTGCTCCCATATATCACCCTGTCTTCAAGGCTTCATTACAAGTCAGTGGTTTGAGTAAGTGACTTTCTTTTTTTTTTCTGATTAAACTAGAGTTTCACAGCACTCTACCAATCCTCCAACTGCCTCTGTGTGTACAATAGTTATGTCAATAAACACATGCGTAAAGTTTGAAATGCAACAGTCTCACCTGTTCCCTGGTGGACTTCATTCATTTACAATAGTAGTGTGTGTAATCCATGTAAGTTGTATATAACTATAAAGGATGAGATTTGCATTTTGGACATAAAATATGTACATGCCAAATCTAATATGATCCGCTTTCAACTGAAAGGGTGACCTTCGCTACTCACCAAATAGGTTCATATTGTTTTATTTTCGTGACTTTTTTCCTTTAATTCAACCAGCTGATCGACCCGGCTGGTATCAAATTGATTAATTGATTGATTCATTCATTCATTCATTCATCGTTTAAAATAACATTGTATAAAAGATACAACATACGTTTAAAAACAATGCGATGACACAAGAAAGTGTGCACAGTTATTTCCACTGTGGTCCAAAGGACAGTGTGCCAACAAAATATTTTATGTGCCTCTACCTCATTCAGAAGCACCTCCAACTCACATTCCATGAAATTCCATTAAATCCATTATTTTTGATCGTAAATACAGCAGAATCAAACTTGCTGGGCCTGTTTATATCTATTTGCATACCTATTTGCATCTAACTGCATATTCAAATGGAGGCAGGTCAAGGGAGGAGTCCGATATTTCCTCATGTGCATTCAATTTCAAGTAGATCGCTACGTACAGAGGAGATGTGCTTAGATTCCTGCATAAGGACGGTTTCATACATCTGGATTTTTTTTTTTTTTTTTTTTTTTTTTGCTTACAGCATTTTCTTGATTTAAACGTACATCATCATTAAAAATCCTTCAATGTGATTTTCTGGATTTTTTTTCTCATTTTGTCTCTCATAGTTGAGGTATACCTATGATGAAAATTGGAGACCTCTCTCATCTTTTAAGTGGGAGAACTTGCACAATTGATGGCTGACTAAATACTTTTTTGCCCCACTGTATCTTGTAGAGTTGGACATTTTCTAAAGCTAACCAGAGGTGGTTCTGGAAAAATCTGCTTAAAAGTGGATCATCACATTCAAGGTTCCAAGGTTGTCATAGCCAGGAGCGGTACTGGGGTTAAGCTCCCAGTGGTCATAAAATGCTCCTTACGGCGTGCGTCTTGAAAAGCCTCTGACAACTAAGTCCAACTCCTAGCCAGCCCGTGTGGTTTAGTCTCTAAGCCCGGTGGAACTGCTTTTACTAATAGGAGAAGGGGCGAGGGCGGATCTCTGGCGCCTTAAAACCAGATGCTTCAGGTAGATGGTGGCTCGTCAACCTGGGAAGGTAGCCCATCTAGGGGAAGGTAAACCCTGATTTCAAACCTCCGCTGCCTTGCAGCACACCCGGTCACGGGAAAGGCTTCGGGAGTCAACCCTGAGGAAAAATCCGGAGTCGGAGCCCCTAAGGCAGTTCTCTGTTGTGCTCAACATCGTTCTGGCAGCTCCTGCGACGGCGCTGGTGCCAAACTATAGCAGCCCTGCTGTTCCTTTGGATTCATCAGTGACGTGGAGAGGGGGGACATGCTGCATGGGTAACATCTTGTCCTCCATATCTTCCTGCCCAGGCTTGAATCCTACCAACGCCCAACGCTGGAAGGTAGAGCACCGGTGCGCATCGGCCTGTTCAGCCACAGGCGGTGCTGTTCCAGTAGAGTAGATGTTTAGGATTCTCTTCCATGGTCATCATAGACTGACGGAGGCCGACGACGACATTCAATAATACCCCAATTTTTTCTTATAATTTTCTTGATTTGTTTAGCCTCTGTTTAGCCTCAGCTTCTTCCCTCCAGACGGAGGTTTGCTGTCCCAAAAAGTAGAACCCAGCGCTACAAAAACAGCTTTGTCCCTGCTGCTGTCAAAGAGTTGAACAAGCTATAAAAATTATATTGTACATATTTTATATTTACCTATTTTGTAAGATGTGTGCCTGTGTTTGTGTCTATGTTGAATGTAATTAGTGGCTTGTAAATATGGATGTCACCAACTGCAAAACAAATCTACCTACGGGTACAAATAAAGTAACCTGAACCTGAACCTGAACCTGTACTGTATGTTGTAACAAAAACTGGTCTATCATTTGTTGGTTTGGGTGTATTTCTTTGGAGTAGTGATGATCTGTCCGCCTGTTTGGCTCTGGTGTAAGCTTTATGAAGGGTAGTATTTTTATAACCAAGTTTTTAACCAAGATTTTCTTTCAAAAACATCATCTTGGTAATACATTTTCCTAACTCTCTGGAACTGTCCATATGGGATGTTCTCTTTCCACTTTTAAACACTTTTAAATAAATTGCAAAACTGTGTTATCTATAGACTGGAATGTCCGATGTGTAAAGTTTTCTATATAGGATGAACCAAACAACGGCAACACGGCACACTGGCAGAACACAAATATGCAATCCGTACGGGCATCATGAGCTATCCCATGTCTAGACACTACTTGGAGCATCATAACAGTGACCCTTCTACCATTCAGGTCTGTGGGACTGATCATATTCTACTATCTGCAAGAAAAGGCAAAAAAGACTATTAAATCAACTGAAAACATATTGGACTTACAAATTACAAGCTACTAAATATCCAGGCCTCAATGAGGACCTGGATTGTAGTGTGTTTAATTGTTTGTCTGGTTTGGGTTTGAATACTGTTTTACTTTGCCTTGTCTGCAGGATTTCGTGAATAAAAAATGTTGTGTGGGCATGTTTTTTTTTTGTGTTTTTTTTTAAATTTTGTTGGTTGGAAGGAGGAAGGGATGACATCTGCTTGATGTGGTGGGTGTCTACACTGCATTTTTCCACCAGAAAACCACAGCAGCCGGGGGGAGGTTTCTGATTTGTGGACCTTTTTTTATAAGAACCCCCCCCCCCCCCCTTTCAGGATATCTGTTTGACTCCCTGATGATGGCATTTGGCTGAAATGCGTTGGAGCTTTTAATTGATTTCAATAGATTTATATGACCAAAGCCATTTTAATAAAGGCTTTTTATTTTTGAAATGAGACTGCCTTGGAGTCTCTTTTTGGCTGTTTTCATGAAGTTTCCCACCCAGAAAGCACCTCAGAGAACCTAAAGTTTGTTTTCGAGTCCAGGAAACACCCTGCTACATATTGTTAGTGACATTTTTTTTTCCTCTGTACTTCCTTGTTCAAATCCCAAACTCCAAAGGAGTTCAGGGTTTCTGCTGGTAACATTTTCGTGTGTCTGTCCCCCACCCCTAAAACTACGCCGCCATGCTGAGGAATAAATAATTTAAGAAAAGTAAATTAAGAAATGACGCTCCACAAGCATGCACATGAACAATGCACATGACAGTAATCCACACGTTGGAGTTCTGAAGAGCGCTGCCCCAAGACTGTTCAAGTCGGCGGGCAGGGTGTCTCTCTACCGTCAATGTCCAAGAGAAGCATCAGCCTATTAAAGTACTTTTAATGTGGAAAAAAAAAAGGCAGAAAAGGTACTATGCAGGCAGTGGAGGCATTTATTGTGGTTTTAATCGGCTGGTAATGGGAACAATAATGAAGAGTCAACAGGTTCAACAGGCTTCATTTGCAGGGAAAGGCAAGAGTGACTGATGAATTGCTGAGGATTTACTTCACCAGCAACTACAATATTAACTAATTTATTTTCATTATTATGTACCTGGCAAGTTAAGATGACCAAAATTCACAAAGTCATTGACTTTAATCCTTCAACAACCTTCAGAAAAACTAAATCTGCCAACATTTGCATTTCAAAATATTGGTCCTGTCACAACTTGACGCTTTGCATTTGCCAAACGTATAAAATTGGTCAAAAATGCTGGCATGCACAAAAATTTTCACTTTTGGCCGTATGCATCGCCTATCCATAACAACTTTGATGTATACATAAAATATTAGTAACTTATATAGAATGTTTCAATAACTTATAAATAACTTCAACAAAAGCTTAGCATGTTGCCAGCATTCACGACTTATGCCCAACCATAGTCTAACATATACATAACTTTTCCTAACTTATGCATAGAATGGTCATGCCAAACTGCTGTCACCTCCCGATCCATGAATCCTCGGTGTGCAAGAGATCATCTCTGTTCAACCGAGATGATTCTCCCCTCCAAAGACCATAACAAAGCTGTCAAATCTGTGAGGTCGGTCACATCTAAAACACTGATGTGACATGTAATGAACGTCAGATGACAGTTATCACAACCTGGCTCAAAGGCACGGGAATCGATGGTGATAAAGTTTATTTTCAATAAAGTGGAAGAAAAAACAAAATAATGCATGGAGTATGCTGGTGTGGACCCCAAAACCGCAGCCAAGGGAAAGTAAAGTGTGATTTATCATGGAAAACAGCTGAGCTCTCTGCTTCGGGAGATCGACTTATTGGATCCATGTCCTCCGGTGGTCTGACATTTTGGCATATCTATCAGAACATGACAAATCTTGGCAGAACATGACATATCTATCAAAAGATATCATGTTAACATGTGAGTTAATTAATAAAGGGGAGCAGCCCCATTGGTTTACCGTGGATGAATAAATGCATTCAGCAGATGCTCATTGGGTTTAGATCCGAGTTGAAAATGGCCTATAATCTGCACAGATATATACTGCACAAACCGTCCTTGGAAATAGCCTTCATTGACGGCATGACTGGCAGGTACCTGCAGGGACCAGCAGGTGAAGGGGACCTGAAGAAAAGGCAAGTTCCCGGTCAAGTAACTTCAGAAGACATTGAAAAAAATCTTGATATACTAGAATTTTATGACATTAAATTATAGTGGTGTGAAAAAGTGTTTCCCCCCTTCCTGATTTCTTATGTTTTTGTTTGTCACACTGAAATGTTTTAGATCATCAAACAAATTTAAATATTAGACAAAGATAACACAAGTAAACACAAAACACAGTTTTTAAATGAAGGTGTTTATTAATAAGGGGAAAAAAATCCGAACCTTCATGGCCCTGTGTGAAAAAAAAAATGTCCCTCCCCTTGTTAAAACATAAGTTAAATGTAGTTTATCACATCTTTGGAAAGCTGAGTTCAATTCATCTAGCTGCATAAAGGCCTGATTACTGCCACACCTGTTCTCAATCAAGAAATAACTTAAATAGGACCTTCCTGACAAAGTGAAGTAGACCAAAATATCCTCAAAAGCTAGACATCACGCTGTGATCCAAAAAAATTAAAGAACAATTGAGAAACAAAGCAATTGAGATCTATCAGACTTGAAAAAGGTTATAAAGTCATCTCTACAGCTTTGGGACTACAGTGAACTACAGTGAGATCCATTATCTTAAAATGGTGAAAAAATGGAACAGTGGTGACCCTTCAAAGGGGTGGCCAGCCGACCAAAATTACCCCAAGAGCCCAGTGACGACTCATCCACGAAGTCAAAAAAGACCCCACAACAACATCCAAAGAACTGCAGGCCTCACTTGCCTTAGTTAAGATCAGTGTTCGTGATTCCACCATAAGAAAGAAACTTGGCAAAATCGGCCTGCATGCCAGAGTTCCAAGACAAAAACCACTGCTGAGCAAAAAGAACATAAAGGCTTGTCTCAGTTTTGCCAGAAAACATCTTTATGATCCCCAAGACTTTTGGGAACTCTGTTGACTGACGAGACAAAAGTTGAACTTTTTGGAATGTGTGTGTCCAATTACATATGGCATAAAAGTAACACGCATTTCAGAAAAGGAACATCATACCAGCAGTAAAATATGATGGTGGTAGTGTGATGAACTGGGGCTGTTTTTCTGCTTCAGGACCTTGAAGACTTTCTGTGGTAAGTGGAACCATGAATTCTGCTCTCTACCAAAAAATCCTGAAGGAGAATGTCCTGCCATCTGTTCGTGACCTCAAGCTGAAGCGCACTTGGGCTCTGCAGCAGGACATTGATCCAAAACACACCAGCAAGTCCACCTCTTAATGGCTTAAGAAAAGCAGAATGAAGACTTTGTAGTGGCCTAGTCAAAGTCCTGACCTGAATCTGATTAAGATGCTTTGGCATGATCTTTAAAAGGCGGTTGATGTTCGACACCCCTCCAATGTGGCTGAATTACAACAATTCTGCAATTGTAGGAGCATGCTCAAATAACGAGGCTGAGTTTCAGTCATAAACCAGCTTTATTTGACAGAACACAAGCTCCTAGCATTCTCAAAGCAGGAAAGAGAAAGAATCATACTTCACCTTCACCACTACCTTTTATACATTTCCAGCATCAGAATTCAAGTCACATGGTGTCTTCAGTCAACATACAGTTACAAAGCATCCCTTTGAAGCTTCACCATTGTCTCTCATTTCTTGATGAACTGGAATACCCTCCGGGGCGTCTTCTGTGGGACAAAGAGACAAATGTCACACTTCCTTGTTACCTCCTGTAGATTTGAGTCCTCAGTCCTTGCAGACGTGACACTCCACAATACACATTCAGTTCTGTCTCTGTGGCAGCGTGAGCCCACAATGTGTGTCGGCCACACTACCCCCCCCCCCCCCCAAACGTCGAGTAAGGCAAAATCTGCATGGCATAACAAAAAGAGAAACACAAAGCACTCCATACATCGCTAATCAATCCACCAACTGCCTAGGTTTTAATCTTCTGCCGAATCTGCTGCAACTTGGCTTGGCTGCCTCTGCAACATCTCTCTGCACCTGTGGATTAAAGCTGTTAGCACCTCTCTGTGAAGACTTTGGAGAATGTCTTCTCGGAGGCCTGCCCCGGCGGGGGGGCCTCGCGAGCTGCACCTCCTCGTCAGCCAGAACAAAAGCGGGTTTGAGCCTGTTAATGCAAATCAGCTCCCTTCTGCCCCCTAAATCTAGCAGAAAATGCTTCTGCCCAGTCTCCAGCACTTGAAACGGTCCGTCGTAAAACGGCCGCAAACTTGGACGCTGGGCGTCATGTTTAACAAAAACAAACTCTGCATTTTTTAAAGCCTTGGGCACAAAAACGTGTGGGAAACTGTGATGGACCGGGCCAGGAAGCGTGTTTGTTCCTGAGCCGCTCTGCCACGGCTGAGCGGGGGGGCCATTAGGTGCAGGATTATCAGGAAGAAATTCCCCGGGCAAACGGAGCGGCTGAGCGAAAACTAATTCAGCCGGGGAAGCATGCAAATTTTCCTTAGGTGCAGAACGCAACCCTAATAACACCCATGGAAGTTTGTCTACCCAATTTGTATCCGTTAGCGACGCTCTAAGGGCTGCTTTCAATGACCTGTGAAAGCGTTCGCATAAACCATTGGCCTGGGGGTTATACGCGGTGGTGCGATGAATCTTCACCCCCAAGCTGCGGGCCATCGATGACCATAGCTCGGAAATAAATTGGGGACCCCTGTCGGACGTTATGTCCGACGGTACACCAAAACGCGCAACCCATGCTGTTAAAAATGCTCGTGCAACTTCTTCCGCTGTGGTTGATGTCAGAGGAATCGCCTCTGGCCAGCGCGTGGTGCGGTCTACCATCGTCAAAAGATGTGTGTGCCCATGTGATAACGGAAGCGGGCCGACCAGGTCAATATGCACGTGATCAAAACGCTTAGCGGGGATGTGGAAAGGTTCTAACGGGGCCTTAGTGTGTCTGTGTATTTTAGCTCGCTGACACGCTACGCAGGCTGCTGCCCATTCCTTGACCTGTTTGCGCAACCCGGGCAAAACAAATTTCTCCCCCACCAATTTGATCGATGCGCGCACCCCCGGGTGCGCGAGAGAATGGACCAAGTCAAAAACACGGCGACGCCACGCGGTTGGCACCACAGGACGGGGCCGTCCCGTGGAGACATCGCAGATTAGCGGGGGCATACCGTTTTGTTGTACCCTGTGCTCCAGCCTTAACCCTGTTGGTCCAGACTGGAGCGCGCGCACGTCCGCGTCGTTAACCTGCTCCGCAGCCATGGCTGCATAATCTAACCCAACACAGACCGGGGCTGCGCGCGCTCCCGCGTCGCTGCCCGGGCCCGCGGCCATGGCTACAGAGTCTGCCCCTATAGGGCTTGGCGGTGCTATTGCACGTGAGAGGCAGTCTGCTACAACATTGTGTTTACCCGGGACATGCTGAATATCAGTAGTAAACTCCGATATTGCGGCTAGTTGCCTTTGTTGCCGGCCTGACCAGGGTTCTGAAATTTTGGCCATCGCAAACGTTAGCGGTTTATGATCCACAAAAGCGGTGAAACGTCGCCCCTCTAACCAGAACTGAAAATGACGGATGGCCAAGTGTAGGGCCAAAAGCTCCCTGTCAAATGCGCTGTATTTCTGTTCACTATCGCGCAAGGTCCTGCTGAAAAACGCGAGGGGTTGCCAGGTACCTGCCACAAACTGTTCAACTACCGCCCCCACCGCTACATCGGAAGCGTCAGTGGTGAGCGCCATGCGGGCCGTTGGAACTGGGTGCGCTAACAAAACTGCATTTGCCAGGGCTGATTTGACCTGGGCAAAAGCGCGCTCCCGCTCCGGAGACCATTCGACTTTATTTGCGGGCTTTTGTTTTTTTAACGCGGTGTACAATGGCTGCATGAGTCGTGCTGCGCTTGGGAGGAAACGGTTGTAAAAATTAACCATCCCTAGAAACTCCTGAAGCGCCTTAACCGTTTGAGGTTGCGGAAAATCTGTTATGGCACGCACTTTATTTGGAAGGGGAACTGCTCCCTCTGCCGAAACGCGATGTCCCAAAAAATCAATCTGCGCCACCCCAAACTGGCATTTCGCTGGGTTCACTATTAACCCGTGCTCTGCCAACCTCTGGAAAACTGCTGTGAGGTGTTTTTCATGTTCGCCTTCGGACGTGCTGGCTACCAAAATATCGTCCAAATAAACGAACACGAAAGGCAGGTCGCGTAAAACTGCATCCATCATGCGTTGGAAAGTCTGCGCGGCCCCCTTGAGGCCAAAAGGCATGCGCAAGAACTCAAAAAGGCCGAAAGGAGTTATGACCGCTGTTTTGGGTACATCCTGCGTGCGCACTGGAACCTGGTGATAGCCGCGCACCAAGTCTATTTTAGAAAAAATGCGCGCCCCCGCCAAATGAACAGAAAAATCCTGAATGTGCGGAATCGGGTAGCGGTCATGAGCTGAAACGTTGTTCAACCTGCGGAAATCGCCGCAAGGCCGCCACGAGCCGTCAGCCTTTGGGACCATGTGTAACGGCGAAGCCCAAGCGCTCTTGGAGCGTCTAACGATGCCTAGTTTTTCCAGATTAGTGAACTCCTCGCGCGCGATGGCCAGTTTAGCTGGGTCCAAACGCCGAACCTTTGCAAAAACGGGAGGGCCTGTGGTTGTTATGAAATGTTCTACCCCATGTTTGACCACCGTTGCTGAAAAAGTGGGGACTGTGAGTGCTGGAAACTGAGCAAGCAGAGTGTGAAACTTACCACCCGCGGCTGAGACGCTGGCATGTGCAGTTGGCAGGGCCACCCGAGCTGTGCAGGGAATAGAATGAAAAGACAGTGCATTAATCAGACGTCTATTAGCAATATCAACCAATAAACCATGTGAGCACAAAAAATCAGCCCCTAACATGTTGAAACTGACTGCTGCTACAATAAATGTCCACTCAAATGAACGGCCTTGTAAGGACAGAAGCATGGTCCTCTCACCAAACGTTTTAATTGTGGAGCCGTTCGCTGCTGACACTGACACCCAGGGGGCTTTAGAAGGCGACAGCCGTTCCGCGTAGGTGGGCGTGACGAAGCTCAGCTGCGAGCCCGTGTCCACGAGGAACTGTTTCCCCGAGCGTGCATCCGTCAGGTAAAGCAGCCTGTTCTCATTGCCGAGAGTCGCGGCTGCTACCGGCCCTCGGTCCTGGCGTTTAAAATTGCACGGTGGGACGCACCTGTGCGCTCTCTCTGCAAAACGGCGGTGGTAGAAGCACGAGCCGTTCTCCGCTCCACGTCGTTTGGCTCCGGTCGCCGCCGTTGTTGGTGCGTCTGGTGCCGCTGGACCCAAGCTGTCTCCGGACGCCGTTCCCGAACTAGCCGCCGCGGCCGAAACCGCGTTCTGCTTGTGGGCGTCGACCAACTTCTGCGCCTCCTTGCTCAACCCATGGTAGTCTCGCTTGGCCAATCGGGGTGACTCTACCAGGGCCACTCTCACTGCTGGTGGCAGGGTTCAAAGGAATAGGTGGGCGAAAATGAATTCGCCATCCTCGGAGGCTTTGAGCTGCAGCATCTTCACCATCAGGTCCGCAGGTCAATCGTTTTCTGCCTCCGTCAGCGCCAGGAGCCCCTCTGCTCTTTGTTGGACTGAGGGGGTGAAATGGCTGATCAGCGCGTCTTTCAATGCGCTGTACTTGTCGCTGTCTGGTGGATGATTAACCAAATCCTCCACTCTCTGGACCGTGTCGCTGTCCAGTTTCGCTACCACGTGGTAGAATCTTGTGTCGTTGTTGGAGATTCTCCGGAGGTTGAACTGCACCTCGATTGCGCTAAACCATGAGCGCGGGCTGTGCTGCCAGAAATCGGGCAGCCGGAGCGTAGAGGCGGCCATCAGGCTGGCTTCCACCGAGCCCGGTTCGGAAGAATTCTCATTGCTCATTCTCCGTCGTAGGTCACCAGTGTAGGAGCATGCTCAAATAACGAGGCTGAGTTTCAGTCATAAACCAGCTTTATTTGACAGAACACAAGCTCCTAGCATTCTCAAAGCAGGAAAGAGAAAGAATCATACTTCACCTTCACCACTACCTTTTATACATTTCCAGCATCAGAATTCAAGTCACATGGTGTCTTCAGTCAACATACAGTTACAAAGCATCCCTTTGAAGCTTCACCATTGTCTCTCTTTTCTTGATGAACCGGAATACCCTCTGGGGCGTCTTCTGTGGGACAAAGAGACAAATCTCACACTTCCTTGTTACCTCCTGTAGATTTGAGTCCTCAGTCCTTGCAGACGTGACACTCCACAATACACATTCAGTTCTGTCTCTGTGGCAGCGTGAGCCCACAATGTGTGTCGGCCACACAATGATGAGTTGGCCAAAATTCCTCCACAGCACTGTAAAAGACTCATTGCCAGTTATTGCAATCGCTTCATTGTAGTTGTTGCTGCTAAGGGTGGCCCAACCAGTTATTTTGTTAACCGGAAATCACTTTTTCACACATAGCCATGTAGGTTTGGATTTTTTTTTTCTGCTTAAAACAAACACTTTCATTTAAAAAACTGCATTTTGTGTTTACTTGTGTTATCTTTGTCTAATATTTAAATTTGTTTGATGATCTGAAACATATAAGTTTGACAAAACATACAAAAAAATGAGAAATCAGGAGGGGGGCAAACACTTTTTTCACACCACTGCACATGCGGGTAGATTTGCTCGTACATGGTTGTAACAAATTACATATAATTCTAATGTTAAATCTTTGTTGACTGCTATACTGCAGCCCAGTCAATAACAAAGCAACAACTGTGCATCACTACAGTGGGAAACTGGCCATCGAGGAGGAAAGATCAAAAGACCATGACTGACTGACACAGCAGTGACTTTAAACTCTTGCACATTTGAGAAGGAATCATGACCAAAATTACCAGACCGAACCAGTAGTATTGTATTTGATCCTTTTAATGGCCAAATGTCACGTAATTTTTTTTTTCTAAATGACAACAAATTTAGATAAAATACACATAGCTTCAACCAAATATTCATACCGGAGACTATATCACCCACCTGTATTTACATAATTGCACAAAATAAACCAGGTGAAGGCCCCACCTTGCTTGCTGGCTTGTGACAGCCAGTCCAGACCACGCCCATGTTTTTGACATCACCAGTTGTACCCTGGCTGCCCTGCCTATCCACATTCACACTTATCAACATTGGACAATCATGACAGAAAGTGACAGCGATTGTGAACAAATTAGTTTAGTTTTGTCTTTTTTTTTGTCAGTGGTTCAGACAGTGACAGAGGCATAGAACCTTACAGGTTCGAGCCGTCCGAGACGGAATCAGATGCTTTGTCTGATGACAACAGTTCCAACGATGACCAGAGAGCAGAACCAGTGGAAAATGTCATTGAACTGGACATTAATTGCCTCCAGAATTGCGAAAGCCGAAGGGGGTCTGTCCAGGGCGCCCCATAAATATTGATTTTTCTGAAGCCATTATTATTACAGTGGAGGACAGCCGCTGCTGTCAAGAAATTGACCAGATCAATATGAAAATGGAGGCGCATACCTGTCAAGTGAGACGTTTTTGCCGTATTTTGGTGCCAAGCGTGGCTGTGGGAGACGGCGGAGTGGTTTGGGACACTTTTCTGGGAAATGTTTTAAATGTAGTTCGTGTTGTTATTGTCAAATATTTTAAGGAAAATACGGGGAAAATGCACTTTTAGCAAAAACGGTCGTATTGCCATTTCTGTACGCCCAAAAGAAAAAATATACTGGAAAAAAAACTGAGTGTCTTGAGGAGCAGTCCTGTGTATGATCACCCACAGCAGGTGATGACAGATCGCTCAGCGTCAGCTATTCGCACTACCATGAGAAGTCATTAGGACAATGGTTTAACACGTTGAGCTATGCAGCGGTTGTGGAATAGACAGAGATCGCCTGACAAATACAGAATTCTGATTTTTTTTTTTATTTTGCGCCGGACGCTCAGTTGTGTTGTTATTGTCAAATATCCATGAATCCTTAAAATATTTGACAATAACAACACGAGTTGCATTTGGGGCATTTCCCAGAGAGGTGTCCCTTGTTGCTCCGCAGTTCCTTATAGCCGCTTTTTACGGTGTTGAAGTACGGCGAAAACGTCTCACTTGACAGGTATGAAAACATTTCCCAGAGAAGTGTCCCTTATTACCCAGCTGTCCCTGATAGTCCCGTTTTAAGGTATGGGTGAAATATCCAATTTTTTCTTCTTGTTGCTCACTTCAACCTTCCAGTCTCCATATAAACAATCAATTGAAATATCCCAAGCATCAAACTAGGGTACAATCGATTTCGTCACTTCCGCCTTCTTCCCCAGGCGATTCCAGGGGCCGTGTCAGGCCAAGCGCGGCAGTTTTAAATTAACGAATATTCCGTTGTTACTGAAGCATATGCACCAAGACCCGAACGGATCGGTTCCCTTTTATATCTAGTTTCAAGATATTTAAAGTACCCTGTTACGTGACATTTGGCCTTTAAATAATTATTGGTTAAAATTCACTACAGGAACTCTTTAAGTATGCGTGAGTTAATTACTGTTAAGAGTACATTTTTTTTCTCCCTTTTCTTTCCTACTCTTTCTCCATGGAAAACAAGAAACACTAGAATAAAAATTTGAAAAAAAAAACATATATTTTTGTCATTTATGTAAACCATGACAACAACACCTTCAGGACAAAACGTGAAATCTTGGTATTTTCTAACCACTTTATATACCAGAAAGAACCTGAATAAGACAGGACACAGACAGGGAAAGATGAGACATGAATATGGGGAAGAAACATTCACTTATTTTACTCCTGTATTTTCTGTTTAACCATCTTCTTACCAAAGAATTTATTTAACTGTATGTGCTTTTGTTTTATGTCCCACTTGATTTGGCAATGTGAATGTACATTTCCCATGCCAATAAAGCAAAACTGAATTGAAAGATGAGACAGACAAGATGAGCCAAGGAGAGGAAAGTGTTCAGGCAGAGGGTCCAGCAGAGAGAGGAGAGAAGGATGACGCCAGTAAAAAGTTCAAACACAGGACATCTGGGTGGGACCCCAGCTGGCCTAATATTCCAACATTCAAACCTTGGTTGTACGATATTTTAAATATTAAGTTCAGAATCAGAATCAGAATCAGAAAGCTTTATTGCCAAGCATGTTTACAGTGTAAACAAACGAGGAATTTGACTTGACATTGGGCGCGCGATAAGCGCCTCCAATGACGTGGCTGCCATGAGGGCGTCTGTCTGTTCAGTGGAGGGTAAAGAGGGGGAATGGGGAGGGAATGACACAATAGGCAGAGAGAAAAAACATAGTTAATCAAAATAAAGATTACATAGATAATCTAAATTGTGATTACATAGAAAAAAAAACCTCTAAGCACTATTAGCAGACTAATACAGATCACACAATACAAAGGAGCGAAGAGAGACCAGTGTGTGTGTAGTCAGCATGTAAATAATAATCAGTGTGAGTGCAGTGTTGTATGTATCAGTTGCTGATGTACAACAAGGGGGGCGCCTCCTGGCAACGGATAGTTGTTATGTTCATGTGTTCAAAACACAGATAAGCATGTCCCAGAGTCTCTCTCTCTTCGTGCATGCCAGATGGCAAAGTTCTGTATTAGACACATGATAGCGCTGTCCTTGAAGAGTCCGGTCTGCTGAACAACAGCAATTGATGTTAATGTTTGGGTTAAAGAGAAGCTAAACTCTCTTCTGTTTTGTCTTCATCCAGGAGGAGAGGGCGCCGAATCAAGGTCAAGGCACTGCTCACTCAGAGCATAGAATTTCCATCTCTCTTGCGATTCTCTGCTTCATAATTTCCATATACAGGCTTTAAAATCATTCCCTGGAGAGCACCAGCGACTCCAGATGTATACCACCTACTGAATCAGCCACCATTCAGTTCACCATTGCCGCTATCAGTGCACTCCCCAACTGGTCGAATTTGTTGTTGAAGGAGCTGTGCCGGGTCCGCATTTTGATCAGCTCTCCCAACTTTTTTAATTTCTGATACATCAGGAAACTCCAGAGACAGAAATAGAAATCCTGTGATCAAAAGCCAAACAAATAGAGATGTCTTCCGCATCTCAGTCGAATCACACAGACACATTAATTCCCAATTGTCCATGAGTCCACTTGGGCTCCCCCTAGCCCAATCTTCTTTTGAAGTGGTGTCAATCGCATATAAAGCCCACCAAATCCATAATTTTCCATTTGGAATAAGATTCACCCAGAAAAAGAGCGACACAGACAGAACACAGCAAGCTGGGATCAGTAAGGGAATGGGAGGTGAGAGAGGGAGCGAAAAAGCATCTGCTCTCTCTGAAAGCCGGAAGAAGCACCATATGCAAAGTTCCATATGCAAAGTTATTGTGCAAAATTAAAAAAAAGAAATAAATAGCATAAAATGAACATATTCCAGTTACAATAGTGTCATGTGTTTTCTGTTCTCTGCCCCTCCCGGAAAAATATGTTGCCACTGCACCAAGGTCTTTAAGCCAGAGGAAACACTGACATTTATACATTGTTTAAAACAAATAAAAACATATTATAATGATTTGTAAATCCTTTTCAAACTATATTCAATTGAATTCACTACAAAGACAAGATTTGGACCAGGTGGTGGTCAAAAACAGAGACCTTTGCTGTCTGATCCCAAGCTTCCTAAACCAGCTTTTGGGACGTGGAATGTCACCTCTCTAGTGGGAAAGGAGCCTGAGCTGGTGCATGAAATTGAGAGATACCGGCTAGTTATGGTCGGCCTCACCTCAAAACACAGCTCTGGTTCTGGAACCAGTCTTCTGGAGAGGGGCTGGAGCTTGGCCTACTCTGGAGTTGCCCCGGGTGAGAGGCGACGAGAAGGGGCTGGTATTTTTGTACCCCCCCCCCCCCACCTTGCTGCCTCTATATTGGAGTTTTCCCCAGTGGATGAAAGGGTTGTTTCCCTGTGCCTTTGGATTAGGAAATGGGTCCTGAACATCATTTGTTCCAAGGCGCCAAATGATGGTTGAGAGTACCCATCCTTTTTGAAGTCTCTGACTGCAGTGCTGGAGGGTGCTCCTCTTGGAGACTCCATTGCCCTACTGGGAGATTTCAGTGTGCAGTGTGAAGTGTGCAGTGTGAAACTTGTAGGGGGGTTATTTGGAGGAATGGCCTGCCTGGTGTTCAGTTATTGGACTTCTGTACTAACAATGTTGCAAAGTTTGGTGTCAGCTGTGAGATTGACAGATGTGCAGGCTTCGTCGCGTCAGAGTACTATTTTCATCACTTTTCACCACTTTTGTTTGTTTTTATTGATTTCGTTTTTAATTTTTTATTTCTGTTTGTTGATATTAGTCTTTGTTTGCTGTTAGCTCGGTACTGGCCTCGCCTAAAAGCCCGTTCGGACGTGCGGGTAGGTCCAATCCCCGGCTGGGCTGTTTTTTTTTTTACCAGGTTAGGCTACCTGCTAGCCTGTTTTTAGCCTTTTAGCTGTTTTTAGCTAACTTTCAGCTAACTTGTTTTTAGCTATTTTAGCTGTTTTTGACTAGCTGGCTGGCTATCCATCTTAGCACCTGGAACACCATGTCTCCTTCTCCAGCATGTACCTGCTGTTTATCTCTCCTCAGTAAGGTCTCTGAGTTGGAAATGAGGCTCTCCAACCTTTATAAGATTTGGGAGGCTGAAGACCACCTCGATACCATCATTCTCGGGAGAAAATCAGCTCCATCTACTGACTCGCAGCTGGCAAAGACGGCTAATTACTTGGGTGAGCTCAGCGCATCTCCATCCACCTCTCCCCTGCTCCAGCCTCTGCAGATGTCCATGACCACAGCAATAATCACTGGCTTTGTCTCGGGGCTAAATCCAAAGCCTTGGTTGGTTCCTCTCATCCTCGTCCTGGACCATGGTTCGACCAGCTAGCAACCATCGTCGATCGACCACACAGGGACGTGCCTCTTCTCTTCCCGTGTCCTTGGAAAATAGATTTGATACTCTTTCTCAGGAGGATTTTCACCGCTAGAGTCTCTGACATTGAGGCTCTTATCCCTGACCTGCTAAATGAATTCTCCCACGTTCAAACTGTCGTTGTACATGTTGGATGCAATACCATCCCAGATGAAGCGTTGGAGATTTTAAAGAGTGACTTCAGGAGCCTTCTGTCCACTCTTATGAGCTGTGGCAGATGTGTGCTCATCTCTGGGCCTTTGGCACCTCTTAGACGAGGCTGCAATTATTTTAGCAGAACTCTTAATCTTAATACTTGGTTGTGTTTTACTTGTCCTATTTTTAACATTGGTTTTGTAGACGTTTTTAACTTGTTTTGGAACCATCCATCACTTATGAGGCCTGATGGCATCCACCCAAATAGACTTGGTGCACGTGTTTTAAGAGACAATCTGTTCTATTCCATTTGGTGTTTTTTGGTATAGTGACTGAAACTTGGTGTGTTTACTCACTCTGAAGCTTCTGGGTTTGCCAAACTGCCCTTTTTTGGTTCTGTTTCCACTTCTTGTATTAATCCCATTAATTCAAATAATCTTCACTGTTTGGATCAGCCTTCGATTTATAATCCTACAGAGATTGTGTCTGTCTCCTGTTGCTCTAAAATTTGTAACCCAGGACAAATACAACGCAAACTGAAAAACACACGCACTTCTGCAGCTCCTCCTCATCCACCACCGTTCAACTTTGCCCTTGTCTTCTCCCTTAGAGAACCTTTCTCTGGTCTCCCCAAAGTTAATAAAAAAGTTAATAAAAGGGGAATGCATAAACATCCCAAAATGATTAAACAAAATGTTCGTAAAATTCAAATCCAACCGCAAGTCCCTAAATTTAATAAATTGGCTTCTGTTCCTCCCCAAAATTTAAAAATTAAATGTGGTTTATTAAATATTAGGTCTCTATCTCCTAAGTCTTTTCTTGTTCATGATCTATTAATCAATCATCAGATCGATTTATTATCTCTCAAATAGACTTGGCTTGGGCAAGATGACTATGTTGGTTTGAATGAATCAACTCCCTCTGGGTATTCAAACTGTCATAAGCCCAGAGGTTCTGGTCGTGGAGGTGGAGTGGCAGCAATTTTCCATTCTAAATTACTAGTTAATGTTAAGCAAAAATTATGTTTTAATTCCTTTGAAGGTTTGGTCCTCAGCATGGGGCTTGTTGGCAATCTTGGCTTGAACCCAATTCTCTTTGCCATAGTTTACCATCCTCCCTCGGCCTATTCAGAGTTTCTATCCAAATTTGCCAAATTTTTAGCTGATTTAGTGCTGAAATCTGATAGAATAGTTATTGTAGGGAACTTTAATATACATGTTGATGTAGAGAGCAACTGTTTTAATACGGCATTCAATTCAATTTTAGACTCAATGGGGTTTTCCCAGAAAGTAAAAAAATCTACCCATTATTTCCACCACACATTGGACCTTGTTTTGACTTATGGTACAGATATAGAAAATCTGGTAGTGTCTCCTCATAATCCTGTACTGTCTGACCATTGTCTATTAATTTTTGATTTCACTATCTCTGATCACTTGTTTCCTAAAGAAAAATACTACTACAGCAGATGTCTTTCTGATGACGTTGTTACCAAATTTTTGCAGATTGTCTCTTCTATACCATGGGTCAACACAACAGAAACAACAGAAATAAAAGATGGAGAGTCTGCTCCATTCGTAATTGATAGCATGGTTGATAGTGTTACAGCCTCTCTGCATCGGACTCCAGATTTGGTAGCCCCTTTAAAAAAGAAAAGTTTAACCCGAGATTTCTAACCCCTTGGTTTAGCTCAGAAACTTGTGGCTTAAAACAGAAAACTCATCAATTGGAAAGGAAATGGCATTCAACTAATTCAGATGAATTCTACTTAGCATGGATAAATCATTTCTTAATCTATAAAACAATCTCTTAACTAACTAACTAACTAACCTGCACTTATATAGCGCTTTTTTCTAGTCACAAAGTGACTAGAAAAGTCTAAGTGACTCTTAGACTAGTGTCTAAGAGTCACACACTCTTAGAAAAGCTAGATCAAGCTATTATTCTGCATTAATAGAAGCAAACAAGAATAACCCCAGGTTTCTCTTCAACACTATAGCCAGGCTTACAAAGAGCCAGGACTCAGTCAATCCGGTTCCGTCGGACCGACGGCGCCACACGAGTTGGCTGCCCATTGCAATAGCCTTTTTTTTTTATCTTCCTTCTTCTTTCTACACCTTTCACTCTATATATATATCACGGACACACAGATCTCCCCAAAGGTCTCCCGAGTTGGCGGACGGAGCCACTGTTTACAGCAGGAGATGTTACAGCAGGAAGAGCTAGTGCTAGCTAGCACTCAACCGCCACCCGGTGCTAACGGAGAGACTCGACATACCGGGAACTGTAGCGAAAACGACGCGGGTGCCGGGCTGGAGTTTAGGCTGCGTGCAAGAAATATAAGACAGAATAATAAAGAGCGATGGCAAGAACCAAGCAGACCGCCCGTAAAATCTAGTGGAGAAAAAAGCCCCCCAGGAAGCAGCTAGCCACCAAGGCTGCTCAGAAAAGCGCTCCGGCCACCGGAGGACTGAAGAAGCCTCACCGTTACAGGCCCGGTACCGTGGCTCTTAGAGAGATCCGTCACTACCAGAAATCCACGGAGCTGCTCATCCGTAAGCTGCCCATCCAGCGCCTGGTGAGGGAGATCGCTCAGGACTTCAAGACCGACCTGCGCTTCCTGAGCTTCGCCATCATGGCTCGGCAGGAGGCCAGCGAGGCCTACCTGGTGGGTCTCTTCTTCGCTAAGAGGGTCACCATCATGCCCAAAGGCTTCCAGCTGGCCCGCCGCATCCGCGGAGAGAGAGCTTAGACTTTCTGATGCACATTCACCAACCATAATGCTCCGCACTTTGTCTCTCTCTCTCTCTCTCTCTCTCTCTCTCTCTCTCTCTCTCTCTCTCTCTCTCTCTATATATATATATATATATATATATATATATATATATATATATATATATATATATATATATTTATAGTAATATGTACATATGTTTACTAGCTGTTCTTTTTTTTCTTGCCTTCTGATTGTTGCTCTGAGTGTTGCTATCCCTGTGCTGTTGCAATCCTGGAATTTCCCCATTGTGGGACTAATAAAGGCTTATCTTATCTTATCTAATCTTAATCCTTGCATCCCCCCTGAGATTTCTAGTGAGGACTTTCTGAACTTTTTCAATCTTAAAATTTTATCTATTGAGAGATGAAATCAGTCAGATTCTTCCCACCGTAAACTCAAGTACATTAACTACTACAACTCCCTCAATTGATATCTGCTTAGGTAAGTTTACTCCAATCGACCTCTTAGAGTTGGATACAGTAATTTCCTCATCTAAGCCTTCATCTTGCCTTTTGGACCCTATTCCTTCCAGGTTATTTAAAATTATCTTCCCAATTATTGGTAGCCGTATTCTTCTTATAATTAATTCTTCTTTTGCTCTGGGTTATGTACCACTGGCTTTTAAAACTGCTGTAATTAAACCCATACTCAAAAAACTGACGCTCGATCCAGGAGTTTTGGCCAATTATCAACCAATCTCTAATTTGCCTTTCATTTCAAAAATCTTGGAAAGAGTTGTTTGCTTCGCAATTATTTGACCATTTGCAGGGAGTTGGTTTGTTTGAGGTGTTTCAATCTGGGTTCAGAGCTCATCACAGCACTGAAACTGCCTTAGTGAAGGTCAATAATGACTTCCTGATCGCATCTGATAATGGATTTGTCTCTGTTCTTGTTCTATTAGATCTCAGTGCTGCCTTTGACACTATCGATCATGCCATTCTACTTGATAGATTAGAACACTATGTTGGACTAAATGGAACTCCGTTGCAGTAGTTTAGATCTTATTTGTCCGATTGATTTCAGTTTGTTTACATCAATGATGGATTTTCTTCCAACTCTAAGCTCAGTCACGGAGTTCCACAGGGATCTCTGTTAGGTCCTACTCTTTTTAGTTTATATATGCTTCCGTTAGGCAATATCATCAGAAAGCACTGTATACATTTTCACTGTTACACAGACGACACACAACTATACCTGTCAATGAAGCCCGATGATTGTAATCAATTAACCAAGTTAGATGCCTGTCTTAAGGACATCAAAGCTTGGATGACTTGTAATTTTCTACTATTAAACTCAGATAAGACTGAAGTCATTCTTGTTGGCCCAAAACATCTTAGAAATTCCTTCTCAAATCATGCCCTTAAATTAGATGCCACTACTCTCACTCTGAATAGTTCTGTGAGGAACCTTGAAGTTATTTTTGATCAAGATTTGTCCTTTAATTCACATATTAAATTTGTTTCTAAGACTGCTTTCTATCATCTGCACAATATTGCCAAGATTAGGAGCATTTTGTCTCTGAATGATACTGAGAAACTGATTCACGCCTTTGTCAGCTCTCGATTAGATTATTGTAATTCATTATTATCTGGCTGTCCTAAAATATCCTTAAAAAATCTTCAGTTGATTCAAAATGCTGCTGCTAGAGTTTTAACTGGTTCTAGAAAAAGAGATCATATCTCCCCGGTTCTGTCCTCCCTTCATTGGCTTCCCATAGAATTTAGAATCAAGTTTAAAATCCTTCTTCTTACTTTCAAAGCTCTTAATAATCACCCCTCCCCCCCCCCTATATATAAAAGATCTGATATTACCTTACCATCCTAATAGAGCATTACGCTCCCAAAATGCTGGATTACTTGTGGTGCTCAGAATCTCCAAAAATACATTGGGAGGCAGAGCCTTCTGCTATCAAGCTCCTTCTCTCTGGAACCAGTTACCACTCTGTGTCCGGGAGTCAGACTCGGTCTCTGTTTTTAAGAACAGGGTAAAATCCTTCCTTTTTAATACAGCTTACGTTTAAGGAGGGATTTTGTGTCTCTTAACCCCACTTTTGTTCTGTTGTTATTTGACCCATACTGCTGGTTGACCTCCTATAATGTACTTGGCATCTCACTGTTATGTTCTTAATGTCTGTCTTCTCCATCTTCTCTATCCCCTCACCCCCAGCCAGTCACAGCAGATGACTGCCCCTCCCTGAGCCTGGTTCTGATAGAGGTTTCTTCCTGCTAAACAGGAGTTTTTCCTCTCCACTGTCACTAAGTGCTTGCTCACAGGGGATTGTCTGAGTGCTGGGTTTTTCTGAGATTGTGGGTTTTTTTCTGCATTGTGGTGCCACGAGACGGCTTCTGTTGTGATGTGGCGCTGTATAAATAAAGCTGAATTGAACTGAATTGAACTGAATTGAATTAACAACAGTTTGTCAATAACGAACACCATGATCAAGCATAAGGGTGTCCATATGTGCAACTGGCACCAGAACACCCTAGGTCACATGTCGATGATTGATTTTGTTATCGTGTCATCACACCTGCAACCTTATGTCTTGGACACTTGGCTAAAGAGAGGTACAGAGCTGTTAACTGATTACCACCTGGTGGTGAGTTTGAGCCGATGGTAAGTGAGGATGTCATTCAGACCTGGTAGACCAAAACGTATAGTGAGGGTATGATGGGAATGTCTGACTGAGGCCTCTGTCCGGGAGTTCTTCAACTCCCACCTCCGGAAGAGCTTCGACCATTTTTATGAGGGAGTCTGGAGACATGGAGTCTGAATGGGCAATGTTCTCCACTTCCATTATTGAAGCGGCTGTTCAAAGGTGTGGTTGCAAGGTCATTGGTGCATCTCATGGTGGCCACTCCCAAACCAAGGGGTGGACACCAGTAGTGGGGGAGGGGCATTAAGCTAAGGAAGGAGTCCTATCGAGCTTGGTTGGTTTGTGGGACTCCCAAAGCAGCTGAGGTGTACCAGCTGTTTTGGCTGCTTGCTGAAGCAAAAACTTGGGTGTAGGAGGAGTTCCGTGAGGCCATGGAACAAGACTTTCGGTTGGCCTTGAAGAGCTTCTGGCAAACTGTCCGGTGGCTAAGGAGGGGGAAGCAGCTCCCTGTCCACACTGTGTATGGTGCAAATGGGGCACTGCTGACTTTGGCTGGATATTGTTGGGCAGTGGAAGGAATGCTTTGAGGTTCTCTTGTGGACAAATGGGAAGACTCTCCCATCACAGAGGCTGAAGTTGCCAAGGTGATTAAAAAGCTGCTTGGTGGCCAGGCCCCGGGGGTGGACGAGATTTGCCCGGAGTACCTCAAGCCCTGGATGCTGTAAGGCTGTCATGGTTGACACGCCTCTGCAACATTGCATGGAGGTTGGGGACAGTGCCTTTTTCATGGCAAACCGGGGTGGTGGTTACTCTCTTCAAGAAAGGGGACCAGAGGGTGTATTCCAACTTTAGAGGGATGACACTCCTCAGCCTCAATGGAAAGGTCTATGCCAAGGTACTGGAGAGGATAGTCCGGCTGTTGGTCGAACCTCGGATTAAGGAGGAGCAATGTAGTTTCCATCCTGGCCGTGGCACATTGGACCAACTCTTTACCCTCTCTAGAATCCTCGAGGAATCGTGGGAGTTTGCCTAACCACTTAACATGTGTTTTGTGGACTTGGAGAAGGAGTTCAACTACGTCCCTTATGGTTTTATGTGGGGGGGGGGGGTACTTCGGGAATATGGGGTATTTGGCTTGTAAAGCTTGTCTCTATACAACCGTTGTGAGAGTTTGGTTTGTATTGCCAACACTTGGTTGGACTGATTCCCAGTGAGAGTTTGACTCCCCCAGGGCTTCCCTTTTTCAGCAATCATGTTAATCATGTTAATCATGTAATTTTTATGGACAGGATTTCTTGGTGCAGTCAGGGAACCAAGGGTGTCATGCTTGGTGACCACATGATTTCATCTCTGTTGTTTACAGATGATGTTGTCCTTTTGGCTTCATCCAGCAATGAAATACAGGTCTTACTTAGGACTGTTTTCAGCTTAGTGTGAAGCGGCTGGGATGAGAATCAGCACCTCCAAGTCCGAGTCCATGGTCCTATGCTGGAAAAAGGTGGATTGTCCTCTGTGGGTTGAAGACAACCTCCTGCCCAAAGTGGAGGAGTTTAAGTATCTCGGGGTCTTATTCACAAGCGAGGGGAGAATGGAGTGAGAGACTGACAGACAGATTGGAGCAGCATCTGCAGTGATGCGGATGCTGTACTGGTCTGTTGTGGTGAAGAGGGAACTAAGCTCTAAGGCAAAGCTGTCGATTTACCGGTCAATCTATGTTCCTACCCACACCTATGGTCACGAGTTTTGGGTAATGACCGAAAGAATGAGATCATGGATACAAGTGGCTGAAATGAGCTTTCTTCTTAGGATTGCTGGACTCACCCTTAGAGATAGGGTGAGGAGCTCAGTAATCGGGAAAAGGCTCAGAGTACAACCACTGCTCCTTCACACTGAAAGGAGCCAGTTGAGGTGGTTTGGGCATCTGATCAGGATGACTCCTTGACGCCTCTCATTTGAGGTATTTTGGGCACGTTCCACTGGAAGGAGACCCCAGGGCAGACCCAGGACTCGGAGAGACTTCGTCTCCCTATTGGTCTGGGAACACCTTGGTATCCCCTCTGAAGAGGTGGAGCAGGTGGCTGGGGAGAGGGAAGTCTGGCCTTCTCTGCTTGTATTGCTGCCTCAGCGACTCGGATCTCTGGAAAAGCGGTAGAAGATGGATGGATGGGTGGATGGAGAAGATGTTTAATGTTCACGCTCATAAACTTTTTTTGTTTTTTTGCCAATAGCCACTCATTTTGTATTTGATGAATGCAACATATTTCAAAAACGCTGGGACAGGGACATGCTTACCACTGTGTTACATCACTTTTCCTTTTTAACAGCATTTCAGAATTTAGGAACTGAGGACATTAATTGTTAAAGTGACACATGCCAAAATCAAGTTTCTTCTGTTGTTAACATGTCTGTAAAATGTTTTTTGTGACTTACATGACACAGAACAAACAAGAAGAAATCACTCAGATGTTTAATATTTGCTTTTTGCTGTAACATTTCACTTTAGCCCCCCCCCCCCAAAAAAAAATGTGAGATTGGACAGAACATTTGTAGCTACGTAAGTATTCCTGCTTATCCTGATTGGTTATAACATTAACCAGTAAGGCTAAGCACTGGGCATGTCTACAGACCTGAGTTTACTGCCTCGGGGTAAGATGGAGGAGCCGAGGAGCAGCAGGAGTTTTTACAAGTTGGGAAAGATGGCAGATTATACATGTCAGTTTTTGGCTGTGTGAGCAAGAAATCCTCATCTTTCAAATAACATGTCTGACTAACCGACATGAAAAAACGACAGTAATGATTAATTTTATTTGGAAAAACCTCATTGTCCCTGCTATTGGAGAATATTGGAGAGTACACAGTTTTGCACATTGTGTTTTACGCTGCATACCGGGGAAGATGGCCCTGGGGTGCATGGCGCAATGGCTGGGGAGAGTATCATCGTAGGTGAAGCTGGGGAAGGATCATTCTCGGTGGATTGGAGAGTTACAGCCCGGCCCCGCATGGAGGCTGGAGGGCCCCCCTCCTCTCACTGGGAGCACCCGGACTGGACCGAGGTCAGCGGTGTGCCAGCCAGCAAGCTTGCCTCCTTCGGAGGGTGCCAAGGAAAACTTTCTGAAGGAGGTGAGCCGGCTGGTGGGGGCACTAGCAGGTGCTCCCAGCCATGCAAAGGGGGGCCCTACAGCCTCCATGCCGGGACGGACAACGACTCTCTGGTCCACCAAGAATGATCCTTCCGCAGGTTCACCTATGGAAACCTTGTTATGATTTTTACTTCTTCTAGATAGTCAAGTTGGATTGCTTTCTCGGAGCCTTGTACAGTTTGTATTTGTATACTTTTTAATTAATTTCAGAGAGAAATTCAGGGCATCCACGTGGATGGATGAGGCAGCCACAGTGTGGCACCAATCCCTTCACCATTCAAACACACATTCTCACCTAGGGCCACTTTAAAGTCTCCAATTAACCTAAATCACATGTTTTTGGCCTGTTGGAGTAAACCAGAGTTCCCGGGGTAAAACCAAGCAGACATGAAGAGAACATGCAAACGTCACACAGAAAAGTCACTGATGGTAAGGAGGTGGGATTGAACCCACAACCTTTTTACTGTGCTGCCACAGTGCTAACCACTGTTCCACCGAGCCGTCCTACAATGTCCTCTTCTTCCTGTTCTTCTTGTGAGTCGTTCTGGGGTTCAAACATGTATGGTTAAATCACTAGCGTTGCCAACTCCTCAGAAAGGAAAGTAGCTATTGGCTGTCCAAAAAGTTGCTAGAAGCTGACCAGAGTGGTGGCCTAGTTGATAGAGCATCCATCCCACAGCCGGGAAGATGGGAGTTCAAGTCCTGGCCAGATCATACCAAAGACCATATAAAAATGGTACTTACCACCTTCTAGCTTGGTGCTTAGCGTAATAGAATGGGGGAAGGAGAAGTTGTTTGTGGCGGCGCCTTGCGTGGCAGCGACCCCTCTGATTCTACATGTGATTAACATTGTAGATAGGAGAAATGTAATTTCATTCTACTGTACATGATTGGCTGTACTGTACTGATTGGCTCCTCTCCACTATAGCCAAACACATGCTCACAGGGGATCGCCTGATTGCTGGGGTCTTTCTGCAATTGTAGGGGTTTCCCCTACAATTGAAAGTGATATGAGATGACTGTTGTTGTGAAATGGCGCTATATAAATAAAGTTGAAGTGAAATGAATTGAATTGAACTGTATGGACTGAATGACAATAGAGATATCTAAATGACACCATCATCTAATTTGGATAAACAGTCAGTTGCATGTAATTCTCATGGATGCTGTAGGAGAGAAAAATAATGTAGTGGGAGACACAAAAAGTAAGTTAAAAGCACCCTAAATATGTTTAGAACTACAAATTAACTTTCTTCTGTCAATTCTTGGTTTGTTTGTTTTAATTTTGCCATTTAAATAGGCCATCACTTCTCAAAATAACTTCATGACTTTAATGCTTTGTCTCGACCCACATTACATAAATCAATTTTGTCCTGCATTGTTAAATGTTAGAATATCAAATTTAATCAAAAGACAGTTATGTAGTGTGAAATTGCTGGCTCTACGTCCAACCCTCCTCCTTTATCCAGGCTTGGGACAGTACAGGCAGTATGCCGGTGTATCATCTCCCATAAACGGCTTAACTACCCTTTGAATTCAGGGTTTTATTCCCACTCCATTCTGTATTGTTAAGCATACAGTTTAGACTGCGACATGATGAGCTTGCTAGCTACGTGTTTAGCTTATGTCAAAGAGACACACACACTGTGGATGAGGACAGTATGTGACCGAGGCTGTAATTCAAGTGGATCAAATGTAATCCAAATGAATCAAAAGGATCATTCTCGGTGGAGCTCGGTGGAGAGTCACTGCCCAGCCCCGGGTTGAAGCTGAAGGGCTCCTCTCCAGTCTCTGGTTGCCCACTCACTGAAGGTCTCCCCGGCTCAGTGTCCAAGTCTCTCCCGCATGAGAGTGAAGGAGCCGAGTCAGTGGGCGTGACATCCTGCCCCTGCCCGCCGCCATGGAACCATGACCTCAGCGTGGCGTGCGCAGCCTTGCCCCAACCGTTTTGCGCCCCCCCCCCCCACCACAGGTGCCCAACTCACCTCCTTCTCATGCAGGGAGTGGGAGTGGGGTGTTAATGTCTCCTCCTCTGTCCCTCTTGGCGGGGACGGAATGGAGAGCCCGGAGGGTTTTGTGTCCCCCCAATAAAACCCCTTCACTGACCTGAGTGAAATAAATGTAAAACGGACGGGTGGCAGTCTTGATGCCTTTGTCCTCCAAGAGCAGATGTCCTTCTCTCTGGCTTGGCCTTCCAACCATGTGCCTCCCATTGCTCCATCTCCCTCGGCCCCTGGCCGGTTGAATGGGGTGCCTCTGGGAACCTGCAGATACAGGCACAGCAGCTGATGAACTCTGGTCTTTGAGCTGACCATGCCCCTCATGCGCTATGGGGTTGCAGAACAGGGTAGCCCCAGCGCTGGGAAAACTACAGGCGGCAACAGTCGATTTTGCACCATTCCTAGGAAGGGACCCTGACCTCAGACCATGAATCTCCATCCGCAGAGCCACATCAGCTCCTCTCGCTTCCCCTGTTGGCTGAAGTCAGATGTTAAGCCATGCCCAGGGCTTAGCCTTATTGGTAAATGTTAAGTGTGAATGCTTACATAGCTAAAAATGTTCTGTCCAAAGTTACCTTTTTTGGTGGGGCAGAGCTTCACTATACATTGACAGCAGAAAAACACAGGCTTGGGACTGATTTTGCTCTTGATGTGTCTTGTAATTCACAAAAACCATGTTACAATCATGTTAACAACAGAAGAAAAAAAATATTTTTGCCGGCGTGTCACTTTAAGGCACACCTCAAACACACTTCTTCCTTGTGTGACATCATGGGTAAATTAAATCAGCAAAGATATCAGGAAGAGAACTGTGGTCCTCCACATGCCCGGTTAATCCTTCCGTGCAATTTCCAGATGCCTAAAGGTGCCACAAAAATCTGTTTAAATAATTATATGCTGTGGGGGACCTTGACAATACATTTTCCACTCATAGACTGATGGCACAGGAGGAGACGCTTAAAAGCGGTTAAACGGATATGCAGGACAAACTGTGATTTTCTCCATAGGACTGCATGATAATACGCCGGCAGGCTGGGTGATGAAGGGAATTGTTATTGTAAGTGTATGTATTGTAACTTGAACCCCCCAGGTCGTGAGGTGAGTTTGTATGGTATAAAAGAGAGACGCCAGAGACCTGGGTTATTCTTCTTGTTGACTGATGGTTGGTTCCAAGGTTGTCATAGCCAGGAGCGGCACTGGGGTTAAGCTCCCAGTGCTCATAAAATGCTCCTTATGGCGTGCATCTCGAAAAGCCTCTGACAACTAAGTCCAACTCCTAGCCTGCCCGTGTGGTTTAGTCTCTAAGCCCGGCGGAACTGCTTTTACTAATAGGAGAAGGGGCGAGGGCGGATCTCTGGCGCCTTAAAACCAGATGCTTCGGGTAGATGGTGGCTCATCAACCTGGGAAGGTAGCCCATCTAGGGGAAGGTAAACCCTGATTTCAAACCTCTGCTGCCTTGCGGCATACCCGGTCACGGGAAAGGCTTCGGGAGTCAACCCTGAGGAAAAATCCGGAGTCGGAGCCCCTAAGGCAGTTCTATGTTGTGCTCAACATCGTTCTGGCAGCTCCTGCAACGGCGCTGGTGCCAAACTGTAGCAGCCCTGCTGTTCCTTTGGATTCATCAGTGACGTGGAGAGGGGGGACATGCTGCATGGGCAACATCTTGTCCTCCATATCTTCCTGCCCAGGCTTGAATCCTACCAACGCCCAACGCTGGAAGGTAGAACACCGGATCACTGGAGAGGACACTCCAGCTTCGCCTTTGGCATAGACAAAACACGGGGAATGACAGTTACCGGTTATAAGCCACTGCTCAATTGGCGTAGAGCGTGGCGCCAGGGGTTGTTCCCGACGGTGGGAGGGATCATCAGATCTCACTGGACAGCTACCGCCCGCCTCAAGCTGGGCAGCCCCCAGCCAATAAGGTGTTGTCCCGCCACAGCTTGCTTTCATCATTAGGTGCATGGGGATAAGGAGAAATCCAAACAGCAGGCTGAGAACCTTCGCACCAGGCAAGACAATAAAACAAAAGAGACCAAATCTAAAACTGGGAACTTGGAACGTCCGCACTATGATGACAGGACTCGCTGCTAACCTAAAGGACATCAACGACACCAGGAAGACTGCCTTCATCAATAATGAGCTGAAGAGACTGGGAGTGGATATCGCCACTCTCCAGGAAACACGGTTAGCTGATGCAGGCACACTGAGAGAGAAGGACTACACGTTCTACTGGCAGGGAAAGGGCAGTGACGAGCACAGGGAACACGGAGTGGGCTTCGCAGTGAAGAACACTTTGCTGAAGATGGTGGAACCGGGCAGCACTGGCTCTGCACGACTCCTCACCCTCCGCCTGAACACCACTGAAGGCCCAGTCACCTTCGTCAGTGTGTATGCCCCAACACAGACAGCCACACCAGAGGCAAAAGATGAGTTCTACGAGAATCTCGCAACAACTGTCAGGATCATCCCCAACTCTGAACAACTCATTCTCCTTGGAGACTTCAATGCCAGAGTGGGTGCTGACCACGACTCCTGGCCCTCCTGTCTTTGACCTTTTGGCATGGGCAGAATGAACGACAACGGACAGCGGCTGCTCGAGTTCTGCACATATCACGATCTGTGCGTCACAAACTCGTTCTTCAAGACCAAGCCCCAACACAAGGTTTCCTGGCAACATCCGCACTCAAAGCATTGGCACCAGCTAGACTTGATCCTGACCAGGCGCACCTCACTGAAGAACGTGCTAATCACCCGTTCGTTCCAGAGGGCAGATTGCGACACAGACCATTCATTGGTGTGTTGCAAGGTCAAGCTGCAGCTGAAGAAATTCCATCGTGCTAGACAACCTGGAAAGGCATGGATTGACACCAGCAAGATGGCCCAACCAGAACTTGTTGAGCAGTTTGCCTCCACCTTTGAGAAGGAACTTGATGTACCACAAGGAGGAGAATCTGCAAAGCAGAAGTGGGAAGAGCTGCGAAACACCATCTACCGCACAGCCTTGGCTACCTTTGGGAGGAAGACCTCGAAGTCACAGGACTGGTTTGATGCCAAGTTGACCGAGATGACCCCCGTCATTGAAACCAAGCGCTCAGCACTTGCTGAGTACAAGAAGTACCCAAACGAGAAGAATCGCCAGATTCTCAGGGCTGCGAGAAGCAAAGTTCAGCAGACTGCTCGGCGCTGTGCCAATGAGTACTGGACTCAGCTCAGCCAAGACATTCAAACTGCTGCCATAACAGGGAACATCCGTGGTATGTACGATGGCATCAAGAAAGCACTTGGTCCGGCTCAGAGCAAGACGGCCCCCCTCAAATCTTCCACCGGGGAGATGATCACAGAGAAGAACAAGCAGATGGAGAGATGGGTGGAACACTACTCCGACCTCTACTCTAGACAGAACACCGTGACACCGTCAGCCCTTGATGCCATCGACTACCTGCCATCCATGGACGAACTTGACGCCGAGCCAACCATCGATGAACTCAGTAAGGCCATTGATAGCTTGGCCGCTGGCAAGGCACCCGGCAACGACGGCATACCCCCTGACCTGATCAAGCACTGCAAGACCGCCCTACTGCTGCCATTGCATGACGTCCTCTGCCAGTGCTGGAAGGAAGGTGCCGTACCACAGGACATGAGGGACGCCAAGATCATCACCCTCTACAAAAACAAAGGGGAGAGAAGCGACTGCAACAACTACAGGGGCATTTCCCTCCTCAGCGTTGTTGGCAAAGTCTACGCACGAGTTGTTCTCGTTCGTCTACAGAAGCTTGCCGAACGTGTCTACCCCGAGTCTCAGTGTGGCTTCCGCGCTGAGCGATCGACGGTAGACATGATATTCTCCATCCGCCAACTCCAGGAGAAATGCAGAGAACAGAACATGCCTCTGTACGTCGCCTTCATCGACCTCACCAAAGCGTTCGATCTGGTCAGCAGAGAGGGCCTTTTCAAGATCCTGCCAAAGATAGGATGCCCACCAAAGTTGCAAAGCCTCATCGAATCGTTTCACACCAACATGCAGGGGATAGTGCAGCACGATGGCAACGTCTCAGAGCCATTCAACATACGCAGCGGAGTGAAACAGGGCTGTGTACTTACGCCAACCCTCTTTGGGATTTTCTTTGCTATGCTCCTGAGGCATGCCTTCAGCACAGCAACAGAGGGAATCTACCTGCACACAAGATCTGACAGCAGGCTTTTCAACCTCACCCGCCTGAAAGCCAGAACCAAAGTACGCGAGGCTCTAATCAGAGACATGCTGTTCGCAGACGACGCTGCAGTCGCAACCCACACACAGCAGGAGCTTCAGACCCTGATGGACCGCTTCTCCCAGGCATGCAAGGACTTCGGGCTTACCATCAGCCTGAAGAAGACTAACGTCTTGGCGCAAGGCACGGAAGCACCACCAACCATCACCATTGATGACTACAAGCTGGAGGTCGTGAATCAGTTCACGTACCTGGGGTCCACGATCAGCAACAACCTCTCCCTTGATACAGAGATCAACAAGAGGACTGGAAAATCAGCCTTCACACTCGCTCGCCTCACCACACCACACGAGTGTGGGAGGATCCCAAACTCTCTGTCAAGACGAAGATGGCAGTGTACAACGCCTGCGTCATCAGCACACTGCTCTATGGGAGTGAGACGTGGACAACATACGCCCGGCAGGAAAAGAGACTGAACTCTTTCCACTTGCGCTGCATTCGCCACATCCTGGACATATCCTGGCAGGACAAAGTGCCCAACACAGAAGTTCTGTCCCGCGCCGGCCTTCCCTCCATGTTCACTCTACTCGGGCAGCGGAGGCTCCGCTGGCTAGGCCACATTCACCGTATGGAGGATGGCAGAATCCCCAAAGACGTCCTCTATGGAGAACTGGCAACTGGCAGGAGAGACGTTGGCCGCCCACAGCTGCGCTTTAGAGACGTCTGCAAGAGAGACATGAAGGCCCTGGATATCAACACAGAGCGCTGGGAGGACCTTGGAACGGACCGCTCCAAATGGAGAGGCACCCTGACCAGACAGCTCAAGGCGGGTGAAGAGAGACTGACTGCTGCAGCAGATGAAAAAAGGACCCGCTGGAAGAACCGCCACAGACCCAGCAGCACGGAGACCACCCACAAGTGTGACCTGTGTGACAGGGACTGTCATTCGCGCATCGGCCTGTTCAGCCACAGGCGGCGCTGATCCAGTAGAGTAGACGTTTAGGATTCTCTTCCATGGTCATCATAGACCGATGGAGGCCGCCGCCGCCGCCGACATCATCTAGGTGACTGATGGTTAGAGAGAGAGTAATAAAGTCTGCTCTGCTCCAGCTCACTGCCTCACCTGCTCATTCCTCTCTCTACAATACACCATAAACTGCATGGGAATGTCCAGTCTTCATACTGCTCAAGAAGAAGACTGGTTTTGTGTCCCAGAGATAAACCTATTATGGTGTAAAATATCCTTATCAACCCCAGAACAAAAGCAAAAGACCTTGTGAAAATGCTGGCTGAAGCTGGTAAGAGTCATTATCCACAATGAAACGAGTCCAGTACCCACATGAGCTGAAAGGTCACTCAGAGAGGAAGAAGCCATTACTCCAAAAGAAACATAATAATAGAGTATGAGAATGCACACACTGGAACAAAGAGCTTAATTTATGGAGACATGTGCAGTTTATTTATTTATTTATTTAGCGAATGCAAAGTCCTTAAGCCAAGCAGTTGCCTCCTAGTTTGCTGTATGGAGGGTGTGTAATCCTCCTTCCAGTCTTTGGAGCGGGCAAACCTCTATGATGTGTTCCATTGTTTGCTCCTCTCCACATGCGCACAGTGGGCTAGGGCTACTGCCCCGTCTGTGAAGGCTGGCCAAGCAGGGGCCATGTCCAGTCCTGAAGCGATTGAGTGTAGACCACTGTCTCCTTGGGAGGTTGGTGCCCGGGACCTGTTGGTTGGGGTTTATCACCAGCTGTTTGTTTGGGACCTCTTTGGTCTCCCATTCCTCTTGCCAAGCTGTCTGGATGGTAAAGTCAGCTGGGGGAGGGTTTTTCCAAATCGGCCGTCTGGATGAAAGTCGGGCAGTGGGTGGGGTGTAGATATCTGCATGGATTGGCAAGTGAGGAAAATCTTTAACTTTTTGGAGCATCCTTTGAGTTAATGCTGCTCGCCGGATGTGTGGAGGGGCTATGTTTGACAGTACAGAGAGCCAGGGGAGTGGTGTTGAGCGGATTGTTCCAGTTATAGTTCTCATGGTTGAGTTGAGCTGGGTGTCTACATGGTGTGTGTAAGATGACCTGGACCAGACAGGGGCACAATATTCTGCTACAGAGTATGAAAGGGCCAGTGCTGAGGTGCGCAGGGTGGAGACTGCCGCCCCCCATTTTGCACCAGCGAGCTTGCAGAGCAGGTTGTTTCGTACCTTCACCTTAGCAGCCGTCCCCTTTAGATGTTCCTTGAAGGATAAGGTCCTATCAAGGGTCACTCCAAGATAAGTTGGATTTGGGGCATGCTTAAGCTTGAGTCCGCTCAGGTGGATGTTTAGTTCTCTGGCAGCTTTTGCATTGTGGAGATGGAATACACTGGAGACGGTTTTTGCTGGGCTTGGTTTTAGGTGCCAGATTTTGCAGAACTGGTCCAGTTTGGCAAGATCTTCCGTGAGCACCCGTTCCAGTGGTTCAAAGTCTGGTGCTTGGAATGCCAAACAGATGTCGTCTGCATAGATGAATTTGCGGGATTTTGTAGTAGGCAGGTTGTTTATGTAGAGGTTGAACAGAGTTGGAGCTAGAACTGAGCCTTGTGGGAGTCCGTTTTTCTGCATTCTCCATGCACTTGTGTTCTGACTAAGGTGGACTCTGAACCTTCGGTTGGTCAGCAGGGTTTTTATAATTGCTGTTGCCCAAGCAGGGATCGCCTTTATAAGTTTCAGGAGGAGGCCTTTGTGCCAGACCGTATCATAGGCGGCTGTAAGATCGAGAAACACAGCCCCTGTCTTCAGTCTGCTCTCGAAGCCATTTTCGATGAAGGTGGTTAGGGCCAGTACTTGTTCTCCTGTACTGCGGTCCTTGCGGAAACCTGCTTGATCCACACTTAGAATATCCTCTATTTCTGGGGAAATGCGTTGCAGTATTAGGCGCTCCATGATTTTGTAAGGAACGCTGAGTAGGGAGATTGGGCGGTAGCTTGCTGGTAGTTTGTGGTCTTTGCCAGGTTTTGGGATGGCAATGACCTTTGCTGTCCGCCATTTCTTTGGGATCGAGTTTGTTTGTGTGATCCTTGTGTAGAATTGTGTCAACCAGGTTAGGACTCGGGGGCCAAGATTTTTCATGAATTCTGGGAAGATGTTATCGTATCCTGCTGCCTTTCCACATTTCAGGCCCTGTAGGACTTTCTCCAGTTCAGCAGCCTCGAAGGGTTCAGGGTTCATTTCCTCTACAGGCATTTTTTGGTGTTTTTTTAGCTCAGTTGTAACTGCTCTTCTGGTGTCTTTGTCTTGGGGTGCTTTGGCGATAGTCAGTAGGTGGGATGCAACTTGGTTGGGTGTGACGGATACTCGGCTTTGGCTAGGGGGCTTCTGTGCAGCTCCTAGGCGACGGATGAGGCTCCAACATTTCCTGCTAGAGTGGGTAAAGCTCTGGTCAGCAACTGTCTCCTCCCATTTCTTTCGCCGGGCTGTATTCAGCGATTCAATGAGATGGTCTGCTATCTCTGGGTCCCCTGATGTTTGATAGGATTGTAGGAGGGCAGCACTTTCTCCGTCCAAACATGGGACATAGAGGGGTCGGTAGCCTCGTGGGATTGCAGTATGGGCAGCCTTGAAGATTGCGCTGCAGAAGCGGTTGTATGCTTCATCTACAGTGATGGTGTGGAGTGGGATGGTAACAACGCTTCGGTCCAGAGTTTCACTGAATTTCTTCCAGTTGGCTTTGCGGAAGTTCCAGCGCATCTTCCTTGGGCTGTTTATGACTGGAAGTTGTAGGCCAATGTGTACAAGCAGGGGCCGGTGTTGGCTGTGTGGAAAATCATCAAGAATGAGGATCTGTGTAGGATATGACTCCCCATTCAAAGAGCTGACCCAACACAGGTCAGGAGAATAGTCCTTCTTCCACCTAGCAGAGTGGAAGGTTCCTCTTTGTTTGGGGTCGTATATCAAAGCGAGGTCATTTCTGGATGCCCAGTCTGAAAGTGCCTCCCCATCACTGTCCACTGCTGGGTACCCCCAGTCAGGGTGATGGCTGTTAAAGTCCCCCACATAGATGGCAGGGTGGGGTAGGGTGGGTAAGACCTGCAGATCCCAGTTGGCATTAGGGGGCTTGTACACATTGACAATATGGAAGCCACCAATGATTATGGTGTCTGAGAAATGTGTTGTTATCAGGTGATTTGCTTCAACTATGTCAGAACGTGCATAGGTGGCACGTCCATGTTTAGCATGTAGAACATAGCACAGGAGGTCAAAGCCTTTGATGGTGAAGCGGCCAGCTTCCTCTGTGCCAATATGAGTCTCTTGGAGGCAGATTACATCAATCGAATGTTGGAAGGCGAGGACTTCAATAAGGCTTCTCATGGCTGCAGATAGGCCTTCAACGTTTAGTTGTAATATGCGAAGGGCAGATCCTACCACAAAGTGCTTTTGGGGCTGTTTGCTTTCGGCTTTAGGACTGTGACTAGGATTCTTCTTTGACTTGGCACAGCGGTGTCATCTCTTCGAATTTAGTCTGCTGGTAGGATCATTAGCTTCCCCAGGCGAGCCCGGGTACTGGCGGAGGGCGCGACGAGAACGCTGATCCATTGCCCCCCACATGTCCAGTGGTCTGATGAAACTAAAATTGAACTTTTTGGCCATAATGACCATTGTTACATTTGGTGGAAAAAAGAGGGAAGCTGTTATGTCCATAACCAAGACACCAATAATGAGGCCGAAGGTGCAGTATAATGTGACTTTATTTGCGAACTCACAATAACTCAAAGACACTCCCGTCTAGACAAAGGTCTGGTCATAAAGAGGCCGTTCCCCTTCCACATTGGCCTTTTATACTCTGGGTGGCAGCGAAACCGAAAAAGTGGAGCCGTCACTCATAACACACAATTTAATAATAATGATATTTAATGCATCACCCCCACCACCACCCGTAGAAAAGTCCAAAACGCACACCATTTAGACCCACCGAAATTTACAACCCGAATCACACACAAACAGTAAATAGAATAACTAGGGCCTATCCATGCACACAAATAACTAAAACTAGAGGGGTGCAGGTGGACTACTGTCCCACCCCCACATGGCCAGACAGATTATTCTACCATCTCTGTTGTACCATAGTCTGTCAGATGAGAAAGACTGCCATGTCCCTAATTTAACGTATAAAACAATCCCAAAGCAAATGTACAAACAAGAAAAACTTCAATAAACAAACCAGTTAATATGTACATTCACACCCTGCTGTGAAAACCCCAACACACTCACCCCATAACCTGGGCAAACCACACATCAACCATGTCATCATAGCAGTCTGTTGTGGGCGACAATGACTGTTTCATTTAGGTCTGATCAGATTCTTCCACACAGCTCTGTCCTTAGCCTTCCGCTGCCAGGAACTCCTTTCTATATCCAACTTCTTCAAGTTTCTTTTTACAGTGTCTTTAAATCTGAGCCTTGGTCAACCCTGATTGCGTTTGCCCTCGCATAACTGTGAGTAGAGTAACTGCAGAGGGAGACGCCAGTGGTCCATCCTCTCAACATGTCCAAGCCATCTCAGGTTCATCTGTATTAGCATGTCCTCCATTGATGGTAGACCAGCTCATTTCAACACTTCTATGTTGGTTATCTTGTCTTTCCATGAGATGTTCATTATGGCTCGAAGGTGTCTCATCATGTACACCTGGAGTTTCTTTACCTGCACTCTGTAGACAGTCCAAGTTTCAGCACCGTACAATAGAGTAGCCAGTACTATCGCTCTGTAAGCTTTGCATTTCACACAGATAGACACATGTCGATTGTTCCACAGTCTCTCCCTCAAGTTTCCAAACACAGCGCTTGCTCTTCCCATTCTGAGAGATAGTTCATCCTCCAGCCTAGCATTCTCTGAAGCAGTACTCCCTAGGTACTTGAAAGTCTTGCACTTGACTAGTGGCTCTGTACCAATGCTGACCTCTTCTGGTAGTGATGTTGATAATTGGAACTTTGGTGGTTGATAAAGGCACTCTGTCTTCTTGATGTTGATTTGGAGGCTGAATTGGCAACCATGAACTAAACACATTAATTATAATTATTTTTTTTTAAACTTGTGCACCTCACATAGCAACTACATGTGAAAGATACTAACTACGTGGCTCGGATAATTCACACATATTAACATTTCAGCTCAAACACCCTGGCGAAATTCTTTTTTTAAAATGGGCACTTAACATAGCCACTTTTATGCATTAACCATGTCGACAAGACAACAACGCAGCCTGGGTAGTGCACATGTTAACATTTCAGCCATTCGCATGTTAATAATTCAACTAAAACACATCACCCCTCCTATCACCATACAGTCCCAACGGAGAAACCACCCCCGGAGACCCATCTGGTGTGTCCCGCCCAGATCTTCTTGTTCGCTTTGCCCCAGGAGATTAACCAAGTCGGGGCCCCGACACCTTCATCTCCCCTTTGGCACACCACAGCTTGTTGGGGTGCCTCCATGAGCCATCGGAAAATTGAAGAAAACCATCCTCCTGAAAGACCACCACCTGCAGACACCCCTGGTCCTCTCGTCGTTTCCACTTGCCATGGACCCCTCTCAGCCGAGCCTCCTCCCTGGGTCGAACCACATCAGCGACCCCCAGAGGAGCTCGACTCGGCTTCCAATGTCCATGACGTCTAATCTGGGCCTGCTCTCTGGGTCGAACCACACCAGCAACCCCTCGAGAAGCCCGACTCGGCTTCCAGTGCTCCTTTGTGGCACATCACTTGACTGTGCCAGCTGGTCCTGCCCCACTCGCTTTCATTTGTAACGCCAACAAAGCCATTGCAGCCCCTTGCTTCTCGGTACCTCCCGGCCAAGCTCCGGAAGGAGAGGGAGCCATACTCTCAGCTCCACCTGATGTCATGGGCCTTCCACCATGCTGCCCAGTTCACACTTCCAATGTAACCTGGGCCCTGGCACTGGAACCCTCCTGCGATGGCCATGGGTGGGAATGGTCCTGTCCATCTCCAAAAATACTAGGCCGATACTTGTCCCATACCACATCATCCACCTCACTCAGAACCAGCCGGTCCCACAAACCACAGCCTCACCACTCTTCTGCAATGCCACTGGTGATGGTGAAGCCCAGTCTGTAGAATAGGTTGCAGCCCATCATTTTCAACTCACTGATGGTCACCATGAACTGGCTATTGGACACCACCACTGCCGACTTGTATCTCGCCGTCAACTCCAGCGAACCCATGATGGCCAAGTTATTACCTCCATAGCTCAATATGGCATCGACAGTCCTCTTAAACGGTAATGCAGGAACAAACTCCTCACAGTAGGCCAGTTCAACACAGATACTGCTGTGCCCGTGTCAACCAGTAATGGCACTTCCACACTGTCCAGAATCACCTCACAGTATATGTGGCCATCTGTGTTCGGGGAGATGATGTGAATAACTATAGGAGTTTGTGGCAGGGAAATCCATTCCGCATCGCTGTTCCCCTCACTCAAACTTTTAGCAGGCCCTGACGAATTGTTGTAGGAGTCCACACTTGCCACAGCGTTTGTCCCTTGCAGGACACTCTTGCCTTATATCAGTGCTTGGTGGACCCGCAGCCCAAACATCTGGGCGATCCCAGGGCGAACCTAATTTTGAAAGCCGTAGCGTAGTCTTCTTGGTTTTCTGTGCTATCATTGGCACCGGGGTCCACAGCCTGTGCCGCTGCCTGTGAGTTAGGTTGCCTTAATGTCGTTCTCTCACCGAGGTCGTTTGATAGTTTATCCGCTGCTTCGTACTGCTAAGCTATCTCCACAGCCATGGTTAACGTCAGTTCACCAGAGTGTGTGAGGAGTCTTGACCGTGCCACAGAACATAGTGTGTGCTCCGCTAACTGATCACGGACCATTTCTTCCTCCAAAACCCCAAATTGGCAATCTCCAGCCAGCTGGTGCAACGTACTGTTGCATTGACTCCCCTGGCCGCTGGCGGCACTGTCGGAACTGGATCCTCCGGACGATGACGTTCTCAGGAGCGCGAAAGTAGCGCGCCATTAGCTCAACCACGTCCACAAAACTATCACTCTCTTCCAAAGTGCTGAGAATATGTTGCCCTTCCATGTCAAGATTATGGACCAGTATCACCCATGCACGCAGTTTCTCCAATTCACCGAGGTTCAACGCCACCAAATAATTCTTAAATGCGGCAAACCACCTCACCCATGGAACCGGCAGCTCGTCGGGAAGCTCCAAAAATGGCCAAATACTGGATCCATTGCTTTATCCTTGTCACCAAATATTATGTCCATAACCAAGACTCCAATAATGAGGCCGAAGGTGAATGTGACTTTATTTGCGAACTCACAATAAATCAAAGGCGCTCCCGTCTAGACAGAGGTCCGGTCGTAAAGAGAACATTCCCCTTTCGCATTGTCCTTTCATACCCTGGGTATGAAAGGACCCATAACATGTATTACCCTAACATGTGTTAGGTACCCATTACACACAACAATATAATAATAATGATATTTAATACATCACAGGAGCTTGCAAGCCTGAGAACACAACCCAAACTGTGAAGTACAGAGGTGGCAGCACCATGTTGTGGGGATGTTTTGCTGCATGAGGTGACTGGTGCACTTCACAAAACAGATGGCATCACAAGGAAAGAACATTATGTGGAAATAGTGCAGCAGCATCTCAAGACATGAGTCAGGAAGTTGAAGCCTGGTTACAAATGGGTCATCCAAATGGACAGTGACCCAAAATATACCGTCAAATTAGTTAAAAAGAGGCCCTGATCTCAATCCCATTGAAAATTTGTGGACAGAGCTAAAAAGACATGTGTGATCAAGGCAGCCTACAAACCTGACTCAGTTCCACCAGTTCTTTGAGGAGGAATGGGCCAAAATCGCAGCAGACTATTGTGAGAAACTTGTGGAAGGAGACTAAAAATGTTTGACCCAGGTCATACAGTTTAAAGGCAATACTACAAAATAAAAAGAAAATTAATGTAAATTTTTGATTTCAAAGAAAGTAATATACAATTCTATAAAAAAAATATTTTTTTTTAGCAAATAGAAATCATGTTGGTAATCTAAATGACCTAAAACAGGGAAAGTTTAGTCTGATTTAATATTAGGCAGTGAGAAAAAATGTTTTGTGGTTTTTATACAGTGTATGTAATAAATATCTGTTTTCAACTCTATTTCCAACTCTGACAATGGATTACATAACTCTGTGAATAAAAATGTTCCCGTTTTGCTTGGCACATGAGATGACTTTGGACGGTATTACAAATTAACATTTTGGATCCAAGACTTACACTGAAACCACTGTAAGCATTTTGGGTGTAGCAATAATCAATTGTAAACACATGAATGTTGCAGAAATCTTGAGAAAAACTCATGTCGGAGAGAGTGCATTGCTCTATCGCTCACTGTGGTGCAAATCTAACTTGAAATTAAATGTAAATATTTAGTTAGAGTCTATCATTGAATAAACACTGCTGTGACTCATCAGAAAATGACATCCCTGTTTCATAACCAGGCATTATATGACCACCTACATTAACATGTCTGATACAATGTGATTCATTTATTCAACAAGGATGTGCACAGAGTTCAACTACGTGTTCTGTAGTGCTAACTATCGTTTGTGGACAAAGAATGAAATACAAACTGAACTGAATTACAGGTAATCTACACAGAACGTGATCACTGGTTGTGCTCCTGTTAACGGACTTAAACACTAATCAACATGCAGCTTGAATAGGTGTAAGAGGACTGTGACGCCTCCAGCACCCATCTGTTGAGGATGTGTTTTCAGTTTCCAGCAGCAAAGTGATTGTTTTATGGAAAAAAGAACAAAACAAAACATTATTTAAAGCAGATTTTTCTTCCTCTGGGTTTTCATTTCTTTTTCAGATTTAGTTAATAAATAACCATTTATTCAAAGAGCTTGGAATCAGTGTAATAGCAATTTGACACAACGATATATTGTACTGTAAGTCCTGTGAAAATAGAGCATTTGTTTTCCTTGCTAATAATTTGCCTCAACTGGGATGTAGTTTAAGGAACTGCCCATCATTTTATTTACTATGTTGAAATGAAATCAGAAAAAAAACACCAACTTTCATTCCTGTTTTGTTGTTCAGTCCTTAAATTTCCCTTAAAATGCAACCTGGATACTGACATATGGAAATATGGGTGTGTTATGCCAGTTAGTCAATAGTGTACTGTAGGCTTTAAGTCATTTATTGTAAAGTGTGTTCTCCTAATATATTCACCTTTAGAAATCAGATCATTATCTTTAGTTTGGAACTAAAGATAATGCATGTTCATACTGTAGCAATATTCCAGTCCATGGTCTTTTTTTTTTTTTTCAAAAAAAAACACATTGCTGATGATAAAAATGAAGTGCTGGTTGTGGAAAAACAAGCTCTACAGCTGAAGTACTTAAATCTGTGTATTAGTTATGCTAATTCCCTTCCCACAGCCATGTGGGACACCAGCTGGTCTACAGGGGCAGCACTGATCTTTCTTTGTGTGACCCTGTTCTGCACAGTTATTGTAGGTATTGGAATCTACAGTTGGGGGAGGAGGATCAAATCCTTTTAAAAATGTTTAGATCAGCACCTTGATATACTGTATATAAAACTCTACACAAGTGACACATTGGCTTTTATGCAAGTGTGGACCTTGCTTGACACTGATAAATCACTTGAAAATAGCTGAGATTAGTTTTGGAGATAATGGCCAGTATAGGAATCCAGTAGGATGTCAAAGGTTGGTAAAGTGCCTCTCTCTCTCTCTCTCTCTCTCTCTCTCTCTCTCTCTCTCTCTCTCTCTCGTGCGCATGCGTGGGCGTTTGTGGGAGCAGGGGTGTGGAGTGGTGTCGAGTGAGTACTTTAAACTTTGTATTTTCTAACTTTTTCTCTATCTTGTGTGTTTGAGGTGTGTGTGTTTAATATAGTGGGTTGCGTGTGGGTGTGTTGGGGTGTGAGTGTTGGAGTGAGTGTGTTGGGGAACGGTAGCTTCTGCTGCCGGTTTTTCCCGGCCGGCATCATGCCGGTGATTGATGGTGGTGTGGAGTTTGAGCGCTTAACCCGGCGTCATGGTGTGAGAATCCTCCCGACAGTTCCCTGTTCTGTGGAGGAGGCCAGCCTCGCTGTAGGACAGGTGGTTGGGCATGGCAGCATAAAATCAGCATCGAGGATGAACAGCGCAATTGTGATCTTTCTGGATTTGACTGAAAAAGCTGATCAGGTGGTGGCACAGGGAGTGGTCATAGGTGACACTTTTACTCCCGTTTTACCGCTGGCGAACCCGTCTAGGAGGATCACCATCTCAAACGCTCCTCCTTTCGTTAAAAATGATCAGCTGATTAGAGAGTTGTCCCGTTTTGGCCAGGTTGTGTCCCCTATCAGAATGGTCTCTCTGGGTAGTAAATCACCCGTGCTGAAGCATGTTGTATGTCACAGGAGGCAGTGTTTCATGGTGTTGAAAGACAGCTCTGCTGAACTGAACGCGTCTTTTAATTTCAGGATTGACGGCTTTAGCTACTTGGTGTTTGCAACATCTGAAACCATGAAGTGTTTTGCGTGTGGCGCAGAAGGCCATCTTATTAGGTCATGTCCTGAAAAGGCGAACACAAAGAGCACTGGCGGTAAGAAAGGTGACGCCGCTGTTTCTGGTGGTCCGGAGGGTAGCGGATAGCGCTGCGGATAGCGCTGCGGATAGCGCTGCGGCGCCCGCGTCCGCGTCCGCGTCCGCTTCTACTTCTGCGGGGGCGTCCGCGTCCGCGTCCGCGTCCGCTTGTGCTGGGGCGGCCGCGGCCGCCTCTGCTGGGGTGGCCGCGGCGGGCGCGGTAGTTGCCCCCCCAAACAGTGATGGTGGGGAATTTCTGTCTGGCGGCAGCTCTGATCATTGTGACGAGCCTGTCGCCCGGGGTAAACAGGTGGAGGGTGTAAGTAAAAGTGCAGTTAAACGAAGGAACGTGAATGAACAGACTTTGCAGGCGGGGGAGGAGCGGTTTGAGGCTGTAGGGGACACATAGAGCAAACACTGCATGACAAACGTTGCAGTTCATGAAGAAATGCAGGAATGTAGTTTTGCTGAAGAGGATCCTTTTAAAGCTGCACAAAAAAGAAAAAGTGCTGAAAACTTGCAGAGCTCTGCTAAATCTAGTAGGGTTGGGAAGTTAGATTTACTAGATGAGAGCGTCTCTGACGAAAGTGGAGCTGAGTCTGAAATGATGCAGACGCAGGAGGAGCAAAGCTCCTATTGTTTTACCAAAATTAGGCAATTTCTCCAGGTGACCAAGGGGAGCAGAGCTGTGAAAGTGGAAAATTACTTTCCAGATCTGGAGTTATTTGTGGCATCAGCTCGCAAGCTGATGAAACTGAATGATGGGAATGAGACTTTTACTGATCAGGAAATTTTTCGTTTAAAGAAACTGGTTGTCAAACTGAAATCACAAATTACTAACAGTCATGTTGACTCTTAGTTTGTTTCTTCCCTTTTATGCTATGTGTGTGTTTTTTTTACTGTACCTTATTTTTATCCTTTTTAATGCCCCACCTTAGAATTGGCACTCTTAATATAAACGGGGCCAGGCATGATGTAAAAAGGGCCTCTTTATACAAGCTTTTTAATTTAACACTAGAAGACCCAGACATTAGCCCTCTTGTGGCCACTTGATGGTCCCCCTATGGGTTTTCTAGCCAAAAAGGCCAAATGGCCCCTCTCTGGGACTTCTAGTGTTAAAGGCACTTGACGTGCTGATGGTCCAGGAGACTCACAGCACTGTAGACATTGCCAGTGGAGAAAAGAGTGGGATGGCTGCTTTTTTTTTAGCCACAAATCCAATAATAGTGGAGGGGTGGCTGTACTTTTCTCTAGGGGTTGTGTGCCTGTCTCTTATGAGGTAGAAGAGGTGGTGAAAGGACATGTACTCTTGCTAAAGGTACAATTTGAAAACGTAAACTTGGTTCTTATAAACGTGTATGTGCCAACCCAGAGAGCAGAAAGGATCAGGGTCTTTAATATGCTATCAGATACGGTTAGATCCTGTAATCCAAATAGTTTTTTATTTCTGGGGGGTGATTTTAACTGTACATTAAACCACAGACTGGACAGGAACCATCAGGAACCTCACCCTGCTTCTGCCAATAGGCTGAGGGAACTAGTGAAGGCACATGAAATGGCCGATGTGTGGAGATCACATCATGGGGACCAGAGGCAGTACACCTGGAGCCATGCTAAAGATAACCTCTTATCTATGGCTAGGTTAGACCGTTTCTATGGTTTTAAACACCAAATGAGTGTTTTTAAAAATAGTTGTATCTGTCCTGTTGGTTTCACTGATCACTGCCTGCTGATTTGTTCTGTTTTCATTGAAAATGTAAAGTGTAAGAGTGCTTTTTGGCATTTTAATAATACACTTTTAAATGATGTGTTTTTTAAGGGAGTTTTTCATGATGTATGGAAGTCACACAGGGAACAAAAATCTTCTTTTAGTTCTCTCCAAATGTGGTGGGATTTTGGTAAGGCACAGATAAAACAATTCTGCCAACAGTACACTCAAAATGTCACTCGTAGCTTGACCCAATCCTTGAAAGTTCTGGAGACTGAGGTGGTAGAGCTAGAGGAGTTACTCAGTTCTACAGGAAAACAGGAGCACTTAGAGGCTCTCAAGTCAAAAAGGTCAGCCTTGGCTAGCTTGCTAGGGGTCACCGCACAGGGTGCTCTGGTCCGCTCACGCTACATGGATGTAGCTCTGATGGACTCGCCCTCCCAGTACTTTTTTGGACTGAAGGGGAAAAATGGACAGAGAAAGCTCATTCACTCCTTGTTGGGCGATGACGGGAGAACAATCTCCACAGCAGCAGAGATCAGGAAACACGCTGCTAGCTTTTACAGTGAATTGTTTAGAGCAGAGTGGAGGGAGGACACGTCACTGGGCCAGGTTTTCCTTGATGGTCTTCCAGTGCTCTCAGAGGACCTTGTTGCCGGCTTGGATGCTCCACTGTCTCTGTCTGAGCTGCATACGGCGCTAATGAGCCTCCAGAATGGAAAATCACCAGGCATAGATGGTCTCTCTGTGGACTTTTTTAAGGAATTCTGGCCCCTGCTTGGTCCAGACCTGCTGGAGGTTCTCCAAGATAGCTTGGAAAGGGGGACCCTACCCACGACCTGCAGGAGGGCCATCATCACACTGTTGCCGAAAAAGGGGGACCTCCAGAGCCTAAAGAACTGGAGGCCAGTCTCTCTGCTCTGCACAGACTACAAGATTCTCTCAAAAGCTCTGGCCCGAAGACTGAGAAAGGTGATGAGCGATCTCATTCATGTAGACCAGACTTACTGTGTGCCTGGCAGGCTGATTAGTGACAACGTCACTTTAATTCGGGATATTTTGGAGGTCTCTGGTTCATTGGCGGTAGAAACTGGTTTGATTTCAATTGACCAGGAAAAGGCGTTTGATCGGGTTGAACACCAATATTTATGGACAGTTTTAACAGCTTTTGGGTTCAGCCCAGGCTTCATAGCCAGGATACGGGTCTTGTACAGTGACATTGAGAGTGTGCTGAAGATAAATGGGGGCCTGTCTGCCCCTTTAAAAGTCCAGAGGGGGGTTCGGCAGGGCTGCCCTCTCTCAGGGATGCTGTACTCCCTCGCCATAGAGCCTTTGCTTCACTGCCTGAGAAGGGATCTATCAGGAGTTACTTTTCCTGGCTGTGACACCACGTTCAAGCTGTCGGCCTATGCAGATGATGTAGTCATTCTGCTAAACAAGCAGAGTGACATTGACGTTCTGGTTAGGAGTGTCAATCTTTTTGGCCAACTTTCCTCTGCAAAGATAAACTGGGGAAAAAGCGAGGCTCTGATGGTGGGGGAGAAACTAGAAAATCAGCTTACGCTGCCGGGTGGGTTGATTTGGAAAAAAGGAGGTTTTAAGTATCTTGGTGTCTTTATTGGAAATCAGCAGTTTGAGCAAAAAAATTGGGATGGGGTCATAGAGAAAATTAACGGGAGACTAAACAAGTAGAAGTGGCTAATGCCAAGAATATCTTTTAGAGGAAGAGTGCTCATTTTAAATAATCTTGTTTCCTCATCCCTGTGGCACCGCCTCATGTGCATGGACCCCCCTGCTGGTTTGTTGTCCAAAATTCAGTCTGTTTTGGTGGACTTTTTTGGGGGGGGTGGACTCCACTGGGTTCCTCAAGCCCTGTTATTTCTTCCCAAAGAGGAGGGGGGGCAAGGAGTGATTCATTTAGCTAGTAGAGGTGCTGCTTTTAGACTGACTTTCATACAGAGACTGCTGACGGGCCCCCAGGACCTGGTATGGAGGCCTTTGGCCTGTGTTATTTTACAGAGAGTCCTTGGGCTTGGGCTAGACCTCCCTGTGTTTTTAATGGATTTTAAGAACTCTAATGCACTGTCTTTACCCAGTTTTTACCGCAGTCTCTTTTCAGTGTGGACTCTTTTTAAAAAACAAAGAGGGCCATGCGATTCCCTCTACTGGTTGTTGAGGGAGCCGCTGGTTTTTGGTGGTCGCCTTGGTGTCCTGCCGGGAGTTGGAAGGACCTTCCTTGATAGGCTGTGTTCCAGGAACATTCTCACTCTGAAGCAAGTGGTGGAACTGGCTGGTCCTGGCCTCAACAACGCCTCAGCTTTAGCAGCTCATCTTGGTGTCAGGTCGAATCGTTTCATCGATGGTCTTCTTGCACACTGGAAACAGGAGCTTCATGGACTTGAGCACTCCCTACTCTTGGACTTTAGCAATGGCACGCTGCAGCCAGAAAGCACTGACCCCTTTCCCTCTCTCACGCTCTATATGGACTTTGACGTCGCTCCTTGCTCCTTACTGGCATTCTGTGCTCCCACTGGTGTGGACTTTGGAGGAGCCAGTGGTAAGGCACTCTACAGACTGGTGGTGATGGCACTCAACAAGGACCGATTGAACACCTGTGTGGACACTCCTTGGAGAGCCTATTTTAAACTAGGAAAAGGGCATCGGCCTGCCTGGAGGGCTCTTTACAAAGCCCCTCTCCCTAAAAGGCATGGAGACTTACAGTGGAGGGTCCTGCATGGTATTATAGCTGTCAATGCTTTTGTTTCTGTGATTAACAGCAGTGTCAGTGATCAGTGTGTTTTTTGTTCCTCTAGGGAGACAGTTTTTCATTGTTTTATTGAATGTCAGCGCCTGAGTGGCCTCTTTGAACTTCTCACAAAACGTTTTCATATTTTTAAGGAAGTTTTCTCTAAGCAGGTTTTCATTTGTGGTTTTATGTACATTTGTCGTTTTAAGCAGAAGTGTCAACTACTGAACTTTGTTTTAGGGCAGGCAAAGTTGGCTATCTATGTAAGCCGGAGAAGAAAACTTGAAAATGTTGAGAATGATGTTGATGTCAAAATTTTATTTGTGAGGCTACTTAAAGCCAGAATCAGGCTGGACTTTCAGTTTTTTATGGGGAATGGGGATGTGGAAGGTTTCAGGACCCTCTGGTCCCTGGAGAATGTCCTCTGTTCAGTTCATGATGGACAGCTTTTTTTTGGGCGTTTTTTGGGGGATTAATTTTCTGTGTAACATAGCATGATATAGAAATTGTATTGACTGATGGACAAGTGTGTTTATTAAAGATCTTTTAAAAATCAAAAATCTCTCTCTCTCTCTCTCTCTCTCTCTCTCTCTCTCTCTCTCTCTCTCTCTCTCTCTCTCTCTCTCTCTCTCGTGCGCATGCGTGGGCGTTTGTGGGAGCAGGGGTGTGGAGTGGTGTCGAGTGAGTACTTTAAACTTTGTATTTTCTAACTTTTTCTCTATCTTGTGTGTTTGAGGTGTGTGTGTTTAATATAGTGGGTTGAGTGTGTGTGTGCTGGGGTGTGAGTGTTGGAGTGAGTGTGTTGGGGAACGGTAGCTTCTGCTGCCGGTTTTTCCCGGCCGACATCATACCGGTGATTGATGGTGGTGTGGAGTTTGAGCGCTTAACCCGGCGTCATGGTGTGAGAATCCTCCCGACAGTTCCCTGTTCTGTGGAGGAGGCCAGCCTCGCTGTAGGACAGGTGGTTGGGCATGGCAGCATAAAATCAGCATCGAGGATGAACAGCGCAATTGTGATATTTCTGGATTCGACTGAGAAAGCTGATCAGGTGGTGGCACAGGGAGTGGTCATAAATGACACTTTTACTCCCGTTTTACCGCTGGCGAATCCGTCTAGGAGGATCACCATCTCAAACGCTCCTCCTTTCGTTAAAAATGATCAGCTGATTAGAGAGTTGTCCCGTTTTGGCCAGGTTGTGTCCCCTATCAGAATGGTCTCTCTGGGTAGTAAATCACCCCTGCTGAAGCATGTTGTATGTCATAGGAGGCAGTGTTTCATGGTGTTGAAAGACAGCTCTGCTGAACTGAATGCGTCTTTTAATTTCAGGATTGACGGCTTTAGCTACTTGGTGTTTGCAACATCTGAAACCATGAAGTGTTTTGCGTGTGGCGCAGAAGGCCATCTTATTAGGTCATGTCCTGAAAAGGCGAACACAAAGAGCACTGGCGGTAAGAAAGGTGACGCCGCTGTTTCTGGTGGTCCGGAGGGTAGCGCTACATGTGGTGCGGCGGATGCCGCTGCGGCGCCCGCTTCTGCTGGGGCGGTCGCGGCTGCGACTGCGGCCGCGTCCGCGTCCGCGTCCGCGTCCGCTTCTACTTCTGCGGGGGCGTCCGCGTCCGCGTCCGCTTGTGCTGGGGCGGCCGCGGCCGCCCCTGCTGGGGTGGCCGCGGCGGGCGCGGTAGTTGCCCCCCCAAACAGTGATGGTGGGGAATTTCTGTCTGGCGGCAGCTCTGATCATTGTGACGAGCCTGTCGCCCGGGGTAAACAGGTGGAGGGTGTAAGTAAAAGTGCAGTTAAACGAAGGAACGTAAATGAACAGACTTTGCAGGCGGGGGAGGAGCGGTTTGAGGCTGTAGGGGACACACAGAGCAAACACTGCATGACAAACGTTGCAGTTCATGAAGAAATGCAGGAATGTAGTTTTGCTGAAGAGGATCCTTTTAAAGCTGCACAAAAAAGAAAAAGTGCTGAAAACTTACAGAGCTCTGCTAAATCTAGTAGGGTTGGGAAGTTAGATTTACTAGATGAGAGCGTCTCTGACGAAAGTGGAGCTGAGTCTGAAATGATGCAGACGCAGACGCAGGAGGAGCAAAGCTCCTATTGTTTTTCCAAAATTAGGCAATTTCTCCAGGTGACCAAGGGGAGCAGAGCTGTGAAAGTGGAAAATTACTTTCCAGATCTGGAGTTATTTGTGGCATCAGCTCGCAAGCTGATGAAACTGAATGATGGGAATGAGACTTTTACTGATCAGGAAATTTTTCGTTTAAAGAAACTGGTTGTCAAACTGAAATCACAAATTACTAACAGTCATGTTGACTCTTAGTTTGTTTCTTCCCTTTTATGCTATGTGTGTGTTTTTTTACTGTACCCTATTTTTATCCTTTTTAATGCCCCACCTTAGAATTGGCACTCTTAATATTAATGGGGCCAGGGATGATGTAAAAAGGGCCTCTTTATACAAGCTTTTTAATTTAAAGAAACTTGACGTGCTGATGGTCCAGGAGACTCACAGCACATTGAGAGCCATTGGAGAAAAGAGTGGGATGGCTGCATTTTTTTTAGCCACAAATCCAGTAGCAGTGGGGGGGTGGCTGTACTCTTCTCTAGGGGTTGTGTGCCTGTCTCTTATGAGGTAGAAGAGGTGGTGAGAGGTCATTTCCTCTTATTAAAGGTACAGTTTGAAAACTTGAACTTCGTTTTTATAAACGTGTATGTGCCAACACAGAGAGCAGAGAGGATCAGGGTCTTTGACGTGCTTTCGGATACGGTTAAGTCCTGTGATCCAAATAGTTTTTTATTTCTGGGGGGTGATTTTAACTGTACATTAAACCACAGACTAGACAGGAACCATCAGGAGCCTCACCCTAACATAGCATGATATAGAAATTGTATTGACTGATGGACAAGTGTGTTTATTAAAGATCTTTTAAAAATCAAAATCTCTCTCTCTCTCTCTCTCTCTCTCTCTCTCTCTCTCTCTCTCTCTCTCTCTCTTCTTTAAACCCCTGCAAATCAATATTTCACACTAAATTTTTGTAACTTTTTATTAGAACTGCATATATTTTCTTTAACCTCAGGAACTGCAAATATCAGCGCTTTAGGTACCCCAGATTAGTCATGAGAATAATATGGTGATCTTCAGTGTATGATATGTTCATATATCATGCAATCAAGTTACCCCAGTTATTGCCATTTTTAATTCTGCTGATCTTAACATGCAGGTTAGATTAATTGGAGACTCTAAAGTGGCCCTAGGTGTGAATGTGTGTTTGAATGGTTAAGGGATAGCGCCGTATCGTGGCTGCTTCATCCATCCAGGTGGTGGATGACCCTCAATTTCCCCTCTGGGGATCAATAAAGTATACTAAATCTAAAAACAATCAAAAAAAAAATCTTAAATGCCTTATGTTTGTGTCATGTCTATGAGTTTAATAAAGAGGGGTTACTAAAGCTAGAAGGTGTTATTTCTCCTTGTCCATTATTGTAACAACTCAGTGTAAAGAATTCTGCCTCCAGACTACAAGACTGATCAAACATTGCTAATTACATTACTAATTAAGGATTATTAATTGCCAAAATCCTAAGTTAAGTTGGTCCATAAAAGTTTCCGCCTGTATAAAACACGGATGATGCCCCAACATGTGTTACAAATGAGGTATTACAAGTATTATTAATAAGCTTTAAACTTAGTTTAATAATTATTAATAATTGAATTTCAAAATTGTAGGACTCAGTCTGTAGCACTCCGCCACCGCGCTGCCTACAAAAGTGGGCGGCGCGGTGGAGGAGTGGTTAGCACTGCGGCAGCACAGCAACTCACCCTTGGCCGGGGGATCCCGGGTTCCACGCTCTGTGTGGAGTTTGCATGTTCTCCCCGTGTCTGCGTGGGTTTATGCCAGGATTTCTCCGGTTTCCTCCCACATGCCAAAAACATGCACGTTAGGTAACATGGAGACTCTAAAGTGGCCTCAGGTGTGAATGTGTGTGTGAATGGTGAAATGGTTGGGCACTGCACCAGTGGCTGCCTCATCCACTTATGTGGATGCCCTGTAATTTCCCCACTGTGGGATTAATAAAGGATTAAAAAAAAAAAAAAAGTTCACGATGATTTAATTTAAAGTTCAGAATTTTCTGAGATGTCAGTGATTGTTGCACTGCTGTCCTGTTGCCTTACTACAACCACAAAAATAAAAACAATCCTGTCGGACTCAATGCATACAAGTTACAATTACCAAATTACCAATTAGCAGCTGCAGGAATGCTCAGTTCTTCATGCTGGGAGCTGGTGATACAGTGCATCAAACAATGGCAACAACATCTCAACTATTATATGTTATTTATGATTAAAGGTTCTCTAACCAATATTGGGTACAGCATCCATAGTTTTAAGTATCCACATTTGTTTTTCTGTTTACCTTCAAACATTTAAAGCGTGTACTGGAAACTTTCCTCTTAGGACTGCAGTGTTGAGATTAAGCCATGACAAAATATTTTACTTTCTTCCTTCCACTAAGACAACTGTTGGAGTTGACCCTGCTTCGCTTGTCTGGCTGTCCTGCTTGACTCACAACAGGTTTCCTTTCACTGTGTTGTCTACTGAAAACTGTTCGCTTGAGAAAATCAGCATGGACGAGAAGGCAACTTTTGTAGAAAAAATTACTTATGTCAGAAAAGACTAAAATGTGCGAGTACAGTTCAGAAGTACAGTATAATTCCTTAAACTTTCATCACATCCCAGAAATATAGATTTGAAAAACACCAAATTTAGCAACAAAATGAATACACTTTAACTAGGGATGGGAATTAAGATTATATCAATAACAATGGCATTGTTGATTTTGCTTATAGAGCCGATGATTTGATTCCCTTATCAATTCTTGATCAGTTTTCCTTGTGTGGGCAACAAAAAAAAAAACAAAACACAGGAATTCGGTTAGTATTCCTGTCTGCCTCGTTCATCCCTTGCTCATCGCCCTGTTATTAGATGCTCCCTGTGGTTGTTTACACCACCTGTCACCAATTTAGGGAGGTCCAATATATGGGGCGCTCGCATGTCATTCTGCCTGGTTACATTCGACTGCCTGCCTGTATCCTAACTGAGCTTTGTGTGATTCACATCTGCCTATATGTGTTTTGACTCTGACTTCTGCCCTAGGACCGTGAGCCAGCCAGCCTTTTTGGACTTGTTTGCCTGAGCTTATGATTGGATTCCTGTGCTCTGACCTCTGCCTGCCTGACCTCTGTTTCTGCCTCACGGATTGGACAATTTTTCCTTCCCCGAGTTGTGCACATACCCCCACTACCAGTAAGTCGACCTACCTCCTTTTCACCCATTTTTCCTCCACTCATCTTCTCACCATACAGGCCTGATCAGCCTGCCATGCGTGTCCAGCATCCTCTGTGGTCCAGTTCCCTGGAATTTTTTTTTTGCATCCAGTCTCCTGGGATAGGAGAACCCATCAACACTTCTCCCAGCTGGAACACACTATAAGAAATATCACTCAGTTAATTCCATGAATTCTGCCTCTATATTCCCTTTGTTCATATGCTTACCTCTGTGTTTCCATTCCCCTCCCCAGGGTTGCCAGACCACTGCCACATCCTTTCACCTGCACTGTTTAATAAACAAACCATTGTTAAAACAACTCAAGCAGTCTCATCCGTTTCTGCCGTTGAGCCAGGGATTTTTTCATCATGTCAGAATGTAACCAGCATTCAGGCTCAGCAGACACTCTGATGGAATCATTTGCCACCCGTCTCAGTGCTTTGGAGCATCTGTCTGAGCAGAATGTTTACCAGTTAGAGGTGCTTCTCCAGCAAATCTCTAAAATGTCGGAGCAGCTAACACAACTACACACAAGTGTTCTGGGCCAGTTATCTGTGTCGCCTGACATGGCTCCATCTGCATCAATAATCCGTCCAGGCAAACTGTTGGTCATCCCCCCCCCCCACGCCATTATGAAGGGAAGTTAGGGGGCAAAGGGTTTCTTTTCCTCTGTCACTTAGTTTTTTACTGTGCTCTCGGTGAGTTTCCTAACGATCAAAGCCACATTAGCTTTGTAGTTGGTCTCTTGGACAGACATGCCATCGCGTGGGCTCAGTCCATTGTTATGGGTCCAAATTTTCATACTGTTACCCTTGACCAATTCACTGAGGAATTTAATAGGGTTTTTGACCATTCTGATGGGAAGGGAGCACGTCCACATGGTTAGCTAATCTCTGCCAGGGCTCCAGCTCAAAAGTGGAACACGCTCTCATCTTCTGGGTCTTGGCAGCCAAGGCAAGGTGGGATGATACAGCTCTGGAGACAACATTTGTTCAGCGCCTCAATTCTAATCTCTACAATGATCTTGCCCACCTCCAAGATGAACCCTAGTCTTTAGATGACTTGGTATCATTGGTGATAAAACTAGACATCCAGCTTGGAGAAACCAGCCAGGGAGGGACAGTTCGGGCTCAGCCCCTCCTCTCCCACCGCATTTCCACGTTCGCAGCTTTTCACGTTTTCACCAGCCAGTGCATCTTGCGAGACTTCTGAACCAATGACCCCGGCCGGTTTAGACTCGCTCCAGCTGAATATCGCAGGGGTTGTGTATTTACTGTGGACAAGCAGGTCACATAATAGCAAACTTCCCTGAGAAGCCAAATGATCATGCGTATCAGTTACAGTAGTGGGATTGAGAAGGGTTAATCAAGTCCCCTCACACTCGCATCTCACACTACCCACACAACTGATGCTCCAAAACACTGAGTATGTTGGTAGTGCTTTGGTAGATTCCGGAGCTGAACAAAATTTTCTTTCTGAGAGTCTGGTAACCCAGTTAAAAATCCCCTGTGTCCCGTTGCCACAACCACAGTCATTGCCCTTTCCGGCCAGCACCTCTCCCAGGTAATCACACAAACTGTCCCATTTTCTTTAAAAGTCTCTTGTAACCATAGTGAGAAGATTTCTTTTCTTGTGCTTCCTACCTCCACTTTGCCTGTTGTGCTTGGCCATCCCTGGTTGAAAATTCATAACCCTGTTACCGATTGGTGTAAAGGGGAGCTTAGCTACTGGAGCCCCTATTGTCTAGCTACATGCCTCCAGTCTGCTGCGTGTTTTGATTGATTGATTGATTTTTATTTGAACATTGTTAAAGAAAGAAAAAAAGAGAGTTCAAAACACAACAAAAAAACAAACCAAAATAAAATGTTCAAAAGGAGTGGGAAGAAGCCAAGGCTTATACAGTCCCACCCCTTCTCCACACCAAACAAATTACAGTATTACTCATAATCATCATTATCCCACAACCACATTCACTGTAATACACCCATAGTCAATTTATACAACAAAAATGACACAACAATGACAGTCCATATCCAACAATATTACAACAACAATAAACATACAATTCTGGCATGTTCAATGCAAACACAAACAACACCATCACCTTCACAATCACCATAACACACAACAACCTTCCCTCACTGAAGACACAATGTAACATCACTGCCCTTCATTCTCATACTGCTCAAAAATCATTTCTTTATATGTTGATTTAAATATATGGATGTTGGGACATTGCCTGTGTTTCTCCCCCAACCCATTCCACAATTTTACCCCACACACAGACACACAAAAACTCTTCCGTGTAGATCTTACTAAGTGAATTTTAAATTTTGTATTCCCCCGTAAATTACATTTCCCTTCTCTCTCCCTGAATAGATTCTGTATATTGTGTGGCAAAAGGTTTTTACTAACTTTAAACATTAATTGTGCTGTGTAATAATGAACCAGATCCCATAATTTCAATAACTTCGAATGTAAAAACAATAAATTAGTATGTTCGAGGTACCCAACTTTGTGTATAACACGGACTGCCCTTTTTTTGTAATATTAACAATGAATTAAGTTTACTTTTATAACTGTTACCCCAAACTTCTATACAATAAGTCAAGTATGGAAGTACTAATGAACAATACAAAATATGAAGTGATTTATAATCTAGGACCTGCTTAATTTTATTTATAATTGCAATATTTTTTGCAACTTTATTTTGTATGTATCTGACATGTGGTTTCCAACTAATTTTATCATCCAGTACTACACCCAAAAACTTGATCTCCTTAACTTTTTCAATAACTACATTATCTATATGAATATGTGTTCCCCCAACATTCCTATTCAGGCCACAACGCCCGAACCTTTGGATTTGTCTACGATCCCCACAGAGTAGCGTGACCTGGCCCCTGTATTTTGTAAGGTGAAAGCTACTTCCCTGCCTCTGCACCACCCACATGACTGTGTGATTGAGCTCCAACAGGGGGAGCCTTTATCATTGAGTAGACTGTATAACATATCTGCTCCAGAGCGATTGGCTATGGAGAAATACATCAAAGAATCCTTGGCTACTGGTCAGATTTTACACTCGTTATCAGCCTTGGGGGCAGATTTCTTCTTTGTCGGTAAGAAGGATGGTTCACTACGCCCCTGTATTGACTTCTGGGAGCTTAATAAAATCAAGGTCAAAGAAAAGTATCTGCTTCCCCTGAGCTCCTCTGTGTTTGACCAACTCCAGGGCTCAGTCATCTAAACTAAACTGTATCTCAAAAATGCATACCACCTCATCAGGATTAAGGAAGGGCATGAGTGGAAAACGCCGTTCAAGACTCATTTAAGGCACTTTTAGTACTGTGTTATGCCCTTTGTTCTCACTAATGCCCCTGCAGATTTCCAGAGACTGATAAATGACGTCCCGCAGGACTTTCTGGGTTCCTTTGTGTTCGCGTAACTTGACGAGATCCTCATTTTCTCTTGCTCACCAGAAGAACATTGGGTACACATCAGGATGGTCCTCCAATGTCTCCTGGAGAACCAACTGTACGTCAAAGCAGAGAAATGTGAGTTTCCTACATCAACCACCGCCTTCTTGGGGTACATTATCTCCCATGGTCACATAGAACCTTACCCCATCAAGAACAAAGAAGTAACTAATTGGCCCATCCCCACATCCCACAAGCAGCTGCAGCAGTTCCTTAGTTTTGCTAACTTTTATCGCAGATCCATCAGGAACTATAGTGCCATTGCCCATCCACTCACTGCCCTGACCTCTGTCAAGGTTCCCTTTCAAATCAAATCACCCTTTATTGTCATTCTACTGTACAACCAATTATGTACAGTAGAACAAGATTGTGCTTTACCTATCTACTGTATTAATCACACACACCCCAAGTGTAGAATCAGAGGGCCGCTGCCATGCCAGGCGCCGTCACACATTTCCCTCCTCCATTCCATTTTTGCTGAGCACCAAGCTGGACGGCAGGAAGTTCCACTTTTATATGGTCTTCGGCATGACCCGGCCGGGATTTGAACCCCTGCCTCCCGGGTGTGGGGCGGATGCTCTACCAACTGAGCCACCACTCCGGTTTCGTTGGTAAGAGCAGGCTAATGAGGTGTTTTTTTTGTGGTTAAAGCTCATTTCTCTGAAGTCCCGATTCTTATTAAGCCAGATCTCACACGACAGTTCATGGTGGAGGTGGATGCTTCTGACAGTGGGGTGGGGGCCATCTTGTCGCAGCGCTCAGCAGCCGACAACAAGTTACACCACTGTGCATATTTATCCCGGCGACTGTCCCCCGCCGAGAGGAACTATAGTGTAGGTGACCAAGAGCTGTTTGCGGTAAAACTGGAATTGGAGGAGTGGCGGCATTGGCTGGAGGGGCAGCTCATCCAGTTTTGATGTGGACATGTCACAAAATTTGGAGTACATTTGATCTGCCAAGAGGCTAAACTTCTGTCAGGCCAGGAGGGCACTGTTCTTGGGCAGATTCAGATTCTCAGTCTCGTACAGGCCTGGCTCAAAAAAATAAGAAACCTGACACCTTGTTGCACCAGTTCGGTACTGCCAAATCTTCCCCCAGCGTAGATACAATCGTTCCTCAGTCCATCGTCGTCGGAGCCTTCACCTGGGGAATCGGACAACAAGTCAGGGAGGCCCAACTGACGGACCTGGATCATTGGGTGGTGGTAGTGGGGGGGTGGGGGGGGTTGTTCATTCAAGCAGCGGTGAGAGGGGATGTTATTCATTGGGTTCATACTGTCAAATTGTCCTGTCACCCGGGGGTTACTAGGTCCTTTGTGGCTCTCCCACGCAACTTCTGGTGGTCCTCGATGGAGAAGGATGTTCAGGAGTGCATCCGAGCCTGCCCTCAGTGTTCCTCAGGCAAAACTCTTAATACCCCCCCCCCCCCCCCCGCCGCTTGTCTCCTGCAGGCCCTCCCTGTTCCTCGCTGTCCATGGGCTAATATCGCAATGGACTTTGTGACTGGTTTGTTCCCCTCAAATGGGTTCACTGCATTTCTCAATGTGGTGTACAGGTTCTCCAAGGTGGCACACTTTGTGCCCCTTCAAAAGCTACCATCCGCCTTGGAGAAAGCTCACCTTCTGTCCAACCATGTTGTGAAACTTCATGGCACTCCTGTGGACATAGTGTCTGACCATGGGCCCCAGTTTGTTACTCAGGTGTGGAGGGCCTTTTGCAAGTCCATTGGGGCCACGGTCACCCTTACCTCTGATTATCACCCGCAGAGCAATGGGCGGTGCGAACGGGCCAGTCAGGAGTTGGAAGCAATGCTACACCGTGTCACAGCAGGTAACCCTTCATCTTGGAGTACCTGCCGGCCCTGGCTTGAGAATGCCCATAACTCAGCCACATCTGGCATGTCCCTTTCCGAGGCCTAGCTGGGTTAAAACCTCCCTCTGCTCTCTATCTCCGAAAAGTAATTGCTTTTCCTTTCATCGCCTCTCACATGGCAAGCTGTAAATGCCTCTGTAGGGAGACCAAGGAGGCTCTATTCAGGTTGGTCGAGGAGAACACTCGTTGGGCAAGTTGGAAGATGCGCCCATCCCCTGCATATGAGGTTGGGCAGAAGGTTTTCTACTAGGAACCTTCCACTCAAGACCAAGTCAAGGAAGTTCACCCCCCAGGCTTACTGGCCCTTTTTCCATCAAGGCCATCATCAACCCGTCGTCTGCCAGGCTCAATCTCTAGCCATCATTCTGGGTCCACCCTACTTTTAACATGTCTCTAGTCAAACCCGTCTTCAACAGCTGTCTCGCCCCCTTCCAAACCACCTCCACCTCCTAAGATGGTAGATTGGGGCCTCGTCTATGCTGTGATATGTATTTTGGATGCTCACCGCATTGGGTGTGGCGTCCATTTCTTAGTTGACTGGGAATGGTATGGCCCCTAAGAGAAATCATGGATACCCAAATTTTTATCATGAATGACTCGCTCATCCAGGACTTTTATCGAGAGCATCCTGACAGGCCGAGGATTACGCCTGGAGGCATTCCTTGTGGGGAGGGGGCTGCTGTTAGGATTCCTGCTTGCCCCGTTCATCCCTTGCACCTTCCCCTCTGATTAGATTCTCCCTGCGGTTGATTACGCCACCTGTCACCAATTTATGGAGGTCCTATATACGGGGTGCTCGCACGTCATTCTGCCTGGTTGCATTCGACTGCCTGCTTGTATCCTACCTGAGCTCTGTGTGATTCACATCTGCCTGTCTGTGTTTTGACTCTGACTTCTGCCCTAGGACCGCGAGCCACCCAGCCTTTTTGGACTTGTTTGCCTGAGCTTATAACTGGATTCCCGTGCTCTGACCTCTGCCTGACTGACTCCTGTTTCTGCCTCACGGATTGGACAATTTTTCTTTCCCCGAGTTGTGCAAATACAGTGGGGCAAAAAAGTATTTAGTCAGCCACCAGTTGTGCAAGTTCTCCCACTTAAAAGATGAGAGAGGCCTCCAATTTTCATCATAGGTATACCTCAACTATGAGAGACAAAATGAGAAAAAAAAAAATCTAGAAAATCACACTGAAGGATTTTTAATGAATTAATTGGTAAATTCCTTGGTAAAATAAATATTTGGTCACCTACAAACAAGCAAGATTTCTGGCTCTCACAGACCTGTAACTTCTTCTTTAAGAGGCTCCTCTGTCCTCCACTCGTTACCTGTATTAATGGCACCTGTTTGAACTCATTATCAGTATAAAAGACACCTGTCCACAACCTCAAAGAGTTAGACTCCAAACTCCACTATGGCCAAGACCAAAGAGCTGTCAAAGGACACCAGAAACAAAATTGTAGACCTGCACCAGGCTGGGAAGACTGAATCTGCAATAGGTAAGCAACTTGGTATGAAGAAATCAACTGTGGGAGCAATTATTAGAAAATGGAAGACATACAAGACCACTGATAATCTCCCTCCATCTGGGACTCCATGCAAGATCTCGCCCCGTGAGGTCAAAATGATCACGAGAACGGTGAGCAAAAATACCATAACCACACGGGGGGACCTAGTGAATGACCTGCAGAGAGCTGGGACCAAAGTAACAAAGGCTACATCAGTAACACACTACGCCGACAGGGACTCAAATCCTGCAGTGCCAGACGTTTCCCCCTGTTTAAGCCAGTACATGTCCAGACCCGTCTGAAGTTTGCTAGAGAGCATTTGGATGATCCAGAAGAGGATTGGGAGAATGTCATATGGTCAGATGAAACCAAAATAGAACTTTTTGGTAAAAACTCAACTTGTCGTGTTTGGAGGAGGAAGAACACCACACCTACTGTGAAGCATGGGGGTGAAAACATCATACTTTGGGGCTGTTTTTCTGCAAAGGGACCAGGACGACTGATCAGTGTAAAGGAAAGAATGAATGGAGCCATGTGTCGTGAGATTTTGAGTGAAAACCTCCTTCCACCAGCAAGGGCATTGAAGATGAAACATGGCTGGGTCTTTCAGCATGACAATGATCCCAAACACACTGCCCGGGCAACGAAGGAGTGGCTTCGTAAGAAGCATTTCAAGGTCCTGGAGTGGCCTAGCCAGTCTCCAGATCTCAACCCCATAGAAAATCTTTGGAGGGAGTTGAAAGTCTGTGTTGCCCAGCGACAGCCCCAAAACATCACTGCTCTAGAGGAGATCTGCATGGAGGAATGGGCCAAAATACCAGCAACAGTATGTGAAAACCTTATGAAAACTTACAGAAAACTTTTGACCTTTGTCATTGCCAAAAAAGGGTATATAACAAAGTATTGAGATGAACTTTTGTTATTGACCAAATACTTATTTTACCGAGGAATTTACCAATTAATTCATTAAAAATCCTTCAATGTGATTTTCTGGATTTTTTTTTTCTCATTTTGTCTCTCATAGTTGAGGTATACCTATGATGAAAATTGGAGACCTCTCTCATCTTTTAAGTGGGAGAACTTGCACAATTGGTGGCTGACTAAATACTTTTTTCCCCACTGTACCTCTACTACCAGTAAGTTCACTTACCTCCTTTTCCCCTATGATTCCTGCACTCCTCTTCCCAGCACACAGGCCTGATCAGTCTGCCATGCGTCTCCAGCGGAGGATCCTCTGTGGTCCTATTCCTTGGAGTCCTGCTTCACATCCAGTCTCCCAGGATAGGAAAACCCATCAGCATTTCTTCCCGCTGGAAATTACTGTAAGAAATATCACTCAATTAATTCATAGAAATCTGACTCTAGATTCTCTTTGTTCATACGCTCACCTCGGTGTTTCTCGTCCCCTCCCCAGGGTTTTAAGACCACCGCCACATCCATTCACTTCCACTGGGGGGCAATGGATCAGCGTTCTCGTTGCGCCCTCCGCCAGTACCCGGGCTCACCTGGGGAAGCTAATGATCCTACCAGCAGACTAAATTCGAAGAGACGACACCGCTGTGCCAGGTCAAAGAAGAATCCTAGTCACAGTCCTAAAGCCGAAAGCAAACAGCCCCAAAAGCACTTTGTGGTAGGATCTGCCCTTCGCATATTACAACTAAACGTTGAAGGCCTATCTGCAGCCAAGCGAAGCCTTATTGAAGTCCTCGCCTTCCAACATTCGATTGATGTAATCTGCCTCCAAGAGACTCATATTGGCACAGAGGAAGCTGGCCGCTTCACCATCAAAGGCTTTGACCTCCTGTGCTATGTTCTACATGCTAAACATGGACGTGCCACCTATGTGCGTTCTGACATAGTTGAAGCAAATCACCTGATAACAACACATTTCTCAGACACCATAATCATTGGTGGCTTCCATATTGTCAATGTGTACAAGCCCCCTAATGCCAACTGGGATCTGCAGGTCTTACCCACCCTACCCCACCCTGCCATCTATGTGGGGGACTTTAACAGCCATCACCCTGACTGGGGGTACCCAGCAGTGGACAGTGATGGGGAGGCACTTTCAGACTGGGCATCTAGAAATGACCTCGCTTTGATATATGACCCCAAACAAAGAGGAACCTTCCACTCTGCTAGGTGGAAGAAGGACTATTCTCCTGACCTGTGTTGGGTCAGCTCTTTGAATGGGGAGCCATATCCTACACAGATCCTCATTCTTGATGATTTTCCACACAGCCAACACTGGCCCCTGCTTGTACACATTGGCCTACAACTTCCAGTCATAAACAGCCCAAGGAAGATGCGCTGGAACTTCCGCAAAGCCAACTGGAAGAAATTAAGTGAAACTCTGGACCGGAGCGTTGTTACCATCCCACTCCACACCATCACTGTAGATGAAGCATACAACCGCTTCTGCAGCACAATCTTCAAGGCTGCCCATACTGCAATCCCACGAGGCTACCGACCCCTCTATGTCCCATGTTTGGACGGAGAAAGTGCTGCCCTCCTACAATCCTATCAAACATCAGGGGACCCAGAGATAGCAGACCATCTCATTGAATCGCTGAATACAGCCCGGCGAAAGAAATGGGAGGAGACAGTTGCTGACCGGAACTTTACCCACTCTAGCAGGAAATGTTGGAGCCTCATCCGTCGCCTAGGAGCTGCACAGAAGCCCCCTAGCCAAAGCCGAGCATCCGTCACACCCAACCAAGTTGCATCCCACCTACTGACTATCGCCAAAGCACCCCAAGACAAAGACACCAGAAGAGCAGTTACAACTGAGCTAAAAAAAACACCAAAAAATGCCTGTAGAGGAAACGAACCCTGAACCCTTCGAGGCTGCTGAACTGGAGAAAGTCCTACAGGGCCTGAAATGTGGAAAGGCAGCAGGATACGATAACATCTTCCCAGAATTCATGAAAAATCTTGGCCCCCGAGCCCTAACCTGGTTGACACAATTCTACACAAGGATCACACAAACAAACTCGATCCCAAAGAAATGGCGGACAGCAAAGGTCATTGCCATCCCAAAACCTGGCAAAGACCACAAACTACCAGCAAGCTACCGCCCAATCTCCCTACTCAGCGTTCCTTACAAAATCATGGAGCGCCTAATACTGCAACGCATTTCCCCAGAAATAGAGGATATTCTAAGTGTGGATCAAGCAGGTTTCCGCAAGGACCGCAGTACAGGAGAACAAGTACTGGCCCTAACCACCTTCATCGAAAATGGCTTCGAGAGCAGACTGAAGACAGGGGCTGTGTTTCTCGATCTTACAGCCGCCTATGATATGGTCTGGCACAAAGGCCTCCTCCTGAAACTTATAAAGGCGATCCCTGCTTAGGCAACAGCAATTATAAAAACCCTGCTGACCAACCGAAGGTTCAGAGTCCACCTCAGTCAGAACACAAGTGCATGGAGAATGCAGAAAAACGGACTCCCACAAGGCTCAGTTCTAGCTCCAACTCTGTTCAACCTCTACATAAATGACCTGCCTACTACAAAATCCCGCAAATTCATCTATGCAGACGACATCTGTTTGGCATTCCAAGCACCAGACTTTGAACCACTGGAACGGGTGCTCACGGAAGATCTTGCTAAACTGGACCAGTTCTGCAAAATCTGTCTCATAAAACCAAGCCCAGCAAAAACTGTCTCCAGTGTATTTCATCTCCACAATGCAAAAGCTGCCAGAGAACTAAACATCCACCTGAGCGGACTCAAGCTTAAGCATGCCCCAAATCCAACTTATCTTGGAGTGACCCTTGATAGGACCTTATCCTTCAAGGAACATCTAAAGGGGACGGCTGCTAAGGTGAAAGTACGAAACAACCTGCTCTGCAAGCTCACTGGTGCAAAATGGGGGGCGGCAGTCTCCACCCTGCGCACCTCAGCACTGGCCCTTTCATACTCTGTAGCAGAATATTGTGCCCCTGTCTGGTCCAGGTCATCTTACACACACCATGTAGACACCCAGCTCAACTCAACCATGAGAACTATAACTGGAACAATCCGCTCAACACCACTCCCCTGGCTCTCTGTACTGTCAAACATAGCCCCTCCACACATCCGGCGAGTAGCATTAACTCAAAGGATGCTCCAAAAAGTTAAAGATTTTCCTCACTTGCCAATCCATGCAGATATCTACACCCCACCCACTGCCTGACTTTCATCCAGACGGCCGATTTGGAAAAACCCTCCCCCAGCTGACTTTACCATCCAGACAGCTTGGCAAGAGGAATGGGAGACCAAGGAGGTCCCAAACAAACAGCTGGTGATAAACCCCAACCAACAGGTCCCGGGCACCAACCTCCCAAGGAGACAGTGGTCTACACTCAATCGCTTCAGGACTGGACATGGCCCCTGCTTGGCCAGCCTTCACAGATGGGGCAGTAGCCCTAGCCCACTGTGCGCATGTGGAGAAGAGCAAACAATGGAACACATCATAGAGGTTTGCCCGCTCCAAAGACTGGAAGGAGGATTACACACCCTCCATACAGCAAACCAGGAGGCAACTGCTTGGCTTAAGGACTTTGCATTCGCTAAATAAATAAAAACTTCCACTGTTTAATAAAAAAAAAAAAAAAATGTTAAAACACTCAAACGGTCTCATCTGTGTCTGCTTTTAAGTCTGGGATTATTTCATCATATCACCTTCACAGGATTTAATCATCAATGCAGGACTGTTGTTTTTTTTTTTTTTCTGTCTTTAAAAATGCTTCTTCTCCTCGAGAAAAAATAAAATCAAATATAAATGACTGTAAACATGATCATTTATGCCTTGGAACAGTTATAATATTTAAATGCTGAAAAGCAATATAAATAAAAATAGTGTAAATTGAATACTTAAATGATTTGACACAACTGCACAATTATGTTATTTTAACAATCACAAAAATATACAATGGTGTGAAAAAATGTTTTCCCCATTATTGATTTCTTATTTTTTTTGTGTTTGTAACATTTAAATCTTCCAGATCATCAAACAGATTTAAAATTAGACAAAAATAACAAAAGTAAACACAAAATGCAGTTTTTAAATGAAGGTGTTTATTATAATGGGGAAAAAAAATAAAATCAAAACCTACGTGGCCCTTTGTGAAAAAGTGATTGCCCCCTTAACCGAATAACTGGTTGGGCCACCCTAAACAGCAACAGCTGCAATCAAGTGTTTCCGATAACTGGCAATGAGTCTTTTACAGCGCTGTGGAGGAATTTTGGTCCACTCATCTTTGCAGAAATGTTGTAATTTAGCCACATTGGAGGGTTTTGAGCATGATCCACTTTTTTAAGGTCATGCCACAGCATCTCAATCGGATTGAGGTCAGGACTTTGACGAGGCCACTCCAAAGTCTTCATTTTGATTTTCTTATGCTATTCTGAGGTGGACTTACTTGTGTGTTTTGGATCATTGTCCTGCTGTGAAACCCAAGTGCGCTTCAGCTTGAGGTCACGAATAGATGACCAGACATTCTCCTTCAGGATTTTTTGGTAGACAGCAGAACTCATGGCTTTATTTACCACAGCAAGTTTTATAGGTCCCGAAGCAGCAAAACAGCCGCAAACCATCACACTACCACCACCATATTCTACTGTTGGTATGATGTTCTTTTTCTGAAATGCTGTGTTACTTTTACACCTGATGTAATGGGACACACACATTCCAAAAAGTTCAACTTTTTTCTCGTCAGTGGACAGAGTATTTTCCCAAAAATCTTGAGGATCATAAAGATGTTTTTATAGCAAAACTGAAATGAGCCTTTATGTCTTTTTTTTTTTTTTCTCAGCAGTGGCTTTTGTCTTGGAACTCTGCCATGCAGGCATCTTTTTCTAATGGTGGAGTTATGAACACTGATCTTTACTGAGGCAAGTGATGCCTGTACTTCTTTGGATGTTGTAGTGGGGTCTTTTGTGACCTCTTGGATGAGTCGTCACTGCGCTCTTGGGGTAATTTTGGTCAGCTGGCCACTACTGACAACGTTCACCACTGTTCCATGTTTTCACCATTTATGGATAATGGCACTCACTGTGGTTTACTGGAGTCCCAAAGCTTTAGAAGTGGCTTTATAACACTTTCCAGACTTATTGATCTCATTTACTTTGTTTCTTATTTGTTTCTGAATTTCTTTGGATTGCAGCATGATGTCTAGCTTTTGAGGATCTTTTGGTTGACTTCACTTTGTCAGGCAGGTCCTACTTAGATGATTTCTTGATTAAGAACAGAGGTGGCAGTAATCAGGTCTGGGTGTGGCAAGAGAAATTGAACTCAGCTTTTCAAAGATGTGATAAACCACTGTTAATCTATGTTTTAACGGGGGGGGGGGTGTCACTTTTTCACACAGGAACATGTAGGTTTGGATTTTTTTCCCCTTATTGATAAACTCCTTTATTTCAAACATACAAAAAAAAAAGGTGAAATTAGGAAGGGGGAAACCACTGCTTCACATTATTTCACGTGCTGTGCTTGGATGTAATTTTTGCGTTTTTTTTTTAAATATATACAGTATACTGTATATGCACAGTGTATTTACACCCACACATGTAAAACCTCAAGTCATTACTCACTGTGGGAAAGAGTAATTCAGTATAACTGTGTAACCTATTTTACACGTACCATGTGCACCTAGCATCAGTGGGATTTCCTTGCAAGGACCAGCGGGCAAGCAGGTTGGTAAAACCTCAGAGCTACCTGTTGCTGTCATCTTCTAAAAAGAATGAGATCATATTTAAATATCAGATTTTTTTAGTTTGGTTTTGTTAGTTAAAAACAAATTAAATTTAACCTGCAAGGCTTCACATCTTCAACCTGAGCCTGAAGCTGGGGAGAGTACCACAGTTGTGGAAAACATCTTGTGTGTTACTTGTACCAAAGACTTCCCACCCCAAAGACTTGAACAACTACAGACCAGTGGCCCTGATGTCTCACATGATGAAGACCCTGGAGAGGCTGCTCCTTGCTCACCTCCACCCCCTGGTGGGACCAGCGATGGATCCACTCCAGTTCGCCTACCAGCATGGCATTGGGGTGGAGGATGCAGTGATCTTCCTCTTTCACCGTTCTCTGTCCCACCTGGACAAGCCCGGGAATGTGGTGAGGATCATGTTCTTTGACTTCTCCAGTGCTTTCAACACCATCCAACCGATGAACCTGAAGGGCAGGCTGCTGTGCGCAGGGGTGGACCAGCACCTGTCATCATGGATCCTGGACTACCTCACTAACTGGCCACAGTTTGTGAGAACCCGGGATTGTGTGTCCGACACGATCATCGGTAGCACGGGGGCCCCCCAGGGAAAGGTTTTGGCTCCCTTCCTGTTCACCCTTTATACTGCGGACTTCTCACAAAACACAACACACTGCCATCTACAGAAGTTTTCTGATGATTCTGCGATCATTGGCCTCATCTCCAACGGAGATGAAGCTGAGTACAGAGGACTTATCCAGGACTTCGTGGACTTGTGCCATCAGAACTGCCTCCAGATCAACGTGAGGAAAACTAAGGAGCTGGTGGTGGACTGCTGAAGGCAAGGACAACCCCTCACAGCACCAGTAAACATACAGGGAACAGACATTGAGATGGTGACTTCCTACAAGTACCTGGGTGTTCATCTGAACAATAAACTAGACTGGTCACACAATACTGACGCACTCTACAAGAAGGGACAGCGCAGGCTGTTCCTACTGAGGAGGCTCAGGTCTTTTGGTGTACAAGGGGCGCTGCTGAAAACATTCTACGACACGGTGGTGGCATCAGCCATCACTTTTGGAGTGGTCTGCTGGGGCAGTGGCATTACAGCAGCCGATAGGAAGAGACTGAACAAACTGATCAAGAAAGCTATCTCTGTCCTGGGGAAGCGCCTTGACCTAGTGGAGGAGATAGGAGAGAGAAGGATTCTGGCTAAACTGTCATCTCTGCTGGAGTTCGAGTCCCACCCTCTGCAGGCCATACTGAACGCACTGCGGAGCTCATTTAGCAGCAGACTACATCATCCTAGGTGTGCAACCGAGAGGTTTCGCAGGTCCTTCTTACCTACAGCTGTCAGACTGTACAACCTAAGCAGGGCTGCTCGCAGAGATAGCAAAAAAAAAAATGTGACGACCTAATAGTATTGAATGCAAAAGACGCAACAGACTTACACAAATGGTCCCCTCAACTAGGACAATATCAGTCGCTACGGAGGGTGACAATATGTATGGGTACATATTCATACTATGTAGGATAACTAAGTAGACTGTAATGCTGTTTATTCCATCTAGCTACAATGCTCCGCACTGAGTATATATATTTATATATTTATGTGTGCATATGTATATTCACTGCTCTTATTTTTCTTATCTTCTTAATTATTGCTCTGAGTGTTGCTATCCCTGTGCTGTTGCAATCCTGGAATTTCCCCATTGTGGGACTATTAAAAGCTTATCTTATCTTATCTTATCTTCTAGTATCCTGCTAACATACTACTAAAAATAATAAAATAATATTAAATAAATGTACTTTATTAATTCCAAACTGGGAAATTACAGTGTATTAGGTGGTAGGGTGTCCTAACGTTTCTTCAGAATGCGTATTTTGTTACCATCACTACTGGGACGTCCTGCTGCTTGGGAATCAGGTGTGGACGCACTTCGTATACTATCGTACACACTGCAGTCTTTCATTTTATCTGATGCTGCCACATCAAGACATGTTTCAACTCATGTTTATCATACGCCATGTTGCTAGTGTTTACTATATACTTCCACCATTATCCCACAGTAGTGATGGCGTCATGCCGTTGTTTGGTGATGACAGCATGTCAGCATGTCATGTCATGACACATGAAATTTAAAAAAAACACAGAAGTGTTTAAACCAGCAGCAATGATAAAAGCATTTGATAACATCAGTGATGCACAATTCTGGGGGCGCAAAAGATTTAGAACCGGTTCCCAGTTCCCTTTCCTAACTGTAATACCATGTGCAACTTTAAATTCAATTATGAAATTGAGGTTTTAGGTTAGTTGTCCACATGTGTTTGTCATGGATGGCCCTCACGAGCCATCAAAAGACGTCACATATCAACCAGTGAGTTTGCACAGTTTATTAAAGGAAAGGAAAAACGACAAAATAACGAGACATGGGGGGCTAAAACACACTACAACTAACACTCAGTCTATGACACGGAGGAACAGATGCATAACTAACTAACTAACTAACCTGCACTTATATAGCGCTTTTCTAGTCACAAAGACCACTCAAAGCGCTTTTCATTAATACTAACCCTCTATTCTAAGGGCCTATAGGAAACAGATATCTAGGGACAATTTAGAACAGCCAATTAACCTAACATGCATATTTTTGGCATGTGGGAGGAAACCGGAGAAATCCCGGAGTAAACCCACGCAACACGGGGAGAACATGCAAACTCCACACAGATCACTGTTGGTCGGGGGCATAATGAAACACAGTTACAATAAAGGACGAGGATGAAAGGTAGATGACGTCTGACCAGGAAGCACGGTGAGGGATGCTCGACGATGTCAGACGAGGGATAGTTTGACGAGACTGCTGCACATTTCGCCCTCAGCTGCCCTCAGCGGACAGCTGATGAGGTGAAATGCAGCTCAGCTGTCAGGGCCTCAGCTCTGACACCCGGAAGCCCCTCTGAGCGCTGTCACAATAAAAGCTCGGAGAGCCATAAGGAACACACACATCAGCTGAGAGGAAAATGCTGCATGGCCCAAGCGTGGACGAGATTGGCGCTCAAACCACTACAGTACCTCCCCCCGAGGCGGCAAACTCCGGGCGCCGTATGACACCCAAGCCCCCCACCCCCACCCCCACCCAGGGTGGGATGCTGGGGGAAAGGCCTGGAGGGTGAGAACCAGAAAAGACCAAAAAACACCAGGACGATGACACGGGAAAACACAGGGGACAAACAAAGCAATTACAGAGTATGATAGGAAAAAAAGCAATACAGTGATCCCTCACTTATCGCGGTTAATGGGTTCCAGAACCGACCGCGAAAAGTGAAAAACCGCGAAGTAGCGTCACCCCTAATGACGTCACCCATAAATAATACGTACGTTCATTCTCTCACTCTCTCTCTCATATCTCATACCCACCAAGATGTTAGTGCAGTTCTACACAGCCATCATCGAGTCCATCCTCACCACCTCCATAACCGTGTGGTACGCAGGAGCCACTGCCAGGGACAGACTAAGGCTGCAGCGCGTCGTGCGCACTGCTGAGAAGGTGATCGGCTGCAAGCTCCCATCTCTCCAGGATCTGTACATCTCCAGGACCCGGAGGCGTGCTGGCCGGATCATAGCCGATCCCTCACACCCTGGTCACGTACTGTTTGCCCCCCTCCCCTCTGGTAGAAGACTTCGGTCCATCCAGACTAAAACCTCCCGTCACATGAACAGCTTCTTCCCCTCTGCCATTAGACTGCTGAACACTAAGTGACTCTCGTGCACCATGTACAGCAGCTCAACCAGACTCATGTCAATCATCACTGTTTTCTTCCTGCATTACCGACTGCACTATATAGTTCTCCACAGTATCTGCTGCTGGCTAATATATATTTTAACTGTTGACCAGTATCACTTAATCTTATCCTACACTTTATTACATGTATAGTTTATTTCTCTTATCTTATCATGTTTAATGTTGCAGCATTGTACCGAGACAAATTCCTAGTTTGTGTACTACATGAACAATGGCAATAAACCTGATTCTGATTCTGATTCTGATGATACGTGTGTGTGTGTGTGTGTAAGTGTACATACATACGTAGATGTAAATAAAGTGTACATAAATATGTTTTTAGAACTCTTTTATTCTTATAACAAGATACGTAACTCAAGATGAAGATGATTTACTGCACAGGTTAATGAGAGTTTTACTGCTCCTCAGGTGACGCCTCATTGTCAGGTGCTAGAGGTGCAGGATCATCGAGGGCAGCTTCCGATAGAGCTGGAGAAGCTGCAGGAGGCGGCGTAGTGGCTCGACGGGAAGACTATTTTGCACAAAATGGCACAAGAGAACAGTGAAAAGTTCCATGCGGCGAGACTAAGCAACACAAGCGATAAAGAACAATGAATGCGGTCTTCCTTCGCTGGGTATGGGCGCTCGGCAGGGAGAGAAGCTGGGTAAAACGTCTCGGCCAATCAGCTTGCGAGATTCCCGAGCCAAGCCAACACGAGAACAGCGAACAGAGAGGTGGATTTTGAGTTGTGCGGGCTCTCCGTGTTGATACCTGATGTTCTAATGTAGTCTCCCTGCCTTCTGCTAGCGCCCGCCGATTTTTTCTCAATTTTGAATTTTTGATGAATATTTTTGAAAAATCCGCGATGCACTGAGGGCGCGAAAGGTGAGGCGCGAAGTAGCGAGGGATCACTGTACTCCATAAAACGCGGATGATACATAGACCGGACAAGAAGTGTAAATACCAGTAGGAGACCTACAACTAAACCACACAGGCCTAGAAGACATAATGTGGCAGATACAAATCATCCCTCAGACAGGAGAGGGAAGAGGGGGAAGGGAAAAAAAAAGACACGCTAAACAGTGGTAATACATAGATCAAAATAAGGCACATGACAACACATCAAAAGTGACCTTAACATCTAGAGGAAATGCGAAACATACGGGGATGACGGCAGGCAGAATGCAATAATACACACAGTTCTGGTGGTCTCCCTGTGTCCAACGTTCAAATAGGTGATAGGGGAAAAGGGGAGCGTTCGGGCAGCCTACCCCAGTCCCATGCCCGGGAAAACAGGATCTCTGGCGGCCGGACCAGGTCACCAAGCAAACAGTCCAGTTGGTTGGGCGGCCGACCCAGAATGCCAAACGGGTGAGGCAGTCCTTCAGGCAGCCAACCTGCATCGCTCAGCCACCAGGACCACAGGGGAGAGAACGGCAACGGCTTCCCTGTAGAGGGGGATAGTACGGGAGAGCCGGGCCGAATATGACGAGCCCAAACAGCACCCGGTGGAGAAGGTTTAGAGGAAAGATGAGGGACCAGTCCGGCTCCACTTGGCAGAGGATCTGCAGCTCCACCTCCGAACGTTATCAGCATAGGCGCTGTCCTCCTGTTGGACCCAGGGTGAGCCCGTGCTGCACCCACGTTGGACCACAATTGGGTCTCGGCTGCACCCACGTCGGACCCCGATTGGGTCTCAGCTGCACCCACGTCGGACCCCGATTGGGTCAGAACAGCTCCATAGATGGCCTTCACCCCCGAACCTGAAACCTCCAGAACAGCGACTGGGGTTGACTCCGCACCGGTGACCCTGGGAGAAGGCTCAGGAGAAGAAGAAGAACCGGGATCAGGATCACCGGTAGCGACAGATCCCAGTGAGACGAGCTCGGGTGCAATGGACGGCTGCCCCTGGCTCGTCTCTAAGAAGGACAGGCAAAAATGCTCCAAAACAGATAGTAGGAAGGAAAGATAGAGCACTTGCCTGCACTCGAGTTCTGTCGCCTCCCAGGACTTCGATGATCCGGGCTCAGGACGAAGAAGGACGTGTTCTGGCTCCCACTCGGCTATGGCGGGCTCTGTAGCAGGCATGAATTTTTCCACAGCCTGAGGACCCTCCAGCGTTGACGTCCACACCGACGACCCGCAGTGCGTGGTGGCAGGGGATCCTCGACTCGCTGGATCGAACCGCTCATCAGTGGAAACCCAGGGACGTTTCGTCGTTCGTGCAGGCTCCACACTGCAGTCCACTCTCCTCCTCTGCCCGTGACGTGGCTGCGGGGCTGGCACCAGGCTCTTCAGGACCGCAGGCCCCCTCCCCGTCCTGCGACGTAGGCCTGGCATTGTGGAACGCTCAGCGGAGGGAGACACAGAGGCAGCAGGTTCAATGTCAGAAGCTACAGCAGGTGGTGGGAGCTTGGGGGACTGCGAACCACGAACTCCACCCCCAGGAGTCTGACAAGGCAAATCACAACAACAAGGAGAAGAATGAACTTGCACTTGCCTTTTCCCCGGAGGGCCGATGGTGCCAGCTATAGCGGGTGGAGTTCTTCCCTTTCCCCACCGGATGGTGACGGCAGGCCAAACTCACGTCGACAGGCGTCTCAGTCTGGCGGCAGTCTACTGTCATGGATGGCCCTCACGAGCCATCAAAAGACGCCACATATCAACCAGTGAGTTTGCACAGTTTATTAAGAAAGGAAAAACGACAAAATAATGAGCCACGGGGGGCTAAAACACACTAAAACTAACACTCAGTCTATGACATGGAGGAACAGATACATAATGAAACACACTTACAATAAAGGACGAGGATGAAAGGTAGATGACGTCTGACCAGGAAGCACAGTGAGGGATGCTCAACGATGTCAGACGAGGGATAGTTTGACGAGACTGCCGCACATTTCGCCCTCAGCTGCCCTCTTAAGTAGCGGACAGCTGATGAGGCGAAATGCAGCTCAGCTGTCAGGGCCTCAGCTCTGACAGCAGGAAGCTCCTCCGAGTGCTGTCACAATAAAAGCTCGGAGAGCCATAGGGAACACACACATCAGCTGAGAGGAAAATACTGCATGACCCGAGTGCGGACGAGATTGGTGCTCAAACCACGACAGTGTTACAAATGTTCTTGTTGTTTGATGGTTTTCACCACCTACCAATGATTAATTCATCTATTCATCTTAAACCACTCAATATTTTTTGAGGTCACAGAGGGGCTGGAGCCTATCCCAGTGTCTTTGGGCGAGAGGCAGGGCTCATCCATCACAGACCAACAAATCAATTCCCTTCATTCATTTGGGTATTTCATGATTATTTTACAAAAGACAAGAACGGCCTTTGACATAGTTTAACTAGGTGGGGACCCAGTAGAGACCTAATAGGATTTTAATGAGCTATGTACAAAGATTTGTAGATCCAGCGGAGCGGGGAGTTTGACTCCTGTATGGAGGAGAGAAGGGAGATGGGAAAGTAACAAGATTTCAGTGATGGCATTTATTGTACTTGCAGGTGAGTGTTCTTACTTTTGAGAGTTGTGCTGTTCTGCGGATGATAGTCTTAAACTTAAAGTTAAAATGTGTTTACTTTCTGAAAAATGCCTATATAGCTCTCCATAAAAAGATCCTCTTGCTGTTAATGTGAATTGCAGTTACATTTTCCAGTTAAGTGAACTCCAGTTGCTCTGTGCAGAACAATGTGCAAAACACCAAGTTATATACAGCTAACCAAGCTTACACGTGTAATGTGTAGATCTTTTACATGGGTCATTTCAGATCATAGTAGCAAACCACCCATATGACTGTTCAGTTGAGGACTTGTCAGAAACAAGCACTTCAGCTCATGCCTGCAGCTACACGTGCACATACTGTGCATGTGAGAAAAAGAGAGAAGGAGAAATAGTGCATACCTCAGAAGACTTGATGTTGTGTTTGTACATGTCCTTGTGCCTGAATGAGTGGGCGATAAATCAATTTAATTCAGCAGTCGGTGACAACTGGCTGGTGGGTGGGAAATTAAAAAAATACAGCATCAGGTGAACACTGTGCGCTTCAGTCTGTGCACGAATCAGGTATGAAAGTACATGCTATTCTGAGCTTGTGTATCAGTGTCTGGGAAAACTTGTGTCACAGAAACAGATTAAAAATAAAAAGATGCATTTTGGGCAACAAAACAATAATTTAACCACATCCGTCACACAAATAGAAACATGAATCTCTGCTGCTTAATAACATGTTACATCATGTCTCATAATTCCAGGAAAGGTGAACACATTAACACAAATCAAATATGCACATGTAACAGTCAACCACTGTTTATACTGTATATCGGAAGAAGAGTGTAATGTAGTAATGGGTCTAGTTTTCCCTTTGAATTATATAGTTTAAGAAAAAATGTGTTCATACTGTGTTCAATACTTTCTTTTTTTTCTTTTGGGAAGGCGGGTGCAAAAAAAAGTTTTTATTTTGCAATCAGTTTTTTAAAGAAACCTCAAAATCATCTCTGGGCTCCAGAATACCTCCCCCCAGGGCACGGGGGGCAGGGAATGTGTGAACAATCTGAACCTCTTCTTTAATAGGTTTGACAAACTGCCCTCCCCCCCGCCTGCACAACTACTGCTGCCTCTACCGCTATTGAGACCTGCTGTCCACCCACACCTCCACCAACACCACCTCACTCCCAGCACACAGCCCCCCCAACCTGACCCTCACTAAGACCCAGGTGAGGACGGAGCTGAGGAAGATCAAGGTGAGGAAGGCCTCAGGTCTGGACTGCATCAGCGTGAATCTCCTGTGCAGACCAGCTGTGTGAGATTGTGGAGCACATCTTCAACCTGAGCCTGAAGCTGGAGAGGGTACCACAGTTGTGGAAAACATCTTGGTGGTACCTGTACCAAAGACTCCCCACCCCAAAGCCCTGAATAGCTACAGACCAGTGGCCCTGATGTCTCACCTGATGAAGACCTTGGAGAGACTGCTCCTTGCTCACCTCCGCCCCCTGGTGGGACCAGTGATGGATCCACTCCATTCGCCTATCAGTATGGCATTGGGGTGGAGGATGCAGTGATCTTCCTCCTTCACCATTCCCTGTTCCACCTGGAGAAGCCTGGGAACACAGTGAGGATCATGTTCTTTGACTTCTCCAGTGCTTTCAACACCATCCAACCGGTGATCCTGAAGGACAAGCTGCTGTGCGCAGGGGTGGACCAGCACCTGTCATCTTGGATCCTGGACTACCTCACAAACCGGCCACAGTTTGTGAGAACCCGGGACTGTGTGTCCGACACAATCATTGGCAACATGGGGGCCCCCCAGGGAACAGTTTTGGCTCCCTTCCTGTTCACCATTTATACTGCGGACTTCTCACACAACACAACACACTGCCATCTACAGAAGTTCTCTGAGGACTCTGCGATCGTCGGCCTCATCTCCAACGGAGATGAAGCTGAGTACAGAAGACTTATCCAGGACTTCGTGGGCTGGTGCCATCGGAACTGCCCCCAGAACAACGCGAGAAAAACTAAGGAGCTGGTGGTGGACTGCCAAAGGCAAGGACAACCCCTCACAGCACCAGTAAACATCCAGGGAACAGACATTGAGATGGTGACTTCCTACAAGTACCTGGGTGTTCATCTGAACAATAAACTAGACTGGTCACACAATACCAACACACTCTACAAGAAGGGACAACGCAGGCTGTTCCTACTGAGGAGGCTCAGGTCTTTTGGTGTACAAGGGGTGCTCCAGAAGACCTTCTACGATTCAGTGGTGGCATCAGCCACCACTTTTGGAATGGTCTGCTGGGGCAGTGGCATCACAACAGCCAATAGGAAGAGACTGAACAAACTGATCAAGAAAGCTAGCTCTGTCCTGGAGCAGTGCCTTGATCCAGTGGAGGAGATAGGAGAGAGAAGGATGGTGGCTAAACTGTCATCTCTGCTGGATTCCGAGTCCCACCCTATGCAGGACATAATGAACGCTCTGAGGAGCTCATTTAACAGTAGGCTACATCATGCTAGGTGCACGACCGAGAGGTTTCGCAGGTCCTTCCTACCTACAGCTGTCAGACTGTATAACCTAAGCAGGGCTGCTCGCAGAGATAGCAAAAAAACGTGACGACCTAATAGTATTGAACGCAAACGATGCAAGAGACTTACACAAATGGTCCCCTCCAGTATACAACTAGGACAATATCAGTTGCTACTGTAGCATCATCGTCCTCCTCAAAACCAAGACAAGATCACTTCTCTCCAGTTTACAGGAATTTCAATTTATTCATTACACAGGAATATCACCTTTCTGCCTTCTCAGGAATATCACTGGCTTTTTGCTGACTCATGCAGGCTTCTTCCAGACCTGACTAAAGATGCTTGCTTTCCCAGGACCCCAATGTAAACAATTGCCGCTTGCAGAGATTGTAAGGATCAGAGTTTGCTTTTAAAGGCTCAAAGGAACATAAAACTCAGGAGACCAGACCTCTCACCATGAACACTGCATTTGATAACGTACCTTTTCACAGGAAACCAATGTTTTTAAAAGAGTCATAAACCACTTAATCTGACGGTTTTATAGCCTATGCTGTCCAGGCCTTCGCCAGATACTAAGGAAATCATCTACAGCTCAACAGTACCTCCTAGCGGATACCTACGGAATGTGTTTTCAGTACGTAGGATGACTTTTAATTTGTTCTAAATATTAAGTTTCTTTCAGCTTATCCTGGATCCTAAGGACACTGAAAATCATCCCCCTTATCACCAACCATGGTTTGCTGCATGTTCTGCTGTTCTAATCTTGATCTAAATGTGAATGCATGTTTTATAATTATGTATAAGAAATGTTATATTCATGAGTGTTATTGGAGTAATGGTATAAATGCATGATCACCATATATTAGCCAAGTCATTTAATTTAGTTAGATTTTATATTGAGCATTTATCTTCTAAGAACTGACTGTTGATTTTTCCCTCTGAAAATTCATGGGATGGTGTCTCCATTTGGTTGGCTGCTCTCAAACAAAGAAATGTTTTCACATTGGATAACAGCCATTTCAAACTGATTCTGAAAGAGTAGATTGGTCGTTTGACGACTGACCTCATCAGTTTTACGACCCGGCGAGGTAACTTTAAAAGACAGAAGTTAGATTTGAGTACACATAAAAAAAAGACATGAGGAAAAACAGGGTTAACAGTTGAGTCACAGCACAGTTAAGAGTTTTAAAAAAGTCAGAGATCAGACAACAGGCAGGAAGATTAGCTAGAAATAGAATTAAGAATTAGAAACACAGAAAGAAGAGAGAGATTTTGAGAAAGATTAGGAACTAAATTCAGATTAAAGAAGCAGAATAGTAATCTAGACCTCAGAAGAAGATCCTATTCCACCGTTTCAAGGCCCTGTGAAGTTTTATTTTATTCTCTGTGTGTTTGTCAAATCTTTTCTTATATTCTGGAAACTGAGGAGAAACCATTTTTCTTTAGAGCTCGTCCCTTTTTAGAGAATCAAATTCTCAAACTTTTTCCTTCACCTCAGAAGCCATTCTTATCCTAGTAAATGTTTTTCTAACACTTTTTTTTAAATGACTTTTCACGCCATTAAAGTGGACCTTTAATTTGCCTAGTTTAAAGTGAAGAGACTGAGAAGATTTTCCTTCAGTTTTTTTGGTCTATCCCGCTACAAGAGACCCCAAATTTGGATTCTTTTCCCAAGGACTTTTCACGCCGCCCTGAGACAAAACCACCCACGGCTGCAAATGTCTCTTTGAAGGGCCCCCAGCTGAGTTATCGCTTCCACGGCTGTGAGTGAGGAGGCATCTTGCAGCAACAGCTTCCTCCCGACGTCCGAGCTTCAAAAAAAACCCCAGCGGTACCGACCAGCGGGATTTGGACCTACGGCCGTGTGTGAGTGAGACTTATTCCTCCTATTTCTGGGTTAAAACGTGATGTCCTAACAATTAAATTACAATTGAATATCGCCCGTATTTCAGGGCTCAATTAGTCTCAGCCACAGGATAGGACTGTAAACTGAACGAAAACTTTCAGTCATTTTTAAGTAACTGCCCTTAAAATTTTGTAGATTAATTCAGGAGTCATTTTTAGATAATTAGCTTATGAATTTTCCCCATAAAATTGCGATGTTTTGTTAAAACATTCCAAAACATTCCAGCATCATTTACTGTTGAAACATAAGTCTGTTTCTCCTTGGTTCTACAGAGGTGTAATGCTGGATTTTATGTTCAGGAATCCAATATCAGTTGATGTGATATTTTACGCTGTCATCATCTGAATCTGTTTATTCATCATTTGAACGCCATGCCATGTAACCTGGATGATTTTAATAAACGAGTGAATAAGAGCAGTTGAAGCATTTTCCTTTCGCATATACAGGTTTCCTAATCACGGCAGGACAAAAACTCACTGAAACTTTGAGACTGATTCATTAAGCAATTTAAGGTACAAAATTAATTAAAACTAAAGTTAATTTTATTGTCCGTTAGGACTGGTGCCCCTTTTACGAGTGCTTTTATTTAATTTATCGGGTGTAGAAGTGATGGTTCAACTCCGCCCCTTTCACACCCACTATTAAATAAAATAAATAATTCCTGTACCTTATGACAAATAATTTTATAGGCTCTTCATCCTACACTACGGAGGGTGACAATATGTATGGGTACATATTCATACTATGTGGGGTAACTAAATAGACTGTTATGCTGTTTATTCCATCTAGCTACAATGCTCCGTACTGTGTATATATATTTATATATTTATGTGTACATATGTGTGCTGCCTTCTGGCAGAATTTGGGACTTTTATTCAATGTAAGTTCATGCAATAGGAAGTACTTTTAATTTGACTAGTGATGTCATAACGTTAGAAACAGGAATTAGGAAGTAAAATGTCAGTTGGACCAAGGGCAAAGTCATGTTCCCATTCAGAGGAAGGAGTTCCTTAAAAATTTGCTTTTCATAGCCCCAGCAGATGCATCCCTTGTATGTATTCATTCTTTATGTTCTTAGTATTTGTTATGGAAGATAATTTCATGGTTTATGTTGTTTAGAAACTGTTAAAAGTAAATGTAGAAAAAACGATTTTTTGAACATATGTTAATGGTAGCTAAATGTTAGCAATAGCATAGCTTAACCACTGTAATAAATGCTAAGGTCATTAGTTACCTTTTCTAGGTTGTGTTTTAAGTGCTAGCTTATGTAGAAACATTACAGAATTTAATTAGTCTCCTACTTGTTTCATTTTTATTTTCACTTTATCTTCTGAAGCTGTGATGTTGAAGTCTGCTTGTCAAGAAATAAATCACCAATGAAGAAAAGTTTAACTTGCTGTCTAGCTAGTTCTTACAACTTAGTGAGGACAGTACAGTGAACAAGGGTGATTCAGCTGGAGCGCAACAACTAAAGTAGAAAGAAGCAAAACCTAGCAAGAAAGATGGAAGAAAGAAAGAGTGAGAAGTCTGCATCAGTGCACACACACAAGTCAAGGAGCTCTCGCTCATCTTCATCTAGTGCCGCAGTCAAGGCGCGTGCAGCAGCAGAGGCTGCAAAAGTACGAGCTGCTTATGCAGAAAAAGAAGCAAGGCTAAAAGTTGAGAAAGCTACTACAGAAGCAGAGCTGGGACGAGTTAGAGCTGATCTAGAGTTGGGAAAAGCAAAGCTGGAAGCTGAATTAAGTGCACTAGAACAACAAAAAGAGGCAGCAGCAGCTGAAGCACAGGCTGAAGCATTAGAAGCAGCTGAATATCAAGAGAATTCAGTTAAGTCTGGTTCATCTTCACATGAGGTCCTCCAAGAGGAAATTGCAACACGTACTAAAGAGTACGTTGCAGCACAAACTGAACTGCGCCGAACAGGCATTCCAGTGTCTCCCCCTAGCCCAGCACACGATGCAGCAGCGTCTGAAGAGAGCTACATTACATGGCATCCTTTGTCAGCAATAGGCCCGAACGAGGATGATGTACGCCAACAGGGTGAGGCCCCCCAAAGGCAACCCCTTCTCAGCATGGCATCAAATCAGAGCGCACCTCATACTGGGAACCAAACAATTCCAAATCGAGAAAGTGGACATTCTGATGTGCCTAACAAAGCATATTTCCCTCAGAAACCAGCACTAAGCCAAATGGCACCATCATACTTTCCTCGCAATGTCCCAACCACCCCAAGCGTGGCACCTGAAACAGAACACCTGGTACGATACCTGGCTCGCCGCGATCTAGTGAGTACCAGCCTCTACCAATTTGATGACAAACCCGAAAATTACATGGCATGGCAGTCATCATTCGATAATGCATCTGCTGGCCTGGGACTCACAGGCACTGAAACGCTGGATCTGCTCATTAAGTGGCTCGGGCCAGAGTCAGTAAAGCACATAAAACGCATTCGCTCTGTGCATGTAGGGCGCCCAGACGTAGCACTAGAGAGGGCCTGGGAGCGCCTCCAGCAGTGTTATGCTGCACCTGAAGTCATGGAGAAGTCTCTGTTTAAACGACTGGACGAATTCCCAAAAATATCTGCAAAAGACTACGGGAAACTGAGGGACCTAGGCGATCTCCTCATGGAGCTACAGGGTGCTAGAGGAGAAGGTTACCTCACAGGACTGGCATACCTGGATACAGCCAGGGGAATTGGGCCCATTGTTGAAAAACTCCCCTATGGGCTTCAAGAGAAATGGCTCGCAATAGGCTCAAGGTTTAAAGAAAAGAACAAAGGCTATTTCCCTCCATTTGATGTCTTTGCCGATTTCATCTGTCACGAAGCACGGAGAAGGAATGATCCCAGCTTCGCCCTACCATCTGTTAGCAGCAGCAGTTTGAAATCAGACAAGGCACCCTCACGCAACTTAGGAAGCAAGATATCAGTTCATAAGACAGAGGTTTCATCAGGTAAAGATCCGCCAGCAGATATACCTGAGAAAAAAGTTGAAGGGTCAGAGAAAAATTGTCCCATTCACAACAAACCACACCCACTCAGGAAGTGCAGAATATTCAGAGGAAAGATGCTTGAAGAGAGGAAGAGCATTCTCAAAGACAACGGGATGTGTTTCAAATGCTGCACATCCGCAAGTCATCTCGCTAAAGACTGTAAAGCAACTGTGAAGTGCACAGAGTGTGGTAGTGACCGTCACCATGCTGCCATGCACTCAGGTCCACCACCTCAAGCTGCGAAAGGGCCTCCACCACCATCAGACAATGGCGGGGAGGAAGATGTGCCAGCCGGTGACAGCACAGTCATCAATTCTAGCTGCACACAGATTTGTGGTCCAGGCTGAACAGCAAGATCCTGCTCAAAGATTTGTCTGGTTCGAGTGTATCCCGAAGGTCAACGTGAGAGGGCAACTAACATGTACGTAATCCTGGACAACCAAAGCAATCGTTCATTGGTCAGGTCTGACTTCTTTGAGCTCTTTAACATCAAAGGCCAGTCTTTCCCTTACTCACTAAAGACCTGTGCGGGGCTGGTGGAGACGTCAGGCCGGAAGGCTGAAGGATTCCAGGTCGAATCTCTGGATGGCCAAACCAGCCTACCACTTCCACCTCTAATTGAGTGCAATGAAATACTCAATGATCGCACTGAAATACCGACACCTGACGCGGCCCGCCACCATCCACACCTCAGGGATGTAGCACCATACATACCTGAGCTTGACCACAATGCGGAGATACTTATCCTGCTCGGCAGAGATCTCGTCAGAGTGCACAAGGTCTGGCAGCAATAAGCGGACCCCCAGACGCTCCTTTCGCACAAAACTTGGAGCTAGGCTGGGTGCTTGTCGGAGATGTGTGCTTAGGGGGTGCACATAAACCAGTCGTGGGGACATTCAAGACCAATGTGCTGGAGAATGGCCGTCCCACTATGCTCACACCTTGCAAAGCCTCCATAAAGCTGACTCAGACCGTGTCTCATGGCGGGGAGCAGAGGAGTAAGTCCACAAAGCCATCACTGGATACCCTTGGAAGGAAAGTCTTCAAAGAGACCGAGTATGATAACAGACCTGCCCCGTCCATGGAGGACACCATCTTCCTGGAGATTATGGACCAAGAAGTCTACAGAGACGAGTCAAACAACTGGGTCTCTCCGCTACCTTTTAGGGTCCCTCGGCAGCGCTTATCTAACAACCGTGAACAAGTATTCACCCGCTTCGCCACTCTGGAGAAGACGCTACGAAGGAAACAGGAGATGAAACAACAGTTCCTGGAATTCATGGGAAAAATATTAGAGAAGAAACATGCAGAAGTGGCTCCGCCACTGGAAGACAATGAAGAATGTTGGTACCTCCCAACCTTCGGAGTCTACCACCCACAAAAGCCTGGGAACATTTGCGTTGTATTCGACTCCACTGCGAAGTATTCAGGAACATCTCTGAACGACGTTCTCCTGACGGGACCTGACCTCAATAACTCACTCATTGGGGTTCTGATCCGCTTTCGGAAGGAACAAGTTGCAGTGATCGCCGACATACAGCAGATGTTCCACTGCTTCCTAGTTCGCAACGACCATAGGAAGTACCTGCGTTTCTTGTGGTACAGAGACAATGACATGTCCAAGGACATAATCGACTATAGGATGAGAGTCCATGTTTTTGGCAACAGTCCGTCCCCATCTGTGGCCATCTACGGTCTGAGGAGGGCCATCCATGAAGGTGCGAACAAACATGGAGCGGACACTGTACAATTTGTGGAACGTCATTTCTACGTCGATGACGGACTCATCAGCCTACCCACCGACGCTGACGCCATCAGCCTCCTGCGTAGAACGCAGGCCTCACTCAGCGAATCAAACCTGAGGCTCCACAAGTTCGCTTCAAATAGCGACGTCGTCCTTCAAGCCTTCGCACCAGAAGACAGGGCAGTCCTAAAGAGCCTTGACTTCAGTGGCGAAGCTACACCTGTGCAACGGAGCTTGGGACTATTGTGGGAGACCACAACAGACACATTCACATTCACTGTCTCACAAGAGAAGAAGCCCTTCACTCACAGAGGAGTGTTGTCTACGGTGAACAGCATCTTTGATCCGCTAGGCATGGTTGTGCCAGTGACCATTGAAGGCAAAAGTCTGCTCAGAGAACTCAGTGTTGACATGTGTGACTGGGATGCACCGCTCCCAGAACAAAAGCTGAAACAATGGGAATCATGGCGAACGTCATTGCATGATTTAAACCAGCTGCACACCCCACGCGCATACACTACGACATCCCTCTCCAAGGGTGAGCACACAGACCTATGTGTGTTCTCCGACGCAAGCACCAAGGCCATTGGAGTGGTGGCATATCTGAAAACTACACAAGCTGATGGAGAAATCCAAGTTGGATTCATCCTAGGGAAAGCTAAACTGGCTCCACAGTCAGAACGAACAATTCCCCGGCTAGAGCTGTGTGCCGCAGTATTAGCCGTAGAAGTTGCTGAGCTCATACAAGACGAGCTGGACCTGAAGCTTGATGAGGTCAAGTTCTACTGTGACAGCAGGGTAGTTCTTGGCTATATCTACAATCAAACGAAACGTTTCTATGTATACGTCCACAACCGAGTTCGCAGAATACATCAGTTCTCAACACCTGACCAGTGGCACTATGTCAGTACGGAAGACAACCCCGCAGACCACGCTTCGCGGGCAGTTGCGACATCACATCTGGCACAGACCACATGGTTCATCGGACCAGACCTTCTGTACAAACCCAGTCCACCTGATGAAGACTCAAAGGAAGTCTTTGAGCTTCTCAACCCAGAATTGGATGGAGAGATACGCCCTGAAGTGAGCAACCTCTTGACTCACAGTCTAAACAGAGGCCTCAATGCCGCACGTTTCCAGCGGTTCTCATCAATGCGCTGTCTCACTAGGGCAATTGCTCTACTCATCCACATTGCTAAATCTTACAAGCACAAGTCCAGTCAGTGCAAAGGATGGCACTACTGCAACCTCCCGCGTACTCCAGATGAGCTGTCCCAAGTTAGACACATCATCATCAGAGCAGCGCAGGAAGAGGCCTACTCTAAGGAATTAACAGCACTTGAAAATGGAAAAACTGTAGCCAAGGACAGTTCTCTTCAGAAACTCAGACCTGTTCTTGAAGAAGACCTGATTTGCGTTGGCGGCAGACTAAAGCATGCTGACTTGAGCAGTCAGGAAAAGAACCCCATCATCTTGCCCAAGGACAGTCATGTTTCCCTGCTGCTAGTGCGCCAGTGTCATGAAGATGTCAAGCATCAAGGACGACACTTTACAGAAGGGGCCCTGAGAGCTGCAGGCTTTTGTGTCATAGGCGGAAAAAAGCTTATCGCCTCAGAGCTGCACAAGTGCGTTGTTTGCCGAAAGTTACGCGGCAGAACAGAGGAACAACTCATGGCCAACTTACCTCCGGAACGACTACACACATGCCCACCCTTCACCTATGTGGGAGTGGATGTGTTCGGCCCTTGGCCAGTCATCTCAAGGCGCACGCGAGGTGGACAGGCCCAAGGCAAGAGATGGGCGATGCTCTTCTGTTGCATGAGCTCCCGAGCCGTGCATATTGAGCTCATCGACTCCCTGGACACTTCCAGTTGTGTCAATGCACTAAGGAGATTCTTCGCGATAAGGGGACCTGCTAAGCAAATAAGATCAGACTGCAGAACAAACTTTGTTGCCGCTGCAAAGGAATTGGGACTCAGTCAAAACACTTCAGTCCAGCAGTTCTTGAGCCAGCAAGGGTGTTCTTGGGTGTTCAACCCACCTCACTCGTCACACATGGGAGGGTCGTGGGAGCGTTTAATAGGCCTCTCAAGAAGGATTCTGGATGCCATCCTGCTGCAGGAGAATGTCCAGCTAACTCACGACGTCTTGAACACTCTCATGGCTGAGGTGGTTGCAATACTCAATGCCAGACCCCTTGTTCCGGTCTCCACAGACCCAGAGTCACCCTTCGTGCTCTCTCCTGCGATGATTCTCACCCAGAAGGTGGGAGTTCCTCCACCAATCGGGGAATTCACGGGAAAGGATCTTCTCAGCAGACAATGGAGACAGGTGCAAGCCCTTGCAGACTGTTTCTGGCGTCGCTGGCGACAGGAGTACCTTCCCACTCTTCAGCCCCGACAGAAGTGGAGGGAGGCACGACGGGATGTCAAAGAAGGAGACATCGTGCTCCTGAAGGACCGTCAAGTTCCACGTAATGCGTGGCCCATGGCGAGGATTACAGCGGTCGTCCCTGGCAGGGACGGCAGAGTAAGGAAGGTCGAGCTGAAGACAGCAGGCAAGGAATCCAAGCTGTTCCAGAGGCCGGTGTCAGAAGTAATTCTTCTGCTGCCAAAAGACTGAAACTTCAGGCCAGAGACATTTATTGGTGGGTAGTGACCTTTAAGGTCAGACGGGGAGTGTGCTGCCTTCTGGCAGAATTTGGGACTTTTATTCAATGTAAGTTCATGCAATAGGATGTACTTTTAATTTGACTAGTGATGTCATAACGTTAGAAACAGGAAGTAGGAAGTAAAATGTCAGTTGGACCAAGGGCAAAGTCATGTTGCCATTCAGAGGACGGAGTTCCTAAAAAATTTGCTTTTCATAGCCCCAGCAGATGCATCCCTTGTATGTATTCATTCTTTATGTTCTTAGTATTTGTTATGGAAGATAATTTCATGGTTTATGTTGTTTAGAAACTGTTAAAAGTAAATGTAGAAAAAACGATTTTTTGAACATATGTTAATGGTAGCTAAATGTTAGCAATAGCATAGCTTAACCACTGTAATGAATGCCAAGGTCATTAGTTACCTTTTCTAGGTTGTGTTTTAAGTGCTAGCTTATGTAGAAACGTTACAGAATTTAATTAGTCTCCTACTTGTTTCATTTTTATTTTCACTTTATCTTCTGAAGCTGTGATGTTGAAGTCTGCTTGTCAAGAAATAAATCACCAATGAAGAAAAGTTTAACTTGCTGTCTAGCTAGTTCTTACAACTTAGTGAGGACAGTACAATATGTATATTCACTTCCCTTATTTTCTTATCTTCTAAATTATTGCTCTGAGCGTTGCTATCCCTGTGCTGTTGCAATCCTGGAATTTCCCCATTGTGGGACTAATAAAGGCTTATCTTATCTCATCTTATCTCTTATCTTAAAGGTATAGTACAGAATGCTTGGGAACTTAATTTTTAGTAACATCCTATAGTTGGTGTGTTGGGCCCTTTTCTGACCTGCAGTTCTTCAAATAAATAAATACAGCTATTAGGCATGCAGTTCACTCAACAACATCATGCTGTCACTAAAACCTGAGATTCCAAATCTTCCAGACAGTAGTTATAAAAACACATAAAACTGATTTCATTTTCAAGTTTGGACATTGTGTAACACATAAAAGCAAACAAAATACAATGATTTAAAACCCCTTTTCAGCTTATTTTCAATTGAATACAGTGCAAAGACAAGATATTTAATGTTTATACTGAAAAAACTTTATTGTTTTTTTGCAAATATTGACTCATTTTGAATTTGATGCCTGCAGCATGTTCCAAAACAGCTGGAACAGGGGCAAGACAAGACTGGAAAAGTTGCCATGATTGAGTATAAAGGGAGCATCCCTTAAAAGGCTCAATTGTTAACAAGCAAGGATGGAGTTCATCACTTTGTGAACAACTGCACGGAAAATACTCCAACAATTTAAGAACAATGGTTTTCAATATACAACTGCAAGAAATTTAGGGATTTCATCATCTGCAGTTAATAATATCAACAAAAGATTCAGAAAATCTGAAGAAATTTCTGCATGTAAGTGGCAAGACCAAAAACGATTATTGAATGCCTGTGATCTCTGATCCCTCAAACAGCACTGCATTAAAAGCCGGCATCATTCTGTAAAGGACACCACCATGTGTGCTCAGAAACACTTTGGAAAACCGTTGTCAGTTAGCACAGTTCGTCACTACATCTATGAATGCAATTTAAAACTCTACCAATCAAAATGAAAGCAATATATAGCATCAATAACATCCAGAAATGCCGCTAGTTGCTCTGGGCCTGAGCTCCTCTGAGATTAAAATTAAAAATCAAAAATTAAATCACCCTTTATTGTCGATCAACCAATCATGTACAGTAGAACAAAATTGTGTTTCTCCTATCTACAGTATTAATCACACACACCCCATACATAGAATCAGAGGGGCCGCTGCCATGCAAGGCTCTGCCACAGATTTCCCTCCTCCATTCCATTATTGCTGAGCACCAAGCTGGACGGCAGGAAGTTACGCTTTTATATGGTCTTCGGCATGACCCGGCCGGGATTTGAACCTCTGCCTCCCGGGTGTGGGGCAGATGCTCTACCAACTGAGCCACCACTCCGGTTGATGGCTCAGAGATGGACTTTGCTGAGACTGACCCATGGCATGGGTAACTTGCACATCTGTGAAGGCTCCATCAATGCTGAATGGTACATACAGGTTTTCGAGCAACATATATATACTAGATGGTGGCAGCGGGCAAGGACGCAGCGGCCCCTCTTGGCATAAGCGAGTGTGACAGTTTTGATTGTTTTGATCTTCCCAGACGTACATTCTGTAAAACTTACCACCGTGAGACCTTATTAAACATCAAGGTACTGCACGCTGCAAGAATTGCGGCAATTGGTTGTGATTTGGACATTCTATGCCAGCATGGAATTCTGGCGGAGTTCCCGCTGGAAGCTACCTGAGAGAGGAGGAGGCGTAAGTGGAGCGAACGCAAGGAAAAGCGTGGAAAAAGGGCCGGGATCCATGCTAGGCTAAAGGCTAACCCCTTCAGACCAGCGGTACCGTCGCTCATTCTCTCTAACGTCCGCTCCCTCGAAAACAAGCTGCTGAGAGAAACCCGGAGAGAGTGGAGAGACTGCTGTGTGTTTGTTTTCACTGAGACATGGCTCCACCACAACATCCCTGACGAGGCCATTCAACTGGAAGATATGGCGATGTTCCATGCTGACAGGGAAACCGCGAGCTCCGGTAAAAGCCGGGGGGGGGGGGAGGCTATGCATCTATGTTAACAAGAACTGGTGCGTCAATGCCACGTTAGTGTCTAAACACTGCTCTCCATTGGCGGAGTTCCTTATTGTAAATTGTCGGCCATATTATTTGCCGAGGGAATTCAGCAACGTGTTTGTAGCTGGTGTTTACATAGCGCTGAGCGCTAATGCTAAAACTAATGCTAAGAAGGCACTCGGGGAACTGCAAAATGCGATTAGTGAAATCCAAACTTCACACCCGGACAGTTTTGTGGTGGTTGCGGGGGATTTTAACCACACCAGCCTAAAGACTGTGCTCCCAAAATTTAAACAATGTGTAGACTTTAAGACCAGAGGAGAGAATATGTTGGACTTAGTGTACACAAACACAGATGCATATAAGGCGATACCCCGCCCCCATCTCGGCCTTTCTGATCACATATCCGTGATGCTGCTGCCTGCCTACAAACCTTTATTGAAGCGCAGTAGGCCAGCAGTGAAACAAATCAGAATTTGGCCAGAGAGTGCAACCTCTGCACTGAAAGACTGTTTTCTTCACAGACTGGAAGGTCTTCAAAATAGCAGCCTCCCAGGAAGACAAGACAGATGTGGAGGAGTATGCTGATACGGTCACCAGCTACATCGCGAAGTGCACAGAGGATGTCACTACAGTGAAGACCATCACTATGCGGGGTAACCATAAGCCCTGGATGACTGCAGAGGTGCGCTCGCTGCTTACAGCCAGAGATGCAGCCTTCAGAGCGAAGGACAGGCTCACCCTCCGCTCAGCCAGGTCTGCGCTCTCAAAGGGAATTAAGGCGGCAAAGTGCGCCTATGTGGAGAAAATCCAGGGACACCTCTGTGACACTAGGAACACCAAGCAGATGTGGCAGGGAGTTCGGACACTGATGGGCTATAAGTCTAGGCAGGGGGTCGATGATGATGACTCTTCGCTTCCAGACAGGCTTAACGACTTCTTTGCACGTTTTGAAGCATCAAACTCGACAATCAGAGGGAGGGCTGGCCCACCCCCACCATCGGTCGGACCAGCTGTTACCATCAACACAGCGGACACACGGAGGACCCTAACCAGAGTCAACCCACGCAAAGCTGCAGGTCCGGACAACATTCCGGGACGTTTGCTCCGAGACTGCGCAAGCGAGTTGGCGGATGTCCTGACTGACATATATAACATCTCCCTGAGTCAGGCCATCGTTCCCAGATGCTTCAAGACCTCTATCATTGTACCGGTGGCAAAGAAACCAGTTGTGTCCTGTTTGAATGACTATTGTCCTGTTTCACTGACACCAATTGTGATGAAGGGTTTTGAACGGCTTGTCAAACCACACATTACAGCCTGCCTCCCTGCATCACACGACTCGCTCCAGTTTGCGTATCGTTCAAACCGCTCCACGGAGGATGCTATAGTCACCACCCTACACTTTGTCATCACCCACCTGGACCAGAAAGACACCTATGCCAGACTCCTGTACATTGATTTCAGTTCAGCATTCAACACCATTATTCCCCAGAGACTGATGGAGAAATTACTCCTTCTCGGTCTGAACACCGCCACATGTCTCTGGATCCTGGATTTCCTGACTGAGAGACCTCAGTCTGTCCGGGTTGGAAACAACATCTCCAACTCTGTCACGCTGAGCACCGGATCCCCTCAAGGCTGTGTACTCAGTCCACTGTTGTTTACACTTCTAACACATGACTGTGTATCCAGACACGAGGGGAACCAGATTATTAAGTTTGCAGACAACACCACGGTGGTGAGACTTATTCAGAGGGATGAGGAATCAATGTACAGGGAAGAAGTGAGAGACCTGGAGGGCTGGTGCAGGGAGAACAATCTGGTGCTCAACGTGGACAAAACAAAGGAGATGATTATCGACTTCTGGCGGTCACAGCCTGAGCATGTCCCCCTCAGCATCGGCGGCCGTTTAGTGGAGAGAGTGGAGAACATCAAGTTCCTCGGAGTGCAGATCTCACAGGACCTGACCTGGAGCAAGAATTCCTTGGGGATCAGGAAGTGGGCCCAGCAGAGACTGCACTTCTTGAGGAAACTCAAACAGGCCTCTCTCCCCATCTGCATCCTCAGAACCTTCTACAGAGGTGTGGTGGAGAGTGTTCTTACGTACTGCATTGCTACATGGTACTCCAGCTGCAGTATGTCAGACAAAAAAGCCCTGCAGAGTATAGTCAAGGGGGCTGAGAGGGTAATTGGAGTCTCCCTCCCCTCTGTCCAAGAACTTTTTCAGAACCGTTGTAGGAGCAGGGCACTGAACATTGTCAAGGACCGTTCTCACCCTCTGCATAAACACTTTGAACTTCTTCCATCTGGTAAACGATTCCGGAGCATCAGAGGCAGAACCACCAGACTGATCAATAGCTTCCTTCCACAAGCTGTCAGGATGCTGAACAGTTGACACGGAATATCTCATACACACTACTGCACCTACAGACATTTTGTATATTATTTGTATATTATAGTTAGTTTTTTTTTCCCCCAAGTATGTCTCAGGGATGTGTGAATGGATGGGGGGGTGGGGGTGGGGGGGTGAAGCTATGTGGGAGTGTGTCTTAAATCATGCTGCTTCTATTTATATGGATACCGAGAGAAACGCAATTTCATCTTGCCTGCACTACAGTTGTATGTACAGCAATATGACAATAAAGTTTGATTTGATTTGATATGCTGCCATCCAAGCAATGTCGCCTGCACTCCAGACCTTTCTCCCATTGAAAATGTGTGGCATATTATGAAGTGCAAAATACACTGGACACTGGACAAAGATGGACTTTGCTGTTGTCTGACAAGTCCACATTTCAAATTGTTTATGGAAAAAATTTACATCGTGTCCTCAAGGCTATAGAGGAAAAGGACCATCCAGATTGTTACCAGTGTTAAGCTCAAAAGCAGCATCTATGATGGTATGGGGGTGTCATGTTCCTGGGGCACAGGTTAGAGCCGTGCCCAATTTGTTTGCCAAGTGAACATTTTGCTGTTTATTTTCTGTTATCTCTTAGTTTATTATGATGTTTTTTGAGTTTTGTTTTATCTGTATTTTCTGTATCCGGTTTTGTTTATTTTGACAGTGCTTTGCAGCTTCTGGCTGTTCTTTCCTTTGGGGCTGCACAGCTGCTGCCCTTTGATTACTCATGAGCTACACCTGTCTGTGATTATGTGTGAATATTTAAGGAACACCACAACTTCAGCTGCTACCGTGTCCTACTACTCTCTACCTCCCTTTTCCTCATCTCCTGCCATGACCTATTTTTATGGTTCAAGTTTTGCTGTTGAGCTTAGTTTGTGTGCTCTGTCTTGGTACCTTTTTTTTTGCCTCTCTGTTTTTTCTCAGCCGTCGAGCCCCATTGCGCTTGGGGTCCTCAAGCTGAGCTTTATTCTGCAATCAGGTGTTTCCTGTTTTTTGGCACCTCTGACGTTGAGCCAAACTTTCCTCCAGCATTTATGTTATTCCATTTCATTTATTATGTTGGGATTATTTGTTTTTGTGTGTGTGCTGCTGCTTATTTCAAGGAGGCTGCACCATTGTCTGGCGTAGCCTCCTACATTCTACTCACTCTCAAGCCGGAATCCTTCATGTAGTTCTCAGTTCTTCCCTGCATGTATTACTGGTAATTTGCAGGTGGGCTCACGATTCTGCTTGCCTTAGTTTGACTTTTTTTGCTGCCTGTTCCTTTGTGTTTGTCCCAGGTTAGCCGGCGATTATGTTTGCCTTAGCTTAAAACTATTTTTTCCAACCTGTAATCCCTTTGCACTAACATTGTATATGTATTTATGGTTTGTTAATAAATGTGCAAACTTACAGTGAGCATTTGGTGTCCTATTTTGCCCCTCTTAACAGGCGTGTTCATGACAGGTGGTGTGTTCGTGCCCATGGCATGGGTAACTTGCACATCTATGAAGGCTCCACCAATGCTGAATAGTACATACAGGTTTTCGAGCAACATATGCTGCCATCCAAGCAACGTCGCCCGCGCTCCAGACCTTTCTCCCATTGAAAATGTGTGGCATATTATGAAGTGCAAAATAACAACGGAGACACTGAACTACTGAACAAATGAAGTTGAACATCAGGCAAGAATTTGAAAGAATTTAAGCCAAAAAGCTTCAACAGCTATTGTCCTCAGTTTCTAAATGTTTATGTAGTGCTGTGGAAATGTGAAAATGATGAGGCAGAGTTTATCTCACGAGTCAGGTTTATTCACATCTTCTGACATCAGCAAAGCAGAAAGAGGAAAAACACAGAAGCATTCGTCCTTTATATACCAGGACTCTCCCAGTTCACAGTCACATTGCATTTCAACCACAAGTAACAATGCATCTACTCTTTGATCCTATAACCCCCTTTTCATAGTCTTCGGCCACCTGGAAATCCCCCAAGGGTGTCTCTTGCATACCAAAGGCTAAACCTTCACATCCTCCTGTTATCTCCAAGGAGACTCAGTTCTTTGTTCTAATCTGAGATGTGAGGTCTAAAGCGATACATATGTGTCCCACATGACCCCCCCCCCCCAAACATCTAAGATGGAACAACAGAATAACAGTCTGCATGTCATGATAAAATCATTACACATCAACCCACGTGCTGCTTGGGCCTCAGCCTCCTCCCGTATCTGCTGTAAGTGGGCTTCACCACTTCTGCGGCGCCATCATGCTGAGGGGCTGCTGTCTGGGGGTGAAAACTGTTCGTCAGTCCCTGTGGGTGTTCTGGGGAATTTCCTTGAGGGGGTCTGCAGCGCCGAGCAGCCCTGGCCAACAGCACATCCTCGTCCGCCACAACAAAGGCGGGTTTGAACCTGTTAATGCCAATCTTTTCCTTCCTGCCCCCCAAATCTAGCAAAAAATGCTTGTCCCCTGTTTCCAGCACTCTAAATGGTCCATCATAAGGTGGCCGCAGCAGTGGGCGATGAACATTGTGTCTGACAAAAACAAACTCCGCGTTTTTCAAAGTCTTAGGTACAAAAACGCACAGAAAACTGTGGTGAACGGGGCCAGGCAGCGTGTCTGATTCCGTGCCACGCTGCAACAGCTGAGACGGGGAGCTATCTGACGCAGGATTATGTGAGAGAAACTCCCCGGGCAGCCGAAGTGGCTGCTCAAAAACTAGCTCAGCCGGGGAGGCTTCTAAGTCCTCTTTAGGTGCAGAACGCAACCCCAATAAACCCCACGGTAGCTTGTCTACCCAATTTGTATCCGTCAGTGACGCCCTGAGGGCCGCTTTCAATGACCTATGAAAATGCTTGCATAACCCATTAGCCTGTGGATTGTACGCGGTTGTGCGGTGAATTGTGACACCCAGGCTGCGGGCCATTGTTGACCAAAGTTCGGAAACAAATTGAGGGACTCTGTCAGACATAATGTCCGACGGGACTCCAAAACACGCCACCCACGCAGTTAAAAACACGCGCGCCACCTCTTCGGCTGTGGTTGACGCCAGTGGAACCACTTCCGGCCAGCGTGTGGTGCGGTCCACCATTGTCAGAAGGTGTGCGCACCCCTGTGATGGCGGGAGGGGGCCTACGAGGTCCACGTGAACATGATCGAACCTCTTAGCCGGGATGTGAAACGGCTCCAAGGGAGCTCTCGTGTGTTTGTGTACCTTGGCTCGTTGACACACTATGCAGGCTTCTGCCCACTCCTTAACTTGTTTGCGCAGGCTGTGCCATACAAATTTCTCTCCTACCATTTTGACCAACGCGCTTACTCCTGGGTGAGCCAGAGAATGAATCGAGTCAAAAACGCGGCGCCACGCGGCCGGTACCAGAGGACGCGGTCGTCCAGTGGAGACGTCGCAGATTAGGGGGGGCATACCGTCTTGCAGCACCCTGTTCTCTAGCCTTAACCCTGTTGGTCCAGACTGGAGCGCGCACATTTCCGCGTCGCTAGCCTGATCTGCGGCCATGGCTGCATAATCTATCCCTACGCAGACTGGGGCCACCACTGCGCCCGAGAGGCAGTCTGCCACTACATTAAGTTTACCCGCCACATGCTGAATATTGGTAGTAAACTCTGAGATCGCGGCCAGCTGTCTCTGCTGCCAGCCTGACCACGGTTCTGAAACCTTGGCCATCGCGAAAGTCAGTGGCTTGTGGTCAACGAACGTGGTGAAACGGCGTCCTTCCAGCAAGAACTGGAAGTGGCGAATGGCCAAATGGAGAGCTAATAACTCCTTGTCAAACGCGCTGTATTTACGTTCACTTTGGCGCAAAGTCCTGCTGAAAAAGGCGAGCGGCTGCCAAGCCCCGGCTACATGCTGCTCCACGACTGCCCCTATAGCCACATCTGACACATCAGTAGTGAGCGGTAAGCGGGCCGTTGGGTCCGGATGCGCCAGCAACGCAGCATTAGCCAGGGCTGCCTTGACTTCCGAGAACACTCACTCTCGCTCCGGAGACCAGTCGATTTTATTCGCGGGTTTTTGTTTTTTGAGCGCGGCGTACAGTGGTTGAATGAGCTGCACTGCGCGGGGGAGGAAACGATTATAAAAATTCACCATTCCCAAAAACTCCTGTAATGCCCTGACTGTTTGTGGCTGGGGAAAATTTGTTACCGTGCACACTTTGTCAGGTAGCGGAACTACTCCTTCTGGAGAGACGCGATGCCCAAAAAAATCAATCTGCGCCACCCCGAACTGACACTTCGCTGGGTTGATTATTAAACCGTGCTCTCCCAACCTCTGGAAAACTGCTGTGAGGTGGTTTTCGTGTTTGTCTTCGGACGCGCTGGCTACTAAGATGTCGTCCAGGTAGACGAATACGAAAGGGAGATCGCGCAGCACCGCGTCCATCATGCGTTGGAACGTCTGCGCAGTGCCTTTAAGCCCAAATGGCATGCGCAAAAACTCGAATAGACCAAACGGAGTTATTACCGCGGTTTTGGGTATGTCCTCAGCATGCACTGGGACTTGGTGGTAACCACGGACCAAGTCTATCTTAGAAAAAACGGGCGCCCCCGCCAAATGAACAGAAAAAAATCTTGGATATGGGGGATTGGGTCGCAGTCGTGCGCTGTGGCGTTGTTCAACCTGCGGAAATCTCCGCAAGGTCGCCAAGAGCCATCAGCTTTCAGGACCAAGTGAAGCGGGGAAGCCCACGGGCTGTTAGAACGCCTGATGATGCCCAACCTTTCCAGGTTGGCGAACTCCTCGCGCGCTATGGTCAGTTTAGCTGCATCCAAGCGCCGAGCTTTTGCAAAAACGGGCGGGCCAGTGGTAGTAATAAAATGTTCCACCCCGTGTTTAGCGACGGCTGCTGAAAATGTGGGAACCGTTAATGCTGGGAGCTGAGTGAGCAGTGTGTGGAACTTACCGCTTGCAGCTGTGATGTTGGCTTGTGCTGTTGGCGGGGCCACTCGGGCTGTACAGGGAATGGAATCGAAAGAAAGTGCATTAACCAGGCGCCTGTTAGCGAGATCAACCAACAAACCGTGTGAGCACAGAAAATCAGTCCCCAACATATTGAAATTCCCTGCTGCTATGACAAAAGTCCACTCGAATGTACGGCCGTGTAAAGACAGAAACAGAGTCCTCTCACCAAAGGTCTTAATCTCCGAGCCGTTCGCTGCTGCCACCCTGGGACCTCTGGAAACTGCCAGCCGGTCAGCGGAGAAAGGTGTGATGAAACTCAACTGGGAGCCTGTGTCCACGAGGAAATGCCTCCCCGAGCATGTATCCTTCAAGTAGAGCAGCTTGTTCTCCTCCCCGAGGGTCGCAGCTGCTACCGACCCCCGGTCTTGGCGTTTCCCGAGCGCTTGAATTGGCATGGTGGTATACATTTGCGTGCCTTCTCTGCAAAGCGGCGATGGTAGAAACAGAGGATGTCTCCTCCGCGATCCTTGGCCCCCGCCGCCGCCGTCGTCGGTGATTCTGCTACCGCCGTCTCTGGCCCCCCGCCATCTCCGGCCGCCGCGCTGAACTCCGTCGTTGCTGCGGTGGCCGCGCGCTGTTTGCTGGCATTGAGAATCCAATGCGCCTCCTGGGCCAGCGTGCGGAAGTCCCGCTGTGCCAACAACGGTGAACTGGCCAGGGCTGCTCTTGTGGCCGACGGTAGGGTCCTGAGGAAAATGTGGGTGAAGATGAAGTCGTCATCGTCTGAGCCCCTCAACCTCAGCATGTTCTTCATCAGGTCAATGGGCGTGCCATCTCCCAAGTCGTTCAGAGCCAGGAGCCTCTCTGCTCTCTCCTCGACTGAGAGAGTGAAGCGCTTGATAAGCGCAGCCTTCAACCCGCCGTATTTGTCATTGGCCGGTGGCCGCTCCAATAGGCTCTCCACATGCTGAGCTGTGCGGTTGTCGAGCTTTGCAATCACATGGTAGAACTTCGTGTCATCTACCGTTATCCCCCGGAGGGCAAACTGTGCTTCGACCAAGTGGAACCAGGAGCGCGGGTTGTCCTGCCAAAAGTCCGGTAGTTGGACCGTAGTGGCATACGCTTGGCTGGGAGCTCCTGACTCGGCTGGCCCGGGGGAATTTCTTTCTTCCATTATACGTCTTAGGGTCACCAGTGTGGAAATGTGAAAATGACGAGGCAGAGTTTATCTCACGAGTCAGGTTTATTCACATCTTCCAACATCAGCAAAGCAGAAAGAGGAAAAACACAGAAGCATTCGTCCTTTATATACCAGGACTCTCCCAGTTCACAGTCACATTGCATTTCAATTACAAGTAACAATGCATCTGCTCTTTGATCCTATAACCCCCTTTTCATAGTCTTCGGCAACCCGGAAATCCCCCAAGGCCGTCTCTTGCATACCAAAGGCTAAACTTTCACATCCTCCTGTTATCTCCAAGGAGACTCAGTTCTTTGTTATAATCTGAGATGTGAGGTCTAAAGCGATACATATGTGTCCCACAGTGTTGTTAAAAAGAAAGGTGATGTAACACACTTTTTTTTTTGTCTTTTTACTAAAGTTGCAGCTTCTTACCCATAAAATTCGACTTTTTTTTGTCAGAAATTGGCAGCTTTTTTTTTTTTTTTTTTTTTTTGGCAGGTCAGGCATTGGCTTGCTTGCTAGCGGATAACCATGAAAACTGGTACTACCTGTCTTATGGGTCGGGCCTTCTGTGACTCAACCGGCATCCCTGCCCTTCCGAGGGATTGTGGAGGGTGAAACAAGGGATCCTGGCAGAACTAAAAACAATATCTGCCACAGGTCTGTGGTGGACCACTCCCAGTTATACGGGGTGAGACTGGACATCCTGGCAGATAAACACATCTGTCGCAAGGTCTGTGGTGGACTGTGCCAGTTGGTGCATTGTGACATGCACTACACAAAGAGCAGAGATAAACAAACCTATCATCTGGTCAGTCACTGCAACAGATACTGGAGTAAGTTTGTCTTGGCTTGTCCTTGCCACTGATAATACCTTCATCTGCCAAGAATGTGCTGCTAGTCCAGCAAAAGCTAGCAGTACTCCATTATGGTTGGATCGTCACTTCCTTGTGGTAACGTATCGTCACTTCCTGTTTTGCTGTCTGCCCGTGCGGTTTGCCTGTGTGGTTGCTCTCCAGCCATTAGCTATGGCTACTAGCTCTCTTTCCTCTCCTCCTCTGGTGTGCTCTCTCTGTCAGATGTTTAGCTACACCTCTGCCTCTTTTAGTGATAACGGTAAATGTAATAAATGTTGTCTTTTTGAGGCGCTCGAGGCGAGGTTGTCTGATTTGGAATCCCGGCTCTGCTGCATTGAAACACCGTCTGCGCGAGTTAATCTTGACGGACGTCCATTAGCTGCAGCGGAGCTAGCTAGCTTAGGCCCCCCTGTCAGTGGTCCCTCGGCTCTCCTCAGCAGCGAGGAGACTGGGTGGGTGACGGTGAGAAGGAAGCCTAGTCGCAAAGCCCCGGTTCACCACCAACCTGTTCACGTCTCTAATCGTTTTTCCCCGCTCAGCGACACACCCGCTGAGGAAAAAACTCTGATCATTGGCGACTCTGTAGTCAGAAACGTGAACCTAGAGACTCCGGCAGCCATAGTCAAATGCATTCCTGGGGCCAGAGCAGGCGACATCGAGTCAAATCTGAAAATGCTGGCTAAAAGTAACTGTAAATACTCCACAACTGTTATTCACGCCGGCATTAATGACATCCGTCTCCGGCAGTCGGAAGTCACGAAACTTGATGTAGAATCGGTGTGTGACTTTGCAAAAACGATGTCTGCCACTGTAGTATTCTCTGGGCCCCTCCCCAATCTGACCAGTGATGACATGTTTAGTCGCTCGTCATCCTTGAACCGCTGGCTGTCTGTGTGGTGTCCTAAAAATGACGTGGGCTATATTGACAATTGGAGTTCTTTTTGGGGAAAACCTGGTCTTATGAGACGAGACAGCATTCATCCCACTTTGGATGGTGCTTCTCATTTATCTAACAATCTGGCATCTTTTTTATCCAAATTTCCAAAACCCTGACTACTCAGAGTTGGGACCAGGAAGCAGAGTTGCAGCCTTACATGCCTCTCTGCAGCTCCTCTTCATCCGCCACCCCTCAGCTTAGCCCCTGACTTCCCCATCAGAGAATCATTGTCTGCTCCCTCCAAAGTGAATAAAAATATAATGCATAAGCATCCCAAAGTGATAAAGCAAAATATTGGTAAAACTCAAATTAAACATAAAGCCTCTAAATTGAATGATTTGGCCTCTGTTCCTCCTCATAATTTAAAAATTAAATGTGGTTTATTAAATATTAGGTCTCTAACTCCCAAGTCTCTGTTAGTCCATGATCTGTTAATTGATCATCAGATTGATTTAATTTCCCTTACAGAGACTTGATTAGGGCAAGAGGATTGTGTTGGTTTAAATGAATCAACTCCCTCTGGTTATTTAAACTATCAAAATCCCAGAAGTTCTGGTCGTGGAGGAGGAGTAGAAACAATTTACCATTCCAAATTACTAGTTAATGTAAAGCAAAAAACATGTTATAATTCCTTTGAGGGCCTGGTCCTCAGTATTGGGCACTTTAGCAATTTTAGGTTAAACCCAATTTTATTTTCCATAGTTTATCGTCCCCCATCAACCTACTCAGAATTTTTATCCGAATTTGCTGATTTCTTAGCTGATTTAGTGCTGAAATCTGATAGAATAATTATAGTAGGGGACTTTTTGTACATGTGGATGTAGATAGTGACTGCCTTAATGTGGCTTTTAATTCAATATTAGACTCGATTGGGTTTTCTCAGAAAGTAGGAAATTCTACTCATTACCTCCACCATACATTGGACCTTGTTCTGACATATGGCATAGAAATAGAAAATCTTGTAGTGTCTCCTCATAACCCTGTACTGTCAGACCATTGTCTGTTAACCTTTGATTTTACTATTTCTGACTATTTGGCTCCTAAAGAAAAATATTATTACAGTAGATGCCTCTCAGATGATGCTGTTTCCAAATTTATGCAGATTGTTTCCTCTATGGGGTATTGGGCTTGTTGTTACGAGCTATTCGGTCTCTGTACGAACGTTGTGAGAGTTTGGTTCGTATTGCCAACACTCGGTCGGAGTCATTCCCAGTGAGAGTTGGACTCCGCCAGGGCTGCCCTTTGTCACCGATCCTGTTCATAATTTTTATGGACAGGATTTCTAGGCGCAGCCAGGGAATGGAGGGTGTCATGCTTGGTGACCACAGGATCTCATCTCTCTTGTTTGCAGATGATGTTGTCCTGTTGGCTTCATCCAGCAATGACCTACAGCTCTTGCTGGGACGGTTTGCCGCTGAGTGTGAAGCGGCTGGGATGAGAATAAGCACCTCCAAGTCCGAGTCCATGGTCCTCAGCCGGAAAAAGGTGGATTGTCCTCTCCGGGTTGGGGACAGGCTCCTGCCCCAAGTGGAGGAGTTTAAGTATCTTGGGGTCTTGTTCACGAGTGAGGGGAAAATGGAGCAAGAGATCGACAGACGGATTGGAGCAGCATCTGCAGTGATGCAGACGTTGTACCGGTCTGTTGTGGTGAAGAGGGAGCTTAGTTCTAAGGCAAAGCTGTCGATTTACCAGTCAATCTACGTTCCTACTCTCACCTATGGTCACGAGCTTTGGGTAATGACCGAAAGAACGAGATCGCGGATACAAGCGGCTGAAATGAGCTTTCTCCATAGGATTGCTGGACTCACCCTCAGAGATAGGGTGAGGAGCTCAGTCATCCGGGAGAGGCTCAGAGTAGAACCGCTGCTCCTCCACATTGAAAGGAGTCAGTTGAGGTGGTATGGGCATCTGATTAGGATGCCTCCTGGACGCCTCCCACTTGAGGTGTTTCAGGCACGTCCCACTGGGAGGAGACCCCGGGGCAGACCCAGGACTCGGTGGAGAGACTATGTCTCCCAGCTGGTCTGGGAACGCCTTGGTATCCCCTCTGAAGAGCTGGAGCAGGTGGCTGGGGAGAGGGAAGTCTGGGCTTCTCTGCTTGAACTGCTGCCTCCGCGACCCGGACCTCCGGAAAAGCGGTAGAAGATGGATGGATGGATGGATGTTTCCTCTATGCCATGTGTCAACACAACGGAAATAAGCTATAGACAGCTTGCTCCTTCTGTAATTGATAACATGGTGGATAGTGTTTGAGCTTCTCTGCATCAGGCTCTAGACTTGGTGGCCCCCTTAAAAAAGAAAAAGTCTAATCAGAGATTTCTAACTCCTTGGTTCAACACAGAAACTCGTAGCTTAAAACAGAAGACTCGTCAATTAGAAAGAAAATGGCGCTCTACTAATTTAGTTGAAATCTATTTAGCTTGGAGAAATCATCTTTTAATTTATAAAAAATCTCTTAGAAAAGCTAGAACAAGTTATTACTCTGCATTAATAGAAGAGAATGTATGAATTATTTGTCTGCAAAGTGAGAGTGAATGAAGGGAAGGAATAAATGTGTTTGTTTATAGTGAGTGACGGAGGGAGGAAGGCCTGAAATAGGCAAATGTGAGTTATGTTATATGTGTTAAATGTGAGTCAGGCTGTTATATTTGTGTATTTATAATATTTATGTTAAATGTGAGTCAGGCTGTTATATTTGTGTATTTATAATATTTATAATATTTATAATTGTGTATTTATAATTTTTCTGCATTGATGTATGTGGTTATTGTGTATATTTTTTATCTTGATTCTTTTTTCTAAAGCCCATCCAGGGACAAGAGTTGCAAATTAGCTAATAGCTATACACTCTATGTGCAACACATCAGATTGATTGTCTTTGATTAATTGTCTATGTTTATTGCACTGTCCCTGTCAAATAAACTAATCTACTACTAACAAGAATAATCCCAGGTTTCTTTTCAGTACTGTAGCCAGGTTGACAAAGAGTCAGGACTCTGTCAATCCTAGCATTCCCTTAAAGCTTACTAGTCAGGACTTCATGAACTTTTTCAATAATAAAATTTCATCCATCAGAGATAAAATCAATTGGATTCTTCCCACAGTTAACTTAAATACTGTAACTACTACAACTCCTTCTTTTGATGTCTGTCTTGATGAGTTTACTCCAATCGACCTTTGTGAGTTAGACAAAATAGTTTCCTCATCCAAACCTTCAACTTGTCTTTTAGACCCTATTCCTACCAGGTTATTTAAAGAAGTCTTCCCACTTATTGGTAGCTTTATTCTTCATATAATCAATTCTTCATTAACTTTAGGCCATGTACCGCAGGCTTTTAAAACGGCTGTAATTAAACCCTTACTCAAAAAGCCAACGCTAGATCCAGGAGCTTTAGCTAACTATAGACCAATCTCTAATCTCCCTTTCATTTCAAAAATCTTAGAAAGGGTTGTTGCTACGCAATTATTTGACCACCTGCAGGGAAATGGTTTACTTGAAGAGTTTCAATCTGGGTTTAGAATCCATCATAGTACTGAAACAGCCTTAGCGAAGGTCACTAACGACCTCCTCATTGCATCTGATAATGGACTAGTTTCTGTACTTGTCCTTTTAGACCTTAGTGCAGCTTTTGATACTATCGATCATAATATTCTACTTGATAGATTAGAACACTATGTTGGACTTAATGGAACTTCATTGCAGTGGTTTAGATCTTATTTATCTGATAGGTTCCAGTTTGTTCATGTAAATAATGAGTTTTCTTTCAACTCAAAGCTCAGTCATGGAGTTCCACAGGGATCTGTGCTAAGCCCTACTCTTTTTAGTTTATATATGCTTCCGTTAGGCAACATTATTAGAAAGCACTGTATACATTTTCATTGTTATGCAGATGACACACAATTATGCCTGTCAATGAAGCCAGATGATAGTAATCAATTAGCCAAGTTAGAAGCCTGTCTTAAGGAAATCAAAGCTTGGATGACTTGTATTTTCCTGCTATTAAATTCAGATAAGACTGAAGTCATTCTTGTTGGTCCAAAAAACCTTAGAAATTCCATTCCAAATCAAACTTTCAGTTTGGATGCAGTTACTCTTTCTCTTAATAGCTCTGTGAGGAACCTTGGAGTTATTTTTCATCAGGATTTGTCCTTCAATTCACATATTAAATTTGTTTCTAAGACTGCCTTCTATCATTTGCATAATATTGCCAAGATTAGGAACATCTTGTCTCAGAGTGATGCTGAGAAGCTGATCCACGCTTTTGTTAGCTCGAATTCTTTATTATCAGGCTGTCCTAAAACATCTTTAAAAAGTCTTCAGCTGATCCAAAATGCTGCAGCAAGAGTTTTAACAGGTACTAGAAAGAGAGATCATATCTCTCCGGTTCTGGCCTCCCTTCATTGGCTTCCCATAGAGTTTAGAATTAAGTTTAAAATCCTTCTTCTTACTTACAAAGCTCTAAACAATCAGGCTCCTTTTTATTTAAAAGATCTGATACTACCGTATTATCCTAACAGAGCACTACGCTCCCAAAATGCAGGATTACTTGTAATACCTAGAATCTCCAAAAGTACAATGGGAGGCAGAGCCTTCAGTTATCAAGCTCCTCTCCTGTGGAATCAGCTGCCAATCTGGATTCGGGAGTAAGACTCAATCTCTGTTTTTTAAGAATAGGGCTAAAACCTACCTTTTTGATATAGCCTACAATTAGGGAGGGATCATGTGTTTCTGAACCCTCCCTAAGTTATGCTGCTAATAGGTTTAGTCAGCCGGGGGACCTCCAGTAATGTACTGGGCCTCACTCCTTTCCTCACTCTCTATGAAATATTTTTTTTGCTGGTCATTAACATTTGTTTGTTCTCTCCCATAGATTGAGTCCCCATTGTGCTGTTTGCTCTCTACATGTCTGTTCTTTTCTTCTTCTCTATCCCCTCACCCCCCAGCCAGTCGCAGCAGATGACTGCCCCTCCCTGAGCCTGGTTCTGCTGGAGGTTTCTTCCTGTTAAAAGGGAGTTTTTCCTCTCCACCGTCACCAAGTGCTTGCTCACAGGGGATCACCTGATTGCTGGGGTCTTTCTGCAACTGTGGGGGTTCTCCCCTACAGTTGATAGTGCTATGAGATGACTGTTGTTGTGAAATGGCGCTATATAAATAAAGTTGAATTGAATTGAATTGAAAATTACTTTGCAAGCAGTTTCATGAAATGGTCAATCAGAAAGCAACTCATACCGGCTCGGACGTTGCCCGGGCTTCTCTGTTCCCACTCCGACAGGCAGTGAAAAGTAAGCTAGGAGCAGTAAGACAAAAGCAGAGGATAACAGTAGCCATCTGTGTAGCAGAATGGAATGTACACACTCTGTTGGACAGAACAACATCACAGCACTCAGAAAGACAGACCGCACTTGTGGCCCTGGAAATGAACAGGTACAATGTAGACATGGCTGCACTTGGTGAAACAAGGTTGCCTGGATATGATAGCTTGGAAGACCATGCGTGCATCTTCTTTTGGAGTGGGAGATCAACTCAAGAAAGGAGAGAAGCAGGAGTGGGCTTTGCAGTTAGAAAGGAGATAGCAGCAATGCTTGATGAGGAACCAGTGCCAATCAACTACAAGATAATGACTATGCGACTCCCACTACAGCGGAAGATGTATGCCACACTCATCAGTGTATATGCCCAAACAATGACCAACACACAGAAGGTGAAGTAAGAGTTCTACAGCTATTTACGTGAGACTATCAAGCATGTACCGACTGATGACAGGCTGATACTCGTTGGAGATTTTAATGCCAGAGTTGGTTCGGACACTGAGAAATGGAAAGGAGTGTTAGGCAGTCATGGAGTAGGCAAGTGCAACGCTAATGAAGAACTTCTACTTGCACTATGCTCAGAGTACAACCTTGTGATAACCAACACTCTATTTAAGCACAATGACACACACAAGAAGACATGGATACACCCAAGATCCAAGCACTGGCACTTATTAGACTACATCATAGTCAGGCAGAGAGACATAAGGGATGTATTTGACACCAGAGCAATGAGAGGCACGGACTGTGGTACTAATCATGTTATGCTGAGATCTAGATTAAGGATTTGCAGAGGAAAACAGCACTGCAGAACGGGTGCGAAGCCACCACGGAAACACTAGTGCACTGAAAGGCCAAAAGAAGCAGGAAGAACTTACGCAGGAAATGGAGGGAAACTTGAAAGACTGGGACAGCAACAACTCAGAAAATGATATAGAAGAGAAATGGGCATCACTGAAGGATACGGTGTATCAGACTGCGAGTGATGTATTAGGCCACCCTGAGAGGAAACATTGGTTTGATGAGCATGATGAACACCTGAAGAAACTACTAGAAGCAAGGAATACAGCTAGGCAGGAAAACCTACAGCGTAACACAAGGTCGAAGAAGAAGAAATACTCAAAGGCTCAGAGTGAGCTACAGAAGTACATCAGAGAGATGAAGTCCAACTGGTGCGATTAAAAAGCAGAGGAATTTCAAACTGCAGCAGACAGAAAGGACATGAAAACATTCTTCACAGGTTTGAGAGAAATCTACGGCCTTAAACCAAGAGGATTGATCTAACTAAAGGTTATGGATAGTGAAATGGTTTTGCAGGAGAAAGACTAGATCCTGGATAGATTTGCAGACCACTTTGACCAACTACAAACAACCCTGGAGATCTCACTGAAGAGGCTAAAGAATCAGAATCAGAATCAGAATCAGATTTATTGCCATTGTTCATGTAGTACACAAACTAGGAATTTGTCTCGGTGCAATGCTGCAACATTAAACATGATAAAATAAAAGAAATAAACTATACATGCAATAAAGTGTAGAATAAGAATGAGTAATACTAGTCAGCAGTTTAAATATATTAGAGAGCAGCAGATAATGTGGAGAACCATATAGTGCAGTCGGTAATGCAAGAAGAAAACAGTGATGACTGACATGAGTCTGGTTGAGCTGCTGTACATAGTGCACGAGAGTCAATAAGTCACTTAGTGTTCAGCAGTCTGATGGCAGAGGGGAAGAAGCTGTTCATGTGATGGGAGGTTTTAGTCTGAATGGACCAAAGTCTTCTGCCTGAGGGGAGAGGGGCAAACAGTACGTGACCAGGGTGTGAAGGATCGGCTATGATCCGGCCTGCACGCCTCCGGGTCCTGGAGATGTACAGATCCTGGAGAGATGGGAGCTTGCAGCTGATCACCTTCTCAGCAGTGCGCACGACGCGCTGCAGCCTTAGTTTGTCCCTGGCAGTGGCTCCTGCGTACCACACGGTTATGGAGGTGGTGAGGATGGACTCCATGATGGCTGTGTAGAACTGCACTAACATCTTTGTGGGTAGCTTGAGCTTCCTCAGCTGCCGCAGGAAGAAAATCCTCTGCTGGGCCTTTTTGATGAGGGAGCTGATGGTCGGCTCCCACTTGAGGTCCCTGGTGATGGTGGTGCCTAGGAAGTGGAAGGAATCAGCAGTGGTGATGGGAGAGCCTGTGAGGGTGAGGGGGGGCAGAGGGGTTGTGACTTTCCTGAAGTCCACAATCATCTCTACTGTCTTCAGAGCATTCAGCTGCAGGTTGTTGTTTTTGCACCAGGACGCCAGCTGGGCCATCTCTCTCCTGTAGGCAGACTCGTCGCCGTTGGAGATGAGCCCGATGAGGGTGGTGTCGTCCGCAAACTTGATCAGCTTGACAGACTGGTCGCTGGAGGTGCAGGAGTTGGTATAAAGGGAGAAGAGTAGGGGGTAAAGTACACAGCCCTGGGGTGATCCGGTGCTGATGCTAACAGAGTCTGAGACAGTCGGAAAAAAAGAAGCTCTAGTGCTGCGACCAGCTGTATCAAGTCTGGATGAACCACCAAATTTTGATGAACTAATGGCAGCCTTCAGGACAACACAGCATGGTAAAGCTCCAGGAAGGGATGGAATTCCAGCAGAAGTGTGGAAATTTGGTGGTGTTCAGCTAACTAACTGCCTGTACAAGCTCATCCAAAAGATATGGGATGCCCAGAAAGTACCTCAAGACTAGAAGGATGCAAGTATTGTGCCTTTGTTCAAGAAAGGTGACAGGAAAGATTGTGTAAATTACTGAGGTATAGCACTGCTAGCCACTGTTGGCAAGATTCTCTCACATGTACTACTGAACAGACTCAATGAACGCATCTCCCAGAATGTACTACCAGAAGCCCAGTGCAGCTTTAGTAGTGGAAGAAGCACAATGGACATGATTTTCTGCTTGAAACAGGTCCAAGAAAAGTGTATCGAACAGAACATGCCGCTTTATGTAGTCTTCATAGACTTCAGTAAAGCCTTCGATACTGTTTCGTGACAAGGACTTTGGCAGGTACTCAAGAAATATGGTTGTACAGAGAAGTTTGTCAGCCTGATTGAGGCACTCCATACAGGTATGCAAGCAAACATGGCAATGAGTGGTTCAGTATCCAAAGACTTTTCAGTAAGCAATGGGGTGAAGCAAGGGTGTGTGCTGGCACCTAGACTCTTCTCGCTATATCTGGCAGCCATGCTTGAGGTGGCCTTCAAAGACACTTCAGAAGGAGTATACATTCAAACAAGGAAAAAGGCAGACTTGTTCAATGTGGCACAGTTTAAAGCCAAGAGTAAGACATCAATAAAGGTAGTAAGAGAAATGCTCTTTACCAATGACAGTGCTCTAGTTGCACACATCGTGGAAGATATGCAATCTTTAGTGGAGAAATTTGCAAGAGCAGCTAGCCAATTCAGCCTCCAAATCAACATCAAGAAGACAGAGTGCCTTTATCAACCACCAAAGTTAAAATTATCAACATCACTACCAGAAGAGATCAGCATTGGTACAGAGCCACTTGTCAAGTGCAAGACTTTCAAGTACCTAGGTAGCACTCTTTCAGAGAATGCTAGGCTGGAGGATGAACTATCTCTCAGAATGGGAAATGTGAGCGCTGTGTTTGGAAACTTGAGGGAGAGACTTTGGACCAATCGACATGTGTCTATCCGTGTGAAATGCAAAGTGTACAGAGCGACAGTACTGGCTACTCTATTATACGGTGCTGAAACTTGGACTGTGTACAGAGTGCAGGTGAAGAAACTCCAAGCGTACATGCTGAGACACCTTCGAGCCATAATGAACATCTCATGGAAAGGCAAGATTACCATCATAGAAGTGTTGAAACAAGCTGGTCTACCATCAATGGAGGACATGCTAATACAGATGAACCTGAGATTGCTCGGACATGTTGAGAAGATGGACCACCGGCATCTCCCTTGGCAGTTACTCTACTCACAGTTACGTGAGGCCAAACACAATCAGGGTAGACCAAGGCTCAGATTTAAAGACACTGTAAAAAGAAACTTGAAGAAGCTGGATATAGACAGGAGTTCCTGGCAGCGGAAGGCTAAGGATAGAGCTGTGTGGAGGAATCTGATCAGACCCAAATGAAACAGTCATTGTCGCCCATGACAGACTGCTATGATGATGATGATGTAACACAGTGGCAAACACGACCCTATCCCAGCTTTTTTGGAACATGTAGCAGGCCTCAAACTCAAAATGAGTGAATATTTGCAACAAAACAATAAAGTTTATCAGATTCAAAATTAAGGGGCAGATTTACTGAGGCAGTGCAAATTAGCAAGTGCACAAATTTGACAGCGCTTAAAGGAGTGGCCAGTTTTTGCCAGTGAGCTACAAAAAACAAGCAAAATTATGAACACAGACGCAGACACTTCATTTAAATAATGACCACCCATTCACCAAGAGCAATGCAAAATTGCGCACAGGCACACCTGATGAGGAAGCGGGTCATCAACAAAGGCACAGCCAGTTTGGAGGAGCATAGTATAGTTTTTTAAGCTTTGTTTAAAGCTTTTGTTTAAGTGGAAACCACAATGAAATAATTTATTTTTGTTCATCATATATCAAAGTTTTTATTTTCATTTCACATGGAAGACTCCTTTGTTTAATATGTATAAATTAAGGACTACTCATGAATTAATTGATTATTGACCAAAGTGTTTATTTTTTTAATACAAGAACCATCAAGATGGTCTGATGGAGAGTCTGTGGTTTCATTATGTGAATAACTTTGTTTTAACAAAATCTACAGGTCTCCCGGGCCATGACTTTTCATAAATACTGTACATGCATTTGATCTTTTCTGAAGCTTGGAACATAATAAAATTAAACACACACAATTTCACTCATTCCTTGGACCGCCACAGCAGCAGGTGAGAGCAGTTCTCACCAGGGATGTCCTGGTGTGTCATCAAATGTACTTAACTCTTTGAGTGTGTTTGTCGCTGAATTGCGACATAACCCCTATTGGTCAAGAGTGGTAAATATTTTTTGTCAATAAAATAGTTCCGATTTCCAAGGCTATAACTTGAAAGTGGTAGGAGATAATGACTTACTGCCAATTAGAAAGATGTAATATGACCAAACCAAGGAACAGGAGCCCCCCTGCCGTTTGAGGCTTGGGGCAGGGGAACCGTAGCACACACGATGGTCTCGGTCTGGGACGTGGCTGCACCCGTGATGGTCCCGGTCTGGGACGTGGCTGCACCTGCAATGGTCCCGGTCTGGGACGTGGCTGAACCGGCGGTGGACTCCGGCTGGAGCTCTGCTGCACCCATGGTGGGGCCTGGTTGGAGCACCGTTGCACCTGTGGTGACCCCCATCGGGGGCCTCATTGCTCCCCCGGTGGCCTCCCCAGCGAGGGAGGTGATGCTCCTCACGTCACCTGATGCTGGACCCTGATACTCAGCGGCCTCCAATGAGACCAGCAGCTCTCCGGCGGGGGAAAAAGAGAAACCGGGTCAGGATCACTGGCAGCGGCAGTGCCCGGTGTGGTGGCCCCAAGGGCTACTGTGAGCTGCCCCGGGTCCACCTCACCATGAGTTGGGCAGTGTGACATTAACATTGACATTACTGACATAACAGAAACTCAAAGACAATCAGCACTTTAATATTGAGATGCAGGATATTAGAAGGGAGTTCTGTGCTGTAAAAGTGAACAAAAGTCAGGGCCCTGGTAATATATGTGGGCGATTGGTAAAGTCCTGTGCACATGAACTGAGTCCTGTATTTCATTACATTTTCAATAAGTCCTTACAGACACAACATGTGCCTAAGATCTGGAAAGATGTAGTGGTTGTTCCCGTTCCAAAATCCAGCTGTCCTAAAACGGTAAACGACTTTAGACCAGTTGCTTTGACTTCAATTTTAATGAAAATCTTTGAAAAACTGGTCAGATTTGAGGTCCTAAAGCAGACTGAACATGCATTGGCTCCTTTGCAGTTTGCATATAGGCCTCACAAAGGAGTGGAGGATGCCACTGTCACTCTGTTTAACATGCTTTTTAAACATCTGGATTTTAATGGGACACACACCAGGCTTTTATTTGTGGACTTTTCCTCCGCCTTTAATACAATCCAACCTCATATTTTAGTTGAAAGGCTCCATCAACAATTTGATTTGAGCAATAATCTGGTGGGTTGGATTCTGGATTTCTTAACCAACAGGACACAGAAAGTAAGGGTCAATGGTACATTGTCTGACCAAAAGTGCTCTTCTACTGGCTCTCCTCAAGGGTGTGTGTTGTCACCACTACTCTTCATCCTGTACACAAACATGTGTTGGAGTAGACATGACAACAGACACATTATAAAGTATGCTGATGATTCAGTTATTGTCAGTCTCCTCCAGGATGGTGAGAGTGGCCACGGCCCAGTAGTTGATGATTTTGTTCACTGGTGTGAGGGTTCCTACCTGCAGCTGAATATGACAAAAACTAAAGATATGATTATTGACTTTAGGAGGAAAACTCCCAGGCACAAAGTCACCGTACTAAAAGGCCAGACCACTGAATGTGTACAATCCTACAAATATCTTGGGACGATTATTGATAGTAATTTAAACTTTGAAGAGAACTGTGAAAGGGTGTGCAAAAAGGGTCAGCCACATTTGCATTGTTTGAGGAAACTTGCACGCTTCCAAATTGACCGAACCATAATGACAATGTTTTATCGGGCTTTTATTGAATCTGTTTTATCCTTTTCTTTAGTGTCATGGTTTGGTCAGATAAAACTGAAACAGAGGAAATCCTTGGATCAGGTAGTTAGATGGTCCAGTCATTTGCTTGGTGAGTCACAGCTGAGCCTGACATCCTTGTACACCAGACAGGTTCAGAGGATTGCTACCTCCATTTTAAATGATGACCCCCACCCTTTGTACTGCCACTTTCAGCTTCTTCCCTCAAGACGAAGGTTTGCTGTCCCAAAAAGTAAAACCCAGCGCTACAAAAACAGCTTTGTTCCTGCTGCTGTCAAAGAGTTGAACAAGTTGTAACAATATATTGCACATAATTTAGTTACCTAATATTAACTCCATTTTACATTTACTTATTTTTGTAGGATTTTTATTTGGGTTCTAAATCTTTTATTGGTTTTTAAACCTTTGAGTTTTTAACCTCTTTGACTAGTCTTTAACTTTTTAATATGACCCTTCTGTCTTATCTCTGTTTTTTCTCTTATCTCTTTGTCTTTATATCCTGATTGATGGAACCTTGAGTATTTTTATCATGTTTATAGTCAGCTTCATGTGTGCCTGTGTTTGTGTTTATGTTGAATGTAATTGTGGTTTGTAAATATGGATGTCACCAGACTGCCAAACAAATCTACCTACGGGTACAAATTAAGTAACCTGAACCTGAACCTGAAACTGAACCTGAATAATGGGGCACGCTTGCCTGAACTCTGGCTCCACCACCATCCAGGACTCCGGTGATTTAGGGTGCGCGGGTTCCCCCGGTCCGTTGGGTGTTTCATCGCCATCGGCCTCCTCCAAGAAAACTTGGCCCGCCTCGTCGTCTGTGGGCAACCCAGGTTGTGGCAGCTCCTCTCTGGCAACCCTAGGATGGAGCTTGAAGGGGATAGGAGAGGAGGAATGGTTAGGGTTGCCTGCAGTGGCAGAGCCCGGCGAGAAGGGTCCAGATATGGCTGAGAGCCGCACCTGACTCTTCTCCCCAAAAGCCATACAAGATCCCACCGCCATCAACAAATGAACTACAGGAGATATTACTTGCCTGTGCTTAAGCTCTACCGCCATCCAGGACTCCGACGACGACGCCCCAGGTCCCATCGGCTGGAGGTCTGGTCTGGGAGATGACTCCTCTGTGGCTGCCCTCGCAGCGGGCGTGATGGTGGTTGCAGGAGTGGTACTCTCGTGCTCTGTCCTCCATGCCTCCGGTTCCTCTGGCGTGGTAGCCGTGGATGACTCTTCCGCTGGCCCATGGGCTGGGCCCTACTGGCCCTCTGTCTCCTCCTCCTCTGAGCAACCTGGATCCAGGACCGATGGGCTTGTAGGGGCACATAGAAAGGAGTTGGTGAGACCTGGCACAACTATATGCCGCTGGGGTGGAGCACTCAGGGGACTGCACATCTCGAGTCTCCTTGCCAGGAGGCAGGCAAATTTGATCATTGACCATGAAAATTGAATGAGAAAAAACTTGCCTTTTCTCCTGGCACTGGAGGTCCCCAGCGGCCTCCGAGGCTACCTCTCTGCTCTCCTGGCGTTCCTCATTGGGTTGCAGCTCCCCCTCCCTCAGGGTAAGTTCCGAACCACCATGTTTAAAGTCAGGGAGGAAGGAAAAAAGGTATGGAAAGGAAAAAAGAAAAAAAACACACTTCTACTCAGCTGTTTTTTTTTTTTTTTTTTTCTGTCTGGCCGGAGCATTCTGTCACAAACCCCCATGCACCATTGTGCGGCGCACGAGGGAGGGAATGAAAAACCCAATTGCGGAAGTAAAAAGTGCCATTTTATTAAATATACCAACAAAGTAACAAGTCCAGTTGACCACGGAATACAGGTATGTGCAAATGATGAAAATAAGGCCATCAGACATACAGAGCGAGTGCCGGATGCTCTACAGCCCGGTCAAAAAGGAGCCTAGTGCTGCAGAACAAAGGGAAAGGCGATCATGAGACTTATGGGGCTCGAGCGATCCTGGGGTGAACCGTGCAGTCTGGAGAATCGAGAGAGAAGCTGGGCCAGCCATAACACCAAGGGGTTAACCAAACTTAAAGTGCTGGGCTGAGTACAACGAAGGTAATGATAACTCATACGTTGAGAGCTAGCTGCCACGTAGTTGAATGCTCCGACAATCTCTTTCCACAATTGCAGCAGACAAATACTCCTGAAGCTAACGAGGAAAGAGATTGCCGGTGCGAGAAAGCGTGGGCTGAACTTGATTGGAACCTGGTGTGTAAGAGAGCATGTATGAACGTGTGAATGGGAACAAATGGAGAGTGTGCATGTGTGTGTGTGTGTGTGTGTGTGTGTGTTGATGTGTGTGAGCACCCGTGACAATACAGCTAATGGCACTTGACAGGGGGAAGCCCAAGCTGTCAGGGAGCAGAGGCCCAATAGCTCCCTGAAGTGCCAGGTGGAAAATAGGGCAAAACATAACAATAAGTAGAACTGAGTTTGGGAGCCAAACCCAGATTCATGACACTTAATCCTATTTGTACAGAGATTTTGCCCAGATATGCAAAGTTTGTTAAAAATGAAATAAATTATTATTATTATTATTATTATTATTATTATTATTATTATTATTATTATTATTATTATTATTATACTATATGTAAACAAATGACATTTTTAAAAATCCTCTGTCTGCTGATGTCCAGTTCAGCACAACACCGATCTCTTTGAGATTGTTTCTCTTCATATTAATCTGTTCCGTCATGCCAAATAAAGTCATGTGCAGGGAAAAGCTGTCTCTTTGACCACGATCCATCAGTTCTTGCCGTTGTCTCCTCCTGGCACCAGCGATGGCTGTCATCATGCGCAGAAGAATTAAGACAAGCTTTTTGGGGGCGTTAAATCCTGGCACATTTAGCAGAAAATTGACAACCGCAAACCTTACTAAATCACCTTGCGCCGGTCATTTAAATACTCTCCTCCCTCAAATTTGCACTGACATGACAACTCCTGCAAATACATATGCAATGAGGCCAGGTGAAAAAATTAACATCTTCCACATCTTTCCACCGCTAATTTTGCCCTGCGGCCTTTAATAAATCTCAACAGTAGTTTTCTAATGCCAAAACAGTATTTTGCAATGGTTCTGCACATTGGTAAATCTGACCCTATATATCTTGTCTTTGTATTTTATTCAACTGAATATAGGTTGAAAAGGATCATTGTATTTTGTTGTTGACATTTTACATAATGCCCCAACTTTACCGGAATTGGGATTGTATTTTTGTTACAATAAACCTCAAATTGCCTCAAATTTCCATCTGTCAAATCCAGCACATTTGTTTAAATTTTACTGGAGCCAAAATCTTATCAAATGGCAAATAATAAAATATTAAAATTACATTGTTACACTAAACTAAAACACTAGTCTGAAAGGTAGACTATGCTATTACCCCCCCCCCCCCCCACACACACACACACACACAATCCAAAAAGACATTCTTAGATTGACTATTGGGATTCATTACATAAAAGGTGCAAGTTGTCGTCTTTTCAGTGTTCTTGCCAGGAACAGTAAAGTTCATGGCATTATGCTGTATTAACAAAAATATGCTGCTCTGAAGGCTGATGTCACATGAACCTGGTAGCCAACAGTGCTACTAATGAAATATAGCTCAGTGTTGGATATGTCAAAAAGCAGAATTGAAAGCTAAGGGAAAAGCAGTCAAGCCTTGTGCTTCTGTCACCCCTAGTGGAAACTGAGCAATGTTGAACAAGGATGACAGGAAGACAGACAGAAGTCAAGTCATATGTGTGCCACTATCCTATGATGGTAGTGACAGGGAAGGATATTTTATTGCACATTCACTGCTGTATGCTGTTCAAATTTCTGCTGATTGGGTTGAGTTAATCAAATCCCATTTCTACTGCAAAGTCATTCTGACTGAGGACTAAATCCCAGACGAATGCTCACTCACTGTTAATATAACCTGTGTCTAGTAAGATTTTCGTGGCTAGTCTGAAATGGGGCCATTTGATGTATCCATCTTTTTTCTGTCAGTGATGGATGGATGGATGGATGGATGGATGGATGGATGGTTGGTTGCACTTTATTGATCCCAAACTGGGAAATTTTAGTGCAACAGCAGCATGACATACAGAAACCAGACCAAACAGACCCACAAATACCCTCAGCATAATAGAATAATAAAGGAAGTAGAAAACAAATTACCTAGAAAAGCTAAACACACTATACTAAACTAAAAACTAAAACTAAAGCATTACCCGCATGACCCACAAAATAGACTGTAAAGTGCAGTATGAAAGCTGGATAATAACCAATTTACAAACATTAACAGTGAGTTATTGTACAGTGGAATGGCATGTGGCAGGAAACATTTTGTGTATCCATCTGTATCCTACAGCGTAGTTGTAGCAATCTACAGGAGAAAGTGCTCCACTGTCTCTGGTCCGCTGCTGATAATGACACCAAGATATTTGTAGTCCTGCACTACCCCCACATCATCCCCCTGAATGCACAATCGTTGTGAAAGTGTAGTCTTCTCCCTGAAGTCAATCACCATCTCTCTGGTCTTGCTGACATTCAGCCTCAGATGTTTCTGCTCGGGCCAGTCCACAAATCTGTCCACCAGTGCCCTAGACTCCCCGTCCTATCCCCCTCTTATACACCAAACAACAGCCAAGTCATCAGAGAATTTCTGCAGGTGGCATAGCTCAGAGCTGTATTCAAAGTCAGTGGCGTATAAAGTGAAGAAAAAAGTAGAAAGCACAGTCCCCTGCGGAGTTCCTGTATCACTAACCACCACATCAGACAAGACACTGCCCAGCCGGACAAACTGTGGCCTGCTTGTCAGGTAGTCAGTAATCCAGGAGATCACAGAGCGGTTGACCCCCATCACTCACAGCTTCTCACCCAGCAACAGTGGCTCAATGGTGTTAAAGGCACTGGAGAAATCAAAGAACATGATTCTCACAGTGTCTTCTCCTCCATCCAAGTGCAAATGAGCTTGTTGCAGCAGGTAGATGACAGCATCTACAACTCCTAAATGGGGCTGATATGCAAACTGCAGAGGGTCCAGCCACGTCTTCACCTGCGGCCTGAAGTGGGCTGGCCAGTCTCTCCAGGACCTTCATCACATGAGATATGAGGATAAGTGGTCGATAGTCATTTAGGTCCAATGGACATTACTTCTTGGGGACAGGAACCAGGCAGGACATCTTCAACAGCACCTGTACTCTCTCCAGACTCAGGCTAAGGTTGTATACAGTAGGTGCTTCATTACCAGAGCTAGCTGTTTGGCGCAGGTCCTCAGGATCCTGGAAGAGATACCATCAGTGCCCGCAACCTTTCGCTGGTGGAGTTTCTTCAGATGTCTTCTAGCCTGGCCTGAAATCACAGTGATGTAGGGTTGGTGGTGATGGGGGGGTAAGGGGGGAGAGAGGTGCTGCAAAGTAGGGTGATGGAGGAGGGGTGTGTGGGGGTCTGGCTATGTTCTGGGGTGAAAGACGGTGAGTGAAACCTTTTAAAAAACAAGTTTAACTCATCATCTCTGTTCAGACTCCCTGATGTCTGTCTGTCTACTCCCAGTGATGTATTCCATTCTAGTCCACACATCCGTCACATTGTTCACCTGGAGCTGAGCCTCCAGCTTCCCCTCGTAGTCGTCTTTATATGTCCTCAGCACTTCTCAGTTCACACTGCAATCTCCTCAGTTCCTCTCTGTTTCCAGACGTAAAAGCCCTCTTCTTCTTGTTAAGAAGTGCTTTGAGGCCACTGGTGATCCATGGTTTGTTGATAGAGAAACAGTGCAAGGTCTGGACTGGAATGGTTGTGTTTTCACAGAATCTGATGTATTCTGTGATGCTTTCAGTCATGTTGTCTACAGTTGTGTGAAAAAGTGTTTGTCCCCTTCCTGATTTCTCACTTTTTTGTATGTTTGTCACACTTAAATCTTTCAGCTCAGCAAACAAATTTAAATAATAGACAAAGCTAACACAAGTAAAACACAAAATTCGTTTTTTAAGTGAAGGTGTTTATTATTAAGGAAAAAAAATCCAAACATACATGGGCCTGTGTGAAAAAGTGATTGCCCCTAAACCTCATAACTTGTTGGGCCACCCTTAGCAGCAACAACTGCAATCAAGCATTTGCAATAACTGGCAATGAGTCTGTTATAGCACTGTGGAGGAAACTTTGCCCACTCATCTTTGCAGGATTGTTGAAATTAAAGGTCTGATGATACGATTTTGACATTTTTTAGCATGTTGTGTAAACGCAAAAGTCATTGTCGATGATCAATATAATATTTACAACTGCACCTGCATAACATAGTTATCATCAAAAAAACGCAGCCGCTGACTGGACTGTGGTGCCACCCATCAAATGAAGGAGTTGGAAATGACGTAAGTGAGAGAATGGACACCAGTGTTGTTGACTAGAATGCCAGCAGCTTTGTAGCACACAGTTTTGCTGGTTTCTTGTTTTAGTTTTATGGCTATGCCTTCGCGTTGTCGCAGGCTTTGATAAACAGCAGGCTGTGAAAGACTACATCACATGCTTCAAGTCCAGCTGTCATAAGCCTTCTTGTGCACTCCTTGTGCACTGTTAAGCAGAAGGAGTGCACCACGGTATGCCGTCTCCATGTGGCTCAGAGTACATCACAGTCTGTCATCTCAAAGCAGTCTTTTAGCGCATCCTGTGTCCACCTCCTCACAGTCCCTGTGTGAGCAGGCAGCCTTTGTACAAGGGGAACATAGTTGGGGGTTAACAGAACCAAGTTGTGATCGGATCTGCCAAGAGGGCCAGAACTGTGGCATTGTATGCATCTCTGGCATTGGCATACAGGAGATCCAGTGTTTTATTTTCTCTGGTGGGACAATCAACAAACTGGAAGTCTGGTAATGTCTTGTCCAGTGAGGCATAGTTAAAATCTCCTGTGATGCCCCTGTATGTGTCGGGATGCTGAGCCAGTAAAGTGGCAGTAATGGAGCTGATGATGTCACAGGCCACCCCTGCCTCAGCTGGCGGAGGGACATAAACAGCGACCTCAATGATGGACATGAACTCTCGTGGCAGATAATAAAGCTGCATTCCCACAGCAAGCAGCTCAGTGTCTGGGCAACAGAGATGTTCCTTCTCATGAACATGTGAACACCACCTCACACTCACATGCAGGGCAATCCCTCCTCCCTTTTTTTACTCCTCCTTATCGCTCCAAATGAAACGGAGATAGGCACCGCCCCATATATCACATTGTGTCCCACATGCTTAACTTATCGCTCCGAACAGTCTTTAAGCTTGGTGTGGCAATGCTGTTGTACAGGATATGCTAGTGTAGCTCCGTTTCCGACAAACACATAATACGACACTCACTGCATTCCCTCTGGGTCCTGACCAGTGCTGTGACCTCATCCACCTTATTTCCCAAAGACCTCACATTCCCCATGATGATCGCCGGTACCGCTGGCTTGTGTTTTCTCCTCCTCTACCTCACTCTTACTCCAGTGCTTATCCGACGTCTTCTCCTCAGCTCCCTCAGGATCACAGGCCTTGCTCCGGGCAGCAGCACAGGTCTACACAATGCAATCAGCTTCTCACGTGTGTAAACAGTGGCTCTGCCACCATCTGCACTGTTCTCCTTTCCAAAGAGTAGTAAAGTAACAGAAGAACCAGGAGAAAAGTTGAAAAACTTGGTCCAGCCATCATCCTCAGGCTCATGACCATTCACTGATGAAAAGACAGCACACACACACGTACACAAAAAAAAAAAAAAAAAAAAACAGGAAAAAACTAAATAAGGCACAAAGTTAAAAAAAACAAATAAACAAAAAAAAACAAATAAACAAACAAACAAACAAACAAACATTAGAGGAGCTGTTGTTACAGGCGTGCTCCTCTCAAGGTGCCATTTCAGGAAAAAATAGGCTTTTTGAACTCCCTACACTAGTTGGCTTAAAATTGTTTACAGTCATATTGCTTTATCACCACCAAACCACCCCAAAGACATGTTTTTTAACACACATGAAATTGACCGCATCACTGCCCTTTTATTTGGTTTGGTGGCTTGTTTCTATATGTAATGATGCCACTGTTACTGTGTAATAACAAATAGAGGCAGAGAAATGACATTTTATTTGCTCATTTACTTCACACATGAGCAGATTGAAATAACAGAGTATGGATGAACCAATTTTACTGCCTTCACATTTTAATTGGGCGGAGAAATGGAGTAGAACAATTTACTGTCCATCCATCTTCTTCCGCTTAATCCTTTTCAGGTCGCGGGGGTGGTGGTGGTGGTGGTGATGGTGGTGGTGGTGGTGGGGGGGGGGGGGGGGGGCTGGAGTCTATCCCAGCATCTTTGGGTGAGAGGCAGGGTACACTGGACAGATCGCCAGTCCATCGCAGGGCCAACACAGAGAGACAGACAGCCATTCACTCTCACAGTCAGACCTAAGGACAATTTAGAATCCCCAGTTTGATGCCAATTAGCCTAACTTGCATATTTTTGGCATGTGGGAGGAAACCAGAAAAATCCCCGAGTAAACCCACGCAGACACGGGGAGAACATGTATAATTCAAAATCTTTCACTGGACAAATACTGTAGACCCACAAAGTCTTTTAAAAAAAATCCTTTAGAAGCTCTAAGAAAGGGCCAGGTTTCTAGACATTATGCACATTTTTTTTTTTTTAAAGTTTGCGTTGCTGTTGGCTGACAATATTCCAAAGTCAAACTCACAGAAAGTGTTTTATTTATGGTCTTTGGTGTTTTCTCAGTGAGCTGAAAATTGAAAGCTGCACCGAACAAAAACTAAAGACAAAACTAAAGTTCTGTCCCCTCTGTGGATTGCCACCTTATCGTGTTCACAGGGTGGGCATTCCCTGATGGTCCCAGGAGCTATGTTTTCAAGGCAATTTGCTTTTCAAATGTGGGACGATCCTGAAACACACCCAAAACAACAAAGAACATGCAAACTCCACACAGAAGAGCCCTTTAGTTTGAAGCTGGTAAAAACACATTTCAAAGCCATAACCTAAGAAAATTTCATGGACTATGATGTTTGCAAATGACATTGTGATCTGACGTGAGAATAGGGAGCAGGTGGAAGAGAACCTGGAGAGGTGGCAGTTTGTTCTGGAGAGAAGAGGAATTAAAAGTCAGTAAAAGCAAGACAGACTACATGAGTGTGAATGAGAGGGAGACTGATGTAATGTTGAAGGTGGAAGTAGTAGAGGTCGTGAAAATAGATGAGTTTAAATACCTGAGGTCAACCATCCAAAGCAATAGAAAATGCACAAGAGAGGTGAAGAAGAGAGTGCAGGCAGGGTGGAGTGGATAGAGGCGAGTGTCAGGCGTGATTTGTGACAGAAGGGTAGCAGCAAGAGTCAAAAGGAAGATTTCCAAGATGGTAGTGAGACCTGCTATGATGTATGGTTTGGAGACTGTGGCACTGACAGAAAGGCAGGAGGTGGAGCTGGAGGCGGCAGAGATGAAGATGCTAAGATTTTCTTTGGGAGTTACTAGTAGGGACAGGATTAGAAATGAGCGTATCAGAAGAACAACTCAGGTTGAGCAGTTTGGAGACAAAGTAAGAAAAGCAAGGCTGAGATGGTTTGGACATGTGCAGAGGAGGGATAGTGGAGATATTGGACAAAGGATGCTGAAGATGGAGCTGCCAGGCAGGAGGAAAAGAGGAAGACCACAGAGAAGATTCATGGATATAGTGAAGGAGGACCTGGAGAGGGTTGGAGTTAAAGGGGGAGATGAAGGGATAGGGTGAGATGGAGGCAGATGATCCACTGTGCAAGGGAGCAGCCAAAATAAGAAGAAGAACCGAAGAAAATTACTAAAATTTGGCTGTGTGAGGTCAAGAAGACAAAAAACGTATGTCACCCGTGTGGGAACATGTAAGGGGAGTGACAGTTTTTACTTCTTTATTTAAAGAGCCACTCAGAGGTGCTGTGGCAGAACCAGGAGAGAGATTGTGAGGCCCGGTAGAATGGCCAGGGAGAAATCGCCAGTGTGTGCCCGGCCGCTCTGGGGAAGGATTGCTCAGCAAGCTCTTTTTAAGCAGGATATTCAACCATCTCTGTGGGGGGAGGCCTTCAGGTGACCAGTCCTGGCGGATTCGGAAAGGGAAGCAGTGTTAGACAACCCCTTTGTGGAAGGCAGCAGGACTGTTAAACACCAGCAGGTTCACCCAGAGTCATAGAGTGACAGGAGGTGTGTCTAAAATTAAGTGTGGACAGCACTGTGTGTGCATGCACGTTCACATGAACACCCTTCTCCAGAGATCACAAGTTGGCTTTTGGGAGAACGTAATTTTTACACATTTGCTAAAAAAAAGTTCTTGAGTTATCCAACCTGAATAAAGGTCATGACGATAGTTTGACTGTTACAACTCCATTAAAATAACATAAAATCACATTAAATGTCATTTTCTTATTGACGCCACATCAGTGCTGTTTAATTCCACACAATGAACCAGTAAATCCTGGAGAATGATTACGCATGGAGCAGAAAATTAAGAACAATAAATTTCTCAATGAGGAGGTTCAACCCCCCCCCTTTGGACTTTTTCAGACAGCAAAAATAAATAAATAATAATAATAAAATATCAGTGCCTCCAATGGCTGTTGTTTCCAAGGCAACCAGTAATCCATACAGGCAAAAGACATGTTTACTCAACAGCCAGGCCTAGTGGTAGAAACATAATACTGCAATGACACAAGCCCCCAAACCACCCACCAGAACACACGAGACCACATTTTGTGTTTACTTGAGTTTACAGAAGTAAGCACAAAATGCAGTTTTTCAATGAAGGTGTTTATTATTAAGTGTAAAACAAAACCAACCTGACATGACTCTGTGTGAAAAAGTGATTCCCCCCACCCCCCTCCCCATTAAAACATAAATTAACTGTGGTTTATCACGTCTTTGGAAAGCTGAGTTCAGTTTTTCTAGCCACACCCAGGCCTGTTTACTGCCACACCTGTTCTCAATCAAGAAATCACTTAAATAGGACCTGCCTGACAAAGTGAAGTAGACCAAAAGATCCTCAAAAGCTAGACATCATGCTGCGATCCAAACAAATTCAGGAACAAGTGAGAAACAAAGTAATTGAGATCTATCATTATGGAAAAAGTTATAAAGCAATTTATAAAGCTTTGGGACTCCAGCAAACCACAGTGAGAACCATTTTCCACAAATAGTGAAAACATGGAACTGGTCTTCCCAGGAGTTGCCAGCAGACCAAAATTACCCCAAGAGTGCAGCGACACCTCATCCAAGAGGTCATAAAAACCCCAACTCCCTGTTCACTGGAGTGGATGCACCAACACCCACAGGTCTCTCGTAACCTTCCTGTGGTCAGACGCTCCTTTGGTTGCTCCAGTCATCTCAGAAACGGCCCGTCTCCTCTTTCTCTCCTCAGTGTCCTGCGGCATCTTTTGCCTTCCTCTTATCCTGCTCCCAGCTGCCAGAAATCAGCTGATTACCCATCACGTGACCAGCTGATGTTGTGACAGAGATTGACTATTTTATCAACATAAATAAATGCAACTCAATTGTGGAACTCAGCTATGAAACAGGCACAAACAATGACTGGAGTATTTATATATTGCATCATATCATTCATGATGACTAGACTTTTCCAGCTGTCATTGCTATGGACTGATTATCCTCCCTCCTGTTACCCACAGCTGTTCATCATTTGTCCAGTTTCTCTGCGCTCTATTTTAGGGGCATTGCCTTGCAGTACTACACTTTGTCTTCCCGGTGTGTTACTCACGTCTTAGCTATACGCTATTCTACTCAGTCTACCTGCGTGTATCCCACGCTTCATTATTCTCTGTTACCCAATGTGTGTCCCACTTTTTAGCCTGTGGGCTACTCTACCCCTTTGTTAACTTGCCTGTTTACCAAGCCTGAAAGTTTTTGTTCTTGTTTGGATTTTTGTGTTTGTGATTAAAACCACTGCAACTCACAGTCCAGTGTTTGGGTCTCCATTCCTCCTCTGTGGGAAGTTCATGACACGTAATCTTAGCAATATTATACACAAGATAAAAAGCAGTGTTAGAAATAAGTTGATATGCAAATTAAAGGACAAATCTAGATCCAAAATAATGCCAAGGTTCCTCACAAAACTGTCACGAGATACAATAATACAATCTAAACTAAGTAGCTGGTATGGGAAAATATTTAATTTTTGGGGGGCCAATGAGAATGACTTCAGTCTTTTTGAATTTAAGAAATTACAAGTCATCCACACTCTGATTTTCTTCAGGCATGCCTCTATCTTAGTGAATTGATTACTGTCATTTGGCTTCAGTGATGAATACAACTGTGTTTCATTTGCATAACAACTGGAATTTAGGAAATGCTTTCTAATAATATTAGCTAAGGGAAGTAGATATAAAGTCAAAAGAACAGAGCCACAAACAAAGCCATGTGGAATTCTGTAACTGAGCTTTGAAGTTGAAGAACATTTGTTATTGACATGAACAAATAAATGTGATAAATTTAAATGTGATTTAAAACACTACAAAGAACTTCCTTTAAGTCCAACAAAGTGTTCTAATGTATAAAGTAAAACGTGTTGACTGATAGTACCAAAAGCTGCACTAAAGTCAAAAAGGACATGCACAGAAATAAATTATCAGATGCTATAAGAAGATCGTTAGTGACCTTCACTAGTTAGCTAAAACCTGTGTTTGCTTTTTAAGTAGCAGTTTAATTACAACAATTTTGAAAGCCTATAATACGTGGCCTGATTTTAATGATGAATTTATTACTAATAAATTGAAAAAATTCTTTAAATAACCTGGTCGGAATTAAGTTAAATGCTTGGATGAGGAAATAATTTTATCTAACTCTAAACCTGAGCGTTGATCCAGTCCGCGCTCAGGTTACTCAGTATTTCTCCTTTTCCACCATATTATTCCGGGGTTGTTATTAGGACTGCTCAGGGGCTCTAATTGTGACAGCGTCACGGCCATACATCTGGCTGTCAAAGCCAAGCTGGCGTCGTTACAGCTGTTTGTCATTTTCATTAAATACTTTACCTCCTTTCTGATTAGTTTATGCTCTGTATTTAAGGGAGCAGCTGAGGCTCACTCCTCGCTGCAACCTAAAATCACAAACACCTCCTTGTTGATGGACTGGAGTTCCTATCCTCGACTCCAGTCTTCCTCCTGTATCTTGGATTCTTGGCTGTTTGTCTCTGTAAGTGTTTTTGCACAGCGTAGGTTCCGTCCTCGCTGCACCTCTTCGTTTGTCATTAGTGTTTATTATTTTGTGCTTAGTTTATGTAAGTGTTTTGCCCCACGTGGCTATTTACTTTGTTATTTTGTCTTTTTGTAAATAAACAAGCAAACTTACTGTTTGACATCTGGCCTCTCACTAATGTCCTGCAAGGGGCATTCATAACAGTAGGTCTCAGCCAAACGAGACGCCAGCCACAGTGAGTTTGTTTTTGGGCTTGAGATTTTTCCCCTTCTTTGAGTGCCAGTGTACTTCGGGAGATGGCACCATCTAGGACTGGTTATTCCTTGGACTTGGGCTACGAGCTGATCATGGCTCTGATGGAGGTTGATGGCCTTCTCTCCAACGCTCGTAGGCTCGCCACTCCCGAAAACGCACACTGGTACTTGGACCTCGCAGAAGCGGCAATTAAGTGCAATCCTTGCCTTGCGGATCATGTTGAGGGCAGGGAGAGGATGGCCGAAATTACAGCACTTTGGTGGAGGATCCACGGGCCGGTGAAGAGTCCCAGCAGGAAGCTGAAGCCGGAGCTGACGGTGAGGCATCTCCACTCCTCGCCTCGGGACCAGGTTCCTGCCACCCATCCAGCCCAAGGTTCTGCGTCACCGAAGGGCCGTCTCCATATGCCACAGAGGAAGAGGACAGCTGGGGCCCCCTGTGAAGAGACACAGTGGGCAGCTGATCTCATCAGGGGTCACGTGGTTGAATCACGCTTTTCCTCTCATCCCAGCAGGATTCTGAAGAATGTAGTGGCAGCGGTTAGACTGGTAGAGGCTAATCCTGAACTGAACAACTCTCATGAATACGCTGAGCTGCTGGCCTCCGTCTCTGCGCAGCAATGGCGCTTTCCAGATTTGAATCTTGCCTCGCCCTCTGCCGGAAGACATCACCGCCCTGCCTGCAATCAAACTCTGCGAGATCCCCATCCGGATCCTGTCCCGGGTCGCCGCAAGAACTCGGCCTCCGAGCCAGCGGTGTCCCCCGTGCTACGTCAGAGGGTTAAGACAGCAGCCCCAGACTCCGGGTTGCCTCTCCCTGCTGTTCCATCAGCTCCTCATTCCTGGACTGCCTCAGCTGCTCCTCCCTCCTCTTCGGCACCCTCCCCAGCTGCAGTGAGTTCAGCTGCTCTGGCTCCACCCATCACTGATCCTGCTAGAGTGGCTCCTCCTTGTCTTCCCTGGAGGCCCTCAGTCACCATCCTTAAGGAAAAGGGAAGAACCAAGCCCGCTGCAGCAGTCACCATCGTTCCCTGGGAGAATAGGCAAGTGTTGTTTCATTATCACTCTCTGTACAATAAATTGCCTTGTCTGACTCCTGGGGGTGGAGTTCAGAGTTCACGGTTGTCTGAGCTCCCACCACCTGCTGTAGCTATGAACATTGAACCTGCTACCTCTATGTCTCCTTCCCTTCTCTCTGAGTGTCCCCCGGTGTCTGGAGTTGACCCTTGGACGAGGGAAGAGCCTGCGGCGCTGGAGATCCTGCTTCCAGCCCCGCAGCTGTGTCGTGGGTAGAGGAGGAGACCTGACTGCCGCTTGGAGCCTGAGCCGACGAGAAAGCATCCCCGTGTCTCAGCGGAGGAGTAGTCGGGCCCAGCAGGTCACGGATCCCCTGCTACCATGCCATGCTGGCCTTCAGCATGGATTTCAGCGCTTGGGGGTTCCTTGGCTGTGATGACCATCATGCAGGCTGTGGAGACTGCTGCAGCCGAGCCAAAACCAGGAATAGACCTCCGGATCATTGAACCTGGATCGTCAGAGTCCTGGACAGCGGTGGAGCCTGAGATCAAGCAAGTGCTCTATTTTGTCTTCTTACTTTCCATTCTGGAGCATTCTTGCCTGTCTCTTGGGGAGGGGAGCTGGGCACAGCCAACCTCTGCATCTGAGCTCGTCTTGCCGGGCTCTGCCGCTGCCGGTGATCCTGATCCCGGTTCTCTCTGTCTTTCTGAGCCTTCTCCCAGGGTCACTGGAGACGAGTCAGCTCCGGTTGTCGTCATCAAGTCTACAGGTTTGTGTTAGGAAGTCACCCCAGGGGCTGTGCTGGCTGAAGCGGGGTCCATTGTGGATGCTGCGCTGGCCCAATCGGGGTCCCTTGAGGGTGCAGCGCCAGTTCGGTTTGAGATCGGTGAGGGAGTTGCAGATCCCCTTCCGCCTGATGCCGGACTGGTTCCTTGTCTTCACCTCTATTTTCCTCCTCCGGGTGCCGCTGGAGTCCCCCTTGTTCTGGTCGGCCTTCCCCCATTTGCTTGGTGAGCCACAGCTGAGCCTGACATCCCTGTGCACCAGACAAGTACAGAGGATGGCTACCTCCATTTTAAATGATGAATCCCACCCTTTGCACTGCCACTTTCAGCTTCTTCCCTCAAGACGGAGGTTTGCTGTCCCAAAAAGTAAAACCCAGCGCTACAAAAACAGCTTTGTTCCTGCTGCTGTTAAAGAGTTGAACAAGTTGTAACAATATATTGCACATAATTTAGGTACCTATTTATTAAATCCAATTTATATTTACTTATTTTTGTAGGATTTGTATTTGGGTTCTAAATCTTTTATTGGGTTTTAGACTTTTGAGTTTTTAACCTCTTTGACTAGTCTTTAACTTTTTAATATGACCCTTCTCTCTTATCTCTGGTTTTTCTCTCATCTCTTTGTCTTATATCCTGATTGACGGAGCCTTGAGTATTTTTATCATGTTTATAGTCAGCTTCATGTGTGCCTGTGTTTGTGTTTATGTTGAATGTTTATGTTGTATGTTGTTGTTGTTGTGGTTTGTAAATATGGATGTCACCTGACTGCAAAACAAATCTACCTACGGGTACAAATAAAGTAACCTGAACCTGAACCTGAACCCTCGCTGTCCCTCTTGGTAGGAGGCCGCCTCCGAGCTTTCCCCTCCGCACCTGGTGGTCTAAGGACACGGGTCGGCTGCCTGAGGGACTGTTTCGCCGGTTCTGTGGTCCTGGGTCGGCTGCCCAAAGAACTGTCTTGTTGGTTTGGTGACCTGGTTCGGCCGCCGAAGAGACTGTTTCGCCAGTTCTGTGTCATGGGTCGGCCACCTGAAGGACTGCCTTGTTTGTTCGGCGACCTGGTCCAGCCGCTGAAGGTACTGTTTCCTCAGGTACTGTTTCCTCAGGTCTGGGACTTTGGTAGACCCCCCAAACTATTCTTTTTCCTTTTTCTTAGATGTAATCGGGATGCAGATAGACCGCCCAAACTGTTTTTTCCTTTCCTGCCAGCGTCCCTAGGATTGTGGGTTTTTTTTCTTTGTTTTTGTTTCGTGTATGTGGAAGGATTCATTTTCTTTACCCGAGTTGTCGTGTGGATCATGCAGATTTTTTTTTTTTTCCAGAAGTGTACTCGTGTATGACTGGTGTTAACTTTTGATGCTAATTACTCAATTACACAGCAGAGTAGACCCCCCAAAAAATTACTTGAATAAGAGGGTGTACTTGTCTAGTAAGAAAGTTACTTGAATATTAAATAACAACTTTACTCTTGTTTATATATTTTTTCTCCTGTTTTTTTTGTCTAGTTATACCATTTCATTAGTAAATTTGTGACCTTACTCTTGTCAGTTTGGGAGTTCTGTTTTTTTTTTTTTTTTCTTTAAATTTGTGACTCTTCTAAGTCTGCAGGTGCATTTCCCGCATTTTTGCAGAACTTCGTAACCTTTTTTCTAATGTGCAACTATTTCAATATAAGAAAATTATATATTCACTTTACTTATTACGACACAAATGGGAACTTTTCTAACCAGTTTTCAAATCGGTGAAATCAAAAGTAAAACTTGATTAAAAGTACATTGTTTTTATAAGTAAGTAAGGTGCTGTGTGATAAAGCTATCCAAAGTACAATTTTGTGAAGTTAAGTGGACTAAGTGTAACTAGTTACTGCCTTCTTCTGCCCATGTGATTTGTCACCTACTTTACCTTTGATGCTACTTTACCACACAGTTACATTCACGTCTTCTAATTTTGGTGAAAGAGCCACTAGTTTTTCTGTAATCCACAACTTCTCACAGGCAGATTTTTTTTTTTTTTGTTTAATACAGACCAAGTCTTGATCTTCCCAGACGTACATTCTGTAAAACTTACAACCGTGAGACCCTATTAAACATTAAGGTACTGCACGCTGCAAGAATCGCGGCGATCGGTTGTGATTTGGACATTCTACGCCAGCATGGAATTCTGGCGGAGTCCCGGCTGGAAGCTATCCGAGAGAGGAGGAAGCGGAAGCGGAGCGAACGCAAGCAAAAGCGCGGAAAAAGGGCCGGGATCCATGCTAGGCTAAAGGCTAACCCCTCCAGACCAGCGGTACTGTCGCTTCTTCTCTCTAACGTCCGCTCCCTCGAAAACAAGCTGGATGAGCTGCATCTGCTGAGAGAAACCCGGAGAGAGTGGAGAGACTGCTGTGTGTTTGTTTTCACGGAGACATGGCTCCACGGCAACATTCCTGACGAGGCCATTCAACTAGAAGATATGGCCATGTTCCGTGCCGACAGGGAAACGGCGAGCTCCGGTAAGAGCCGGGGGGGGGGGGGGGGGGGGCTATGCATCTATGTTAACAAGAACTGGTGCGTCAATGCCACGTTAGTGTCTAAACACTGCTCTCCGTTGGCAGAGTTCCTTATTGTAAATTGTCGGCCACATTATTTGCCGAGGGAATTCAGCAATGTGTATGTAGCTAGTGTTTACATAGCGCCGAGCCCTAATGCTAAAGCTAATGCTAAGAAGGCACTTGGGGTACTGCACAATGCGATTAGTGAAATCCAAACTTCACACCCGGACAGTTTTGTGGTGGTTGCGGGGGATTTTAACCACACCAGCCTAAAGACCGTGCTCCAAAGTTTAAACAATGTGTAGACTTTAAGACCAGAGGAGAGAATATGTTGGACTTAGTGTACACAAACACAGATGCATATAAGGCGATACCCCGCCCCCATCTCGGCCGTTCTGATCACATGTCCGTGATGCTGCTGCCTGCCTACAAACCTTTATTGAAGCGCAGCAGGCCAGCAGTGAAACAAATCAGGATTTGGCCAGAGAGTGCAACCTCTGCACTGAAAGACTGTTTTCTGCAAACACACTGGGAGGTCTTCAAAATAGCAGCCTCCGAGGAAGACAAGACAGATGTGGAGCAGTATGCTGATACGGTCACCAGCTACATCGCGAAGTGCACAGAGGATGTCACTACAGTGAAGACCATCACTATGCGGGGTAATCATAAGCCCTGGATGACTGCAGAGGTGCGCTCGCTGCTTACAGCCAGAGATGCAGCCTTCAGAGCGAAGGACAGGATCACTCTCCGCTCAGCCAGGTCTGCGCTCTCAAAGGGAATTAAGGCGGCAAAGCGCGCCTATGCGGAGAAAATCCAGGGACACCTCTGTGACACTAGGAACACCAAGCAGATGTGGCAGGAAGTTCTGACACTGACGGGCTATAAGTCTAGGCAGGGGGTCAATGATGACGACGCATCGCTTCCAGACAGGCTTAACGACTTCTTTGCACGTTTTGAAGCATCAAACTCGACAATCAGAGGGAGGGCTGGCCCACCCCCACCATCGGTCGGACCAGCTTTTACCATCAACACAGCGGACACACGGAGGACCCTAACCAGAGTCAACCCACGCAAAGCTGCAGGTCCGGACAACATTCCGGGATGTGTGCTCCGAGACTGCGCAAGCGAGTTGGCGGATGTCCGTACTGACATTTATAACATCTCCCTGAGTCAGGCCATCGTTCCCAGATGCTTCAAGACCTCTATCATTGTACCGGTGGCAAAGAAACCAGTTGTGTCCTGTTTGAATGACTATCGTCCTGTTGCACTGACACCAATTGTGATGAAGGGTTTTGACCAAGATGGTGCCCACAGCGGTCGACATGGTGCTTTGCTGCGCCCTTTGTTTGTTTTTGTTTGTCAATTGTGTGTCTGCTTGCACTTATACCCGTGAAGAACTTCTAAATATCAGGACTTTCACCCCCACGGACCTCCTCCCAGTTTTTTTAGCCCCTGCTGCCGATCTGGTTCATTGCTTGGCTCGAAAAGTGAGACGGCGGAAGAGAGGTAGACAAGCGGGCGCTCTCGTGCGGCTTCGCAGGAGAGGCTCGCGAACGGCGCTGCCTGGCATATTTCTGTCCAATACCAACTCTCTCTCTAACAAGGTAGATGAACTGAGACTGCTGATGCGTTTTAGGGACCTCGCCTCCTCGGCTGCCCTCTGCTTTACTGAGACCTGGCTCCGGGAAAATATACCGGACAGCGCGCTGCACCTCGACGGCTTCCAGCTCTTTCGTGCTGATCGTGACACACAGCTTTCCGGCAAGACCACAGGAGGCGGAGTCTGCTTCTACATCAACTGCAGCTGGTGCTCTGATGTAACGGTAATTTCCAAACACTGTTCTCCCGCCCTGGAATTTCTTGTTATCAACTGCAAGCCTTTTTATTCCCCGCGGGAGTTTGCTTCTTTTATACTCATCGCTGTGTACGCCCCTCCCGACGCGGACACGCGCGAAGCTCAGCGCGTGCTCGCGGATCACATTCAACACACAGAGCGTATTTTCCCAGACTCGCTGATTATTGTGGCTGGCGACTTTAATCAGTGCAATCTGAGCCACGATCTCCCCCGCTACAAACAGTTTATTAAATGCCCCACCAGAGGATTAAACACACTGGATCACTGTTACACCACAGTGAAAGACGCATATCGCGCTGTTCCTCGCGCTGCGCTGGGATTATCTGATCACGTGATGGTTCACCTCATTCCCACATACAGACAGAGATTGAAGCTCACTAAACCTGTCGTGAGCACTACGAAGAAACGGACCAGTGAAGCTGAGGAGAAGCTGGAAACGTGCATGGAAATATCTGACTGGGGCATGTTTAAAGGAGCCACGCATGATCTGGATGAGTACACGGACACTGTGAACTCATATATCCACTTCTGTGAAGAGGTCATTCTTCCATCACGCACCAGGGTGAGTTACTTTAATGACAAACCCTGGTTCACAGCTAAGCTCAGACAGATCAGGAAGGAGAAGGAAGCAGCGCTGAAAAGTGGAGACAGGGACTGCTACAGGGAGGTTAAATACCGGTTTAACAGAGACCTGAAGAGGGCTAAATCTGTGTATTCAGAGAGACTCCAGCAGCAGTTCACTGCTAATGATTCGGCTTCCGTGTGGAGAGGACTGAGGCAAATCACCAACTATCGGCCTCAGGCTTCTAAAGGTAAGGATGACAAAGCCCTTTGTCAAAGACTGTCCCAACACAATGCCCGTTTTGACACCTTGTCATCTGTGTCCAACTCCCCCCCCTCCCTCCAGCTCCACAGCCTCCACAATCCCTACTTCATTAAAGGCACCCCCCCTCCTCCCCCCCTGCCCTTATCATCAGTGAGCAGGACGTGCTCAAACAGTTCTCCAGACTGAACCCGCGCAAGGCCCCCGGCCCGGACGGCGTGTCTCCCTCCACCCTGAGACACTGTGCGAAACAGCTGGCTCCTGTCTTCACAGACATTTTTAACACCTCCCTTCAGTTATGCCACGTGCCGTCCTGCCTCAAATCCTCCACCATCATCCCTGTCCCCAAGAAGCCACGGATCACTGGACTTAATGACTACAGACCTGTAGCGCTCACCTCTGTAGTCATGAAGTCCTTTGAGCGCCTGGTCCTGCCCCACCTCAAGTCCATCACCACCCCTCTCCTGGACCCGCTGCAGTTTGCCTACCGAGCCAACAGGTCTGTAGACGACGCAGTCAACCTGGCCCTCCACTCCATCCTGCAGCACCTGGACTCCCCGGGAACCTACGCCAGGATCCTGTTTGTGGACTTCAGCTCCGCATTCAACACCATCCGCCCCGCTCTGCTCCGGGACAAGCTGTCCCTGCTCAACGTGCCTGACTCCCTCTGCAGGTGGATCACCAACTTCCTGACGGACCGGAGGCAGCATGTGCGGCTGGGAAAGACTGTCTCTGACTCTACTAGCATCAGCACCGGATCACCCCAGGGCTGTGTACTTTCCCCCCTACTCTTCTCCCTTTACACCAACTCCTGCACCTCCAGCCACCAGTCTGTCAAGTTGATCAAGTTTGCGGACGACACCACCCTCATCGGGCTCATCTCCAACGGCGACGAGTCCGCCTACAGGAGAGAGGTGGCCCAGCTGGCGTCCTGGTGCAACAATAACAACCTGCAGCTGAACGCTCTGAAGACAGTGGAGATGATTGTAGACTTCAGGAAAGTCACTACCCCTCTGCCCCCCCTCACCCTCTCAGGCTCTCCCATCACCACTGCTGATTCCTTCCGCTTCCTAGGCACTACCATCACCAGGGACCTCAAATGGGAGCCGACCATCAGCTCACTCATCAAAAAAGCCCAGCAGAGGATGTTCTTCCTGCGGCAGCTGAGGAAGCTCAAGCTACCCACCAAGATGTTAGTGCAGTTCTACACAGCCATCATCGAGTCCATCCTCACCACCTCCATAACCGTGTGGTACGCAGGAGCCACTGCCAGGGACAGACTAAGGCTGCAGCGCGTCGTGCGCACTGCTGAGAAGGTGATCGGCTGCAAGCTCCCATCTCTCCAGGATCTGTACATCTCCAGGACCCAGAGGCGTGCTGGCCGGATCATAGCCGATCCCTCACACCCTGGTCACGTACTGTTTGCCCCCCTCCCCTCTGGTAGAAGACTTCGGTCCATCCAGACTAAAACCTCCCGTCACATGAACAGCTTCTTCCCCTCTGCCATCAGACTGCTGAACACTAAGTGACTTATTGACTCTCGTGCACTATGTACAGCAGCTCAACCAGACTCATGTCAATCATCACTGTTTTCTTCCTGAATTACCGACTGCACTATATAGTTCTCCACAGTATCTGCTGCTCGCTAATATATTTTAACTGCTGACCAGTATCACTTACTCTTATTCTACACTTTATTGCATGTATAGTTTATTTATTTTATCTTATCATGTTTAATGTTGCAGCATTGCACCGAGACAAATTCCTAGTTTGTGTACTACATGAACAATGGCAATAAACCTGATTCTGATTCTGATTCTGATTCTGATTCTGAACGGCTTGTCAAACCACACATTACAGCCTGCCTCCCTGCATCACACGACCCACTCCAGTTTGCATATCGTTCAAACCGCTCCACGGAGGATGCTATAGTCACCACCCTGCACTCTGTCATCACCCACCTGGACCAGAAAGACACCTACGCCAGACTCCTGTACATTGATTTCAGTTCAGCATTCAACACCATTATTCCCCAGAGACTGATGGAGAAATTACTCCTTCTCGGTCTGAACACCGCCACATGTCTCTGGATCCTGGATTTCCTGACTGAGAGACCTCAGTCTGTCCGGGTTGGAAACAACGTCTCCAACTCTGTCACGCTGAGCACCGGATCCCCTCAAGGCTGTGTACTCAGTCCACTGTTGTTTACACTTCTAACACATGACTGTGTATCCAGACACGAAGGGAACCAGATTATTAAGTTTGTAGACGACACCACGGTGGTGGGACTTATTCAGAGGGATGAGGAATCAATGTACAGGGAAGAAGTGAGAGACCTGGAGGGCTGGTGCAGGGAGAACAATCTGGTGCTCAACGTGGACAAAACGAAGGAGATGATTATCGACTTCCGGCGGTCACAGCCTGAGCACGTCCCCCTCAGCATCGGCGGCCGTTTAGTGGAGAGAGTAGAGAACATCAAGTTCCTCGGAGTGCAGATCTCGCAGGACCTGACCTGGAGCAAGAATTCCTTGGAGATCAGGAAGTGGGCTCAGCAGAGACTGCACTTCTTGAGGAAACTCAAACAGGCCTATCTCCCCATTTGCATCTTCAAGACCTTCTACAGAGGTGTGGTGGAGAGTGTTCTGACGTACTGCATTGCTACATGGTACTCCAGCTGCAGTATGTCAGACAAAAAAGCCCTGCAGAGGATAGTCAAGGGGGCTGAGAGGGTAATTGGAGTCTCCCTCCCCTCTGTCCAAGAACTTTTTCAGAACCGTTGTAGGAGCAGGGCACTGAACATTGTCAAGGACCGTTCTCACCCTCTGCATAAACACTTTGAACTTCTTCCATCTGGTAAACGATTCCGGAGCATCAGAGGCAGAACCACCAGACTGATCAACAGCTTCCTTCCACAAGATGTCAGGATGCTGAACAGTTGACCCGGACTCTCTCATACACACTACTGCACCTACGGACATTTTGTATATTATTTGTATATTATAGTTAGTTAGTTTTTTCCCAAGTATGTCTCAGGGATGTGTGAATGGATGGGGGGTGGGGGTGGGGGTGGAGCTATGTGGGAGTGTGTCTTAAATCATGATACTTCTTTTTATATTGATGCCGAGAGAAACGCAATTTCATCTTGCCTGCACTACAGTTGTATGTACAGCAATATGACAATAAAGTTTGATTTGATTTGATTTGATTTGAAGTCACCACATTTCTTCTCTTGCTTATTCTGTAGTACTTGAGGTTTTTTTGTTGTTTTTTTTTGTCTAGTTGATGTGTTATTGGGTACCTGGGTACTTTGAAATGTACCCAAGTACCCTCTTTGTCATGTCAGGCCGTACCTTACACATTTTTTGTTCTTTCTGCTACACGTTATTTTTCTAGTTTGTATGTTACATGGTACTTATGTATGTTGGAAGGGTACCTGTATTTTGTTTGGTCATCCTGTTGCTCTTGATTTAGTCATTTCTGTGTAAAGCCACGCCATTTTATATTATCCATATTGTTATCCGTTCCTTGTGGGCTTTTTTTTTTCTTCCTCTGGGTGTCGCTGTAGCCTTTTTTGTTTTTTGGTTCTCTCCCTCCTGGCCTGTTTCCCCCCCCCCCCCGCCTCCCTGGGTCGGTCCTGTTAGCCTTCTGGTTGGGGGGGGGGGGGGGGCTTGGATGCCACGTTTGACGCCTGGAATGCGCCCTTTGAACGGGGGGGTACTATGGTGATCTGAGTGCTGATCCTGGCTGCGCTCAGGTTACTCAGTATTTCCTCTTTTCCACCATATTATTACGGGGTTTTTATTAGGACCGCTCATGGGCTCTTATTGTGACAGCATCACAGACGCACTTCCGGCTGTCAAAGCCGTGCCGGGGTCGTTACAGCTGTTTGTCATTTTCGTTAAATACTTTATCGTCTTTCTGATTAGTTTATGCTCTGCATTTAAGGGAGCAGCTGAGGCTCACTCCTCACTGCGACCTACAACCACCAACACCTCCGTGTTGATAGACTGGAGTTCCTATCCCCGACTCCAGTCTATATCTTGGATTCTTGGCTGCTCATCTTTGTAAGTGTTTTTGCACAGGGTAGGCTCCGTCCTCACTGCACCTCTTTGTTTGTCATTAGTGTTTATTATTTTGTGCTTAGTGTATGTATGTGTTTTGCCCCACGTGACTATTTACTTTGTTATTTTGTATTTTTGTAAATAAACAAGCAAACTTACTGTTTGGCATCTGGTGTCTCACTAAAGTCCTGCAAGGGGCATTCATAACACTTAATCCTTTTCTGGTTGTGGTGGGGCTAGGGCCTATCCCAGCATATTTGGGCGACAGGCAGGATACGCCCTGGATAGATTCCCAGTCCATTGCAGGGCCAACACAGAGAGACAGACAACTATTTACTCTCATATTCATACCTAAGGTCAATTTAGAATTCCCAGTTGATACCAATTAACCTTCCCTGCATGTTTCTGGCCTGTGGGAGGAAACCTGAGTACCCAGAGTAAACCCGCGCAGACACAAGGAGAACATGCAAGCTCCACACAGAAGGGTCACCGATGGTAACGGGGTGGGATCGAACCCGTGACCTTCTTGCTGTGCTGCCACAGTGCAAACCACTCTCCCACCGTGTTGCCCACTAACTTTTAATACTTTATTGAAATTGTTTTACCCATGAAGGATGTGACGGCGGGGGGGGGGGGGGGGGGAGAAGACAGAAAAGGGAGAGGAACAGACAAAGAAGAAAAACAGATTAACAACAAACAGATTAACACAACTGAAACAAATAGACGGCCTCCCTTGCCTGGCTGTTCTGGGGCTCGTTGGCCTCAATACATTTTTGCTTGTGGGGGTTGGTGGCGTTGTCCTGCTTGCTCAGGGTTTCCGGGGGAAGGGGGGGGTGGAGTTGCTGCAACCTGCCAACCACTTCGTATGTTTCCTGGGAAACCGCTCACATGCACAAACTTATTTTGTGCACATTCTCATACATACACACACATATGTCTCTCCTTTAACTGGTGCAGATACCAGACTCATGATGAGACCTTTTTAGTAGGAGAAACAGTTTGTTCTTCTTTCTGACTAGTAAGCTCTAAGGGAATGCTAGAATTGACATGGTCCTGACTCTTTGTCAGCCTTGCTACAGTGCTGAAAAAAAAAAAAAAAAAAACTTGGTATGATTCTTGTTCTCTTCTAGTAATGCAGAATAATAATTTGTTCTTGCATTCCTAAGACTTTTTTTTTATTTATATGTTGATTTCTCCTAGCAAAATAACATTCAACTAACTTAGCAGAACATCCTTTTTTTTTTTTTTTTTTTCCCTAATTGACAAGTCTTTTGTTTTAGGTTGGGAGTCTCTGTGTTGAGCCAAGACTCATATTTTTTTTTTTTTTTTTAAGGAACCACCATGTCTAGTTTGATGCAGAGAGGCTGTAGACCTACCTACCATGCTATCAAGTATAGGAGTTAAATCGTCATTATTTATCTGTATCTGTATTGGCACATGACACTGCAGAATATGAGGAAACCATCTGCTTCAATTTGGTAACAGCATCATCTGAGAGACATCTACTGTATTAATATTTTTTTCTTTAGGATCCAAATGATCAGAAGTAGTAAAATCCAAAGTTAACACATAATGGACTGACAGTACAGGGTTTTGAGGAGACACTACCAGAGTTTCTGTTTCTATTCCATATGTCAGCACAAGGTCCAGAGTGTAGTGGAGATAGTGGGTAGGACTTCCTAACTTCTGGGAAAACCCCATTGAGTCTAATATGGAATTAAATGCAATACTAAGGCTATCACTGTCTACATGTACATGCACATTATTGTCCCCTACTATAAGTATTCTGTCTAATTTAAGCAAAAAACAGATAACAATTCTTCAAATTCCAATAAAGCTGTGGGAGAACAATGAACTGCAGCAAATAAAACTGGTTTTAAACTAGAATTGCTAAAATGCCCATTAGTGAAAACTAGGCCCACAAAGGAATTATAACATTTTTTTTTCCTTTATATTAACTAATAGTTTTGAATGGTAAATTGTTGTTCATCCTGTTCCATGGACAGTGCCTCTAGGATTTTGACAATTTACAAAACTAGAGGGAGGTGATTTTTTTTTTTTTTAATCACCATAATCCTCTTGCCCTCATCAAGTCTCTGTAAGGAACATTAGATTAATCTAATGATCAATTAGCAAATCATGAACTAATAGAGACTTGGCAGTTACAGATTTAATATTTAACAAACCACATTTAATTTTTACTTCATGAGGATTAACAGAAGCCCAGTTATTAGTTTTGCAACCTGCATTTTTAATCACTTTGCAATACTTGTGCATTACATTTTCATTTTGTTTAGAGGGAGCAGACAGTGATTCTCTGATGGGGAAGATGGGCTGAATTGGGGGATGCCATGTGGGAAGAAGAAGCTATTGGGGCCTGCACAACAAGGCTCTGTGGAGACTACGGTCAGGTTTTCATTAACTGGTGCTGACGGATTTTCAGTGCAGCAGAGGATTTCAAATCGCACAACCTCGCCTCGAGCACCTCAAAAAGAAAATACTTATTATACTTAGTGTTATCACTAAAACAGGCAGAGGAGTGACTAAACTTCTGACGTACCACCCATTCCAGAGGAGGTGAGGCCGTAGCGCTAGTAGCCATGGCTAATGGCTAGCTCAAAGCTAACACAAACACTGATAAAAAGTTAACAGAGAGCTAAACAGACTGGTTAGGTCACAATGAGAATGTACACAAGTGCAAGAGTCCTAAATACCTGAGAAATGACAGTTGATGTAAAAACTGATTAGAAACTAATTAAAAGCAGTACTCCTCAGGAGAATGAGGGGAGCTAAGTGTAGCTACACTACAAAGACAGACGGCAGAAACAGGAAGTGATGATATGCGATCATGTGGGGACTCAGAACAAACTTAAGTTGTCTTAATGAATGAAATCCTGCACAAAGGTCTTGACCAAGGTTGATTTTTCTTTTAGCACTGCATACATTTGGCCCAGTAAGATTTGATTTTTTACAGCATCATTACCAGGATTTTGCATGTCTTTAGTTGCTTAAAGTGTACAACCCCTCACGGTCTTTGAGGTCCTCAGATCAACTTTTACTTGCTGTCCCTTGAACCCATTTTAAAACTCGAGGTGATGGAGTCTTTCAGGCAGTGGCACCAGAACTGTGGAATGCTCTACCACTATCTTTGTGCTCAGCAGTCTCCGTTGACACTTTTAAAAAGCAGCTGAAGACACTTCTGTTGAAACAGGCTTTTTAGTTTGATTATGGATTATGGTTTTTATGTTTTTAATGTCTTTATACTTGTTTTTTAATGCCTTCCTTGTTGTATTTATTATTGTCTGTTTTATTTTGTTGTGAAGCACTTTGTGATTCTTTCTGTGAGAAGTGCTATATAAATAAATTTTACTTACTTACTCTTTTTTTAAAAAATTGAGTATTACCCTTCAGCATAATTGAAACAATCAATTTACTGTAGTGTACTGTACAGCATCAAAGGTCCTACAGCAAAATGTACTCTGAACCTCTCTGGCACCTATCGCCGTGATGAAGCGTCAGTGGTGTTGAGCTGAGTTGGTCACAGGGCTTCCCTTCTGGAGGTGCGCAGAGGAATAAGTAAAGCCGCCTTTTGTTTTGCCATCAGGCATATTTATTTAATGAACTCAGACATAGAACTTCACATCAGCCCATCATCTACAGCACCTTGTCACAGACAGAGTGGGGTTCCACATGCACAGACTGAGCTAGGGGAAGAATGTCCTGGAACGTGGGGATATGGCCACTCCCTGTACTCTGACGCACATCAACACGACAACAATGACACAATGAGGAAAGATGCACAATCGGCAAATCTCAACATATGGAGTGTGAAGAACTGTTTTCTCCTGGTAGTACCGATTTACATCATAGTGCTTCCATACATCTAAAATAATTAAAATTCTTTTCATTTGTTTTAAATCTGAATCAAGTTTAAGTTAATAAACCAAGTTAAATCTATATCAATGTCCTCGCCTCTCTGAGATGACCTGCATGATGGCATGTGTTGTCTTTTTTAATGAAGCAGCAGTAAACATATAATGACTCGTCTGTGGTGTGATGGTACCACTGCAATAAAGCACTGGTGACCATTTTAAAGCATCTGCAGCTCAATTGATTTTACGTCTCTCTGATCACCATTTAGGAGTGAAATAAAAAAAAGGTGATGAGTCAAGTGCTATACAGCGTCGTCAAATCCGTCTGTGCTAATTGGTTCCCGTATTTATGCCTTGACGTGTTTGCTTGCCTAATGTTCTGGTGAGTGTGAAAACTCTCCATCTGTTGGCACACAAATAAAATTCTCTTGTCACCTGAGTCCAATTTTCACATAATGGTCCTTGACCTTTGGAGAAGGTGCATACACCTACACAGTGACACAAACAGTCTGATTGTATCAATCTCTGTATTTGTTTAGATCATCATACAGATGTCGACTGGTAGACCAAGGGAAGCTGAATGTGTTTAAAAGAAACACACAAAACCAATGTTGTTTTCACTTATTACATGTGGAAAACATGCAGCTTTGCGGAATACCAATAAAGTCCAGATATTAGTGTCATGAACTCCTCGTGCGCTTCTCCACAGCGCATGGAGAGGGGAAAAAGGATGAGGATTTAAGCACAGGTTACACCACACACATTTTTTAGACACAGGCACAGACCAACAGCTCCAACAGACATTAGCCCTCAGAGTAATAAAGAGTCCTCCAGGACGCCCAACAGACATGGGAGGAATAAAACCGAGCGACAGCCAAAACGTAGCGGTTGTGCTGCACGGGGGGAAATGCTACAATAAAGCGTAGCAGCACAACTGCGCACAGAAATGCTGACAGTTTTTACTCACGGTGTTGGGGCAGTCCGAGTAGTCCAAATAAGGCTCTGGGGGAACACAATCCTTAGGACACCTTGGCTTCAAATGGTGAAAGACGACCACATGAAGCACAATGACCTAGCAATGCATGAATGGAAAAAGGCTCCTAAAGAACATGCATTGCTGGATCCACAAATTGAGCACACCTGGGCGAGGAGCGGGGAGATGGCACACGGGAGTGGAAACAGCTGGCAGTAGTAGAGAGGGGGCGTGGTCCGACCAGCAGACAGTTAGACAACGCTCACTCCAGCGTGAGGCCAAGAGGCTGCCTCACCGCTGCCAGCCAGAAAGAAGTGGCTATGGGTACGGCAGAGCACACAGAAATACATACTAACATACATGCAACGTGGCACGTACCCACAGAGAGGCCAGGACCGAGCCGGGGGAAACCAAGCCGGCTCGGTTCCTGACAATTAGACTTAGGCTTACAGCAAACATTTGTTAAGCAGATTGAATGTGAAAGTTGGTAAGAAGTTCACATGTAACACAATTTGAACTTCCTTAATCCATTTATAAATGCAAGGATTTTCTGTGTGTGTCTGTTCCTCACATATCTCTGAAACCGTTCATCAGACTGACCTCATATTTTGTAAGTGCTTTGCTGAGGTTACGAGGGTGTGCATCCCTGAGTATGGAGTTGTTCAGTCAAAATATGCAATTTTAATCAATAAAAGTTTAGCCAACACTCTGTCTCCTCATGGCCTGGCTAAGGGGTGTCATGTGCCATGGAGGGCCAACACCCTGCAGGCTTTACCTCCAACCAGTGTCTTCAGCAGTAGATTTCATTGAATTTCTTCCCACTGATTGTTGATAAGTGAAAACACCTGCTGAAGAGACTGGGTAGAAGAGAAATCCTTCAGGTTCTTGGCCCTCCGTGGCACATGATTGAACACCCTTGCCCTGGCTTCTGGAAGTGTGGGCGAGGTTTTGGATTTACTCCGTACTGATCAGATAATACGCAGCATCATAACTACTCACCAGAGTGCTCCGGAAACAAAATAAATGGTAAAAATGGCAAATGACGTTCACTTATATAGTGGTTTTTACTCATCTCTGGATGACCAAAGGGCTTTACAGATCCTGCTATCCACCCATTCACACATACATTCACACACTGGTGGCAGCAGAGCTGCCATGCAAGGCACAGGCCTGACCCACCACGAGCACCTGGGGGTTCAGTGGCTTGCTCAAGGAAACTTCCACATGGAGACTGCAGAGAGAGTGGGAATCGAACCCTTGACCCTCCGGTCAGTAGTTGGTCACACTACACCTGTGCCACAGACGGCCCCCATAAGGAAGTGAAAACTGACAAATTTGAAAAGAAAAAGATAATACTGAAGATGTAGGTCTAAAGGATAATTCGGCATATGTGGAGAACACAAGGTGTGCAAGTACACTGGAGGAGGGCCAGTGGGGACCTGGGGTCTGGCAAAGAACATCAGTGTTGGAGAAGTAGCAGACACTTCGGCAAACTGCGGTCCTTTGCTAGGAGCCAATCCCAGCCTTCCCAGTTATCAATAGATGGAAGTCTTTGCTGCTGCTTCGTCCATTTGCCACCACTGTCCATTGTAGGACTATCAGTCTCCAGTGGCATTCCTCCCGATGTGGTCGCTATCTAAAAGTTAAAAGTTAACAGTAAAACCATCATGACTGTGGAGTGGAATGGCCAGATCAATTGCATATCATAGGCGGAACATATGCACGCTTTGACTAAATGCTGATTGTGACCAAACAGGACACAAAAACTCCCAGATATCAAAATAAATATTTTTTATGTAAATATTTACTTATAAATGGACAACAATGATGCTACCTTTGCAGCCACAGGGTCATTCTGCAGTGTAGAATAATGTTGGGTGTTGTGTAGTTAAAATATTGCTAAAATATGAAAGGATGCACAAGAATGGGTCTCAAATATTTCAATGTGTCCTGTAGTAGTGCTGCATGAGTTTATTGATTAATTTAATATTACACTAAACTCCATCACTGAATAGTGATATAAACTAAAATAATTATAATGATGACTGAACAAACTCCCATTCTCCAAAGTGCAAGATACACCATTACAAATATAAGTAATAAAAGATCACACAAACAAGTGATCTGGCAAACAAATAAACCAGGGATCTGAAACAGTTGCTATTACTAGATGGATTTAATTCATTTTCAATATTTAGGTATTCTGAAATTAATATTCACAATCAAATAAATCTTACAAATGAAATAAGTCTAACATGTGTGATTACCAGTGTTGGGCAAGTTACTAAAAAATAGTAACTAATAACAGTTGCTAGTAGTTACTTCTTTTCAAAAGCAACTGAGTTACTTTACCAATTACTGCATGATTAAAGTAACTACTTACTTGGAAACATGACTTTTAAATGCATACTTAAATCATCTTCCACACAGAGCAAGGTAATTTAATTAATTGATTACATTAAGGGCTTATTAACTTCAGTCTGAAAACTGTCATGTGCGGGGTTGATGTTCGATCCCTCCCATGATTTTTGGCTGTAGCTTCCTGATTGCTGGTTAATTATTCTCAGCTGGCAGGTCGAGCTTCTGAGCCTGGCTCCCTGCCAGTCTACATCCACGCCCCCCTCTCTCTCTCTCTCTCTCTCTCTCTCTCTCTCTCTCTCTCTCTCTCTCTCGTGCGCATGCGTGGGCGTTTGTGGGAGCAGGGGTGTGGAGTGGTGTCGAGTGAGTACTTTAAACTTTGTATTTTCTAACTTTTTCTCTATCTTGTGTGTTTGAGGTGTGTGTGTTTAATATAGTGGGTTGAGTGTGTGTGTGCTGGGGTGTGAGTGTTGGAGTGAGTGTGTTGGGGAACGGTAGCTTCTGCTGCCGGTTTTTCCCAGCCGGCATCATGCCGGTGATTGATGGTGGTGTGGAGTTTGAGCGCTTAACCCGGCGTCATGGTGTGAGAATCCTCCCGACAGTTCCCTGTTCTGTGGAGGAGGCCAGCCTCGCTGTAGGACAGGTGGTTGGGCATGGCAGCATAAAATCAGCATCGAGGATGAACAGCGCAATTGTGATCTTTCTGGATTCGACTGAGAAAGCTGATCAGGTGGTGGCACAGGGAGTGGTCATAGGTGACACTTTTACTCCCGTTTTACCGCTGGCGAATCCGTCTAGGAGGATCACCATCTCAAACGCTCCTCCTTTCGTTAAAAATGATCAGCTGATTAGAGAGTTGTCCCGTTTTGGCCAGGTTGTGTCCCCTATCAGAATGGTCTCTCTGGGTAGTAAATCACCCCTGCTGAAGCATGTTGTATGTCATAGGAGGCAGTGTTTCATGGTGTTGAAAGACAGCTCTGCTGAACTGAACGCGTCTTTTAATTTCAGGATTGATGGCTTTAGCTACTTGGTGTTTGCAACATCTGAAACCATGAAGTGTTTTGCGTGTGGCGCAGAAGGCCATCTTATTAGGTCATGTCCTGAAAAGGCGAACACAAAGAGCACTGGCGGTAAGAAAGGTGACGCCGCTGTTTCTGGAGGTCCGGAGGGTAGCGCTACATGTGGTGCGGCGGATGCCGCTGCGGCGCCCGCTTCTGCTGGGGCGGTCGTGGCCGCGACTGCGGCCGCATCCGCGTCCGCGGCCGCGTCCGCTTCTACTTCTGCGGGGGCGTCCGCGTCCGCGTCCGCGTCCGCATCCGCGTCCGCGTCCGCTTGTGCTGGGGCGGCCGCGGCCGCCTCTGCTGGGGTGGCCGCGGCGGGCGCGGTAGTTGTCCCCCCAAACAGTGATGGTGGGGAATTTCTGTCTGGCGGCAGCTCTGATCATTGTGACGAGCCTGTCGCCCGGGGTAAACAGGTGGAGGGTGTAAGTAAAAGTGCAGTTAAACGAAGGAACGTGAATGAACAGACTTTGCAGGCGGGGGAGGAGCGGTTTGAGGCTGTAGCGGACACACAGAGCAAACACTGCATGACAAACGTTGCGTTTCATGAAGAAATGCAGGAATGTAGTTTTGTTGAAGAGGATCCTTTTAAAGCTGCACAAAAAAGGAAAAGTGCGGAAAACTTTCAGAGCTCTGCTAAATCTAGTAGGGTTGGGAATTTAGATTTACTGAATGAGAGCGCTTCTGACGAAAGTGGAGATGAGTCTGAACTGATGCAGACGCAGACGCAGGAGGAGCAAAGCTCCTATTGTTTTACTAAAATTAGACAATTTCTCCAGGTGACTAAGGGGAGCAGAGCTGTGAAAGTGGAAAATTACTTTCCAGATCTGGAGTTATTTGTGGCATCAGCTCGCAAGCTGATGAAACCGAATGATGGGAATGAGACTTTTACTGATCAGGAAATTTTTCGTTTAAAGAAACTGGTTGTCAAACTGAAATCACAAATTACTAACAGTCATGTTGACTCTTAGTTTGTTTCTTCCCTTTTATGCTATGTGTGTGTTTTTTTACTGTACCTTATTTTTATCCTTTTTAATGCCCCACCTTAGAATTGGCACTCTTAATATAAACGGGGCCAGGGATGATGTAAAAAGGGCCTCTTTATACAAGCTTTTTAATTTAAAGGCACTTGACGTGCTGATGGTCCAGGAGACTCACAGCACTGTAGACATTGAGTGCCAGTGGAGAAAAGAGTGGGATGGCTGCATTTTTTTTAGCCACAAATCCAATAATAGTGGAGGGGTGGCTGTACTTTTCTCTCGGGGTTGTGTGCCTGTCTCTTATGAGGTAGAAGAGGTGGTGAAAGGACATGTACTCTTGCTAAAGGTACAGCTTGAAAACGTAAACTTGGTTCTTATAAACGTGTATGTGCCAACCCAGAGAGCAGAAAGGATCAGGGTCTTTAATATGCTATCAGATACGGTTAGATCCTGTAATCCAAATAGTTTTTTATTTCTGGGGGGTGATTTTAACTGTACATTAAACCACAGACTGGACAGGAACCATCAGGAACCTCACCCTGCTTCTGCCAATAGGCTGAGGGAACTAGTGAAGGCGCATGAAATGGCCGATGTGTGGAGATCACATCATGGGGACCAGAGGCAGTACACCTGGAGCCATGCTAAAGATAACCTCTTATCTATGGCTAGGTTAGACCGTTTCTATGGTTTTAAACACCAAATGAGTGTTTTTAAAAATAGTTGTATCTGTCCTGTTGGTTTCACTGATCACTGCCTGCTGATTTGTTCTGTTTTCATTGAAAATGTAAAGTGTAAGAGTGCTTTTTGGCATTTTCATAATGCACTTTTAAATGATGTGTTTTTTAAGGGAGTTTTTCATGATGTATGGAAGTCACACAGGGAACAAAAACCCTCTTTTAGTTCTCTCCAATTGTGGTGGGATTTTGGTAAGGCCCAGATAAAACAACTCTGCCAACAGTACACTCAAAATGTCACTCGTAGCTTGACCCAATCCTTGAAAGTTCTGGAGACTGAGGTGGTAGAACTAGAGGAGTTGCTCAGTTCTACAGGAAAACAGGAGCACTTAGAGGCTCTCAAGTCAAAAAGGTCAGCCTTGGCTAGCTTGCTAGGGGTCACCGCACAGGGTGCTCTGGTCCGCTCACGCTACATGGATGTAGCTCTGATGGACTCGCCCTCCCAGTACTTTTTTGGACTGGAGGGGAAAAATGGACAGAGAAAGCTCATTCACTCCTTGTTGGGCGATGACGGGAGAACAATCTCCACAGCAGCAGAGATCAGGAAACACGCTGCTAGCTTTTACAGTGAATTGTTTAGAGCAGAGTGGAGGGAGGACACGTCACTGGGCCAGGTTTTCCTTGATGGTCTTCCAGTGCTCTCAGAGGACCTTGTTGCCGGCTTGGATGCTCCACTGTCTCTGTCTGAGCTGCATACGGCGCTAATGAGCCTCCAGAATGGAAAATCACCAGGCATAGATGGTCTCTCTGTGGACTTTTTTAAGGAATCCTGGCCCCTGCTTGGTCCAGACCTGCTGGAGGTTCTCCAAGATAGCTTGGAAAGGGGGACCCTACCCACGACCTGCAGGAGGGCCATCATCACACTGTTGCCGAAAAAGGGGGACCTCCAGAGCCTAAAGAACTGGAGGCCAGTCTCTCTGCTCTGCACAGACTACAAGATTCTCTCAAAAGCTCTGGCCCAAAGACTGAGAAAGGTGATGAGCGAGCTCATTCATGTAGACCAGACTTACTGTGTGCCTGGCAGGCTGATTAGTGACAACGTCACTTTAATTCGGGATATTTTGGAGGTCTCTGGTTCATTGGCGGTAGAAACTGGTTTGATTTCAATTGACCAGGAAAAGGCGTTTGATCGGGTTGAACACCAATATTTATGGACAGTTTTAACAGCTTTTGGGTTCAGCCCAGGCTTCATAGCCAGGATACGGGTCTTGTACAGTGACATTGAGAGTGTGCTGAAGATAAATGGGGGCCTGTCTGCCCCTTTAAAAGTCCAGAGGGGGGTTCGGCAGGGCTGCCCTCTCTCAGGGATGCTGTACTCCCTCGCCATAGAGCCTTTGCTTCACTGCCTGAGAAGGGATCTATCAGGAGTTACTTTTCCTGGCTGTGACACCACGTTCAAGCTGTCGGCCTATGCAGATGATGTAGTCATTCTGCTAAACAAGCAGAGTGACATTGACGTTCTGGTTAGGAGTGTCAATCTTTTTGGCCAACTTTCCTCTGCAAAGATAAACTGGGGAAAAAGCGAGGCTCTGATGGTGGGGGAGAAACTAGAAAATCAGCTTACGCTGCCGGGTGGGTTGATTTGGAAAAAAGGAGGTTTTAAGTATCTTGGTGTCTTTATTGGAAATCAGCAGTTTGAGCAAAAAAATTGGGATGGGGTCATAAAGAAAATTAACGGGAGACTAAACAAGTGGAAGTGGCTAATGCCAAGAATATCTTTTAGAGGAAGAGTGCTCATTTTAAATAATCTTGTTTCCTCATCCCTGTGGCACCGCCTCATGTGCATGGACCCCCCTGCTGGTTTGTTGTCCAAAATTCAGTCTGTTTTGGTGGACTTTTTTGGGGGGGGTGGACTCCACTGGGTTCCTCAAGCCCTGTTATTTCTTCCCAAAGAGGAGGGGGGGCAAGGAGTGATTCATTTAGCTAGTAGAGGTGCTGCTTTTAGACTGACTTTCATACAGAGACTGCTGACGGGCCCCCAGGACCTGGTATGGAGGCCTTTGGCCTGTGTTATTTTACAGAGAGTCCTTGGGCTTGGGCTAGACCTCCCTGTGTTTTTAATGGATTTTAAGAACTCTAATGCACTGTCTTTACCCAGTTTTTACCGCAGTCTCTTTTCAGTGTGGAATCTTTTTAAAAAACAAAGAGGGCCATGGAATTCCCTCTACTGGTTGTTGAAGGAGCCGCTGGTTTTTGGTGGTCGCCTTGGTGTCCTGCCGGGAGTTGGAAGGACCTTCCTTGATAGGCTGTGTTCCAGGAACATTCTCACTCTGAAGCAAGTGGTGGAACTGGCTGGTCCTGGCCTCAACAACGCCTCAGCTTTAGCAGCTCATCTTGGTGTCAGGTCGAATCGTTTCATCGATGGTCTTCTTGCACACTGGAAACAGGAGCTTCATGGACTTGAGCACTCCCTACTCTTGGACTTTTGCAATGGCACGCTGCAGCCAGAAAGCACTGACCCCTTTCCCTCTCTCACGCTCTATATGGACTTTGACGTCGCTCCTTGCTCCTTACTGGCATTCTGTGCTCCCACTGGTGTGGACTTTGGAGGAGCCAGTGGTAAGGCACTCTACAGACTGGTGGTGATGGCACTCAACAAGGACCGATTGAACACCTGTGTGGACACTCCTTGGAGAGCCTATTTTAAACTAGGAAAAGGGCATCGGCCTGCCTGGAGGGCTCTTTACAAAGCCCCTCTCCCTAAAAGGCATGGAGACTTACAGTGGAGGGTCCTGCATGGTATTATAGCTGTCAATGCTTTTGTTTCTGTGATTAACAGCAGTGTCAGTGATCAGTGTGTTTTTTGTTCCTCTAGGGAGACAGTTTTTCATTGTTTTATTGAATGTCAGCGCCTGAGTGGCCTCTTTGAACTTCTCACAAAACTTTTTCATATTTTTAAGGAAGTTTTCTCTAAGCAGGTTTTCATTTGTGGTTTTATGTACAATCGTCGTTTTAAGCAGAAGTGTCAACTACTGAACTTTGTTTTAGGGCAGGCAAAGTTGGCTATCTATGTAAGCCGGAGAAGAAAACTTGAAAATGTTGAGAATGATGTTGATGTCAAAATTTTATTTGTGAGGCTACTTAAAGCCAGAATCAGGCTGGACTTTCAGTTTTTTATGGGGAATGGGGATGTGGAAGGTTTCAGGACCCTCTGGTCCCTGGAGAATGTCCTCTGTTCAGTTCATGATGGACAGCTTTTTTGGGGGCGTTTTTTGGGGGATTAATTTTCTGTGTAACATAGCATGATATAGAAATTGTATTGACTGATGGACAAGTGTGTTTATTAAAGATCTTTTAAAAATCAAAAAATCTCTCTCTCTCTCTCTCTCTCTCTCTCTCTCTCTCTCTCTCTCTCTCTCTCTCTCTCTCTCTCTCTCTCTCTCGTGCGCATGCGTGGGCGTTTGTGGGAGCAGGGGTGTGGAGTGGTGTCGAGTGAGTACTTTAAACTTTGTATTTTCTAACTTTTTCTCTATCTTGTGTGTTTGAGGTGTGTGTGTTTAATATAGTGGGTTGAGTGTGTGTGTGCTGGGGTGTGAGTGTTGGAGTGAGTGTGTTGGGGAACGGTAGTTTCTGCTGCCGGTTTTTCCCAGCCGGCATCATGCCGGTGATTGATGGTGGTGTGGAGTTTGAGCGCTTAACCCGGCGTCATGGTGTGAGAATCCTCCCGACAGTTCCCTGTTCTGTGGAGGAGGCCAGCCTCACTGTAGGACAGGTGGTTGGGCATGGCAGCATAAAATCAGCATCGAGGATGAACAGCGCAATTGTGATCTTTCTGGATTCGACTGAGAAAGCTGATCAGGTGGTGGCACAGGGAGTGGTCATAGGTGACACTTTTACTCCCGTTTTACCGCTGGCGAATCCGTCTAGGAGGATCACCAACTCAAACGCTCCTCCTTTCGTTAAAAATGATCAGCTGATTAGAGAGTTGTCCCGTTTTGGCCAGGTTGTGTCCCCTATCAGAATGGTCTCTCTGGGTAGTAAATCACCCCTGCTGAAGCATGTTGTATGTCATAGGAGGCAGTGTTTCATGGTGTTGAAAGACAGCTCTGCTGAACTGAACGCGTCTTTTAATTTCAGGATTGATGGCTTTAGCTACTTGGTGTTTGCAACATCTGAAACCATGAAGTGTTTTGCGTGTGGCGCAGAAGGCCATCTTATTAGGTCATGTCCTGAAAAGGCGAACACAAAGAGCACTGGCGGTAAGAAAGGTGACGCCGCTGTTTTTGGTGGTCCGGAGGGTAGCGCTACATGTGGTGCGGCGGATGCCGCCGCGGCGCCCGCTTCTGCTGGGGCGGTCGTGGCCGCGACTGCGGCCGCATCCGCGTCCGCGGCCGCGTCCGCTTCTACTTCTGCGGGGGCGTCCGCGTCCGCTTGTGCTGGGGCGGCTGCCTCTGCTGGGGTGGCCGCGGCGGGCGCGGTAGTTGTCCCCCCAAACAGTGATGGTGGGGAATTTCTGTCTGGCGGCAGCTCTGATCATTGTGACGAGCCTGTCGCCCGGGGTAAACAGGTGGAGGGTGTAAGTAAAAGTGCAGTTAAACGAAGGAACGTGAATGAACAGACTTTGCAGGCGGGGGAGGAGCGGTTTGAGGCTGTAGCGGACACACAGAGCAAACACTGCATGACAAACGTTGCGTTTCATGAAGAAATGCAGGAATGTAGTTTTGTTGAAGAGGATCCTTTTAAAGCTGCACAAAAAAGGAAAAGTGCGGAAAACTTGCAGAGCTCTGCTAAATCTAGTAGGGTTGGGAATTTAGATTTACTGAATGAGAGCGCTTCTGACGAAAGTGGAGATGAGTCTGAACTGATGCAGACGCAGACGCAGGAGGAGCAAAGCTCCTATTGTTTTACTAAAATTAGACAATTTCTCCAGGTGACTAAGGGGAGCAGAGCTGTGAAAGTGGAAAATTACTTTCCAGATCTGGAGTTATTTGTGGCATCAGCTCGCAAGCTGATGAAACCGAATGATGGGAATGAGACTTTTACTGATCAGGAAATTTTTCGTTTAAAGAAACTGGTTGTCAAACTGAAATCACAAATTACTAACAGTCATGTTGACTCTTAGTTTGTTTCTTCCCTTTTATGCTATGTGTGTGTTTTTTTACTGTACCTTATTTTTATCCTTTTTAATGCCCCACCTTAGAATTGGCACTCTTAATATAAACGGGGCCAGGGATGATGTAAAAAGGGCCTCTTTATACAAGCTTTTTAATTTAAAGGCACTTGACGTGCTGATGGTCCAGGAGACTCACAGCACTGTAGACATTGAGTGCCAGTGGAGAAAAGAGTGGGATGGCTGCATTTTTTTTAGCCACAAATCCAATAATAGTGGAGGGGTGGCTGTACTTTTCTCTCGGGGTTGTGTGCCTGTCTCTTATGAGGTAGAAGAGGTGGTGAAAGGACATGTACTCTTGCTAAAGGTACAGCTTGAAAACGTAAACTTGGTTCTTATAAACGTGTATGTGCCAACCCAGAGAGCAGAAAGGATCAGGGTCTTTAATATGCTATCAGATACGGTTAGATCCTGTAATCCAAATAGTTTTTTATTTCTGGGGGGTGATTTTAACTGTACATTAAACCACAGACTGGACAGGAACCATCAGGAACCTCACCCTGCTTCTGCCAATAGGCTGAGGGAACTAGTGAAGGCGCATGAAATGGCCGATGTGTGGAGATCACATCATGGGGACCAGAGGCAGTACACCTGGAGCCATGCTAAAGATAACCTCTTATCTATGGCTAGGTTAGACCGTTTCTATGGTTTTAAACACCAAATGAGTGTTTTTAAAAATAGTTGTATCTGTCCTGTTGGTTTCACTGATCACTGCCTGCTGATTTGTTCTCTTTTCATTGAAAATGTAAAGTGTAAGAGTGCTTTTTGGCATTTTCATAATACACTTTTAAATGATGTGTTTTTTAAGGGAGTTTTTCATGATGTATGGAAGTCACACAGGGAACAAAAACCCTCTTTTAGTTCTCTCCAATTGTGGTGGGATTTTGGTAAGGCCCAGATAAAACAACTCTGCCAACAGTACACTCAAAATGTCACTCGTAGCTTGACCCAATCCTTGAAAGTTCTGGAGACTGAGGTGGTAGAGCTAGAGGAGTTACTCAGTTCTACAGGAAAACAGGAGCACTTAGAGGCTCTCAAGTCAAAAAGGTCAGCCTTGGCTAGCTTGCTAGGGGTCACCGCACAGGGTGCTCTGGTCTGCTCACGCTACATGGATGTAGCTCTGATGGACTCGCCCTCCCAGTACTTTTTTGGACTGGAGGGGAAAAATGGACAGAGAAAGCTCATTCACTCCTTGTTGGGCGATGACGGGAGAACAATCTCCACAGCAGCAGAGATCAGGAAACACGCTGCTAGCTTTTACAGTAAATTGTTTAGAGCAGAATGGAGGGAGGACACGGCACTGGGCCAGGTTTTCCTTGATGGTCTTCCAGTGCTCTCAGAGGACCTTGTTGCCGGCTTGGATGCTCCACTGTCTCTGTCTGAGCTGCATACGGCGCTAATGAGCCTCCAGAATGGAAAATCACCAGGCATAGATGGTCTCTCTGTGGACTTTTTTAAGGAATTCTGGCCCCTGCTTGGTCCAGACCTGCTGGGGGTTCTCCAAGATAGCTTGGAAAGGGGGACCCTACCCACGACCTGCAGGAGGGCCATCATCACACTGTTGCCGAAAAAGGGGGACCTCCAGAGCCTAAAGAACTGGAGGCCAGTCTCTCTGCTCTGCACAGACTACAAGATTCTCTCAAAAGCTCTGGCCCGAAGACTGAGAAAGGTGATGAGCGAGCTCATTCATGTAGACCAGACTTACTGTGTGCCTGGCAGGCTGATTAGTGACAACGTCACTTTAATTCGGGATATTTTGGAGGTCTCTGGTTCATTGGCGGTAGAAACTGGTTTGATTTCAATTGACCAGGAAAAGGCGTTTGATCGGGTTGAACACCAATATTTATGGACAGTTTTAACAGCTTTTGGGTTCAGCCCAGGCTTCATAGCCAGGATACGGGTCTTGTACAGTGACATTGAGAGTGTGCTGAAGATAAATGGGGGCCTGTCTGCCCCTTTAAAAGTCCAGAGGGGGGTTCGGCAGGGCTGCCCTCTCTCAGGGATGCTGTACTCCCTCGCCATAGAGCCTTTGCTTCACTGCCTGAGAAGGGATCTTTCAGGAGTTACTTTTCCTGGCTGTGACACCACGTTCAAGCTGTCGGCCTATGCAGATGATGTAGTCATTCTGCTAAACAAGCAGAGTGACATTGACGTTCTGGTTAGGAGTGTCAATCTTTTTGGCCAACTTTCCTCTGCAAAGATAAACTGGGGAAAAAGCGAGGCTCTGATGGTGGGGGAGAAACTAGAAAATCAGCTTACGCTGCCGGGTGGGTTGATTTGGAAAAAAGGAGGTTTTAAGTATCTTGGCGTCTTTATTGGAAATCAGCAGTTTGAGCAAAAAAATTGGGATGGGGTCATAGAGAAGATTAACGGGAGACTAAACAAGTGGAAGTGGCTAATGCCAAGAATATCTTTTAGAGGAAGAGTGCTCATTTTAAATAATCTTGTTTCCTCATCCCTGTGGCACCGCCTCATGTGCATGGACCCCCCTGCTGGTTTGTTGTCCAAAATTCAGTCTGTTTTGGTGGACTTTTTTGGGGGGGGTGGACTCCACTGGGTTCCTCAAGCCCTGTTATTTCTTCCCAAAGAGGAGGGGGGGCAAGGAGTGATTCATTTAGCTAGTAGAGGTGCTGCTTTTAGACTGACTTTCATACAGAGACTGCTGACGGGCCCCCAGGACCTGGTATGGAGGCCTTTGGCCTGTATTATTTTACAGAGAGTCCTTGGGCTTGGGCTAGACCTCCCTGTGTTTTTAATGGATTTTAAGAACTCTAATGCACTGTCTTTACCCAGTTTTTACCGCAGTCTCTTTTCAGTGTGGACTCTTTTTAAAAAACAAAGAGGGCCATGCGATTCCCTCTACTGGTTGTTGAGGGAGCCGCTGGTTTTTGGTGGTCGCCTTGGTGTCCTGCCGGGAGTTGGAAGGACCTTCCTTGATAGGCTGTGTTCCAGGAACGTTCTCACTCTGAAGCAAGTGGTGGAACTGGCTGGTCCTGGCCTCAACAACGCCTCAGCTTTAGCAGCTCATCTTGGTGTCAGGTCGAATCGTTTCATCGATGGTCTTCTTGCACACTGGAAACAGGAGCTTCATGGACTTGAGCACTCCCTACTCTTGGACTTTAGCAATGGCACGCTGCAGCCGGAAAGCACGGACCCCTTTCCCTCTCTCACGCTCTATATGGACTTTGACGTCGCTCCTTGCTCCTTACTGGCATTCTGTGCTCCCACTGGTGTGGACTTTGGAGGAGCCAGTGGTAAGGCACTCTACAGACTGGTGGTGATGGCACTCAACAAGGACCGATTGAACACCTGTGTGGACACTCCTTGGAGAGCCTATTTTAAACTAGGAAAAGGGCATCGGCCTGCCTGGAGGGCTCTTTATAAAGCCCCTCTCCCTAAGAGGCATGGAGACTTACAGTGGAGGGTCCTGCATGGTATTATAGCAGTCAATGCTTTTGTTTCTGTGATTAACAGCAGTGTCAGTGATCAGTGTGTTTTTGGTTCCTCTAGGGAGACTGTTTTTCATTGTTTTATTGAATGTCAGCGCCTGAGTGGCCTCTTTGAACTTCTCACAGAACTTTTTCATATTTTTAAGGAAGTTTTCTCTAAGCAGGTTTTCATTTGTGGTTTTATGTACAATCGTCGTTTTAAGCAGAAGTGTCAACTACTGAACTTTGTTTTAGGGCAGGCAAAGTTGGCTATCTATGTAAGCCGGAGAAGAAAACTTGAGAATGTTGAGAGTGATGTTGATGTCAAAATTTTATTTGTGAGGCTACTTAAAGCCAGAATCAGGCTGGACTTTCAGTTTTTTATGGGGAATGGGGATGTGGAAGGTTTCAGGACCCTCTGGTCCCTGGAGAATGTCCTCTGTTCAGTTCATGATGGACAGCTTTTTTGGGGGCGTTTTTTGGGGGATTAATTTTCTGTGTAATATAGCATGACATAGAAATTGTATTGACTGATGGACAAATGTGTTTATTAAAGATCTTTTAAAAATCAAAATCTCTCTCTCTCTCTCTCTCTCTCTCTCTCTCTCTCTCTCTCTCTCTCTCTCTCTCTCTCTCTCTCTCGTGCGCATGCGTGGGCGTTTGTGGGAGCAGGGGTGTGGAGTGGTGTCGAGTGAGTACTTTGAACTTTGTATTTTCTAACTTTTTCTCTATCTTGTGTGTTTGAGGTGTGTGTGTTTAATATAGTGGGTTGAGTGTGGGTGTGTTGGGGTGTGAGTGTTGGAGTGAGTGTGTCGGGGAACGGTAGCTTCTGCTGCCGGTTTTTCCCGGCCGGCATCATGCCGGTGATTGATGGTGGTGTGTAGTTTGAGCGCTTAACCCGGCGTCATGGCGTGAGAATCCTCCCGACAGTTCCCTGTTCTGTGGAGGAGGCCAGCCTCGCTGTAGGACAGGTGGTTGGGCATGGCAGCATAAAATCAGCATCGAGGATGAACAGCGCAATTGTGATCTTTCTGGATTCGACTGAAAAAGCTGATCAGGTGGTGGCACAGGGAGTGGTCATAGGTGACACTTTTACTCCCGTTTTACCGCTGGCGAACCCGTCTAGGAGGATCACCATCTCAAACGCTCCTCCTTTCGTTAAAAATGATCAGCTGATTAGAGAGTTGTCCCGTTTTGGCCAGGTTGTGTCCCCTATCAGAATGGTCTCTCTGGGTAGTAAATCACCCCTGCTGAAGCATGTTGTATGTCACAGGAGGCAGTGTTTCATGGTGTTGAAAGACAGCTCTGCTGAACTGAACGCGTCTTTTAATTTCAGGATTGACGGCTTTAGCTACTTGGTGTTTGCAACATCTGAAACCATGAAGTGTTTTGCGTGTGGCGCAGAAGGCCATCTTATTAGGTCATGTCCTGAAAAGGCGAACACAAAGAGCACTGGCGGTAAGAAAGGTGACGCCGCTGTTTCTGGTGGTCCGGAGGGTAGCGCTACATGTGGTGCGGCGGATGCCGCTGCGGCGCCCGCTTCTGCTGGGGCGGTCGTGGCCGCGACTGCGGCCGCATCCGCGTCCGCGTCCGCATCCGCGTCCGCTTCTACTTCCGCGGTCCGCGGCCGCGTCCGCGTCCGCATCCGCGTCCGCTTGTGCTGGGGCGGCCGCGGCCGCCTCTGCTGAGGTAGCCGCAGCGGGCGCAGTAGTTGCCCCCCCAAACATTGATGGTGGGAAATTTCTGTCTGGCGGCAGCTGTGATCATTGTGACGAGCCTGTCACCCGGAGTAAAGAGGCGGAGGGTGTAAGTAAGAGTGCAGTTAAACGAAGGAACGTGGGTGAGCAGACTTTGCAGGCGGGGGAGGAGCGGTTTGAGGCTGTAGCGGACACACAGAGCAAACACTGCATGACGAACGTTGCAGTTCACGAAGAAATGCAGGAATGTAGTTTTGTTGAAGAGGATCCTTTTAAAGCTGCACAAAAAAGAAAAAGTGCTGAAAACTTGCAGAGCTCTGCTAAATCTAGTAGGGTTGGGAAGTTAGATTTACTAGATGAGAGCGTCTCTGACGAAAGTGGAGCTGAGTCTGAAATGATGCAGACGCAGGAGGAGCAAAGCTCCTATTGTTTTACCAAAATTAGGCAATTTCTCCAGGTGACCAAGGGGAGCAGAGCTGTGAAAGTGGAAAATTACTTTCCAGATCTGGAGTTATTTGTGGCATCAGCTCGCAAGCTGATGAAACTGAATGATGGGAATGAGACTTTTACTGATCAGGAAATTTTTCGTTTAAAGAAACTGGTTGTCAAACTGAAATCACAAATTACTCACAGTCATGTTGACTCTTAGTTTGTTTCTTCCCTTTTATGCTATGTGTGTGTTTTTTTACTGTACCTTATTTTTATCCTTTTTAATGCCCCACCTTAGAATTGGCACTCTTAATATAAACGGGGCCAGGGATGATGTAAAAAGGGCCTCTTTATACAAGCTTTTTAATTTAAAGGCACTTGACGTGCTGATGGTCCAGGAGACTCACAGCACTGTAGACATTGAGTGCCAGTGGAGAAAAGAGTGGGATGGCTGCATTTTTTTTAGCCACAAATCCAATAATAGTGGAGGGGTGGCTGTACTTTTCTCTAGGGGTTGTGTGCCTGTCTCTTATGAGGTAGAAGAGGTGGTGAAAGGACATGTGCTCTTGCTAAAGGTACAGTTTGAAAACGTAAACTTGGTTCTTATAAACGTGTATGTGCCAACCCAGAGAGCAGAAAGGATCAGGGTCTTTAATATGCTATCAGATACGGTTAGATCCTGTAATCCAAATAGTTTTTTATTTCTGGGGGGTGATTTTAACTGTACATTAAACCACAGACTGGACAGGAACCATCAGGAACCTCACCCTGCTTCTGCCAATAGGCTGAGGGAACTAGTGAAGGCACATGAAATGGCCGATGTGTGGAGATCACATCATGGGGACCAGAGGCAGTACACCTGGAGCCATGCTAAAGATAACCTCTTATCTATGGCTAGGTTAGACCGTTTCTATGGTTTTAAACACCAAATGAGTGTTTTTAAAAATAGTTGTATCTGTCCTGTTGGTTTCATTGATCACTGCCTGCTGATTTCTTCTGTTTTCATTGAAAATGTAAAGTGTAAGAGTGCTTTTTGGCATTTTAATAATACACTTTTAAATGATGTGTTTTTTAAGGGAGTTTTTCATGATGTATGGAAGTCACACAGGGAACAAAAATCTTCTTTTAGTTCTCTCCAATTGTGGTGGGATTTTGGTAAGGCACAGATAAAACAATTCTGCCAACAGTACACTCAAAATGTCACTCGTAGCTTGACCCAATCCTTGAAAGTTCTGGAGACTGAGGTGGTAGAGCTAGAGGAGTTACTCAGTTCTACCGGAAAACAGGAGCACTTAGAGGCTCTTAAGTCAAAAAGGTCAGCCTTGGCTAGCTTGCTAGGGGTCACCGCACAGGGTGCTCTGGTCCGCTCACGCTACATGGATGTAGCTCTGATGGACTCGCCCTCCCAGTACTTTTTTGGACTGGAGGGGAAAAATGGACAGAGAAAGCTCATTCACTCCTTGTTGGGCGATGACGGGAGAACAATCTCCACAGCAGCAGAGATCAGGAAACACGCTGCTAGCTTTTACATTGAATTGTTTAGAGCAGAGTGGAGGGAGGACACGTCACTGGGCCAGGTTTTCCTTGATGGTCTTCCAGTACTCTCAGAGGACCTTGTTGCCGGCTTGGATGCTCCACTGTCTCTGTCTGAGCTGCATACGGCGCTAATGAGCCTCCAGAATGGAAAATCACCAGGCATAGATGGTCTCTCTGTGGACTTTTTTAAGGAATTCTGGCCCCTGCTTGGTCCAGACCTGCTGGAGGTTCTCCAAGATAGCTTGGAAAGGGGGACCCTACCCACGACCTGCAGGAGGGCCATCATCACACTGTTGCCGAAAAAGGGGGACCTCCAGAGCCTAAAGAACTGGAGGCCAGTCTCTCTGCTCTGCACAAACTACAAGATTCTCTCAAAAGCTCTGGCCCGAAGACTGAGAAAGGTGATGAGCGAGCTCATTCATGTAGACCAGACTTACTGTGTGCCTGGCAGGCTGATTAGTGACAACGTCACTTTAATTCGGGATATTTTGGAGGTCTCTGGTTCATTGGCGGTAGAAACTGGTTTGATTTCAATTGACCAGGAAAAGGCGTTTGATCGGGTTGAACACCAATATTTATGGACAGTTTTAACAGCTTTTGGGTTCAGCCCAGGCTTCATAGCCAGGATACGGGTCTTGTACAGTGACATTGAGAGTGTGCTGAAGATAAATGGGGGCCTGTCTGCCCCTTTAAAAGTCCAGAGGGGGGTTCGGCAGGGCTGCCCTCTCTCAGGGATGCTGTACTCCCTCGCCATAGAGCCTTTGCTTCACTGCCTGAGAAGGGATCTATCAGGAGTTACTTTTCCTGGCTGTGACACCACATTCAAGCTGTCGGCCTATGCAGATGATGTAGTCATTCTGCTAAATAAGCAGAGTGACATTGACGTTCTGGTTAGGAGTGTCAATCTTTTTGGCCAACTTTCCTCTGCAAAAATAAACTGGGGAAAAAGCGAGGCTCTGATGGTGGGGGAGAAACTAGAAAATCAGCTTACGCTGCCTGGTGGGTTAATTTGGAAAAAAGGAGGTTTTAAGTATCTTGGTGTCTTTATTGGAAATCAGCAGTTTGAGCAAAAAAATTGGGATGGGGTCATAGAGAAAATCAACGGGAGACTAAACAAATGGAAGTGGCTAATGCCAAGAGTATCTTTTAGAGGAAGAGTGCTCATTTTAAATAATCTTGTTTCCTCATCCCTGTGGCACCGCCTCTTGTGCATGGACCCCCCTGCTGGTTTGTTGTCCAAAATTCAGTCTGTTTTGGTGGACTTTTTTTGGGGGGGTGGACTCCACTGGGTTCCTCAAGCCCTGTTATTTCTTCCCAAAGAGGAGGGGGGGCAAGGAGTGATTCATTTAGCTAGTAGAGGTGCTGCTTTTAGACTGACTTTCATACAGAGACTGCTGACGGGCCCCCAGGACCTGGTATGGAGGCCTTTGGCCTGTGTTATTTTACAGAGAGTCCTTGGGCTTGGGCTAGACCTCCCTGTGTTTTTAATGGATTTTAAGAACTCTAATGCACTGTCTTTACCCAGTTTTTACCGCAGTCTCTTTTCAGTGTGGACTCTTTTTAAAAAACAAAGAGGGCCATGCGATTCCCTCTACTGGTTGTTGAGGGAGCCGCTGGTTTTTGGTGGTCGCCTTGGTGTCCTGCCGGGAGTTGGAAGGACCTTCCTTGATAGGCTGTGTTCCAGGAACATTCTCACTCTGAAGCAAGTGGTGGAACTGGCTGGTCCTGGCCTCAACAACGCCTCAGCTTTAGCAGCTCATCTTGGTGTCAGGTCGAATCGTTTCATCGATGGTCTTCTTGCACACTGGAAACAGGAGCTTCATGGACTTGAGCACTCCCTACTCTTGGACTTTAGCAATGGCACGCTGCAGCCGGAAAGCACGGACCCCTTTCCCTCTCTCACGCTCTATATGGACTTTGACGTCACTCCTTGCTCCTTACTGGCATTCTGTGCTCCCACTGGTGTGGACTTTGGAGGAGCCAGTGGTAAGGCACTCTACAGACTGGTGGTGATGGCACTCAACAAGGACCGATTGAACACCTGTGTGGACACTCCTTGGAGAGCCTATTTTAAACTAGGAAAAGGGCATCGGCCTGCCTGGAGGGCTCTTTATAAAGCCCCTCTCCCTAAGAGGCATGGAGACTTACAGTGGAGGGTCCTGCATGGTATTATAGCAGTCAATGCTTTTGTTTCTGTGATTAACAGCAGTGTCAGTGATCAGTGTGTTTTTGGTTCCTCTAGGGAGACTGTTTTTCATTGTTTTATTGAATGCCAGCGCCTGAGTGGCCTCTTTGAACTTCTCACAAAACTTTTTCATATTTTTAAGGAAGTTTTCTCTAAGCAGGTTTTCATTTGTGGTTTTATGTACAATCGTCGTTTTAAGCAGAAGTGTCAACTACTGAACTTTGTTTTAGGACAGGCAAAGTTGGCTATCTATGTAAGCCGGAGAAGAAAACTTGAAAATGTTGAGAATGATGTTGATGTCAAAATTTTATTTGTGATGCTACTTAAAGCCAGAATCAGGCTGGACTTTCAGTTTTTTATGGGGAATGGGGATGTGGAAGGTTTCAGGACCCTCTGGTCCCTGGAGAATGTTCTCTGTTCAGTTCATGATGGACAGCTTTTTTTGGGGCGTTTTTTGGGGGATTAATTTTCTGTGTAACATAGCATGATATAGAAATTGTATTGACTGATGGACAAGTGTGTTTATTAAAGATCTTTTAAAAATCAAAATCTCTCTCTCTCTCTCTCTCTCTCTCTCTCTCTCTCTCTCTCTCTCTGTCCTTGCCAGACACTCACCGACTGTGTGTCATCACCGGTTGTTGTTCTCTCACACATTTACACACATGCTCGCACGCACTCAAGCACACTCTTTCATGCATGCATACACACATACATTCCTTCTTACTCACATATGCTGACACGCAATCATACACGGACTCCCGCCGCACACCTGCATCCACTTGTCACTCATTAGTCTGTTTGGTATTTATTGGGTGACAGTGGGGGCATTCAGTGTTGTGGCGTAAGTCAGCTCTAGACAGTTCAGTCTCTAGTTATACCTGTCTGAGGCTACACCGGTCTTTGTTGATGTCCTGGAGCTGTTGGTGTTTTTCTCCCATTGGATTACTCCGGCGTTGTTTTTCCCAGAGCCCGCTGAGCTCTGACGTCTTATGTAAGTCTTCCTCAATGTTATTATTGCCCTTCCTAGTCCACTGCCCAGTTCCTCCCTGGGAGTTTGTGGGGTTTCTCCTCCAGCCAAATGAGCTCGGACATCCATCTCTTGGTGTGCCAGGGTGTTTTTCCACTGAACATTTCGTGTATGTTGTGTTTCCCAGTACTGTTAATAAACACGTCTACTTCATCTGCATTTTGGGCTTGTACTAATTCAATTGTTTGCTCCGTTGTTATGCAGTGGGCATGACAGATTGCTGCCACCAGCAAAGTGCCCAGCGGTGAAGTGACATGACATTTTTTCCTCTTTTTTGTGTGTTTTTCCTACCTGTTTCGGAGTATGATGTCTTCGGCACATCGTCCCCTCGTCCCCTCGCTGGCAGGAGGAAGCGAGCGGCGGGGCATCCTAGAGTGGAAGAGGAATGGGTAGCCGCGTTTATCCGGGAGCTCATAAACGATGCTGATGATGCCTATGGCCCCGGAGAAAAATGAGACTGCCTCAACGGGGCGTTAGGGATGCTGGAGGTTCACCCTGTCATCTGGAATTATCCTCAATACGCCCAACAGTTATCCTCCATCTGTGCGCTCCAGCAGGCTTTTCCTGACCCGAGGGGATGGGCGCCTCACGCTAAGCCTACGCGGAAGTGCCCGTCTCACTCGGCAGCTAATCCTCCCTCCGCTCCATCTCCAGCTCCAAGATAGCCGCAGCCAGGTCAACGTCATTCGGCCCCAGATTCTCGGAGGAATAATCCGGCCCTGCCAACTGCTTCCTTCCCTACACCGAGCCCGGTGATCCCCACAGCAGATCCTCATTCACGTGTCTCTTTCCAAGCAGTCCCGTCTGCAAAATCCTCCTCCACATCCGCCACAAGGTCCTCTTCCTCAGTGTATCCGCAGACGGTCAAGGGGCACTTGTTTTCTTCACAGGTGGCTCCCGTTCCTGTGGCTAGAGGGAAGGCTCCTCAACAGTCTACAGAGGGGCCAAACACCACCTTTTCGGGACGGAAGGATGAAGATGCTCAAACAACAGCAGCAGCCAACATCCTGACCCGGGGAGACAGGCAAGTTAATTTTCATTTTATTCCTATAAATTGAGAAATGTCTTGCCTGATTCCCGGTAGGGAGACTCAGGGAAAGCAGTCCCCTGAGTTCTCCCCACCTGCTTCTGTTTTGAACTGTTCACCAGCCCTTTCCATGCTCTCTCCTGTCCTCTCTGGATTCATGCCAGCATTAGAGCCGAACCAGTGGGACCAAGAGGAGCTAGAGGTCTGGGAGGATTGTTCCTCCGTAGTAATGGTGAGCCAGACCCCAGCCGCCACGCCAGAGGAGTCACCAGCGTCTGTCATGACAGCTGGGGAAACCAAGACTGCAGATACCACCACACCTGCTGCGGAGGCTGCTACAGCAGAGTCAGTGCCCGAGCTGAACCTCTAGGAGGCCAAGCCCTTGGAAACATCACCCGGATCGTAAGAATCCTGGACGGTGGTGGAGCTTGAGCTAAGGTAAGTGCTCTCCTTTGTTTTTCTCCTTTCTATTGTTGAGCATTTTTGCCTTGCTCTTGGGGAGTAGAGCCAGGTGCAGCTTGCCGCTGCACCTGAGCTCGCCTCATGGGGCTCTGCCACTGCCGGCGACCCTGACCCTTCCTCTTCTCTGTTCAAGTCCTCTTCCAGGGTCCCCAGAGAGAGTCCTACATTGCCGGACGAGTCCGAGGATACAGGCTTGCCACTGGAGGTAACTTTGGCTGCTGCTGTCCCTGGTGAGGTCAACCAGGATCCAACTCCCTGTCTGCCAGAGGGCGCTGTTTGGGTTCCGCCTCAGCCAGGGTCTCCGTGGGTGCTGTGTCCAGGCCGGGGACCATCATGGGTGCCGCGCCCCAGTGTCAGTCCCACATGGGTGCTAAGCTCCAGCCTTGATCCGCCATGGGCACCATGCCTCAGTCCGAGGTCCACCGTGGGTGCAGCAGGGGCTCAGCTGGGTTCCACCGTGGGTGCAACCATGGCTTGGTCGGGGTACACTTCGGGTGCAGCAGGGGTCCAGCCGGATTCAACCGTGGGTGCAACCATGGCCCGGTCGGGATTCTCCGGGGGATGCAACGCAGACCCAGTCGGGGCTCACCGTGGGAGCAATGAAGTCCCAGGCCGGGACCACTGCTGGTGTAACATTGTCCAGGCCAGGACCACCGCGGGTGCAGCCATGGCCCAGCTCAGGTCCGCTGTGGGTGCGACCGAACTCCAGTCCCAAACTGGGACCACTGAGTGTGCTGCCGGCCAGTCTGGAGACACCACGGTCTTTTCCCCCCTTCCTGAAGCCCTCAGGGTGTCCCTTTCTCCTTCCCCGTGCACCGCCGTGGTCCACCTTTCCCTGCCACAAGAAGCCACTGGGGTCCTTCTTCCCTTGTCCGGCCACCCACCTCTTAACCTTCTGGTGGGTAGGCCGCCACCTCGTCCACCCTTCCTGTCCTGGTGGCTCAGCGGTATGGGCCGGCCACCTGAAGGACTGGGTTTCCTAGCCGGGTGGCCCGTTTGCCCTGGCAGACCACCTGACACTGTTCTACAGGCTGCCTGCTGGACCTTGGACTCTGGTCGGCCCCTTGAACTGTGGAACTCTTGGGTTTTCGGGAGGGTTTTGTCTTAGTTTTGTTTTTTCCTTGTGTTGTGTATTATTTCTCATTGGTTTAATCGCTCCTGACCTTTTTCCCCCACCTCCTGCCCTGGTTAGTTGTGTTGGCCTTCTGTGTGTGTGTGTGTGTGTGTGTGTGTGTGTGTGTGTGTGTGTGTGTGTGTGTGTGTGTGTGTTTGTGTGTGTGTGTGTGTGTGTGTGTGTGATAGGGGGGGGTTTCTCTTGTGTTTTGCTTCTTTTCTGTGATGGTATGGTGGGTGTCTGGTACCCACCGCTTGGGGGGGGGGGGGGGCTTTGTCATGTGCGGAGTTGATGTTCAACCCCATCCATGATTTGTGGCTGTAGCTTCCTGATTGCTGGCTAATTCTCAGCTGGCAGGTCGAGCTTCTGAGCCTTGCTCCCTGCCAACCTACAGCCACGCCTCTCTCTCTCTCTCCTTGCCAAACATTCACCGACTGTGTGTCATCACCGGTTGTTATTCTCACACACATTTACACACATGCATGCACGCACTCAAGCACACTCTTTCATGCATGCACACACACATACATTCCTTCTTACTCACATATGCTGACACGCAATCATACACGAATTCCCGCCGAACACCTGCATCCATTCAGTGTTACAGCATAAGTCAGCACTAGACAGTTCAGTCTGAAGTCATACCTGTCTGAGGCTACACCGGTCTTAGTTGATATCTTGGAGCTGTTGGTGTTTTTTCCCATTGGACTACTCCGGCGCTGTTTTTCCCAGAGCCCGCTGAGCTCTGACGCCCTATGTAAGTCTTCCTCAATGTTATTATTGCCCTTCCTAGTCCACTGCCCAGTTCCGCCCTGGGAGTTTGTGGGGTTCCTCCTCCAGTCAAGTGAGCTTGGACATCCATCTCTTGGTGTTTCAGACTGTTTTTCCACTGAACATTTTGTGTATTTTGTGTTCTCCCATTCTGCTCATAAACACGTCTACTTCACCTGCATTTTCGGCTCATACTAATTCAGTTGTTTGCTGCGTTGTTACACAGTGGATATGGCAAAAACAGATCTTGAGAGCTCATATTGTGGGAAAAATCTCAAGAAAATCAATACTATATTGCCAGTTATTTCCTCATTTTGGAGGGAGAGTTTGCAACACTTCATAAAGCTGTCCATGTTTGTCTTACCTTTATGATATGGATTTAATCCGATGTGCAGTGATCCAAAGAAAATGTCTATTATTCACAGTCCAAGTGTCCGCTGGGACAGAGCCATGATCCAGTTCTTCAAATTCCTTTGGGACATCAAAATCCATTTTTGAATAATTTTATCCATGTTGCAAGTAAATGTGTTTTATCTTCAGTGGACCACAGTCTCAGCTATTTTATGGAAAGTGACTGTTGTGACATCTTTAGTCTGTTGCAACACATCTTGCAATCAGGTTTTAATTCTTGCTGGGTCAAAAACTGTCCGGATGCATACCTGTGATTGAAATCCAGCTATGGGTATTGAGACAAGAGTATTTGCACTATACATTCAAACGTGACTGTTGAGATAGTGTAGATTCACTGTTCTTAGCATAGCTAGCTGTTACTTAGCACTAGCTTTGTCGGAGCTTTGTTGCTGTTCACAGGTACTTCTGAAGATTGCAGTAGGTCTTAACCATGCTTTTGCTTCCAACCCACCAATATGCTTTTGTCCTTAATCGCCACAAAGGAAAAATAATTTATTTCCACAAAATAATTTATTTCCACAAAAACAAAGTAGCTTCATCTTTTCCTCCGGTCAGAAGTGAAGACTTGGCTGTCTGCAACAGGTCATGTCGACTGACGGCTGCGTCAGCGATGGTAGGGTCAGTTTGTATATTCATTTATTTGCGCTAAAAATGTCTATCCATATTAAAAAAATGAGTAGTGAGCAACACATCTGATGAAATTTCAGTAACTGTAACACATCACTGAATTTTTAAACAGTAATTCCGTTACACAAGACGTTACTGTGAAAGTGGTGGTGTTTCAGAAACGTGTTACTCCCAACACTGGTGTTTGCCTACATATAGGCTACACCTCTTTGTATTCCACTTTCAAACACACCGTACAGTTGGGCCTGTAAAGCCTAACTGGGCCACCTGTTTCAGATAAGAATACTTGCTTTCTACGGTCAATGCACTAGTGATAGTGATGAATAGAAGTTCTGAGTTCAAGGTTCTTACCCACTGTACCACCCCATGTGTAATGCATTTTTTTTTGTTTGTTTTGTTTTTTTGTCAGTGAACTTTTAGTCCAGGACCCCAAAAGTCTTAACAATAGTTTAGACTGTTGTTTTTCATTAATTTTTTAAACCTTTGAAGTAGTGTTGTTTAGGCTAATTCCACTGTATTTATCTCATTCTTACAGTACAACCATACAGTACTGTGTAAAAAAAAATTGGGCAACCTGTCATTTTTATATTTTTTGCTTCCTAAGAACCAGACTTTTGAGTCATTTTTAAAGTGACCCTGAGAAATAGTTCTCCAGGCTTACTGAAGGTCCTGAAAGTGTTCCCCTTAGTACCTGAATATTGCTCAGTTTCTGTGATTTTTTTTTGTAAAGAAACTAAAAAAAAAATAAATAAAATAAAATAAAAAATGGAGGGCAAAAGGAAAACCATCAGGGTTAAGAACCCTTGATAGTGGATAAATAATATTTGAAATTCATGTCCTTTGGAATTAAAAAAAAGGTGCTACATTTGCAACTTTCAAAATGTTCTCTCTTTCTCTATTAATCCTGAAAAAAAAAAAAAATAAAAAATTAAAAAAAAATATATATATATATACACTACCGTTCAAAAGTTTGGGGTCACCCAGGCAATTATTTTGTGTTTTCCATGAAAAGTCACACTTATTTACGATCATGAGTTGTAAAATGAAAAGAAAATATAGTCAAGACATTGACAAGGTTAGAAATAATGATTTGTATTTGAAATAATAATTTTTCCAGATACTCAACCTGCTCAAAGGAAGGTCAGTTTTATGGCTTCTCTAACCAGCAAAACTGTTTTCAGCTGCGCTAACATGATTGCACAAGGGTTTTCTAATCATCCATTAGCCTTCTGACGCAATGAGCAAACACATTGTACCATTAGAACACTGGAGTGATAGTTGCTGGAAATGGGCCTCTATACACCTATGTAGATATTGCGCCAAAAAACAGACATTTGCAGCTAGAATAGTCATTTACCACATTAGCAATGTATATTAGATATTGGAGTGTATTTCTGATTAGTTTAAACTTATCTTCATTGAAATAAACAGTGCTTTTCTTTCAAAAATAAGGAAATTTCTAAGTGACCCCAAACTTTTGAACGGTAGTGTGTGTATATATATATATATATATATATATATATATATATATATATATATATATATATATATATATATATATATATATATATATACAGTGGGGCAAAAAAGTTTTTAGTCAGCCACCAACTGTGCAAGTACTCCCACTTAAAAGATGATAGAGGTCTCCAATTTTCATCATAGGTATACCTCAACTATGAGAGACAAAATGAGGAAAAAAAAATCCAGAAACTCACATTGAATGATTTTTAATAAATTAATTGGTAAATTCCTTGGTAAAATAAGTATTTGGTCAATAACAAAAGTTCATCTCAATACTTTGTTATGTACCCTTTGTTGGCAGTGATAGAGGTCAAACGTTTTCTGTAAGTCTTCACAAGGTTTTCACACACTGTTGCTGGTATTTTGGCCCATTCCTCCATGCAGATCTTCTCTAGAGCAGTTATGTTTTGGGGCTGTCGCTGGGCAACATGGACTTTCAACTCCCTTCAAAGATTTTCTATGGGGTTGAGATCTGGAGACTGGCTAGGCCAATCCAGGACCTTGAAATGCTTCTTACGAAGTCACTCCTTCATTGCCCGGGCAGTGTGTTTGGGATCATTGTCATGCTGAAAGACACAGCCACGTTTCATCTTCAATGCCCTTGCTGATGGAAGGAGGTTTTCACTCAAAATCTCACGACACATGGCTCCATTCATTCTTTCCATTACACGGATCAGTCGTCCTGGTCCCTTTGCATAAAAACAGCCCCAAAGTATGATGTTTTCACCCCCATGCTTCACAGCAGATATGGTGTTTTTTCTCCTCCAAACACGACAAGTTGAGTTTTTACCAAAAAGTTCTATTTTGGTTTCATCTGACCATATGACATTCTCCCAATCCTCTTCTGGATCATCCAAATGCTCTCTAGCAAACTTCAGAAGAGCCTGGACATGTACTGGCTTAAGCAGGGGGACACGTCTGGCACTGCAGGATCTGAGTCCCTGGCGGCGTAGTGTGTTACTGATGTAGCCTTTGTTACTTTGGTCCCAGCTCTCTGCAGGTCATTCACTAGGTCCCCCCGTGTGGTTATGGCATTTTTGCTCACCGTTCTCATGATCATTTTGACCTCACGGGGTGAGATCTTGCGTGGAGCCCCATATCGAGGGAGATTATCAGTGGTCTTGTATGTCTTCCATTTTCTAATAATTGCTCCCACAGTTGATTTCTTCACACCAAGCTGCTTACCTATTGCAGATTCAGTCTTCCCAGCCTGGTGCAGGTCTACAATTTTGTTTCTGGTGTCTTTTGACAGCTCTTTGGTCTTGGCCATAGTGGAGTTTGGAGTCTGACTGTTTAAGGTTGTGGACAGGTGTCTTTTATACTGATAATGAGTTCAAACAGGTGCCATTAATAGATTAGATTAGATTAGATTCAACTTTATTGTCATTACACATGTATGAATACAAGGTAACGAAACACAGTTTAGCATCCAATCAGAAGTGCAAAGGACAGCAGTGCAGTATATACGGTAATTAACAGTATGTGCAATTTAAGCAAATATATGCAAATATATGCAGCAGTGCAGAAAGTTAAAAGTACTGTTATGTGCAAATAATGTGCAATAAGTTAGATGTAGTTATGTAGTTATGCAGTTATGTACAGGTGAGGATGGTAAAAGATGATTGTAAGAGAGTCAGCGGGAAACTAAGTTCAATAACGTGACAGCTGTTGGAAAGAAACTGTTCCTAAACCTGCTGATTCTAGTCCGAAGGCTTCTGAAACGTCTTCTGGAGGGGAGAAGCTGGAACAGTCCATGAGCAGGATGGTTGGAGTCCCTAAGAATGCTGCGTGCCCGGCGCAGACATCTTTTCCTGTAGACGTCCTCTATAGCTGGAAGTGGAGTCCCTGTTATGCGTTGGGCGGTTTTCACCACCCGCTGCAGCGCCTTGCGGTCAGCTAGAGAGCAGCTCCCATACCAGAGTGTGATACAGTTGGTCAGGGTGCTCTCTATCACGCAGCGGTAGAAGTTGCCCAGGATGTCAGTTGACAGATGGAGTGGAGGACAGAGGAGCCTCTCAAAGAAGAAGTTACCGGTCTGTGAGAGCCAGAAATCTTGCTTGTTTGTAGGTGAGCAAATACTTATTTTACCAAGGAATTTACCAATTAATTCATTAAAAATCATTCAATGTGATTTTCTGGATTTTTTTTTTCTCATTTTGTCTCTCATAGTTGAGGTATACCTATGATGAAAATTGGAGACCTCTCTCATCTTTTAAGTGGGAGAACTTGCACAATTGGTGGCTGACTAAATACTTCTTTGCCCCACTGTATATAGTGTCACACTCATGCTCAGTACATTATTATGAGAATCAGAACATTCGTAGTTTCTAATTTTTATGATAATTGTGTCATGGTGTGCAAACTGGAATTTGAGTAAAAACAACATTTAGGACCTTCAGATTATCTAATTTGGATTACAAGCCATGAGAATTTTGTCATGACCCGAGCACTAGGTCTTGGTGCTCGGGTTATTCTTGTCAGGGTTTGATAGCAACATTATTATTCTAGCTCTCCGAGCTCTTATTGTGATAGTGCTCGGGGAGGCTTCCGCTCAGCTGTCAAACCCTGAACAGCTGTGCTGCATTTGTGGTCGTTAGTGCTAGGACTATTTCTACCCTCGCTGGCGATCACATCCTTGCAGCAGTTTCTGTTCGCACTCCATCACGCTATGGAAGCTTTGGATTAATTCCTACCACGTCTGCATTTGGTTTGACCGTTGTTCCCCTGGACCGGTGAGTGTGTTGTGTAGCCTTGCCCCTCCCGGCGAGAATTGATCTCTGTGTGTCTCTGCCTTAGCAGCCGGTGTAATTATTATTTCACCAACCTTGCCTGTCTGTGCTGACCGTCTCGTCCTCTGGACCTGTAGTGAGCTGTATAGCCCTTTGCCTCCTGTTGTGTTAAGACTAAGTGTCATTGTCTCAGCAGCCTGTGTTGTATCTTTTCAACGTAAATAAAACTCTCACTGAACTCACTGGTGACTGTGTGGCGTCTTATGGTGGCTCGCGAGAGCCACCCATGACAGCACACTGCTGCCAAAACGGCGTTTACGGTGACGCCAACCCGAGACGCAATTCACCAGTGAGTTTGAGTTTTTGGACAGTTGCTGTTTCCGTCTGGGTACTGTGTGTGTGGGAGGAATGCCGTCGCGGAGGGGCCGCGCTGGGAGCCCGTGCCAAGAGCTGACAGGCGTCCTGGAAGTCATGGATGAGATGCTCATCTCCGCTTCCCTGCTGGACTACCATCACGGCATACATTGGTACCTAGACGCTGCTGAAGACGTTCTTCGTCATCTCTCTCCCTGCTACGCCGACCACCCGGAAGTCGACGCGAGGAGGAAAGATATTGCCGCGCAACGCGAGATATTCCTGATGCTGGAGGAGGAACGCGGCGTGAAGCAGGAGAAGAGGCACTCCTGCCCTTGGCCTACGGATCATGATCCCGTCCTTGATCCAGTCCTGGAGTTCGCACCATCTGGGGGCCTGCGGAGGCTTCGGCGCTGCGGCCGAGCACGTCTTCAGCAAGCTCCTGCTCCGGATCCAGTTCCGGGCCGCCGGAATGACCCACTCAATCAGCCAGCTGCTGAGAGTGATCTGAGTCCTGCGCCGGTGAGCTCCGTCCATGGGTCCTATGTTACCATCCAGCGAGCGAGGGAAGGAGCAACGTCCTCTTCAGCTGGCACCATCTTACCTTCGGGAGACAGGCAAGTTCAATTTCACTTTCCTAGTCATTATAGTGATCTGTCTTGTCTGACTCCTGGGGGTGAAGCTCGGGGTTCGCAGCTCCCCGAGTTTCCTTCTCCAGCTGAAGCCAATTATACTGATCCTGCTGCCTCTGTGTTTCCTCCTGCTGAGCGGTCCTCAGCGTCAGTCCCATGCCGTCGGACGAGGGGGAGGCCTGCGGCTCTGGGAGATATCCCGGCCCTGCAGCCTTGTGTTGGACAGAGAAGGAGAACAGACAGCGGTGAGGAGCCAGAGCCGACGAGCAAGCGTCCCCAGGCTTCCTCAGTGATGCAGCCTGAGTCAGCAGGTCAAGGGTCCCCTGCCCCCATGCCATACGGGTTATTGGCGTGGACGTCAGCACGAGAGGATCCAGCTGCAGAGACCATCAGGCCGGCTGTGGAACCCGACGCAGCCGAATGGGAGCCCGATGACGAGCGTCTATCTGAACCTGGATCGACGGAGTCCTGGACGGCTCCAGAGCCCGAGTGCAGGCAAGTGCTCTTCTTTGTTTTCCTTTATGGTGTGTTAGAGCATTTTTGCCTGCCTCATGGGGAGGCGAGCAAGGGGCAGCGGTCTGCTGCGCCCGAGCTCGTCTCGCTGGGCTCTGGCGCTGCCGGTGAGACTGATCACGTTCCTCTCCTGTTCTGAGCCTCTCCACAGCGTTACCAGTCTGGAATCTGTCAAGGTCACAGGACTGGAGGTCCCAGGTTCGGGGATGGAGGTCGTCACCGGTGCAGTGCCGACCCAGTCGGGGTCCGACGCGTGGGCAAAGGTGACCCAGTCGGGGTCCGACGCGTGGGCCGAGGTGACCCAGCCAGGGTCCGACGCGGGTGCAGCGGTGACCCAATCGGGGTCCGTCCTGACCCAGTTGGGGTCCGACTCGTGGGCCGAGGTGACCCAGTCGGGGTCCGACGTGGGTGCGGCTGCGACCCAATCGGGGTCAGACGAGGTCCAGTGGGGGTCCAGCTCAGGTGCGGCTGCAACCCAATCAGGATTCAAGGACGTCCAAGTTCTTGGTTGTTTCCCTTTCAGGATCCACCAGCTGGGGGCCGTTGGAAGTTTTTGTCTGGCAGACTGGCGCTCTCATGTGCGGCTGGGGAAGTCTGTCTCGGACCCTGTTAGCATCAGCATAGGATCACCCCAGGGCTGTGTACTTTCCCCCCTACTCTTCTCCCTTTATACCAACTCCTGCACCTCCTCCAACCAGTCTGTTAAGCTGATTAAGTTTGCGGACGATACCACCCTCATCGGGCTCATCTCCAACGGTGACGAGTCTGTCTACAGGAAAGAGGTGGCCCAGCTGGTGTCCTGGTGCAGCCATAACAACCTGCAGCTGAACGCTCTGAAGACAGCGGAGATGATTGTGGACTTCAGGAAAGTCACAACCCCCCTGCCCCCCCTCACCATCACAGGCTCTCCCATCACCATTGCAGATTCCTTCCGCTTCTTTGGCACCACCATCACCCGAGACCTCAAATGGGAGCCAACCATTAGCTCCCTCATCAAAAAGGCCCAGCAGAGGATGTTCTTTCTGCGGCAGCTGAGGAAGCTCAAGCTACCCACCAAGATGCTAGTGGAGTTCTACACGGCCATCATCGAGTCCATCCTCACCTCCTCCATAACTGTGTGGTATGCAGGAGCCACTGCCAGGGACAGACTAAGGCTGCAGCGCGTCGTGCGTACTGCTGAGAAGGTGATCGGCTGCAAGCTCCCATCTCTCCAGGACCTGTACATCTCCAGGACCCGGAGGCGTGCTGGCCGGATCATAGCCGATCCTTCACACCCTGGTCACGTACTGTTTGCCCCCCTCCCCTCAGGTAGAAGACTTCGGTCCATTCGGACTAAAACCTCCCGGCACATGAACAGCTTTTTCCCCTCTGCCATCAGACTGCTGAACATTAAGTGACTTATTGACTCTCGTGCACTACGTACAGCAGCTCAACCAGACTCATGTCATTCATCACTGTTTTTTCTGTTGCATTATCAACTGCACTGTGGTACCCCATATTATCTTACTTGCTAATTTTTTTTAAAACTGCCTTGACTAGTACTACTCATTATTACTTTTATTATTATTATTATTACTTATTTTTCTACACTTATTGCACGTTTTTAGTCCTTTAGTTTTTTAGTTTATCTCTTTATCTCATCATGTTTTTAATGTTGCAGCATGGCACCGAGACAAATTCCTAGTTTGTGTACTACATGAACAATGGCAATAAATCTGATTCTGATTCTGATTCTGATTCATGTCTTGTCGTCATTAGGCGGGCGGCTGCATGCAATTCCTCCATGGTCCTGGTGGTTGTGGGATGCGGGTCGGCCACCCGAGGAACTGCTTTGTGCGTTCAGCGTCTTGGGTTGGTCGCCCGATAAACTGTGGTTGCTACTGGGTGACCTGGTTCGGCCACCAGAGGACTTTTTTTCTGGGGGCCTGGGACTGGGGCAGGCCGCCTGACCATGTACTGTTTTGTGGGACTATCCGTGGGCCATCGGAGACAGGGAGGTCGCCGGAGCTCTACCTGGGGGGCATTGGATCTCCGCCGATCATCTTTTTGCTTTGGCCCATACGGTGTCAGGGTTATGTAAAGCAATTTTTGATTGCCTCATGTGTATTCACAGTCCATAGTCTGGTTATGTCAAGTTATGTAAAGCAATTTTTGATTGTCTCATGTGTTTTGAAATCCATAGTCTAGTTATGTCAAGTTATGTTAAGCAATTTAGATTGCCTCATGAGTTTTTGTATCCATAGTCTGGTTAGGTTATGTAAAGTTATTTTGTTTGCCTCATGTGGGGTTGTAGTCCTTAGTCTGTTTTTTTTTTTTTTTTTTTTTTTTTTGTCCTCCCCTCTTCCTTTGAGGGGCTATGGCCATGTTTTGCTTTTTGTTTTGTTCCCCTCTTCTTCTTGAGGGGCCATAGTATGGTGTTCTCGTTCATAGTTTCCAGGTGTTTACATGTATTTCTGGTTTCGTGTGTGTTTTTTTTTCCATAGTCACGGTGTGTTAGTACGTATTTCTTGTGGGTTTTTTTTTCATAGTTGCCATGTGTGCATTTATTTCTTGTTTTTCTTAGTTACCATGTGTTAGTATGCATTTCTTGATCATAGTCTTCATGTGTTTGTTTATATTTCTTGTTTTGCCTCCATAGTTACCATGTGTTTGTGTTCTTGTTTCTGTGCCCATAGTTGCCGTCATGTATTTCTTTCCTTTTTGCCATGGTTATGTGTTTGCATTTATTTCTTGTTTTGTTTCTATAGTTACTGTGTGTTTGAGGGTTTATTTTTTGGGCCAGGTTATGTACACTGGGGTTAGATGGGTTGTCTGTGGCCTCGGTGGGAAAATTTTCAGCGTCAAGTGTTTTTTGCTTTGTATGATTGTGTTCTCCTTGTTTTGTAGTCAGGTCTTGTTTTGTTTTTTCTTCTTTCGTCATTGTTTTGGGGGGAAATAGGATGGATATGTCAAGTGATGTATTCGTTTCTTTTCCTGTTTAGGGTGTTAGGTTTTGTTGGCTCCCTCCTTGCCTGTTCCTCAATCCACTCGCCCTGTGGTTGGGGGGGGGGGGGGGGAGGTGTTACTAGATGTTCAGAGCCCGTCAAGTGAGGGGGGGCTACTGTCATGACCCGAGCACTAGGTCTTGGTGCTCGGGTTATTCTTGTCAGGGTTTGATAGCGGCATTATTATTCTAGCTCTCCGAGCTCTTATTGTGATAGTGCTCGGGGAGGCTTCTGCTCAGCTGTCAAACCCTGAACAGCTGTGCTGCATTTGTGGTCGTTAGTGCTAGGACTATTTCTACCCTCGCTGGCGATCACATCCTTGCAGCAGTGTCTGTTCGCACTCTGTCACGCTACGGAAGCTTTGGATTAATTCCTACCACGTCTGCATTTGGTTTGACCGTTGTTCCCCTGGACCGGTGAGTGTGCTGTGTAGCCTTGCCCCTCCCGGTGAGAATTGATCTCTGTGTGTCTCTGCCTTAGCAGCCGGTGTAATTATTATTTCACCAGCCTTACCTGTCTGTGCTGACCGTCTCCTCCTCTGGACCTGTAGTGAGCTGTATAGCCCTTTGCCTCCTGTTGTGTTAAGACTAAGTGTCATTGTCTCAGCAGCCTGTGTTGTATCTTTTCACCGTAAATAAAACTCTCACTGGTGACTGTGTGGCGTCTTATGGTGGCTCGCGAGAGCCACCCATGACAAATTTTTGTCTTTTTTTTTGGTGTGTGTGTGTGAGGGGGGGGGGGGGGGTTACCACCAATTTGGCCTTGCGCTAATCTCTGTTCACAGCTTTATAGCAGAAGAGGGTGTTTTTGGGTGTTTTTACTATCTCTAATCATTTTTCACAGTTATCATTATTTTTTCTTGTGTGTGTGTTTGTTTGTTTGTTTTTTAAAATAAATGTCACATTTAGTGACACTTAAAACCTTTGGACTGATTTTAGAGTTCTTTTGTCTTTGTCTGGGTGAGTAAATCCTGTTTGTTCTGACTTAATTTTAGGTACTGAGGTCTAAGGCTCTTCTCAATCTTTTGAGCTAGGATGTAATTGCAAGAAACAGCCGTAAATGATGTCCCTACATTTAGTGTAAAAATTTGTTACGTTTTAAGACTTATAAAACCCAGGAGTTATTGTCGATCACAGTTATTGTTGGTTGGAGGCCTGATAAAGCAGAGGCTCTTGTGAATGGAAAACACTGGGAATAAGTGAACTTCCTGCTAAAACAAACAAACAAACAAACAAACAGGCGTGTAATAAGCAATTAGACCAAGGAAACTGTTCACATTGAAAAATTGTGATAGTTTCCTTTTAAGTCCTGTCCTCCTTAATACAGCCTCGGCTTTGCAAGTCTAGCTTTGGACTTTAGATTATTTCAATATGTCTAAGACAGGTGAGTCTCGGGCCACGCAGTGCATAGGGGCGTAGTGGGCAAATTGTGACAGGGGGTCTGACACACTTTGCACACTACGCCCTGAGAGACATAGTGACTTGGTAGAGGTGTGGATTCATCCATAGCCATCTGTGGTGAAAATTTCATCAAAATCCATTCGGTAGTTATTGCATAATCCTGCTAGGAATCAAACAAACAAACATGATCACATTACTTTCTTGGCAGAGGTGATAAGCTAGTGAACAGCTAAAACATTACAAAACAAGAGAGACAGCAAGGTTATAATAATAAATTGCTAATGAATTAATTTGCATTGATCTGTCAGATGGATGATGAAATGGATGAAAAAAATTCAATCATCAAAACTGGCAAAGTAAATGTCTGACAACGGCCCAGCTAATATGCCTATTTTTTTTTATTTTCACTTTGATCTGTTTACACCTATAGACAAAACATACTCGCCAGTGTTAGTTGAGTATCCCACTGACTGGACCCATTTTGGCTTCAAAAACACCAACATGGCAGTGGCTAGGCTGGTATGTTCAATTTAAATGAATAAACTAATATGAAATAGTTCAGTTATCAGTCATGGCACCAACACAGCAGGAGATATGGAGGTTCACTTACACGACTGAAACAGCCGCTGCTTTGACAATGTCATATATTGGTTTACAAAATCATATGATTCCATCTTGATTGATTAATCAGCAGATTTAAAAAAATCTATAACAAAAATATTTTTAAAAAATCCTTCAGCACAAGTCTGACTGAAAGCTGGGTTTTTATCTTTTTTTTTTTCCCATACTAGCAACATGAATTATTGCTTTATTTTATTTCCTTTCATTTCCACTTGCCCGTTTCTTCTTTTTATCTTTTCTTTTTTGGAGCAGCGATGCTGAGCACATTTCTATTACATAACCGCACCTGTACTTCACTTCATCATCTGGAAAGAAAATGCCACAAATTTGCATCAGTTGATTGCCACATGACTGTCAAAACAAACCAAAACTTATTTTTATACAAAGATCAAGCGACTGCAAGTTAATTGTTTTCCCTCACAAAATGAAGAAGGCTAATTCTTACTGTGGGAGGTAAACTTGGCATTTTGAAGTCAGTGTGTGAATTGTGTGGGAGGGCTGGCAGGGTACTGTGCACGCAGCAGTGCCTGGCAGTGTGCTGCGAGGGCAAACAGCCTTAGTGTAGTTAAGATCTTTTTTGGTAAAATATGCTAAATTTTGCACATATTCCAAATCTTTGTTCACTCTTTTGGGGTGGGGAAGGCACACAGAGACTCATTAGAAAACATTTACTTTTTTCTTTCTTGGAAGCATGATTAAAAGAAGCCAAGAACTCCATAGGCCATCTGCAGGAAAATGACGCCTACATACAGACATTATGAAACGTTGTTCACCCTACAGATTTCACAAAGGTAATTTCTGTATCCTTATTATCATTCCCTTACTATTGTACCTCTTAGCCTATGGCCTTTAGTGACAAGAATAAGGAAATATATTAATGTGCCCCTAAAATGATCTGGTCTCTCTGTCAAACTTGGCAGCACAATAAAAATTGAGGCATCACTTCCCTTTAGGAGCCTCCGGAGACACCGGAGACAGATGATTAACTGTTTAAATACGAGCTGACTCTAATTTCCCACTAGATAAACACAAGAGGCATTATGAGTTGCATGGTCAGCAAGGAAAATAAGTAATGAACACATCAACAACCCAAGTAATCCATACATACAAAGATATCAAGACAACTGTGTTCACAAAAGTTGGATTAAATAAAGTTGAATGACACAGGGAATAAGTATTGAACACACTTTGTGAAATTCATTTAATATTAAGTAGAAAAGCCTTTGTCGTAATAACAGCTTCCAGACGCCTCCTGTATGGAGAAACTAGGTGCAGGCATTGCTCAGGAGTGATTTTAGCACATTCTTCCACACAAACTGTCTTCAAATCATTTTTGTCTTCTATGAACTCTGATCTTCAGTTCGTTCCATAGACTTTCAATTGGGTTCAGGTCAGGTGACTTATTAATTTATTTTATTTAGCGAATGCAAAGTCCTTAAGCCAAGCAGTTGCCTTCTGGTTTGCTGTATGGAGGGTGTGTAATCCTCCTTCCAGTCTTTGGAGCGGGCAAGCCTCTATGATGTGTTCCATAGTTTGCTCCTCTCCACATGCGCACAGTGGGCTAGGGCTACTGCCCCATCTGTGAAGGCTGGCCAAGCAGGGGCCATGTCCAGTCCTGAAGCGATTGAGTGTAGACCACTGTCTCCTTGGGAGGTTGGTGCCCGGGACCTGTTGGTTGGGGTTTATCACCAGCTGTTTGTTTGGGACCTCCTTGGTCTCCCATTCCTCTTGCCAAGCTGTCTGGATGGTAAAGTCAGCTGGGGGAGGGTTTTTCCAAATCAGCCGTCTGGATGAAAGTCGGACAGTGGGTGGGGTGTAAATATCTGCATGGATTGGTAAGTGAGGAAAATCTTTAACTTTTTGGAGCATCCTTTGAGTTAATGCTGCTCGCCGGATGTGTGGAGGGGCTATGTTTGACAGTACAGAGAGCCAGGGGAGTGGTGTTGAGCGGATTGTTCCAGTTATAGTTCTCATGGTTGAGTTGAGCTGGGTGTCTACATGGTGTGTATAAGATGACCTGGACCAGACAGGGGGCGCGACGAGAACGCTGATCCATTGGGGGGCAATGGATCAGCCTTCTCGTCGCGCCCTCCGCCAGTACCCGGGCTCGCCTGGGGAAGCTAATGATCCTACCAGCAGACTAAATTCGAAGAGACAACACCTCTGTGCCAAGTCAAAGAAGAATCCTAGTCACAGTCCTAAAGCCGAAAGGTCAGGTGACTGACTGGACCATTCTAGCAGCTTTATTTTCCTTCTCTGCAGCAAGTTGAGAGTTTCCTTGGCTGTGTGTTTGGGATCATTCACTTGCTGAAATGTCCACCCGTGTTTCATCTTCCGCATCTTGGCAGATGGAAACAGGTTCTTATCAAGGATGTTCTTTACATTTGTCCATTCATCATTCCTTCAGTTATATGAAGTCTGCCTGTACCATGGGCTGAAAATCACTGCCACACCATGATGCTCCCGCCTACAAACTTTACTGTTGGTATGATGTTTTTGGGCTGATGTGCAGTGCCATTTCTCCTCCAAACATACTGTGTGTTGTGGCATCCAAAAAGTTCAATTTTGGTCTCACCTGACAAGACTATATACTCCCAAGATTTTACTGGCTTTCTCAAATGATGTGCAGTCAACTTTAAACAAAGCTTCAACATGCTTTTTCTTCAGCAATGGAGTCTTGTGAGGTGAGCAGGCATAGAGCGCATGTTGGTTGAGTGCATTACTTCTTGCTTTCTTTGAAACAGCAGTACCTGCTAACTCCAGGTCTTTCTGGGGCTCTCCACAAGTGGTCTTTGGCACCTTGATAACTCTTCTGATAATTAAATTAAATCACCCTTACTGTCATTCAGCCTCTTTTGACTCCTGTCAGAAATCTTGCAAGGACCTCCTGGTCGTGGTCAGGAAATGATAAAACGATGTTCTTTACACTTCCAAATGATGTCTCCAACAGTGCTCACTGGAACACTCAGCAGTTTCGAAAAGCACCTGTAACCAATGTCATCATTATGTTTTGCAACAATAAGGTTGCAGCGGTCTAGAGAAAGCTCTTTGCTTCTTACCATCATGAGTTCTTTTGTGGTGTGACAATGTGACATTTACAGACTTTTTTAAAGGTTATCAGTAAGGAATTAACCAGCTGAAAATTAAAGGTGCATCTCAATAAAGTAGAATGTCAACAAAAATGTGATTTATTTAGGCAATTCAATTAAAAAAAATGAAACTTCTATATTATATAGAGTAATTATGCATAGAGTGACATATTTCAAGTGTTTATTTTACTTTTGATGATTATGGCTTACAGCCCATGAAAACCCCAAATTCGTTTTCTCAAAAAATTTGAATATTACATAAAATAAATTATATATATATATATATATATATATATATATATATATATATATATATATATATATATATTTTTTTTTTTTTTTTTTTTTTTTTTTTTTTTTTTTTTTTTTAATTGAAATGTTTGCCAAGTGTGAAGTTTCCACAGTCAGTGATGATCTGAGGAATGATTTCATCTGCTGGTGTTGGTCAAAAGTGTTTTATCAAGACCAAAGTCAGTGCAGTCCTCTATCAGGAAATTTTAGAGCATGTCATGCTTCCCTTTGCTGGCAAGCTTTATGGAGAAGCTGATTTCATTTTCCAGCAGGAATCCCCCCCCCCCCCCCCACACACACACACACTGCCAAAAGTATCAAAACCTGGTTTAATGACCATGGCATCACTGTGTTTGATTGGCCAGCAAACTCTCCTGACCTAAACCCCATAGTGAATCTATGGGCCTTCAACCTGGGCTTTCATACCACCTCAGCAGTGCCACAGGCTTATCGCCTCCATGTCACGCCACATTGATACAGTAATTAATCCAAAAGGAGCCCCAACCAAGTATTGAGTGGTATATGGACATATTTTTTCAGTCGGCCAACATTTCTTTTAAAAAAATATATTTTTTAAAAGAAATTTTATGTAATATTTTAATTTTTTGAGAAACTGAATTTGGAGTTTTCATGGGCTGTAAGCCATAATCATCAAAATTAAAATAAATAAACACCTGAACTATATTACTCTCTGTGTAATGAATTTATATATAATATAGAAGTTTATTTTTTAATTGAATTATCTAAATAAATAAACTTTTTGTTGAAATTCTAATTTATTGAGCTGCACCTTTATTTGCACTGATGGGGAATGATTATTAATGATTCAACTTTCAGTAAAAATAATTGTCCATCTCTTACAATGCAGTGTGAATTTTTATTCCTGATGTATTCTATTTTAGCTTGTTTTTGTTTCCTTTTAATTTAATTTTTAGTTTGCTTTTAAATTCTTATGTATTCCTTTTGCTGTAATGCATGAATGCTTTTTATGTAAAGCACTTTGAATTGTCTTGTACATGAAATGTTCTGTACAAATAAACTTGCCTTTCCTTGTCCTTGCCTTCACAGCTGTTTTATATTCTTTATTCAGTCCATCCTTATTTAAGGGGTGCAGCTTGTTTCACTGGTGCTGCATTCTCGTCATTCCTGGCATCTCACACACGCACCTGCCTGATCTGATCTGTCTTGTGAGATTTGTCTGATCTGACCTGTTTTGACCATTTAGCGTGTCCTGACCTGTTATTAGTTTATTGATTAGTGTATTAATTTGTTATTTGTTAATTAGTTTATCAGCCAGTTAATATTTAGTCTTTTCTTTCGGCTTCCGAGCAGAGAATAAATAATGTCAAATGCTCGTTCTGCATCTGAGTCCTGCTCTCTGCCCAGCCCGGGCACAAACCGTGACAATATTAAATCCGGTTTAAAATTTTTCACTCTGTGTGTAATAAATCTATGAAAGTGTCTTTTAGAATTATCTTGCAAAAAATCATCTTTAAAAAAAAAAACTACTTCATTGAAATGCAGTTTTTCTAACTATTAACTGTAAACAAGCAATGTTTTTATTTAGCTTTTTTTCACTTTGCAAAGTAAACTGCTAAAAAATCACAAGCAATAAAGCAATTCATCACATCTCTTTTATTATGGTTATTTCAGTCAAATCTCAGTTTTATAAATCTGGAGTCCAGCCTGTTCTCTCCACAGCTGATCCTCGGTTCCTGCAGGTTCTCTACCGTGGACCTCCGAAATAAACCAGAAAAACAATCAGAGAAATCTGATTATCCCTTCAGATGTGATGGACATTTTTAAGATCAGCATAATCAAATTATTACAGATGTCCCATCCTCGTAAGCTTCATTAACTGCTCCGTTTTAAGGCCTAATGCAGACCCAGAGTGAAAACAATCAGATCAGCATAAAAGCAGGTACATGTGTGGCCAGAGGGGGCCTCTGATGCTATGAAAGACTGCTTCAGCTGTTACGATCTGAGTGTGGGGGGGTTTCAACCGGGCTCCGTCTTTCTGCTTTTTTCTTCATATTTGTACTGTGTTTAAGTTGCCTTCCTGTCATTTTAACCTTGGTTACCTTGTCACTTATCTCAGTATGATTTATTTTCCCATCTATGTTCATTGGTTCCAAGGTTGTCATAGCCAGGAGCGGCACTGGGGTTAAGCTCCCAGTGCTCATAAAATGGTCCTTATGGCATGCATCTCGAAAAGCCTCTGACAACTAAGTCCAACTCCTAGCCTGCCCGTGTGGTTTAGTCTCTAAGCCCGGCGGAACTGCATTTACTAATAGGAGAAGGGGCGAGGGCGGATCTCTGGCGCCTTAAAACCAGATGCTTCGGGTAGATGGTGGCTCGTCAACCTGGGAAGGTAGCCCATCTAGGCGAAGGTAAACCCTGATTTCAAACCTCAGCTGCCTTGCGGCACACCCGGTCACAGGAAAGGCTTCGGGAGTCAACCCTGAGGAAAAATCCGGAGTCGAAGTCCCTATTGTCCTCAACATCGTTCTGGCAGCTCCTGCGACGGTGCTGGTGCCAAACTGTAGCAGCCCTGCTGTGCCTTTGGATTCATCAGTGACGTGGAGAGGGAGGACATGCTGCATGGGCAACATCTTGTCCTCCATATCTTCCTACCCAGGCTTGAATCCTACCAACGCCCAACGCTGGAAGGTAGAACACCGGATCACTGGAGAGGACACTCCAGCTTCGCCTTTGGCATAGACAAAACACGGGGAATGACAGTTACCGGTTATAAGCCACTGTTCAATTGGTGTAGAGCGCGGCGCCAGGGGTTGTTCCCGACGGTGGGAGGGATCATCGAATCTCACTGGACAGCTACCACCCGCCTCAAGCTGGGCAGCCTCCAGCCTATAAGGTGTTGTCCCGCCACAGCTTGCTTTCCTCATTGGGTGCATGGGGATGAGGAGAAGTCCGAACAGCAGGGTGAGAACCTTTGCACCAGGCAAGACAAAAAAACAAAAGAGACCAACTCTAAAACTGGGAACTTGGAACGTCCCCACTATGATGACAGGACTCGCTGCTAACCTCAAGGACATCAACAACACCAGGAAGACTGCCATCATCAATAATGAGCTGAAGAGACTGGAAGTGGATATCGCCACTCTCCAGGAAACACGGTTGGCTGATGCAGGCACACTGAGAGAGAAGGACTACACGTTCTACTGGCAGGGAAAGGGCAGCAACGAACACAGGGAACATAGAGTGGGCTTCGCAGTGAAGAACATCTTGCTGAAGATGATGGAACCGGGCAGCAATGGCTCTGCACGACTCCTCACCCTCCGCCTGAACACCACTCAAGGCCCAGTCACCCTCGTCAGTGTGTATGCCCCAACACTGACAGCCACACCAGAGGCAAAAGACGAGTTCTACGAGAATCTCGCAACAACTGTCAGGCTCATCCCCAACTCTGAACAACTCATTCTCCTTGGAGACTTCAATTCCAGAGTGGGTGCTGACCACAACTCCTGGCCCTCCTGTCTTGGACCATTTGGCGTGGGCAGAATGAACGACAACGGACCGCGGCTGCTTGAGTTCTGCACATATCACGATCTGTGCATCACAAACTCGTTCTTCAAGACCAAGCCCCAACACAAGGTTCCCTGGCGACATCCGTGCTCAAAGCACTGGCACCAGCTGGACTTGATCCTGACCAGGCTCACCTCACTGAATAACATGCTAATCACCCGTTCGTTCCAGAGTGCAGATTGCAACACAGACCATTCATTGGTGTGTTGCAAGGTCAAGCTGCAGCTGAAGAAATTCCATCATGCTTGACAGCCTGGAAAGGTACGGATTGACACCAGCAAGATGGCCCAACAAGAACTTGTTGAACAGTTTGCCTACACCTTTGAGAAGGAACTTGGTGTACCACAAGAAGGAGAATCTGCAAAGCAGAAGTGGGAAGAACTGCGAAACACCATCCACTGCACAGCCTTGGCTACCTTTGGGAGGAAGACCTCGAAGTCACAGGACTGGTTTGATGCCAAGTTGACCAAGATGACCCCCGTCATTGAAGCCAAGCGCTCAGCACTTGCTGAGTACAAGAAGTACCCAAACGAGAAGAATCTCCAGATTATCAGGGCTGCGAGAAGCAAAGTTCAGCAGACTGCTCGGCGCTGTGCCAACGAATACTGGACTCAGCTCAGCCAAGACATTCAAACCGTTGCCATAACAGGGAACATCCGTGGTATGTACAATGGAATCAAGAAAGCACTTGGTCCAGCTCAGAGTAAGACGGCCCCCCTCAAATCCTCTACTGGGGAGATGATCACAGAAAAGAACAAGCAGATGGAGAGATGGGTGGAACACTACTCCGACCTCTACTCCAGACAGAACACCGTGACACCGTCAGCCCTTGATGCCATCGACTGCCTGCCATTCATGGACGAACTTGACGCCGAGCCAACCATCGACCAACTCAGCAAGGTCATTGATAGCTTGGCCGCTGGCAAGGCACCCGGCAACGACGGCATAACCCCCGACCTGATCAAGCACTGCAAGATCGCCCTACTGCTGCCATTGCATGACGTCCTCTGCCAGTGCTGGAAGGAAGGTGCCATACCACGGGACATGAGGGACGCCAAGATCATCACCCTCTACAAAAACAAAGGGGAGAGAAGCGACTGCAACAACTACAGGGGCATCTCCCTCCTCAGCGTTGTTGGCAAAGTCTACGCACGAGTTGTTCTCGTTCGTCTACAGAAGCTTGCTGAATGTGTCTACCCCGAGTCTCAGTGTGGCTTCCGCGCTGAGCGATCGACGGTCTACATGATATTCTCCATCCGCCAACTTCAGGAGAAATGCAGAGAACAGAACATGCCCCTGTACATCGCCTTCATCGACCTCACCAAAGCATTCTATCTGGTCAGCAGAGAGGGCCTTTTCAAGATCCTGCCAAAGATAGGAATCCCACCAAAGTTGCAAAGCCTCATCGAATCGTTTCACACCAACACGCAGGGGATAGTGCAGCATGACGGCAACATCTCAGAGCCATTCAACATACGCAGCGGAGTGAAACAGGGCTGTGTACTTGCACCAACCCTCTTTGGGATTTTCTTTGCTATGCTCCTGAGGCATGCCTTCAGCACAGCAACAGAGGGAATCTACCTGCATACAAGATCTGACAGCAGGCTTTTCAACCTCGCCCGCCTGAAAGCCAGAACCAAAATATGCGAGGCTCTAATCAGAGACATTCTGTTCGCAGACGATGCTGCAGTCGCAACCAACGCACAGCAGGAGCTTCAGACCCTGATGGACCGCTTCTCCCAGGCATGCAAGGACTTCGGGCTTACCATCAGCCTGAAGAAGACTAGCATCTTGGCGCAAGGAACGGAAGCACCACCAACCATCACTATCGACGACTACGAGCTGGAGGTCGTGAATCAGTTCACGTACCTGGGGTCCACGATCAGCAACAACCTCTCCCTTGATACAGAGATTGACAAGAGGATTGGAAAATCAGCCTTCACACTCGCTCGCCTCACCACACGAGTGTGGGAGAATCCCAAACTCTCTGTCAAGAAGAAGATGGCAGTGTACAACGCCTGCATCATCAGCACACTGCTCTATGGGAGTGAGACGTGGACAACACATGCCCGGCAGAAAAAGAGACTGAACTCCTTCCACTTGCGCTGCATTCGCCACATCCTGGACATATCCTGGCAGGACAAAGTACCCAACACAGAATTTCTGTCCCACGCCGGCCTTCCCTCCATGTTCACTCTACTCAGGCAGCGCAGGCTCCGCTGGCTAGGCCACGTTCACCATATGGAGGATGGCAGAATCCCCAAAGACGTCCTCTACGGAGAACTGGCGACTGGCAGGAGAGACGTTGGCCGCCCACAGCTGCGCTTAAGAGACGTCTGCAAGAGTGACATGAAGGCCCTGGAGATCAATACAGAGCGCTGGGAGGACCTTGCAACGGGCTGCTCCAAATGGAGAGGCACCCTGACCAGACAGCTCAAGGCGGGTGAAGAGAGACTGACTGCTGCAGCAGATGAAAAAAGGACCCGCAGGAAGAACTGCCACAGACCCAGCAGCACGGAGACCACCCACAAGTGCATGTGTGACCTGTGTGACCTGTGTGACAGGGACTGCCATTCGCGCATTGGCCTGTTCAGCCACAGGCGGTGCTGTTCCAGCAGAGTAGACATTTAGGATTCTCTTCCATGGTCATCATAGACCGACGGAGGCCGACGATGTATTTTCATTATAGTTAATTACATTTTTGGGGCTACTTGTCTTAATTTTTTGCCCTCCCATTATATTTGTATTCTGTTGTGTTTTCTCTCTCTCGGGGTTGACATCTCTCAGTGGCTTCCTGGGGTTTTGCCCTAGGTGGGCGTGGCCCTGTCAGCTGTCAACTCCGATTACTCCCTCCTCTCTCATCACTCCCAGCTGGTCTAAAGTGTTTTGTTGTTTTCCCCTGCCCACTCAGGTAACCCACACCTGTGATCACTTTTTTCATTTTGTTTCTAACCTTATTTAAGGGGCTGTGAACTATTTTCCAGCGCAGTACCCTGCTCTCAACTCTCTATGATCGGACGTAAGTGCCTCTTTATTTTTTTCTCTGTTTATTCCTAGCGTCTGTTCCATGTCTAATTCCCCAGGTTTAGCCGGCGACTTTTCTCACCTTGGCTGTTGCTATTTTGGGCTTCTCCTGTATCCTCCTGCCCCTACTTCTTTTGTTGGGTTTTATTTGTGTATTTGTGTTCTTCCACTATTAAATTTGCAAACTCACAGCTGGTGTTTGGTGCCTTTAATTCTGCCCTGAAGGGCGATTATTATATCAGCATTACAGACTGGGACACTTTCAAGCATGCAGCCGCTCACAATGGACAAACAAACCAAGAGGGGTAAACTGAGGTTGTTGTAGCATACATAGCCAAAGGCATTAATGATGTCACTCACTGCAAAAACGTCACTGTTCATGTTAGCCAGAAGCCATGGATGACAGCAGAGGTCCACAGGCTCCTGAGGGCTTGGGACACAGCCTTCAGAGCCAGAGTCATTGCAGGACTAGCAACAGCTAGGGCCAACGTATCCCAAGGCATCAAGGAGGCAAAATGACAGTACAGCAAGAAAATATCCAGACACTTCAACAACACCAGAGATGCACGTTCACTCTGGCATGGCATACAGACCCTCACCAACTACAAACCTCCCCCTCAGACCTGTGCAAGTGACATCACACTGCTTAACAACCTGAATGACTTCTTTGGCTGCTTTGAAGCACAAAACAGCTCATCAGCACAGAAGACCACTCCTCCCCCAGATGAGCAAGCTATAAGTCCTAATTAATAAAGGATAAGGACCTATACTTATGTAGCGCTTTTCTAGTCTCAAAGACCACTCAAAGCACTTCACTAATACTAACCCTCTATTCTAAGTGCCTATAGGAGACGGATATCTAGGGACAATTTAGAACAACTAGTTAACCTAACATACATGTCTTTGGATTGTGTGAGGAAACCGGAGCCCCCGGAGTAAACCCACGCAGCACAGGGAGAACATGCAAACTCCACACAGAAAGGTTCCTACCCCTGCCAGCCTGGGGATTTGAACCTGGAACCTTCTAGCTTCTAACCTATAACTGTCATTTCTAAATTACAACATTATGGTATCAGAGGCCTTGCATTAGATTGGTTTATTAATTATCTGTCTGGAAGATTTCTGTATGTTTATATACATAACCACAAGTCATCATATAAATCCATCGATCATGGGGTTCCCCAGGGTTCCATTTTAGGACCAGTTCTTTTCATTCTGTATATAAATGACATTGCTAACTCCTTGTCTCTACTACATAAAGTACTGTTTGCTGATGACCCTAATTTATTTTTTACTCACCAGAATCCAAATGAACTTGAACAGATAACAAATTGTGAACTTATGAAAATAGATACCTGGCTTCAATGTAACAAACTTTTACTAAATATCAGTAAAACTAATTATACTGTATTCTGTTCCAATAAAAAGCGAGACACCAAGGAACTTTGCCCCAAAATTAATGGAGAGAATATTACAAGAGTTAACTCTATAAAATTCTTGGGGGTCTCATTGATGAATTTCTCAATTTCAAGTGTCACATTGACGATGTAACCAAGAAACTGGCCAAATACGCTCCTCTTTTATTTTAAAGTGAGAGATTTTCTACCACTTTCAGCACTTCTCACTCTATATAAAACTTTATTTGAGCCTTACTTACATTACTGCTGTATCATATGGTGTAACGCATTTCCAACTCACCTTAAAAAGCTTGAAATTCTCCAAAAGAAAGTCATACATGCCTTATCACGGTCTGAATATAATTCTCCTACTAGTCATCTTTTCCATCGTTATAGTCTTCTAAGACTTGCTGAGCATAATTACTCTCAGAATGCCTGTATAATGCATCAGGTTGTCCACAAACTCAACTATATATTATGTGAACTCATTCCAACCTTCCTTCCCATGCACACTTTTACCACTAGAAATCAAAACCAAATTATCGGGAAAAAACAAAGACTAAAATCTGGTTTAGTATTGTGTGCAGAGGACCACAGATTTGGAATTAGCTTGATGAGAATCTCAAAATTTCACCTTCCATCTCCAGCTTCAAGAAAAAAAAACAACTAAAAACGTAACTCCTATCATTATATAAATAATTACACAAACTTGCTAACTGATGAGTTGTTACTCCATTGTAATTTTGTTTTATATGTTGATTCACTCCAATAGTATTTAATAACTTGACTATATATCTTGAACTCACCTACTATTTCAGTGTAAACAAAAGCTGGGATTATGTGCTATATGTCTGTCATATGTTTGTTTATTCTTTCACACAAAGACATTAGACTGATTTCCGTCATTATTTCATTGTAGAATTGGGCTCCCTACTAAAAGCTTTAAATAGCTTATTTGGGATGACCCATTCACGCTCCAAAACAACGTTAAAAAAAAGCCTATTGTATACTGCTAATCATGCTGTTGATTACTCATATTGTAATTCATTCATGCAGTTGATAATGTGTGATGTGTGTGTGTGTGAATAAACTAACTGAAACTGAAACTGAAACTGAATAGAAGTCTGGATCTAGGTAGCATGAAGAGGAACATCTGCAAGATCAACCCACCCAAGGCAGCTTGACCAGACAATATACCAGGTCACGCTATGAAGGACTATTTGGAGGAGCTCAAGAATGTCCTGGACGATATCTTCAACATCTCCCTGAGTTATGCTTTTGTCCGCACGTGTTTCAAAACTGCCACCATAAGGCATAAAACTGCACCTCCGCTGTCCGCGTATGTGCAACTGGAAACCCCATGTGACAAAATTTACGTCATCATCTCCAGTCTGCTAGTTTACGCAGGGCTCTACTGTGGATGACCGTGTGCAGCCAAAATTTTATGACCGCACAGCCAGCCCACAATCTGAACGTGTTGACAGAGCATGCTCAAGACTGAGCTTCCCATTCATGAGATGGCCCTACCAACACAGCCTACAAAGACAAAGTAGACAAAGAAATGGTAAAATGGTAAATGGCATTCACTTATATAGCGCTTTTATTCTCATCTCTTGATGACCAAAGCGCTTTACAGATCTTGCTATCCACCCATTCACACACTGATGGCGGCATGCTACCTAACATGGCGCTTCCAGACCCACCAGGAGCAATTAGGGGTGAAGTGTCTTGCCCAGGGACACAACGGCAGAATATCTGGGGAGAGCGGGATTCAAACCTTCAACCATGTGGTTATTGGACAACCTGCTCTACCTCCTGAGCCACTGCCGCCCCAAAGAAGACAAGGAGGACACCAAAGGCGAGAATAAACATACATGAATCCTTTTGCAGCAGCAGCAGCTTGAGCGGAGAAGAGCACTGGAAAATGGTAATTCCTCCTTTTCCTTGAAATGACACCATTGTTGCTGCTACAAAAAAAATGTGCATCGCTCTCGTGTTTATAGCCGGTGAACGAACTGGTGTGTTTGTGCATTTGTGCTACCCGTAGAGCTGGGGCAAAACTACAAATAACAGTTGTGCACATGTGTCAATTGCTTGGCCTGCTAGATGAACAAAAGTGAGCAAGTAAAACGCTTCGTGCATGCCGGGCTCGTCCAAAGCACACATTGACCAAAGCAGACCAGAGGGGAAAAGCAGTATGAATAAGACTTAAAACCATTCTCAAAGAAGCCCGTCCCATCCAGCTACAACAATTACCCTCCAGTAGCACTGTCCTCCATCATAAAGGATTGCTTCAAGCTGCTGGTAATGCAGAACATCAAGTCCACCCTCCCTCCCTCCCTCCCACAACCATCTCAGTTCGCATACAGGTCAAACATATCAACAGAAGATGCCATTGCTGCTGCTTGACATCCAGCCCTCTCCCACCTGGACTCAAAGAACTACTATGTTCTTGGACTTCAGCTCAGCATTAAACACAATCATCCCCCAGCACCTAATACAAAAACTCAGTCACTTACAACTCAAAACCTCTGTAACTGGGTGCAGTTCTTTCTCATACAGAGGCCACAGAACATGCAGGTCAGCAGCAACCCCTCCCAGACCATCACACTGAGCACAGGGGCCCCAAAAGAGTGCATGCTCACCTCACTGCTCTTCACCCTGCTGACCCATGACTGTGTTCCAGCCTACAGCACCAACCACATCATCAAGTTTGTGGACAACACTGTTGTGTTGTCCACAAGCCTCATCACCAACAATGAAGAGGCCCAACTACGCTGCATTCAAAATTATTATGCAAAGAGGATTTTAGTGTCATAAACATTCATTTTTTTTTTGTTTTTCAATTTAACTCATGGATGGCATTGTGTCTCAGGGCTCTTTGGGTCACTGATATCAATCTCAGACACCTATCATAATTAGTTTGCCGGGTGAGACAATTTAAACAAATACTACTTTAGAAGGATGTTCAACATTTTTAAGCATGCCACAGGTGTCAAGCTATATGGGAAAGAAAAAAACATCTTTCTGCTGCTGAAAAGCATCAAAGAGGGCAATGCCTAGGACAAGGTATGAAAACAGATATTTCACAAAAACTTAAGTGTGATCATCGTACTGTGAAGAAATGTGTGCCTGATTGAGAACACAGATGGGTTCATGCAGATAAAGGCATAATGAGGAATGTTTCTGCCAGACAAATTCATCAGAGTAATACAGCAGCTGCTAAAATGCCATTGCAAAGAAACAAACAGGTATTTGAAGCTGCTGGTGCCTCTGGAGTCCCAGGAACCTCATGGTGTAGGATCCTTCAGTGGCTTGCAGTTGTGCATAAACCTACTATTCGGCCACCCTTAACCAATGATCAAAAGCAGAGAAACGGTTACAGTGAGCCCAGAAATACATGAAGACTAAAGCCCCTTTTCCACTAGTACCCACTCAGTCCTATTTGGCTTGACTCTACACGGATTGTAGGGTTTTCCATTAGTACCTGGTACCAGGTACTTTTTTCGTATGTGTTCCAAGGGGCTTCTAACCTGGCTGAGTCAGGCTGGAAATGTGACGTCAACAGACTGCAGGCCACTGATTGGTCAGGGCGTAATGTCATGAGAGTGCCATCTTCTGCAGAATCTCCGACCGCCATTTGGAAAGTTTTAGTTCAGCGAGTTAACACGGTCAACGATTAAAGACGGTATTTAATAGAAATGGCTTCACAAGTTTTGTATAAATGTACCCCGTGGTCCAACGAAGAGGTGTGGACTTTTCTGTGCTTGGTGGCTGATGAAAGTATACAGAGCAAGTAAGATGGAGCGACCCACAACGAGAAAGTGTTTCAGGAGGTCTCCGATCAAATGGCAGCCCAAGGATACAACCGGACTACAAAAGAATGTAGGGAAAAACTAAAAAATTTGAAAAGTGATTGGCCATCAGTTGAAGTGGGGTGAACTGAAAGGACTGGAAGTGTTTCAACCAAATGGACGTGATATATGGGCATAGATTGGCCAGCAATGGCAGAGAGATTGGGGTTGACAAGGCCACGGCCACGTCATTGTTGCAAACCATGGATTGTGTTTTGTGATATTGTGCATCGTTTTGCTGATTTATCCTATTGGTGGCAAGCTCATTTATTTTTGAGCAACAACAACACTGTTCTATCCTGGGTAATGAGTGTTAGTGAGGAGTGCTAGCTAGCTAATAGCTAGCTACGTAGTAGCCCACTGCTGATTCACGCTTGCTTTGTCTGAAGTATTTACTTGAGCAAAACACTGAAATGTGCTTATTCTGGTTAAAAAAAATTGTGTGTACGTGTTGCACTTTGGTGCTGTGCTTTACGTTGTGTGGATTTTTCTTTCTAGAATCAGTTTCTACATGCCAGGGGTCTGCCTCCCTCAGCATAAATCTCCTGGACTCTCTTGCATATGTTGGAGCACCAGCATTGGAACCGACACTGATGCCAGCCGCATCACCAGCTCCGTCAACATCTGGCATGACATGTTCAAGTGCTGGTAAGGCACAATAAACAGAAGATTACCACCCGGTTGTGTTTATGGATACAGTCAAGTGGACCCCAGGATCCAAAATCTCAACTAAATACAAATGCATTTTCAAACAATTGATTTACGAAGTGATTCATCTAATGTCCTATCGCCTCATAATAATGAATTGAAAATGTCCTTGTACATGTACAGAGTGGATCCTGGCGTGCTCACTTGTCAGGGGTCTACAACTCGGTCCCATTTTTAGCTGTGGTGGAGGAAGTGCTGTTATAATTATTTTTATGGAAAAACTGATGTATCACATGAATTCACTTTCGAATGTACTTGCAGTCAATGTTCTCCATTGAAATGATTAATGTCAGCTGACTGTATTAGCCCATTCAGATTTCTGAGGCCACAATAAAAACAAATTCTTTTAAACATAACCTGGCACTTGCAAAATCTTCTCTACTGAGGTGCAGCAACATGACAGTTGAGCTTAAATACAACAATTAAGCATAGTCACATCCCACCACGGGCTTTCACAAGTGTATTTCCCTAATATGTGTTTTGAACTTGCTTTAACTAACCACCATCCATTTCTGTCTTTCATCTAGCAAAGAGGAAAAGAAGCCACCCCACAACCAACCTTGGAACTGTCTTTGCCCAGATGCATGGTGACGAGGTGCGGCTCCACGAATTGCTCCATGAACGGCATGAATGGCAGCTCAAACAGCACCTGCAGCCCATGAAAGAGGTTGCAGCAGACACGCTGGAAGCAAGGGAGCAGGAAGCCACCTTCCAAAGTGAGGAGATGGCTCAAACTGCTGCCTTCAACCAAGCTTTCCTGGCTGAATTTGGCAGGCTTGTGGATGCTCTGAGTGATCAGCATGTGTAACCCTGTCTCCCCACCCCCAAGTGTTTTTTTTTGTTTTTTTTTAACTTGTGTACGCACTTGGGCTGCTATAATAAACCAGTAGTGTTTGCCTCATAACTGTGGTTTGTCTGTTATGACACTGGTGGGCAAAGTCAATAATTACATACACATCCTCTCTTCTGACCAAATTTTGCTGTACACCAGGTTAGGTGTCTGTTGCACATTACCAATTTACTCAATAGTTTTAGAAAAAAAGGGTTGGTAGACAATTGTATTAGGGTATATTATGGAGTCTAATTACTTAAATATCCTACAAAAATTATGGGAGCAGTTTTGTACCAACAAGTTGTTGTGCTACATTTATTAGTTTTTCATAAAAATGGGTTAAATGGGAATGTTTCAACACATGATTCATAAGTCTGTTAACACATTTACATCAAACCAAAAGTTAATTGTCTAGCTGCTGGATTTTGTGCAGAAGGTTTCTGCTGTGTTTTAGCATTTAATTACTCTTACCTTCACAGATAACCCTTATAAATAACAGTAGACAAATCTGAAAATGGTACAAAATTTTATTTTTTGAAAAGAAGGGTTGCTCGACCATTTGATTAGAAGTACAATATGGTGTCCGGTGACGTAAACATCCAATAAACGTCGTGGGACCAATTTTGTACCAACAAATTATAATGGTACATTTTTTAGTTTTTCATAATAATGGGATAGGATTAAATGGGAATATAAGATGTTTCAACAAATGATTCATGACATTGTTTACAGACTTGCATCAAACCAAAAGTGATTTGTCTAACTGCTAGATTATTTGTAGAGGTCTTCTCCTGTGTTTTAGCATTTAAACACTCTTACCTTCACATATAACCCTTACAAATAACAATAGATGCATCGGAAAAGGGTACAAAATTATATTTTTAGAAAGGAAGGGTTGCTTAACCATTTTATTGGGAGTACATTATGGAGTCCAGTGACATAAACATCCTATAAAAGTCGGGGGACCAATTTTGTACCAACAAATTATAATGCTACATTTATTAGTTTTTCCGTAATAATGGGATAGGGTTAAATGGGATATAACATGTTTCAACACATGATTCATAACTCTGTTAACAGACTTGTATCAAACCAAAAGTGATTTGTCTAACTGCTAGATTATTTGTAGAGGGCTTCTCGTGTGTTTTAGCATTTAATCACTCTTACCTTCACAAATAACCCTTATGAACAACAGAGGAGACGTATCTGAAAAGGGTAAAAAATTGTATTTTCAAAATACAGAGGTTGGACATGTGTAGGCACATGAATGGGAAGGCAATGACATTGTCTAGTCATTATTGCCACACAAGTACTGCATCAGAGCATCTCGTACATCCCTGCCCTGCCCCTCTACACCCTATGCCTCTGCTGCCACCGGTTCACATGCTGCAGCTGCTGGATCATCCCATGTAGTGTCAAAGGCCTCTCCATGACTTTCACACAGATTATGCAGAGCACAAGTAAGCACCATAGCTTTCACCAGTTGGATGTCACAGTCATTCCTTTTCAGAAAGCAGCGCCACCTTCCCTTCAGCCTGCCGAAAGCATTCTCCACAACCACCCGTACCTGACTGATATTTTGGTCGTACATGTGCTGTTCTTCAGTCAGTCGTCCAGTGTCATGGAATGTTTTCAACAGCCATTTTTGCAAGAGATAAGCTGAGCCTCCGAGGATGTAATAGCCCACACTTACCACACCAATTTTCCTGATGTGAGGTGGGAAGAGGTTTCCCCGGCTAGCTATCTCCCACAGTGTGGACAGTCTCGGCACCCTAGCATCATGCAAGCTCCCTGGAAGCCCTGCAAACACATTCCAGAACATCCACTTTCCACAAACAACACCTTGAAGGATTATGGAGTGCCAGCCTTTACGATTAGAGAAGTCAGTGTAATATTGTTGTGGTGCTATGATGGGTATGTGTGAGCCATCAATAGCACCAGCACAGTTTGGTAGCCCCCACCTGTTCTCAATGTAGGCCAACATTTCTCTGAACCACCCTTCATCAGAAAAACAGAGTTGTTCTGGCAGCAACAATGACTCTGCTGCTGCACATAAGTCCTGCACACAGATGTGATGTTGACTCCAAACAGGTGGCCAATAGTGTGATACTCTGAGCCGGTAGCAAGCTTCCACAGTGCAATAGCCACTATCTTCTTTAGACGCACACATTGGCGGAATGTATTATCTTGACACTCCATGGATGGACGCAATTTGTGGCACAGGTAGGTAAAAGTGTCCTCGGACGTCCAGAAGCTCTGCAACAACTCCGTGGTTGTGAAGCCGGGAACAATGTCCTCCCACCATTGCGAGCCATGGTTTAATGTCCAGACTGATGGTTTGCAGTGATTATTTTGCAACAAAGCTGCCATCTGAAACACAAACACAACATATATATTTTAATGCCTTTAATAGCGATATCCTGGCACCATCACAACACTGTATGCAGGATTAAATTAAATTAAATTAAATCACTGTTTATTGTTATTCAACTGTACAACCAATCATGTACAGCAGAACGAGATTGTGCTTTACCTATCCACCGTGTCAATCACACACACCCCAAGTGTAGAATCTTGTAACAAGAATCTTGTAACAAGATCTTGTAACAAGATTCATTCTTGTTACATTAGCTTACCCTAATCCTGGTCCTCATCCGTCTTCCAGTAGTTTCCATGCTCACGGTTGCGGCTTCAGAAGAATCAGAATCAGAAGCAACTTTATTGCCAAGTATGCTTACACATACAAGGAATTTCACTTATCACTAAGGTGCGCTCATGTTAAGCGCTCCCTAATGACGTGGCAGCCATACAAGGCGCCTCATACAGTGTGGGGTAAAGAGGGGGAGGGGGAGGGGATGATACATTGGGCAGAGAGAAAAAAACATAGTTATCATAATATAGCTCGAATGAGCTAGATTGTGATCACATAGAAAAAAAAAAAAAAAAAAAAAAACTAATTGCACAATTAGCAGACAATACAGATCCACACATTAACAAAGCAAAAAGCAAGAGAGAGACCAGTGTGTGTATGTCAGTCATATGATATCAGTGTGAGTGCATTGTGTGAAGTATCAGTTACTGGTGGACAACAAAACTTGTCTCCTAGGCAACGGCTAGATGTTATGTCTTTAGTGTCCTAAACATAGATAACATGTCCACAGAGTCTGTCTCTCAGTTCATGCCAGATGGTAATTTCCATGTTAGTCACATGGCTGTCCTTGGAGAGTTCAGATTGTTGCACATCAGCAATTGTTTGGTTTAAGAGAAGCCAAGCCAAAACTTCCTTCTGCTTTATCTCTTCTCCTGAAGGAATGAGTCTCCCAAGGACGCCGAATCAAGGCCAGATGAGCACAGTACACTTGGAGCATAAAAATTTCCTCTCTCATGCGATTCTGTGTATCACACATTTACAGGCTTTAAAATCATTCCTTGGAGAGCACCCAGCAACTCCGAGATGTATCCCACCTTCTGATTCAGTTCCCCATTCAGTTCACCATTGTCGCTATCAGCGCTCTCCCCAGCTGGTCGAATTGTTGAAGGAGCTTCGCCGGGTCCGCATTTTGACCAGCTCTTCCAACTTCTTTAATTTCCGATACACCAGGAAACACCAGAGCCACACAGTAGAAATCCTGTGATCATAAGCCAAACAGATAGATGTCTTCCACATCTTCAGTCGAATCACACAGACACATGAGTTTCCAATTGTCCAATGAGTCTCCCCACTTGGGCTCCCCCTGGCCCGATCTTCTTTTAAAATGATGTCAATTGCATTTAAAGCCCAGCTCAATTCCATAATTTCCGTTTGGGACGAGATGCAGCAGAAGAAGAGCGAAACACAGACAGGACATAGCAAGCTGGGAACAGTGAAGGGAGGAGGAGAAGGGAGAGGGGAAGAAATGCGTCTCCTCTCTCTGAAAGCCGGAAGAAGAATATTCCGGTATGGCATCTGAAAGTCTCCTGTACTGTTCCACTATGTTTTATCTCACTGCACATCATCTTCTCTGGCTATCCTGTTTGGCTTTTAATGTAATTAAAAGCCACAGAACAAGTAGCGCGTAAATCTCCCCCTCGTAATCCTCCATTTTGTGTGTGGCTTGGGTGTTGCGTGCTTTACGTCACGGGAGTGTGGCGCCGCCTTGCTGTTAAAAAATCCCATCCACCCCAGGTGGTACTCTGGTGTAATGGAAACTAAAGCAAACCGAACTGAAAAAAGCCAAGTCGAAGTGAGGAGGGCCAAACAGGTACAAGTAAAAAAGGGCCTTAAGTTTCAAACAGTCTTGTTTACTGATGAGTGCCGTGCTACCCTGGATGGTCCAGATGGACGAAGTTGTGGATGCTTGGTGGATAGCCACCATGTCCCAACAAGGCTTTGATGTCAGCAAGGAGGTGAAGGTGTCATGTTTTGGGCCCAAATCATGGGGAGAGAGCTAGTAGGCCACTTTAGTGGCCCCAAAGGTATGAAAATTACCTTGGCAAAGTATATATAGTTTCTTCTTCTTCTTCTTCTTCTTCTTCTCTTAGATTTGATTGGCAGATGGCATCCAGCCCACAGGTGCATTACTGCCACTTACTTCATTCTATATCATCACTCTATGTCTTTGTATAAGGAGCTCTTATAATGAGTTCTGAACAACTACTTATGCGTGGAAAAAATTATCCATCCTTCAGAGGAGCCTCACTCACTCTTTATATAGAGTTTCTGACTGACCACTTTCTTCCATGGTACATAAAAAAAAGGACTGTGCCTTCCATAGCAAAATTATCTTCATGAATGACAATGCACCATCTCATGCTGCAGCGAATACTTCTATTTTATTGGCAGCTATGTGTATAAAAGGAGAGAAAATCATGGCATTTTACTCATCATCCCCTGACGTCAACCCTATTGAGAACCTGTGGAGCGTTCTCAAGCAATGGATCTATGAGGGTGGGAGGCAGTTCACATCAAAACAGCAGCTGTGGGAGGCTCTTCTGACATCTTGAAAAAAAATTCAAGCAGAAACCCTCCAAAAACTTACATGTGGATCAGACATGACCAGACAGTGGAGTGAGAGTGTCCTACTTGTACTACCACACTAATTGGTTGCAGGTGATGATTGCAGCTGCTGGGAGAAGTGCTCAATCAGCAGGGAGAGACAGAGGCAGACAGGCAGGACAGACAGCTACCCTTACACCTCATACACGTCCTGCACCACCCTCATATACTTCTCTGCCACTGCTGACTTTCTCATCTAATGCGTAGTAGCTATATATGACATCAACATATGCTGGTTAACCATGAAAATCAGCATCACTTGCTTTTATTTATGTAGGTGCCTTTTGTGTTGGTACTATATTTGATGAGGATCCCATACAAACTATTGTATGTGTACTGTATGTGGCGTCTTTTCACACAAACTATATTTTAGATTCAAGATTCTTTGTTGTCATTCCACATGTTACACATAGGAAAGAAATTACGATCCACAGGGTTGGTAGTGAAGTGCAGTTAGTTAAAAACAATCAGGGAAAAAAGCATCCAATTGTCAGAGTGTGGTTTGGGTCTCATGCCCTCATGCTAATTTATAATTGTGTTATCTTGTCTTCAGGACATGGGCCCCAGCCCTCACCCTTTAAGTTCATTTTTGGGATTTTCTGTATTTCATTCTGATTATCATCTTCCTGGATTGTTATTATTTTGTTTTGTGCAGTTGTTCCTCTGTGGATTAGTCTCTTAGTTCATCATTATAATTATCATCCTTATATGCCACAATCTTGTTCTCCCCTCTGATCACGTTTTGTTGTGTATCCTCTGTGTATTATTGTCCGCTCAGCCCCGCCCATCCTATGTCTCTAACCGTGCCCTGCTGTCTCAGTTTTCCCTGATCATGCCACCTGTTCTGTGTTTTATTTGATTGCTCGTGTGTGTATTTATTTCTGCCCCTGTCTTTGTCTCATTATGAGGGTTGCTAGTCATGCTGCGTTAACAATACATTTCTGCTCTATTCATCACCTGTCTACCCTGATCTGATCCTACCCATTTTTGTAAGTTTTGTTACAGCCCTTGAGCTGTCTGTAATTTTTTTTATTTTTGTGTTTTTTGAGCTGCACCGATTTGGCCAGCTCATAAATAAATGTTCACAAAACTTTAATTACTGTGTTTGGTTTGAATTTTCCACCTACCATGACAGTGCGACACTCATCATGGACCCAGCATATTTAAAGTTTCGGCAAATACGTAGGTCTCGGGAAGCCTGGGTGGCCACCAACATCGAGGACTATATTGAGGATCCCTGCCCCTCCCACTTGCCAGATGAAGCCCTCTGCTGCCTGGAGTGCGTCAAGAAACTGAGTGAGGAATTCCCAGCTCTTCAATGGTTCCATCAGCTCGCCCGTCTACATGAGCAGAGCGTCAACATGCAGATTATCATCCGTGGGTTGATGGTCCACGCTCCAGCTCCTGTAGCTTAACCTGAGGAGGTCACCCCTGCAGCAGAGGATTAGTAGCTCCGGCAAGTACTTTACTTTTATAATATCAATATTAGTTAAGTCTTGCATAACTCCTGGTGTTCTTGGGGACACCTCACCCTGCCTTTCTCCTCTGTCTGAGGTGACTACAACAGGGGTAGTGCTCCAAGAATTGGAGCCTGACACTCCAGCACCATCTATCCAAGAGGTCAGAAGTCCACTCCATCTGTTGTCATCCAAGAGGTCGAGAAGTTCGCTCTACCCGTCGTCATCCAAGAGGTCGAGAAGTCCGCTCCACCCGTCATCATCCAAGAGGTCAAGCAGTCCGCTCCACCCATAGCCCAAGAGGCCGGTGTGGCTCAAACTGTAGTCCAAGAGGTCGAGCAGTCATCTCCACCAGTAGCCCAAGAGGCCAGGGTCAGTGTGAAGCAGTAATCAGTCACAGAGCATAGGGCTCCTCTGCGTTTGTTTGGTGAGCTCTTTCCATCTGTGGCCACTGTTCCACCTTGTTCTCTGGTTCCGTGGCATATGGATATTGGCAGGCCACCGGACTGTCCTTGCGTCTCGGTCTGGGGGTCCTTGGACTGGGGCAGGCCCCCCGACCCACATTGTTCTCTGATCCGAGGGCCAATTGACTTTGGCAGACTCCCTGATCCATTGTATATTGCAGTCCAGTGGCCCATGGACTTGGGTAGACCACATGACCTGCTTTGTTTAGGGGTTTTGACTGTATGAACTGCATTTACTTTTGACTTTTGACAGCTTGTTTTGGCCCACATGCCCTTGTACTCCCACCACCCACCCTGAGGATTTTTTTGATTTCCCCTTTTGTTGGCATTTCCCTGGGCTCATCTGTGGGAAGGGGTGTGTGTGTGTGTGTGTGTGTGTGTGGGGGGGTTATAGTTTGTTTCAGCCCATCTGGATTGCTGCATTTTAATTTTGAGAGGAAGATGGTAACAAATTTCATTTAAAAATCGCTAAATTATGAGAATATAGCAAATCTACTTGTTAGGCCCCCCTGGGAGGGTCTTTTGGGTTGTATTTCTTTTGTTGGTGTTGCCCTGGGGTTACCTGGAAGCCACTCCTTAAAAGGGGGTACTGTCAGGGTGTGGGATGGGTCTCATGCCCTCATGCTACTTTATAATTGTGGTATCTTTTCTTCAAGGAATGAGCCCATCCATCGCACTCACTTTAAGTTCAATTTTGAGTTTTTCTTTATTTCATTCTTGTTATTATCATCATCCTTATGTGTCATGCTCTCGTTCTCCTCTCTGATCACATTTTTGAGTATCCTCTATGAATTGCTGTCCACTCGGCCCCGCCCGTCCTGTGTCTCTAACCGTGCCCCACTGTCCCAGTTTTCCCTGATTATTCCACCTGTTCTGCATTGTGTTTGATTATTCCTGTGTATTTATTTCTGCCCCTATCTATTCAGTTCAATTCAGTTCACTTAAACTTGATTTATTTAATGCCATTTCACAACAACAGTCATCTCATAGCACTTTCAACTGTAGGGGAAACCCCCACAATTGCAGAAAGATCCCAGAAATAAGGTGATTCCCTGGGAGCAAGCACTTGGCAACAATGGAGAGGAAAAACTCCCTTTTAGAAGGAAGAAACCTCAAGCAGAACCAGGCTCAGGGAGGGGCAGTCATCTGCTGCGACTGGCTGGGCGGTGAGGGGATAGAGGAGAAGAAGAAAAGAACAGACATGTAGAGAGCAAACAGCTTGATGAGGACTCAATCTATGGGAGAGAACAAACAGATGTTAATGACCAGAAAAAATATTTCATCCTTTCAAGACTGAAGAAAGAAGTGAAGCCCAGTGGATTGTTGGAGGTCCACCAGCTATCTAAACCTATTAGCAGAATAACTAAGGGATGGTTCAGGGGCACATGATCCCACCCAAATTATAGGCTTTATCAAAAAGGAAGGTTTTAACCTTTTTTCTTAAAAAACAGAGATCGAATCTTACTCCCGAATCCAGATTGGCAGATGGTTCCACAGGAGAGGAGCTAGATGATCTCTATCTGTGTCTCGTTATGAGTGTCACTAGTCATGCTGCATGAACAACACATTTCTGTTCTATTCCTGACCTTTGTATCCTGATCTGATCCTGCTTGTTTGTATACCAGAATCAGAATCAGAATCAGCTTTATTGGCCAAGTATACACAACACATACAAGGAATTTGACTTTGGCTAAAAACTTGCTCTCGTTGTTCAGGTGGAGGATTTAAATAAGATTTAAATAAGGATTCAATGACAACAGAGTATGTACAGTAAATTACAGTCTGTCAACGTTTCTATAAAAGGATGCAAATATATACAGGAATATATGCAGTTATTTACTCAGACTATCCACACTTTGCAGAAATATATGAAAAAATATACAGTCATACAGTATTTCAATGTGAACTCAGATTCAGTGATATAATGTGAATGAAGTAAAAAGCAGTGTGAGAGTTATGTGCAATGTAAGAATGGATGGAAAGTCATGAGTACAGCAACAGGTAGGACTAGGTGAATGTTAGGAGTTCATCAGAGTGATGGCTTGAGGAAAGAAACTGTTCCTGTGACGGGTGGTTTTGACCTTCAGTGATCTGTAACGACGACCAGAAGATAGAAGTTCAAACAGTTTGTGGCCGGGGTGTGACGGGTCAGCACAGATGTTTCCCGCCCGTTTCCTGGTTATGGACCAATATAAGTTTTCAATGGAGGGTAGTTCGGTACCAATGATCCTCTCCACAAACGTAATGATCTGCTGCAGTCTGGTCTTGTCCTGTTTAGTGGTAGATCCAAACCAGACAGTGATGGAAAAGCAGAGGACAGATTGAATGATGGCGGTGTAGAAGACAACCAGCAGCTCCAGAGGCAAATCAAACTTCTTGAGCTGACGGAGAAAAAACAACCTCTGCTTGGCCTTTTTCCGGACAGTGTCTATATGGGAGGACATCTTCAGGTTCCGGGAGATTGTGGTACCCAGAAACTTGAAGGAGTCCACAGTGGACACTGTGCTGTTGAGGATGGTGAGTGGGGGGAATGAAGGAGGGTGTCACCTGAAATCCACAGTCATCTCCACCGTTTTGGCTGGGTTAAGTTCAAGATGGTTCCGGCCGCACCAGAGGATCAGCTGCTCCACCTCCCGCCTGTATGCAGACTCATCACCATCCCGGATCAAACCGATGACTGTGGTGTCGTCCGGAAACTTGAGGAGCTTCACCGAAGGGTCCTCTGAGGTCCAGTCGTTGCAGTAGAGGGAGAAGAGCAGTGGGGAAAGGACACACCCTTGGGGGGTGCCAGTACTAATTTTTCGGGAGCTGGATGTAAATCTCCCTAGCTTCACCTGTTGCCACCTGTCAGTCAGAAAGCTTGAGATCCACTGGCAGGTGGAGGGGGGCACCTTGAGCTGGAGGAGTTTCTGATGAAGAAAGCCTGGGATGATGGTGTTGAACGCCGAGCTGAAGTCGACAAACAGGATCCTGGCGTACGTCCCTGGGGAGTCGAGGTGTTGCAGGATGTAGTGTCGTCCCATATTCACTGCATCATCCACTGACCTGTTTGACCGGTAGGCAAACTGCAGTGGGTCCATCAGGGGGCCTGTGACGACCTTCAGGTGGTTCAGCACTAATCTCTCCAAGGATTTCATGACCACAGAGGTCAAGGCAACAGGTCTGTAGTCGTTTAATCCTGTAACAGAGGTTTTGTTACAGCCCTTGAGCTGTCTGTTATTTTATGTTTTTGTGTTTTTTGAGCTGCACCCATTTGGCAAGCTCATAAATAAATCTTTGCTGAACTTTAAGTACTACATTTGGGTTCAATTTCCCACCTACTGTGACACCAATATATTAATCTTAATAAGATAATAAATTTGGCTCTGCAGTGGACTGGTTTTCAGTGCAGAGAGATACTGGGATAGGCTCCAGTCAACCTTATGAAAATGATCGGTGACAAAGGGCAGCCCTGGTGGAGTCCAGCTCTCACTGGGAATGAGTTTTGACTGACTGTTGACAATATGAAACAATGTCCTGCAATGGTCGTATGGAGACCAGATATCTCATAGCAATAAATTAATTAAATTAAATTACCCTTTATTGTCATTCAACCATACAACCAATCATGTACAGTAGAACAAAATTGTGCTTTATCCTATCTACAGTGTCAATCACACACACCCCATGTGTAGAATCAGAAGGGCCGCTGCCATGCAAGGCGCCACCACAGATTTCCCTCCTCCATTCCATTATTGCTGAGCACCAAGCTGGACGGCAGGAAGTTCCCCTTTTTTTATATGATCTTTGGCATGACCCGGCCGGGATTTGAACTCCTGCCTCCCAGGTGTGGGGCGGGTGCTCTCCCAACTAAGCCACCACTCCGGTAAGGAGTGGTGGCTTATACTCCCAAAGCACCCCCCCACACACACACACACACACAAGAAATGACAAGAGATATGATTGAATTCTCCAAGTCAACAAAACATATGTAGACTGGTTGGTCAAATTCCCATGACCCCTAGAGGATCTTTTAGAGCAGACATGCCCAAAGTCCGGCCCCCGGGCCAAATCCGGCCCGTGTCCAAATTTCCACCGGCCCGAAGCGTCCTGTCATAAAATCAATAATATGTGGCCCGCCAGCACAGTTTCCCACAATACATACATACCAAAAACAGCAATTTTATATTTCACCAGAGGGTGGCAGTAGACCTGTGGCCGCATTCTCGTCGCGTGACCCCTGTGTGAACTTTTACTCCTGTGGTATGTTTTTAGCTCATTTCTAAAATGGCAACTGGAAATAAAAAGAGGAAAGTTGATAGTGAGGGCCGCCGTTTCCAGGACAAGTGGAAATCGGAGTATTTTTTCACTGATATACGAAACAACTGTGTCTGCCTAATTTGCCAAGAGACTGTGGCTGTTTTCAAAGAGTTCAATATTAAGAGGCAGTACCAGACGAAACATGCTAACGGCGAATGAACGCGCCAAAAAACTGAAGCAACTGGAAGCTGTTTTGACAGCACAGCAGCGTTTGTTCACAAGAGCCCGTGACACAAATAAAAATTCTACAAAGGCAAGCTACGAAGTGGCAATGCTGATTGCCAAGCACTGTAAACCTTTTACTGAGGGGGAATTCATTAAAGACTGCGTGATGAAAATGGTGGAGAAAATTTGTCCTGAGAAAAAGCAAGAGTTTGCCAATGTCTGCCTGGGTCGTAGCACTGTGGCACGGAGGATTGAAGAAATTTCATCTAACATCAAGGGACAGTTAGAGGCAAAAGGAGTGGAGTTTTATCTTTTTTTCGGTAGCCTGCGACGAAAGCGCGGATGCATCTGACACCGCTCAGTTACTGATTTTTTTGAGAGGAGTGGACAATGAAATGAACGTGAGTGAAGAGCTACTTGACCTTCAGAGCCTTAAGGACCAAACCAGAGGAACAGATGTGTTTGCTGCTGTTTGTTCCACCGTGAATGACATGAAACTGCAATGGAATAAAATCACTGGGATTATTACGGACGGCGCACCTGCCATGGTTGGTGAGCAAAGTGGGCTATCAACGCTAGTCTGTAAAAAAGTCAGTGAAGAACTAACTAACTAACTAACTAACCTGCACTTATATAGCGCTTTTCTAGCCACAAAGACCACTCAAAGCGCTTTCATTAATACTAACCCTCTATTCTAAGGGCCTAAGAAGGCGGCAAAGCTATAAAACTCCACTGTATTATTCACCAACAAGTTCTATGTGCTAAACATCTGAAATATGATAACGTTATGAAACCGGTGATAAAGGCTATTAATTATATTCGCTCCAGAGCCCTGTGCCACCGCCAGTTTCAACAGTTTCTACTTGACATCCACGCTGAATATGGAGATGTTGTGTATCACAATGACATAAGATGGCTCAGTCGGGGGTCTGCACTGCAGTGATTCTTCTCTCTCAGAAAGGAAATCGGACTATTCTTGGCACAAAAGGGACAACCGATGCCGGAACTCTGCGATCCTGTTTGGCTGGCTGATTTTGGATTTTTAGTTGACATAACACGACATCTGAACGCGCTGAACACGAGCCTTCAGGGGCAAAATGCAGTGGTGAGCCAACTATATTCATACATAAAAGCTTTTCGGACAAAGCTGCTACTTTTCCAAAGGCACCTGTCACAAACGCAGCCCAATACCACACATTTCCCATCACTGCAGGAAATGATGACCAGTTTTCCAGAAAACAATATCAGTGCGCAAATGAGGAGGTACGCAGAAAACATCTCATCTCTGACTGAGGAGTTTCAACAGCGTTTCAGGGATTTTGCAGCTATTGAAAAGGAGATCACACTTTTTTCTACTCCTTTTTCCGTGGATCCTAATGACGCTCCAGACCACCTGCAGCTGGAGCTCATTGAGCTGCAGTGTGACGCGGAGTGTCACGGTCGTCACCAACAACTGCCTCTCGTCGACTTTTACCGCCAGCTGGACAAAGACAGGTTCCAAGAGATTCGAACATTTGCTAAGAAAATGCTGAGCTTGTTTGGCTCGACATACTTGTGTGAGAAGACGTTCTCGGTTATGAACATTAACAAGAACCGTGTGAGGACAAGACTGACTCTCACCTGCGTGACGTCTTGCGCATCAAAACCACTGCTTTTGAGCCAGACCTGGCAACCTTACTGCAGTCGAAACACCAGTGTCACCCTTCACATTAATGCAGGTACATTTCTTTTATTCTTCTGAGGAGAATAAATTCCAAAGTCTCAGTGAATTGATTTTTTTTGTGATGATCAAACCACAGTTTTGTCAAATTTATTTCATTTAATTTGACTATACTATTCTTTGTCAAAATGCACTGGGATGTGATTTGTTGAAACAAAATCAATAAATACACGTTTCTAAAAATATTCAGTCAAATTTATTTGTATGTAATTTATTATTATTTTAACCTTTAACTATCCTGGTGGTAATGCAGTTGACAACAGATTCTCATTTGCAATGTCAACCTAGCTGCAGACAGCAAAGTGATGTATATATATATATATATATATATCACTGCTGCACGGTGGCGCAGTGGTTAGCACCGCGGCAGCACAATTTACTCTCAGCCGGGGGATCGCGGGGATCATGAGATCGTGGGTTCGATCCTTGCCCCCGGCCAACAGTGATCTGTGTGGAGTTTGCATGTTCTCCCCGTGTTTGCGTGGGTTTACTCAGGGATTTCTCCGGTTTCCTCCCACATGCCAAAACATGCAGGTTAGGGAGTTAAGAGGCGCTTGCGCACGCAGCGACTGGCAGCTGGTGGCTTGTCACCGGACTGGAGAACAACTCTACCTACGGGTACAAAATAAGTCCAATATATATATATATATATATATATATATATATATATATATATATATATATATATATATATATATATGTGGTAATTTACAATGGTAATGGTTCGAGGAATGTCAGGCTGAATGGTCGGCCCCCATACATTTTCACCTGACCAAATCTGGCCCTCTTTGCAAAAAGTTTGGACACCCCTGTTTTAGAGGGTAAAGAGTTGGTCTAGTGTCCATTGTCCATGATAAAAAGCACATTGCTCCTCCTGAATCAAATCAATCAAATCAATCAATGAATCAATCAAAAGCCGGACTCACCTCTCCTGTACCTTGACTAATGGAATGTAATAGCATGCTTGAATTCTCATACTTGTTTATTCTTTATGAAGGGTATTGATGTTATGTCCTTTTCAGCAATAACTAATAAACTGCTAATTTACTTTTCTCAGTTATCATCAATAATACTTTTTTTAACTAATTCGGTGCAAAGAAGTCTTGACTCCTGCAAAGCTTTAAATGGCAAGGGGGAAGGATGAGATAATTATCCAGCAGATAAGGTGAGAATGACGGTGAACCAGGAAGCATAAAAGGTAAGAGAAAAAATGGGATCTTGCTCTAGGACTTTCACCTCTGCCTTGAGAAACCTCATTTTCCTTCTTCGATGTCTGCTTCCATCCATCACTCTCATGCTCCTTCTCTCTTTCTCTCCCCTGCTCCTACCGCCTGTACCCACTCTGATTAATGAGCGGAGCCCTGCTTGAACCTATTAACAGTGTGTAATACTGCTCAGTCTGCAAATAGCCTGACTGTCCAGACCTACTTTACACTTCTCAAGGTAGTGGTGGCCTATTAAGTTTGAGCTTGGATTGTGGTATGTTGTCTAAATCTGTTTCTTTTACTTCCTTTCTTTTCTGTTCCATTCAGGGTGTCTATTTCTGCCCATTTGTCCCCTGTCATGTCTTCCAGCAGCTTCTCCCAAGTTCTTGTCCTCATCTATTTGTGTCACTTACTTCCATACCTTCTCTAGCTATCCTTGGCCTTAATAGGGTGGTCAAGTTGGAAGATTAATTGAACTAAGAAGTACTACATCAATCAAAAAAAAAGATCCCTAGAACTTACATTATTTAGAATTAGGGCCTCTTCTTTGCCATCTTTCCAACAGCCACTTTCCCTTTTTATTGACATCTATGTCACTTTTTACATTTCTGCAAAAGAAGCCTCAATATCAGGATTAAACCACATAAAACTTTGTTTAATTTCCCAAGATCCTCTTTACTTAGACAGCATGAGTGAAGCGTGTCCCACAGCTCTGGAGGTGTGAGGGATTGGGTTCCTAGAGATGTGAAAAGGGAGTGGTGAACAAAAAAAAGTCTGATTTGCATAATAAAGTTTTTAATGAGTATATTAGGTTAGTGGATGTGTCTTGATAATGGAGTTTATTTAATTGTGTCCATAATTAAACATGCTGTTGTCCTCTTCACTTAATTTCCAAGGTAACTACACTTGGGATATGGGGAGTGGTAAAGGCTACCATCAGGAATCGCATATAATGCATATTTGCTCATGCAAAATTCAGTCCCTCCAGGATTTCACGGGGTGTTTTTATGATTGTTGCCAACCAAAAAGCTTGAATTTGCTGGAGCATTTTTTAAAAAGATGTGATAAAAGTCATGATGTTTTTAGTTTTTTTTGCACTAAAAGTTGTGGTGTGGGGATCACGAAATGATGAGACTGGATTATTTCTCAGTATTGTTTTATTGCATTTCACGTCCCCAGCTCTCTCTCTCAGTCAGGAAAAAAGAGGAAGAGCTGCGGTAAACCCCCACACATTTATACCAGCACATCAAAGACAGAATCACACACTCAAGTCAAATCCTTCTATTTACAATTAATCACTTCAGAGTCCTCTTTGCTCTTCCGTCTGACCCCAGAGGGTCAGACGGAAGAGCAAAGAGATCCCCTTTCAGGATCTCGCCCGCGATCCTCTGTCTTACTTCCAAGTCCACAGGTGGTCCAGACCCATTGTCCATCTGAGGCGGGATGTCAATACACACTGCAAGCTTAAAGTCTTTCTGTGTTTGAGCCTATGCAGTCAAATATGTGAGCTACATAAGGTTACAATTATGGGCGCTACATCACCCCCCCCCCCCAAATGCCAAAGAATGGACACACAATAACAGTATCCTAATGGCAATACAGCATATGTCACCCTCCACCTGCAGAATCTACAGCACAACCTACACAGTTTGATCAAAACACACATCACTCTGCACGTAGTCTGGGCTTCAACCTCCTCCCGAACCTGCTGTACGCAGGTTTCACAGTCTGTGTTGTGCCGTCCTGCGGCGAATCTGTGGAATGAGGGGGAGAAAGGTTATTTGTCCCCTGCGGGGGCTCCAGGAGCCATTCCCTGGGGGGTCTGCCGCGTCGAGGCGCCCTCGCCGGTCGTACAGATTTGTCATGCAACACAAAAGCAGGCTTTAATCTATCAATACTGATTGTTTCTTTCCTGCCCCCCAAATCTAGCACAAAATATTTATCCCCGGTTTCCAGCACTCGAAATGGACCGTCATATGGTGGGCGGATACTGTGTCGCTGAGCTTCTTGCCTGACAAAAACTAATTCAGCGTTTTGTAAAGCTTTGGGAACAAAAACACGCGGAAAAGTGTGATGAGCGGGGCCCGGGAGCATTTCTGCTCCCATGCCAATCAGAGGTCCCCGCGCCGGGGGGCGCCCTGGTGCCGCATGGGCTGGTAGGAACTCGCCGGGCAGCCTGAGAGGTTGTGCAAAAACTAATTCCGGGGGTGAGGCATCTAAGTCCTCTTTGGGCGCCGAACGCAACCCCAATAAAACCCATAGTAGTTTGTTTACCCAATCTGCATCCGTGAGCGACGCTCTGAGGGCTGCCTTAAAAGACCTGTGAAAACGCTCGCATAAACCATTGGCCTGGGGGTGACAAGCGGTAGTGCGGTGGACTGCCGCTCCTAAGCTGCTGGCCATTGCTGACCACAGTTCCGACACAAATTGAGGTCCCCTATCGGACGTAATATCCGACGGAACCCCGAACCGCGCTACCCAGGCTGTTAAAAAAGCGCGAGCCACCTCTGCCGCTGTGGTCGATGTTAACGGGACCACTTCCGGCCAACGTGTGGTTCGGTCCACCATTGTCAAGAGATGTGTGAACCCTTGTGACGGCGGTAGGGGGCCCACTAGGTCTACGTGCACATGATCAAACCTCTTAGCCGGAATGTGGAACGGTTCTAAGGGGGCCTTCGTGTGCCTGTGGACTTTGGCCCGCTGGCAAGCAATGCAGGCTTTCACCCACTCTTTCACGTGCTTGCGCAGGCTCGGCCAAACAAACTTCTCCGCTACCATTTTCACAGAAGCGCATACTCCCGGGTGCAGCAGGGAGTGCACAGCGTCAAAAACGCGACGGCGCCACGCGGCCAGTACCACCGGGCGCAGCCGCCCGGTGGATACGTCGCAGATTAGGGGGGTGCGAACCGGTTTGTAAACTCCTGCTCTCCAGCCTTAACCCTGTTGGTCCAGACAGGAGCGCACGCACGTCTGCGTCTCCGCTCTGCTCCGCCGCCATGGCTGCATAATCTATCCCCATGTGAACAGGGGCCGTGTGCGCGTCCGCGCTGTTACTCCGCCCCGCGGCTGCGGTAGTACAATCCGCATCCGCGCGGACAGGCGCTGTTACCGCGCGTGAGAGACAGTCCACTACTACATTGAGCTTACCGGCTACGTGCTGAATATCAGTGGTAAATTCCGAAATTGCGGCCAGCTGTCTCTGCTGCCGTCCTGACCACGGTTCTGAAATTTTGGACATTGCAAAAGTGAGCGGTTTGTGGTCGACAAACGCAGTGAAACGCCGCCCTTCCAGCCAGAACTGGGAATGGCGAATGGCCAGGTGGAGTGCTAGCAGCTCCCTGTCAAACGCGCTGTATTTCCCCTCAGCATCACGCAAGGATCTGCTGAAAAAAGCGAGCGGCTGCCAAACCCCGGCGACCTGCTGCTCTACAACGGCCCCTATGGCCACATCTGACGCGTCGGTGGTTAGCGCTATGTGGGCTGATGGGTCTGGGTGAGCCAGCAGTGCTGCGTCTGCAAGTGCTTTTTTAACCTCCGTGAATGCACGCTCCCGCTCCGGGGACCACTCGATCACATTGGAGGGCTTCTGCTTTTTAAGCGCGGCATATAACGGTTGCATAAGCTGCGCTGCGTGGGGTATGAAACGGTTATAAAAATTTAACATTCCTAAAAATTCTTGCAACACTTTGACCGTTTGTGGCTGGGGAAACTCTGCCACTGCGCATACTTTGGCCGGTAGAGGGACTGCTCCCTCTGGGGAGACGCGGTGTCCTAAAAAATCGATTTGCGCTACGCCAAAATGGCACTTGGCCGGGTTAATTATCAACCCGTGTGCTCCCAACCTCTGAAAAACCGTCGTGAGGTGTTTTTCGTGTTCCTCCTCGGAGGCACTGGTGACTAAAATGTCGTCCAAGTAGACAAAAACAAAAGGGAGGTCGCATAACACGGCATCCATCATTCGTTTGAAGGTTTGCGTGGCGCCTTTAAGGCCAAAAGGCATGCGTAAAAATTCAAAAAGTCCGAACGGGGTTTTTACCGCTGTTTTGGGAATGTCCTCTGGTCGAACCGGGACCTGATGATAACCGCGGACCAGGTCTATTTTAGAAAAAATGCGTACCTTCGCTAAATGCACTGAAAAATCCTGGATGTGCGGAATTGGGTAGCGGTCCTGCGCTGTGGCATTGTTTAACCTGCGGTAATCACCACAAGGTCTCCACGAGCCGTCAGCCTTAGGAACCATATGCAGCGGGGAGGCCCAAGGGCTCTTCGAGCGGCGAATTATGCCCAACCGTTCCAGGTTGGCGAACTCCTCGCGCGCAATGGAGAGCTTAGTTGCATCCAAGCGCCGAGCTTTCGCAAAAACTGGTGGGCCAACTGTGGTGATAAAGTGCTCCACCCCGTGCTTCACAACCTTAGCTGAAAACGTGGGAACTGTGAGTGCTGGGAACTGGGTTAGAAGAGTGTGAAACTTACCGCCTGCTGTGGCGACGTTGGTCTGTACTGGCGGCGGAGACACTCGAGCTGCACAAGGGATAGAATAAAAAGAGAGTGCATTTACTAGGCGTCTATTAACCAGATCCACTAACAAGCCATGTGAGCACAAAAAGTCAGCGCCTAACATGTTGAAACTCACCGCCGCTACTATGAAAGTCCATTCATAGGTGCGGCCGTGCAAGGACAGGCGCAGAGTCCTTTCCCCGAAAGTTTTGATAGACGAGCCGTTCGCCGCCATTGCCCCGTCTCCGCGGGGCCCAGCCACACGGTCCGCATAGGTCGCGGTGATGAAACTCCTCTGGGCTCCGGTGTCCACGAGGAATTGCCGCCCGGAGCCCGCATCTGTCAGATAAAGCAGCTTGTTCTGTTCACCGAGAGTCGAAGCTGCTAACGACCCCCGGCCCGGGCGTTTTCCTGTTTCTTGAAACTGCACGGCGGGATGCATCTGTACGCCTTCTCAGCAAAGCGTCAATGGTAAAAACAGAGGCCGTCCCCTCCTCTGCTTCCGGACCGCGCCGCTGCCGTCGTCGCTGGGGTTGCTTCTGCTGCCTCCGGCTCCTCACTGCCCCCAGCCGCCACGCCGAGGTCTGCTGCTGCCACGGAAGTCTCCTGCTCGTCGCAGGCGTCGAGGAGCCGCTGCGCTTCCTTGGCCAGTGCGCGGAAGTCTTGCTGGGTCACACACCTCATGCCGGACAGGGTACCCCTCATGTGTGCTGGGAGGGTCCTCAAGAAGATGTGTTTGAACAGAAACGCATCGTTGTCTGTCCCGATCAGCTGCAGCATGTCCTCCATGAGGTCGGACGGCCTGCGTCCACCTCTGTCGCGCAGGTCCAGAAGCCGCCTGGCCCCCACCTCGGCTGATGGCACGAAACTCTCGATGAGGGTGGCTTTCAGTGCGTCGTACTTGCCAGCAGCGGGTGGATGCTGCACCAGGCTCCGCACACATCGAGCTGTGCGGCTGTTGCGATGACATTATGAAACTAGGTGTCATCTGCTGATATTCCCCCAAGCACGAACCACGATTCTGCGTGTTTGAACCATGAGTGCGGGTCGTCTTGCCAGAACTCGAGGAGCTTAATCGAGCCTGCACTCGTGCGGGCGGTCTCCGGTGAATCCGGGTCAGGGTAACGTTCCCCCGGCATCTTACGTCTTGGTCACCAATGTGGGGATCACGAAATGATGAGACTGGATTATTTCTCAGTATTGGTTTATTGCATTTCACGTCCCCAGCTCTCTCTCTCAGTCAGGAAAAAAGAGGGAGAGCTGCGGTAAACCCCCACATATTTATACCAGCACATCAAAGACAGAATCACACACTCAAGTCAAATCCTTCAATTTACAATTAATCACTTCAGAGTCCTCTTTGCTCTTCCGTCTGACCCCAGGGGGTCAGACAACCCTTTCAGGATCTCGCCCCCGATCCTCTGTCTTCCTTCCAAGTCCGCAGGTGGTCCAGACCCATTGTCCATCTGAGGCGTGATGTCAATACACACTGCAAGCTTAAAGTCTCTCTGTGTTTGAGCCTATGCAGTCAAATATGTGAGCTACATAAGGTTACAATTATGGGCGCTACAGTGGGGAGAATTCCAAATTTTAAAGAAGATGCTTTTTTTTCCCCAGTTTACTGAAGAGATGTTCTGTATAACAATACAAGAAAAAGCACAGGATTGTCAAAAATTTCCTATTATAGTGATTTGTAAATTAAGCAGAAACTTCTGCTATTCAGAAAAACTCTTGTGCAACAGCAAATACAAACATTAACACAATATCCATTACAACAGCTAAACTGCACTGAATGCATGTTAAAGAGTAGAGATTTGGAAATTATTGGCAGCACCTTAATTTGAAAACTCCCTACGGTCCCCAACCACTCCGTACCGACCAGAGAGGAAAAAATAAGTAATTTATTGTGTTGCTCTGTATTGGCTATTGGAGTTTGTGTTTTTCTGAAAAAAACAAAAAACAACAACCAAAAAAAACAAAAAACAAAACAGATATTCTCTTTCCATGCCTACCTGTCTGTCTGCTGCATGTCAGTCTTCACACACACACATCTTTCATTTACAGCAGGATGGCGAGGGGGGTGGGTTGATGGTTTTGTTTGTCCATCCAGACCGGAGATTCACAGTTTTAAAGATCACTGACCAGATGGAGCAATGATTTTACCTCTAAAGATGTATAAATGTTCAAACACTGGCTGTAGTGTAGGGTACTCTTCTCACGCGCGCTCCCGCAGTGGGGTGCTTTTAGGGCAGGTACATGTTTTTCAACAAAAACCCAGTACTTCGTACATGCAGTCTAGGCAGAGACGTGGCGAGGTGTCCACCGGCAGACTGGGGTAGACGGAGGAAGGGACAGTTTTGAAAACCTCACGGGTGGGTGTTTTTTTTAAAATCACACACTCTGTTTGCTGATGTGTTCCATTACTCACTGTAAACTATAAACTCACTACTCACTGTAAACACAGAAGTGAACGCGGTGCAGCGATGCATTTGATTGGTTAGACTGAGCGTTTCAGCGCCAGTTAGAGACAAATTTGACTGCTGAAATTGGTGGAAGTTGACGAGGACTGGCCAAAATTGTGGGAAAGTTGTGGTGATTGGACAAAGTTGCAAGGCCACACAATAGTTTCACTGATTGGCTGATTTGGCATGAATTGGTGCGATTGCAACATCACAAAATCCTGGAGCGACTGAAAATTGCAGTGTCAACAGTAGACTCTTTATATTAGATTCAGGTTGCATTCTACAATATGAAGCCCGTGGAAAAGCAACTTTAAGCATGCATTCCATCAAATCACCAGCAAATGGGAAGTGGTGTAACTGAAAAAGTTTGTTTGACTCTATACAACTCTGTTGCCAAAGTCATGTTTGCTTTCAGGTACCAATGCAGCTTGTAACACTTTGCTATTAAATAGAGAATATTGCCACTAACACGGAGTTGAAATAATTCCACTCTGTACAAGCTCGTATGGTTTTGTGGGTTATTACTGAAACTCAAAGTGAAGTCACTGGCAGTTCCAAATGTAGGGAATTCCAGGTGCACGGGAGGTTTGGGGTAGTAGGCGGGTACACTAGGCCGAACCAATGATAGAGGGGGAGTTACTGTACTAGTATCAGTAGAGACTACCACAGTTTTCTGCACTTTGGGAGTATTAGTGAGCCTTAACCGGCTAAGCTTCCATTTCCATTTCTCATCCCTCTGTAACAGGTAATTTACTACATTTTTTCCAACATTTCCACTATATCATTGAAATTCTCAAAACTACGGTCAATGTACTACCAGAAATAGGTCTCTCTGTTAACAGTGCTGTTAATAAAGTCGTTTACTTTACCATCAAGCAGGTTAAGCTGTTGTGTCAGCACTACCACCTGATTTTTTAGCTTGTGGAGAGAGGAATAACCAGGCCGAGCGTTCAGAGCAGAGGAAACTTTATTCTTCTCCCTCTCACATCCACTAGAATCAAAAGCCTTAAAAACTCAGGTTGCAGGCACTCCCTTTTATATCTCAACACTCCTCCGCTACCTGAGGTGCTGTATTAACATATCAGTCCCCCATGGCAATTACCCTTGTCCCCCAGCACCTTTGATCTGCCATGGCCTTCAGTCAGAGGAAAAACTACTGAGTGGGTCCCCCCGCCCCAGACACTCAGACTGAGCCTTAAACCCCATGTCCTTTGGGCTTCAGCCTCTGTCCATAGCTGCTGTAACAGGGGGTCTTTGGCTCCAAGGCGCTGCTGTATCGGTGGGGGGTTCCTGGTGGGGTGTCCATCTGTGGGGGGACAATGGAGGGGGGGGGGCACCTTCAGCATTCTCGTGTGACTGATCTGACGAGTCATTTACCTGGGGATTTCTCAGTGGGGGTTTCCGCGCTTGGGCCAACACCACCTGTTCGTCTGCTAAAACAAAGGAGGGCTTAAGCCTGTCTATACAGATTGTCTCACGGCGAACCCCCAAGTCTAGCACAAAATGTTTGTCCCCGGGTTCCAGCACTCTGAACGGGCCATCGTAGGGCGGGCGCAATGGGGTCCGGTGGGCATCGTGCCTGACAAATATAAACAACGCATCATTCAAGGTCTTTGGCACAAAAGAGCAGGGAAAACAGTGGTGGGCTGGGCCAGGTAGCATCCCTGCCTCTGGCCTATGCCGTGAACGTGGAGACGGATCGGTGTTCGGCGCGGGGTTATTTGGCAAAAATTCCCCGGGGAGCCACAGCGGCTGGGAAAAAAAAAACAGCTCTTCTGGGGAGGCTGTCAAATCCTCCTTTGGTGTGGAACACAACCTTTATAGAACCCACGGCAACCGGTCCACCCAATTTGCTGTCATATGGGTGAGATGCCGTGTTATCTGGCGCTCAGGCCATATTCCTCCTCAGCCCAGCTCTTATTGTGACAGCGTCTCAGCGGGCTCCCAGATGTCAAGCTCTACGGGACGGCTGGAGCCCAATTACCCCTCATCAGCTGAGGCGCTGTCAACCAGTATAAAAGGGAGCAACTCCGATCACTCCGGGCTGTGACCTCGCACCATTATCCACGCTCTTCTCCGGCGTGGGTAAGGCTGGAACCCCTTCGTCTGGCGCCAGCCACACGCTCGTCATTCAGCATCGTGTGTAAGTGTTTTTCCCTGTATGATCATTTGTGTTTTGGCCCCACGAGGCCTTGTTCCTTTGTTCCTTTTCCCTTATTATAATAAACATCGCAAACTCACCGGTCTGCCCTTGGATCTCATTGTATGGCTCGTGAGAGCCATACGTAACAGTAGGTTACAGCCAAGCGAGTTGCCGGCGGCCGTGAGTTTGCTGTTTTGGACTTTGTTCTTCCCGGTCTGGGTGTCAACACTGGGAGCATGCCGACTCCCAGGAGCCGCGCTCGGTGCTTGGTCAACGAGCTAGCTGGCGACCTGGAGTACGTTGACGGGACGCTCTTCATCGCTAGTCTCTATGACGACCCAAACCAAATCCGCTGGCACCTAGACTACGCTGAGGTCCTTCTAAACAAGCTTCCTCGCTACGCCGACCATCCCGAAGTCAGCACGAGGAGAAAGGACATCACCGCACAGCGAGAGATACTCCATGAGTTGGAGGGAAATCAGGGCAGGAAGCCGAAGAGGAGGCGACGTCACCCCTCGCTTCGAGATCCCGCTCCTGCCTCCGCTCCGGCCCGGGAGTGCGCGCCATCCAGAGGTCTTCCCCCTTCGGGCGTGACGTCACTCGGGTTTCCCCCTGAGGAGCTGCAGCTGACAGCTGTTAAGACCCGAGACCCAGTGACAGCTGCTCGCTCCACTGTTTGTCCGCCTGGTCAACCTCAGCATGAACCCCGTCCGGACCCAGCTCCAGGTCATCGCAAGGGCTCAATCCCTCGCATAGCCGCCTCTCCTGCGCCTCGTCAGAGGGGATTTCCCACAGCCTCGTCTCCCCCCAGGCCATCTCCCGCTCTCCCGTCAGCGTCCCGTGCCCGGCTCATTTCGGCTGTCACCCCCTCCTCCTCGACACATTTCCCAGTCGCTGTGTGTGCTCCGAGTCCAGCCCTGGCGAGTCCCGTCCCTGAACCATCTCCAGCGGATCCACCTCGTCCTTCCAGGAGGCCCGCTGTCACCGTCCATCGGGGAAAGGGAGGAGCAACGTCCGCTACAGCAGGCACCACTCAACCTTCAGGAGACAGGCAAGTCCAAATTCACTCACACACTCGTCATTGTGATTTGCTCTGTCAGACTCCTGGAGGTGGAGTTCGGGGTTTGCAGCTCCCCGAGCTCCCACCACCTGCTGTGCCTGTAATGATTAACCCCGCATCCTCTGTGGCTCCCTCCACTGAGCGGTCCTCGATGCCAGGCCAACGCCGTGGGATGAGGAGGGGTGCCTGCAGTTCTGGAGAGCCTGGTTCTGGTTCCGCAGCTACGCCATGGGCGGAGGAGGGGAGCGGACTGCAGCGTGGAACCTGCGCCGACGACGAAGCGTCCCCGGGTCTCCACGGAGGAGCGGTCCGGTCCGGCGGAACAAGGTTCTCCTGCCACCACACCGTGTGGGCCATCGGCGTGGGCACCGGTGCCGGAGGACTCGCAAGCTGCTCATACCATCATGCCAGCTGCGGAGCCCGACGCAGCTGAGTGGGAGCCTGAAGATGACCTCCTGACGCTTGAACCTGGATCTTCGCAGTCCTGGACAGCGTCAGAACCCGAGATCAGGCAAGTGCTCTACTTTATCTTTCTCCTTCTCATTTTAGAGCATTTTAACCTGTCTCTAGGGGAGATGAGCCGGGTGCAGCCGTCCGCTGCATCCGAGCTTGTCTCGCCGGGTTCTTGCGCTGCCGGTGATCCTGATCCTGGTTCTTTTCTCTCCTCCCAGGGTCGCCGGCGAGGAGCTGCTATCGCCCGCAGTGCCAGAGGTTCCTGGTTCGGGATCGGAGGTCGGTTCTGGTGCGGCGCCGACCCAATCGGGGTCCGACGTGGGTTCTACCGAGGCCCAATCGGGGTCCGTCACGGGAGCAGCCGCGATCCTATCGAGGTGCTACGCGGGTGCTACAGAGACCCAATCGGGGTCCAACATGGGTGCGGCACCAGCGATATCCAGGTCCGGTGAGGGAGCTGCAGATCCCCTGCCATCGGACATTGGACGGGCTCATCATCATCTTCCCCCCAAGCTTCCTCCACCAGGGCCCATATGGACCTCTCACCTTAGGCCCGGCTCGCCCTCATTATCTTCCTCCACAAGGAAGCCGTTGCCTCTCTCTCCCCTACGGGCCTGGTGGCTGAGCGATGCGGGTCAGCCGCCAGAGGGTCTGCCGTGCCCATTCGGCTCTTTAGTGCGGCCCCCCGACCCATTAGACTTCCTGTTCGGTGATCTGGTTCGGCCACCCGAGAGACTGTGTTTTCTGGCCTGGGATTCGGGTAGGCCGCCGGAACTTTTCCCTTCACCCCTGTTGGCGGTATGGACGCTGGGTGCGGGGAGACCCCCCGAACTGAATTTTCTTTGCTGTGCTTGTCTTGTGTTTTTGGGTGGGTGCAGCCATGTAAGCCCTTGTAATTGCTTCGCGTTTAGCGTGTTTTTTTTTTTTTTTCTCTTCCCCTCCTGTTTGAGGGATGCCTGTACTTATTAGATTTCGCCCTTAGGAGTTTTCCCTCTCATTTTATGGTCTCCTGGGTTGTTTTCCTTTGAATTTGTCTGTACATTGTTATTCTTGACTGTGGAGTATTGTGGTTTTTTTCCTGTACCTCAGTCTCTGTTATTGCCACGTTATCCTCTGCCTAAGTAGAGGTTTTTTTTTTTCGTCCTCATGTTGTCTTTGGAGTATTGTGTGTGTTTTTTTCCCCCGCATACTGTGTTGTTTCATTGTTATTGGCTGATGTTTTTTCCTTCTTCTGATTCTCTCCCTCCTGGCCTGCACCCCGTCCACCCACCCTAGGTGGCTGCGGTGGGGGGCTTGGGTGTTACTTTGCTGTTCGGAGCCCGGCCGTGGTGGTGGGGGGGCTGTGTCAATGGGTGAGACGCCGTGTTATCTGGCGCTCAGGCCATATTCCTCCTCAGCCCAGCTCTTATTGTGACAGTGTCTCAGCGGACTCCCAGCTGTCAAGCTCTACGGGACGGCTGGAGCCCAATTACCCCTCATCAGCTGAGGTGATGTCAACCAGTATAAAAGGGAGCAGTTCCGATCATTCGGGGCTGTGACCTCGCACCATTATCCACGCTCTTCTCCGGCGTGGGTAAGGCTGGAACCCCTTCGTCTGGCGCCAGCCACACGCTCATCATTCAGCATCGTGTGTAAGTGATTTCCTTTTATGATCATTTGTGTTTTGGCCCCACGAGGCCCTGTTTCTTTGTTCCTTTCCCCTTATTATAATAAACACTGCAAACTCACCGGTCTGCCCTTGGCTCTCATTGTATGGCTCACGAGAGCCATACGTAACATTTGCATCCGTAAGCAAAGCCCTGAGCACTGCTTTAAGTGACCTATGGAAATGCTCGTGTAATCCATTGGCCTGTAGGTTGTACGCAGTCGTGCGATGAATTGTGATGCCCAGGTTCCGGGCCATCGTGGACCAGAGGTCAGAAACAAACTGCGGGCCCCAATCAGACGTGATGTCCAAAGGGGCGCCGAAACGTGCCACCCATGTTGTCAAAAAGCAACTGCTACATCTGTGGACACGGTGGAAGCTAATGGGATTGCTTCGGGCCAGCGCGTGGTGCAGTCCACCACTTTCAGGAGATGCATGAACCCCTGCGATGGTGGGAGGGGGCCCATGAGGTCCACGTGAACGTGGTCGAACCACTTAGCCGGGATATGGAACGGCTCCAAGGTGGCCTTTGTGTGCCTGTGCACTTTGGCTCGTTGGCACACTACGCAGGCTGCCGCCCATTGTTTCACCTGTTTGTGCAGGCTGACGAACTTTGTGCCCACCATTTCGACTGATGCGCGCACTCCTGGGTGCGCCAGGGAGTGAACTGACTCAAAAACACGGCAGCGCCAAGCATGTGGGACCACCAGGCGCGGGCGGCCCGTGGAGATGTCACAGATTGGGGGGGGGGGCATCCTGCAGTACTCTGCTCTCAAGCCTTAACCCTGTTTGTCCAAACTGGAACGCGCAAACATCTGCATCACTGATCTGCGCAGCGGCAATGGCTGTGTAATCTATCCCCACCTAGACTGGTGCCACGTTGAGTTTATCGGCCACATGCTGAATGTCGGTCATAAACTCCGAGATCGCGGCCAGCTGTCTCTGCTGCCAGCCCGACTATGGTTCCGAAACCTTGGCTATCGCATATGTTAGCAGCTTGTGGTCCACGAACGCAGTGAAGGTGCTCCCTTCCAGCTAGAACTAGAAGTGGCTTATGGCCAGGTGGAGAGCCAGTAGCTGTCTTTTGAACACGTTGTATTTACGCTCACTGTCCCGCAAAGACCTGCTAAAAAAAGCGAGAGGCTGCCAAGAACCAGCGACGTGCTGCTCCACGACGGCCCCTATGGCTATGTTCAAGGTGTCGGTAGCGAACGCTATCCGAGCCGCTGGGTCCGGGTGAGCCAGCAGTGAGGCATTCTCCGGGGCTGTTTTAATCCTAGGAAAATGCCTGCTCTCGCTCAGGAGTCCAGTCGACTCTGTCTGCCCGTTTCCGTTTCTTAAGCGTGGCATACAACGGCTGCATGAGCTGAGCTGCATGAGGGAGGAAACTGTTATAAAAGTTAACCATCCCCAAAAACTCGTGCAGCGCCCTGACCGTCTGAGGCTGGGGAAAATCTGCCACCCCACCCGCTTTGTCCGGTAAGGGTATCAAAGGAAGGAAGGAAAATCGATTCCCGTCACCCCGAACTGGCACTTCGCCGGGTTGATTATTAATCCGTTCTCCTCCAACCTCTGGAAAACTGCTCTGAGGTGGGATATGTGTTTGTCCTCGGACGTGCTGGCCACCAGGATGTCGTCCAGGAAGACGAACACAAATGGCAGATCGTGCAACACCGCATCCATCACGTGTTGGAATGTCTGTGCCACGCCTTTAAACCTTAAAGGCATGCGTAAAAACTCAAAAAGACCAAACAGGGTTATTATTGCCATTTTACATATGTCCTCAGCACGCACCAGGACCTGGTGGTAACCGCGGACCAGGTCTATCTTGGAAAAAATGCGTGCCCTGGTGAGGTGAACGGAAAAATCCTGAATATGTGGGATGGGGTAGCGGTCGTGTGCTCTGGCGTTATTTAATCTGCGGAAATCTCTGCAAGGTTGCCATGACCACTTGGCCTTAGGAACCATATGTAGCGGGGATGCCCATGGGCTGTTTGAGCGCCTGATGATGCCCAGCTTTTCCAAGTTGGCAAACTCCTCGTGCTATTGACAGTTTAGTTGCGTCCATACGCCGAGGTCGTGCAAAAACAGGTGCCCCTGTGGTGGTAATGAAGTGCTCCACCCTGTGTTTAGTGACAGTCGCCGAAAACGTCAGGACTGTGAGTGCTGGGAACTGGTTGAGTAGTGTGCGGAACTTACCACCCTGGAGCTGTGACATTGGCTAGCGTTGTGGGCCCGGCTCCTCGAGCTGTACAGCGGAGAGAATCAAAAGACATTGGGTTAATCAGGCGTCTGTTAGCAACATCGACTAGCAACATCGACTAGTATCGTGTGCACACAAAAAATCAGCACCTAAAATTGGGAAGCTGCATGCCGCTATGACGAATGTCCATTGGTGTGTACGGCCGTGCAAGGATACAGTCAGTGTCCTCTCACCAAAAGTCTTAATGTTTGAGCTGCTTGCAGCCGTCATTTCGGGGCCGCTAGTTCCCACCAGCCGGTCAGCGTAGGATGGTAGGATGAGGCTCTTTTGGAGCCGGAGTCCACGAGGAACCGTCTCCCCGAGCATGAGTCTGTCACATAGAGCAGCTTGCTTGCTACCGACTGCCGGCCCTGGCGTTTCTTGAATTGGCACGGTGGCATGAATCGGCGTGCATCCTCTCCAAAACGGCGGTGGTAGAAACAGAGCGTGTCTTTCTGGTGCTTCTTGGCCTCCGCTGCAGCCACCGTCGCTGGATCCTCACCTCCGCTGGCTGTCTCGCTGGGTTCCGACCCCACTGCGTTCACCGTGAGGGCTCTGGTGGTGAGGATGATCCGATCTGCCTCTTGGGCTAGAGCCCGGTAGTTGCACGTGGCCAGCAGCAGCCAATTGGCAAGTACCACCCTGGCCGCTGTTGGGAGGTTCTGGAGGAAAAGGTGGGCAAAGAGGAAATGCCCGTCATCTGTGCCCATCAACACCAACATCTTCTCCATCAATTTGACCGCCGACCTGTCTCCCAAGTTGGAGCGCGTCAGGAGCCCCGCCGCTCTCTCACAGTCTGAGAGCGTGTAGCGCCGGGTCAGCGCGGTTTTGAGAGAACCGTATTTGTCGTGGGCTGGGGCTTTTGGAGCAGGTTCACCACCTGCTGGGTTGTTCGTGCACAACCCCGTAGTAATATCTGGTGTCATCTGCCATTATTCCCCAGAGCACGAACTGGGCCTCGGTGTGGAGGAACCTAGACTTCGGGCCGTGTAGCCAAAAGTCTGGGAGTTTGACCGAAATGGCGCACGCGATGCTAGCACTTCCCATCCGGGTCGTCTCCGGGGTGTTCGCCTCGTGTTCCACTGTGCATCAAGGGTCACCAGTGTGGAGGGAGGAATAACCAGGCTGTGCATTCAGAGAAGAGAAAGCTTTATTCTTCTCCCTCCCACATCCACTAGAATCAAAAGCCTTAAAAACTCAGGTTGCAGACACTCTCTTTTATATCACAACACTCCTCCGCTACCTGAGGTGCAGTATTAACATATCAATCCCCCATGACATTTCCCCTTGTCCCCCAGCACCTTTGATCTGCCATGCCCTTCAGTCTGAGGGAAAACTACTGAGTGGGTCCCCCACAAGCTCCTCATATTCCTGCTTGGCAGGGTGTGCACCATCTTCCCCCATGTCACCATTTTCCTCATACCGTGGTTCTAAAGCAGCACATACATTTTCATCGTCACCATGAACCATTTAAGGCTCATTGTCTTCTTCCAATTCTGTACTGACCTCATCCCCATAATCATCATCAACATACTCAATAATGATGAATTTTTTTCAGGAGGGTTCCTCCTTGTTACAAAAGGCCCATCTGCGAAATCTGGGTCAACAGGCCTTCCAACTTGAGCAGCATCACCATTACACTTTCTTGTTGCCATTATGAATTCACCACCACTAAACCATCAATCCATAAATCATTTCCCCATACTGGCCACCATATAAAACACTTTGTAACACTTTGCTATTAAATAGAGAATATAACCAAAAACACGGGGTGGAAATGATTCCACTCTGTGCAAGCTCGTATGGTTTTGTGGGTTATTACTGAAACTCAAAGTGAACAAAATAATAACTCCACAAAAAATAATTTCCTTATAACCCCCCCCCCCCCACACACACACACACACACACACACACACATTTTATTTATAACCTGGAGTCCCTACTCCCTACCCAATCTCGGCATCAAACTGTCTATGACCAAGTCCCAAATCTTTGCTGCCACCCAAAATAAGAAGAAAAAATCAAGTGTTCAATTAATGTCACCCAAAAATTAACAGGACGTCACCGTTTGTTTAGTCACAAAAAAACAAAACAAAACAAACAAAAAAAAAACCCTCAGCTCAGTCAAAGTGTAGATGGAAAAAATGAGAAGAAGACATGTAGGGAACGTGCTCACCGGCCTAAGGGCCCATCGACCCTCACTCTTGGTGCTCTGTGGATTCCTCACGTCCAGACGTCCTACTTGCTGGGCCAAACCAACTTCCCGTCCCTCGGAGTGGATGCGCCGACACCCGCAGGTCTCTTACAGCTTTCCTACGGTCCAATGCTCCTTTGGTTGCTCCAGTTGCCTCGGAAAAGAGCTTTCCTCCTTCTCTCTCCTCTGTGTCCGGTGTGTCTGTGTGTCTCGCAGCGACTTCCGCATTCCTCTTAATTGCTGCCAGCTGCTGGAAATCAGCTGATTACCCCTCCCATGACCAGCTGACGCTGTGAAAGGTTTTTTCATCATACATACAGTGGGGCAAAAAAAGTATTTAGTCAGCTACCAATTGTGCAAGTTCTCCCACTTAAAAGATGAGAGAGGTCTCCAATTTTCATCATAGGTATACCTCAACTATGAGAGACAAAATGAGAAAAAAAAATCCAGAAAATTACATTGAAGGATTTTTAATGAAATAATTGGTAAATTCCTCGGTAAAATAAGTATTTGGTCAATAACAAAAGTTCATCTCAGTACTTTGTTATATACCCTTTGTTGGCAATGACAGAGGTCAAACATTTTCTGTAAGTCTTCACAAGATTTTCACACACTGTTGCTGGTATTTTGGCCCATTCCTCCATGCAGATCTCCTCTAGAGCAGTGATGTTTTGGGGCTGTCGCTGGGCAACACGGACTTTCAACTCCCTCCAAAGATTTTCTATGGGGTTGAGATCTGGAGACTGGCTAGGCCACTCCAGGACCTTGAAATGCTTCTTACGAAGCCACGCCTTCATTGCCCGGGTGGTGTGTTTGGGATCATTGTCATGCTGAAAGACCCAACCACATTTCATCTTCAATGCCCTTGCTGATGGAAGGAGGTTTTCACTCAAAATCTCATGATACATGGCCCCATTCATTCTTTCCTTTACACAGATCAGTCGTCCTGGTCCCTTTTCAGAAAAACAGCCCCAAAGCATGATGTTTCCACCCCCATGTTTCACAGTAGGTATGGTGTTCTTTCTCCTCCAAACACGACAAGTTGAGTTTTTACAATAAAGTTCTATTTTGGTTTCATCTGACAATATGACATTCTCCCAATCCTCTTCTGGATCATCCAAATGCTCTCTAGCAAACTTCAGATGGGCCTGGACATGTACTGGCTTAAGCAGGGGGACACGTCTGGCACTGCAGGATTTGAATCCCTGGCGGTGTAGTGTGTTACTGATGGTAGCCTTTGTTACTTTGGTCCCAGCTCTCTGCAAGTCATTCACTAGGTCCTCCCGTGTGGTTCTGGGATTTTTGCTCACCGTTCTCGTGATCATTTTGACCCCATGGGGTGAGATCTTGCATGGAGCTCCAGATCGAGGGAGATTATCAGTGGTCTTGTATGTCTTCCATTTTCTAATAATTGCTCCCACAGTTGATTTCTTCACACCAAGCTGCTTACCTATTGTAGATTCAGTTTTCCCAGCCTGGTGCAGGTCTACAATTTTGTTTCTGGTGTCCTTTGACAGCTCTTTGGGCTTGACCATAGTGGAGTTTGGAGTCTGACTGTTTGAGGTTGTGGACAGGTGTCTTTTATACTGATAAAGAGTTCAAACAGGTGCCATTAATACAGGTAACGAGTGGAGGACAGAGGAGCCTCTTGAAGAAGTTACAGGTCTGTGAGAGCCAGAAATCTTGCTTGTTTGTAGGTGACCAAATACTTATTTTACAGAGGAGTTTACCAATTAATTCATTAAAAATCCTTCAATGTGATTTTCTGGATTTTTTTTTTTTCATTTTGTCTCTCATAGTTGAGGTATACCTATGATGAAAATTGGAGACCTCTCTCATCTTTTAAGTGGGAGAACTTGCACAATTGGTGGCTGACTAAATACTTTTTTTCCCCACTGTACATTCAACTTTATAGTGACACTTGACTATTAAAGAGGCACAAACAACGAAATTCATTCATTCATTCATTCTTTCATTTTCTTGCGCTTAATCCTTTTCGGGTCGCAGGGGGGCTGGAGTCTATCCCAGCATCTTTGGGCGAGAGGCAGGGTACACCCTAGACAGATCGCCAGTCCATTGCAGGGCCAACACAGAGAGACAGACAACAATTCACTCTCACAGTCATACCTAAGGACAATTTAGAATCCCCAGTTTTGATGCCAGTTAAAAACTAGTTAAGGTTCCAAGGTTGTCATAGCCAGGAGCGGCACTGGGGTTAAGCTCCCAGTGCTCATAAAATGCTCCTTACGGCGTGCGTCTTGAAAAGCCTCTGACAACTAAGTCCAACTCCTAGCCTTCCCGTGTGGTTTAGTCTCTAAGCCCGGCGGAACTGCTTTTACTAATAGGAGAAGGGGTGAGGGCGGATCTCTGGTGCCTTAAAACCAGATGGTTCGGGTAGATGGTGGCTCGTCAACCTGGGAAGGTAGCCCATCTAGGGGAAGGTAAATCCTGATTTCAAACCTCCGCTGCCTTGCGGCACACCTGGTCACAGGAAAGGCTTCGGGAGTCAACCCTGAGGAAAAATCCGGAGTCGGAGCCCCTATGGCAGTTCTCTGTTGTGCTCAACATTGTTCTGGCAGCTCCTGCGACGGCGCTGGTGCCAAACTATAGCAGCCCTGCCGTTCCTTTGGATTCATCAGTGACGTGGAGAGGGGGGACATGCTGCATGGGTAATATCTTGTCCTCCATATCTTCCTGCCCAGGCTTGAATCCTACCAACGCCCAACGCTGGAAGGTAGAACACCGGTGCGCATCGGCCTGTTCAGCCACAGGCGGTGCTGTTCCAGCAGAGTAGAAGTTTAGGATTCTCTTCCATGGTCATCATAGACCGACGGAGGCCGACGACGATGCCAGTTAACCTAACTTGCATGTTTTTGGCATGTGGGAGGAAACCGGAGAAATCCCTGAGTAAACCCACGCAGACACGGGGAGAACATGCAAACTCCACACAGATCACTGTTGGTCGGAGGCTGGGATTGAACCCAGGATCCCCAGGCCAAGGGTAAGTTGCTGTGCTGCCACAGTGCTAACCATTCCGCCACCGCGCCACCACAAACAACAAAATGAAGCATTTAAATATTGCATCTTATCATTTATGATAACAAGGCTCACCCTTTATGTGTTTACCATTTTCTCCATAAAAGGGGCGATGCAATAAATTATGTGCCAGTGCTACAAGCTTTCCTGGTGAGTTTCTGATCTTATTTGCCAGTTTTACATCACTATCCCTGATAGAATACAGAAAGATAATAAAGTCAGGAATTTGTCTCAGAGGTGCTTACATTGAGTGACAAATTAGTAGCTGAAGTTATGGTCACAAATAAGTTTGTGACCAGGTCACTGGTCTTGCCTAAGAGTTCTACAAACACCCCACAAAAACCCCTCACCGTAGGTCGGCCGTACAAATGCCATAGGAACAAGGTAAGGAGTATGCCAGATGATTGCCGTAAGTATGCCTCAAGAACACTTCAAGTTGTTCTTGAGGGCCTCTTACAGAGGGCATAGGAAGTGCTGTACAAATTCCCATTTATATGGAGATTAGTACAGAGTGCATAAAGCAGGAGTGAGCCACTCATAAGGCAGAAGCATGTCATTTGTATGTCATTTGTGCTGACAAAATGTGCCAAAAACTGTAAGATTTTCTTACCAATGACTTGAGAGTGTCGTGAGTTTCACAAAATTTTTTATAAGATGGCAGTTAAGTATGCTGTAGGAAGATCCAAAGGCACCCTTATGAAGAACGTAAGAACTCCAGGGCCATCATACAAAAGAAAAGCACCTTGGAACACCTATCTTGAAGGCCCATCGCTACATATAAACAAAACAAAAATTGTTGTACAATCATTTCAAGATGCATATCGATATTTATCAATCTGAACAGGATCGTACGGTGTGCTCAAATCTCACGTCAGCCCTGAGTTGGGGAAGGCAAATTCTCAAGTCTCTGTATCAGTGCAGTAGAGAAACCTGACTGTGTGGGAGAATTATCTGATCAGATTGATGAGCAATGTAACCTTGCTGATGATGTGTGACTTGTTTTATATTTAGATGAGAGTTTTAATGACTAACAAGGCTGCATTCACTAATTAAAAATGTTCTTTACATGTTTATGTCACTGCGGCAAATAAAACAGATTTAAGGAGAAAATAAAAAAAAATAGTTATTTGATAGAATCTTGTAAAAAGAATGAATCTTTCACCTTCCACATACACTACCGTTCAAAAGTTTGGGGTCACTTAGAAATTTCCTTATTTTTGAAAGAAAAACACTTTTTTTCAATGAAGATAACTTTAAACTAATCAGAAATACACTCTATACATTGCTAATGTGGTAAATGACTATTCTAGCTGCAAATGTCTGGTTTTTGGTGCAATATCTACACAGGTGTATAGAGGCCCATTTCCAGCAACTATCACTCCAGTGTTCTAATGGTACAATGTGTTTGCTCATTGCGTCAGAAGGCTAATGGATGATTAGAAAACCCTTGTGCAATCATGTTAGGTCTGCAATGCTGTAATTGCTGCAAATGGAGGATTCTTTGACGAAAGCAAAGTTTGAAGGAAAAAATTATTATTTCAAATACAAATCATTATTTCTAACCTTGTCAATGTCTTGACTATATTTTCTATTCATTTTACAACTCATGGTGGTAAATAAGTGTGACTTTTCATGGAAAACACAAAATAATTGTCTGGGTGACCCCAAACTTTTGAACGGTAGTGTATGTATATTCAGGGATGTGATTGAGCTCAGGGTTTTTCAAGGAGTTGACCATCCATCCATCTTCTACTGCTTAATCTTTTTCGGGTCGGACGGGGGGGGGGGGGGGGGGGGGCTGGAGTCTATCCAAGCATCTTTGGGCAAGTGGCAGGGTACACCCAGGACAGATTGCCAACCCATCGAAGCCAATGAGTTAGTGATTACTATGTTAAATTAATGTTTTAAAAAAGTATTTATCTGACTAAGATACAGTGGTGTGAAAAAATGTTTGCCGCTTTCCTGATTTCTCATTCTTTTGGATGTTTGTCACACTTACATGTTTCAGATCATCAAACAAATTTAAATATTGGGCAAAGATAGCACAGTTAAACACAAAATGCTGTTTTTAAATGAAGGTCTTTATTATTGAGTAAAAAAAAATCCAAACCTACATGGCCCTGTGTGAAAAAGTGATTGCCCCCTAAACCTAATAACTAATAAACCTAATAACTGGTTGGGCCACACTTCATCAATAACTGCATCAATAACTGCAATCAAGTGTTTGTGATAACTGGCAATGAGTCTTTTATAGTACTGTTGAGGAATTTTGGCCCACTCATCTTTGCAGAATTGTTGTAATTCAGCCACACTGGAGGGTTTTCGAGCGTGAACCACCTTTTAAAGGTCATGCCACAGCATCTCAATTGGATTCAGGTCAGGATGTTGACTAGGCCACTCCAAAGTCTTCATGTTGTTTTTCTTAAGCCATTCAGAGGTGGACTTGCTGGTGTGTTTTGGATCATTGTCCTGCTGCAGAACCCAAATGCGCTTCAGCTTGAGGTCATGAACAGATTGCCAGACATTCTCCTTCAGGAATTTTTGGAAGACAGCAGAATTCAGTTCAGTTCAGGATTTCCTTTACCACAGCAAGTCTTCCTGGACCTGAAGCAGCAAAATAGAGCCAGACCATCACACCACCATATTTTACTGTTGGTATGATGTTCCTTTTCTGAAATGCTGTGTTACTTTGATGCCGGATATAATGGGACACACACCTTCCAAAAAGTTCAACCTTTGTCTCGTCAGTCCACAGAGTATTTTCCCCAAATTCTTGGGGATCATCAAGATGTTTTTTGTGGCCTAATGGAGTGGTGCCCTAGTGGTCAAGCATCCGTCCCACATCTAAGAGGTCATGGGTTCAGGCTCTGGCCGTGTCATACCAAAGACCATATGAAAATGGTACTTGCCACCTTCTAGCTTGGTGCTCAGCATAATAAATGGGGGAAAGAAAAAGTTGTTTGTGGAGGTGCCTTACATGGCAGCAACCCCTCTGATTCTAGATGTGATTAAAATTGTAGATAGGAGAAACATAATTCCGTTCTACTGTACATGACTGGCTGTATGGATGGAATTACAATAAATTTGGCTTCTTCTTCTTTCTGGCAAAAGTGAGAAGAGCGTTTATCTTCATTTTGCTCAGCAGTGTTTTTCATCTTGGAACTCTACCATGCAGGCCATTTTTGCCCAGTCTCATTCTTATGGTGGAGTCATGAACAATGACTTTAACTGAGGCAAGTGAGGCCTGCAGTTCTCGTTGTTGTGGGGTCTTTTGTGACCTCTTGAATGAGTCATCGCTGTGCTCTTGGGGTAATTTTGGTCGGCCAGCCACTTCTTGGAAGGTTGACCACTGTTCCGTGTTTTCGCCATTTGTGGATAATGGTTCTCACTGTGGTTCGCTGGAGTCCCAAAGCTTTAGAAATGGTTTTATATCCTTTTCCAGACTGATAGATCTCAATTACTTTTTTTTTCTCATTTTTTCCTCAATTTCTTTGGATCACAGCATGATGTCAAGCTTTTGAGGATCTTTTGGTCTACTTCACTTTGTCAGGCATGTCCTATTTAAGTGATTTCTTGATTGAGAACAGGTGTGGCAGTAATCAGGCCTGGGTGTGGCTAGAGAAATTGAACTCAGCTTTCCAAAGATATGATAAACCACAGTAAATTTATGGTTTGACATGTGTGTGTGGGGGGGGGGCGGGGGGCAATCACTTTTTGACACAGGACCATGTAGGTTTGGATTTTTTCCCCCTTAATAATAAACACCTTCATTTAAAAACTGCATTTTGTGTTGACTTGCGTTATCTTTGTCTAATTTTTAAATTTGTTTGATCTGAAAAATTTAAATGTGACAAACATACAAAAAAAAGAAACAGAAATCGGGAAGCTGTCAAACACTTTTTCACACCACAGTATGCGTTATGTAATATTTGATAATGGTAATCTGTCACAGATTTTTTTGTTGATGTTGCTGGTTACACAGAAGACCACACAAATGAGCCATGATGAATTGCAAAATGTGGGGAAATTATTTTATTTCCCCCGTGTATTTTTGCACAATATTGCCAGGTGCCAGAATTATGTGTGTGAATTCTCAGAAAATAGCAGGGAAAACAAGTCTTGATCATGTCAACTTTTTTCTCAAAAAACATATTTGTGATGGAGCCATTGACCTGAGATTTTCACCAGATATCAGTAACAACCCAAGTAATCCATACATACAAAGAAATCAAGGCAACTGTGTTTACCAAACAAGTTATATTTAATAAAGTGGAATAATACAGGGAATAATTCAGGGAATAATACAGGGAATACCTAAGTATTGACCTTTTTGTTACAAAACAAAATGGTGGCATTGGTTATACGCACATTTCTAAACTGCTAAATGTTCCAGTGAGCACTGTTGGAGCCACCGTTTGGAAGTGGAAAGATCATTTTACCATAAACCAGCCATGACCAGGAGCTCCTCTTAAGATTTCTGACAGAAGAGTAAAAAAAAATTAAAAAATAAAATTATCAGACGAGTAACACAGGAACAAAAGACCACTCATAGAGAGTTCCAAAAAGACCTGGGGTTAGCAGGTACTGCCGTTTCAAAGAAAACCCAGTAATGCACTCAATCAATATGGACTCTATGCCTGCTTATCTGGCAAGACTCCATTGCTGAAGAAAAAAGCTTGTTTAATCTTGTTCAAAGTTAGCTACACAACATTTGGACAAGCCAGTAAAACACTGGGTGAATATATAGTAGTGTGGTCAGATGAGACCAAAATTGAACTTTTTATATGCCACAAAACACAACATGTTTGGAGGAGAAATGGCACTGCACATCAGGCCAAAATCAACATACCAACAGTGAAATTTGGAGGTGGTAGCATCATGGTGTGGGGGTGTTTTTCAGCCCATGGTACAGACAGACTTCATGTATTTGAAGGAAAGATGAATGGCCAAATGTACAGAGGCATCCTTGATAAGAACCTGTTTCCATCTGCCAAGATGCTGAAGATTAAACGAGGGTGGACATTTAAGCAAGACAATGATCCAAAACACACAGCGAAGGAAACTCTCAACTGACTCCAGAGAAGGAAAATAAGCTGCTAGAATTTCCAAGTGACTCACCTGACCTGAATTCAATTGAAAATCTATGGAATGAACTGAAGATCAAAGTTTATAGAAGACACCCACGGAACCGTACAGATTTGAAGACAGTTTGTGTGGAAGAATGGGCTAAAATTGCTCCTGAGCAATGCCTGCTCTTAGTTTCTTCCTGCAACCGGTGTCTGAGAGCATTTATTATCAACAAAGGCTTTTCTACTAAATATTAAATTAATTTCTGCAAGCATGTTCAATACTTATTCTGGCGGCTGTGGCAAAGGTATAATGTTGCCGACTACTGATCTGAGGGTCAGGAGTTCAATTCCCACTCTGTCTGCATGTTGAAGTGTCCTTGAGCAAAACATTGAACCCCCAGTTGCTCCTGATGGGTCAGGCCACCACCTGTGTATGCCAGCTCTGCCGCCATCAGTGTTGGAATTGGTGGATAGCAGGATCTGGAAAGCGCTTTGGTCATCCAGAGGTCAGAAAAAGCGCCATATAAGTGAATACCATTTATTCCTTGTGTCATTTCACTTCATTAAATATGACTTGTTTTGTCAACACAATTGCCTTCATTTCTTCGTATGTATGGATTACTTGGGTTGGTACTGATATCTGGTGAAAATCTCAGGTCAGTGGCTGCATCAGAAAAATGTGTAATGAGAAAAATGTTGACGTGTTCAGTATTTATTTTCCACACTGTAATTTAAACATTATTTTTTTTTATATTTGAAGAATTGTTATTATACTGTATAATATAACCAATACACAAATAAATCATGTCTGTACAGATATAATTTATAACCCTTAGCTTAAGATCAGCTGGTCAAACCAATGATGTTGCAGTCTTGATCGCCACCAAAACCTGGTTCTTTTACATTAAATGAGACTTTTGATGTTGCCACACAGCATTAATTTTTTTCTTCTCTAATGATGATGTTAATTTCTATGACAGAAAAGTTTCTCTTTTGCCATTTTTAATTCCACTGTTGTAATTTTTGGGGGTGAGATATGGGTGTGGAATTCAAATGACGCTCTAATCCATTCTTCAAATTTATCAATGAGAGAATGATCGCAAAATGACCAGATACACACAGTTTCATAAATACCATGCAGACCTTTTCATACTATGATATTTACACCAAAATTTGTGCTAATTTCTATGCACTTTTGAAAAATGAGGGTCAATGAAAGTTAAAATTAATATGTGTTTTTGGTCTCTGATGATGTTGATGCAAAATCAGTAATGGAAAGGCAAAAAGCTCATTTAAAAAAAATGAAAAAAGTGACAGGATGTATCAAAGCATAGTTAGATTCCCAAGTGGAGGGTATATTCATTGTTTAGTTTGTCTGAGCATCAGGTTGTATTATTTTTCATGTTTTCATCCTGTTTTGTCACAAATCTCAAGAATTAATGATCAGTAAGGTTGTGGAGAGAATAACCAGGCTGAAGTTTTCCGAGCAGATGAAGCTTTATTTCACTCTCTCTCGCTTTCACCAGAATCAGAAAACTTCCCACCAGGTTGCAGGCACTCTCTTTTTTATCACAGCACTAACACTTCTCTGCTACCTGGGGTGCTGCATTAACATATCACTCCCCACACCCCCCACCTTTGATCTGCCACTTCAGTCTGAGGGAAAACGACTGAGTGGGTTACCCCCCCCCCCCCCCCCAGAGTCTCAGACTGAGTCTTAGCCCCCTTGTCCTTTGGGCTTCAGCCTCCGTCCATAGCTGCTGTAATGGGGGGTCTTCGGCTCCGAGGTGCTGCTGTGTCGGTGGGGGGTTCCTGGGGGGGTGTCCGTCTGTGGGGGGACAATGGGGAGAGGGGAAACACCTTCAGCATGCTAGTGTGACTGATCTGATGATTCATTTACCTGGTGGGTTCTCCGTGGGGGTCTTCCGAGCCGAGGAGCTGGGGTCAACACCACCTGCTTGTCTGCTAAAACAAAGGCGGGCTTAAGCCTGTCTATACAGATTGTCTCCCGGCGAACCCCCAAGTCTAACTCAAAATGTTTGTCCCTGGGTTCCAGCACTCTGAATGGGCCATCGTATGGCGGGCGCAATGGGGTCCGGTGGGCATCGTACCTGACAAATACGAACGATGCGTCCTTCAAGGTTTTTGGCACAAAAGCGCGGCGAAAACAGTGGTGGGCCAGGCCAGGTAACGTACCTGCCTCTGCGCTATGTCTTGAACGCCGGGATGGATCGGCTTTTGGCGTGGGGTTATCTGGCAAAAATTCCCTGGGGAGCCGCAGCGGCTGGGAAAAAAACAGCTCTGCTGGGGAGGCTGCCAAATCCTCCTTCGGTGAGGAACGCAACCCTAATAGAACCCATGGCAACCGGTCCACCCAATTTGCTTCCGTAAGCGAAGCTTTGAGCGCTGCTTTAAGTGACCTATGGAAATGCTTGCATAACCCATTGGCCTGTGGGTTGTACGTGGTCGTGCGATGAATTGAGATGCTCAGGCTCTGGGCCATGGCAGGCCAGCGCGTGGTGCTGTCCACCACTGTCAGGAGGTGCGTGAACCCCTGCGATTGCGGGAGGGGGCCCACGAGGTCCACGTGAACGTGGTCAAACCTATTAGCCAGGATATGGAACAGCTCCAAAGGGGCCTTCGTGTGCCTGTGCACCTTGGGTCGTTGGCACACTACGCAGGCCGTGGCCCACTCTTTCACCTGTTTGAGCAGGCTCGGCCAGACGAACTTTGCACCCTCCATTTCAACTGACGCGCGCACGCCTGGGTGCGCCAGGAAGTGAACCGACTCAAAAACGCGTTGGCGCCAAGCGCGTCGGACCACTGGTCATGGGCAGCCTGTAGAGATGTCACAGACTGTGTGTGGGGGGGGGGGGGGTTGCAGCACTCTGCTCTCCAGCCTTAACCCTGTTTGTCCAGACTGGAGTGCGCCAATGTCCACATCGTCAATCTGCGCAGTGGCCATGGCCGTGTAATCTATCCCCATGTAGACTGGGGCCACTAATGCGCGCGAGAGGCAGTCGGCCACCACGTTGAGTTTACCGGCCGCATGTCGAATGTCGGTCGTAAACTCCAAGATCGCGGCCAGCTGTCTCTGCTGCCAGGCTGACCATGGTTCTGAAACCTTGGCCATCACGTACATAAGTGGCTTGTGGTCCACGAATGCAGTGAAGGTGCGCCCTTCCAGCCAGAACTGGAAGTGGCGTATGGCCAGGTGGAGAGCCAGTAACTCTCTGTTGAACGTGTTGTATTTATGCTCACTGTCGTGCAAAGACCTGCTAAAAAAGGTGAGCTGCTGCCAAGAACCGGCAACGCACTGCTCCACGACGGCCCCTATGGCTACATCTGATGAGTCGGTAGTAAGCGCTATCCTAACCGCTGGGTCTGGGTGCACCAGTAGTGCAGCATTCGCCAGAGCTGTTTTAACCTCAGAAAATGCCTGCTCTTGCTCAGGAGTCCAGTCATCTCTGTCCGCCAGCTTCAGTTTCTTAGCATCCAACAGCTGCATGAACTGAGCCGCGCGGGGGAGGAAACGATTGTAGAAGTTAACCATCTCCAAAAACTCCTGCAGTGCCCTGACCGCCTGAGGCTGGGGAAAATTTGTCATGGCACGCACCTTGTCTGGCAAGGGTGTCAAGCCCTCCGGTGAGATGCGGTGGCCTGGAAAATTGATCCCTGTCACCCCGAACTGGCACTTCGCCGGGTTGATTATTAATCCGTGCTCCTCCAATCTCTGGAAAACTGTCCTGATGTGGGCTACGTGCTTGTCCTCGGACACGCTGGCCACCAGGATGTCATCCAGGTAAACAAACACAAAATGCAGACCGTGTAACACCGCATCCATCATGCGCTGGAATGTCTGCACCGCGCCTTTTAGCCTGAAAGGCATGCATAAAAACTCAAACAGACCAAACGGGGTTATTACTGCCATTTTACGTATGTCCTCAGCGCGCACCGGGACCTGGTGGTAACCGCCGACCAGGTCTATCTTGGAAAAAATGCATGCCCTGGTGAGGTGAATGGAAAAATCCTGAATATGAGGGATGGGGTAGCGGTCATGTGCTGTGGCATCGTTTAATCTGGGGAAATCTCCGCAAGGTGGCCACGATCCCTCAGCCTTAGGAATCATATGTAGCGGGATGCCCATGGGCTGTTTGAGCGCCTAATGATGCCCAACTTTTCCAAGTTGGCAAACTCCTCGCGTGCTATAGCCAGTTTAGCTGCGTACAGGCGCCGAGTTTGTGCGAAAACGGGTGGCCCCATGTTGGTAATGAAGTGCTCCACCCTGTGTTTAGTGACAGTTGCAGAAAACGTTGGGACCGTGAGTGCTGGGAACTGGGTGAGTAGTGTATGGAACTTACCCACTGGAGCTGTGACGTTGGCTAGTGTTGTCCCGATTCCTCGAGCTGTACAGGGGAGAGAATCAAAAGACATTGTGTTAATCAGGCATCTGTTAGCAACTTCGACTAGTAGTCTGTGTGCACACAGAAAGTCAGCACCTAAAATGGGGAAGCTGCATGCTGCTATGACGAATGTCCATTGGTATGTATGGCTGTGCAAAGATGCAGTCAGTGTCCTCTCTCCAAAAGCCTTAATGTCTGAGCCGTTTGCTGCCACCACCTCGGGACCGCTAGTTCCCACCAGCTGGTCGGCATAGGATGTCAGGTTGAGGCTCTTTTGGGAGCCGGAGTCCACGAGGAACCGTCTCTCTGAGCGTGAGTCTGCCACATAGAGCAGCTTGCTTGCTTCACCGGCGGTCGCAGCTGCTACCGACTGCCGGTCCCGGTGTTTCCCGAATGCTTTAATGACGGCATGGTGGGACGCATCGGCGTGCGTCCTCTCCAAAACGGTGGTGGTAGAAACAGAGCGTGTCTCTCCAGTGCTTCTTGGCCCCTGCTGCAGCCACCATCGGTGGCTCCTCACCTCTGCTGGCCGTCTCGCTGGGTTCTGACGCCGCTGCTTTCACTGTGATGGCTCTGGTAGTGAAGATGATCCGATCTGCCTGCTGGGCTAGCGCCCGGTAGTTGCGCGTGGCCAGCAGCGGCAAATTGGCAAGGACCGCTCTGGCCGCTGTCGGGAGGTTCCGGAGGAAAAGGTGGGCAAAGAGAAAATGCCCGTCATCTGTGCCCATCAATGCCAACATCTTCTCCATCAATTCGACTGCCGACCCGTCTCCTAACTCGGAGCACGTCAGGAGCGTCTCCACTCTCTCACAGTCCGAGAGTGTGTAGCACCGGGTCAGCGTGGTTTTGAGAGCACCGTATTTGTCACGGGCTGGGGGCTGTTGGAGCAGGCTCACCACCTGCTGAGTTGTGTGTGCGTTCAGCGCTGCGACCACGTAGTAATATCTGGTGTCATCTGCCGTTATTGCCCGGAGCGCAAACTGGGCCTCGATGTGAAGGAACCAAGACTTCTGGTCGTGTAGCCAAAAGTCTGGGAGTTTTACCGAAACGGCGTACGCGATGCTGGCACTTCCCATCTGGGTCGTCTCCGGGGTGCTCGCCTCGCGTTCCACTGTGCATCAAGGGTCACCAGTTTGGAGAGAATAATCAGGCCGATCTTTTCCGAGCAGATGAAACTTTATTCCAGTCTGTCTCACATTCACCAGAATCAGAAAACTTCACCACCAGGTTGCAGGCACTCTCTTTTATATCACAGCACTAACACTTCTCTGCTACCTGGGGTGCTGCATTAACATATCACTCCCCACCTTTGATCTGCCACTTCAGTCTGAGGGAAAACTACTGAGTAACTACTGAGTGGATTCCTCACAAGGGGATAAAAGTTGATTGATTGCACAATGCCATCCATCCATCCTCCATCCATCACCATCCCTCCCTCCCTCCCTCCATCCATCCATCCATCCATCCATCCATCCATCGATCAATTTTCTACCACTTTTCATTACAATCTGGGTTGCGGAGGCAGCAGTCAAAGCAGAGAAACCCAGACTTCCCTCTCCCCAGCCACCAACTTCAGCTCCTCACAGGAAACACCAAGGTGTTCCCAGATCACCTGGGAGAGACAGTCTCTCTAGTGTGTTCTGGGTCTGCCCCAGGGTCTCCTCCCAGTAGGATGTGCCCAAAACACCTCAAGTGGGAGGCGTCCAGGGGGCATCTTGATAAGATGCCCAAACCAACTCAGCTGGCTCCTGTCGATGTGGAGGAGCAGCAGTTCTACTCTGAACATCTCCAGAATGACTGAGCTCTTCACCCTGTTGGACTCTAAGGGTGAGTCCAACATTCCTACAAAGAAAGCTCATTTCAGCCGCTTTTATCCGCACTCTCATTTTTTTAGTCATGACCCAAAGTTCATGACCATAGGTGAAGGTAGGAATGTTGATTGAGCGGTATCTTGACAGCTTGGCTTTAGAGCTCAGCTCCATCTTCACCACAACAGACCAGTACAATGTCCACATTACTGCATGTTGCTGGTCTGATCCATTTGCCAATTTCCCTCTCCATTTTCCCATCACTAATGAATAAGACTATGAGATACTTGAGCTCCTCCACTTGGGGCAGGACCTTGTACCCAACCTGAGGAAAACAATCCAGCCTTTTCTGGTGGAGGACCATAGACTCGGACATGGAAGTCATCACCTGCCAACAGCAGAGATGAGATCCTATGGTCACCCAACATGGCACACTGCATCCTCTTGCTGTGCCTAGAAATCCTGTCCATAAGTATCATGAACAGGATCAGTGACAAAGTACCACCCTGATTGAGTCCAACTATCACTGGTGAACAGGTTTGTTTCCTATCTCATGCATCACCACCTTATTGTGGTGGGGCGGTTTGCAAGCCTCAAGACAAACAGGTCCTTGTTGAAGGGCAAAACTGAGAGCGATCCGGTAGATTCTCATGATGAATGTTCAATCAAGGTTTCAGTGTACCCCTGCCAGTATGGGGCTACTGGTGCTACAGACCTCCTCCCCCAGGAACATGGGCACCAGCCCCAGAGTGCCAACAGGACCCTGAGGGGGGACCCCACAGAGGCCTGTGCCCCCCATACAGGCTGGATGCCCACCCAGAGGAGGAGCAGCCCCATTGCCTGCCAGAAGGATAGGGCCAACCAGCCCAGAGCCAAAGCACACCCCTCAGCCCACCCCCAATGGCACTCTATCTGTGGGTCCCCCACAACTCCCACCAGGCCAGATGCACAGCCACCCCAGGACAGCAGCCCTAGATGCTGGTCCAGGGGAGGGGGGCATAGGAGACCCCCTACTATCAGGGCACAGACAGCCACCCCTTAAGTTATAGAATTCATTGTCTTAACCAGGGCTGAGACATCCACTCCAACCCTTATTGTTGTTATTAATAAATTGAGTTCTTTTTCAGGATACAGAATAAACTTCAGTAAATCAGAAGCAATGCTTCTGGACATCCAAAAAGAAAGACCTACAATCCAATCTCCCTTTCCTTTCAAATGGTCTCCGGCTGGATTTATGTATTTGGGAATATATATTACACTTGCTTTTGACCAAATGTTTAAATGCAACTTCGCCCTCCTTTAAGACCATATTAAATTAGATTTAGAAAGATGGAACGTCCTCCTGATCTCCTGGTAGGGCCCAGCTGCCCACATGAAAATTAATATTTTACCCAGGTTGCTATACCCAATTCAAATGATCCCAATTCTCTTCTCGAGTAAAATAATTAATATTTTTAATAGCTGGCTTTGCTTCTTCATATGGGCCAAGAAGAGACCACGACTTAAGTAAACTCCCTTATGTTTGTCCTCCACAGAGAGTGGTCTTGACCTTCCTGACATTTGGAAATACCAGCTAAGTGCTCATCTACGCTTTATAGCTGACTGGATACAAATAAAGCCCATATCTCTCTGGTTGGATATTGAGAGGTCTATGTCCAGACTCCCATTAACAAAGCTATTATTTCTCAAAACCCTTAAAACTTTAAAAACGGTTTCAAAAAAGTTCCATCTAAGACACGGTGGCATAAAGTCATACTTGAATGTGTCTCACTGGACTATTTAACATGTATGCTGAATGATAAGAACAATGCATTTTACAGAACATGGGAATTTTTCATGCCCTATATAAGATTGGACATTTCTGCAGTCCTATCTAGAGGGATCATGTAAATTATAAAAAGTATGATGCATGTTTGTACTGTCATTCATTTTGCTATAACTGAATGTTTGTTCTGTATCATCGTATCTGTGAGCTGAGGTATGTCTGTTTTTGTTGAGGCGGGAGGGTGTTGTTTTTATTTTATTTCTTTTTTCTGTTGAGTAATGCAAAAACTGAATAGATATATTCCATAAAAAAGTCATAGAATCAATGAGTGGGGACCAACGAGAGTTGAATTTGGTCAATTGTTTTTTAGAAGAGGAAAGCATTCTTTCCAGGCTAATGTGCTCAAGTACGAGGTTCCTATATTGTGGTACATAAATTATTTTTAGATTTCCAATTCAAAAGGATGTTTTTTTAGCTATGCATAAGGCAGTGAGAACCACTGGGGCGGGGGGGGGCGGGGGTGTGAAAAGTCCATAGTTGTCAAATTTGACCAAATGCAGTTTATTTTTCAACATAGTTTCCCCATCGGTCTACATTCTTCTGTCATCGGTGTTAAAGCGCTTTCATCCCTGAGATTGAAAAACAAGCCACATTTGGTCAAAGGTAACGATAATGAACTTTTCAGCACCCCCACCCCTTGTAAATCACCCAGTATGCCAAGTGTGGGAGAGGATGGGATGTGACACATATACCATGTTAATGGGGCTTCACATGTCTTCTGACAGAAATTTTGAACCGATGCACAGGACCACATAGCATACATATAACTATTGGAGTGTTGCTGGTGTAATGAGAACAGATATTTGAGTGACTAAAGTCCATTTTGAGCATCCTTTGTCCTGTGTAATGAATTCTATAGAGAACTTTGTATGAGATGTAAATTAGAATTTTTATTCATCTTAAAGGTGTTTAACCGGAGTGGTGGCCTTGAGGTAGAGCATCTGCTCCATTACCAGGTGGTCATGGGATCAAGCCTCAGCCAGGTAATATGAATGACCCTATAAACATGGTACTTCCCAAAAAACTCAATATGCAATGTTAGCAGCATTAACATTTGTTTCCCTTTTGAAATAAAATATACTACATCCTGGTCATAACTGACCTTGCCAAATCACAAAGTGCATTTAGCTGAATAAAAAAATGAACTGTCAAACACTTCAGTGCACTTCCCCCCCCCCCCCCAAGAAAAGATTGATAACATTAACAAACATTGCACATCCACTTTTGTGGGTTGTTTTGTTTGAAATCACCACATGTGAGTAGAAGCCTCTTTTTATAACTACACATTCCATTATACATACGTATCAGTCAACCAAACATTTCTAGTAGAGTTAAGGATGAAAAAAAGCACCCACTTAAAAACTTGAGTAATGACTTCAGTCTTGAAGGTTTGAGGTTTTTCTCCAAAATTTATAATAATTTTCTTATAGTTTTCTACTTTCACTTTTTTTATTTTTTATTCCTTTTTTTATATTGTGCACACCACTGAAGAGAGAGAGAGAAATGCCATTTCAGTTCTCCTGTATGTCCTGTACTTATAGTAGTATTGACAAATAAAATCTTTGAATCCTGAATCTTTTCTCTTTAAATTTATCTAAATTTGAAACCATTTTCCTCAAATTTGTAATTTGTAATTTCTTCTTGTAAAATTAACTTTTCTTGTGCATTTGAGACTTTATTATTGAGAATTTGTGGATTATTATATGACTAATTTTTGTCTATTTTTTAAATAAAATTGCTGTTTTATTTATAAATTTGAAACAGATTGTTATAAAATTTTGACTTTTTTTCCTTATAAAATTTATACTTTTGACCAAAATTTTGCAAAGCCAGAAAAGAACAATGATTTAACTCTGATTTCAAAGAAAAATATATTAATAAAGTTGTATTTAATTAAATAGTTAAATTACCAAAGATGCAGATAACATTTTTATATATTTATAGTTTTGTTTTTTTTTTTGTTTTTTTTTAGAACTCTCCTCACCACCCAGAAAGCAGGAAAAACCTCCCTTATTTTGAAATCCAAATGCTGGCACCGTTAATTTGTCTGAAGGCTGTTGACGGATTAAAGTCATTGTACTGTCCTCACTAAGTTGTAAGAACTAGCTAGACAGCAAGTTAAACTTTTCTTCATTGGTGATTTATTTCTTGACAAGCAGACTTCAACATCACAGCTCCAGAAGATAAAGTGAAAAAGGGATGCATCTGCTGGGGCTATGAAAGCGAATTTTTTAGGAACTCCTTCCTCTGAATGGCAACATGACTTTGCCCTTGGTCCAACTGACATTTTACTTCCTACTTCCTGTTTCTAACGTTATGACATCACTAGTCAAATTAAAAGTACTTCCTATTGCATGAACTTACATTGAATAAAAGTCCCAAATTCTGCCAGAAGGCAGCACACTCCCCGTCTGACCTTAAAGGTCACTACCCACCAATAAATGTCTCTGGCCTGAAGTTTCAGTCTTTTGGCAGCAGAAGAATTACTTCTGACACCGGCCTCTGGAACAGCTTGGATTCCTTGCCTGCTGTCTTCAGCTCGACCTTCCTTACTCTGCCGTCCCTGCCAGGGACGACCGCTGTAATCCTCGCCATGGGCCACGCATTACGTGGAACTTGACGGTTCTTCAGGAGCACGATGTCTCCTTCTTTGACATCCCGTCGTGCCTCCCTCCACTTCCGTCGGGGCTGAAGAGTGGGAAGGTACTCCTGTCGCCAGCGACGCCAGAAACAGTCTGCAAGGGCTTGCACCTGTCTCCATTGTCTGCTGAGAAGATCCTTTCCCGCGAATTCCCCGTATGGTGGAGGAACTCCCACCTTCTGGGTGAGAATCATCGCAGGAGAGAGCACGAAGGGTGACTCTGGGTCTGTGGAGACCGGAACAAGGGGTCTGGCATTGAGTATTGCAACCACCTCAGCCATGAGAGTGTTCAAGACGTCGTGAGTTAGCTGGACATTCTCCTGCAGCAGGATGGCATCCAGAATCCTTCTTGAGAGGCCTATTAAACGCTCCCACGACCCTCCCATGTGTGACGAGTGAGGTGGGTTGAACACCCAAGAACACCCTTGCTGGCTCAAGAACTGCTGGACTGAAGTGTTTTGACTGAGTCCCAATTCCTTTGCAGCGGCAACAAAGTTTGTTCCGCAGTCTGATCTTATTTGCTTAGCAGGTTCCCTTATCGCGAAGAATCTCCTTAGTGCATTGACACAACTGGAAGTGTCCAGGGATTCGATGAGCTCAATATGCACGGCTCGGGAGCTCATGCAACAGAAGAGCATCGCCCATCTCTTGCTTTGGGCCTGTCCACCTCGCGTGCGCCTTGAGATGACTGGCCAAGGTCCGAACACATCCACTCCTACATAGGTGAAGGGTGGGCATGTGTGTAGTCGTTCCGGAGGTAAGTTGGCCATGAGTTGTTCCTCTGTTCTGCCGCGTAACTTTCGGCAAACAACGCACTTGTGCAGCTCTGAGGCGATAAGCTTTTTTCCGCCTATGACACAAAAGCCTGCAGCTCTCAGGGCCCCTTCTGTAAAGTGTCGTCCTTGATGCTTGACATCTTCATGACACTGGCGCACTAGCAGCAGGGAAACATGACTGTTCTTGGGCAAGATGATGGGGTTCTTTTCCTGACTGCTCAAGTCAGCATGCTTTAGTCTGCCGCCAACACAAATCAGGTCTTCTTCAAGAACAGGTCTGAGTTTCTGAAGAGAACTGTCCTTGGCTACAGTTTTTCCATTTTCAAGTGCTGTTAATTCCTTAGAGTAGGCCTCTTCCTGCGCTGCTCTGATGATGATGTGTCTAACTTGGGACAGCTCATCTGGAGTACGCGGGAGGTTGCAGTAGTGCCATCCTTTGCACTGACTGGACTTGTGCTTGTAAGATCTAGCAATGTGGATGAGTAGAGCAATTGCCCTAGTGAGAGAGCGCATTGATGAGAACCGCTGGAAACGTGTGGCGTTGAGGCCTCTGTTTAGACTGTGAGTCAAGAGGCTGCTCACTTCAGGGAGTATCTCTCCATCCAATTCTGGGTTGAGAAGCTCAAAGACTTCCTTTGAGTCTTCATCAGGTGGACTGGGTTTGTACAGAAGGTCTGGTCCGGTGAACCATGTGGTCTGTGCCAGATGTGATGCCGCAACTGCCCGCGAAGCGTGGTCTGCGGGGTTGTCTTCCGTACTGACATAGTGCCACTGGTCAGGTGTTGAGAACTGACGTATTCTGCGAACTCGGTTGTGGACGTATACATAGAAATGTTTCGTTTGATTGTAGATATAGCCAAGAACTACCCTGCTGTCACAGTAGAACTTGACCTCATCAGGCTTCAGGTCCAGCTCGTCTTGTATGAGCTCAGCAACTTCTACGGCTAATACTGCGGCACACAGCTCTAGCCGGGGAATTGTTGGTTCTGACTGTGGAGCCAGTTTAGCTTTCCCTAGGATGAATCCAACTTGGATTTCTCCATCAGCTTGTGTAGTCTTCAGATATGCCACCACTCTAATGGCCTTGGTGCTTGCGTCGGAGAACACACATAGCTCTGTGTGCTCACCCTTGGAGAGGGATGTCGTAGTGTATGCGCGTGGGATGTGCAGCTGGCTTAAATCATGCAATGACGTTCGCCATGATTCCCATTGTTTCAGCTTTTGTTCTGGGAGCGGTGCATCCCAGTCACACATGTCAACACTGAGTTCTCTGAGCAGACTTTTGCCTTCAATGGTCACTGGCGCAACCATGCCTAGCGGATCAAAGATGCTGTTCACCGTAGACAACACTCCTCTGCGAGTGAAGGGCTTCTTCTCTTGTGAGACAGTGAATGTGAATGTGTCTGTTGTGGTCTCCCACAATAGTCCCAAGCTCCATTGCACAGGTGTAGCTTCGCCACTGAAGTCAAGGCTCTTTAGGACTGCTCTGTCTTCTGGTGCAAAGGCTTGAAGGACGACGTCGCTATTTGAAGTGAACTTGTGGAGCCTCAGGTTTGATTCGCTGAGTGAGGCCTGCGTTCTACGCAGGAGGCTGATGGTGTCAGCGTCGGTGGGTAGGCTGATGAGTCCGTCATCGACGTAGAAATGACGTTCCACAAATTGTACAGTGTCCGCTCCATGTTTGTCCGCACCTTCTTGGATGGCCCTCCTCAGACCGTAGATGGCCACAGACGGGGACGGACTGTTGCCAAAAACATGGACTCTCATCCTATAGTCGATTACGTCCTTGGACATGTCATTGTCTCTGTACCACAAGAAATGCAGGTACTTCCTATGGTCGTTGCGAACTAGGAAGCAGTGGAACATCTGCTGTATGTCGGTGATCACTGCAACTTGTTCCTTCCGAAAGCGGATCAGAACCCCAATGAGTGAGTTATTGAGGTCAGGTCCCGTCAGGAGAACGTCGTTCAGAGATGTTCCTGAATACTTTGCACTGGAGTCGAATACAACGCGAATGTTCCCAGGCTTTTGGGGGTGGTAGACTCCGAAGGTTGGGAGGTACCAACATTCTTCATTGTCTTCCAGTGGCGGAGCCACTTCTGCATGTTTCTTCTCTAATATTTTCCCCATGAATTCCAGGAACTGTTGTTTCATCTCCGGTTTCCTTCGTAGCGTCTTCTCCAGAGTGGCGAAGCGGGTGAATACTTGTTCACGGTTGTTAGATAAGCGCTGCCGAGGGACCCTAAAAGGTAGCGGAGAGACCCAGTTGTTTGACTCGTCTCTGTAGACTTCTTGGTCCATAATCTCCAGGAAGATGGTGTCCTCCATGGACGGGGCAGGTCTGTTATCATACTCGGTCTCTTTGAAGACTTTCCTTCCAAGGGTATCCAGTGATGGCTTTGTGGACTTACTCCTCTGCTCCCCGCCATGAGACACGGTCTGAGTCAGCTTTATGGAGGCTTTGCAAGGTGTGAGCATAGAGGGACGGCCATTCTCCAGCACATTGGTCTTGAATGTCCCCACGACTGGTTTATGTGCACCCCCTAAGCACACATCTCCGACAAGCACCCAGCCTAGCTCCAACTTTTGTGCGAAAGGAGCGTCTGGGGGTCCGCTTACTTGCTGCCAGACCTTGTGCACTCTGACGAGATCTCTGCCGAGCAGGATAAGTATCTCCGCATTGTGGTCAAGCTCAGGTATGTATGATGCTACACCTCTGAGGTGTGGATGGTGGCGGGCCGCGTCAGGTGTCGGTATTTCAGTGCGATCATTGAGTATTTCATTGCACTCAATTAGAGGTGGAAGTGGTAGGCTGGTTTGGCCATCCAGAGATTCAACCCGGAATCCTTCAGCCTTCCGGCCTGACGTCTCCACCCGCCCCGCACAGGTCTTTAGTGAGTAAGGGAAAGACTGGCCTTTGATGTTAAAGAGCTCAAAGAAGTCAGACCTGACCAATGAACGATTGCTTTGGTCGTCCAGGATTACGTACATGTTAGTTGCCCTCTCACGTTGACCTTCGGGATATACTCGAACCAGACAAATCTTTGAGCAGGATCTTGCTGTTCGGCCTGGACCACAAATCTGTGTGCAGCTAGAATTGATGACTGTGCTGTCACCGGCTGGCACATCTTCCTCCCCGCCATTGTCTGATGGTGGTGGAGGCCCTTTCGCAGCTTAAGGTGGTGGACCTGGGTGCATGGCAGCATGGTGACGGTCACTACCACACTCTGTGCACTTCACAGTTGCTTTACAGTCTTTAGCGAGATGACTTGCGGACGTGCAGCATTTGAAACACATCCCGTTGTCTTTGAGAATACTCTTCCTCTCTTCAAGGATCTTTCCTCTGAATGTTCTGCACTTCCTGAGTGGGTGTGGTTTGTTGTGAATGGGACAATTTTTCTCTGACCCTTCAACTTTTTTCTCAGGTATATCTGCTGGCGGATCTTTACCTGATGAAACCTCTGTCTTATGAACTGATATCTTGCTTCCTAAGTTGCATGAGGGTGCCTTGTCTGATTTCAAACTGCTGCTGCTAGCAGATGGTAGGGCGAAGCTGGGATCATTCCTTCTCCGTGCTTCGTGACAGATGAAATCGGCAAAGACATCAAATGGAGGGAAATAGCCTTTGTTCTTTTCTTTAAACCTTGAGCCTATTGCGAGCCATTTCTCTTGAAGCCCATAGGGGAGTTTTTCAACAATGGGCCCAATTCCCCTGGCTGTATCCAGGTATGCCAGTCCTGTGAGGTAACCTTCTCCTCTAGCACCCTGTAGCTCCATGAGGAGATCGCCTAGGTCCCTCAGTTTCCCGTAGTCTTTTGCAGATATTTTTGGGAATTCGTCCAGTCGTTTAAACAGAGACTTCTCCATGACTTCAGGTGCAGCATAACACTGCTGGAGGCGCTCCCAGGCCTTCTCTAGTGCTACGTCTGGGCGCCCTACATGCACAGAGCGAATGCGTTTTATGTGCTTTACTGACTCTGGCCCGAGCCACTTAATGAGCAGATCCAGCATTTCAGTGCCTGTGAGTCCCAGGCCAGCAGTTGCATTATCGAATGATGACTGCCATGCCACGTAATTTTCAGGTTTGTCATCAAATTGGTAGAGGCTGGTACTCACTAGATCGCGGCGAGCCAGGTATCGTGCCAGGTGTTCTGTTTCAGGTGCCACGCTTGGGGTGGTCGGGACATTGCGAGGAAAGTATGATGGTGCCATTGGGCTTAGTGCTGGTTTCTGAGGGAAATATGCTTTCTAAGGCACATCGGGATGTCCACTTTCTCGATTTGGAATTGTTTGGTTCCCAGTATGAGGTGCGCTCTGATTTGATGCCATGCTGAGAAGGGGTTGCCTTTGGGGGGCCTCACCCTTTTGGCGTACATCATCCTCGTTCGGGCCTATTGTTGACAAAGGATGCCATGTAATGTAGCTCTCTTCAGACGCTGCTGCATCGTGCACTGGGCTAGGGGGAGACACTGGAATGCCTGTTCGGCGCAGTTCAGTTTGTGCTGCAACGTACTCTTTGGTACGTGTTGCAATTTCCTCTTGGAGGACCTCATGTGAAGATGAACTAGACTTAACTGAATTCTCTTGATATTCAGCTGCTTCTAATGCTTCAGCCTGTGCTTCAGCTGCTGCTGCCTCTTTTTGTTGTTCTAGTGCGCTTAATTCAGCTTCCAGCTTTGCTTTTCCCAACTCTAGATCAGCTCTAACTCATCCCAGCTCTGCTTCTGTAGTAGCTTTCTCAACTTTTAGCCTTGCTTCTTTTTTTGCATAAGCTGCTCGTACTTTTGCAGCCTCTGCTGCTGCACGCGCCTTGACTGCGGCACTAGATGACGATGAGCGAGAGCTCCTTGACTTGTGTGTGTGCACTGATGCAGACTTCTCACTCTTTCTTTCTTCCATCTTTCTTGCCAGGTTTTGCTTCTTTCTACTTTAGTTGTTGCGCTCCAGCTGAATCACCCCTTTTTCACTATACTGTCCTCACTAAGTTGTAAGAACTAGCTAGACAGCAAGTTAAACTTTTCTTCATTGGTGATTTATTTCTTGACAAGCAGACTTCAACATCACAGCTTCAGAAGATAAAGTGAAAAAGGGATGCATCTGCTGGGGCTATGAAAGCGAATTTTTTAGGAACTCCTTCCTCTGAATGGCAACATGACTTTGCCCTTGGTCCAACTGACATTTTACTTCCTACTTCCTGTTTCTAACGTTATGACATCACTAGTCAAATTAAAAGTACTTCCTATTGCATGAACTTACATTGAATAAAAGTCCCAAATTCTGCCAGAAGGCAGCACAGTCATTGACTTGGTGAATTTCGGTGATCTTAATTTTCCAGGTACATAATAATGAACATAAATTATGAGTTAATATTGTTGTTGCTGGTGAAGTAAATCCTCAGCGATTCAGTCACTCTTTCCTTTCCCTGTATATGTGAACCATGCTACCAAAATCAGTAAGAATGCGCAATGGGCAAGCTACAGGCATGTGAAGTCATAAATCCTTCTTTTTTTTCTTTGTTTGCTGGTGGCAAGCCCCGGGAAAACCCCAGTCAGTTCCTGGTATCATTGTAAAGCTTGGAACTCCTACTTTCTAAAAATACACGTTTTTGTGGAAGACGTAAGTCAGGACCGATCGAACAAAAGTTTTCAAACCAGCCAAAATATAAACAAAATCGATTTATGCTGGTCCGTTTTTGCCTAATTCCTACAAATAAAATATCATTTTGAAGGTCTTTCAATACATATGAAAATAATGTTATCTCAGTTTTGAAAAAATCCTCATCGCAACTCATTTTGCCAGCATGTGTCACATTTGAATCCTAAACACATTTGTTTGCTAAGTGACTTTTCATTATTGTTCCATTTACCAGCGGGTTAAAACTACCATAAATGCCTCCACTGCTTACATACCTCTTCTGCTTTTTTTGCATGTTTAAAGTACTTTAATAAGCTCATGCTTCTCTCAGTGATGCTAGTGAGACACTCTGTCTGCCGATTGGAAAGGTCAAGCAGGCGAGGAGCTTCTGAACTCCGCGTGGATGACGGTCACACGCGTTGTTTGTGTGCATGCTTGTGGACCGTCATTCCTTCATATTTTTTCTTTAATTTATATTTCCTTGGCGTGGCCTGGGCCTGGGCCACTCGGAGGTTAGTTCTCCGCCACATGTGGCCCACGGATCGCTAACTGAATAGGCCTGTGATACGTTGTGGTGACCCCGAAAGGGAGCAGCTAAAAGACAAAAAAAAAAAAAGTAATATTAAAGGTGCTTAAGCATATTTGTATCAAGAAGCTTTCAGCTTGATTAAAGGATAAATCTTTCTCCAATTTTGAATTTGGGAGGGAAACTGAATCATCAAATTATTATAATAATCTATATATTTTCAATGTCAATTTAGGGGAACAAAGACTTTATAATTCTCGCACCCTTACCGGAACTTCTAAGGGGACCATCACACTGAAGTAGTTCTCAGTAGGCTCTGGAAAATTGCTGTGTGCCTTAGGTTTTGGCCTGTATGTCACAGTCAATGCCCCGTCGAACCAGGCAGAGTTATTCAAATTATGTTCTGTATAACTTTTACAGGCATCTGTCTTCCACAGTGCTCAAAAGAAACTGAAGGCTGGGGAGGGTTTGCACACCCTGACTTATCGGGTTGGATACCAGATTAGCCAGGCATTCATGTGATACTTTACCTGGAGTTGGCAAAAGATCTCGAATGTTCTCAAACAGTGGCAAAAGAAAAAAAAAAAGTTGCTAATTGCTTCAAGCACTGTCGCTAACATATGTTAATAGTCACTAATATTTGATAAAGCTGTCTTTCACAAACACTCTCACAATCATTTGCAAATGTTGTTAAACAATGCTAATCATTGCTAATTGCTGCTAATGACAGAGGCAAACCCTGATGTTTGTGAATATTCATCAGAAAATTTGATGAATCCAAAAGTCACCATGTTAGTCAACATTCAACGCTCTGTGAAATACTACTGTTAATGTTTCACTTATTTACCATCAGTTGATTTGATAGCTTTGCCTTCTGGATGCACACAGAATAAATGAAACTAAAACTACAACTGGGGGTTTGGAGGGAAAAAAGTGTGTAGAAAAAATATCTGCTCAGGTTCAGAAGAAGAATGGTGAAAAGAGAAACTTACAAGACCTGGAAGTAAAGAGAGAAGATATGAAAAAAAAGAGAAAACCATACTTATAAAAGAGGAACTCCAGCGAAAGGAAGAGACAGCTATTCATACTGACAGAAAAGTGGGATGCCACTGTAATGCTGGTAATTTCGCTACATAGATGGTTTGATTTGTGAAAATTGAGGTTTAAAAACGGTGACAATTTGACAGTAGCCTGGGGTATTAGTATGGGATAGCCACAAAAAAAAAAAAAAAAAAAAAAAAAAAACTGCCTCTTCTTTTTCTCAAAGGATCAAAAAGTGAAGACATCCTAACCTGTTATATAAGTAAGCAGCACCAAGCAAAAGACACAGAAGATGTCCATATAAAGAAAAAGGCAAATATGGAAAAAAAAATACTGAAATTGTCAAAAAAAATGCTCAGAAAAACTATCAATTTCAATCCCTTGGCAACTGTTTCCCCACTACTCCTGTCTGAATTGAAAACAAATATATAGTTTACACAATGAAGCAAAAGCTTGCGTCTAAGCGGGTTTGAGATCCATATAATAATGTAATTGGACTGTACTCAGGTGTCTTTCTAGCCCTTCATTTTTCTAATCTAACTGCTGACCCAAAAACACACTTTCCACACCACGTGATAACATTGTATTATTCCAAACACAGCAAATTGTCAGGTCAGTAGCTAAGTTAACCCTCAGGACCCAATGGACACATCTTTTTCATCATCACCCACCCTTTCATTCCTAAAGTAATAACTTACTCTTTTCAAAAAATAGTCTTTAAACTCATAACCCAGCCACAGGGTGCGCACAAGCCAGTGTACTCCTAGTGCTGGCCCCAAGCCCGGATAAATGGGAAGGGTTGTGTCAGGAAGGACATCCAACGTAAAACTTTTGCCAAATCAAACATATAGATCATGACAAATAAGATTTTCATACCGGATCAGTCAAGGCCCGGGTTAACAACAACTGCTACCGGTGCTGTTGACCGACAGGGTGCCGATGGACATTGGGTTACTGCTGGTCGAAGATCGGGGGGGGGGGCATGTTAGGAGGGAGAGAGAGAAGAGGAAAGGTGTAAGTATGGAAGTGAGAGTAGGGATGTTAAACATAGGGACTAGATCTAATGTGTGTTCTAGAAACCAGATGGAAGGGAAGCAAGGCCAGGAGCATTGGAGGGGAATTTAAACTGTTCTACCGTGGTGTAGATAGGAAAAGAAATGGAATAGGAGTAATCTTGAAGGAAGAGTATGTGAAGAGTGTTCAGGAGGTAAAGAGGGAGTCAGACAGAATCATGAGTTTGAAGCTAGAAGTCAAAGATGTGATGTTGAATGTTGTCAGTGCGTATGCCCCACAAGTTGGATGTCATGGTTCGAGCGCCGATCTTGTCCGCGCTTGGGCCATGCACTATTTTCTCCCATCTGATGTGTGTGTGCCCCTTTTTGGCTTTCCGAGCTTTTATTGTGACAGCGCTCGGAGGGGCTTCCGGCTGTCAGAGCTGACAGCTGAGCCGCATTTCACCTCATCAGCTGCTTCCAACTTAAGAGGGCAGCTGAGAGCGAAATGTGCAGCAGTCTCGTCAAAAACTTCCCCTTGTCTGACGTTATCGAGCACCCCTGTTCAGACGTTGACTACCCTTCGTCTGTATTCATAAGTGTGTCTCCTTATGTATCCATTCTCCCCTGTCATTGACTGTATATCATTGTAGTGTGTTTTAGCCCCCCGTGATTTGTTATTTTGTCATTCACCGTTCCCTTTAATAAAACTGTGCAAACTCACCGGCTGAGTGGCGTCTTATGATGGCTCGTGAGGGCCATCCATGACATTGGATGCCCGGTAGAAGAGAATTTCTGGAGTAAGTTGGATGAAGTGGTAGAGAGTGTTCCCAGGGGGAGGGAGTGGTGATTGGAGCAGATTTTAATGGACATGTAAGTGAAGGGAACAGAGGTGATGAGGAGGTCCTGGGTAGGTATGGTCTTAAGGAGAGAAATGTGGAAAGACAGATTGTTGGGGATTTTGCTAAAAGGATTTAAATGGCTGTGGTGAAGACATACTTTAAGAAGAGAGGGTGACATAGGGTGAGTTACACGAGTTGAGAAAGGTGCACACAGGTGGACTGCATCTTATGCAGAAGGAGAAATCTGAAAGAGATAGGAGATTGCAAGGTGGTGGAATGAGGACTTACTGTAAAGTATCCAAAGGAAGAGGTTAGCAAAGAAAAAGTGGAATAGTCAGGGAGATGAAGGAAGGAGACATGAGTATTTGGAATCTAGGCACATGGCAAAGAGAGAGGTGGCAAAAAGAAAGGAAAATACATACAGCATAATGAGTTGTATGGGAGGCTAAACACTAAGGAAGGAGAAAAGGAGTTACATTAATTGACTAGACAGAGAAATTGAGCTGGAAAGGATGTACAACAGGTTAGGTTGATTAATGACATAAATGGTAATCTACTAACAAATGACATGAGTGTGTTGAAAAGGTGGAAGGAGTTATTTGAGGAGCTGATGAATAAAGAAAACGAGAGAGAGGAGGATGGATGAAGGAAAGATAGGGAACAAGAAATTCCCGATTATTAGCAAGGCAGAATTGAGAGCAGCTTTGAAGAGGATGAAGCATGGAAAGGCAGTTGGTCCAGATGTCATACCTGTGGAGGTATGGAGATGTTAACCCTTTGAGTGTGTATGGCACACTTCTGCGCCTGTCAGCTGATCAGTCCAAACAAAGCCTGTACAGCTGAATAGAGTGTGAAATGTACAAACCTTTTAACACCACTTGGTGGCCAAGAGGTGTGGCTTTTCACTTACCGTGAGAACTGGAAATGGTCCAGTGCAATAAATAGGTCAAATCAGCATTTGAAGCCCGCCCCCTTTCATTCTGCTGTTTGACACGGAGGAAACAGGATGGTGAGGAAAACACTCTCAGCTGAAGAGGTATTAGCACTGGTGTTCACTGCTCCTGGGTCAGAGGAAGAGCTTAGTCCTAGTTTATTATCTGCGTTAGAGTCCAGCTCTAATTATGTGCCTTCGGACAATGGTGCAAACAGTTCTTGTGAAAGTAGAGACGGACATCTTGTGCGCAACGCTGCAGCTGTGTTTTCTGTGTCCAGCTGGGCCCAAAATGGCACAGGTTCTGCTTTGCCAAACCATGGTCACAGAGCGAAAAAGTCCAGAGCAGCCCGTGGGTGACATTTGGCTGGGCAAGAGCGCATTGCCGGTGCGCATCTACGTGTGCCACGTGTGCGGTGGGTGGACAATAGGTAGTGGCGATGCGGCAGGAGGTTTGGACATTGACGGCTGGGAGTTTCTTAGAAATGAAGTTTATTTTATCTTTAGCTCATCTATTGGAGAGTCTGCAGGTGTTGGTCATGATGGACGGGAAGATCTTGAAGGTCTCTTGTCTTGTCCTGACTGTGTTGTTTGTGGTCCTATGTGATGATATACCAGTGCTACCAGTAATTAGCACAGTAAGGGAGATAACAAAACTGAAGCAGAACTTCCCCCGTAATTATGAGGTTCCTGTTAGGTATATTCCTAAAGAATTGGCTCGCTTCTGCTGGCTGACGGTAAATGCCATTCGTTTGGAGGAAAGTGTTGAAAAGCTGGCTGACCAGTTTGGTGAACAGTCCTCCAACAGACATGGTCTACTCATATTTCTTGAAACGCTGCGTAAGAAGCGGGCCCTCTGTGACATTCACACCATGGAAAACCTAATGTATTCCTTTCAGTGTCACTATCGGGAGAAGATGGTGGCTGGGGCTTACTTGGACTACCTAAAACAGTTCCTAGAAAAGGTGCAACGTGAAATGTACAGCTTCAAATGTGACCCACCACCATGCCCTACTACTGCAAAAATGCATACAACTGCTCAAATAACATTTACGAACCCAGAAGGCGTGACTGCTCAAGTACAAGTTGGAAATGACTCCACCCATTTCATGGGAAAGACGGGCCTCGTTCTTATCATTATTGCCCTCGGGATACTGGTTGTTGCACTTTCCTGTTATGTGAACCACATTCGAAATCGACCAAGGCACCCTCAAACTGAAAATATTCGGATGACACGTCTTGAAAGTCGTCCCTTGGCACCTGCTGAAAGTTGTCGTCGTCGCCGTCCCCCCTCAGCGTCTGCAGAAAGCCGTCCCCCCTCAGCAGAAAGCCGTCCCCCCTCGGCGCCAGCAGAAAGCCGTCCCCCCTCGGCGCCTGCAGAAAGCCGTCCCCCCTCGGCGCCTGCAGAAAGCCGTCCCTCCGCACCCAAGTCTCGGAAACAAGATTAATAAAGGATAATGTACACTGAAAAAAAAAAAAAAATGAAGTTTATCAGCCTTGGCTGAAAGCATTTGAACAGCCATTCGGATATCGTGGAGAGAAGGAGCTGTCATCTGCGCCCGCCATTGATTTTGTGTCGCTTTTTTGGACTCCGGAATTCTGGATGCTTGTGACCGACGAAACAAACAGGAACATATTTGTTGCATAAACTGTGTTTCATTTGCTTCATTTTAGTTTAGTGTGAAACAAATGTGCCATGAGATTTGTGTTTGTTTTTAATGATTTTTAGTAATTTTGTCAATGATGGGACAAAAGGACCATGTGGTGACAGTGTGTGAAACAAAAATTGTCCATCCATCCATCTTCTACCACTTTTTCGGAGTGGTAGAAGATGAAGGAACAAATGAAGGGACAAAAGTACCATGTGTTGACAAAGTGTGAAACAAAAATTGTCTATCCATCCATCTCCTACCGCTTTTCCGGAGCGGTAGAAGATGAAGGGGCAAATTAAGGGACAAAAGGCCATGTGGTGACAATGTGACACCAAAACTGTTTTTGTTTTGAATGATTTTTAGTAATTTTGTCAATGATGGGACAAAAGGACCATGTGGTGACAGTGTGTGAAACAAAAATTGTCCATCCATCCATCTTCTATCACTTTTCTGGAGTGGTAATTAGGTCCAGTTATGCACAATGCATGGATGCAAGTTCACTTGGCAGACACTTGGGTACCTCTGCAACACTTTTATAATTGGGACTTTGCATCTAACTGTAATTCTGAAGCTATAGTGTTATAATAAAATTTGGATTGCTGCAATATGCAAATTAGGTCCAATTATGCACAATGCATGGATGCAAGTTCACTTGGCAGACAATTGGGTTCCTCTGCAACATTTTTGTAATTGGGACTTTGCCTCTAACTATTACCGTTCTGAAGCTATTGTCATTTGAAAATTTGAGGTCAAACTCTGTGTTTTCCTGACAAAAATTCCACATGCTCAAAGAGTTGAGGAGAGATGGCAATGGACTTTTTATCCAGATTGTTTAACACAATATTGGAGAGTTAGAGGATGCCTGACGAAGGGAGAAGAAGTGTTTTTACCAATTTTCATGAAAAAAGGTGATTCTGTAGTAACTACGGAGGCATAAAGTTGATCAGCCACACTATGAAGATATGAGAAAGAGTTGTTGAAGCCAGGGTAAGAGGAGAGGTGACAATCAGTGAACAGCAGTACGGTTTCATGCCAAGAAAGAGAACTATAGATGCAACGTTTGCTCTTAAAGTGCTGATGGAGAAGTATAGAGAAGGTCAGAAGGAGTTGCAGTGTATCTTTGTGGATCTAGAGAAAGCAGATGATGTGGTGATAAGAGAGGAAGTGTGGTACTGTATGAGGAGGTCAGGAGTGGCAGAGAAGTATGGGAGGGTGATGCTGGACATATATGAGGGCAGCGAGACGGTGGTGAGGTGCGCTCTAGGAGTAATGGATGGATTCAAGGTGGGGGTGGGATTACATCTGTTTGCCACGGTGATGGACAGGCTGACAGATGCGGTAAGGCAGGAGTTGCTGTGGACCATGATGTTTGCAGACGACATTGTGATCTTTACTGAGAGTAGGGAGCAGGAGGAAGAGAACCTGGAGAGGTGGAGGTATGCTCTGGAGAGAAGAGGAATGAAAGTCAGTAGAAGCAAGACAGAATATATGAGTGTGATGAGAGAGAGGCAGGTTTAATGGTGAAGATGGAAGGAGTAAAGGTAGTGAAAGTAGATGACTTTAAATACCTGGGGTCAACCATTCAAAGCAATGGAAAATTCATTAGAGGTGAAGAAGAGAGTGCAGCCAGGGTGGAGGGGGTAGAGACTAGTGTCAGGGGTGATTTGTGACAGAAAGTTAGCAGCAAGAATGAAAGGGAAGATTTGTGGGTCACCCCCACAGCCTACGGACAAGCAGAGCGCTCAGCTGGAGCAATTAGCAGAACAATGAGATGTGTGTATTGAGATCAATAGGCAGCTTCTCTTTGTCTAACTCTTTCCTGCCAGTATCCTGTTGATATGTGTGACTCAAATGCAGGTGTTCATGCTTCCTGCTCAGTACTGTGATGCAAATGTGCCTTTCATGTATTGTCTGTAGTGGGGTATTTAAACTGCATATCGCTCTGTAACTCTCTCTCTGACCACTGCTTCTGACTACACGCATAGCCTGTCTGCTTACGAGAGCCTGAGGGCTCACTCTGGCACGCTTATACAGTGCCGGGGTGAGTTCTGTGATAGTGGGATGAATGATAAATAAACACCCTTAAAAACTCTCAGTTCGCTGCTTATTATTTCATGCCGCCACACTGGTGACCCCGAGAAAGCACATGCTTTGTGCAACGCAACCTTCTGGTCTGGACAGCCAAACCGGTGACCCGACCAAGAAAAGAACACACTGGCAGCCCCCCGCGGTGACTCTCCGACGACAAGCGGACGCAGCAGCCTGACGCAAATGATCTGCCCTCCCTTCTGCTACAGGGAGACCTCGACGCAGAGGCACCACCAGGCGAACTCTCCGGAGATCACCCACGACCGGGAAAGCTGCAGAAAGCTTCATGGTGAGATCTGCACGCCTGAGATCTGCACATCCACACTGGACCGGCCGAAGGACACAGAACGTCTTCTCCCTCTCGCCGCTCCTCCTCCCTTTCACCGCTCCTCCGCATCGACACGAGCCCGAGGGACAAAGATCGTCTCCTCCCTCTCACCGCTTCAACGCACCACGAGCGAACGACGCAACAGCTACAACAGGGATGACCATTGGCGCCGCCGACGCTGATCTCCAGCAAGCTCCCTGACCCTGACTCGCCTCTACAGCGGTCCTGCCACGCACCGAACCTCGCACGCACACCGGGGGGTTACGAGGACAGTGCACCACACACGGGACAACAACGGCTCCACAGACCACCATCGTCCTCCGCCGCTGCACATCGGAACCTTCAGGGCTGCTCACACACCTGAAGCACGCATGCAGCTCGCTCACAGGATTTTGTATGGGTATCAGCCAAAGCGCACAAGGGAATTCAGCCGCCTGCTGTCCCCGAGGGCTTTAGGGCTGCGCGCACACCTAAAGTCAACACGCCAAGTCCCTCACTGCTGCAGCTCCTTTTTTTTTTCATGGCCGCGAGAGGAGTCAGAGACAAATTTTCTTCTCACAGCCGCTGTGGACCACCGCACGTTCAACGGGACAGCCCCTCAACACCGTGGATCCGCATGCAATTTTTGCACGGCCCAGACAACTTCGGCCGGAACTTGCTACCCCCACCCACCTCCCTCCACCTCCTCGGCACAAAGCCTTCCCCGCAGCTCGTTTCCAAAGCCGGACTATCGAGGCCTCAGCTTCCTGCTGAGCCCTCTGGGGGGGAGTGTGTGGGTCACCCCCACAGCCTACGGACAAGCAGAGCACTCAGCTGGAGCAATTAGCAGAACAATGAGATGTGTGTATTGAGATCAATAGGCAGCTTCTCTTTGTCTAGCTCTTTCCTGCCAGTATCCCGTTGATATGTGGGACTCAAATGCAGGTGTTCATGCTTCCTGCTCGGTACTGTGATGCAAATGTGCCTTTCATATATTGTCTGTAGTGGGGTATTTAAACTGCATATTGCTCTGTAACTCTCTCTCTGACCACTGCTTCTGACTACACGCATAGCCTGTCTGCTTACGAGAGCCTGAGGGCTCGCTCTGGCACGCTTATACAGTGCCGGGGTGAGTTCTGTGATGGCGGGATGAATGATAAATAAACACCCTTAAAAACTCTCAGTTTGCTGCTTATTATTTCATGCCGCCACAGATTTACAAAAACACAGGAGGTGGAGCTTGAGATGGCAGAATAGAAAATGCAAAGATTCTCATTGGGAGTGACTAGTAGGGACAAAATTAAAAATGAGTATATCAGAGGTGCAGCTCAGGTTGAGCAGTTTGGAGACAAAGTAAGAGATTTAAGGATGAGATTGAACATGTGCAGAGGAGGGATAGTGGATATATTGGACAAAAGATGTTGAAGATGGAGCTTCCAAGCAGGAGGGAAAGAGGAAGACCACAGAGAAGATTCATGGATGTAGTGAAGGACGTGGAGAGGGGTGGTGTTACAGAGTTAGATGCAAGGGATCGGATGAGATGGAGGAAGATGATCTGATGTTGTGACCCCTAAAAGGAGCAGCCGAAAGAAGAAATCTTTGAACTCACAACTGCACCTATTCTAATAATCATTTAGAGTAATTCAATATTTTTACAGGTTTCAAGATTATGTGAACAGTTGCAGTATATCAAAGGCGGTGGAGCGCAAAAATAGTCAATAATTAACCTATTATGCGGGTCTTTGTTTGCAAGAGGAAAGCAAAGCATCAAGCACAAACAAACATGTAGATCCCACATAGATGTGCTCCTACCACTTTAAACCACAGTGAAATAATTAAAAAAAAAATGTTAGAATGTGTCAGAACCACAGGAAAAACATGGAAACTGACAACGTAATGGAATAATATTTGAAACAAAATCTCAGCTTCTAGATTCTTTCCTTTATATGTTATAGTTTGGTAACAGCTTTCATATGATTCATTTTCTCATCCAGCATCATGAGGTCATGGATTGGAGGATTTCCAACATATGAATGAGTTCCCTCTCCTGCAGAAGTCTTGTGAGCCTCATTCAATTCACGTTGTATTCCAACTCATCTCATTACATCTCAGCTGGGTTTAGGTGCGTGCTCAAAGCTTAATTGTGTATTTTTGCCCCAGACCAAACAACAAGGCGGGTTGGGTGGCCAGCCAGACTCCATGGATCTCCAGACCAGAGAACATAGTCAGGTGGCCTCCCAGAGTCCCTGAGCCACCAGACCAGAGAGTGTGATGTGTCGGTGGCCTAACCAGAGTCCATGGGTCCCTAGACCATAGTGCAAGGTGGGTTGCGGGGGCTGACCAGAGTCCACAAACGCCCAGACAAGAGGGCAAGGTGGGTCAGGGGGCCGACCAAAGTCCATGGCCCCTCAGACCAGAAAACACAGCAAGTAAGGTGGCCTTCCAGATTCCATGGACACCCAAAACCAGAGAGCACAACGAGTCAGGTGGCCTCCCAGAGTCTCTGAGCCACCAGACCAGAGAACACAAAGCTGAAGCACGGAGCTGGTGAGACAGTAGTTGGAGACCATTGATAACAGTGAGCAACAACCGGGGAGCATAGAACTTAGGCAACAGCAGCTGAGGACCATAAAACCTGCGGCGGCAGCTGAAAAACATCAACTATAGAGAGAGACAAGCCCAGACGATGAAGGCTAGTGAGCGGTGAGCCCTGATGATGACAGCTGGCCAGCGACGAGACCTGATGATGATGGCTGGCCAGCGGCATCGAGCCAAGATAGCAAAGACTGGAAAGCGTCGAGCCCAGACACCTGGAAATCCATCCCCAATGCAGCCACCTCAGACAAGGAGAAAAAGACATAAGCTGGGTCACTACAAACAGCAGCAGTGGAGCCCGGTGGAGAGATCCCAGAAGCAGATGGCAGCTACAACTGGGTCACCCTGCCAAGAGCAAGGCAAGATTTCTCATGTATAAATAAAAAAAATACAAAGAAGAGGACCTTAGCTCATGCTCCACTGCCGACGAGGACCCAAGTGACATGGTTACATGACCCAGTGACAAGACACAGACTCAGAATTGATACAATTAAGTTTATTAACACTCACCATCAACACAGCGGACACACGGAGGACCCTAACCAGGGTCAACCCTCGTAAAGCTGCAGGTCCGGACAACATCCTGGAACATGTGCTCCGAGACTGCGCGAGCGAGTTGGCGGATGTCCTGACTGACATTTATAACATCTCCCTGAGTCAGGCCATCGTTCCCAGATGCTTCAAGACCTCTACCATAGTTCCAGTGGCAAAGAAACCAGTTGTGTCCTGTCTGAATGACTATCGTCCTATTGCACTGACACCAATTGTGATAAAGTGTTTTGAACGACTTGTCAAACCACACATCACAGCCTGCCTCCCTGCATCACATGACCCACTCCAGTTTGCAAATCGTTCAAACCGCTCCACGGAGGATGCTATAGTCATCACCCTGCACTCTGTCATCACCCACCTGGATCAGAAAGATACCTACGCCAGACTCCTGTACATTGATTTCAGTTCAGCACTCAACACCATTGTTCCCCAGAGACTGATGGAGAAATTATTCCTTCTTGGTCTGGACACCGCCACATGTCTGGATTTCCTGACTGAGAGACCTTAGTCTGTCCAGGTTGGAAACAACATCTCCAACTCTGTCACGCTGAGCACCGGATCCCTTCAAGGCTGCGTACTCAGTCCACTGTTGTTTACACTTCTAACACATGACTGTGTATCCAGACATGAGGGGAACCAGATTATTAAGTTTGCAGACGACACCACGGTGGTGGGACTTATTCAGAGGGATGAGGAATCAATGTACAGGGAAGAAGTTAGAGACCTGGAGGGCTGGTGCAGGGAGAACAATCTCGTGCTCATCGTGGACAAAACAAAGGAAATGATTATCGACTTCTGGCGGTCACAGCCTGAACACGTTCCTCTCAGCATCGGTGGCCATGTAGTGGAGAGAGAGGAGAACATCAAGTTCCTCGGAGTGCAGATCTCGCAGGACCTGACCTGGAACAAGAATTCCTTGGGGATCAGGAAGTCGGCCCAGCAGAGACTGCACTTCTTGAGGAAACTCAAACAGGCCTCTCTCCCCATCTGCATCCTCAGGACCTTCTACAGAGGTGTGGTGGAAAGTGTTCTGATGTACTGCATTGCAACATGGTACTCCAGCTGCAGTATGTCAGACAAAAAAACCCTGCAGAGGATACTTAAGAGAGCTGAGAGGGTAATTGGAGACTCCCTCCCCTCTGTCCAAGAACTTTTTCAGAACCGTTGTAGGAGCAGGGCAGTGAACATTGTCAAGGACCACTCTCACCCTCTGCATAAACACTTTGAACTTCTGCCATCTGGCAAACAATTCCAGAGCATAAGAGGCAGAACCACCAGACTGATTAACAGCTTCCTTCCACAAGCTGTTAGGATGCTGAACAGCTGATCCGGAAAGTCTCATACATACTACTGCACCTACGGACATTATGTATATTATTTGTATATTATAGTTCTGGTTAGTTTTCAAGTATGTCTCAGGGAAGTGTGAATGGCTGTGGTGGGGTGGGGGGTGAGGGTGCATGTGAGTGTGTCTCAAATCATATTCTTTTTACTTATATGGATGCCAAGAAAAATGCAATTTCATCTTGCCTGCACTACAGGTGTATGTACAGCAATATGACAATAAAGGTTTATTTGATTTGATTAACAACAAGTATGGTGTTGATGCATGTGAGTGTAGGCTGGAACTGCTGGAAACAGAAAAAGTCACCGTACGGCCTGGCAACCCTGGGAACACACAGAGAAAGGGGATTACTGGAAGTCACGGCTGGAGGTAAACAGTTACACTGTGCTTACTGTGGGAGCAGATGGTAGGGGCTCAGGTTCAGCGTGGTGACTGCAGCCAGAGAGACAGTGTCCTTCCATGGGTGGTGCGACTCTGGCAGGTGAGTGTCCAAGTGGAGTTGGTGAGGCGGGAGTGTGGGGGAAATCCACCGCTGGGAGGATAGGAGGAGGATCCCGCCCCCATGGACTCTGCCTGTGCACAGGGGATCTGAAGACAACGGTGAGTAGGAATTGGTGAGGTTACTTGGCCAGCTGGAGGGATTCTCTGGCGACGATGAAGTAGGCTTTGGCTGGAACTTCGGTAGACAGGAGGAATTGGCAATGAGCTCATTAGGAGAGACATCTCCGCACTGCCGTGACGGGCAGCGCGGAAGATATAGGCTAGGCGTAATTAGGACTGGGTGTGCGCGCAGCTGGGAATGACGAGCAGACCAGACCATGACACCAGGCAACTCTGCTACTGCAGCCATGATGACCTAAGGGTGAATTGTAGCCAAAGTAGAAGATGTAACAGCTGGCAAAGGAGCGGTCATGATGGCTAACGAAGCAGCGGTTGTGAAGGCCGGCAAAGCAGCAGACATAAAGGCTGACGGAGAAGCATATTTAAGGACCGTCAAATAACTAGACACAAAGGCCAGCGGAGCACCAGATATGGCTTCCGGTGGAGCATCAAGACGTGAAGGCCAGTGGAGCAGCAGATGAGACAGCCAGCAGAGCAACAGACGAGACAGCTGGCGGAACACCAGAGGACAGAGCTGGCAAAGCAGTAGATGAGGGAGCCGGCAGAACATCAAACAGAACAGCAGATGTGGCAGCTGGCACAACACCAGATGAAACAGCAGACATGACAGCCAGTGGAACACCCTACGAAACAGCAGACCTGGCAGCCAGCGGAATATCAGACGAAAGAGCAGACGTGACAGCCGATGGAAAACCAGACATGGAAGCATCCATCCTCTCTGATGTGAACCTTGGAGAAAAAGAGAGGGGAGAATCAGGTAAGGGTTGGTGAGGGGAGGTGATAGCAGAAGTGGAAGCAGAGGCAGGTGATGAGGGTCCAACAATGGTAGACGGCTGTCACTGAACCCCCTAACCGATAAAAAGGCAAGACCCTTCAATTTATTGATGTTAAAAAATGAAAAGGTACTTGCTTGCTCTGCTGCCACTGAAGACCCATGTGAATTGCTTTGGGTGGCTGTAGAGATTGCCTGGTGAGTAGCTGGGGTGCTGGTCCTGGAGCTGGAATTGAGCTCCGAGAGGAGCAGCATCTCCCGGAACCTTCCTTCCACCCTGGACCCCCAAGTGCTGAGCGAGATCCCAAAAATAACTCACTCGGCAGTGGACATCTTCCAAGGAGACTGTGGTGTGGCGGGATGCTTCTTGGGGGGAGGAGAAGAGCCTGGAGCTGGAAGCAGTCATGGAGCGGTGGATGTCAGAGTAAGGGGATGCTGTGTAATTTGCACAGACTCCTCCGTTACGGATGAGTCCCTCTCCAGCCCGTGGAGTGTTTTCAGGACTGGTGAAGAGCAAGGAGCAGTGGATGTGGGAACCGGCCAACGTCTTTTCATCGGCATGGCTTCACATAAAGAGGGAGTGCTTCTCACCAGCACAGAGAGTTTCCACTGTAATTTGGGAACTTCCCCAGCCTGCGGAGGGTTCTCAAGCTCACCGGACTGAGCTTGGGAACCATCCACAGGCTGGGGAAGTTCTCTATAATCCTAGCCATGGCCTAGCAAGAAAATCCAAAACCTCCTCTGGTGTGCGGGAGGTGTGGGCGGCATCAGTAAGCTCCTCAATCTCTGTGACAGCCCGACTGCTCTGCACTAAACCCAATCCCCTTAAAGTCCAAACCTGCTGAGTCCTTTTATGGTGGCATCATTCTGTCAAGTCTGCCTCCAGCAGATGAGGATGAAACAGGACTCAGGATGCACGCTAAACTCCAACGTAACATGACTTTATTCAAGCCCAAAACAAAGGTATCACGAGGGCTGTAACCAAACATGAGCACACTTGACACGCAAACTGTCAAGACATAGACAAGACTAGAACCGGAGGCATATTCTGCAATGATGACACACAGAAATAAAACTGAACATGACATATAAAAGGAACAGGTAGTCACAAGAACACAAGACAGCTGGGGACAAATCAGGAACTAAATGAATACACACACGAGGAACGCTATAGGTAAGGAAAACAAGACAGACCAGGACCTGCAGAAAAGCAAAGACACAACAAAACACAAACACAGGAACCATGGACAAACCGAATGAAAACAAAATCTCGCAAAATAACCAAGGAACACGAATGGTATGAAACCTAAGACAAAGAATAATACACAAACATAGCAATAACTAATAATAATAATAATAATAATAATAATAATAATAATAATAATAATAATAATACATCAGTCTTATATAGCGCTTTTGTAAATGCTCAAAGATGCTTTACAAAGCAGCATAGGGACAAACATACAGAGAACGGGTAAACACATACACATAGGTACACATAGGTAGAAGAGGCAGTCAGTTTTTATAGGTAGATTTAAAAAGATGGGTTTTGAGTTGACTTTTAAAAGAAGCAAGAGTGTTGGCAGACTGGATGTGAAGGGGCAAAGAATTCCAGAGGGTTGGTGCGGCGATGGCGAATGATCTATCACCCAGGGTGTGGAATTTTGTCTTGGTGATGGGGGTAAGAAGGTGAGCGTCAGCGGAGCGGAGGAGACGAGTGGGAGAATGACGAGACAGAAGGTCCGTTAGGTATGAGGGGGCGAGGTTATGGAGAGCTTTATAGGTTATGATGAGGATCTTGAAGTTGATGTGCTGTTGAATGGGGAGCCAGTGGAGCTGACGGAGGAGAGGAGTGATGTGGTCTCTGGAGCGGGAGTGAGTAAGTAGGCGGGCGGCTGAGTTTTGGACATACTGTAGTTTTTGGAGGATGGTGGAAGGAAGTCCATACAGAATGCTGTTACAGTAATCAAGTCTGGAGGTGATGAAGGCGTGGATAAGCATTTCAGCAGCAGAGGGTGAGAGGGTGGGACGGAGGCGTGCAATATTACGAAGATGAAAAAATGAGGTTTTGGTGATATGGTTGATGTGAGATTTGAAGGAGAGGGTGGGGTCCATGATAATGCCGAGGTTTCTGGCCAGGGGGGAGGGGGTGACTGAGTGACCATCGATTTGGAATGAAAAGTTCTGGGAAGAGGGTAAAAGAGATTTTTGTCCAAAAATGATGATTTCTGTTTTATTGCTGTTTAGCTTGAGAAAGTTGTTAGTCATCCAGATTTTTATGTCTGTAAGGAAGTCGGTGATGGTGGAGAGAATGGCGGGGGTGATGGATTTAGAGGAGATGTACAGCTGGGTGTCGTCGGCGTAGCAGTGAAAGTGAAGACCATGTTGACGGATGATGTGACCATGCGGAAGCATGTAGAGAATGAAAAGGGTTGGACCGAGCACAGAGTCTTGAGGAACACCGTGTGAGACGGGGGTGGTGCGTGATTTATGATTGTTGATGGAGATGTACTGGAATCTCTCAGACAGGTAGGAGGTGAACCATGAGAGGGCGGAGTCAGTGATGCCAATAGAAAGCAGACGACGGAGCAGGATGGAATGATTGATGGTATCGAAAGCAGCGCTGAGATCGAGGAGGAGAAGAATGGTGAGGGAGCCAGAGTCAGAGGTGAGCAGGAGGTCATTGGTGACCCTGAGGAGGGCGGTTTCAGTGCTGTGGTGAGAACGGAATCCAGATTGAAATGTTTCGTAGAATTTGTTGGAGAGGAGGTGTTTCTTGAGTTGAGTGGCGACAGCTTTTTCCAATATTTTAGCCAGAAATGGGAGGTTGGAGATAGGTCTGAAATTGTTGGGGTCGTCAGAGTCCAGGCCAGGTTTCTTAAGGAGGGGGGTGATGGCGGCAATCTTAAGTGATGGGGGGACAGTGCCAGTGGTGAGGAAGGAGTTGATGGTGTCGATGATAAGGGGGGCAAGAGGGGTGAGACAGGCTTTGATAAGGGGGGAGGGGATGGGGTCCAGGGGGCATGTAGATGATTTCATGCTGGAGAGTATTTTGGAAAGTTCATCAGTGGTTATGGGTGAGAAAAGGGAGAGCTGTTTATCTATGGGTGGAGAAAAAGTGGGTTCTGAGTCAGGGGTGATGGCTGGGGAGGAGGCAAGCTGGTTGTGAATATTGTCAATTTTGGAATGGAAAAATGATAGAAAGCTATTGCATTTTTCAGGGGTGAAGGATGATGAAATGATGTCCTGGGGTTTAAGGAGTTTGTTGATGGTGGAGAACAGAGTGCGGGGGTTGGAGGATCCAGAGTGAATGATGCTGGAGTAGTAGGCAGAGCGAGCTTCATTGAGTGAAGATTGATATAGGTGCATCAGTTCTTTGTGAGCGAGGGTGTGTACAGTCAGACCAGTTTTGCAGCTCAGGTGTTCAAGCTGTCGCAGTTGTTAAAAACTATGATAATAACAATAACAAAGAAAGTCTCAACAATAACCAAAAATGAAGGTATGGGCTGTGCTCATGTCCGAATCAAGACAGAAAATCTCAAAACATAAACCAAGGCCAGGACATGAGCAGGTTCCGCTCATGACAGGGGTGGACAATGTTAATTTTGCACCTGGCCTCACTGCATGTATATTTGCAGTAGTTGCCATGTCAAAATGCAAATTTGGAGGAAGAGAGTACTTAAATGACTGGCGCAAGGTGATTTACTAATGGGGATAAGGGAGGTAGTTCTCAGAAGGTTCTGGAAATTTGACAGAATGTGATTAAACTGAGAGGGAACTGAATGGACGCTGTTGACATTTATTACAATCTGAATAACAACCCCATGGAAGGACATGGACGGGAACGGTGCTTCAGAAATTTGATCATGTTCCAAAATTTTTCCTGACCATCTTGTCCAAAAAAAGACTGAGTGAGGATGCACTGTAAACATGATTGATGTACTGCAAATGGATTTGCCACACGTCAAATGTGATAAAAACGTGTCAAGAACCAGCAAAATGTGGCATGGCATATTAACTTGTTTTCATTATTTACAAGTGTTTTCATTAAAAAAAAGATATTTTTTCACCAAGAAAAAAAAAATGGATTAAAATTAAAAAATATATATATATTCAGATATTATCCTATTTTAACCACTTTCCTTTATTTTTTTTCCTCCCCAGTAACTGAAACCTCAGCAGTTTCGTTTCAATGCAACAGGTAAGCCTTATAGATTAAAAAAAAACAAAACAAACCATTAAATTTAGAAACCAAAGAGATTTTTACACTCTGAAATGCATCCCTAAAGTGGTGCTTACCTTTGCTGAATGATGGGAAAAAATCACTTTGGAGCAGTTGGAATAAAAAAGTTTTGAATCCAGTTTTGTGCAGCTCTTCACCTTTTTATTTCTTAGTTGCTGGCTAATCCTTTTGTAAAATTTATGACTGAAGACACCTTATCAAATATTCTAACCAGCTGTCAGTAAGTTGGATTTTTTTATTGCCTGCAGTGTAAACAGATTTTTTTTTTTATGACTTGCTCGTTATTTCAATTTATAAAAAAGAAACTATATTTATATTTTTGCAGGAATGTGGCATTTATAGTTGTGGTTAATTTAAAGTCCCTCTGACTAAAACTGCTACTTGTTGTCCCTTAGTTACGATAAGAAAAATGATGATATGAAAATAGCAGAAGCAACTGTTATGTGTATAGCTCAAAGCAGTGAAGGAGGATGACATCTGGCAAGAATGTGGTGCTGTTCAGCTAGAATGCAATGGAGATATCAATTTTTAAAGTAGTAGAGACTCAATGAGGATGCAGTGATAACTTGCTGGACTGAGTAAAAGCTAGTTTTATCGAGTTAGGAACTGCATGACAACAATTCAGGACAGAGTGAAACAGGTCAGAAACAGGTTTTAAGTGGGTAAGGACTGCACTGAACTTGTCAATAACTGACTGGAAACTGATTAGAAACAAGATGTACAGCCAGTTTTCCTCATTTTTAATGTTGTAAGAACTGTCTACAGTGTGGATGAAAATGAGATGGACATGGCTTGAGGCATGTAACAACAAAGTAGTGTTTTCGAGGCATTTCTTTGCCCCAAATTGCCCGTTTTCACCCGTTTTTACCCCATTTGATCAATTTCTTACGATGGGCTAGGACGTCTGGTTTGATGGACCCCTAAGGTGTGCAGCTGTCAATTTACTGCAAATTGTGCCAGTATTTAACGCCCAAAAAACATGTCTTAACACATTTGCACCTGACATGGCTTTGATAGTTAGTGCCAGGAGGATGCACTTTCAAGAACAGTAGGGCACATGGCAGAAAAGAGAGAATCTTCTCTCTTTGTTTTACCTTCTTTGGCATGACAGAAGAACAGATTATACAAACATCAAAGCCTAAATGGTCTTAGGATGATGGGTGTGGTGCTGACGTGGACAACAGCCGACAGCAGAGCACCCGCTACTAAATTGATTTGGATTGACAAACTGATGACTGTGTAGTAGCCCTTCTTACCTGGAGTGGACATTGTTTCTACAAACAGACGTGTCAGTGGACGTTGACTTTTTTTTCTTTTTTGTGGAGGTTCAGGTTCTTAGTCGGGAGCTTTCCTCTACAACTCAGTCTTCATCACTGAAGTCTGAAACCTCTCCTCCACCTGAATCCCCCTCATTCTGGTCTTGGAAAAGTGCCAAAACCTTCTCCACATTGTAGATTTTCTTCTCTCTCTCTCTCTCTCTCTCTCTCCTTTCCGCTTCCGGTGGGTGCGAGTGAGAACGTGAGTGAGGAGGTGTTGGGTGTGTGAGTGAGGAGTTTTGGATTATACTTTTTCACAACGTTTGGACTTTTCCTTTATCCTTTGTTATTGGCTGCATATTCAGGTAAGTTTATTTCAGTCTTTTGAGTGCGTTTGTGTTTTTGTTTGTTTTTTTGGCGTTTTGCTGGAGGATGGCGTCCTTTGAGACGCCACCTCCGTCTATCCGGCAGGGAGTGAGGATAGTCCCGCCGGATAGCAGCGTTGCTGTGGAGGAGGTTCTTCTTGCTGTGGGTGAGAAGGTGGGACATGATATGATCTGCTTTGCCTCAAGAATGAATAAAGCTGTCGTTGTGTTTTTGACTGGTGAGGAATATGTCCATAGTCTGATTGGGAGCGGTGTTGTAATTGGGGACACGTATGTACAGGTGTCCCCGTTATCTGTTCCATCAACGCGCATCACCGTTTCAGGTGTTCCTCCCTTCATCACTAATGAGCAGTTGGAGACGGAGCTTCGCAGATTTGGGAAGTTTGCGGGCCCGTTTAGAACTGTGAGTTTGGGATGTAAGGATAGTAAATTAAAACATGTCAAATCACTTAGGCGCCAGGTATTCATGTTTTTGGACTCGCCCACTCAAACGTTAGAAGTGTCCTTCCGGGTTAAACATGGGGACGGCTCCTACATGGTGTATGCGAGCTCAGGGCAAATGAAGTGCTTTGAATGTGGAGACGTGGGCCATAAACGGTTCGCTTGTCCGCATAAGCAACGGGCGGGAGGCTCTGATGAAGCCGCAGCTGAAACCAGCGGCGCAGCCTCCGCTCATGCCGCTACTACAAATGACGTTGCGGGGCCTTCCGCCGGTCCTGCTCCGGAGCCTGCTGCTGTGTGTGTGGACAGCCCAGCTGTGGCGCCCGCAGCCCAGCTTACGGTTGGGAGCGTGGCTGGTGATGACGCCCAAACAGTCACTGATGGTGCATCAGAATCTAGCTGTGAGAAAAGGCCTGTAAAATCAGCAGCTGTGGTTCCGGTGGATGCTAACGTTTCTGAGCAGCTGACGGAACAACACCAGTCAGCTGCTGTAAGTGGCGTTCAGGAAACTGTAGATCACGATCAATCAGCTGGGACAGCTGTATCAAACAGTAAATTAAGTTGTGATGAGGAAATGGATTCTGATTCTGTGTCTATTGGAGAAACTTGCAGTAAAAGCAAAAGCTTGTACTCATTGGATGAAATAAATGTTTTCCTGGACGAAACCTACAAACGAGCAGTTAAAGTCACTGATTACTTCAGTGACGCCAATAAATTTATTAGATCTGTTAAAGTGCTGGAAAGGCGGGTTGGCCTTGACCTCCTGGATGAGAGAAAATGTTTTCGCCTTAAAAAACACCTAACGGCCCTGCGTAAATCAGCAGGAGGAAAAAAGGTCACACGCACCCGACAGATGAAATAACGTACATGGGTATGCACAGCACGGTGTTCCTATATATCTACTGCTCTTTGCTGTCTCTCCCTGTCTTCTATCTTCTCTATCTCCCTATGCAAAACATAAAATTAGGAACCTTAAATATCAATGGTGGGAGGGGCAATCATAAGAGGGGATTAGTTGGTGAATTGTTTAGACAAAAGAATCTTAACATTTTGTTTTTGCAAGAAACTCATACCACTTCAGCAGATGAAGTGGACTGGGGCTTGTGGTGGAAGGGCCCTTTTTCACTCAGTCATGGTACAAATTTTAGTGCAGGAGTAGCCATTTTGTTTGGGGAATCTGTGAATGCAACAGTTCTTTCTGTAGTGGAGGTAGTGAAGGGCAGGCTGCTCTTTGTTAGGGCAGAAATAGAGAATTCGGTGTTTTGTCTGATCAACATCTATGCTCCAAATCAGGGTTCTGAAAGAACTGCCTTTTTCAATAAACTGAAAAATGAATTGCAGAATTATCACCAAGATCATCTTATTGTTGCTGGTGATTTCAACTGCACCTTAGATTTTACTGTGGATCGAACTAATGCAGAACCTCATCTTCAGTCATCGCGAGTTTTAAAAAATATCACTGTACAGTTTGACCTTTTGGATACATGGAGAATTAAACATGCAAACACTAGACAATATACCTGGGTCAGAGTCGTAGACAATACGGTCAGTGCTGCCAGATTAGATAGGATATATGTTTCTCAAAGTTTTGGCCCAGGAATTCTTCATAGCAACATAAGTCCTGTCGGTTTTACAGATCATCATCTAGCTTCTGTGATGTTAATCATTTCACCAGGGGAAAGAACTAGATCCTATTGGCATTTCAACAATAAGCTCCTTCAAGACAACGCTTTTTGTCATTATTTTGTGTGTTTCTGGGAACACTGGAGGGCTACAAAGCCTCGTTTTAGTTCCTTAGGACAGTGGTGGGAGGTTGGCAAGGTGCAAATTCACATTTTTTGTCAGCAGTATACTGCAAACTCGACTGCTGTCATCAGAACCAAAGTTTGTGAACTTGAGGACACTGTTAAGAGGCTGGAGGAGAGTTTGATTAGGGATCGGGATTCTACCTCGGGTCCCTTGCTGCAGGCGAAGAGATCGGCCCTGAGCTCTTTGCTGCGGGAAAGAGTGAAGGGAGCACTTGTTAGGTCCCGGTTTACTCAGCTGAAGGACATGGACGCCCCAACGTCCTTTTTTTTCAATCTGGAGAAGTCTGCCGCAAAAAAGAAATTGATGACTTGTTTAAAACTCCCACATGGTCAAATAACTACAGATCCATCTGAGATGAGGAGCCATGCAGTGGATTTTTATGGGGCCCTGTTTGGTGCAGAACCATGCTGTATAGACTCTCAAAATCAACTCTTTGGGGGCCTTCCCAAGCTCAGCCCAGGGGAAAGGGCTGCTCTGGACTGCGAACTGACCTTGGATGAGTTAACTGTAGCAGTCAATCAAATGGCTCTGGGACGTGCACCTGGACTTGACGGTCTCTCTTCTGACTTTTTTAAGCACTTTTGGGATATTATAGGATCAGATTTTTATGACGTTCTAATTGACTGTTATAGAACTGGATCTTTGCCTGTTTCCTGTCGGCGTGCAGTACTATCCCTGCTGCCTAAGAAAGGGGACTTGGCCTTGCTTAAAAACTGGAGGCCCGTTGCTCTTCTTTGCACAGACTATAAGGTGCTTTCTAAAGCCCTATCAAATAGACTAAAAAATGTTTTGGATGTCATCATAGATAGAGATCAAACGTATTGTATTCCTGATCGAACCATTATGGACAATATTTTTCTCATACGTGATGTTCTTAATCTTAGTAAATGTTATGATTTAAAGTTTGGTATTGTGTCTTTGGACCAGGAAAAAGCTTTTGATAGGGTTGACCACTCCTATTTGTTTTCCACACTTAAGGGGTTTGGTTTTGGCAATATTTTTTTGACATGGGTTAATATGTTATATACTGGAGCTGAGTGTTTGGTAAAGTTGGGGGCAGGGCTGAGTCGGCCAATCCCTGTACATCGGGGAATAAGGCAGGGTTGTCCGATCTCGGGTCAACTGTACAGCTTGGCTATTGAGCCTTTGCTGTGCAGGTTGCGCACTCAGCTGGGTGGTTTGACCCTGCCGGGGCCCTCCAGTAGTTGTCGTCCACTCGTCTTGTCTGCTTATGCAGACAACGTTAACATTTTCATCACATCCCACAGGGATGTACAGTGTTTGGTGGACACTCTGTCTATTTATGAAAAAGCATCTTCTGCACGGGTAAACTGGGGCAAAAGTGAGGGTTTATTGGTGGGGCAGTGGACACATCAAGACATTCCTCATCTACCTGGAGGTCTTCTGTGGGGGAAAGCCGGTCTTAAAGTGTTGGGGGTGTTTTTGGGTTCTGAGGACTTTGAAAGCAAGAACTGGGAGGGATGTAAGGAGAAGGTGTGTGCCCGTTTTTCTAAATGGAATTGGTTGCTACCACAGCTGTCTTATAGGGGAAGAGTTCTGGTCGCCAATAATCTGGTCGCTTCGGCTCTTTGGCATAGACTTATTGCTTTGACACCGCCCAGGAGCCTGGTGGAGGAGGTCCAGAAGATGATCGTGGGTTTCTTTTGGTCTGGTCGACACTGGGTGCGTGCGGCTGCTCTCTACCTGCCTGTTGCCGAGGGAGGACAGGGCCTGGTTGACATACAGTCCAAGATCACCTGTTTTAGGCTTCAGACTGCGCAACAGTTCCTCTATGGATGTGGCCCCTGCTGGATGGACACTGCAAAACTGCTCCTGAGGAGAGTTGGCCGCTTGGGCTACGACAAGCAGCTTTTCCTCGTGAAATCCGGGGAGGTGGACTTTACTGGACTTACTGCCTTTTATGCCTCTGTTTTGCATGCATGGCAAGTCTTCGCTGTAGCTCGTATTCCTGAGGAGACACCAGTATGTGGCTGTTTGAGGAACCGTTGTTTTTCAATGGATTCATAGACACTCAGTTGCTGCAGTCTGTCAGTCTGCGAACCTGTTTAAGAGAGGCGGGCTGCACCAAGCTTGGCCATCTGATGAAGATGTCAACCACGTCCATAGAAACGCTGAGGCGGAAAGCCAATATTACATCCGTCAGACTGGTGCATAGGGTGGTGACGGAAGTGTGTGCTGCCCTGCCACGACCACTGAGAGCCTTTGTGGAAAACCGCACTCTTTCTGATCAATGGGATGAGGACACTGTGTTCAGCTTTCCTGCCCTTTCCGTAAGTCCAGCAGTGGGAGAGTGGCAGGAGGAAGAAGACCACCTGCTGTCTTTCGGAACTCCCCGTCTGGGCAAGTTCCAGGCTGTAGGGAAGAAGGCGGCATATCACATTTGTGTGAAAGTTCTAAATCTGTGCTCTCTGACGGGGGTAAAAGAGTCGAAGTGGGCGGGGTTTTTGGGGCCGGGATTCTCCCCAAAGGGCAGCTGGCGCTCCATGTACAAGCCCCCTATAGAGAAACGGACAGCAGATCTCCAGTGGAGGATTGTGCATGGGGCAATAGCTACAAACAAATACATAGCACACCTGGATCCTAGTGTTGGGGAGGGTTGTTTGTTTTGTTCACAAGTCGAGACCCTGGAGCACTTGTTTGTTGGATGTTTTCGTTTGTCTGGGCTTTTTGATCTTTTGAAAGTTTGGTTTCATGATTTTGGTGAATGTTTTTCTTTTGGTTTGTTTATTTATGGTCCGAAGTACAAAGTGGCAAAGAAGTCTGTGCATATTTTGATAAACTTCTTGTCTGGTACCGCTAAACTTGCCATTTGACTGACGAGGAAAAACCGGACTATTAACACTGGCAATGTGGACCCCGTGTCTGTTTTTAAGGCCCTGTTAAAAGTCAGACTCCGGGTGGAGTTTTCTTATTATAAAATGGTGGACAATTTGGAGGAGTTCTCCAATAAATGGACTGTTGGGAGTGTTTTGTGTTCTGTGGGGGAGGGGGATGAGTTATGTTTGAATTTTTGAAATGTGGAACACTTGGGTGGAATGATGGTATGATGGTGATTTTATATTTTTGAATTGTACAATAAAGGGACTTTTTAAACGTCAAACGTCTCTCTCTCTCTCTCTCTCTCTCTCTCTCTCTCTCTCTCTCTCTCTCTCTTTTTCTCCATGTTTGCTTCTTTCGGCTATCTGGTTAAAAAAGGGTGATTCCATTACCTCTTCTCTCTCATTCTTTCTCTCAGATAAGGATGCAGAATGGATTAGAAGAAAAGCAACAAGATTTAAAAAAAACAGAATCAGACTCATGAAAATATCATGCAAAATTGATACATCATAGTAACTCCTTTTATGGGCATAACTCTTTATATGGTTTATATGGCTTATATGGCTATGACTGCAACCAGCACACTGGCTGTGACAAGCTGGGGTCATGTGACCACAATTATTGTAGTAACTACATACATGGGCATAATTCCTTTTATGCTATCAGCTGTGATCAGCTGTGGTCTAAATGACAGTGGTCTATTAGACCTGTGGCAGCCCGAGGAGTAGGCCACGTGCTGCCAAATCGTGTGTGTTTAATTTTGTTACATCCCAGATTCAGAGACAGGTAGATTTTGTTCAAAGTCATCAACATAATAAAATCCCAAAGGTCTCACAGATCATCTTGGGAATTCTAGTGTTAATAAAATAAACATGTTGGTTGAATAGTCCATTTATTCATGACTAGTTCTTCTTATTTAAGATATAAATACTTCCTTTTTACAAAAGAGTCTGCCACGTCAAATGAAAATTAAATCCCTGAAATATGATAAACAAAAATAACTATTTTTCATTGAACATCTTATAAAACAAAATCTTTAAAAAAATTTATGCTCCTCCCATTGCAAGCAGCTGGCTATGCCTGTGTGCCTGTGTTGTTAGTTGATTACCTGCTTCCTCATCAGGTATGCATGTGCACAATTTTGCACTTCTCTTGTTGGATGGGTGTTCATTATTGGAATGAAGTTACTTTGTCTGTTTTCATAATTTTTTGTGGTATTAATAGATTAAAATTGCCCACTCCCTTTGATGCACTATCTAAACATTCATTAATTTGCACTGCCTTAGTAAATCTGCCTCAAATGGCTTCATCAGTCAGAAAAGAGTGCATAGAAGGTATATACAAACTAGAAAAAAGCATTAATTTATAATTTTTCGTACAACCTTTGTTTTTTTTTTTTGTTTTTTTTTAAATCTGGCCATTTTAATTTGGTCAACATATGCCCAGTGTCTCATAGCCTCAATTCAGTTCAGTTTGATTCAACTTTATTTGTATAGCACCTAATCACAAAAAGTTGTCTCAAAATGCTAGATACAAAAGTACAAACTATATTTCAGAGAAATCCCCTGCAATCGAATGATCTCCTATGAGCAATAGGGCTGCAATGATTAGTCAACGTTGTCGACAATGTTGATCATAAAAATTTGTTGATGCAGATTTTTATTGTCGATGCATCATTTAATTTTAAAGTTTATCTGCATGCTGCAAACATGTTCAGTTTAACTATTCCAGTGAAGGAGAGGAGCACGTCATGGCGACACAGAGAGAAAATCACAGAGAAGGCCAACACTGTCCAAAGTATGGGAGGATTTTAACAAAAATGAATAAATGAAACAAGTTAAATGTGGATTATGTAAGCAAAATCATCATATCACAGCTGCACTACAGCCACGGATCCATCCCTCCACCCCTCCTCCTCCATTCCCTTCCCTCGTCTCTGGCAGCCTGTCAGCGGACCTCCCCAGTGCTCCTCCCCGGTAATGAATGACTGAAGCTGGGCCACTTCTAAACACTGCACTGGAAGGTTAGCAAGAAAAGTTAGCACTTCTTATTTTCAATGAGCGACAGTCTCAACTTTAGAAACCTGACCACACTATGAGTGTGTGCTGTGTAGTTGTCCTGCTGTCGCACAGTAAGCTCTCTTGGATGATGGTTGCTGACAGCTGAGCTGCTTCAGTTATGCTGGCTAATGTGTTAACTGCAGTAAATGGGTGAATTACTGGAGCAGCTTACTCTTTTTTTTTTTTTCTCCATTAGTGTTGTGGTGATCTAAGCACTCATTCTGAATATCAATGCACCTCTGTAAAGTAGACTAGCATTAATAATTTAATTAAAAAAATAACCATAATCATCACAGATAAATTAAAACAGTGTAAAAATTTCACTGTATTTGTGGTGAAGGCTCCTAATCCTGTACTGATATTTTAAAGTGTTTGTACAGTAAATTTATTTTGGACTGGAAGAAGTTCCTTTAATTTTTGTCTGAAGCCAAATTAAACTTTCAAACTTCTAGACCCAGCAGGGCTTCAGAAAGGATGGACTAGCTTGTTATTTTCTTTTTCTTTTTTTACTTTAATAGAATTAAATTTTCCTCTAGATTACTTTGAACACACAGAGTTATAGCAGCCTTTATAGAGCAGCAGAGGGCTGCTGTTTGAGATTTTGCACTTTATTTTGGTGTTGAAAAGACCAGACTCTGATGTTTGTTGTTTAATTGTGCTGATACAAACACTTCTGATTAAACTGTCAAGTTCAAGTTTCCAACTCATGTTTGATGGGTCGTTACTTTATTTCGCTGTGGGGACTTGTTATAATAGGCTGCATTACATTAAGGCAGAAACTGAAAACACAGTGATTTTGACAGACGAGCAGGCTTTAACAGGTGAGGTGAAACATGACCTGGAGCCCTGAACTGGAGCCGTGCTGGCAGGAAGCTGAGATGGTGGACATAAGAGAAATAATTGCGATTGGTTGACAAATTAAAAAAATAGTCATTAGATTAGTTGACTACAAAATAATTGTTGATTTCAGCCTTAATGAGCAAGCACTAAGTGGCAGCAGGAAAGAAAAGCTCCCTTAAAGGAAGAAACCTCCATCTGAGGGAGGGGGAGTCATCTGCCACAGCTGGTTCGAGGTTGAGGGGAGAGAAGAAGAAAAGAAACAAGAGACCTACTATCAATACAAATCACAACCAGCAGGTAGAACAATATTCGTACAGATACAACATGTGCAATGTTGCGTCAAACCCCAAAAGCCCCAACTCCAAATAGCACTGTCTGCATAAATGGGAAAGATAATCAGCACCTGGACAAAGCAATACTGATTATGTACAAGTCTGTCTGTACCACACAACTCATGTGAGCCACATGGGAGGACATACAATGCATATGCATCCAACTACTGAAAAACTATAACTGTAAAGAGTGAGTGGAAATGCATGATTTTCCCATGACCTCCAAAATGAACATAAAAAATAAGAAGAGTTTGTTTGCAAAAACCAATAAACACCACTTCCATGGAAATTTCCCTCTTTACATCAAACAACTGTTTACATTGCCTACTTGTAGAAGTCAAATTGTTTTGTCTCAAAGTCCGATATGTTCTATGTTATAGACAATACAAATTCATTTTATTATTTTTTTTAAGCTGATAAATGCCAGGAGCGTTTTTTTTTTTTTTTTTTTTTTTACAAAAGCAGGTAACTCCACTGGGCAAATCAGTGATTGGTATTTGGGTCATGTGACTCATCTTTGCTGCCTTCGTGGTCTGCTGCTCTGATTGATTCCCCTGGCTGTGCTCGGAATGTTCACTCACTCCCTCCCTACTCGCTATATAGTGAATTTAGATATAGTGGACTATACAGTAAACTCAATATAACAATAAAATTAACCACTTTCAGACACTACTGGGCTTGTTTTCGCTGCACGGTTAATGACGTCATCACGTCAGACAATAAAATGTAACAGACTAACACTGACTAAAAATGAATACCTGCATGTAATTTGTAGTAAATGTGTATTAAATCAAATTGTTTTTGCTGACTTATTAAATATAAATACCTTAAGGTAGTTTATGTTGTGATGTGAAGCTCTCCTCTCGCTGCTCCGTCGGCTGTGCATTCACTATATAGTTCACTATATGTGGAAGGAGTTTCTCGTTTTCCAGCCTTATTCCTTTTCTTTTTATACTATGTACACCAACGAAGAGAGAGAGAAACGCCATTTCAATTCTCCTGTATGTCATGTACGTATAGCAGTATTGACAGTAAAATATGTGAATCTTGAATCTTTAATTATAGCTTTATTATAGCCATATTATACCATTTTACTGAGTGGATCTGCCTAAATTAGTGTGTCAGTCATACTACATTGACGCTTATAGACATTCAAGTATGTTCCAGACAAAATATCATGGTTTTCGGGACTTGTCTGTTTTTGCAAAAAAAACATACTAATAAATTGCCAAAAAGTAACAATGAGTTGATGCTTGATTTTTTGCTTTATTATGTCTGAGATACTCATATTTTAAGTGACCATGTCTTAGAAGCTGATTTGGAAATACTAATGCCTATAAACCTACAGATGAAAAAAGTGTTTTTTGTTTTTTTTCTCATTTTGAACTAATCTGGACTTATCTGTTTTTTGCAAAAGAACGCTTCAATTAAGCACTTTAAAAGGGGTGATTACCTCCTCCCTCCACAATTCACTTCAGCAACAATGATGCTGATGCGTTTAAACCAACACTACAAACGTTGGAGAATTGCCATCAAGGACTTCTCAAACCTGAGAGAAAAGCTGCAGTTTGTATGTTCGTTGCCTCAGCCATACCACAACCCAGTACACTGTACACACTGCATAGCAGTGATACAATTATGAATAGTTAACTCTAACTGCAACGCAGGGCGGATAGAGAATACAATTCTTTGAAGAGAAGCAATTTGTTTTCTTCTATGAGACATGATATTCATGTTAGCTGTGTGATGTTGGAGCCTCTGGATGATATCACTATTCACAGACTACATTGTTATTAATACTGTAAATCACCACAGCTGATGGCTGATTAACGGAGAATGAGCAAAACACTTCCACTGGGTCAGTCTTGAACCAGCACTTTGAATCAATAGAAGTTTCTGAAATTAGTTATTGATGATTTTTCAGTGTTTTATAAAGGGGTCAACTGTGAGTGTTCATCGTCATAACATAGCTCTGTTCCTTCTACCTTACAGTTAAAGACACGACAGAGAGGGAGTGGATGTCAGGGTGAGAAAGGCTGAGATAAATGTTGTCATTTGAACACAGCGCCAACAATAATGATGGGTGCCCAGCAATGCAGAGCTTTCAATTAGCATGCAAATGCATGATGCACATCTCTGAATTTGGATTAAGTATTGGCAATTAGGCCCTCTTAAATGGAGGACATTTTTGACCCTTTAAACTTGTGTAGTAACAATTAATTAAGATCTGACATAGCTGTGACCACGTGTCTTAGTTATTAACGTCAAATGGCTTTTGTCTTTCAGCTTTTAATTGAAAGCGTGGAATTGCCCGATTCTTAATGTTGACTCCCATTACAGTTTTGGTGTGTGTGTGTGTGTGTGTGTGTGTGTGTGTGTGTGTATGTGTGTGTGTGTGTGTGTGTGTGTGTGTGTGTGTGTGTGTGTGTGCGTTCGTGCGTACATGTTGGAAGTAACTAGCTGAGCACTAAGGGCTTCTCAATAACATCATCTCAACAGCATGTTAATGTAAGTGATAAGTCAGTCTGGTAATGTAGCCCCTCACATAAAAAGAAGTCATGGCCAGTTGAAATGTGACTTTAGAAAGTACAGTCTGTCTGAGGGAAACATTTCTTTTACTCAGACCTGCCCATAGCTGTGAGTGGGTATAATTTTAATTAGCAGATAGAGATATCGCATTAATCCTCAAATAAACCCACATTTGTGTTGTTTTATACATTGTGTTTTGGGGGAACTAACAGTCCTTTAACCTTGAACCACTGGCATAATTTCCGGGTGGGGGGTAATTATCGTAGTGTGGTGCACATATGTAGTTTCACGGGCTTACGTGTATATGACTGTTCATATGCTCTCATGTATATTCCTGTGCGCTTATTTTGGCTTCACGTCTGAAGAGGAACAAAAGATCTGGACCTCCTAGGGATAAGGGGAGGATGAGAGAGTTGGCCTTTTGATATGCAAAGAGATGGACATGAATGATTTCCTGACCACCCAGGTTTGGGTGGAAGCGAGAGGAACTGCAGGGGGGATGCATTGTGTTTGGGATTTAAAGACAATGAGATTTTGTACTTTGATGTCAGGGGGTATAAGACTGGCAGATGTTGGGGTTTTTTCCTTCTTCTGCTTTTGAATGTTGGAGAGTGTGTTGTGAATAAAATGGAACCTGAGAAATAACTCTGCCTCATCCTTTCCACACAATCTCCACAGTAGGCCATATGATTGTAGATGTATAGACATTGCATACCCTGGGGCTGATATCTTCGACAGCTATTTTCTTTTCCTTTCCACATTCTATTATGCTGAGTACCACACTAGAAAGCAGAAAGCACCATTTTTATATGGTCTTCGGTATGACCCAGCTGGGGCGTGAACCCACATCCTCCTGGTTGTGGGGTGGATGCTCTACCACTAGGCCACCACTCTGGAGAAAAGCTAATAAAGCCTTTGCAAAATGCATTCATTTATGCCAAGCCAAAATGACTGACATGTAAGGAAGCAACAGGAGCTGAATGCCCTTCAAGTTCCCTCTTGGATTAATAAATTATATCAAATACCAGTATCAATTGCTGACTTGGAAAATCCTATGCAACATGCTAACTAACATGCTGACATGCTAATTTAGAACAACGCTTATAGTCCCTTATTACTTAAAGATGCACTATGATGGATATAAACCCCCTTAAAAACAAATCTATATTGTCTAAAATGGTGTCTCAAACCCTTTTTCCACAAATATTTCATTGCATTACAATTGCTTGTAAAAATCTTACCTTTTCCCCCTTCTTCGAATGCCAGTATCTATGCATTCTAATTAATCTGTAATATACTAAACTTCAAAAGTTAACACCACCATGACTGTTTAGAGAAACAACAAGATCGATTGTATATCACTTGCAACCACACATGCACCGAGGCAGCACAGAACTCACTTGAGAGTCAGCTCCTGCTGGCAGCCAGACAGTGGACAAGCACATCTGTGGACAGAGCAGCTTTGGTGTTAACACCATCCTCTCAGCAATCCTCAGACACCGCTACACAATCATTCATTCATTGTATCTGCACATTATCATCACACTCTAAAAGTATTTTACTTTGCTGTGCTGCATAAGTGCAAAACTGTCAGATAATAATAATAATAATAATAATAATAATAATAATAATAATAATAATAATAATAATAATAATAATAATAATCACCCATCATAGGACGGTCTATGATGTCTGCATGATGTCCTATGACGATCCTATGATCTCAGGCATCATAGGACTTCGGATGCCGTCATATAGATACAATGTCTACATGACATCATATAGACATATAGACAGGTGTCTGACTATGTGGTCAATGGCAGGCATCACTCATGATCATAGGACTTGCTGTGACCTATGATGATCCTATGATATCAGGCATTCATAGGACGGCCTGTGATGTCTGCATGATGTCCTATGATGATCCTATGAACTCAGGCATCGTAGGACTTGCAATACCGTCATATAGATATGAAGTCTATATGACTTCATATAGACATATTGACAGGTGTCTTTGACTATGTGATCAACTGCAGGCATCACTCACGATGGAGAGCAATAGAGTGAGAACTGCTGCACATCCGAAAAGATGCCATGAAGATGAAACACCTCAGGTTTGAACAGAACGCTTCAGGCATGACTGTGAACAACACAGCCGTCTGAGACAGGAGGAGACCCTTCGGAAACAGGCATGCAGAAATACCTGCTTATACTTGGTTTCTACGGGCATGGAGGGGTATGCAACAGTATGTAGATATGATGTCTAGATGACGTTATATAGACATACAGTGGGGTAAAAAAGTATTTAGTCAGCCACCAATTGTGCAAGTTCTCCCACTTAAAAGATGAGAGAGGTCTCCAATTTTCATCATAGGTATACCTCAACTATGAGAGACAAAATAAGGAAAAAAAATCCAGAAAATCACATTGAAGGATTTTTAATGAATTAATTGGTAAATTCCTCAGTAAAATAAGTATTTGGTCAATAACAAAAGTTCATCTCAATACTTTGTTATATACCCTTTGTTGGCAATGACAGAGGTCAAACGTTTTCTGTAAGTTTTCACAAGGTTTTCACACACTGTTGCTAGTATTTTGGCCCATTCCTCCATACAGATCTCCTCTAGAGCAGTGATGTTTTGGGGCTGTCGCTGGGCAACACAGACTTTCAACTCCCTCCAAAGATTTTCTATGGGGTTGAGATCTGGAGACTGGCTAGGCCACTCCAGGACCTTGAAATGCTTCTTACGAAGCCACTCCTTCATTGCCCGGGCGGTGTGTTTGGGATCATTGTCATGCTGAAAGACCCAGCCATGTTTCATCTTCAATGCCCTTGCTGGTGGAAGGAGGTTTTCACTCAAAATCTCATGATACATGGCCCCATTCATTCTTTCTTTTACACGGATCAGTCGTCTTGGTCCCTTTGCAGAAAAACAGCCCAAAAGTATGATGTTTCTACTCCCATGCTTCACAGTAGGTATGGTGTTCTTTCTCCTCCAAACACGACAAGTTGAGTTTTTACCAAAAAGTTCTATTTTGGTTTCATCTGACCATATGACATTCTCCCAATCCTCTTCTGGATCATCCAAGTGCTCTCTAGCAAACTTCAGACGGACCTGGACATGTGCTGGCTTAAGCAGGGGGACATGTGTGGCACTGCAGGATTTGAGTCCCTGGTGGCGTAGTGTGTTTCTGATGTAGCCTTTATTACTTTGGTCCCAGCTCTCTGCAGGTCATTCACTAGGTCCCCCCATGTGGTTCTGGGATTTTTGCTCACCGTTCTCGTGATCATTTTGACCCCATGGGGTGATATCTTGCGTGGAGCCCCAGATCGGGGGAGATTATCAGTGGTCTTGTATGTCTTCCATTTTCTAGTAATTGCTCCCACAGTTGATTTCTTCACACCAAGCTGCTTACCTATTGCAGATTCAGTCTTCCCAGCCTGGTGCAGGTCTACAATTTTGTTTCTGGTGTCCTTTGACAGCTCTTTGGTCTTGGCCATAGTGGAGTTTGGAGTCTGACTGTTTGAGGTTGTGGACAGGTGTCTTTTATACTGATAACGAGTTCAAACAGGTGCCATTAATACAGGTAACGAGTGGAGGACAGAAGAGCCTCTTAAAGAAAAAGTTACAGGTCCGTGACAGCCAGAAATCTTGCTTGTTTGTAGGTGACCAAATACTTATTTTACTGAAGAATTTACCAATTAATTCATTAAAAATCCTTCAATGTGATTTTTCTGGATTTTTTTTTTCTCATTTTGTCTCTCATAGTTGAGGTATACCTATGATGAAAATTGGAGACCTCTCTCATCTTTTAAGTGGGAGAACTTGCATAATTGGTGGCTGACTAAATACTTTTTTGCTCCACTGTATAGACAGGTGCCTTTGACTGTGTGATCAACGGCAGGTATCACTCACAATCATAGGACTAGCTATGACTTATCAGGCAACATAGGACTCGCAATGCTGTCATATAGGCCATGCCGTCATATAGAAAATAGGACTGGCTACCTATGATGCAATGTCCTATGATGCCTGCAGTCTGATTGGTACCTCACATTGCACCCTACACTTGATAGTTCTGCATTGTACAAGTGTGATTCATGTATCTCAGTGGGTCATCATCTATTCATCTATGATGTTTATAAGTTATTTATTCAGTTTCACTTTTCATAGATAATCTTTTTTTTTTCTTTAATGCTACGTGTTTCTGTCATTTTGGTCATCTACTGTCATGTTGCTGTTACACTGTAATTTCCCAGCTTGGGATCAATAAAGTACATCTATCTATCTATCTATCTATCTATCTATCTATCTATCTATCTATCTATCTATTGTAATGGAAATATATGAAATATTAATAAGTAATAAATATAATCAGGTATGAATTATTTAATTTATATTGATGTATTGGAATCTGAGCTCAAATCTCATTTCATACACATCAGAAAAGTTAACACTCGTAAGGGGCACCAGCTTCTGTCTTTAAGAAGCAATTTGATCTTTAATTTCACTTTATACCTGTTTGATCACTCAATAAATTAATCAATAATCAGTCTCAAAAATTTTCTGTGAATTCGATACCTGGGCTTGAAACAGACTCAGAATGAAATAAATTCCCAACAACTTCTCTCATTTTTAAATATTTATTAAACGAAATGATTAACAGACATTGTAGTAATTTCCTTAATCATAAAATCAATCTTGTAAATGATAGATTAACAATGTCAATATTTTCGGAACCAGGGTTAAACTGAGAAATGAATTTCTATCAGTTTGAGTTAACAGATTATTAAAAACAACACAAATTTATGGAGAAAGTTTACTAATTATGAAAAAGTCCTAAATTAATCTTAAGAAAATAAAAACAGAATTTTAATGAAAAGAAGAGTTATGTTAAGGGCTTCTTAATTTGCATCTGATTAGATATACAAATTATTACCGAACCTCAGACGTTAATTCAGCAGAGGCATTAAAGTTTGTAGCTCACGTGCTCCTCCGTCGATGGTTCGGTCGTCGTCCTCAGCTCAAGATTTCTTGGATGTTAGGGGAAATATCTGCCCGCAGATATTTCAGCATCCACAGTTCGACCTTTAAATTCAAGCAGTCGAAGAGGCTGGATTTTGGCTGTATGGCCCAGAGTTGAAACTGGGTTAGATGACGACTATTCTTCAGCGTGTGATGAACAGCCTTGATTCCTCAGCTGCACGTGACATGGGAGCTGCGTTTTTCTTCAAGAGGTCTTCGATAATAATTAAAAGATATCCAATCCGATCTCAAATTAAAAAGGCTTCGGACTTTAGATAAAAATTGTAGCTTCTGGTTGGTGCTTGGTCAAGAAAAATATTATAAAATAAAGTCAAGATTAAAGTTTACATTAAAATTAAACAAACGGTGGTTTTACAGAAAGTTTAACAAAGAAAAAAGTGATGAATAAAAATTGGAGTTTAACTCCGATTAAGAATTGAGCTCAAAGAAATAGGAATTCCTAGGTATTTAAGAGAAAAAGAAAATACAAAGTTACATAAATTACAAGTTATCTGCTTTGTGTTCAGAAAAGCGACACATGGTCGAAGTCCTTTGTTCTCCCTTGCTGTGTGCGGAGCAAAAAAAAAAAAATTGACGAAAAGGGGTGAAGCAGAGTCTGACGAAAAAGAGTCCGGAGCAGAAAAGAGAGATGAAAAGAGTCTCTCTCCTTTATATAAGCTCTGTTGAGTTTCGCGGGTTTCCGGCCTGACCGGAATCTCAGCCAATGAGTGTCCTTCGTGGGCGGGCTCGAAGAACTTTTAGTCCAATGAACAAACAGTCTATTGCTTGGAGCGCTTTGGAATGAAGAGTTGTCATGCAGAGATTGGCTGTTGGAGTCACATGTGATATCGAGGCAAAACTTTGATACATACTGGAAGTTAATATTTCCCTTTATGTATTAAACTAAGATAACTTTAGTGATTAGTATAAATTATAAGCAGTGCTTCTAAATCAACATGCAGGAATAAACATTCATATAAACATTAGCATGCATATATATAAAATCACAGATTAATGCATTTCACACATATTTTCCACATCAAAAACATCAGAGTCCATCTGCATTTTCATAGTTCTGAAAAGAATTAAGGTTTAGAATTGAGTTTGTAATAATGTACTTTAAAGTTCACTAGTTAAATCCAGCGTTTCCAGAGTTTAAGGAAATTAGCTGAGTCGTGGATCTGTTGCAGGTTTTATGGGGGCAATAAAAGTGAAGCCGGACATTGGGGAAATTCCTTAGGCTGGTTTTAACAAAAGAAAGGAGATTTCAGCTGTGGCCTGGAGGAAGAAAATCCATTTCTTTATGTTATTCCTGGATGAAACAAAAATGTCCTTAAGCAGAAGAATAATTGTTGCTGAGCCAAAGTGAGATGATGCTACAGTCCCCCCTCTGGTATCAATGGTGACGTTGATTCAGCGTTGATAGCAATCCTAGGCATCAAATCCCAATTTGGCGAGGCTTGATCCAAATGCTGAACTAAAGTTCTGATGTCGATAAGTCTTAAGCTTGTGAACAGTATCTATTCCAAAGTGTAGGTCCTTAAATTTGGTTTTCTGAAAAACTTCTGGAAATTTCAAAAATAATTTTGGCATGACCAAATATAAACATTGTATAATTGTCTAGGATATACTAAAGTTCTGTATAAGCCTGTGAAGACTGAAAAAAAAGTGAACGAGAAGTATGTGGATTTTGACATACTTGATATAAATGTTTTGGGTTTGCTGAAAAATATCTAGTCAAAATTTCAAAAACAGTTTAAATGTGCATAAAATCTAAATAAAGTATAAATGATTATTTGTATATACACAAGCATGTATCCAAAAATCTTAGTCAAAAGCAAAAATAAAATTCTTTCATACTTGAGGTAGATTCAGACTAATCAGTATTGAGGTAACTCAAGGAGGTTCAAATTGAATTTGTTTAGTTAGACTAAACCATGGTTCCACAGATGTCCAAATCCTAGGGTGTTTGAAGCTTTTGTTCAGAAAAACTGAGTGGGCATAGGATATCATCATTCGTTGGATGGCAATGAGAAGTAAATTTGGATTTACTGCAAAAAGGATATGATGAGAGAGCATATTCATTGCTAAAGCGTTAACTGAAAAGCTAATGTTTCTAGCTACTTCTGAGAGTAACATAGACATTGGCTGTGTGTGAGTATAGTCAACCTTTAACACAAAGAGCAAAGAGTTCAAGACCTTGTTGAGTTTGACTGAAGCTTCTGAGCAAGCATTCAAAACCAACACAGTGTCTTGTAAGATTTTGGTAACCATTTGTGGCTCGACAACCTGGCGTTTCGGTTTAGCGGTGTTGACCGAGTTAACAGTGGGCATGCTAAGGTTAACAAGAGGCTCTAACAATGAGGCTGTTATTAAGAGTCCATCCGAGGATCTTTGACCTTTCGTTTTGGCTTGGCCCAATTCTGACTGGGTAACAGTGGGTGTGATTGCTAGGCAGATGGCTAAACTGATAAACAGGAGGGCCATCATTTTGGTAAACATAAAAGTGAGTGGTTTGGGATCTTAATCTTCTTGTTGATCTTTCTTTAGATACCTGGTTGGCAAATGAAAATTCCTCTTAGAAGTGGAATGATTTCTTTTAGATGGATGTACTTTATTGATCCCAAAACTGGGAAATTACAGAATAGAGCTTAAGAGATTGAACTCTAAACCTTGTGCTTGTTTTTCTCACCTTTGATGGGAGTTTTAAGATTATTAGCTCAAGCTAATGGTGTTGAATGTCTTGTGTATACTATTTGGTAATAGTAAGTTGATTGAAGTTTATCAGATTTTACAGAGGTCTTTGAACTTAGTTTAAGGGCTAATTTGGTTTTAATATACCCTTTCCTTTCTGGAGGTTTTGATGCAGTTAACTAATTGCTTGGATAAATTTGACTGAGTGTACCTGAGGCTAGTAGTTAGCTACAGTTATTTCTCAGATGTAGGTTTGATTTTAATCTTATTTATGGACTTACTTTGACAGTGTTGTACCTGACAAGTCCAATGGGGTTTTGGTAAAGGTTACTCTGATTTTGGTGAGCCCATTTGAAAATGGGGTCCTGGATTTGGCTCTTGGGTGGCCAAAGATTGTTGTTGACAATGTGTGGATTCATCCACTTGGGCAGGAATTTAGGAGTGATTTTCCTTTCCTGTAAATTTATTTCAGGTGTCTGTGGTACAAATGTGGGGTGGAAGATCTTGTCCCCCCTTCGCAGTTCGTCATGCAAGAGTTTTTGATCGTTGTACGCTTTGTATCGTTTGGCGAGTAGGTCTGGATGGTTTTGAAATACAGCCTTGGGAGCTTTGTATGTCGTTTTGACGCTTTTGTGTTCTACAGCTGGAATGTTATAGGCATTGGCAGTCATCACCCCCCTCTGGTTTCGAGGAACTCTGAGCGGTGGCAATGATGGTTCATCGGAAGCATGAACAGGAGTGCCATTCCATAGCTGCAGAGAAGATTGTGTGGCATGAAGTGGTTTCAATTTTGGTATGTTATAGGGTTTAGATGCGGGTAGCGCATGTACCGTTTTATCCAACCGGTGTTTGACGGTTTTATGGATCATTTGGTTGCACGGTTGAGTGACTGGGCGCCTTGTGTTTGCAAAAGTTGGGTTGTTTGTCTCAAAAAGTTGAGGTTTTAGAGCGTCTAGAAAGCCGGTTGGTGTGGCTCTTGTGACCATGCAGGCCTCATGGGCGGGTGGGTGGGTTTCAAAATGTGACACCACCATTGAATCATGGGTATCAAGGGTTTCAAGAGGGCTGTTTGGGGTTTTCTGCTTGGCCATTGAGTTTTCAAGATCATTTGAGTGTTTGGCTTGACCTTGTATTTGAAGGTGACTTTTGACTTCTCGTGGACAGTACTCACCTTGGTCTTGGCGGTCGCTTTCACTCGGTTGCAGTTGTTCCAACAGTGCTAGTTGTGTGAGACTTGGGGTGTCCAAAGTTTTCAGAACAAAGCACTGTGATTCAGTTGTTCTTGTTGGGTCAAATGGGTGAGGGTGTTGCGTTTGAGCCCATAGTTTGAGGTTCTTGAAATCAATCAGTGGCTCAAAACGGTTCAGTAGGTCTTTGCCAACAAGTAATGGAATGGTGTCAAGTTTGGACACGTAGACCGGATGTGTCAAGGTCATGGGTCCAATGGACATGTTTAGTAGTGATACGCCCAACAGGGTTGTTTTAGTGAGCGCATATGGTCGCACAGCTAATGAACAGGGTTCCAGTTTCAAATGTTTGTTAGCGCGGTTAGCGGCTACACGTAGTTTGTCAAAAAGGATGTGTGACATGAGAGTGATGTCAGCAGCAGTGTCGAAAACAGTGTCCTGACACATCATGTCTTCAAGGGTCAGTGGAAGGTAGAATTTCCGTGCCACCCCCCTCTCGTTTAAATCGCATAGGAATTGTGGAACCGCTGGTTCGACACAGAGTTGCGACATGTTAGAGGAGTGGTCTGTGACCTGTGGTTGGGCTGCCATGACAGCACTGGACTGTGTTGAGTCCTTTGGTCCTTCCTCATTTGCATGAGGGATTTTCTTTTTGCGTTTCCTTCGTTTGGGACGCTTGTTTTGAGTTGGCACAGCTGATATAGCTAGAATGTTAGCAGTTTTATTCTCTTTGTTGCTTTGAATCTCTGCTAGGAGGTGTTGGACAATTTCAATAGCTTCTCTACTGAATGTAGGAGTTTCTTCTTCCTTCCAAGGTTTGTGATAGGTCTCTGCTTCTGAGCTTCTGTGATGGGATGGAGACCATTTGTCGCGGTTACGCGTGTCTTCGTATCGGTACCTGTCATCATGGTAGTCTGTATCGCGTTCTCGTGACCTATCCTGTGGATATGGTCTACGACGGTAGTCGGGTTTTCGCAAAGTTGGTCCAAAGTGATATCCAGAGGACCTAGTGTGGTTTTGACCTTGATGAGGTCGCTTGGGAAAATGCTTCGGCTGTTGATGTACTCGCGGTGTAAGAGGTGGAGTAGAGCGAGGGGCTCCTTCCAACTCCAAGGTGTTAGATGCATCGCTAATAGCTAGCACGGTAGCAAGCTCAGCATGCTTGTTGCGACTTTGTTGCTGTTTTTGGAACGCATAGTGTGCAAACTCTCTCAGCTGACTTATTGAGTTTGACCTTGGGTTAGCTGTAACTCCCAGGTAATGACTCACAGTGGGATGGAGGTTTTGGATGAAGAGGGTCTTGAAATTGTGGTCTTCTTCCATCCCTGGTGTATTTTGAGATCCAAAATATGCAAGTAGGAGTCTCTGGTAGTAGGCTTGTGTTGGCTCTGAGCGACCTTGCTTCACGGCTAGGGCTGCGGTTAGCCCTGCCTGTAGGCAGTCGTCGGAGAACTCCTTTTCGATGGCTTTGCGGAGCAGCGTGTAATCTGCTTTGATGTTTGTCGGCTGTCTGTCTATGAATTTTGATACTGACCTGTTAGATGTTAGTTTAATCAGATAGATGCGATTGTCAATTGTAGCATCAGGGTGCTTACGCAGGTAGTAATCAATGTCCTGTAAATAGACTTTGGCATCAGGTGAACCCGTAGGTCCTGGATCAAATTTGGTGATATTTCGCGCAATCTTGTCAAGGTCGTGGTCTGAAGGGGCACACGCACGCTGTCCACGAGGTCGTCCGTATTCAAAATGGGAATCGGGCGAGGGAGCGCGGTGGATGTCCCGGTGTTCATGTCTTTCCTTTAGGAGCAGTTGACATTCCTTGTAGTCCTTCTTCACATTTTCAAGTTGACCTTCAACTCTTCTGAGTTCCTTCTTTGTGTCTTGAAGGGCATCTTCAAGTTCATTGTTATCTTGATGAAGCGTGTCATTGTTATGCATCAACCGTTCCTTTTGTGACTCTGCACGGTCCAAATCTTGTAATGCTTCATCCAGTTGATTTTGAGTTTTGTCATTCTCCTCTTGAGATTGTTCCAAATTTTCTTTCAGCATTTCATTCTCTTCTTGGAGAGATAAGATTGTTGTTTGTTGATTTGCTAGCTCGTTCTCGGCTACGTTTAATCTTGTGACTAATGTTAGCGCAAACTTACCTAACACACTGGTGAGGTCCTTGCCTTCTGGTGGTTTTTCAGTGTGTTCATTCAAAAGTTCTTCAGTGAGTTGCTCCAATTCTTCGGGCGGTGTTTCCTTGACCCGTGTTGTGAAGCTAGAAATTAAATTGGAAGTCCATGCTTCCAATGTTGTTTGAAGGTCATCCAGTTTGGTAAATCGGTCGGTTGTCTGATGATTCGTCATGTTTGACCGCTGTTGTTATTTAGCCTTTAAAAAAAAAAAAAAATCAACTTGTTGATTATTCTTAAATGTGTTCAACAAGGTTTAACCTTGAGTGTTTTATTTTACAACCGTGATAGTTGAAAGTTCCTTTAAAATTTGTTTCAACTTGTAGGCTTGCAGGATGGGAAATAGAATTTTGAAATTATTTAGAAATGTAGAGATGCTTCAAATAATTCGTTCGTTGAAACCGTATGTTGATAAATAAAGTTGAATTGAAATTGGATTGAATTTGTTTCGCAAAACAAAACTGAAATTTCAATTGTGTGGATTGACTTCCTTCCTTTGATTTTCAAGTCTAGTATTGGAATTTGTCATCAATAACTAGCTTTGGTATTTTGCAAAATGTCACTTTGAAAGTGAGGATTTTATTTACAAAAGAAATCCAAAAGCAAAAGAGGCTAAATGCTTTAAAGATTTAAGATTATAAGTTTCCACTTTCTTTTAAAGTTAAGGCTTTCCTTTGGTTTTATTTGTTAAAGCCTATCTTCCTTTGAAGCATTAAATGTTTAAAATATTTACAAATTAGAAACAAGTGAATTGTTGGAATATTTGGTGTCCTAGGATTTCTTAGGATTGAAGCCAATAGTGATCTTTCTTGATTGTGATCTATAAATTTCTTATTTACAGAATAATCAATGTTTGCACCTTTTTGACTTTTCTTTAAATCCTGGGAAAAATTTGAAAATTATGCAGGTTGGTTAAATGTTTTTTCTTTTCCTGTAGATAAAACATGAATCAGAAATGACACAATGAGTTTAAATAACACCTAGAGCTTCTCTTAAGTGTTAATTACTTGATGTGGTTTCCTAAATTTGAGAAAGAGGAAAAATTATGAATATTCACTAAGTCTGTAAATTTGTCAAAATGCACAGATTTAATCCTACTTTAATGTTACTCTTGAGTAAACATCAGCATTAGAATCCTTAAGCTAAAACTGGGTTTATGTGGGAAGGGAATCACACCATATCACATTTAAAAACCGCAAAATAAGCGCACATATAGCTTCAAAGTTTGCAACTTTTTGCTTAAAAGTGTGTAAACATGTTTGCTTTTAGCTTAAAAGATCATAATATGTGGTTACATAAGTGATTAAATACAATAGAGGTGTTTGTATATGTTCCTGCTATAGGTATTTATGCAATGAGTGGGATTTCACCACTGAGAAAAAACTTTCAGAAGCCAACAGGTCCTTTTCCTTTTATTCTTGGCATAAAAGTTTGGATTAGTGTTAAATTTAGTTTATTCCGAATAATATGAATTGCTTTGAAGTTACTTTGAGGACTTAATTTGGTTATAAATCGTCTTTAAAGATTATAAGTTTAAATAAAAATTGCAGTCCCTATGTTTCACCACAAGATGGAGGCAGTTTTCGTCTGCACTTCCAGAAGAGGAAACCCAATGACGTCGCAAGGAGTCAAGGATCTCTACTCAAAATGGCGGCTACAGGAAACTCTACCTAGACTTAAGATGGCGTTGCTGAGCCGATCTACACATGCACAGTTTTTTCATGCACAGCTTGACGGTCACGTGCACGACTGAGCGTGCACGTGCCACGTGGATGTAGCTCAAGCTTCAGTCCATAAAACCACGCCTTGCTTTCCAAAGGCGGGAAAACTTTGGTCTCCCTAAACTTTATTCAACAAGTTTATACAATTGTTAATTCAATTAAATCCCTAAGGGTTTGCTTCGCCTGCGGGGTTTTGAAATAATGGGGAAAACAAATAGGATTTCTTCGCTATTTTGTTCCCAGGCCTATTTTAATTATTCAGCGTGTAATCACTTTTCTTAAGCATGCATTGAACAACAAAAACTAAAAACTGACTAGAGTGGGGTCTCTTCACCCCCACCTTCTCTTGGTCAGCAGACACACACACAGCAGGAGTAATCAGGGGGGCGAATTCACCCCCTCCCCCTCGTGACACAGAGAAAGACAAAGAGCTGCAAACAATTGAACCACCTTTGTGAGTTAAAATTGACCAAAATCACACACAGCTTATGTATTAATTTCCTTCTGAGTCGTGTCAAGTTCAGCCAGGCCTCCACGAGGGGTACCAAAATTAATGTAAGGGAAAATGGGAATATTAATAAATAATAAATATGATCAGGTATGAATTATTTAATTTATATTGATGTATTGGAATCTGAGCTCAAATCTCATTTCATATACATCAGAAAAGTTAACACTCGTAAGGGGCACCAGCTTCTGTCTTTAAGAAGCAATTTGATCTTTAATTTCACTTTATACCTGTTTGATCACTCAATAAATTAATCAATAATCAGTCTCAAAAATTTTCCGTGAATTCGATACCTGGGCTTGAAACAGACTCAGAATGAAATAAATTCCCAACAACTTCTCTCATTTTTAAATATTTATTAAACGAAATGATTAACAGACATTGTAGTAATTTCCTTAATCATAAAATCAATCTTGTAAATGATAGATTAACAATGTCAATATTTTCGGAACCAGGGTTAAACTGAGAAATGAATTTCTATCAGTTTGAGTTAACAGATTATTAAAAACAACGCAAATTTATGGAAAAAGTTTACTAATTATGAAAAAGTCCTAAATTAATCTTAAGAAAATAAAAACGGAATTTTAATGAAAAGAAGAGTTATGTTAAGGGCTTCTTAATTTGCATCTGATTAGATATACAAATTATTACCGAACCTCAGACGTTAATTCAGCAGTGGAATTAAAGTTTGCAGCTCACATGCTCTTCGGTCGATGGTTCGGTCGTCGTCCTCAGCTCAAGATTTCGTGGATGTTAGGGGAAATATCTGCCCGCAGATATTTCAGCATCCACAGTTCGACCTTTAAATTCAAGCAGTCAAAGAGGCTGGATTTTGGCTGTATGGCCCAGAGTTGAAACTGGGTTAGATGACGACTTTTCTTCAGCATGTGATGAACAGCCTTGATTCCTCAGCTGCACGTGACATGGGAGCTGCGTTTTTCTTCAAGAGGTCTTCGATAATAATTAAAAAATATCCAATCCGATCTCAAATTAAAAAGGCTTCGGACTTTAGATAAAAATTGCAGCTTCTGGTTGGTGCTTGGTCAAGAAAAATATTATAAAATAAAGTCAAGATTAAAGTTTACATTAAAAATTAAACAAACGGTGGTTTTACAGAAAGTTTAACAAAGAAAAAAGTGATGAATAAAAATTGGAGTTTAACTCCGATTAAGAATTGAGCTCAAAGAAATAGGAATTCCTAGGTATTTAAGAGAAAAAGAAAATACAAAGTTACATAAATTACAAGTTATCTGCTCTGTGTTCAGAAAAGCGACACATGGTCGAAGTCCTTTGTTCTTCCTCACTGTGTGCGGAGCAAAAAAAAAAAATTGACGAAAAGGGGTGAAGCACAGTCTGACGAAAAAGAGTCCGGAGCAGAAAAGAGAGATGAAAAGAGTCTCTCTCCTTTATATAAGCTCTTTTGAGTTTCGCGGGTTTCCGGCCTGACCGGAATCTCAGCCAATGAGTGTCCTTCGTGGGCGGGCTCGATGAACTTTTAGTCCAATGAACAAACAGTCTATTGCTTGGAGCGCTTTGGAATGAAGAGTTGTCATGCAGAGATTGGCTGTTGGAGTCACATGTGATATCGAGACAAAACTTTGATACATACTGGAAGTTAATATTTCCCTTTTTATATTAAACTAAGATAACTTTAGTGATTAGTATGAATTATAAGCAGTGCTTCTAAATCAACATGCAGGAATAAACATTCATATAAACATTAGCATGCATATATATAAAATCACAGATTAATGCATTTCACACATATTTTCCACATCAAAAACATCAGAGTCCATCTGCATTTTCATAGTTCTGAAAAGAATTAAGGTTTAGAATTGAGTTTGTAATAATGTACTTTAAAGTTCACTAGTTAAATCCAGCGTTTCCAGAGTTTAAGGAAATTAGCTGAGTCGTGGATCTGTTGCAGGTTTTATGGGGGCAATAAAAGTGAAGCCGGACATTGGGGAAATTCCTTAGGCTGGTTTTAACAAAAGAAAGGGGATTTCAGCTGTGGCCTGGAGGAAAAAAATCAATTTCTTTACGTTATTCCTGGATGAAACAAAAATGTCCTTAAGCAGAAGAATAATTGTTGCTGAGCCAAAGTGAGATGATGCTACACTATCTATCTATCTATCTATCTATCTATCTATCTATCTATCTATCTATCTATCTATCTATCTTCCTTCTTAATCCTTTTTGGGTCACGGGGGGGGGGGGTGGAGCCTATCCCAGCATCTTTAGGCAAGAGGCAGGGTACACCCTGGACAGATCGCCAGTCCATCGCAGGGCCAATACAGAGAGAGAGACAACCATTCACTCTCACATCCATGCCTAAGGAAAATGTAGAATCCCCAGTTTGATGCCAATTAACCTAATTTGCATGTTTTTTGCTTTCGATTCGGGGGTGGGTGCTGTCCTTTCGCAGCAGTCATCCTCCGACCAGAAGTCCTGCCCGTTTGCGTTTTTCACTCGGCGGCTCACACCAGCTGAGAGGAATTACAGCATCAGGGATAAAGAGCTCTTAGCCATTATATTGGCGCTGGAGGAATGGAGACACTGGTTAGAGGGGGCTACTCATCCCATAGTCGTGTGGGCTGACCACAGGAATTTAGAGTACCTACAGTCGGCCCACTGACTTAACGTTAGGTAGGCCCGCTGCGCCTTATTTTTCCAAAGATTCAATTTCACCATCACTTACCGTCCTGGTTCTCAGAACACAAAATTGGATGCGCTCTCCTGCCAGTTTGACTCCGAGCAAGAAGCCACCCCATCCCATCCCCAGTCTATTGTTCCTAACTCCTGTGTTCTTGGAGCCTTTACTTGGAACATTGAGCAGAGGGTCCGACAGGCCCAGTCTCGGGAGCCTGAACCAGTGAGATAGCTCCACAATCGACTGTTTGTTCCCGCTGCCCTCTACAGCGAAGTTATCCACTGGGCACACACCAGCTGCTTCGCCTGCCACCCTGGGATCTCCAGCAGTACCAATCTAGTTTTTGCGGGTGTTATTGTGGCCCACACTGTGGCGGGACGTGCAAGAGTATGTCAAAGCCTACCAAACCTGCACTCAGGGCAAGTCGGACTCCCCCCCCCCCCCGCCCCCCACTGGTCTCCTGCATCCACTACCCACTCCTGGTCACTCTTGGTCCCACATTGCCCTCAATTTTTTGACTGGTCTGCCCCTCTCCCAAGTGAAGTCGGTCATTCTCAAGTCATTCGTCTGCACGGCATCCCCCTTAACATTGTGTCTGACCGGGGTCCCCAGTTCATGTCGCAAATCTGGAAGTCTTTCTGCCGCACACTGGGCACCTCTGTCAGCCTCACTTCTGGGAGACACCTGCAGAGCAATGGGCAGGCTGAGCGCACCAATCAGTCCTTGGAGGCCATTCTCAGGTGTGTAGCAGCCAAGAATCCATCTACCTCAACCACACATCTGACCTGGGTGGAGTACGCCCATAATTCTGCCATTTCTACCGCCACAAGGCTCTCCCCCTTTGAAGCATCAATGAGAACCCCCCTCCCCCTTACTGATGGCCAAGAGGGAGGTTGCAGTGTCGTCCATGGGGGTGGATGCTTGCTGCTGCTGCCGTATCTGGAGGTCCACCCGTGCTGCCCTCTCCCGCTCTGCTGAACATGATCGTCAGGTGGTCGATCGCAAGCGGGTCCCCACCCCCAAATACACCATGGGGCAGCAAGTTTGGCTGGCAGCGGACAAAGTCCCTCTGAAGACAGACTCAAGGAGGCTTTCCCCCCATTTCTTGGGACCCGACCCTATTACCCGGATCATCAACAACTCCTCAGTCCGGTTGAAGCTCCCACTGACCCTACGAGTGCACCCGACCTTCCATGTGTCCCATACCAAGCCGATCTCCATGAGCCCCCTTTGCCCTCCCCTGAAGCTGCCTCCTCCTCCTCCTCCTCGGACACTCAATAGCCATACCACCCACACTATCCAACAGATCCTTGACGTTCGTCATCGGGGGGAAGGCCTACAGTACCTGGGGGGGGGGTGCACTGTCATGTCCTAGTGAGTGCTTGTCCCCTCCTTCCCGTTTTCTCCTCAGGCAATCAGCACACCTGGGAGATGAGACGCTCTTGCTTCCTCTGCTCAGCCAGTGCTTATAAGGATCTGCTCTTCAGTGCCTCAGCGCTGGCTTGTTTGGGTAATCTGCCTCTAGAAAACAAGGCAAGTATTGTTATAGGTATTTTATTTTATTTTTTTTGATTTTGTATACTTTATTGGTGAAGTTTTAACACTCACCTGTTTCTCTCTCTTCTCTTCTCCAAGTTTCTGCCACCTGTGCGGGTGCGTCTTCGGGGGACTGCGTGCACTCACCTGCCCCATCATCCAAACTCAGCTGCAACTACTCTCCACGTGATCAGGCATTACCAATTCCACCCCTCTTCATCACACGACCCACTTCATCCTGCTGGTTCGTCTCCCCGCTGGGGGTACCTGTTGGTTCGTCTGTTCAGCCCAAGTAAGGGGCAATTTAGTTTTCCCACATCCTAGTCTCCATTCTTCTCTAACAGCTCTCGTCTCTCTCCTCACAGGCCACTTCCTCTGGTGAGTGGCGTTTTCTTTAACTGTGCTCCGCTCCCCTTTGAAATTTAATAAAACTCATAAATGTGTTTCTTGTGTCTGGAGTGTTCTTCTGTTGTTGCATTCTGCTGGTGGGCTGTCAAAATAATTAATCATGACAAGTACAGGATATATGGGAGAATTGAAAGGCCGTTTCTCTCTCTTTCTTTTTGGTGTGTGCAATATATAAGAAAAGAAGGAATAAGGATGAAAAACAACAGCAGTCTGTGTACAGTAATGCCACCCGTAGTGCAAATAAAGATAAAAGATAAAATCTATCAATCCTATACACAGAAAAAGTAAGGCTGTAATACCCATAATTGCAAGTTCAATGTGGTAGTGTAGGTGCAGACAGTGACAGACTGGACTGCACATGATCAGTATTGCAATAACAGACAGCAGCAGATATGATATTTGTGCAAATGGTTGCAGTAAGGTGCAGAGACATACAGCACCAGATGTATTACTGTTGCTGTGTCAGTGTTTCTTTGCCAACAGCTGAGGTAGTTATTGTATGGTTGAGTGCGTTCCGGTCCGGGGGGAGAAAGTGGACAGAGTTCAGTGTCCTTTTGGGCTGGTGAACAAAGCTGTTTAGCAGTCTTGTGGAGCGGACTTTGAGGCTCTGTTTCCTTTTCCTCGAGGGCAGGGGGCTGAAGAGGGAGTGTGAGGAGTGGGAGGTGTTGCAATGTTTGTGGCTCTGTGGGTGAGGCGTGTGTAGTAGATATCTGAGAGGAGGGCCAGAGGGGCACCAATGAGCTTGGTGGCAGCTTTTGTTGCATGTCGTAGAGTCATCCTGCAGGAGGCGGTGAAGCTTCCGTACCACACAGCGATGCAGCTGGTGAGGATGCAGTCATCGGTGCCCAGGTAAAATAAGCACATGATGGGGGGTTGGACTTGTGCTCTCCTCAGTTTTCAGATGAAATAGTCGTGAGTTTGAGCCTTCTTGGCATTAAAAGTTATTTAAAAAAATGCTGCAGCCATGGTCACAAGAAAAAAAAAATCTTGAGGTGGCTGTGGGGCAGCTGTGGCACAGGTGTAGTGTGGTGGACTTCTGATTGGAGGGTCAGTAGTTAAATTTCTGCTCAGTCTGCAGTCTGCATGTCAAAGTGCCCTTCAGCAGAACGCTGAACAACAGGTTGCTTCTGGTGGGAGAGGCCAGAGCCTTCCATGGCTTCATGGCCATCAGTGTGTGAATGGGTGGATGGCGGATCTGTAAAGTGCTTTGGTCAACCAGAGATGAGAAAAAGCGCTTCATATTCTTGCAAAACACTAATAAAAGTAACACACAGTTTGAGTATAAAGCTGGCGTTTTTAACTAAAGATGAACATCCCTGTTTTTTCATAAGTTTTTTTTTTTTCCTTCCACAATATTTTTTATTGAACCTTTTTTTTTTTTTACAAACATGGCACAAACAATCAAACACTAACACTAAAGTAATTAAAAAAATGTACTAAAAACACCAAAAACAACTAACAAAGGCAAGTCATCAACAATGCTCCTCTGTTTAGTCTAGGTAATCCATTACATAAGTGCACATATTATACATTCACCAATTTGGAATTTGCAAGGTCCACACACATCATTCACCTTCTTCTTCAGACTTTATGTTTAATTTCTTTACATAATCAATGAAAGGTCTCCATATATTCTCAAACACATTTTCCTTTGATTTCAGTATGTATGTTATTCTTTCTAGTGGAAGGTTTGTTAACATCTGTCTTAACCACTGAGTCACATCTGGTCTATGAGTCTTTTTCCAGAGTAGTCCAATAAATTTTTTGGCATTAAGCAAACTGAGGTCTATGAATGCTCTTTCACTCTTATTAAAGCTATGCTTTTCTGGATACAGACCCAACAAAAACAGTTTAGGGTTCAATGTGAATTGTTTTGAAATTATTTTTTCAATTGTTACACTCACCTCTTCCCAAAACATTCTGATTTTTCTACATTCCCATAAACAGTGAGATAGGGTTCCTTTACTTTCTATACATTTTGTGCATGTATCTGGTATAAGATAAGATAAGATAAGATAAGCCTTTATTAGTCCCACAACGGGGAAATTCCAGGATTGCAACAGCACAGGGATAGCAACACTCAGAGCAACAATCAGAAGGCAAGAAAAAAACAAGTAAGCAAGAGCAGCTAATATACATATGTACATATTACTATAAAATATATATATATACACACACACACACAGACACACAGTGCAGAGCATTGTAGCTGGATGGAATAAATATATGAATATATGAACACACAGTGCAGAGCATTGTAGCTAGATGGAATAAATATGTAAATATATAAACACCCACAGTATGGAGCATTGCAGCTAGGTGGAATAAATATGCAAGTATATAAACACACACAGTGCGGAGCAATGTAGCTAGATGGAATAATATGTAGATATATAAAAACACAGTGCGGAGCATTGTAGCTAGATGGAATAAATATATAGATATATAAATATAAACACACCCAGTGCAGAGCATTGTAGCTAGATGGAATAAATATGTAAATATATAAACACACACAGTGCAGAGCATTGTTGCTAGGTGGGATGAAACAGCATAACCGTCTATTTAGTTATCCTACATGGTATGATTATGTGCCCATACATATTCTCACCCTCCATAGCGACCGGTATGTTCCTAGTTGTATGCCGGAGAGGACCATTGTGTAAGTCTATTGCATCTTTTGCATTCAAAAAAAAAACAAAAAAAAAACAAAACAAAAAAAACTATTAGTTTGTTACGTCTTTTTGCTATCTCTGCGAGCAGCCCTGCTTAGGTTGTACAGTCTGACAGCCGTTGGTAGGAAGGACCTACGAAACCTCTCGGTTGTGCACCTGGGATGATGTAGTCTGCTGCTAAATGAGCTCCTCAGTGCATCCAGTATGTCCTGCATAGGGTGGAACTCGGACTCCAGCAGAGATGACAGTTTAGCCACCGTCCTTCTCTCTCCTATCTCCTCCATCGGATCAAGGCGTTGCCCCAGGACAGAGCTAGCTTTCTTAATCAGTTTGTTCAGTCTCTTCCTATCGGCTGCAGTAATGCCACTGCACCAGCAGACCACTCCAAAAGTGATGGCTGATGCCACCACCGTGTCATAGAATGACTTCAGCAGCGCCCCTTGTACACCAAAAGACCTGAGTCTCCTCAGCAGGAACAGCCTGCGCTGTCCCTTCTTGTAGAGTGCGTCAGTATTGTGTGACCAGTCTAGTTTATTGTTCAGATGAATACCCAGGTACTTGTAGGATGTCACCATCTCGATGTCTGTTCCCTGTATATTTACTGGTGCTGTGAGGGGCTGCCCATGCCTGCGGCAGTCCACCACCAGCTCCTTAGTTTTCCTCGCGTTGATCTGGAGGCAGTTCCGATGGCACCAGTCCACAAAGTCCTGGATAAGCCCTCTGTACTCAGCTTCATCTCCGCTGGAGATGAGACCAACGATCGCAGAGTCATCAGAGAACTTCTGTAGATGGCAATGTGTTGTGTTGTGTGAGAAGTCCGCAGTATAAAGAGTGAACAAGAAGGGAGCCAGCACCGTTCCCTGGGGGGCCCCCGTGCTACTGATGATCGTGTCGGAAACACAGTCCCGGGTTCTCACAAACTGAGGCCGGTTCGTGAGGTAGTCCAGGATCCATGATGACAGGTGCTGGTCCACCCCTGCGCGCAGCAGCTTGTCCTTCAGGATCATCGGTTGGATGGTGTTGAAAGCACTGGAGAAGTCAAAGAACATGATCCTCACCATATTCCCGGGCTTCTCCAGGTGGGACAGAGAACGGTGAAGGAGGAAGATCACCGCATCCTCCACCCCAATGCCATGCTGGTAGGCGAACTGGAGTGGATCCATCGCTGGTTCCACCAGGGGGCGGAGATGAGCAAGGAGCAGTCTCTCCTATGTATGTATGTTTTTGTTATATCTATTTAACTCCACTGGTGTAACATACATCAGCATTAACCATTTAAAATGTATCAATTTAAGACGTACATTTATTGATTTGGTTTGAGCTCCTGCACAAGCCAATTCCCATTGTTCCTCTGAAATTTCAATTTGCAGGTCTTCTTTCCAATAATTCAGTCTTTTCTGTGAGTTTTCACTTGAGAATAGTGTCAATGAGTTATAAAACTCTGAAATAATACCCTTTCTCTTACCATCTTTGGTCAAATTTTTTTCCAAGGATGAATAAGTAGGTCGGGTGAGAGCATTATTTTGATTTGATCAAATAAAATTCCTAAGCTGAAGATATTAAAAAAAATGTCTTCTATTAAGATTGAATTTGATCCTCAGTTCTTCAAAAGACATTATGTTATCTGAACGTGACAAATATAAGTCTTGAATCTTTTGAATCCCTTTAAAATTCCATACTTTAAATACAGCATCCGCTCTCCCTGGTGTAAAATATTGATTACCCCATATTGGGCTAAATTGTGACAATAAGTGGGGTTCCTTTAAATATTTTTTGGTTTCACATCATATTTTGATCATATGCTTTACAATTGGATTTTTAACTTGTTTCTGTAATTTTTTAGCCAAGTCTGAGTATGTGAATAAGGGAAGCGGTAAAGGTAAATTGTATGATTCCATTTCAGTCCAGTGAGGGAGATCATTTGATGAAAAATAATATGTCATAGACCTCAGTTGTGCTGACCAGTAATACAACATAAAGTTTTGACATTTCAGACCTCCACGATCAAATGGTAAATATAGTAAGGACAGACGTAATCTAGCCTTCCTATTGTTCCATATAAATTCCACTAACTTTTTTTTAATTCTTGAGAATAGATCTGAAGGTGGTGGTAAAGAAATGTATTGAAATAAATAGAGTATTTTTGGTAAGATATTACTTTTAAGTATATTAATTCTCCCGATCATCGACATTGGTAGTGACATCAATCTCTGAAGTAACTCATTAATATCTGTCATTAAGGCTTCATAGTTGGCACTGGTGACTGATTCTAGCTTAGGCAAAATTTGAATTCCTAAATATTTAAACTGATTTACAACATTGAATTGATTTACCTCAGGAGCTGGGTGATTTCTCTGGGTCTCATTTAGCATTAATATTGAATATTTAGTTTTATTTATTTTATATCCTGATATTTCCCCAAAGTTCTTTATTAAATTTAACAAGGTCGGAATTGATTTTTTAAAATTTGACATTAACAAAATTATGTCATCGGCATACAGGGATATTTTATGTTCTGTTGGTCCTACTTTAATTCCATATATTTGTGGATGTAAATGTACTGCCATCGCTAAAGGTTCAATTGCCATAGTAAACAATAAGGGTGAAAGTGGACAGCCTTGTCGACATCCTCTATTGATTTTTATTGATTTTGAGATATTGCTGTTTGTTAGGATTTCTGCTGTAGCATTAATGTATATTATCTGAACCCATTTTATGAAATTATTTCCAAGTCCAAACCTTTGTAGGACTTCAAAAATATAGGGCCATTCAATCCTATCAAAGGCCTTTTCAGCATCCAATGATAGGAGAGCTGCATCCAGTGCTTCTTTATTGGAATAAATAATATTAAATAATCTTCTTACATTATGGAAGCCTTGTCTTCCCATTATAAAGCCATTCTGATCTCGGTTAATAATACTTGGTAATATTTCTTGTAGTTGTCTTGCTAAAATTTTACAGATTATCTTAAGGTCAGCATTTTATAGGCTTATTGGTCTCATGTTTTCACATTTATTAGGGGATTTACCTGATTTTGGCAACAGTATAAATAAGGCATTATTCATGTATGGTGGTAAATTACTATTTTGAAATGCTTCTAAAACCATTTCCAAAAGTGGTTTTATTAATTTATTCTTAATTTTTTTTATAGAGGTCAACTGGAAGACCATCTGGTCCAGCTCTTTTTCCTGATTTCATATTATCAATGGCTAGCCCATCTTCTTCTTGACTAATTTTAGACTCCAGTATCTCCCTGTTTTCATTTGGAATACACGGTATAGATAATCCACCCAAAAACCCATTTAGTTTTGTTAAGTCAGTTTAATTTTTTGTATCATATAGTTTTTCATAATAATCTCTAAAGGCACTATTAATTTCTAAAGGATCTATAACTACCTGTCCGTTACTTATAATACTGGTAATTGGTGTTTTAAATTCTAATTGTTTAATCTGCCATGCCAATAATTTTCCTGATTTTTCACCTTGTTAAAAAAAAGTTTGCTTCAATCTTAGAAGACTCGAGGCAGCTCTATTCGCTGATTTTTTGTCATATTCAGCTCTCAGAATCAGTAATTCTGACATAACGCACGGCTCAGGAGATGCACACACACAGGCTCAGAGTAGTTCAAACAGTTTATTAACAACAGGCGTGAATGAGTGAGTGTCTGCGGGATGTAAATGTATTGGTGGCAGTGTCTGCTTCAGGCACAGAGGCAGGAGACCGTACAGCCGGGCAACCCTATGGGAAAAGCACAAGGAGAGGGTGACGGGCATACACCAACACAGGAGGAATAATGGCAAGAGAAGGATTTACTTGGATGGAATGGATAGCTGGCACAACAAGGGACGAGACCCGGGAGACAGCCACCTGGAGAGCTCGGTGTAGCAGCGAGGAATAGGCGATGAAGAGGCGTCGTCCGCCGCCGGGAAATCCACCTGTGCACAGGGGAGCAGACTGGAGAAAAAGGAGGTAAGGGCTTCTTACCAAAATGTTTGAGCTGAAGTTTGAGAATGACTCACAGCGGTGAGGAACGAAGTCTGACGGCTTCAGGCCGAAGCTCAGGGCGAGGTGGCTTATATTCCTCGCCGCTGATGATTAACAGGTGTGCGAGCAGGTGGCGCCGCTGATGAGCGGCGCGGCGTGACAGTACTCCCCCCTCTAGCAGCGCCTCCTGGCGATGGCTTCTCTGGGTGCGCTCGGTGGAAGTCAGCGATGAGCGATGGGTCCAACACGAACGACGGGGGCACCCACTTTCGATGCTCGGGCCCATAGCCCTCCCAGTCCACCAAGTACTGCAACCCACGACCCCGGCGCCGGGAGTCCAGGATGGAGGAGACGGACCAGGCGGGATGGCCATCAATCATCCGGGGCGCGGGTTGCGCAGCAGGAGGGGGGCAAAGGGGGTCGGAGACTGCCAGCTTCACCTTTGACACGTGGAAGGTGGGGTGGATGCGGAGGGAGGGGGCAATAGCCACGCGCACAGCCACCGGGTTGATGATCCGGGTGATGGGGTAGGGTCCCATGAATCGCTGTGCCAGCTTCCTCCTCTCGCCTTTTAGAGTCACGTCCTGGGTCGACACGTAGACGCATTGCCCAACTCTGTACGCCGTGGCAGGTCTTTTGTGCCGGTCCGCCACGGTCCTGTTGCGCTCCGCTGTGCGTAAGAGCGCATTGCGCGCGGCAGCCCAGATGGAGTGGAACTGCCTGAGATGCGCCCTAACTGAGGGGACAGTTACCTCACTCTCCTGCACCGGCAACAGCGGGGGGTCATAACCCAGGGACGCCTTGAAGGGAGACATCCCTGTAGCAGAAGAGCGAGCGGTGTTGTGGGCGTATTCAACCCAGGCAAGATGGTTGCTCCAGGATGTGGGTTTGGATGTGGTCACACAGCGGAGCACGGCCTCCAGCTCCTGGTTGGTCCTCTCACACTGCCCGTTGGATTGGGGGTGATGGCCGGAGGAGAGGCTCACCTTGGCTCCGATGGCGTTACAAAATGACCTCCAAACCTCAGAGGAAAATTGGGGACCCCGGTCCGAGACCACGTCCAACGGAATCCCGCGCAGCCTGACCACGTGTTGGACGAGGAGATCCGCCGTCTCCAGGGCAGTTGGGAGACCTCGCAGGTGGACGAAGTGCGCAGCCTTGGAGAAACGGTCCACGATGGTCAGGATGGTGTCATAGGAGTTGGAGACGGGGAGTCCGGTGACGAAATCCAACGCGATGTGCGACCAGGGCCTGCCAGGGACGGGCAGGGGCTGGAGCAGACCCGCTGGAGGGGCATTTCCCGACTTGCTGGTGGCACAGATTGGGCAAGCCCGGGCATAGTGGACTGCGTCCCTCCGCAGGCCTGGCCACCAAAAGGACCGTTGGAGGAGGTTTATCATCCGGGAGGTGCCGAGATGACAGGTGAGCCGGGAGGTGTGGAGCCAGTGGATGACCTCTCCTCGGACCGCAGATGGCACGAACAGCCTCCCCTCCGGTCCGCCGCCAGGATCAGGTTCCACCTCCTGCGCCTTCCGGATCTTGCTCTCAATGTCCCAGGAGATGGCTCCCACGACGCACGACCTGGGCAGGATGGTGTGGGGCGTCTCCTCTGCCTCCACGGGGGTGACCTGTCTAGAGAGGGCTTCAGGCAGGCCGTTCTTGGAGCCCGGCCTGAAGGTGATGGAGAAACGGAACCTGGCGAAGAAAAAAGACCAGCGCGCCTGGCGGGCATTCAGGCGCTTGGCAGATCGTAGATATTCTAAGTTCTTGTGGTCCGTCAGGACCACAAACGGTGGGTCCGCCCCCTCTAGCCAGTGGTGCCACTCCTGCAGAGCGAGTTTGATGGCCAGGAGCTCTCTGTCCCCCACATCGTAGTTCCTCTCCGCCGGGGACAAGCGCCGGGAGAAGAAGGCGCAGGGTCGTTTGGCGCCATCGTCAGGCGACCGCTGGGATAGTACTGCCCCCACTCCCGTGTCCGAGGCGTCCACCTCCACGATGCACTGCAGCGCGGGGTCGACCTGGCGAAGGACCCGGGAGGAGGAGAACTCCGCCTTCAGCGCCTTAAAGGCAGCAGCGACCTCTTCGGTCCACCGGAACGGGACCTTCGGGGACGTGAGGCGGGTCATTGGTCCGACGATGGAGCTGAAGTTGGGGACAAAGCGGCGGTAGAAATTGGCGAAGCCAACAAACTGTTGCACCTGCTTCCGGGATGCGGGAGTAGGCCACTCCACCACCGCCTTCACCTTCTCTGGGTCTGGGAGCACCTGGTCTTGTGAGATGATGAATCCCAGGAAGGATGTGGTCCTATCGTAAAATTCACACTTTTCAGCCTTCACGTAGAGCCGATTCTCCAGCAGTCTTTGGAGGACCCACCTCACATGGACCTGGTGCTCGTCCCTGGACTTGGAGAAGATGAGGATATCGTCCAGGTAGACGAACACGAAGAGGCCGATGAAGTCCCGGAGGACGTCATTGATGAGGCGCTGAAAGACGGTAGGAGCGTTGGTCAACCCGAACGGCATTACCAGGTATTCAAAGTGGCCGTTCGGGGTACGGAAGGCTGTCTTCCACTCATCTCCCTCCCGGATCTGGACAAGGTGGTATGCGCTGCGTAGATCCAGCTTGGTAAACCAGGTCGCCCCCTGGAGGGAGTGGAAGGCAGTGTCCATGAGGGGCAGGGTGTAACGGTCCCTCTCAGTGATGTCGTTGAGAGCACGGTAGTCTATGCAAGGGCGGAGGGATCCGTCCTTTTTCCCAACGAAGAAGAACCCGGCCCCCACGGGTGATGACGATGGGCGAATTATCCCAGCGCTCAGTGATTCCTTTAGGTAGGTGTTCATTGTCTCCTTCTCCGGCGCTGACAGGCTGTAGAGCCGACCAGAAGGTAAGGGACCCCCCTGGCGGAGGTTGATGGTGCAGTCATAGGGCCGATGAGGGGGGAGAGACATAGCTTTCGTCTTGCTAAACACCATACCCAGGTCGTGAAATTCCGGAGGCACCAGAGACAGGTCCGGGGGTGCTGCGTCCGTCGCAGGGGGAGAAGCGGACGGGGAGCAGGCAGCGGACTGAAGGCAGGTGCCCATGCAGAAAGTGCTCCATGCCGATACCCCAGCTGACTTCCAGTCCAGGACAGGGTTGTGGAGGCGTAGCCAGGGATACCCCAGGATGACGGGCGACACAGAGTTGGACAGGACGTAAAAAATCATCTCCTCCCGGTGGTTCCCTGAGATGATTACTGGAACGGGGATGGTCTGGTGTGAAACTCTCCCAAGGGAGGCACGAGAGAGATTGACCAGGGAGATGGGACTTTTGAGTGCCTGACAGCGGATGCCCAATCGGGTTGCCAGGCTTTGTGAAATGAAGCTGCCTTCTGCGCCCGAATCCACCAGTGCGTGGGTGAGATGCCCAGTGGGATTGTGGCTGAAACGGATGGGCAGCTTCAATTGGGTATGAGTGTTTAACCGGTTGAGATCCGCGAGGCCCCCTACAGCGATTCGCGGACCCCGCCGACTGGCTTTCTGTGGGCAGAGCTCCACAGTGTGTTGGTCACCTCCGCAATACATGCAGAGGTCCAACTCACGGCGGCGTTGTTTCTCCGCAGGGGAAATCTTTGTCCAGCCCGTCACCATCGGCTCCGACTCCTCGGGGCACGATGCTGGCGGCGCCGCCAGGGGGCAAGCCTGGAACAGGTGCGGCGAGACTCCACGAGGGCGAGAAGAAGATGACTTCTGCCCCGAGGAGCGCTCGCGCAGCCTGTTATCCAAACTAATCGCTAAGGATGTCAGCTCCGCTAGCGTCTCAGGAATATCCCGTCCAGCCAGTTCATCCCTCAGATCGTCATTGAGGCTGCGGAGGAAAAGACTGCAGAGGGAGCGTTCCTCCCAGCCTAATTTCTCTGCCGCTACCCGGAAGTCGACTGCGTAGTCCGCGGCTGACCGGCTTCCCTGCCGGAGGGCGAGAAGCCGATCGATCTGGACCGTCTCGGTTAGAGAATGGTCAAAGACCTCCAGGAAGCGCCTCACGAATTGGTTATATGTAAGGGCGGCATAACTGGGTCTCGCCATAACGGCGTAGGCCCACGTTAATGCTCGCCCCTCCAGAAGATTCCTGATATAACCAATTCGGCTATGATCTGAGGGAAAATCTCCGGGCACGCGGTGGAAGACGGACTCACACTGCATAATAAACCCCCGCGCTCCGCCGAGCTTACCGCTAAAGTGGGCGGGGGTTGGAATAGGTGTGAGCCGAACCGGTGCACTCGGAGCCTGCTGGACGGCCACTGGAGCAGCAGGAGCCGCGCCACCCTGACGAGCCGGGGGGAACGGCTGTTGAGGATCCAAGCGGCCCAACCGGTTAGTTAAATTCAATAACTGATTAAAAATCACCTGTTGCTGATAGGCTATATGATCCACTCGAGCCTCGAGAGTGGAAAACCGGTGTGCGAGCCCGCCGTCTGCCGAGCCGCTCTGCTGAAGCCGTACTGACATAACGCACGGCTCAGGAGACGCACACACACAGGCTCAGAGTAGTTCAAACAGTTTATTAACAACAGGCGTGAATGAGTGAGTGTCTGCGGGATGTAAATGTATTGGTGGCAGTGTCTGCTTCAGGCACAGAGGCAGGAGACCGTACAGCCGGGCAACCCTATGGGAAAAGCACAAGGAGAGGGTGACGGGCATACACCAACACAGGAGGAATAATGGCAAGAGAAGGACTTACTTGGATGGAATGGATAGCTGGCACAACAAGGGACGAGACCCGGGAGACAGCCACCTGGAGAGCTCGGTGCAGCAGCGAGGAATAGGCGATGGAGAGGCGTCGTCCGCCGCCGGGAAATCCACCTGTGCACAGGGGAGCAGACTGGAGAAAAAGGAGGTAAGGGCTTCTTACCAAAATGTTTGAGCTGAAGTTTGAGAATGACTCACAGCGGTGAGGAACGAAGTCTGACGGCTTCAGGCCGAAGCTCAGGGCGAGGCGGCTTATATTCCTCGCCGCTGATGATTAACAGGTGTGCGAGCAGGTGGCGCCGCTGATGAGCGGCGCGGCGTGACAAATTCGTTCTCTAACTGTGGGTTACTTCGTGCATACACTTTTTCTTGAAGTATTTTTATTTTACGTTCCAATTGGACTCTCTCCTCTCGAGTCTTCTTAGATTTTGAACCTGTATAGCTAATAATATGCCCCCTTATAAAAGCTTTGAAAGCCTCCCACTTTATACATGCTGATGTTTGTGTAGTATTGATATCAAAGAACTCCTCTATCTGTTTTTCTATGTACTTAAAAAATTCCTCATCATGAAGCCATTTATGCTGAAAATGCCACCTACCTGGATCCTTTGTCAATTTCTTATCTACATATATTAGACAGCAGGGTGCATGATCAGAGATCACAATGTTATCATAGAAACAGTTTTGAATCTTGGACCTTAATTCTGTGGAGATCAAAAAGTAGTCAATACGTGAGAATGTCTTATAGGTATTAGAATAACAAGAATAGGCTTTGACTTGTGGTTTCATTTCTCTCCATATATCTAGCAATCTCAGTTCTTTCATAAAATGATTAATGGTCATCCTGCATCCATTGCCTCCAGATCAACGCAAGGAAAACTAAGGAGCTGGTGGTGGACTGCCGCAGGCATGGGCAGCCCCTCACAGCACCAGTAAATATACAGGGAACAGACATCGAGATGGTGACATCCTATAATTACCTGGGTGTTCATCTGAACAATAAACTAGACTGGTCACACAATACTGACGCACTCTACAAGAAGGGACAGCGCAGGCTGTTCCTGCTGAGGAGACTCAGGTCTTTTGGTGTACAAGGGGCACTGCTGAAGACATTCTATGACACGGTGGTGGCATCAGCCATCACTTTTGGAGTGGTCTGCTGGGGCAGTGGCATTACAGCAGCCGATAGGAAGAGACTGAACAAACTGATTAAGAAAGCTAGCTCTGTCCTGGGGCAGCGCCTTGATCCGGTGGAGGAGATAGGAGAGAGAAGGACGGTGGCTAAACTGTCATCTCTGCTGGAGTCCGAGTTCCACCCTATGCAGGATGTACTGAATGCACTGAGGAGCTCATTTAGCAGCAGACTACATCATCCCAGTTGCACAACTGAGAGGTTTCGTAGGTCCTTCCTACCAACGGCTGTCAGACTGTACAACCTAAGCAGGGCTGCTCGCAGATATAGCAAAAAGACGTAACAAACTAATAGTTTTTAAATGCAAAAGATGCAATAGACTTACACAATGGTCCCCTCCGGCGTACAACTAGGAAAATACCGGTTGCTATGGAGGGTGAGAATATGTATGGGCACATAATCATACCATGTAGGATAACTAAGTAGAGGGTTATGCTGTTTCATCCCATCTAGCAACAATGCTCTGCACTGTGTGTGTTTATATATTTACATATTTATTCCATCTAGCTACAATGCTCAGCACTGGGTGTGTTCATATTTATATATCTATATATTTATTCCATCTAGCTACAATGCTCCGCACTGTGTTTTTATATATCTATATATTTATTCCACCTAGCTGCAATGCTCCGTACTGTGGGTGTTTATATATTTACATATTTATTCCATCTAGCTACAATGCTCTGCACTGTGTGTTTATATATTCATATATTTATTCCATCCAGCTGCAATGCTCTGCACTGTGTGTCTGTGTGTGTGTATATATATACTGTATATTATAGTAATATGTACATATGTATATTAGCTGCTCTTGCTTGCTTGTTTTTTTTTTTTTTTTCTTGCCTTCTGATTGTTGCTCTGAGTGTTGCTATCCCTGTGCTGTTGCAATCCTGGAATTTCCCCGTTGTGGGACTAATAAAGGCTTATCTTATCTTATCTTATCTTATCTTATCTTATCTTATCTTATCTTATCATGCATACAGTCCAGTCCTGTTGATCTATCTATACTGGGATTCAATGCACAATTAAAATCCCCTGCTATTATATGTTGCCCTGTAAGTGATGATAAAGTAAGAAATAAATTAACAAAGAAGTTTTGATCATCAGTATTGGGACCGTATAAGTTCACCAGATTTATATTTTCTAATAACAAAGATCCTTGGATGATTAGATATCTTCCTAATTTGTCTCCAATTACATTTTTCACTTGAAATGGGACTGTTTTATGTATGAGAGTCATAACTCCTCTAGCTCGAGATGAAAATGATGAGGTGAACACATTTCCTTGCCATCTTCTCCTAATTCTTTTTACATCCTCCTCTATTAGATGAGTTTCTTGTAAAAACACAATTTTTGAATCTATGTCTTTTATTTTATTCATAACTTGTTTAAGTTTTTTTTAGATTTTGTAGACCTCTGCAATTCCATGAAGTTAAATTAAGATTAACGCTTTGATCTATGATCAATAAAGAGTTTGAGATTACCTTGCAATATAAACATGCTCATACACAGAAGCAAAAACATGGATGGTTGAACATTCATCCTACAAACTACACAAAAACAAATTCCCTTTCCCCACATTCGTGGTAATCCCTCCAAAATCAGAAAAATTCCGTCCCCCGTTATAGCTAGTGACTGTTCCACACCTTAGTTCTAAGGCAAAGCTGTCGATTTACCAGTCAATCTACGTTCCTACTCTCACCTATGGTCACGAGCTTTGGGTAATGACCGAAAGAACGAGATCACGGATACAAGCGGCTGAAATGAGCTTTCTCCGTAGGATTGCTGGACTCACTGTCACGCCGCACCATTCATCAGCGGTGCCACCTGCTCACGCACCTGATCATCATCAGCGGCGAGGGATAAAGGCCGCCTCGCCCGGAGCCTCGGCCTGAAGCCGTCAGACTTCGTCCCTCACCGTTGTGAGTCACTTCCAAAATCTTCAGCAAACATTTGGGTAAGAAGCCCTTACCTTCTTTCTCTCCAGTCTGCTCCCCTGTGCACAGGTGGATTTCCCGGCGGCAGACGACGTCCTCCCAACGCCCATTCCTCGCTGCTGCACCGAGCTCTCCAGGTGGCTGTCTCCCGGGTCTCGCCCCTTGCTGTGTCAGCTATCCTGCCCGTCCAAGTAAGTTCCTCTCTCGCCATAATCTCCTCTGTGTTGGTGTATGCCCGTCACCCTCTCCCTGTGCTTTTTCCCATAGGGTTGCTCGGCTGTACGGTCACCTGCCTCTGTGCCTGAAGCAGACGCCACCACCAACACATTGACATTCCACAGACACGCACTCATTCACGCCTGTTTTTAATAAACTATTTGAACTACTCTGAGCCTGTGTGTGTGTCTCCTGAGCCGTGCGTTATGTCAGTACGGCTTCAGCAGAGCGGCTCGGCAGACGGCGGGCTCGCACACCGTCTTACCACTCTCGAGGTTCGAGTGGATCAAATCGCTTATCAACAACAGGTGATCCTAAATCAATTAATTGCAATAACTAACCGATTGGACCACCTGGACCCCCAGCAGCCGTTCCCCCCGGCTCCCCAGGGTGGCGCAGCTCCTGCTGTTCCTGCGGCCGTTCAGCCAGCTCCGGTGGCACCGGCCCGTCTCACACCAATTCCGACCCCCGCTCGCTTTAGCAGAAAGCTCAGCGGAGCGCGGGGGTTTGTGATGCAGTGTGAGTCTGTGTTCGACCGTGTGCCCGGAGATTTTCCCTCAGATCACAGCCGAATCGGCTACATAGGTAACCTCCTGGAGGGGCGCGCTTTAACCTGGGCCTACGCTATAATGGCGAGACCCAGTTATGCCACCCTCACCTATGCCGAGTTCGTGAGGCGCTTCCTGGAGGTGTTCGACCATTCTCGAACCGAGACGGTCCAGGTCGATCGGCTTCTCGCTCTCCAGCAGGGAAGCCGGTCGGCTGCGGACTATGCTATCGACTACCGGGTAGCAGCGGAGGAATTGGGCTGGGACAAACGTTCCCTCTGTGGCCTGTTCCTCCGCAGCCTCAATGACGATCTGAGGGATGAACTGGCTGGACGGGATGTTCCCGGAACGCTAGCGGAGCTAACCTCACTAGCAATTAGCTTGGACAACAGGCTGCGCGAGCGCTCCTCAGGACGGAAGTCGTCTACTTCTCGCCCTCGGGGAGCCTCGCTGCGCCTGCCCCAAGCTCGCCCCCTGGCGACGCCGCCACCATCGCGCCCCGAGGAGTCGGAGCCGATGGTGACGAGGTGGACAAAGCTCTCCCCGGCAGAGAGACAATGCCGCCGGGAGTTGGGTCTCTGCATGTATTGCGGAGACAGTCAGCACACGGTGGAGCTTTGTCCACAGAAGCCAAACGGCGGGGTCCGCGAGTCACTGTAGGGGGCCTCGTGAACGTCAATCGGCAAAATCCCCTCACCCAATTGAAGCTGCCCATCCGTTTCTGCCACAACCCCACTGGGCATCTCACCCACGCACTGGTGGATTCGGGCGCAGAAGGCAGCTTCATTTCACAAAGCCTGGCAACCCGATTGGGCATCCGCTGTCCGGCACTGAGAAACCCCATCTCCCTGGTAAATCTCTCTCGTGCCTCCCTTGGGAGAGTTTCTCATCAGACCGTCCCCGTCCCAGTCATCATCTCAGGGAACCACCGGGAGGAGATGGTTTTTTACGTCCTGCCCAACTCTGTGTCGCCCGTCATCCTGGGGTATCCCTGGCTACGCCTCCACAACCCTGTCCTGGACTGGAAGTCAGCTGGGGTATCGGCATGGAGTACGTTTTGTATGGGCACCTGCCTTCAGTCCGCTGCCTGCTCCCCTTCCGCTTCCTCCCCTGTGGCGGACGCAGCACCTCCGGACCTGTCTCTGGTGCCTCCGGAATTTCATGACCTGGGTATGGTGTTTAGCAAGGCGAAAGCTATGTCTCTTCCCCCTCATCGGCCCTATGACTGTGCCATCAACCTCCGCCAGGGGGCCCCCTTACCTTCTGGTCGGCTCTACAGCCTGTCTGCGCCGGAGAAGGAGACAATGAACACCTACCTGAAGGAATCTCTGAGCGCTGGGATAATTCGCCCATCGTCGTCACCCATGGGGGCAGGGTTTTTCTTCGTCGGGAAAAAGGACGGGTCCCTCCACCCCTGCATAGACTACCGTGCGCTCAATGACATCACTGAGAGGGACCGTTACACCCTGCCCCTCATGGACACTGCCTTCCACTCCCTCCAGGGGGCGACCTGGTTTACCAAGCTGGATCTACGCAGCGCTTACCACCTCGTCAGGATCCGGGAGGGAGATGAATGGAAGACAGCCTTCCGTACCCCGAACGGCCACTTTGAATACCTAGTCATGCCGTTCGGGTTAACCAACGCTCCTGCCGTCTTTCAGCGCCTCATTAACGATGTCCTCCGGGATTTCATCGGCCTCTTCGTGTTCGTCTACCTGGACGACATCCTAATCTTCTCCAGGTCCAGGGACGAGCACCAGGTCCATATGAGGCGGGTCCTCCAAAGACTGCTGGAGAATCGGCTCTACGTGAAGGCTGAAAAGTGCGAATTCTACGCTAGGACCACATCCTTCCTGGGATTCATCATCTCTCAAGACCAGGTGCTCCCAGACCCAGAGAAGGTGAAGGCGGTGGTGGAGTGGCCTACTCCCGCATCCCGGAAGCAGGTGCAACAATTTGTTGGCTTCGCCAATTTCTACCGCCGCTTTGTGCCCAACTTCAGCTCGATCGTCGGACCGCTGACCCGCCTCACGTCCCCGAAGGTCCCTTTCCAGTGGACAGAAGAGGTCGCTGCTGCCTTTAAGGCGCTGAAGGTGGAGTTCTCCTCCTCCCGGGTTCTTCGCCAGGTCGACCCCGCGCTACAGTGCTTCGTGGAGGTGGATGCCTCGGACACGGGAGTGGGAGCAGTTTTATCCCAGCGGTCACCGGATGATGGCGCCAAACGACCTTGTGCCTTCTTCTCCCGGCGCTTGTCCCCGGTGGAGAGGAACTACGATGTGGGGGACAGAAAGCTCCTGGCCATCAAACTTGCCTTACAGGAGTGGCGCCACTGGCTAGAGGGGGCGGACCTGCCGTTCGTGGTCCTGACGGACCACAAGAACTTAGAATATTTACGATCTGCCAAGCGCCTGAACGCCCGCCAGGCGCGCTGGTCTTTGTTCTTCGCCAGGTTCCATTTTACCATCACCTTCAGGCCAGGCTCCAAGAACGGCCTGCCTGACGCCCTCTCTAGGCAGTTTACCCCCGTGGAGGCTGAGGAGACGCCCCACACCATCCTGCCCAGGTCGTGCGTCGTGGGTGCCATCTCTTGGGACATCAGGAGCAAGATCCGGAAGGCGCAGGAGGTGGAACCTGATCCCGGCGGCGGACCGGAAGGAAGACTGTTCGTTCCATCTGCGGTCCGAGGAGAGGTCATCCACTGGCTCCACACCTCCCGGCTCACCTGTCATCCCGGCACCTCCCGGATGATCAACCTCCTCCAACGGTCCTTTTGGTGGCCAGGCCTGCGGAGGGATGCAGCCCACTACGCCCGGGCTTGCCCAATCTGTGCCACCTGCAAGTCGGGAAATGCCCCTCCAGCGGGTCTGCTCCAGCCCCTGCCCGTTCCTGGCAGGCCCTGGTCGCACATCGCGTTGGATTTCGTCACCGGACTCCCCGTTTCCAACTCCTATGACACCATCCTGACCATCGTGGACCGTTTCTCCAAGGCGGCGCACTTCGTCCCCCTGCGAGGTTTCCCTACTGCCCTGGAGACGGCGGATCTCCTCGTCCAACACGTGGTCAGGCTGCACGGGATTCCGGTGGACGTGGTCTCGGACCGGGGCCCCCAATTTTCATCCGAGGTTTGGAGGTCGTTCTGTAACGCCATTGGAGCCAAGGTGAGCCTCTCCTCCGGCCATCACCCCCAGTCCAACGGGCAGTGTGAGCGGACCAATCAGGAGCTGGAGGCTGCGCTCCGCTGTGTGACCTCATCCAAACCAACGTCCTGGAGCAACCATCTCGCCTGGGTTGAGTATGCTCACAATACCGCTCGCTCTTCTGCTACAGGGATGTCCCCCTTCAAGGCGTCCCTGGGTTACGACCCCCCGCTGTTTCCGGAGCAGGAGAGTGAGGTAACTGTCCCCTCAGTTAAAGCCCATCTCAGGCAGTTCCGCTCCATCTGGACTGCCGCGCGTAATGCGCTTTTACGCACAGCGGAGCGCAATAGAACTGTGGCGGACCGGCATAGAAGACCTGCCCCGGCGTACAGAGTTGGGCAACGTGTCTACGTTTCCACCCAGGACGTCACCCTAAAAGGCGAGAGGAGAAAGCTGGCACAGCGCTTCATGGGTCCCTATCCCATCACCCGGATCATCAACCCGGTGGCTGTGCGCGTGGCTATTTCCCCCTCCCTCCGCATCCATCCCACCTTCCACGTGTCAAAGGTGAAGCTGGCAGTCACCGACCCCCTTTGCCCTCTTCCTGCAGCGCAACCCGCGCCCCGGATGATTGGTGGCCATCCAGCCTGGTCCGTCTCCTCCATCCTGGACTCCCGGCGCCGAGGTCGTGGGTTGCAATACTTGGTGGACTGGGAGGGCTATGGGCCCGAGTATCGACAGTGGGTGCCCCCGTCGTTTGTGTTGGACCCATCGCTCATCGCGGACTTCCACCGAGCGCACCCGGATAAGCCATCGCCAGGAGGCGCTGCTAGAGGGGGGAGTACTGTCACGCCGCACCATTCATCAGCGGCGCCACCTGCTCACGCACCTGATCATCATCAGCGGCGAGGGATAAAGGCCGCCTCGCCCAGAGCCTCGGCCTGAAGCCGTCAGACTTCGTCCCTCACCGTTGTGAGTCACTTCCAAAATCTTCAGCAAACATTTGGGTAAGAAGCCCTTACCTTCTTTCTCTCCAGTCTGCTCCCCTGTGCACAGGTGGATTTCCCGGCGGCAGACGACGTCCTCCCAACGCCCATTCCTCGCTGCTGCACCGAGCTCTCCAGGTGGCTGTCTCCCGGGTCTCGCCCCTTGCTGTGCCAGTTATCCTGCCCGTCCAAGTAAGTTCCTCTCTCGCCATAATCTCCTCTGTGTTGGTGTATGCCCGTCACCCTCTCCCTGTGCTTTTTCTCATAGGGTTGCTCGGCTGTACGGTCACCTGCCTCTGTGCCTGAAGCAGACGCCACCACCAACACATTGACATTCCACAGACACGCACTCATTCACGCCTGTTGTTAATAAACTATTTGAACTACTCTGAGCCTGTGTGTGTGTCTCCTGAGCTGTGCGTTATGTCACTCACCCTCAGAGATAGGGTGAAGAGCTCAGTCATCCGGGAGAGGCTCAGAGTAGAACCACTGCTCCTCCACAATGAAAGGAGTCAGTTGAGGTGGTATGGGAATCTGATTAGGATGCCTCCTGGACGCCTCCCACTTGAGGTGTTTCAGGCACGTCCCACTGGGAGGAGACCCCGGGGCAGACCCAGGACTCGGTGGAGAGACTATGTCTCCCAGCTGGTCTGGGAACGCCTTGGTATCCCCTCTGAAGAGCTGGAGCAGGTGGCTGGGGAGAGGGAAGTCTGGGCTTCTCTGCTTGAACTGCTGCCTCCGCGACCTGGACCTCCGGAAAAGCAGTAGAAGATGGATGGATGGATGGATGGATGTTCCACACCTGCGAGGATCAGTCAAACCACTCTCTCTTTCTCCTCTCAATCACCCTGACTCCATTACTTTTTTAATTACATTAACTCTCTTCTGTATTTTTTCCAACATAACTTCAAAGTTTTATAGCAACTTTGTACATCATAGCTTTTTTTTTTAATAATACAATCTGTATTTTGTAGACATGTTATATGTTTCAAATCAATCAGATGCCTATACAAATGCTTAAATGTTCTACCTTTATCATGTTCATGCTTAGCTCCCACCAGTCTCCTTTTGGATCTGCTTAATGAGCTCCTGCGCCTCTTGAGGGGTCTTGAAGGTGTGGGTTCTGCCCTTATATGTGACCAGCAGTCTTGCCGGATGAATCGCTCCGTGACGAATCCCGAGGTTGTGCAGCTCTTTACTGGCGGGGTCGAACTGCCTCCTTAATTGTTTAATTCCTGTGGCCAAATCTGGGTAGAACTGCACCTGTTGATCCTGGTATTTAATTTCCCCTTTAGCTCGCGCCGCTTTGGTGACCGTCATCTTGTCTCTGTAGTTCAGGAACTTCATAATCAGCGTCCTTGGTGGTGTCTTATTATCTCTCGGTGGGCCGATTCGGTGAGCGTTCTCTAAGACGACCGGTGACTGCAGGTCCGCATTGTTCAGAGCTTCTGGAATCCACTTTTCCAAAAAGGAACATGGGTCCCGTCCCTCCGCCCCCTCCGGGAGACCCACCAGCCTCAAATTATTCTGTCGCGAGCGGGATTCTAAGTCCAGGACATTATCTTCCAGACGTTTACATTTTAATTCCAGTGTTTGCACCTTTGATTGTAGGCTGGTGACGTCATCTTCAGCGCTTGAGATTCGGAGCTCCGCCTGCGATACTCGTTCCATACAGTCGCTTATTTCCTTTCTCATTCCTTCTATCGCTGCTATAATCCCATCAAATTTAGACGAAAAGTCTGCTCTCATGGAGCTGATGGCAGCAAGCACCGCATTTGTCTCCTCAGCAGTTACCGCTCTGCCGCTGGCTCCCTCCTCCGCCATAGTCTCTGGAGATTTTTCTGCTTCGTCACGAGCGTGGAAGTCTGTTAGTTTGGATTGTTTTGTCGAATTACTTTTTCCTCCGCCTAATTTCCCAGCCTTAGTCTTTACCATATCCGCGCCTAAACGCTGGGATAGGTTTTTGTTCCAATTAAGAGAGTTTTAGCCTACTTTTCATTTTTAGGAGCAGAGCAGTGTGAAACACATCTTCCTACGTGGCCACAATAACCGGAAGTCTCGCTTCATAAGTTTTTAATTTAGTTTCTTTTTTTCCTTGTAAACATGTCTGCAACATATTTTTAAGGACTTACACGACATGTCAAGAGCAAACTGACTCTGATGTCTCATGTCTGTGTGTTTCTGCTGTTAAAGTTTAATTAAGCTCCTCCCCATTTAAAAGGGCAAGCTTAGACGGACCATTTTTGTGATATTACTATAATAGGTGAACCAATCATGACAAAGTTTATGACCCCGGAGCAGGAAGGGGGAACTAAATAGTGAACTTAGCCTCCATGGCCAGTGAGCATTTTTTTGGACAGCTGCTTTGAAAACTTGATCCAAATTAAGATGAATTTTGCCATTAAACTGCTTTTAAGGACCAATGTAGCTCCAACCATTAACCTGGGTCAAAGTGCATGCAAGTGGGCATGTTGTTCAAGTGGTAAGTCAGTGTTTTATTTCAGAATTTACTCTGTATAATGTAGCATTAGCTGTCATTAGCCTTTAATGTCCCTGATAGTGCAGTCTGCTAACGGTACAGTTTTACATACAGTGAATATCAAAGCCTTGTGCAAAATAGATGATGTGCTAGAGAGAAAATGATCCACAAATAACCAGATAAGCCTGGATGTATTTTAGTATTGCACATGTTGATTTGTTTGTTCAGACTTTTTTTGACAGACACTGCTGCACATTAAAGACAGGAGGAGAAAAGAGATGTAGTCAGTTGGGGTCAACTTACAGTTTTGGCCTGATCAAGTACAGAAAAGTAAAATACTTTTGGAGTGTCTTGAGATCGTTCACAGACCATTGTGCACAGAATGAATGTGTAGTGAGAGGACCTTACTACACATGTGTGATGGCATGTGATCAATTTGGTCTTTCCTCTAAACAGTCATGGTTGTGTTAACTTTTAGCGTTCTGGATATTATAGGCATGTGAGCACCAGTGGGGACTCACAATCTGCTTTTGATTGGCTGTATGTAGAGCATGTCCTGGCAGATGACAGTGGTGGGGGCTGGTGTGTGCACCGCACCACTTTGCTGTGGTGCTTGTGTGCTCTGCAAATGCTGGGTGGTTTTTTGGACCTTCGGCAGTCACAGCAGCAATGAATTGTCACTTTTTAAACATTAGATCTTCAATACGATTGTTTTCTGGTACAATGTGTCATCTTGCAGACTTCTATGTGCTTTGGTCTTCGAGGAGAGGCAGTGCGTCAGTGGCCTCATGGGCAGGATGTGAGTAGGTCTAATTTGAATAGTCATACATGACAGCGTTTGAAAGAGGAGGAAAAGGGAAATTATTTTAACAAGTAACTGTAAGACCAGGAAAGCATTTTGTGAAAAAAGGGCATACAATTCAATTTTAAGCAATGTTAATTAATTTTGTAATGACACTTATAAGATAAGATAAGATAAGATAAGATAAGCCTTTATTAGTCCCACAACGGGGAAATTCCAGGATTGCAACAGCACAGGGATAGCAACACTCAGAGCAACAATCAGAAGGCAAGAAAAAAAACAAGCAAGCAAGAGCAGCTAATAAACATATGTACGTATTACTATAAAATATATATATATATATACACACACACACAGACACACAGTGCAGAGCATTGTAGCTGGATGGAATAAATATATGAATATATGAACACACAGTGCAGAGCATTGTAGCTAGATGGAATAAATATGTAAATATATAAACACCCACAGTACGGAGCATTGCAGCTAGGTGGAATAAATATGCAAGTATATAAACACACACAGTGCGGAGCAATGTAGCTAGATGGAATAATATGTAGATATATAAATATATAAACACCCACAGTACGGAGCATTGTAGCTAGATGGAATAAATATGCAAATATATAAACACACACAGTGCAGAGCATTGTTGCTAGATGGAATGAAACAGCATAACCGTCTACTTAGTTATCCTACATGGTATGATTATGTGCCCATACATATTCTCACCCTCCATAGCGACCGGTATGTTCCTAGTTGTATGCCGGAGAGGACCATTGTGTAAGTCTATTGCATCTTTTGCATTCAAAAAACTATTAGTTTGTTACGTCTTTTTGCTATCTCTGCGAGCAGCCCTGCTTAGGTTGTACAGTCTGACAGCCGTTGGTAGGAAGGACCTACGAAACCTCTCGGTTGTGCACCTGGGATGATGTAGTCTGCTGCTAAATGAGCTCCTCAGTGCATTCAGTATGTCCTGCATAGGGTGGAACTCGGACTCCAGCAGAGATGACAGTTTAGCCACCGTCCTTCTCTCTCCTATCTCCTCCATCGGATCAAGGCGCTGCCCCAGGACAGAGCTAGCTTTCTTAATCAGTTTGTTCAGTCTCTTCCTATCGGCTGCAGTAATGCCACTGCCCCAGCAGACCACTCCAAAAGTGATGGCTGATGCCACCACCGTGTCATAGAATGACTTCAGCAGCGCCCCTTGTACACCAAAAGACCTGAGTCTCCTCAGCAGGAACAGCCTGCGCTGTCCCTTCTTGTAGAGTGCATCAGTATTGTGTGACCAGTCTAGTTTATTGTTCAGATGAATACCCAGGTACTTATAGGATGTCACCATCTCGATGTCTGTTCCCTGTATATTTACTGGTACTGTGAGGGGCTGCCCATGCCTGCGGCAGTCCACCACCAGCTCCTTAGTTTTCCTCGCGTTGATCTGGAGGCAGTTCCGATGGCACCAGTCCACGAAGTCCTGGATAAGCCCTCTGTACTCAGCTTCATCTCCATTGGAGATGAGGCCAACGATCGCAGAGTCATCAGAGAACTTCTGTAGATGGCAGTGTGTTGTGTTGTGTGAGAAGTCCGCAGTATAAAGAGTGAACAGGAAGGGAGCCAGCACCGTTCCCTGGGGGGCCCCCGTGCTACTGATGATCGTGTCGGACACACAGTCCCGGGTTCTCACAAACTGAGGCCGGTTCGTGAGGTAGTCCAGGATCCATGATGACAGGTGCTGGTCCACCCCTGCGCGCAGCAGCTTGTCCTTCAGGATCATCGGTTGGATGGTGTTGAAAGCACTGGAGAAGTCAAAGAACATGATCCTCACCATATTCCCGGGCTTCTCCAGGTGGGACAGAGAACGGTGAAGGAGGAAGATCACCGCATCCTCCACCCCAATGCCATGCTGGTAGGCGAACTTACTGCACTTTAATAATATGTTGAGTGATGAAATAGCAAGGCCATAATAATGTAATAATATGGTAATGCAAAATAATTACTATGTAATTAATTGGCAACTATTTTGATATTTCCAGGGTAATTACATGGAAATAACAATGAAACAGCATGGCAATAAGTATGTAACAGTATAGTAAGTCACATCCATAACGAAATAAATCCTCTTACTCTATTTGTTCACTAAATTAATACTCATATTTCCACTAATATAACAAAATAAAATTAAAATAGTTATTTATTTACGTAGTGATTATGTTTATATTACCATGCTGCTAAATATTTATTACCATGCTTTTTCATCATTACTTCTTTGTAATTTTCACAATAATATCAAAATAATTACCATTTAATTACATAGTAATTATTTTATATTACCATACTGATGGGGGGAGGGGGGCTGAAAAGTTCATAGTGATAGAATTTGACCAAATGTGGTTTATTTTTCAACATAGTCCACACACCTCTTCCATCGGTGTTACAACACTTGGATCGCTGCGGTTGAAAAATAAACCACATTTGGTAAAAATTTGACCACGATGAATTTTTCAGGCCCCCTCATACATTCATATTGCCATTCTGTTTCACTATTATTACCATGTAATTACCCTAGTAATGACTCTTTGAATGGGGAGCCATATCCTACACAGATCCTCATTCTTGATGATTTTCCACACAGCCAACACCGGCCCCTGCTTGTACACATTGGCCTACAACTTCCAGTCATATACAGCCCAAGGAAGATGCGCTGGAACTTCCGCAAAGCCAACTGGAAGAAATTCAGTGAAACTCTGGACCGGAGCGTTGTTACCATCCCACTCCACACCATCACTGTAGATGAAGCATACAACCGCTTCTGCAGCGCAATCTTCAAGGCTGCCCATACTGCAATCCCACGAGGCTACCGACCCCTCTATGTCCCATGTTTGGACGGAGAAAGTGCTGCCCTCCTACAATCCTATCAAACATCAGGGGACCCAGAGATAGCAGACCATCTCTTTGAATCGCTAAATACAGCCCGGCGAAAGAAATGGGAGGGGACAGTTGCTGACCGGAGCTTTACCCACTCTAGCAGGAAATGTTGGAGCCTCATCCGTCGCCTAGGAGCTGCACAGAAGCCCCCTAGCCAAAGCCGAGCATCCGTCACACCCAACCAAGTTGCATCCCACCTACTGACTATCGCCAAAGCACCCCAAGACAAAGACACCAGAAGAGCAGTTACAACTGAGCTAAAAAAAACACCAAAAAATGCCTGTAGAGGAAACGAACCCTGAACCCTTCGAGGCTGCTGAACTGGAGAAAGTCCTACAGGGCCTGAAATGTGGAAAGGCAGCAGGATACGATAACATCTTCCCAGAATTCATGAAAAATCTTGGCCCCCGAGCCCTAACCTGGTTGACACAATTCTACACAAGGATCACACAAACAAACTCGATCCCAAAGAAATGGCGGACAGCAAAGGTCATTGCCATCCCAAAACCTGGCAAAGACCACAAACTACCAGCAAGCTACCGCCCAATCTCCCTACTCAGCGTTCCTTACAAAATCATGGAGCGCCTAATACTGCAACGCATTTCCCCAGAAATAGAGGATATTTTAAGTGTGGATCAAGCAGGTTTCCGCAAGGACCGCAGTACAGGAGAACAAGTACTGGCCCTAACCACCTTCATTGAAAATGGCTTTGAGAGCAGACTGAAGACAGGGGCTGTGTTTCTCGATCTTACAGCCGCCTATGATACGGTCTGGCACAAAGGCCTCCTCCTGAAACTTATAAAGGTGATCCCTGCTTGGGCAACAGCAATTATAAAAACCCTGCTGACCAACCGAAGGTTGAGAGTCCACCTCAGTCAGAACACAAGTGCATGGAGAATGCAGAAAAACGGACTCCCACAAGGCTCAGTTCTAGCTCCAACTCTGTTCAACCTCTACATAAACGACCTGCCTACTACAAAATCCCGCAAATTCATCTATGCAGACGACATCTGTTTGGCATTCCAAGCACCAGACTTTGAACCACTGGAACGGGTGCTCACGGAAGATCTTGCTAAACTGGACCAGTTCTGCAAAATCTGTCTCATAAAACCAAGCCCAGCAAAAACTGTCTCCAGTGTATTTCATCTCCACAATGCAAAAGCTGCCAGAGAACTAAACATCCACCTGAGCGGACTCAAGCTTAAGCATGCCCCAAATCCAACTTATCTTGGAGTGACCCTTGATAAGACCTTATCCTTCAAGGAACATCTAAAGGGGACGGCTGCTAAGGTGAAAGTACGAAACAACCTGCTCTGCAAGCTCGCTGGTGCAAAATGGGGGGCGGCAGTCTCCACCCTGCGCACCTCAGCACTGGCCCTTTCATACTCTGTAGCAGAATATTGTGCCCCTGTCTGGTCCAGGTCATCTTACACACACCATGTAGACACCCAGCTCAACTCAACCATGAGAACTATAACTGGAACAATTCACTCAACACCACTCCCCTGGCTCTCTGTACTGTCAAACATAATCCCTCCACACATCCGGCGAGCAGCATTAACTCAAAGGATGCTCCAAAAAGTTAAAGATTTTCCTCACTTACCAATCCATGCAGATATCTACACCCCACCCACTGCCCGACTTTCATCCAGACGGCCGATTTGGAAAAACCCTCCCCCAGCTGACTTTACCATCCAGACAGCTTGGCAAGAGGAATGGGAGACCAAGGAGGTCCCAAACAAACAGCTGGTGATAAACCCCAACCAACAGGTCCCGGGCACCAACCTCCCAAGGAGACAGTGGTCTACACTCAATCGCTTCAGGACTGGACATGGCCCCTGCTTGGCCAGCCTTCACAGATGGGGCAGTAGCCCTAGCCCACTGTGCGCATGTGGAGAGGAGCAAACTATGGAATACATCATAGAGGCTTGCGCGCGCCAAAGACTGGAAGGAGGATTACACACCCTCCATACAGCAAACCAGGAGGCAACTGCTTGGCTTAAGGACTTTGCATTCGCTAAATAAATAAATGAATACCCTAGTAATATCAAAATAGTTACATCTAATTACGGTTTAATTATTATATGTTACCATATAATTACACTATTATTACTATTTCATCACTATTACCATATTATTACCATGCTGTAAAGTGTTAGCAGCCTTATACCCATTTGAGTGTGCCTTTAAATCTGTGCTTTCCCATGGGTCCAATGTGGGTTTGCCCACATGGAAGTCACATGGGGCAAAGGTAAGCAGGTCGTCTGTTTACCTGCTTGGACACCAGTCCCCCCCCCCCCGCCCCGTGGCTTTAATGTGGGTGCCAAGATTTCAGTAACTCTGGTGCCATAGATAAAGTCCATGTGAGCAAACACAGATGGGACCAACATGGAACCCGTTGGCAAACCCACAAGGGACCAATAAGACAGCCTAGTTTAACTCAAAATGGGGCCCACATGGACATGCAGGCTGCATGGATGATGGTGGAAGATTAATTAAGACAGTTGACATGGATGTCTGAATACATTAAAGAAACATCCCTTTTTTTTGTCAATTAATATACATTCATTTTCTTTGCCAATCAAGCAACTCAATCAAATCAAAAAACTCTGAACTTTGTGTTAGATGAACTGGCCAAAGTGACTAGCCAGCAGGACAAAATATTAGACCTAATACAGGAGGTACAAGCCCTACATTCAATAATAAAAGAAAAAGACAAAAAAATTATGGACCTGGAGCAACACGGGCGTCTTTTGGAGCAACGCGTTGAGGATCTTGAACAAGGTTCTCGCATTGATGACATAGTTATAAGTGGACTAGACATCAGATATCAGTCGTACGCCCATGCCGCTACAGGACTGAGTGGTGAACATGCTTCCATAAGTGAATCAATGTCCTTTGAAAACCAAGTGCTTCAGTTCCTTAATGATAAAGACATTAAGGTAGAAGCCAATGCGATCTCAGCCTGTTATGCTTTACCGAAGAAAGATAACAAAACAAAGAAATCAATTGTGATGCGCTTTGTGAACAGGAGGGTGAAAAATGACATACTGAGGCAGGCCAAAAAACTAAAGGAAACTCAAGTTTACCTAAATGAACACCTGACAAAAAAAAAACGCTGAATTAGCACGGCAGGCACGGGTGCTAAAGAAACATAATAAGATACAGTCAACCTGGACAAGAAATTGTAGAATTTGGATTAAACTAAATGGAACACCTGAGCAAGCAAAAAGTATAATGATCAGAGATGCTACTGACTTAGATAAATACAGATGAACACTGACTATGAAACACAGAGTGAGGAAACTCAAACTCTAAAAATATGCCACTATGCTGAACATAAACCACAAGAGATGGAGAATGATATTGATCCTGATAACCACTTTTTCAATAATATTCATAACCACTGTGAATATTACACTGAAAAGCAATTCAAAAGTCAAGTGCAATTAGATGGTAAACTGTCAATAATACACTTCAATAGCAGAAGTCTTAACAAAAACTTCTCACAGATTCAGGACTATTTAAAACAGCTAAACAGAAAATTCACAGCTATAGCAGTCTCTGAAACCTGGCTTAATGCAGACCAGGCTCCCCTGATGGCAATAGAGGGATATCAGATGTTTAACATTAACAGATCTCAAAAAAAGGGTGGTGGTGTTGCACTGTATATTGATGACCTATATAGATGTAAGCTTGTAAATGAAATGTCCTTAGCACTACCAGGGATTCTGGAATGTGTTACTGTTGAGATTGACCTAGACAAAACAAAAAATCTAATCATAAGCTGCATATACAGAACGCCGGGAACTTGCATTGAGACATTCAGAGATAAATTAGTCGAGCTGTACAATAATATTACTAGTAAGAAAATGGTAGCAATTTGTGGAGATTTCAATATTGACCTACTTAATCCACATCAACAAAATGTAGTTACAGAGTTCATGAACTCTATGTACAGCATGAGTCTATATCCCACAATAACACATCCCAGTAGAATCACAGCTCACTCTGCTACACTTATTGACAACCTGTTTGTCAATGTTCTCGACAAGAAAATAGAAAGTGGATTATTGATAAATGATATAAGCGACCACTTGCCAATCTTTGCACTTATCCATGGCCACACGGGGCCCAACCCAGAAAAAATCTCAAAATCGTTCAGACACAAATCACCAAACGCAATCAGTTCTTTTAAAGAGGACTTGCTGAAGCAAGACTGGACAGAAGTCTATGTATCAGATGTAAATGAAGCCTATGACACATTTACAAACATTGTAACCACTCTTTATGAAAAAAACTGCCCATTAGTTAAAAAAAAGCTTAAACACAAATTTACTGACAAACCATGGCTAACCAAAGGACTACAAAAGGCGTGTAAAAAGAAAAATTTATTATATAAAGCTTTCATAAAGAAAAGGACAAAAGAAGCAGAGCAGCGGTATAAAACATACAAAAATAAGTTAACATATATAATAAGATGTAGTAAAAGAGACTATTACAGTAAAGAACTGGAAAAAAACAAAGACAATATTAAAAATACATGGACAATAATCAACAGTATCCTTGGAAATAAAAGCAGAAATACCAGCTACCCAACTAACACTCCAAAAAATAATACATCGACTCCGAATGTGAATATAGCTTCACCTGCAGATGAATTTAATAATTTTTTTGTTAACATTGGACCTAAACTGGCCCGAGAAATACTCACTACAGTGCCAACAGGTGATTCAATATGCAATAACACTGCTGTAAAAGACACCATCTTCATAAAGAACACAGACGAAAGAGAGGTCATTGAAATTGTTAAATCGTTCAAAAGTAAAACATCTACTGACTGCGATGGTATTGATATGCTACTAGTCAAAACTGTTATCGAATGCATAGTGAAACCACTGACGTATATCTGTAACCTGTCTCTCCAATCAGGTATATTTCCCAATGCAATGAAAATAGCTAAAGTAATTCCGATTTACAAGACAGGCGACAGAGGGGAACTCTCCAACTACAGACCAATTTCACTATTACCGCAATTTTCCAAGATACTTGAAAAAATATTCTATGAGAGAATTGACAACTTCATACTGAAGAATGATTTATTGTGTGAGCAGCAATATGGGTTCAGACACAAAAGGACAACAGCATATGCCTTAATGGAATTTACAGAAAAAATATCAACAGCCATTGAAAATAAAGAGTATTCAGTTGGAGTATTCCTGGATCTTAAAAAAGCATTTGATACAGTAGATCACAATCTATTATTAAAGAAACTACAAAATTGTGGTATCAGAGGGGTAGCACTGTCCTGGTTAAGAAGTTACTTAAAGAATAGATATCAGTTTGTATGTGTTAACAACAAAAACTCAGAGCTACTGAAGGTCACCTGTGGAGTCCCACAGGGTTCAGTTTTGGGACCATTATTATTCAATATGTATATAAATGATATATGTAAAGTTTCAGAAAAAATGGACTTAATATTGTTTGCTGATGACACTAACCTGCTATGCAGTGGAAACAACTTGGAACAACTTCTGGATACACTCGGAAAGGAATTAGGAAAGCTGAAACTGTGGTTTGATTCAAACAAATTAACGCTCAATTTAAGCAAGACAAAATTTATAGTCTTTAACAACCATCACAACTACCCAGTACCCAAACTCAGTGTAAATGGTGTAGAGATTGAAAGGGTATCCGAAACTAAATTCCTTGGAGTAATAATTGATAACAAACTGTGTTGGAAGCCACATATTAATTATATAAAAGGTAAAGTATCCAAATCAATTGCAATATTACACAGAGTGAAAAATTTGCTGAATCAACCCACACTATACACCTTGAATCATTCATTAATACTCCCATACATGACATATTGTAATGAAGTATGGGGAAATACATATAAAACAAACATATATCCACTCTTTATGCTTCAAAAGAGAGCTATTAGAATAATCAACAAAGCAGCTTACAGGGAACCAACAAACCCACTTTTTCTTAAACAAAAAACTCTCAAGTTGAAAGATCTGATCGACTTTAAAACCGCAATAATAATGTTCAAAGTGAAGAATCTATCACTGCCCGCAAATATCCAAAAGTTGTTCCAAACAAGGGAGAAACAATATCACTTCAGAGGAACATGTATATTTCAAAAGCCTACAGTGAGAACAACCACCAAGCAACACTGTATTTCAGTGCAAGGTGTCAGATTATGGAACGATTTTGGACCTGAATTAAAATCATGTACAAAGCTTGGACAATTTAAACAAAAACTAAAGGAAGAAATACTCCAAACATATTTACAAGACGACATGTAAACTCACATAAGGATTGACATTTCCAGCCTGTGTTGTGTTATAGCTTAGTTTTTCTTTTTTCTCTGTGACACTATGTCTTAGATTTGTTTTTGAATAGTAACCGCTTAACTTAGACTAGCTCAGTTTTCTTTTTCTCTCAGTCATATTTTGTCTTAGCCTTGTTTTAAATTGTAATCGCTCTTGTCTTGTTTTCTCTTTTTTCTCCTTTGAATTCTTGGATGGAATATGGGTGGGCAATATAAGCTGCGGCTTCAGCCATCACCCATTTCGGATAACTCACGTGGAATTGTATAGTAGAAGGAGTCTTTGTCTAATTTGACCTTGTTGTTATATTATACAGTTTCTTTTAACCTGTAATGTACTATCCGAAATAAATTCATTCATTCATTCATTCATTCATTCATTCATTCAATCAGCAAAACAAGAACTGAACTTTACAGAAGCTGTGAGTGTGCTAAATCAAGTTGTTCTACAGTCCCTATGGGTCGTTTCCTGTGATTGGTGTTGATAAATTGCCAAGATATCATTCAGGCATTCAGCTTTCCTTGAGGTTTTCTCTGTGCTGATTGTTAAAGAACAAAAAAATAGACAACACATCACTCTGCAGATATTGTAGGTTTGTTTCCTGTGTGGATAAGAATACTTTAAATTTACAAGGACACAACAGTGTTTTCCTGCACCAATATGTATGTCAACCCAAGAAAACAGTTAACCCATATGAAGTCTGAGGAAAAAAAAACTCAATGAGGAATTCTTTCTGTTGTGTAAAGGTCAGGAAAATTAGACAGAAAAGCAACCATAAAAACTCAGCACAAGAACACAAGAAAGAAGAAAAAAAAAAAAAAAAAAGGAGTATGCCAAAGCCTGCGATGCTTTAGACCCTGTAACCCAGTATATGGAGCAAGCACAGAACACCCACATGATACACTGAATGATAAGAAAATTTAAAACAAGGACTGTATCTACTCGTAAGTGAAGTAAATTAAGCTTCCTTCAGTACACCAAGATATGCATTTATAAGATTAAAAGATCTTTTCATGATTTCTTAAACTTCAAATGACACTAAATGTGGCAAAAAAAAAATTCAGCTCCTGCTATGTCAGTTTATGTTCATGTGAAATAATGTGTGCAAAAAATACCAAGTCCCTCCTCATTCCACTTACACTGTGTAATTGAATATGTTACATTCCCCAGTAGTTCCTTCTGGATCTCTGTCTGACTTTTGTGCAGCCTCCAGTATCCAATCACCTTCCTACCCTCCTGCAGAAGGAAACCTGCCATCTCTGAGCTGCGAGACATCCTCCGATGGGAACTAATGCTCAGATATCAATTAGGGAATGATGAGGGGAAGGAATGATTGTGCCAATGATGAGGGAATTCACAAATTAAGCAGTATTCCCTCTTTAACCAATGCTCTTGAAATGGTCTTCCCAGGTGTACCGGTTTCTGTGTCGAAAATGAGGAATCTAATGAATCCGGCTTCATCAAACCCCCATTCTACTTTCTTTTATCTTTAATTTGAAGGCTGACTTTTGTGACAACCGCTGTTGTACAATCACACTCTAATTTCCCCCCAAAGCCAAATTTGCCCAGTCTCATGACACACCGGTACCAATGATTAACTGTGAGCAATTACTATTTGAATGGTGGGCCTTTCTTGTCTTTTCTCTTTGCCCCATAAAAGGCAGAGTATCTATAAATACTGAAGTACGCCGAGGCCTTTGTGTGACCTGTCACTTTGGTGGTTTTCCCTCCTGTGGAAACACCAGTCATCCTAACTATCTGCATGAGTTAGGACACCATGGGTTCAGTCGTAGGACCATGCACAGAATCGCGTCTGTTTGTCATGCTGAAGACAGCTGAAAAGAGAGGAGAGGGATTGATTGTCTTGCAAAATACAGCTCATCAAACAAGAGCATTCCCCAGTGGCTTCTCTGACTGATAAATGTTACACTTTAGCAGAGACATTTGTCATCATCGGGTGAGAGGACTCTTTTCTCAATCTCATGTCTTACTAAGAGGCACAGTGATGACATGGAGTGAAATCTCAGATCTCATTGTTTTGTTGTCATTTCCATTTTGGTATTGTCACTATGATGTAAAACCAATGACTAAACCATTGACATTCACAGAGCTTCCCACCTGCTGGTGATTTCATACAGCACAGGTGAAATGCCACTTCTTCACGTTCTAGACCCATGCCCATCTTCCTTGTGTTTTGAGGCGGGCTCTCACTGGTGCCAGCTGACTTGTTCCATTCAAAGTAAAAGGGTTGGCTTCTCCTCTGTAAGCAAGGGGTCTACACCGGCCAGCATTCATATTGTTTTTGTTTTTTTTTTCTTTAGCACGGTTCCCTGCTGTGCTCATGGCGAGAACGTTGCTGCAGCCCCGGTCATTTCCATAAAGCAGTGCATAAAGGTTAATGGTGCAATTTGAGCAGTGATCAGCCATGGTTTTCACTACAGGCTGTGTGGGTGGGTGGTGGCAGCTGTCAGACTCTGTATTTAAAAAAAAAAAAATAAATAAAAGTCTGTAGCTAAATAGTTCAAGAGTAGTCACAAAATGTGTAAGAAATCAATAGTCTGTTCATAAAATTCAAGATATCTAGTATTGGTATCAGGGTTGATCCAGGAAAAATGACTAGGAGCAAGTTTCTAAAAAAAATCATGAAAACATATGTAACATAAACCAAACACCTATTAAAACTGCTGACATTCTGTAAAAATCACTCAGTCCTCCCACAGCCATTGGCGCTCCAGTCTGTGAGACTGCATGTCAAAGATATGTTGTTAGATGGTCGTTAACAACCATTCAGAGCCTTAAAAAAATACATGAAAACTAAATAAAGTACATAATTGTAAACAAAAACATTGTTAAAATGAATAATTAAATAGAATGGAAGACTTATTGACAAATAACTGATTTTATCTGTTCTGCATATTTAACTCTTCATAAAATATTGCAAGACTGACAGAGTGAAAACTTTTGCGATAGAGAAGATCTTTCTTGTTTCACTATCAAAATCTCTAAATTTTGTCTTCTGGGGGATAAAAACCCTTTAACATATTTCAGACAAGTGGATTAAAGAAAATTTTTCATCTTTCCAATGACTGTGATAGTGAGATGAGCTGTTAATTATTTAGGAAGTTATTAACTTATTCTAAAACAGCATTTTTTTCCTCAAGATAGATATTTCATCAGCCATAATGATGTTATAGGAATAACTAAAATGTAATTTAACTTTATGTTAGAGATGTGATGAGGTCAGATTTCTAACTACTTATAGGGCTTCATATCAGACTCATCAAAATCATACTGTTAAAAAACAAACAAACAAAAGAAAAACATCCCATCAGGCATTAAATAAGCTGCATTGTTACAATCCCTGTTGAAGGCATTGAATCCAGCAGGGCCCTGTTTCTGGAAGCCAGGTGTAGAGAGGCTGTTTCACTCTCAAAGGTGTGGTGAACAGAAATAGAATTGTCCTACTATTCGGCTCCATTTACGGCCCAATTGGAGCATACAGGCCAGGCAGGCTCCAACTTCATAAAAACCAAAGCCCCATGAAGCCACTCCAATGGCAAGCCATGGAAAGTAGAACAAATATCCACTTGCTTTTGTGTGCCAAAAAGATTTACTTAGCCAGAAGGAGCTCTGCACATATTTGATATATGCTGTATATAGTGTGCCTAAACTCATCTTGCTGTATAATAACTTTAATACTTTGAATTTGTCACCATGGGGTGAGACGCCGGCTCGGCGCTCAGCTCATGCTCCTTTTATCCCTGCCTCTCATTGGGCAGCGTCTCAGCTAGCTCCCAGCTGTCAGTGTCACGGGACGGCTGGGGCCAATTAATCCTCATCAGCTGGGGCGCTGCTAATGAGTATAAAGAGGAGCAGCCAAGATCATTCGGCGCTGCGACATAAGCACTACTAGGCTGGAGCCCCTTCGTCCAGTGCCAGCCCTTGTCTCATCATCCAGCATCTCTCGTAAGTGTTTTCCTGTAAGAAGTATTTGTGCCTCTGTGCCCCCATGTCCGGCGCAAGCCCTCTGCTAGTCTTAGCGAATCACTTGGGAGCACCACCTTATTAACTGTTAACTCTGTTGCTGTACTGCCCATGAGTGTAACTATGTATGAGCATCTGTGCTTTCCTCATCCCTTACCCCTGTCACTATTAAACATCACACCTGACTGGCTCGCCCTTGGCTCTCTTATTGCGTGGCTCCCTAGAGCCACGTGTGACAGTATGTCGCAGCCAGAACGAGTTGCCGGCGGCCGTAAATGGTTTGGACTTGTACCTTCCTGTCCGGGTGTTAGCGCCGTTAGCACGCCGTTTCCCAGGAGTCACCTCCGACGCCAGGGCGATGAGCTGAGGTCCATCCTGGGGGCTGTCGACAGGAGGCTCTTCACCCTGCACGACGCCTCCAATGCGGGACGCTGGCATCCGGGCCATGCTGAGGATCTCCTGGACAGTTACACTCGCTCCTTATTCCATCTTGAGGTCAGTGCCAGGATTGACGCCATGGACACACAGCGAGAGAAGCTCCGCGGGTTGGATGGAAACCCCGGCAGAACGCCGAAGTGGATGACGTTGCCCCCCGCTTCGGGACCCCCTTCCTGCTGCCATTCCAGCCCTGGAGTTCGCGCCACCCAGAGGGCTTCCCCCGTTCTGCATCACGTCACTCGGGATTCCCCCATGGAGCCGCAGCTGACAGCAGTTACGTCTGGGACCGAACGGCTGACCCGATTCCTGCTGTGCATCCATTCACCATCTGCAGGCACATGGCGGCGGCAGTGAGATTGGTGGAGAGGACTCCAGGGCAACGAAGCTTTCCCGAGCTCAACACCTTCCTCGCCTCGGTTTCTGATCAGGAGCGGCGATTCCTGGGTTCCCCCCTCGCTTCGTCCCCTGGGAATAGCCGTCATCACTTCGCCAAGTCACCTCAGCATGAACCCCATCCGGATCCAGTTCTGGGCTTCCACCAGGACCTCTCCTCCCACGCAGCTGTCACCTTTTCGCCTCGTCAGTGTGGAGATTTTACACCCTCGTTCCCTGAGCCTCATTCCCCCGCTGTCACTCCAGGACTTTCGGGCTGGCTCACCCCGGCTGTTACCCCCTCCTCCTCGACGCGCTCCCCGACTGCTGTGTGTGCCTGGAATCCCGGCCTGGTGAGCCCTCTCCTGGAGACAACGTGAGCGGTCCCCAGACGATTTCCCAGGGGGTCCTCCGTTATCGCCTGGCGGGGAGAGGAGGAAGCAATGTTCACCTCAGCAGGCTCCACCCAACCTCCAGGAGGCAGGCAAGTCTCAGTTTATTTACATCAGTTTAATGATTGGCTCTGTCACACTCCTGGAGGTGGAGTTCGGGGTTCGCAGCTCCCTGAACTCCCACCACCTGCTGTAACCTGTGCCTTTAATCCTGCATCCTCTGTGTCTCTCTCCGCTGAGCGCTCCCCGGCTCCGGGTCAACGTGGTGGGACGAGGAGAGGGCCTGCAGTTCCACAGCTACGTTGTGGGCGGAGGAGGAAGACCGACTGCTGTGTGGAGTCTGCGCCGACGACCAAGCGTCCCCGGGTCTCCACGGAGGTGCGGTTTGGTCCAGCAGGACGAGGTTCTCCTACCATCATGCCGCGTGGACTGTCGGCATGGCTACTTGCGCTGGAGGAACCTCAAGCTGCGCTGACCATCGTTCTGGCTGCGGGGCCCGACGCAGCCGAATGGGAGCCTGACAACGACCTCCGGACAACGGATCCTGGATCTTCGCAGTCCTGGACGGCGTCGGAACCCGAGATCAGGCGAGTGCTCCTCTCTCTTTTCTCCCTCTATTTCTCTGAGCACTTTAGCCTGTCTCTAGGGGGGATGAGCCGGGTGCAGCCGCCCGCTGCATCCGAGCTTGTTCTGCCGGGTTCTGGCGCTGCCGGTGATCCTGTCCCCGGTTCTGTTTTCTCATCTGAGCCTTCTTCCAGGGTCGCCGGCGAGGAGTTGCCGTGCCTCGTGGTGCTGTGGGGTCCAGGTTCAGTGTTGAAGGTTGGTTCTGGTGCGGTGCCGACCCAGTCAGGGTCCATCGTGGGTGCTGCTCCAGCGGTGCTCGACGTGGATTTGCCCGAGACCCAATCGGGGTCCGAAGCGGGTGCTGCTCCAGCGGCGTTCAGCGTGGGTTCACCTAAGACCCAATCGGGGTCCGACGCGGGTGCCACCCCAGTGTTGTCCAGGTCTGGTGGGGAGGTGGCTGTTCCCCTGCAGCCTGACGCTCATCTGCCTCATCATCGGCTCTCCCTTAAGCCTCTTCCTCCGGAGTCCGCTCTGACCCTTCGCCTGTCTCAACGGTCCTGGTGGTTGAGTGACGCGGGTCGACGGCTCGACCTGCAAGTCTTCTGGTTCAGCGAGCTGGTCCAACCTCCTGACAAACTGTATTGTTTCTGGGTGGCCTGGCATGGCTACCGGTGGCCTAGTTTCTTGGAACTTGGGTTTGGACTTGGCCGCCCAAACATTGTCTCTTCCCCGGGTTGCCAACTGGACAATGGGCGGGGAGATTACCAGAACAATTCCGGCCGTTTTGGACTCTGCCTGCTGTCTCCTTGGGTGTCCTTTACTTCTTTTATTATTATTGAGGTCACTCGGGTGTAGTTTCTTTGTCCGTTAGGGGAATATATGTTTTTGTGCTGTGTGTTGTGTTTTTTTTTATTAACCATACTCAGCATTTTTATCTTATCATTATCCTGTGCTCCTGTCACCATTATCCCTCTAGGTGACCCTCCTTGTATTTAGTGCTGTGTATTGTGTTTTCTCCCTTATTAACCGTACTCAGCATTTTACCTTATTGTTATCCTATGATCCCGTCACCTTTATTCCTATAGGTAATCCCCCGTTTTTTTGGTGCTGTGTATTGTGTTCTCCCCCTTGTAAACAGTACTCAGCATTTTTCCCTCATGTTCATCCTGTTCCTACCCTGTCACCGTTATTTCCCTGGGTGTCCCTCTTTGTATATGGCGCTGTGTATTGTTTTCCCTGCCACCCGTACTCAGCGTCTTTCATCACCCTTATTTTATCTTTAGCTTTGTAGGAGTGCGTTATGGAGTAGTTTGTTTCATTCCCCCTTAACCATACTCTGTATTTGCTTTATTTGTCCTGTTACCTCTTTGGGTTTTTTTTTCCTCCCTTTCTTGCCCTGGGCTACACGTTGTGTTATCTGAGTAGAGCGTAACCTGTGTCCTACTCAGTTTTCTCCCCATCTGTGCACTGGGTTAATTTTTCCCTGTTTTGTAACGTATTGTGTTTGGGTTTTTTCCTCTCTCTGCCCTGCGACCCTACATTGTCCATTGTTTTTTTTTTTTTGTTTTGTCCTTCCCTTTGCATCTTCCCCTCCGGTCCTGCCTCCCTTCTGCCCACCATAGGTGTGGGGGGAGGGGGGGAGCTGGGATGTTCCTGGTCGTTCGGGAGCCCGACCGTGAGGGGGAGGCTCTGTCACCATGGGGTGAGACGCCGGCTCGGCGCTCAGCCCATGCTCCTTTTATCCCTGCCTCTCATTGGGCAGCGCCTCAGCTGGCTCCCAGCTGTCAGTGTCATGGGACGGCTGGGGCCAATTAATCCTCATCAGCTGGGGCGCTGCTAATGAGTATAAAGAGGAGCAGCCACGATCATTCGGCGCTGCGACATAAGCACTACTAGGCTGGAGCCCCTTCGTCCGGAGCCAGCCCTTGTCTCATCATCCAGCATCTCTCGTAAGTGTTTTCCTGTAAGAAGTATTTGTGCCTCTGTGCCCCCATGTCCGGCGCAAGCCCTCTACTAGTCTTAGCGAATCACTTGGGAGCGCCACCTTATTAATTGTTAACTCTGTTGCTGTACTGCCCATGAGTGTAACTATATATGAGCATCTGTGCTTTCCTCATCCCTTACCCCTGTCACTATTAATCATCACAAATGACTGGCTCGCCCTTGGCTCTCTTATTGCGTGGCTCCCTAGAGCCACGTGTGTCAGAATTGTTTTAAGCAAGCGGAATGCATGCTCATCAGGGTGAGATCTGGTGATTGACTAAGCCATTGCATAAAATTCCACTTCTTTACCCTAAAAACAAACAAACAAACAAACAAACAAACAAACAAAAAACCCTGAGTTGCTTTTACAGTATGTTTTGGGTCATTGTCCACCTGTAATATTTTTGTCAGGTAAGGCATTGGCTTGCTTGCTACCGGATAACCATGAAAACTGGTACTACCTGTCTCATGGGTCGGGCCGTTGGCGACTCAACCGGCATCCCTACCCTTCCAAGGGCGTGGAGGGTGAAACAGGGCATCCTGGCAGAACTAAAAACAATATCTGCCACAGGTCTGTGGTAGACCACTCCCAGTTACACGGGGTGAGACTGGACATACTGGCAAATAAACACATCTGTCACAAGGTCTGTGTTGGACTGTGCCAGTCGGTGCATTGTGACATGCACTACACAAAGAGCAGAGATAAACAAACCTATCATCTGGTCAGTCACTGCAACAGATATTGGAGTCAGTTTGTCTTGGCTCGTCCTTGCCAATAATAATACCTTTATCTGCCAAGAATGTGCTGCTAGTCCAGCAAAAGCTAGCTTTACTCAAATGCTTTGCAAGCAGTTTCATGAAATGGTCAATCAGAAAGCAACTCATACCAGCTCAGATGTCTCCCAGGCTTACAAGGTCCGAGCTGATCTGTTCACACTCCGACAGGCAGCAAAAAGTAAGCTAGAAGCAGGAAGACAAAAGAAGAGGAAAACAGCAACCTTGTGTGTAGCAGAATGGAATGTACACACTCTGATGGACAGAACACCATCACAGAGCCCAGAAAGACAGACTGCCCTTGTAGCCCTGGAAATGAACAGGTATAATGTAGACATAGCTGCACTTAGTGAAACAAGATTGCCTGGATATGACAGCTTGGAAGACCATGGGTACATCTTCTTTTGGCGTGGGAGACCAACTCAAGAAAGGTGAGAAGCAGGAGTGGACTTTGCAGTTAGAAAGGAGATAGCAGTAATGCTTGATGAGGAACCGGTGCCAATAAACGACAGGATAATGACTATGAGACTCCCACTATAGTGGGAGATGTACGCCACACTCATCAGTGTATTTGCCCCAACAATGACCAACACAGAGGAGGTGAAGGAAGAGTTCTACAGTGATTTACGTGAGACTATCAGGCGTGTACCGACTGATGACAGGCTGATACTCATTGGAGATTTTAATGCCAGAGTTGGTTTGGACACTGAGAAATGGAAAGGAGTGCTAGGAAGTCATGGAGTAGGCAAGTTCAATGCTAATGGAGAACTTCTACTTACACTACGTTCAGAGTACAACCTTGTGATAACCAACACTCTATTTAAGCACAAGGACACACACAAGAAGACATGGATGCACCCAAGATCCAAGCACTGGCACTTATTAGACTACATCATAGTCAGGCAGAGAGAAATAAGGGATGTACAGGACACCAATGAGAGGCGCAGACTGTGGTACTGATCGTGTTATGCTGAGATCTAGATTAAGGATTTGCAGATGAAACCAGCACTGCAGGACGGGTGTGAAGCCACCACGGAAGCCAAACACTAGTGCACTGAAAGGCCAAAAGAAGCAGGAAGAACTTACACAGGAAATAGATGAAAACTTGAAAGACTGGGACAGCAACAACTCAGAAAATTACATACAGTGGAGCAAAAAAAAATATTTAGTCAGCCACCAATTGTGCAAGTTCTCCCACTTAAAAGATGAGAGAGGTCTCCAGTTTTCATCATAGGTATACCTCAACTATGAGAGACAAAATGAAAAAAAAAAAAAAATCAAAAAATCACATTGAAGGATTTTTAATGAATTAATGGTAAATTCCTCGGTAAAATAAGTATTTGGTCACCTACAAACAAGCAAGATTTCTGGCTCTCACAGACATGTAACTTCTTCTTTAAGAGGCTCCTCTGTCCTCCACTCGTTACCTGTATTAATGGCACCTGTTTGAACTCGTTATCAGTATAAAAGACACCTGTCCACAACCTCAAACAGTCAGACTCCAAACTCCACTATGGCCAAGACCAAAGAGCTGTCAAAGGACACCAGAAACAAAATTGTAGACCTGCACCAGGCTGGGAAGACTGAATCTGCAATAGGTAAGCAGCTTGGTGTGAAGAAATCAACTGTGGGAGCAATTATTAGAAAATGGAAGACATACAAGACCATTGATAATCTCCCTCAATCTGGGGCTCCACGCAAGATCTCACCCTATGGGGTCAAAATGATCACGAGAATGGTGAGCAAAAATGCCATAACCACATGGGGGGACCTAGTGAATTACCTGCAGAGAGCTGGGACCAAAGTAACAAAGGCTACCATCACTAACACACTAAACCGCTAGGGACTCAAATCCTGCAGTGCAAGACCTGTTCCCCTGCTTAAGCAAGTACGTGTCCAGGCCTGTCTGAAGTTTGCTAGACAGCATTTGGATGATCCAGAAGAGGATTGGGAGAATGTCATATGGTCAGATGAAACCAAAATAGAACTTTTTGGTAAAAACTCAACTTGTTGTGTTTGGAGGAGAAAGAACACCATACCTACTGTGAAGCATGGGGGTGGAAACATCATGCTTTGGGGCTGTTTTTCTGCGAAGGGACGAGGACGACTGATCCATGTAAAGGAAAGAATGAATGGGGCCATGTATCGTGAGATTTTGAGTGAAAACCTCCTTCCATCAGCAAGGGCATTGAAGATGAAACGTGGCTGGGTCTTTCAGCATGACAATGATCCCAAACACACCACCCGGGTAATGAAGGAGTGGCTTCGTAAGAAGCATTTCAAGGTCCTGGAGTGGCCTAGCCAGTCTCCAGATCTCAACCCCATAGAAAATCTTTGGAAGGAGTTGAAAGTCTGTGTTGCCCAGCGATAGCCCCAAAACATCACTGCTCTAGAGGAGATCTGCATGGAGGAATGGGCCAAAATACCAGCAACAGTGTGTGAAAACCTTGTGAAGACTTCCAGAAAACGTTTGACCTCTGTCATTGCCAACAAAGGGTATATAACAAAGTACTGAGATGAACTTTTGTTATTGACCAAATACTTATTTTACCGAGGAATTTACCAATTAATTCATTAAAAATCCTTCATTGTGATTTTCTGTTTTGTTTTGTTTTTTCTCATTTTGTCTCTCATAGTTGAGGTATACCTATGATGAAAATTGGAGACCTCTCTCATCTTTTTAGTGGGAGAACTTGCACAATTGGTGGCTGGCTAAATACTTTTTTGTCCCACTGTAGAAGAGAAATGGGCAACACTGAAGGATACGGTGTATCAGACTGCAAGTGATGTATTAGGCCACCCTGAGAGGAAACATCAAGATTGGTTTGATGAGCATGATGAACACCTGGAGAAACTACTAGAAGTGAGGAATACAGCTAGGCAGGAAAACCTACAGTGTAACACAAGGTCGAAGAAGAAGAAATACTCAAAGGCTCAGAGTGAGCTACAGAAGTACACCAGAGAGATGAAGTCCAACTGTTGGGATGAAAAAGTGGAGGAACTTCAAACTGCAGCAGACAGAAAGGACATGAAAACATTCTTCACAGGTTTGAAAGAAATCTACGGCCCTAAACCAAGAGGATTGATCCAACTAAAGGCTATGGATGGTGAAACGGTTTTGCAGGAGAAAGACAAGATCCTGGACAGATTTGCAGACCACTTTGACCAACTACTAAACAACCCTGGAGATCTCACTGAAGATGCTAAAGAAGCTCTAGTGCAGCGACCAGCTGTATCAAGTCTGGATGAACCACCAAATTTTGATGAACTAGTGGCAGCTATCAGGACAACACAGGATGGTAAAGCTCCAGGAAGGGATGGGATTCCAGCAGAAGTGTGGAAATTTGGTGGTGTTCAGCTGACCAACTGCCTGCACAAGCTCATCCAAGAGATATGGGATGCCCAGAAAGTACCTCAAGACTGGAAGGATGCAAGTATTGTGCCTTTGTTCAAGAAAGGTGACAGGAAAGACTGTGGAAATTACCAAGGTATATCACTGCTAGCCACTATTGGTAAGATTCTCTCACATGTACTACTGACCAGACTCAATGAACACATCTCGCAGAATGTACTACCAGAAACCCAGTGTGGCTTTAGAAGTGGAAGAAGCACAGTGGACATGATTTTCTGCTTGAAACAGGTTCAAGAAAAGTGTATCGAAGAGAACATGCCGCTTTATGTAGTCTTCATAGACTTCAGTAAAGCCTTTGATACTGTATTGCGACAAGGACTTTGGCAGGTACTCAAGAAATATGGCTGTACAGAGAAGTTTGTCAACCTGATCGAGGCACTCCATACAGGTTTGCAAGAAAACGTGGCAATGAGTGGTTCAGTATCTAAAGACTTTTCAGTAAGCAACGGGGTGAAACAAGGGTGTATGCTGGCACCTACACTCTTCTCACTATATCTGGCAGCCATGCTTGAGGTGGCCTTCAAAGACACTTCAGAAGGAGTATACATTCAAACAAGGAAAGAAGCAGACTTGTTCAATGTGGCACAGTTTAAAGCCAAGAGTAAGACATCAATAAAGGTAGTAAGAGAAATGCTCTTTGCCGACGACAGTGCTCTAGTTGCACACAGCATGAAAGATATGCAATCTTTAGTGGAGAAATTTGCAAGAGCAGCTAGCCAATTCAGCCTCCAAATCAACATCAAGAAGACAGAGTGCCTTTATCAACCACCAAAGTTCCAGTTATCAGCATCACTGCCAGAAGAGATCAGCATTGGTACAGAGCCACTAGTCAAGTGCAAGACTTTCAAGTACCTAGGGAGTACTGCTTCAGAGAATGCTAGGCTGGAGGATGAACTATCTCTCAGAATGGGAAAAGCGAGCGCTGTGTTTTGAAACTTGAGGGAGAGACTGTGGAACGATCGACATGTGTCTATCCGTGTGAAATGCAAAGTGTACAGAGCGACAGTACTGGCTACTTTATTGTACGGTGCTGAAACTTGGACTGTCTACAGCGTGCAGGTGAAGAAACTCCACGCATACACGATGAGACACCTTCGAGCCATAATGAACATCTCATGGAAATACAAGATAACCAACATAGAAGTGTTGAAACAAGCTGGTCTACCATCAATGGAGGACATGCTAATACAGATGAACCTGAGATGGCTCGGACATGTTGAGAGGATGGACCACCAGCGTCTCCCTCAGCAGTTACTCTACTCACAGTTATGCAAGGGCAAACGCAATCAGGGTAGACCAAGGCTCAGATTTAAAGACACTGTAAAAAGAAAGTTGAAGAGGTTTGACATAGACAGGAGTTCCTGGCAGCGGAAAGCTAAGGACACAGCTGTGTGGAGGAATCTGATCAGACCTAAATAAAACAGTCATTGTTGCCCAAGACAGACTGCTATGATGATGATGTTGATGATGATGATGATGATGATGATGATGATGATGATGATGATGATGATGATTTTAAAATGTCATTTTATTTTATTTGTTTATTTGACAGGGACAGTGCAATAAACATAGACAAAAAAAATCTGATGTGTTCAAATCAACTTTGCTACATTTGGCTGAATCTGAGCAGACAGTATATCCCTATACACTTCAGAATTAATCCATCTGCTTCTGTCTTCTGCCACATCATCAATAAACACTACTGACCCAGTGTCATTGGAAGATATCCATGCTCATGCATCGCAATGCCTCCACTATGTTTAACAGAAGATGTAGTGTGCTTTGGATCGTGAGCCGTTCCAAGACTTGTCCATACTTGCTTTTTCCCATCATTCTGGTACAGGTTGATCTTGGCCAGCAAACTCTCCTGACCTAAACCCATAAAGAATGCATAGAGTATTGTCAAGAGGAAGAAGAGGGACACCAGACCCAGCAATGCAGACGAGCTGAAGGCTGCTATCAAAGCAACCTAGGCCTCCATAACACGTCAGCAGTGCCACAGGCAGATCACCTCCATACTACACCACACTGATGCACTATTTCATGCAAAAGGAGTCCCGACTCAGTTTTACCTGTGTACATGGACATACTTTTCAGTCAGCCAACATTTCTATTTAAAATCATTTTTTAATGAATTTTATTTAATATTTTAACTTTTGAGAAACGGAATTTTGATTTTTCATGAACTATAAGCTATAACCATCAAAATTAAAAGAAATAAACACTTAAAATACATCACTCTGTGTGTAATGAATTTACATAATACTGTATATGTATCACTTCTTGAATTTAATTACTGAAATTAAACAGCTTTTTGATGACATTCTAATTCACTGAAATGCACCTGTATGTGTGTTTTAATCACTTGCATTATTTAATCTCACCCTCAGGAGATCCACTTTAACTTATGGCTATGAATAAATACCAGTATTTATTGAAAACTGATCTTAAATCAGTGTTTCTTCCCCAGTGCACTGTTGTCACTATGGTATCCCCATAGGTGCTCCCTAAGAAAAAAGTCAGTGCTGTCAATGCAGTGACTTTTTTAACACTTGATTTTTTTAAGTATCCAAATCAATATCCCATTTCTCCCTACAGCTCAGACTTCAGATATCCATCACTTTCTCCACATTTCTCCACATAGCTCTATGAGAAAGTGGGCCCATTTCAGGGTCAACACTTTTATAGCTCTCTTTCTGTGGCTCCGGCCTTTGTGCACCACACCCAAATAGATACATCAATAAAAAGGCATAATATATTCAGGTCTCCTCTGAGTTCAAAATAGGCTATTTCGTGGATGAATTATTTAATAATTCTTTGTTTTTCTATGTTTTTTTTTTTTTTCTGCTGAGTAATTTGTTTTTATCAAAACAGAAGGCAACAGAGGACCTTGAGCTGAGGCATTTATTTCATCTGTTAGTGAGTGACTGATCCAGGGATAAATTAAACCATCAAGGTTCTCCTATGCTTTCAAGACACAAAACAAAACAATTGCCTCATCTAATAGTCTAGTCTGCCCAAACATCAGTCACAACTCATTTGCATACAGTAATGCTTAAAAACATCTCCCGTGTTGTCTCATCTCATGAGATGGGGTTATATCAACACAAGTGGCAAATACATCTTTACACATTCTTTAATTTCTCTTATGCCATGCACAGATTACAGCTGCTTTTCAAACATACTGCAAACAAATGCAAAAAACAGCCACTTCAGCCCACCCTGTAAGGACATAGGTTGCAGCCTTGTTCCCTCTTTGTGTTGCAATTTATGTTTCTTGTCACCAGGACGAGGTCTCCAACCCACATCCTCGCTTTAAGTTCATTTTCTGGGATTTTCTGTCTTTACTTTCTATTATCATGGTCTTGGATTTGTATTTAGTCCATCCCTGCATTTAGATTATTTTCTGGATTTCTGTACTTGTTATCGTTTATTATTTTGGTCCTGTTTGTCATTTTGATTCTTATATTCATGTTCTAGCTTGCTGTATTCAATGTGTGTTTATTTCTCACCTTAGTCTTGCTTGGTTTGTGTGATGTTTCGTTCCTGATAAGTCACAGCTGTGATGGGTTTTTGTTAATCAGTGCCTACAAAATTTACAGGACGCAGCCCCTCAGCTAGGTGCTGCATCATTCGTTGTCATTCTGGCATTTCACACATACACTCCTGTCCACTTCTGTCTTGCCTTGTCCATGAGTTTTTCTGCCAGTGAGTTTTGTCTACCCTGCCAAGCCTTGCCTTTTTTTCTTTCAGCTTCCGAGCTGTTTTATGAGTTTATTAATAAAATGTTGAATGCTTTTTATGCATCCGGTCCTGCTCTCTGCTCCGAGGGGCGAACCATGACACACCCAATGGCACTGTTGGAGGTGCGGTAGTTCAAAATGCCAAGGAGGAGAAAGCAAAAGTGCTTAAAACCGGCTGATATGGTTTCCCAAAAGATGTTTATTTTTTAAGATCCTTTCCAATATTCTTGCAGCATACTGGAGGAGAGGAAGTCTGGGACGCTACAGATCTCAGAGCATGAGCTGGCGATTCACATCTAGGACCAGATAGCTGACGACCTAGGAAAAGAACTCCTATGATCACCAAGGTATGTACAGTAGGATTCAAAATCATTCAACCCCCACTGGAAAAAAAAAAAAAAAGTTTGTTTCAAAATGTACAAACTAGCAGCTGCTGGAAATAAACAAATCAAACACAAAATATTTTAATGGTGACAGCAACACCTCCAAGACCATCACACTGAGCACAGAGGCCCCACAAGGGTGTATGCTCACCCTGCTGCTCTTCACTCTGCTGATCCATTACTGCATACCAGCCGATAACACCAACCACATCATCAAGCTTGTGGACGACATGATGGTGATGTGTCTCATCACCAACAATGAAGATATCAACTACAGGCCAACTGGTCCAGTGGTGTAAAGGCAATAATTTCTTCCTGAACATGAGAAAAACCAAGGAGACTGTGGTCGACTTCAGGAGAGGACACACACAGCATCCCCCTCTGATCATCGATGGAGCAGCTGTGGAAAGGGTGAGCAGCACTAAGTTCCTGGGGGTGCACATCTCTGAGGACCTCTCCTGGTCCAACAACACCACATCACTGGCAAAGAAACGATAAATGGCATTCACTTATATAGCACTTTATCTCATCTCTAGATGACCAAAGCACTTTACTTATCCTGCTGTCCACCCATTCAAGCACACATTCACACACTGATGGTGGAAGAGCAGCCATACACAGGCACTGGCCTGACCCACAAGGCCCAACTGGTGGATCAGGCAGGATGGTTTGAGAAGGCTCAAACTCGCCTCTATTTCCTCCGCAAACTGAGGAGAGCAAGAGTCCCTCCCCCCATCATGTGCTCATTCTACTGGGGTACCACTGAGAGCATCCTCACCAGCTACTTCACGGTGTGCTACTGAAGCTGCACTGCCTCCTGTCGGATGGCAATCCTTCACTATCTGCACCTACACTACCGCACTGAACTTGCAATTACAGGTATTGTAGCGCCACTTTTTCTGTATATAGGATTGCTGAGTTTAATCGTTTATCTTTATTTGCACTACAGGTAGCATTACTGTACATAGACTCCTGCTGTTGTTTGTCATCCTTATTCTTTCTTTTCGTATACAGTCGTGAAAAAATCAGGACGCTCTGTATAAGCCTTTGTGTTTTTAAACATATTTGGACATATGGTTATTTATTATCAATGTTAAAAGTACTGGGGGATTCATATAATACAACTAAACAATTTAAAATGAATCAAAGACTTTTTTCAAATTTTCTGTAAAATGTAATTCTAAACAAATAGTGAGGAAAAAATTAAGACACTCCCCATCTTTTTTAGGACACCCCCACATTCATTCCCACTTACAATGACTAAAAGAAATATTTAAAAAAATGCAAATAAAAACAAAAACAAGTTTACACATATATACGTGAACATTTCTTAATAAATAACTGACGATTTAATGGGATGTCCACATTTTTTCACATGACTTTGTATTGTGCACACCATTAAGAGAGAAATGGCATTTCAATTCTCCTGCATGTCCTGGTCATATAGAAGTATTGACAAATAAAAATCTTTGATTCTTTGAATCTTAATAGCTCAACACAACTAACATTTGTCATGAATTGCCCACGCTGGTCAGTAATGGAGACCCAGGTGGTGAAGTGTGAGTTTGCAAAGTTTAATCCAAAACACAAAGTCCAACAGTGCACAAACAAAAAACTTACAAGGCTTGGTTGACAGTCTGGATAACAAGGAGCACAAAGAGGTAAGACGTGGAATGTACGTCAGGAGACAAGGTAAAGCGTGGGACACATGCCAGGATTCAAAAGGCCCTTTTCCACTAGCCTCACTTGGCCCTACACTGCACCATTCAGCCCGCTTTAGGCGCTTTTCCACTAGCCCCAGCACCGGTTAGCAGGTACTTTTTTTGTACCTGATCCAGGGCAGGGTCTAACCGGGCTGAGTAGGGCTGAGTAGGGCTGTGATATGACTGTAAGAGACTGGTCGCCGCTGATTGGTCAGGTTGTAACGTCATGAAAGCGACTTTTTCTGCTGAATTTACTCCACGACCGCCATTTGTAATTGTTCAGCAGTGAACACAGTGCGTCCCTTTAATACGGTATATTATATTAATATACTGTATAATATACTTATATAATAATATACTCCTAATATTATATATTAGGAGGTGCGCAATTTTCTTTCTATATTAGGCGACAATCGCATCCAGCGTGAGTTGGACGGATCTACTTGAAATGCAGGTGTCCGAGCAGATGGCTTCCCAAGGGCACATCCGTACTGCCAAACAGTGTCGGGAGAAGCTGAAAAAGCTGAAAAGCGATTACTGAGCAGTGAAGGACCACATTGCTCGAAGTTCAGCAGATCGGAAGGAGTGGAAGTAGTTCACTGAGAGACATTGGGCTCGACACGTCACTGTCACTGTCACGGTCACGGTCACGGCCTTGGAAACCGTGGATGGTGAGTGTTGTTTTGATATTGCGCATCTTTTCGCCACTTGATCCTTTCTGTGCCAAGCTCACTGTTTTTAAGAAATAGGAAGGTTGTTAGATTGTGGGTAATGGTTGTTACTGAGGCTTGCGTATTGTTTTGCAGACAACTGCAGATTCACGCTTGCTTTGTGTTAAGTATTAGCGTGAACAAAACGCTGAATTACGCTTATTGTATTCCGGTTAAAAACTTTAGAGTGTTGTGTACATGTTGCACTTTGGTGTTAAGTTTTAAATTGCGTGCATTTTCTTTCTAGAATCGCAGTTCATATCACAGGGGTCCACCTCAGTGGACAGACACAGTGGACTCTCCTGGCGCTGCGTCTGCGTGTGCGTCTGGTGGAGCGCCAGTTGGATCGACTCCCATGTCAGCCACATCACCAGCTCCATCTGGATCACGTTCAAGTGCCGGTAAGGCACAATAACCACAATTTTTTTTTTTGGGTTGAAACATGTCCAGCAGTGGAAACCAGGGTCGAAAATTCATCCATCCATCCATCCATCCATCCATCCATCCATCCATCTTCTACCGCTTAATCCTTTACAGGTCACGGGGGGGCTGGAGCCTAACAAGTTATGTACCAAATTGATTAATGCAATTTCCTGTAGCTGCATATTAATTAATTGAAAATGTCTTTTTAAATGTACAAAAAGGTTATTCTTTGGTCTTCACTTATTGGTGTTCCACAACCATTTTTAGGTGTGGTGATTGGTGCTGTTGTAACTCCTGTTTTAGACAAACAAAGTGCATGAACTGCCGTTGAAATCAACATGCTTCATTGAAATGCTTCGCGTCAGCTGACTGTATTAACCCATTCAGATTTCTGCGGTGACACTACAAGCAACTAGTTTAAACATTACCCATCCATCCATCCATCCATATTCTTAATCTTAATCCTTTTTAGTTTTGCAGGGGGGCTGCAGCCGAAGACAGCACCCTGCGTGTTGCAAAATCTGCTCTACTGAGGGGCAGCAACATGATAGTTCAGCTTATATACAGCAATGAAGCATAATATAATAGTGACATTCCACGACAGACTTTCACCTGTGTAATTCCATAATATATGTAGTGATCCAGCTTTAACGACCATGGCTTTCTGTCTTTCCATCTAGGCAAGACGAAAACAGACAACTCCCATCGCTGACCTTACATTAGCGATGGTCAACATGCATGACGAAGAGATGCGGCTCTTGGAACGGCAACATGACCAGCGGCAAGAATCAGGAGTACATGCAGCATTTGCGACAGGTGGCCGCAGATGTGCGGGCAGATGCGCGTGAAGCCCTGGGGCAGGATGCTGCGTTACGAAGGGAAGAGCTCGCAGAGATGTCATCGCCCAGTCTGTTTTTTTGTTTGTAAATTTTGCTTCTGGAATAAAATTGTATTGTTTGCATCAAAAGTCTGGTTTATCTGTTATGACACCGTATGAGAAAAGCCAATAATTACATACACATTCCATTCTCTGTTCACTCCACATGCTGCTGTTCATCAGGTCAGGTGTATAGCCTTCTAATGGTAATTTAATTTTTAACAACACAACGAAACGTAATGTCTTGGTAGGTTTTTTTTTTATTATTTTAAACAAATTTGCAATGCTGAATCCATTTCTCTTGAACGGGTACATTTTTTAGGTTATAAGCAGTTGTACAGGTGTGCTTGAACTTGTAGACACTGCTAAAGGTAAGTATGTGTAAGTAGAATGTTGCATCACCAGTCAAAATTTAATAAATTAAGAAGGAATCTAGCAAAAATTTGGCACTAATAACAGTAGACAAATCAGACAAGGATACACAACTGTGTTTTTGTTGCACACAACTGTTGTTACCAACAAGTGCAAAATTTATATTCCCTTTTCCCAAAAATTAAAAATCAATTTGTAAGTAAAAGTGGGAGACCTTTACATGGGAAAATATGACATGTATCAGCACATGATTTATAGTTCAATTTGCATTTCCACCTAAGCAAAAGTGGCTTGTTGAGCTGGATTTTTGTGAAGATGGCCTGTGCGGTGTTTCTGCATGTAATTACATACCTGTCAAGTGATACGGTTTCGCCATATTTTAATACGGGGAAAATGCAATTTTAGCAAATACGGGCGTATTGCCATTTCTGTACGCCAAAGAGAAAAATATATGGGAAAAAAAATTGAGAGTGTGGGGAGGAACACGTCGTGTGTGACCCCCACAGCGTACGGGGCTGTCAGAGCACTCAGCGTGAGCAATTATCACAACAGAAGTGTGGACTCATCATTAGGCTGATGGCTTCGCACCTTCTTAACAGATAAGCGTTATGAACAAGAGGACAGGTAGATGGACCATGCACAACATTTTATTTACAAAAAACATTTTTGAAATATGTATGCACATAAATGTGGACAAAATAGACAAGTATTGCATCACAGCATCTCGTGTTATATTGTAACGTGCAGCTCAACATGGCAACGTCCCACCGGGAGGTTTGAACTCACGTCTCCCACTCCGGAGTCCCGCACTCTACCTGTGTCGCCAATAGGGTCAACCCACTTGTCAAGCCAAGTAGGGTGCTTATATTGAGTTCGCTACAATATCACCACCCTGCTCCTCTGCTCTCTGTGCCGCTGCCACCACTGGTTCATCTACTGCATCATCCAATGTAGTATCAAACATCTCTCCATGACTCTCACACAGATTGTGCTGAGCACAACAAGTCAGCACCATAGATTTAACCAGTTTCATGTCACAGCCATTCCTCTCTCCTTCCTCCTTCCTTCTATCCTCGTCATCAGCCATTTTGTTTGTTGTGGAGGATTCAGTTGCGTGTTTCACGTCACGAGGGTGTGGCGCCGCCTGCTGTTCAACAAATCCCACCCACAGCAGGTGTGCCAGCAGGTGCGCCAGCAGTAGTTGAAAAGCAACTGAAGCTGAACCGAACCGAAGTGAGTAGAGCTGGGTTTTCAATCGGGGCTGAGCGGGGATAGTGGAAAAGTGCCTAAAGTGACTAGACGTGGGACTCACGTCTTGAGACATAGTGAAGGATGCCACCCCGAACTGCGGGACGGCATCCCTTAAATAAGGAAAACAGAAATTAACAAAATAATAATCAGGTGTGGATAATACAAAGACAAGAGCAAGGAATAATTAGTCCAAAATAGTGACAGCTGGGGCCAACCACAAACTGAACTTGAAAAGGAAGTAAAGAGTGATTCTTGACCTGATAGAGTAATGACATAGAGTGAAGTACATGATGGTAATGCACCTGTAAGCTGGTTGACAACAGCTAATCAAATCTAAAAGAAGAAGAAGAAAGCACACTGTCAAAATAAGAACACCTACCAGAATAAGAGATAAACCGTGATAAAGGAACTATACAAGGAATGATGACAACCCACCAAGGCAAGGATAAGATGAAAATAAATAACAATAATAATTAATAGAGACAGCCCTAAAGGTAAGGTGGAGAAAGCTCATATTAAAACAAAGGAGGATGTAATTGGAAATACAAGATGATCATAGACACAGGATATCAATGACCAACTAAGATAAAAGGACAACTCAAAACAAACTAAGACATTGGGCAAATTCAGATAACCATAATACAAATAACCCCATCTCTAGACACAATACTTCACTGAAGTGGGGAAAATACAGAAAATAATCAGGCTGAACTTAAAGCGTGAGCACGGTTCTCTACCCATGCTTAGCTTCATGACAATATTACAAGGGGTTCTGCAAATTTAAGACTAAATGCAACTATTGCAGTCTCAAAATCATTCAACCGCTTCATGAGAAGTGCTTTTAGTACTTAGTAAAGCACCCTTTTGCTTTTATGACCTGCTGCAAATCTGATGCATAGCCAGACACCAGCTTCTGGCGGGGTTCTGAGAAATCTTAGTCAATTCCTAATGGACAAAGGCCTCCACTTTATAAATATTCTTGGGTTTGTATGCTGCACCCAGCTTTTTCAAATCCACCAGAGGTTCTCAAAGGGGTTCAAGTTAGGTGACTGTGATGGCCACTTTAGTATCTTCCAGGACTTCTTCTGAAACCAAACCTTGGTGGACTTTGAGGTATGTTTGGGATCATTGTCCTGTTGGAAGGTTCAATGGCACACAAGCTTCAGCTTCCTCGCAGACATCATGACATTTTCTCCCTGGATTTCCTGGTACTTGGTTGAATCCATCTTGCCCTCAAGCGCCATGGATTTCCAGTGCCAGAGGAAGCGAAGGAGCCCCTTAGCATCACTGAGCCACTGCCATGCTTCACTGTAGGCTGGGTGTTCTTTTCAGCGTATGCGTGATTTTTCCTCCTCAAAACATACCACTGATCCATAGACCAGAAAAGTTCAAGACATGTTTCATTGCTCTACAGAACTGAATCCCAAAACCTCTTTGGCCTGTTTACGTATATAGTTTTGACCAAATTGGAGATGGCATTTCTTGTGTTTTTGCATCAGTAGTGATGCACATCTTGGAGTTAGGCCATGGAACCCTTCGGTATTTAGTATACACCTTACTATGGAAACTGAAATCTCAGTGCCTGCTGCCAGCAAGTCTTGCTGCAGGTCTTTTGCAGTCAGTTGAGGGTTTTTGACCACCTTCCTCCTCAGAACTCTGGTGGCAGCTGTTGATAGCTTCCTCCTTCTAACACTTACAGGTTGTGGAGCCACTATTCCTATAACTTGAAACTTGCAAACTATGCTTCCAACTGTACTTTTAAGAACCGTCAGTCCCTTTGCTATTTTTGTATGTTTTTCCTTGTTTGTTCAAAGCAATGATCTCTTCTCTGACCTCATGGACAATTCACCATATTTCTAGCATGCAATCAAATGTCACCATGAACAGTCGAGGTATTTGAGGTGTTCTATGTCAAGAACACCTGATGCAACTAATGAGCCCCTTGATTGGTTGCATCAGGTGTGCTTGAGATCAAACCTGATTTGCAAAAGTGTGCTCTTATGAAGAATTCTATTCAGGGGATTGAAAAATTTTGAGAATGTATTAGTTATTGAAAGCAGGACTTAGTGTTGAATTTGGATAACATCCTCATAATATTAATTTATTTTAACTATTTAAACTGTTCTTGTGTAATTTGTTTGTTGCAAACACCTGAAAAAAATATATTTTGCCAAAAAACCTAAAAGGGGGTTGAATAATTTTGATTACAACTGTACCTTATCCACCAAAGCCATCCACAAAATTTGACACAACTTCACCTACGTATGTAATGATGTCGAGTTCCGGTCTGTGCCACGCTCGGGTCTTTGTGGTTTTTCTCTTTCTGTATTTGTATTTGTATTGATTTTCCATCCATTATGCTTTTGTGCTTTTATTTGGACAGTGCAGTTTGTGACTTCTGACTGTCAAGTCTTTTCACGGTTGTCACAGCTGCTTAGTTAATCACTTTCACTCCACACCTGATTCATGTTTGAGTTCCTCTATTACTATTTCAGCTCGCTTGCCAGGATTATTCCTCTCAGCGACCTCGTCTTGTGCTGACTGGAATCCCCACATCCGATTCCAGTCTTTCTTCTGCTTAGGTCTTACCTTTTGTCGCTACCTTTTGTGTTTTTTTCATTATTTGTATTTTTCTGTAGATACCCTTCGGGGCCCTTGTAAATAGCAATTTATAAATCGCCCTTTGTGGTCCTTTGTTTTTGCCTTTTTGGAAGTTGCCTTCATGGCTGTTATTTTGTGTTTGTTCCTTATTAAATGAGCAAACTGACTGCTGGCGATTGGTGCCTCATTTCTGCCCTGAAAGGGCCAATTATGACAGTAGGTCACTACCAGTAGGAACCAGCGACTTTGAGTTTGCCTTTTTCTTTTTCTACTGTTCTATTTTTTTCCCCTTTTTTGGGTGCTTGCTTTTTGGGAATGGCATCGTTTGGGAGGGGGTACCCATTGAGCCTGGGATTTGAGCTCTGCCAGGCTCTAATGGAAACTGATGACCTCCTAACCATAGCTAGACAATATTCCACTTCCAAAGATGCTTTGTTGTATCTGGACTTCATGGAGGCGGCTGTGTGGTGAAATCCTCGCCTCTTGGAACATGCTGAGGGAGAGTTTATCCCTGATGGTGGCTCTGCAACAGCAGAACCGTGAATTGGAAAGGAATCCCACCAGGAAGCCAAGATCGTCGCAGACAGGGAGGCACTCCCGGGCTTCAGTCAAATCGACTCCTCACCAGGTTCCTGCTCTGGCTCCAGCTCCCTCTTCACCAGCTCCAAGTTGCCGGTTCCTGGCGCAGACCTCCACTCCTTCCTGTAATATGGCTGTATCGAATCGGATGGAGGAGTGTTGCCGGGTGAAGATGCTTCAAACCCCTTGCTATTGCCCAGCTACAGACCACCAGAGAAAATCCTCTGTCTCTCAGCAAGAGGGTCATTAACATCTGTTTGTTCTCTCCCATAGATTGAGTCCCCATCGTGCTGTTTGCTATCTACATGTCTGTTCTTTTCGTCTCCTCTATCCTCTCACCCCCAAGCCAGTCACAGCAGATGACTGCCCCTCCCTGAGTCTGGTTCTGCTTAAGGTTTCTTCCTGTTAAAAGAGAGTTTTTCATCTCCACTGTTGCCATGCGCTTGCTCACAGCGGATCGCCTGATTGCTGGGGTCTTTCTGCAGTTGTGGGGGTTTCCCCTACAGTTGAAAGTGCGATGAGATGACTGTTGTTGTGAAATGGTGCTATGTAAATAAAGCTGAATTGAATTGAATTCCTTTTCCCCATGTCAAGAAGGTTCTACAGCAGCTTCAGCATTTGGGGTTTCCTCGCTGGCTATCTGGTCAGCTCCCTCTTCCCGGGTTGTCGCAGCTGCCCCCCCCCCTCCTCCACGGCACCTCCTCTCACTACTAAGAGCCCAGCTGGTTCTCTGCCTGCTCCGCCCGTCACCGGGCCTCCAGGGGTGGCTCCTCCATGTTCTCCAGAGGGGCCCACAATCACCGCAGTCATGGAGAAGGAAGAAATTGGGCTTGCTGCAGAAGGAACCACCATACCCTGGGAAAACAGACAAGTGCTTTTTCACTCTGTATCACCATCTTATGAATTACTTTGCCTGATTCCCGGGGGTGAGGCTCAGTTAGTGCAGTCCATTGAGTCCTCACCAACCGATGCAGCCACCAAAAACTTTACGCGCCCTCGCTGTCTCTCTTCCAATACCCAGTGTTTGCCGGTTCCGGGATTAAGCCGCGGGATGGAGGAGGAGTCTGCGGCCCTGGAAAACCTTGTTCCAGCCCCGCAGCCATGGTCTGGACAAAGGAAGAGGGCTGTCTGCAATCTGGAGCCTGAGCCGACAAGGAAGCATCCCCAGGCTTCAACGGTGCAGAATTCAGCTCCAGCAGGAAGCGGATCTCCTGTTGCCACTCCAGGCGAGCCACCTGCATGAGTCACATTGCCAGGGGGTTCCAGGACTGCAGCGAGCATCATGCTAGCTGTTGGGGCCATCGCAGCAGAGTCCGAGCTGGACCTCCAGAGGGCCGGGCCCGATACATTGTCATCTGGATCGATGGAGTTCTGGATGGCGGTGGAACTTGAGCTCAGGTGAGTACTCTCCTTTGTTTTTGTTGTTTCTCTATTGGAGAGATCTTGCCTGGCTCTTGGGGGGGGGGGAGCTCAGGTACATCTGAAAGTCTCACCAGGTTCCACTGCGGCCTGTGACCCTGACCCTGTTCCTTTTCTATCTGAGTCTTCTCTCAGGGTCACCGAGAATCATGCAGCTATGCCAGAGGTCTCCATGGGTTTGGATCTGCTTCCTGAGGTCTTCATGGGTCCAGCTCCTCCTGCCGAGGTTGTCATGGGTGCTCCGTCCCAGTCCGGGACTTCCATGGGTGCAGTTCCTTTTCAGTCTTGGTCTCTGTGGGTATGGCATCCCAGCTTGAACCTCACATGGGTGCGCCGCTCCAGTGTGTGCCCGCTGCTGGTGCTACACTCAAGCTCAGGGCCATCGTGGGTGCTGCTCTGTCCCAGTCCAGGGCCATCGTGGGTGCTGCTCTGTCCCAGTCCAGGGCCACCGAGGGTGCTGCTACGCCTCAGTCCGGGGCCACCAAGGCTGCTGCTACACCTCATTCCAGGGCCACTGAGGGTGCCGCTTCGCCTCAGTCTGGGGCCACCGAGAGTGCCACTACGCCTCAATCCGGGGACACCGAGGGTGCCACTACGCCTCAATCCAGGGACACCGAGGGTGCCACAGCACCTCAGTCCGGGGCCACCAAGGGTGCGGCTTTGGCCCAGCCTGGGCTCACCGAGGTTGTGGCGCTTATGCCCAAGGCTTCAGCGAGTCCTCGGTCCACATCCGGGCCTGTCATTTTTCTACCTCCGCCGTCTTCCTCCTTGGGTGTCCATGGTCTGGGTCTGGGTTTCTGCAATGAGCACTGGTTCCAGCTGCCATCTCCAGGAGGAAGTCTGTGGTGGTCCATGACCCACTGGCCCAGAGATGTGGGGAGACCACCCGAGCCTTCTCAGTTGCTTGGGTGGCTTCGGAGTACTGGACGACAACCCAGTGGACTCATTCATCCTTTTTGGTGGCTTTGGAGACCTAGTAAGCCTCCCAACCTTTTCCACCTGATGATTGGGTGGAGCCGGGACTCCAGGAGGCCACCTGAACTGATCTGTTGTTTAACTTGTTTTGCTTGATTTTTTGGCTATTTTTTTTTTTTTTTGGTTAGTTTTGTGATCATGTTTGTTTGTTTTGTTGGATTTGTGTCTCTCCCTCCAGGCCTGGATTCCCCCCCCCCCCCCAACACCCTTCTGTGGTCTGTTTTTGGAAGTTATTTCTTCTGGGGGGTGTAATTTCTTCCCTTGTTGTTACGGTAGGGTGTCTAGAATGCACCCCTTAAGGGGGGGCGGGGAGGGGACTGCAATGATGCCGAATTTCGGTCTGTGTCGTGCTCGGGTCTTTGTGGTTTTTCTCTTTTTCTGTATTTGTATTTAGTCTTGATTTTTCATTTATCATGTTTTGTGCTTTTATTTTGAAAGTGCAGTTTGTGACTTCCTGCTGTCAAGTCTTTTCAAGGTTGTCACAGCTGTTTGTGCTTAGTTAATCACTTTCACTCCACACCTGATTCATGTTTGAGTTCCTGTATGACTATTTATGCTTGCTTGCCTGGATTATTCCTTGCAGTGACCTCGTCTTGTGCTGACTGGAATCCCCACGTCTGATTCCAGTCTTTCTTCTGCTTAGGTTTTTATCCTTGCCTGTTATATGTAAGTTACCTTTTGTTTTGTTTTGTTTTTTTTATTATTTGTATTTTTCTGTAGATACCCTTCGGGGACCTTGTAAATAGCCATTTTGTAAATTGCACTTCGTGGTTCTTGGTTTTTGCCTTTTTGGAAGTTGCCTTCACGGCTGTTATTTTTTGTTTATTCCTTATTAAATGAGTAAACTCACTGCTGGCAATTGGTGCCTCATTTCTGCCCTGAAAGAGCCAGTTTTGACAACCTATGTGTTTGGAAGTCAAACAGGTCAAAGAACATACAAGATGAGCATCCACACCTGGTCCAAAAGGAGCACCCTTTAAGGGGTTTCTTCTACTCCCTTTAGGGGTCACCACAGTGGACCATCTACCTCTATCTCACCATATTCCTTCCATCCTCTTCTCTCACACCAATCCTCTACATATTCTCCTTCACTGAATCCATGCATCTTCTGTGTGGTCTTCCTCTTCTCCTCTTGCCTGGCAGCTTCAATTCAAATTTGAAACAACTTTTGGATACACTCGGAAAGGAATTAGGAAAGCTTAAACTGTGGTTTGATTCAAACAAATTAACGTACAATTTAAGTAAGACAAAATTTATAGTTTTTAACAACCATCACAACAACTTAGTATCTAAACTCAGTTTAAATGGTGTAGAGATTTAAAGGGTATCTGAAACTAAATTTCTTGGAGTAATAATTGATAATAAACTGTGCTGGAAGTCACATATTAATTATATTAAAGGTAAAATATCTAAATCAATCGCAGTACTACACAGAGTGAAATATTTGCTGAATTAACCCACATTATATACTTTGTATCATTCATTAATACTCCCATACATGACATATTGTACTGAAGTATGGGGAAATACATATAAAACAAACATATATCCAGTCTTTATGCTTCAGAAGAGAGCTATTAGAATAATAAACAAAGCTGCTTACAGGGAACCAACAAACCCACTTTTTCTTAAATTAAAAGCTCTCAAGTTGAAAGATCTGTTTGACTTTAAAACTGCAGTAATAATGTTTAAAGTGAAGAATCTATCACTGCCCGCAAATATCCAAAAGCTGTCCCAAATAAGGGAGAAACAATATCATTTCAGAGGAACATGTATATTTCAAAAACCTTCAGTGAGAACTACCACCAAGCAACACTGTGTTTCAGTGCAAGGAGTAAGATTATGGAACGATTTTGGACCTGAATTAAAATCATGTACAACGCTTGGACAATTTAAATAAAAACTAAAGGAAGAAATACTCCAAACATATATACAAGATGACATGTAAAATCACATAAGGATTGTCATATCCAGTCTGTGTTGTGTTGTTGCTTAGTTTTTTTGTCACATTTTGTCTTAGCTTTGTTCCGAATTGTAATCGCTCTTGTTTTGTTTTTCTTTTGAATTCTTGGATGGAATATGGGTGGGCAATATGACCTGCGGCTTCAGCCATCACCCATTTCGGATAACTTATGTTGAACTGTATAATCAGAGGAGTTATTGTTTAATTTGACCTTGTTGGATTTTTTCCCCTTTGTTATATTATTCTGTTTCTTTTTAATCTTTACTTTTAATCTATCCGAAATAAAGATTCATTCATTCATTCAAAAAAAAAATTCTTTTTCCAGTATCTCCACTACCTCAGCCTTGTATCTCTTACTTCGTCTCCAAACTGCTCAACCTGAGCTGTCTCCCTGATATAGTCATTTCTAATCCTCTCCTTCCTTGTTACTCCCAATGAAAAGCTTAGCCTCTTAAACTCAGCTAGCTCTGCCTCCTGTCTTTTTGTCAGTGCCACAATCTCCAAACCATACATCATACCAGCTCTCTTTATCATCTTGTAAATCTTCTCTTTCACTCTAGCTGCTATGCTTCTGTCACAAATCACCCCTGATACTTATCCCCACCCACTCCGTCCTTCCTGCATTCTCTTCACCTCTCTGTTGCACTGTCCATTGCTTTGGATGGTTGACCCCAGGCATTTAAATTCATCTGCCTTCACAACCTCTATTTCTTGCATCTTTACCATTACACTTGCCTCCCCCTCTTTTACATGCATGTGTTTGTTTTTGCTTCTACTGACTTTGCTTCCTCTTCTCTCCAGCGTGTACCTCCACCTCCCCAGTTCCTCTTCCACCTGCTTCCTATTCTTGCTACAGGTCACAGTGTCATCTGTGAACCTCATGGTCCACAGAGAATTGTGGGCAGATATATGACAAATTACTTCCTGGCAAACAAGTACATTGACACAAACTGTCAGAAAGAAGATGCCCCAGGGTGTCCAGGCTGCATGAAACACTGCAGTATTCTGGGAGAAAATATAGACAGGCAACAGAGATGGGTGAGCAGCCGGCTCTCCAGGTTTAATGTGAGGACCACTGGCCTGTAGCTGCTCAGGTCCTTGAGCAGATGCAGTCTAGACCTGCAGCGTCCCTTGCTTTGGTCTTCTTAAGCTCAGTTCTCACCTGGGTCTTATTAAGGCCCTTTTCCACTAGGGTCAGTACGGTATGGTTTGGTACGGGACGGGACTGTACAGTTCGGCTCGCTTTGTGTTTCCCCTGCACTAGATCCCAATTGAAGTGGGTGGGAAAAGTTACAGGGAGGTGGCGCAACACTCTCCCTCCGGTTATATAAAACAAGCGTAACTGGCTTAAAACAAGTGTAACGTTACGCAAAACACAAGCTGGCAGGATACAAGGCGTATGCGTTCTCTGGCTTTTTTTTTTTTTTTTTTTTGCCAGAATGAAGGCAAAAAAGGAGAATAGAAGGCAAAGGTGGTGATATGAGACACTCTAGAAAAGTACTGGAGCATTTTGGAAACTATAGAGCAGTATAAAGGGGAAGACATGAGGATACGAACTACATCACATATGAAGGTAAGCTAATGATTGCTAATGCTACTTTGCTTTAAAGTCCGCCGTATGACATTGTAATGTCGGCAAGTTATCGGTATTAGGTACTAAAATATGTATTCTGTGTGTGTGTGTCAGATGGTTCTCTTGTGGCAAAAATATCGCTTCAAACGGTTGGTCTGAATGTTCAACACAGTGATGTCACCCCAGCTTCACGAACGTGAAGTGGTTACAGAACTGTAGAATGTCTGTAGAAATTTTTAGCTTCCTGTGCAACAAATTGCTCTGATCTGTGTCAAAATCATGGAGAGACTGTTGAGACGTCATGGGATTTATCTGCCCCAGCCAGTGGTGTCGTGGCAAAACATGATCAGCTAGGTGCCATATTGTAGTATATGAACCGTAAAATATATATTTCAACAGGTAAACAGTACTGAGTTAGGCATAATAAGATACAGTATATTTAACAATTATGATGCATTTAAAGCCAAAACAAATTGATCTAGGATCAAAAGTAATTAAAATAATGCAGTCACAAGGATACATGGAGAAATACATTGATTAACTGGAAATATATCATATTGAGTATTGCTGACTACATGTAGATACTGTAAAAATATATATTCTCTGCATCAACAGTGAACTATACATATATTCATGTAGTATTGCCCTGGGAATTTTGACAATAAACCTTTGTACTTTTGCAGATGTCTCTACTTTTGTTTTATGAGTGAAGGTTACCACCAAGTGACATAAATGCTAAAAGATTGGAAAAGCTGTCTAAGAACAATCCAGCAGTTTGAGAAACCAGTTTTGGTTTGGTGTAAGTCTGTCAACAGAATTATGAACCATAAAGCAATTTGTGTTAAATTGTTAAATTCCATTAAACCCAAACTCAGGGGTGTCCAATCATGTGCCATGGAGGGCCAAGACCCTTCAGGTTCTCTCTTCTATCCCATTATTAGGAAATCCAGATGCTAATATGGCCCAGAATTCCTCTATATACTGGGACTATCACTAAAGTGTGCAGTGTCTTCTGCACTGGCACATCCAACAATACAGTCTTCAGCAAATAATTGTTTTGGTTACTTTTCTTAAAAATGAGCCATTATTTTCAAAGTCACTGATAAATGGTTTGTACTGTTGACTCTTTTCCCATCGGTGTCTTAACAGACAAAATAGAAAATCATGATGCAAACACATAAATCACAAAATTGTTTATTACAATCAGCAGCAAATTCCAGATTATTTAGAATGTGCAAAATTCAAATTATAAAAAAAAAAAAAAAGAAATTGGAATGGCTCACACACGCCAGCCACGCTGCCTCACTGAGAAGCAACTGGATCAGCCCCTCGCACTGGTCCCGGTACAGCAGATCTTCAGCCTGCATCTCTATAAATAGTGAGGCAAGGTCCGGTTTGGGTGGATCGTTTTCCTCTTGCCTAGATGAAAGACAGAATTGGGTGGTGGATAATTAAAGCAAATTTAAAACATATTTGAGAAATGAATGAATGAATCTTTATTTCGGATAAATTAGATTAAAAGATTAAAAGAAAAGAACAGAATAATATAACAAAGGGGAAAAAAAATCCAACAAGGTCAAATTAAACAGCAACTCCTCGGATTATACAGTTAAACATAAGTTATCTGAAATGGGTGATGGCTGAAGCCGTAGCTTATATTGCCCACCCATGTTCCATCTAAGAATTAAAAAAAAAACAATAAAATAAGAGTGATTACAAATCAGAACAAAGCCAAGGCAAAACGTGACAAAAACTAAGCAATAGCACAACACAGACTGGATATGACAATCCTTATGTGAGTTTACAGTACATGTCGTTTTGTATATATGTTTGGAGTATTTCTTCCTTTAGTTTTTATTTAAATTGTCCAAGCGTTGTACATGAGTCTAATTCAGGTCCAAAACCGTTCCACAGTCTGACTCCTTGCACTGAGACACAGTGTTGCTTGGTGGTAGTTCTCAATGAAGGTTTTTGAAATATACATGTTCCTCTGAAATGATATTGTTTCTCCCTTATTTGGAACAACTTTTTGGATATTTGCGGGCAGTGATAGATTCTTCACTTTAAACATTATTACTGCAGTTTTAAAGTCAACCAGATCTTTCAACTTGAGAGCTTTTAATTTAAGAAAAAGTGGGTTTGTTGGTTCCCTGTAAGCAGCTTTGTTTATTATTCTAATAGCTCTCTTCTGAAGCATAAAGACTGGATACATGTTTGTTTTATATGTGTTTCCCCATACTTCAGTACAATATGTCATGTATGGGAGTATTAATGAATGATACAAAGTCTATAGTGTGGGTTGATTCAGCAAATATTTCATTCTGTGTAGTACTGTGATTAATTTGGATATTTTACCTTTAATATAATTAATATGTGACTTCCAGCACAGTTTATTATCAATTATTACGCCGAGGAATTTAATTTTGGATACCCTTTCAATCTCTACACCATTTACACTGAGTTTAGGTACTGAGTTGTTGTGATGGTGTGAAATAACATTATCAATAAAAGTTTAGACACCGCTGTGTCGCCCTGGTTTCAAGTGTGGGTGGTGTTTTGTGCTTGTATTGCTAAAATATAAAATGAAGCACTACAATGGGTCTCAAATATTTATAATGTGTTCTTTTACTGGGTGAGTTTAAAGACGAAATACTATAAACTACACATATAAACTAAATTCTAATGGTGACTGAACAACTCCCATTCCCCAATGTACAAGATACACTATTATGACTACAACTCATAAAGGATCACAGAAATGATCTGATAAAAAATAAATAAACAAGTGGTTTATTTTACTGTGGATATTATTGGATGTGCCATTCATTTTCAATTACTCTGTAATTAATATTCACACAATCAAATAAATCTCAGTTCAGTCCCTTTCATATTAAGTGGAAATTGTGCTAATTTAAATTTGGCACTTTACCTATACTTTAACTTAAAAAGCAAAAGATTTGACAATAAACAACAAGATGTGCAACTTACCAGTCATGTTGTGAGGTGCCAAACATAGCCATTCAGAGCAGATCCTGTTTGCACTCTACAACGAAAATGCACACAACTTAAGTACATGCACAGCATGAAAGTGCAACATGTAAAAAAAACCAAACACCTATTTTACCAGGATTACAACTAGCTTATTTCATCAGATATTGTCAACACAAAGGCAACATACAAGGACGGACGTAGCATTGATGGCTAACTAGCTAGGTCATCGTTTAAACACGATCAAGTTTTCATCTGTCCAAAGTGAACTTTCTACTGCTGGGATAAATAATGTAAAATATGCATATCACATCACTCACCATACTCTATATCCCAATATCACAGCTTCAACTGCTGAAGTTGGGTGCTTCCGCGACCGTACATTCAATTCAGTTCGGGCGGCTCCGTCTACTTCCCAGGGCGGCTCTGTCTGTTTTCCAGGGTGGCTCTGTCTGCTTCCCTCTGGATTCTCTCATCAGCCGAAACTCACAGAAAACTCTGCTGGACCGCGGTGTTGATCTCTGTGAAGCCATTTTATCGTTGTTGTTTATATTATATCAGTTGTTGTCTTGCTCACGGATGAATCTTTGCAAATGGTTGATCGCGAAGGATTCTGGAAAGTCAGCATTACGCCCACTCTCATGACGTTATGCCCAGACCAATCAGTGGCCTGCAGTGTTTTTACGTCACTGGGACGGTACCCATGGAACCTCAGTTGAGCGGTTCTGAAAAAAAGGAACAGTTCTGTAAAAACAGAACTGAAAGCAGTTACGGTCCCTAAAGGAAAAGCAGACGAACCGTACTGTACCGTACAGTACTGACCCTAGTGGAAAAGGGCCTTTAGTGAGGGACAGACTGCCGCATGGGGGCTGTGTGCTGGGAGGGGGGTGGGGGTGCTGGGTATGTAAAGGGAAAAACAGCAGGGAGCATGGGCTGAAAGCTGTGTGATGTGAGAGTGGGGGTGGAGGGGGGCGGTCGGCGGGGCGTGTCCTGGCATCCTGGCATGGTTTTAAGACCTCTCCAGACACCATCGATGTCACTCTGCTGCAGCTTGTCCTCCAGCTTGCTCCTGCTGTTGTAGTTGTCCTCTTTGATTTTCCTCCTCAACTCCCTCGGCACAGAATTCAACTCCTGCTTGTTCCCCAACCTAAAGACCCTCTTCTTCTTCAGCAGGGTCTTGATGTCGGGTTTGATTCATGGTTTGTTGTTGGAAAAACACTGTATATTATCAGTGGGTATGATGTTCTCAACATAGAAGTTCATGCAGTCCCTGATGGTGTGTGAGGCTGTCAATGTCCTCCCCATGTAGATCACAGAGTTGCTCCCACACAGTGGATTCAAAACAATCCTTCAGAGCGTTCTCAGCCTCATCGGACCATCTACTCACTACGGGTAACAGGAGGTTGTCTGTGTACTGGGGATTGGTACACAGGCAGTAGGTGAACCAGATCTGATCTGATGTTCTTAGAGGAGGGAAGGGAGATGAGTGGCATGCATCCTTTATGTTGGCATATAATAAGTCCAGTTTTTCATTGTCCCTGGTGTGGCATGTGAAATAATGGGTGAACGTGGGTGGAGTGGATGACTGAAAAGCATGGTTAAAATCCCCAGATATGAGCTGGAGAGCAGTAGGGTGTTGAGTCTGCTACCAGCTGGTGACTGAGTGGACGATGTCACAGGTTGCATCAGTATTAGCAGAGAGGGGAGACATGCACAGTGGTCACAATAATGTATGGAAAATCCCTTGGTAGATAGTAAGTCCACATGCTAATGGCTAACAACAAAATGCCCTTACTACAGTGCTGTTCTTTAATCATGATGTGCCCAGGGTTACACCATGTATCATTCACAAACACTGGCGCCCACCTCCTTTTACTCTCAACACTCTCTGCTGTCCTGTCCGTCATACCAGCTTAAAGCCATCTTGTCCGATGATAGCATCTGGAGTTAGCACGGTTAGCCAACTCTCTGTGAGGAAAAGAGGAAGACCACAGAGAAGATTCATTGATGTATTGAAGGAGGACATTGAGATGGTTGGTGTTACAGAGGAAGATGAAGGGATAGGGTGAGATAAGATAATATAAGATAAGATAAGATAAGATAAGCCTTTATTAGACCCACAATGGGGAAATTTCAGGATGGATGCAGGAGATGGAGGCAGATGAATCACTGTGGAGACCCCTGAAGGGAGCAGCTGAAAGAAGAGTGAGAAAAAGATTATTTCTTAATTATTACTTTATCACTGATTATTTTTACTGGAGTAGTGGCCTTGTGGTAGAGCATCCTCCCCACAGCTGGGAGGCTGTAGGTTCAAGTCACGGCTGGGTCATACCAAAGACCATATAAAAATGGTACTTCCCGCCTTCTAGCTTGGTGCTCAGCATAATAGAACGGGAGAAGGAAAAGTTATTTGTGGTGGTGCCTTGCATGGCAGTGACCCCTCCTGATTATAGATGTAGAAAGGAGAAACAATTACGCTGTACATGACTGGCTGAATGGACTGAGTGACAATAAAGTCTTCTTCTTCTATTGAAAATGAGTGAGCAATAAAATGTCAACATGTTTCTTTTACAGTAGATTACAATTAGTAAAATGTCACAGTAATGTTTTTTTTTTTTAATGTAAAACTGCAGAATGAATTTTAACATAAAAAATCCCAGAAACACTTGTGACCACTTGAACAGTGTATCAGCACATTATGCATGGTCTGCTAGCTCACTCTGCAGTCTCTTTTAATTGGTTGGCACTGTGGAGGAGCATCCTCTTCTTGTTTGAAGTCAGCTAATTTCTCAGAGGAGTCTGGATTTGTTTTCTTTGTTGTAAAATAAAGTCAGAACTGCCTTAACAAAATATCTCTTCCTAAAATTTTACTGCTCTATTTTTACTCCTCTAAATATTTTGTTTTCTTCCCTCTCAGTCATTATTTTACAGTCCCGTTTCCTCCAACTTTAAGCTTCACAGCTCCATCCCTTCATGTCTTAACTCTGTACCCGCTGTCAGTTTGGTGTTTTTTTAGTTTTGAGCAATCTTCCAAAGAAACAATGGTGAAAGAAAGCAATTCACTTAAAGTGCCAGAGCAGCAAAAAGATAAATACAGATGAGGAGAGAAGCAAAAAAAATGAGAATACCAATGAGTTTCATTAGAAGAAATGGAAAGTGATTTATTGCTTCAAAGAGTGTTGTGACTTCTTTTCTGATAGAGAAATGACTTTTTGTAGATCTGTGTGTATGTGTGTGCGTGTGTGTGTGTGTGCGTGCTTGTGCATGTGTGTGTGATCCCTTCTTAAACTGAGGCCATGTTTGTGTGTACCCTCAGTATGTAGATGTTCTCTGGTCTTTTCCTCTCTGTTTATGATCCTGAGATCATGCTAATCAGTGCTGCTTGGGACTCGCAGTGAAAGATATTCATCTGGATTTGGCTCTAATTGTCTCCGTGGTGACTTTCACCAAAGAGGTTCAGTTTCGCTGCCTGGTGCGTGGCGTGTGATGCTCTGCTGCTGCTCTTTTCCTCTTTTGATTAATGAGATTCCAATCAACTGTGTCTGGATGAAAGAACTCATTGGAGAACAGCAATGATGCAACTTGAACAGAAGAAAAAGGGAGACAAAGAGACAGGAGTTCACCTTTAAAGCCATCAAATGCTGAAATTTAGCCCTTCATGAACTCCTAGGCTATATTACACACAATGTTACTTAAATGGTAAAATGGCAAATGAGGTTTGCTTATATAGTGCTTTTTCTCTTCTCTAGATGACAAAAGCGCTTTACAGATCCTGCTATCCACCCATTCACACACAGATTTACACACTGATCGTGGTGGAGCAGCCATACACAGGTGGTGGTCTGTCCCACCAAGAGCAAGAGAAAGAATTAAATCTTACTCTTGCAGAAGATTTATAGGGACCCTATGATGGAAAATTCACGTTTTCTCTTTCTTTGTGCAAAATTTAAGATATCTGGATTAGCTAAAAACAATAAACATACAGTAATGTAACATAACATAACATCTCTATGGGGAAAACTTGCTCTTTACTGGCCTTCTGCTGATGCACTGTGATTTGATTTTGATCATGATTAGAGAATGGGAGTTCAATGGAATCATACCCCCTTCTTCTATTCATCTCCACCCATTTGATCAATGTCCTCTCCATGGATCACCATCTGATTGGGGGTTTGCATGCCTTAAAGATCCTGGAAGGTACAGTAATGTGAATAAATTTGGACACCCTGTATAAGCCTGAGTGTTCTTTTTTTACATATTTGAACATATGGATATTCCATACCAATGTTAAAAATACTGCAAAATTCATGAAATACAACTAAACAATTAAAAATGAATTAAAGACTTTTTTTTTCAAATTTTCTGTAAAATGTACACTACCGTTCAAAAGTTTGGGGTCACATAGAAATTTCTTTATTTTTGAAAGAAAAGCACTTTTTTTCAATGAAGATAACTTTAAACTAATCAGAAATACACTCTATACATTGCTAATGTGGTAAATGACTATTATAGCTGTAAATGTCTGGTTTTTGGTGCAATATCTACATAGGTGTATAGAGGCCCATTTCCAGCAACTATCACTCCAGTGTTCTAATGGTACAATGTGTTTGCTCATTGCGTCAGAAGGCTAATGGATGATTAGAAAACCCTTGTGCAATCATGTTAGGTCTACAATGCTGTAATTGCTGCAAATGGAGGATTCTTTGACAAAAGCAAAGTTTGAAGGAAAAAATTATTATTTCAAGTACAAATCATTATTTCTAACCTTGTCAATGTCTTGACTATATTTTCTATTCATTTTACAACTCATGGTGGTAAATAAGTGTGACTTTTCATGGAAAACACAAAATAATTGTCTGGGTGACCCCAAACTTTTGAACGGTAGTGTAATTCTAAACAAAAAGTGAGGAATAAATTAGGACACCCCCATCATTTTTAGGACACCTCCACATTCATTCCAACTTAAAATGGCTAAAATAAATGTTAAAAAATGCAAATAAAAAACAAAAACAAGGTTAGACATAGATATGTGAACATTTCTTAATAAAGAACTGAATATTTAATGGGGTGTCCTAATTTTTTCACATGAGTGTATGTTGTTGGGGGGAAATTGTCCCTAGGCGGGTCTCCCAAGACAAACTGGTCCTGGGTGACGGGTCAGACTAGGAGCAGTCCAGTTGATACCAATGAAAAAGTTGCATCAAAGATCCAGTATTATCATAGGGGGACATGTGTGCAGACATGTCCCACTCTTTAAGTTATGTTTCCTTTCAGTTTTCATTATTGTTATTCTGCCCTCGCCTTTAGTTATGCTTCTTTCTATGTATTATCACCCTTATCCTGTCTTACTCTTAACCTTGTGTTTACTCATCGTGACAGCGCCTTAATTTCCTGTGATTGGTCCTTTTGTGTTGTTAATTATTTATGGCTATGTCTGATTGTATTAATCCCTGACATCTCTCTCTCTCTCTATATATATATATATATATATATATATATACTGTATATATATATATATAAAATCAAATCAAACTTTATTGTCATATTGCTGTACATACAACTGTAGTGAAGGCAAGATGAAATTGCGTTTCTCTCGGCATCCATATAAATAGAAGCAGCATGATTTAAGACACACTCCCACATAGCTTCACCCCCCCACCCCCACCCCCCCATCCATTCACACATCCCTGAGCCAAACTTGGGGAAAAAAAAACCTAACTAAATATAATATACAAATAATATACAAAATGTCTGTAGGTGCAGTAGTGTGTATGAGAGATTCCGGGTCAACTGTTCAGCATCCTGACAGCTTGTGGAAGGAAGCTGTTGATCATTCTGGTGGTTCTGCGTCTGATGCTCCGGAATCGTTTACCAGATGGAAGAAGTTCAAAGTGTTTATGCAGAGGGTAAGAACGGTCCTTGACAATATTCAGTGCCCTGCTCCTACAACAGTTCTGAAAAAGTTCTTGGACAGAGGGGAGGGAGACTCCAATTACCCTCTCAGCCCCCTTGACTATCCTCTGCAGGGCTTTTTTGTCTGACATACTGCAGCTGGAGTACCATGTAGCAATGCAGTACGTCAGAACACTCTCCTCCACACCTCTGTAGAAGGTCCTGAGGATGCAGATGGGGAGAGAGGCCTGTTTGAGTTTCCTCAAGAAGTGCAGTCTCTGCTGAGCCCGCTTCCTAATCCCCAAGGAATTCTTGCTCCAGGTCAGGTCCTGCGAGATCTGCACTCCGAGGAACTTGATGTTCTCCACTCTCTCCACTAAACGGCCGCCGATGCTGAGGGGGACGTGCTCAGGCTGTGACCGCCGGAAGTCGATAATCATCTCCTTCGTTTTGTCCACATTGAGCACCAGATTGTTCTCCCTGCACCAGCCCTCTAGGTCTCTCACTTCTTCCTTGTACATTGATTCCTCATTATATATATATATATATATATATATATATCACCTCACTCTCAGTGCGGCGATCTACTGTTATTTTCATTACTACTCTCACACACAACGCAAACTGTTTTGCCTACAAAACAGTTCTAGGCTCCTGAGTCCTCGGGAGCCTGTGGACCTCTGCTGTCATCCATGGCTTTTGGTTGGCACGAACAGTGATGGTTTTGCAGTGAGTTACATCATCATTGCATTTAGCTATATATGTTACAATCACCTCAGTGTACTCTTTTAGGTTTGTGTTTCCATTGTGAGTGCCTGTGTGCTTGAAAGTGTTCCAGTCTGTAGTGCTGAAGCAGTCTTTCAGATCATCAGAGGCCCCCTCTGGCCACACATGCTCTTTTGTTGGTCTGATTGTTTTTACTCTAGGTTTGTATGCCAGCTTTAACAGCATGGTGATGTCATCAGAGAGACCCAGGAGGGGAAGAGGGGAGGCTCCCTATGCTTTCTTGTGAGTTGTGTACACCTGATCCAGCAAATTGTCTCCTCTTGTTAGGAAGTCTCCATGTTGGTGTAGATTTTGTAGGAGGGCCTTTAAATCTGCATTATTAAAGTCTCCTGCTGTGCTTAGGAATCCGTCTGGATGCCCTGTTTGTGTCTCATTGATGGCCTGATAGAGTTCTTTTAGTGCTTTACTCCTCTCGCCGATGCCAGTTGGAAGGGGAATACACGGCAGCTAGTAGGACTGTCATGAATGATAGCCGTGCGGTCAAGGCACCAGAGAAAAAACGGAGGCTTCCAAAGTTTGCAACCAGCAATTTCTGTTTATTCCAATAATCTTCACAGGCAATAACTCCAACGCACATCCGACACCCCACACAAACCAAATGAAAACACCTGTTAATATACTCAATGAGATAATTAACCTAATTGGCACATACCATAATCCCAGGTAAGACAATGCACATTTCATCTTCCCACATATACCCAATAATACCTAAAAAGGACATAAATACATAAATAATTTCCCCACAATATTTACAGAATAAATAACACCATAAATAATACAATATGTAGGGAGCTTGAAATGATGAAGCGATGTGATTTTATAAATCAAAGTTTAATATCAGCTTCACTTCCCTAACAAGTCTCATCTCGGTGCAGAAGCAGAATAAGAGGTCGAGCGCAGTCAGACCTTCATACTTATACCCACACTCAACAAAAGACATTGCATATCAAAGCCGACATCCCGCATTAACATAATCCCCCCTCCATTGTCCTCCGTCTCCTCCACCTGACCCTGGGTGGTCAGGGAGATCGATCCGGTCTCCACTGCTGCGACTCCGTCTGCTCTTTGATCCTCACTGGCGGTTGAGACCTCTTGTCCTGTTCTGAGGCGTGAAGTCATTCCACATATGTAATCATTAACATTCTAATATGTCTATACATATGTAAGTATGGAATATATGATTAATATAAGCCACAGCCCCCCCCCCCAAAAAAAGACTAAGAAAAGGACAATCAAATTAAGTTTACAGTTTAAGATAATCTCTATGACATATTATACTGTTAAACCTCTTGACAGGGAAAACAAGGAAAAATCTTTCCAGCAGTCATGCTCCTGTAGAGAATTCAGTGGTAACCACAACAGTATAGTAATATCACAAATCAGCCTTAAAACTGTCACGGCACAATCTGATAACATAGTTAACAACTCTTGGTCAATTTGCATCAGTCCCTGTGCCGTCTGGGTTTTAATCTTCTCCCGAATCTGCTGTATGTCCGCTTTGGCGTCCTGGTGGGACCCTCCTGTAAGGAATCTGCAGCTTGGGGAGGAGAGTGGTTATTTGTTCCCTGCAGGGGGACTGAGTTTTTTTTCTTGGGGGGTCTACCCCGCCGAGGTGCTCTTGCCACCCGTGCAGGTTCGTCTCTCAACAAGAAGGCAGGTTTAAGTCTGTCAATGCTGAATGTTTCTTTTCTGTCCCCTAAATCAAGCACAAAATGCTTATTACCAGGTTCCAGCACTCTGAATGGCCCGTCGTATGGTGGACGGAGGGTTGATTTTAAAGCTTCGTGTCTAACAAAAACAAACTCGGCGTTTTTTAAAGCTTGGGGGACAAAAGCCTGTGGAAAAGAGTGATGTGCCGGTCCGGGGAGCGTGTCCGGTCCGGTGCTGCCTAAAGGCCTCAGGGCTGGAAGATGCCCAGGATCTGGATGCTCTGGTGAAAACTCACCTGGGAGTCTGAGAGGTTGTGCAAAAAATAATTCTGCTGGCGAGGCGTCTAGATCCTCTTTAGGCGCAGAACACAACCCCAATAAAACCCAGTGAAGTTTATTCACCCAATCTGTATCCGTTAGTGAGGCCCTGAGAGCGGCCTTTAAAGATCTGTGAAAACGCTTGCATATCCCATTAGCCTGAGGGTGATATGCGGTGGTGCGGTGAATTGTCGCCCCTAAGCTGCTGGCCATGGCTGACCAAAGCTCTGAGACAAATTGAGGCCCCCTATCGGATGTGATGTCCGATGGGACGCCGAAACGTGCCACCCAGTTTGTTAAAAAAACGCGAGCGACTTCCGCAGCTGTGGTTGACGCCAAGGGGACCGCCTCCGGCCAGCGCATAGTACAGTCTATCATTGTTAACAGGTGTGTGAAACCCTGAGACGAAGGTAGTGGTCCCACGAGGTCGAAATGAACGTGGTCAAACCTTCTGGCTGGGATTCGAAAAGGCTCTAGAGGAGCTTTTGTGTGTTTGTGTATTTTGGCGCGCTGACAAGACATGCAAGTTTTTGCCCATTCCTTTACATTTTTGCGCAGGCCCGGCCAAACAAACTTTTCCGCAACCATTTTAACCGAGGCGCGCACACCTGGGTGCGCGAGGGAGTGAACCGAGTCGAAAATGCGGTGGCGCCATGCGGCTGAGACTACCGGGCGAGGTCGGCCGGTTGACACGTCGCAGATTAGGGGGGGTACGCCGTCACGTAAACCCCTTTCCTCCAGTCTTAACCCTGTAGGTCCAGACAGGAGCGCGCGCACGTCCGCGTCACTGCTTTGTTCCTCTGCCATGGCTGCGTAATCTATCCCTACGTGAATTGGGGCCGCGTACGCGTCCGCGTTGGCGAAGAGTTCTGCGGCTGAGGTAGTGTAATCTGTCTCCTCATGCTCTGGCGATGTCACAGCGCGAGAGAGGCAGTCTGCTACCACGTTAAGTTTGCCTGCCACATGTCGAATGTCTGTGGTGAAGTCTGAAATTGCAGCTAGCTGTCTTTGTTCCTTGCTTGACCATGGTTCTGAAATTTTAGCCATCGCAAAAGTGAGCGGTTTGTGGTCTACAAAAGCCGTGAAACGCCGCCCTTCTAACCAGAACTGGAAGTGGCAGATAGATAAATGAAGCGCTAGCAGCTCCCTGTCAAAAGTGTTGTATTTACGCTCGGTTTGGTTTAAAGATTTGCTAAAAAATGCTAAAGGTTGCCAGGTTCAGCCAACATGTTGTTCCACGACTGCCCCTATGGCCAGGTCTGAAGCGTCTGTGGTTAACGCTATGTGGGCCGAGGGATCGGGGTGAACCAACAATGTGGCATTCGCTAGAGCACTTTTTACTTCCGCGAAGGCACGTTTGTGCTCCGGGGTCCATTCGACCGCGTTGGAAGGCTTTTGTTTTCTGAGCGCGGCATAAAGGGGCTGCATGAGTTGAGCTGCGTGGGGGAGGAAACGGTTGTAAAAATTCACCATTCCCCAAAATTCTTGCAGCGATCTGATCGTTTGTGGTTGTGGAAAATTTTTTACCGCACGGACTTTGTCTGGCAATGGGACTGCCCCCTTCGGTGAAACTCTGTGTCCCAAAAAAACAATTTGTGACACGCCGAATTTGCATTTGGCTGGGTTGATTATTAACCCGTGCTCTTCTAGTCTCTGAAAAACTGTAGTGAGGTGTTGTTCGTGTTCTTCCTCTGACGGGCTGGCTACCAGCATATCGTTGAGGTAGACGAACACGAAGGGGAGGTCGCGTAATACCGCGTGCAGCATACGCTGAAAGGTTTGAGCAGCGCCTTTGAGGCCGAACGGCATCCGCAAAAATTCAAAAAGACCGAAAGGGGTTATTACAGCCGTTTTAGGAATGTCTTCCGCTCGAACAGGGACTTGGTGATAGCCGTGGACCAGGTCTATTTTAGAAAAAATGCGCGCACCCGCCAGATGTAGTGAAAAATCTTGGATGTGAGGAATTGGGTAGCGGTCATGCGCTGTCGCATTGTTTAATCTGCGGTAATCGCCGCAAGGTCTCCAAGAACCGTCGGTTTTCGGGACCATGTGGAGTGGCGATGCCCAGGGGCTTTTCGAGCGCCTAATAATGCCTAATTTTTCCAGGGTGGTGAACTCGTCCCTTGCTATGGCGAGCTTGGTCGCGTCTAAGCGCCGAGCTTTGGCAAACACAGGTGGGCCTGCTCTGGGGATGAAGTGTTCAACCCCGTGTTTCGCTACTGTTACTGAAAATTTGGGAACTGTGATTGCTGGAAATTGGGTGAGGAGTTGGTCAAACTTACCTCCTGCTGTTGTGACGCTGGCCTGCACGGGTGGTGGAGAAACTCGAGCTGAGCAGGGGATAGAAGAAAATGACAATGCATTAACCAAGCATCTATTTGCTAGATCGACTAACAACCCATGTACACACAAAAAATCAGCGCCCAACAAGTTAAAACTCACCGCCACTACAATAAATGTCCATCTATAGTTGCGGCCGTGGATGCAAAGAGGCAGGTTCCTTTCACCGAAAGTGATCGAGCCGATGGCTGCCATCGCTCCATTTCCCCGGGGACCCATGGCCCGGTCTGCGTGGGAAGGGGTGATAAAACTCAGCTGAGCTCCGGTGTCGATAAGGAACTGTCTCCCGGTGTGTCCGTCAGTCACATAAAGCAGCTTATTTGTCTCGCCGAGAGCCGCAGCTGTTAATGGTTCTCGGCTTTGGCGTTTCCCGAATTTTTGAATTTGCAGGGGGGCACGCATTTGTACGCCCTCTCGGCGAAACGGTGGTGGTAATAGCAGAGGTTGTTCCGCCTGCTGCGCCTTTGTCGTGTTGCCGCCATGGTGGGCGGGCTCTGCTCGGTTGTCTGTGGTTCTCTGCTGCTCTGGGCTTCCGCGCTGAGATCTGCAGATGCTGCTGTGGCCATCTGTTCGCCGCAGGCATTGATGAGCCGCTGCGCTTCTCGGGCCAGCGCGCGGAAGTCCTGCTGGGTGCTGCACCGCATGTTGACCAGTGTCCCTCTCATGTGTGGCGGCAGAGTGGTGAGGAAGATATATTGGAAGAGGAAGTTGTCGTTGTCCTCTTCCTTAAGCTGCAGCATGTCCTCCATGAGGGCCTTGGGTCTTCATCCTCTGTGGCTGTAGATCCCCAGGATCTTCTCTGCTCTCTCCTCGGCTGAGGGGACGAAGTTCTCAACGATGGTCGCCTTAAGTTCTCTGTATTTGTCATGGGCGGGCGGTTGTTGGATTATGCTCCGCGCTCATCTTGACGTGGCAGCGTCGAGTTTGGCGACGATGTGATAAAATTTCGTCTCGTCCGCCGTTATGCCCGCCAGTGCAAACTGAGCCTCAGCTTGCTGGAACAACGAGCTTGGGTCGTCTTGCCAGAATTCTGGCAGCTTGACGGTGACGGCGCTTGTGTGGGCCGTCCCTGATGTGTCCGCCGGGTGAGAGCGCCTTTCTTCTGCTCTCACGGCGGAGCTGGGTTTGGTGCTCGGTTGAGCCCTCTCTGCCATGGGGGAACGTCTTCCATCCATTCCCCTGTCTGCATGGGCGCCGGCGCTTGCCTGGGTCGCCTCTGATGAGTTAATCGTGGGAGAACGTCTCTGTTCCATCCTCACATCTGGTCACCAGTGTAGGGAGCTTGAAATGATGAAGCGATGTGATTTTATAAATCAAAGTTTAATATCAGCTTCACTTCCCTAACAAGTCTCATCTCGGTGCAGAAGCAGAATAAGAGGTTGAGCGCAGTCAGACCTTAATACTTATACCCATACTCAACAAAAGACATTGCATATCAAAGCCGACATCCCGCATTAACATAATCCCCCCTCCATTGTCCTCCGTCTCCTCCACTTGACCCTGGGTGGTCAGGGAGATCGATCCGGTCTCCACCGCTGCGACTCCGTCTGCTCTTTGATCCTCGCTGGTGATTGAGACCTCTTGTCCTGTTCTGAGGCGTGAGGTCATTCCACATATGTAATCATTAAACATTCTAATATGTCTATACATATGTACACTACCGTTCAAAAGTTTGGGGTCACCCAGACAATTATTTTGTGTTTTCCATGAAAAGTCACACTTATTTACCACCATGAGTTGTAAAATGAATAGAAAATATAGTCAAGACATTGACAAGGTTAGAAATAATGATTTGTACTTGAAATAATATTTTTTTCCTTCAAACTTTTCTTTCGACAAAGAATCCTCCATTTGCAGCAATTACAGCATTGCAGACCTAACATGATTGCACAAGGGTTTTCTAATCATCCATTAGCCTTCTGACACAATGAGCAAACACATTGTACCATTAGAACACTGGAGTGATAGTTGCTGGAAATGGGCCTCTATACACCTATGTAGATATTGCACCAAAAAACAGACATTTGCAGCTATAATAGTCATTTACCACATTAGCAATGTATAGAGTGTATTTCTGATTAGTTTAAAGTTATCTTCATTGAAAAAAAGTGCTTTTCTTTCAAAAATAAAGAAATTTCTATGTGACCCCAAACTTTTGAACGGTAGTGTAGGTATGGAATATATGATTAATATAAGCCACACAATAAATAATTTAAACCCCTATATACATATTAAACTCCCCCTTTACTCCACCATCCTATACTACCTCTTGCCAGTATCCTTTAAAGGCCCTCAAACCCCTGAGGAGTCTTTTGCCCAGATACCACCAGGAAGCATACTGGCAAAGGTACGTGGTTCCAAGATTAATCAATTGCCTCACCCAATTAACATAATTAATATTAACAATTATCGCACAAAATAATTCACTTCGGTCAAAACACATTCTACAATTATATGCATTTTTACAATCCATGTTAACATTTGCAAATATAAATCCTTTTACACATACAGTATAATATAATATTCAATTACCAGACCATACAGTGGCGACGCTCTGTCGTCACATCTCCTCCCCCCCTCCCAAGACTACAGTACTCTATGAGTCCTTCTCCCCAGAAATCGCACCCCTCAAATCCTCAAAGGCTCTCCCACACTCCTCTGTCCATTTCACCCTATTTGGCGCTGAAGCCTTCATGAGGTCAGTCAGGATTGCTGCTCTTTCAGCAAAATGGGGGATGAATTTACTGTACCACCCTACAAGACCCAAAAATGACCGTACCTTCTTTTTGGTGGTAGGGACAGGATAGGCCTGAATACCGTCTACTTTCCCCACTTGTGGTCTAATGACCCCCTGACCAACCACATGTCCCAAGTACTCCACCTGCTGCCGTCCAAATGCGCACTTGTGTGCATTAATAGTCAGACCTGCCTCCTTAATTAAATGCAGGACCTGCTGAAGATGTAACACATGATCCTTCCAGGTCTGAGTATAGATGACTACGTCATCCAGATAGGCAGCTTCAAAGTCTGACACTCATCCTAATACCTTGTCCATGAGTCACTGGAAAGTTGCAGGTGCTCCCTGGAGGCCAAATGGCATGACCTTGAACTGGAAAGTACCATAAGTTGTTTTAAAGGCTGTCAATTCCTTCATCTCAGGTGCCAAGACCACCTGCCAATACCCTTTGCTTAGGTCTAATGTAGAAATGAACCTAGCCCTGCCCACTTTCTCTAACAACTCGTCAATTCAGGGCATGGGGTACGACTCAAACTTAGAGACTGCATTGAAATACCTAAAGTCAATGCAGAACCTCAAAGAACCATCCTTTTTGGGGACCAACACAATTGGACTGCACCATTCACTAACTGACTCCTCGATCACTCCGAGGTGCAACATCAAATCAATCTCCTGCCTCAGTTTTGAAACCAACCGTTCAGGAATCCTATAAGACTTCTGACGGGGAACCGCCTCTTTCTTTAAATGCACTCTATGGTGTACTAAAGTAGTGTAACCAGGTCTCTCCTGAAACAAATCTGGATCTATTAGTGCCTCTAATTGTCTCTGCTGATCATCCTGCAAATGAGATAAGATAAGATAAGATAAGATAAGATAAGCCTTTATTAGTCCCACAATGGGGAAATTCCAGGATTGCAACAGCACAGAGATAGCAACACTCAGAGCAATAATTTAGAAGATAAGAAAAATAAAAATAAGAGCAGTGAATATACATGCGTACACATAAATATATAAATATATATACACAGTGCGGAGCATTGTAGCTAGATGGAATAAACAGCATAATCGTCTACTTAGTTATCCTACATAGTATGAATATGTACCCATACATACTGTCACCCTCCGTAGCGACTGATATTGTCCTAGTTGTATGCTGGAGGGGACCATTTGTGTAAGACCTGCAAAACCTCTCGGTTGCGCACCTAGGATGATGTAGTCTACCGCTAAATGAGCTCCTCAGTGCGTTCAGTATGTCCTGCATAGGGAGGGACTTGGACTCCAGCAGAGATGACAGTTTAGCCACCATCCTTCTCTCTCCTATCTCCTCCACTGGGTCAAGGCGTTCCCCCAGGACAGATCTAGCTTTCTTGATCAGTTTGTTCAGTCTCTTCCTATCGGCTGCTGTAATGCCACTGTCCGAGCAGACCACTCCAAAAGTGATGGCTGATGCCACCACCGTGTCATAGAATGTCTTCAGCAGTGCCCCTTTTACACCAAAAGACCTGAGCCTCCTCAGTAGGAACAGCCTGCGCTGTCCCTTCTTGTAGAGTGCATTGGTATTGTGTGACCAGTCTTGTTTATTGTTCAGATGAACACCCAGGTACTTGTAGGATGTCACCATCTCAATATCTGTTCCCTGTATGTTTACTGGTGCTGTGAGGGTTGTCCTTGCCTGTGGCAGTCCACTACCAGCTCCTTAGTTTTCCTTGCGTTGATCTGGAGGCAGTTCCGATTGCACCAGTCCATGTAGTCCTGGATAAGTCCTCTGTACTCAGCTTCATCTCTGTTGGAGATGAGGCCGACAATTGCAGAGTCATCAGAGAACTTCTGTAGATGGCAGTGTGTTGTGTTGTGTGAGAAGTCCGCAGTATAAAGGGTGAACAAGAAGGGAGCCAAAACCATTCCCTGGGGGGCCCCGTGCTACCGATGATCGTGTCGGACACACAATCCCGGATTCTTACAAACTGTGGCCGGTTAGTGAGGTAGTCCAGGATCCATGATGACAGGTGCTGGTCCACCCCTGTGCATAGCAGCTTGTCCTTCAGGAGACACATGAAAAGATCAAAACTCTGTCACATCTGTGGGAAAGGATTGTTCTCTCTCCTCATCCACTTCCGTTGCACAAATCAGGAGCTGATGACGCATCTGCTGATGACCAGGCTGCTGCTGCTGATGCACAGGCTGCTGAAACTCCTTCAACAAGTTGATATGAAAGCACTGGTGTTTTGTCTTTCTATCAGGCATATACAGTTCTTATGTCACTGAGTTCAACTTCCTAGAAATTTCGTAAGGCCCCTGCCATTGAGCCAACAGTTTACTATCACAAGAGGGCAGCAGTAACAACACCTGCTGACCTGGGTGAAAAACCCTCTTTCTGGCCTTCTTGTCATACCATGTCTTTTGTTTATTCTGCGCCATCCTCATGTGCTCCTGAGCCAAAGCAGTCATCTGATCCAGTTTTTGTCTCATTTTAATGACGTATGAGACACATTGTCCTGATCACTCGGAGGCCTCTCCCAGTGCTCCTTTAATATATCCAATGGGCCCCTCACCTGACGACCATAAAGTAGTTCAAAAGGTGAGAACCCTGTTGAAGCCTTGGGAACCTCCCGATAAGCAAACAACAGATACGGTACCCATTGGTCCCAATCTGAGCCCGTACTAGAAACAAATTTCCACAGCATGTTCTGTAAAGTCTGGTTAAACCGTTCCACAGTCCTGAGGGTGATATGGGGTTGTCCTAATTCCCTTGATACCCAACAGTTTATAAACCTGCTGCAAAAGTTTTGACAGAAAACTTGACCCACAGTCTGTCAGAACTTCTTTGGGTATCCCTACCCTTGAAAATAACTGAATAAGGCAGATAGCAACCTGCCTAGCCTTAATAGATTTCAGTGGGAAGGCTTCTGGGTAGCGAGTAACATAGTCACATATTACAAGAATGTATTTGTTACCCGAGGAGCTTCTTTCTAGGGGGCCAACTATATCCATCCCTATCCTATCAAACAGTGTTCCAATGATTGGTAATGGATGAAGATGGGCCCGGGATACCCCCCTAGATGATGTAATTTGACATATCTCACATGCTACACAAAACTCCTTAACTTGGGTATACATTCCTGGCCACACAAACCTTCTAGCAATTCTCTGTAACATTTTCTGGAATGCTAGATGACCTGCCCAAAGGATAACATGTCCCAGTTCCATCACTTTTTGTGTGAGGCCTTGTGGCAAAGCTATGGCCCTAACTTCACCTTGCTGTTGGCACAGAATGCCATCTCTAATGACATACTCGGCCTCAGCCAAACAGTCCACTCTGCCCTGTTTCACACCGTCAATCTCAGAGACCTTTTCAAACCAAGGTTTTAGCAATGGGTCAGCTTTCTGCAGTGCAGCTTTGTCAGAAGGAATGTTAAAATCTACTGACTGGCTTAGCTGTGATGTTTCCTCCCCCAAGTTCTTAGCTGTAGCTAAAACCTTGTCTCTTCTCCTCTGAGCCTTGGATTTTGGTTGCTTAATTGGGCCTGCCTCTATCCCAGAATCATAAAAAGGCAGCTCCTGAAGAACATTGGCATCCCTCTGAGCTCTAGTTGTAACCATATTACAATTTTTCACTACAGGTGTCTTTACCCTCTGCTCAACAGCACCACCTGCCTGTCTCTCCTCAGTTTGGTGTTTGTTCCTAACCTGTTGTATGATGTCCAATAAAGTCGGAACATAATTGCCAAGAATCACTGAGTATGGCAAATCAGGCACAAGAGCTACAGGAAGGAGATAAGTCTGACCCCCCACTGTTAAAGAGACCTCAGCAGTTGGGTACAGCTTTTTATCCCCATGGACACAACTGATATTTATTTCAGATTCACTCCACAAATCCCTAGGGACCAAACTGGGCAGCACAGCAGTTTGAAAACAACCTGAGTCTAAAAGGGCCTCTTCACACTGACCATTAAGCAACACCGTCATTTTATACATTTCACTGTGCACTGGGGCTGAAAGAGTGGGTCTAGGAACTGAGCATAATAATGACGGTTTACTATTTCTTGTGGCAGGACATGAATACTGTGTGTGGCCAGTTTTAATACACTGGTAACAGCGTACATCTTGACTCAAAACAAAACGTAACTTTCTACTACCATTATGTTTGCTAATAGTGACCTGACTGGAGCTGGAATAAAGTCTGTTTTGCACTTGACCACCCCTTTCACCCCCATCAAACTTACTCCATGTGGTGAGAGTAAGTCTCCTGCTCCCAGACCTGGCTGACAGGAAGATTTCTGCCAGACGAGCCACGTCCTCCACAGTCTTCGGGTCCCGCCCTCGTATCCAGACTCCCAGTTCCAGGTCCACCATCCTCAGAAACTGCTCCAAGATCAACAGTTCCACGATGTCTTTCACCTTTGAGGTCTCCGGTTTAATCCATTTGTTAAACAGGTCTTTCAAACGTACGTACAGTTCACAGGGGGTTTCGTACTGATGAATGTCCAGGGCGCGAAACCTTCTCCTATAGGTGTCGGGTGTTATTTCATACTTAGTTAAAATTGCTTCTTTCACTTTATCAAAGTTTTCTGTGTCAGCCATATCCATGAGCACATACACACTACGTGCTTTACCCGTGAGCAGAGGAACCAACTGAATAGCCCACTCCTCCTTACGCCAGCAGCAGACCGTAGCAATCCTCTTGAACGTCGCCAGATAATGCTCAATGTCATCACTGGGAGAGAGCGGATTCAGCCTGGGCTCGCGGTGCATCTGCTTTGTCCTCGACTGCACCTGCAGCGGTAGCTCCTCCTCCTGTGGGCCAACCGGACTGGCCATCACCCTGGGGTCTTCCCCTGAAGTGCCGACATCACCGATGTGTTCAGCCCATCTCCCATACTCCTCTCTCAGCTCCGTCACATGTGACTGCATCTGGCGAACTTGCTGCTGCACAGTCTGCCACCTTTGTTCTTGCAGAGAGGCTTCTTCCTCCATCTGATGGTCTCTGACTGTCAGTGAACACACCAGGGACTTCACCAAGCTTGTCAATTCGGCCAGCTTGTCTAGTCCACTGGTCCCCTGCTCCTCAATTGCCATGCTAGTTTCCAAGTCATCTAATTGCTCCTGTTGTTTCTTCATGTTTCTTTTGGCCATCGCTCCTCTTGTCCCGTGTTATCACTCCTTACTTTTGACAACACTTTTTTTTTTTTTTTTGACCAAACGTCACACAGTCCGCTTAATTTGATATCATTGTCATACGTTCCGCTGTCTTTCTTTGTAGCCACGGTGGGAGTGGAAAATTCCTGACACCACTCGTCCAGCTGCGTTTTCCTCTTCACCACAGCCGTGAAACCGGACCACTTCTGTCACCAATTAGCAGGAACAAACCATTTCTGATGCCAAATGTCAAGAAATGGACCACTTCTGACACCAAAATGTCACGAATGATAGCCGAGCAGTCAAGGCACCAGACAAAAAAACGGAGGCTTCCAAAGTTTGCAACCAGCAATTTCTGTTTATTCCAATAATCTTCACAGGCAATAACTCCAACGCACATCTGACACCCCACACAAACCAAATGAAAACACCTGTTAATATATTCAGTGAGATAATTAACCTAATTGGCACATATCATAATCCCAGGTATGACAATGAACATTTCATCTTCCCACATATACCCAATAACAGCTAAAAAGGACATAAATACATAAATAATTTTCCCACAATATTTACAGAATAAATGACACCATAAATACACCATAAATAATACAATAAAAAATTCAAACCCCTATTAACATATTAAATACCCCCTTTACTCCACCATCCTATACTACCTCCTGCTGGTAAAGGCCCTCAAACCCCTAAGGAGTCTTTTGCCCAGATACCACCAGGAAGCATGCTGGCAAAGGTTCGTGGTTCCATGATTAATCAATTGCCTCACCCAATTAACATAATTAATATTAACAAGTATCTCACAAAAGAATTCACTTCAGTCAAAACACATTCTACAATCATATGTGCATTTTTACAATCCAATACATGTTAACAATCGCAAATATAAATCCTTTTTAGACATATAATATCATATTCAATTACCAGACCATACAGTGGTGACACTCCATTGTCACAAGGACATATGAAAATTCTCTCTGAATGTAAAAGGGTCAGCACTTGATGATCATAAACTGCATCAATGGAGAACAGTTTTTGTGAACAACAGTAGCATCACGACACCAAGCATCACTGATGTAAATCCCCACCACCACCACCCCCGCAGGCCTTCCCTACTTCCGTGAACACTCTGTCACTATGATCCATGTTAGCCCTGCAAACTGAATGGCAGACTCCAGTATATTGTCATTTAACCAAGTTTCTGTAAAGATAAAAACACAACAGTTTCGTGCATCACATTGCATAGTCCTCAGGAGCTGTATGTGGTCTATTTTGTTGTCTAGTGAAAGTATATTGGCCAGAATGATGGAAGGAATCGGCAATGTGTGTGGGCTAGAATTTAGGGTCGTTCGGATGCGTCTATGTTTACCTCTCTTTTGTCGCCCAATCACACCGTGTCTGGAGTCTCCATTTGGGATGAGACACAGCAGTCGAGTCCGGGGGTGTGGAGGTCTGGTGGAGGAGACTTAGGCCATGGAGTTCCTCTGTAATGCTCTCATCCAGGACATAATGTTTAGTTATTCCTTTTCCTTAGAAGGCTGTGGCAACTGTAGCTTGTGCGCAGCATCATATATGTAATTTAAACAACACAAAATGGCACAAAACACAGTTTCATACTTAAATTGCACAAATAGGAAGATCATTTAATGAATTAATTACATTACAGGCTCATTATTATTATTGGCAGGCTGAAAACAGACTGTTTCAGAAAGAGATTAACAGTTTTTTTTTATGTTGGTGTTGCTGGACATGTGTCAGTATGTGGGACATAAAGCTATCCATGTTTATCTTACCCTTATGATGGATTAATCTGATGTGCACTGATCCAAAGAACAAGCCCATAATCCACAGTCCAAACATCTGCTGTGACAGAGACATCCCATCCAGTCACTCAAATATCTTTTGGAGATCAAAATCCATTTCTGAAAATTTTCTATCCAGGTGGCAGGTAAGCTGCTCACAGTCTCAGCTGTCTGAAGGAAAGTGACTGTTGATATCACTTCTTCAGTCTTTAATGACATATCTGGCAATCAGTTGGTTTAATTCTTGCTGGGTTGCAAACTGGGTCAATACTAGCCGTGGGTGTTCACATAGAGTAGCTCCCCTTCACAGTGTTAGCTGTTAGCTCAGCTAGCTGTTCCTTAACACTAGCTTTGATGGAGGTTGTTGCTGTTTAATCAGGAGCGTCTGAAGATTGTATTAAGTTTCAACCGGCAATTACAGTGGATATAAAAAGTTTACACATCCCTGTTCAAATGCCAGGTTTTCATGATGTTAAAAAATGAGACAAAGATAAATCATATCAATTTTTTTCCCCCACCATTAATGTGACCTATAACCTGTACAACCCAATTGAAAAACAAACTTACTTACAATATCCTGGTTGCATAAATATGCACACCCTGCTATAGCTGAGGAAGTGGCTGTGTTCATAAGTAACCAATCAAATTCAAACTCATGTTAAATGGGAGTCAGCACACACCTGTCACCATTTAAAGTGCTTCTGATTAACCCCAAATAAAGTTAATTTGTTCTAGTAGGCTTTTCCTGAAATGTCTGTGGTCACATCTTACAGCACAACCCATGGTCCACAGAGAGCTTCCAAAGCATCAGAGGGATCTCATTGTTCAAAGGTATCAGTGAGGAGAAGGGCACAAAAGAATTTCTAAGGCATTAAATATACCATGGAACACAGTGAAGACAGTCATCATCAAGTGGAGCAAATATGGCACAACAGTGACATTACTGAGAACTGGACACCCCTTCAAAATTGATGAAAAGACGAGAAGAAAATTGGTCAGGGAGTTTGCTAAGAGGCTGACGGCAACATTAAAGGAGCTGCAAGAACTTCTGGCAAATACTGGCTGTTTAGTACATGAGACAACAATCTCCGTTCTAGGGTGGCTAGACAGAAGCCTTATGTTATGAAGAAAAACGTCCAAGCTCGGCTACATTTTGCAAAAACTCATTTGAAATCTCCCAAACGTGTGGGAAAAGGTTGACCTTTCTGGCCACAATTTCAAAAGGTATATTTGGCGCAAACACAGCACTGCTCATCATCAAAAGAACACCATACCTACACTGAAGCATGGTGGTGGAAGCATCATGCTTTGGGGTTGTTTTTCTTCAGCTTGAACTGGTGCCTTAGCCAAGGTGGAGGGAATTATGAACAGTTCCAAATACCAGTCAGTGTTAGGACAAAACTTCCAGGCTTCTGCTAGAAAGCTGAAGATGAAGAGGAACTTCATCTTTCAGCATGACAATGACCTAAAGCACACATCAAAATCAACAAAAGAATGGGTTCACCAGAAGAAAATTAAGGTTTTAGAATGGCCCTGCCAGAGTTCAGAACTAAATCCAATCGAACATCTGTTGGGTGATGTGAAGAGGGCTGTGCACAGGAAATGACCTCGCAATCTGACAGATTTGGGGCATTTTTGCGAAGAAGAATGGGCAAATATTATCACATTTTTAAACACTTTTAAGATGCATTGTAAAAATTTGCTTTTAAACAACGAAAATTGTACCCATAACAAAATGTTCCTCTGGCATACCCATATATACATATGCACCCGTGCGTCATACACATATGCCCTGCCTCTTGTTTGTTGCTGTCTCTTGTTGCTGTGAGGTGCTTGGGTGCTTGGGTGCATGTATGTTAGGTTAATTGGCTGTTCTAAATTGTCCCTAGATATCTGTTTCCTATAGGCCCTTAGAATAGAGGGTTAGTATTAATGAAAGCGCTTTGAGTGGTCTTTGTGACTAGAAAAGCGCTATATAAGTGTAGGTTAGTTAGTTAGTTAGTTAGTATGTGTACGCATTCACAGTACTTCACTTGTGTGACATTTGAATGTCTTGTTTTGTAACATATTTACTTTTGCACTTTAGCATACCCACTTTGTATGGTTGTATTGCAGTTGTTCTTCTCGTGAATGATTGTTTGTGTGTTTTTGTGACCCACCGGGGGACTACAGATGCAAATTAGCAGTATTTCTAAATCTGAAATACATACATTTGTATTAATGTTCATTAGAATGTAATGTCCCTTTCAAATAAACATTAACCTAAACTAAACTAAGCTAAACTAAACTAAACATTCAGATGTGCCATGCTGATAGTCTCCTACTCAAAAAGATTGAGTGCTGTAATTAAAGCCAAAGGTGCTGGAACAAAGGATTGGTTTAAGGGTGTGCATATTTATGCAAACAGGTTATTGTGAGTTTTTTTATTTTTTATTTTTCCCATTAAAAGGTTTCAGTTTGTTTTTCAATTGGGTTGTATAGGTTATAGGTCACATTAATGGTGGAAAAAGTTTTGAAATTATGTATGTTGTTCTCATCTTTTACATCATGAAAACCTGGCATTTGAAACAGGGGTGTGTAGACTTATTACATCCACTGTAAGCATTGAACATGTCAACATTTTTCTCTTTAAACATATTTCTGATGAAGTCATTGACCTGCGATTTTTACCAGATATCAATAACAACCCAATTAATCCATACATACAAAGGAATCAAGGCAATTGTGTTGACAAAACAAGTAACAAGCTATATATAACAAGTGTCAGTGAGAGAGGGTGAGTGAGCAAGTGAGAGCAAGTGAGTAACTGAGAGTAGGGAAGTGATGAGTAGTGATGTTGATGGTGGTGGTGGTGGGTGAGACTTGTGTGGTGCTTTGAATGTCGGGTGGCATCTCTGGGTGCTTACGGAGGGTCCACTAATCATTCACTTTTGGAGGGCGTTGGTGGCGGTAAGCTGCTTCTGTGGCCGCAGCTGCCCTGGGGCAGGTTGGTGGGGGTGTGGCTGCTGGTCCGCCCCAGTGGCCTCCCCAGCTGCTCCCGGGCATTGGTGCACATTTGTGCCCACTGCATCTGCGCCGTGGCTGCCCCAAGTGTTAAGGATGAATAAGTGTGAGTGTGTAAGAGAGAGCACGAGTAAATGTTAGTGAGTCATAGTGGGAATGAGAATGTATACTGTATATGAGTGAGAGTGAGTGGAGGGAAGCATGTATGAGTATGAGTGACTGTGAGGGCCAGTGGGAATGGGAGCGAAACTGAACAAGTATGGGAGTGGGTGAGAGCCAGTGAATTTGAGTGTGGGAGTGCGAGTGCAAGATTGTGTAAAGGATAGGGTGAGTGAAAATGTGAGTGAGAGGGAGTGCGTGTGAGAGTGAGCGTATGTGCTAGTGGGGGTGCTGGACTGAGGGGATGGTTCCTCCTGGTGGCGCAGTGGTTAGCACTGTGGCAACACAGTTTACCCTCGGCCGGGGGATCGCGGGGATCATGAGACTGTGGGTTCGATCCCAGGCCCCAACCAACAGTGAGCTGTGTGGAGTTTGCATGTTCTCCTCGTGTTGCGTGGGTTTACTCCGGGATTTCTTTTTATTTCCTCCCGCATACCAAAAACATGCAGGTTTAGGGCGCTCGCGCATGCAGCGACCGGCAGCCGGTGGCTTGTCACCAGACTGCAAACCAAATCTACCTACGGATACAAATAAGTAACAAAAAAAAAAAAAAAAAAAATTCACACACTCATTAACACCTAGGGCCACTTCAGGGTCTCCATTTAACCTACCCTGCATGTTTTTGGCCTGTAGGAGGAAACCAGAGTACTCGGGGCAAATCCACACAGACACAGGGAGAAAACACAAACTCCACACAGTAGGGTCACTAATGGTCAGGGGGTGGGATCGATCCTATGACCTTTTTACTGTACTGCCACAGTGCTATCTACTGCTCCACCGAGCTGCCCCATAATGTATAGAACATACTGCATATATGTGTTGTATAAAGCACCTTTTGGCAAAGTAAATTTTTTTGGCACACTAGGGGAAGCAGATTTTTGTTCTGCATACCTAGCTGCTTTACAGGACAATGGGAAGAAAAGACCTTTTCAACCTTAGTGTTGCAAAACATAATGATGGCATTGGTTACAGGCATTTCTAAACTGCTGAATGTTCCAGGGAGCAGTGTTTGAGACATCATTTGGAAGTGTAAAGAACATCATTTTACCATAAACCAGCCATGACCAGGAGCTCCTTTCAAGATTTCTGACAGAGGAGTAAAAATAATTATAATTATCTCAGAGCCAAAGACCACTCATGAAGAGTTCAAGAGAGACCTGGAGTTAGAAAGTACTGCTGTTTAAAAAAAAAAAAAAAATCAGCCGACATAAGCTGTATGCCTTCTCAACTCACAAGACTCCATTGCTGAAGAAAAAGCATGTCGAAGCTCATTTAAAGTTTCCTGCAAAGCATTTGGACAAGCCAATAAAATACTGGGAAAATATAGTATTGTCAGATGAGACCAAAATTGAACTTTTTGGATGCCACAACACACAGCATGTTAGGAGGAGAAATGGTACAGCACATTCCATCATGGTATGGGGATTTTTTTCAGCACATGGTAGAGGAAGACTTCATACAGTATAACTGAAGGAAAGATGAATGGACAAATGTACAGAGACGTCCTCGATAAGAAGCTGTTGCCATCTGCCAAGATGCTGAAGATGAAATGAGGGTGGGCATTTCAGCAAGACAATGATCCCAAATAGACCACTGGCTCAAGAGAAGGAAAATAAAGCTGTTAGAATGGCCCAGTCAGTCACCTGACCTGAATCCATTTGAAAATTTCTGGAATGAACTGAAGCTCAGAGTTCATAGAAGACACCCAGGGAACCTTCAAGATTTGAAGACAGTTTGTCTGGAAGAATGGGCTAAAAATTACTCCTGAGCAATGCCTGCACCTAGTTTCTCCATACAGGAGATGTCTGGAAGCTGTTATTACCAACAAAGGTTTTTCTATAAAATATTAAATTAATTTCACCAAACGTTTTCAATACTTATTCCCTGTGTCATTTCACTTTATTAAAAATAACTTGTTTTGTGAACAGTTGCCTTCATTTCTTTGCATGTATAAATTACTTGGGTTGCTACCGATATCTGGTGAAAATCTCAGGTCAGTGGCTCCATCAGAAATATGTTTATTGAGAAAAATGTTGATGTGTTCAGTACTTATTTTCCCTGCTGTGTGGCCATCCATATTGGAGATAGGAGCCGCCCCATACACCACATGCGCCCCTTTTCCACTAGTACCTGTTTAGCCCTTCTCACTTTGACTCGGCGAGCTTTGTAGGCTTTTCCATTTGTACTTGGTCCTAAATTTGGGTACGAAAATCATAACCATGGCAGTTGGGTATCAACCGTGTAGAGTCGAGCTGAAAATGTGACGTCAACAGACTGTAGGCCACTGATTGGTCAGGGTGTAATGTCATGAGCACGACATCTTCTACGCAATCTCGAGTAGCCATTTGCAAAAGATTTGTCTGCGAGCAAGCAAGTGTCAGTATAAACAACAACGATAGAATGGCTTCACAACAATCAATACCATGGTCCAATATATTTCTCTGTGCCTTTGGCTGATGAGAGAATCCAGAGCGAGCTAGACAGAGTCACCAGAAATGAATTTACAGCCACTGACCAGCAAATAATGTGAGGACCTGACCACAGCAGTTGAAAAACCATGATATAGAGGATATAGAGGATGACAAGCGTTGTGATATTATGTGATATTATGCATCTTTTATGTTATTTATCCCAGCGGTGGAAAGCTATCTTTGAACAAACAACAACATTGTCTCCTGTATGCAGACAATGAGCTAGCTAGTTAGCCATCAATTCTAATGCTGTGCTCTGCTTGTATTTGGCGTTTGTGTCAACAACATCTGACGAAATAAGCTAGTGTTAATCCTGGTTCAAAAGGTGTTTTTTACATGTTGCACTTTTGTGCTGTGCATGTACTTAAGTTGTGTGTATTTTCGTTCTAGAGTCTGACCAGCATCTGCTTTGACACTGGCAATGTAGCACGACACAGCAATGTGTTATGACTGGTACATTGCACACCCCGTTGTTTTAGCAGTGGTGGAGAAAGTACTCAAGTCCTTTGCTTTTTAAGTTAAAGTATAGATAAAGTGCCAAAACTAAAGAAGCACAATTTCCACTTAATATGATAGGGACTGAACTGAGATTTATTTGATTGTGTGACTATTAATTACAGAATAATTGAAAATGACTGGCACATCCATATTAGCCACTGTTTAAGAACTGCTTTTTTATGTTTTTGTTAAATCACTTGTGTGATCCTTTATGAGTCATATTCATAATAGTGTATCTTGCACTTTTGGAATGGGAGTTGTTCAGTCACCATTATAATTTAGTTTATAAATGTAGTTTATAGTCTGTCATCAATAAACTCATGCAGTATTATAACAGGACACATTACAAATATGTGGGACCCACTGTAGTGCATCCTTTTTTATTTTAGCAATACAAGTACAAAACACCGCCCACACTTGAAGCCAGGGCAAGAAGAGACACAGCAGTGACAGAGCGGTGGCTAAACTTTTATTGATAAAAATTACATATTTTTACTGAACGACTCCATTCTCGGGGATGCACACCCTCACTTAAAGTATTAGATTCCATTCAGCTGAATATATTAACTCATTCTGATTGCTGAGACAACAAAGCATTTTTTGGTCACATTCCACCACTGGCTTTTAACAAGAAGTGTATTTCCCAAATATGTTTTAAACTTGCTTAAATTAACCACCACCCATTTCTGTCTTTCGTCTAGGCAAGAGGAAAACGATCGACCCAAAACTGGACCTTGCGTCACTGTTTACAGAGATGCAGGGTGAAGATCTGCTGAACTGGGACCAGTGGGATTGCCGAATCCAGCCGCTTCTCAGTGAGGCAGCGTGACTAGTGTGTGTGACCAATCCTGTTTTTTTATTTGTTTTGTTTTTTGTTTTTTGTTTGTTTTTTTAACAGTTTAGAGTTTGAATTTTGCACATTCTAAATAATCTGGATTTTGCTGCTGATTGAAATAAACAATTTAGTGACTTACTGTATGTGTTTGCATCATGAATTTCTATTTTGTCTGTTAAGACACTGGTGGGAAAAGAATCAGCAGTACAAACCATTTATGAGAAACTTTGAAAATAATGGCTGATTTTTAAGAAAACGTAACCAAAAAAATTATTTTATTTACTGAAGATTGTATTGTTGGATGTGCCAGTGCAGAAGACCCCGCACACTTCAGTGATAGTACCAGTATATGTAGGAATTCTGCGACATATTAGCATCTGAATTTCCTAATAATGGGTTAGGGCAGGGATGTCCAATCATGTGCCATGGAGGGCCAAGACTTGCAGGCTTTATCTCCAACCAGTGCCTTCATCAGCAGATTCCACTGAATTTCTTCCACTGACTGCTGATTAGTGAAAACACCTGCTGAAGAGACTGGGTAGAAGAGAGAACCTGCAGGGTCTTGGCCCACCATGGCACATGATTGGACACCCCCTGGGTTAGGATTTGATGGGATTTAACATTTGAACACAAACTGCTTCGTGGCTCATAATTCTGTTGACAGACTGACACCAAACCAAAACTGATATCTCAAACTGCTGGGTTGTTCTTAGACAGCTTTTCCAGTCTTTAAGTATTTAATTTGTGTCACTTGGTGGTAACCTTCACAAAAACAAAAACAAAAAAAAAAAAAAAAAAGCTGAGACAGATCTGCAAGAAGTACAATGGTTTGTTGTCAAAATTCCCAGTGCAATACTACATGAATACATGTATAGTCCATTGTTGAAGCAGAGAATTTATATCTATACAGTATCTACATGTGTAAATCCAGTAAATCCACGTTTTTCTCCATGTGACTTTGTGACTGCATTATTTTAATTGCTGTTAATCCTAGATCCAGTTTTTGTTTTTTTTTTTTGCCTAAAAATGCATCATAATTGTTAAATGTATCTTATTATACCTAACTCAGTACTGTTTACCTGTTGAATTATATATTGTACTGCTAATATCACCTCATAACTACAATATGGCACCTGGCAAACAAGTTTTGGCCACTGATCACGTTTTGCCACGACACCACCAGCTGGAGCAGGTACATCCCATGACGTCTCAAGAGTGTCTTCATGATTTTCACACAGATCAGAGCAATGTGCTGCACAGGAAGCTAAACATTTCTACAGACATTCTGAAGTTCTGTAACCACTGCACGTTTGTGAAGCTGGGATGACATCCCACCCACCTCAGGCGGGTTTCTGAAAAGCTCTGTTACTTTTATGCCAGATGTAATGGGACACACCTTGCAGAAAGTTCAACTTTTGTCTTCTCACTCCACAGAGTATTTTCTCAAAAGCCTTGGGGATCATTAAGATTTTTTCTGGCAAAACTGAGATGAGCCTTTATGTTCATTTTGCTCAACAGTTGTTTTTGACTTGGAACTCTGCCATGCAGACAATTTTTGCCCAGTCTGTTTCTTATGGTGGAGTCCTGAACACTGACCTTAATTGAGGCAAGTGATTCCTGGAGTTCTTTGGATGTTGTTGTGGGGTCTTTTGTGACTTCTTGGATGAGTTGTCGCTGCACTCTTGGGGCAATTTTGGTCAGCCAGCCACTCCTGAAAAGGTTCACCACTGTTCCATGTTTTTGCCATTTGTGGATAATGGCTCTCACTGTGGTTCGCTGGAATCCCAACATTTTAGAAATGGCGTTATAACCTTTTCCAGACTGATAGCTCTCAATTACTTTGTTACTCATTTGTTCCTGAATTTCTTTGGATCGCAGCATAATGTCTAGATTTTGAGGATCTTTTGGTCTACTTCACTTTGTCAGGCAGGTCCTATTTAAATGATTCTTTGTTTGAGAACAGCTGTGGCAGTAATGAGGCCTGGGTGTGGCTAGAGAAATTAAACTCAACTTTCCAAAGATGTGAAAAACCACAGTTAATTTATGTTTAAATGGGGCGTTCACTTCTTCACAAAGAGCAATGTTGGTTTGGATTTTTTTTCACCTTTAATAATAAACACCTTCATTTAAAAACCATATTTTGTGTTTACTTGTGTTATCTTTGTTCATTCATTCATTCATTCATCTTCTTCTTCTTAAGCCTTTTCGGGTCGCGGGGGGGCTGGAGCCTATCCCAGCATCTTTTGGGCGAGAGGAAGGGTCCACCCTGGACAGATCGCCAGACCATCACAGGGCCAACACAGAGAGACAGACAACCATTCACTCTCACAGTCATACCTAAGGACAATTTAGAATCCCCAGTTTTGATGCCAATTAACCTAACTTGCATGTTTTTGGCATGTGGGAGGAAACCAGAGAAATCCCAGAGTAAACCCACGCAGACACGGGGAGAACATGCAAACTCCACACAGATCACTGTTGGTTGGGAGCTGGGAACGAACCCAGGATCCCCCGGCCAAGGGTGAATTGCTGTGCTGCCACAGTGCTGACCACTCATCCACCGTGCTGCCCTGTGTTATCTTTGTCTAATATTTAAATTTGTTTGATGATCTGAAACATTTAAGTTTGACAAACATATAAAAAAAAGAGAAATCAGGAAGGAGGCAAACACTTTTTCACACCACTGAAACTTCTTCTAGAGGAAAGCAACCTCTCTTGCAACTTCTTAGTCTTATTTGGTCCGCATACATTAAAAGTCAGTTTACTGTCAATTTCAGCTCCTAAGTATTTGTAGGTTAAGTCCCGTTCTATCACTTAGTCATTGATGTTAGATGGAGAAGCTGGAATTCCCTAAAATCAATAACCATCTCTTTTGTTTTCCTACCATTTACCTCAGGAAATTTGTCTGAGTTCCACTGAATAAAACCTTTCTATCTGCCTTTCAAAACTTTCAATAGGTGCAATTCCAGATTAAAAAAAAAAAACAAAAAAACAAAAAACCTAATGTTGTGTCATCAGCATATTTAAAATAAGTATGAAATGGAGACAATGCTTGACATTAATTAGTATAAAGGGTATACAGAATAAGTGACAGTACACACCCTTATGGTGCCCCTATGTTAATAGTCTTTAAGGATAAGCTATCAAATCGGACTTGTTGATTGTGATTTGTTAAAAAAAAAAATGTATATCCAAAAAATCAGTCTGGGACTGACTCCAAGATTCATCAGTTTTTCACCATCAAGTGGGGTTGTATTGTGTTAAAGGCACTACTGAAATCAATAAACACAATCTTAACCAAACTTCCAACATTTTCCAGGTGCTCATAGACCTTAATCAAGGCCAGCAGTGCATCTTCAACCCCTCACTCACCATGGCAGGAAAATTGGTTTGGATCTAAAGGAGATGACACCTCACAGAGAAGATGTTTCAAAATTATTTTCTCAAAACATTGCATTACTGTAGATGTAAGGGCAATTGGGTGCAGGTCATTAAGTTCCTTGGCCTGTTATTTTGGGCTACAATCAAAGATTTTTTCCACAGCTTAGGGACTATGCCAGAATCTATTGACAGCTGGAACAGCCACTGGAAGGGCTGAGCCAGCTGATCGGCACACACCTTTAATGTTCTGCTGCTTATTTTGTCAGGCTTTATGAGGATTTACACAACTGAAACAGGACCTAACATCATCTGTTGAAATCAATGTCTATTCCCTTCATAGCTCTTGTTTCGATACTTAACAAAAATTGTTCTCTTTTAAAATTATGTATATCAAATCTACAATAAAAAACATTTAATTAATTTGCCATGTCAAGTTCATTATCTACAGTCAGAAGATGTTTTTGGCTTGTGACCTGTAATTGACTGGACTCACTGCCATGCTGTTCTAGAGACATTAAAAAAAAATAAATAAATAAAAATTATGCTTATAAGTTGTCGTTCATGATCATGCTCCTAATTTTTTTTTTTTTTTTTTTTTTTTTTCTGCACAGCCTTTTTCTCTTCCTTACTAGCCCGAGATTTAAACAAACATTTTCTTCTGGTTAAGGAGCTGCTTCAACTTCAGAGTCGAGCAGGGCTTGTTATTAGAAAACATCTTTAATAGTCTTTTGGGGATTATTGTGTCCTCACAAAATTTTATGTACCCCAAATCACCAACACTGCTTCATTAATAATATTAGTCCCATCAGTCACTACATTCTAGTCGGTCCACTCCAGGCAGTCTTGCAGTGCCTCAATCAGAAGTCCAACTTTTAATCTCTACCTTTTTGGCTTTTTCCTGTCATAACCGGGGCACGCAGTCATGTATCAGTTTCACCATGTTATGATCCGAATTCCCCAGGCCAGGCAGTGCCTTGGAGTAAAAAGCATCCTTTATATCTCATAACCATGATCCAGGCAAGCTTTATCACGAGTGGGGCAGGTGACATACTGCTGGTATGTAGTTAAATATTCTTTTAAACTGCATAGATTGAAATCTCCCATCATGAAATTAGCAGCATCAGGATCCTCTTCTTCTGCTTGAGATACAAGTTCATGAATCATAGTCGCCGCAGCCTGCGTGTTGGTGGAGGACGGAATATACTCAAAAAAAGAGTCTGATTTGGTATAGTTCCCTTGGCAGATAGTAGGGCGTCAGACAGAGCGCTAATAATTCAGTGTCTTTTGTACAGTTCTGATGCTTCATTGTAATATGAGCAGGATGATAGTATTTATTACTGATAAGCACACACATCTCCACCTTTTCTTTTCCTGGAGTTTAGGTTGCAGTCCATCCTCACCAGTGTGAAGCCCTCTGGGTTGACTGAAGAGTCAGGATCTGCCTCTGTGAGCCAGCTGTCTGTCAAACAGATGAGGCAGGATTTCCCATAGTCAGAGAAGTACTGTGTGTAGGCCCGCAGCTCATCCCCTTTATTCTTTAAACTCTGGACATTGCCAGGCATAACAGATGGAAGTGGTTGCTTTTTTACCCACTCCCGAAGTCTTACTTTCCTTCCGCTTTCCGTTGTTTTAAAGCAATTCCCTTTGACACATTCCAATGGCAAAACTGTCAGCAGAACAAGGACAAGTTTCTGGGGGTCTAAGGTTTAAGAAAAAGTCCTGTGTGTATGTTATCCGGACAGCCCCTCCACCATAAATGGGGAAGTTGTAGCTAGCAGCATGTTTGACACTCCACAAGGAAGACGACCAACATCAGCGTCAAAATAATTACATTTAATTTCATTCTGGACTCGAGGCTACATGATCACCTTAAATTAATCTTAAGTGTTATAGCGACAGCTAAGACTAATACTAAAACAAGATGTTAAAAGAGATGACAGGAGACGTGCAGAGACTGTGTCAGCACTCACTCATGCACCATTCATTCACACCTAACTTGTACATACCCGTGCATACCCATCCATGCCCATAGAAACCAAGTCTAAGCAAGTATTTCTGCATGCTGTCTGAGGTGGGTGTGTTGTTCACACTCATGCCACAGGCAGATTTCTTGAATTTATAGAGTGCCTTCTGCCTTGCTGAGTGAGATTTCCCGATTTCCTTCTTCGAATGGGTGTGGTTTAAAGTAATGTGTCCTATTCGGTCTGAGCTTCTTTGTGCCTTGCCTGGTGTGCAGCGTTGGTCACCAGCCGACTCTTCCACATCTTCTGGGTCTCAGCTTGTCTTTGCCTTGCGTGGCGTGCAGCGATGCTCACTTTGAGGGCATTTCGGGCTTCAAGTGACTCAGCACGTGCATGGCACACTGCCACACTTTTGCTGTCTGTCTGTGCATCCCTTGTCTGTCAAACCCTAATCTGGTGAAGGGTCTCCTCCTGTGGCAGCCATCATAGGACACTACATCATAGGTCAGCAGGCATAATGAGTGATGGTCTATATGACATCATTAAGACATCAAGACAGATGAAGCCCGTGTATACCTGTCCATGCCTGTAGAAACCAAGTTTAAGCAAATATTTCTGCATGCCCATTGCTGAAGGGTCTTCTCCTGTGTGAGACGGCTGTGTCGTTCACAGTCATGCCGCAGGCATCACTGAAAGAGATTTCTTGAATTCATAAAGTGCCTTCTGCCTTACTGAGTGGGATTTCCAGATTTACTTCCTTGAATGGGTGTGGTTTAAAATAGTGTGTCCTATTTAGTCTCAGCTTGTCTGTGCCTTGCCTGGCGTGCAGCATTGCTCACTTTGTGGGCATTTCAGGCTTCAAGTGACTCAGCACGTGCATGGCACACTGCCACACGTTTCCAGTCCGTCTGTGCATCCCATGCCTGTCGTAACCTATGCTGGTGAAGGATCTCCTCCTGTGGCAGGCATCATAGGACACTACATCATAGGTAGGCAGGCATCATGAGCGATGGTCTATATGACATCATAAAGACATCAAGACAAGCATCATAAGACACTACATTATAGGTAGCCAGTCCTGTTGTCAATATGACAGCATCGCCTATATGACGGCATCACAAGTCCTATGTAGCCTGAGATCATAGGATCGTCATAGGACATCAGGCAGACATCATAGGCTGTCCATTGATGTCCTATGACCATGACAGACAGACACACACACAGAGATTTCTTTAAATTTATAGAGTGATGATTAACTTGCAGTACAGCTTCAGTGACCTTTGTCAAATGAACGTCAAACATCAACACATTAAGCATTCCTAAAAAAAGAAAACACATACACTCCCCTATATGATCACGTTCAGACTGATAAATACCAATTTGCATCTTGAAATGATTGTACGACTACTATTCTGTTTTACACACATTTGAAAAATGAGACCCAATGTATCTACAAAGCAGATCAGACTTATTAAACAACTATTAATTTTGACAATAAAAGCTTGCTGCTATCTCAATCCTTTGGTGTTATCAAGCCACAATGAACAAATGAAGAAGCCATTACTCCATTAATGTATTCTCTGTTTAATAAAAGTTAAGAAGTAGCTTAACTTGTTTTTAAGCTAGGTTAGCCAATTAATTATTTTGCAGCACTTCCACAGAATGAAATATGAGAATATTTAACAAACAAAAAACAATGAAGAAAGGGTGAATAGGCAGGACGTCTGTTTTTAGCTTATGTCTAGAATACACTGCTTAGGTTACATACCAATTTTAGTGGAACCATTTTAGTGAGCCTACAGCACTCTGATTGGATAGATTCAGATCTGGTGAGTTTGATTTGATCAGTTTAATCACAACATCAATCTTTTAATTTGGCTGTTTAAGTGAAACAACTGTATGCAGTGGAGCAATGCCTAGAAAAATTGAGAGCAACTAAAAAATCCATCAGAGTCATAAAAGTCAGGAAAATACAGCAGCTCGGTGGAGCAGTGGTTAGCACAGTGGCAGCACAGCATGACGGTCACAGGAGCAATTCCACCCCTGACCATCGTGGGTTCGATCCCACCCCCTGACCATTGGTGACCCGTCTGTGTGGAGTTTGCATGTTCTCCTCGTGTCTGCATGGGTTTACCCCGGGTTCTCCGAGTTCCTTCCACAGGCCAAAAACATGCAAGTTAGGTTATTTGGAGACTTTAAAGTGACCCTAGGTGTGAATGAGGGAAGGGATTGGCTCCGTACTGTGGCTGCTTCATCCATCAAGGTGGATGCCCTGAATTTCCCCCTGGGGATTAATAAAGTATCCAAAAAAATAAATAAATAAAAAAATTATCTGGTACCAAAAGAATGTATTGCCCTGTTCTTTAAGTATGAATTCATAACTATCATTGACCATTTTTAAGTTCCTGTTTTAACCTCTTCTCTTTCTTATTTTATTACTAGCTGTTCTTGTTTTTTTTTCTTGCGTTCTGATTGTTGCTCTGAGTGTTGCTATCCCTGTGCTGTTGCAATCCTGGAATTTCCCCATTGTGGGACTAATAAAGGCTTATCTTATTTTGGTTTTATTCCCTTTTTCTTTTATTGATTTGATTTTTATACTTTTTATATTTAGAACTTTGAGATTTTTTTAATGAAAAGTGCATTACAATTAAAACACATTATCATTATAATTTTTGTATTCTTAAAATTGAATGTATTAATTACAATATTTTTTTTAAATTATGAAAGACTGGTATATTTTTAATTTTTTTTAATTTATTTATTTATTTTTTTTTTTACTTAACACAGGCTGTTTTCAAAGGAAAACACAGGTCTGTCAAAATACAGCTAGGTTATACTCTGATGTACCTCTGGGAACATTCTCAGCCAAAGGTATTTTCACCTATTCTCTTTGTCTGGTCTTCAACAAAGGTGCCTTTTCTCTAGTAGGTCTCAGAGTGTGTAAGCTCAATGGGAGAAACTGAAACAGATACCTTTAATACAGGTGCACTGGGTTTGTTGAGAATTTATTGATGTATTGGACACTGATGTTTGAGGAAATCCATCACTTTGTCAATGCAGACCGTTGAAGGCTGAAGCAAACCTTCAAGACCTCTCTTCAGGATCGGTCATTGTTTCCAAATCTTTGTCTTCTCGTCTGCCAATTCTATTTTTTTTTTTTTTTCAGTGCTCTTGGCAACTTTACTTCTAGGGACAAATGTTAGATCTAACCAGAGCGATATTATTTATGGCTTCAAGGAAAATTTCAGGTTTATTCAGTTTATAGATGGATTTGTCATTTCAAAACTTTTCTGAACTTTACTAACTGAATGTATCTGCTTTGTTGTATCCCATGACAAAAATGGAATATTCAAACGCAAATAGAAAAGAAGCCCTCATTTCAAAGCTTATACAGTGCATCCGGAAAGTATTCACAGCACTTCTCTTTTTCCACATTTAGTTATGTTACAGCCTTATTCTAAAATGAATTAAATTCTTTTTTTTTCCTCCAGATTCTACACACCATACCCCATAATGACTCCATCTAAAACAAGTTTTTTTTTTTTTTTAATTTTTGCAAATTTATTAAAAATAAAAAAAACTAAGAAATCACATGTACATAAGTATTCACAGCTTTTGCCATGAAGCTCAACATTGAGCTCAGGTGCATCCTGTTTCCACTGATCATCCTTGAGATGTTTCTGCAGATTAATTGGAATCCCCCTGTGGAAAATTCAGTTGATTGGACATGATTTGTAAAGGCACACATCTGTCTACATAAGGTCCCACAGTGGACAGTGCATGTCAGAGCACAAACCAATCATGGCGTCAAAGGAATTTTCTGTAGTCCTCCGAGACAGGATTGTCTCGAGGCACAAATCTGGGGAAGAGTACAGAAAAATTTCTGCTGCTTGGAAGGTACCAATAAGAACAGTGTCCTCCATCATCCATAAATGGAAGAAGTTGTTAAACACCAGGACTCTTCTAGAGCTGGCTGGCCGTCTAAACAGAGCGACTGGGGAGAAAGGCCTTAGTCAGGGAGGTGACCAAGAACTTGATGGTTACTCTGTCAGAACTCCAACACTCCACTGTGGAGAGAGCAGAACCTTCCAGAAGGACAACCATCTCTGCAACAATCCACCAATCAGGCATGTATGGCAGACGGAAGCCACTCCTTAGTAAAAGGCACATGGCAGCCTGCCTGGAGTTTGCCAAAAGGGACCTGAAGGACTCTCAGACCATGACAAACAAAATTCTCTGGTCTAATGAGACAAAAATTATACTCTTTGGCATGAATGTCAAATGTCATGTTTGGAGGAAACCAGGCACCACTCATAACCAGGCCAATGTTGGCAGCAACATCATGCTGTGGGGATGTTTTTCAGTGGCAGGAACTGGGAGACTAGTAAGGATAGAGGGAAAGATGAATGCAGCAATGTACAGAGACATCCTGGATGAAAACCTGCTCCAGAGTGCTCTTGACCTCAGATTAGGGTGACAGTTCATCTTTCAGCAGGACAATGACACTAATCACAAAGCCAAGATATCAAAGAAGTGGCTTCAGGACAACTCTGTGAATGTACTTGAGTTGCTCAGCCAGAGCCCAGACTTGAATCCAATTCAACATCTCTGGAAAGATCTAAAAATGGCTGTGCACGGACGCTTCCAATCCAATCTGATGGAGCTTGAGAGGTGCTGCACAGAGGAATGGGCAAAACTGCCCAAAGATAGGTGTGCCAAGCTTGTGCCATCATATTCAAAAAGACTAGAGTCTGTAATTGCTGCCAAAGGCGCATCAACAAAGGATTGAGCCAAGGCTGGGAATACTTATGTACATGTGATTTCTTAGATTGTTTGTTTGTTTGTTTGTTTGTTTGTTTGTTTGTTTGCTTTTTAATAAATTTGCAAAAATCTAAAAAAAAAACACACAACTTTTTTAATGTTGCCATAATGGGGTACTGTACCATATACACAGTGGTGTAAAAAAGTGTTTGCTCCTTCCTGATTTCTCATTTCGTTATATTTTTGTCACACTTAAATGTTTCAGATTATCAAAGAACTTTAAATATTAGATAAAGATAACACAAGTAAACACAAAATGCAGTTTTTAAATTAAGGTGTATATTATTAAGGGTAATGTCCCATACATGGCCCAGTGTGAAAATGTGATTCCCCTGACCCCCATTAAAACATAAATTGACTGTGGTTTATCACATCTTTGGAAGGCTGAGTTCAATTTCTCTAGCCACACCCAGGCCTGATTACTACCACACCGGTTCTCAATCAAGAAATCACTTAAATAGGACCTGCCTGCACAAAGTGAAGTCGACCAAAAGATCCTCAAAAGCTAGACATCATGTTGTGATCCAAAAGAATTTAGGAACAAATGAGAAACAAAGTAACAGATCTATCAGTCTGGAAAAGGTTATAAAGCCATTTCTAAAGCTTTGGAACTCCAGCGAACCACATTAAGAGCCATTATTCACAAATGTTGAAAACATGTAACAGTGGTGAACCTTCCCAGCAGTGTCTGGCTGACCAAAATTACCCCAAGAGCGCAGCTACAACTTATTATTAATCATCCTTATTGTCATTCAACCGTACAACCAATCATGTACAGCAGAACGAGATTGTGCTTTACCTATCTACTGTGTTAATCACACACACCCCAAGTGCAGAATCAGAGGGCCGCTGCCATGCAAGGCGCCGCCACAGAGTTCCCTCCTCCATTCCATTTATTGCTGAGCACCAAGCTGGATGGCAGGAAGTTCCACTTTTATATGGTCTTTGGCATGACCCGGCCAGGATTTGAACCCCTGCCTTCCGGGTGCGGGGCGGATGCTCTACCAACTGAGCCACCACTCCGAGCCACTCAACTCATCCAAGAGGTCACAAAAACCCCACAACAGCATCCAAAGAACTGCAGGCTTCACTTGCCTCAGTTAAGGTCAGTGTTCATGACTCCACCAAAATAAAGAGAATGGGCAAAAATGGCCTGAGTGGCAGAGTTCCAAGACGAAAACCACTCCTGAGCAAAAAGAATATAAAGGCTCGTCTCAGTTTTGCCAGAAAACATCTTGATGAACCCCAAGACTTTTGGGAAAATACTCTGTGGACTGACAAGAAAAAAGTTGAACTTTTGGGAAGGTGTGTGTCCCATTACATCTGATGTAAAAGTAACACAGCATTTCAGAAAAGGAAAATCATTCCAACAGTTAAATATGGTGGTGCTAGTGTGATGGTCTGAGGTTGTTTTGCTGCTTCAGGACCTGGAAGACATGCTGTGATAAATGGAACCATGAATTCTGCTGTCTTGCAAAAAAATCCTGAAGGACAATGTCCAGCCATCTGTTCGTGACCTCAAGCTGAAGCGCACTTGGGCTCTGCAGCAGGACAATGATCCAAAACGCACCAGCAAATCCACCTCTGAATGGCTTGAGTAAAACAAAATGAAGACTTTGGAGTGGCCAAGACAAAATCCTGACCTGAATCCAACTGAGATGCTCTGACATGACCTTAAAAAGGTGGTTCATGCTTGAAAAGGGTAAAGGTAAAGGTAAAGGTAAAGCAAACTTTATTGTCATTCAGTCCACACAGCCATTCAAGTACAGTAGAACAAAGTACAGCAGATGTACAGATGTACTGAAGAAAACCCTGCAATGTGGCTGAATTACAACAATTCCGCAAAGATGAGTGGGCCAAAATTCCTCCCCAGCACTGTTAAAGACTCATTGCCAGTTATCACACATGCTTGATTGCAGTTGTTGTTTATAAGGGTGGCCCAACCAGTTGTTAGGTTTAGAGGGCAATCACTTTTTCACAAAGGGCCATGTAGGTTTGGATTTTTTTTATTTCCCTTAACAACAAAAACCTTCATTTAAAAACTGCATTTTGTGTTCACCTGTGTTATCTTTGTCTAATATTTAAATTTGTTTGATTATCTGAAACATTTAAGTGTGACAAACATACAAAGAAATGAGAACTCAGGAAGGGGGCAAACACTTTTTCACATCACTGTATATACAGATTAACAAGTTAACTTATTCCCATGTCAATGACATTTGGCGCTGCCTATCTCCATTTCGAGACCCTAGACCACACAGCTACTGTAGGTAGTGAAAGCTACAGTGGGGCTTCAGTCATCTGGCAGCTGTGCATGTTAACTTTTCCCTTTCCCCATTCTATTATGCTGAGCACCAAGCCTGAAGGTGGAAAGTACCATTTTTACCTGGTCTTTGGAATGACCCAGGAGGGATTTGAACCCCCTCCTCCCGGTTATGGTGCGGATGTTCTACCAACTGGGCCACCACTCCGGACTCTATATAGATACATTCAGTAAAAAAAAAAAATGTTCTTACTCACTGTACCAGTGGCAGCATGGTGACACAGTGGTTAGCACAGACTTTTCAGGTTTTTTTGTTAAATGGTGCTAGATAATAAGGTGGAATATGCAATATTTTCTACTTTCAAATATTCCAGAAATGCCTAAAAAAGTAATTAGAGCATAATGAAACATTTCTTTTGCTGTCATACAAATATGATAATTTATATTTCACAGTTATGAATTCATTTATGATTTTTATCAGGCTTAAAAAGTGATAAATATCAACTCCAGCAGCTTGAGTATGGAGCCAGTTTTCATCTCAGAGTCAAAAATTCTGTCTTTTAATTTAATTATGTTAATTTCTAGTGCAGGGCAAAACATGTAATGATAAGAGACGATTACCACTTCACTTGAAGTAGACAAACTTTAAGAAGTCATCATGGGTCATCAGTAAAACAAACATTTTTTTTTTTTCATCTAATTCACTTCAGCGTAGTGGATTAAGGTTCATTTCTGTTATCTGATGTTTCCAGTAAATACATGCAATTTCTAGTTAGTTCACCTTGACTTAAATAAGGCTGTCTACACATCTGGGTACTTGCACGTGAATGTGCAAACTGCCAGAGAGAAGAGGTGCAAAAAATCAGCAGTTAATCATTGAAACAATGTGGTGTATCAATATCATGACGAGCATTCACCACAAGATCAGATCAGATATGATTAAAAACTTTAAATTTATGATCTCAAAAAGTGTCTCTACCATTTACAAGCCAGTATGTGGAAAAATGTTCCAATGGAGTAGGCAGAAACAACATTTATTGATATTTGTAACTTCCGGATACATGCACCAGCTTCATCGTGCATTAATGGAACACTCTTATAATAGAAAGTAAATTGTACCTGCTGTGGAAATCCCCCAAAAAACATCTTGTTTCGTTTTGCACCAGAGCTCACAGGACAAACAACCTCCTGTCTCCCATTGGGGAGACGCTTCTTGTTTACACTCGTTGGACCTCATTCCTGTGAGGTGCTTGGGCGCATGTGTGAGTACACATACACAGCACTTCACTCTTTGTGACATTTTAATGCTTTTTTTTTAAACACCTTAACTTTTACACTTTAGCATATACACTTTGTACAGTTTCATTGCAGTTGTTCTACTCGTGTATGATTGTTTGCTCGTGTGTTTTTGTGACCCGCTGGGGGACTACAGATGCGAAGTAGCAGTATTGCTAAATATGGCATACTTACATGTTATGAATTTCCTCATGCACTATTACGCAGCGCACAGAGGAAAGGAATTAAACCCACTCACTGGAGACAGTCATCCATTTTATTAACAGTTAGTTAATCACAGTCCAGGCAAACAGATGAATAAGCAGAATGAGAAACTACGGTAATATGGCAGAAGAATGGTGCAGCAGACAACGGGATGACCTCAAGGATGCTCTACTGACAGGTGAAAAGACTAGAGGAAAATGTTCCCTGGCACATGGGACTGCAGCGGAGGAACGGAGATGTGCCTGGGGAAAGAACCACCAGACAGGACTGGACGGCAGGGGTGGAAACAATCTATACTCACGAAGGCAGGAGCAGTCCAACTAAGTCCCAATGTAAATCCAAGTGCACAAAAATGACCAATTACAAAAAGACATGCAACCCAGTGTGAAACGGTGTTGCAGAAAACAGGCAGGGCTTCTTGGCACGAGTGGAGGCAAACATACACTGAAGTGAGTAGCAGCAGTGTAGATCCGTACAATGGTCCGACAATCTCTCCCAACAGATCAGGGGCTGAAATAGCGCCGAACCTAATCATGAGAGAGCTTGCTGGTGTGAATAATTAGGGCGAACGCCAAAGTACACAGCTGGTTCCACTGAAAGAGAAGGGGGGCATGGCTGCGCTGTCAAAGAGCCGGAGGACCAAAGAGACTGTTAGACAGCGCCTGATGGAAAATTGGCAGCAAAACATATGAAAGGACCAAATAGCCAAGGCATCACAGAACTGGGATAAAACATAAAGCCCAGTTCATGACACTTTCATTTGTATTAATGTTCATCACTATATAATGTCCCTTTCAAACAAACAATAAACTTCAACTTAAACTAAATTAAACTTAATCCCGACACTTCATTTCAACTCTACAGAGGTTCTGTCCATTTTTGAGCACATGAGTGTTAGTCTCATTTTTAAACTAGTTTAATTGCAGTGTTGATATGTTGACTCTGAGGCTGATGAGTGGCTCCAATTGGAATGAATATTCCTACGGAGCCCACACATTTCTGTGCTAATGCTATTCTAGCTATTAACTCCCTCAGATTCAAATATGGGGTTTTTCACATGTTCACATTAACTTTATGCATAGGCAAGTTACTTTTAATGATAAATAAGAGTCATAGCTCGGTAAACAGGCATACATGGAAGGAGATATGGGTCAAATCATCCCTCCACCTTTACATCCCATTATGAAAATCCAGCCCACAAAATCCTCCTTTAGTAATCTCTGCTGGCCGATGTGAATTTAAAAAAAACTGATTGCCATGGTAATGGCTGTGCGCCATTACCATGGCAATCAGCCAATTGCACACCATTTAATCATTTTCTTTGTTTAAAATTAGCTAACATTTAAAGTGAAATACATTGAGAATGTTGTTTTTTTATACCTTGCTCTGTCACTAGGGCTTGTTCACGATAATTGGTGATGTAAGCTTTAGCAGCCCTATGGCTTATATAAATGGTTTCAAAAATCTCGGAGCCATCTTTAGTTTTTTATTTTTTTTTTAATTATCGTTTATTTTTCTGATTTAATTGAGTATAGCAATGGCTTAGGCAGGTCACAAAGTCAAGCTCAAGGCAATCCCAGGGGCCAGTGGCTCAAGAAGTTGCCTTTCTTTATAGGAAATGCCATACAGGAATCAGTATATCAACTGCTTTAGAATGCCGACATGCTGCCTGCTAATGGTACCTAATTTCATTGATTCTTGTGCTATTTCTTGGAGTATTTCTTTGAGGTTTGCTACTGCACAATAAAACATCTCAATAGTCTTTGATGAAATTGACTGTGAAGCATTTCGGTGGTAACATACGGTACATACCACACATACAGCTGTCTCAAACAGCCAATGAATTAAACATAGCATTAATTCTCAGAAATAATAACTCTCGAAAAACATTAAATGCCTCAAATAGTATGACTATAGTATAATCCCTTATCTCCTTTTCACCATTATCTCAGGTGGCCAGATTAATGCTACTGAACATGTGCTTAGTACCTTGGCTAATCCAGTCTATCAGATGCATGTCTCCTTGTAAAGGAAAACCATTATACTGTTAACACTGAGTCATATAAGTAATATCCTTCAAGTACAAGAATGAGTAAGTTTGCTTTGACAATGAGGTGGAGTAAAATTTGAGCAGATAGCATTTTTCAGCATTTTTCGATAGCACATTTGCACTTGTGATTAAATACTGTAAAAGCTGGGTGCTATATGTGTTGTAAAATGTAATCATATGAAGTTTCAGGTTGAGTTAAAGGGAAGCTTTTCAGCTGCTGACACAATTTGTCAAGTCAACTGGTTTGGATAGTTTATTGGAAACTTGAGAAAGCTGTCAGAAGAAGATCTGATATACAAATAACACATTTTCAAAGTATATATTGTTTCTGCAGTCCACCCAAATGCCAACATGTAATCTCCCTTCAGCTAAGAGTTGCATTTCCTTGAGTGTTATCCTTCCTTCAGGCTGTCAGTCAGAAACACAAATCTTCCAAAAGGTAAACAAGAATCAGTGTAGGATCACACGGTGGGCTTCAGTCATTTGTACATATATTTTAAATATTGCTTTTAAACAGGCATTTTGATGGGTTTAAACATAGAGTCACGAGTCAACTTCTTAAATCCACAAACAATTCTTCAGTGATCCTGAAGTTACAATAGTTGTCCCTCCTAATTCAAACTGTGATTAATGGCTAAAATTGAAATGAATAAACAAGAATAAACAAGAATTGTAAATCATTTTTAATTGCTTTTATCATAAAATATACCCGTGTCCTGACTGATAAGATAATTCAGCCCACGTACAAGGTGCAGCATCAAAGAGATAAACGGTACACACGTTTGAATGTTTTATTGAATAGCAAAAACCGCACTGTTACAGAACAGTCACTTGCCAGAGGAATGGGCCTGTGGAGAGAGAACGAGAGCTGTAAGCAGAGGAATGGAGATACGGAAAATGAGCAAGCCAAATTACCACTTACATCGGCTCTGAGGGAGCACTGGCAGGACTCCAGCGCGGAATACAATAAAATGGCGGCGGTGCGCACGGACACAGCGGCCCCTCTTGGCATCAGCGAGTGTGAGAGTTTTGAATGTTTTGATCATCCCGGACGTACATTCTGTAAAACTTACAACCGTGAGACCTTATTAAACATCAAGGTACTGCACGCTTCAAGAATCGCGGCGCTCGGTTGTGATTTGGACTTTCTCCGCCAGCATGGAACTCTGGCGGAGTCCCCGCTGGAAGCTACCCGAGAGAGGAGGAAGCGCAGATGGTGTGAACGCAGGCAAAAGTGAGGAAAAAGGGCCGGGATCCATGCTAGGCTAAAGGCTAACCCCTCCAGACCAGCTGTACTGTCGCTTCTTCTCTCCAATGTCCGCTCCCTCGACAACAAGCTGGACGAGCTGCGTCTGCTGAGAGAAACCCGGAGAGAGTGGAGAGACTGCTGTGTGCTTGTGTTAACGGAGACTTGGCTCCACGACAACATCCCTGACGAGGCCATTCAGCTGGAAGATATGGTGATGTTCCGTGCTGACAGAATAACGGCGAGCTCCGGTAAGAGCCGTGGGGGGGGGGGGGGGGGGGGGACTATGCATCTATTTTAACAAGAACTGGTGCGTTAATGCCACATTAGTGTCTAAACACTGCTCTCCGTTGGCGGAGTTCGTTATTGTAAATTGTCGGCCATATTATTTGCCGAGGGAATTCAGCAACGTGTTTGTAGCGGCTGTTTACACAGCGCCGAGCGCAAACGCTAATGCTAATGCTAAGAAGGCAATCGGGGAACTGCACGATGCGATTAGTGAAATCCAAACTTCACATCCGGACAGTTTTGTGGTGGTTGCGGGGGATTTTAACCACACCAGCTTAAAGACTGTGCTCCCCAATTTTTAAAAAATGTGCAGACTTTAAGACCAGAGGAGAGAATATGTTGGACTTAGTGTACACAAAAACAGATGCATATAAGGCTATACCCCGCCCCCACCTCGGCCTTTCTGACCACATATCTGTGATGCTGGTGCCTGCCTACATACCTTTATTGAAGCGCAGCAGGCTGGCAGTAAAACAAATCAAGATTTCGCCAGAGAGTGCAACCTCTGCACTGAAAGACTGTTTTCTGCACACAGACTGGGAGGTTTTCAAAATAGTAGCCTCCCAGGAAGACAAGACAGATGTGGAGGAGTATGCTGAAATGGTCACCAGCTACATCGCGAAGTGCACAGAGGATGTCACTACAGTGAAGACCATCACCATGCGGGGTAACCATAAGCCCTGGATGACTGCAGAGGTGCGCTCGCTGCTTACAGCCAGAGATGCAGCCTTCAGAGCAGAGGACAGGATTGCTCTCCGCTCAGCCAGGTCTGCGCTCTCAAAGGGAATTAAGGCGGCGAAGCGCGCCTATGCGGAGAAAATCCAGGGACACCTCTGTGACACTAGGAACACCAAGCAAATGTGGCAGGGAGTTCGGACACTGACGGGCTATAAGTCTAGGCAGGGGGTCGATGATGATGACGCTTCACTTCCAGACAGGCTCAACGACTTTTTTGCACGTTTTGAAGCATCTAACCTGACAACCAGAGGGAGGGCTGGCCCACCCCCACCATCGGTCGGACCAGCTTTTACCATCAACACAGTGGACACACGGAGGACCCTAACCAGAGTCAACCCACGTAAAGCTGCAGGTCCGGACAACATCCTGGGACTTGTACTCCGAGACTGCGCGAGCGAGTTGGCGGATGTCCTGACTGACATTTATAACATCTTCCTGAGTCAGGCAATTGTTCCCAAATGCTTCAAGACCTCTATCATTGTACCGGTGGCAAAGAAACCAGTTGTGTCCTGTTTGAATGACTATTGTCCTGTTTCACTGACACCAATTGTGATGAAGTGTTTTGAACGGCTTGTCAAACCACACATTACAGCCTGCCTCCCTGCATCACACGACCCACACCAGTTTGCATATCGTTCAAACTGCTCCACAGAGGATGCTATAGTCACCACCCTACACTCTGTTATCACCCACCTGGACCAGAAAGACACCTACGCCAGACTCCTGTACATTGATTTCAGTTCAGCATTCAACACCATTATTCCCCAGAGACTGATGGAGAAATTACTCCTTCTTGGTCTGAACACCCCCGCATGTCTTTGGATCCTGGATTTCCTGACTGAGAGACCTCAGTCTTTCCGGGTTGGAAACAACATCTCCAACTCTGTCAAGCTGAGCACCGGATCCCCTCAAGGCTGCGTACTCAGTCCACTGTTGTTTACACTTCTAACACATGACTGTGTATCCAGACACGAGGGGAACCAGATTATTAAGTTTGCAGATGACACCACGGTGGTGGGACTTATTCAGAGGGATGAGGAATCAATGTACAGGGAAGAAGTGAGAGACCTGGAGGGCTGGTGCAGGGAGAACAATCTGGTGCTCAACGTGGACAAAACGAAGGAGATGATTATCGACTTCCGGCGGTCACAGCCTGAACACGTCCCCCTCAGCATCGGCAGCCGTTTAGTGGAGAGAGTGGAGAACATCAAGTTCCTCAGAGTGTAGATCTCGCAGGACCTGACCTGGAGCAAGAATTCCTTGGGGATCAAGAAGCGGGCTCAGCAGAGACTGCACTTCTTGAGGAAACTCAAACAGGCCTCTCTCCCCATCTGCATCCTCAGGACCTTCTACAGAGGTGTGGTGGAGAGTATTCTGACGTACTGCATTGCTCCATGGTACTCCAGCTGCAGTATGTCAGACAAAAAAGCCCTGCAGAGGATAGTCAAGGGAGCTGAGAGGGTAATTGGAGTCTCCCTCCCCTCTGTCCAAGAACTTTTTCAGAACCGTTGTAGGAGCAGGGCACTGAACATTGTCAAGGACCATTCTCATCCTCTGCATAAACACTTTGAACTTCTGTCATCTGGTAAACGATTCCAGAGCATCAGAGGCAGAACCACCAGACTGATCAACAGCTTCCTTCCACAAGCTGTCAGGATGCTGAACAGTTGACCCGGAATCTCTCATACACACTACTGCACCTACGGACATTATGTATATTATTTGTATATTATAGTTAGTTAGTTTTTCCCAAGTATGTCTCAGGGATGTGTGAATGGATGGGGGTGGGGGGAGTGAAGATATGTGTGAGTGTGTCTTATATCATGCTGCTTCTATTTATATGGATGCCGAGAGAAATGCAATTTCATCTTGCCTGGACTACAGTTATATGTACAGCAATATGACAATAAAGTTTGATTTGATTTGATTTGAATAGACAAACCAGCAGGATAAAATGGTAATGACATTCACTTATATAGCACTTTTATTCTTATCTCTTGATGACCAAAGCACGTTACAGATCCTGCTATCCACCCATTCACACACACATTCACACACTGATGGTGGCATGCTGCCTAACATGGCGCTTCCAGACCCACCAGGAACAACTGGGGTGAAGTGTCTTGCCTAGGGACACAACAGCAGGATATCTGGGGAGAGCGGGATTCAAACCGCCAACCATGCGGTTATTGGATGACCTGCTCTACCTCCTGAGCTACTATCGAGTTACTATCGAGGGAGAAGTTGTGGCAGGAGAGCGTGCGCAGCCCTCAGAGACGCACTCGCAAGATGGCAGCAACCTGCACAATGGAGAAAAAGCACACAGGATAAAAACTTATTTGCCGGTGCTGTGATGACTTGCTGTCTGTTCACGGCAGTATACCTAGACGAGCCAGCATTGAGTCACCGAAGGATGCCTCCTTAACTATGCTGGCTGGTAAGAGGGCGCAGATGTGTCCTCTCCTTCAGGTGCGATGATGAGCAGCGGAGAGATGAACGGGAAGGAGGGGGCGCAATCTCGATGCCCATGACACTGTGACCCTCATATTAAACCAAAATTCTGCTTCAGTGCAATAAAATAATTAATAATCTTGAACTGAAATTAAATAAATTTTTCCATCCATCTAGCCATGGAAGCAGCAGTTCAAACAGAGAAACCCAGACTTAATAATAATGTATCAGATTATATACAGTATATAGCGCTTTTCATAGACACTCAAAGACGCTTCACAATGAGTCCGTTATTCATTTACTCCACAGACAATGATAGTGGTAAGCTACTACTGTAGCCAAAGCTGCCCTTGGGCAGATTGATGGAAATGTATCTGCCTTTCTGCACCAACGGCCTCTCCAACGACTACTAAACATTTGTACACATTCATACCAGTGTCATGGACACTGGAGGAAATATGGGTAAAGTGTCTTGCCCAGGGATGGCAGGATGGCTGGTGAGAGTGGAATTCGAACCGCCAAACCTCTGGTTATTGGACGGCCCGCTCTACTTCCTTAGCTATTGCCACCCACATTTCCCTCCTTCATTCCATTTTTGCTGAACACCAAGCCGGACGGCAGGAAGTTCCATTTTTATATGGTCTTTTGGCATGAACCGGCCGAGACTTTAACCCCGAACTCCCGGTTGTGGGACGGATGCTGTACCTCTAGGCCACCACTCCAGACTTCCCTCTTCCCAGCCACCTGGTCCAGCTCTTAAGGGATAAGGCTGGAGTCTGCAACCTTTTCCAACCAACGAGGCATTTTACACTTTTCTGACTAAAATAGAAGTGGCTGAGGGCCCCAACAGCAATTTCATCGAAATATTATTGTGCTAATAAAAACATTTTATACAGTACATAGCTCTGTATGTTATGTGGCATTAATGAAGTCATACTACAACACTGGAAAAAAAAAACTGTCAAGTTTTATATATAGCTTCATTCATGAAATAAAATAAAATGTGAATATAATAATTGTGGAAAATGAAAGCAGACGAGACAGTGAGCTGGACGACACAAAAACTTTATTCACCTTCCAACATAAAACAGAGAAAAAACTTCCCGGGATCTCTGGGCACCTCCTTTTATATCAATTTGTTTCTGCCCCATGAGACCCAGGCAGCCAAAGACAATGCAGACAGTGCACAAAGCCTGTCTGGATCATTAACATTACAGAACACGAACCCTGCTTCTCACTCCTTCTCATACTCTAGGGAACTCTAGTGTCTCCTGACTCCCCGGGGTGCAGCTAGTCCTTTCTGTTACAGCTGAGACCCCCTGGTGCCACTTCCTCCTTCAGTCCTCTGTTCCATCTCCCCCCCGGCTTCTGACTCTGGGTGGAGAACCCCCCACTCAGACCTACCAAAAAGCCCCCCCCCCCCCCGAACACCCGGTGCCTCTGGCTTGATCCGGTGCCCATAGCGGCTGTAGCGGAGGATCGCCGGTCCGGTCGAAGTGCACTCCTTGTGAGGTGTGCGGGAGGGCACGTTGGTCTGTGGAAGGGAAGAGGGTTGGGGGGTGGGGGGGACAGGTTAGCTTTGCGAGGGCAGTTCTCTACCGAAGAAACACCAACTTGCTGAACCACCGTCGGTGGGCGTCTGCGTTGGGGTGCTTTGGCCAACACCAACTGCGTCCGTGAAAACATACTGTTAACATCCGTTTGCCAAATATCCTTATATTTGACCCGCTGGGGGCTGTAAGCTTGGAGCCGCAGCCTTCTGCCCACCTGTCCGCACAGACCAGCAGAATGAGGCTCTTCTGGGAGCCAGAGTCCACCAAGAAACGTCTTGTGTCTGTAATGAAAAGCAGCTTAAAAAAAAGGGAAAGAGAAGGGAAAAAGAAAAGAAGGGAGCTATTTTTGATGACACCTAAAAGCTGTACAAATGTAAGGCAAGCAAGTCTATTCTACCACGCAAACTGTTTCACCAAGTCTCTACCTTGCTCCATGGCATTTCACATGTAGCGGGGGGGGGGGGTATCTACATTGAATAAAACCTTTACTACCTATGGTTTTAGCCAGTTTGCCACACAGTTTTGTAAAAAATGTCTGATCTGTGCAAAAAATAATGCACAGGGAAATTTCAAACCTGAGAGAGGCATTTTTCGAACCTCTGCTTATCCATTTCAGAACATTTGCATGGATTTTATTGAACTGTATAAATGTGAAGGCAAGAAATATTGATTGGTCATTTGTGATGTGTTTTCTCAGTGGACAGAAGCTTTTCCTTGCACACATCTAAATGCAATCATAGTGACAAAGAAATTGCTTGCCGAAATTGTACCTAGGTTTGGAATACCTGAGAAAATTTACTCAGATAATGGTACACATTTTGTAAATCAAGTTATATCACATTTAGGCACAGCACTGAACATCAGTTTGAAGAATCATTCGGCTTATCACTCACGATCTGCAGGACTGGTGGAACGCACAAACAGAACTATTAAAGAAAGACTCAGAAAAAACAATGGCAGAAACAGGGCAAAATCGGATTTATTGCCTCCCATTAGTTTTGTTTTACATGAGGATAATCCCAACCAAAGGGGGGTTGTCTCCATTTGAAATCATGCATGGCAAACCATACTTGCTGCAACCTTTGAAGCCATTCAATCCAAGTGATGTAGAAGTGTGTTTAGCAGATAACATGAGAAAGATGTTGACTAACAGAGATGTTATCGCTGCTACTCTCCCCAGGATGGTTCACAAGGAAGCTGCACCGATCTTGGCCAAGCCAGGAGACCTCGTCCTCATCAAAGCCATCAAAAAGAAGAATTGGACTGATTCACCCTGGCAAGGACCACATAAAGTTGTTTTGTCAACGCCAACAGTGGTGAAAGTTGAAGGACGGGATTCTTGGGTACATTTAACACACTGTTAACATTATCCTGCTCAGAATTCACAGCTAGGGACTACTGAATAAATATCTTCAACTTCTTTTCATTATAGACTTTCAGCAAGATACTTTTTTTTTAATTGTTTCCCTATACAAGTGTCGACTGACGGCACCCCATGTGGTGTCCAGTATCGGCTTGGGATAGTGAAGCAAGTGGTTGACCACTTGAGACAAGAAGTACAAGAAAGACGTTCAGTCATTACAGGGTATAGTGGTTGTTGTTTCCTTTGCATCATCATCCTAGGGATGACGTTATCACTTTGTTTTTTTTTAGCTGCACCACAAACCATACATCGTAGTGCTAGGGACCTTGCACATATTCAGCATAATTGGCTAGAGCTACATGAGCATCACGATCATGAATATGCTGCTAATACATGGTGGAGGTATGCTAACTATACGGCCAGGGCAGCTAATTGTTCCAATTGTTATGTTTGCTCCTTAGTGCCAACATTAGCTGGACAGACTGCTGTTGTAGCTAAAATGATGGAACCAGCAAAAGCTCTCTGTTTTTTACAGAAGGCTATGGAAAGGGACTATACAAAAAAGATTATTTTGAATCACTCTTGTGAAGTCTTTCGTCACTCTACTAATCAGAGAACTTATGGTACCCCTTACTCTGTAAGGGCAAGGTTAGTTTCATCATGGGACTTTTTCCTTTTGTCTGAAGGGAAGTGGTAACAACCCTCTGGGCGACCTACCCCTTTCTCGGTGTGAGGCAGTGTACAGTATACACCGCACCTGTGATGCTAGTACCCTGACCAATTGGATGGGCAGGTGGTGTCCACAGGCTAGCCGTTGTCATTACGGACCTATCACCATGCTGGAGCTCTGCAGTGCTGCTATCTGGTTGGTGGCTGTGTGGTCGTAAGACATATTTCCATCTGCCTATGAACTGGGCAGGAACCTGTGCCCCCGTCTTTGTGACTGACAACACCCTGATTATGTCAGCGGGTCAGGCGAGCAGAGGGAAGAGAGACCTATCACAGGATGCCATTTTCACACCATATGATTCTCTCTGGGGTACGGACGTGCCAAAGCAGTTTAAGATACTTACTACAGGTCAAAAGGTAGTTCAGTTGCTATTCCCTTGGGTGGGAGTGGCAAAAAACACCTTGTGGGTTGAGACTCTTAATTATAGACTACAGTCTTTTGTGAATTTTTCCTTAGCCGCCTGGAAAGGTGAAAGGGAGGAAATGACTGCTATAAGATTTGTAGCAACACAGAATAGAATGGTACTTGATCAGTTGACTGCTGCCCGTGGGGGTGTGTGCGCAATTGTAGGTCAGTACTGTTGCACCTTTATACCTGCACATGATGCAGATGGAGGTGTCATTGCTTCAGCCATACATAATCTGACTGCTTTGCAGACTGCTGGAGCTAAGGATAATGTTAATGACTTATCACACTGGATAAACTGGTTGTTTTCCTCATGGAGGGGTCTTGTCATAAACTTGGTGGCGATTATTGTAGTGATATTTTTGGTCTTTTTATGTGTGTTACACCCAGGAGGGGCGAAGGGGAGGAAGGATGATTGAGCCAAGCTGTTAGACTTTGCAGCGACTGTTTATTGACTTCTCCCAGCTCACACGGCACGGCACATCACTTACACAGCACATCGCTATACACCATCTTGTCTCAACACTCTCTCTACACTCTCTCTCGACTTCTCTCTCGAACATTCTCTGGAACACTCTCACAAGAGCGCCTACACTCTTCTTCTATGGTGTTCTCTAACATTACACAGTGTCTTAACATTACTGAGCGCCACCTCTGGCGTAGAAACGCTACTACTTCCATTGACAGCTCATATCTAGACAGTGCATATTCAGTACTTTAATACATTCCCTATAAATGCTCCCATTTACTATTAATCATTAAATTATAGTCTCTTAGGTACATTTATTAAGAATATTCACATTTGCCATTAGCATCTAATCCACACTGTTTCTGAGGGTTCACTAGAGGTTATCCAAAATTAACGTTTTCCTACATGTGTCATTCCTTGCTTCCATGATATGATGCTGAAACTTGTTCATGTGAGTTGAGTGTTACTGTATATCATGACGCCACCACTGGAGATGATGGGGAAACAACACCAGCTTAATGTTTTATGAGTACAGAGTAAAAGTATGACTGACATGCAGAAAACCGAAAGGAGATGTACATATGTTCATGATGTGAATTTGAAATGTACTGAGTTGCAAGAGTAAGTAAGTAAGTAAGTTCAGAGAAGTTGTGTTATCCCTGCTTGAGATCGTTTCACTTCATCCTGTTTATGTTCTATTTTAATATATGTTGCATTTGAAACCACTATGTTACTAATCACTATTTAGCCAGGTTCAGGTTCAGGTTACTTTATTTGTACCCGTAGATAGATTTGTTTTGCAGTCAGGTGACATCCATATTTACAAACCACAATTACATTCAACATAAACACAAACACAGGCGCACATGAAGCTGACTATAAACATGATAAAAGTACTCAAGGCTCCATCAATCAGGACACAGGACAAAAAGATAAGAGAAAAAAAACAAGGAGATAAGAGAGAAGGGTCATATTTAAAAGTTAAAGACTAGTAAAAGAGGTTAAAAACTCAAAAGTCTAAAAGCCATTAAAAGATTTAGAACCCAAATAAAAAACCTACAGAAATGAGTAAATATAAAATAAAATTAATAAATAGGTAACTAAATTATGTGCAATATATTGTTACATCTTGTTCAACTCTTTGACAGCAGCAGGAACAAAGCTGTTTTTGAAGAGCTGGGTTTTACCTTTTGGGACAACAAACCTCCGTCTGGAGGGAAGAAGCTGAAAGTGGCAGTGCAAAGGGTGGGAGTCATCATTTAAAATGGAGGTAGCAATCTTCTGTACCTGTCTGGTGTACAGGGATGTCAGGCTCAGCTGTGACACACCAAGAAAACGACTGAACCATCTAACTACCTGATCCAAGGATTTCCTTTGTTTCAGTTTTATCTGACCAAACCATGACACTAAAGAAAAGGATAAAACAGATTTAATAAAAGCCCGATAAAACATTATCATTATGGTTCGGTCAGTTTGGAAGCGTGCAAGTTTCCTTAAACAATGCAAATGTTGCTGACCCTTTTTGCACACCTTTTCACAGTTCTCTTCAAAGTTTAAATTACTATCAATAATCGTCCCAAGATATTTGTAGGATTGTACACATTCAGTGGTCTGGCCTTTTAGTACAGTAACTTTGTGCCTGGAAGTTTTCCTCCTAAAGTATCTTTAGTTTTTGTCGTATTCAGCTGCAGGTAGGAATCCTCACACCAGTGAACAAAATCATCAACTACTGGGCCGTGGCCACTCTCAACATCCTGGAGGAGACTGACAACAACTGAATCATCAGCATACTTTATAATGTGTCTGTTGTCATGTCTGCTCCGAAACATGTTTGTGTACAGGATGAAGAGTAGTGGTAACAACACACACCCCTGCGGAGAGCCAGTAGAAGAACACTTTTGGTCAGACAACGTACCATTGACCCTTACTCTCTGTGTCCTGTTGGTTAAAAAATCCAGAATTCAACCCACCAGATAAGATAAGATAAGCCTTTATTAGTCCCACAACGGGGGAATTCCAGGATTGCAACAGCACAGGAATAGCAACACTCAGAGCAACAATCAGAAGGCAAGAAAAAAAAAAAAAAAAAAAGCGAGCAAGCAAGTGCAGCTAATATACATATGTACATATTACTATATATATATATATACAGTGGGGCAAAAAAGTATTTAGTCAGCCACCAATTGTGCAAGTTCTCCCACTTAAAAGATGAGAGAGATCTCCAATTTTAATCATAGGTATACCTCAACTATGAGAGACAAAATGAGAAAAAAAAAATCCAGAAAATCACATTGAACGATTTTTAATGAATTAATTGGTAAATTCCTCAGTAAAATAAGTATTTGGTCACCTACAAACAAGCAAGATTTCTGGCTCTCACAGACCTGTAACTTCTTCTTTGAGAGACTCCTCTGTCCTCCACTCGTTACCTGTATTAATGGCACCTGTTTGAACTCGTTATCAGTATAAAAGACACCTGTCCACAACCTCAAACAGTCAGACTCCAAACTCCACTATGGCCAAGACCAAAGAGCTGTCAAAGGACACCAGAAACAAAATTGTAGACCTGCACCAGGCTGGGAAGACTGAATCTGCAATAGGTAAGCAGCTCGGTGTGAAGAAATCAACTGTGGGAGCAATTATTAGAAAATGGAAGACATACAGGACCACTAATAATCTTCCTCGATCTGGGGCTCCACGCAAGATCTCACCCTGTGGGGTCAAAATTATCATGAGAACGGTGAGCAAAAATCACAGAACCACATAGGGGGACCAAGTGAATGACCTGCCGAGAGCTGGGACCAAAGTAACAAAGGCTACATCAGAAACGCACTACGCCACCAGGGACTCAAATCCTGCAGTGCCAGACGTGTCCCCCTGCTTAAGCCAGTACATGTCCAGGCCCGTCTGAAGTTTGCTAGAGAGCATTTGGATGATCCAGAAGAGGATTGGGAGAATGTCATATGGTCAGATGAAACCAAAATAGAACTTTTTGGTAAAAACTCAACTTGTCGTGTTTGGAGGAGAAAGAACACCATACCTACTGTGAAGCATGGGTGTGGAAACATTATACTTAGGGGCTGTTTTTCTGCAAAGGGACCAGGACGACTGATCTGTGTAAAGGAAAGAATGAATGGGGCCATGTATTGTGAGATTTTGAGTGAAAACGTGGCTGGGTCTTTCAGCATGAAAATGATCCCAAACACACCACCCGGGAAACGAAGGAGTGGCTTCGTAAGAAGCATTTCAAGGTCCTGGAGTGGCCTAGCCAGTCTCCAGATCTCAACCCCATAGAAAATCTTTGGAGGGAGTTGAAAGTCTGTGTTGCCCAGCGACAGCCCCAAAACATCACTGCTCTAGAGGAGATCTGCATGGAGGAATGGGCCAAAATACCAGCAACAGTGTGTGAAAACCTTGTGAAAACTTATAGAAAACATATGACCTCTGTCATTGCCAACAAAGGGTATATAACAAAGTATTGAGATGAACTTTTGTTATTGACCAAATACTTATTTTAACGAGGAATTTACCAATTAATTCATTAAAAATCCTTCAATGTGATTTTCTGGATTTTTTTTTTCTTATTTTGTCTCTCATAGTTGAGGTATACCTATGATGAAAATTGGAGACCTCTCTCATCTTTTAAGTGGGAGAACTTGCACAATTGGTGGCTGACTAAATACTTCTTTACCCCACTGTATATATACACAGACACACAGTGCAGAGCATTGTAGCTGGATGTAATAACTATATGAGTATATAAACACAGTGCGGAGCATTGTAGCTAGATGGAATAAATATGTAGATATATAAACACCCACAGTATGGAGCATTGCAGCTAGGTGGAATAAATATGTAAATATATAAACACACACAGTGCGGAGCAATGTAGCTAGATGGAGTAATATGTAGATATATAAACACACAGTGCAGAGCATTGTAGCTAGATGGAATAAATATATAGATATATAAATATAAACACACCCAGTGCGGAGCATTGTAGCTAGATGGAATAAATATGTAAATATATAAACACACACAGTGCAGAGCATTGTTGCTAGATGGGATGAAACAGCACAACCGTCTACTTAGTTGTCCTACATGGTATGATTATGTGCCCATACATATTCTCACCCACCATAGCGACCGGTATTTTCCTAGATGTATGCCGGAGGGGACCATTGTGTAGGTCTATTGCATCTTTTGCATTAAAAAAACTATTAGGTTGTTACGTCTTTTTGCTATCTCTGCGAGCAGCCCTGCTTAGGTTGTACAGTCTGACAGCCGTTGGTAGGAAGGACCTGCGAAACCTCTCGGCTGTGCAACTGGGATGATGTAGTCTGCTGCTAAATGAGCTCCTCAGTGCATTCAGTATGTCCTGCATAGGGTGGAAATCGGACTCCAGCAGAGATGACAGTTTAGCCACCGTCCTTCTCTCTCCTATCTCCTCCACTGGGTCAAGGCGCTGCCCCAGGACAGAGCTAGCTTTCTTGATCAGTTTGTTCAGTCTCTTCCTATCGGCTGCAGTAATGCCACTGCCCCAGCAGACCACTCCAAAAGTGATGGCTGATGCCACCACCGTGTCATAGAATGTCTTCAGCAGCGCCCCTTGTACACCAAAAGACCTGAGTCTCCTCAGTAAGAACAGCCTGCGCTGTCCCTTCTTGTAGAGTGCGTCAGTATTGTGTGACCAGTCTAGTTTATTGTTCAGATGAACACCCAGGTACTTGTAGGATGTCACCATCTCAATGTCTGTTCCCTGTATATTTACTGGTGCCGTGAGGGGTTGTCCATGCCTGTGGCAGTCCACCACAAGCTCCTTAGTTTTCCTCGCGTTGATCTGGAGGCAGTCCCGATGGCACCAGTCCACAAAGTCCTGGATAAGCCCTCTGTACTCAGCTTCATCTCCATTGGAGATTAGGCCAACGATCGCAGAGTCATCAGAGAACTTCTGTAGATGGCAGTGTGTTGTGTTGTGTGAGAAGTCCGCAGTATAAAGAGTGAACAGGAAGGGAGCCAACACCGTTCCCTGGGGGGCCCCCGTGCTACCGATGATCGTGTCGGACACACAGTCCCGGGTTCTCACAAACTGTGGCCGGTTCGTGAGGTAGTCCAGGATCCATGATGACAGGTGCTGGTCCACCCCTGCGCGCAGCAGCTTGTCCTTCAGGATCATCGGTTGGATGGTGTTGAAAGCACTGGAGAAGTCAAAGAACATGATCCTCTCCACATTCCCGGGCTTCTCCAGGTGGGACAGAGAACGGTGAAGGAGGAAGATCACCGCATCCTCCACCCCGATGCCATGCTGGTAGGAGAACTGGAGTGGATCCATCGCTGGTTCCACCAGGGGGCGGAGGTGAGCAAGGATCAGTCTCTCCAGGGTCTTCATCAAGTGGGACGTCAAGACCACCAGTCTGTAGCTGTTCAGGTCTTTGGGGTGGGAAGTTTTTGGTACAGGTACCCCACAAGATGTTTTCCACAGCTGTGGTACCCTGCCCAGCTTCAGGCTCAGGTTGAAGATGTACGTCACAATCCCACACAGCTGGTCTGCACAGGACTTGAGGAGCTTTGCGCTGATGCCGTCCGGTCCCGACGCCTTCCTCGCCTTGATCTTCCTCAGCTCCATCCTCACCTGGGTCCTGGTCAGGGTCAGGGTGGGGGGCTGTGTGTTTGGAGTGGGGGGGGGGGGTGTTGGTGAAGTGGGGAGTGGGCAGCAGGACTTGATGTCTTTAGAAGCAGCAGTGGTTGTTGTGCAGTCAGGGGGGAGGGCGGTTGGTCAAACCTATTGAAAAACAGATTCAGATTGTTCGCCCACTCCCTGCCCCCCGTGGCCTGGGGGGAGGTATTCTGGAGCCCATAGATGGTTTTGAGGTTTCTCTAGACCCCGCTGATGTCGCTCTGTTGCAGCTTGTCCTCCATCTTCTTCCTGAAGCTGTCCTTGCCTTCTCTGATCTTTCTCCTCAGCTCCCTCTGTACGGACTTCAGCATCTCCCTGTTCCCCGACCTGAAGATCCTCTTCTTCTCTCTCAGAAGTGTTTTTATCTCAGGGTTGATCCAGGGTTTGTTGTTTGAGCAACACCGTATGGTCTTGGTGGGAATGGATTTGTCCACACAGAAGCTGAGGTAGCCCGTGAAGGTGTGAGTGAGGCCATCGATGTCCTCACCATGTGGATCACAGAGCTGCTTCCAGGCGGTGGCTTCAAAACAGCCCTTTAGAGTGTCCATTGCCTCCTCAGACCATAACTTCACTGTGCGCATGGCCGGAGATTGTCTGTGCACTAGAGGTTTGTACACCGGCCGGAGATGAACCAAGTTGTGATCCGATCTCCCGAGTGGGGGGAGTTGTGATGAGGTGTACGCCTCCTTAGTGTTTGTGTAGAATAAGTCCAGTGTTTTATTTTCTCTAGTGTGGCATGTGACATACTGGGTGAACGTGGGTAGAATGGGAGACAGTGAAACATGGTTGAAATCGCCTGAGATGAGGAGAAGAGCATCTGGGTGTTCTGTCTGAAGCCTGCCAGTTACTGAGTGGATGATGTCACGCGCTGTCCCAGCGTTTGTCGTCGGATTTGCATAAACAACAATGCAGATCACGTGTGAGTGTTCTCTCGGGAGATATGTAGGCCGCATGCTAACAGCTAGCAACTCAATGTCTTTGCTGCAGTGTCGTTGTTTAACAGTGATATGTCCCGGTCTGCACCAGTTGTTGTTAACATACATTATCACTCCACCGCCCCTTGCTTTGCCACTGTCTGGTGTTCGGTCTGCCCGTATCATGTGGAAACCCTCCAGCTCAATGTTAGCATCTGCTGCTAGTTCAGTTAGCCACGTCTCAGAAAACAAAAGGAGAAAGCACTCCCGGTATATGCTATCGTAACGGCAGATAGCCGCAAGCTCATCTACCTTTCCCAGTAACGACCGTACATTTCCCATGACAATAGATGGAAGCGATGGTCTGAACCTTATATTTTTTGTCCTCCGCCTTACTCCAGCCCGGCAGCCGCGGCGTTTTCGCCTCAGTTCTCTCGGTATGTTGAGTTTTTTCAATGGCACCGGGTGGCGGTCGAATGCTAGCAGCTCTTCCATGCTGTATCGCCTCCTGCTATAAACAGTGGCTCCGTCCACCGGTTCAGGAGACATTTGGGACGATCTGTGTGTCCGTGTTATAAATGGAGTGAAAAAAAACAGATCAAAAAGAGAGAGGGAGGGAAAAAAAAGACTCGGAATCGAGCCACTGTTACAAAGGGCGGCCGACTCGTGTGGCGCCGTGTGGGGGGAAAAAAGATTATTACTCAAATCAAATTGTTGCAGGAGCCTTTCAACTAAAATATGAGGTTGGATTGTACTAAACGCGGAAGAAAAGTCCACAAATAAAAGCCTGCCGTGTGTCTCATTAAAATCCAGATGTTCAAAAGCATGTTAAAAAGAGTGACAGTGGCATCCTCTACTCCTCTGTGAGGTCTGTAGGCAAACTGCAAAGGATCCAATGCATGCTCAGTCTGCTTTAGGACCTCAAATCTGACCAGTTTTTCAAAAAATTTCATTAAAATTGAAGTCAAAGCAACCACAGCATCTTTCCAGATCTTACGCACATGTTGTGTCTGTAAGGACTTATTGAAAATGTAGTGAAATACAGGACTCAATTTATATGCACAGGACTTTACCAAGCCCATCCATCCATCCATCCATCCATCCATCTTCTACCGCTTTTCTGGAGGTCCGGGTCGCGGAGGCAGCAGTTCAAGCAGAGAAGCCCAGACTTCTCTCTCCCCCGCCACCTGCTCCAGCTCTTCAGAGATGATACCAAGGCGTTCCCAGACCAGCTGGGAGACATAGTCTCTCCACCGAGTCCTGGATCTGCCCTGGGGTCTCCTCCTAGTGGGACGTGCCTGAAACACCTCAAGTGGGAGGCATCCAGGAGGCATCCTAATCAGATGCCCATACCACCTCAACTGACTCCTTTCAATGTGGAGGAGCAGTGGTTCTACTCTGAGCCTCTCTCGGATGATTGAGCTCCTCACCCTATCTCTGAGGGTGAGTCCAGCAATCCTATAGAGAAAACTCATTTCAGCCGCTTGTATCCCCGATCTTGTTCTTTCGGTGAATACCCAAAGCTCGTGACCATAGGTGAGAGTAGGAACGTAGATTGACTGGTAAATCGACAGCTTTGCCTTAGAACTAAGCTCCCTCTTCACCACAACAGACCGGTACAACATCCGCATCACTGCAGATGCTGCTCCAATCCGTCTGTCAATCTCTCGCTCCATTTTTCCCTCACTCGTGAACAAGACCCCAAGATACCTAAACTCCTCCTCTTGGGGCAGGAGCCTGTCCCCAACCCAGAGAGGACAATCCACCTTTTTCCTGCTGAGGACCATGGACTTGGACTTCGAGGTGCTGATTCACATCCCAGCCCCTTCACACTCAGCAGCAAACCATCCCACCAAGAGCTGTAGGTCATTGCTGGATGAAGCCAACAGGACAACATCATCTGCAAACAACAGAGATGAGATCTTGTGGTCACCAAGTATGACACCCTCCATTCCCTGGCTGCGCCTAGAAATCCTGTCCATTAAAATTATGAACAGGATCGGTGACAAAGGGCAGTCCTGGTGGAGTCCAACTCTCACTTGGAATGACTCTGACCGAGTGTTGGCAATACGAACCAAACTCTCACAACGATCGTACAGAGACCGAACAGCTCATAACAACAAGCCCCATACCCCATACTCCCGAAGCACCCCCCACAAAAACCCACGAGGGACGCGGTCAAATGCCTTCTCCAAGTCCACAAAACACATGTAAACTGGTTGGGCAAACTCCCACGAACCCTCCAGAATTCTCGAGAGGGTAAAGCGCTGGTCCAATGTGCCGGACTCTCCTCTCTAGTATCTTGGCATAGACCCTCCCAGGGAGGCTGAGGAGTGTGGTCCCTCTAAAGTTGGAGCACACCCTCCGGTCCCCTTTTTTGAAGAGAGGAACCACCACCCCGGTTTGCCATGCCAAAGGCACTGCCCCTGACCTCCACACAATGTTGCAGAGGAGTGTCAACCATGACAGCCCAACAACATCCAGGGCTTTGAGGTACTCAGGGCGAATCTCATTCACCCCCGAAGCCCGGCCACCAAGGAAATTTTTAACCACCTTGGCGACCTCAGCCCCTGAGACAGGCGAGTCATCCCCCTCGTCCCCAAACCCTGCTTCCTCTGTGGAAGGCGTATCAGTGGGATTGAGGAGACCCTCAAAGTATTCCTTCCACCGCCCGTCGATATCCCCAGTCGAAGTCAACAGTGTCACATCCACACCATACACAGTGTGGACAGGGAGCTGCTTTCCCCTCCTGAGCCGCCGGACAGTTTGCCAGAATCTCTTCGAGGCCAACCGAAAGTCTTGTCCCATGGCCTCACCGAACTCCTCCCATACCCGGGTTTTTGCTTCAGCAACCACCCGAGCTGCACTCCGCTTGGCCTGCCGGTACACCTCAGCTGCTTCGGGAGTCCCACAAGCCAACCAAACTTGATAGGACTCCTTCTTCAGCTTAATGGCCCCCCTCACCACTGGTGTCCACCACTTGGTTCGGGGGTTGCCACCATGAGATGCACCGACCACCTTGAGGTCGCAGCTCTGGGCCGCCGCTTCAACAACAGAGGTGGAGAACATGGCCCATTCAGATTCCATGTCTCCAGACTCCCTCGGAATGTGGTTGAAGTTTTTCCGGAGGTGGGAGTTGAAGACCTCCCGGACAGGGGCCTCAGCCAGACGTTCCCAGCACACCCTCACTATAAGTTTGGGTCTACCAGGTCTGAATAGCTGCCTCCCCTGCCATCAGATCCAACTCACCACCAGGTGGTGATCAGTTGACAGCTCTGCATCTCTCTTTACCCAGGTGTCCAAGACATACGGTCGCAGGTCTGATGACATGATAACAAAATCGATCATCGACCTCCGACCTAGGGTGCCCTGGTGCCAGGTGCACATATGGACACCCTTATGCTTGAACATGGTGTTCGTTATGGATAAACTCTGGTTAGCACAGAAGTCCAATAACTGAACACCACTTGGGTTCAGATCGGGCAGGCCGCTCCTCCCAATCACCCCCTCCAGGTTTCACTGTTGTTGCCCACATGCGCAATGAAGTCCCCCAGTAGGACAATGGAGTCTCCAAGAGGAGTACCCTCCAGCACCCCAGTCACAGACTGCAAAAAGGGTGGGTACTCTGAAACACCATTTGGTGCATAGGCACAAATGATGGTCAGGACCAGTTTCCAAACCCAAAGGTGCAGGGAAGCAACCTTTTCGTCCACTGGGGAAAACTCCAATATAGAGGCAGCATGGTGGGGGGATACAATAATACCCACCCCTGCTCGTCGCCTTTCACCCGGGGCAACTCCAGAAAAGGCCAAGCGCCAGCCCCTCTCCAGGAGACTGGTTCCGGAACTGGAGCTGTGTGTTGAGGTGAGGCCGACTATATCTAGCTGGTATCTCTCAACCTCATACACCAGCTCAGGCTCCTTCCCCACCAGAGAGGTGACATTCCACGTACCAAAAGCCAGTTTAGAAAGCTTGGGATCATTCCGCCAAGGTCTCCGCCTTTGACCGCCACCTAATCCACATAGCACCTGACCCCCATGATCCCTCCTTCGGGTGGTGAGCTCACTGGAGGGCGGACCAATGTAACTCCTTTGGGCTGAGCCCGGCCGGGTCCCATGGGTGGAAACCCGGCCACCAGACGTTGGCGATCAAGCCCCTCCCCCAGGCCTGGCTCCAGGGTGGGTCCCCGGTAACCCCATACCGGGCGGGGTACACTGAATCCTTGATATAGAATTTATCATGAGAGTCTGTTGGATCGTTCTTAGTCTAGCCCTTCACCCAGGACCAGTTTGTCTAGGGTCACCCTATCAAAGGCAAATTGCCCTGGACAACATAGCTCCTGGGATCACTGGGGCACGCAACCCCCCACCACCACCACCACCACCAACACCACCACCACGATAAGGTGACAATCCATGAGGGGGACTTTACTTTTCCAAGCACCCACATATATTATCAGGGCCCTGACTTTTGTTCACTTTTACAGCACAGAACGCCCTTTTAACATCCTGCACCTCAATATTAAAGTGCTGATTGTCTTTTTGTTTCTGTTTCAAATCTTGGGTTTCTGTGCTAAAATCAAAGGAATCAAAACGACCATAAAAACAATTAAGAGCATTAGCCAGCTCTGTGTCTGAATTCAAACCAGCTAAAAACACACGATTACTGCGCTCTGTGCTCTGAAGGCCTGCAATAGTTTTCCTACTGGCCCAGGCTGAGTCAAGTTCCTTTGTTGCCATCTTGCTTTCCAACCCTGATTTTTAATTCTGTTTTGCTCTTAAAATTTCAGCCTTCAGCTCTTTTGTGGCAACCTGTAGCTCAGAAACAATCCCCTGTTTAAAGGCAAGTGCTTTCCTCTGTAAGCAGGATTTAACTGATTTTGTAACCCATGGCTTGTTGTTGGGATATATTTTGACACGTTTACGTGGAACGATCATATCTCTGCAGAAAGCCATGTATGAGCATGTCACGTCCACTAAAGAGTCCAAATCATCTCCGCAGGACAGTCTGAACACGTCCCAGTCCCTACAGTTAAAGCATTCCTGGAGGCAGTGCACTGAATCCTCTGTCCACACGTTTATGTCTCTGGTCTTCACCTTGTCTCTTCTGAGAGCAGTTTTATATGTGAACAGCAAATGTACACAGTTGTGATCTGAGGATCCTAAAGGAGGAAGGGGAATAGATTTATAGGCCCTCTCTATGGATCAATAGCACAGGTCAAATGTCTTTTTTCGCCTGGTTGGGCAGGAGACATACTGATAAAAGTTTTTAAGTGTCTTCTTTAAAGAAACATGGTTAAAATCCCCAAGGATAAAATTTGGAGTCTCTAGGGAAATCGACTGCAACTGCTGTACCACATCAAAGACGGTGCTGGAGGCGGAGGCAGCATCTGCCAAGAAGGAAATCTATACTGATGGAACCAGGGATCTCTTCGTTATATAGTCCACAAACATTCAAGGACAAAACGACACAGAGAATCATGTTAAAACACCTTAAAGTGCATAAAAAACACAGACATAGACACATAACTTTTTTCACCCGATGTCGGTCGCTGCTTGCGCATGCGCCCATCCAGTATACAGTTTTACTGTATTGATTGTTGTTTGATTGTTGATACCTTATTGCATTTTCACATTAAAGTACTAATACACATACGTTAGGATGCTAGCACACATAGATCCCTAATGCAAACATGCACATAAGTTTTTTACACATATAATCGTTTTTGGTAATTTTTATTTGTCTTCATTGAAGTTACATTTACACATAAGTATTAACTTTTTATTAAATCACTGCTAATCTGCTGACACATAGAATGACAAATGCATACACTATTTCATCTCAATTTATGGTTAGTCACCATCATTGGATATTTTTTTCTTTTATGACTTAATTAAATGATTGATTTCTTTTTTGAAATAAAAGGTATTATCCTCATATGCTCCCCAGGAAATGAAACATTCCAGCGGCGCTTGGGAGTGGCAGCGGGGCCGATGGCGGACTTTCCTCATTAAAAAGCGAATAAGGATCTTTTACAATAAAATGCTTTAGCACAAAATGCACCAGAACTTAGCGAGCTGCCCAATGAGGTTTTAGAAGCAATTGTGTTTCATCTCTGATGCTTTTAAGCATCAAGGGGGGAATGATATGATATTTTCAGGTTTCATTGATTATTACCTCCGCCAGGCCGCAGGCCGCAGGAGATTATGTTTTTGCCGAGGTTTGTCTGTCTGTCTGTTGGTTAGCAAGATAACTCAAAAAGTTTTGGACGGATTTTGATGAAACTTTCAGGCGTTGTTGGAAATGGTACAAGGAAGAACTGATTAAATTTTGGGGATGATCTGGATCACCGTCTGGATACAGGAATTTTTTTAAACAATTCTTTAACATTGTGAGATAGGGCCATTTTCAACATGTGTGCAGGCGCAATGGAGGGCGCTGGTCGTCGTGTCTGATGAACACAAACTCCGCGTTCTTCAAAGTTTTAGGCACAAAAGCACGCAGAAAACAGTGGTGGGCCGGGCCCGGCAGTGTGCCTGTGTTTGCGCTACGTTGCAAAAGCTGAGACGGGCAGCTGTCCGGCGTGGGATTATTTGGCAGAAATTCCCCGGGCAGCCATAGGGGCTGCGCAAAAACAAGCTCTCTGCTGGGGAAGCTTACAAATCCTCTTTTGCCACGGAGCGCAACCCCAATATAAAACTCACAGCAACCTGTCTGCCCAATTTGCATCCGTCAGTGAAGCCCTGAGTGCTGCTTTCAGTGATCTATGAAAACGCTCGCATAACCCGTTGGCCTGTGGGTTGTACGCTGTTGTGCGATGAATTGCAACGCCCGCAGCCTGGGAGTTTGGAGATGGAGGAGATGGACACAACAGCAACACTTCAGTTTATTACCTCCGCCAAGGGAGTAATGCTTTTACTACTGAACCATTAATCCTATCATTGTGAATCCAATTGCTAGTCATATGTTTTCACAGTCAAGGAATCTGAAAACGTACACACAAACACTGTATGGGGGAGAACTGTGGCGCTTGGCTTTTCTAGTTCTATATGATTTTAATGCTGTATTATTTTATTTTATATTATAATTTTATCTGGTGCATATAATGAGCCAATGTCTGATTCTCTGTGTTTCCCCATTGTCTCAGAGCTTGAAAAGAATGTTTTTTGTTTTTTGTTTTTTGTTTTTTTTCCTCAGTGTAAGATTAGGCTGAGCAAGATTGTAAATAATGACAAAGGTTTTTGTTTTATCATTCTGAGCTGTTCTGTTCAGAATGCCGGAAGTTAGGTTGACCAGGTCATGTAAAGATCATAGCAGAATGTTCAATGCTGTCCATAGATTAGAAGCAGAAAACAAGAACTCCTTCTATCAATAGCTCAAACATGCCATTCTGACAGTCCCAGAATCCAACAAGCTTGTTATTCTGGGTGACTTCAATGCCAGAGTTGGCAGTGACCACCAGCTGTGGAAAGGCATCATAGGCCACCATGGTATGGGGAAATGCAATGCAAATGGGGAACTTTTACTGGGTCTTTATGCTGAACACAATCTAATTGTAACAAACACCCTTTTCCAACTCCCCCATCACCAGAAGACGACCTGGAAACACCCTCGCTCCAAAAAGTGGCACACCCTTCACTATGTCCTCACAAAAACAAGAGACCGGAATGATGTCCGCATCACACGATCCATGCCTGGAGCAGATGACTGCTGGACAAATCACCACCTCCTGATCTCCCGACTCAATATTACGATCCAGCGACCACCAAAGGGCATTTTGGCAAACGTTCCTCACCGTCGCTTTGACTGCGACAAGCTCCCGCTATCCCCAAATGTTGCAATCCTTTAGAGAGGCCATTGGTAGAAACATGAATAAACTGAGCTTTCCAGACAATGCCTCAGTTGGAGACCGATGGACCACTGTCTGTGATGCATTGACTTCTGCCGCCAAAGAAATGATTGGTCACAAACACAAGAAAAACAAAGACTGGTTCAACGAGAATGATGAAACAATCACTGACCTCATAGAGGCTAAACGCCATGCACGTCTTGCGTTTGAAAATGATCCATCTGCAAAGAATCAACATAAACTCCAGCAAGCAAAAGCGGCATGCCAGAGAGGGATTTGTAAAGCCCAAAACACTTGGTGGCAGCAAAAAGCAGAAGATTTGCAAAAATATGCTGACCAACGGAATATGCACCGTTTTTATGCTGCAACGAAGGAGATCTTTGGCCCCACCAGATCATCTGTGGGCAGCCTAAAAGATGCAAATGGCTCCACCATTATCACAGACACCAAGGGGATCCTTGACCGATGGAAGTCCCACTTGACTGGCGCCTAGCGGCTGCCCTGGCCTTGGATGCGCTCTGCAGAGCGTGCCCAAATGCCAAGTCACGTTTCGTTACCTTGTATTCATACATGTGTAATGACAATAAAGTTGAATCTCATCTCATCATCTCATCACTTTGAGAGTCTGTTAAATAGTCACTTTTGCACCCCGAGTGATCTCCTCCGCAAGACTCCGCAACACCCCACTCGCGAGTGGATGTCTACACCACCTTCACTACACGAGCTAAATAAAGCTATAAAGCACATGAAGACAGCCAAAGCACCAGGACCAGATAACATCCCGCTGGAGTTCTATCTTCATGGAGGTCCCGAGGTGAAAAACTATTTAATGCAGCTTCTACTTAAAATATGGGAAACCAAGACGTTACCAAGTGACTTTAAAAATGCAAATATAGTCAACATTTTCAAGAAGGGAGATAGAGAGAACTGCAGTGACTACCACGGCATCCCACTACTGAGCATTGCAAGCAAGATCTTTGCTTGTTTCCTTCTAAACCATTTTCTTGTAGTAGCCGAGGATGTACTTCCTGAGTCCCAATGTGGCTTTAGACCCTCTCGTGGTACAGTAGATATGATATTCTGTGCTCGACAACTCCAGGAAAAGAGCCAAGAACAACAACAACCACTCATGTTCATCTTCTGGGACCTCAAAAAGGCCTTTGATCGAGTTCCTCGCCCTGCTATGTGGGTTGTTCTTGCTCGTTTTGGATGTCCAGATGATTTCATCGCTCTCCTTCGCGCTCTCCACGATGGCATGGTTGGTAGGGTTTGCACCAAAATACCCTCTCAGACCCTTTTCCCATCACTAGTGGTCTCAAGCAAGGATGCGTCCTTGCTCCAACCTGCTTTTCATTGTATATGGCTGCAATGCTAAATGAAATAAGATAAGATAAGATAAGCCTTTATTAGTCCCACAACGGGGAAATTCCAGGATTGCAACAGCACAGGGATAGCAACACTCAGAGCAACAATCAGAAGGCAAGAAAAAAACAAGCAAGCAAGAGCAGCTAATATACATATGTACGTATTACTATAAAATATATATATATACACACACACACAGACACACAGTGCAGAGCATTGTAGCTGGATGGAATAAATATATGAATATATGAACACACAGTGCAGAGCATTGTAGCTAGATGGAATAAATATGTAAATATATAAACACCCACAGTACGGAGCATTGCAGCTAGGTGGAATAAATATGCAAGTATATAAACACACACAGTGCGGAGCAATGTAGCTAGATGGAATAATATGTAGATATATAAATATATAAACACACCCAGTGCTGAGCATTGTAGCTAGATGGAATAAATATGTAAATATATAAACACACACAGTGCAGAGCATTGTTGCTAGATGGAATGAAACAGCATAACCGTCTACTTAGTTATCCTACATGGTATGATTATGTGCCCATACATATTCTCACCCTCCATAGCGACCGGTATGTTCCTAGTTGTATGCCGGAGGGGACCATTGTGTAAGTCTATTGCATCTTTTGCATTCAAAAAACTATTAGTTTGTTACGTCTTTTTGCTATCTCTGCGAGCAGCCCTGCTTAGGTTGTACAGTCTGACAGCCGTTGGTAGGAAGGACCTACGAAACCTCTCGGTTGTGCACCTGGGATGATGTAGTCTGCTGCTAAATGAGCTCCTCAGTGCATTCAGTATGTCCTGCATAGGGTGGAACTCGGACTCCAGCAGAGATGACAGTTTAGCAACCGTCCTTCTCTCTCCTATCTCCTCCATCGGATCAAGGCGCTGCCCCAGGACAGAGCTAGCTTTCTTAATCAGTTTGTTCAGTCTCTTCCTATCGGCTGCAGTAATGCCACTGCCCCAGCAGACCACTCCAAAAGTGATGGCTGATGCCACCACCGTGTCATAGAATGACTTCAGCAGCGCCCCTTGTACACCAAAAGACCTGAGTCTCCTCAGCAGGAACAGCCTGCGCTGTCCCTTCTTGTAGAGTGCATCAGTATTGTGTGACCAGTCTAGTTTATTGTTCAGATGAATACCCAGGTACTTATAGGATGTCACCATCTCGATGTCTGTTCCCTGTATATTTACTGGTACTGTGAGGGGCTGCCCATGCCTGCGGCAGTCCACCACCAGCTCCTTAGTTTTCCTCGCGTTGATCTGGAGGCAGTTCCGATGGCACCAGTCCACAAAGTCCTGGATAAGCCCTCTGTACTCAGCTTCATCTCCATTGGAGATGAGGCCAACGATCGCAGAGTCATCAGAGAACTTCTGTAGGTGGCAGTGTGTTGTGTTGTGTGAGAAGTCCGCAGTATAAAGAGTGAACAGGAAGGGAGCCAGCACCGTTCCCTGGGGGGCCCCCGTGCTACTGATGATCGTGTCGGACACACAGTCCCGGGTTCTCACAAACTGAGGCCGGTTCGTGAGGTAGTCCAGGATCCATGATGACAGGTGCTGGTCCACCCCTGCGCGCAGCAGCTTGTCCTTCAGGATCATCGGTTGGATGGTGTTGAAAGCACTGGAGAAGTCAAAGAACATGATCCTCACCATATTCCCGGGCTTCTCCAGGTGGGACAGAGAACGGTGAAGGAGGAAGATCACCGCATCCTCCACCCCAATGCCATGCTGGTAGGAGAACTGGAGTGGATCCATCGCTGGTTCCACCAGGGGGCGGAGGTGAGCAAGGAGCAGTCTCTCCAGGGTCTTCATCAAGTGGGACGTCAAGGCCACCGGTCTGTAGCTGTTCAGGTCTTTGGGGTGGGAAGTTTTTGGTACAGGTACTACACAAGATGTTTTCCACAGCTGTGGTACCCTCCCCAGTTTCAGGCTCATGTTGAAGATATACGTCACAATCCCATACAGCTGGTCTGCACAGGACTTGAGGAGCTTTGCGCTGATGCCGTCCGGTCCCGGCGCCTTCCTCGCCTTGATCTTCCTCAGCTCCGTCCTCACCTGGGTCCTGGTCAGGGTCAGGATGGGGGGCTGTGTGTTGGGAGTGGGGGGGTGTTGGTGGAGTGGGGAGTGGGCAGCAGGACTTGATTTCTTTAGAGGCAGCAGTGGTTGTTGTGCAGTCAGGGGGGAGGGCGGTTGGTCAAATCTATTGAAAAACAGATTCAGGTTGTTCGCCCACTCCCTGCCCCCTGTGGCCTACCACCAACAACCCCTACCACCAACAACCACCAACAACCCCTGGTATCAATCTGCGATACCTCTTGGATGGGGGGGGCTTTTTAATCTTGCTCGCTTTCACGCAAAATCCAAAACCTCGGTCACCAGTGTTCATGAATTGCAGTTTGCAGACGATAATGCCACACCAGCTCAGACTGTTGATGACCTCCAGAGGATAGCTACCATTTGCAATGACTCTTTTGAGCATTTTGGAATGGAAATTAACACTGACAAAACCAAAATCCTCAACCAACCAGCACTTGGTCAAACTTCCTCAAGGACCAACCTTAAGATTAACGGAAATCCTGTCGATGAAGTGGAGCATTTCTCTTACCTTGGTAGCATCCTCTCAAAAATACCAACTTATGTAAAGGACATCGAAAACTGCATAAAGGCTGCACACTCCGCATATGGACGCCTTTTTCATCGAGTCTTCAATAATCATGCGATAACCGTCCACACCAAAATCATGGTCTTTCAGGCCGTTATTCTTTCCACCCTGCTTTATGCCTGTGAAGCCTGGACCTTGTTTCATCACTATATCAAGCGCCTTGAGAACTTTCAACAGAGAAAGCTCAGAAAAATACTTGGCATTCGTTGGGAGGATTGACTTTCAAACAATGAGATTCTCAAGTGTGCTCTGCTGCCTAGTGTGGAAGCTACCATCTTGCAGCACCACCTTCAAAGGACAGGACATGTCGTACGGATGGACCCCACAAGACTACCATGAATCATGCTCCAGGGGGAGCTTGAGACAGAAAAAAGACCACATGGTAGGCCAAAACTGCGCTACAAGGACCAGCTAAAATGTTCCCTGCAGCAAGTCACCATAGACAAAAGATCTTGGGAACAACTTGCCACTGACAGAGCAGCCTGGATAAGAAGAACTTGGGGAGGCACAGATTCATTTGAGAGGATCAGAAAACAATAGGATGATGATAAACACAAATGAAGACAAGAAAAACAAAACCAACCACGTCCCCCAACCACAATAAAATGTGACTTCTGCCCACGACAGTTCTATCATAGGCTGGGCCTTCAGAGCCACATCCACCATTGACATTGATCACAGATGGCAACGTCCTGAAAACTAAGATGAAACCAATGCTCGGACACGAGCTGGAGCCAACGAGACCAACAAGGGAAATTTATTAATATAAAGTTAAAATCCACAACAACAACATCATCTACAAACAGCAGAGATGAGATCCTTTGATCAAAAAACATGACACCCCCCGTTCCTTGGCTTTGCCTAGATATCATGTACGTAAAAATGATGAACAGGATCAGTCACAAGTAGCAGCTCTTCCAGTGAGAGTCCAATTCTCACTGGAAACGAGTTTGACTGACAGTTTGCAATATGAGCCAAACTCTTGCAACGGTAACATAAATACTAGATACAGTGGTGTGAAAAAGTGTTTACCCACTTCCTGATTTCTCATTTTTTTGTGTGTTTGTTACACTTAAATGTCATGATCCCTCATGCGCCTTTACGCAGCGCACAGAGGGAGGAATAAAAACCCACATGCAGGAGTTAATCATGCATACTTTAATGACAGTTGTGAATGAACAGTCCAGGTAAACAGATGGATATACGGAATGATAAACAAAGGTTGTAAGGCTGGAGAAAAGTGCTGGAGACAAAGGGATGTCCTCCAGGATACATTACTGAACAAGTGAGGAGACTAAGGAAGATGTTCCATGGCAGCCAGGACTGTGACGAAGGAACGGGAACAGTCAGTACTCACGTTGGTTAGTGCAGTCCGAGTAAGTCCCAATGATCATCCAGATGCACATAAACACCCAGATACTAATAAGCACGCCACTCAATGCAAAGCAGTACCGTAGGGATCAGGCAAGGCTTCTAGACGTGAGTGGTGGCTAACATAAATTGAAATGAGCAGCAAAAGTGTAGATTTGCACACATACAGTAGATAATGTTCCAACAATCTCTTCCAGCAGCGGCAGACCTAAATAGTGCCACTCCTAATCAGGAAAGAGATTGCTGGTGTGATTAATGATTAATAGGTGTGTGTGTGCGCGAGTGAAACCCACTAATGAGGCACAGCTGATACCACTGACAGGAGAGGGAGGTGTGGCTGAGCTGTCAAGGAGCCGAGCAGAACTCAAAGGCTCCCAGAGAGCGCCTGATGGAAAATAGACAGCAAAAACACAGAGGCCAAATAGCCACAGCATCATAGAACTGGGCTTGAACCCATTTTACCCAAGTTCATGACACTTAAATGTTTCAGATTATCAAGCAAATTTAAATATTAGACAAAGATAACAAAAGTAAAAACAAAATTAAGTTTTTAAAAGAATGTGTTTATTATTGGGCGGGGGGGATCCAAACCTACATGGCCTTGTGTGAAAAAAGTGATTGCCCTTAAACCTAATAACTGGTTGGGCCACCCTTGTCCGCAACAACTAACTAACTAACTAACTAACTAACCTGCACTTATATAGCGCTTTTCTAGTCACAAAGACCACTCAAAGCGCTTTCACTAGTACTAACCCTCTATTCTAAGGGCCTATAGGAAACAGATATCTAGGGACAATTTAGAACAGCCAATCAACCTAACATGCATGTCTTTGGATTGTGGGAGGAAACCGGAGCCCCCGGAGTAAACCCACGCAGCACAGGGAGAACATGCAAACTCCACACAGAAAGGTTCAAACCCCTGCCAGCCTGGGGATTCGAACCAGGAACCTTCTAGCTGTAAGGCAACAGTGCTAACCACTGCACCACCGTGCTGCCCGGCCCAACTGCAATCAAGCGTTTGCGATAAAAGGCAGCGAGTCTTTTACAGTGCTGTAGAGGAATTTTTGACCACTCATCGTTGCAGAAGTGTTGTAATTCAGCCACATTGGAGGGTTTTTGAGCATGAACTGCCGTTTTCAGATTCAGTTCAGGACTTAGACTAGCCCACTCCAAAGTCTTCTTTTATTAATTTCTTAAGCCTTTCAGAGGTGGAATTGCTGTTGTGTTTTGGATCATTGTCCTGCTGCAGAACCCAAGTGCGCTTCAACTTGAGGTCACAAACAGATGGCCAGACATTCTCCTTCAGGATTTTTTGGTAGACAGCAGAATTCATGGTTCCATTTACCACAGCAATCTTCCAGGTCTCGAAGCAGCAAAACAGCCCCAGACCATCACACAACAACCAGCATATTTTACTGTTCATATGATGTTCCTTTTCTGAAATGCTGCGTTACTTTTATGCCGGATAAAATGGGACACACACTTTCCAAAAAGTTCATCTTTTGTCTTGTCAGTCCACAGAGTATTTTACCAAAAGTCTTGAGGATCATCAAGATGTTTTTCTAGCAAAACTGAGACGAGCCTTTATGTTCTTTTTGCTCAGCAGTGGTTTTCGTTTTGGAACTTTTCCACGCAGGCTATTTTTGCCCAGTCTCTTTCTAATGGTGGAGTTATGAGCACTGACCTTAACTGAGGTCAGTGAGGCCTGCAGTTCTTTGGATGTTGTTGTGGGGTCTTTTGTGACCTCTTGGAAGAGTCATCGCTGCACTCTTGGGGTAATTATTGTCGGCTGGCCACTCCTGGGAAAGTTCACCACTATTCCATGTTTTTGACATTTTTTGGATAGTGGCTCCCACTGTGGTTTGCTGAAGTCCCAAAGCTTTAGAAATGACTTTATAACCTTTTCCACACTGATAGATCTCAATTACTTTGTTTCTCATTTGTTCCTGAATTTCTTTGGATCACAGCATGATGTCTAGCTTTTGAGGATCTTTTGGTCCACTTCCCTTTGTCAGGCAGGCCCTATTTAAGTGATCTCTTGATTGAGAACAGGTGTGGCAGTAATCAGGCCTTGGTGTGGATAGAGAAATTGAACTCAGCTTTCCAAAATGTGATAAACGACAGTTTGTAGCAATGTTTTAATGGGGGGGGGGGGTGTCACTTTTTCATACAGTGCAATTTTTTTACCCTTTAATAAATACATTCATTTTAAAACTGCATTTTGTGTTTACTTGTGTTATCTTTGTCTAATTGTTTGATGATCTGAAACATTTAAGTGTGACAAACATACAAAACAATGAGAAATCATGAAGGGGCAAACACTTTTTCACACAACTGTACATCTCTAATTTAAGTCCATTGATCACCGCTGTCATCAATTACTCCCTCTATTCTGGCTATATCCCTCCTGCTCTTAAAAATGTATTAATTTGACTATCAAAAAACCCACCCTTGACCCAGAAATCTACAGATCTACCGGTAGAAAACTACAGGCCCATCTCCAATCTTCCTTTTATTTCTAAAGTAATGAAGAAAGCAGTTGCTATCTATTTAAAGGATTGTCTCAATTAAAACAACCTCTTGAAAAAATTCCAGTCTGGTTTCTGCTCTGCTCACAGTACAGAGACAGCTCTTGTGAGAGTCACAAATGACCTCCTTATGGCAGCTGATATTGGGTCTCCTTTTCTCCTCATCCTCCTTAACCTATCTTCTGCATTTGATACAGCTGACCATATTATCCTCCTCAACAAGCTTCCCCATCTCATTAGACTCACTGACACTGCCCTCAATTGGTTCTACTCATATCTCACAAACTGGACAGAATACATCTCCCTTGGACAGGCTCTATCAAACCCAGATACAATCACCTGCGCGGTCCCCCAGGGGTCAGTCCTTGGCCCCATCGTCTTCATCATCTGTCTGCTGCCCCTTGGCCAAGTCATCAGGCACCACGGATTTTTATTCCATTGTTATGCTGATGACACACAGTTGTATGTCAAAACCACTGCTGTAGCTCCATGTCCATTGTCGTCATCGCCGTCACCGTTATTATCTTTGTGGTTCATCACCGTCATCTCCATCACCTCTCACCATCTGTCTGGAGGAGAAAAATGCTTGGGTAGAGCACTACTTTCTTCAACTAAACAGCTCAAAAACTGAAGCCATCATGGTTTGCACACCTCACTAGATTCAGTCATCATCCATAACCTGCATCACTTTCTTTGGTCACAATATCCCCCTTTCCTATTCAGTCACCAATCTAAGTGTAAAAGTGTACTTAAACCTCACCTTCGAATCCCATGTAAATCACCTCTGTAAGATCTCTTTCTATCACTTCCGTAACATTGCAAAACTCCACCCCTTTCTCACCCTGCCAGATGAGGAACTGCTTTTCCACACATTTGTCTCCTCCAGACTGGATTACTGCAAAACACTCCTCTGTGAGATCCCAGGCAAGAGTCTTCAAAGACTGCAGTGTTATGTTCACAAACCTGGGAGTGACCATGGGCGAGTGAGCTGTGCTTGAACTGAACTTTATTACAATAAACGTAAATGAAACAATACATGTAAATGAGCACTCTGCTCCTATCTATCCCTGTTGAGAGAAAGCCAGCAAAGAAACCCCGTAAGATGACGACTCCTCCTTTATATGGGTCGGCGTGATGACAGTACCAGCCCACTACAACATCACGCCGCTGACTGTTTTAAAACCCTTTATAACATTCAAACCCACCCACCCCCACCCTTGGAAAAAACACATAACACTTTAACCTGATGTCTCACCTGATGAAGACCCTGGAAAGACTGCTCCTTGCTCACCTCCACCCCCTGGTGGGACCAGCGATGGATCCACTCCAGTTCGCCTACCAGCATGGCATCGGGGTGGAGGATGCAGTGATCTTCCTCCTTCACCGTTCCTTGTTCCACCTTGAGAAGCCTGGGAACACAGTGAGGATCATGTTCTTTGACTTCTCGAGTGCTTTCAACACCATCCAACCGATGATCCTGAGGGACAAGCTGCTGTGCGCAGGGGTGGACAAGCACCTGTCATCGTGGATCCTGGACTACCTCACAAACCGGCCACAGTTTGTGAGAACCCGGGACTGTGTGTCCGACACGATCATCGGCAGCACGGGGGCCCCCCAGGGAACAGTTTTGGCTCCCTTCCTGTTCACCCTTTATACTGCGGACTTCTCACACAACACAACACAACACACTGCCATCTACAGAAGTTCACTGAGGACTCTGTGATCGTTGGCCTCATCTCCAACGGAGATGAAGCTGAGTACAGATGACTTATCCAGGACTTTGTGGACTGGTGCCATCGGAACTGCCTCCAGATCAACGTGAGAAAAACTAAGGAGCCGGTGGTGGACTGCCGCAGGAAAGGACAACCCCTTACAGCACCAGTAAACATCCAGGGAACAGACATTGAGATGGTGACATCCTACAAGTACCTAGACTGGTCACACAATACCGACGCACTCTATAAGAAGGGGCAGCGCAGGCTGTTCCTAATGAGGACGCTCAGGTCTTTTGGTGTACAAGGGGTGCTCCTGAAGACCTTCTACGATTCGGTGGTGGCATCAGCCATCACTTTTGGAGTGGTCTGCTGGGGCAGTGGCATCACAGCAGCCGATAGGAAGAGACTGAACAAACTGATCAAGAAATCTAGCTCTGTCCTGGGGCAGCGCCTTGACCCAGTGGAGGAGATGGGAGAGAGAAGGATGGTGGCTAAGCTGTCATCTCTGCTGGAGTCCGAGTCCCACCTTATGCATCACACACTGAACGCACTGAGGAGCTCGTTTAGCAGTAGGCTACAGTACATCATCCTCGGTCGCGACTGAGAGGTTTCGCAGGTCCTTCCTACCTACAGCTGTCAGACTTTATAACCTAAGCAGGGCTGCTCGCAGAGATAGCAAAAAACACGTGACGACCTAATTGCATTGAATACAAAAGACACAACAGACTTACACAAAATGGTCCCCTCCAGTATACAACTAGGACAATAGCAGTCGCTACGGAGGGTGACAATATGAATGGGTACATATTCATACTATGTGGGGTAACTAATTAGACGGTTATGCTGTTTAGCTAGATGTAGATGTAGTAGAGTCACTGTTTATATATATATTTATATATTTATGTGTACATATGTATATTCACTGCTCTTATTTTCTTATCTTCTAAGTTATTGCTCTGAGTGTTGCTATCCCTGTGCTGTTGCAATCCTGGAATTTCCCCATTGTGGGACTAATAAAGGCTTATCTTATCTTATCTTAATTTTAACCCTCCCCAAATTGGCATAAACAACAATCCCAACATTGGTAACTAGAGTTAGCGGGTGGACTGCTGCTAAACCCGACATGGCTGAGTGGATCATTCTGCCACTCATCAGTCTTCCATGCGGAAGGCGTTTCTGCTGGAGGGACCTTGTAGTGGGCCCGCAGTGGATGTGCCCCTGGAAATGCTGGGTCCCCTGGACCGGAACCTATCTTCATAATGCTGTGGCCCGGGTACCACGCTACACAAACTGACTCCTACGAAGCCTTGCCCTCTGAAGCAGCCACCCGAATGTGCCGGAGAAGATTTGTGTGCCGTACCAAACCATCCGTCAATCTGAACCACACTGGTCCCAGCTGTGCCACAGTCCTCAAGGGCGTCCATGGTCTCGTAGAATGTGACTTTGCTGGCCGCAGGCCCGATCACTCGTCCATGCATACTCACACCCAGTCCATCACTTGAAGAAGCACATTGCTCAGTCTCACATGCCATTGAGATTGCAGTAGGTAATGCTACATTTACCTCCGTCACTATCATGTTGGTAATGGGCTCTACACCCAGTGCCCCCACAGCAATCTCTGTAGGCAAAAGCTGGTCACAGTTACTGAAGGTGTCCGGCGTCTCTCCTGTTTTGTTTACCGTCCCAAACTCTTCACCCATCAGCTTCACCCATCGGCTCCTGTAGACTGGTGCTGAGGGAGGATACTGAATCAGTCCGGGTCCTCTTCTCCCATTCCTGTTGTATGTGGTTGTGCTGTGTCGACATCATCAAAGATAACATTCGTACCGTGCCATTGTGTCTCGGGGTTCTCTGTATGCCTGGGCTGCAACTCCGCAGCAGATCCTGCCGACTCCTGCTGTGGAGGACCTGAAGTGAATCCAGCCACTGCCCCCACTCCTGGCAGCGCTCCTCCTGTGTACAAGGGACGGTTTGTTTCTCACTGGTGTCGCCCTTTATTCCCTCGTCCCACACCATGTCATCGTCATCAATGTAAGCTATGTCCCAATTGCCGTAGCCCGACAAGCTGAGCCAGTTACTGTTGCAGATGGTGAAACCCAGTCGGTAGAAGAGGTCGCATCCCAGTAAGTTGTCACCATGCGCAGCCACTTGAAAATTGAAGTCATAAACAATTTTCGACTTGTAGCAGACTCTTAGAATGACTGTTCATCCATTGCTAACTCTGTGAACACCATATCCATACAACACCACTGGGTTCTTCCTTATTGGATGATTGGGGAAAAATTTCTTCACCATGGCCCATTTTACTTCATTAACCTCACTGCAGCAGTGTGGAGCAACAGCGGCATAACAACATTGTCTCACTGTACCATGCTGTTTGTGTAAGACGTGAGTTCAGGGCTTACCGCATGGATTGTGGTCACGGGCAAGTGGCTTTGCTTTCCTGGTGGGCTCCACGTCTTTGGCGACTGGCAAACCTTAGAAAAATGATTAAATCTTCCATCACTTCTTACAACGTTGTACTCTTGGCGGGCAAAAACGTACTTTCTCATGGTGCATCGGGAAACCACAGTTACAACATGCGAGGCCTCTTGAAGCAGTCATCTGGTCTATGTCTCCATGTTTCTGTCACGGTGGCCCCCGCGAGCCACCATAAGCCAACAGTCACCAGTGAGTTTGCAGAGGTGTTTATTATTAAAGGTGAGGGAACAGGGGATAACACACACTAACAAAGGAAAGAGCCACGAGTGGGCTAAAACACACTACAACGAGGATGGGAAAACAACAGGATAACTTACAATGAGAAGATGGTATCTGAGCCGGGGGATGCCCAATGCTACAGACAGCGAGGAGTCTTCACGGAGCTTCAATGGAGATTAACAGAGACTGCTGCCTCGGGGTGCATTCGGCATCCGCTTTTAACGCCGGTCACTAATGACCCCGAATGCAGCACAGCTGTTTCGGCCTTGACAGCAGGAAGCTCCACCGGGCGCTGTCACAGTAAGAGCCCAGGCAGCCAGAAGGAACACACTGCTGTCAAAGCCAGAAAAAGACGATGTATGACCTGAGCGCAGACGAGATCGGCGCTCGGGTCATGACACTACCTCCCCCTCGAGGCCGGGCTCAGAACGGCCAATAACACCCAAGCCCCCCCCCCCCCCCCCCCAGGGTGGGCAGATGGGGCACAGGCCAAGAGGGTGGGAGTAAAAAAAAGGAGAAGAAAAAAACCAAGATGCTGTTAGGGAACAAACAAAGCAATCACAGAGTACGGTGGGGAAGAGAAAAAAACAAAACAAAACACAATACTCCATAACTGCAGACAATATATGGACCAAACCCTAAAGAAAAAGGAATGCAACAACAGGAGGGGCCTAGAAAGAAAACAAGGGCATACTAACAGAGATGAGATTATATGAAATCATAATACACCCGTGCATCCACAAAATTACGAAGGAACAGAGGAGAAAAACACAGGGATGACAGGCACAATTACACAGTTCGGGGGGTCTCCCCGCCCCCAGCGTCCAAACCACCAACAGGGGTAACGGGAAGAATTCAGGCGGCCTACCCGAATCCCAGGCCAGAAAAAAACAGTGCTTCAGGCGGCCGGACCAGGCCGCCGAATAGAGAGTTCAATGGGTCAGGTGGCCGGCCCAGAGAACTGAATGGGCGCGGCAGTCCTTCTGGCGGCCGACCCGCATCGCTCAGCCAACAGGACCGCAGGGTAGAGAAAGGCAACGGCTTCCCAGCAGAGGGGAATAGCGAGGGCGAGCCGGGCCGAAAGTGAGGGGTCCATACGGCCCTTGGTGGAGAAGGCTTGGGGGGATGAAGAAGGTGAAGATGAGGACAATGGTGAAGATGGGGGAGAAGATGAGCCGGTCCAGTGTCCGGTGGCAGGGGATCTGCAGCTCCCTCACCAAACTTGGATTCCGCTGGTGCTGCACCCTCGTCGGACCCGGATTGGGTCACGGTTGCACCTGCGACGGACCCGGATTGGGTCACGGTTGCACCCGCGTCGGACCCCGACTGGGTCGGCACCGCACCAGAACCGGCCTCCAACCCCGAACCCGGAACCTCTGCCACAGTGGGCGAAAGCAGCTCCTCGCCGGCGACCCTGGGAGAAGGCTCAGGAGAGAGAAAAGAACCCGGATCAGGATCACCGGCAGCTCCAGAACCCGGCGAGACAAGCTTGGATGAAGCAGACGGCTGCACCTGGCTCGCCTCCCCAAGAGACAGGCAAAAATGCTCTAGAAAGAAAAGGAGAAAGACAATACAGAGCACTTGCCTGATCTCAGGTTCTGACGCTGTCCAGGACTCCGATGATCCGGGCTCAGAAGGCAGGAGGTCGTCATCAGGCTCCCACTCGACTGCGATGGGCTCTGCAGCCGGCATGATGGTGTCCGCAGCTTCTGGATCCTCCGGCACAGATGCCCATGCCGACGGCCCGAACGGCGTGGTGTCAGAGGACCCTCGACCCGCTGGACCGGACCGCTCGTCTGTGGAGACCTGGAGACGCTTTCAAGTCGGCGCAGGTTCCACGCTGCAGTCCACTCTCCTCCTCCACCCACGATGTGGCTGCGGGACTGGATCCAGGCTCTCCAGAACTGCAGGCCCCCTCCTCATCCGGCGACGTTGGCCTGGCGTCGAGGACCACTCAGCGGAGGGAGACACAGAGGATGCAGGATCAAAAACTAAAGCCACAGCAGGTGGTGGGAGCTCGGGGGATTGCAAACCCCGAACTCCACCCCCAGGTGTCTGACAAGGCAAATCACAATAATGAGAATATGGAGGAGTTTGGACTTGCCTGTCTCCTGGAGGCTGGATGGTGCCTGCTGCGGCGGACATTGCTCCTCCCTTTCCCCGCCAGATGGCGACAGAGGGCCCCCTGGGAGGACGAGGGGGAGCTGCTCGAGATGGCTCTGGGACGGGGCTCGCCGAAACAGGACTCCAGAGACACACAGCAGCCAGGATAGGCGACTAGGAGGAGGGGGCGACAGCCAAGACGAGACGGGCACGGAGCGCTGACGGGACAGCAGGAAAAGAAGGCCCGGGAGATGAGGCTGCTGGGATTCCCCTCTGACGAGGCACAGAAGTGACAGCTGTGTGGGAGATTGAGCCCTTGCGGAGACCCAGAACTGGATCCGGATGGGATTCAAGCCGAGGTTGTCTGTGAAGGTGACGATGGTTTCTGGCAGAGGGCGAGGCGAAGGTGAGGTCTGGGAATCGCCGCTCCTGTGCAGAGACTGAGGTGAGGAGGTCGGCGAACTGAGGAAAGTCACTTAAACAGGGATCCCTCTCCACCAGTCTGACTGCCGCCGCCACATGCTTCATAATTACAGAAGGGTGCACAGCGGAGCGAGCAGCAGCCACTCGGTCCCAGATCTTGATTGCTGTCAGCTGCAGCTCCTCTGGGGGAATCCCGAGTGATGTCATGCCCGATGGGGAAAGACCTCTGGATGGTGCGAACTCCCGGGCCAGAACGGAGGCAGGAGCGGGATCCCGAAGCGAGGGGCGACGATTCCTCCTCTTCGGCTTCCTGCCGGGATTTCCCTCCAGCCCACGGAGTATCTCGCGCTACGCGACGATGTCATATCTCCTCGCACTGACTTCGGGGTGATTAACAAAGCGGGGTAGATGATTGACGACATCCTCAGCTTGGTCCAGGTACCAGTGCACATCGCTGCTGAAGTCGAGGAGGGAGGCGGTGATGAGGATTTTATCAACGCACTCAAGAGCGTCTGCCAGATCGTCGCTCTGACTCTGAGTGCGGGCCCTCCACGACGGCATGTCTCCAGCACAGTACCCAGACAGGTAGGAACAACAGTCCAATATGTGCAACACTCACGGTGAATGGCGTCTCGGTGTGGCGCCTCTCTCTAGATGCTCTGGCAGCAGTCTACTGTCACGGTGGCCCTCACGAGCCACCATAAGACGCCAACAGTCACCAGTGAGTTTGCAGAGGTGTTTATTATTAAAGGTGAGGGAACAGGGGATAACACACACTAACAATGGAAAGATCCACGGTGGGCTAAAACACACTACAACGAGGATGGGAAAACAACAGGAAAACTTACAATGAGAAGACGGCGTCTGAGCCGGGGGATGTCCGATGCTACAGACAGCGGGGAGTCTTCACGGAGCTTCAGTGGAGATTAACAGAGACTGCTGCCTCGGGGTGCATTCGGCGTCCACTTTTAATGCCGGTCACTAATGACCCTGAATGCAGTATAGCTTTTTCGGCCTTGACCGCAGGAAGCTCCACCGGGCGCTGTCACAATAAGAGCCCGGGGAGCCAGAAGAAACACACTGCTGTCAAAGCCAGAAAAAGATGATGTATGACCCGAGCGCGGACGAGATCGGCGCTGGGGTCATGACAGTTCCTCCATGCCCATTGCATTTGTTAGCAGTGTCTGTCCTGGCTGTTGTTGCTGTTGGCACACACCTAGCTCCGATGCTAACCTTCCTGCTGACTCAAGCTGGAATGCTAGCTCGATGGTGTTAGCTAGTGTCATGTCATTTTGTGCCGTTAGCATCTTTGCCCTTAGCCCCGGGTTGTTCTTGTTCTTGGCCAATTGGTCCCGCACCATCTCGTCCTCTAAATGTTCAAATCCATACAATGAATTTCTGGGTGGACTCACCAAACGTATGAAAAATTCTCTGACCTTCTATGCTCAGGTTGTGGACTAGTAGTGCTTGTTTCCATCCTTTGTCCAATTTTCCCAAATCAAACGCAGCTATATAAGTTTCAAAAAGTTTTGAGCCAACATGGTCATGGAACAGACGGCTCACCGGGGTGCTCCAAAAATGGCCTCAGTGGCCTCAGGCACATCTCCATGTTTTACTTCTCATTGCCACATGTTCTGTCCACAAACCTAGGAATTACCACGGACAAGTGAGCTGTGCTGGAACTGAACTATATTACAATAAATGTGAATGGAACAATACATGTAAATGAGCACTCCTCTCCTATCTATCCATGCTGAGAGAGACCCAGCAAAGAGAGCCCATAAGATGGCCGACTCCTCCTTTATATGGGTCGGCGTGATGACGGTACCAGCCGACTACGTCATCATGCCGCTCTCTGTTATAAAACCTTTTTATGACATGCAGTGTATCATAAACTCTGCAGCTAGGGTCTTGATGAGGGTGTGAAAATAAGAACATATGACACCTTTCTTAAATCACTTCACTGGCTTCCTGTTTCCATCTGGATCAAATATAAGGTCTCCCTCCTGTCTCACCAGTGCATCAACGGAAATGCACCCCACCCTTACCTCAAAGAACTGCTAACTCCATTAACCACAACACGTTCCATCCATTCCACTCACTCGAACTGCCTTCATACACCCAGGACATCACCCAGCACCATGGGGGATAGGGCTTTTTGTGCTACTGTCCCACATCTGTGGAATGGCCTCCCTGACACCTTGAGGGCATCACAATTCACAGACTGTTTTAAAAGATGACTTAAAACCTTTTTTAGCAGCTCGTTTGATCATTGAGTTGCTGTTTTAAACTATTCACTTTTTATTTTTGGTTTTATGTTCCTATCTCCTCTTTTTCTTTTATGAATTTGAGTTTTATGCTTTTTACATGTAGCACTGAGATTTTTTTAATATAAAGCACATTACGAATAAAACATTATTTTTGAGGGCCTCTTACAGCAGTCATAGGAAATGCTGTGTAATCCCTGTTTATTTAGAGATTCGTACAGCGTGCGTAACGTGGTAGTGAGCTGCTCATAACACAGAAGTACGTCATTCACGCGTCATTTGTGCAGACAAAATGTGCTAAAAGCTGTAAAATATTCTTACCAAAGACTTGAGAGTAAAGTGAGTTGAACAAAAATTTTGATAAGATGGCAGTAAGTATCCCGTAGGAAGATCCCAAGGCACCCTTACGAAGAACGTCAGAACTCTAGGGCCATCATACGACAGAAAAACACTGCGTTTCTCAAGAATGCCTCGTGTTGCTCTTGTGACTTGAACTTCAATGCAAAGAAACTATGCCTCCCTCCATGAATGTCTGCAAACTCCAGAATTCGTAGGAACTTGGAGATTCTTATGAATCCATCGTTAGTAAGAATCTAATCCAATCAGCCACTGAAACAGTTATGAGTGGTCTGACTGAAACACAGACTACTGATACTGCTGCATCCACAGGCCGAACAACTGTGCACTAACAAGGCTGCACAACACACACACACACACACACACACACACACACACACACACACACACACACACACACACACACACACTGTGTGCTCCCAGTCACTCTGATGATTTACTGGCCCTTCTAAACTGAGGTATAAAGGTGGTCTGATGCTATGATCCTCTTTCAGATCACCTAATATAGCACCTGAAAGGTTACCTAGGCTTTCTTTATCAAACTGTAACCCATAAAAATGTCTCACCCCCACCTTTGACAACAGTTATTAAAAATGGATGAAAAAAGACTGGGTGTTTTTAGCAAGCAAAGATTGAGAAGTAAGAACTTTAGTAAGCAGAATGCATCTTTGTCATTAGTTAGCCCTTCTCTTAGCTCCTGGTTTTCCTCTTTAACAGTAGGTCACATCACACTTTCTCATTCAATTTCTACCAGGCATCTCACTTTCATTCTGCTCTTTCCTTTCCCTCTGTCAGTCGACACTATCTAGCCCATCTGTCTTCTTTCTACCCACCTCTCATCTCTATTCTTCTTCCCTTTTCTGCTGTGTCACTCTCTTTCTTCTTATCTCTTTTCCATGTCTTTAAACCTCCGTGCTCTCATTGATATCGTGCAGCTCTATCTCTCTCTCTGCTGCTCTCATCCCCCGCCTCTGTTTTCTACCTCCTACTTGCCCTCTTCTACAGTATCTCCCTCACCTTTTCTCTATCTTGCCCCCCCCCCCCCACCACCACCATTGCCACTGCTCCCTTGCTGGGGTTGACAATAGAAATGACTAATAGGAGGTTATTGCTGATATAAAGACAAAGCAGAACACTGGGATGTGCTGCTCTGCTGCTGAATTACACACACAACCAAGACTAACGCTATTACAGTGCCACACACCCACACAATATTGCAAATACAAATAATTTCAACTGAAGAATGTTTGAGACTTGTAATTCGAGGTATACAAAACTGCTAATATGCATTTTTTTTAATCTGGCCCTAGCTACAATGCTCTGCACTGTGTGTTCATATATTCATATATTTATTCCATCCAGCTACAATGCTCTGCACTGTGTGTCTCTGTGTGTGTGTGTGTGTATATATATTTTATAGTAATATGTACATATGTATATTAGCTGCTCTTGCTTGCTTGTTTTTTTTTTTTTTTTTTTTTTTTCTTGCCTTCTGATTGTTGCTCTGAGTGTTGCTATCCCTGTGCTGTTGCAATCCTGGAATTTCCCCGTTGTGGGACTAATAAAGGCTTATCTTATCTTATCTTATCTTATTTCTTACATAAAACTGTAAATTTACTGAATGACTGTTAGATGTTGAACATCTGCAAAATTAAAGTTGATAACAGGTTCCAGTCAGCATCACATCTGTGCAGGTCTTTTCAGACACTGTGCCTTGCATGGGGAAAGCCATAATGTCAGATCCAGCTTGGGCATCACAAAACTCTCCTGTCATCACAGGAGACATTCATCTAAATTATTGCTTATATACCCCCCTTTACACAGCGGTGGCTATCACTGACAGATTGTTGAGCAATGAAAAAATGGCCAGATCTCTCAACAATCTTTCACTGAATGCCCAGATATCTCCAAGATCTTTTAATGATGTTCCAGTGATCGCCACTGTTGCCACGGTCTCCTCAAAATTTTGACTCAGTCCAGAAGTCTTCTCTGTGATCAGTCCTATTTGGCATTATTATTCCCCATGAAAATTCCTCCTGGCTGTCTGCAGACTGTGTTTTTTTCAAAATCATGAGCACAAGGCCTTGGACAGCCAGCTGCAGCGCCAGATAAGACTGGGCGCCAGACAGACAAAACATCTTCTGCCAAGGGTCCTTGGGTCTCTCTTATTATCATCAACACTGCTCAACACCGCACACACATTGATTCATGAACTGATTAAAGATACTGTACACTGCTCTCTTGTGTCTTGTGTCTTGTGAATTCTATTGTATGCTAATGCATGAGGGTTTTTTTCTGTGTAGTCAAAATTTGGCTCACATATGAGCGTTTATTCTGATTACTATGTTTTTTCTCTCTCCTATTGTGTTTTCCTCCCCCTCCTCTCCCCTCTTTACCTCCACTGTTGACAGGCGCCTTGTATGGCGACGCGTCATTGGATGCGCCTAACGTGCGCGTCTAATGTCAAGTCAAATTCCTTGTGTGTTTACTTGTAAATATACTTGGCAATAAAGCTGATTCTGATTCTGATTCTGATTCTGAACAATCACTCAGCAATCGCCAAGGAAAGTGATTGCTAAATGATCTAGATAAGATAAGATAAGATAAGCCTTTATTAGTCCCACAATGGGGAAATTCCAGGATTGCAACAGCACAGGGATAGCAACATTGTAGCTGGATGGATTAAATATATGAGTATATAAACACACAGTGCAGAGCATTGTAGCTAGATGGAATAAATATGTAGATATATAAACACCCACAGTATGGAGCATTGCAGCTAGGTGGAATAAATATGTAAATATATAAACACACACAGTGCGGAGCATTGTAGCTAGATGGAATAAATATATAGATATATAAACACACACAGTGCAGAGCATTGTTGCTAGATGGGATGAAACAGCACAACCGTCTACTTAGTTATCCTACATTGTATGATCTCCCAATGAATCCTCAAGGAATGATCTCATAGATCTCCCAATGATCTTTCTGCACACTTTCAACAATCTCTCAGTGATCTTTCAATGAATGGTCAATGAGTGCTCCTTGAGTGCCCAATGATCTCATCAATCTCCTAATGATCTCTAAGCGATCTTTCAATAAACACCCATTTTTTCCAAACTGAAGGAAAAGATGGCTGACCATATGATGAAAGACCAAAAGAGTTCATTTAGACACTGTGTAGAGATCACTGTGAGAACATAAGGAGATTGATGAGATTGGTGGGAGATCGCTTCACTTGACAATCATTGAACAATTGCTTTAGACTGATTCAAAACTTTGAGAAGACAATGATGACCATGGAGATCACTGGAAGATCAATAAGAGATCATGGAGAGACCTTGATGATTGCTGGGTGTTCTTTGAAAAAATTGTTGAGAGAGCAGTCCATTTTTTCATTGCTCAAAAATCTCTCAACAATCCCCTCCAACCGTGTAGAGGGGATACAAGAGCAATTGGAGGCACCTCATATACAAACCCCAATTTGTCATTGTACTGCATCTGCTGATTGGACAGTCAGCTAAACTCCTTCCCCACATCAAGACTCTGACGATACAACTCTCGGTCCACAGGTTTAATGATACAGGGAAAGGTGGAACTGTAACATACAGTACAAGGCATAATCACTCTTTAACCGTTGTACAGATATCACAACGAAAATATATGAACTCAGCTTCTAATACAAATCATGTTTTATCTTCCCACAAATTATATGAATTACTTTGTTTTTTAACTCAAATACAATATGAAATTATATTCACAACAACTCCCGTTGCTATAATGAATTGTTTTCCCTTTAAATTATTTGTCAATGTCCTTTAACTGATCTAACGGCTATTGCTAACATAAATCACAGGAGACTATTTTTAGCATTTAAAGTCATCAAACTTAACATAACCTCAAACAAATTATCCAGAAATGCACACAAACAATAACACAAATTAATACATACCCACAATGCTACCAAAAGCAGAGGATGTATGTGACTGCTGCTGAAGTTAACTGACAACGGTAAACATGCATAACTAACTTTCTTCTCAATTCTCCGACCGACTTCCTGTTTACAGTTGGTCGGAGCCGAAGGTGACATCACCTTCGGCTGCGAACTATGCGGATTCTAAGGTGAAACCAACACAATATTAAAACACAATATTCAACATTAATTAAGAATATAAATAAGATAAGATAAGATAAGATAAGCCTTTATTAGTCCCACAATGGGGAAATTCCAGGATTGCAACAGCACAGGGATAGCAACACTCAGACAAACAATCAGAAAGCAAGAAAAAACAAGAACAGCTAGTATATAGTATATATACAGTATATATATATATATATATATATACAGTATATATATATATATATATATATGTGTGTGTGTGTGTGTGTGTGTGTGTGTGTGTGTGTGTGTGTGTGTGTGTGTGTATGTATGTATGTATGTATAGACACACAGTGCGGAGCATTGTGGTTGGTGAATGTGCAGCAGAAAGTCTAAGCTCTCTCTCCGCGGAAATAATATTGGAAATAATAATAATATAATAGTGGAAATAATATTCCACCTTAACTTTTAACATTAAATAAGTATCAGATCACTCCCCACCTGGCGTGATTCTACGCCACCTCACTTAGTCCGTCTAGTCCATCTAGTCCACTTAGGCATCTGGAGGAAGAAGAAGTACTATTTCTGTGACAGGTCTCACAAACAAAGTTTCTTTTCCTGGCTTGTTGACCTTTACTTCCACCAGACGGACTTTTCCATCTTCGCTATGGAAGGCCTGTGTTACCAGACCAAGTAGCCATTCATTCCTTGGTACTTGGCCGTCCTTGAGGAGAACAACGCTCTTTGGCTCAATGTTTGGGTGAGGTGACTGCCACTTCCTATGTGCTTGAAGTGTTGGAAGGAATTGCTTACACCATCTATCCCAGAAGGTGTTGGACAGGTGTTGAACCTGTCTCCACTGGCGCTTGTAGAGGTCTGAAGGCCAAATCTCTCCTGCAGGACCGGGAACAGAGTTCACCTTTTGTGTTAGAAGAGCAGCTGGTGTGAGTATGAATGACATGCGGGATCGGTTGCCACAGGAACAAGAGGCCGTGCATTAATGATGGCTGCTACTTCTGCCATAAAGGTTACCAAAACCTCATGGGTAAGTTTGTCCTTCAGCTGGAGGAACTTGGATTCCAGAATCCTCCTAGCAAGACCAATCATTCTTTCCCACGCCCCACCAAAATGGGAGGCATGTGGAGGATTGAAAGTCCAAGAACATCCTTGATTCGACAGGTAAGATTTCATACTTTTGTAGTCAATGTTAGAAGGTATCTTCAAAGCCTTGCATGCACCCACAAGGTTTGTGCCTCTGTCTGAACGAATGCTTTTGGCCGGTCCTCTCACAGCTAGAAACCGCCTTAATGCATTGATGAAGCTGGATGTGACTAGGGATTCTATGACTTCAATATGAACAGCTCTTACGCTCATACATGTAAAAATCACAGCCCACCATTTGCTTTGTGAGAGGCCTCCTCTAGTCCGGCATGAAGAAACACTCCAAGGGCCAAGTACGTCCAACCCGATGTTTTTGAAGGGAGGATCTGATGAAAGGCGGTCTGGTGGGAGGCTGGCCATCTTTGGGCTACTAGTTGGGGCTCTGAGCCGTCTGCATGTTACACATCGGTAAATGACGCTGCTCACCTTCCTCTTGCCGCCGACTATCCAAAAGCCAGCGGAACGGACAGCTCCTTCCGTAAAGAGATGCTCTTGATGGTGGACTTGTTCATGATACTGTCGAATGAGTAAGGTTGCAATATGATGATTGCCTGGAATGATCAAAGGAGTCTTCTCACTCTGATCAAGACTTGAATGGTAAAGATGACCTCCAACTCTTAGCAGGCCATGTGCATCGACAAACAGATCCAGATTTTTGAGGGGACTGCTTTTAGGAATCTTTTTGTGCATTCTGCTACATTTGATTTCCTCATTGTAAACCTCTTCCTGCGCCATTTGAATGATGATAGCTGAGGCTTGGTTGAGTTCCTCAATACTAAATTCTGCCTTGCAGAGATGCCAGCCTTCACAAGAGTTGTTCATCATGGTTGTGTTGAAACAACGAGCTATGTGTTTCAGGTGCGCGATGGCACGAGTCAGTGACTTCCACGAACAGAACTTGGCAAATTTTTGGGAGCCAAGCTGCTTGGATGCAGTTGTAGTGCTTAAAGTGGACACTAGAGGACGGATGTCTGGATCTGAACTTGAGTCCACAAGGTCATAGGTACTTTTGGAGACATCTTGCTCTGGTTTGGACAAAAAACTAGGTCCACTAAACCAGATAGTGTTGCTTAACAGGCCTGCAGCAACAGAACACATTGCAAGATCTGCAGGGTTCTGGTTTGTGGCAACATAGCGCCACTGATGTGGACTGGAGGATCTTCGAATACGCTGGACCCGTTTTTTTACATACACATAAAAGCGTCTGGTTTCATTGCAAATGTAGCCCAGAACTACTTTGCTGTCTGTGTAATATGTCACTGCATCGAGATGGAGATCAAGTTCTGATGAGATCAGGTCAGCTAACTCAACAGCAAGTACTGCTACGCAAAGCTCTAGTCTCGGGATTGTATGCTTTGGATGGGGGGCAAGCTTGGCCTTTTCCATAACAAACCCTACATGATTATTTCCAGCAGTGTCCATGACTTTGATATATGCTACTGCAGCGATTGCTTTCATTGAGGCATCAGAGAAGACACATAATTCCCTGCTGACAGCTGCTGATGGTGAAGTTTCAGTGTAGGGCCTGGAGATTGACAGGCTTGACAACTCTTTTAGAGAAGCTCTCCATGAAGTCCAGACTTCCTCCATTTCTCGAGGTAATGGTGCATCACAGTCACCATTCTCAACAGTGAGTTCCCTCAGAATAGCCTTGCCTTGGATAGTAACCTGTACTACAAACCCAAGAGGGTCATAGAGACTGTTGATGGTGGATAAGACACCTCGGCGAGAGTAAGGTTTTATCTCATCAGAGACAATGAAGACAAAGCAATCTGTTTGGAGGTTCCAATTGAGTCCGAGACTGCGTTGCATTGGCGCTTTGTCCGCACTGAGGTCAAGGTCTTTAAGGTCACTTGCATGGTCCTTAGATGAAAAGGCTTCTATGACCTCTTTATTGTTTGCTGCAATTTTATGTAGTCTCAGGTTTGACTTGGAGAGGACTTCCTGCGTCTTTTTTAGCAAGTCGATAGCAGCTTCGACTGTGGGCAGAGACTTTAGTCTATGGTCTACGTAAAAGTCTTGCATTACAAAGTGCTTTACATCAGGGTCAATGTGAAACTCGCTGACCTGAATGGACTGGTGCAAGCCATGAATAGCCACTGCAGGCGAAGGGCTATGTCCAAAGACATGGACAGTCATACGATAGTCAGCACCAGCTTTGGAGAGATCGTTATCACAGAACCAGAGGAACCTCAAGAAGTTCCGGTCTTCTTCTCTAACCAACAAAGAATAGAACATTTGTTCAATGTCCACCGTGAATGCGACAGCTTCTTTTCTGAAGCGGATCAGTACACCTAGTAATGTGTTGTTCAGGTCAGGCCCAGTCAGCAGCACATCGTTGAGCGACACACCATTGAATCGGGCACTGGAATCAAAAACCACTCTAATCTTTTTTGGTTTCTTAGGATGGTACACACCAAATGTTGGCAAATACCATTGTTCTTCTTCCTCATTGAGGGGAGGGGCTAACTCAGCATGACCATTTTTAAACATCTGTCCCATGAAGCTAAGGAAGTGTTCCCTCATTTCTGGCTTCCTCTCGAAATTTCGTGTGAGAGACATGAGGCGGTTCAGTGCCTGAGGCCTGTTGTTGGGAAGCCGCCGACGTGGATTCTTAAAGGGCAATGGAGCTACCCAGCTGTTGTTTGAGTCTTTCTGTAGTCCATTATTCATTACTTTAATGAATGGAGCATCCTGAATTGAAAGAGCAACTTGATTATCCTCTCTGGTCCTCTTGAACACACTGCATCCAAGATGATCAATGTCACAGGTGGCTTCCTCTACAGAATATGCTGGTGGGTGGTTTGTGACCTGGACGGTGCTGTACTTTTCCTTAACACAGAACACATTGGAACATCATTCGAAGAGAGATGACCGACGTAGCTCTGTGGTGTTTGTGTAGAAGGCGTTGATTACTGATGGTCTATGGACGCTGCCGAGACACACATTGCCTACAACAACCCACCCTAGATCTGATTTCTGTGCATAGGGTTGGTTGTGTGAGCCGTTCACCTGTTTGCGAACTTTATGGACTCTGATAATGTCCCGACCGAGGAGAAGCATGATCTGAGCATTTGGGTCCATATCTGAGAGGAGGTGTGTCATTGTCTTTAAATGTGTATGATGAAGAGCAACCTCAGGGGTTGGAATCTTGTCACTGTTGTTGGGAATGTCGTTGCACTCTGTGAGGCTGGGTAATGGAATGCGGACTGTCCCATCCAGAGATTCCACTTCATAGCCACTTGCCCTCCTTCCCAATGATTCCTTCATTCCTGCTCATGTTATCAGTGTGCAAGGAGCACTTGGACTTCTGTCGCCAAACACTTCGAAGAACTGTGAACAAACCAGTGACTTGTTGCTCTGCTCGTCCAGAATTGCATAGATCTTCACTGCTTTGTCTTTGTGACCGGCTGGATAAACTTTCACGAGGCATATTTTGGAACAGGATCTGTCTGTCAGATCCCCACCGCAGACCTTTATGCATTTGGTCGTAATATCAGATTGAGGTTGAGGCACAGTTTCGACCTCCTCCCCACCATGCTCTGGAGCAGGATCCTTCACCTCTGTCCAGGGTGCGGGTCCTGGATGTAGGGCTGAGTTATGTCTTTCGCTCTTGCACTCAGAACACTGAACTTTGGCCTTGCAGTTTTCAGCGATGTGTGACGAAGATGAACAACATTTAAAACACAGATTGTTCTCTTTCAAAAACATCTCATGATCTTTAATGGATTTTTCTCTGAAAGCATGACATTTGCTTAAAGGGTGTGGTTTCCCATGAATAGGATACATTTTATCACGGCCATCAGATTTTAATGAGGAGTCAGTAGAATCAGAACTAGCTCTTGTGGATATCTCTGTTTTGCAGACTGAGACTCTTTGATGTTTGTTTGGCTGCCATGCTAACTTTTCAGTCCTGGGAACAGTGTCTGTCTGAGTGATGAAGTTGAAGCTTGGGTCAATGGCAATGCTAGCTTCCTGGCTAATGAACTTTACAAAAAAGGCAAAGGGAGGATAAGGCACATGCTTTTGTCGCTTATAAGATGCACCAGCTGAAGGCCACTTTTCCTGCAGACGAAAGGGGAGTTTCTGTACGATTGGGTTGACACCTTTTGCCGTGTCGAGGAAGGAGAGACCAGGTAAGTCTCCTTCATCCTTTGCTGATAGAAGTTCCATCAGAAGATCATTCAACTTAGTCAGTTTGGCGTAATCTCGGTTTCCTATCTTTGGAAAAGTGTTGATGCATTTGAAGACAGCATCCTCTACTGTCTCTGTCGAGCCGTAAGTTTGCTCGAGTCTATCCCAAATCATATTCAGGCCTGCTTCTGGATGATTGATGTGAATTGTTCTGAGCTGCTCAACATGTTCTTTTGACTCCTTACCGAGCCACTTTAAAAGAAGGTCCATCTCCTCACTTGCTGTTAGATCTAATCCACTGATTGCAGACAGAAATGAACGTTTCCAAGCTCTGTAATTCTCAGGCTTATCACTAAATTGAAGTAAGCCTGTAGACAAAAGCTCACGGCATGCAAGGTACCTCACGAAGTCATTTGGATTGGAGCTGTTATGGTTGGAATTAGGAGGTACAGGATAAGATGGGGGAAATGGGGGCTGCACGGTGGCGCAGTGGTTTAGCACTGTGGCAGCACAGTTTTACCCTCGGCCGGGGGACCGCGGGGATCATGAGATCGTGGGTTCGATCCCAGCCCCCGACCAACAGTGAGCTGTGTGGAGTTTGCATGTTCTCCCCGTGTTGCGCGGGTTTACTCCGGGATTTCTCCTGTTTCCTCCCGCATACCAAAAACATGTAGGTTTAGGGCGCTCGCGCACGCAGCGACCAGCAGCGGTGGCTTATCACCAGACTGCAAACCAAGTCTACCTACGGGTACAAATAAGTAACAAAAAAAAAAAAAAAAAAAAAAAATGTACCACAATAGTCATTTTGAAATCTGGAGTGCTGTGTTGGAGTGATATTGCTGCTTTCAAATTTCACTTGTCGTGGGTCACAAACATTTTCATCCTTATATATCTGAACCCGCTGTGGGCTGGGGTGTGAGTTTGATTTTATTGGGGCATCATCTTCACATAGCTGGTGTTCTGCCTCCAACACTTTGGCTTGGTCAGCAACATACTGTTGAGTGCATTGTGTGGCTGTCAAGGAGGTAGAATCTAATAATACGAACTCACGATTTTGTTTTTCACTATTGTCAACTGCAGCTTCCAGCACTTCTGCTTCAGCAACAGCTGCAGCAGTCTCTTTCTTATATTGTAGCATTTGCATTGATGCTTCCAATTTAGCTTTTTCTAGTTTTAGGTTTATTTCCTCTTCAGCATAGGAAAGGCGAGCTTTTGCAGCTTCTGCTCGTGCTCTTGCTTTGGCTGCAGCAGACTCCATAGAAGACACACTGGAGTGCACAGAAGAAGCATGTGAGTGTGTCTTTGACTTGGCTCTTTTTTCTGACTTAGCACAGTTTGTGAGCGTACTTCTGGATAGACACTGATGTGTTGATCGTTTACTGGTCGAGTGTGACGATGATCTTTTCACTGTCTGCCAGCATGTTTACGTTATCATGCCCGCTAGGAAGCCGTGGTTTCGCTGTACTGCCTCTGCTGATTGGACAGTCAGCTAAACTCCGTCCCCACATCAAGACTCTGATGACACAGCTCTCGGTCCACAGGTTTAAGGATACAGGGAAAGGTGAAACTGTAACATACAGTACAAGGCATAATCACTCTTTAACCGTTGTACAGATATTACAACGAAAAAGACGTAACAAACTAATAATTTTTTGAATGCAAAAGATGCAATAGACTTACACAATGGTCCTCTCCGGCATACAACTAGGAACATACCGGTCGCTATGGAGGGTGAGAATATGTATGGGCACATAATCATACCATGTAGGATAACTAAATAGACGGTTATGCTGTTTCATCCCACCTAGCAACAATGCTCTGCACTGTGTGTGTTTATATATTTACATATTTATTCCATCTAGCTACAATGCTCTGCACTGGGTGTGTTTATATTTATATATCTATATATTTATTCCATCTAGCTACAATGCTCAGCACTGGGTGTGTTTATATTTATATATCTATATATTTATTCCTTCTAGCTACAATGCTCCGCACTGTGTTTTTATATATCTACATATTATTCCATCTAGCTACATTGCTCCGCACTGTGTGTGTTTATATACTTGCATATTTATTCCACCTAGCTGCAATGCTCCGTACTGTGGGTGTTTATATATTTACATATTTATTCCATCTAGCTACAATGCTCTGCACTGTGTGTTCATATATTCATATATTTATTCCATCCAGCTACAATGCTCTGCACTGTGTGTCTGTGTGTGTGTATATATATATTTTATAGTAATATGTACATATGTATATTAGCTGCTCTTGCTTGCTTGTTTTTTTTCTTGCCTTCTGATTGTTGCTCTGAGTGTTGCTATCCCTGTGCTGTTGCAATCCTGGAATTTCCCCGTTGTGGGACTAATAAAGGCTTATCTTATCTTAAATATACGAACTCAACCTCTAATACAAATCATGTTTTATCTTCCCACAAATTATATGAATTACTTTATTTTTTAACTCAAATACAATATGAAATTATATTCACAACAACTCCCGTTGCTATAATGAATTGTTTTCCCTTTAAATTATTTGTCAATGTCCTTTAACTGATCTAACGGCTATTGCTAACGTAAATCACGGCATTTAAAGTCATCAAACTTAACATAACCTCAAACAAATTATCCAGAAATGCACACAAACAATAACACAAATTAATACAGACTTCCTGTTTACAGTTAGTCGGAGCCGAAGGTGACGTCACCTTCGGCTGCGAGCTATGCCGATTCTAAGGTGAAACCAACACAATATTACAACACAATTTTCAACATTAATTAAGAATATAAATAATATCCCACCTTAACTTTTAACATTAAATAACTATCCGAACAGTCATGTTTGCTGACTAATTGTGAAGCAAACAGATGAATTTACATGAGCCCAAAGTGCAAGTGAAGTAAACGTGTTTAATTAACAAAAGAAAGACACACAAAAAAGTCCATAGAATACAGTCTTGTAACAAACAGTCATGGGTGACTGAGCACAGTAGGCTGGAGGAAGAGAAAGCCAAGCACTCCCAGGGTGGAACTGGGAAGCTGACCAAAAACGGCAGTCTTAATAATATTGAGGAAGACTTACGTTGGGCGTCGGAGCTCAACGGGCTTTGGGAAACAACGCTGGAGAAGTCCAAAGGAAAAACACGCCAACTGGCTCCAGGACATCAACAAAAACTGATGTTACATGAAGCAAACTTGACAATGGATGAAAGATTATTGACTATCGCCACCACAACAGGTGCTCCCAGTGTCACCCAGAGATAGTCTGCACTAATGAGTGACAACTGGAAGAAGGTGTGCGGCAGCTCCAGGACCCGGAGGCGTGCTGGCCGGATCATAGCCGATCCCTCACACCCTGGTCACGTACTGTTTGCCCCCCTCCCCTCTGGTAGAAGACTTCGGTCCATCCAGACTAAAACCTCCCGTCACATGAACAGCTTCTTCCCCTCTGCCATTAGACTGCTGAACACTAAGTGACTTATTGACTCTCGTGCACCATGTACAGCAGCTCAACCAGACTCATGTCAATCATCACTGTTTTCTTCCTGCATTACCGACTGCACTATATAGTTCTCCACAGTATCTGCTGCTGGCTAATATATATTTTAACTGTTGACCAGTATCACTTAATCTTATCCTACACTTTATTACATGTATAGTTTATTTCTCTTATCTTATCATGTTTAATGTTGCAGCATTGTACCGAGACAAATTCCTAGTTTGTGTACTACATGAACAATGGCAATAAACCTGATTCTGATTCTGATTCTGATTCTGATTCTCTAGCTGGATGAGTGTGAGAGAGAGAGAGAGAGAGAGCGAGAGAGAGATTTTTGATTTTTCAACACACCTTTATTGTCACAAATTCAACAGAAAAACACAACAACTAAAACAACTAAAAGAAGCAATGGAAAAGAAAAATGACTCACTGACAAGAAATCAAAGACACAAGTGACCAAACCAGGAAAACTAAAATAAAAAAATTGCTTCTTACATCAGGATTATACCATAGGTAATTTTCCCCTCCTTAACACAACACAGGATGTGCTTAAAGCACCACATAGCCTCAAAGGTTTCAACATTTTGCATCCGATGATAGTAATTGTAATCAACCATTATTCGAGCCTTAATCATGCCAACCAGCATGTCTTTTACATTACAATCCAGTATTTGTTCAATTTTTCTTTTTCTACTAACATATATAGCCATTTTAGCCTGACCCAGGATGAAATTTAAAAGTTCACTCTTTTTCTTAGTTCTCTGCCTTTATGGAAAACCCAAGATAAAAATCTGCAGGGAAAAGACTTCTCCAAACAGATAAAACAGCTTCCCCAAAAAAACAAACAACAAATGCAGTCTGTTACAGTCCAGAAAACAATGGAACACAGTCTCTTTCTGAGGACAAAAAGGACAAACCTCAACAACATTTGGGTTTAAAATGGAGATAAAAGCATTTACAGCCACAGCACCATGTGAAACTCGCCATTGTAGGTCTCCAACCTTCTTAGTTAATGGTGGTTTATAGAGTGCTCTCCAGGCAGGCCTCACCTCTGAACCCAAACCCAAGTGTTTCCTCCATGGTGTATCAGCTCGACCTTTTAACTTATTTACATTTAAAACTTTCACCAAAAGTCCATACATTTTTTTACCCGGAGAGTCACAAATGTTAATGTGTTCAGAGTTTAAAAACACACCAGTGCCATCTTTAAAATCAGGAGATAAAACATTAAAAGGAAAAGGCTCATCAGAAGTTCGCACAGAGTTTTTGCAGTGTAAAACAATAGCAGAGTGTTCTTCTGCAGACAGGCAGTCTCTCCAATCTTTCAGCAAATTCATTATAGTTCTGACTGAAGAAACGCCAAGAGCAGAGCACAGGGCAACAGCATTGTCCAAGTTAGGACCACATAAATTTACCAAGTGTCCCAGCGTTGTGACCTTTGAAGAAATGAACTTTTTTAAAACAGAAGGTCCTAAAGCATTGCCCACATCAAAACGGGTCCCGAACACAAGTGGTTCCTTTAAAAGCCAGAAAGGTGACAAGGAAGCCTGGGGAGAGTTCTTTTTAAAAAGTCCCCAGATTTTAAAAGCACTTTGGTAAAACTGGGGAAGTTCTGGGAGTTTTTGGCTCCTTAAGTCCATTAAAAACAGCGACTCCTCTAGTCCAAGCCCTCCACAGCGAGCCAGGACAGCCCTGGCAATAGGTCTCCACACAAGGTCGAGGGGGCCACTCAGCAGTCGCTGAATGAACTGCAGGCGGAAGACAGCCCCCCTGCTGGCCAGATGGATGAGCCCTTGACCACCTTCTTCCCTCGGTAAAAACAGGATGCTCTGTGGAACCCAGTGAAGACGGTCCCAGAAAAAGTCCATGACTATAGATTGCACTCTGGCCAGCAAATTGGGTGGAGGGTCCAGACAAGACAGTCGATGCCACAGCATCGAAGCAATCAAATTGCTGATGATTAAAACACGACCTCTGAAGGACAAGTTTGGCAGAATCCATTTCCATTTTTTCAGTCTTCCTTCAACTTTTTCTAAAAAACACTTCCAATTTTTCCCAGTAAAAGTCTGATTTCCTAAGAACACACCAAGATATTTAAAACCACCTTGTGTCCACGAGAGGCCACCAGGTAGGGCAATTTTTTGTGGTCTCCCCCCCACCACAACAGCTTCACTCTTACCCCAATTCACTCTCGCTGAGGAGCACTCACCAAAAAGATTGACAGTTCTTAAAAGGTAGTCTACATCATTTTGATTTCTTGTAAAAACAACAATGTCATCAACATAGGCAGACACTTTAAAAACAGAGTCAGAGTTGGGGACTTTAAAACCAGTGAGGTCTTGCCTTAGTTTACAAAGGAGGGGCTCAATGGCAAGAGAGTACAGCATACCTGAGAGGGGGCAGCCCTGTCTGACACCCCTCTCAACTTTGAAAGGAGCACTCAAACCACCATTAATCTTAAGAATACTCTCAATGTCTCTATACAAAGCCTGGATCATGGCGATGAACCCTGAGCTGAAACCAAAGGCCTCTAATGTCTGCCAAAGGTATGGATGTTCAACTCGGTCAAACGCCTTTTCTTGGTCTATTGAAATAAGACCAAGTTCTTTGACCAATGAGCTGGAGAGGTCCAAAACATCACGAATTAAAAAAAATGTTGTCTGTAACCAACCTACCAGGTACACAGTAGGTCTGGTCTACATGTATGACCTGCTCCATCGCCTTCCTCAGTCTGGTAGCCAACACTTTGGAGAGAATTTTGTAGTCAGTACAAAGGAGGGCCACCGGACGCCAGTTTTTAATGTCTTTCAAGTCGCCTTTTTTTGGAAGGAGGGTGAGGACTGCTCTCCTACAACTTAGGGGCAGGTGACCCTTCCGCAGACTGTCAGACAGTACTTCCAGCAAGTCCTCACAGATCTCAGACCAGAACGCCTTGTAGAACTCCGATGGTAGACCATCTATCCCTGGGGCTTTTCCACACTGAAGAGACTGGACAGCCACTGCTAGTTCTTGCAGAGTGATCCCGCTCTCCAGCTCCGCATTCACGCTAGCCATCACCTTTGGCAAGTCCGTCAAAAAATGACTCAGTGCATGTGGATTCTCAACAAATTCTTTCTTAAAGAGATCCTTGTAGAAAGCAACTGCAAAGCGACGGATCTCCACAGACTCATGGATCGGCCGCCCGTCCTCAGAGCTAAGAGAGTGGATCATCCTCCTCTGACCATTCTTCCTCTCCAAACCAAAGAAAAAATGAGATGGAGCGTCCATTAGTGCGATGTTCTTGAACCTACTGCGTACCACAGCGCCCCTGGCAGCCACACCTAGAAGGTCAGTTAAAACAGACTTTTTGCCATTGAGGGCCTCAAAATGTCCTCTTTCTCCTGTGGAGCCTGCCAAAGACTGCAGCTCCACTACTTCTCTCTCCAGGTCCCTGACAGACCTGGTCAAGTCTCCAGAGACATTGCGAGTATACTGTAGGCACAGATTCTTTATTTGGCTCTTCCCTACATCCCACCACTGCTGCAAAGAACTAAAATTTGATTTTGTTAATTTAAAATTGCTCCAAAAAAACATAAAAGCAGTTTTAAAACTGTTATCCGATAAAAGTGACGTGTTAAAATGCCAGTATGCACTACTTCACTTTATATTCTTGATAAAAACACAACACTGAACCAGGGAATGATCTGTGAAGCCAACAGGGACTATAAAAGCACTTTTAAAAATGCTAAAATGGTGCTTAAAACTGTAAACCCTATCCAGTCTTGCTAAGGACAAAATATTTTCCTTTCTATGGCTCCATGTGTACTGTCTAGCCTTGCCATGAAAATTTCTCCACACATCACACAGATCATGAGCTTCTATGAGATCTTTTAAAACTTTCTTGGATGCAGCATGTGGCTCTGGGTGATTCCTATCCATAAGAGGATTTTCTGTACAATTAAAATCACCTCCCACAAATAAAAAGTCATCATTACTGCAATTTTTGATCGTGTCATCTAAAATATTTAAAAAGGCCAATCTTTCTGTGCCTACGGTTGGAGCATACACATTTATAAAAACAACTTTCACATTCTCAAAAACAGCTCGAACTTTTAAAATGTGGCCTGCAATTATCTCATCAATGTCATAAGAAAGTGGAATAAAATCTCGAGAAAATGAAATACCCACTCCACCACTGCTGCTGCTTTTATGACTAAGAATAATTTCACCTCGAAATTCCCTCCTCCAGTCAGCAGCATTGTCCTCAGAACTATGAGTCTCCTGAACAAACAGAACATTAATTTTCTTGCATTCTGCAAGAGTAAAAACACACGCTCGCTTGGACATTTCCCTTGCTCCATTGATGTTGAGTGTGCCAAAATTAAAACTGCACATGCATATAAAAGGGTGAAACCAATACAAAAACAGAAAAGAAAGAATGAGCGATAAAAAACTAATCATCCTGGGCAATTTGGTTCTTAACTTAACTTAAAAGTTAAGACTTAAGTTAAAACTTAAAACTTAAGTTTTAAGTTAAAACTTAAAACTTAACTTAACTTAAAAGCACAAGCTTTTTTAGTCTGTAGACCTCCTGATCAGTAAAACTTTCCTGCTCAAGTTCTCCTCTATTTTTCATGCAGGCCCGAGCAGAGTCAACAAAACGTTTTAGATCGGGGAAGAAGCTTTCAACTTTAACCATTCTGGATCCCTTAGTGTCCTGCAAAAACTTCTGTATTTTTGTGAAGCGGTAACCGCCTCCACTGGCCACATCATCACTGCTTTCACCATCACTCTCTATCTCAGACCCAGCGTAAGAATCGGGTTGAGATAGAGAAACCTCAGAACTGTCTTTGACAACCCTTTTTACTTTGCTCCTCTGCTGTTTGGTTTCCAAATTCTTCCGCTTGATTGAGATTTTACATAACTCTTCATCTATTTCAATGTCATCCTCATCCTCCAACACTGACTCAGCCACCCTGGTAGCTGTCTCTTCCTGCTTTTTGCTCACCCTGTGCTGTGGTTTTATATTCATTTTTCTAGTCCCACCATCTACCTGGGCCTCATTTGGCTCATCTGTATGACCCTCAGCGTGATCCCTCTCGGTAATCTCACCCTTGTCCACAATGTTGGTCTGTGCAGCAGCCCTGTGATGTGCTTTAACTTTTGTTGCTGTTTCATTTATGATCGACAGGCTGGCTGCGGAGGGCGGCGAAGCCACCCCGCCGCCAGACGGCCTCGCGGCCTCAGCCGAAGCCCCGCCACCAGACGGCCCCGCGGCCTTGGCCGAAGCGGGGCCAGACAGCCCCGAGGCCGCACTAGCGGCCTCCCCCGAGTGATCACCCCCCATTCCCTGAGGGCATGATCGAATCAAGTGTCCCTCCATTCCGCAGCCGAAACACTTCATATTATCAGAGGTGACGTGGATGGTGTAATCAAAGCCGTCAATCCGGTATTTAAATACGAGGTTGAGGCTTTCCTCGCTATTCTTTAAAATCATGAGCACCTGTCGCCTAAAAGACATGACGTGCTTTAAACGCGGGGACTTACAACCGAGAGGGATGTGCTTAATCGGGGACAAAAGCAGCCCGTGTCTCGACAGCTCCTTCTCCAACAGCTCATTCTTTAAAAATTGTGGGACATTTGAGATCGTAATTCTCTTCGCTGGATTTACCAGAGACAGAACAGGAACCAGTGTTTCTTTAATCACAACCCCGCTCTCCACTACCTGGTTAACTTTTTCAATACTATCCAGGAAGATCACTACGGCACTATTCATTCTAGAAGCTGATCTAACGCTTTCATAACCGACCAGCTCCCCCACAGCCAGACTACACTCCTCCACTGAGCAGCTGACAGCCGGAGTCAGTTTGACAGCATGCCGGCGTGTCAGCTTCTCAAACCCGGAGCCTCGCTCCAAAACCATGCTGACCAGCAGAGCTGGCAGCAGAAACCCCCCTCCCAAAACGCCTACCCCACCCCAGCTACAGAAAACAACAAAAATTAAGATTATTTAACAAAAAAAACACCTTAAACACAAAAAGATAGAGAAAAGTTTTAGATAAATCACTTACACTGTCACACGCTCTCAGCTCGCACTCACGACCACACCCACTCAGAGAGAGAGATAGAGAGAGAGAGAGAGAGAGAGAGAGAGAGAGACTTTGACTTTTAAAAATAAGCCTTTATTGCACACTTCAAAAAAATGCAAGCACACCAATATCATTCCACCAAGTGTGTCACAATGGAAAAAGTGCAAACTGAAGTGTTCTCCCCCCCACACAGCACAGAGCATTCCTTGCAGTCCACCTATTCCACATTGGCAGCGGCAGTAGTGCGAGTCCTCCTCGTAGTCCGTGCAAAGACAAGGCAGAGGCCCCCGGCAGTTCCGTTGCACATCCCAGAGACAGTTTCCCCATCTCAGATGGATTGGAGTCCTTAGACCATGTGGGTTTTTTCAAGTAAGTCAACTGTGCAGCAGGCTCGTCCAGAGTGTAGAAAGAAAACGGTGGGGCGTCCATGCCCTGCAGGTAAAGATCCAGTTCTGTGACAGTCAAATACAGTCAATTAAACGTCATATGCAATTCTGATCAAACAATATCCCAAATATGTGTAAAACAGGCAGAGGAACGACCGCCATTTATTCCTCCTGTCGGGCGCGCTGACCGCTGTTCTCCCTGCTGCTTTACGCAGGGCTGTCAGGTGTTTCTTGAGGCGAAAACGTTTTCTTTCATCCAGGAGGTCAAGACCAACCTGCCTTCTTAGCACATCAACAGACTTAATGAATTTATCAGTGTCACTGAAGTAGTCGGTGACCTTAATGGCTTTGTTATAGGTTTCATCCAGAAAAGCATTTATTTCTTCCAGTGAATACAAACTTGTGCTCGTACTGCATTTTGCCTCAATAGACTCAGTATTAGACACAGTGTCGTTATCAGATTCCATTTCCTTGTCAGCACAACTCAGCTGACTGTTTGGTTCTCCTGGGCCAGGGGATTCATCATGGGCCACATTTTCCTGGACGCCACCCTCAGGAGCTGACTGTCGCTGTTCCATCCCCTGCTGTATCCCCTGCTGTGGAACGGTAGCAGCCTCCGGAAGCACAGCCACTGATGTCACACAGCGAGATTCTGACGCACCATCAGGTCAGTGCTCCGTCTCCTCCTCCGAAATGGTAGCAGCTGCCGGAGGCACAGCTGCTGACGTCACACAGCGAGATGATTGTGAAGCACCATCAGTGACCTTTTTGGCGCCATTGCCATCAACGCTCCCGGCCGTAAGCTGGGCCGCGGGCGCCACAGCCGGGCTGTCCACAGACACAGCGGCAGGCTCCGGAGCAGGGGCAGCGGAAGGCCCCGCAACATCGCCCACATTAGCAGCGGGAGCGGAGGCCGCGCCACCATCTGCAGCTGAGGCGTGAGTGGAGGGCTTGCCGCCGGCACCATCCGCGGCCCCATCAGGGCCCTCCGCCCGCTGCCTGTACGGACAAGCGAACCGTTTATGGCCCACGTCTCCACATTCAAAACACTTCATCTGTCCCAAGCTCGCATACACCATATAGGATCCATCCCCGTGTTTGACCCTGAAGGACACTTCCAGAGTTTGAGTGGGCGAGTCGAGAAACATGAACACCTGTCGCCAGAGTGATTTCACGTTTTAACTTGGTGGCCTTGCATCCCAAAGACAAAGTTGTAAACGGGCCCGCAAACTTCCCAAATCTGCGGAGCTCCGTCGCCAATTGCTCGTCAGTGATGAAAGGTGGAACACCTGAGACGGTGATTCTCGTTGATGGGACAGATAGAGTGTGCGTGTGTGTGTGTGTATGTGTGTGTGTGTGTGAGGGCTGAATGAGTATGTAGAAATGTGTATGTATAACAGAAAACAACAATAGACAGCTCGGTGGATGCCTGACAGGGAGAGAGAGGGAAAGAGAAAGGGAGAGAAAGTGGCATAGCTGTAGACTGGCAAGGAGCCCCAATTCAGGGCTTTAATAACCTGCCAATTGGGACCAATTAACAAAATAATCAGGAGACTACAGCCACAAATCATGGGCGGAACTGAAACATCAGCCCCGCACATGCCACAATTCCAATGAACTTGGGACATTCGGTAAAACATAAATAAAAACACAATACAATGATTTGCAAATCTTTTTCAACCTATATTCATTTGAGTCTTCACTTCAAAGACTAGATATTTAATGTTCAAATTGATAAACTTTATTGTTTTGTTGCAAATGTTCATGCATTTTGAATTTGATGGCTGCACCATGTTCCAAAAACAGCTGGCACAGGGGCAAGACAAGACTAGAAATGATGAGAAATGTTGAAAAACCACCTTTGTGGAACATTCCATAGATGAGCAGGTTCATTGGAAAAAGGTGAGTGTCATGATTGGGTATAAAAGGAGATCCCTGAAAGGCTCATTCGTTCACAAGCAAGGATGAGGTTAGGTTCAACACCATGAACTTCTGCACCGGCAGATATCCCAAAAGTTTAAGAACAATGTTGTCCAATGTACATTTGCAAGGAATTTAGGATTTCATCGTCTACAGTCCATAATATGATAAAAAAATCTGGAGAAATTTCTTCACATTAGTTGCAAAACTGAACATCAGCATTATATGCACAAGATCTTTGATCCTTCAGGCGGCACTGCATTAAAACCCGACATCATTCTGTAAATGATATTACGACATGGGCTCAGGAACACTTCAGAAAACCATTATCAGCTAACACAGTTTGTCACTACATCTACAAGTGCAAGTTAAAACTAACATGCAGAGTGAAAGCCATATATCAACATCACCCAGAAATGCCGGCAGTTGCTTTAGGTCTGAGCTCATCTGAGATGGACTGATTCAAAGTGGAAAAGTGTGCTGTGGTCTGACGAGTCCACATTTCAGATATTTTTAGGAAATCATGGATGACATATCCTATGGGCTAAAGAGGAAAAGGACCATCCAGACTGTTATCAGCATTAAGTTCAAAAGCCACATGGCATAGCTAGCTTTCACATCTATGAAGGCTCCATTAATGATGAACGGTATATAGAGGTGTTGGAGCAACATATGCTGCCGTCAAACCAACCTCTTTTTCAGGGACGTCCCTGTTTATTTTAGCAAGACAATGGAAAGCCACATTCTGTACGTGTTACAACAGTGTGGCTTCATAGTAAAAGAATGTAGGTGCTACACTGGCCTGCCTGCAGTCCAGACCTGTGTCCTATTGAAAATGTGTGGAGCATTATGTAGCACAAAATATGGCAATGGAGACTCTGGACTGTTTAGCAGCTGAAGTCGTACATCAAGAATGGGAAAGAATTCCACCTACAAAGCTTTAACAATTAGTGTCCTCAGTTCCTAAATGTTTACTGAGTGTTGTTCAAACGAAAGGTGATGTAACACAGTGGTGAACATGACCCTGTCCAGCTTTTTGGGAACATGTTGCAGGCGTCAAACTCAAAATGAGTGAATATTTGCAATAAAACAATAAAGTTTATCAGTTTGAACTTTAAATATCTTATCCTTGTAATACAGTATATTAAGTTGAAAATACTGTATGTTGAAAAGGATTTGCAAATCATTGTGATCCTGTGGAGAGTGTGGAAGGACGAGGCTGAGTTTATTTCACAAGTCCAGTTTTATTCACATTCTCCAACATCCAAAAACAGAAAGAGAGTGAATCCCCCAACATCTGTCCCTTTTATACCCCAGGACATCAAAGCACACAGTCACATTGTCTTTTAATCCCAAGTCACAATGCATCTCCCTCCAGGTCTTCTCAACTCCACCTAAAGTCCTGGTGGTCAGGAAATCCCTCAAGGCCATCTCTTTGCATACAAAAGGCCAGATCTCACATCCTCCTGTTACCCCTAGGAGGTTCAGTCCTTTTGTTCCTATGAGACGTGAAGCATACAATAAGCACACAGTAATATATATGTGAAGCATATGAAACCCACATATGTGCCACATGACCCCCCCCCCCCCAAACATCTAAGATGGAACAACATAACCACAGATTGCATGTCATAATAAAATCACTACATATCAGTCCACATGCCGCTTGGGCCGCAGTCTTCTCCCGTATTTGTTGTAAGCAGGCTGCACCACCTCCGCACCTCCGATCTTACAGCCGCCTATGATACGGTCTGGCACAAAGGCCTCCTCCTGAAACTTATAAAGGCTATCCCTGCTTGGGCAACAGCAATTATAAAAACCCTGCTGACCAACCGAAGGTTCAGAGTCCACCTCAGTCAGAACACAAGTGCATGGAGAATGCAGAAAAACGGACTCCCACAAGGCTCAGTTCTAGCTCCAACTCTGTTCAACCTCTACATAAACGACCTGCCTACTACAAAATCCCGCAAATTCATCTATGCAGACGACATCTGTTTGGCATTCCAAGCACCAGACTTTGAACCACTGGAACGGGTGCTCACGGAAGATCTTGCTAAACTGGACCAGTTCTGCAAAATCTGGCGCCTAAAACCAAGCCCAGCAAAAACCGTCTCCAGTGTATTTCATCTCCACAATGCAAAAGCTGCCAGAGAACTAAACATCCACCTGAGCGGACTCAAGCTTAAGCATGCCCCAAATCCAACTTATCTTGGAGTGACCCTTGATAGGACCTTATCCTTCAAGGAACATCTAAAGGGGACGGCTGCTAAGGTGAAAGTACGAAACAACCTGCTCTGCAAGCTCGCTGGTGCAAAATGGGGGGCGGCAGTCTCCACCCTGCGCACCTCAGCACTGGCCCTTTCATACTCTGTAGCAGAATATTGTGCCCCTGTCTGGTCCAGGTCATCTTACACACACCATGTAGACACCCAGCTCAACTCAACCATGAGAACTATAACTGGAACAATCCGCTCAACACCACTCCCCTGGCTCTCTGTACTGTCAAACATAGCCCCTCCACACATCCGGCGAGCAGCATTAACTCAAAGGATGCTCCAAAAAGTTAAAGATTTTCCTCACTTACCAATCCATGCAGATATCTACACCCCACCCACTGCCCGACTTTCATCCAGACGGCCGATTTGGAAAAACCCTCCCCCAGCTGACTTTACCATCCAGACAGCTTGGCAAGAGGAATGGGAGACCAAGGAGGTCCCAAACAAACAGCTGGTGATAAACCCCAACCAACAGGTCCCGGGCACCAACCTCCCAAGGAGACAGTGGTCTACACTCAATCGCTTCAGGACTGGACATGGCCCCTGCTTGGCCAGCCTTCACAGATGGGGCAGTAGCCCTAGCCCACTGTGCGCATGTGGAGAGGAGCAAACTATGGAACACATCATAGAGGCTTGCCCGCTCCAAAGACTGGAAGGAGGATTACACACCCTCCATACAGCAAACCAGGAGGCAACTGCTTGGCTTAAGGACTTTGCATTCGCTAAATAAATAAATAAACCACCTCCGCAGCGTCTTCCTGCTGTGGAGCTGCTGCCTGAGGATAAGAACTGTTAGTCAATCTCTGTGGGTGTTCTGGGGAATGCTCTCTAGGTGGTCTGCCGCGCCGAGGAGCCTTAGCCAACTGTACACCTTTGTCAGCTATCACAAAAGCGGGTTTGAGTCTGTTTATGCCAATCATTTCTTTTCTGCCCCCCATATCTAGCAAAAAATGCTTATCCCCTGTTTCCAGCACTCTATATGGTCCATCATAAGGTGGGCGTAAAGGTGGGCGATGGGCATCATGTCTGACAAAAACAAACTCCGCATTTTTTAAAGCCTTAGGCACAAAAACACCCGGAAAACTGTGGTGAACGGGGCCAGGTAGCGTGCTCGGGCCTGTGCTATTCTGTAACCGCTGAGCCGAGGAGCACTCTGGCGCTGGATTATCTGGGAGAAATTCCCCGGGCAGCAGAAGTGGCTGTGCGAAAACTAGCTCAGCTGGGGAGGCTTCTAAATCCTCTTTAGGTGCAGAACGCAACCCCAATAAGACCCATGGTAGCTTGTCCACCCAATTTGCATCCGTAAGCGACGCTCTGAGAGCCGCCTTCAATGGCCTGTGAAAACATTCGCATAACCCGTTAGCCTGTGGGTTGTATGCGGTCGTGCGGTGGATTGTTGCCCCCAGGCTGCGGGCCATCGCTGACCAAAGTTCGTAAACAAATTGAGGGCCTCTGTCGGACGTAATGTCCGACGAGACTCCAAAACGCGCTACCCATGCCGTTAAAAACGCGCGCGCCACCTCCTCGGCTGTGGTTGATGACAGTGGAACCACTTCCGGCCAGCGCGTGGTGCGGTCAACCATTGTCAGAAGATGTGTGCACCCTTGTGAGGGCAGGAGGGGGCCTACGAGGTCCACGTGGACATGATCAAACCTTTTAGCTGGAATGTGAAATGGCTCCAAGGGAGCTCTCGTGTGTCTATGAACCTTGGCTTGTTGACAAGCCACGCAGGCTGCCGCCCACTCTCTAACTTGTTTGCGCAGGCTCGGCCATACAAATTTCTCTCCTACCATTTTGACCGACGCGCACACTCCTGGGTGCGCCAGAGAATGGATCGAGTCAAAAACGCGGCGGCGCCATGCAGCTGGTACCACAGGACGCGGTCGCCCCGTGGAGACATCGCAGATTGGGGGGGGGCATACCGTCTTGCAGCACCCTGTTCTCCAGCCTTAACCTTGTTGGTCCAGACTGGAGCGCGCGCACATCCGCGTCACTAACCTGCTCCGCCGCCATGGCTGCATAATCTATCCCCACGCGGACTGGGGCCATGCGCACTTCCACGTCGCTAACCTGCTCCGCGGCCATAGCTGCAGAATCTACCCCTATGCGGGCTGGAGCCGCCACGACGCGCAAGAGGCAGTCCGTCACTACATTAAGTTTACCCGCCACATGCTGGATATCGGTAGTAAACTCCGATATCGCGGCCAGCTGTCTCTGCTGCTGGCCCGACCAAGGATCTGAAATCTTGGCCATCGCGAAAGTCAGCGGCTTGTGGTCAACAAACGCGGTGAAACGGCGTCCTTCTAGCCAGAACTGGAAATGGCGAATGGCTAAGTGGAGAGCTAACAACTCCCTGTCGAATGCGTTGTATTTCCGTTCGTTATCGCGCAGGGTCTTGCTGAAAAAGGCAAGCGGTTGCCAGGCTCCGGCTACATACTGTTCCACAACCGCCCCTATGGCCACATCTGACGCGTCAGTAGTGAGTGCCATGCGGGCCGTTGGGACTGGATGTGCCAACAACGCAGCATTTGCCAGGGCTGTTTTGACTTCAGAGAATGTGCGCTCTCGCTCCGGAGCCCATTCGACTTTATTTGTGGGTTTTTGTTTTTTTAGTGCGGCATACAATGGTTGCATGAGCTGCGCTGTGCGGGGGAGGAAACGGTTATAAAAATTCACCATTCCCAAAAACTGTTGTAACGCTTTGACCGTTTGTGGTTGGAGAAAATTTGTTACTGCGCGCACTTTGTCAGGCAGAGGAACCGTTCCTTCTGGGGAGACGCGATGCCCCAAAAAATCAATCTGCGTCACCCCGAACTGACACTTCACTGGGTTGATTATTAACCCGTGTTCTGCCAACCTCCGGAAAACTGCCATGAGGTGGTTTTCATGTTCATCTTCGGACGCGCTGGCTACCAATATGTCGTCCAGGTAGACGAACATGAAGGGGAGATCGCGCAAGACCACGTCCATCATGCGCTGGAACGTCTGCGCCGCGCCTTTAAGCCCAAATGGCATGTGCAAAAACTCAAAAAGCCCTAAAGGAGTTATTACCGCTGTTTTGGGTATGTCCTCTGCGTGCACTGGGACCTGGTGGTAACCGCGTACCAAGTCTATTTTAGAAAAAACGCGCGCCCCCGCCAAATGAACTGAAAAATCTTGGATGTGCGGGATCGGTTAGCGGTCGTGCGCTGTAGCGTTGTTCAACCTGCGGAAATCACCGCAAGGTCACCACGAGCCATCAGCTTTCGGGACCATGTGAAGCGATGAAGCCCATGGGCTCTTCGAACGCCTGATGATGCCCAACCTTTCCAGGTTGGCGAACTCCTTGCGCGCTATAGTCAGTTTAGCTGAATCCAAGCGCCGAGCTTTTGCAAAAATGGGCAGTCCGGTGGTAGTAATAAAATGTTCCACCCCGTGTTTAGCCACGGTCGCCGAAAATGTTGGGACCGTGAGTGCTGGGAACTGAGTGAGGAGTGTGTGGAACTTACCACCTGCAGCTGTGACGTTGGCTTGTGCTGTTGGCGGGGCCACTTGAACTGTACAGGGAATAGAATAAAAAGAGAGTGCATTAACCAGGCGTCTGTTAGCAAGATCGACCAACAAACCATGTGAGCATAAAAAATCAGCCCCTAACATGTTGAAATTGACTGCCGCTATGACGAAAGTCCACTTGAATATACGGCCATGTAAAGACAGAAGCAGAGTCCTCTCACCGAAGGTCTTAATCGCCGAGCCGTTCGCTGCTGACACCCCGGAACCACTGGAAGGCGCCAGCCGGTCAGCGTAGGAAGGTGTGATGAAACTCAGCTGGGAGCCTGTGTCCACGAGGAAATGCCTCTCCAAGCGTGCATCCGTCAAGTAGAGCAGCTTGTTCTCCTCTCCTAGGGCCGCAGCTGCTACCGACCCCCAGTCTTGGCATTTCCCGAGCGCTTGAAATGGCACGGTGGAATGCACTTGCGTGCCCTCTCTGTGAAGCGGCGATGGTAGAAGCAAAGGACGTCGTCTGCTCCGTGTCTCCTGGCCACTGCCGCCGCCGTCGTCAGTGAGTCTGGTGTTGCAGCCTCTGGCCCCCTGCCATCTCCGGACGTTGCGCCTAGCTCCGCTGCTGCAGCCGTAGCCGCGCGCCATTTATTGGCGTTGATAAGTCGTTGCGCCTCCTGGCCCAGCTCATGGTAGTCTCGTCGGGCCAACAGTGGTGAACTGGCCAGGGTCACTCTCACCGCTGACGGTAGGGTCCTGAGGAAAAGGTGGGTGAAAATGAAGTTATCATCTTCGGAGTCTCTCAACCTCAACATCTTCTCCATCAGGTCTGCAGGTCTGTCGCTCTCAAATTCAGTCAGCGCCAGGAGCCCCTCTGCTCGCTCCTTCACCGAGGGGATGAAGTAACGGATGAGTGCAGCCTTCAACGTGCTGTACTTGTCGCTGTCCGGCGAGTGGTTGATCAGGCTCTCCACTCGCTGGGCTGTGTGGTTGTCCAGCTTTGCAACCACATGGTAGAACTTTGTGGCATCTACAGAAATCCTCCGGAGGTTGAACTGCTCCTCGACTGCGTTAAACCAGGATCGCGGATTGTTCTGCCAGAAGTCCGGTAGCTGAACTGTGGCTGCATTCGTTTGGCTGGCTCCTCACGAGTCTGGCTTGGGAGAATTGCTTCTGCTCATGATACGTCTTAGGGTCACCAGTGTGAAGAGTGTGGAAGGACGAGGCTGAGTTTATTTCACAAGTCCAGTTTTATTCACATTCTCCAACATCCAAAAACAGAAAGAGAGTGAATCCCCCAACATCTGTCCCTTTTATACCCCAGAACATCAAAGCACACAGTCACATTGTCTTTTAATCCCAAGTCACAATGCATCTCCCTCCAGGTCTTCTCAACTCCACCTAAAGTCCTGGTGGTCAGGAAATCCCTCAAGGCCATCTCTTTGCATACAAAAGGCCAGATCTCAAATCCTCCTGTTACCCCTAGGAGGTTCACTCCTTTTGTTCCTCTGAGACGTGAAGCATACAATAAGCACACCGTAATACATATGTGAAGCATATGAAACCCACATATGTGCCACAATCCGATTTATTTACTTTTTACACAACATCCCAACTTCACTGGAATTGGGGTTTGTATATACCTTGAGGCCACCCTGTCAACCAAGAAATGCTCAGCAACCTCCTTGGTTACCCAAGAAAGTCTCAGTGATTCCTTAGATATCTCTACTGGTCTCTCGGTAATCTCTGCTGGTTGCAAACAATTTAATTTGTAATTGCACAAGGATTGCACAATTTGAAACTGTTTTTGAGGCTGTAGGTGACTGTTGAAAGATCAGGTCAGTTTTTGATCTCTCACTGGTCACTCAGTGATTTCTATGCTGTGTAAACAGGCTCTAATTAGGGATCCAGGCAGCTGCGCTGTGGGAAAGCTATTGTAATTCCACTTCTTCTTGACTGAAAGTGCATGGTGAACAAAAATGTTTTTTTAATAAAAATAATTACATACATAAAATTTTACAGTCTGGCCAGAAATTCTCCCCACTACTCAGAGACCAAAAATGAAGGCACTGCATCCAGCCACTGCCGATAAAAAATATTCACCCCCATTGGATGTATCAACCTTTTATTGCTTTATACAATTAAATCATGGTAACAATAATTTGGCTTTTTTGACAAAAAATTGTAAAAAAGTTTCTTTCATGTCAAAGAGAAAACCAGTTTTTACAAACTACTGTCAATTAAAACTCTGAAAGGTAAAGTAAATAACTGCATAAGTATTCACCCCTGTCAGGTCAGTATTTAATAGATTCACCTTTAGCTGCAATCACAGCACTGAGTCTGTGTGGAGATGTGTCAATCAGGTTGGCACATCTGGACACTGCAACTTTTCTCCATTCTTCCTTGCAAAATAGCTCAATCTCTGTCAGGTTGCTCAGGAATCAGATATGAACAGCTCTTTTTAAGTCAAGCCACAAACTTTTGATTTGATTGAGATCCGGGCTTTGACTTTGCTACTCCAGAACATTCACCTTGTTGTCTTTGAACCATTTCTGTGTAACTTTTGCTCTATGCTTGGGGCTGTTGTTGTGCTGGAAAATAAATCTTCTCCCAAGTTGTAGTTCTTTTGCAGATTGAATCAGATTATCCTCCAGGATTTGGTGATATTTTTCCGAATTCATGTTCCCCTGTACCTTTACAAGCCTCCCGGGGCTTGATCCTGAGAAGCATCCCCAAAGCATGACATTTCCACCACCATGCTTCATGGTGGAGATGGTGCACTTGTGGTGATGTGCAGTGTTTGGTGGTCACCAAACACAATGTCTCGTCTGATGGCCAAAAAGCTTGTTTTGTCTCATCAGACCAAAGAACCTTCTTCAAATTGACCTTGGAATCTCCCACATGCCTTTGTGCAAATTCCAGGAGAGATTTCATGTGAGCTTTGTTCAACAGTGGCTTTCTCTTTGTCACTCTCCATACAGCTTGGACTGGTGAAGAACCCAGGCAGCAGTTGTTCATGTACAGTCTCTCCCATCTGGGCCACCGAGGTTCTCAACTCCTTCAGAGCGGTTGTAGGTGTCTTGGTGGCCTCCCTCACCAGTCTTCCTCTTGCTTGACCACTATTTGTGAGGACGGCCAGCTTTAGGCAGATTTACACAAGTGCCATACTGCTTCCATTTCTTAATGATGGATTTAATTGAACTCCGCGGGATGCCCAGTGAGTTGGAAATCTTCTTGTAGCATCTCGTATCTTATACTTTTCAGTGACCATTTGTCTGAGTTTGATTTGAGTGTTCTTTCGTCTTCATGTTGCTATTGTAGCAGGAAAAGTGATGAACCAGAGACTAGACCTCCCAGACACAGCTGTCTTTATACAACAATCACTTGACACACATTAACTGCACTCAGGTGATCTCCTTTTCACTAACTGCAGGCATCAACTAGCTGGACCTCTGTTGAATTAAGCCAGTCACTTTAAAGAGGGTGAATATTTATGCTATTACTTTACATTAGAGAATTTTAATTAATTGGCAGTAGTTTGTAAATATCTGTTTTTACTTTGACAAGAAAGAAGTTTTGGGGTTTTTTTCAAATTTGTCAATAAAGCCGAATTATTTTAACCATGATTTCATTTTTTAAAGCAATAAAAGGTTGAAACATCCAAGGGGGTGAATAATTTTCATAGGCAGTGTAGAAGGTGCAATCATAAGCAGTTCTACATTTTTGCAAATATCTCAAGAATTTCTTGGCCTAAACTAAAATAATCTTCCATCATTCTATTGTCTTAAATCTTCTGCAAATTTTTTCGACAGCTCATACTCTACAAATGAGGTTTTCTGCACCGTAGTTTCAAAAAATGTGTGTGAAATCATTCATTCAAGGCTGTTCATCCAAATTGCTTTAGATTAAAAGCAGAAACCATCTACACATATTGATAAAGAAACGTTGAAATTATCCCAAAATGTTGATCTGTTTTGAGTTTCTAAGCAATCAAGTTGTACAGTTTCTCTTTATCAAATATTCTTGGATTCAGTTTCTGGTGTAATGGTCCAAATGTGATGAAACTTCACACTTACAATCACAACAATTTCAATTCTGTTCCAGTTTCAAAAATAATCTTTATGAAATATCTATCAGCCTTTGTGTCTTGTAAAGGGACATTTTGTTAGTGTGGAAAAAGTCTTAGTGTGACCCAAAGCAGTGGACCCAGAGGAAAAGCCCACACTGAATGAAAGCAGTAAAAATCAGAATGATATCCATGCTATTTACATTGTGATACATAATTCACTCAGCGATCAGCCTTACAGTACTCTGTCACCTTGCTTGAGAGACCCAACTAGCTGTTGTCCAGTATCAGGAAGCCGTATGCTGCCCCGACAGCATTGCAACACTGTAGTCAGGTAACGGTAACATTTAAAATCTTATATTTTGCATCTGATATGACTTGGCTGTTAATGGAATGATAGTACTTTTAACTGTTTTTAACTGAACCACTCGTAAATTTAGTAGTAACTGTGTTACATTTCAGAACACTTGCAGATTGGTGAACCCCAAAAGTTTGTGTAAATTGATGGTACCTCACATTTACAGAAAAATCTGTTAGTACTAACGGTTCTTGCATGAGGCCCATTAATTTAAAATGTTGTGCTTCTGCTGCTGGGAACCCTTTCAATCGAACATTTATCATTTGAGACATTTAACATACAAACTGGCAACATTTTACTCATAACAGGGCGGCAGTGGCTCAGGAGGTAGAGCGGGTTGCCCAGCAACTGGAGGGTTGGTGGTTTGAATCCCTCTCAATCCACCCTGCCATTGTGTCCTTGGGCAGGACACTTTACCCTCCTGACCTCCAATCTTCATGACACTGGTGTTTGTGAATAAATATTTGGTGGTAGTTGGTGAGACCATTGGCATGGATTTGCAGCAACATTTCTGCCACTCTTCCCCAGGGCAGCTCTGGCTACAGAGGTAGCTTATCAGCATCAGTGTCTGTGGGTTAACTGAGGAGTGGACTCATTGTAAAGAGCTTTGGGGGTCGTGCAAAGTGCTATATAAATATGATCCATGATAACTTTTTTTCTTGCAGATTTGCAACTTTTTTTAATGGAAGATTTGTAATTTTACAATTTGTGATTTTTTTTATTTTTTTTTCATAGAGTAAAATACTACACACCACATTACCCTCTAAGATAATATAGATATCTCTCTGTCATCTCTGCCGGAGTCCGAGTTCCACCCTATGCAGGACATACTGAATGCACTGAGGAGCTCATTTAGCAGCAGACTACATCATCCCAGGTGCACAACCGAGAGGTTTCGCAAGTCCTTCCTACCAACGGTTGTCAGACTGGAAAACCTAAGCAGGGCTGCTCGCAGAAATAGCAAAAAGACGTGACAACCTAATAGTATTGAATGCAAAAGACGCAATAGACTTATACAATGGTCCCCTCCGGCATACAACTAGGAAAATACCGGTCGCTATGGAGGGTGAGAATATGTATGGGTACATAATCATACCATGTAGGATAACTAAGTAGACGGTTATGCTGTTTCATCCCATCTAGCAACAATGCTCTGCACTGTGTGTTTATATACTCATATATTTATTCCATCCAGCTACAATGCTTCGCACTATGTGTCTATATATATATATATATATATATATATATATATATATATATATATATATATATATATATATATATATATATACGTATATACCTATGTATACCTGCTGCTCTTGTTTCTTTTTTCTTTTTTTTTCTCTTGCCTTCTGATTGTTGCCCTGAGTGTTGCTATCCCTGTGCTGTTGCAATCCTGGAATTTCCCCATTGTGGGACTAATAAAGGCTTATCTTATCTTATCTTATATTATATAGATACAGTGATAAATCAAATATCTGCTGCGCTAAAAAAGAAAATCAGTAATTTTATATGTTAAGTGATGAGGAAAAATTTGACTCGCACATAAATCAATGACGTGAAAAGTCCCTTCAAAAGTTATGACCAAAAATTCTTCAATAAAACTAACAATTTTTGTTGAAAAATTTTCTCATATAAAAAGTATCATGTAATTAAACCACCAAAAAAGTAAATTTTGTTTTAAAAATATTACTTAAGTAAATGTAGCTATAGCAAGCACTCACCTCTGTCCAAATTACAATGAATGTAAATAATTACTGTCATTGAAGAAGCTCAACAAAATTTCATCATCACTATAGACAGGATCTCTTAGTGTCCACTGAAAAACCATTCAAATATTTAGACTATGTTTTGCTTCCCTCAAAGTCATTGCATGAACAAAATAAACGGGATCTGTTCTGTACTCTAAATTTCCACCATATGACACCTACTCTTATTTCCCCATCTCTCTTTCATTGTTGGCATCTTCTGAAGAGGCTAATATCTACTGGATTATATTTCCTCTCAGGTCAGAGTCCAGCTTGTTTCCCTGCTACTGTAACATTACAACCAGATATAACTTGCAGCATGGACAAGAGGTCGTTGTCTAATCCGCCTCCCCCCATGAGCTCTTTGCTGGTGAAGAGGGTGGCATGTCATCCAACATTATGACAAACACAAACTGCCAAAGGAGGTGCACTCAAACTATTCTGCTACAGTGTAGACAGGAAGAGAAATGCAGTATGGCTAATTCAGAAGGAAGCGTGTGTTAAGAGTGGCCAGGAGAAGAGGGAGTCAGACACGGTTGTGAGTTTGAAACTGAACACTGGTTTACAGATTTGCAATTTTTGAGACTGTGCCAAAGGAAGCTGATTAAATGAATGGGTTCAAGCAACAGAGAAACTGTTTAAGATAATGGCATTTAGCCCTGCAGCAATTCACAGAAAAATGTCACAAATGAAAAGTATTATTGGACATTCCAATTTTTGTTCATAAAACTGATTATTCTTATCATCATTTTGTCATTTTTAAAGCAATATTCAAAGTTAGTAAGACACTTCATTAGAAACCTATACCATTAGTGTAGCAGTCTCTATCATGTGAGTTATATAATAATTAAGGTTATTTTTGTCAGCATCAATGTCACCTTCTTGCCATCTGTGGCATGAGATAAAGGGAGGAGCAGGACAAGGAGCCAGAAAACCGGAGAGGAAACAGGGATTTGAAGTCCCAGAGAGACTGGGTCTAATTGAAAAGAATTCTGACTAAACCAATGACTTTAATGACATTTGGAATCCAGGACTCGAGTAATGACATGGAGAGGGCCCCGGGGGACAGTGGGACTTTAAAAGCCAGATTGGTGCTGGGGGGTGGGGGTGGGGGGGTAAAACGATATATAAGGAGGAGATAATGATATATTGAGTCAAAAAAGGACGAGGTTGTAGAGGTTAGGACTGGAAAGAGGGTATTTACTAGAAGAGCCAGTGGAGACAAAAAGGCACGGACAGGGAGAGAGGATGACAGACACCCAGAGAGAGAGGAGTATTTTCGTCTTTTCATCGGTCTGTCAAGCTGCTTCTCTCACTCTCTTTTTTTAGCTCATTTCCCAGACTGCAAGACACTGTCGATAGGTCAACATCAAGAAGTCACTATCTGAAGCTCTCTCAGGCCAACTGAGGCCTCACTCCAATAAAATATGGTAAAACTCTCTTCTTTGATTAATTATGAAAAACTAGTGTCATATTTATGAGGCTAAAATGTCATATCACTTTTCTTTGAAGACTGTCATATTATTCTTGCTTCCTGAGTTGCATACTTTGTCTTCACAGAAGGCTTCCTTCAGCCATGTAGAAAGAAGCGAAATATGAAACCATGTAATGGTTTCCAAGAAGAAAATATTCCGTGTTGCATCTGCTGAGAGATTAAAGTTGACTGAGAAACTTGAAGCTTTAGAGCAACAGAAATGAACTGAACTCATTCTTGAGCTCATTTTATTTTCAAAAACTATGAAAATCTCAGGATATTAACAGAATCACAAAGAAGACTGAACTCTGACCGATCCCAGTCGTTCAAGATTGAGGATGAGCCGATACCGAGTCACAATTGATACTCACATATTCCTTCAACACATTTTTGCAAGTCACACATTAAAGTTATTTTTAAAGAATTAATTCATATTCAGAGTGTTCCAGACAGCAGCCATGTTGGCAACACCTTCCCTGCTAAAACTCTGTACAGCTGCTGCCTTATAGCAAGCAACTGTGGCTGTTGGAAGACAACAAGACTTTAATGGGGAGGAACCCAGAGCACCTGATACCAAACGAGTCACAAAATCCTTGTTTGGGCTCCTGATCCATTACTTTAGATTGGATTGGCCTGGATTCTGGATTCGGGAGTCAGACTCAATCTCTGTTTTTAAGAATAGGGCTAAAACCTACCTTTTTGATATAGCCTACAATTAGGGAGGGATCATGTGTTTCTGAACCCTCCCTTAGTTATGCTGCTAATAGGTTTAGTCAGCCGGGGGACCTCCAGTAATGCACTGGGCCTCACTCCTTTCCTCACTCTCTATGAAATATTTTTTTTGCTGGTTATTAACATTTGTTTGTTCTCTCCCATAGATTGAGTCCCCATCGTGCTGTTTGCTCTCTACATGTCTGTTCTTTTCTTCTTCTCTATCCCCTCACCCCCCAGCCAGTCGCAGCAGATGACTGCCCCTCCCTGAGCCTGGTTCTGCTGGAGGTTTCTTCCTGTTAAAAGGGAGTTTTTCCTCTCCACCGTCGCCAAGTGCTTGCTCACAGGGGATCGCCTGATTGCTGGGGTCTTTCTGCAACTGTGGGGGTTCCCCCCTACAGTTGATAGTGCTATCAGATGACTGTTGTTGTGAAATGGCGCTATATAAATAAAGTTGAATTGAATTGAATTGAATTGAATTGGGACATCCCTGGAGTCCGCAGTACAGTTGGAGTCAGCAGTACAGCTTTTCACTTGGAGCTGGTGTACTTGGTGACAGCCTTGGTGCCCTCAGACACAGCGTGCTTGGCCAGCTCACCGGGCAGCAGGAGGCGGACGGCAGTCTGGATCTCTCTGGAGGAGATAGTGGAGCGTTTGTTGTAGTGGGCAAGACGGGAGGCCTCACCGGCGATCCGCTCGAAGATGTCGTTCACAAAGGAGTTCATGATGCTCATGGCCTTGGAGGAGATGCCGGTGTCGGGGTGAACCTGCTTCAGCACTTTGTAGATGTAGATACCATAGCTCTCCTTCCTCCCTCTTCTCCTTTTCTTCTTGCCGTCTTTACCAGTCGCCTTTCTGATGACTTTCTTGGCGCCCTTCTTACCTGCTTTTTGCTGCCCCGGTTCAGGTATCGGGCTTGTTGTTACGAGCTATTCGGTCTCTGTACGACCGTTGTGAGAGTTTAGTTCGCATTGCCAACACTCGGTCGGAGTCATTCCCAGTGAGAGTTGGACTCCGCCAGGGCTGCCCTTTGTCACCGGTCCTGTTCATAATTTTTATGGACAGGATTTCTAGGCGCAGCCAGGGAATGGAGGGTGTCATGCTTGGTGACCACAGGATCTCATCTCTGTTGTTTGCAGATGATGTTGTCCTGTTGGCTTCATCCAGCAATGACCTACAGCTCTTGCTGGGACGGTTTGCCGCTGAGTGTGAAGCGGCTGGGATGAGAATCAGCACCTCCAAGTCCGAGTCCATGGTCCTCAGCCGGAAAAAGGTGGATTGTCCTCTCCGGGTTGGGGACAGGCTCCTGCCCCAAGTGGAGGAGTTTAAGTATCTTGGGGTCTTGTTCACGAGTGAGGGGAAAATGGAGCGAGAGATCGACAGACGGATTGGAGCAGCATCTGCAGTGATGCGGACGTTGTACCGGTCTGTTGTGGTGAAGAGGGAGCTTAGTTCTAAGGCAAAGCTGTCGATTTACCAGTCAATCTACGTTCCTACTCTCACCTATGGTCACGAGCTTTGGGTAATGACCGAAAGAACGAGATCGCGGATACAAGCGGCTGAAATGAGCTTTCTCCGTAGGATTGCTGGACTCACCCTCAGAGATAGGGTGAGGAGCTCAGTCATCCGGGAGAGGCTCAGAGTAGAACCGCTGCTCCTCCACATTGAAAGGAGTCAGTTGAGGTGGTATGGGCATCTGATTAGGATGCCTCCTGGACGCCTCCCACTTGAGGTGTTTCAGGCACGTCCCACTGGGAGGAGACCCCGGGGCAGACCCAGGACTCGGTGGAGAGACTATGTCTCCCAGCTGGTCTGGGAACGCCTTGGTATCCCCTCTGAAGAGCTGGAGCAGGTGGCTGGGGAGAGGGAAGTCTGGGCTTCTCTGCTTGAACTGCTGCCTCCGCGACCCGGACCTCCGGAAAAGCGGTAGAAGATGGATGGATGGATGGATGGATGGGACATCCCTATGTAAAGCCCTTTTTATGTGGTACAACAACAGCAACGTAAAGGGAATAAAAATCATACACCGCCTACTCCAAGTATTACGCCAGGTGCTGATACCAGAGATGTTAACATCATTTTTGTCAAGTGCAAGTGAAGTTTCAAGTCTTTTTATGGTTTAAATGTCTAACATATTAAAATATGTTTTCATTTATCTCTTAGAATTTAGCAACAAAACTAATCAGCAGCTGGAAATCGTTACTTTAAACAGAACACAATGAATTTGGTGTTTTGGATGTTTTTGATGAAAACATTAAAAATAAAAGATTGTTCACAAGTCCAAAATCACCAGTGCAAGTTAAGTCTCAAGTCCTTGTACAGTCATGTGAAAAAGTTAGGATACCCTGCGTAGCCTGCTTGATTTTTTTTTTTTTTACATATTTGGACAAATGGATATTTAATATCAATGTTAAAAATAATGGGTGATTCATGTAATACAACTAAACAATTAAAAATGAATTAAAAACTTTTTTCAATTTTTCTGCATAATGTAGTTCTAAACGAATACTGAAGAATAAATTTGGACACCCTCCATCTTTTTGAGATGGGGGGTGTCCATTCATTCCCCCTTACAATGGCTAAAATAAATGTTAAAAAATGCAAATGAAAAAAATAAGGTTAGACATAGATATGTGAATATTTCTTAATAAAGAACTGAATATTTATTGGGGTGTCCTAATTTTTTTACATGACTGCATGTGTGACTTAAGTGTGACTTGTGTCCAAGTCTCAGACTCAGTTTTGGTTTTAGTCCCACTGGAGAACACTGGACATGCAGTTCTTAACTGTACAGGTGCATTCTCAAAAAAATTAGAATGTCATTAAAACGTTGATTTATGAAATATTTTTTTTATTTGTATTTTTTGTATTTTGTATACTTTATTAAATCAAGGGAAAAAAATTCAGGGCATCCACATGGGTGGATGAGGCTGCCACGGTGTGGTGTCAATCCCTTCACCATTCGCACACACATTCACCCCAGGGCCACTTTAGAGTCTCCAGTTAACCTAACCTGCAGTTTTTTGGCCTGTGGGAGGAAACCGGAGTATCTGGGGTGAGTCCATGCAGATACGGGGAGAACATGCAAACTCCACACAGAAGGGTCACCGATGGTCCCGGTGTAGAATCAAGCCCACGGCCTTCTTACTACGCTGCCACACTGCTAACCACTGCGCCACATTTTTTTTTTTTAGTACACACCCGTGTATACCCGTCCATGCCCGTAGAAACCAAGTATAAGCAAGTATTTCTGCATGCCTGTTGCTGAAGGGTCTCCTCCTGTGTGAGACAGCTGTGTTGTTCACAGTCATGCCGCAGGCATCACTGACAGAAATTTCTAGAATTTATAGCGTGCCTTCTGCCTTACTGAGTTAGATTTCCCGATGTCCTGTTTCAAATGGGTGTGGTTTAAAGTAATGTGTTGTATTCGGTCTCAGCTTCTTTGTGCCTTGAGTGGCGTGCAACGTTGCTCGCTTTGCGGGCATTTCAGGCTTCAAGTGACTCAGCACGTGCATGGCGCACTGCCACACATTTCCTGTCTGTCTGTGCATCCCTTGTCTATCTATGTCCTATGCTGGTGAAGGGTCTTCTCCTGTGGCAGGCATCATAGGACAGTAAATCATAGGTGGGCAGGCATTGTGAGTGATGTTCTATATGACGTCATATAGACATCCAGGCTGGCATCATAGAACACTACATCACAGGTAGCGAGTCCTATTGCCTATATGACAGCATCACCAATATAACATCATTGCGAGTCCTATGCACCCTGACATCATAGGATCATCGTAGGACATCACGCAGACATCATAGGCCTTCCTATGATGTCCAATGATCATTACAGACACACACACAGACATTTCTTGAATTTATAGAGTGATGACATTCTAATTAATTGAGATGCACCTGTACATAAGGGAGTTTGTCAATTCAGCCAATGTGTGTTTTGTGGACTTTTGGATTATATCCAACAATTTCCCTGCTCACTGTTATTAGGATATATATATCAAATATTTGTTACTTTCTTAATTCTATTTTCATATGGAGGTCATGGTTTAGATACTGTATATGGCCTGTTGGTACAAGCTATTCTGTCCCTTCCACATATAATCAGGCAATGGTTTACATTGCCAGGAAGTCTGAACTGAAGACAGTCCTGTGTTTGACTTACTTTGCTGGACTTTAAAATATGGACTAAAAAAATCTTCCACACTTAAAAAACAAAACAAAAACATTGTCACTGCCACCTTGTTTCCAGTTGGAACTGAAGTCTTCCCCCTTTTAACCTTCAGGCACCAATTTAATTTATTACCCTTTAGAGTCATTAAGGACAAAAATGTCCACTTTCAAAAATATTGCTATGAAAATTTTAGAGATTATTTTTTTTTCTGTGTTTTCTGCATAAATTTCATAAAGGACCCTGCTCAAAACTACTAAATATTCAATCATTTTGAAAAAATTAACCCTTTAAATACCTTTTAAATCGCTCTAAAATTAGCCATTTCCCCACTCTAGGCCTGTGCATCAAATGCTCATCATTTATTAGTCTGAGTGATAGAGGTGATTGGGCCGAGGAAGGGTGTGTCTATTTCACTGCTGCATAATTACAGGAAATGTACTATAGCATATACAGTAGCATGAAAAGAATGTGTGTTGTGAGTTCAAAGAAAAGCATTTTGGAGAAGCTACAGAAGATCTTGCTGTCACATGGGACACCACTGAAAATAGGTCGGGTAGACAGAATTCTACCTGCGTTGCCTTAATATGCCCTTTTAAATTTGAATTTTGTTCAATCATGAACTCTTTTCTGATGTAAACTGCATGCAATTATTTACATGCTCAAAGCTTTGGAAACAATTTACCACCACTCAGCAGCACAGTTCACTTACAGGATGAATAATGAGAAAATCAATAGTGCATTAATGAGATGTAGATGGAGGCTCAAAAATCTAATAAAAAGCACAATATGAAAAGCACTTCAAGAATTTAGAGGAGTTCTTCAATCATGTGGGAAACCGTCTGCAAATTAAAGCTGACAGTGCACACTTTATCCTCATAATGATCATGTCATTTCACATTAAAGGTAATACGAGTGTCCTGCCGCAAAACCACAAAACACAGTGTTGCTGTCCAAATTTAAAGCAGATTTATTTAAATTAGTGTGGTGTCTGTGCATAATGTATTGTGCTCTGTGCAACGCTGTGAATCCCAGTGTAGTCACAGATGTAGTTCATTAAGAACAACAAAACTCCCACTTCAACATGCTGATACAGTTTTCTCTCCTCTTGCCTAAACTGGATAGAAAATTCATGAGAGATTCTTGGTCTTGGCCGGCTGTCCACACAGTTCTGCCAGTGGCTCTTTAAGTGATGGGCACAATTTTAAAGTGATCTTCCTTTATTCCCAAGGTGTCCTAAAGCAGGATATTAAGTTTAATTTAGTGTATTGTATTCTGAGTTCTGACATTAATTAAAGTGTTTTTAATGATTCTGGGTCTCAAGGCAACAGCCTAAACTCGTTATTAGAGTGCCGGGACCCACAAAACACATTAGTACAATAATGAGTGAAAACCCTTGAGTATGAACCTGTGTAGTGAATACCAGTGCTGGATGTGGACTTGCATCAATGCTGTAATGTGCTGGATGAAAGAGGCAAAAGCCTCAGGGCCCAATGTGAAGACCCTATGTGGCTTTTTTGGAATAAAATAATAAAATGTAAAGCCTACTGTATTTCTACACAACCTTACAATTTAAAGAGCAATGGAATGACTGTTGCTATGAATAGAAGTTGTATGAACTGAAATAGATTGAATAAATCTTCTCTTGCACTTCCTTCAGGGGTCGCCACAGTGAATCACTTGCCTTCATCTCACCCCATCCCTTGGAGGTGATGGTGCATTGGTGCATTGTCATGCATGAAGATAATTTTGTTACGGAAGGCACGGTTCTTCTTTTTGTACCATTGAAGAAAGTGGTCAGTCAGAAACTCTATATACTTTGCAGAGGTCATTTTCACACCTTCAGAGACCCTAAAGGGGCCTACCAGCTCTCTCCCCATGATTCCAGCCCAAAACATAAGTCCGCCACCTCCTTGCTGATCTCACAGCCTTGTTGGGACATGGTTGCCATCCACCAAGCATCCACGACTTCATCCATCTGGACCATCCAGGGTTGCACGGCACTCATCAGTAAACAAGACTGATTCAGAATTAGTCTTCATGTATTTCTGGGCCCACTGCAACCAGTTCTGCTTGTGAGCATTGGTTAGGGGTGGCCGAATAATTGGTTCATGCACAACTGCAAGCCTCTGAAGGAGCCTACATCTTGAGGTTCGTTCAACTCCATAGGCACCAGCAGCTTCAAATACCTGTTTGCTGCTTTGTACTGGAATTTTAGCAGCTGCTCTCTTAATCTGATGAATTTGTCTGGCATAAACCTTCCACATTATGCCTTTATCTGCACAAACCCATCTGTGCTCTGAATCAGCCACAAATTTCTTCACAGTATAATGATCACACTTAAGTTTTTGAGAAATATCTAATGTTCTCATGCCTTGTCCAAGGCATTGCACTATTTGATGCTTTTCGGCAGCAGAGAGATCGTTTTTCTTTCCCATATTCCTTGAAACCTGTGGCATGCTTAATAATGTGGAACATCCTTCTTATGTAGCTTTCCTTTAGATGGGCTCACCTGGCAAACTAATTATGACAGGTGTCTGAGACTGATATCAATGATCCAAAGAGCCCTGAGACACAATACCATCCATGAGTTTAACTGAAAAACAAAACAAAACAAACAAAAAAAATATGTTTATGACACTAAAATCCTATTTGCATAATCATTTGGAACACAATGTACATTCATGAATCTTCTCTGTGGTCTTCTTCTTTTCCATAGCCAGCCAAAAAACAGAACTAAAAGTGTCAAAGAAGGACTCAGAAGTGAGTAGCACCACTATTCTTGGTGACCACTTCAAAAGCTAGTTTAGGCACGCTTGATGTGAGTGGTGAAAACAGCTTAACCAAGGACATCAACAGTCTGGAATTGATGTCCGTTATTGTAAAATTCCCTTTCCATCCATCCCCAAATTTCTCAATGGAATGTAAATTAGGGGAACCCACAGAATGATCCAAAAGATCAATGTTATTCTCCTGGAAGAAGTCCTTGGTCAGGCGAGCATTGTGAACTGGAGCATTGTCCTGTTGAGACACCCGATCATTAATGGGCAGACAAGGGTCTTCATTAAAGAGAGATGCCCGCTTCAATATCTCCACATAGCTCAGCTGCCATTTGACGGCCCTGCACCATCGTTCCATTGAAGGAAAAAGCACCACAGATGGAGGCTCCTCCACTGTGTCGCATAGAAAACATTTCCAGTGGGATCTCCTTGTGATGCCAGTAACGTTGGAAACCATCTTCAGCCTCTTAATCAATTTTGGGTTGTGGAGGGGGTGGAGCCTATCCCAGCATCTTTTTGGTGAGAAGCGGGGTCTACCCAGGACAGAAGGGCCAACGCAGAGAGAAAGATTCACTCTCACATTCAAACCTAAAGACAATACTTTTTTTTGTTTGTTTGTTTTTGTTTCCAGTTTATGCCAGTTAACTTAATGTACATGTCTTTGGCCTGTTGGAAGAAATCAGAGTGCCTGGAGAAAATTTCCACACAGAAAGGTCACTGCTGGTCAGGGGTGGGATTGAACCCATGACCTTCTTGCTGTGCTTCCACAGTGCTAGCCACTGCTCCGCTGAGCTGCTCTTGATCTTGGCCATCAGGGCTACCGCATTAGATTTTTTTCTCATAAGTGGAAATCAAACAAAAAAAAAAACTTTCTTCCACCTTTTAGTGTCCCATGGTTGGTGCTCCCTTGTAAAGTCCAAACAGGCAAGTTTGTGGCATGATAGGAGATGCGGCCTTTGAAGATATTTTTTTTGTCCATTAAGCCCCCTTTTGACCCTATATATTTCCTAAGCCCTACATTTTAAGTCCCTACCTCACCTCCACACTCGTGCTTTTCCTTTTCTGTCTCTGTCTCCAAGGATGCCTTCCTCCTCTCCTCCCTTCCAATTTACCACCAACAGTAGCACAATTTCCAGCACCACCCTGAAGGTTAACAGCACTGGCAGGGGTTGTTGTTAACCTGGACCTCAACTGATCCAGTTTGGAAGTCTTATTCGTGATCATCCATATGTTTGACTTGGCAAAAAAATATGCCATATGCCAGATGGTGGGAGGTTGTGAGACTAAGGGGAGTGAGTAAGTATTTCATAGCTGCAGGACCGTGCTTCTGTCTGGGCAACATGTCAGCTGTGAACCGGGACACTGTCTTGCCTGAGGCGGACACCTTTGGTCAGCATGTCACACCTCTTGGTTTTGATGACCTTCCTCAATTTCTGCAGCTTTTAAGTAACTAATTTTTTATACCCTTTGCCAGGACGTCCATCATCAATACTCCATGCCTCTCCTAAAAGACCATGAGAATGATCGTGCCCGTCAAAGTCTGGACATGTGCCTTCTTTGGAGGTTGTGAGTCATAATGCTTCCATTGCTTTGACTGGGCTTTAGTCTCTGGAGCACAGTGATGGACCCATGTTTTGTTCTGTGTGATAAGTCTGTCATTTCATTTATTTGCTTATTTAGTGGGACAGTGCTCATCATTTAACTGAAAACAATTCTGAAAATCAGCCAGAGTTAGATGGAAATCTTGTTTTCATATGTTGTCCTTGACCAGATGTACAATGGCATCCTAAAAGCAAAATCAACACGTTAGAGCAAAAGACAAAAGACAAATCTATTACAACAATTTTAAACACAAGCAACAGAAAATCATGTAAAATAAATTACAATGAAATAACTAAAATAAATAAATAAAATAAAATTCCCAGTCCCTTCCTGAGGCTTCCATTAACTCTTAGGCACCACTATGGACATTTTTTTGGATTTGGGTAATTTTTTTCTCTTCATCTACTCATTATTTTGGTTGCGTTAATGCATATGGCACTTTTTGTGTGTGTGTGTGTGTGTGTGTGTGTGTGTGTGTGTGTGTGTGTGTGTGTGTGTGTGTGTAACAAAGCCTCATCTAGACAAATTCTGGAGTTCAATTTTATTTTTTTTTCTAATACACCAATGAACACTGAACCAAAATTTACTACCCTTTAGAGTCATTAAGGACGAAAATGTCTACTTCCAAAAGAATTGCTGTATAATTTTACAGATTGATATTTTTTTCTGCATAAATCTCTTGAACAACTTCAGTCCTCCTCAAAACTACCAAACATACTGTGTTTTTGAAATTTTTTTATCCTTTAAATGCCAGTTTGATTACTTGAAGTCACTGTTATTTTTGAAAAATAAAAATCAAATTTTAGTTATTTTCGATGAAACTAATGTTGGGTGGCTGGCGGTTTAAAAAAAAAAAAACCTCTAGTCTTAGATATGTCATATTATCCAAAACATTGCCTGTGAGGCTTTATTAGTTCTTATGTAGCATCAAATTTAATATTTACTGCCCTCTTGAGTCATTAAGGACAAAAATATCCAACAAAAACAAATCTACATTTTATGAGAGACGTCTCAAATTTTCTGTAAGAAAGATGCAAGTTTAGGATATCAAAGTGAAAGCATATTTAAGAATGGAATAGAATAGAATAGAAAAGACTTTTTTGTCATTGTACAGTTGTACAGTACAACAACATTGTGGGTGCTCCACCAGGCTACTGTGCAATAAAATAAGAGATAATTAGATAAAACACGGTTACAGAATACATAACAGTTCCGGTTCCGCCGGACCGGTGGCGCCACACCAGTCGGCTGCCCGTTGCAACAGCCTTTTTTTTATCTTCCTTCTTCTTTCTACACCTTTCACTCTGTATATATATCACGGACGCACGGATCGCCCCGGGGGTCTCCCGGGTTGGCGGACGGAGCCACTGTTTGCAGCGGGAGACGTTACAGCGGGGAGGAGCTGGTGCTAGCTAGCACTTGGCCGCCGCCCGGTGCTAATGGGAAACTCGACATACCGGGAGCTGTAGCGAAAACGACGCGGGTGCCGGGCTGAAGTTTAGGCGGCGTGCAAGAAATATAAGACAGAATAATAAAGAGCGATGGCAAGAACCAAGCAGACCGCCCGTAAAATCTACTGGAGGAAGAAGCCCCCCAGGAGACAGCTAGCCACCAGGGCTGCTCGTTGAGGCGCTCCGGCCACCGGCAGAGTGAAGAGGCCTCGCCGTCACAGGCCCGTGGCTCTGAGAGAGATCCGTCACTACCAGAAATCCATGGAGCTGCTCATCCGTAAGCTGCCCGTCCAGCGCCTGGTGAGGGAGATTGCTCAGGACTTCAAGACCGTCCTGCGCTTCCTGAGCTTCGCCGTCATGGCTCTGCAGGAGACCAGCGAGGCCCACCTGGTGGGTCTCTTCTTCGCCAAGAGGGTCACCATCATGCCCAAAGACTTCCAGCTGGCCCGCCGCATCCGCGGAGAGAGAGCTTAGACTTTCTGCTGCACATTCACCAACCAACCATAATGCTCCGCACTGTGTGTCTATATATATACATTTATAGTAATATGTACATATGTTTACTAGATGTTCTTGTTTTTTCTTGCCTTCTGAATGTTGCTCTGAGTGTTGCTATTCCTGTGCTGTTGCAATCCTGGAATTTCCCCATTGTGGGACTAATAAAGGCTTATCTTATCTTATCTTATCTTATAATTAAACATAAGTCTGAAATTAAAATAGGCAACAAAAAAAATTGAGAAAAATTCAAATTTATGAGAAAATCATAAAAAAATTCAATTTAAAATGCAAAATCCAAATATAAAGGAAAATATTTAAAACAAGCAAACAAACAAAAAAAAAAACAATAAAAAATAAAACTCAAATGTACTCTATGCAGATATATTGTACAAAAACTGGTCAAACACTCTTTGCAAAGCAAATGCTTCAGACCTTTAATTTAAATTCACAAGGTGCCATGTTGCTATTGCAAAGTAACGAGGGATCTGCACTCTCTCGTGATAGTGACTTTTCATTAAAGGCGGGAATTTTTTTACACTTCTCTATTGAATATGACTATTATTTGAGGAGCTCTTGCGAGCATGCATTCCAGCATTTCACAAAAACCAACATGAAAAGTAATGATGGCCAGATGAGGGTTTTTGAAGCATTGGAGCTTTTCATCAAAATTGGTTCTTATGGATGAAGCTTCATGTGAGACTTCATTTGCTCTATAAGCCATCTACTGAACAATGTATACACCATGCAGATTTTTAAAATGGCATTATTGGTTTGATGTGTATTTTTTTTTTCATTTCAAAAAATGTACTGTCCTTCAAGAAATATCATAATTGAAAAAGAAATAATAAAACTGGGATTACTACAGTGAATGTGCTTGTTATTGCCTATCCATTTTTTATTAAGAAATAACTTTTGGAAAGTCTTTGGACTAAGGCAATTTTTTCAAATTATTTCACCAGCTTTTGAGAACACTCTGTCACGGAGCATAGATGATGCAGGTTAGCAAAGAAGGCTGCTGCAAGTTTGTTCAGTATAGGGTATACACGCTTCTGCCTTTCCCAGTATATTCACCTCTGTTCTTATTCTCATGCAGGGCACCATAGTGCCTTAGCACAGATAATGTGTTTTTGTTGGATACAAGCTCATTGAAACACAACAGACACTTCACCTTGCAAATAAAAATCAATCTAAAATAAATAAATGACAAAATATCCACTATTTGTGAAAAATGTGCCCACTTAATAACTGCAAATAAATTATTGGGAGAAATGAGATCAAAATCTTCCCAAACAGGAGAATTCCCTCTTTTTGGTGCTGGCTCCACCTGAAAATTAAGATTGGCTGCAACAAATCACACACAAAGTCAAAGATTTGACAGCACAAAACGTGAGGGATGGGTGTGTGTCATCGCTCACCAGATCTTGAACCGCTTCCCAAACCAGTACGACCGGCTGGTGAGGCTTCAGACATCATGACATATGTCATCAATACATGCCTTGTTATGCGCTTTGCAAATAATTTCCTGGATTACTCGGCACACAGTCTGAAGCTCCGGTGCTGGAAGTCCCATCACTAATGAAAAGTTCACCTGTAGAAGCACAGTAGTTTTGACAGAGACTTCAGAGTACCCTGACTTCTAACAAACATGCTCCTGTTTAGTGGAGCAAATAACACTCCTTCAATCAGAGAACTTAGAATTTCTAATATATAAGAATTAGACTTCTAATGAAAAGGAGAAGCAATCCCGCCTGCTCTCTTTGGCTGTTCTGTGGCTTGGTTTTGGTGTCAGTGTGGGGTGTCTGTGTGGTTGAGGTGGGTGCTCTGCCGTCACACATCTCTATTGTGTGTCACCCCATAAACTGTCTGGATGCTACTGTTCTGCGCTTTAGAGTTCTGCTTTTTTTATTGTGTCAAAATTCATTATTAATTTTTAGCAATTAAATTCTCAACCCTTGTGCATCAGTTCAAAGTCTCCCACAGCTGTGTTGTGATGCATGTGGGGGAAAAATTATTGTTTCGCTACTTGTCATTCACAGAGCAGATCGTAATGGACAACGCTGAGCATGGCCATGCTACTGACTGCATTCTGCGCAAGTGCAGTAACAAAAATAAATAAATAAATGAATAATGCCAGCTGGAAACAAGGCAGTAGTGATCAAACAAAAGCTGAGAAAGCATTTGCTAAAGTCCAAAAGGCCAAAGATGAAGCTATCAGTCTTCATTTCTTGTAAAAAAAAAAAAAAACAATAAATGTTTTACTCTTTCTTCCCCTCATAGTTTGTGTGAATCAGTTTTGTCTCTTTCCCTGTCTTCTACAGAGTGAATACCAGCACAGCAGGGCAGAACAGCAGGGTGAGGCTTCGTCTCATTTCAGGAGCTGCAGCCTCGTAGACCGCCGCCCTGGAGGCCAGAGCACTCAAAGGTCAGTAGGCTGCATCTAAAGGCTGATTTATGACTGTTAAATGAGACGGTCTGGTCTTTGGGGGACGTATGTTTGCGTGATAATGCACCATCTTGTTGCCTAGCAACTATGACAGCGTCAGCTGAGTTTTTTGTTTTTTGTTTTTTTTTACTGACATTTTTGACAGAGACAGACCTTTATTATTGTATTTTCTTTACCTTTTACTTGAGAACCTTCACCAGACAGAAAGAGGAAAATGACAGATAAAACTAGAAAAGCACTCATAGAGCGCATACCTCGGCCAAGGCTCCTTCCGTTTCTCATGGATCACCTCCAAACTGTAATGGGTTTGCGTGCAGGCCTATAGCCACTTGTGGTGAAAACTGCATCATCAAAGTCTGTCCATCAGTTTTGGAGTATTGTTGCTAACACACTGTGAGAAGATAAGAGCCTTGGCTGAGGTATGCATTCTCAGATCGTCACCAAAACATAATGGGTTCCTCTCTAGCCCAAGAACCACCTCTGGTGAAAATTTCATCCAAATCCATACAGTAGTTTTTGTGTAATCCTGCTGCACAAATACAAACAAAGCCCTTGGTGGAGGCATGCACTCTCAGATCATCAACAAAATCTAATCATCTGTTCCTCGTGCCATTACACACCTTTCCTGAAAATTTCATCAAAATCCGTTGATAACTTTTTGAGTTATGTTGGTAACAGACAGACAGACAAACCCCGGTAAAAACATGACCTCCTCGGCGGAGGTAATAAGACTTTTACTCATGTGAATCTCAGCAGGTACAAATTTAGGTAAATTAAAACCACAAAATAGACAAATTAATTTTTATTACTTTAAATATGTAGGCTATACCAGTTACATTAAACTCTAAAATATATTCTTAATTACATGACCAAAAGAAAATATAGTGGTTTACTGTTATCATTTATGACCATTTTGTAGCTAAATAATCAGATGTTCTGCCTTGTATCATGTAGATCTAATGTTCTGCAGTGACCACAGTCCTGGACTGTGGGATGATGAGCCTCAATGATGTTCAGCAGCGGCAGAACAGATTCATCTTCAGCTTCATCTATGCTGGACCATCTCAGTCAATTAGAAAATCAGGAATTGTCATTTAATTTAAAACTATAATCATCATCATCAAGATTAAATCAGTTTTAAACTGTTTCACTCTGTGTGTAATCAATCTATGAAAGTCTCTTTTAGAATTATCTTGCAAAAAATCATCTTTTAAAAAAAAACTGTTTCATTGAAATGCAGTTTTTTCAAACTGTTAACAGTAAACAAGCAATATTTTTATTTAGCTTGTTTCAGTTTGCAAAGTAAACTGCTAGAAAATCACAATCAATAAAACAATTCATCACATCTCTTTTATTGTGGTTATTTCAGTCAAATCTCAGTTTTATAAATCTGGAGTCCAGCCCGTTCTCTCCACAGCTGAGCTTCGGTTCCTGCAGGTTCTCCACAGTGAACCTCAGAAATAAACCAGAAAAAACAATCAGAGGAATTTGATTATCACTTCAGATGTGATGGACATTTTTAAGATCAGCATAATAAAACTGTAACAGATGCCCTGTCCTCCTCAGCTTCATTTACTGCTCCATTTCTCTAGAAATAACCTTAGGTGTTTTTTTTTTTTGTTTTTTTTTCCACAGCACCACAGAAGCAAATAAACAACATCAACTTCCTCATGTCACTACAGGACTTTAACAGTTATCTTAAAGCAAGTTATTTCAACCACTTCATACTGCATTTTTATATTATTCCTAGAGATGTTACGACCCGAGCGCTGGGTTCTGTCCGCGCTCGGGCTACGCACAGCTCGCTGCCGGCCTTGACAGCTGTGGGTTGTATTCTGGCCTCACCGGGCTCTTATTGTAAAGGCGCTCGGTGGGGCTTCCGCCTGTCAAGGTTGGTCAGCTGTCTGTCATTACTGCTTGTTAGTGTTCGCCTTTATAAGGCGGGCACTAACGGCAGTTAGATCGCAGGAGTATCGTCTAAACATCGTCAAACAATCCTCGTGAGGCCTCGTTAGACCTTCATGCCAGGTTTGTGTTCTTTCTGGTCTTGTCATAGTTTAGCTCGTAGTGGCTGGGGTTAGCCCTACGAGCCCTTGTATCGCTTAGTGTGTGTTTTTGCCCCTAGCGGCTCATAGCCTTGTGTCTTGTCTTGTTTTATTAATAAATTACCATCATTGCAAAACTCTCCGGTGGACTCTTGGTGTCTTATGGTGATCCCCGAGGGTCACCGCATGACAGTATACTCCTGCCAGACGTCTAAACGGAGATGCCACTCCAAGACGCCTTTTTCACCGTGAGTTTTGCCATTGTGTGGAGTTTTTTTCCTGTAGTTGGACTTGGTAGGGAGATGCCCATCAGCGAGTGTGATTATTGCCCTGAATGGCTGGAGGAGATTGACGGCTATCTGGCGGAAGCCGCCCGTCTCATGCCCACCCAAGCGGCTGGTTATCACTTGGACCTCGCCCAGTGGGCTGTGCACCGTTATCATCTAGCCTATATTCCGGAGAAAAGAGGTTAGCGTGGATTGTTCCACAATGCACATTAAAGTAGAACTGAACTCACCTTTTTGCCAAAAAAGTAGAATAGCAGATTAATTCCTTATTACCTATTGAATTTTTCAACACATAAAAGAAATTTTTAGGCCGTGCGATGGCCAAGCTATAAGCCGATAAACTTTTGCCTCTGGCTGGCAGTGCCAAACCAACCGGAAGTAGTGCAGACGACGCTGCGTGACGTCACGAGTGTGACCCTTATCAAAACAACAATGGCAGATGATAGCAGTTCCAGCAGTCAAGAACACCAGAGTTTTCAGAGTGAAGAGGCATTCAGGATCGGTGACAAGACAGAGGAGGATGCAGGAGTGTCAAGTGAACAGGAAGAGAGCGAGGGAGGCATCGAACCGTACAGATTAGAGCCAGAATTTTCGGGGGATTCCAGCACCGACTCAGACCGCAGCAGTGATGGAGAGGAGAGTCGCTTATTGAATACAGAATGGTGAGTCTTTACTTTGGCATGTTTGGGGTGTCAGGATAAGGAAAATTAACAATAAAAAAGAAAGGGAAAAAAAACATCAGCATTTTTCCAACTTATTACAGTTATCCCTCACTTATCGCGTTTAATGCGGTCTCCCTTCGCTGGGTATAGGCGCTCGGCAGGGAGCGAAGCTGGGTAAAACGTCTTCGCCAATCAGCTTGCGAGATAAAACGTCTCGGCCAATCAGCTTGCGAGATTCCTGAGCGGGCTGGGGAGCAGGGGAGAGCGGGCTCTCCATGTTGATACCTGATGTTCTAATGTAGTCTCCTTGCCTTCTCATTAGAACATCAGGTATCAACACGGAGAGCCCGCACAGCTCAAAATCTACCTCTCTGACCACCGCTCCACTCTTCTCCGCCCACCTCTTCACCGCTCGGGAATCTCGCAAGCTGATTGGCCGAGACGTTTCACCTCGCAAGCTGATTGGCTGAGACGTTTTACCCAGCTTCTCTCCCTGCAGAGCGCCTTCTTTATCGCTCGTGTTGCTTAGTGGCACTTTTCGCTGTTCTCTTGTGCCTTTTTGTGCAAAATAGTGCTTGTGACGCCCTTGGGGGGGGGTGACGCTACTTCGCGGTTTTTCACTTTTCGCGGTTGGTTCTGGTCCCCATTAAACGCGATAAGTGATGGATCACTGTATATCTAGAAACACATCGCTTCTCGGTCGCTTTTCCTCACCCTTTCTTTTCTTTCGTCGCCATGACAGCTTTCCTTGGCCACTGAACAGATCTTCCCAGGTGTTGGAAGTGTTTTGTAGTCGACTATCACAACAAAATGCACCAAAAACTACCAGTGTCGACGTGCTCGCAATGGTAAATATGAGGACTGGGTCACACTCGTGACGTCACGCGGAACTCCGGCTGTGCTTCGGCGGATTTGTCTGATTTTTCAGGGCGGGAAATTCTAAATCGCGATTTTCTCCAAGATATCCGGGATTTGTGGAGGGGGTGCCAATGATAAATTATCTTTATAATTGTATGTACTATCACCCAGTGCTGTTCAATGTCGTTCAGTTCAGTTCTACTTTAAGGGAGAAGGCGCTACTGGGAACCCCTCCACCTCCCGCGAGGACAGCGTCCCTGGCGAGAGTGGAGATTCGTCGGCTGGAGGGAAAGCCCGGCAGGGGACCTGTGGATCGGACTCCAGTGCCTGCCGCCCACCCAGTTCCAGCGTCATGTGTTCCTGGGCCCTTCGCCACTCCATCGGCCAGTAGGCCCCATAGCCGTGCTCCTACCAAGCCCCAATGAGAATCCCGTCCGGATCCAGCTCCGGGTCATCGGAGGGACCCAGCCTCCCTGTTGGCCCCATCATATACGTCACAACAGAGGGGAATCCCCGCAGCCGCCGCCCACGGGTCATCTGTTCCAGCTGCGCTGTCAGCTCCTCGTGCCCCCGTCGCCCCGACTGCCATGTCCTCCTCGGTGACGTCACCCCCCGCGGCTGGGAACGCTGTGAGTCGTGCTTCGGCGAGGCCTGTCAGCAAACCACCTCGAGCGGCTCCTCCTCGTGGCCCCATGGAGCCTGCCATTTTCTCCCAGAGGGATGAAAGGAGAATTCCACCTGCTGCAGCAGGCACCACCTTCTCTCCAGGAGACAGGCAAGTGCAAATTGTTTCTTCCCATCATGTTTATGATCTGCCTTGTCTGACTCTGACTCCTGGGGCCAGAGTTCGGGGTTCGGAGCCCCCCGAGCTTCCACCACCTGCTGCAACTATTATTCCTAAACCTGCTGCCTCTGTGTCCCCCCCCCGTTGAGTGGTCCGCGACGCCAGGCCAACGTCGTCAGATGAAGAGGGGGCCTGCAGTGCTTGAAAGCCTGGATCCGGCCCTGCACCCACGTCGTGGACGGAGGAGAAGAGCGGACTGCGGCCCGGAGCCTGAGCCGACGATGAAGCGTCCCCGGGTCTCCTCGCCGGAGCGGTCCGAGCCAGTGGGTCGAGTGTCCTCTGCCCCCACGCCATACGGGTCATTGGCGTGGACAGCAGTGCGGGAGGAACCTCAGGTTGCAGACGACATCTTGCCAGCTGCGGAGCCCGACGCAGCTGAGTTGGAGCCTGCTGACGAGAGTCGCCGCCCTGAACCTGGATCGTCGAAGTCCTGGGTGGCAACACAATCCGAGTGCAGGCAAGTGCTCCCTCTTGTGTCTCTGTCCCCTGTTTTGGAGCATTCTTGCCTGCCTCTCGGGGGGGGGGGTGGGTGAGCTGCCTGCTGCGCCCGAGCTCGTCTCGCTGGGTTCTGTTGCTACCGGTGATTCTGATCCCGGTTTTCTTGCTGTTTGTGAGCCTCGTTGTGCAGTGTCGCCGGCATGGAACCAGTCTGAATCACTGGGTTGGAGGTCCCAGGTTCGGGGGTGGAGATTGTCAGTGGAGCTGCACCAACCCAGTCGGGGTCCATCGCGAGAGCTGCTTTGGCCCAATTGGGGTCCGACGTGGGTGCGCCAGAGGCCCAATCGGGGTCCACCGCAGGTGCGGTTCTGGCCCAATCGGGGTCCGACGTGTGTGCGCCAGAGGCCCAATTGGGGTCCACTGCAGGTGCGGTTCTGGCCCAATTGGGGCCCGATGTGGGTGCAGCTGGGACCCAATCAGGGTCCAGCGGAGGTGCAGCGCTGGTGTGGTCCGCGGACGGGGGAGGAGCTGCAGACCTTTCGCCGTCAGACGGATTACGGGCTCATCCTTGCCTTCTTTCTCCTCCACTGAGTCACCGCCCCTGCGCATCATCACCGGGGGCCATGGGGGTCCCTGTTTGCTCGCCCCGGCTCTCCCGAGTTTTGTCCTTGTCAGGGAGGCTGCCGCGGGCTGTTTTTCCCCGGGACTGGTGGCTGAGGGATACGGGTCGGCCGCCTGATGAACTGCTTCACCGGTTCGGCGCCCCGGGTCGGCCACCCGACGTGTTATGTGTTTCGTTGGGCGACCTGGTTCGGCAACCTGAGGAGCGGACGTGCTGGGCGTTGGACTGTGGTGAGCCGCCTGGTCATGTTCTGCCTCCCATGACCACCCGCCGGCCGTTGGACGTGGGGAGACCACCTGAACTGTTCCTATGGTGCCTGGTCTCCGCCGGTCGGCATAAACTCTCTGGGGGGGGGGGGGGTAGTGGTCATTTTCTGGTGATGATCTGTCCCAGTGATTGTTCTGTTTTTGTTTTTTGTTTTTTTCCCTTGCTATCCTGTGTGCTTTGTGTTATGGTCATTTGGGTGTCTGTGGGTATTTGTTATGTTTTGCAGTTGCCCTAGGTTGTTTTGTGTGTAGTTAGGTATGAACCAGTAATTGCTCTGTTTTTCTGTATTTGGTTATTTGAAAATTCACATGAGAATTCACACAGGTGGGAAGCCATTTTCTTGTGTAACATGTGGGCAAAGATTTAATTTTCTCTTGCTGTCCTGTGTTTTCTGTAACTGTTATTTGGGGATCCTTGGAAATTTGTGTTATGTCCTACTTGTCATCACCCGCAGCTCACGGGCCTCCACCTCAGCTGTGCGCACACCTGCGTCTCGTTAAGCTTGGCTATTTATTCCATCCTGCCCTGAGCTGCGGCCTGGAGCCGTCTGTCTCCCTGCTTAGCCTTCACAGCTACTTCCCTATCGTCGGGCCAGCTGTCTTCTCATCGGACACGTAAGCTGTCATTTCTGCCTTACCTTCTCCGTTCAGATTTCCCCTGTGCACAGGTGGATCCCGTGGCGGCGCACTCACTCTCCCTCATCACGCTGCTCCTCCACTTGCTGCATCATCCCGGACGCACTGCAGATCGCTGTCTCCCAGGCTTGGGACTTGCCACGCCAGCCACCGCGCCGCTACAAGTAAGCACAGTAACATCGTCACTTTCCTGTGTGGTTGCCCAGCTAATCCCTGCTCTCCTCTCTCATAGGGTTGCCTGGCTGAACGGCGGACTGCTCTGGCCTGATCTCATCCTCCACCGACACCACATTCACATCTTGCATACACGCATTCATACACAAACATCGTTGCCAAATAAAGCTTTCAAATCTCTCTGAGCCTGCGTGCGTGTTTTCTGGGCCGGATAATATGTCAGTACGGCTCCAGCAAAGCGGCCCAGCGGACAGCGGGCTCGCACACCGTTTTACCCCCCTCGAGGCTCGGGTAGATTTGATTGCTGATCAGCAACAAGTAATTCTCAACCAACTAACTTCAATTACCAATCTTTTGGACCGCCTGGACCCTCCGCGGCCCTTCCCTCCGGGTCCTCTTGGCGGCGCGGCTACGGGTGCCTCCACAGCCAGCCAGCCTAGCTCGGGAGCGCCAGCCCGTCTCACACCTATCCCAACCCCCGCTCGCTTCAGCGGGAAACTCGGTGGAGCAAAGGGGTTCATACTGCAGTGTGAGTCAGTGTTTCTGCGCGTTCCCGGGGATTTTCCCTCAGACCATAGCCGAATCGGGTACATGGCTAACCTCCTCGAGGGGTGCGCATTAGCTTGGGCTTACGTTGCAATGACGAAGCCAAGCAACGCAAACCTCTCGCATGACCGGTTCGTGTGAGACTTTCTAGAAGTCTTTGATCATTTCCGACTCGACAGCGTCCTCGCGGACCGGCTCCTTGGTCTCCAACAGGGAGCCCGGTCCGCAGCGGAATACGTGGTCGACTTCCGGGTGGCTGCGGAGGAGGTGGGCTGGGGAGAGGCTTCTCTCTGCAGCATTTTCCTCCGTAGCCTTAATTCAGGTCTGAGGGATGAACTAGCTGGTCAGGATCTCCCAGGGCGACTCTCTGAGCTGATCTCGTTCATGATTAGCCTGGACAACAGGCTGCGAGAGCGGGCCGCGGAGTGGAAGTCTGTCAGCTGCTCGCTCGGAGCTTCCCTCCGTCCAGCTCAGTAGCGCCCCCTGGCGTTACCAGCCCCGGAGTCCGCAGATGAACCAGAGGACATGGCTATCGGGCGCACTAGGCTCCCTCTAGCGGAGAGACAACGCCGGCGGGAATGGGGTCTCTGCATGTACTGCGGAGATGACTAGCATCCTGTGGAGCTGTGCCCGGTGAAGCCAAATGGGGAGGTCCGCGAGTCACAATAGCGGGCCTCGCGGACTCCAACCGATCTAATCCCCTATCTCCTTGCACATTGCCAATGCGTTTCTGCCACAACTCCACTGGATATTCCATTCACTCACTGGTGGATTCTGGGGCAGAGCAAAACTTTATTTCTAAGAGCCTGGCAACCCGTTTGGGCATACCCAGCCAACAGCTGCCAAATCCCCTGAACTTGGTAACGCTCTCTCGTTCTTCTCTGGGTACAGTTACTCATCGCACCAAGCCAGTTCCCATCATCGTCTCTGGCAACCACCGGGAGGATCTGACCCTCTACATCCTGCCCTCCTTGTCGGACCGTGTCATTCTGGGTTACCCCTGGCTGCGGCTGCATAACCCTGTCCTGGATTGGAGAACCGGCAGTGTCCTGTCCTGGAGCACCTTCTGCCTGGGAACCTGCCTCCAGTCGGCAGCTTGCGCCTCATCTGCCCCCTGTCAGCCCCTGTCTCTGAACCTCTGAACTTGACCCTGGTGCCGCAGGAGTTCCACGACTTGGGGGCAGCTTTTAGTAAGTCCAGAGCCTTGTCCCTTCCTCTGCATCGACCCTACGACTGTGCAATCAACATCCGCCCGGGGGCGCCCCTGCCATCTGGCCGCCTTTACAGTCTCTCTGCACCAGAACGCGAGGCAATGGACACATACATAAAGGAGTCACTCAGTGCTGGAATCATCCGCCCCTCCTCGTCCCCACTTGGCGTGGGCTTCTTTTTCGTGGGCAAGAAGGCTGGGTCCCTACGTCCCTGTATTGACTTCAGAGCCTTGAATGACATCACGATTAAGGACCGCTACACCCTGCCTCTCATGGACACCGCTTTCCACTCCCTCCAGGGGGCGACCTGGTTCACCAAGCTCGACCCCCGCAGTGCCTACCATCTCGTTATGATCCGGGAGGGAGACGAGAGGAAGACGGCCTTTAGGACACCCAGCGGCCACTTTGAGTATCTCGTGATGCCGTTCGGGCTCACCAACGCACCTGCCGTCTTCCAGCGCCTTATAAATGACGTTCTGTGGGATTTCCTGGGAGTCTTCGTCTTTGTCTATCGCGACGATATACTCATCTTCTCCAGATCACGCGAGGAGCACCAGGTCCATGTGAGGCGGGTCCTGCAACGTCTGCTGGAGAATCGTCTGTTCATTAAGGCAGAGAAGTGCGAGTTCTACATCCAAACCACCTCCTTCCTTGGGTTTGTGATCTCCCACAACCAGATCCTCCCCGACCCCGCTAAGGTCAAAGCGGTGGTCGAGTGGCCCACGCCGACCTCAAGGAAGCAGGTGCAACAATTCATTGGATTCGCTAATTTCTACCGGCGTTTTGTCCCCAACTACAGCGCCATCGTTTCCCCCCTGACCCGCCTCACATCATCGAAGGTGCCCTTTCAGTGGTCTGAGGAGGCGGCTACTGCCTTCAAGACTCTCAGGCGGAGTTCTCGTCCTCCCGGGTCCTGACCCAGGTTGACCCCGCTCTTCAGTGTCTGGTGGAGGTCGACGCGTCCGACACAGTGGTGGGAGCGGTGTTTTCCCAGCGGTCACCGGTGGATGGTATTAAGCGGCCCTGTGCCTTTTTCTCCAGAAAACTATCGGCGGCAGAGTGAAATTACGACGTCGGCGACAGGGAGCTCCTTGTCATCAAGCTCGCGCTACAGGAGTGGCGTCACTGGTTAGAGGGGGCAGCCCAGCCTTTTGTGGTCTGGACGGACCATAAGAACCTCGAGTACCTGAGGTCAGCGAGGCGCCTGAATGCCCGCCAGGCGCGCTGGTCTCTGCTCTTCACTCGTTTTAATTTTACCATCACGTACCCTCCAGGCTCGAAGAATGGGTTGCCCAACGCCCTTTCCAGACAATTCGCCCCGGAAGGTCCAGAAGAGTCCGAACATACCATCCTGCCCGATTCATGCATCGTGGGGGCGATTGCATGGGACATCAAGGACAAGATTCGGAAGGCTCAGGAGGCAGAGCGGGATCCCGGCGGGGGGCCAGAGAGGCGACTGTATGTTCCTTCGGCAGTTCGGGGTGAAGTTATTCATTGGGCCCACACCTCCAAACTTGCCTGTCACCCTGGCATCACCCGCTTGGTGAGTTGGCTGCAATGCTCGTTTTGGTGGCCGGGTCTGCAGAAGGACGTTACCAACTATGTCCGGGCCTGTCCCCAGTGCGCCACCGGCAAGTCTCCGAATTCTCCACCTGCGGGTCGACTCCAGCCCCTGCCGGTTCCGGGCAGGCCCTGGTCACACATCGCCCTTGACTTTGTCACCGGACTCCCGGTATCCAACACCTATGACACGGTTCTGACCATCATGGACAGGTTCTCCAAGGCCGCCCATTTTGTGCCTCTTCAGGGTCTTCCTTCGGCACATGAGATGGCTGATCTCCTGGTCCAGCATGTCGTCAGGCTGCACGGGATTCTGCTGGACGTGGTCTCGGACCGTGGACCGCAGTTTGTCTCCCAGGTTTGGAGGAGCTTCTGCAGCGCCTTGGGGGCCACAGTCAGTCTCTCTTCTGGTTATCATCCCCAGTCCAACGGGCAGTGTGAGCGCACGAACCAGGAGTTGGAGGCCGCCCTGTGCTGCGTGACATCGTCCAACCCCTCATCTTGGATCTCCTTCCTGACCTGGGTGGAGTACGCCCATAACTCGGCCTGGTCCACAGCAACAGGGGTGTCCCCTTTTCAAGCGTCCTTGGGGTATGACCCCCCTGTTTTCCCGGAGCAGGAGGGTGAACTGGCCATTCCATCGATTCAGGCGCACATCAGGCGCTGCCGGAGCGTGTGGAGGAAGACCAGAGACACGCTTTTACGCACAGCGGCGCGCAACAGGTCCATCGCCAATCGCCACAGAGGGCCGGCTCCTGTCTACCGGGTGGGTCAGCGGGTTTGGCTCTCCTCCCAGGACATCTGCCTTAAGGGTGAGAAGAGGAAGCTGGCATCAAGGTTCCTCGGCCCCTTCACCATATCCAGGATTATTAACCCGGTGGGTGTGCGTTTGGCCCTCCCCCCCTCCCTTCGTGCGTGTCCAACCTTCCACGTCTCCAAAATCAAACCTGGGCTTTTCAATTCACTCTGCCCTCCTCCTAGGTCTCCTCCTGCGCCTAGGATGGTCGATGGCGACCCGGCGTGGGGTGTTACTGCCATCTTGGACTCCCGGCGTCGGAGTCGTGGGCTGCAATACCTGGTGGATTGGGAAGGTTATGGTCCATAGTGGAGATCCTGGGTGCGCTCTTCGTGGGTGTTGGATCCTGACCTCATTGCGGAGTTCCACCGGACACACCCAGGTAAGCCAACGCCAGGAGGCGCTGGTGGGGGGGGGGGGTACTGTCATCACCCGCAGCTCACGGGCCTCCACCTCAGCTGCACGCACACCTGCGCCTCGTTAAGCTCGGCTATTTATTCCATCCTGCCCTGAGCTGCGGCCTGGAGCCGTCTGTCTCCCTGCGTAGCCTTCACAGCTACTTCCCTATCGTCGGGCCAGCTGTCTTCTCATCGGACACGTAAGCTGTCATTTTTGCCTTACCTTCTCCATTCAGATTTCCCATGTGCACAGGTGGATCCCGTGGCGGTGGACTCACTCTTCCTCGTCACGCTGCTCCTCCACTTGCTGCATCATCCCGGACGCACAGCAGATCGCTGTTCCCAGGCTTGGGACTTGCCACTCCAGCCACCGCGCCGCTACAAGTAAGCACAGTAACATCGTCACTTTCCCGTGTGGTTGCCCAGCTAATCCCTGCTCTCCTCTCTCATAGGGTTGCCTGGCTGTACGGCAAACTACTCTGTCCTGATCTAATCCTCAACCTACACCACATTCACATCTTGCATACACGCATTCATACACAAACATCGTTGCCAAATAAAGCTTTCAAATCTCTCTGAGCCTGCGTGTGTGTTTCCTGGGCCGAATAATATGTCACTACTGTTGCCTTATTTTCCTCCATGTGTATTTTATCTGATTTGAATATTCGGTATTTTGTCGTTGTCCTGTATTTAGTTTTTCTGACCCAGTAATTCTGTTTTTTTGTTTTCTCCATGTTATCCTATGCAATTTTTTTATGATCGTTTTTTGAACATTTGATTTAATCTGAGTAGTTGGTCATTGTCCTGTATCTAGTTGTTCTTGCCGGGTTTTGATTGTTTCTGGGTTTGGTCTCTCTCCCTCCGCACCTACCCCCAGCCACCCACCCTGGGGGGTGGGTGGGCAGAGTGGTCCGTCGGCGTTCTGAGCCCGCCCTTGGAGGGAGGGTACTGTTACGACCTGAGCGCTGGGTTCTGTCCTTGCTCAGGCTACGCACAGCTCGCTGCCGGCCTTGACAGCTGTGGGTTGTATTCTGGCCTCACCGGGCTCTTATTGTGAAGGCGCTCGGTGGGGCTTCCGCCTGTCAAGGTTGGTCAGCTGTCTGTCATTACTGCTCGTTAGTGTTCGCCTTTATAAGGCGGGCACTGACGGCAGTTAGATCGCAGGAGTATCGTCTAAACATCGTCAAACAATCCTCGTGAGGCCTCGTTAGACCTTCATGTCAGGTTCGTGTTCTTTCTGGTCTTGTCATAGTTTAGCTCTTAGTGGCTGGGGTTAGCCCTACGAGCCCTTGTATTGCTTAGTGTGTGTTTTTGCCCCTAGCGGCTCATAGCCTTGTGTCTTGTCTTGTTTTATTAATAAATTACCATCATTGCAAAACTCTCCGGTGGACTCTTGGCGTCTTATGGTGATCCGCGAGGGTCACCGCATGACAAGAGGAAGTAGGACGATTGTGTATTTATGCATTTCTGGAGAAAATAATACATATCGTAATCTAATCTATGGGGGGTTTCATTTCCCCGCTATCATTTATTACATACTTACATATACCAATTTTGGCAAATCGTACAGTTTGAAAATAAAGCGAGGCTACGGCTGGAAATTAACATGTTAATGTTCATTAATCCTCCAGAACTGTGACATGCTCAGTCACAGATATTTTCAAAATTTCATCAGGTATGTACAATGTGAAAAAATGTTTTACAGTTTGCTGCTGGTCCTGTTTCAGGTGGTCTCAGCACGGTTGGTTTGGTGCACACCTGAGCACAGTTACCGTGTTCTCACCAGACAAAACAAACCGCACTAATGGACAAAGCGAACTTGAGTTGGACTGAAGCGAACTAAAGTCTGCAGGTGTGAAAGCACCCTCAGACTGTCCCTGTGGGGTCACACATTCAAAGTGTTTTGGGGACTAGATGGGGTCATATGGAGCAGCGGTATAAAACCGGAACCACAAGTAGTGAAAAATTTAAGATAGTCCAGCAACATTTTAATGTCAGATGCCAGGAAATGGCAGAATATTATATCAGCTTGACAATTAAATATTTTATTAGTTTGCGTAGCAGTGAGCGCTGATTGTCTACTGAGGAGTGCAGTTCTAGCCCATTCTCCCTGTGCATTCAAAGAGGCCAGTCGAAATGGTTCAGCAACCTGATTCAAATATCTGCTGGACATATAACACACGACACATTTTGTACATGTCCAACCAGGTGGGGACTAGATGCAGCACACGATGATGGGATTATGTATCGATGTGGCTCAATGGTACAAAGGGAGTGGAGACCTAGGAGAGAATGGCTTCAGCCTCTGTTGAAACTGCACATCTGTGACTGAAGCCAAAACAATATCAAAACACGTGGAAAAAAAATTGTTTTTAATTCCAAGATGGCAACACATCAACAGCCCTTCCTTAAATCAAGGGAACATTTCCTATTTATGTTTGTTTTAAGCAACTTGGTAAGAAAAATTGTTATGCTCCAGGGAAAAATATATTTTTTTAAACAAAATTAAATTGCTTAAAAAAGTAAGAATCTAAAATTTTCTCACAGAAATCTTACAATAAGAAAAAAATGTCTTTCCAGATGAAAAAAAAAACAAAACATATCTATAATTTAACATATTTGATCTAAGATTTTATTTTTTGCAGCACAGTGTTCTGTAATTTCCCACTTTGGGATCAATAAAGTACATCTATCTACAGTATCTAGCCACTTTTGCACCCTTGGTGAAATTAGGGTACGGATAGGAAATGCAGATAAACACATGATGTGACATATTGTTCGGCCCAGGAAACACGCACGCAGGCTCAGGCAGATTTGAAAGCTTTATTTACAGCAGTGTTCGTGTATGGATGTGTGTATGTGAGATGCGAGTGTGATGTGGGTGGAGGATGCTGGTCAGGACAGAGCAGTACGCCATTCAGCCAGGCAACCCTATAATGAGAGGAGAGCAGGGGTTAGCTGGGCAACCACACGGGAGAGTGAGAATGTTCTGAACTTACTTGCAGCGGCGCGGTGGCTGGTGTTGCCAAGGTCCTAAGCCTGGGAGACAGCGTCCTGCTATAGGAGCAGCGTGACGAGGGGGAGTGAGTCCTCCACCAAGGGATCCACCTGTGCACAGGGGAAGTCTGAACAGGAGAAGGTAAGGCAATACAGACAGCTTACGTGTCCAGGAGAGTCGTCAGCAGGCCTGAAGGAAAGGATGTTGCTGAGTTGAGTACGCAGGGAGACAGACGGCTCCAGGCTGCAGCTCAGGGCAGGATGGAATAAATAGCTGCGCACTAACGAGGAGCAGGTGTGCGCGCATCTGAGGTGGAGGCCCATGAGCTGCGGGTGATGACAGTACCCCCCCCCCCCCACCAGCGCCTCCTGGTGCTGGCTTACCTGGGTGTGTCCGGTGGAACTCCGTGATGAGGTCTCAATCCAACACCCACGAAGAGCGCACCCAAGATCTCCACTCCGCACCATAACCTTCCCAATCCAGCAGATATTGCAGCCCATGACCATGACGCCGGGAGTCCAGGATGGCAGTAAAACCCCACGCCGGGTCACCATCGATCATCCTAGGCGCAGGAGGAGACCTAGGAGGAGGGCAGAGTGAATTGGAAAGGACAGGCTTGATCTTTGAAACGTGGAAAGTGGGACACACATGAAGGGGGGGGGGGGAGGGCCAAATGCACAGCCACCGGGTTGGTGATTTTGGAAATAGTGAAGGGGCCGAGGAACCTCAGTGCAAACTTCTTCTTCTCACCTTTCAGGCTGATGTCCTGGGACGAGAGCCAAACCTGCTGACCCACCTGGTAGGCAGGAGCCGGCCTTCTGTGGCGATTGGCGGTCGAGCTGTTGCGCGCCGCTGTGCGTAAAAGCGCGTCCCTGGTCTTGGTCCACACGCTCCGGCAGCGCCTGATGTGCACCTGGATGGAAGGAACTGCCAGCTCACCCTCCTGCTCAGGAAAAACAGGGGGGTCGTACCCCAAGGATGCTTCAAAAGGCGACACCCCAGTAGCAGTGGACCGGGCCGAGTTATGGGCGTATTCCACCCAGGTCAGGTAGGAGCTCCAGGACGAAGGATTAGAGGATGTTACACAGCGCAGGGCAGCCTTCAACTCCTGATTTGTGCGCTCGCACTGCCCGTTAGACTGGGGGTGGTAACCAGAGGAGAGACTCACTGTAGCCCCCAAGGCGCTGCAGAAGCTCCTCCAAACCTGGGAGACAAACTGCGGACCTCGGTCCGAGACCACGTCCAGCAGGATCCCATGCAGCCTGACTACATGCTGGACCAGGAGATCGGCCGTCTCACGTGCCGAAGGGAGACCCCGAAGAGGCACAAAATGAGCGGTTTTGGAGAACCTGTCCACAATAGTCAGAACCGTGTCATTGGTGTTAGAGACAGGGAGTCCGGTGACGAAGTCAAGGGCGATATGTGACCAGGGCCTGCTCGGGACCGGCAGGGGCTGGAGTAGACCCGCAGGTGGAGATTTCTGGGACTTGCCGGTAGCGCACGGGGGACAGGCCCGGACATAGTTGGTAACGTCCTTCTGGAGACCCGGCCACCAAAACGAGCGTTGCAGCCAACTCACTAAGCGGGTGATGCCTGGGTGACAGGAGAGTTTGGAGGTATGGGCCCAGTGGATCACTTCACCCCGAACCGCCAAAGGAACATAAAGCCTCCTCTCCGGTCCCCCGCTGGGATCCGGATCCGCCTCCTGGGCCTTCCGAATCTTGCCCTTGATGGACCATGCAATCGCCCCCACGACGCACGAATCGGGCAGGATGGTATGCTCGGACTTCTCCAGACCTTCCGGGGCGAATTGTCTGGACAAGGCGTCGGGCAACCCATTCTTAGAGCCTGGACGGTACGTGATGGTAAAGTTGAAGCGAGTAAAAAATAAGGACCAGCGCACCTGGCGGGCATTCAGGCTCCTCGTTGACCTCAAGTACTCGAGGTGTTTATGGTCCATCCAGACCACAAAGGGTTGGGCTGCCCCCTCTAACCAGTGACGCCACTCCTGTAGTGCGAGTTTGACTGCGAGGAGCTCCTTGTCGCTGACATCATAGTTGCGCTCTGCCGCTGATAGCTTCCTGGAGAAGAAGGCGCAGGGCCGCTTGACACCATCCACCGGTGATCGCTGGGAGAGCACCGCTCCCACCTCCGTGTCGGACGCGTCGACCTCCACCAGACACTGAAGTGCGGGATCAACCTGGGTCAGGACCCAGGTGGACGAGAACTCCACCTGGAGAGTCTTGAAGGCGGTGGCCGCTTCCTCAGACCACTGAAAGGGCACTTTCGATGACGTGAGGTGGGTCAGGGGGGAGACAATGGCGCTGTAGTTGGGAACAAAGCACCGGTAGAAGTTCGCGAACCCAATGAATTGCTGCACCTGCTTCCTGGAGGTAGGCGTGGGCCCCTCGACTACCGCTTTAACCTTAGCGGGGTCAGGGAGGATCTGATTATGGGAGATGACGAACCCCAGGAAGGAGGTGGTCTGGGCATAGAATTCACACTTCTCGGCCTTTATAAACAAGCGATTCTCCAGCAGACGTTGCAGGACCCGCCTCACATGGGCCTGGTGTTCCTCGCGTGATCTGGAGAAGATGAATATGTTGTTGAGATAAACGAAGACAAAAACTCCCAGGAAGTCCTGCAGAACATCGTTTATGAGGCACTGGAAGACGGCAGGCGCATTGGTGAGCCCAAACGGCATCACGAGATATTCAAAGTGGCTGCTGGGTGTCCTAAAGGCCGTCTTCCACTCGTCTCCCTCCCGGATCCTAACGAGATGGTAGGCGCTGCAGAGGTCAAGCTTGGTGAACCAGGTCGTCCCCTGGAGGGAGTGGAAAGCAGTGTCCATGAGCGGCAGTGTGTAGCGGTCCTTTATCGTGATGTTGTTAAGCACTCTGAAATCGATACAGGGGCGTAGGGACCCATCCTTCTTACCCACGAAGAAGGAATCCGCGCCAAGCGGGGACGAGGAGGGGCGGATGATCCCAGCGCTGAGTGACTCCTTAATGTAGGTGTCCATCGCCTCGTGTTCCAGTGCAGAGAGACTGTATAGGCGGCCAGACGGCAGGGGGGCCCCCGGGTGGATGTTAATCGCACAGTCGTATGGTCGATGCAGCGGAAGGGACAAGGCTCTGGACTTACTGAATGCAGCCCCCAAGTCATGGAATTCCTGTGGCACTAGAGTCAGGTCTGGGGGCTCAGAGACCGGAGCCGGCAGAGGAGAGGATGGAGCACAAGCCGCCGACTGGAGGCAGGTTCCCAGGCAGAAGGTGCTCCAGGACAGGACGCTGCCAGTTCTCCAATCCAGGACAGGGTTATGCAGCCGCAGCCAGGGGTAACCCAGAATGACACGGTTCGACAAGGAGGGCAGGACGTAGAGGGTCAGATCTTCCCGGTGGTTGCCGGAGACGATGATGGGAATTGGCTTAGTGCGGTGTGTAACTGTACCCAGAGAAGAGCGTGAGAGCGTCACCAAGTTCAGGGGGGTAGGCAGCAGTTGGCAGGGTATGCCCAAACTGGTTGGCAGGCTCTTAGGAATAAAATTCTGCACTGCCCCAGAATCCACCAGTGCGTGAGTGGAATGCCCAGTGGAGCTGTGGCAGAAACGTATGGGCAGTGTGCATGAAGATAGGGGATTTGGTTGGTTAGAGTCCGCGAGGCCCCCTACAGTGACTCGTGGACCTCCCCGTTTGGCTTCACCGGGCACAGCTCCACGGGATGCCGGTCATCTCCGCAATACATGCAGAGACCCCGTTCCCGCCAGCGTTGTCTCTCCGCTAGAGGGAGCCTAGTGCACCTGATGGCCATGGCCTCTGGTTCATCGGCGGACTCCGGAGCCGGTAACGCCAGGGGGTGCGACTGAGCTGGGTGGAGGGAAGCTCCGCGCGAGCGGCTGACAGACTTCCGCTCCGCAGCCTGCTCACGTAGCCTGTTGTCCAGGCTAATCGTGAGCGAGATCAGCTCCGAGAGTCACCCTGGGAGATCCCGACCAGCTAGCTCATCTCTCAGACCAGAATTAAGGCTACGGAGGAAAATGCTGCAGAGAGAAGCCTCTCCCCAGCCTACCTCCTCTGCTGCCACCCGGAAGTCGACCGCATATTCCGCCGCTGACCGGCTTCTCTGTTGGAGACTAAGGAGCCGATCAGCGAGGACGCTGTCGAGACGCGAATGATCAAAGACTTCTAAGAAGTCCCGCACGAACCGGTCATACGAGAGGTTTGCGTAGCTGGTTTTCGTCATTACAGCGTAAGCCCAAGCTAACGCTCGCCCCTCGAGAAGGTTAGCCATGTACCCGATTCGGCTATGGTCTGAGGGGAAATCCCCGGGAACGCGCAGAAACACCGACTTACACTGCAGGATAAACCCCTTCGCTCCACCGAGTTTCCCGTTGAAGCGAGCAGGGGTTGGAATAGGTGTGAGACGGGTTGGCACTCCCGAGCTAGGCTGGCCAGCTGTGGAGGCAACCAGAGCCGCAACGCCAAGAGGACCCAGAGGGAAAGCCTGCGGAGGGTCCAGGCGGTCTAACTGGTTAGTGATTAAGGTCAGTTGGTTTAATATCACCTGCTGCTGATGAGCTATCATATCTACCCGAGCCTCGAGGGTGGAAAAATGGTGTGCAAGCCCGTTGTCCGCTGGGCCGCTTTGCTGGAGCCGGCAGGCTCCAGCAAAGCCTGGAGGGGAGTGAGTCTGCCGCCAAGGGATCCACCTGTGCACAGGGGAAGTCTGAACAGGAGAAGGTAAGGCAATACAGACAGCTTACGTGTCCAGGAGAGTCGTCAGCAGGCCTGAAGGAAAGGATGTTGCTGAGTTGAGTATGCAGGGAGACAGACGGCTCCAGGCTGCAGCTCAGGGCAGGATTGAATAAATAGCTGCGCACTAATGAGGAGCAGGTGTGCGCGCAGCTGAGGTGGAGGCCCGTGAGCTGCGGGTGATGACATGATGAAGCAGGTGTCGTAATCACCACATCACAGTGACAAAGTGGAAGTGAATCAGAAGGCTGTGATTATTCTGACAGGTTTCAAAGCTGCAGCACACAACTGTTTTCCACAATTACACAAATATCACAGTGGCTGAGAGTGAGAGTTTTGTTTTAAGATCATCTTTTCACTCAGTCCTGTGGAGCTTCCTGCAGCTCTGACTGTCCCCCAGCTGCTGTGGAACTGATACTAGCCTGTCCTGGTTTGGCAAGGGGCAACATCGCTGTTCAGCACCACTCTGTGCTCACTAATGCATCCCGGTTCATCTCATATTAATGTATCCTTTGTTCCTTTTTTCCCCCCTGTGACAGCCCCCTTCAAAATAAAACATATTCCCCTTTGTATGGTGCTGGACACAAAACATGACTCAGAAACACATGTCCTCGCCAAATAAAAGTGTCATAAATTACCCTTTTTAAGGGCTACGGAGGGACATCAAACACTCACTGTGGTTTTGCACATTTATTAACGTAAAGACAGACATACAGCAACGCCTCAAATACAAATAACCAGTGAGGAGGGCACTGGTGGAGAGCGGGGCTCAACGTCAACAGGACTGAGCTGGACAGAGCTCTCGCTTTCTCCTCGACAGCAACTGAAAACACTCAGCATCAGGGAAACGATCAACTGAGGACATCGAGCAGTATTGGAAGGACACAACAATAGGAAAAGGTTGTCGTGCCCTTAGATACCGTTTTCGTGAGAGGAAGCAGGTGTGGATACACGAGTGGCGAAAGAAAAACAATCAATGACAGCTGTACAGCCCGTGAACCCGTTTGATAGCTGGGAGCTGTGCAGCACTATCAAAATAAAGCACAAACCGGAAACCATATTGATACAAGAACAACACAACCCCAAAATATACTGTATATTTATACTGTATATAACCCTGTGGGGGCTGCACGGTGGCGCAGTGGTTAGCACTGCAGCAGCACAGTTTACCCTTGGCTTGGGGATTGTGGGAATCGTAGGATCCTGGGTCCGATCCCAGCCCCCAACCAACAGTGATCTGTGTGGAGTTTGCATGTTCTCCCCGTGTTTGCGTGGGTTTACTCTGGGATTTCTCCGGTTTCCTCCCACATGCCAAAAACATGCAGGTTAGGTTAATTGGAGACTCGAAAGTGGCGCTAGGTGTGAATGTGTGTGTGAATGGTTAAGGGATAGCGCCGTATCGTGGCTGCTTCACCCTCAATTTACCCTCTGGGGATCAATAAAGTATACTAAATCTAAAAAAATCTAAAAAAAAAAAAAACTCTACATGTACAGAATGACAATAACTCCACAGGAACCAAATATAGCACACAAGAAAAACAATGAAACAGACAGAAAAAAAGACTAACTTAAACAGGAGACTTGGCACGGCGTCCACTCATGTCCAGGATCATGACAGTGCCGTCCCTCAAGGGGTGGACTCCAGACACCACAGGGCAGCAACAAAAAGAAAAAGACCCCCCCCCCCCCCCACACACACACACACACAAAGCAGACCCCCCAACAAGAAAAAAAAAAAAAAGAAAGAAAAACGGGGGGGGGGGATGCTGGCATGGAGAGACTAAGACACAACCCAAAGAAAAAAAGAAACCAATAACACTCATTATCCACAACTTGAACCAATGTGGTGGCCCAGGGCTCATGGATCCATGGATGGCACCAATGGATGCTTTGGTGGTGCGACAATGCAGTCGGTCTGGCGGTCTCCCTGAGTTCCTGAGCCAGCTGCACAGATGACATTTCCCGTCGGGTGATCTCCCAGAGTTCATGGGCCACCGGACCGCTAAGCCCAACGTGCCCCCCCCCCCCGACAGAGGCGGAAGGCTAGCCCGCAACACTGACTGCTTGCCAATGGTAGTGCCCGATGATGATGGTGGTTGACAAGCAGAGGAACCTGATGAGGGAAAAGGCTGCTCAGCAGGGGCCTTCATTGAGGTTAGGAAATCTGAGATAACATTAGTTGAAAGAGTGGCACCCGCGGCATCCTCGGGCATAGGTGCAGCACCCACAGTGGCCTCGGGCTGAGGCGCAGCATCTGCGGCAACCTCAAACAGAGTCGCAGCACCCACGGAGGCCCCAGGCTTAGGCGCAGCACCCATTGCAGCCTCGGGCTGGGGCATAACACCCACGGCAGCCCCGGACTGGGGCGTAGCACCCACAGCAAAAAGACTGTCCCGCGAGAGAACAAGGCCAAGGAAGCAATCAACCAGTGGGGCACCAGCCGAGGGCAAGGAAGGAGGGCCCACGGCAACCTCGGACTGAGACATAACACCCACGGACGCCCCATACCAAGGTATAGCACCCGTGGAGGCCCTGGGCTTGGGGGAAGCACCCACGGAGGCCCCGGGCTGGGGCACAGCACACATGGAGGAATCGGGCTGAGGTGCAGCACCCGTGATGACCTCAGGAAGGGGCGCAGCACCCATGGAAGCCTCAGGCTGAGGCGCAGCACCCATCGTGGCTATAACCTGAGGCGTAGCACCCACAGCAGCCCCAGAATGGGGCGTAGCACCCATGGCGGTCTGCACTGGAGTGTAGCACCCAGGGCAAAAAGATTAACCCGTGAGACAGCAAGGCCAAGGAGGCAATCATGTAGCGGGGCACCAGCCAAGGTCAAGGAAGGAGGGCCCTCGGTGGCCTTGGACTGAGGTGTAACACCCACGGAGGCCCCAGACAGAGGCATAGCACCTGCGGAGGCCCTGGGCTTGGGCAAAGTACACACAGAGGCCCCAAGCTGGGACATAGCACCCGTGGAGGCCTTAAACAGAGCTGTCGCACCCACAATGGCCTCAGACGGAGGCGTCGCACCAACGGTGGCCTCAGACGGAGGTGTTTCACCCGCGGTGGCCTTGGGCAGAGGCGTAGCACCCATGGCGGCCTTGGACAGGGACGTTTCACCCAAGGTGCCCTCTGGCAGGGAGGCAGGACCCCCGGTGACCTCAGGAAAAGAGTCAGACAAAGCACAGGACAAACACCTGGCAAACACCAGAGCAGAGTCACCAGCAGCAATGGAGGCTGGCGGGGGAAGCTCAAGTGCGGCTGATGGCAGCACTTGCTTCCCCCAGTCAAGAGCCAGGCAGGATCTCTCTAGGCAAAACAAGAAACCTTGTCTGAGCTCTAGCGCCACTGCCATCCAGTACTCCGACAACTCCGCTGCAACCACCCAGGCTTCTGGCTGGAAGGTAGGAGGAACCCCCAATGGAGCAGCTGGTGTTGGCACACCACCAGACTCTGCGGCTGTGGCAATAGATCCTCTGACCACTGACACCACCTCCCATACTGTGGGAGCCAGGGAACAATCCTTTGTCGGCTCAAGCTCCGGAGCATAGGTGGCACTCTCCTCCCATCCTGAAAGTGGCTGCAGGGTTGGGGCTGGACTCTTCAGTGCTGCAGGCCTCTCCATCACACGACGGCTCCCTCCCAGGACCGATGGACCTTGAGGGGATATAGAAGGAGGAGCGGGAGAAACAGGTGAGAAGAGGTTTACAGCTGCAGATGGTGAAAGCTCGGCCATGTCGGGCTGCTGCTGCCGAGCTTCACCACCAGGAATAAGATAAGATAAGATAAGATAAGATAAGCCTTTATTAGTCCCACAACGGGGAAATTCCAGGATTGCAACAGCACAGGGATAGCAACACTCAGAGCAACAATCAGAAGGCAAGAAAAAACAAGCAAGCAAGAGCAGCTAATATACATATGTACATATTACTATAAAATATATATATACACACACACACACACACAGACACACAGTGCAGAGCATTGTAGCTGGATGGAATAAATATATGAATATATGAACACACAGTGCAGAGCATTGTAGCTAGATGGAATAAATATGTAAATATATAAACACCCACAGTATGGAGCATTGCAGCTAGGTGGAATAAATATGCAAGTATATAAACACACACAGTGTGGAGCAATGTAGCTAGATGGAATAATATGTAGATATATAAAAACACAGTGCGGAGCATTGTAGCTAGATGGAATAAATATATAGATATATAAATATAAACACACCCAGTGCAGAGCATTGTAGCTAGATGGAATAAATACGTATGTAAATATATAAACACACACAGTGCAGAGCATTGTTGCTAGGTGGGATGAAACAGCATAACCGTCTATTTAGTTATCCTACATGGTATGATTATGTGCCCATACATATTCTCACCCTCCATAGCGACCGGTATGTTCCTAGTTGTATGCCGGAGAGGACCATTGTGTATGTCGATTGCATCTTTTGCATTCAAAAAAAAAAAAATAAAAAAAAAAAAATATTAGTTTGTTACGTCTTTTTGCTATCTCTGCGAGCAGCCCTGCTTAGGTTGTACAGTCTGACAGCCGTTGGTAGGAAGGACCTACGAAACCTCTCGGTTGTGCACCTGGGATGATGTAGTCTGCTGCTAAATGAGCTCCTCAGTGCATCCAGTATGTCCTGCATAGGGTGGAACTCGGACTCCAGCAGAGATGACAGTTTAGCCACCGTCCTTCTCTCTCCTATCTCCTCCATCGGATCAAGGCGTTGCCCCAGGACAGAGCTAGCTTTCTTAATCAGTTTGTTCAGTCTCTTCCTATCGGCTGCAGTAATGCCACTGCCCCAGCAGACCACTCCAAAAGTGATGGCTGATGCCACCACCGTGTCATAGAATGACTTCAGCAGCGCCCCTTGTACACCAAAAGACCTGAGTCTCCTCAGCAGGAACAGCCTGCGCTGTCCCTTCTTGTAGAGTGCGTCAGTATTGTGTGACCAGTCTAGTTTATTGTTCAGATGAATACCCAGGTACTTGTAGGATGTCACCATCTCGATGTCTGTTCCCTGTATATTTACTGGTGCTGTGAGGGGCTGCCCATGCCTGCGGCAGTCCACCACCAGCTCCTTAGTTTTCCTCGCGTTGATCTGGAGGCAGTTCCGATGGCACCAGTCCACAAAGTCCTGGATAAGCCCTCTGTACTCAGCTTCATCTCCGCTGGAGATGAGACCAACGATCGCAGAGTCATCAGAGAACTTCTGTAGATGGCAATGTGTTGTGTTGTGTGAGAAGTCCGCAGTATAAAGAGTGAACAAGAAGGGAGCCAGCACCGTTCCCTGGGGGGCCCCCGTGCTACTGATGATCGTGTCGGAAACACAGTCCCGGGTTCTCACAAACTGAGGCCGGTTCGTGAGGTAGTCCAGGATCCATGATGACAGGTGCTGGTCCACCCCTGCGCGCAGCAGCTTGTCCTTCAGGATCATCGGTTGGATGGTGTTGAAAGCACTGGAGAAGTCAAAGAACATGATCCTCACCATATTCCCGGGCTTCTCCAGGTGGGACAGAGAACGGTGAAGGAGGAAGATCACCGCATCCTCCACCCCAATGCCATGCTGGTAGGCGAACTGGAGTGGATCCATCGCTGGTTCCACCAGGGGGCGGAGATGAGCAAGGAGCAGTCTCTCCAGGGTCTTCATCAAGTGGGACGTCAAGGCCACCGGTCTGAAGCTGTTCAGGTCTTTGGGGTGGGAAGTTTTTGGTACAGGTACCACACAAGATGTTTTCCACAGCTGTGGTACCCTCCCCAGTTTCAGGCTCATGTTGAAGATATACGTCACAATCCCACACAGCTGGTCTGCACAGGACTTGAGGAGCTTTGCGCTGATGCCGTCCGGTCCCGACGCCTTCCTCGCCTTGATCTTCCTCAGCTCCGTCCTCACCTGGGTCTTGGTCAGGGTCAGGATGGGGGGCTGTGTGTTGGGAGTGGGGGGGTGTCGGTGGAGTGGGGAGTGGGTAGCAGGACTTGATTTCTTAGAGGCAGCAGTGGTTGTTGTGCAGACAGGGGGGAGGGCGGTTGGTCAAATCTATTGAAAAACAGATTCAGGTTGTTCGCCCACTCCCTGCCCCCCGTGGCCTGGGGGGAGGTATTCTGGAGCCCCGAGATGGTTTTGAGGTTTCTCCAGACCCCGCTGATGTCGCTCTGTTGCAGCTTGTCCTCCATCTTCTTCCTGAAGCTGTCCTTGCCTTCTCTGATCTTTCTCCTCAGCTCCCTCTGTACGGACTTCAGCATCTCCCTGTTCCCCGACCTGAAGATCCTCTTCTTCTCTCTCAGAAGTGTTTTTATCTCAGGGTTGATCCAGGGTTTGTTGTTTGAGTGACGCCGTATGGTCTTGGTGGGAGCGGATTTGTCCACACAGAAGCTGAGGTAGCCCGTGAAGGTGTGAATGAGGCCATCGATGTCCTCACCATGTGGATCGCAGAGCTGCTTCCAGGCAGTGGCTTCAAAACAGTCCTTTAGAGTGTCCATTGTCTCCTCAGACCATAACTCCACAGTGTGCATGGCCGGAGGTTGTCTGTGCACTAGGGGTTTGTACACCGGTCGGAGATGAACCAAGTTGTGATCCGATCTCCCAAGTGGGGGGAGTTGTGATGAGGTGTACGCCTCCTTAGTGTTTGCGTAGAACAAATCCAGTGTTTTATTGTCTCTAGTGTGGCATGTGACATACTGGGTGAAAGTGGGCAGAATGGGAGACAGTGAAACGTGGTTGAAATCGCCTGAGATGAGGAGAAGAGCATCTGGGTGTTCTGTCTGCAGCCTGCTGGTTACTGAATGGATGACGTCACGCGCTGTCCCAGCGTTCGCCGTCGGATTTGCATAAACAACAATGCAGATCACGTGTGAGTGTTCTCTCGGGAGATATGTAGGCCTCATGCTAACAGCTAGCAACTCAATGTCTTTGCTGCAGTGTCGTTGTTTAACAGTGATATGTCCCGGTCTGCACCAGTTGTTGTTAACATACATGATCACTCCACCGCCCCTAGTTTTGCCACTCTCTGGTGTTCGGTCAGCTCGTATCATGTGAAAACCCTCCAGCTCAATGTTAGCATCTGCTGCTAGTTCAGTTAGCCACGTCTCAGTAAACAAAAGGAGAGAGCACTCCCGGTAAGTGCTATCATAACGGGAGATAGCCGCTAGCTCATCTAACTTTCCCAGTATCGACCGTACATTTCCCATGACAACAGATGGAAGGGAGGGTCTGTACCTTATATTTTTTGTCCTCCGCCTTACTCCAGCCCGGCAGCCGCGGCGTTTTCGCCTCAGTTCTCTCGGTATGTCGAGTTTTTCCAGTGGGACCGGGTGGCGGTTAAATGCTAGCAGCTCTTCCCTGTTATATCGTATCCTGCTATAAACAGTGGCTCCGTCCACCGGCTCAGGAGACATTTGGGATGATCTGTGTGTCCGTGATATAAGTGGGGTGAAAAAAAAAAGTGATCAAAAGAGAGAGGAAGGGAAAAAAAAAACTCGGAATCGAGCCGCTGTTGCAAAAGGCAGCCGACTGGTGTGGCGCCGAGAGGAGAAAGGCATTTCCAGAGTTCCGCCGTCATGGCTCTGCAGGAGTCCAGCGAGGCCTACCTGGTGGGTCTCTTCGAGGACACCAACCTGTGCGCCATCCACGCCAAGAGGGTCACCATCATGCCCAAAGACATCCAGCTGGCCCGCCGCATCCGCGGGGAGAGAGCTTAGAGTCACCGCCTCACACCCCAACACGACAAGACATTTCATTATAAGGTGTAGAAAAATGAAAAGATACTTGTCTTAATTCCCCAGGCTTGGTGGTGACTGCTGTGAGGCTAGACGAAGTCTCCCCTGGAGCTGCGAAGGTGGTCTGGTGCAATGGGTGGAGCACTGGAGTCGGGGGACTCTCTGCCGTCAGCTCGGGCTCTGTTCTGGCTGGTGACGTTCCCCCCAGTTGTGGCAGAAGTTCAATGAGGAGCCATGGCTTGTAATCCAAGATGAGCTACTTCTCTGCTGCAACAACCACCCGTTGGCGCTCCTCCAGCAACTCTGCGCTAGGCCAATCTGGGGGCACCAAGGCTGCGTACCTGATGCAACCGGCTCTGGGACACTGTTCGACGGAAGAAGATGGGACTGCAGCTGGATAGTGGTCCCGAGCTTGGGACTTCCATCCCCAGGAGAGTCTTTTCCATGGCACAGGTTCAGGTGGAGGAGGGGCTCTCCCCAGCTTGCGGAGCTGGTGTTGAGCATGGCAAATGGAGGTTAGGAGGTTTGCAAGTTCCGGGTCGCTCCAAAGGCTGAAGAATGCCTCGATCACTTGTGCCGTGCTGTCCCAAACCTCCAGCTCCTCCTCGGGAGTGTGGATTAGGTGGACATCCGATACGATGTCCTGCAAAAGTCCAACTGCCCAACACTCCTCCTCATCCAGCCATGCATGCCGAAAAAACAGACTAAATGGAGGAGAACAGAAAAGAAAGAGTGGGGGAAAAAAAAATAAAAACACACAGTGGCTGGTGTCCACGCCCTGGTCGTGTCCTTCTGTCGTAAATTGCCCTTTTTAAGGGTTATGGAAGGACACCAAGCGCTCACTGTGGTTTTGCACTTTCATTAATGTAAAGACAGACATACAACAACACCACACATACAAATAACCGATGATGAGTGCGCTGGAGGAGAGCGAGGCTCAATGTCAACAAGCAGACAGAAGGCCGGGAATGCCGGGCAAAAAAGGGGAAAAGGCTGACCTGGATGTAGCTCTCCCGTTCTCCTCGACAGCAACCCAAAACACTGTCACGGAAACGATCAACTGAGGACATTGAGCAGTAATGTAAGGACAACGGGAAAAGGTTTTCGTGCCTGTAAATACTGTTTTCTTGAGAGGAAGCAGGTGTGGATACACGAGTGGTGAAAGAAAAACAATCAGTGACAACTGTGCAGCCCGCAAACCCGTTTGACAGCCAGGAGCTGCGCAGCACTACCAAAATAAAGCACAAACTGGAAACCATAATGATACAAGACCAACACAACCCAAAAATGTAAAAAAAATAACACCACAAGTACAGAATGACAATAACTCCACAGGAACCAAATACAGCACACAGGAAAAACAATGAAGCAAACAGACAGAAAAGAACTAACTTAAACAGGAGACTGGGCACGGCGCCTACTCGTGCCCAGGAGCATGACAAGAAGTGCAAGCATGTGCACACAAACACACACAATGTCTCTTCTTGTAAATATGAAATCCATTCAGTGCTGATATGGGGGGGTTGTAATTCTGTAAAATGCTATGTGCACTCTACCCTGCATCAACATAGTCATCATGTTAAACGTCCACTGGGAAGGCCTCCACAATAAAGTTAACAAATTTGATGTACACACAACACAAGATCATCTACGAAAAACAAATAGTCTGGCAAAATAATTTACACAGAAACCAATGTTTAGACAACTTATTTGAATATTTAAGATATTTAGTGAAATTTTTCCATACTGTGACAGTACTCAAATCATCTGAACGCCAAAAAGATAAATACTGGTCTAAATAGCTTCACACGTACATAAACAAGCAATCTTTTCAGTCATTTAGAAGTTTATTTACTGTAGCAGGCTTTCTGCTTCCTCAGCTTTGTTAACTTCACTGTGCCACTAATGAGGTTGATGATAAATTTCAGGTTAATGAGCCATGATGATTGTAAATTAGCATAAATTGATACATTACTGTCCTCCATCAATCTTTTTAACACAGTCGTTAACTTGATATTTTAAAAATGGTGTATATAAATACAGTTAGACACAAAGTTTATAACGGAGATACATCGGCCTGCTTCAGGTTTGATATGAAAATAAAGAATAATTGTAATAGAATTCATAGAACCGGAGCCGTGTTTTACCAAAACATATTTAGCTCAGTGCTGTTGCTCTGGATCCATATTTTGCTGTTGTGCAAAAAAAACAAAAAAACAAAAACAAAACAGCTTTGACCAAAAAAATAAAAAAAATTGTGTGTAACTCCAAGGGCCTGATTACGATCTTCCAGGGGTCAGCAACCTATGGATCTTGGGTCACATGTGGCCCTTCAGCCCCCGTGATGTGACTCCTTGCAGTTATATCTCAAAACATGAAAATTAATGAGATTAATTTTAATTATTTTATTTTTCAAATTATTGTTTATCAGTTACATTTTTCAAAAAAAACACAAGCTTTCATGAGCATAAAATATGTTGTTTAAAATTATTTACAGTGGTGTGAAAAAGTTTGCCCCATTTTTCTGTATGTTTGTCATACTTAAATGTTTCAGATCAGCAAACAGATCTAAATATTTGACAAAGATAACACAAGTAAGCATAAAATGCAGTTTTTAATTGAAGGTGTTTATTATTAAGGGGAAAAAATCCTAACCTACATGGCCCTGTGTCAAAAAGTGATTGTCCCCTAAACCTAATAACTGGTTGGGCCACCCTTAGCAGCAACAGCTGCAATCAAGCGTTTGTCATTACTGGCAATGAGTCTTTTATAGTGCTGTGGAGGAATTTTGACCCACTTATCTTTGCAGAATTGTTGTAATTCAGCCACATTGGAGGGTTTTTGAACATGAACCGCCTATTTAAGGTCATGCCACAGCATCTCAATCAGATTCAGATCAGGACTTTGACCAGGCCACTCCAAAGTCTTCATTTTGTTTTTCTTAAGCCATTCAGAGGTGGACTTGCTGGTGTGTTTTGGATCATTGTCCTGCTGCAGAACCCAAGTGCGCTTCAGCTTGAAATCACCAACAGATGGCCGGATATTGTCCTTCAGTGTTTTTTGATAGACAGTAGAATTCATGGTTCCATTTACAACAGCAAGTCTTCCAGGTCCTGAAGCAGCAAAACAGCCCTAGACCATCACACTCCTCATCGGCCTCTGTCGGTCTATGATGACCATGGAAGAGAATCCTAAACGTCTACTCTGCTGGAACAGCACTGGCTGTGGCTGAACAGGCCGATGCGTGAATGACAGTCCCTGTCACACAGGTCGCACTTGTGGGTGGTCTCTGTGCTGCTGGGTCTGTGGCGGTTCTTCCTGCGGGTCCTTTTTTCATCTGCTGCAGCTGTCAGTCTCTCTTCACCCGCCTTGAGCTGTCTGGTCAGGGTGCCTCTCCATTTGGAGTGGTCCGTTGCAAGGTCCTCCCAGCACTCTGTGTTGATATCCACGGCCTTCATGTCTCTCTTGCAGACGTCTCTAAAGTGCAGCTGTGGGCGGCCAACGTCTCTCCTGCCAATTGCAAGTTCTCCGTAGAGGACGTCTTTGGGGATTCTGCCATCCTCCATACGGTGAACGTGGCCTAGCCAGCGGAGCCTGCGCTGCCTGAGTAGAGTGAACATGGAGGGAAGGCCAGCGCGGGACAGAACTTCTGCGTTGGGCATTTTGTCCTGCCAGGATATGTCCAGGATATGACGAATGCAGTGCAAGTGGAAGGAGTTCAGTCTCTTTTCCTGCCGGGCGTATGTTGTCCATGTCTCACTCCCATAGAGCAGTGTGCTGATGACGCAGGTGTTGTACACTGCCATCTTTGTCTTGACAGAGAGTTTGGGATTCTCTCACACTCGTGTGGTGAGGTGAGCGAGTGTGAAGGCTGATTTTCCAACCCTCTTGTTGATCTCTGTATCAAGGGAGAGGTTGTTGCTGATCGTGGACCCCAGGTACGTGAACTGATTCATGACCTCCAGCTTGTAGTCGTCGATAGTGATGGTTGGTGGTGCTTCCGTGCCTTGCGCCAAGACGTTAGTCTTCTTCAGGCTGATGGTAAACCCAAAATCCTTGCATGCCTGGGAGAAGCGGTCCATCAGGGTCTGAAGCTCCTGCTGTGTGTGGGTTGCGACTGCAGCGTCGTCTGCGAACAGCATGTCTCTGATTAGAGCCTTGCGTACTTTGGTTCTGGCTTTCAGGCGGGCGAGGTTGAAAAGCCTGCCATCAGATCTTGTGTGCAGGTAGATTCCCTCTGTTGCTGTGCTGAAGTCATGCCTCAGGAGCATAGCAAAGAAAATCCCAAAGAGGGTTGGCGCAAGTACACAGCCCTGTTTCACTCCGCTGCGTATGTTGAATGGCTCTGAGACGTTGCCATCGTGCTGCACTATCCCCTGCATGTTGATGTGAAACGATTCGATGAGGCTTTGCAACTTTGGTGGGCATCCTATCTTTGGCAGGATCTTGAAAAGGCCCTCTCTGCTGACCAGATCGAACGCTTTGGTGAGGTCGATGAAGGCGACGTACAGAGGCATGTTCTGTTCTCTGCATTTCTCCTGGAGTTGGCGGATGGAGAATATCATGTCTACCGTCAATTGCTCAGCACGAAAGCCACACTGAGACTCGGGGTAGACACGTTCGGCAAGCTTCTGTAGACGAACGAGAACAACTCGTGCGTAGACTTTGCCAACAATGCTGAGGAGGGAGATGCCCCTGTAGTTGTTGCAGTCGCTTCTCTCCCCTTTGTTTTTGTAGAGGGTGATGATCTTGGCGTCCCTCATGTCCTGTGGTACGGCACCTTCCTTCCAGCGCTGGCAGAGGACGTCATGCAATGGCAGCAGTAGGGCGGTCTTGCAGTGCTTGATCAGGTCAGGGGGTATGCCGTCGTTGCCAGGTGCCTTGCCAGCGGCCAAGCTATCAATGGGCTTGCTGAGTTCATTGATGGTTGGCTCGACATCAAGTTCGTCCATAGATGGCAGGCAGTCGATGGCATCAAGGGCTGACGGTGTCACGGTGTTCTGTCTAGAGTAGAGGTCGGAGTAGTGTTCCACCCATCTCTCCATCTGCTTGTTCTTTTCTGTGATCATCTCCCCAGTGGAAGATTTGAGGGGGGCCGTCTTGCTCTGAGCCGGACCAAGTGCTTTCTTGATGCCATCGTACATACCATGGATGTTCCCTGTTATGGCAGCGGTTTGAATGTCTTGGCTGAGCTGAGTCCAGTACTCGTTGGCACAGCGCCGAGCAGTCTGCTGAACTTTGCTTCTCGCAGCCCTGAGAATCTGGAGATTCTTCTCGTTTGGGTACTTCTTGTACTCAGCAAGTGCTGAGCGCTTGGCTTCAATGACGGGGGTCATCTCGGTCAACTTGGCATCAAACCAGTCCTGTGACTTCGAGGTCTTCCTCCTAAAGGTAGCCAAGGCTGTGTGGTGGATAGTGTTTCGCAGCTCTTCCCACTTCTGCTTTGCAGATTCTCCTTCTTGTGGTACACCAAGTTCCTTCTCAAAGGTGGAGGCAAACTGCTCAACGAGTTCTGGTTGGGCCATCTTGCTGGTGTCAATCAGTGCCTTTCCAGGTTGTCTAGCATGATGGAATTTCTTCAGCTGCAGCTTGACCTTGCAACACACCAATGAATGGTCTGTGTCTCAATCTGCACTCTGGAACAAACGGGTGATTAGCACGTTCTTCAGTGAGGTGCGCCTGGTCAGGATCAAGTCCAGCTGGTGCCAGTGCTTTGAGCGCAGATGTTGCCAGGAAACCTTGTGTTGGGGCTTGGTCTTGAAGAACGCGTTTGTGATGCACAGATCATGATATGTGCAGAACTCGAGCAGCCGCTTTCCGTTGTTGTTCATTCTGCCCACGCCAAAAGGTCCAAGACAGGAGGGCCAGGAGTTGTGGTCAGCACCCACTCTGGCATTGAAGTCTCCAAGGAGAATGAGTTGTTCAGAGTTGGGGATGATCCTGACAGTTGTTGCGAGATTCTCGTAGAACTCGTCTTTTGCCTCTGGTGTGGCTGTCAGTGTTGGGGCATACACACTGATGAGGGTGACTGGGCCTTGAGTGGTGTTCACGCGGAGGGTGAGGAGTCGTGCAGAGCCAGTGCTGCCCGGTTCCACCATCTTCAGCAAGGTGTTCTTCACTGCGAAGCCCACTCCGTGTTCCCTGTGTTCGTCACTGCCCTTTCCCTGCCAGTAGAACGTGTAGTCCTTCTCTCTCAGTGTGCCTGCGTCAGCCAACCGTGTTTCCTGGAGAGTGGCGATATCCACTCCCAGTCTCTTCAGCTCATTATTGATGATGGCAGTCTTCCTGGTGTCATTGATGTCCTTGAGGTTAGCAGCGAGTCCTGTCGTCATAGTGCGGACGTTCCAAGTTCCCAGTTTTAGAGTTGGTCTCTTTTGTTTTATTGTCTTGCCTGGTGCGAAGGTTCTCAGCCTGCTGTTCGGACTTCTCCTTATCCCCATGCACCGAATGAGGAAATCAAGCTGTGGCGGGACAACACCTTATTGGCTGGGGGCTGCCCAGCTTGAGGCGGGCGGTAGCTGTCCAGTGAGATCTGATGATCCCTCCCACCGTCGGGAACAACCCCTGGCGCTGCGCTCTACGCCAATTGAGCAGTGGCTTATAACCGGTAACTGTCATTCCCCGTGTTTTGTCTACGCCAAAGGCGAAACTGGAGTGTCCTCTCCAGTGATCCAGTGTTCTACCTTCCAGCGTTGGGCGTTGGTAGGATTCAAGCCTGGGCAGGAAGATATGGAGGACAAGATGTTGCCCATGCAGCATGTCCCCCCTCTCCACATCACTGATGAATCCAAAGGAACAGCAGGGCTGCTACAGTTTGGCACCAGCACCGTTGCAGGAGCTGCCAGAACGATGTTGAGCACAACATAGAACTGCCTTAGGGGCCCCGACTCCGGATTTTTCCTCAGGGTTGACTCCCGAAGCCTTTTCCGTGACCGGGTATGCCGCAAGGCAGCAGAGGTTTGAAGTCAGGGTTTACCTTCCCCTAGATGGGTTACCTTCCCAGGTTGACGAGCCACCATCTACCCGAAGCAACTGGTTTTAAGGCGCCAGAGATCCACCCTCGCCCCTTCTCCTATTAGTAAAAGCAGTTCCGCCGGGCTTAGAGACTAAACCACACGGGCAGGCTAGGAGTTGGACTTAGTTGTCAGAGGCTTTTCGAGACGCACGCCATAAGGAGCATTTTATGAGCACTGGGAGCTTAACCCCAGTGCCGCTCCTGGCTATGACAACCTTGGAACCACCACCATATTTTACTGTTTGCATGATATTCCTTTTCTGAAATGCTGTTACCTTTTTGCTGGCTGTAATGGAACACACATCTTCCAAAAAGTTCACCTTTTGTTGTGTCAGTCCACAGAGTATTTTTCCAAAAGTCTTGGGGATCATCAAGATGTTTTCTGGAAAAATTGAGATGAGCCTTTATGTTCTTTTTATTCAGCAGTGGTTTTCATCTTGGAACTCTTCCATATAGGCCATTTTTGCCTAGTCTCTTTCTTATGGTGGAGTCATGAACATTTACCTTAACTGAGGCAAGTGAGGCCTTCAGTTCTTCGGATGTTGTTGTGGGGTCTTTTGTGACCTCTTGGATGAGTCGTCGCTGCAGTCTTGGGGTAATTTTGGTCAGCAGGCCACTCCTGGGAAGGTTCACCACTGTTCCATGTTTTTGCCATTTGTGGATAATGGCTCTCACTGCGCTTTGCTGGATTCTCAAAGCTTTAGAATTGGCTAGAAAAATGAACTCAGCTTTCCAAAGATGTGATAAACCATGGTAAATTAATGTTTTAACGGGGGGGCAATCACTTTTTCACACAGGGCCATGTAGGTTTGGATTTTTTTTTACCCTTAATAATAAACACCGTCAACTAAAGACTGCATTTTTTGTTTACTTGTGTTATCTTTGTCTAATATTTAAATTTGTTTGATCATCTGAAACATTTAAGTGTGACAAACATACAAAAAAAGAGAAATCAGGAAGGGGTTAAACACTTTACACACAACTGTGTATATATATATATATACAGTATATATATATATATATATATATATATATATATATATATATATAACTTTATAAACAGCATCATCTTTAAATGTCAAATTGCCGTTGTTGCCCTGAGCCATTTCTATTTTAGTCGGAGACGGGCAACAGAAGATAAGAAAAGATAAGCCTTTATTTGCCACTTTGGTTTGCAAAGGCTGCAGACCCCTGGTCTCAGGGGTTAGGTAAGCAACATGATAGCCAGCTTAATTATTTCAAATATATTTTTGATTAAATCAACACAAAAATTGCAACAAAGAAAAATAAAGGTCCCAAACAAGGAGTGATTATCTTCCAATGGAAGAGCTGGTCAGCCAGAAACAGTCACACCACTGGTTCCTCTTTTTCTTCTTCTTCTTCATCATCATCATCATCATCATCATCATCATCATCATCATCATCATCATCATCATCACCACCACCACCACCACCACACCACTGGTTAGCCAGACACAAAAGGACTGCAGCACACACCTCAGGTCTCCTCCAGTCCTTAAGAACCTCCAGCCTGATTGGTGAGGCAGCACACCTGTGTGATTACTGATGTCACACACCTGCTGGATTCATAATGCCTGGAGAGAGAGAGCTGAATTCACACCCAGACACACCCATACTCCCACACCTGAACAACAGGGCCAAAGAAGAAACACTGATGTTCCTGGCCGTAACAGCACTTTAAGCTCCACTGGGCCCCACATGCGTTTAACATCGGTGAGCAGCTGTCTGTAACACTTGCGCCAAAGGCAAAGTTATGAGGAAAAAAATAAAATTATAGAAAGTAGAACATTTATGAGAAATCACAAATTTATGGGTAAAAATTAAAAAAAAATCAATAAGTCAAATTAAAAAAAAAACAGCAAATTTATGAAAAGTCACACATTTATGGAAAAATTAGAAAATTTATGAGAAAAAAACTCAAATTTAGAAAAAATAGTTGCAAATTTATGAGGTCAAAAATGTACGAGAAAAAAAATGAAAATTACACAAAAGTCACAAATTTGAGACATTGCAAATTTATAGTGATTTTTTTTTTTTTTTAGAAAGTTCCAAATTTACAAGAAAAAATGTTACAAATTTACGAGAAATAGCAAATTTACAAGGAAAAATGTTTCAAAGTTATGAGAAAGTTGAAGGATGAATGAAAAAATTTGCAAAATTATGAGAGTGCCAAAATTACACAAAAAAAAGTTAGCAAATTTGCAAGAAAATAGTCACAATTTTACAGGACAAACTAACACATTCATGAGGAAAAAAGTAGCCCATTTACAAGAAAAATCACAGATTTAAGAGAAGGTTACAAGTTTTCAAGGAAATGTGTCAAATTTACACAAAAATAGCAAATTTATGAGAAATAAGCTGAAAATTGGTAAACAGGTAAAGCCCATGTTGGTAAACACAGATGGGACCAACATGGAGCACACAGACAAACCTACATGGGACCCATAAAACAGCCCAGGTTTAACCTATAGTGGGGCCCACATGGACTCATTGACTGGGATGCTGTTAGGTTCAGTAAATGTTCCCGAGGACTAGAAATGAGTCCAGCTTTGCTAACTTCTCCTCAAGCCAGAAGGAAGACTCACACATCCAAATCAACAAAAGAATGGCTTCACCAGAAGAAGATTTAGGTTTTGGAATGGCCTGGCCAGAGTCCAGACCTGAATCCAATTGAACATCTCAGGGGTGATCTGAAGAGGGCTGTGCACAGGAGATGCCCTCACAATCAAGATGTGCCACGCTGCCAGACTCCTACCCAAAGAAACAGTGCTTTAATAAAAGCCAAAGGTGCTGCAACACAGTATTAGTTTAACGGTGTGCATATTTATGCAAACAGGTTATTGTTAGTTTTGTATTTTTTGTTTTTCCCCTTAAATGATTCCAGTTTGTTTTTCAATATGGTTGTCCAGGTGATACGTCACATTAATGGTGGAAAAAGTCTTGAAATGATTTATCTTGGTCTTATTTTTTTACATCACAAAAACATGGCATTTGGAACAGGGGTATGTAGACTTTTTATATCCACTGTATGCATAGTGCGGTCATGCCAAGCTGCCATCACCTCCCAATCCAGGAATCCTAGGTGAGTGAGAGATCATCTCTATTTAAACGAAATAATTCTCTCCTCCAAAGACCATTGTACAGCAGGGGACGTGACCGACCTGGCAGAGCTATCAAATCTGTAAGGTCGGTAATGCCTAAAACAGCTAATCTGACACTTCATAAATGTCAGAGGACTGTTGTCACAATCTGGCTCAACACTTTTGACAAAGGTACATGAACTGATGGTGATTAAAAAAAAGGGTATTTTCAATAAAGTGCAAAAATAACAAGATAATGCATGGAGTGTGCTGGTGTGGACCCCAAAATAGTAGAGAGCCACAGCCAAAAGAAAGCAAAGTGAGATTTATCATCCAACAGCAGGAGATGGAAAACAGCTGGGCTCTGTGCTCCAGGCGATCTCATCAGCTGACTGGATCCACCTCCTCCGGTGTTCCGACGTTTTTGCATATGTACTGATCAGATCAGCACTGGACAGCTGATGGTACAGACTGCAGTCAAAGGTAAAAACATGGCAAGGAGGGCTAAACAGCGATTTGGATCTTCATAATATCCTGTAGCTTGAAAGTGTTAAACTTAAGTTGGCTCGGACTCGTCGCCAACAGTTCCTGTTACACAAACAAGTACGTGTGTTTAGATCTGTGTGTGGACATATGCGCTGCAGGCAGCAGTGGAGCTGATCAGAACAGACAGCAGTTGGCTCAAGTCAGCTCTTAATTAGTAAAGGTGTCACACAGTCAAAATATGTCAAGGTATGAAACATCTCTTTACTCTGAATAGAAGAACAAGACAAGTGTGACATGGACATCTAATCACCATGGAGTACTGAAAAGTTACTCCTGTGATCCAGCGCTGCCAATATGCCATTATACGGTAAGTTAGAAACCCGTTCAGCAAGTTACACATACAGTGGATTAAAAAAAAAAGTCTACACACCCCTGTTCAAATGGCAGGTTTTTGTGTTGTAAAAAAATTAGACCAATATAAATCATTTCAAAACTCCCCCCCCCCGCCCCACTATTAATGTGACCGATAGCCTGTACAACCCAACTGAAAAAACATAGTGAAATCTTTTAAAGGAAAAAAATATAAAACCTTACAATAAAATTGCAAGGGCAGCATGGTGGAGGAGTGGTTAGTACTGCGGCAGCACAATAAATCTGTGTGGAGTTTCTCCCCTTGTCTGCGTGGGTTTACTGCAGGATTTCTCCGGTTTCCTCCCACATGCCAAAAACATGCAATTTAGGTTAATTGTCATCAAAACTGGGGATTCTAAATTGTTCTTAGGTATGACTGTGATAGTGAATGGTTGTCTGTCTCTGTGTTGGCCCTGCAATGGACTGGTGATCTGTCCAGGGTGTACCCTGCCTCTTGCCCAAAGATGCTGGGATAGGCTCCAGCCCTCCCGCGACCCGAAAAGGATCAAGTGGAAGAAGATGAATGAATGAATGTTATAATTGGTGATGTTGCTGTGTTCACAATTTACCAATCACATTCAATCTCATGGTAAATAGGAGTCAGCACACACCTGCCAACCTTTAAAGTGCCTCTGATTAACCACAAATAAAGTTCGGCTGTTCCAGTAGGCTTTTCCTGACATTTTTGTAGTCACATCTTACAGCACAAGCAATGGTCCGCAGAGAGCTTCCAAAGCATTAGAGGGATCTCATTGTTCAAAGGTATCAATCAGGAGAAGGGTACAAAAGAATTTCTAAGGCATTAAATCTTCCATGGAACACAGTGAAGACAGTCATCATCAAGTGGAGAAAATATGGCACAACAGTGACATTACCAAGAACTGGACGTCCCTCCAAAATTGATGAAAAGACGAGAAGAAACCTGGTCAGGGAGTTTGCCAAGAGGCCAACAGCAACATTGAAGGTGCTGCCGGAATTTCTGTGACAACAATCTCCAGTCTTCTTCATATGTGTGGGCTAGTGATGGGTAGATGAGGTGTCATGATGCGTTTCAACACATTGCAAAACTGTATTGATACTGTGTTGATACTGTGTCACTGAATACTGACACCTGCTGGACCTTAAAAATCCCTACAGGCAACCTCGTTGACAGACTCAACTGACACTGATTTGATGACCTAGTATATACAATAATATACTGCTCAAAAAAATAATCAAACTGTCCACTTAGGAAGCAACACTGATTGACAATCAATTTCACATGCTGTTGTGTGATTTTGTTGTCAGCACATTCAACTATGTAAAGAACAACCACCGGAGTGGTGGCTCAGTTGGTAGAGCATCCGCCCCACACCCGGGAGGCAGGGGTTCAAATCCCGGCCGGGTCATTCCAAAGACCATGTAAAAGTGGAACTTCCTGCCGTCCAGCTTGGTGCTCAGCAATAAATGGAATGGAGGAGGGAACTCTGTGGCGGCGCCTTGCATGGCAGCGGCCCTCTGATTCTGCACTTGGGGTGTGTGTGATTTACACTGTAGATAGGTAAAACACAATCTCGTTCTGCTGTACATGATTGGTTGTACGGTTGAATGACAATAAGGGTGATTTAATTTAAAACAAAAGTGTTTAATAAGAATATTTCATTCATTCAAATCTAGGATGTGTATATTTAGTGTTCCCTTTATTTTTCTGAGCAGTATATAATTTAAGTCATTGTATTTTATATTGTATTATTTCATATCTTCATTTTAATTTAAAATATCATTGATATTTTTAGACACAGTCAATAAATAATGTGGACATGCATCATAATGTGAAAATCTAAGTGAACGTGTTGTGAATGAGGATGCTTGTGGACTGGGATTTTATTTTTTTAACAAATTTTTAGTCAAAAAAGTTTTTCCAACGCTTTGAAATTCAGTCTGTTACGCTTTTTTGACAACTTCTGCAGCTGTAGAAAACACCTGCTCACACGGCACAGATGAGGCTGGAGTGCAGAGAAATTGTAAGGCAAGCTGAAAGAGGTTTGGACAGATTGTCTTTTGGTTGTCCCAGTATCTCATAGGATCCTGGGACCTGGCAATATTGCCCTCTGCCAGATATCTCTGCACCTCCTGGATGGCATCAGCTGTGGCACTTTTGGTCTGCCTGCCCACTTCGATGTTGAAATGTTGCCAAAGGTTATCTAAAAAACAACAAATTGGCATTTTAGTACATGATTTCCAAACAACAACAAACAAATAATGCTGAATAACATGGCTGAAGTGGGTGCAGACAGCTGTTGTGAAGACGGTCCCGTCTAAATTGAGACTATGTGCAATGCAAATTGAGTGCCGAATTTGGAGCCGTCTAGTGGATGCAATCATGTTTGGTGCTGCGTCGGTCACAAAACACTTTACTTGATTGGTTATGGCCCAGTCCTCCATCATGCCCCTTTTGACTTGGGCCAAATTGTCAGCAGTGTGACTTTGTGGAAAGTATTGCACTCCCAACACAGACATACACAACTGCAAATTCTCATTAATGTAGTGACAGGTAAGAGCCAAGTAAGCCTCCATGTTCACAGATGTCCGCATGTCAGCTGTTATACTCACTGCCACAGCGTGCTGTACTTCCTTTTTCACTCATTCCCGTTCCTCCTCGTACTTTTTGGCCACCATTTGTTTGATGGTCTGAAAATTACACCAAGTCAAACCAAAAGAAAATCCATATATTTAAATTAAAGATTAAATAAACAGGATATATCAACTACTTCTTTAGATAATTTCCACACAAACCTTTCTGGTTGGCAAAACATATGAGGGCTGAAGGGCCTGAACCAGTTCCCTGAACCCTTCACTCTCCACAATGCTGAGGGGCTGGCAGTCCTTCACGATGAAATTCAGCAGAGCCTCATCCAGGATCTGCTTCCTGGAAGCTTGATGGTTAAAAATGAAGTAAAGAATAAATTAATAGAAATTAATTATCAATAAAGCAAAAAAAAAAAAAACAACGCAAAAAAAGCAAAAACAAACAACAAAACACCGCCCCTAAAAAAGTGCTGTTGTCGTTCTCTTTTTGCTTGTACTCCACTAGTTTAAAATCAAAGATCAGCAAAAATGAAACAGCATTCTTTTTCAGCTTTTATTTAAGAGGGAAAAAAAATGAACGCGGAAACAGCGTCAGTTAAAACATGCAACCCTCCTTCACCCTGCCTTCACCAATAAATCAACTGTGAGTAAGTTGTAGAATGGCTGTATACCTGAGTCTATCCTGGGTGTATCTGGAACTTCATTGTCATGCCTGGCCCTATAATGCCTCAGCGTTGAAGAGGTGCTTTTGTTTAAATCGACATTTAACCTGCAGAAAATAATATGAATAGTAAACTAAGAGTCACTTTGAAATGAATTGGAATTTAAATAGATCAAGTGGAAACTCAGAGGAACAGGATGAAACAACAAGGAAATTTAAACAAATACCTCATTTTCTGATATGAGATCAAAATGGTCCCACATGGCGGAAACCTTTCTTTTAGCTTGAGGCTGCTCGTGCTCCATAATTCTTGAGGAATTTGCCAATGAACCGTCGGCAACACATCAGAGATTCTTTGGGCAGACGCATCTCGTTGACAGATGCGCTTCCTTACAAACGCTGGCGCTTCAGTGTTTCGACGCGCCAGCGTCACATGACCAATACAGTACCTGTATTGGTCACGTAACTTTCTTAAAGTGATACGCACCGACACACACCGACACGGGGTTTTGCTCTATGAGCTCGACGCATGCGCCGACGCATCGGTGTTGCCGGATCCATCACTAGTCTGGGCTATGAGGTCGGGTGGCAAGACGGAAGCCTTATCTTATGAAGAAAAAAATCAATACCCGGCTACATTTTGCAAAAACACATTTGAAATCTCCCAAACGCATGTGGGAAAATGTGTTATGGTCCGATGAAACCAAGGTGGAACTTTTTGTCCGTAATTCCAAAAGGTATATTTGGCGCAAACGCAACACTGTTCATCACCAAAAGAACACCATACCTACAGTGAAGCATGGTGGTGGCAGCATCATGCTTTGGGGCTGTTTTTCTTAAGCCTGAACTGGGGCCTTAGTCAAGGAGGAGGGAATTATGTACAGTTCCAAATACCAGTCAGTGTTGGCACAAAACCTTCAGGCTTCTGCTAGAAAGATGAAGATGAACTTCATCTTTAAGCAAGGCAATGACCCAAAACACACATCCAAATCAATAAAAAAAATGGCTTCACCAGAAGAAGATTATGGTTTTGGAATGGCCCAGTCAGAGTCCAGACCTGAATCCAATTGAACATCTGTGGGGTGATGTGAAGAGGGCTGTGCACAGGAGATGCCCTCACAATCAGATAGATTTGGAGCGTTTTTGCAAAGAAAAGTGGGCAAATATTGTCACATCAAGATGTGCCATGCTGAAAGACTCCTACACCAAAAAACTAAGTCAGAATCAGAATCAGAATCAGATTTATTGCCATTGTTCATGTAGTACACAAACTAGGAATTTGTCTCGGTGCCATGCTGCAACATTAAAAACATGATGAGATAAAGAGATAAACTAAAAAACTAAAGGACTAAAAACGTGCAATAAGTGTAGAAAAATAAGTAATAATAATAATAATAATAATAATAATAATAATAATAATAATAATGAGTAATACTAGTCAAGGCAGTTTTAAATAAATTAGCAAGTAGCAGATAATATGGGGTACCACAGTGCAGTTGATAATGCAACAGAAAAACAGTGATGAATGTCATGAGTCTGGTTGAGCTGCTGTACATAGTGCACGAGAGTCAATAAGTCACTTAATGTTCAGCAGTCTGATGGCAGAGGGGAAAAAGCTATTCATGTGCCGGGAGGTTTTAGTCCGAATGGACCGAAGTCTTCTACCTGAGGGGAGGGGGGCAAACAGTACGTGACCAGGGTGTGAAGGATCGGCTATGATCCGGCCTGCACGCCTACGGGTCCTGGAGATGTACAGGTCCTGGAGAGATGGGAGCTTGCAGCCGATCACCTTCTCAGCAGTGCGCACGATGCGCTGCAGCCTTAGTCTGTCCCTGGCAGTGGCTCCTGCATACCACACAGTTATGGAGGAGGTGAGGATGGACTCGATGATGGCAGTGTAGAACTGCACTAACATCTTGGTGGGTAGCTTGACCTTCCTCAGCTGCCGCAGAAAGCACATTCTCTGCTGGGCCTTTTTGATGAGGGAGCTGATGGTTGGCTCCCATTTGAGGTCCCGGGTGATGGTGGTGCCCAAGAAGCGGAAGGAATCTGCAATGGTGATGGGAGAGCCTGTGATGGTGAGGGGGGGCAGGGGGGTTGTGACTTTCCTGAAGTCCACAATCATCTCCGCTGTCTTCAGAGCGTTCAGCTGCAGGTTGTTGTGGCTGCACCAGGACACCAGCTGGGCCACCTCTTTCCTGCAGACGGACTCGTCGCCGTTGGAGATGAGCCCGATGAGGGTGGTGTCGTCCGCAAACTTAATTAGCTTAACAGACTGGTGGGAGGAGGTGCAGGAGTTGGTATAAAGGGAGAAGAGTAGGGGGGAAAGTACACAGCCCTGGGGTGATCCAATGCTGATGCTAACAGAGTCCGAGACAGACTTCCCCAGCCACACATGCTGCCTCCGGTCCGTCAGGAAGTCGGTGATCCACTTGCAGAGGGAGTCAGGCACATCGAGCAGGGACAGCTTGTCCTGGAGTGCTGTAATAAAGTGCTGTAATAAAAGCCAAAGGTTCTGCAACAAAGTATTAGTTTAAGGGTGTGCATATTTATGCAAACATGTTATTCTGTTTTGTTTTTGTTTGGGTTTTTTTTTCCCTTTGAAAGATTTAATTTTTTTTTTTTTTTTTTTTTCCCAGTTGGGTTGTACAGGTTATAGGGCAAATTAATGGTGGAAAAAGTTTTGAAATGATTTATCTTGGTCTCATGTTTTTATATTAAAAAAAAAAAAAGAAAATGGCATTTGGAACAGGGGTGTGTAGACTTTTTTTTATATTCAATGTAGGTTCAAAGAGTGTTACTCATACTTTAGAAATAAATTTTGTGTACGCTAGACATTTATCTCAACGTTTTTCAACTTATGTGTAGCTTATGACTTACTTACAAGTAACGTGTGTGAACGAACACAAAACTTCCCTTCAACTTATGCCCAGCATTTGCGGGACGTTTTAGCCATACGGTGGATACGTCGGATAATTTTCATCATGCTGAAGCTTTTCAGAGGAGCTCAGCATTCTACATATACAAGCGTGCTTCAGCATGCTCTTAACTTATTCAAAACTTACCCATAACTTATTCAACATACTCCAACGTATTCTCCAAGTTTTTCATACATCCGGCATATGCTGCCTAAATCGTCAAGACGTGACAGGGACTTTAGTTTCAGCAGTGGTTGCTGCATAAGACAACACATTTCTATTTCTTTCATACACAGTGTGATTTGTATGTAATCAAATCACAATACATATAAATCAGTGTTGATATTCCACAGTTACCTGGAATCTGAAAATGAGACTTACTGGGGGCTGACACATGGATGTGCCGGCGGAAATCCATGACTCTCACCAGGTTGCGCCCCATTCATATGGAAGTGATCGATCCCTGATGCGGAGGAGGCACAGGAACTAGGTGGGCACGCAGATGACCATCTCTGACTGTCCCTGACTGTCATGACTTTCTCTGGCAGCTGTGGCGTGAGATCTGGCTGTTCTGGATCAGGTCTCCCTTCAGTTCCGTTCTGTGCTCCTAAGTGCATAACAATCCACATTAACTTTTACCCTGGTATGCTCTTCTCCTCTTTTCCCGGTTTGTGTGACACTGAACATGAAATGCGACAAAAACACATGGCCCCACCAAATAAAAATGTAAGCGTACACACGCAAACACATATGATTTTTTTTTTTTTACTTGTTACTGATATGTGAAGCAAAAACAATTGGAGACTCCACACCAGTAAGAGCAGGTGTGAGAGGGGTGGTTATGTGTTCAGAGGGAAAGGAGGAAGAGATTGTGTGGTAGACAAGGATGAGTGTCCTGCCTGTAGAGGGTGACTTTTTGCCTCAAATGACCAGAGCACAATAAAAATGATTCTTTTTCCCCCACTCATTCTTGTGGTGCCCCCAGAGAATGCCGCCCTGGGCAACTGCCCATGTGGCCCATATCAAAAACCACTGCTGGCTTTGAGCATGGTTCTGCAACTGCCCAGCATCCAAAAATCAATCACACAACAATCCCTGGAAACACACCGCACAGATGGAAGCAACCTGGAAGATGAGGAGGAGAGAGGAAACGTAAGAAATTTTTCACTCTCAAAGAACAAAACACTTACTTGCTGTTGGTAGGCAGTTTACACAACGAGCCAGCGCTGAAGCTTCCACCTGATGGTCCTTCTAAGCGCTGACAAGGAAGAGGAAGCAGGTGTTTCCAATCCCACAGGTGAGCTGATTGCCTGCGGAGCTGGGGAAAGCTTTACAGGATGGAGGCGGTGAGCGCTCACCTGAGTATGACACTATGAAGTTGGGTGGAGATTTGCACTGTAGTCTGTAAAGGTTTACTCCAGTAACGACGTAATGTTTATCATATGAGAATTACCTCAACTACATGAAGGTCATTTTTAAACCCAAACTTTTGTAGTTGGGGTTGTTAGTTCTCAGTTTGTTCTTTCCTTTCCATTATGCCAAAGCAGAAAGTATCTGTCATGATTCAGAACAGGGTTAGTTTCAAACGCAGAGCTGCCAGAATGATCACTCAGACTCCAATGAAAAGTGTCACAATTTTATTACAAAAACTGACAGAAAATAAAAATGAAAAAAAAAAAACAACTCAAGGAAAAGCAGAACAGAAAAATGCCAATTTAAATTCCCACAAAACAGGTGCCCCCTGGAGCACACGTAGCCTACTGGAGAGAGCAGACAGAGGTGATAAGGGACAGGTTCTCTAAAGGGAGAATAATGCAGGAAAGCACACTTATAACTTGAGCAGTGGAGTCCAACAGGGAACTCCAGCAAGGACCAGGGGACAGGGGGAAGACAAAGACCTGGGTGGACGTCTTGATCTTCCTGGTAAGGCGAGTGTGATCAGATCCAGAGCTACACCTGCAGGTGGCAGCAACCTTATTAGTGAGACACACAAGGTAAGTATAAGGAATCAATAAAAACGAGACAGAGCTTAGCATAAACCCTAGCTTGCATGGCTGCAAACCCACACGATCCAGCGATGAGCTTGCCACACGTTGGATCTTAAATACGCTTGCTCATCAGATGCAGCAGGTGTGTAATCACACAGGTGTGTCCAATCTTCCGTAGTGGAAACCAGGAACAAGAGGGGAGGGAAAGCACGCTCGCCTGATCATCACAGTGCCCACCTCAAGGGATGCCTCCTGGCGTCCCACTATGGCTTGCGTCGATGAGTTTGACATAATGCCTGAATCATGTGCTTGACCAGAATGTACGACCCTGGGATCCATCACCTCTCCTCCAGCTCATATCCTTTCCAGTGAACAAGGTACAGGCATCCCCGCCCCCGACGACACACGTCAAGGATCCTCTCCACCTTGTACATGGTTTGCCGTTGATGATCGGGGGGTGGGGTGGGCGTGGGGGGTGGAGGGGGGTCCGGCCTGGGGCAGAGGGGACTGGCAAAGAGGGGCTTAATCTTTGGGACGTGAAATATAGGATGGATGCGCATACAGGGCGGCAAGTCCAACCGAACGGTGACATCATTGATCAACCGCTTGATGGTGTAGGGCCTCAGATAGCTGGGAGAGAGCTTCTGGGACTCAATCTTCAGCGGGTTCTGGTTGGAGGACAGCCATACCCTCTGTCCCACCATGTACTTCGGTGCCGGTGCCCATCTGCGGTTAGCGTACTGTCTATTCCGTTCCACAGAATGAAGGAGGGCAGCCCTCGTGGCCCTCCACAGACTGCCGCACCAATGTGCATGGGGCTTCACGGATGGGACGGCGAGGCCCTTCTCCACCATGGGCAGCAAAGGTGGTGTATAACCCATCGACGCTTCGAATGGCGTGAGCCCAGTGGAGGAGGAGATCACTGAGTTGTACACATATTCCACTCAGGTCAAATGGGAGCTCAAGGTTGTTTGATTGGAGGATGCTACCCCCACTAAGGTGGCCTCCAGGGACCGAATAGCATGCTCAGCCTTACCATTGCTTTCGGGATGGCATCCTCAAGTCAAGCTGGCAGTCGCACCCAAGAAGCAACAGAATGCCTTCCACACCTGGGACATGAATTGGGGCTCCCGGCCCGAGACGATGTCAATGAGAATACCGTGCAGTCGGATGACATGCTGCATCAGCAGGTCAGCCGTCTCTGTGGCAGATGGTAGCTTGCGAACAGGAATAAGATGGATGCCCTTGGAGAAGCGGTCGACTACTGTGAGAATAACGGTATTCCCCTGGGATGGAGGGAGGCCCTTGACAAAGTCCATGGAAATATGTGACCACAGGCGACCCGGCACCGGGTTGGCGGGGGGGGGGGGATTGAGGAGACCTGCAGGAGGGGAGGAGTCAGTCTTGTTAGCCGAGCAGGTGTGAAAGGCCTTGACATACTCCTGCACATCCCTCCCGAGTGTGGGCCACCAAAACACCCTTCAGAGCAAGTCAATAGTTCTGGAAATACCGGGATGACAGATGAAAAAACTGGTATGCCCCCAATGAATCACCTCTCCAGGTAGCGCCGCGGGGACATACAGCCTGTCCGGTGGTCCTCCCTCCAAGACGGGTTCCAATGATTGTGCCTGCCGAACCCTCTGCTCAGTCTCCCACTGGAGTGTCCCAAGAAAGCAGGAGGGGAGGAGAATAGTCTATGGGGGAGACACAGCAGTTGCGGAGGAGGAGGTGGAGGAGGAGGAGTTGGGAGAAAATTGGCGTGAGAGAGCATCAGCCTTGGCATTACTGGACCCTTGTCTGTATGAGATGGATAAATTAAACCTATTAACCTCCGAACTGTGCATGTCACCAAACCGCGACATAACCCCTAGTGGTCAAAAGTGGTAAAGATTTTTTTCAAGAAAATATTCAGATCAGATGTCAGAACTTTCAAAGGCTATAACTTGAAAGTGGTAAGAGATAATGGCTTACTGTTAATTAGAAAGATCTAGAATATGATCCACAGTTTAAGATTGGAGTAAATTTACACATCTAATTTGCATACAAACAAACAAAGACATTCGTCACTTACCGTTGGCAAGGCGGCATCCTCTTGCGACATTCTGGTCACTATTTTGCCCTCCCCGGTCACTTTAGCTTTCTCTCCTACATCCAGAAACTGTTATTGATTATTCCACCTTAAATTTGCTTTTATTCCATGGCAATTTGTCTTATATGACAACATGCAACTGGCGATTACTCTACAGTTACCTGTTGCTCCCGGCGCCGGCAAGTGAAATCAAGAAGCTTCGTGCTCCCTGTGTTATAAGAACATGTAAACATCTACCTTCATAAGTTAAATAATCACTTTTTAGAATCATAGTTGGCAAATTCGAGACCAAATCCTCCAAATTTTCTACTCCATCTGCGATCGTGTATGTCCACAACGATGGGTACTGTCCATTTTGTTTTGTAATCTCAAAGACAAAGAAGAAGAAGATTGAGGATTTCTTCCTCTTTGGTGTATTACGTGTCATCCATGAGTCCTCCAACTCGTTCCTGTCACCTTGTGAACTGGCATGATCAGTGCAAATCCTCAGTCCAGCTGGGGAGTGTTTGGCATGTTGTATCAGTTGACAGGTGCAGTGCAGCGCTCTGCCACTAGGGGTACAAGAAATCACACTGGTTAAGGGTTAAAGATCAGGGCCCACCAAGCCTGCCGAGAATTTAACCTTTATGGCCATTAAGCACCAGCTTAATGGCCAACAGTTCACGGTCCCCAATAGTGTAATTCCTCTCGGCTGGTGTTAACAGCAGGGAGAAATACAAGCACGGATGGAGCTTCTCATCGGCGGAGGAGCTCTGGGAGAGGACACCACCCACCCCCAAATTAGAAGCATCCATCTCAACCACAAACTGCATCACGGGATTCACCTGCGCCAGAACGCATGCATTTGTGAATAGGCCTTTTAGGCTCACAAAAGCTTGTTCAGCGGCCTCGGACATTTAAACAGGCTTTTGGTCGATGTCAACTGTGTAAGCGGTTGCGCCACCTTGTTGTAGTCTCAGATGAATCGGCAGTAGAAGTTGGTGAAGCCCAGGAAGCGTTGGAGATCCTTCATTTACTGGGGGGTCGGCCAGTCTACAACCGCCTTGATTTTAACCTGATCGGCCTTTACCGTGCCCTCGGTGATGATGAACCCCAAAAATGTAGAGCGAGTTGAAAATTCGCACTTCTCAGCTTTCACAAAAAGCTGGTTCTCCAGCAACCGCTGCAGGATGGACTGAACGTGAACTATATGCCCCTCCAGGGTGCGAGAAAAATTAAAATATATCCAAATAAACAATCGCAAACTGGTTCACCATGTCACGTAGGACATCGTTAATTAACCGTTGGAAGATGGCAGGGGCATTGGTCAGCCTGAATGTCATGAGCAAATATTCAAAATGGCCCCAAAGGGTTTCGAACGCCCTCTTCCACTCGTCCCCCTCCAGAATGCGGACTAAATGATATGCATTTCAGAGGTCGAGCTTGGTGAAAAAAATGCGCCTATTGGAGTAAATTAAACGCTGAATTAATGAGAGGCAGCGGATACTTATCCTTCCAGCTAATCGCATTAAGCTTGTGGTAGTCAATACATGGCCGCAGAGACCCATCCTTCTTCCATACAAAAATGAACCCCGTGTCGAGGGGCGCAGACAATGGGCAAATTATGCCGGCACTCAGGGAGTCTTTAATGTAGGTTTCCATCGCCTCCCTCTCCTTCCCAGACAAACTGTAGAGGCGGCTGGATGACAGCCGTGCGCCCTGGAGGAGATCAATAGCACAGTCGTAGCCCCAGTGAGGTGGTAAAGATAGGGCTCTGGACTTGCTAAAGACCTCCCCAAACTCATGATAAACCTCGGGCACGGAGCTGAGATCCACTGGCTCAACCGAAGGGGAGGAGACCGGGAGCGAAGGCGAGCATGAGGCCAAATGGAGACACGAAGAGAGGCAGAAAGGGCTCCAGGGTGAAACAGAGCCCTGACTCCAATTGATGATTGGAGCCACGGATACCCCAGGATCACGGTGGTGTTGGATTGGGGCAGGACATTAAACTGAATAACTTTGTGGTGATTACTTGACAGAATGACCGAAATGGGCTTTGTCTGCTCGATAATCGCCACAATAGTACTGCGCGAAACTGCCAAGACCGACAAAGGTGTCGGAACATTCCTGGTAGCTATCTGCAATTTCTGCACCATGGCCTGTTGGATAAAATGTTGCTCTGCCCCAGAATCAACCAGGGTGGAGGTTTTGAACTTGCCCCCTGGTAACTGAATGAGGGTCAAAAGCGCAAAACGATTGGAAGGATTTTGAGAGGACCCTCCTCCCAGACCCCCCACGTTTACTGATGGGCGGGATCTTTTGGCTTCACGGGACATTTCAAGACAGCGTAACCTGGGACCCCGCAATAGAAAGACACCCCCTCTTTTTCTCAATGCCGATGCTCCTCCTGAGTCAGATGGGACCTATGAAGTGCCATCGGTTCAGAGGGGGCTGGCGGAGCAGGACCAAGGGGAGGGGTGGCCTGGTGGGATGCGAGCGGAGAGACAGCTGCCTTCCGCTCCCTCACTCGCTCCCTAAACCAGTTGTTGAGGGCCATGGCCTGTGCGATGAGCACATCCAGGGAGGAGGAAGAAGCATGGGTAGCCAGATCATCACGGCGCTGCAAATTCAAACCCAGGAGGAACGCGCTGCGCAGGGCAACATTGTTCCAGCTGGAGTCCGCTGCAATAACCCGGAACTCGGTAGAGAAATCACTCATCCCTCACTCTCTGAAAGGTCGAAAGCCCCTGAGAACTCTCGCACAAATTCCTCAAATGAATAAAGGGGTCCCTTTGGGCTGCTCAGCATGGACTGTGCCCACTTGAGCACCAGGCCTCGCAGCAACGAGGTCATGAAGCGTATTTTTGACACATCATCCCTATGCTCCTCCTCCACCTGCTTGAAATACAACTGGCAGTTGAGCAGGAAACCCCTGCAACCCCCCCACCTCAAACCCACAGGCAGCAGGTGTGGGAACAGAGATGTTCCTGTGGATGGCAACAGCTGCCGGGGCAGCAGGAGGAGGAGAAGGCTCTGCACCAGGAAGCCGACAAAGCTTCTCGGTAACAGTCGCCAATTGCTGAGTGATAGTTTGAAGCTGCTCAGAAAGAAGCGTGACCTGCAGTTCCGTGGTACCCAAACGCTCGAGTGCTGACTGATTGCCTGGCTGAGCGCTCACTGAACCTTGATCCTGGCTGGATCGTTCTGTCATGATTCAGAACCGGGTTAGGTTCAAGCGCAGAGCTGTCAGAATGATCACTCAGACTCCAATTAAAAGTTTCAAAATTTTATTCCAAAAACTGACAGAAAATAAAAATGAAAAAACTCAAGGAAAAGCAAAACAGAAAAGCGCCAATTTAAATTTCCACAAGACAGGTGCCCCCTGGAGTGCACGAAGCCTACTGGAAAGAGCAGACAGAGGATGTAAGGGACAGATTCTCCAAAGAGAGAATAATGTGGGAAAGCACACTTACAACTTTAGCAGTGGAATCCAGCAGGGAACTCCAGCATGGACCAGGGGACAGGGGGAAGAGAGAGACCTGGGTGGACGTCTTGATCTTCCTGGTCAGGCGAGTGTGATCAGCTCCGGAGACACACCTGCGGGTGGCAGCAACCTTATTAGCGAGACACGCAAGGTAAGTATAAAGAAACAATAATAACGAGACAGAGCTTGGCATAAACTGTGGCTGCAAACCCAGACGATCCAGCGATGAGCTTTCCACATGCTGGATCTTAAATACACTGGCTCATGAGATGCAGCAGGTTTGTCCAGTCTTCTGAAGCAGGAAACCAGGAACAGGAGGGGAGGGAAAGCATGCTCGCCTGATCATCACAGTACCATTTTTATCTGGTCTGAGGTGTAATCCGGCATGAATGTGTAACCTCCCAGCCATTGTGCAGATGCTCTACTAATAGGCCACTACTCTGGTCTTAGCAGCTCATGTGTTGTATGTCCTAACAAAACAATAACATTATCAGATTCTGCTTTATACTCATTTATCTTACAGTAAGGAATCCAGGCATGCAAATAGAAAAAAAAAAAAAAAAACAAGACATCAGCAGCCTTTACAAATAAGTCATTTTAGGCAATGTTTGTGTTGAAGATTTACTTGGCACAGCAGTCTTTCTTCTGTATTAGAATTAGATTAAGGGTGTGCATATTTATGCACCCAGGTTATTGTAATTTTTTTTCCCACTTTAAAGATTTCAGTTTGTTTGTCAATTGGGTTTTAAAGGTTATAGGTCACATTAATGGTGGGAAAAGTTTTGAAATGATTTAACTTTGTCTTATTTTTTTTAACATCACAAAAACCTGGCATTTGAAAAGGGGTGTGTAGACTTTTTTATATCCACTGTATATGACAGTATGACACCAGCAAATAAGGACCCAGCTGGTGGAAGATGTTTCAGCATGAAGATGGTGCGGGAGTTGTGATGCACAGCTATCCAGATCGACCAACTGATAGCTGTAGTACGCTCAGCTTTCACCCGAAGGACTCACTGGAGTATTTGGAGGACACTGCAGTGGTAATCCATCGCCATTCATGGCTGGAGGAGTTTCCAGAGGGAGCAGAGCTAATATCGTCTGCCGCAGGGCTGCAGCATTCTCTTCGCAGGCAGAGGTGGAGCACACCAGTTACGCCGAAGTCTGTGCCAACGAGGAAGCGTCCCCTAGCTCCGGAACCTCCTTCTCCTCGCCTTGCACCAGCTCCAGTCCGCCTCTCCCTAGTGCCACAGCCACTCAACGGGCTGTAGGAGAGCTCCCTGGTTACGCTGAAGCCTGTGCTGATGAATCAGCGTCCCCTGGCTCCTGCACTTTTCGCTCCAACGTCAGTTCCCAGACCTCCAATGCCAGCTCCTAATTAGCCTCTCCCTCCAACACTGGCTTTCTCGTCGGCTCCTTCCCTCCCTTCATCTGCTGCTGCTTTCCTCCTCTCCTCGACGGCATTGGCGCCCATGAATGAGCTGACCGCCTCATCCACTGTGCCGCCAGCATCTCCAGAGGCTACTTCATCCACTGTACCGTCAGTTTCTCATGAGGCTGACGTCTCAGCAGTGATGCCTGCAATCACATCTCCAGCAGCAGTGCCGCCGGGGTCCTAGTCAGCAGAAGAGCAGGAGTTAAGGCAAGTATTCTTTTTAGTATTTGTATCATCATTACTAATGAGTACTTGTCTTGCTCCTAGGGGGGAGACCCAGTTGCAGTTTTGATCTGCTTCTGAGCTCTTCCCTCCGGGCTCTTCTGCTGGTTGCTGTGTGGATCCAACACCAACATGTACATTTTCTGCCCCGTCCAAGGTGGCTTCATCAGGGATGGAGTCCCAGGTTCCCCATCATGCCGCTTACCATTCTCCATCGTCATCTAGGCTCGGTGTTTGCCAGCCTTCTTCGCCTGAGCTGCAAGCTCCACCTTCGCCATCATCCGAGCTGTAAGCTCCACCTTCGCCATCGACCAAGCTGCACATTCCACCCTGGTCTTCGGAGCAGTCCGCTCCATCCTGGATGTTGGAGCAGTCCACTCCACCTGGTTCATTGGAGCAGTCCACTGTACCATTGCTGCCTGAGGTTGCCCCTCTTCAGCTGCTGCCCCCTAGACTCAACATCCCTGTGATGCCATGTTCCTCCATCTGGTGGTCAATGGACTTTGGGAGGCCACCCAACTCTTCGTGTGTTTTGTTTTAGGGGTCCATGGACTCTTGGCGCCCCCCTTATCCTCTCTGCTCCTTGGTTTGGGGGCTCTTAAACTCTGGTCCTCACCATGACATGCTGTGCTTCCCCGGGTTTTGGTCCCTGGACTGCAGCCGAGCACCCGATGAACTGTGTTTGTTTTGTTTTGCTACTGACTCTTTTCCCTCCAGTGCTTCGTCCCCTTCCTCCCGCCTGGTTTTTGTTTTTCGTTTTCTGTTTTGAGGGCGTCTGTAGTCCACCCTTGGGGGGGTGCTGTCATAATCTGGGCATGATCTTAGGATCAGGCCCACGCTTTATGTTCATTTTATGTTCTCTGTGTTTTCCTTGGTTTTGGTTTATTATAATTATTTGCATTATTTGCCTTCTGAGTTCCGAAGGCTCCTCTGTTATTGTCTTCTGTGTTCTCCCGGTCTGTTGTGTCTTCCCCTGTTTGTCTTTATTGCTCTTATCGTGGTCTTTGTCTGGTTTTGGGTCATGTTTATATATTGGTTTACCTATTGTTGCCAGTTCCTCATGTTTTCTGTACCTTTAGCCTCTTTCCCTCATGTACTCCTGTTTAGCCCCTGATTCTTCCCCAGCTGTCTCACGTTTCTATTTATCAGTTCCCCTATTTATGTCAGTTAGTTACCTAGTGCGTGTGTGTGCATGCGTGTGTGTGTGTGTGTGTGTGTGTCTGTGTCTGTGTGTGTCTGTGTGTCTGTGTGTGTGTTTGATATGTGTTACCTACTGGATAAATTTGACTTGCGTATGTGTACAGCTGCTTCATAGCTCAAGCTACACAGCAATTCTGTTTTTCCTTTCATAAATTACAATAATAAATGCTGAAATCTATAAAAAAATGCACAGGAAAAATGTTTAAATAAAGAACATCAAAATACATTAAGATGCATTGTGAATCATTTTGAATTCGAATCATTCATGCCTGAATCGTAATGAAATCATGAGGCCACTTAATACTGACACCTCTGGAACCTGGAGAAACCAAGGGTCAGCAACCATGTGACCAAAATAGGGCTGGACTCAACATTAATGAAACAAAACTGATATTTGACTGAAATAACAAGTTTGCATGTTTACGGTTAACAGAAAAAAAAAATCAGTAAAGTAGTTTTTTGAATAAAGTCTTTTTGCAAGATGATTCAGTAAGTGTTCTCAATGTTCATTACAGGCAGAATGAAACATTTCTGTCGTGAATTGCCCCTTGGGGTAAAGAGGAAAGACCAAGGTGCTGAACTGCAGTTTCTGATATTTATTCAAGGAAAACATAAAGTACTAAGTGCACAACAAAAACAATAAGCCACAGAGAGAATAACACGGTAACTGAGCGAGAAAAATACCGAAGGTCAAACTTATATCTGGAAGTCATAGGCAGTAGTCAAGACCGCCTTGAGGAATACAAAGAAAAGCGGTTTTAAATAAGGCACAATACAATAGAAATCAGATGTGGATATCACAGTGGGCAGGAGGAAACAATGATTAATAATTTGGACCAGCTGGGCGCAATGAGAGGGGAGAGACCTGAGCTTACAGCTGACAGGGGCACCGCCCACATGGAGCAAAAATCCAGAAGCACCAGTGACAGCTGTCAACCCAGAGGGAGAAGACAACAGTAAGGGACATAAAGACTAAAACATCAACAAATGCAGACTGAGAAATAAATACAAACTAATACAAAATAGAAGAGTAACAAAACTATGACATAAACAGGAAAATAAGAAACAGTACGAGAAATATAAAAAACAAAAAGCACAAAATACAACAAATATACAAATACAGAGAAAAGCCATGAGACTGAGCATGGCAGAAACCGCCAGTGCTCAGCTCCTGACAATTTCAAACCATTCTGATTTCATATTGATGATTATGAATTTAGTCTTTAAAATCTGCAATTTCCCAGTTTGGGATCAATAAAGTACACCTATCTATCTATCTATCTATCTATCTATCTATCTATCTATCTATCTATCTATCTATCTATCTATCCATCTATCGATCTATCTAATCAAATTATAAATCATGATATTGATCGATTGATTGATGAAGAGCCTCTACTGGTCTTAAAGTCACCAGTGTTATCCATACCATTGCTGAAAAACTTTCAGATAATGTAATTGATGACTTTGCATCGAAGAAAACAAAAGGCAGTCTTTAGAGTGCAGTTTGAGGGGTGGGGGGTCCAGGGCACCATGCAAACCAGGACCACCACCGCTCATCGCTATTCGGTGTATTTAGTTGTAGAATTTTTTTTTTATTTTTTTATTTTTTTTTTTATGTAGAGCACTCATTAATACTTTTAACCTATGCACTCGGCCTGATTTACATATAATTAGCTTCCAAATCCATTGGGTAGTTTCAGTGTGATGGAGACCCTGGTGGATTCAGGGTTAGCGGCCCTTCCCCTGAGAGCTTCATTATCAATTAGCACTGATGGTGCACCGGTCCCCCACATGATGATCACTTCTCTGTTAAGGTGTACTGGGCTTTTCGGTAATTAGCCATATGCAAGCTGTCTCCCTCAGACCCTGACCTCACAGTGCTCTGCTCAGGTTGAGTTTGATATTTCAGCGGAGTAATTGGCCTATGGATCCTTTGGGGTTTAATCAGTGGAAGCTGGTGTCCATCCGGATCAGCACGGAGCTTCACTGGTGTTTGGTTGAATCCTGATACAGAAACGCCAAGATAATGATTTGCAATTGGCCGACTATATTTTTTTTGAGTTGAAAAGAAGCCAACAACAAAAATACCAAAATTAGTATCATCCTCTCAACAACTGAGATGATGGACATTAAAGTATTTATTTCAGAACAGGGCTAAGTAACAGGTGACACATGAACAAAAGATATAACATAATGTCCAGATGGGCCCCACCAAAAGTTAAATCTGGCCTTTCTTATGGGTCCATGTGGGTTTATGCATTGGTCCCATGCTGGCCCCATCTGTCATCATCGCCCTTCAGGGCAGGGAAAAGGGCTCCACGCGCTGGTTGTGAGTTTGCAAATTTATTAACGAAAGGCACAAAAGAACAAAACAGAACCAAATGGAAAACTAGTAGGGAAATGGAGAAACAGATGTCATGGTCTGGTGAGCGCACTCCTCCCCCGCCCATCCGGTTAAACCTTCACCTACTCCGCGGGTAATCATCTCCACCTCCGTGATGAGACCCACGTGCTACTCTGACTCGCCAGCGCTTAAATAGACCTTCTCTTCATTGTTTTGGCGCTGGTTCGTCAGGTTGCTACCTCCTTTGTGGTGCGCCTCCCAGTTTGTTGTGTGCTTATCTGCCCCGTCATCATCGCCACATCAGCGACCATCATCACTTGGTCAGAAACCTCACCCAGCTCTCCTTTACCATCCTGCTTCATCGGGAGGTTCGCTGTAAGTTCTGGGTTCTTCTGCCGAGTCCTAAATTACTCCCATGTGAATGTGGTCCTATTTTCTCTTTGTCTTTTCTCCCTCCTGATTTGCCTTCTCTCATCTCTCGTTTCAGGCTGTGTGCTTCCCCTGGCGAGTGGTGTTTTTCTCTTGCGGAGGCGTTCTTTGCAATTAATAAAATTCAACCTAAACTTGTTACTTTGTGTCATTGTATGTTTCCTTTGGTGTCATTCCCTGCATGTGAGCTGTCTAATTATTGCCAATCATGACAACAGGTGAAGCAAGAATAGCTAGACCTAAGGCGAGTGATTTCGCCGGCTAAACCTGGAGCTAAGACCACTCGTTAACAGGTAAGTAAAATAGCTGAAGCTAAGGCGAGGGGAATCGCTGGCTAAACCTGGAGAAAAGCATAGAAACACACATAGCGAATAACAGAGGACTTACGTTTATGAGTAACAAACTGAAAGCTCCAAGTAGGATGCCGCGCTGGTCAAACGTGCGCCACCCCTTTAATAGTGAACAGAACCTATAAACACAATAAACCACAGGTGTGGGTACCTGAACGGGCAGGAGAGAGCAAGAATAAATATTTGGGATCAGCTGAGGGAGTGAGAGGGAGGTGAACCAAAAACTGACAGCTGAGGGGGCATGACCACACTAGGCTTGACACCCCTGACAGCTTTCAACAGTCAGAGGATAAAACTAAAGATATAAAGAATAAAATAACACCAAAAAAATATCAATAAATATCAATAAATGCAAAATAAAAATATGACACTAACACGAACAGGGAAAATGGCAAGAAGGACATTAATACATAAACCCAAACAGGTATAAGTACAACAGATAAGTAGTTAAGCAGAAAAATCCATGAGACCGAGTCTGGCGGAGATGTCTAGCAACTGGCCCCTGACACCATCTGTGTTTTCCCACATGGATTTTACTGCTTTCTCTATTTTCAACTTGTTGTCTCATACATTTGCTATTTTCTTGTAAATTAGTGACTTTTTCCCCCTAATTTGATACAATTTTCTTGAATCTTTTAAACTCTCAAAAATTTGTGATTTTTTTTTCTCCTAATTTTGTTAGTTTATTTTGCAAATTTGCTATTTTCTTGTAAATTTGTGAGTTTTTCCCATAAATTTGGAACATTTTGCTTGTAAATTTGGAACTTTCTCAAAAATTTCCATTGTTTTTTTTTATTGTAAACTTAGAGCTTTTTCTCATAAAGTTGGAACTTTTTTCTTAAAATTTTCAATTTATTTATTCATACATTTGCTACTTTTTTCGTTAATTTGCAGCTTTTTCTAAAATTTTCCTCAAATTTCTGACATTTTTAATGTAAATTTTCTATTTTTTCTTGCAAGTTTGTACCAAGTCATTTTACATGTTTTTCTTGTATAAATTTACACATTTTTTTCCTCATAATTTGTTGACATTTTTGCATAATTCTGTCTGTTACACCAACATTACTGAAACCTGCTCCCCCATATATACCCATGTGGGGCCCAGATTCCCTGCTCACTTAATCCACTGGTAAAGTCCATGTGGACAAATACAGATGGGGCAAACATGCAAACCATGGACAAACCCAATGGGGTCCATAAAACAGCCTATTTAAACCTTACAGAGGGGCCCACATGGACATGCTGGCTGGGAGGTTCACATTTGCATGTAACTTTAGCAATAAATACTTGTGTTGAAAGGTAAAAATAACCCCCCAAAAAACGTTTAGATCAGGGTCACCTCTTGGTATTGCTCATGTGGTTTCCATCCCTCCATTTACTGTAGTGTTTTGTAGAGTGCATGCTGTATTTAAACCAATCTCTGAACAGCTCTTGACCTCAGGCTTGTAAAACTATGCACATACATACATACATCTCCAGAGTTTATGATGCCATTACCCTGAACCCTGAGTCCCTCTGAGGAATTGACCAGAGATAATTAAAAGTGTATTTACAGTGACCCCTCATACCATTAATGTCGGCCGTCGTATTGTATGCTGATTTAAAGTTGCAGATGACTAGAAGAGTGATATGGCGGTAATAAATTGAAGAAGAAAGTTAAGATCCAGCCATAAAATCACAGGATTTTTAAGTCTTTTTCTTTTTACATATTCACTGGGCATTGCTCAGGTGATATTAGGTTTATATTGGATATTTTTAGACTAAAGGTTTAAATCACTGTTGTTTGATAATTAAGGTTTCAAAATGGGGGAGAAGTCCCATTTTTATATCATCAGAAGTTCTTTTCAGAAAGGAATGGAACAATTAACAAAGCAACCGCAAGGTGTCACTAAATCCAGAGATTCACAATGTTCATAACAATATAATTAGGCAAAGATAGAAAAGCGTGTGTTGGTTCCTTCAGTACTCAGGAACAAATTATACAATATATTTGATTGATACTCCTGTCTTGGATCCAGTGTTTTAGCTCATATTAAAATAAGGAAACATTAACTGGGACAAAAAAAAACAAAACAAAAAAAAACAAAGATTCAAGATTTGTTTCTTTTGAGTCTTCTTTCAGCTGCTCCCTTCAGGGGTCTCCACAGCGGATCATCTGCCTCCATCTCACCCTATCCCTTCATCTTCCTCCGTCACACCAACCCTCTCTCCATGTCCTCTTTCACTACATCCATGAATCTCCTCTGTGGTCTTCCTCTTCTCCTACTGCCTGGCAGTTCCATCTTCAACATCCTTCTCCAGTATCTCCACTATCCCTCCTCTGCACATGTCCAAACCATCTCAGCCTTGCCTCTCTTACTATGTCTCCAAACCGTTCAACATGATCTGGCCCTCTGATATACTCATTTCCAATCCCGTCCCTTCTAATCACTCCCAGTCTTCAATGCTGCCACCTCCAGCTACACCTCCTGCCTTTTTGTCATCACCACCATCTCCAAACCATATGCCATGTCTTGTAAATTTTCCCTTTCACTCTAGCTGCTATCCTTCAATCACAAATCACCTATGACACTTGTTGCCACAAACTCCACCCTGCCTGAACTCTATTCTTCATCTCTCTTGTGCATTTTCAATTGAATTGGATGGTTGACCCCAGGTATTTAAATTCATCTACCTACACTTCCTCTATTGCTTGCATCTTCACCATCACACCTGCCTCCGTCTCATTCACACTCATGTATTCTGTCTTGCTTCAACTGACTTTCAGCCCTCTTCTCTCCAGAGCATACCTGCACCTCTCCAGGTTCTCTTCTACCTGTTCCCTACTCTCACTACAGATCACAATGTCATCTGCAAACCACATGGTCCATAAAGACTCCTGCCTGACCTCATCTGCCAACTTGTCCATCACCATGGCAAACAAGAAGGGGCTCAGAGCCGATCCCTGATCTAACCGCACCTCCACCTTTAATCCATCTGTCACTCCTAAAGCACACCTCACCACTGTCTCACTGTCCTCACACATGTCCTGCACCACCCTCACATGCATTCTCACAAAAAGTAATGGATATTTGGCTTTCGGGTGAAATTTATGGAAAATGTAAAAAGTTCACACTACAATGATATTATATCATGAAAGTAGAGCATTTAAGTAGAACTGTGCAATAATGATTTCCTCATTTTTAACACATTATTCAAACAAACGCCAACAACAGTGGTGGGTATACCACAACAAAAAATGTCAATGTCTCAATAACTTGTCATATGCCCTTGGGCATCAATTACAGCTTGACAACGACATCTCATGCTGTTCACAAGTTGACTTACTGTCTGCTGAGGCATGGCATTCCACTCTTCTGGAAGGGCGGCCCTATGGTCATTAAGGTTGTGAGGTGCAGAGTTACAAGCCTCTACATGGCAACTCAGCTGATCCCATAGATTTTCTATGGGATTCAGGTCTGGAGACACCTGGAGACAGGAGGACCGGGAGCTCTTCAGCTGAATTGGGATTTCAGAGTTATTTACCCATGGTTTCCTGCCATGGACATGCTGATGAGGCTAGCAATTTAGCAATGGAATGTTGGTTGGGGGCGGGATCGAACCCAGGATCCCGAGTTTGCATGTTCTCCCCGTGTCTGCGTGGGTTTACTCCGGGATTTCTCCGGTTTCCTCCCACATGCCAAAAACATGCAAGTTAGGTTAACTGGCATCAAACTGGGGATTCTAAATTGTCCTTAGGTATGAATGTGAGAGTGAATGGTTGTCTGTCTCTCTGTGTTGGCCCTGTGATGGACTGGCGATCTGTCCAGGGTGTACCCTGCCTCTCGCCCAAAGATGTTGGGATAGGCTCCAGCCCCCCCACCCCCCCGCGACCCGAAAAGGGTGAAGCGGAAGAAGATAAAAGAATGAACATTCATCATCTTGTGAATTTTTGGAGGCTGAGACAACTTTTTCAGGTGAGCCCCCGGTCAGATAATGTAAACCAAAGCATGATGTTATTTTGGGAATTTTCACAGCAGGTTCAACACAGCTGCAGAAGTTTTAAAGGCAACTTCACCCGTCTGCATCTCACTCAGAAGGGGAATTCATGTCTGTTCGCATGTCTACATTGGGTTATAATGTAATTGTGCTGCGCAAAAAATTTGCTCGTTCGCATTTGGTGTGAATGCACCATTAGAGCAAACATTGCATCTGTAACACTCTTTCATGACATTAAACCATACTGCTGCTAATTGATTGTCACCTCTCTTCTTAACCTGGCTTCAAAAACTCTTTCCCATATCTTCATAGTGTGTCTGATCAACTTTGTCCCCCTGTAGTTACTACAGCGCTTAGCATCACCTTTGTTCTTGAAAATTGGTACCAAAACACTTTTTCTCCACTTCTCAGGCATCTTCTCACTCTCCAAGATTGTGTTAAAGAATCTGCTTAAAAAGTTCACTGCCATTTCTCCGAAATACCGCCATACCTCCACAGGTATGTGATCTGGACCAACCACCTTTCAATTCTTAATCCTCTTCAAACCTGCCCTCACTTCCACCTTGCTAATCCTCAGGACTTTCTTGTTCACCATCTTCCCTTTACCCATCCTCGTCTCTCTCTCATTTTCTCAATTCATCAGCTCCTCAAAGTACTCCTTCCATCTTCTCAACACACTCATCACTTGTTAGTACATTACCATTTCTTTCCTTATCAGCCTAACATGCTGTAAATCCTTTAAAGTTCGATCTCTCTTTTTAGCCATTCGATACAAGTCCTTTTCTCCTTACTTAGTGACCAGCCTCTCAGACAATTCACTATATGCCTTTTCAAGAGACACAGTTTAAAGATTTCATTTGTCAATGTTACGATACATACAGGAAAATTGAAGTGCTGTTTCTATCTCTTCAGTGGTTGTGCACAATCTAAAAAACAAAGGCTGAAAAAACAACGACACTCTTTGTACAGTAATGCCAGCCGTAGTGCAAATAACGGTAAAAGATAAAACCCAGAAATCCTATATACAGAAAAGGTAAAGCAGTAGTACTTGTATTTACAAGTTTGATGCTGTAGTGTTAGTGCAGACAGTGACAGACTGGACTATAAGTGATCAATATTGCAATAACAGAAAGCAGCAGGTGTGTAGATAAGTAAGTAAGTAAGTAAAATTTATTTATATAGCACTTCTCACAGCAAGAATCACAAAGTGTTTCACAATAAAATAAAACACACAATCACAAATACAACAATAAAAACATTAAAAACAAGTATAAAGACATTAAAAACAAAAACCATAATCCATAATCAAACTAAAAAGCCTGTTTAAACAGAAGTGTCTTCAGCTGCTTTTTAAGTGTCAGCAGAGTCTACTGAGTGCTAAGACAGTGGTAGAGCATTCCACAATTTTGTTGCCACGGCCTGAAAGGCTCTGTTACCTCAAGTTTTAAAATGGGTTCAAGGGACAGCCAGTAAAAGTTGATCCAAGGATCTCAGAGACCATGAGGGGTTGTACATTTTAAGCAGCTCGGTGATGTATTTAGAGACCTGGTCATGAATAGCTCTAAAAACAAGAACTAAAATTTTAAACTGAATCCTAAAATCAACTGGGAGCCAGTGAAGTGCTGCTAAAACCGGTGTAACGTGAGCCCTTTTCTTAGTGTGAGCTAAAAGTCTAGCAGCCTAATTTTGAACAACCTGGAGGCATTGATGATGCTTTTGGCTCAGACAGGTAAAAAGACTATTACAATAGTCTAAGTGAGAAGAAACAAAAGCATGTATAATCATCTCAAGTTCTGCCTTTGACGCCAGGGTTCTCAACTTAGAAATGTTCTTCAGATGGAAGAAACAATTTCTAATTAACTGATTAATGAGGTGCTCAAGAGACATAGCCGAGTCAAAACTAACACCGAGATTCTGAAGACTCACCTGGACGGAGGAACCTAGAGTACCATGTGGTGCTTAATAAGTGGAATCTTGTTTACAGGAGCAATAATTAATGTCTCTGTCTTGTCTGAGTTAAGCTGTAAAAAGTTTGCACTTAACCACTGTTTTATGTTAGACAAACAGTTAGTTAAAGATGACAGCATGTGAAACTCAGACATGTGAAACTCAGACTCAGATGAAACTCAGATGATAAGAAATATCTTTGAACTGGCTAATTATCTGTCCCACTGGCAAAATGTATATTAGAAATAAAATGGGTCCTAAAACTGAGCCTTGTGGTAAATGTACTATTTACCACAAATACCATACCAAGTATAGTATTTGTGCAAATGGTTGCAGTAAGGTGCAGAGACATACAGCAGCAGATGTATCACTGTTGGTGTGCCAGTCTTTCTGTGAAAACACCTGAGGTAGTTATTGTGTGGGTGAGTGAAGCAGGCCCAGAGGCTCCAGTACCTTTTCCCCAAGGGCAGGGGGCTGAAGAAGGAGTGAGAGGGGTGGGAGGTAGTAATGTGGAAACTGTGACCTTATGAAACAATGAACAACTTTGAGACAATTGCTTCATGAGCGACACAGAGTTATGAAACATTTAATAAAGAGTGTCATCTGTTGACTGAGTGTCAGAACTGCATCTATGTGGAAGACCTGAAAAAGTCCTAATACTCTGTATCAGAGGCTGTACTACACTTTTTTTTGTTTTCTGTCATTTTTTCAGACAGGCTTGTAAAAATTATATCAATCAGTGTGTATATACAGTGGGGCAAAAAAGTTTTTAGTCAGCCACCAATTGTGCAAGTTCTCCCACTTAAAAGATGAGAGAGGTCTCCAATTTCCATCATAGGTATACCTCAACTATGAGAGACAAAATGAGAAAAAAAAAATCCAGAAAATCACATTGAAGGATTTTTAATGAATTAATTGGTAAATTTCTTGGTAAAATAAATATTTGGTCACCTACAAACAAGCAAGATTTCTGGCTCTCACAGACCTGAAACTTCTTCTTTAAGAGGCTCCTCTGTCCTCCACTCGTTACCTGTATTAATGGCACCTGTTTGAACTTGTTATCAGTATAAAAGACACCTGTCCACAACCTCAAACAGTCAGACTCCAAACTCCACTATGGCCAAGACCAAAGAGCTGTCAAAGGACAGCAGAAACAAAATTGTAGACCTGCACCAGGCTGGGAAGACTGAATCTGCAATAGGTAAGCAGCTTGGTGTGAAGAAATCAACTGTGGGAGCAATTATTAGAAAATGGAGACATACAAGACCACTGATAATCTCCCTTGATCTGGGGCTCCACGCAAGATCTCACCCCGTGAGGACAAAATGATCACAAGAACAGTGAGCAAAAATCCCAGAACCACACGCGGGGACCTAATGAATGACCTGCAGAGAGCTGGGACCAAAGTAACTAAGGCTACATCAGTAACACATTACGCCGCCAGGGATTCAAATCCTGCAGTGCCAGACATGTCTCCCTGCTTAAGCCAGTACATGTCCAGGCCCGTCTGAAGTTTGCTAGAGAGCATATGGATGATCCAGAAGAGGACTGGGGGAATGTCATATGGTCAGATGAAGCCAAAATAGAACTTTTTGGTAAAAACTCAACTTGTCGTGTTTGGAAGAGAAAGAACACCATACCTACTGTGAAGCCCATCCATCCATCCATCTTCTACCGCTTTTCCGGAGGTCCGGGTCGCGGAGGCAGCAGTTCAAGCAGAGAAGCCCAGACTTCCCTCTCCCCAGCCACCTGCTCCAGCTCTTCAGAGGGGATACCAAGGCGTTCCCAGACTAGCTGGGAGACATAGTCTCTCCACCGAGTCCTGGGTCTGCCCCGGGGTCTCCTCCCAGTGGGACGTGCCTGAAACACCTCAAGTGGGAGGCGTCCAGGAGGCATCCTAATCAGATGCCCATACCACCTCAACTGACTCCTTTCAATGTGGAGGAGCAGCGGTTCTACTCTGAGCCTCTCCCGGATGACTGAGCTCCTCACCCTATCTCTGAGGGTGAGTCCAGCAATCCTACGGAGAAAGCTCATTTCAGCCGCTTGTATCCGCGATCTCGTTCTTTCGGTCATTACCCAAAGCTCGTGACCATAGGTGAGAGTAGGAACGTAGATTGACTGGTAAATCGACAGCTTTGCCTTAGAACTAAGCTCCCTCTTCACCACAACAGACCGGTACAACGTCCGCATCACTGCAGATGCTGCTCCAATCCGTCTGTCGATCTCTCGCTCCATTTTCCCCTCACTCGTGAACAAGACCCCAAGATACTTAAACTCCTCCACTTGGGGCAGGAGCCTGTCCCCAACCCGGAGAGGACAATCCACCTTTTTCCGGCTGAGGACAACCCCCATGCTACTGTGAAGCATGGGGGTGAAAACATTATACTTTGGTGCTGTTTTTCTGCAAAGGGACCAGGACGACTGATCCGTGTAAAGGAAAGAATGAGTGGTGCCATGTATCGTGAGATTTTGAGTGAAAACCTACTTCCATCAGCAAGGGCATTGAAGATGAAACGTGGCTAGGTCTTTCAGCATGACATGATCCCAAACACACTGCCCGGGCAACGAAGGAGTGGCTTCGTAAGAAGCATTTCAAGGTCCTGGAGTGGCCTAGCCAGTCTCCAGATCTCAACCTCATAGAAAATCTTTGGCGGGAGTTGAAAGTCCATGTTGCCCAGCGACAGCCCCAAAACATCACTGCTCTAGAGGAGATCTGCATGGAGGAATGGGCCAAAATACCAGAAACAGGGTGTGAAAACCTTGTGAAGACTTACAGAAAACGTTTGACCTCTGTCATTGCCAACAAAGGGTATATAACAAAGTATTGAGATGAATTTTTGTTATTGACCAAATACTTTTTTTACAGAGGAATTTACCAATTAATACATTAAAAAATTCTTCAATGTGATTTTCTGGATTTTTTTTTTCTCATTTTGTCTCTCATAGTTGAGGTATACCTATGATGAAAATTGGAGACCTCTCTCATCTTTTAAGTGGGAGAACTTGAACAATTGGTGGCTAATTAAATACTTTTTCCCCCACTGTATATATATATATATATAGGCTTTTATAAGGCTGTTATAGTCAGGAACCAGCTTGTGAGGCTGGGCTCTCACAACTTCTTGAAATGCTTCCTATGGCGTGCAACTTATATAGCCTCTGACACCCAAAGTTCAACTCCTTGCCTTCCCATGACAAAACTGTTTTCACTGACAGGAGAAGGGGCAAAGGCGAGCCACTGGCACCTTAAAACCAGTTTCCCAGGATCGATTGAGCTCTCAGCCTTGAAAGGCAGTCCATCTAGGTGAAGGGAAACCCTGATTCAAACCTCCGCTGCCTTGTGGGTATACCCGATCACAGAAAAGGCTTCGGGAGTAAATCCCGAGGACAAATCCGAAGTGGAGCCCCTAAAGCTGATAATAGACGCTCTGTACTACTTTTCGGCAGCTCGTGCAGTGATACTGCCTCCAAAATATATTGGTTCATCCTTTCCTTTTGACTCTGCAAGTGATGCCGAGAAGGGGACACTGATGTATGGGCAGCCCAATGTCTCCATATTCACTCGCCCAGGCCTGAAGCATAAACTGGAGAGGCCACTCCAACAGCATCATAAGTTTCCGGCACAATATGGGATGAGGCAGTCTACTGGTTTTAAGCTCTGACCGACTGGCGTAGGAAGGAGTGCCTCAGGTCTTGTTCAATGGTGGGAGAAGTCATTGCAGCTTCATTGGGCAGCTACCACCCACCTCAAGCTGGGAAGCCCCCAGCCAGTAAGATGTTGTCCCGCCATGGCTTGCCTGCTCTACTGGGTGCGTAGAGCTTAGGGAACCCTCCTGACAAACAAGCATCAATCTGCACCAGACAGTTTGAAAGAAAAAAAAACGAAGACTCCAGCTCTTTGATTTGCAAGCTGGAGCATACACACAATGTGCCCTGGATTCTCTGATGATCTCCAACGAATGGACGACTCACGTAAGACAGCCATCATCAACAAGGAACTTGAATGACTTAACATCGGCATCACTTGTTTCCAAGAAACCCGTCTAGCCAACAGTGGTTCACTTAGAGAAACAGACTCTGCCTTCTATTTGCAGGGCCTGTCTCAGGATGAGCCCAGGCAGTACAGCATAGGATTTGCCGTGAGGAACTATTTGATTGCTTCCACGGAAACCCCCACAGGAGGTTCTGAGAGGATACTCACTCTCCGCACGAAGACAGCATCAGGATTTGTCAACACTATTTCTGTGTATTATCCAACCCTTTCATTCACCCCAGACATCAAATATCGATTTTATGATTCTCTCGAGGAAGACATATCTAAAATCCACAGCTCAGAAGACATATACATGCTAGGTGACTTCAACGCTCTTGTTGGAGCTGACTGGCAGACTTGGCCATCCTGTTTCAGCCACTTTGGCATTGGCAGGATGGACGAGAACGGACAGAGGTTGTTGGAAGTTAGTTGTCATCATGGCCTGTGTATTACTAACACCTACTTCAAGTGTAAAGATCTGCAGAAAGTGTCCTGGAGACACCCTTGGTTCCACCACTGGCACCAGTTAGACCTCGTCATCACCAGAAGAGCTAACCTCCACAGCGTCCTTTACACGAGAAGCTGTCACAGCGCCGATTGTGATACCAACCACTCACTTGTTGCCAGCAAAGTCATACTGATTCCCAACAAAATCAACTACGCAAAAACAAAGAGTCGACCACACATCAACACCTGCACCACTTCAGAAACTTAAAGGGTCCAATTTTTTGGTGACATCTTCAACAAAAACTCAAAGATCATTCAAACAACAACAACCAAGCAGATGCAGACACGAAATGGTCCTACCTCCACAACGCCATATATGACTCCGCTGTGACCACATATGGGAAAAAAGTACGCAGAAATGCAGACTGGTTCGAGGCACACTGGAATTAAATGCAACCAGTTACAGACGCCAAACGGAAGGCACTGCTTGCTTATAAGCAGAACCCTTGTCCTAGCGCACGCGACGGCCTGAGCACAGCAAGGAGCAAGGCCCAGCAGACAGCCCACCGTTGTGCCAGTGAGTACTGGCTGAGCCTATATGCTGACATACAGGTAGCTGCCGACTGTGGTTATGCCAAATGGATATACAAGGGAATCAAAACAGCAACTAGTCCCACAAACACCACAAAAGCCCCCGTCAAATCCAAGTCAGGCGAAGTCATCACAGACCAGCACAAACAACTCCATCATTGGGTTGAACACTACCTAGAGCTTTACTCGACCGAGAACATCGTGACAGAAGCTGCCCTCGAAGCCTTACCCAGCTTGCCAGGCCTGAAAGAGCTAGACAAAATGCCCAGCCAGGAAGAGTTCAAAAAAGCCATTGACTCTCTAAGCAGTGGTAAAGCTCCTGGGAAAGACGACATCCCCCCTGAAGTCTTAAAAAAGTGGTAAAGCAGCACTCCTACAGCCTCTACATGAACTTCTCTGCCTCTGCTGGGAGAAAGGACATGTGTCACAAGATACAGTATGCGTGATGCAAACATAGTCACATTGTACATGAACTAAGGGGATCACAGTTACTGTAACAATTATTGTGGGATTTCTTTACTCAGCATTGTTGGCAAAGTCGTTGCCCCTGTAACTCTGTCCCGCCTGCAGAGTCTTGCTTCGTGAGTCTCACCTGAATCACAATGTGGCTTTAGAGCCAAAAGGTCCACAGTGGACATGATCTTCTCCCTCTGTCAGCTGCAGAAGAAGTGCCGAGAGCAGCAGCCATTATTCATCACATTAGTGGACTTAACAAAAGCATTTGACTGAGTTAGTCAAAGTGGGCTTTTTCAGCTTCTGCAGAAAATACGTAGGTTGTCCTCCAAAACTTCTGGGGATAATCACCTCATTTCACAAAGACATGCATTGCACTGTCCTCTTCGATGGTGCCACTTCAGACGCCTTTCCAGTCAACAGTAGAGTGAAACAGGGCTGCGTGCAAGAACCAGAGTGACAGAGGTCTGAATCAAATAGTGACTTTTTGCCCTTACATCACACGGAGAAGACAGCCTCCAGTGGATAATTGACCAGCTATCCCACGCATGCAGAGTGTTTGGGCTCACCATCAGTGTAAAGAAAACCAACGTCATGGCACAAGACGCACATATTCCCCCCGTCATCACCATCAACAATATTCAGCTTGCTGTGGTCGACAGCTTCACATACTTGGAGTCCACAGTCACCAACTCCCTCTCCCTAGATACTGAAATTAATTCTAGAACAGCCAAAGCAGTTGCTGTGATGGCGAAGCTCAACAAACGGGTTTGGAACAATGATCTGTTGAGCAAGAGGATCACTCTCAGCCTCTACCAAGCCTTTGTCATGTCAATTCTCTTGTACAGCAGTGAGTCCTGGACAACCTATGCCAGACAGGAGAAACGGCTCAATGAATTCCATCTGCGCTGCCTCCGATGCCTCCTACACATCAAATGACAAGATAGATTCACCAACATGGATGTACTTGAGCGCGTTGGTCTACCAAGAATGCCCATATTTCTCAACCAAAGGCGTCTTCGATGGCTTGGCCATATGCACAGCATGGAGCCAAACCACCTGCCCAGAGAAATCATATACGGTGAACTGCGGGAAGGTGTTTGTCTGGTAGGACGACCTCTGTTGAGGTACAAAGACATCTGCAAATGCTATCTCCGATACCCAGAAATAAATACTGACCACTGGGAGGAGGTGGCAAAGGAACATGACGTTTGATGCCACTGTGTAATGGAAGGAATGTGCAGGGCTGAAGCAAGTTAGAGGGAAGAGCAGGAGAGGAGGAGTACTGCAAGACATGAGTGTGCAAGGGCAGAACAATATCCATCAGCCTTCACTTGCGCCAGCTGCAACAAAGACTGCCACTCAAGGATTGGTCTACACAGCCACTCCAGGCCCTGCACCAACCTTTTACCCAATGTGCTTCACCATCACCTCTTCGAGACGAGGATGCCATATATATATATATATATATATATATATATATACATTACCGTTCAAAAGTTTGGGGTCACTTAGAAATTTCCTTATTTTTGAAAGAAAAGCACTGTTTTTTTCAATGAAGATAACTTTAAACTAATCAGAAATACACTCTAATATCTAATATACATTGCAAATGTGGTAAATGACTATTCTAGCTGCAAATGTCTGGTTTTTGGTGCAATATCTACATAGGTGTATAGAGGCCCATTTCCAGCAACTATCACTCCAGTGTTCTAATGGTACAATGTGTTTGCTCAGTGCATCAGAAGGCTAATAGATGATTAGAAAACCCTTGTGCAATCATGTGTAGCATCATCGTCTCCTCAAACCAAGACAGAAGATCACTTCTCTTCATTTTATAGGAATTTAACTTTATTCATTACACAGGAATATCACTTTTCTGCCTTTTCAGGAGCATCACTGGCTTTTATGTCGACTCATGCTAGGCCTCTTCTGGGCCTGACCAAAGATACTTGCTTTCCCAGGACCCCAATGTAAACAGTTGCCTCTTGCAGAGATTGTAAGGATCAGAATTTGCTTTTAAAGGCTCAAAGGAACATAAAACTCAGGAGACCAGACCTCTCAACGTGAACACTGCATTTGACAATGTACCTTTTCACAGGAAACCAATGTTCTTAAGAGTCATAAACCACTTAATCTGACGGGTTTATAGCCAATGCTGTCCAGACCTTCGCCCAGATACTAAAGGAAATCATCTACAGCTCAACAGTACCTCCTAGCGGATACCTACGGAATGTGTTTTCAGTATGTAGGATGACTTTTAATTTGTTCCAAACATTAAGTTTCTTTCAGCTTATCCTCTGGATCCTAAGGACACTGAAAATCATCCCTCTTTTATCACCAACCATGGTTTGCTGCATTTTGATCTAAATGTGAAGGCATGAATTATAATTATGTATAAGAAATGTTATATTCATGAGTGTTATTGGAGTAATGGTATAAATGCATGATCACCAAATATTAGCCAAGTCATTTAATTTAGTTAGATTTTATATTGAGCATTTAACTTCATAAGAACTGAGTGTCAATTTTCCCTCTGAAATTTCATGGGATTGTGTCTTCATTTGATTGGCTGCTCTCAAACAAAGAAGTGTTCTCACATTGGATAGCAGCCATTTCAAACTGCTTCTGAAAAAGCCGATTGGTCAGTCTTGCGACCGACATCATCAGTTTTACGACCCGGCGAGGTAACTTTAAAAGAGAGAAGTTAGATTTGAGTTTAGTTAAGAAAAAGAGTAGAAAAAAAGTAAGAGTTAGATTAGCTAGAAGTAGAGACAATGAACAGGCAGGAAGATTAGAACAGCAAAACAGAGAACGGTGATAAGATTAAGAATTAGAAACACAGAAAGAAGAAAGAAAGAGATTTTGAGAAGGATTAGGAACTAAATTAAGATTAAAGAAGCAGAATAGTAATCTAGATCTCAGAAGAAGATTTTATTCCACCATTTCAAGGCCCTGTGAAGTTTTATTTTATTCTCTGTGAAGTTTGTCAAGTCTTTCTGGTAACTGAGGAGAAACCACCTTTTTCTTTAGAGCTCGTCCTTTTAGAGAATCACATTCTCAAACCTTTTTATTTCACCTCAGAAGCCATTCTTATCCTAGTAAATGTTTTTCTCATTTTTTTTTTCATGACTTTTCACACCATTAAAGTGGACCTTTAATTTGCCTAATTTAAAGTGAACAGAGACTGAGAAGTTTCTCCTTCAGTTTTTGGGTCGATCCCGCTACAAGAGGCCCCAAATTTGGACTCTTTTTTCAAAGGACTTTTCACGCCGCCCTGAGACAAACCATCCACAGCTGCAAGTGTCTCCTTGAAGGGCCCCCAGCTGAGTTATCACCTCTACGGCTGTGAGGACAGCAGCCGCTTCCTCTGACGTCCTAACTTCAAAACCCAGCGGTACCGACCCGCGGAAACGTGGACCTACGGCTGTTGTGTGAGTGAAACTCTTATTTCTCCTATCTGCTGGGTTAAAACGTGATGTCCTAACAATTAAATTACAATCGAATATGGCCCGTATTTCAGGGCTCAATTAGTCTCTCAGCCACAGGATAGAGCTGCAAACTGAAGGAAAACTCTTAGTCATTTTTAAGTAACTGCCCTTAAATTTTTGTAGATTAATTCAGAATTCATTTTTTTTAGATAATTAGCTTATGAATTTTCCCCATAAAATTGCGTTGTTTTGTTAAAACATTCCAGCCTCATTTACCGTTGAAACATAAGTCTGTTCCTCCTTGGTTATACAGAGGTGTAACTCTGGAGTTTATGTTCAGGAACCCAATATCAGTTGATGTGATATATTAAGCTGTTATCATCTGAATCTGTTTATTCATCATTTGAACGCTATGCCATGTAAACTGAATGAGTTTAATAAAAGGGTGAATTAAAGAAGTTGAAGCGTTTTCCTTTCGCATATACAGGTTTCCTAATCACGGCAGGACAAAAACTCACTGAAACTTTGAGACTGATTCATTAAGTAATTTAAGGTACAAAATTAATTAAAATTAAAGTTAATATTATTGTCCGTTAGGACTGGTGCCCCTTTCACGAGTGCTTTTATTTAATTTAGCGGGTGTAGAAGTGATGGTTTAACTCTGCCCCCTTTCACACCCACTATTAAATAAAATAAATAATTCCTGTACCTTATGACAAATATTTTATAGGCATATATACATACATATATACAGTATATATATATATATATATATATATATGTGTGTGTGTGTGTGTGTGTGTGTGTGTGTGTGTGTGTGTGTGTATACTTGCTTTGCTTGCAGTTGTCCATCGAGTCCGATGATGACATCCACTTCTATTGGTGAGTCCTTTGATGGCTGTGTAGTCCTATCCTGGACCCACATGTCCTGTTGCAGGTAGGGCATGTAAAAGTTGTGGTAGTGGCAGCAGGGGCAGCAGGTGTATTCCTCCTCATTCTTCTCTCCTGTCTCCTGGCTGTTCTGTCCTCCTCCATCATAAGGGTCCCCACAAGGCACTGCTGTTGCCAGGTGTTCCGGTCAGCAGCAGCCTCCTCCAGAGCCTCAGGTCTGATCCTGCACTTCTTTAAGGCCATCTTTAGCTGGTCCTTGTAGCGCTTCTTCTGCCCTCCAGCAGAGCGTCGACTATGGTGTAGCTGGCCATATAACACCCTGCGAGGCAACCGGTTTGGGGGCATCCTCACCACATGTCCCAGCCAGTGTAGCTGGTGCTGGGTGATCGTTGCCTCAATACTCATACAGCTGGTCTTAAAGAGTATCTCAGAATGAGGCACATGGTCACACCAGGTGATTCCCAGGATGCGCTGAAGGCAGCGTATATGGAACCGCTCTAGATCCCTAATGTGGCGGCTGTAAGTCACCCGGGAGTCACAGCTGTAGAGGAGAGTAGTGACACAGACTGCCTGGTAAACAGAGATCTTCGTTTGGAGATGGAGGTTCTTGTTCTGGAAGACCCGACGCCGGAGTCTCCCAAAAGAAGCTGATGCCTGCCTGATCCTGTTCTGGACCTCACTGTCAATGGTGTTGTCTACAGAGATGATGCTCCCCAGGTACTTGAAAGATGGAACAACAGACAGCTGTTCACCAGCAACAGTGAAGGTAGGTGGAGTAGATTGGATATTGGTGCCCCATTGGCAGACGACCTCTGTTTTGATGGTGTTCACCGTCAGTCCCATCCTGCTGTATGCTCTCACCGCAACAGTAAGAACAGACTGGAGATCTTGTGGGCTATGAGATACCAGAGCACAGTCATCTGCATACTGTAGCTCAATGACTCTCACCCTTTGCAGTTTGGTGGTTGCCTGGAGCCTCCTTATTAAAAAGGTTGCCATCTAGACGGAAGTCCACTGTTACACCGCTGCTGTCCTCAATCTCCTTGTGGAGAAGCTGGGTGACACAGAGCAGGAAGATGTTAAAAAGCACTGGTGCTAATACACACCCCTGCCTAACCCCTGTACAAACGGGGAAGGAAGGAGATTCCTGTCCTCCTATAGTCACCCGAGCAGTCATACCATCATGAAATTGGCGGAGGATATTGACAAACGTACTGGGGCAGCCAAACTTAAGAAGAACTTCCCATAGGAGTTCTCTATGGACAGTGTCGAAAGCTTTGGAGAGATCAACAAAGGCCATGAAAAGGTTCTGGTGTTGCTCCCAACATTTCTCCTGCAGCTGCCAAGCTGTGAAAATCATGTCCACTGAGCTCCTGCCCTTCCTGAAACCGCATTGCGATTCAGGCAGCACTGATTCTGGGATGGTGTTGATCAGCCTGTGAAGCATCACCTTCACCAGGACATTACCAGCAACAGCAAGGAGCAAAATACCCCTGCTGTTGCCACAGACAGCCTTGTCACCCTTGTTTTTATAAATGGTGACATTTGTGGCATCTCTCCATTGTTGTGGGATCGGCCCAGACCTTGGTGATGTACTTGTGCAGGGTTTTTGTAAACAAGTAGCCTCCTTGTTTCAACAGCTCGGCAGGGATGTTGTCATTACCAGGGGACTTGTAGTTTTTGAGAGAGCGGGTAGTTGATAGAACCTCCAGGAAGGTTGGGGGCTGATCCAGGTCTTGCATCGGAGGAAGTGTAGGCAAGTTGTTGAGAACAGTGGGGTCTGCATCTGAGTCCTGGTTAAGCAGGGTACTAAAGTGTTCAGCCCATCTCAGCAAGATGTTAGGCTGATCCTTTAGGATTCTCAGTCCCTCTGCTGTTTTCAGGGGAGTGATGCAGCGATTTGTTGGGCCGTAAATCTTCTTGACAGCATTATAAAAATTATGCATGTCATTTTTATCGGCAAAGGCCTGGATTTCATGTTTTTTGTCCACCACTCGTTCTGCATTGTCCGAGTAGCCCTTTGTACATCCCGCCGAGCTCTCTGCCACTGATGCCTGGTGATAATGGATGAGGGGTTCCTTAAGGTTGCCTGATGTGCTCTGTGCTTGTCCTCCAACAAGTCGTGGATGGTGTCCGAGTTGTCATCAAACCAGTCTTGGTGGTTCTTTCTCTTATAGCCAATTGTTTGGGCTGCTGCCTCACAAAGAGCTGAGCTGATAAAGTCCTACTTCTGGTCCATGGTGTTCTCAGGCAGAATCAGGAAATGCTCCACCCCCCCAGTTTCTCAACCAGGGAGCGCCGAAAGTCATTTCTTACATCCAGATTTGCCAGAGGGGAGCAATCAAGTTTCCTCCTTTTGGGCCCTTGTAGTCGCAAGGGGGAGGGGGGGGCACCCTTGCATGTGGACATTGGCCACAATCAGCCGGTGATCTGTCCAGCATTCTGCACCTCTCATGGCACGGGTGATGTGGACATCTCTGATGTCACTGCGCCTCACAATGATGTAATCAATCAGGTGCCAGTGTTTAGAGCGAGGGTGCATCCATGATGTTTTGTATTTGGCCTTTTGCTGGAAGATGGTGTTGGTTATGGTCAGGTTATGCTCAGAGCAGAGAGTGAGCAATCTCACTTCATTTGCGTTAGCCTGGCCAACTCCGTGTCTGCCAAGCACTCCACTCCATATCTGATTGTTCTGACCCACTCTGGCGTTAAAATCTCCAAGTAAGAAGATCTTGTCATTCTTGGGGATCCAGCGAAGAGTTTTGTCCAGTAACTGGTAGAAGGAATCCTTGGCCTCACTCTCTGATGGCAGGGTTGGTGCATAGACACTAAGAACTGTAGCAAAGCGATTCTTAACCAGGGGGATACGGAGTGGCATCAGTCTCTCACTAATGCCAACAGGTGTTTCACTGAGTCTTGGTAGAAGGGTGTTTTTGATGGCCAGTCCTACACCATGCAGATGTTGTTCTCCTGAGGGGTAACCCCTCCAGAAGAATGTGTAGCCCATCCCTTCCTCTGTTAAAGAGCCCTCATCTAGGAGCCTGGTCTCACTCAGTGCAGCAATATCAATGTTGATATTGTAGGTAACAACATTGATATTGTATATATACACACACATACATACATACATAGAGAGAGAGACAGATATCTATCTATCTATCTATCTATCTATCTATCTATCTATCTATCTATCTATCTATCTATCTATCTATCTATATCTATATCTATATATATCTGTATCTATATCTATCTATCTATCTATCTATCTATATCTCTATCTCTATCTCTATATCTATCTATCTATCTATCTATCTATCTATCTATCTATATATCTATACACACACACACACACACACACACACACACACACACACACACACACACACACACACACACACACACACACACAAACGTGTGTATGTAAACTACCATTCAAAAGTTTGGGGTCACCCAGACAATTACTTTGTGTTTTCCATGAAAAGTCACACTTATTTACCACCATGAGTTGTAAAATGAATAGAAAATATAGTTGACAAATTGACATGGTTAGAAATAATGATTTGTATTTGAAATAATATTTTTTTCTCAGATACTCAACCTGCTCAAAGGAAGGTCAAAGAATATTACATAAAATTAATTAAAAAAAATAGTTTTTTAATAGAAATGTTTGCCGGCTGAAATGTATGTCCATGTACACACTCAATACTTGGTCAGGGCAAATTTTGGATTAATTACTGTATCAATGGGGCGTGGCATGGAGGTGATCAGCCTGTGGCACTGCTGAGGTGTCATGAAGGTCCAGGATGTTTTGGTAGTGACCTTCAGCTCGTCTGCATTGTTGGGTCTGGTGTCTCTCATCTTCCTCTTGACAATCCTCCACAGATCACAGATTCTCTATGGGGTTTAGGTCAGGAGAGTTTGCTGGCCAATCAAACACAGTGATGGCATGGTCATTAAACCAGGTTTTAATACTTTTGGCAGTGTGGTGGTGGTGGGGGTGGGGGGGGGGTGCCAAGTCCTGCTGGAAAATGAAATCAGCTTTTCCATAAAGCTTGTCAGCAGAGGGAAGCATGACGTGCTCTAAAATTTCCTGGTAGACGACTGCTCTGACTTTGGTCTTGATAAAACACAGTGGACAAACACCAGCAGATGACCTCTGTTAAGATAAAAGTAAATTTTGCATTTCATTTGGAAATCAAAGTCCCAGAGTCTGGAGAAAGAGTGGAGAGGCACAGAATCTAAGTTGCTTGAGGTTTAGTTTGAAGTTTCCACAGTCAGTGATGATTTGAGGAACCATGTCATAAGCTGGTGTTTGTCCACTGTGTTCTATCAAGACCAAAGTCAGTGCAGTCGTCTACCAGCACGTCATGCTTCCCTCTGCTGACAAGCTTTATGGAAAAGCTGATTTAATTTTCCAGCAGGACTTGGCAACCCCCCCCCCCCCACACACACACACACACACTGCCAAAAGTATTAAAACCTGGTTTAATGACCATGGCATCACTGTGTTTGATTGGCAAGCAAACTCTCCTAACCTAAACTCCATAGAGAATCTATGGAGGATTGTCAAGAGGAAGATGAGAGACACCAGACCCAACATTGCAGATGAGCTGAAGGTCACTATCAAAGCAACCTGGACCTTCATGACACTTCAGCAGTGCCACAGGCTGATCACCTCCATGCCACGCCCCATTGATACAGTAATTAATCCAAAAGGAGCCCCGACCAAGTATTGAGTGGTACATGGACATACTTTTCAGTCGGTCCACATTTGTATTAAAAAACTATTTTTTTAATTAATTTTATGTAATATTCTAATTTTTAATTTGGGGAACTGAATTTGGGTTTTTTATGGTCTTTAAGCCATAATTGTCAAAATTAAAATAAATAAACACTTGAAATAGATCAGTCTCTGTGTAATGAATCTATATAATACTGTATATGGGTTTCACTTTCTGAAATGAGTAACAAAAAAATTGAACTTTTTCATGATATTCTATTTTTTTGAGATGTACCTGTAGGTTTAGAGGGCAATCACTTTTTCATAAAGGGCCATGTAGGTTTGGATTTTTATTTCCCCTTAATAATAAACACCTTCATTTAAAAACTGCATTTTATGTTTACTAGTGTTATCTTTGTCTAGTACTTAAATTTGCTTGATGATCTCAAACACTGAAGTGTGACAAACATACACAAAAAATGAAAAATCAGTAAGGGGGCAAACACTTTTTCACACCACTGTGTATTAATCCTTTGGTAACAGATGATGCTGTTACCAAATTTTAGCAGAGTGTTTCCTCAGTGCCATGTGTCAACACAATGGAGATATGGTAGGTGATGGAGATTTTACTCCTTCTGTAGTTGATAGCATTGTAGATAATGTGACAGCTTCTCTACATCAGACTCCAGACATTGTGGCCCCTTTAAAAATGAAAAAAAAAAAAGTCTAATCAGAGATTTCTGACTCCTTGCTTCTACACAGAAACTTGTAGCTTGAAACAGAAGACTTGTCAATTCAAAAGAAAATGGTGCTCCACTAAATTAGATAAAATCTATTTAATTTGGAGAAATCTACTTCTAATTTATTAAAAAAAAAAAAAAAAACTCTTAGGAAAGCCAGAACAACTTATTATTCTGCATTAATAGAAGAGACCATGAATAATCCCAGGTTTCTTTTAAGCACTGAAGCCAGGCTAACATAGGGTCAGGACTCTCTCAAATCTAGCATTCCCTTAGAGCTTACTAGGCAGGACTTTATGAACTTCTTCAATAATAAAATTTCATCTATCAGAGATAAAATCAGTCAGATTCTTCCCGCCATTAATTTAAATACTGTAACAACTATACAGCCGTGGACAAAATTGTTGGTAACCCTATGTTAATGAAAGAAAAACACACAATGGTCACAGAAATAACTTGAATCTGACAAAAGTGGTAATAAATAAAAATTCTATGAGAATTAACCAATGTAAATCAGACAATGCTTTTGAATTGTGGTTCAACAGAATTATAAAAAAAAAACAAACTTATGAAACAGGCCTGGACAAAAATGATGGTACCCCTAGAAAAGATTGAAAATAATGTGACCATAGGGTCATGTTCAACCAAGATGTGTCTTCTAGTTAACATCACAGGTGTCTACAAACTTGTAATCAGTCAGTCGGCCGATTTAAAGGGTGACAAGTAGTCACTGTACTGTTTGGTGACATGGTGTGTACCACACTAAACATGGACCAGAGGAAGCAAAGGAGAGAGTTGTCTCAGGAGATTAGAAAGAAAATTATAGACAATCATTTTAAAGGTAAAGGCTATAAGACCATCTCCAAGCAGCTTGATGTCCCTGTGACTACAGTTGCACATATTATTCAGAAATTTAAGATTCATGGGACTGTAGCCAACCTCCCTGGACGTTGCCGCAGGAGGAGACGGATAATACGAATGGTAACAAAAGAGCCCAGAACAACCTTTAAACACATTCATGGTGAACTCCAAGGTCAAGGTACATCAGTGTCAGATTGCACCATCCGTCACTGTTTGAGCCAAAGTGGATTTCATGGGTGACGACCAAGGAGGACACCACTGTTGAAAACAAATCATAAAAAAGCCAGACTGCAATTTGCGAAACTGCATGTTGACAAGCCCCAAAGCTTCTGGGAGAATGTCCTGTGGACAGATGAGACAAAACTGGAACTTTTTGGCAAGGCACATCAGCTCTATGTTCACAAACGCAAAAATGAAGCATACCAAAAAAAGAACAAGAAAAGAACAGTCCTTACTGTGAAATATGGAGGATGTTCTGTTATGTTCTGGGGCTGCTTTGCTGCATCTGGCACAGGGTGTCTTGAATCTGTGCAGGGTACAATGAAATCTCAAGACTATCAAGGTATTCTAGAGAGAAATGTGCTGCCCAGTGTCAGACAGCTTGGTCTCAGTCGCAGGTCATGGGTCTTGCAACAGGATAATGACCCAAAACACACAGCTAAAAACACCCAAGAATAGCTAAGAGCGAAACACTGGACTATTCTAAAGTGGCATTCTATGAGCCCTGATCTAAATCCTATTGAACATCTGTGGAAGGAGCTGAAACATGCCGTCTGGAGAAGGCACCCTTCAAACCTGAGACAACTGAAGCAGTTTGCTCATGAGGAGTGGGCCAAAATACCTGCTGAGAGGTACAGAAGTCTCATTGACAGTTACAGAAATTGTTTGATTGCAGTGATTGCCTCAAAAGGTTGTGCAACAAAATATTAAGTTAAGGGTACCATCATTTTTGTCCAGGCCTGTTTCATGAGTTTGTTTTTTTTTTTTTAAATAATTCTGTTGAACCACAATTCAAAAACATTGTGTGATTTTCATTGGTTAATTTTCATAGAATTTTTATTTATTACCACTTTTGTCAGATTCAAGTTATTTCTGTGACCATTGTGGGTTTTTCTTTCATTAACAGAGGGGTACCAACAATTTTGTCCACATGTGTAACTCCTTCAATTGATATTTGTTTGATGAGTTTACTGCAACTGACCTTTTAGAGTTAGATAAAATGTTTTCCTCATCCAAGCCTTCAACTTGTCTTTTAGACCCTATTCCTACAGTGTTATTTAAGAAGTCTTCCCATTTATTGGTAGCTTTATTCATCAAATATTCAATTCTTCATTAACATGAGGCCATGTAGGACAGGCTTTTAAAACTGCTTAAAGTAAACCCTTTGTTATGGCCTCAGCGCCGATTCTGTCTGCACTCGGTTTGTCCAGTATTTTTCCCGTTCTTATCTGTTGTGGCCGTCCAGCAGGGCCTTTATTGTGACAGTGTCAAGGCGGGACTTCCAGCTGTCAGAGCCAGCAGCACCGTGACAGCTGATTCACATTCCCTTTGATTACTTGCTCATTGTCTGATTACTCCTTAGCCCTATTTAAGGGAGCAGCTGAGGTTACTCCGGGCTGCGACCTCACAAGTGTAACGTTGGTCTCCCCAACGTTCGGCTGGAGTCCCTATTCCCCGACTCCAGTCATCCTCTTGTTCTCCATATTATCTGTAAGTTTACTCCTGAACCTGTATGTTTTGCTACTGTGCCTTAGTCGTGCCACTTGTTTGTGCTTTTTCCCCACGTGGCTCATTATTTTGTAATCAATTGGCATCAAACTGGGGATTCTAAAATTGTCCTTAGGTATGACTTTGAGAGTGAATGGCTGTCTGTCTCTCTTTGTTCGCCCTGCAATGGACTGGCGATCTGTCCAGGCTGTACCCTGCCTCTTGCCCAAAGATGCTGGGATAGGCTCCAGCCCCCCCACGACCCGAAAAAGGATTAAGCGGAAGAAGATGAATGAATGAATGAATGTCTTTCATTAATAAATATGTAAACTCATCGGCTGCCTAAAGCGTCTCATTAGTGGTCCGTGAGGGCCACCCATGATAGTAGGTTGCAGCCAAGCGAGACGCCGGTCACCGTGAGTTTGCATTGTTAGGGCTTGAAGTTTTTTCCTTTTCTGCGTACCAATGTGCTGGGAGATGGTGTCGCCACGCAAGGGCTATGCTATGAGCTTGGGCTACAAGCTAGTGATGGCCCTCATTGAGATAGATGATCTCCTTTCGCAAGCTCATAGCGACCCCATTCCCAGCAACTCACGCTGGTACCTGGACCTTACAGAGACGGTAATTAATCGCCATCCTCGCTACTCTGACCACCCTGAAATTACAACGAGGATGGCGGAGATCTCGGCACTCCGGGAGAAGATCCGCAGACTGGAGGGAAATTCCGGCAGGAACCCAAAGATGAGACATCCCCGCTCCTTGCCTCGGAATCCAGTTCCCGTCAGCCGGCAAGCCCAAGAATCTACACCACCCAAGTGCCGTTCCCAGCAAAGAAGGACGTTAGCCGGGATTCCCCCGGAGGAGACTCAGTGGACGGCTGTGGTCCTCCAGGACCGTGTGGCTGTGGCTCATTCTGCCTCACATCCTACCAAAGTTATGAAGCATTTGACGGCGGCAGTCCGACTGGTGGAGATCAGTCCCGAGCTCCATGATTACCCTGAGTACGCTGAATTGCTCGCCTCTGTCTCCACGCAGGAGTGGCGTTTCCCTGGCCTTACCTTCACCTCGCCCTCAGCCGGTAAACAGCATCACCATGCTCATAATGGGCCTCAACAAGATTCCTGTCCAGATCCAGTTCCGGGTGGCCATAAGAACTCTGCTTCCCAGCCAGTTGTTGCCTCTGCGTCATGTCAGAGGGGTAAGACTAGCCTCTGTCTCCGGGTCTTCCATTCCTGCTGTTCTGTCAGCTCCCCGGACCGTCTCGGCTGTTCCTCCCTCCACCTTGATGCTTTCCCCAGCTGATGTGAACTCCATGAGTCCGACTCAGGCTGTCCCCGTTGCTGATCCTGTGTGAGTGGTTCCTCCTCGTCTTCCCGGGGGGCCCTGCATCACCATCCAGAGGAAGAAGGAGAAGACCAAGCCCACTGCAGCAGTTTTCATCAGTCCTCAGTGGAGCAGGCAAGTGCTTTTTCATTCTTTTCCCTCACAGTGTGAATTGCCTTGTCCGACTCCTGGGGGTGGAGTTTGGGGCTCATAGTCCTCCAAGTTCCCTCCACCTGCTGCAGTTGCTAATTGTGAACCAGCATCCTCTGTGTCTTGTTCCCCTGAGCATCCCCCGGTGCCAGGATTACACCGCTGGATGAAGAAGGAGCCTGCAGCCCTGGAGAACCTGGTTCCAGCCCCACAGCCACGTCATGGGCAGAGGAGGAGAGCGGACTGCCGTTTGGAGCCTGTGCTGATGATCAAGCATCCCCGGGTCTCCGTGGAGGGGCAGTTCAACCAAGCAGGCCACGGATCCCCTGCCACCACACCGTGCAGGCCTTCGGCGTGGACTTCAGTGCCAGGGAATCCCCAGACTGTGACAACCATTATGCTGGCTGCAGAGCCCGCCGCAGTTGAGTGGGAACCAGGAGTGGACCTTCAGATCGTTGAACCTGGATCGCCGAAGTCCTGGACGGCAGTGTAGCCCAAGATCAGGCAAGTGCTCTATTTTGTTTTTCTCTTTTCCATTCTGGAGCATTATTGCCTGTCTCTCGGGGAAACGAGCTGGGTGCTGCAGATCGCTGCATCCAAACTTGTCTCGCCGGGCTCTGCCGATCCTGATCGCGGTTTTCTTTCTTCTCCTGAGCCTTCTTCCAGGGTCACTGGTGACGAGTCGGTTCCGGTCGCTCTCCTGGAGGTTCCGGGTTCGTGTCTGGAGGTCATTCCTGGTGCTGTGCCAGCCCAGTTGGGGTCCGTCGTTGGTAATGTTCCGGCCCAGTCGGGGTCCGTGTTGGGTGCTACGCTCACCCAATCGGGGTCTGTTGTGTATGCTACAATGACCTTATCAGGGCCCATCGAGGGTGCTACGCTGACCCAATCGGGGCCCGTCAAGGATGCTGCTCCGGTCCAATCGGGGCCCATTGTGGGTGCTGCGTCGGCCCAATCGGGGTCTATTGAGGGTGCAGCGTGGTCCCGCTTGGGATCCAGCAGGAGCGCAGCGCCAGTCCGGGTGGATTTCGGAGAAGGAGCTGCAGATGCTTTGCCGTTCTACGCCGGGCTGGCCCCTCATCTTTTCCCTGTTCCTTTTCTTCCTCCACTGGATGCTGCTGGGATTCCCCGTATTCAGCTCGGTTTCCCCTTGCTATCCATCTCGGTAGGGAGGCTGCCTTCGAGTTCTCCCCTTCGGTCCTGGTGGCCTAATGACACGGGTCGACCGCCTGGGAAACTGCTTTGCCGGTTCAGCGTTCTGGGTCGGCCACCCCACGGACTGCTTTCTCTGCTCGGCGACCTGGTCCGGCTGCCAGAGGTACTGCTTCTCCGGGTCTGGGACTGGGGTAGACTGCCCGAACTAATTCTATTTCCCCTGCCAACGATCTAGAAGCTGGATGCGGGCAGACCTCCTGAACTATTTTTTCTTTGTTCTATTGTACTCTTCCTGCTGACATCCCTGTAGTTTTGTTTTTTTTTTCCTCTGTAAGGTTAGGGATGCTCGTGTGTTTTTGTCTAAGGACTATATTGGTCTAATTGTATATTGCCGCTCTGTAGCGTGTTGAATTATTTTTTTCTGGTTTTTGTTCCATTGTACTCTGCCTGCTGACATCCCTGTAGTGTTTTTATTTTTCCTCCTCTGTAATGTTAGGGATGCTCTTGTGTTTTTTTTTTTTTGTTTTTTTTTTTTTTTGTCTATTGACTATATTGGTCTGATTGTATATTGCCGCTCTGTAGCGGGTTGGATTATTTTTTCTGGTATTATGGGGTACTCTGTACTTTGCTTTGTGCCTGTATTTCAGTTTTATTGGTTCCCTCTGTATTTTGAGAGATGCTCTTTTGTTTTTCTTGTTCTCCTGACCCGTTACATTTATTAGACTGTATACTTGGTGTGCTGCACTGCTTGGAGCGGGCTGAGGTTTTTTTTTTCTTTTTTTTCCTCCTGGTATTTTGTGGGTGCTGTGTGGATGTACCTGGATTTATTCTTTTTGTGTATTTAGAGGCTCTGGGTTTATAGTAGCCTGTTTTTTTTTTTCCCATGTCATTTTGGTATCATTCTTGCTCTCCTGGCCTGCTTCCCCCTCCACCCTCCCTGGGGGGGGGGGAGGGGATCCTGGTGGCTTTCTGGTGGTGGTGGTGGTGGGGGGGGGTTGGATGTTACATTTGTTCCATAGAATGCGCCTTGTGAACGGGGGATACTGTTATGGCCTGAGCGCCGATTCTGTCAGCGCTCGGGTTGTCCAGTATTTTTCCTGTTCTTATCTGTTGTGGCCGTCCAGGGCCTTTATTGTAACAGCATCACGGCGGGACTTCCGGCTGTCAGAGCCAGCTGCGCCGTGACAGCTGATTCACATTCCCTTTGATTACTTGCTCATTGTCTGATTACTCCTTAGTCCTATTTAAGGGAGCAGCTGAGGTTACTCCGGGCTGCGACCTCACGCATTTAACGTTGGTCTTCCCAACGTTCGGCTGGAGTCCCTATTCCCCGACTCCAGTCATCCTCTTGTTCTCCCTATTTTTTTTTTTTATTACTTATTTTGTACCCGTAGGTAGATTTGTTTTGCAGTCTGGTGACAAACCACCAGCTGCCGGTCGTTGCGTGCGCAAGCGCCCCTTAACTCCCTGACCTGCATGTTTTTTACATGTGGGAGGAAACCAGAGAAATCCCGGAGTAAACCCACGCAAACACGGGGAGAACATGCAAACTCCACACAGATCACTGTTGGCCGGGGGCAGGGATCAAACCCACGTTCTCACGGTCCCCACGATCCCCCGGCCGAGGGTAAAACTGTGCTGCCACAGTGCTAACCACTGCGCCACCGTGCAGCCCATCCGTAAGTTTACTCCGGAACCTGTATGTGTTGCTACCGTGCCTTAGTCGTGCCTCTTGTTTGTGCTTTTGCCCCACATGGCTCATTATTTTGTAATCATTTGTCTTTCATTAATAAAAATGCAAACTCATCCGCTGCCTAAAGCGTGTCATTAGTGGTCTGCAAGGGCCACCCATTACACCCTTACTTAAAAAGCCAGTGCTGGATCCAATAGTTTTAGCCAACTATAGACCAATCTCTAATCTGCATTTCATTTCAAAAATCTTAGAAAGTGTTGTTGTTACACAATTATTTGACAACTTGGAGGAAAATGGTTTATTTGAAGAGTTTCAACAATGATTTAGAATTCATCATAGTACTGAAAGAGCTTTAGTGAGGCTCACCGATGACCTCCTCATGGCATCTGATAATGGACGTGTTTCTGTACTTGTAATTTTGGACTTAAGTGCAGCTTTTGATAGTATCAATCATTGCAGATAGATAGATAGATAGATAGATAGATAGATAGATAGATAGATAGATAGATAGATAGATAGATAGATAGATAGATAGATAGATAAACAGATTGTCACGGTCCGTGTGCTGACTCTGTCTGCACTTGGGTTGTGCGGTAGTTTCCCGTTCTTTTCTCTAGCGCACCTCTTGGCCTCCGGGCTTTTATTTTGACAGCGTCTAGGCGGGGTTTCCGGCTGTCAGAAGCCAAGCTCCGCAGGACGGCTGGATCCCAATGAGCTGACTCCGTCAGCTGATCAATCTGTCCTTTGTAAGGGAGCAGCTCTGTTTGCTCGGGGCTGCGACCTCGTTGAACATTCCTTCTTCTACCATCCATTTCTGCAAGTGTATTTCCTGTGAAACTGTTTTCCTGTGTCTGAGTTGTACCTTAGTTGTGTTTTTGCCCCCCGTGGCTCGTTATTTTGTCATTTGTCCTTTGTAATAAATTATGCAAACTCATCGGCTGGCATTCGGCGTCTCATTAATGGCTCGTGAGAGCCATCGTTGACATAGACAGATAGATAGATAGATAGATAGATAGATAGATAGATAGATAGATAGATAGATAGACTTTATTGATCCCAAACTGGGAAATTCCAGTGTAATTGCAGCATGACACAGACAACCGAAACAACAGAAATACACACAGCATAATAGAAAAGGAGTTGCCCAGGGAAGTAAAGAAAAAAGCTTAGATAACTTTATATACCACATAGGCTACTACTAGGTTAACTAGATAATGATCCTCATGAGTCAATGGATAGTACTGACTACAGAAAAGGATTACAAGGCATAGGGTCAAATGTGAGGGACCAATAATACTGTAAGGTTCAGTATGACAGCATTGTTATGACCAAAATTCAACATCAGAGTGAGTTATTGTACAGTGAAATGGCATGTAGCAGAAAAGATTTTCTCTTCCTAACCGTTCAGCAGCAAAGCTGTAGCAGTCTGCTGGAGAAAGTGCCCCTCTGTCTGTTCAGTGTGTGGTGGAGGGGGTGATCAGGAGTGTCTATGATGGATCGCAATTTGTTCAGTGTCCTCCTCTCCACCACAAAGGTCTCCAGCCTTAGACCAATTACAGAGCCAGCCTTCTTGATTATCTTTTCAAATCTATCTATTATCTTTTCTATCTATTGTCGCTGTCTCTGATACTGCTACCCCAACACACAGCAGCAAAGAAGATGGTGCTGGCAACAACAGCCTGCTAAAAAAAATCCAACATCTTGTTGCACACGTTGAAGGATCTCAGCTTCTTCAGACAATAGAGCAGGGGTCACCAACCTTTTTGAAACCAAGAGCTACTTCATGGGTATCGAGTCATGTGAAGGGCACCAGCTTGACACACTCCTCTAAAATAACAAATTGTGTATATATATATATATATATATATATATATATATATATATATACAGTATATATATATATATATATATACACTCACCGGCCACTTTATTAGGTACACCATGCTAGTAACGGGTTGGACCCCCTTTTGCCTTCAGAACTGCCTCAATTCTTCGTGGCATAGATTCAACAAGGTGCTGGAAGCATTCCTCAGAGAGTTTGGTCCATATTGACATGATGGCATCACACAGTTGGCGCAGATTTGTCGGCTGCACATCCATGATGCCAATCTCCCGTTCCACCACATCCCAAAGATGCTCTATTGGATTGAGATCTGGTGACTGTGGAGGCCATTTGAGTACAGTGAACTCATTGTCATGTTCAAGAAACCAGTCTGAGATGATTCCAGCTTTATGACATGGCGCATTATCCTGCTGAAAGTAGCCATCAGAAGTTGGGTACATTGTGGTCATAAAGGGATGGACATGGTCAGCAACAATACTCAGGTAGGCTGTAGCGTTGCAACGATGCTCAATTGGTACCAAGGGGCCCAAAGAGTGCCAAGAAAATATTCCCCACACCATTACACCACCACCACCAGCCTGAACCATTGATACAAGGCAGGATGGATCCATGCTTTCATGTTGTTGACGCCAAATTCTGACCCTACCATCCGAATGTCGCAGCAGAAATCGAGACTCATCAGACCAGGCAACGTTTTTCCAATCTTCTACTGTCCAATTTCGATGAGCTTGTGCAAATTGTAGCCTCAGTTTCCTGTTCTTAGCTGAAAGGAGTGGCACCCGGCGTGGTCTTCTGCTGCTGTAGCCCATCTGCCTCAAAGTTCGACGTACTGTGCGTTCAGAGATGCTCTTCTGCCTACCTTGGTTGTAACGGGTGGTTATTTGAGTCACTGTTGCCTTTCTATCAGCTCGAACCAGTCTGGCCATTCTCCTCTGACCTCTGGCATTAACAAGGCATTTCCGCCCACAGAACTGCCGCTCGCTGGATATTTTTTCTTTTTCGGACCATTCTCTGTAAACCCTAGAGATGGTTGTGCGTGAAAATCCCAGTAGATCAGCAGTTTCTGAAATACTCAGACCAGCCCTTCTGGCACCAACAACCATGCCACGTTCAAAGTCACTCAAATCACCTTTCTTCCCCATACTGATGCTCGGTTTGAACTGCAGGAGATTGTCTTGACCATGTCTACATGCCTAAATGCACTGAGTTGCCGCCATGTGATTGGCTGATTAGAAATTAAGTGTTAACGAGCAGTTGGACAGGTGTACCTAATAAAGTGGCCGGTGAGTGTATATATATATATATATATATATATATATATATATATATATATATATATATATATATATATATATATATATAATTATCAATAACTTAGAGTGGGTAACAGACAAGATCAATATTCAACACTTTATTTTTATTAATCTCAGCAATTGTTCAGATGATCACGTCTACATTTCATTAAAAAAATGTCCAGTTTTCACCAGTCCCTTTTAACCATAAAAAACTAAACCCTTTTAATTCATGAACTATGTTGAACCATGTTTGAAAAAGTTATGCAACATTTAAGAAAAATCAACTTTCATATTAATTAAATCTTATCACATTTTTAACTCAACAAATCTGCTGCAATTCTGCTCAAAATCTGTTACATTTAATAAACACACTTTTGTGTGTTTCTTCACTGGAATTATATCCATACAGTTCTTGCCAAGAATCATGCTGGAGTAATAACCAGCGCTGTCCTTTCATGAGAAAAATCTAAACAAGCACTGGGAGTGCTTATATGCACGGTGGCGCAGTGGTTAGCACCGCGGCAGCAGATTACCCTCGGCCGGGGGATCGTGGGTTCAAACCCGGCCAACAGTGATCTGTGTGGAGTTTGCATGTTCTGGTTTTTCATGCAAAAACATGCAGGTTAGGGAGTTAAGGGGCGCTTGCGACCGGCAGCTGGTGGCTTGTCACCGGACTGCAGAACAAATCCACCTACGGGTACAAGATAAGTCCAAAAAAAAAAAAAAAGAGTGGGTAGTGAAGTGTCGCTTCGCCGTCGCCCCGTAAATGAAACACACGCAGCTTCCTTTCACGGTAGTAAAAAAGAACTCTTCCTCCCGCTCACTTTGAAAATGATAAATTTTCTGTCCTTTTTTTGCCATGTTTTTGGCCTAGGAAACTGCACTCCACCCACTATCTTCACTGCCCGCTAGCTTACGCTCCACAAGCGCGAAGGTTTTGTCATGCACACGATACGACCTTTGAACTAGGTCAGAGTTCACCTTAACTTTACGTATAATAAACATATATTCATTTTTTTTATTTTTAAGATATTGTCATTTTAAAATCTATATAAATGCAAGTGTGATTTTAAAAAATAGCGGCAGAAAAAATTGCATCTTAGACGCAGCTCACTTGCGAGTTGTGCTATTTTTAGAACAGGCCTGCGGGCGACTCATGTGGTCCCTGCGGGCGACATGGTGCCCGCGGGCACCGCGTTGGTGACCCCTGCAATAGAGTCTGCTCATCTCCTTCTTGTACACAGCATCGGTGTTAGATTTCAATTCCAGTCCGCTGCTGATCATGACACCCAGGTATCTGTAGTCCTCAATTACCTCCACTCCCCTCCACCCCCAATCCGGAACGGCTGTGAAGGTGTCCTCTTCTTCCTGAAGTCAATCACAAACTCTCTCGTCTCGCTCAGGTGATTCTGCTTGGTCCAGTCCACAAATCGGTCTGCCAGTGCCCTATACTCCACCTCCTCTCCCCCTCTTATACACCCAACAACTTCCAAGTCATCAGAGAATTTCTTCAGGTGGCATGACTCCGTGTTGTAGTGAAAGTCAGTGGTGTATAAGGTGAAAAGAAAAGGAGAAAGCACAGTCCCCTGTGGCGCTCCCGTATCACTAACAACTACATCAGACAAAACACTACCCCGCCGAGCAAACTATGTCCTGCCTGTTATGTAGTCAGTAATGCAGGAGATCACAGAGCTGTCAAACCCCATCACCCACAGCATCTCACCCAGCAGCAGCAGCTGAATGGTGTTAAATGTACTGGAGAAATCAAAGAATGTCATTCTCACAGTTTCTCCTCCTCCATTCAGTTGCAACATTCAGTTGCAAGTGCGCTCATTGCAGCATATAGATGACGGTGTCTTGAACTCCTAAATGGGGCTGATATGCAAACTGCAGAGTGTCAAGCCACGTCTTCACCTGCAGCCTCAGGTTGGCTAAAACAAGTATCTCCAGGACCTTCATCACATGTGATGTGAGGGCAACTGGTTGATAGTCGTTCAGGTCCAATGGAGATGACTTCTTGGGGACAGGAACCAGGCAGGATGTCTTTCACAGCACTGGTACTCTCTCCAGATTCAGGCTCAGGTTGTATACTGTAGGTTTTCAGTACCCGAGATAGGTGGTTGTCACAGGTCCTCAGGATCCAGGCAGAGATACCATCAGGGCCCGCAGCCTTCTGCTGGTGAAGTTTCTCAAGCTGTTTCCTTACCTCGCCTGTAGTCAGAGTGATGTGGTAGTTTGTTGATGAGTCAGCCGTTGCCTCTGCGTCACATCAGAGGGGTAAGACAGCAGCCTCCTCTGGGTTATATGTTCCTGCTGTTCCATCAGCCCCCCGTCCCTGGACTGTCTCAGCTGCTCCTCCCTCCTCCTCGACGCTCTTCCCAGCTACTGTGAGCTCCATGAGTCCGACTCCGACTCCGGCTGTCCCCGTTCTTGATCCTGTGGGAGCGGCTCCTCTTCATCCTCCCGGGGGGCCCTCCATCACCATCTAAAGGGGAGAGGAGAAAATCAAGCCCACTGCAGCAGTTTCCATCGGTCCTCAGCGGAGCAGGCAAGTGTCTTTTCATTCTTTTCCTTCACTGGGTGAATTGCCTTGTCTGATCCTTGCGGGTGGAGTTCTGGGTTCATAGTCCCCCGAGCTCCCTCCACCTGCTGCATTTATTAATTGTGAACCTGTAACCTCTATGTCTCCTTCCCCTGAGCATTCCCCGGTGCCAGGACTACACCACCAGACGAGGAAGGAGCCTGCTGCCCTGGAGAGCCTGGTTCCAGCCCCGCAGCCACGCCACGGGCAGAGGAGGAGGGCGGACTGCCGATTGGAGCCTGCACCGACGATCAAGCGTTCCTGGGTCTTCACGGAGGAAGACCCGGGTCCATGGATCCCATGCCACCACACCGTGCGGGCCTTCAGCGTGGACGTCAGCGCCAGGGAATTCCCAGACTGTGGACACCATCATGTTGGCTGCAGAGCCCGCCGCAGTTGAGTGGGAACCAGGAGTGGACCTTCAGCTCGTTCAGCCTGGAGCATCAAAGTCCTGGGCAGTGGTAGAACCCAAGATCATGCAAGTGCTCTATTTTGTCTTCCTTTTTTCTATTCTGGAGCATTATTGCCTGTCTCTTGGGGAGACGAACCGGGTGCAGCCGTCCGCTGCATCCGAGTTTGTCTTTCCGGGCTCTGCCGCTGCCGGTGATTCTGATCCAGGTTTCTTTTCTTCGTCTGAGCCTTCTCCCAGGGTCCCCGGTGACAAACCCATTCCGGTCATCACCTTGGAGGTTCCGGGATTGTGTCTGGAGGTCTTTCCTGGTGCTGCGCCGGCCCAGTCGGGGTCTGTCGTGGGTGTGACTTTGACACAGTCGGGGTCCGCCATGGATGCTGTTCTGGCCCAGTTGGGGTCCGTGTGGGTGCAGCACGATCCCGCTTGGGTTCAAGAGTGCAGTGTCAGTTCGTGTGGAGTTCGGTGAAGGAGCTGCAGATCCTCCGCCGATCGACGCTGGACTGATCCCTCATCTTTTCCCCATTTCCCTCCACCGGGTGCCGCGAGGGTTCCCAGTATTTGGCTCGGCTTTCCCCTGCTTTCCCTCACGGTAGGGAGGCCGCCTCCGAGTTCTCCTCTGCGGTCCTTTTGGCCTGATGACGCGGGTCGGCTGCCTGGGAAACTGCTTCGCCGATTCGGCGTTCTGGGTCGGCCGCCCGACTGACTGGACTCTTTGTTCGGCGACCTGGTCCGGCCGCCAGAGGTACTGTTTCTCCCGGCCTGGGACTGGTGTAGACCGCCCGAACTTATTCTTTTCTCCCTGCTAGCGATCTGGACGCTGGGTGCAGGTAGACCTCCCAAACTATTTGTTTTTGATTCATTGTGCTCATCCCTGTGTTTTTTGCTCTACTCTGTAATATTAGGGATGCTCTTGTGTTTTTGTCGTTTGGACTACTTTGAACTGTGGGTATATCACCGCTCTTAGCGTGTTTTTTTTTTTTTTTCCCCTTTTTCTGGTATTATTAGGGTACGTTGTGTTTGTGCCTGTATTTCTGTTTTTCGAGAGGTGTTTTTTTTTTTTTTCTCCCTCCTCTATAGGTTGAGAGAGGCTCTGTCGTTGCCATTGCCTGTAAATCATGGTCACTATTTGTAGCATCGCTGTGTTATCACGTCCATTGTTCTGTGTTTGTATTCTCATTCTGTTTCCTCTGTAGTTGGAGGTGCCCTTTTGGTTTTTCTTTTTTTTTTTTTTTAATTTTTAGTGGACTATATTTGTGGTGACTGCTCCACTTTGAAGTTGTTTCTTTTTTTCTCTCTCCCCTGGTGTGGTTAGGATTCTGTATATTTTGTCATGTACCTGTATTTTAGTTTTGTATCCTACCATGCTCTGTGTCTATTTTAGTCTGTCCATGGTTGATTCTCGTCATTTTGTTTATCATTGTTACCCTCTGCCTTTTTTTTTCTTTTTCTTTCCCTTGATATGGTGTTCCCCTTTTCTTTTTGTTGGTTCTTGCCCTCCTAGCCTGTTTCCCCCTCCACCCACCCTTGGTGGGCCTGAATAGCCTTCTTGGTGGGGGGGAGGCTTGGATGTTATGTTGCGCCTGGAATGCACCATTTTGGGGGGAAGTACTGTCATGGTCTGAGCACTGATATTGTCTGCGCTCAGGTCATGCAGTATTTTCCTCCTGTTCTGTGTTAGTTTCCTTATGGCCTTCCGGGCTTTTATTTTGACAGCATCTCTGCGGGGTTTCCAGCTGTCAGAGCCGAGCTGCACAGTGACAGCAGGATTACATTCCACTAATTAGTTCTCATTATCTGTTTAATCCTCTAAGCCCTATTTAAGGAAACAGCCAAGGTTACTCGGGGCTGTGACCTCACACGCGTAAAGTTGCATCCATACAACGTTCGGCTGGAGTCCCTATGCCTGGCTTCAGTCACCCTGTGATTCTCCGTGTTCGTGCAAGTTTATTCTATAGTCTGAGTATTTCATTACTGTGTCCTAGTCGTAACTCTTGTTTGTGTTTTTGCCCCACGTGGCTCATTATTTTGTAATCGTTTATCTTTCACTAATAAATATGTAAACTCATCGGCTGCCTAATGCATCTCATTAATGGTCCGTGAGGGCCATCCTTGACAGGTAGTAGCCACCCCGGTCTGTCATATAACCAACCCGGCTGCCATCTTACTAATACCAGCCCCAAACACAGACATAACTGTGAGCAGCAACCAACTAAATCTATGGATCTTTTTTGCAGAAAATGTTCCAAGTTGCTTGCTTAAAAAATGTTAATTGACGTTTGTTTTGGCAATGTACTATATATTCTGTTAGCTTTGGACAAGATCATTTATGGGGGAAAGCAATTTTAATTTATACACATTAGAGTATTTCTCTGTTCACTCCACATGAAAAAATACCTGAGTGAAGTAATTTACCCAGAGTAGATTTCGATACATGTATCTATATACATGTGCCTTTACAACATTTAAATCTAACATGGAAACTGACATACACCATAAATACTTTTAAAAAGGACAAGACCAATTGTCAGTGGAGATTGAAATTTATTTATGCTTTCTCATTACTTCACATGTTACGGTTTGTATATACTTGTCATTTTTCATTTGTACATGACATGGGAGGCACTTAACAGGTTATTGCTCCCCACCATTGAAGTACTGCATTAAAGCTGCCCTAATGTCATCCCTTTCTACACTGGCTTTGTCAGGCAGTGGTTGAACTTGAGGCTGACTGTGATCAGGTGTGTCAGGGAGTTCAAAGTTGTCGCCATGTTCCTCACAAATGTTGTGAAGTATGCTGCAGGTGAGCACCATTTTTTTGCACAGGTCCAGATTGCAGTCATTCCATTTAAGGAGGCACCTCCATCGTCCCTTCAGGCATCCAAAAGCCATCTCCACAACTGAGCGTGCACGGCTCATCCAGTAGTTGTAGTCGTGTTGTTCGGGGGTAAGTCTGCCTGTGTCCAAAAAGGGTTTCTTAAGCCACTTTTGCATGGGGTAGGCTGGATCACCAATGAGATAATGTCCAATGTCAGTACCAGAGATTAAGACTTTGTTTTGCTCCATGAACTGGCCATCACTTATTCGTTCCCACAAATGTGAGTGACACAGGACTCTGGCATCATGCACACTCCCTGGAAAGCTGACACACACATCCCAGAAAAAGCCCTTTCCCATCCACAACCCCTTGCAGAACTACTGAATGCCATCCTTTGTGGTTATAGTAGTCTCCTACATACTCTTGTGGTGCAATTATTGGAATGTGGTTGCCATATATAGCACCCACACACTGTGGTACTCCCCAGTGGTTGTTAAAAAATGTGGCCATTTCAATAAACCTACTGACATCGGGATTTACTACGGTGGGGTAAAAAAGTATTTAGTCAGCCACCAATTGTGCAAGTTCTCCCACTTAAAAGATGAGAGAGGTCTCCAATTTTCATCATAGGTATACCTCAACTATGAGAGACAAAATTAAAAAAAAAAAATCCAGAAAATCACATTGAAGGATTTTTAATGAATTAATTTGTAAATTCCTCGGTAAAATAAGTATTTGGTCAATAACAAAAGTTCATCTCAATACTTTGTTATATACTATTTGTTGGCAATGACAGAGGTCAAACGTTTCCTGTAAGTTTTCAGAAGGTTTTCACACACTGTTGCTGGTATTTTGGCCCATTCCTCCATGGAGATCTCCTCTAGAGCAGTGATGTTTTGGGGCTGTCGCTGGGCAACACAGACTTTCAACTCCCTCCAAAAAATTTCTATGGGGTTGAGATCTGGAGACTGGCTAGGCCACTCCAGGACCTTGAAATGCTTCTTACGAAGCCACTCCTTCATTGCCCGGGCGGTGTGTTTGGGATCATTGTCATGCTGAAAGACCCAGCCATGTTTCATCTTCAATGCCCTTGCTGGTGGAAGGAGGTTTTCACTCAAAATCTCACAATACATGGCCCCATTCATTCTTTTCTTTACACGGTTCAATCGTCCTGTTCCCTTTGCAGAAAAACAGCCCCAAAGTATGATGTTTCCACCCCCATGCTTCAAAGTAGGTATGGTGTTCTTTCTCCTCCAAACACGACAAGTTGAGTTTTTACCAAAAAGTTCTATTTTGGTTTCATCTGACCATATGACATTCTCCCAATCCTCTTCTGGATCATCCAAATGCTCTCTAGCAAACTTCAGACGGGCCTGGACATGTACTGGCTTAAGCAGGGGGACACATCTGGCACTGCAGGATTTGAGTCCCTGGCGGCGTAGTATGTTTCTGATGTAGCCTTTGTTACGTCGGTCCCAGCTCTCTGCAGGTCATTCACTAGGTCCCCCCATGTGGTTCTGGGATTTTTGCTCACCGTTCTCGTGATAATTTTGACCCCATGGGGTGAGATCTTGTGTGGAGCCCCAGATCGAGGGAGATTATCAGTGGTCTTGTATGTCTTCCATTTTCTAATAATTGCTCCCACAGTTGATTTCTTCACACCAAGCTGCTTACCTATTGCAGATTCAGTCTTCCCAGCTTGGTGCAGGTCTACAATTTTGTTTCTGGTGTCCTTTGACAGCTCTTTGGTCTTGGCCATAGTGGAGTTTGGAGTCTGACTCTTTGAGGTTGTGGACAGGTGTCTTTTATACCGATAACGAGTTCAAACAGGTGCCATTAATACAGGTAAAGAGTGGAGGACAGAGGAGCCTCTTAAAGAAGAAGTTACAGGTCTGTGAGAGCCAGAAATCTTGCTTGTTTGTAAGATAAGATAAGATAAGATAAGCCTTTATTAGTCCCACAACGGGGAAATTCCAGGATTGCAACAGCACAGGGATAGCAACACTCAGAGCAACAATCAGAAGGCAAGAAAAAACAAGCAAGCAAGAGCAGCTAATATACATATGTACATATTACTATAAAATATATATATACACACACACACACACAGACACACAGTGCAGAGCATTGTAGCTGGATGGAATAAATATATGAATATATGAACACACAGTGCAGAGCATTGTAGCTAGATGGAATAAATATGTAAATATATAAACACCCACAGTATGGAGCATTGCAGCTAGGTGGAATAAATATGCAAGTATATAAACACACACAGTGCGGAGCAATGTAGCTAGATGGAATAATATGTAGATATATAAAAACACAGTGCGGAGCATTGTAGCTAGATGGAATAAATATATAGATATATAAATATAAACACACCCAGTGCAGAGCATTGTAGCTAGATGGAATAAATATGTAAATATATAAACACACACAGTGCAGAGCATTGTTGCTAGGTGGGATGAAACAGCATAACCGTCTATTTAGTTATCCTACATGGTATGATTATGTGCCCATACATATTCTCACCCTCCATAGCGACCGGTATGTTCCTAGTTGTATGCCGGAGAGGACCATTGTGTAAGTCTATTGCATCTTTTGCATTCAAAAAAAAAAAAAAAAACAAAAAAAAACTATTAGTTTGTTACGTCTTTTTGCTATCTCTGCGAGCAGCCCTGCTTAGGTTGTACAGTCTGACAGCCGTTGGTAGGAAGGACCTACGAAACCTCTCGGTTGTGCACCTGGGATGATGTAGTCTGCTGCTAAATGAGCTCCTCAGTGCATCCAGTATGTCCTGCATAGGGTGGAACTCGGACTCCAGCAGAGATGACAGTTTAGCCACCGTCCTTCTCTCTCCTATCTCCTCCATCGGATCAAGGCGTTGCCCCAGGACAGAGCTAGCTTTCTTAATCAGTTTGTTCAGTCTCTTCCTATCGGCTGCAGTAATGCCACTGCCCCAGCAGACCACTCCAAAAGTGATGGCTGATGCCACCACCGTGTCATAGAATGACTTCAGCAGCGCCCCTTGTACACCAAAAGACCTGAGTCTCCTCAGCAGGAACAGCCTGCGCTGTCCCTTCTTGTAGAGTGCGTCAGTATTGTGTGACCAGTCTAGTTTATTGTTCAGATGAATACCCAGGTACTTGTAGGATGTCACCATCTCAATGTCTGTTCCCTGTATATTTACTGGTGCTGTGAGGGGCTGCCCATGCCTGCGGCAGTCCACCACCAGCTCCTTAGTTTTCCTCGCGTTGATCTGGAGGCAGTTCCGATGGCACCAGTCCACAAAGTCCTGGATAAGCCCTCTGTACTCAGCTTCATCTCCGCTGGAGATGAGACCAACGATCGCAGAGTCATCAGAGAACTTCTGTAGATGGCAATGTGTTGTGTTGTGTGAGAAGTCCGCAGTATAAAGAGTGAACAAGAAGGGAGCCAGCACCGTTCCCTGGGGGGCCCCCGTGCTACTGATGATCGTGTCGGAAACACAGTCCCGGGTTCTCACAAACTGAGGCCGGTTCGTGAGGTAGTCCAGGATCCATGATGACAGGTGCTGGTCCACCCCTGCGCGCAGCAGCTTGTCCTTCAGGATCATCGGTTGGATGGTGTTGAAAGCACTGGAGAAGTCAAAGAACATGATCCTCACCATATTCCCGGGCTTCTCCAGTTGGGACAGAGAACGGTGAAGGAGGAAGATCACCGCATCCTCCACCCCAATGCCATGCTGGTAGGCGAACTGGAGTGGATCCATCGCTGGTTCCACCAGGGGGCGGAGATGAGCAAGGAGCAGTCTCTCCAGGGTCTTCATCAAGTGGGACGTCAAGGCCACCGGTCTGAAGCTGTTCAGGTCTTTGGGGTGGGAAGTTTTTGGTACAGGTACCACACAAGATGTTTTCCACAGCTGTGGTACCCTCCCCAGTTTCAGGCTCATGTTGAAGATATACGTCACAATCCCACACAGCTGGTCTGCACAGGACTTGAGGAGCTTTGCGCTGATGCCGTCCGGTCCCGACGCCTTCCTCGCCTTGATCTTCCTCAGCTCCGTCCTCACCTGGTTCTTGGTCAGGGTCAGGATGGGGGGCTGTGTGTTGGGAGTGGGGGGGGTGTCGGTGGAGTGGGGAGTGGGTAGCAGGACTTGATTTCTTAGAGGCAGCAGTGGTTGTTGTGCAGACAGGGGGGAGGGCGGTTGGTCAAATCTATTGAAAAACAGATTCAGGTTGTTTGCCCACTCCCTGCCCCCCGTGGCCTGGGGGGAGGTATTCTGGAGCCCCGAGATGGTTTTGAGGTTTCTCCAGACCCCGCTGATGTCGCTCTGTTGCAGCTTGTCCTCCATCTTCTTCCTGAAGCTGTCCTTGCCTTCTATGATCTTTCTCCTCAGCTCCCTCTGTACGGACTTCAGCATCTCCCTGTTCCCCGACCTGAAGATCCTCTTCTTCTCTCTCAGAAGTGTTTTTATCTCAGGGTTGATCCAGGGTTTGTTGTTTGAGTGACGCCGTATGGTCTTGGTGGGAACGGATTTGTCCACACAGAAGCTGAGGTAGCCCGTGAAGGTGTGAATGAGGCCATCGATGTCCTCACCATGTGGATCGCAGAGCTGCTTCCAGGCAGTGGCTTCAAAACAGTCCTTTAGAGTGTCCATTGTCTCCTCAGACCATAACTCCACAGTGTGCATGGCCGGAGGTTGTCTGTGCACTAGGGGTTTGTACACCGGTCGGAGATGAACCAAGTTGTGATCCGATCTCCCAAGTGGGGGGAGTTGTGATGAGGTGAACGCCTCCTTAGTGTTTGCGTAGAACAAATCCAGTGTTTTATTGTCTCTAGTGTGGCATGTGACATACTGGGTGAAAGTGGGCAGAATGGGAGACAGTGAAACGTGGTTGAAATCGCCTGAGATGAGGAGAAGAGCATCTGGGTGTTCTGTCTGCAGCCTGCTGGTTACTGAATGGATGACGTCACGCGCTGTCCCAGCGTTCGCCGTCGGATTTGCATAAACAACAATGCAGATCACGTGTGAGTGTTCTCTCGGGAGATATGTAGGCCTCATGCTAACAGCTAGCAACTCAATGTCTTTGCTGCAGTGTCGTTGTTTAACAGTGATATGTCCCGGTCTGCACCAGTTGTTGTTAACATACATGATCACTCCACCGCCCCTAGTTTTGCCACTCTCTGGTGTTCGGTCAGCTCGTATCATGTGAAAACCCTCCAGCTCAATGTTAGCATCTGCTGCTAGTTCAGTTAGCCACGTCTCAGTAAACAAAAGGAGAGAGCACTCCCGGTAAGTGCTATCATAACGGGAGATAGCCGCTAGCTCATCTAACTTTCCCAGTATCGACCGTACATTTCCCATGACAACAGATGGAAGGGAGGGTCTGTACCTTATATTTTTTGTCCTCCGCCTTACTCCAGCCCGGCAGCCGCGGCGTTTTCGCCTCAGTTCTCTCGGTATGTCGAGTTTTTCCAGTGGGACCGGGTGGCGGTTAAATGCTAGCAGCTCTTCCCTGTTATATTGTATCCTGCTATAAACAGTGGCTCCGTCCACCGGCTCAGGAGACATTTGGGATGATCTGTGTGTCCGTGATATAAGTGGGGTGAAAAAAAAAAGTGATCAAAAGAGAGAGGAAGGGAAAAAAAAAAAACTCGGAATCGAGCCGCTGTTGCAAAAGGCAGCCGACTGGTGTGGCGCCGAGAGCCACACCAGTTGGTGTGTTGTAGGTGACCATATACTTATTTTACCGAGGAATTTACCAATTAATTCATTAAAAATCCTTCAATGTGATTTTCTGGATTTTTTTTTTCTCATTTTGTCTCTCATAGTTGAGGTATACCTATGATGAAAACTGGAGACCTCGCTCATCTTTTAAGTGGGAGAACTTGCACAATTGGTGGCTGACTAAATACTTTTTTGCCCGACTGTATATGGTTAGGAAGCAACACCTTAATGGCAGCATCACAAAATTCCAGGACACAGTTAAACACGGTGGTCTGACCTACCCCAAAAAGATGGCTGATGGTTCTGAATTCACCACCACTAGCCAGTTTCTAGATAGCAACTGTGACCCGCTTCTCAACTGGGATACACAATCTATAATTTGTGGGTATTTTTTGAAAGGGAGGCTTTTGTCTGATCACAAATGTACTTGAAAGACTCCCGGGACACGCGGACGATTTCTACAAACTGCTGGGTGGTGAAATCCAGAACAATGGAGTCCCACCAGTTACTTGACTGAGGATGTGCCCAGGTATCATGCGACCTTCGCTTCATGATGTGCAGTAACACCACCTATTACAGAAATAACATAAATATAGGTTTAAAGGTTCAGTCATTGCTGGCTCATTGAGCTACATGTTTTAAGTAACAACCGCTGATCACGGAAATATTGACAGTTACCTTTCTCACATGCTCTTGCCATACTCTCTGATTATGAATTAAGCAAAAATAGCTAAGAAGAAGATGGACGTGAAGTTGCCGGTGGATAAGACAGTCTTTGAAGAAAAAAAGCAGCACTGAAAACAGAACACGCATCTCCATGTTGTTGGCAAATCCTCTTCTTCACTTTGTCCTTCTTCTGTGGTGTCCTGCAGGGGTTGCATAAAGCCGCTTCACACTATGTAATGACGTAGCCCTGACGTAATCCCTGACTAGCTCCATATCGGTGGAAAACCAATTGGTTCTTATGAGACACTACAGTTGAACTGGTTAAGCACTGGCACTAGCCCCAGAACTAAACTAGCACTGGCTCTTGTTTTGGTGGAAATGAGCCCTATGAAACCCTCTTCAAGCCCCTTAGATATCCTCCCAACGTCCCTGTTTTTCAAAATACTTGACTCTATCGGGCCTTTAATTGTCGAACTCATAAACTAGACACTTTTATCAGGCACTGTTCCCACTTCTTTCAAACAATCTGTGGTTGAACTCAAACTAAAGAAACAAATCCTGGACCCTACAGAATTAAAAAAAATTACAGGCTCATTTCAAAGCTCCCCTTCCTAACCAAAATGCTTGAGAAAGTAGTAGCCGAGCAATTAACTACATTAATAGAGAGAAATAAAATCTTAGTTACCTTCCAGTCTGGTTTACTTAAATTGCACTCCACTAAGTGAGCGATAATTAATGTCTCTAGTGACATCATGATGACAGCAGATTCTGGTCAGTACTCGATCCTGGTTTTGTTGGATTTCACCACTGCTTTTGACATGGTGGACCACAATATATTGATAAATAGGATTAAGGACACTTTTGTTATTTCGGGATCAATTCTGAAATGGTTCTCATCTTATTTAACTGAAAGAGGGTTTTGTGTTTTGTTCAATCAGAAGATGTCAGAGGCCAGAGGACTCTCCTGTGGGGTTCCTCAAGGCTCAGTTATGGGCCCTAATCTGTTTTTATTGTATTTAACCCCACTTGGCCAGATTATCAGTCAGGTTAAAAACCCCTTCACAATATCCACCCAAGTGAAGAATACTCTCCAGGAAGTAGGTGTATCAATATCAAAGTTTACCATGAAGATAACTGTAAAATGTAAATTGTTGTTTTTAAGGACAGTGCAAGTTGATGAACATTGATATCAATGTAAATTTGCCAGATTGTAGCCAGTGCCTAATTTCTATCTGTTGTCCATGGGTTAGAGAAGGCTTCACAAAAGCAAATACAGAGGGTTCACCACAAGGTGCAAACCACTTATCAGCCTCAAAAAAAGAAAGGCCAGATTAGACTTGGCAAAACAAGCATCTAAAGAAGCTAGTTCTGGAACAGCATTCTCTGGACAGATGAAATCAAGATTAGTCTGTACCAGAATGAGGGGGAGAAGAAAGTATGCAGAAGTCTTGGAAAGGCTCATGATCCAAAGTACACCACATCTTCTTTAAAATATGGTGGAGGAAGTGTGATGCATAGCCATACATGGTTTCCAATGACACTGGGTCACTAGTGTTTATTGATGATGTGACAGAAGACAGAAGCAGCCTGATGAAGTTTTATGTGTTAATTGTTATAATGTCTGCTCAGGTTCAGTCAAATGCAACAAAATTGATTAGATGGTGCTTCACAATACAGATGGACAAAGACCCCAAAATACTGTGAAAGCAACCCAGGAAGTTTTTTTTGTTTTGTTTTTGTTTTGTTTTTTAAGGGAAAGAAGTGGAATATTCCGCAATGGCCGAGTCAATCACCAGAGCTCAGCCTAACCGGTCATGCATTTCACTGGCTTACAGCGTTCACCTCTCCAGAGAAGGAGAGGTGTACATCGGTGACGCAGGCCATAAGAGCTGTGATTGATCCACTTTATCTCCTCTTTTACATTTCCTGATTCTCTCCGCTGCTCCACTCTACCTCTTCACGGACACACAACTTCCAAAGCAAGTTGGTTAACTGCCCTAGGTGCCATGTGGCACCTGGGGCAATGCAAGGCAACTCAAACCTCCCCCCCCAAGTGGTCAAGAATGGTAAAAAATTTGTCAATAAAATACTTCAGATTTCCAAGGCTATAACTTGAAAGTTACAAGAGATAAGGACTTACTGTCAATTAGAAAGATGTACAATATGATCCAATGTTTCAGACAGGAATACATTTATGCATCTGATTTGCATAATGTCGTGGCAGCTATATAAATTACATAACTCAGTAAATAAGTTGACACAAGCTGTTGCTGCGCTGTGCCACTGGGGCGTGCAACACGTCCATTTAATCTGAGCAGTTAAAGAGTTAAACAACGGTCAAAACAAAAAACAATATTGTGGAAGTAATCACATACAGAACATTTTGTGGCTCATCTGTGGCTCCAACTCCATCATAATTTGTTCTTGTCCATCATCAATTCATAAACATATTAACATAACAAACACAAATAATTCTCCATATTTGCTGAAACCAGTTTTGGCAATGGAACAACACTTTTCATCCAACGCACAAGAAAAAATTGCAGATGACTGCGTCAGTGACGGACGTCAGTAATGGTGGCAACATGATGCAGGTGCATAAATCCAGCTTAATATTTCTGTCATCTTTCTAAAGGATTTTTTCTTTATTTCAGAAAAAAAAAAAAGATGGTTTATTTCACTTCCCCTGTGTAGTCCTTCAAACTGCGTGTTGTGGGTTCACAGCAACAGCTTCAAAATGCAAATGCCACACCTGGAAATTACTTCAGGCCCATTAACCTGCTTGATAGATGATGGATTAATGAGGTAATAGCCAATGAAGCCCATGAAATAGCTCTTGAGTCAACTGTCCAATTACTTTTGCACCACTGAAATGAGGAGTTTTTGTATAAAAATTGTTGCAATTAATTAATCGTACTTTATCATCTCTCTGTAACTGGGTGCCGGACTTTCTCACAGGGAGGCCACAGAACGTGCGGGTTGGCAGCAGCACCTCCCAGACCTTCACGCTGAGAACAGGGGCCCCACAAGGGTGTGTGCTAAGCCTGCTGTTCTTCACCCTGCTGATCCATGACTGTGTACTAGCCTACAACACCAACCACATCATCAAGTTTTCGGATGAAAAGACGGTGGTGGGCCTCACCACCAACAATGAGGAGGCCAAATACAGAAATGAGGTGAGCCAACTGGACCAGTGGTGTAAGTGCAAGAACCTTTTCCTGAACATGGGAAAACCAAGGAGATTGTGGTCGACTTCAGTAGGGGTCACACACAACACCCCCCTTTGATCATCAATGGTGCAGCTGTTGAGAGGGTGAACAGCAACCAGTTCCTGGGGGTGCACATCTCAGAGGACCTCTCCTGGTCAAACAACAACACATCACTGGCCAGGAAGGCTCAAACTCGCCTCCATTTCCTCTAAGGAGAACATGAGTCCCACCCCCCATCATGTGCTTCTTCTACCGGGGCACCATTGAGAGCATCCTTACCAGCTGCATCAAGGTGTGGTATGGAACCTGCACTGTCTCCTGCCGGAAGACGCTATAGTGCACAGTGAAAGCAGCCTGTCATGAGCCGAGCCAGCTTGGTTTTCCCCAGCTCGGTCCTGATCTCTTTGTGGGTCTCAGGGCCATGGTGTGTGAATGTTTAGTATGTATTTCCAGTGTGTACCGTGCCTATGGCCACTGCTCTGGGGCCGGCAGCTGTGTGTCTGCTGACAGTCTGCTGGTCTGACCACGCTCCACTCACTGATCACCATCAGCTGCTCCCAGCCCCATTGATCATCTTTCCCAGGCCTCGCCCAGATGCTTCGAATCTACCATCCCCAGCAATGCATGTACTTAATGAGCTTTTTTCCAGTCACGCATTACTGGGTCATTGTACTAGACATACGGTCTTCACTCATCGTATTTAGTCTATGTCATCAAAGGACTGTGTTCACTAGTGCTTCATTTGGACTTACTGAGACAAGCTCCAGTCTGGTGAGTGGAATCTGCATGTGTGTTTTCCCCGGTATTCTCACCCGGACTGTTGAGCATCCTGGAGGACTCCAGGAGCCTTTGTGAATAGTATGCACTGGTGTTAATAAATGTGTGTGTGGTGTAACCTAGCGTGTAAATCCTTGTCCTTTCACCCCTCCTCCGTGCGCTGTGGAAAAACTCACGGGGAGATCATGACACAGCCAGGAAGATCATTGGTGCTCCTCTGCCCCCCCCCACCGGACATCTATCTACCTCTCCTGCCTCACCTGCAGTGCCATCAACATCACAGGTGACACCTCCCACCCCTCAAACTCCCTCTTCAGCCCCCGCCCTCAGGGAAAATGTACCGGAGCCTCTGGACCTGCTCCACAAAACTGCTAAACAGCTTTGTTCTTCAGGCCATCAGGACCCTGAAATCTGTCCACCCCTCTCCCCCCAAACCATAATCCACTTACCTGCACAATAACTACCTCAGCTGTTATCACAGAATGACTGGCACACAAACAGTAGTACATTTGCTGGTGTGTGTCTGTGCCTTTAGCTGCAACCATTTGCATAAATGCCATATCTGCTGCTGTCTGTCTGGCATTGCAATACTGATCATGGGCAGTCCTATCTGTTACTATCTGCACCTACACTACCGCATTGAACTGCAACGACGGGTATTACATCCCTATTTTTCTGTATATATGATTGCTGGGTTTCATCATCTTTAATTGTTTATCTCTATTTGCACTATGGGGGGTATTGTCATATTCACTGCGCAAACGGTTCAGCGAACATATAAAATAGCAAGGAGCCCAAAACGCAGAGTAAGTAACGTGTTTATTTACAATGGATGAATGGGTTGAATGTCCAAAAACAGTCACAACTGAAGGGAAGACACCTGGCTACAAGCTCAGTTAGTGCAAAGGATGCCTAATGCACTCCAAACAGGCAGGAGCGGAGAAAAAGGCACAGTACTTACTATGGCGGAAAGGCTGTAAGGGAACAGCACGATTCAGTCTGAGGGGAAACCAACATAACATCCAGACTGGGCAAGTCTGGATGTCCGAGGTCAACACAGCTAAGTTGCCACAACAGCTGGTCACATTCTACCCTATAAATACACAAATCCAGAATGAGGGCAAACGGACACAGCTGTGTGGCCACCCGGTGCGTGACTGATTGAACAAGTGTGTTTGCGCGTGCGTGAGTGTGAATGTGAGTGTGTGTGTATGTGTGCGTGCGTGCATGCGTGCGTGCGTGAGTGTGTATGTGGTGAACCATACCGCTGGTTAATGCCTGGTGAGGAGGAGGCATGGCTGTGGGGCAGGTGGAGAGCAAAGCTCAATCCATCAGCTGGAATTAATAATCAATTATTAAACCCAACAGCCACAAGTCATGCTTGGGGTGATGACCCCGAACATAACAGTCCCCCCCCCTCAAGGGGTGGGTACCAGACACCCACCGTACCATCAAAGCAAAGAACAATCCCCCCACCCCCACCCAAAAAAACAACACACCAAACCAGGGCGGGAGATGGGGGAAAACAGGTTAGGAGGAATCAAACAAAGATGGGGAACACAACAAACAACACAATGGCAACACAATCCTCAACCCCAAAACTAATTAACCCACCCCACCCCCAAGAGTCCCACGGTTCAGGGAGCCGGCCAGAGTCCAAGGCCCAGCAGGTTGCCGAAAGTTCAGGGGGCCGACCAAAATCTCAGGGCCAGCAGGTGGCCTGCAGAACAGTATCAGGGGGCCTGCCAGAGAAAAAGGGCCACTAGACCCTGGAACCTAATCCTTCAGGTGGCCTGCCTACACGATTGGGCCACCAGGACCAGAGGGGCCGATGAGGTGATGGCCTACACACTGGAAGGCTGAGAGGTGGGTGGCCAGACTGGGGAAGAGAGACCCCTACGGTCAATGGCGGTGAGCGGAGAAGAACCCCGACGGTGCCCGGCAGAAGGAGGAGGAACACCCACAGGGCCTCCGAAAGGGAAAGGAAAACCCCGGCGTCCCCAAACTGTCCTGTGGCACCCCTGGTGGTCCCGACATAGGACTGGAGTGCAGCTGCACCCTTGATGGTCCCGGCATGGGACTGGAGCGTGGCTGCACCCACGATGGTCCCTGCATGGGACTAGAGCACGGCTGCACCCCCAGTGGTCCCGGCATGGGACTGGAGCGCAGCTGCACCCACGATGGTCCCGGCATGGGACTGGAGCGTGGCTGCACCCTTGATGGTCCCGGCATGGGACTGGAGCGTGGCTGCACCCACGATGGTCCCTGCATGGGACTGGAGCACGGCTGTACCCCCAGTGGTCCCGGCATGTGACTGGAGCGTGGCTGCACCCACGATGGTCCCGGCATGGGACTGGAGCATAGCTGCATCCACGATGGACCCCCACCGAGCCATAGTTGCACACATGATGGAGTCCAGCTGTACCCCTGCCGCACCTGCAGTGGGAGCCGGCTTGGCCACTGCTGACCACAACGCCATCTTGGCCATGGGCCAGCTGACCCATTGGAGCACCCAAGGGAGGAGGTGGTCGATCACTGGCACCCCGGACTGGGACCGGGTGCCCCCGACAACCGCCTTGACCGGAACCTCGGTGGCCTCCGGTTGTGCACCTGGATCCCCAGACTCGTCCGACGATGGAAGACCCTCTCCAACGACTCTGGAAATGGACTCAGAAAGAGAGGTAGAAGGGTCAGAGTTGCCGGCAGCAGCAGAGCCCAGCAAGGCGAGCTCACGTGCAGCGTTTGGCTGCCGCTGGCTATCCTCACCTAAAGATAGGCAAAAATGCTCAATTATGGAAAGGAGAAAGACAAAAGAGAGCACTTGCCTTAGCTCAAGCTCTACCATCCAGGACTTCGGCGAGCTGGGTACTTTCTCCTCAGGTTCGGCCTCCAAAAGGTTCCGCCTGGGTGCTGACTTCACTGTGGCGGCCTCCACAGCAGGCATGATGGTCAATGCAGTCTTAACTCTCCCAGCTGTCATGATCAATGCTGGTGACTCCTCTGGCATGGCGGCTGGGACCTGGTTCACCGTGGCTGCACCCCCCCGCCCCCGGACCTCTGGCTCCTCCTGATCCTGGCTGCTCGGCTCTGGTAGGCACACAAAGGGGAGAGGAGAGAGGGCTGATGAACAGTTTTTAACAGCAGCAGGTGGGGAGAGCTCAGGGGACTGTTTTCCCTGAGCCTCCCTACCAGGGATCAGGCAAGACATTTCATTATTAATATGAGTCAAATGAAAATGTACTTTCCTGTTCGCTCAGTTCATGGTGTAAATTGCAGCTGATTTTTGGGCGTCTTCATCCTACTGTCCGGGAGGGACCGTGCTTGGCTTCTTGGAAGAAGGTCTGGGAGCCGCCTCCCTTGCCACAGAAACGGGAGACCCCTTTGAGGAAAACTGGTGCCCCACTGCTGCCGATGAACAAACCGAGGAAGAAGACCTCACAGCAGATGCAGAAGGAGATCCTGCAGACGGGACTGCTCGGGACTGGAGATGATCCGCTGCAGGGGTTACTGGGCTAAGTGTGGGAGATGGAGCAGTTGACGGGGCTGGATTGCTCCTCCGGGATTCTGTGTGACAACAAAGTTGCCATCCTGGTGGACGACATCTTGGAACAAGCAATGGAGGAGAGGAGAAGATGGCCGCTGGCGGAGGAGAGTGTTTCTGTTGGGGCTTCTTTGGAGATTTCCCTCCTTTCCCACCATTCTCGCATTGAAGCGCAGCTATCAGAGAGAGCCTCTCCCAACCCTCAGTGTGCTCCTGGAGCTGAGGGCACCCACAGGCTGCAGCTTCAGCGAGTCCTAGAAACCATGATACATCTCTTGGGGTGGAATATAGGCATGCCGTGGAGATCAGGCCATCCACCTCCATGAGTGCGCGGCAGCATTCCCACCCGAGACGCATAGGATAGCCGCGTCCTCCAGCTGTATCCATCCTGGACTTCAAACCAGGTAAGGGCAATGCACAAAAACGAGTAACACGTTACTGACTGCTTGGGCTCCTTTTTGGTGGCAACTTGCTGTCATGTTCACTGTGCAAATGGTGCAGCGAACATATAAAGTAGCAACAAGTCAAAAATGCAGAGTAAGTAACGTGTTTATTTACAATGGATGAATGGGTTGAATGTCCAAAAACAGTCACAACGGAAGGGAAGACACCTGGCTACAAGCTCGGTTAGTACAAAGGATGCCTAACGTGCTCCAAAAAGGCAGGAGCGGAGAAAAAAGCACAGGACTTATTATGGCGTTAGAGCGGAAAGGCTCTAAGGGAACAACACGATTCAATCCGAGGGGAAACCAATATAAGCGAGTCTGGATGTCCAAGGTTGACATTGCTAAGTTGCCAGAACAGCTGGTCACATTCTACCCCATAAATACACAAATCCAGAATGAGGGTAAATGGACACAGCTGTGTGGCCACCCGGTGTGTGACTGATTGAACAAGTGTGTGTGTGCATGCGAGAGTGTGAATGTGAGTGTGTGTGTGCGTGCGTGCATGAGTGTGTGTGCGTGTGTGAGTGTGTATGTGGTGAACCATATCGCTGGTGGATGCATGGTGAGGAGGAGGCATGGCTGTGGGGCAGGTGGAGAGCAAGGCTCAATCCATCAGCTGGAATTAATAATCAATAATTAAACCCAACAGCCACAAGTCATGTTCAGGGTGACGACCCCGAGCATGACAGCTATGGATCTGTCTCTTGTCGTCATTTGCACTACGGGTTGCATTACTGTACAGGGACTGCTTTTGTTTTTTTCCAGCCTTATTCCTTTTTCTTTTTTATATTGTGCACACCACTGAAGAGAGAGAAAAACACCATTTTAATTCTCCTATATGCCCTGCACGTATAGTTGCATTGACAAATAAAATCTTTTAATCTTTGAAGCTTGCATATGTGAATACCCTCAAATTAAAGCTGAGAGTCTACTTTTTAAACCTATATTGATAATATAACTGTATCTTGAATGTTTTGCTTAACAGCTAAAATAATAAAACTTCAGTCAGTGTCCAATATATATACACTACCGTTCAAAAGTTTGGGGTCGCTTAGAAATGTCCTTATTTTTGAAAGAAAAGCACTTTTTTTCAATGAAGACAACTTTAAAGTAATCAGAAATACACTCTATACATTGCTAATGTGGTAAATGACTATTCTCGCTGCAAATGTCTGGTTTTTGGTGCAATATCTAGATAGGTGTATAGAGGCCCATTTCCAGCAACTATCACTCCAGTGTTCTAATGGTACAATGTGTTTGCTCATTGCGTCAGAAGGCTAATGGATGATTAGAAAACCCTTGTGCAATCATGTTAGGTCTGCAATGCTGTAATTGCTGCAAATGGAGGATTCTTTGATGAAAGCAAAGTTTGAAGGAAAAAATTATTATTTCAAATACAAATCATTATTTCTAACCTTGTCAATGTCTTGACTACTGTATATTTTCTATTCATTTTACAACTCATGGTGGTAAATAAGTGTGACTTTTCATGGAAAACACAAAATAATTGTCTGGGTGACCCCAAACTTTTGAACGGTAGTGTGTATATATATATATATATATATATATATATATATATATATATATATATATATATATATATATATATATACAGTATATATATGCAGTTAACTGTATATGCATTGAATATAATACATTTTAACAAATAAAAATGTAAGTAAAACAAACATTTAAAGTCCATTCACTGCCAGAAATACGGTACATATTGTGGTATACACAAACCATGTCTCTTCTTGTAAATATTAAAGTAGTCAATGCCGATATGAAAAAAAGATGGTAATAATGTGAAATGCCGAATGCATTATATAACCTTAGGACAGACACCAGTAGCCATTAAACTTGTGTATTCCAGTAACCATTAGTCTCCTGAGTTTGACACTGGAGCAACAAAATTAAAAGACCTGTAAAAATGCAGGTTACGCTTAATTAATAAGTAGTGGCTGACATCACCAGCTTATAGGCTTAACGGCGCATTCGTGTGACATCAGCGATGTGAGGACATGAAACCTGGTACACTGAAGAAATGCACTGTTACCTGCAGGAAATCAGACCCATATCTCCTTGAAGTTTGAAAAAGCCATGGAGGGTTGTTGAGGTGTTAATTTATGCTAATGGAATGACTCGCTGGGGTTTGGAGCCTCAACCTATCGGCTGTGGGGCCGACACTCAGTCATTAGGCACAGCACATCTTTATGGTTGACAAAAGCTTGTGAAATCTAGCTTTCTCTTTTTGTGAATAAACTATAAAGCAAGCCCGTTAATGTGCTCTCCTGAATTAAACTAAGCTCTCTAGATGCTCATTCCACAGCTTTCTCAGAGCACAGAAATGGTCCACAGTGGCTGCCAGGAAGAGAGACAAAGCCTTATTCTTCTATGTCAATGACTGAATATCAGTTACCTCATAATTTGACAGACATTTAGAGATTCTCTTTCAGCTCTTTTGTTGTGTTCATGTTCTTTCTGATAACTGGAGACAGTCGCTACAGACAACAAAGGCTCTGTGCACGTCCCCTAAAACGAACCCCCTCTCCCAAAACACCAGCAGTTAGAAGGAACAAGTTCACAAAGGAGACAACGTAAGCTGTGAAACACATTCTACACTGCTTGAGTGCACATTTTTGGAAATCCCTCACATGCGGAAATTTCTTCAGAAGCCAGGAAACCAAAAGCATGTTGCCTCACTAGACTTAATTACAGAAAAGGAACAGACATTAAGAGGCATCCATGCCCTGCAGTGGCACTGATCAACATCTCTATTATGAACAGCTGAAGGAGTCGATGTGTGATAGCATGCTCAAAGTCATCTCTAGACACTTTAAGTATGGCTCTGAGGTTCACACACAATGTTTTGGATCCTCTTTTAACACTTTATTTATTTATTCACTATTTATTTATTTATTGTCTCAAAAGTAAGCAGTTAAATTATTTCCTTTTGTATAGTTACAGACACAAGTTAAAAATAAAACAATCTTCTTCCAGCTGCTCCCTTTAGGGGTCTCCACAGTTGATCATCTGCCTCCATCTCACCCTATCCCTTCATCTTCCACTGGAACACCAATCATCTCCATGTCCTCCTTCACTACATACAGTACATGAATCTTCTCTGTGGTCTTCCACTTTCCCTTCTCCTGGCAACTCCATCTTCTCATCCTTTGTCCAATATATCCACTATCGCTCCTCTGCACATGTTCAAACCATCTCAGCCTTGCCTTGCTTACTTTGTCTCCAAACCACCCAACCTGAGCTGTCGGGCTGATATACACATTTCTAATCTTGTCCTTCATAGTCCCTTCCAAGAAGAATCTCAGCATCTTCAACACTGTCACCTCCAGCAGTCTTTTTAATCAATACCACTGTCTTGAAACCATACATCATACCAGGTCTCACTACGATCTTGTAAATCTTCCCTTTTTCTTGAGCTGCTATCCTGTTGCATATCCCCCCGACACTTGTCTTCACCCACTGCACCCTGTATGCACTCTCGTTTTCACATACCTTTGCATTTTCCATTGCTTTTGATGACGGACCCCAGGTATTTAAGCACATCTACTTTTACTGTCTCTACTCCTTACATCTTCACTGTTACACCTGCCTCCCTCTCATTCACACTCATTTATTCTTTCTTACTTCTCGTGACTTTCATTCCTCTTCTCTTCAAGGTATACCTCTACCTGTCCAGGTTCTCCTCCCCCAGCTCCCTACTTGTGCTACAGATTAAAATGTTGTCTGCAAACATCGTGTTCCATAGAGACTCCTGCCTTACCTCATGTGTCAGCGTATCCATCCCATGGAAAACAAAAAGGGGCTCAGAGCTGATCCCTGATGTAGTCCTCCCCCCACCATGAATCCATCACCCTTACAGCACACCTCACCATCTTCCCACTATATACATACATGTCCTGCACCACCCTCACATGCTTCTCTTCCACTCCTGACTTCCTGAAACAGTACCACACTTCCTTTCTTGACATCCTATCATCTCCTTTCTCTAGATTAGATAAAATAAGATAAATCTTTATTGGTCCCACAATGGGGAAATTACAGGATTGCAGCAGCGGAGGGACAGCAGCACTCAGAGCAAAATAACTAGGATAACGAATAAGATATTGAAAATGGGTAGACAAATGGTAAATAAACACACACACACACACACACACACACACACACACACACACACACACACACACATATATATATATATATATATATATCAGAATCAGAATCAGAATCAGGTTTATTGCCATTGTTCATGTAGTACACAAACTAGGAATTTGTCTTGGTACAATGCTGCAACATTAAACATGATAAGATAAGAGAAATAAACTATACATGTAATAAAGTGTAGGATAAGATTAAGTGATACTGGTCAACAGTTAAAATAAGATAAGATAAGATAAGATAAGCCTTTATTAGTCCCACAACGGGGAAATTCCAGGATTGCAACAGCACAGGGATAGCAACACTCAGAGCAACAATCAGAAGGCAAGAAAAAAAAAAAAACAAGCAAGCAAGAGCAGCTAATAAACATATGTACGTATTACTATAAAATACATATTATATATACATATAAATATATATTAGCCAGCAGCAGATACTGTGGAGAACTATATAGTGCAGTCGGTAATGCAGGAAGAAAACAGTGATGATTGACATGAGTCTGGTTGAGCTGCTGTACATGGTGCACGAGAGTCACTTAGTGTTCAGCAGTCTAATGGCAGAGGGGAAGAAGCTGTTCATGTGACGGGAGGTTTTAGTCTGGATGGACCGAAGTCTTCTACCAGAGGGGAGGGGGGCAAACAGTACGTGACCAGGGTGTGAGGGATCGGCTATGATCCGGCCAGCACGCCTCCGGGTCCTGGAGATGTACAGATCCTGGAGAGATGGGAGCTTGCAGCCGATCACCTTCTCAGCAGTGCGCACGACGCGCTGCAGCCTTAGTCTGTCCCTGGCAGTGGCTCCTGCGTACCACACGGTTATGGAGGTGGTGAGGATGGACTCGATGATGGCTGTGTAGAACTGCACTAACATCTTGGTGGGTAGCTTGAGCTTCCTCAGCTGCCGCAGGAAGAACATCCTCTGCTGGGCTTTTTTGATGAGTGAGCTGATGGTCAGCTCCCATTTGAGGTCCCTGGTGATGGTAGTGCCTAGGAAGCGGAAGGAATCAGCAGTGGTGATGGGAGAGCCTGAGAGGGTGAGGGGGGGCAGAGGAGTAGTGACTTTCCTGAAGTCTACAATCATCTCCACTGTCTTCAGAGCGTTCAGCTGCAGGTTGTTATTGCTGCACCAGGACGCCAGCTGGGCCACCTCTCTCCTGTAGGCGGACTCGTCGCCGTTGGAGATGAGCCCGATGAGGGTGGTGTCGTCCGCAAACTTGATCAACTTGACAGACTGGTGGCTGGAGGTGCAGGAGTTGGTATAAAGGGAGAAGAGTAGGGGGGGAAAGTACACAGCCCTGGGGTGATCCTGTGCTGATGCTAGTATAGTCTGAGACAGTCTTTCCCAGCCGCACATGCTGCCTCCGGTCCGTCAGGAAGTCGATGATCCACCTGCAGAGGGAGTCAGGCACGTTGAGCAGGGACAGCTTGTCCCGGAGCAGAGCGGGGCGGATGGTGTTGAATGTGGAGCTGAAGTCCACAAACAGGATCCTGGCGTAGGTTCCCGGGGAGTCCAGGTGCTGCAGGATGGAGTGGAGGGCCAGGTTGACTGCATCGTCTACAGACCTGTTGGCTCGGTAGGCAAACTGCAGCGGGTCCAGGAGAGGGGTGGTGATGGACTTGAGGTGGGACAGGACCAGGCGCTCAAAGGACTTCATGACTACAGAGGTGAGCGCTACAGGTCTGTAGTCATTAAGTCCAGTGATCCGTGGCTTCTTGGGGACAGGGATGATGGTGGAGGATTTGAGGCAGGATGGCACGTGGCATAACTTAAGGGAGGTGTTAAAAATGTCTGTGAATACAGGAGCCAGCTGTTTCGCACAGAGTCTCAGGGTGGAGGGAGACACGCCGTCTGGGCCGGGGGCCTTGCGCGGGTTCAGTCTGGAGAACTGTTTGAGCACATCCTGCTCACTGATGATAAGGGGAGGGGGGGAGGAGGGGGGGGGGGGGTGCCTTAAATGAAATAGGGAATGTGGAGGCTGTGGAGCTGGAGGGAGGGGGGGAGTTGGACACAGATGACGAGGTGTCAAAACGGGCATAGTGTTGGGACAGTCTCTGACAAAGGGCTTTGTCATCCTGACCTTTAGGAGCCTTAGGTCGATAGTTGGTGATTTGCCTCAGTCCTCTCCACACGGAAGCCGAATCATTAGCAGTGAACTGCTGCTGGAGTCTCTCTGAGTATAGAGATTTAGCCCTCTTCAGCTCTCTGTTAAACCGGTATTTAACCTCCCTGTAGCAGTCCCTGTCTCCACTTTTCAGCGCTGCTTCCTTCTCCTTCCTGATCTGTCTGAGCTTAGCTGTGAACCAGGGTTTGTCATTAGAGTAACTCACCCTGGTGCGTGATGGAAGAATGTTCTCTTCACAAAAGTGGATATATGAGTTCACAGTGTCCGTGTACTCATCCAGATCATGCGTGGCTCCTTTAAGCATGCCCCAGTCAGATATTTCCATGCACGTTTCCAGCTTCTCCTCAGCATCACTGGTCCGTATCTTCGTAGTGCTCACAACAGGTTTAGTGAGCTTCAATCTCTGTCTGTATGTGGGAATGAGGTGAACCATCACGTGATCAGATAATCCCAGCGCAGCTCGAGGGACACCGCGATATGCGTCTTTCACTGTGGTGTAACAGTGATCCAGTGTGTTTAATATATATATATATATATATATATATATATATATATATATATATATATATATATATACACACACACACAGTGCAAGAGCATTGCAGTTAAATAGCATTCACAGCATTACAGTTAGTATTACCTGGAAATATATAAATATAAAACCAAACAGTATATTTCACAGTTTAATGAACATTGTTGTTGTCACCTTCAATAATAATTGTAATTGTATTAGTAGTGTATTGGAAAGGAAGGATGCCTCTTGTGCAAAGTAGTGGTGTTATGTACAATCTCTATGAGCAGCACAGATTAGATTATAAAATCTGACAGCTGCAGGAAGGACCTGCGGATCCTCTCTCTCGAGCATTTAGGATGGCACAGCCTGCAACTAAATGAGCTCCTCAGTGCATTCATCATTTCCTGCTTGGGGTGGGACTTGGACTCCAGCAGAGATGACAGCTTAGCCACCATCCTCCTCTCCCCTATCTCCTCCACTGCATTGAGGTAGCACTCAAGAACAGAGCTGGCTTTTTTGATCAGCCTGTTAAGTCTCTTCCTGTCAGCTGTCGTGATGCCGCTACTCCAGTAGACCACTCCATACATGAAGGATGATGCCACCACAGAATAATAGAAGGTCTTCAGGAGTGCCCCCTGCATTCCAAAAGACCTGTGTCTCCTCAAGATGAACAGCTTGCACTGCCCTCTCTTGCAGAGTGTATCAGTGTTGTGTGACTAATCCAGTTTATTGTTCAGGTGAACACCCAGTTACAGTACTTGTAAGATGTCACCATCTCAATGTCTCTTCCTTGGATGTTTACAAGTGTTGTGAGGGGTTGTCCACACCTGTGGCAGTCCACCACCAGTTCCTTGGTCTTCCCCTGATTGATCTGGATGCAGTTCCAGAGGCACCAGTCCACAAAGTCCTGGATCAGTCCTCTGTACCTACTTCGAGTCATCCCAATCAAAGATGAGGTTGACAATGGTAGAGTCATAAGAGAACTTCTGTAGGTGGCAGTGTGGTGTGCTGTATGAAAAGTCAGCAGTGTAGAGCATGAATAGAAGTTATCCAGAACTGCTCCCTGATGGAGGCCCACACTAAAGATGATGGTATCAGACACACAATGCTTGGTCTTCACAAACTGGCCGATCTGTGAGGTAGTCCAGGATCCACGATGACCGGTGCTTGTCCACCCCTGCACACAGCAGCTTGTTCCTCTTAATCATTGGTTGGATGGTATTGAAAGCACTGGGGAAATAAAAAAAAAACAAAAAAAACATGTTCCTCACACTGCTCCAGGGCTTCTCCGGGTGAGAGAGGGAATGATGTAAGGGGAAGATCACTGCATCCTCCACCCCGATGTCATGCTTGTAGGCAGACTAAAGTGAGTCCATCACTAGTCCCACCATGGGGCAGAGATGGGTGATAAGCAGCCTCTCTAGGGTCTTCATTAGGTACAATGTGAAGTCCACTGGTCTGTAGCTGTTCAGGTCATTGGGGTGCAGAGTCTTCGGCACAGCTACCACTCAGGACGCTTTCCACAGCTGTGGTACCCTCCCTAGCTTCAAACTCAAGCTGAAGATGTGATCCACAATCCCACACAGCTGGTCTGCGCAGGACTTGAGGAGCCTTGAGCTGATGCCGTCTGCACCTGCAGCCTTCCTCACCTTGATCTTCTTCAGCTCAGATCTCACCTAGACCTTAGTGAGGGACAGACTGTGGCAGGAGGCTGTGTGCTGGGAGGAGGGGGAGGAGGTGTTGGGCATGTGAAGGGGAAAATAGAAGGGTTTGTGCACTGATAGCTGGGGGGTATAAGAAGGGGGGTTGAGGGGGCAGTGGACAGGTGAGTAGATGAATGTGGAGGCAGCAGGGGTTGGGGAATAGGGGGAGGAGAGGTTTGTTGTTGTTCAGGTCGTTAACCCACTCCCTTTCCCCCATTGCCTTGGAGATGGTATCCTTGCACCCAGAGATGGTTTTGAGGAATCTCCAGACACCGATGATGTCACTCTGCTTCAGCTTGTCTTCCATCTTGTTCCTGCAACTGTCCTTTCCCTCTCTGATATTCCTCCTCAGCTCCCTCTGTACAGACTTGAAGTTATCCTTTTTTTCTCCACCTGAAGATCCTTTTCTTCTCATTCAGCAGGATCTTTGTCTCAGGATTGATCCAGAGTTTGTTATTTGAGAAACACCATATGATTTTGGTTGGTATGGTGTTTTCCATACAGAAGTGGATGCAGTCTGCGATGGTGTGTGTGGGGAGTTTAAGCTGGATTCATGCTGCACCTCTGCTGTCTGCGTACATGTAACCAGAAACCTTATGTGACGAAATTTACGTCATCGTCTCCATTCCACTAGTGTCAGCAGTGCTTGACCACAGATGACCACCTGCAGCCAAAATTTTGCCACCACGCCACCTGCCCACCGCCTGAACGTGTTGAAAAGTGCATGCGCAAGACTAAACGTCCCATTCATGAGGTGGCGGTATCGGCACTGCATACCAAGACAAAGTAGATGAAGAAGACAACGAGGAAGTGGAAGACGAGAATAAATATACATGAATCATACATACTGTACATACTTCAGCAGCAGCAGAAACATCTTCATGGAAATGATGTGAAAACTGGGACGTCAGGCAGCGCCACCGTGCATGGGCTGCACGGTGGCGCAGTGGTTAGCACTGTGGCAGCACGGTTTTACCCTCGGCCGGGGGATCGCGGGGACCGTGAGATCGTGGGTTCGATCCCTGCCCCCAGCCAACAGTGATCTGTGTGGAGTTTGCATGTTCTCCCCGTGTTTGCGTGGGTTTACTCCGGGATTTCTCCGGTTTCCTCCCAAATGCCAAAAAACATGTAGGTTAGGGAGTTAAGGGGCGCTTGCGCACGCAGCGACCGGCAGCTGGTGGTTTGTCACCAGACTGCAAAACAAATCTACCTATGGGTACAAAATAAGTAATAAAAAAAAATTAAAAAAAATCCTGGTGCGTCAGCACATTGGCGCTACCTATCGGGCGGGAGTGAAACTAGAAATGGTGGTTTTGCCCATGCATCAACCGCTTGGCCTGGGTAGATGAAGAAAGTGAGCATGAACAGTGCCGCGTGCGTGCCGGGCTCGTCCACAGCGCATGCAGACCAAAATAGATTAGAGGGGAAATGCAGAATGAATCAGGCTTTTTTCCCATTTCGTCTAATCTCAATTTGGCAACTACTCCTATTTTGTATACTCTCATCTACTTTTTACATATAATATTGACTTATACACATTTTTATCTTTTGACATTTTTATATATCACTTCTCATAAAAAACTCAAGATATATGTTTTTTTTAAGACATCTTTATCAAAGAAATCAAGCAAAGCTGTATCACATATAACTGAATAATACACATGGTCATAACATTTTTCCATTACACATCTTTATTGATCACAATATTGAATTTATTAGAAGAGTTAGAAATATTTGAAGTGTTTGTTTGATAAAACAGATAAGTCCAGTTGTTTAAATACTGAGAAAAAAAACAACAGCTTTTCATCTGTTGGTTAATATGTGTTCGTATTTCCAATTCAGCTTCGATGACATGGTCACTTGAAATATGAATATCTCAGACATAATAAAACAAAAAAAATTGAACATCAACAACATCAACTTGTTATTTTTTGGCAATTTAATAGTACTTTTTTCCGTTAAAACAGATAAGTCCACAACACATACTTTTGCAAAACCAGACATGTTCCAAAAACCATGCTAGTTTGTCTGGTAAACGCATCACTGCATCATCAAAATTATCCATATTTGACATAAAATGCAACAAAATTGTCAAAAAAAAAATTGCAGGGAAATCAGGCAAAGAGAGCAGACCCAAGTCAGGGGTCTCTGGAGAACGCTGCCACAGCAGATAGACACATGATTGGCTGGTCTCAGCATCTAGACAGGTGATTGGCTGATCCTCATGGATCATTGAGTCATGTGACCCAAATACCAAGCGCTGATTTGCAGTGTGTGGTTATCTTGTTTTGTAAGATCAGGGTGCCAGCGTTTATCGGCTTTTGAAAAAAAAAAAAACAAAACCAAACATGACTTTCGTAGTGTATCAAACATAGGACATATCAGATTTTCAAAAAAAAAAAAAAAATATTTGAACCTCTATAAGCAGGTAACGTGAACAGTTGTTTGTTGTACAGAGGCAAGTTTGTACGTGGCATTTATCATTTTTTGCAAAAGAACTATTCATTTACATTGGTCACTTAAATTAAATTAAAAATTAAATTAAAATTAAATCACCCTTTATTGTCATTCAACTGTACAACCAATCATGCACAGTAGAACGAGATTGTGTTTTACCTATCTACTGTGTTAATCACACACACCCCAAGTGTAGAATCAGAGGGCCGCTGCCATGCAAGGCGCCGCCACAAATTTCCCTCCTCCATTCCATTTTTGCTGAGCACCAAGCTGGACGGCAGGAAGTTCCACTTTTATATGGTCTCCGGCATGACCCGGCCGGGATTTGAACCCCTGCCTCCCAGGTGTGGGGCGGATGCTCTACCAACTGAGCCACCACTCCGGTACTTTTCATAATATATGAAACTGTGGAACTACATGTAATTATAACAGTTTTTCTTTTCACACTTAAGAGTGAAAGTAATCAGTCACACCTCTAACACATGCCACTCTGATGTGTTCAAGTACATTTATTACAGGATTGAGTTTATTTCAGTAGTTCAAGATCTAGCAATTGGCACTCTACATATGAAACTTTATACATTAGAAGCCACAAAAGTGGGTCACCGACTCCATAAATTCTGCAATAGACAGTTTCCCAGCTGCAAATTTCTCTTGAAGGCAGTTGATTATCATGTCTTGCTTCTGCCACTTGTCTGTCTTTGTCACTGGGAGTCCACTGCTCAGCAGCTGTTGAATCTTGAACTCAGAGATGCTGTCTTCCTTCTGGAGGAGAGTGATCAACTGATCCAGGTTGGGGTGGTCCCTGCCACCAAGACAGTTTAGTCTGTTGTGCCAGCCCTCCAGTTGGTTGTTGGTGCAATCTTTGGTTGCCTCATAGTGGTTCCACATCTTTACTGAGAAGTCCCTCACTCAGATTTGGGTGAAGTACTACACAAACTCTTCTGCAGGCATGGAGTCAGACATATTAAGCTTAATAGTGCTCCAAGGGAGGCGGACAGTCTCTGGTGGGAGGAAGGCTATTGCTGTGGCATGCTTGACAAGGGTCTAGAAATTCTCATACACTGCACCTATTGGCTACTCATTACTTTTGTGATAATACTGCATATACATTTGACTTACAAGAAAAGTCATTTAATTCTTTAAAATCTTGTGTTATATGCACTTAAACTAATTTATTCTTGAAAAACTTATGTTCACTTGCTTTAAGTAGGTGTGGCTTTATAGCCAATTTTCCACTAGAACCTACTCAGCTGGACTTGCCCCGACTCTACTTGGCCTTACACAGTTTAGGTTGTTTTCCCTTACAACCGAGTACCACCTCAAAGTGGCTGGGTTCATTATAGGAAGGCAGCTCGTTATCCCGTTATGTTGTTGACATAATGATGTTTTGCTCTCAGAAGCAAATACTTAATACAGCAAGCGCAAAATACAAGCAAAGCAGGGAGTTAGCATTGATAGCTAGCTAGCTCATTGTCTGCATACAAGAGACAATGGTGAAATCCTTGTTTGTTCAAAGTGAGCTTGCAACCAATGGGATAAATAAAAGATGCTTAAACTCACAAAACACTCAACATCTTCACTGTCAGCAGCCATAAGATCAGAGACCTCATGGTATTTCCCCATTGTGGGACTAATAAAGGCTTATCTTATCTTATTTCTTTTAGGAGGCAATGGAGCTGAAAAGTTCATAGGCTGAAAAGTTCATAGTTGTCAAACTTGACCAAATGTGTTTTATTTTAAAAGCACAGGGATCCAAGCACTAAAACACCAATGGAAGAGGTGTGTGGACCGATGGGGAGACTGTTGAAAAATAACCACATTTGGTCAAATTTTACCACTATATGTACTTTTCAGCCACGTAGCTCCCTCTGGATTCTCTCGTCAGCCATCAAGCACAGAAGAGTCCGCACATAACCACATTGTTGATTTGCATGTAGCAATTTATCTCGTTGATTATCACAGAAATAATAAAAACTCACGGCCAAATTTACAAATGGTGGTTTTAAATCTTGTGAAGATGTTGCTTTTATCCACTGAGGTTACACCCTGCCAGTCAGTGGCCTGTGGTCTGTTGGCGTCAAATTTTCAGCTTGGCTCAGCACACTTGGAACCTCACTGGAGTAGGTACCAAGATAGTACCTAGTACTAGGTACTAATGGAAAACCCTTGTAGGATAAAATGGAAATATTAATAAATAATAAATATGATCAGGTATGAATTATTTAATTTATATTGATGTATTGGAATCTGAGCTCAAATCTCATTTCATATACATCAGAAAAGTTAATAACACTCGTAAGGGGCACCAGCTTCTATCTTTAAGAAGCAATTTAAACTTTAATTTCACTTTATACCTGTTTAATCACTCAATAAATTAATCAATAATCAGTCTCAAAAATTTTCCGTGAATTTGATACCTGGGCTTGAAACAGACTCAGAATGAAATAAATTCCCAACAACTTCTCTCATTTTTAAATATTTATTAAATGAAATGATTAACAGACATTGCAGTAATTTCATTAATCATAAAATCAATCTTGTAAATGATAGATTAACAATATCAATATTTTCGGAACCAGGGTTAACTTGAGAAACCAATTTCTATCAGTTTGAGTTAACAGATTATGGAAACAACGCAAATTTATGGAGAACGTTGACTAATTATATGAAAAAGTCCTGGATTAATTTTAAGAAAATAAAAACAGAATTTTAATGAAAAGAAGAGTTATGTTAAGGGCTTCTAAATTTGCATCTGATTAGATATACAAATTATTACCGAACCTCAAAAGTTTAATTCAGCAGAGGAATTAAAGTTTTTGCAGCTCACATGATCCTCGGTCGATGATGGTTCTGTCGTCATCCTCATGAAGTTTTGAAGCGTTGTTCAGGGAAAAAAACCCAGAATATTTGTCCCGCAAATATTCTCTTGACGATGAATGATATTCATGAGATCGTAAGTTGGATCTCGATGGTTGAAATCCTGCAGAAGCGCGCTGATTCCTCAGCTGCACGATGTGGGAGCTGCGTCTTCTCAAGAGGTCTTCGATAATAATTAAAAGATATCCAATCCAATCTCAAATTAAAAGGCTTCGGACTTTAGATAAAAATAGTAGCTTCTGGTGGGTGCTTGGTCAAGAAAAATATTGTAAAATAAAGTCAAGATTAAGTTTACATTAAAATCAAACAAATGGTGGTTTTACAGAAAGTTTAACAAAGAAAAAGTGATGAATAAAACTTGGAGTTTAACTCCGATTAAGAATTGAGCTCAAAGAAATAGGAATTCCTAGGTATTTAAGAGAAAAAGAAAATACAAAGTTACATAAGCAAATTACGAGTTATCTGCTCTGTGTTCAGAAAAGCGACACGTGGTTGAGTCTTTGTTCAGACGGTCCTTTGTTCTTCCTTGCTGTGTGTAGACAATAGAGACAATCAGAGAAAGGGGAGCCGGGACAGAGGATCTGCAAAAGAGTGTCCGGAGCAAAAAGGGAAAATCCGGGAAAGAGGCTGAAGCAGGGGTCTCTCTGCTATTTAAGTTCCGCGGGCTTCCGGGATCCCAGCCAATGAGAGTCCTTCTTGGGAGGCACAATGAACTTTCCATCCAATGACAAACAGTCTATTGTTTGGAGCTCTTTGGGATGAAGAGTTGTCATGCAGAGATTGGCTGTTAGAGTCACATGTGATATCGAGGCAAAACTTTGATACATACTGGAAGTTAATATTTCCCTTTATGTATTAAACTAAGATAACTTTAGTGATTAGTATAAATTATAAGCAGTGCTTCTAAATCAACATGCAGGAGTAAACATTCATTTAAACATTAACATGCATATATATAAAATCACCGATTAATGCATTTCACACATATTATTGATTTTCCACATCAAAAACATCAGAGTCCATCTGCATTTTCATAGTTCTGAAAAGAATGAAGGTTTAGAATCGAGTTTGTAATAATGTACTTTAAAGTTCACTGGTTAAATCCAGCATGTCCAGAGTTTAAGGAAATTAGCTGAGTTGTGGGTCTGTGTAGGTTTTATGGGGGCAATAAAAGTGAAGCCGGACAATGGGAACATTCCTTAGGTTGGTTTTAACAAAAGAAGGGGGATTTCAGCTGTGGCCTGGGGGAAGAAAATCCATTTCTTTGTGTTACTCCTGGGTGAAACAAAAATGTCTTTAAGCAGAAGAATAATTATTGCTGAGCCAAAGTGAGATGATGCTACAGTCCCCCCTCTGGTATCAATGGTGACGTTGATTCAGCGTTGATAGCAATCCTAGGCATCAAATCCCAATTTGGCGAGGCTTGATCCAAATGCTGAACTAAAGTTCTGATGTCGATAAGTCTTAAACTTGTAAACAGTACCTATTCCAAAGTGTAGGTCCTTAAATTTGGTTTTCTGAAAAACTTCTGGAAATTTCGAAAATAATTTTGGCGTGACCAAATATAGACATTGTATAATTGTCTAGGATATGCTAAAGTTCTGTATAAGCCTGTAAAGACTTAAAAATTCTGGGTACAAAAAAAAGTGAACTAGAAGTATGTGGATTTTGACATACTTGATATAAATGTTTTGGGTTTGCTGAAAAATATCTAGTCAAAATTTCAAAAACAGTTTAAATGTGCATAAAATCTAAATAAAGTATAAATGATTATTTGTATATACACAAGCATGTATCCAAAAATCTTAGTCAAAAGAAAAAATAAAATTCTTTCATATTTGAGGTAGATTCAGACTAATCAATATTGAGGTGACTCAAGGAGGTTCAAATTGAACTTGTTTAGTTAGACTAAACCATGGTTCCACAGATGTCCAAATCATAGGGTGTTTGAGGCTTTTGTTCAGAAAAACTGAGTGGGCATAGGATGTAGTTATCATTCTTTGGATGGCAATGAGAAGTAAATTTGGATTTACTGCAAAAAGGATATGATGAGAGAGCATATTCATTGCTAAAGCGTTAACTGAAAAGTTAATGTTTCTAGCTACTTCTGAGAGTAACATAGACATTGGCTGTGTGTGAGCATAGTCAACCTTTAACACAAAGAGCAAAGAGTTCAAGACCTTGTTGAGTTTGACTGAAGCTTCGGAGCAAGCATTCAAAACCAACACAGTGTCTTGTAAGATTTTGGTAACCATTTGTGGTTCGACAACCTGGCGTTTCGGTTTAGCGGTGTTGACCGAGTTAACAATGGGCATGCTAAGGGTAACTAGAGGCTCTAATGATGAGGCTGTTATCAATAATCCACAAGAGGATCTTTGACCTTTCGTTTTGGCTTGGCCCAATTCTGACTGGGTAACAGTGGGTGTGATTGCTAGGCAGATGGCTAAACTGATAAACAGGAGGGCCATCATCTTGGCAAACAAAAGTGAGTGGTTTTGGATCTTAATCTTCTTGTGGATCTTTCTTTAGATACCTGGTTGGCAAATGAAAATTCCTCTTAGAGGTGGAATGACTTCTTTTAGATGGATGTACTTTATTAATCCCAAAACTGGGAAATTACAGAATAGAGTTTAAGAGATTGAATTCTAAACCTTGTGCTTGTTTTTCACCTTTGATGGGAGTTTTAAGATTATTAGCTCAAGCTAATGGTGTCGAATGTCTTGTGTATACTATTTGGTAACAGTAAGTTGATTGAAGTTTATTAGATTTTACAGAGGTCTTTGAAATTAGTTTAAGGGCTAATTTGGTTTTAATATACCCTTTCCTTTCTGGAGGTTTTGATGCAGTTAACTGATTGGAGAAATTTGACTGAGTGTACCTGAGGCTAGTAGTTAGCTACAGTTATTTGTCAGACGTATGTTTGATTTTAATCTTATTTATGGACTTACTTTGACAGTGTTGTACCCGACAAGTCCCATGGGGTTTTGGTAAAGGTTACTCTGATTTTGGTGAGCCCATATGAAAATGGGGTCCTGGGTTTGGCACTTGAGTGGCCAAAGTTTGTTGTTGACAATGTGTGGATTCATCCACTCGGGCAGGAATTTAGGAGTGATTTTCCTTTCCTGTAAATTTATTTCAGGTGTTTGCGGTACAAATGTGGGGTGGAAGATCTTGTCCCCCCTTCGCAGTTTGTCATGCGAGAGTTTTTGGTCGTTGTATGCTTTCTGTTGTTTAGCGACTCGGTCCGAATGGTTTTGAAATACAGCCTTGGGAGCTTTGTATGTCGTTTTGGCGCTTTTGTGCTCTGCAGCTGGAATGTTATAGGCATTGGCAGTCATCACCCCCCTCTGGTTTCGAGGAACTCTGAGCGGTGGCGATGATGGTTCATCAGAAGAATGAACAGGAGTGCCATTGCATAGCTGCAGAGAAGATTGTGTCGCATGAAGTGGTTTCAGGTTTGGTATGTCATAGGGTTTAGATGCGGGCAGCGCATGTACCATTTTATCCAACCGGTGTTTGACGGTTTTATGGATCATTTGGTTGCACGGTTGAGTGACTGGGTGCCTTGCGTTTGCAAAAGTTGGTTTAATTGTTGCAAAAACTTGAGATTTCAGAGGGTCTAGAGAGCTGGTTGGTGTGGCTCTTGTGACCATGCAGGCCTCATGGGCGGGTGGGTGGGTTTCAAAATGTGACACCACCATTGAATCATGGGTATCAAGGGTTTTAAGAGGGCCGTTTGGGGTTTTCTGCTCGGCCATTGAGTTTTCAAGATCATTTGAGTGTTTGGCTTGACCTTGTATTTGAAGGTGACTTTTGACTTCTCGTGGACAGTACTCACCTTGGTCTTGGCAGTCGCTTTCACTCGGTTGCAGTTGTTCCAACAGTGCTAGTTGTGTGAGACTTGGGGTGTCCAAAGTGTTCAGAACAAAGCACTGTGATTCAGTTGTTCTTGTTGGGTCAAATGGGTGAGGGTGTTGCGTTTGAGCCCATAGTTTGAGGTTCTTGAAATCAATCAGTGGCTCAAAACGGTTCAGTAGGTCTTTGCCAACAAGCAATGGAATGGCGTCAAGTTTGGACACGTAGACCGGATGTGTCAAGGTCATGGGTCCAATGGACATGTTTAGTAGTGATACGCCCAACAGGGTTGTTTTAGTGAGTGCATATGGTCGCACAGCTAATGAACAGGGTTCCAGTTTCAAATGTTTGTTAGTGCGGTTAGCGGCTACACATAGTTTGTCAAAAAGGGTGTGTGACATGAGAGTGATGTCAGCAGCAGTGTCTAAAACAGCGTCCTGACACACCATGTCTTCAAGGGTCAGTGGAAGGTAGAATTTCCGTGCCACCCCCCTCTCGTTTAAATCGCATAGAAATTGTGGAACCGGCGGTTCGACACAGAGTTGTGACATGTTAGAGGAGTGGTCTGTGACCTGTGGTTGGGCTGCCATGACAGCACTGGACTGTGTTGAGTCCTTTGGTCCTTCCTTATTTGCATGAGGGATTTTCTTTTTGCGTTTCCTTCGTTTGGAACGCTTGTTTTGAGTTGGCACAGCTGATATAGCTAGAATGTTAGCAGTTTTATTCTCTTTGTAGTTTTGAATCTCTGCTAGGAGGTGTTGGAAAATTTCAATAGCTTCTCTAGTGAATGTAGGAGTTTCTTGTTCCTTCCAAGGTTTGTGATAGGTCTCTGCTTCTGAGCTTCTGTGATGGGATGGAGACCATTTGTCGCGGTTACGCGTGTCTTCGTATCGGTATCTGTCATCATGGTAGTCCGTATCGCGTTCTCGTGACCTATCCCGTGGATATGGTCTACGACGGTAGTCGGGTTTTCGCAAAGTTGGTCCAAAGTGGTATCCAGAGGACCTAGTGTGGTTTTGACCTTGATGAGGTCGGTTGGAAAAATGCTTCGGCTGTTGATGTACTCGCGGTGTAAGAGGTGGAGTAGAGCGAGGGGCTCCTTCCAACTCCAAGGTGTTAGATGCATCGCTAATAGCTAGCACTGTGGCAGGCTCAGCGTGCTTGTTGCGACTTTGTTGCTGTTTTTGGAACGCATAGTGTGCAAACTCTCTCAGCTGACTTATTGAGTTTGACCTTGGGTTAGCTGTAACTCCCAGGTTTTGGATGAAGAGGGTCTTGAAATTGTGGTCTTCTTCCATCCCTGGTGTATTTTGAGATCCAAAATATGCAAGTAGGAGTCTCTGGTAGTAGGCTTGTGTCGGCTCTGAGCGTCCTTGCTTTACGGCTAGGGCTGCGGTTAGCCCTGCTTGTAGGCAGTCGTCGGAGAACTCCTTTTCAATGGCTTCGCGGAGCAGCCTGTAGTCTGCTTTGATATTTGTCGGCTGTCTGTCTATGAATTTTGATACTGACCTGTTAGATGTTAGCTTAATCAGATAGATGCGATCGTCAATCGTAGCATCAGGATACTTACGCAGTTAGTAATCAATGTCCTGTAAATAGACTTTGGCATCAGGTGAACCCGTAGGTCCTGGATCAAATTTGGTGATATTTTGCGCGATCTTGTCAAGGTCGCGGTCTGAAGGGGCACACGCACGCTGTCCATGCGGTCATCCGTATTCGAAATGGGAATCGGGCGAGGGAGCGTGGTGGATGTCCCGGTGTTCATGTCTTTCCTTTAGGAGCAGTTGACATTCCTTGTAGTCCTTCTTCACATTTTCAAGTTGGCCTTCAACTCTTCTGAGTTCCTTCTTTGTGTCTTGAAGGGCATCTTCAAGTTCATTGTTGTCTTGGTGAAGCACGTCATTGTTACCTATCAACCATTTATTTTCTGACTTTGCACGGTCCAAATCTAGTAACGCTTCATCCAGTTGATTTTGAGTTTTGTCATTCTCCTCTTGAGATTGTTCCAGATTTTCTTTCAGTGTTTCATTCTCTTCTTGGAGAGATAGGATCGTTGTTTGTTGATTTGCTAGCTCGTTCTCGGCTACCTTTAATCTTGCGACTAATGTTAGCGCAAACTTACCTAACACACTGGTGGGGTCCTTGCCTTCTGGTGGTTTTACAGTGTGTTCATTCAAGAGTTCTTCAGTGAGTTGCTCCAATTCTTCGGGCTGTGTTTCCTTGACCCGTGTTGTGAAGCTAGAAATTAAATTAGAAGTCCATGCTTCCAATGTTGTTTGAAGGTCATCCAGTTTGGTAAATTGGTCGGTTGTCTGATGACTCGTCATGTTTAACCGCTGTTATTATTTAGCCTTTCAAAAAAAAAAAAAAAATCAACTTGTTGATTATTCTTAAATGTGTTCAACAAGGTTTAACCGTGAGTGTTTTATTTTACAACCGTGATAATTGAAAGTTCCTTTAGAATTTGTTTCAACTTGTAGGCTTGCAGGATGGATGGGAAATAGAATTTTGAAATTATTTAGAAATGTAGAAATGCTTCAATTAATTCGTTCGTTGAAACTGTATTGATAAATAAAGTTGAATTGAAATTGGATTGAATTTGTTTCACAAAACAAAACTGAAATTTCAATTGTGTGGATTGACTTCTTAACTTTTGATTTTCAAAGTCTAGTATTGGAATTTGTCATCAATAACTAGCTTTGGAATTGTGCAGAATGTCACTTTGAAAGTGAGGATTTTATTTACAAAAGAAATACAAAAACAAAAGAGGCTAAATGCTATAATGATTTAGGATTATAAGTTTCCACTTTCTTTTAAAGTTGGGGCTTTCCTTTGGTTTTATTTGTTAAAGCCTATTTTCATTTGAAGCATTAAATGTTTAAAATATTTACAAATTAGAAACAAGTGAATTGTTTGAGTATTTGATATACAAGGATTTCTTAGGATTGAAGCCAATAGTGATCTTTCTTGATTGTGATCTATAAATTTCTTATTTACAGAATAATCAATGTTTGCACCTTTTTGACTTTTCTTTTAAATCCTTGGAAAAATTTGAAAATTATGCAGGTTGGTTAAATGTTTTTGTTTTCCTGTAGAGAAAACATGAATCAGAAATGACATAATGAGTTTAAATAACACCTAGAGCTTCTCTTAAGTGTTAATTGCTTGATGTGGTTTCCTAAATTTGAGAAAGAGGAAAAATTATAAATATTCAATAAGTCTGTAAATTTGTTAAAATGCACAGGACTATTACTACTTTAATGCTACTCTTGAGTAAACATCAGCATTAGAATCCTTAAACTAAAACTGGGTTTCTGTGGGAAGGGAATCACACCATATCACATTTAAAAACAGCAACATAAGCACAAATATAGCTTCAAAGTTTGCAACTTTTTGCTTAAAAGTGTGTAAATATGTTTGCTTTTAGCTTAAAAGATTATAGTATGTGGTTATATAAGTGATTAAATACAATAGGGGTGTTTGTATACATTCCTGCTATAGGTATCTATATAGTGAGTGGGGTTTCACCACTGAGAAAAAAATTCAGAAGCCAACAGGTCCTTTTACTTTTATTCTTGGCATAAAAGTTTGGATTAGTGTTAAATTTAGTTTATTCCGAATAATATGAATTGCTTTGAAGTTACTTTGAAGACTTAATTGGGTTATAAATCATCTTTAAAGATTAGAAGTTTAAATAAAAATTGCAGTTCCTATGTTTCACCACAAGATGGAGGCAGTTTTCGTCTGCACTTCCAGAAGAGGAAACCCAATGACGTCACAAGGAGTCAAGGATCTCTACTCAAAATGGCGGCTACAGGGAACTTTACCTAGACTTAAGATGGCGTCGCTGAGCCGATCCACACATGTGCAATTTTTTCATGCACAGCTTGACGGTCGCGTGCGTGACTGAGCGTGCACGTGCCACGTGGATGCAGCTCAAGCTTAAGTCCATAAAACCACGCCTTGCTTTCCAAAGGCGGGAAAACTTTGGTCTCCCTAAACTTTATTCAAAAAGTTTATACAATGGTTAATTCAATTAAATCCCCCAAGGGTTTGCTTCGCCTGCGGGGTGTTGAAATAACGGGGAAAACAAATAGGATTTCTTCGCTATTTTGTTCCCAGGCCTATTTTAATTATTCAGCGTGTAGTCACGCTTAAGCATGCATTGAAAAAACTAAACTGACTAGGGTGCAGTGGGGTCTCTTCACCCCCACCTTCTCTTGGTCAGCAGACACACACAAACACACACACACAGCAGTAATCAGGGGGGCGAATTCACCCCCTCCCCCTCGTGACACAGAGACAGAGACAATAGACTGGCTGCAGACAATGAAGCACCTTTGTGAGTTAAAATTGACCAAAATCCCACAAAGCTTATGTAGTATTTTTTTTTTTCAATTCTGAGTCGTGTCAAGTTCAACCAGGCCTCACACGGGGCACCAATAAATATGTAGGATAAAATGGAAATATTAATAAATAATAAATATGATCAGGTATGAATTATTTAATTTATATTGATGTATTGGAATCTGAGCTCAAATCTCATTTCATATACATCAGAAAAGTTAATAACACTCATAAAGGGCACCAGCTTCTATCTTTAAGAAGCAATTTAATCTTTAATTTCACTTTTTACCTGTTTAATCACTCAATAAATTAATCAATAATCAGTCTCAAAAATTTTCCGTGAATTCGATACCTGGGCTTGAAACAGACTCAGAATGAAATAAATTCCCAACAACTTCTCTCATTTTTAAATATTTATTAAATGAAATGATTAACAGACATTGCAGTAATTTCATTAATCATAAAATCAATCTTGTAAATGATAGATTAACAATATCAATATTTTCGGAACCAGGGTTAACTTGAGAAACCAATTTCTATCAGTTTGAGTTAACAGATTATGGAAACAATGCATATTTATGGAGAACGTTTACTAATTATATGAAAAAGTCCTGGATTAATTTTAAGAAAATAAAAACGGAATTTTAATGAAAAGAAGAGTTATGTTAAGGGCTTCTTAATTTGCATCTGATTAGATATACAAATTATTACCGAACCTCAAAAGTTTAATTCAGCAGAGGAATTAAAGTTTTTGCAGCTCACGTGATCCTAGGTCGATGATGGTTCTGTCATCGTCCTCATGAAGTTTTGAAGCGTTGTTCAGGGACAAAACCCAGAATATTTGTCCCGCAAATATTCTCTTGACGATGAATGATATTCATGAGATTGTAAGTTGGATCTCGATGGTTGAAATCCTGCAGAAGTGCGCTGATTCCTCAGCTGCACGATGTGGGAGCTGCGTCTTCTCAAGAGGTCTTCGATAATAATTAAAAGATATCCAATCCGATCTCAAATTAAAAGGCTTCGGACTTTAGATAAAAATAGTAGCTTCTGGTGGGTGCTTGGTCAAGAAAAATATTATCAAATAAAGTCAAGATTAAGTTTACATTAAAATCAAACAAATGGTGGTTTTACAGAAAGTTTAACAAAGAAAAAGTGATGAATAAAACTTGGAGTTTAACTCCAATTAAGAATTGAGCTCAAAGAAATAGGAATTCCTAGGTATTTAAGAGAAAAAGAAAATACAAAGTTACATAAACAAATTACGAGTTATCTGCTCTGTGTTCAGAAAAGTGACACGTGGTCGAGTCTTTGTTCAGACGGTCCTTTGTTCTTCCTTGCTGTGTGTAGACAATAGAGACGATCAGAGAAAGGGGAGCTGGACAGAGGATCTGCAAAAGAGTGTCCGGAGCAAAAGGAAAAATCCGGGAAAGAGGCTGAAGCAGGGGTCTCTCTGCTATTTAAGTTCCGCGGGCTTCCGGGATCTCAGCCAATGAGTGTCCTTCGTGGGAGGCACAATGAACTTTCCATCCAATGACAAGCAGTCTATTGTTTGGAGCTCTTTGGGATGAACAGTTGTCATGCAGAGATTGGCTGTTAGAGTCACATGTGATATCGAGGCAAAACTTTGATACATACTGGAAGTTAATATTTCCCTTTATGTATTAAACTAAGATAACTTTAGTGATTAGTATAAATTATAAGCAGTGCTTCTAAATCAACATGCAGGAGTAAACATTCATTTAAACATTAACATGCATATATATAAAATCACAGATTAATGCATTTCACACATATTATTGATTTTCCACATCAAAAACATCAGAGTCCATCTGCATTTTCATAGTTCTGAAAAGAATGAAAGTTTAGAATCGAGTTTGTAATAATGTACTTTAAAGGCCAAATGTCACGTAACAGGGTACTTTAAATATCTTGAAACTAGATATAAAAGGGAACCGATCCGTTCGGGTCTTGGTGCATATGCTTCAGTAACAACAGAATATTTGTTAATTTAAAACTGCCGCGCTTGGCCTGACACGGCCCCTGGAATCGCCTGGGGAAGAAGGCGGAAGTGACGAAATCGATTGCACCCTAGTTTGATGCTTGGGGTATTTCAATTGATTGTTTATATGGAGACTGGAAGGTTGATGTGAGCAACAAGCAAGAAAAAATTGGATATTTCACCCATACCTTAAAACGGGACTATCAGGGACAGCTGGGTAATAAGGGACACTTCTCTGGGAAATATTTTCATCGTACTTCAACACCGTAAAAAGCGGCTATAAGGAACGGCGGAGCAACAAGGCACACCTCTCTGGGATCTGTCTGTTCCGCAACCGCTGCACAGCTCAACGTGTTAAACCATTGTCCTAATTACTTCTCATGGTAGTGAGAATAGCTGACGCTAAGCGATCAGCCCGCCCAGACAATTAAACTAATGAGTGACTCCACACTTCGAACAGTAGTGAGAAGAGCTCCCGCTGAGCGATCAGCCCGCCCCAGCTGTGACTGATCACACACAGGACTGCTCCTCAAGACACTCAGTTTTTTTTCCAGTATATTTTTTTCTTTTGGGCGTACAGAAATGGCAATACGCCCGTTTTTGCTAAAATTGCATTTTCCCCGTATTTTCCTTAAAATATTTGACAATAACAACACGAACTACATTTAAAACATTTCCCAGAAAAGTGTCCCAAACCACTCTGCCATCTCCCACAGCCGCGCTTGGCACCAAAATACGGCGAAAACGTCTCCCTTGACAGGTATGCGCCTCCATTTTCATATTGATCTGGTCAATTTCTTGACAGCAGCGGCTCTCCTCCACTGTAATAATAATGGCTTCCAAAAAATCAATATTTATGGGGCGCCCTCGACAGACCCCCTCCGGCTTCGCAATTCTGGAGGCGATTAATGTCTAGTTCAATGACATTTTCCGCTGGTTCTGCTCTCTGGTCATCGTTGGAACTGTTGTCATCAGACAAAGCATCTGATTCCGTCTCGGACGGCTCGAACCGGTAAGGTTCAGTGCCGCTGTCACTGTCTGAACCACTGACAAAAAAAAAAGACAAAACTAAACTAATTTGTTCATAATCGCTGTCACTTTCCGTCATGATTGTCCAATGTTGATAAGTGTGAATGTGGATAGGCAGGGCAGCCAGGGTACAACTGGTGATGTCAAAAACATGGGCGTGGTCTGGACTGGCTGTCACAAGCCAGCAAGCAAGGTGGGGCCTTCACCTGGTGTATTTTGTGCAATTATGTAAATACAGGTGGGTGATATGGTCTCCGGTATGAATATTTGGTTTAAGCTATGTGTATTTTATCTAAATTCGTTGTCATTTAGAAAAAAAAATTACGTGACATTTGGCCTTTAATGTTCACTGGTTAAATCCAGCATGTCCAGAGTTTAAGGAAATTAGCTGAGTTGTGGGTCTGTGTAGATTTTATGGGGGCAATAAAAGTGAAGCCGGACATTGGGGACATTCCTTAGGTTGGTTTTTACAAAAGAAGGGGGATTTCAGCTGTGGCCTGGGGGAAGAAAATCCATTTCTTTGTGTTACTCCTGGGTGAAACAAAAATGTCTTTAAGCAGAAGAATAATTATTGCTGAGCCAAAGTGAGATGATGCTACACCCTACATACCGAGTAGAGATGAGGAGACTGGGCTGAGTAAGAGCGAGTGGAAAAGGGCCAAATGAATATTATAATTTGCTCCACACATACTCGTGGCCACCAGTAGCTGATGCTTCAAGGCCAGCCTGTCAGAGGAAAGGAAAAGGCTCTCCTCTGACCCGCACACTGCTATGTAAAACAGAAGCCTTCATCCCCCTATAACTACGTGTCCACCTAGCCATGTGTTTTCATGCTTCCCAGCCGCAAACTGCACATCACAGTCACTGTCTGATCAGAGGAATCCGGCAGGTTTTCAAGCAGTCTCTTCAGCTACAAAAGTGCAGTTTGATGAGCTTTTTCTGTCTACCACAACCCGCTCTGCTCTCCCTGATGTGCAGGGCTTGCATGTGATTGATCGCCGCAACTCCTGGTGGGTGGGCTGCTAGTTTGTTCATGACACTTCCGAACGTTAAAGTTTTGCCTATATCTTCAAAATAAAAAGTGAAACATTTTTCTGAAAGTGGGCTCGCTGAGTGCTGTGCCCCATCCACCAAGCTACATTCAAGCCGGGTCCCCCTCCTCCCCCCTCCCCTCCTCTCTACTCCCTCCTCCTCCACTGCTTCACAATGCATATGCAAAACTGACGCTTCCATTCGCCTCAATCCTGCTGCTTCTCCCACTTCCACCGAGGTAGCCAAGAGAATCTGTCTGATTGACATGGTTCAGGTGACCCACAGACAGACACGACTCAGGATTAACACAATTAACATACTTTATTTGTTAAAGTGAGTGAGTGGATGCGTGAGTGTGGTTATGAGGTGTAATGTAGTGTAGTGCAATCCGTGTGTTCCAGCAGGGCCGGCAGAGCACCGTACAGACTGGCAACCCTGAAACAGAGACAAGGGCCGTTAGCAACAGTACACCTATGCAGCACGTTTGATGTTACTGGGCTTACTGTCAACAGATGTTGATGAGTCTTCAGGTAGCACTGAAGCTGCAGCCAGGGAGACAGTGTCTGTGGGCTAATTAGCTGGGAGAGGAATAAGTCCGCCGCCTGGAGGGAGAAGGAGGCCCGCCGTTGCGTGCTCCGCCTGTGCACAGGGGAAAGGACAGTTTAGAAGCTAAGAGCTTACTTGGGTGTTGGTCCGGGCGAAATCGACCCGGACGTCGTTCTGCTGGGCTTGGAAGCTGGAGGCAGGAGAATTCAGTGCAGGGAAGCACAGAGGCAGGTTGGTGCGTGATTCACCGAAGGAATCAGACGACTCCGCGCCCAGCACTGGTCCTGATGGGAATAAATAGGGCCACAGGAGATAACAGACAGGTGCACACATGGGTGCCATGATTGGCGGCCATGACACTGATTGGTTAATGTAATAACCAACCAGGCTAAGCAGGAATACTTATATAGGTAGAAATGGTCTGTCCAAAGTCGCCCGTTGGAGGTGGGCATTACCAACCTGGAAATTCACATCAGAAAAACAAAGACTTGGGACTGAAGTGAAATTTTGCTCTTGATATGTCTTGTCATCACATCAACATCATAGCAGTCTGTCGGGGGCGACAATGACTGTTTCATCTAGGTCTGATCAGATTGCCCCACGCAGCTCTGGCCTTCGCCCTCCACTGCCAGGAACTCCTGGACTTGTTAACCCGGGCAACGTCCAAGCCAGTATGAGTAAGTCACCAAAAACATGTTACAGACATATTAGCAAGAGAAAAAACATGGTTTTTGCCTGAGTGTCTGACATGGTTTAGGACCCAGGAGACAGACACTGACACGGGCAGATAGTGACAATAATCTTTATTTAAGAGTGAGGGTATGTAGTGCGAGTGTGAGTGCGTGGATTGAGTTCTGGTCACTGGAGCTGAGCGCCCTGGATGGAGACCCGGCAACCCTGGAACATATAAGCAGAAACAATTACTTTTGTCCCACACTTGTGACAAGCTACAAGTAGAGAGGCTTACTTGGGTGCAGCACAGGCTTCGTCCTGCTGAGATCCAGCGGCCATGCAACGTGGAGGTGAAGGTGTCCGTGAACGTGCTGGAGATACCACCCGTGGCTGTGACGAGGGTAGTCCTTCTGTTGACGCCGGCTGTGACTGCACAGACCGGGACGATGATAATCCTGACGATGACGAGGTGAGAGATTCCACAGAACGTGGTGATGATGATATAGCTGATGCTGTACACAGTGACTCCACTGATAGCGGTGGCCAATACTCCTGCAACTGATATAACAACAGTTCTGGGATTTGAGGAGCAAGACGTACCGGTAGACGTGGTGGTAGCGAAGTGCTACGTGTGCGTGTTGGCGTTACCCCGTCAGCTGGGGACGCAGGTCCGCCGCCAAGGAGGTCCACCTGTGCACAGGGGTATAGACAAGGGGTTGAGTAACAGATTGTTCTCTTACTTGGCTGACTCTGATGAGAGGTCCTTGAAGAAGCAAGAGAAGTTCTCGACGAGGCAAGAGAAGTTCCAGACAAGACGAGAGAGAATCCTGACGAGGCCAGAGAGCGGAGTTCAGGCTCATTCTCCGACGAGGAGGGCAGACGACTCCGTGCCGGGCTGTCAGCGACGCTGGCTTTTAACAGCCGTTGATTACCACCTGTTGGTCTGTGCGCAGCTGGAGTTGATGATGCCAATGACGGCCCAGAGGCCGCCATGACAGTGTCACTTCAAAGCCAACATGGCATCTGTAGTACTCTTTCTTGGCTTGAAACCATACTGCTGCTCACTGATCGTAACCTCTCCTCTTAACTTGGCTTCAACAAATCTTTCCCAAATCGTCATAGTGTGGCTGATCAACTTGGTGCTTCTGGAGTTACTACAAAGACAAAGTCAAAGTCCAAGTGCCTTTATTGTCATTCCATTGTTAATAAACAATACAACGAAATTGAGATACTACTCCCTAAAAACAAACTATCACACTCACAGTTCACTCATGCATTTAACATTCTTATAATTACAACAATAAATGATGCTTGAAACAATATTACCTAAAAGCTGAATACAATATGTACTTAGCAATAATGAAAACATACTGAGCGATAAATATAAAAGACCAGCTTATACACACAGGGTTATTACCACAAATAACCTAAAATAATATCAGCAGTCTGTGCGTGTTACATAAATCCATTCAAAATACGTACTGCTGCTGGGAAAAAAATATGATTAAACCTGGTAGTCCGGGTTTTATGGAATCTGTACCACTTTCCCGAGGGGAGCAAGTGAAACAAATCGAGGAGGAGGCTCACTGCTATGCTTCCTAAAATCAGTAATGAGTTCTTTAGTTGTTTTTTTTGTTTTTTTTGTATTCAATAGCAGATTAATATCTGAGCACCATCTCACCAGTTTCTGGACCTCATCTCTGTATGCGGAGTCATCTCCTCCTGATATGAGCCCCACTACTGTTGTGTCATCTGCAAACTTCACTGTAATGTTTGTGGGATGAACAGGTATGCAGTCATATGTGTACAATTAATACAAAGTGTGGCTCAGCACACAGCCCTGTGGCAAGCCTGTGTTAAACATGACTGTAAAGGAGGAATGGGGTCCGAGTCTAACAGTCTGTGTTCTATTTGTTAGGAAGTCCTTAATCCAGCTGCAAGTGTGAGTAGGCAGACCAAGCTGAAGCAATTTGGTGATGAGAATGTTATTTGGTGATGAGAATGTTGAGAATGTGCAGCTCTGAGCATCACCTTTGTTCTTGAATATTGCTACCAAAACACTTCTTCTCCACTACTCAGGAAGTCTAGCATGTTCCAAGATTATGTTAAATAATCTGGTTAAAAAGTCCACTGCCTTCTCTCCAAAACATCTCCATACGTCCACAGGTATGAAATCTGCACCAACCACCTTTCAATTCTTCATCTCCTTCAAAGGTGCCCTCACTTCCACCTTGTTAATCATATCCCCTTCCCAGTTTGCCATCTTTACTTCATCCATCCTCCTATCTTTCTCATTTTCTTTATTCATCAGCTCCTCAGTCCAGCTCCTTGATCCAGCCCTCACCCACCTGGACTCAAAAAATTCTTACGTGCGAATGCTGCTCCTGGACTTCAATTCAGCATTCAACACAATCATCCCTCATCACCTGTTACAAAAACTCATTCACTTGGGACTCTCAAATCTCTACCTGTAACTGGGTACTAGACTTTCTCACAGGGAGGCCACAGAACAGGCGAGTTGGCAGCAACACCTCCAGGACCATCACACTGAGCACAGGGGCCCCACAAGGGTGCGTAATCAGCCCACTGCTCTTCACCCTGCTGACCCATGACTGCGTACCAGCCTACAACACCAACCGCATCATCAAGTTTGCAGACAACACAACGGTGGTGGGCCTCATCACCAACAACAAGGAGGCCAACTACAGAAATGAGGTCAGACAACTAACTGATCCAGTCATGCAAATACAGTATATTAACCTTTTCCTGAATGTGGGAAAACCAAGGAGATTGTGATCAACTTCAGGAGGGGTCACAAAAACCCCCCTCTGATCATCGATGGTGCAGCTGTGGAGAGGGTAAGCAGCACCAGATTCTAAGGGGTGCACCTCTTTGAGGGCCTCTCCTGGTCCAACAACATCACATCACAGGCCAAGAAGGCTCAAACTCCATTTCCTCCGCAAACTGAGGAGAGCATGAGTCCCCCCCCCCCCCATCATGTGCTCTTTCTACCGGGGAACCAATTAGAGCATCCTCACCAGCTGCATCGCAGTGTGGAATGGAAGCTGCACAGTCTCCTGGCAGAAGACACTACAACACACAGTGAAAGCTGCCAGCAAGATCATCGGTGCCCTTCTGCCCCCCCTCTCAGACATCTACCTCACCCGCCTCACCCACAGAGCTATCAACATCGCAGGTGACGCCTCCCACCCCTCACACTCTCCCTCTTCAGCCCCCTGCCTTCGGGGAAAAGGTACCGAAGCCTCCAGGCCTGCTACACAAGACTTCTTAACAGCTTTGTTCATCAGGCCATCAGGACACTGACACCCCCCCCCCCCCCCCGGACTGTAACGCAATCACCAGCACAATAACTACCTCAGCTGTTGGCACAGAAAGACTGGCACACCAACAGTAATACATTTGCAGGTGAATGTCTCTGCACTTTAACCGCAACCATTTACATAAATGCCATATCTTCTGCTGTCTGTCTTTCAGTGTAATACTGATCATGTGCAGTCCTATCTGTTACTATCTGCACCTACACTACCACATTGAACTGCAACTACGGGTACTACATCTCTAGTTGTCTGTATATAGGATTGCTGTTTTATCATCATTAATCATTTATCTCTTTTTGCACTATGGGAGGTCATCGTCTATGTTGTGGCCATTTACACTACGGGTTGCATTACTGTACTTAGACTGCTGTGGTTGTTTACTTTTTTACAGCCTTATTCATTTTTTTCTTTTTTTATATTGTGCACACACCACTGAAGAGAGAGAAAAACACAATTTCAGTTCTCCTGTATGTCCTGTATGTATGGTTGTATTGACAAATAAAAATCTTTGAATCTTTGAATCAAAGCACTCCTTCCACCTTCTCAACACTCTCATCACTTTTTAGTACATTACCATGTCTGTCCTTAATCACTCTAACCTGCTCTACATCCTTTCCAGCTTGATCTCTCTGTCTAGCTAACTGATAAAAGTCTTTTACTCCTTAGTGTCCAGCGCCTCATACAACTCACTATATGCCTTTTCGTTTGCCTTTGCCACCTCTCTCTTTGGTATACAGGTGCATCTCAGTAAATTTGAATGCCATCGAAAAGTTTAAGTAACTCAATTTAAAATTAAAGCTGCGAGCAGTGATAAACTGGCCCTGGCGTCCTTGCTAGACCTTGGCCTTGCCACTCAGAGCATGTAACTCCGCGCAGGGTCCATTCCTCCCTCCCTCTCCCTCTCCCTCCAACTCTTTGTTTGTCCATCATTCCATAGCACCATACGACCATCCATCTGCCATCCATTCGTCCATCAATCCATTCACCTGTCAATCTGTCCATACCGCAATCCATCATCAGTCTGTCCACCTGACCATCTCTATCTTGCAAGAAAGCGCACCAGCAGAGGTACTGTATAAGATTGTGTGTTACCTCAAAAATCCAATATGTTTATCCATAGCCTAAAGGCTACTTCTGGTGAAAATTTCACAAGGATTATTTGTTTGAATTTAGACAAGCTATGCCATCGCTATACATGTTTTTTTTTTCTTTTTTTTTTTTTACCTGGGGGGGACTATTATATGTGGTATAGTCATATAAATCTTTTCTGGGTCGTACTATCCATCCATCCATCCATCCATCTTCTACCGCTTTTCCGGAGGTCCGGGTCACAGAGGCAGCAGTTCAAGCAGAGAAGCCCAGACTTCCCTCTCCCCCACCACCTGCCACAGCTCTTCAGAGAGGATACCAAGGCGTTCCCAGACCAGCTGGGAGACATAGTCTCTCCACCGAGTCCTGGGTCTGCCCCGGGGTCTCCTCCCAGTGGGACGTGCCTGAAACACCTCAAGTGGGAGGCGTCCAGGAGGCATCCTAATCAGATGCCCATACCACCTCAACTGACTCCTTTCAATGTGGAGGAGCAGCGGTTCTACTCTGAGCCTCTCCCGGATGACTGAGCTCCTCACCCTATCTCTGATGGTGAGTCCAGCAATCCTTCGGAGGAAGCTCATTTCAGCCGCTTGTATCCACGATCTCGTTCTTTCGGTCATTACCCAAAGCTCGTGACCATAGGTGAGAGTAGGAACGTAGACTGACTGGTAAATCGACAGCTTCGCCTTAGAACTCAGCTCCCTCTTCACCACAACAGACCGGTACAATGTCCGCATCACTGCAGATGCTGCTCCAATCCGTCTGTCAATCTCTCGCTCCATTTCCCCCTCACTCGTGAACAAGACCCCAAGATACTTAAACTCCTCCACTTGGGGCAGGAGCCTGTCCCCAAACCAGAGAGGACAATCCACCTTTTTCCGGCTGAGGACCATGGACTTGGACTTGGAGGTGCTGATTCTCATCCCAGCCGCTTCACACTCAGCGGAAAACTGTCCCAGCAAGAGCTGTAGGTCAATGCTGGATGAAGCCAACAGGACAACATCATCTGCAAACAACAGAGATGAGATCCTGTGGTCACCAAGTATGATACCCTCCATTCCCTGGCTGCGCCTAGAAATCGTGTACATAAAAATTATGAACAGAATCGGTGACAAAGGGCAGCCCTGGCAGAGTCCAACTCTCACTGGGAATGAATCCGACCGAGTGTTGGCAATATGAACCAAACTCTCACAACGGTCGTACAGAGACCGCATAGCTCGTAACAACAAGCCAGATACCCCATACTCCCGAAGCACCCCCCACAAAAAAAAAACGAGGGACGCGGTCAAATGCCTTCTCCAAGTCCACAAAACACATGTAAAATGGTTGGCAAACTCCCACGAACCCTCAAGAATTCTCGAGAGGGTAAAGAGCTGGTCCGATGTGCCACGGCCAGGACGAAAACCACATTGCTCCTCCTGAATCCGAGGTTCGACCAACGGCTGGACTCTCCTCTCCAGTACCTTGGCATAGACCTTCCCAGGGAGGCTGAGGAGTGTGATCCCTCTAAAGTTGGAGCACACCCTCCGGTCCCCTTTTTTGAAGAGAGGAACCACCACCCCAGTTTGCCATGCCAAAGGCACTGCCCCTGACCTCCACACAATGTTGCAGAGGCGTGTCAACCATGACAGCCCAACAACATCCAGGGCCTTGAGGTACTCAGGGCGAATCTTGTCCACCCCTGGGGCCCGGCCACAAAGGAGATTTTTAACCACCTTGGCGACCTCAGCCCCTGTGATAGGTGAGTCATCCCCCTCGTCCCCAAACCCTGCTTCCTCTGTGGAAGGCGTATCAGTGGGATTGAGGGGATCCTCGAAGTATTCCTTCCACCGCCCGACGATATCTCCAGTCAAAGTCAACAGTGTCCCATCCGCACCATACACAGTGTGGACGGGGAGCTGCTTTCCCCTCCTGAGCCGCCTGAGGACTCCTTCTTCAGCTTAATGGCCCCCCTCACCACTGGTGTCCACCACTTGGTTCGAGGGTTGCCACCACGAGATGCACCGACCACCTTGCGGCAACAACAGAGGTGGAGAACATGGCCCATTCAGACTCCATGTCTCCAGACTCCCTCGGAATGTGGTTGAAGTTCTTCTGGAGGTGGGAGTTGAAGACCTCCCGGAAAGGGGCCTCAGACAGACGTTCCCAGCACACCCTCACTATACTCACTATCTTCACTTCCGCCCTCCAAAGAGAGCAGACGCTTTTCTTCCAAGCTCCGGCTCCCTATCTCTCTCTCCCTCCCTAACTGACTGGATCCCAGCTTGCTATCGTCTGTCTGCGTGTCTTTACTGCTGATTTATCTAACGGAAATATGGATTTAATAAGCTGGGCTTTGAACGCAATTGACACTGTTTTTTCAACAAGGAAATCTGGCCCGGGGGAGCCGATCTGTCCCGCAGGAACTGCTGCTGTGGGTTATTTAAAGGACACAATCAATTGGAAACTCTTGTGCCTGTGTGATCTTTCTATTGAAGATATTGAAGATTTATATCTTTTCGGAGCAATGGTCATCGGAATTCTACTGATTGGATTTGGGATTGTTCTGGTGTACCGCAAATTGAAGAAGATGGATAGAGCTTATCAAAAAGCGGACCCGGCGAAGCTCACCCATCAAATTGACCAACTGGGCAAGACTCTGACAGCGGCCAATGGAGAACTGTACAGGAAAATGGATTACATCACGATCACGTTGAGAGCTGTCCACAAATCAATTTCAACGCCTGGCCATGAAGGAACTGGAGTACTGAATCCGTAAGAGAATAGAAAGTTTTTTCTCTGTAGTCAGTGCTATTTGACCTGTTTTTTTTTTCGGCACCCTCAGCACTCAGTCCTCCAGATAATCAACAGTATATTTGTTTCATAACACTGGCGGGCAGCATGTGACTCTCAAGGACAGCTGGCTGGCAAAACTATTCCATCTGCCGTGCTCAAGGACACGTGCCTTTGCTTCAGACTGTAGTCATAACATCTGCTGAGGAAGAGACTATTGTTGTCCTCCAAACTGATTTGCCACTGATTGCACCCAACTCACACATACTGATCCACTATACTGACTGTTGAAGATATACACTCACTGCTCTCTTTGTGTCATTGTGTGGATTCTATTGTCTGCTAATTGTGCATTGAGAGTTTTTTTTCTTGTAATCATAATATCGGTCATATATGAACTTTATTCTGATAAACAATGCTTTTTTCTCTCTCCTACTGTGTCCACCCCCCCTTCCCCCCACTGCCTTCTGTTCCCCTCCTGCTGACAGGCGCCTCCACGGCTCGCCGCGTCATTGAGAATGTCATTTATGACGTTTTCAGTGTCAAGTCAAATTCCTCGTATATTTACCTGTTATTTACTTGTAAATGTGCTTGGCAATAAAAGTATTCTGATTCTGATTCTGACTATACGTTTGGGTCTACCAGGTCTGAATGGCTGGGTGGTACTACTACCATGTATATCAAGTTTGAGTCATTTTGGATGATGTACGTGTGAGTAATGACAACTTCCTGTCCACTGGCGGTAGGGGGCACTACTGCTGCATCTCAATGTATATTATAGAAATATTCACCTTTGGCTGCCGATTCAACACGCTACATTTGGTTGACTTTGGACAAAGTATGCCAGAGTGATTAAGCTTTCTTTTTTTTCTGCTAGGGGGTGCTATTGTGCAATTGTTCATTATGGGAAGGTTCAGTGTTGGTTACCCATGAACAACACAAAATTTGGTTGGATATGGAATAAGTATTTCAGAGTTATAAGGTTTTGTTTTTTTCTGCTAGGGCACACCATAGCTATGTGTCATATTTCATGATACAAAGGTTCAGTGTAGGCTACCGATACACAAAACAACATTTGGTTGACATTGGACAAAGTATGCCTGAGTTATAAAGCATTGTTTATTTGCTTTTTTCCTAGGGGGCGCTAAAGCTATGTTTGTTATCATTACAAAAATTTTTTCTGGGTCAGACTAGTATCATATATCTAAAGTTTAGCAGCAGTGGGAAATTCTACGTGTGAGTTATGGCACCTTCCTGTACATTAGAGAAATGGGGGTGCTGTCGCTTTGTATCATAAGTTATTATAGAAATTATCAGTATTGGCTACCTATTCACCACACAAAATTTGGTTGAAATCAGTCAATGTATACCAGAGTTAGAGGCATTAGAAGGGTGATGGTGATACTGCAAACTTGGCCACGCCCCTTCCACCAAACCTTCGGGCATTTGGAAAAGTCTTCAACATATTTTGATGGCATGCGGGTATACATGATTTTCACTATAAATGTTCTCAATCAGACTGTTTATTTCAGAGATATTGAACAAAACCTTTGGTGTAACCTTTGTGTCTCCAAGACAGGGTGCTATTGCTACTTTTGGATATTCATATCTATCATTGTTTGGAGGCATACCCATTTACATCGTACTTATCTCAGTACCAATCTGACGTTCCATTCCCGAGGTACTAAAAAAAAACAAAAAAAAACAACACGATGCAAACTTTCTGATGCAAAACTTTTTTGTCTTCTATAAGGGGTGCTGTAGATTTCTATGAATATTGTTCTATAGAACTGTTTGGAATTTGACTAATAATTAACCTAATTAAAGCTGCAATAAGCTGTAAGTGGGCCCTCGCCCCCCGAGCAAACATGGACCCCGGCGCCCTTCGTACCTAGCTGGCTCAGAAAATTTCCCGTCATCGCGGCAAGCGCTGAGTGAATAATTAACAGTTTGGCTCAGTACTTCCTGTGATTAGTTGGTGGCGCTATAACTTTCGTCAAACATTTTTTATGTAGGAGCATGTGGGGTGGGACTAATATCAATCATAGAAAATTTGGTGAAAATCAAATTTTGTCCAACTTGCAACTTTCCGATGTTCCATTGCAAGGAGTCAACCTTTGCTATGTCACCATGGCAACACTTCGCGGTCAGTTATGTTTCGCCCACCCCGTAGGACTACATATGACAGTCACCTCAACCTATGTTCCAGATTTCATGATTCCAGGTCAATCCTAACCATCCCAACAAGATCACGGATTGAATGGCGAGGACAGCGTGTTCATGGTAACAGCAGTGATGCCATGCTAAAGGTTATGTGCAGTTATGATCAACCAGGTGGTTTGAAAAACCTCAGAAAATTGCATGTCATTCTGGAGAGCAGCGCGTGAGTATGGCATGGGAATTACGTATGGCGCCTTCCTGTCCATTAGCAGCAGGGGTCACTGTCGCTATGTGTCATTATTATAGAAATTATCAATATTGGCTACCTATTCACCACACAATATTTGGTTGAAATCAGTAAATGTATGCCAGAGTAAAAGCTATTGGAAGGGTGATGGTGATACTGCAAACTTGGCCACATCCCTTCCGCCAAACCGTCAGGCATTTGGAAAAGTTTTCAACAAATTTTAATGGCACATGGGTATAGATGATTGTCACCATAAATGGTACCAATCTGGCAATTTACTTCAGAGATATTGAAGAAAACTTTTGGTGTACCCTTTGTGTCTCCAAGAGAGGGTGCTATTGCTACTCATGAATATTCATAGCTGTAATTGTAGGGAGGCAAACCCATATACATCATACTCATCTATGTGCCAATCCTACATTCCATTCCAGAGGTATTAAAAAAAAACAACATGATGCAAACTTTCTGATGCAAAACTTTCTGCCTCCTATAGGTGCTTCTGTAGATTTCTATGATTATTGTTCAATAGAAAAGTTTGGAATTGGACTAATATCCATAACGCTGAATTTGATTGAAATCCCACAATGCATACCAGAGTTATTGCCATCAGAATGGTCATAGAATTATCATGGCGAGGCATCAAACTTTGTTACGCCCCTACGGCCAAACTGTCGAGTGTCATGAAAAGTTTTCAATAACTTTTAATGGCACATGGGTATAGATGATTGTCACCACAAATGAGCCACAAATTAGCTCAATCGCACTAAAATCCTAGGACGAGTTTGATGAAACGTGCAAGGTGGAAATCTGGTCACCGCCACTTCCTTGCCAAAATGGCTGACTTCCTATTGGGTGTAGACCATCACTTCTATGGAGATTTTTGCATGTCTTGACATGGTAAACATCTCACCAATGGGTCTTGCTCCAGAATGTGAGCGGCCCAGTGGGCCATTTTTGGTAAGCAGAACTGGCACGTGCTCACGGCAGTGGCCAATGGACGGGGCTCCGCATGCAGTCTTGCTGAGCAAGATAATGATTTTGCTCCCTACCAACATCCCATCTTGCTGTGGTTTATTTGTCTGTGTGTGATGAACTCCAGTTAAACTTTGAAATGACATACAAGCCAATCTCCAAGTGGGGCTGCACTGAGAATGATCATTCCTCAAGTTGGATCGCCTTCTTGGATTCCTGGCTCAAAGTCCTCTTCCTCCAGGTATTGGTGGGTGGTGTAGCGGGTTGAATTCAACCCCCACAATACACAGAGACAGTCAGTTCGTTACTCCTGGGTTTTTTCCGCTGCATGCTGCGTTTACAGCTGTGAGGTTAAAGTGTCATCCATGCATTGTGTTCATGCATCCTGTCTGTACCTCTGATATGCAAATGCCAGATTGACTGCTGTGAAGGTCTTTGATGTATTGTCTGAGTTGGGTATAAATGCTGTACCATTCTGTAATTCTGTCTCTCAATATCCCATTCTGATTCCTGTAACTGCTGCGGACACACACCGTGTCTCTTTGCCTGAGAACCTGAGGACATCACCTCAGCCTGCAGCACGAGGGCTGAGGTGTTCCAATGAAGGCGGTATGATTCAATAAACCAACTTAAAACTCCATCGCTGCCTTTATTTTATCATCTGCTTCACTGGTGACCCCGAGAACGCACATGTTTTGTGCAAACGCAACCTTCTGGTCTGGACAGCCACGCTGGCGACCCAACGCTGAAGAAAATGAGCTGCCGGCGAACGCAGCACCCGGCAGTGATGCTCCGCTGACGAGCGAACGCAGCAGCCTGACTGATCTGCCCTCCCTGCGGCTTCAGGGAGGCCTCAACGCAGAGCCCACGGCAGGCGAGCTACTCTCCGGACATCGCCCAAGACCGGGTAAACGGCAGTAAACGTCATGGCGTGACCCTCGCCGAGATCAGGGCGTCCATGCGGGACAGCCTGAGGGACAAAGATCGTCTATCTCCCCTCAACGCTCCAACGCACCATGACTAATTTGCAGCCACGGTTCATCATAGATGTTTTTCGGCGCCGACTGCGCCAATCTCCACCAAGTTTCCGACCCTGGTTTCCTCTCCAGCGGGCCCACCCACGCAAGGAGGCCCAGCACACACACCGGGGGTGACGAGGATGGCGCAACACGCACGGAACAAGAATGGATCCAGAGACCGCCATCGTCCTGCGCAGCTGCACGCAGAACCTTCAGGGCTGCGCGCTCACCTGAAGCAAGCACGCGCGCAGCGCACCCACAGGATTCACTGATGGTTTCAGCCACGGCGCACAAAGGATTAAGCCGTCTGCTTTTCCAGAGGGCTTTAGGGCTGCGCACGCACCTAAAGTCAACACGCCAAGTTCCTCTGCTTTTGTTTACGCAACCTCGCCGCTCCTGTTTTTCTTCATGGCCACGAGAGGAGTCAGAGACTAATTTTTCTTCTGGTGATCTCCGCAAGTTCAACGGGACAGCCCCTCGACATCGCGGAGCAGCAAACAATTTTTGGCGCGGCCCGAACGATTTCACCGCGCCCGGTCAGCACTTACTACCCCCCTTCCCCCTCCCCCTCCACCTGCACAGAGCTTTTCCCTGCTCGCTGCCCAAACTGCAACATCGAGGTCTCGGCACCCTGCCGTGCCCTCTGGGGGGGAGCGGTGTAGCAGGTTGAATTCAACCCCCACAACACACAGAGACAGTCAGCTCGTTACTCCTGGGTTTTTTCCGCTGCATGCTGCGTTTACAGCTGTGAGGTTAAAGTGTCATCCATGCATTGTGTTCATGCATCCTGTCTGTACCTCTGATATGCAAATGCCAGATTGACTGCTGTGAAGGTCTTTGATGTATTGTCTGAGTTGGGTATAAATGCTGTACCATTCTGTAATTCTGTCTCTCAATATCCCATTCTGATTCCTGTAACTGCTGCGGACACACACCGTGTCTCTTTGCCTGAGAGCCTGAGCACATCACCTCAGCCTGCAGCACGAGGGCTGGGGAGGTGTTCCAATGAAGGCGGTATGATTCAATAAACCAACTTAAAACTCCATCGCTGCCTTTATTTTATCATCCGCTTCAGGCGGGAGTATGGGTGGAGCTAATTTGAATATTCATAGAATATTCATCAGCCCATACTTACAGTAAGTATGTGGAAGATGTAAAATGCTTTTTCCAAGCAGTTCAAAAGCATTTTGTGTTTGTGTGTGTGTGTGTGTGTGTGTGTGTGTGTGTGTGTGTGTGTGTGTGTGTGTGTGTGTGTGTGTGTGTAAAAAGTCATAAGTGGCTGTGGCACAGGTATACTGTGGCAGACTACTAATTGAAGGGTCAGGGGTTCGATTCCCACTCCGTCTGCATGATGAAGTGTCGCTGAGCAAGACACTGAACCCCAAGTTGCTTGTGGTGGGTCAGGCCCGCACCGGTGTATGGCAGCTCTGCCGTCATCAGGGTGTGAATGGGTTGATAGCAGGATCTATAAAGTGCTTTGGTCATCTAGAGATGAATGAAAAAAAGGCTATATAGGTGAATACCATATACTATTTTGGGCAATACACATTTGTTTTTGGTGGTTTTAGAGCCGCCGGGGTGCACCTTTAAAAGCCTGTGTGGTTTGTGGCCTAATGTTAATAAAGAATTATGTATTTGAAGAACAGAGCTGCTATTAAATGGGAAGCCTTCTTTAAATAACGCAACTTACACTGAATAACATAACTTTTCTAGTCAATTCCCTCAATACTTTTTCTGCACTTTCCTCATTCTCTGGTAATTCTTCCCTACAAGCAAGAGGCTGAATCAACTCTTTCCTGATCTCAGTGTAACCATCTTTCATCTGTAAATTATCTCATTTATTCATTGGATCTGCCTTCTTTCATTTCCTCTTCTTGCTTTCCAAAGTCATGGTACATAAAGTGGTCTGAAAAAAGTTTTTGCCCCTTTCCTGATTTCTCTTTTTTTTTGTATGTTTTTCACACTTAAATGTGCATCTCAATAAATTAGAATGTCAACAAAAAGTTGATTTATTTAGGTAATTCAATTAGAAATGAAACTACTATATTATATCGAGTCATTACACAGAGAGTGACATATTTCAAGTGTTTATTTATTTTAATTTTGATGATTATGGCTTACAGCCCATGAAAATTCCAAATTCAGTTTCTCAAAAAATTAGAATATTACATAAAATTAATTAACAAAAATAGTTTTTTAATTGAAATGTTGGCTGACTGAAAAGTATGTCCATGTACCACTCAATACTTGGTCGGGGCTTCTTTTGGATTAATTACTGTTTCAATGTGGCGTGGCATGGAGGCGATCAGCCTGTGGCACTGCTGAGGTGTCATGAAGGTCCAGGTTGCTTTGATAGTGACCTTCAGCTCGTCTGCAATGTTGGGTCTGGTGTCTCTCATCTTCCTCTTGACAATCCTCCATAGATTCTCAATGGGGTTTAGGTCAAGAGAGTTTGCTGGCCAGTCAAACACAGTGATGCCATGGTCATTAAACCAGGTTTTGATACTTTTGGCAGTGTGTGTGTGTGTGTGTGTGGGGGGGGGGGGGTGCCAAGTCCTACTAGAAAATGAAATCAGCTTCTCCATAAAGTTTGTCAGCAGAGGGAAGCATGAAGTGCTCTAAAATATCCTGGTATAGGACTGTGCTGACTTTGGTCTTGATAAAACACAGTGGACAAACACCAGCAGATGACATGTTTCCTCAAATCATCACTGACTGTGAAAGCTTCATACTAAACCTCATTCAGCTTTGATTCTGTGCCTCTCCACTCTTTCTCCAGACTCTGGGACTTTTGTCTTAACAGAGGTCATCTGCTGGTGTTGGTCCACTGTGTTTTATCAAGACCAAAGTCAGTGCAGTCGTCTACTAGGAAATTTTAGAGCACCTCATGCTTCTGTATATTGACAAGCTTTATGGAGAAGCTGATTTCATTTTCCAGCAGGACTTGGCACCCCCCCACACCGCCAAAAGTATCAAAAACTGGTTTAATGACCATGGCATCACCGTGTTTGACTGGCCAGCAAACTCTCCTGACCTAAACCCCATAGAGAATCTATGGAGGATTGTCAAGAGGAAGATGAGAGACACCAGACCCAACAATGCAGATGAGCTGAAGGTCACTATCAAAGCAACCTGGACCTTCATAACACCTCAGTAGTGCCACAGGCTGATCGCCTCCATGCCACGCCACATTGATATAGTAATTAATCCAAAAGGAGCCCTGACCAAGTATTGAGTGGTACATGGACATACTTTTCAGTCGGCCAACATTTCAATTAAAAAACTATTTTTTAAAATTAATTTTATGTAATATTCTAATTTTTTGAGAAACTGAATTTGGCGTTTTCATGGGCTGTAAGCCATAATCATCAAAATTAAAATAAATAAACACTTGGAATACATCTCTGTGTAATGACTCTATATAATATAGAAGTTTATTTTTAATTGAATTATCTAAATACAGTGGGGCAAAAAAGTATTTAGTCAGCCACCAATTGTGCAAGTTCTCCCACTTAAAAGATGAGAGAGGTCTCCAATTTTCATCATAGGTATACCTCAACTATGAGAGACAAAATGAGAAAAAAAAATCCAGAAAATCACATTGAAGGATTTTTAATGAATTTATTTGCAAATTATGGTGGAAAATAAGTATTTGGTCACCTACAAACAAGCAAGATTTCTGGCTCTCACAGCCCTGTAACTTCTTCTTTAAGAGGCTCCTATGTCCTCCACTCGTTACCTGTATTAATGGCACCTGTTTGAACTCGTTATCAGTATGAAAGACACCTGTCCACAACCTCAAACAGTCAGACTCCAAACTCCACTATGGCCAAGACCAAAGAGCTGTCAAAGGACACCAGAAACAAAATTGTAGACCTGCACCAGGATGGGAAGACTGAATCTGCGATAGGTAAGCAGATTGGTGTGAAGAAATCGACTGTGGGAGCAATTATTAGAAAATGGAAGACATACAAGACCACTGATAATCTCCCTCGATCTGGGGCTCCACGCAAGATCTCACCCCGTGGGGTCAAAATGATCATGAGAACGGTGAGCAAAAATCCCAGAACCACATGGGGGGACCTAGTGAATGACCTGCAGAGAGTTGGGACCAAAGTAACAAAGGCTACATCAGTAACACACTACGCCGCCAGGGACTCAAATCCTGCAGTGCCAGACGTGTCCCCCTGCTTAAGCCAGTACATGTCCAGGCCCGTCTGAAGTTTGCTAGAGAGCATTTGGATGATCCAGAAGAGGATTGGGAGAATGTCATATGGTCAGATGAAACCAAAATAGAACTTTTTGGTAAAAACTCAACTTGTCGTGTTTGGAGGAGAAAGAACACGATACCTACTGTGAAGCATAGGGATGGAAACATCATACTTTGGGGCTGTTTTTCTGCAAAGGGACCAGGACGACTGATCCGTGTAAAGGAAAGAATGAATGGGGCCATGTATCGTGAGATCTTGAGTTAAAACCTCCTTCCACCAGCAAGGGCATTGAAGATGAAACATGGCTGTGTCTTTCAGCATGACAATGATCTCAAACACACTGCCCGGGCAATGAAGGAGTGGCTTCGTAAGAAGCATTTCAAGGTCCTGGAGTGGCCTAGCCAGTCTCCAGATCTCAACCCCATAAAAAATCTTTGGAGGGAGTTGAAAGTCCGTGTTGCCCAGCGACAGCCGCAAAACATCACTGCTCTAGAGGAGATCTGTATGGAGGAATGGGCCAAAATACCAGCAACAGTGTGTGAAAACCTTGTGAAGACTAACAGAAAACGTTTGACCTCTGTCATTGCCAACAAAGGGTATATAACAAAGTATTGAGATGAACTTTTGTTATTGACCAAATACTTATTTTACCGAAGAATTTACCAATTAATTCATTAAAAATCCTTCAATGTGATTTTCTGGATTTTTTTTTCCTCATTTTGTCTCTCATAGTTGAGATATACCTATGATGAAAATTGGAGACCTCTCTCATCTTTTAAGTGGGAGAACTGGCACAATCGGTGGCTGACTAAATACTTTTTTTCCCCACTGTAAACCAACTTTTTGTTGACATTCTATTTTATCAGATGCACCTGTAAATGTTTCAGGCCGTCAAAAAATTTAAATAATTGATAAAATTTAAATAATCGCCACCGTGGGCTGCACAGTGGCGCAGTGGTTAGCACTGTGGCAGCACAGTTTACCCTTGGCCGGGGGATTGTGGGGATCGTGGGATCGTGGGTTCGATCCCAGCCCCCGACCAACAGTGATCTGTGTGGAGTTTGCATGTTCTCCCCGTGTTGCGTGGGTTTACTCCAGGATTTCTCCGGTTTCCTCCCACATGCCAAAAACATGCATGTTAGGTTAATTGGCTGTTCTAAATTGTCCCTAGATATCTGTTTCCTATAGGCCCTTAGAATAGAGGGTTAGTATTAATGAAAGTGCTTTGAGTGGTCTTTGTGACTAGAAAAGCGCTATATAAGTGCAGGTTAGTTAGTTAGTTAGATAATCGGCTGCAAGCTCCCATCTCTCCAGGATCTGTACATCTCCAGGACCCGGAGGCGTGCTGGCCGGATCATAGCCGATCCCTCACACCCTGGTCACGTACTGTTTGCCCCCCTCCCCTCAGGTAGAAGACTTCGGTCCATCCAGACTAAAATCTCCCGTCACATGAACAGCTTCTTCCCCTCTGCCATCAGACTGCTGAACATTAAGTGACTTATTGACTCTTGTGCACTATATACAGCAGCTCAACCAGACTCATGTCAATCATCACTGTTTTCTTCCTGCATTACCGACTGCACTATATGGTTCTCCACATTATCTGCTGCTCGCTAATATATTTTAACTGCTGACCAGTATTACTCTCTTATTCTACACTTTATTGCATGTATAGTTTATTTCTTTTATTTTATCATGTTTAATGGTGCAGCATTGCACCGAGAGAAATTCCTAGTTTGTGTACTACATGAACAATGGCAATAAATCTGATTCTGATTCTGATTCTGAAGATAACACATGTAAACACAAAATAAAGTTTTTAAATGGTGTTTATTATCAAGGAAAAAAATTCCAAACCTACATGGCCCTGTGTGAAAAAGTGATTTCCCTCTCAACCTAATAACTGGCTGGGCCACCCTTAACATCAACAACTGCAATCAAGCGTTTGCGAAAACTGGCAATGAGTCTTTTACAGTACTGTGGAGGAATTTTGGCCCAATCATCTTTGCAGAAATTTAGTAATTCAGCCAGATGGAGGATTTTGGAGCATGAACCACCTTTTTAAGGTCATGCCACAGCATCTAAATAGGATTCAGGTCAGGACATTGACTAGGCCACTCCAAAGTCTTCATTTTTTAAATTTTTCTCAAGCCATTAAAAGGAACTCAGATTATAACGACTTATAGATTTAAAAATACAAACACTGGCCTCCACTATTAAAATACATTGTTTGAACGATATAAACATTTAATGTAGTTATAAAAATCATTTTTGTTTACAATGTAAATCGATACATGGCGGCCGCTATGTTTTCAGGTGTGCAATGCATTCTGGGGGTGATGACGTAGAGTGGTTGCAGCCATTTTTTCTGTCTTATACAAGCCAAGAAGCGAAGCTACGAACTACTGCCATTTGTCAGTGAAAACGTCACATTGCGCGGCTTTTGGATGTAATTTCCAATCAAAGGGAAATAAAGAGAGCGGGGTAAGCCTCCATAGCTTTCCTAAAGAGGGAAAGTTGAGGAAAACGTGGGGCGGCAGCGGCTCAGGAGGTAGAGCAGGTCATCTAATAACCCGATGGTTGGCGGGTCGAATCCCACTCTCCCCAGATATCTTGCCATTGTGTCCCTGGGCAAGACACTTCACCCGCATTGCCTCCAGTGCCCATGACACTGGGTATGAATGTGTTTAAATGTTTGGTGGTGGCCGGAGAGGCCATTGGTGCGGATTGGCCACCACGTTTCCATCACTCTTAGAGTGTCTATGATAAAGCACTATATAAATCTGATGCATTATTATTATTATTATTAAAAGTGGGAGGATGCAGTTGGAAGAGTCCAACTTCCCAAAGACCCACGGCTGTGCTCTCATCACTTTGGCCCTGATGATTTTGAGGATTTTCGTCACCCCCAGCTCATGAAAGAGCTCACAGGTGTGTCTGGCTACAAACGACTACTTAATGCAAACAGCATCAAGGCTTTGATGTGCTGTGATACAGGACAGATGTGTAAAGCAGGCATGCATCCTGTTATACCACTTTAACAAGTGACTGAACAAGATACATTTATAGCATCAGGTACTATGGACAGCGGCAGAAATGAAGTGGAGCTCTTTGTTACAGATGCTCACAAAAACACCATCCATCATGACCAGCTCTAGCTTCCTCGCAGCTGCTGTCTTCATTCTCAAGTCCATTTTCACTTTGTGTGTCTTCGTCATTGTCTTTATTGCTTTGGCTTTGCACTGGTTCGAACTGAAACGGCTGTCTACAGACCGCTGCTGCTACGGGGCACAACCAATCTACGTCACTACCCAGAATGCATTGCGACGTAAACAAAAATGGTGATTTACATCGTAATTAAGTTTTTTTAAAAATATATAAAACTGGGAATTATTTTCAAAAAAAATATATTATGTTACTAACATCAAAATAAAGCATATAGAGCTAACATGCCAATATAATTGGAGTTCCTTTTAAGAGGTGGACTTGCTGGTGTGTTTTGGATCATTGTCCTGCTGCAGAACCCATGTCTGTACTTCTTCCGGATTTCAGAGAGAGCAGACGCATTTCTTCCCCTCTCCCTTCTCCTCCTCCCCTCACTGATCCCAGCTTGCTGTGTCCTGTCTGTGTTTCGCTCTTCTTCTGCTGCATCTCGACCCAAACGGAAAATTATGGAATTGAGCTGGGCTTTAAATGCAATTGACACCATTTTAAAACAAGATCGGGCCAGGGGGAGCCCAAGTGGGGAGACTCATGGGACAATTGGAAACTCATGTGTCTGTGTGATTCGATTGAAGATGTGGAAGACATCTATCTGTTTGGCTTATGATCACAGGATTTCTACTGTTTGGCTCTGGAGTTTCCTGGTGTATTGGAAATTAAAGAAGTTGGAAGAGCTGGTCAAAATGCGGACCCGGCGAGGCTCCTTCAACAATTCGACCAGCTGGAGAGAGCGCTGATAACGGCAATGGCAAACTGAATGGTGAACTGAATCAGAAGGTGGGATACATCTAGGAGTCGCTGGGTGCTCTCCAGGGAATAATTTTAAAGCCTGTGAATGTGTGATGCACAGAATTGCATGAGAGAGGAAATTTTTATGCTCCAAGTGTACTGTGCTCATCAGGCCTTGATTCGGCGTCCTTGGGAGACTCATTCCTCCAGGAGTAGAGATAAAGCAGAAGGGAGTTTTGGCTTGGCTTCCTTTTAACCCAAACAATTGCTGATGTGCAACAATCTGAACTCTCCAAGGACAGCCATGTGACTAACATAGAAATTACCATCTGGCATAAACTGAAAGATGGACTTTGTGGACATGTTATCTATGTTTAGGACACTAAAGGCATAACATCTAGCCGTTGCCTAGGAGGCGAGTTTTGTTGTCCACCAGTAACTGATACTTCACACACTGCACTCACACTGATATCATATGACTGACATACACACACTGGTCTCTCTCTTGCTTCTTTGCTTTGTTAATGTGTGGATCTGTATTGTCTGCTAATTGTGCAATTAGTTTTTTTTTTTTTCTGTGATCACATTCTAGCTCATTCAAGCTATATTATGATAACTATGTTTTTTCTCTCTGCCCAATGTGTCATCCCCTCCCCCTCCCCCTCTTTACCCCACACTGTATGAGGCGCCTTGTATGGCTGCCGCATCATTAGGGAGCACTTAACATGAGCGCACCTTAGTGATACGTGAAATTCCTCTTATGTGTAAGCATACTTGGCAATAAAGTTGATTCTGATTCTGATTCTGATTCTGTAGTGATCCCGAGTGCGGGTCTGTCCCATGCTTGAGTCACTTGTTATTTTCCACATTTTCTGTCTTTATATTCCGCCTTATTTACTAGAGAGATTATTTGTGCTTTTATTTTGACAGCGCCGCGGCAGGATTTCCTGCTGTAAAACCTGCCCATGGCCTGTCACAGCTGTGTATTTATTAATTACATTAACTCCACACTTGTTTGTTATTTTAGTTTCTGTGGTATTATTTAAGCTCGATAGCAAGGTCATATATGTGCTCATTTATCGCCCTTCTGGGTTTCATATTCAACTTCTTGTGGTGAGTTTGTTTGTTCTTTATAATTTAATAAATAAGCATACTCACTACTGGCGATTGGTGCCTCATTTATGCCCTGCAAGGAGCAAGCATAACAGTAGGTCGCAGCCAGATTGGTGCCAGCGGTAGTGAGTGGTTGTTTTTTTTTGGCTCTATTTTTTTCTCTTTTCGGGTGTCTGCGTTTTCTGGATATGGCGTCATATGGCAGGTGGTATCCCATGAGCCTGGGTTTTGAGCTTTGCCAGGATCTAATGGAAATAGATTACCTCCTTGCCAGAGCTCCCAGTTATTCCATGACTAAAGAAGCTTTATGGTACCTGGACTTTGCGGAGGCAGCTGTGAAGTATCATCCTCGCCTTTCTGAGCATGCTGAGGGAAGGAAGAGGATATCTCTGTTATCGGCGGTTCAGCGAAAGCTCCGTGAGTTGGAGAGGAACTCGACCTGGAAGCCTAGATCGGGGCTGACGGGGAAGCACTCCCAGGCCTCGGTTCCATCTACTCCTTGTCAGGCTCCTGCTATGGCTCCAGCTCCCGGGTCTCCATCGCCAGAAAGCCGTTTTCCAGCATGTCATAGGAGGAGGGCAGCCAGGACACCCAGCAAAGATGAACAGTGGGCAGCTGAATTCATCAGGGGCCATATGGTTGAAGATCTCTCTTCCTGCAGTCCGGACAAAGTGTGGTGGCAGCTGTTAGGATTTTGAAGGCACATCCCGGCCTGAACAAGCATCCTGAGTTCATTGAGCTGCTGGCTACTGTTTCCACCCAGCAGCGATGTTTTCCAGATTTGACATTTGGGTCGTCTCCAGCCCAATGCCGCCGACGCCCGGCACTGAACCCTTCTCCTCACCATAACACAGCTTTTCCAAAGCTGAGGGAAGAGAAACACCCGGTCAATACTCCGCAAAGTTCCTGTTGTTATCCCAACCTGAGCCAGAAATTCCTCCGTCTGCCAGTCAGCTGTTTTTTCTTCACCACTGCAGAGAGGTATGACTGCAGCTTCAGCCTCTGGGTCTTCATTGTCAGCTGTTTTGTCAGCTCCCTTTCCCTGGACTGCCTCAGCTGTTCCTCCCTCCTCTACGACGCTTCATCCACTGCTGTGAGCCCCTTTGTTTCTTCTCCAGCTCATCCCATCACTGATCCTGCAGGAGCAGCTTCTCCATGTGTTCCTGAGGGGTCCACCATCACCGCCAATATGGGAAAGAGAGAAACTGAGCCTGCTGCAGCAGTCACCACCGTACCCCAGGAAGAGTGTTTTTTTCATTCTTTACCTCTTTATGCTGAATTACCTTGTCTGATTCCTGGGGTTGAGGCTCAGTCTATACAGTCTACTGAGTTCTCACCACCTGCTGCAGCCACCAAAATTTTACTAGCTTCCTCTGTGTCTCCTCCTTTATTCCCCGAGTGCCCACCGGTTCCAGGACCTAGCCGCCGGACACAGGAGGAGCCTGCGGGCCTGGAGAGCCTAGTTCCAGCTCTTCAGCCACGTTATGGACAGAGAAGGAGGGCTGTCTGCTACCTAGAACCTGAGTCGATGACGAAGCGTCCCCAGGTTTCACCTATGCAGAGCCTAGTTCCAGCTGGCAGTGGGTCTCCTGTCACCACGACGAACGAGCCATATGTGTGGGTGACTACATCAGGGGGTCCTAAGACTGCTGAGACCATCACGCCTGCTTTTGGGGCCGCAGCAGCAGAGATGGAGTTGGACCTCCAGGAGGCTGGGCCAGTGAGATCGCCATCCGGATCGACGAAGTCCTGGACAGCGGTGGACCTTGAGCTAAGGCAAGTACTGTCCTTTGTTTTCATTATTTCTTTATTGGAGAGCTCTTGTCTGGCTCTTGCAGGGGGGAGCCGGATGCTGCCGTCAGCAGCATTTGAGCTCACTTCTCCGGGTTCCACTGCCTCCAGTGACCCTGACCCTGATCCTGTTCCTCTTGTTTTTGAATCTTCTCTCAGGGTCACCGGGGAACATCCATATACACCAGAGATCTCCGTGGGTTCTGGTCCACTGCCTGTGGTCTTCGTGGGTCCAGCTCCTCTTACTGAGGGCACAGCTATGCCCAATCCAGGGCCATGAGGGTGCAACTATGCCCCAATCCGGGGCCACCGAGGGTGCAGCTACTGAGCCTCAGTCTGGGGTCACCACGGGTGCTACATTGGCCCAGTCGGGGTCCACCGCGGGTGCTGCTGAGCTCCAGTCGGGGGTCACCATGGGTGCCACTAAGCGTCGGCCTGAGGTCTACATGAGTGCTGCAGATTCATCGCTTCTAGAAGCCGTTGGGGCTGCTCTTCTCTCTCCATCACCAGACACCTTTGGGTTCCCTTGCTCTGGTCCAGCTTCCTGCCACTGAGCCTCCCGGTGGGAAATCCACCTCCCAGTTCACCCCTCCGGTCCTGGTGGCTCAAGGATGCAGGTTGACCGCCCGAGCCTTTTGGATTACTAAGCTTGTTATGGGACTCTGGTGGGCCGCCCAATGAACTTTTCTTTCTCTTTGGGGCCTCTGGAGACCTGGTAGGTGGCCCGACCTTTTCATCCTGACAGCCGGGTGGGGCCAGGACTTTGGAATGCCACCTGAATTGTCTCTTTTTTTTTAATTATGTATGTTCTTGTTTTCTTTGCGTCCTGCTCATTAGTAGGTGGTTAGGGTTTTGAGTTGTTTCCATGTTTGTGTCTTTCCCTCGAGGCCTGGATTCCCCCTCTGCCCTCCCGAGGCTGGTTTTGGTAGTTTTCTGGTTGGGGAGGGTTCCTTTTTTCTCCCTTGATATTACGGTGGGATGCCTGGTATCCATCTCTTAAAGGGGGGGCACTGTAGTGATCCTGAGTGCGGGTCTGTCCCATACTTGAGTCACTAGTTATTTTATACATTTTCTGTCTTTATAATCTGTCTTATTTATTAGGGGGATTACTTGTACATTTATTTTGACAGCACCCTGGCAGGACTTCCTGCTGTTAAACCTGCTTGCGGTCTATCACAGCTGTGTATTTATTAGTTACGTTGACTCCACATCTGTTTGATGTTTGAGTTTCTGTGGTATTATTTAAGCTCGCTAGCAAGGTTCAATCCTCACTGCGACCTCGCTCCCCTCAGGCTGGAATCCCCTACCCCGATTCCAGTCTATCCCCAGCTTTGGACTCTAGATTTGCTGTTGTATTTGGGAGTACCTTTAATGGTTTGTGCTGTATTTATATGTGCTCAGTTATCACCCTTCTGGGTTTTCTTATTCAGCCTTTTGTTTTTCGCCCCTCGTGGCGAGTTCTTTTGTTCTTTATAATTTAATAAATGAGCAAACTCACTGCTGGTGATTTGTACCTCATTTATGGCCTGCAAGAGGCAAACATAACTAAGTCTGGTTCAGCTGGAAGTCACGAACAGATGCTCGGAAATTCTCCTTCAGGATTTTTATGTAGACAGCAGAATTCATTGGTTCCATTTACCACTACAAGTCTTCCAGGTCCTGAAGCAGCAACACAGCACCACACCCACCATCACACTACCACCACCATATTTTATTGTAATATAATACATTACAGTATTATGTCCCTTTTCTGAAATGCTGTTTCTTTTGCGCTGGATGTAATAGGACACACACCTTCCAGAAAGTTCAACTTTTGTTTCGTCAGTCCACAGAGTTTTTTTTTTTTTTTTCCTAAAAGTCTTTGGGATCATCAAGATCTGAGACGAGCCTTTGCGTTCTTTTTGTTCAGCAGTGGTTTTCGTCTTGGAACTCTGCCATGCAGGCCATTTTTGCCCAGTCTCTTTCTTATGGTGGAGTGATGAACACTGACTTTAACTGAAGAAAGTGAGGCCTGCAGTTCTTTGGATGTTGTTGTGGGGCCCTTTGTGACCTCTTAGATTAGTCATCACTGCACTCTTGGGGTAATTTTGGTTGGCCAGCCCCTCCTGGGAAGGTTCACCACTGATACATGTTTTCGCCATTTATGGATAATGGCTCTCACTGTGGTTCTCTGGAGTCACAAAGCTTTAGAAATTACTTTATCATCTTTTTTTTTTTTTTTTCAGCCTGATAGATCTCAGTTACGTTGTTTCTCATTTGTTCCTGAATTTCTTTGGACCGCAGCATGATGTCTAGCTTTTGAGGATCTTTTGGTCTACTTCACTTTGTCAGGCACGTCCTATTTAAGTGATTTCTTGATTAAGAACATGTGTGGCAGTAATCAGGCAGGGTGTGCTCAAGAAATTGAACTCAGATTTCCATTCATTCATTCATTCATTCATTCATTCATCTTCTTCCGCTTAATCTTTTTTGGGTCACTGGGGGGCTGGAGCCTATCCCAGCATCTTTGGGCAAGAGGCAGGGTACACCCTGGACAGGTTGCCAGTCCATCTCAGGGGCAACACAGAGAGACAGACAACCATTCACTCTCACAAAGTTGTGATAAAACACAGTTAATTTATGTTTTAATGGGAGGGTAATCACTTTTTCACACAGGGCCATGTAGGTTTGTATTTTTCTCACCCTTAATAATAAATACCTTCATTCAAAAACTGCATTTTGTGTTTACTTGTGTTATCTTTGTATAATATTTATATTTGTTTTATCATTTGAAACATTTAAGTGTTACAAACGTACAAAAAAAAGAGAAATAAGGAAGGGGGCAAACACTTTTTTCACACCACTGTACTTCCATACCTCCATCCGATGCTGTCTATTTGCATTCTCCCCTGACACCACCTGGCAGTTTCTCCTTCTGCATAAGATGTAGTCCACCTGTGTGCACCTTCCTCCCATTCTTGAATGTCACCCTATGTTCCTTTCTCTATTTGAATAATGTGTTTACTGCAACCATTTCCATCCTTTCAGCAAAACCCACAACCTAATGTCCATTCACATTTCTCTTCTTAACACCATACCAAGACCTCATCATCATCTCTTTTAACTTCTCCTACATACCCATTAAAGTCTGCTCCAATCATCACTTTCTCCCCCCTGGGAACACTCTCTACCACTTCATCCAACTTACTAAAGAATTCCTCTTTCTCTTCTTCCAGATATCCAACTTGTGGGTCATATGCACTAACAACATTCAACATCACACCTTTGACTTCTAGCTTCAAACTCATCCTCTTCACCTCCTGAACACTCTTCACATACTCTTCCTTTGGGATTTAAATTATCTTCCAGTCTACACTATGGTAGAACAATTTGCTCCCCTTGCTTCCCCTTCATCTGGTTTCTTGTACACACAGTATATCTACCTTCCTTATCTCTCCCAACTCTCTACCTATACCAGTCATAGCCCCTATTTTTCAACCGCAGGGATCCAAGCACTGCAGCACCAATGGAAGAAGTGTGTGGACCAAAAGGGATACTATGTTGAAAAATAAACCACATTTGGTCAAATTTGACCACTAGGAATTTTTCAACCAAGTATCTTATCAACCCACCCACCCCCATTTTATTTTTTGCAAAAAAATTCCCCAAAAAGGATCTATCTCTTCTTGTGCTCAAAGTTCCAAGCTTCTTTATCCGTCTCCCATGGGAGAAATTTGACTTGGACAAAAGGTCAGTGCTGTAGTGTGATACAATGATGAAAACGCATGGTGCTTAAAAAACATATAATAAATAGATATACACATAAAACATACAAAAGATACTAAAAGCATAAAATCAGTGCACATAAAACACATATAAATGCATACATATATACTTACCCAAATACATACACACCTCCATTCATATCTACATGCACACACATACATATCCCCATGGATACATACATTACATTCACCATCATCAGTCAGTTATCTTTGTTTTTGTTCATCATCAGCAACTAATCACTCATTAAACAGATTGACTGAGAGACCTCCTTGCTTAGTTCAGTAAGACATATTCGGAAGACAGCGCATGTGGTGTGTGGATCCAATGCTGTTGGCGTGCCAGATGGTAGCCTGATCAAACAAATTTTGTGGGGTGAATGGGACAGGGTTATCCATCATCTTGCTTGCTGTCATCACCAGATTATGAATCTGAGATTTAGCATTGACTGTCAGGTTCCTGAACCAGCAGTTGATACCGTATCTAAGAATAGACTCAAATGCTGCACTATAAAAAGTTTACAGAATATTCTTATAGACACCAAAAAGTCTGAGTCATCTAAGAAAATGACTGCGCTGATGGACTTGGGCAACACTTGCCACTTGTGTGTCAATGTGCACACCTAAATATTTGAAGGTGTTAGCATATGGCCACAGGATTCCGAGCACCAACTGATCTGGCATCCAACAACATCTCAACAGTTTTACTTGTATTAATATGCAGTTAATGACTATCACACCAATCTACAAACTCATCCATGGCAACTTTATGGCTACCTGGATTGTTTGTGAACAAACTGGGGATAATAGCATCATCCAAAAATTGAACTACACATTGCTTGGGCTGAGAATTGGCAGTAATTAGTATACAAGGTGATAAGGAAGGGTGAAGCAGCACACTCCTGTGGGGCCCAGAATGCTTACAGTTATGCTGGAGAGGACAGACTTGAATTTCTCCTGTTGTGGCCGGTTTGAAGGGACAGAATAATACCACTTTATAACAAAAGGGTTCATATCCAGCTTCAGTAGCTTTTTTTTTTTTTATTTTAAGAATGTGTGGTTGGATTGAATTAAAAGCTGAACTAAAATCAATAAAAAGCATCCTGACATATGCAGCAGGGCTTTCAAGATGTTTTAAAGAAGATGCAATGGTGTTGAAATGGTATCACTTGTTCTCTGCCTGTTTGTTTGTTTTTCTGTTGTTTTTTTTTTTTTTTTTTTTTTGTATTATACAAACTAATAATGATCCAGGGAAAGGCTGCAACTTTGTCCGAAGCAACTCCAGTAAACGTCTCTTCAGTGATTTCATAACACTGGTGGTGAGAGCCACGAGGCGATAATCATTGTCCATTTTAGGGACTGTAATGGATTTTTTCCCAAGCTCTTGCACTGTATGTGTGTCTATAAAGAGCTGAAAGAGTCGATGCCAAGCTGTTGACAGCTCCTCTACAAATGTCTCAAAAAGAAAAGCTGACATATTATCTGGCCCTGTCACTTTTCTCATGTTTATGGTTTTAATTCAATTCAATTCAATTCAACTTTATTTATATAGCGCCATTTCACAACAACAGTCATCTCATAGCACTATCAACTGTAGGGAGGACCCCCACAGTTGCAGAAAGACCCCAGCAATCAGGCGATCCCCTGTGAGCAAGCACTTGGCGACGGTGGAGAGGAAAAACTCCCTTTTAACAGGAAGAAACCTCCAGCAGAACCAGGCTCAGGGAGGGGCAGTCATCTGCTGCGACTGGCTGGGGGGTGAGGGGATAGAAAAGAAGAAAAGAACAGACATGTAGAGAGCAAACAGCACGATGGGGACTCAATCTATGGGAGAGAACAAACAAATGTTAATGACCAGCAAAAAAAAAAATATTTCATAGAGAGTGAGGAAAGGAGTGAGGCCCAGTGCATTACTGGAGGTCCCCCGGCGGACTAAACCTATTAGCAGCATAACTAAGGGAGGGTTCAGAAAACACATGATCCCTCCCTAATTGTAGGCTACATCAAAAAGGTAGGTTTTAGCCCTATTCTTAAAAACAGAGATCGAGTCTGACTCCCGAATCCAGATTGGCAGCTGATTCCACAGGAGAGGAGCTTGATAACTGAAGGCTCTGCCTCCCATTGTACTTTTGGAGATTCTAGGTATTACAAGTAAACCTGCATTTTGGGAGCGTAGTGCTCTGTTAGGATGATACGGTAGTATCAGATCTTTTAAATAAAAAGGAGCCTGATTGTTTAGAGCTTTGTAAGTAAGAAGAAGGATTTTAAACTTAATTCTAAACTCTATGGGAAGCCAATGAAGGGAGGCCAGAACCGGAGAGATATGATCTCTCTTTCTAGTACCTGTTAAAACTCTTGCTGCAGCATTTTGGATCAGCTGAAGACTTTTTAAAGATGTTTTAGGACAACCTGATAATAAAGAATTACAATAATCTAATCTCGAGCTAACAAAAGCATGGATCAGCTTCTCAGCATCACTCTGAGACAAGATGCTCCTAATCTTGGCAATATTACGCAAATGATAGAAGGCAGTCTTAGAAACAAATTTAATATGTGAATTGAAGGACAAATCCTGATCAAAAATAACTCCAAGGTTCCTCACAGAGCTATTAAGAGAAAGAGTAACTGCATCCAAACTGAAAGTTTGATTTGGAAAGGAATTTCTAAGGTTTTTTGGACCAACAAGAATGACTTCAGTCTTATCTGAATTTAATAGCAGGAAATTACAAGTCATCCAAACTTTGATTTCCTTAAGACAGGCTTCTAACTTGGCTAATTGATTAGTATCATCTGGCTTCATTGACAGGTATAATTGTGTGTCATCTGCATAACAGTGAAAATGTATACAGTGCTTTTTAAACACTATGAAAACTGGTGGAGGGTCAATTACAATTCTGTCCCCATTCACATTACAGTTTACATCCTCTAAAATTGCACTGCATTCCCTGTAGTTGTCAAATCCAAAACACAAATAAAAAATATTCCTGTGATTAGCTCTTACTGTTTCATTATTGGCAGACAAAGCTTTCTTTTTGGTGTCCATATCAGTAACACCTTGGATAGAGTCCCAGTTTCTTTGTGCTATGGTTGGACATCTCCTGTTCTGCCCATTCCTTGTGCTGCAGCCGCGCTGTCCTTAGCTGCTGGTTGAGGTCTTTGTGTGCAGCTCCTACTTCTGCCCTGTCTCCTGATTTGAAGGCAAATTTCTTCCTGTTTATACACTCCCTTTTTTCCCTTTGTAAGATAAGGTTTGTTTTTTGGATGCCTCTTAACATTTTTGTGGGGTATAATTGAATCAACACAAAAGGAGAAAAAGGCAGTCTGTGGAATTCTGATTTACAGGACACAAGAACTATACCTGCTATACATACTGTATATGCTTTTATACATTTATATATAGTTTATAATTTACTGTGATGGGATTAATACTCACCATAACATAAACCCATTACTGTATCTGTGCATCTGTAAACTATAATCCCCAGTCAAAAATTTTGGTCTAGAATAAAATGTTCTGTGCTTTTCCAAGAAAGGTTACAATTCCAGCAGCACTGGAAACAACCCAAAATAAAAGCAGATGCTTTCTTTGCTTGATTGACACTGAGGTGCAGAGGTTTTTTTGTTATACTACATTTTCTAGGCCCATGTCTTTTTCGGTGCATCATGTTGGATTTTCCAGTGCATGGGTCATTGCCCATACAGCCAGTCAGTGCTCATCCTGCAGCCATGGCCAAAGCACAGCTGCCTGAATTTGTTCTTCAATGGCTGATGGTATCATTCATGGATGGTATTGATGCTAATATTATTGTGAAGGGAAACTCCAAGGATCAGGCTGAAAGACATTGCACTTGAAAAAATCTTGAGTTTACTCAGGCCCCCCTTTGAGGATGGTCCAGGTCTCAGGGCCAAAGAGAAGGATAGGCAGAATCAGAGTGCAGAGGAGACGGATCTTTGTCCTTGAGATGCATTCAGACCAAACGCGAACAGGCAAAATGTATGTATGGTGCGATTACATTTTAACTCAATGTAAACACATGAATAGAAATGAATTTGCTGCCTGAGCCTGTTGCAGATGGGTGGAGTTGCCTTTATAACTTCCCCAGCTGTGTTCAATATGCTGTGGAAATCCCTAAAATACCATCACACTTAGGTTTACATTATCCAATGGGGTCTCACTTGAAAAAAAATCCCTGCCTCCAAAACTTCACAATATGATGGTTGTTTATATTGCTAGCCTGCTAGCCTTGTCAGCACATCTGTGACAGGATTGCCTGGGTAAAAAACTCTGACACTCTGATTCAGCTGCAGAGCTCCCGGTCCTTCTGTCTCAAGGTGAGTATCAGTCTCATTTTAAAACTAGTTTACTCTCCAATGATGATTCTTTTACTCCGGTGACGACAGAATCGCAAGGATATTACTAGCTAGTGCTCTTCCTTGCACATGAATGAGTGAATGAACAAAATCGTGTGTGTTTGCCTCTTTCCATTGACTTTGTAGGTACTCGCACTGTGTGAAAAATTCACTTTGCATTTGGTCTGAACACACCTTAAGGGAGGCATTTGGCTCCTTCCAGGTGCACCATTGGAGCGACCCAGTTCAGCAGTGGATACAATCTTCTTTTCAGTCACCATCCAACATAGATATTTGAACTCTCAAACCAGTTTGATCTGAATGCCCTCAAGGTTTCTTGGCTTCTTTCCCCAGTTTCCTGCTTTCTGGTCACCTTGGCGGGGTGACCACCCTCCTTTTGTGGTTGGGTTTTGGACCGACCTTTGTGGAGTCATGCAGATGGTTTAGGTGTCAGTCACCATGCTAAATGTATTTTCAGTACTTTTATAGATTCTTAAAGGATGCTTGTGTAGAGGTTAAGCTATGGTCACAAAGATTCTTACGAATGATAGGTTCATAAGAATCTTTCAGTTCCTACAAATTCTGGAGTTCACAGACATTCATGGAGGAGGGCATAGTTTCTTACGGCTGTCGTTCCATTTGCAAGAGTAACTTCAGGCATTCTTGACAAATGAGGTGCTTTTCTGTCATACAATGGCCAAAGAGTTCTTATGTTCTTCATAAGAGTGCCTTGGGCTCTTCCTATGGCATACTTAATGTCATCTTACAAAATTTTTTGTGCAGCTCACAACACTCTCAAGTCAATGGTGGGAAGATCTTACGACTTTCAGAACATTTTGTCGGCACAAATGGTGCACGACTGTCCAGAACCAACTGGAGGGGAGTAGAGAGAGCAGCCCAGAACTGAGTGCGATGGTGAGGGGTTGTCGATGGTCTATGCTCCATGGGGAGCTATGGGCTTGAGTAAGTAAGTAAGTAAATTGTGCATGAATGACGTACTTTCACCTTATCAGCGCCTCACTACCGCCTTATGCACGCTGTACGAATCTCTGTATGAATGTTGATTCGTACGGCATTTCCTACGACCACTGTAAGGGGCCCTCAAGAACAACTTAATGTGTTCTTGAGGCATACTTAGGGCCGACATCTTGCATAGTTCTTACATTGTTCCTATGGCATTTGTACGGCCACCCAAAGATGAGGCATTTCAGTGGGGCATTCATAGAAATCTTGGACAAGACCATTGACCTGGACACAGACTTGCAAATGGTCTACAAATGCTGGATTACCCTACATCTGCCTTAAGAAGGCTGCACAAAATAGTCCAAAAATCATTTGTAAAGTGTTCGCAGCCATTCCTTAAAGGTATTTGTGACCGTAGCTTTAGCTTGAAAGCGTGTGCAGTTGTTTTGGCCAAAAGAAATGAAATGATGCCTAAATATATATTTTTTTATTACCTTGGATATTGTGAAGAGGCTTACTGATGAAGTTCAAAGATCAATTAGAAAAACCATCACTCCCCCAGTCCTCTCAGCCTCACTCACCAGCATGATATCTACCTCCCCTGCCCTGCTCTTTGATGACCCCACAGATCTTGTGTGCTATTACATCACCACCCTCTCCTCCTGCCTGAACCAGTTAGCCCCCATCAAAACTACAGAGTCTCCTTCACTCACTCTGCTCTCTGGTACACTCCTGAACTCAACGCCATGAAATCCTGTAATTGACAGCTGGAAAGACTTAACAAGAAAACAAACCTAACAGTTCATCTCCAAGCCTACACGGACCACCATCAACAATACAAGACCGCCCTCAGCAAAGCCCAGTCCAAATTCTACTCTCACCTCATACATGCTGGCTTCAATAATCCCAATTACTCTTCTCCACAATAAACAAACTTCTCAAACCCATCAACAACACCTCCCCATTGTTCACCGCTTAAAAGTGCAGCACATTCCTGTCCTTTTTCCAAGCAAAGATCACCACCATCCACAGCAACTTGACCACCTCCCCTCATATCCTGATGCCTCCACTAGCTACTCCCCCCACATCTATTCAGCCACTGTCTCATTTTCCCCCACTGATCAGTCTAGAGCTCATTGAAATTACCACAGGCATGAGAAGCCCCACATCCGTACTGGACCCCATTCCCTCCGGACTTATCAAGTCCTGCCTCCAATCTCTCGCCCCACTAATCTGCAGCACCATCGACGCCTCCCTCAGCTCCGGCTCAATCCCTGAACCCCTGAAACTCACCACCACAGAAAAACTTGACTAAACTTTGACATCATGAATAACTTCCATCCCATCTCCAACCTGCCCTTCCTGTGCAGAATCCTAGAACATGTTGTTGCCACCCATCTCAAAACCCACCTTACCTACAATGACCCCTTTGAGAAATTCCAATCTGGATTCCATTCACAACATAGCAGCGAAACAGTCCTGCTCAAAGTGACAAATGACCTCCTCTCCGCCGACTCTGGATTCCTGAACTCATCTTTTTCAACCACACAGCTGCCTTCAGTACAGTCAACCACTCCATACTCCTGTCCATCTGGAAACCTACCTCAACATCACCGGTACAGCTCTGTCCTTGTTCTACTCATGTCTCACCAACAGACAGCAATTCATCCCTGTCAACAACTCCTCCCTCACAGCCCCCCTCTCCCATGGCGTTCCCGAGGGTTCTGTGCTTGATCCTCTCCTCTTCATCCCCTTTATGCTCCCGCTTGGTAACATCATTGCCGGCATGGCCTTAACTTCCATTGTTAAGCCAACGACATTCAGATCTACATTTCCACTAAGTACATAACCATGGTAACCAGCTTTATTTTTTTATTTTTTACCCCTTGTCCCGACTGGCAGCTAGGTAAGCAGAACAGACATATGTTACCTTTATTGTGCCAAAAAAGATTTACTTTGCCAAAAGGAGCTTTATACAATACTTATCTATGTACTGTATATTGTTGCAAAATCCTCCTGTAATAACTTTTAATACTTTATTTAACTTATTTTACACACGAAGGACCTGACAGGATGGGGAATGGGGAAAGGAAGTGTGCGGACGGGGAAAGGAAAGAGAGAGGAACAGAAAAAAAGACAAACAAACCAACAACTAAAAAAAACAGAAGACAACTGCTTTTTCCACCGAAAAAGTCTCAGCACGAGTGTGGTATCCGCACCTGTTAAAGGGGAGACATTTGTGCTTGTACCTCCATGTGCATGTATATGAGAGCCCGTGCAAAATAAGTGTGTGCATGTGAGTGGTTTGTCAGGAAACATACGAAGAGGGGGGCCGGTCGCAGCAATTTCCCACCACCCCGGAAACCCTGAGAACGCAAGGAAGTGCCACCAACCCCCACAGGGCACAAATGCCCGGGGACAACAATCCCCAGGAACGCCAGGCATCCGCCCCCGGCGGGACCGCCAGGGAAGGCAAGGCCGCCAGGCAGCTGGTGCGGCAGGAGCACAGCCCCACCCACCCCCCAGCGGGGCCAATGCCAGCCCCGGGGCTCCAAGCCCCGGAAGGCCAACTCCCTCACCTTCCAGCCTGGAGACCTTCCCTCCCCGCTACCCCCCAACGGTAACCTGCTTTATACTGGAAAACTGTCTCTCTGAAATAAAAGCCTGGATTCAAAAGAATTTTGCATCCAGAGCTCCCCCCACCCCCTATATCAAAACACACTCACCCGCACAATAACTACCTCAGCTGTTGGCACAGAAAACCTGGCAAACCAACAGTAATACATCTCCTGCTGTATGTCTCTGCACCTTACAGCAACCATTTGCACAAATGCCATATCTGCTGCTGTGTGTTTTGTAATACTGTTCATGTGCACTCCTATCTGTCACTGACTGCACCTACACAACCACATCAAACTTACATCTATGAGTATTACTGCTCGACTTTTTCTGTATATGGGATTGCTGGGTTTTATTTTTTATCTTTATTTTCACTATGGGACGTCTGGGTCTATCTTTCGTTGCCATTTGCACTACGGGTACCATTAATGTACATAGACTGCTGTTTTTCCAGCCTTATCCCTTTTTTTTTAATATTGTGTACACCACTGAATTGAGACATGCCATTTCAGTTCTCCTGTATGTCCTGTACGTATAGAAGTGCTGACAAATAAAGTCTTTAATCTTGACTCTTTCTACAACTCAACTATGATAAGTCTGACATGATGATCTTTGGCCCAAATCCACCCACAACTTCAACCTAACTTGCCAACTCCACACTTCATTTACCCCCACAGCTACGAAACCTTGGAGTCATCTTTGACAACCAGCTCACTTTTGAACCACAAATCAATCATGTCGCAAAAACCCCCTTCTTTCACCCAAAAAACATAGTCTGACTCTGTCCCTCACTCACTTTGTCCACCGCGGAAACCCTCATACATGCATTCATCACATCCAGACTCGATTATTGTAATAGCATTCTTTACGGCTCATCATCCAAAGGCCTCCAGAATCTTCAATATATTCAGAGCGCTGCTACCCATCTGCTTACCAAGTCCCGCTCCCACAACTACATCATCCCTGTCATCTGGCTCCTAATGTCACAACACATACAGTTCAAAATCCTTCTTCTCACCTTTAAAGCCCTGCATAAGCAGGCCCTTCCAATCTCACTGACCTGTTGCACCAGCAACCCCCCCCCCCCCCGCCAACACACCTGCATTCATCCGATGCAAACCTCCTCTCTCCACCACACAGAACCAAGCACAGAATCTGGGGGTAACAAAGCATTTTCCATCGCCTCCCCTTGCCCAACACATCCGTGACTGCACATACTTAAACTACTTCAAATCATTAGTCAAAACCCACCTTTCAGACTTGCTTTTAATCTTTAATTTTAATTGTGCAGATTTGTTTTGTTTTTTTTTTCTCTCTAATGTAAAGTGTCTTTCAGTGCCTTGGAGAGTGCTATACAAATAAAATGTATTATTATTATCCATCCATCCATCTTCTTCCGCTTAATCCTTTTTTGGGCTGTGGGGAGGGGGGGGGGGGCTGGAGCCTATCCCAGCATCTTTGGGCGAGAAGCAGGGTACACCCTAGACAGATCACCAGTCCATTGCAGGGCCAACACAGAGAGACAGACAACCATTCACTCTCACAGTCATACCTAAGGACAATTTAGAATCCCCATGTTGATTCCAATAAACCTAGCCTGCATGTTTTTGGCATGTGGGAGGAAACCGAGGAAAATCCCGGCGTAAACCCACACAGTCACGGGGAGAACATGCAAACTCCACACATGATCACTGTTGGTCGGGGGCTGGGATTGAACCAGGGATCCCCCGGCCAAGGGTGAGTTGCTGTGCTGCCGCAGTGCTAACCACTCCACCACTGCACTGCCCTATTATTATTATTATTATTATTATTATTATTATTATTATTATTATTATTATTTATCACGAAGGTCAAACAGATAAGATGGGAAAATAACCTGAAAATTATTAATAACCTCTTGCGCTCTGTTGTACCGCGGACGGGCAAGTCTCTGCGTCCTAGAGCGCATGAGGGCGCACGAGAGGGCCCTCGTGCGCTCTCGGACGCATGATGGAGATACTGATGATGGTGATGTAGGTGGTGATGGCGTCCAAGCGCGCACTGAAAATAAAAGCTGCAGACACAGCCGCAAACAGATTAGTTCATCTGATTGACCTCTCATTCGACTAATAAGAGCCTTGAATTGGGTTTCTGAAACCTTGAAGAACCAATGACTGAAAACCTAGCCAGAAGGACCCACCTACCAAGGCTGTGAATGCAGTGAGCCAATTGAAGCAGAGAAGTTCGCAAGCTGTTTTTTTTAAGGCTGGGTGAAGACTGACTGCTGGAGTGGATCAAAAAAGGACCCGCAGGAAGAACCCCACCGACCCAGCAGCACAGAGACCATCCACAAATGCAACCTGTGTGACAGGGAGTGCCATTCGCGCATCGGCATGTTCGGCCACAGGCGATGCTTATTTTTTGTTCCAGCAGAGTGGACGTTATGATTTCTTCCATGGTCATAGACCGACTGACGACGAAGGCTGAGTGACACACACGCCATCGCCAGTCTTTTTTTAATTACTACTGTTATTTGTTTTGAAAAATCGTTCGCCAAAAACCGCAATCATGGAAGCACAAAACCGCAATAATGGAATTATGTTTTGATCGGGTCGCGAGACCAGAGCCACGAGCGGACCAGCGTCGCGTTCGTCTGACAATGGGGAAGAGAAGTTCGCCAGGACACTGCTGTGAAGAGGTAAGGTGTTATAAGCTAAATTATTCTTTATTCCTGACTATTCTTCTGTAGCGAGGGGGGGGGGCGGAGCCGCGGTGACTGAGCTGCTGTTCCACATCCCACATGAGGCTAATCCGTCATGTAGCGATGGCCGATGTCCATCCTCTGTAGCGAGGGGGGGGGGCAACCCCCCCCACACACACATACACAGACACAGCTCTGAGTGTGACCTTTCATTAGAGCCCAAAATGAAGCCTCTACATTGAAGCATTCAAAAGTTACAGACATTTTTTCCAAACTGTGCCATTTGGCGCAATTTGGTACAGTTCCAAAACGCCTGGGAACAGCCTGAGGAAAATGCTGTGTAATATATTCATTTTTTGTGGTATTGTTACAAAATTTGGACCTCAGCTGAATAACACTTGGTTCTACATTTCTGTTGCATTTTCCAGCCCGGATCTGAAGCTGTGTGTTATTTGCAAGCATTTGTATCAAAAAAAAATACCTAGGCCAAATTTATTTTCTTCAAGTTCACTATGTTTAGATGACTGTAACTCAGTGGCCGGAGCACTTAGAGAGATTATGACTGTTTTGCCAAAAAATTCAAAGTGTTTTCTTTTAAAGGAGACCAACCCCATGAAGATGCTACAAAGGGTTGAAGAACAGCTTTCGATTTACTTTGGGCACATTATTTTTTGGCGTTTTTAGGAAAATTGACCGGAGTGCAAGGGGTTAAAGGAATAAAACATCTCTGATCCAACCTGACCAACCAACCTGTCAAACCAGTGCAGATATTTAAGACCAGGACTAATTGAATTTATTGAAACAAACACTGAACTCTTTCCATGTCTCAAATACCTCATATGGTATGTATGATTCTACCCAAGAAAGCATTAAAGCTGGTACACCATTCCCCTCCCTGATGAATGGAATCTCCAGATCTTTAACGTTTTTAGCATCAGCTTGGTTCTCATTTAAATGAGCTTGGTTCTCTCGGCAGCACAGCAGCTCACCCTTGGCCGGGGGATCCTGGGTTCGATCCCAGCCCCCAACCAACAGTGATCTGTGTGGAGTTTGCATGTTCTCCTGGTGTCTGCGTGGGTTTACTCTGGGATTTCTCCGGTTTCCTCCCACATGCCAATAACATGCAAGTTAGGTTAACTGGCATCAAAACTGGGGATTCTAAATTGTCCTTAGGTGTGACTGTGAGAGTGAATGGTTGTCTGTCTCTCTGTGTTGGCCCTGCGATGGACTGGCGATCTGTCCAGGGTGGACCCTGCCTCTCGCCCAAAGATGCTGAGATAGGCTCAAGCCCCCCCCGCAACCCAAAAAGGATTAAGAGGAAGAAGATAGATGGATGGATGGATGGTTCTCTCAGTTACACGTGCTGGGGTAATTAAAAAAATGAAAATCTTCTCTAATGTTGAGGGGAACAAAACAGAACTGTATCCTTTAAAAATCAGACAATATCTTCTTTTTACCGTAATCAAGTTTCAACACAGCCAACAGATTTTCAGCGTCTCTCAAAAACATGCATTGATTTAACCTTTGTGTTCTCACTTTTTCCAGTGACTCATGGTGGAGCCCTAGGCGTCTGACTGACGGCCATTTTGCTCCTCTGCTACTGTGCAGTCGCCATGGGAACTGGCTGCTAGAATACCTCCTGTATAATTAGCTCCCACTATACTGTGGCATTAAAGGGAAAAGGATGAAGATTCAGGGATGACTAAAGGAGCAACAGGAAGCTGTAAACGCAGCAGAGGAGGGCAGAGAGGGGGCCTGAGGGTCCCTCTGCTTCTCTCTTTTTATTACAGTGGAGAAGCTCGAGAAGAAAAAAGAGAGGACAAAGCAGTGGACGTGAGCCAAGGACACTTAGAGGGACAGTGCAGAGGAGGAAAGTGAGGAAATTAATAAGAAAAATAATAGAAATTAGAGACGGGTGTAAAGAGGGAGGGAAAAGGCAGACAGATGGGTGGGAGCAGAGGGACAAATGTTTCAATCCGTGACAGAGAGCACGGCTGACAATATGAATGGATGTGTGCATGTGAGAGAAAAAAGATAGAGCGAGGGCAAAAAAAAAGTGCAAACATGGCAAAGAATGACAAATTGGAGCTGAGATATGACAATGTAATAGAAGAAGAAATGGGAGAGGATAAAGGAGGACAATCCAAGGCTGACATTTCTGTTAGATTTGAGCTGACGTCTGTCTGACTTTCAAAACAAAGGGCTTGACAACATGGCAAATCTGTGGCACTTGAATAAGACATCTAGCAAAAGATCTTCTAGTGATCTACAGTATATTACAATCAATACTGAGATTTTTTTTGGTAAAACTGGCACACACCGGATTGTGAGGGTGGGTGTGGATGTTGTTTCTTATTGTCTTTGGCTGGTTAAGGACCCAGGAGTCTGTTGATGTGGGGAATGAGATCAGTGTCACATTCTGAAAACATGACAAATTGTAGTCTCTTTAAAACTGCAAGACAAATTCCATGACATCAGATACTGCTTAAATGGGATACAAATGTCAAATGTGGAAGAGATTATTAGTCTCTGTTGCTCCTTCTGAGAATGAAAGCTTTCAAAGAGATGGAGACAAAAAAAAAACAAAATACCTTCTTCCCCATCTGAAAAGGTCAGCAATCCAAAATTTGATTGTGCAAATGGTTACAAATTCTTCGCTGCATTGAAACGATATTTCTTACGTGTAAGAGAGGGAAGAGCTGTGGTTACACTGCATACGCTTTGATGACTCCTCACACTGGCAGTTAAGGAGTTGTGATGCCTTTTTTTTTTAAATGTAATATGCAGTTTTCATCCAACAAACCCAAGTAAGAAACTTTATGTTACTTAAAACGTAACCAATCCTAAATAAAAATAGATGAAGAAGCCAAAAGAAATGCAGCTTTCATAAATATACAAAGTAAACACAGTTGAAATTTTACTGTCTTCTGTGTTAAGATGGTGTACTATGATATGAACCATATAAACTTATGGAAAATTCTTAACTGTAAATACTGTGAAAAGTGCATTGACAGGTATGAGGCGATGAAGGAAAAATTGCTTATTAGGCTCTTTTTCTGTGTCCTGTTCTTTAATGATCTCTGTATTTGTCAAACAGAAGTGTGCAGTAAAATGCTGAATCATGCTAAGGTTTTAGAGAAGCCCAGCGGGGTGGACTGTGTGTTCTTTGTCATGAGAATATACTGAAATGTGAAGACCTCATGCAAGTCCTTCCTGCAGATAAATGCTTACAACTCGTGAAAACCATTCAGAAAGTCTTCACAGTGCTTCACTTTTTTACACATTTTGTTGTTAAAGCCGTATTCAAAAACGGATTAAATTCATTTTATCCTAAAAATTCTACACACAATACCCTGTAATGACAATGTGAAAACAGTTTTTTTGAGATTTTTGTAAATTTATTAAAAATAAAAAACAAAGAAATCACATATACATTAGTATCCACAGCCTTTGCACAATGCTTTTTGATGGACCTTTGGCAGGAATTACAGCCTCAAGTCTTTTTGAATATGATGCCACAAGCTTGACACACCCATCTTTGGGCAGTTTGGCCCATTCCTCTTTGCAGCACCTCTCAAGCTCCATCAGGTTGGATGGGAAGCATCAGTGCACAGCCATTTTCAGATCTCTCCAGAGATGTTCAATTGGATTCAAGTCTGGACTCTGGCTGGGCCACTCAAGGACATTCCTACAGTTTTCCTGAAGCCACACCTTTGATATCTTGGCTGTGTGCTTAGGGTCATTGTCCTGCTGAAAGATGAACTGTCACCCCAGTCTGAGGTCAACAGCACTCTGGAGAAGGTTTTCATCCAGGATTTGTCTGTATATTGCTGCATTCATCTTTCCCTCTGTCCTGACTAGTCTCCAAGTTCTTGCCACTGAAAAACATCCCCGCAGCATGATGCTGCCACCACCATGCTTCACTGTAGGGATGGTAATGGCCTGGTGTTGAGCGGCGCCTGGTTTCCTCCAAACATGACACCTGGCATTCAAGCCAAAGAGTTAAATCTTTGTCTCATCAGACCAGAGAATTTTGTTTCTCATGGTCGGAGAGTCCTTCAGGTGCCTTTCGCCAAGCTCCAGGCGGGCTGCCATGTACCTTTTACTAAGGAGTGGCTTTTGTCTTGCCATTCTACCATACAGGCCTGATTGGTGGATTGCTGCAGAGATGGTTGTCCTTCTTGAAGGTTCTCATCTCTCCACAGAGGAACACTGGAGCTCTGACAGAGTGACCATCGGGTTCTTGGTCACCTCCATGACAAAGGCCCTTTTCCCCCGATCACTGAGTTTAGATTACCGGCCAGCTCTAGGAAGAGTCCTGGTGGTTCCGAACTTCTTCCATTTACGGTTGATGGAAGTCACTGAGCACATTGGGACCTTCAGAGCAGCAGACATTTTATTGTACTCTTCCCCCAGATTTGTTCCTCGAGACAATCCTGTCTCGGAGGTCTACAGAAAATTCCTTTAACTTCATACTTGGTTTATGGTCTGACATACACTGACAGCTGTGGGATCTTATATAGACAGGTGTGTGACTTTCCAAATCGTGTCCAATCAACTGAGTTTACCACAGGGGGACTCCAATTAAGCTGTAGAAACATCTCAAGGATGATCAGTGGAAACAGAATGCACCTGAACTAAATTTTGAGCTTCATGGCAAAGGCTGTGAATACTTATGCACATTTGATTTGCTAGTGTTTTATTTTTAAACAATTTGCAAAATCTCTTTTTTTTTCACATTGTCATTATGGGGTATTGTGTGTAGAATTTTGAGGGAAAAAAATCAATTTAATCCCTTTTGGAATAAGGCTGCTACATAGCAAAATATGGAAAAAGTGAAGCGCTGTGAATACTTTCCTCATGCACTGTGTCTCTAAGAGTGAGTCCAGCAATCCTACAAAGAAATCTCATTTCAGCCGCTTGTATCTACAATCTCATTCTTTTGGTCATTACCCAAAGCTTGTGACCATAGATGATGGTCGGGACATAGATGGACCAAAAAATCAACAGCTTTTCCTTAGAGCTTAGCTCTCTCTTCCCCAAAATGGACCAGTACAACGTCCGCATGACTGCGGATACTGCTTCGTTCCATCTGTCAATCTCTTGCTCCATTCTCCCTTCAATCGTGAATAAGACCCAAAGATACTTAAACTCCTCCAGTTGGGGCAGGAGCTTGTTCCGGGTGGGTGGTGAGGTGGTGCAGTGGTTAGCACTGCGGCAGCACAGCAACTCACCCTTGGCCATGGGATCCCTGGTTCGATCCCAGCCTCTGACCAACTGTGATCTGTGTGGAGTTTGCATGTTCTCTCCGTGTCTGCGTGGGTTTACTCCGGGAGTTCTCCGGTTTCCTCCCACAGACCAAAAACATGCAGGTTAGGTTAATTGGAGACTCTAAAGTGGCCCTAGGTGTGAATGTGTGTGTGAATGGTAAAGGGAGAGCACCGTACCGTGGCTGCTTCATCCATCCAGGTGGCTGCCCTCAATTTCCCCTCTGGGGATCAATAAGATAAGATAAGATAAGATAAGATAAGATAAGATAAGATAAGATAAGCCTTTATTAGTCCCACAATGGGGAAATTCCAGGATTGCAACAGCACAGGGATAGCAATACTCAGAGCAACAATCAGAAGGCAAGAGGAAAAAAAGAAACAAGAGCAGCAAGTATACGTATGTACATATAAATATAAATATAAATAAATAAATAAATAAATAAATAAATATATATATATATATATATATATATATATATATATATATATATATATATATATATATATATATATATATATATATATATATACAGTATATATACAGTGCGAAGCATTGTAGCTAAAGTATACAAAATCAAAAAAAACAAAAACAACATATTGGGGAATTTGCTGGGCCTCGACTGTCCTTAAAAACAAAAGCTGGCACCTGACACTGCTTAACAAAGAATGAATACAATAAGGAATCTTATCACAAATGACACAGAATACACCTACAGTAACAACACCTCAGAACCTCACTAGTTAAATTGTTTCTTTTAAATGTTGAAGAGAAAACAAGGAAAAAATATTTTTTAGTAATCAAAGGAACCCCAGCTGTCCTGCTCCTTAAAGCTGGGTTCACACTATTGACACAGATTGGCACGGATTGAAACAACTTTCTAAACATCTGTTAAAACAAATTCTGCTGACAAAATGGCTGCCTGAAAAATGATTCCACTGGTCATGTGGCAGATCTGCACCAATCATGAACTAACTCAAAGTTGCATTCACTGCAACAAAAATATATCAGTGCATTGAGTGACACTAAAAGGAGGAGGTGTTCCTGTGATAACGTATCGTCACTTCCTGTGTTGCTGGCTGTCTGTGGTTTGCTCTCCTCATTCTCCCGAGGATTTTGCCTTTAATTGTATTTTAATCACTTTTTTCCATCTACCGTCAGCTCTCACTTCTGTTTATCAAGCCTCTTGCACCTGTGTGCACACTCAGTGTCATCTAATCACCCTCTTTAGCCTTCTGTTAGTCACTCTGATTCTGATTCTGGTTCGGCAAGATGGTGTCGTTGTGTGTGGCTAGACGTCTGCCTGTGCTATGTCTTATGTGTATAGTTGTCTTCTTGTTGTTTCTAGCTCAGAACGTGTCATCGCTACTGGTTTATGATCGCCTGACTCTTCTAAATATTCACAATTCTGTGGTCAAATTCTCGACCTATGAATATAATGGTCAGCTTCCTCCGCCTCTGTTGGCGTCTGTACCACCCTATCTGAGATGTGCACCCAACGGACCGTTTCGAAACAGCCGCCACAAAAGACGCTGCAAAATACGAGGTCGGAGAGGCGGAGTATCATGCAGACTGAGGGCTTACCTGGCTTCTTCTTCAACTCACAACCCTCGTCAGCTGCTGACTGAGCTCTCCAGGAAGCGTATCGGTTTTGACGTATGACAATCCATGGATTATCGCTACCGATGGCTGTCACCGACTGTCCCAGAGGCTGGACACCCACTTCCCTGTCGCCGGCCCGTTTGGATTTGCAGAAGGGGCTGCGCACCGGAGAATCTTCACCCAATCAGTCGTGCTTCCCAGCAGGCTGATCAATGTTTGATTCGCATGGCTCTGATTAACACCAGATCCATTGCAAATAAGACTTTTATTCTAAATGACTTTTTTACTTCACATTCCTTGGATTTTCTTCTGATGACAAAAACATGGTTTAAACCAGGTGACACCGCTGCCTTCTCTGAGCTCCTCCCTCCCTTTTCTTCAGCTCCCCACGAGCACCTGGTCGGGGTGGGGGTCTGGCTTCTGTTTTTAATGACGGTTTTAAATGTCGCCTTCTCTCCACAAATGCTTATTCCTGCTTTGAGCTGCAACTATTTGTGGTGGATCTCACAAGTCCTGTGTTGTTTGCTGTTGTCTGTCGCCCTCCTAAATATAATAAGGACTTCAATAATGAGTATTCTGAATTTTTGGCAGATGATGTGCCAAAATATGATAAACTTTTGATCTGTGGGGACTTTAATATTCATGTCTGTTGTCCATCTTCATCAGCTGGCATCTGATTTTAAAAGACTGTTGGCGACATTTAATTTAAATATTTTAGCGGACAAACCTACACACTGTCCTGGTCCCACTCTGGACCTTGTTATCTCTTTTGGGCTCTCAATCTTTCTCAAAGAAATTTCTGAGTCTGTCATCTCAGATCCTTTCCCCATCATTTTTGAATTGTTGACCCCTTCATCACCCAGCAAGCCTGTGGCTCAATCATGCTGGCGTCGCATCATCACTTCTTCAACACCAGAGGAGTTTTCTGCTGCTTTTAGGGATTCACAGGTTTTTTTTTCCCTTGAATGGACTCATTTCCCCTTCCAATCCAGATAATATTTTTTCCTCCTTTCATACCACCTGCTCTGGGATTTTGGACTCTATTGCCCCATTTCGGCTTAAATCGGCTAAACCGAAAACAGATCCCTGGCTAAATGACTCTACCTGTGCCATTAGACAGTGGGTCAGGCAGGCTGAACGGAGATGGAAAAAGGACAAATTACATGTGTCTTTGGGAATTTTTAGGGATTCTCTTGCTAATTACCAGAGGACCATGCAAAAGGCAAAATTTCAGTATCTCTCTGATATTACTTCCAGCAACAGTCACTGTCCTAGAGTGCCATTTAACACAATTAACTCTTTTATAAACCCACGCACTCTGACTGTAACAGACGATTCGTTTACAACATGAGACTTTTCTTCACTTTTTTGTTGATAAAGTGGACTCTGTCAAACGAGTTATTATTAATAACAGTTTTAATGGAAGCTTGTCTGCTGTCCCGGGTTACTCTGCTGTATTTGAACAGTTTGAGCTGGTTTCTTTATCATCACTTGCTGATATAGCAAAGTCTCTGAAGCCAACAAATTGCTCACTGGATGTTGTTCCCACTGGAATACTGAAAAGGGTTTTTAATACTGTAGGGCCTAGTCTTTTGGTTTTTATTAATTCCTGCCTTAGTTCAGGATTTGTCCCACCTGCTTTTAAACATACTGTAGTTAGGCCCCTTCTTAAAAAAAACTCACCTTGACCCTTCAGTTTTATCTAATTTTAGACCCATTTCTCATTTGCCCTTTTTATCTAGGGTTTTAGAAAAAAGCTGTTTTTGTACAGTTGCAATCTTTTTTAGAAGACAATTCTATTTTTGAGAAGTTTTAATCTGGGTTTAGATCTTGTCACAGCACTGAGTCTGCCCTGCTTAAGGTGCACAATGATATTATGATGTCTGTTGATGCCAAATGCCCTGTGGTCTTAGTGCTGCTAGATCTTACAGCAGCCTTTGACACTGTGGACCATACTATCCTTTCGTCACGCCTGAATCACCATGTTGGCATCCATGGTACTGCACTTAAGTGGTTTGAATCCTACCTATCTAATAGAACTTTTTTTTCTGAAATGATTGGTGACATGTCTTCTTCTAGTGCCTCTCTCTCCTGTGGGGTCCCACAGGGCTCTACCCTTGGCCCTATTCTGTTTTCATTATATATGCTGCCACTCGGGTCAATAATAGCCAGGCACAACATGTCTTTCCACTGTTATGTGTACGATTTGTAGCTTTATTTACCTTTGAACCCAGAACAAACTAACTCACAAAGTGTTCTATTGGACTGCATCACTGACATTAAGTTGTGGTTAAGCCAAAATTTTCTCCATTTAAATGAAGAAAAAGCAGAATGTATTGCATTTGGGGATACTGTAACGGCTGGCTTTGGTACCCTCTTTAAAGCTCAGTTCAGCTGTCAGAAATTTGGGGGTGATTTTTGACAGCCATTTAAAATTTGATAAACAGATTGACAGTGTAGTCAAGATGAGCTTTTATCAGTTACGTCTGTTATCCAAAGCCAAACCTTTCCTGAGCCGTCATGATCTTGAGATAGCAATCCATGCTTTAATCACGTCTCGACTTGATTACTGCAATGCACTTTATGTTGGCATCTCTCAGTCTTCTCTCGGCCGCCTTCAACTTGTGCAAAATGCAGCGGCCTGTCTTTTGACCAACACACCTAGGCAAGAGCACATTACTCCAATCCTTTTTTCACTTCATTGGCTTCCAGTCCATTTTAGAATTAATTTTAAACTTTTGCTTTTTGTTTTTAAAGCTCTTTATGGCCTTGCGCCGGTTCATATGTCTGAGATTTTGACTGTCCGTGACCAAGGCAGAGCTTTGAGGTCATCCAGTCAGCTTTTGCTGGATGTGCCCAGGTCAAGGTATAAATGTTGGGGTGACCAAGCCTTTTCTGTTGTCGCCCCCAGGATCTGGAATAATCTTCCCCCTGACCTACGTGCTATCTCTGACCTGGCTCTTTTTAAATCAGAACTTAAAACATAATTGTTTAGGATAGCTTTTAATACCCAGTAGTGGGTATTAAAAGCATTTGTTTATGCAAAGTTTAGCATTTGTTTTATTTTATTCTCATTTTTAGGTATTTATTCATATTTCTTTGTTTATGTTATTTGTTTTTAATGCTGTTTAATTTTCTGTATAGCACCTTGGTCACCTATGGGTTGTTTTAAAGGGCTATATAAATAAAGTACATTACATTACATTATATTCTGTTCACCTTTCATCTGTGTTTTTGTTTGCTTCGGGTTAGCCACTAACTATGGCTACTAGCTCTCCTTTCTCTCCTCCTCTGGTGTGCTCTCTCTGTCAGATGTTTAGCTACACCTCTGCCTCTTTTAGTGATAACGGTAAATGTAATAAATGTTGTCTTTTTGAGGCGCTCGAGGCGAGGTTGTCTGATTTGGAATCCCGGCTCCGCTGTATTGAAACACCATCTGCGCCAGTTAATAAAGACGGACGTCCCCTAGCTGCAGCGGAGCACCATAGCATAGGGCGGCCTGTTAGCGGTCCTCCGGTCCTCCTCAGCAGTGAGGAGACTGGGTGGGTGACGGTGAGAAGGAAGCCTAGTCGCAAAGCCCCAGTTAACCACCAACCTGTTCATGTTTCTAATCACTTTTCCCTGCTCAGCGACACACCCGCTGAGGAGAAAACTCTGATCACTGGCGACTCTGTAGTCAGAAACGTGAACCTAGAGACTCCAGTGGCCATAGTCAAATGCATTCCTGGGGCCAGAGTAGGTGACATCGTGTCAAATTTGAAAATGCTGGCTAAAAGTTACTGTAAATACTCCACAACTGTTATCCACACCAGCATTAATGACATCCGACTCCGGCAGTCGGAAGTCTCAAAAGTTAATGTGGAATCGGTGTGTGACTTCGCAAAAACAATGTCTGCTTCTGTAGTATTCTCTAGGCCCCTCCCCAATCTGACCAGTGATGACATGTTTAGCCACTTGTCATCCTTCAACCGCTGGCTGTCTGTGTGGTGTCCTGCAAACAATGTGGGCTACACTGACAATTGGAACTCATTTTGGGGAAAACCTGGTCTTATTAAACGAGACGGCGTCCATCCCACTTTGGATGGTGCATCTCATTTATCTAACAATCTGGAATCATTTTTATCCAAATTTCCAAAACCTTGACAGCTCAGAGTTGGGACCAGGAAGCAGAGTCACAGTCTTACACGGCTCTCTGCAGCTCCTCTTCATCCGCCACCCCTCAACTTAGCCCCTGTCTTCCCCATCAGAGAATCAATGTCTGCTCCCTCCAAAGTAAATAAAAATATAATATATAAGCATCCCAAAGTGATTAAACAAAAAGTTGGTAAAACTCAAATTAAACATGAAGCCTCTAAATTTAATGATTTGGCCTCTGTTCCTTCTCATAATTTAAAAATTAAATGCAGTTTGTTTAATATTAGGTCTCTAAAACTCCCAAGTCTCTGCTAGTCCATGGTCTGTTAATTCATCATCAGATTGATTTAATATCCCTTACAGAGACTTGGTTAGGGCAAGAGGATTATGTTGGTTTAAATGAATCAACTCCCTCTGGTTATTTAAACTGTCAAAATCCCAGAAGTTCTGGTCATGGAGGAGGAGTAGCGACAATTTACCATTCCAAATTACTAGTTAATGTAAAGCAAAATATGCATTATCATTCCTTTGAGGTCCTTGTCCTCAGTATTGGGCATTTAAGCAATTTTAGGCTAAACCCAATTTTATTTGCCATAGTTTATTGTCCTCCATCAACCTACTCAGAGTTTTTATCTGAATTTGCTGAATTCTTAGCTGATTTAGTGCTGAAATCAGATAGAATAATTATAGTAGGGGACTTTTATATACTGCACATGAAGATGTAGATAGTGATTGCCTTAACCTGGCATTTAATTCAATATTAGACTTGATGGGGTTTTCTCAGAAAGTAGGAAATTCTACCCATTATCTCCACCATATGTTGGACCTTGTTCTGACATACAGTGGGGTAAAAAAGTATTTAGTCAGCCACCAATTGTGCCAGTTCTCCCACTTAAAAGATGAGAGAGGTCTCCAATTTTCATCATAGGTATACCTCAAATATGAGAGACAAAATAAGAAGAAAAAAAATCCAGAAAATCACATTGAAGGATTTTTAATGAATTAATTGGTAAATTCCTCGGTAAAATAAGTATTTGGTCAATAACAAAAGCTCATCTCAATACTTTGTTATATACCCTTTGTTGGCAATGACAGAGGTCAAACATTTTCTGTAAGTTTTCACAAGGTTTTCACACACTGTTGCTGGTAATTTGGCCAATTCCTCCATGCAGAACTCCTCTAGAGCAATGATGTTTTGGGGCTGTCGCTGGGCAACACAGACTTGCAACTCCCTCCAAAGATTTTCTATGGGGTTGAGATCTGGAGACTGGCTAGGCCGCTCCAGGACCTTGAAATGCTTCTTACGAAGCCACTCCTTCGTTGCCCGGGCGGTGTGTTTGGGATCATTGTCATGCTGAAAGACCCAGCCACGTTTCATCTTCAATGCCCCTGCTGGTGGAAGGAGGTTTTCACTCAAAATCTCACGATACATGGCCCCATTCATTCTTTCCTTTACACGGATCAGTCGTCCTGGTCCCTTTGCAGAAAAACAGCCCCAAAGTATGATGTTTCGACTCCCATGCTTCACAGTAGGTATGGTGTTCTTTCTCCTCCAAACACGACAAGTTGAGTTTTTACCAAAAAGTTCTATTTTGGTTTCATCTGACCATATGACATTCTCCCAATCCTCTTCTGGATCATCCAAATGCTCTCTGGCAAACTTCAGATGGGCCTGGACATGTACTGGCTTAAGCAGGGGGACACGTCTGGCACTGCAGGATTTGAGTCCCTGGCGGCGTAGTGTGTTTCTGATGTAGCCTTTGTTACTTTGGTCCCAGCTCTCTCCCATGTGGTTCTGGGATTTTTGCTCACCGTTCTCGTGATCATTTTGACCCCACGGGGTGAGATCTTGCGTGGATCCCCAGATGAAGGGAAATTATCAGTGGTCTTGTATGTCTTCCATTTTCTAATAATTGCTCCCACAGTTGATTTCTTCACACCAAGCTGCTTACCTATTGCAGATTCAGTCTTCCCAGCCTGGTGCAGGTCTACAATTTTGTTTCTGGTGTCCTTTGACCGCTCTTTGGTCTTGGCCATAGTGGAGTTTGGAGTCTGACTGTTTGAGGTTGTGGACAGGTGTCTTTTATACTGATAACAAGTTCAAACAGGTGCCATTAATACAGGTAACGAGTGGAGGACAGAGGAGCCTCTTAAAGAAGAAGTTACAGGTCTGTGAGAGCCAGAAATCTTGCTTGTTTGTAGGTGACCAAATACTTATTTTACTGAGGAATTTACCAATTAATTCATTAAAAATCCTTTAATGTGATTTTCTGTATTTTTTTTTCTCATTTTGTCTCTCATAGTTGAAGTATACCTATGATGAAAATTAGAGACCTTTAATCTTTTAAGCGGGAGAACTTGCACAATTGGTGGCTGACTAAATACTTTTTTGCCCCACTGTATGGCATAGAAATAGAAAATCTGGTAGTGTCTCCTCATCACCCTGAACTGTCAGACCATTGTCTGTTAACTTTTGATTTTACTATTTCTGAATATTTGGCTCCTAAGGAAAAATATTACTACAGTAGATGCCTCTCAGATGATGCTGTTACCAAATTTATGCAGATTGTTTCCTCTATGCCATGTGCCAACACAACGGAAATAAGCTATAGCCAGCTTGCTCCTTCTGTAATTGAGAGCATGGTAGATAGTGTTTCAGCTTCTCTGCATCAGACTCTAGACATAGTGGCCCCTTTAAAAAAGAAAAAGTCTAATCAGAGATTTCTAACTCCTTGGTTCAACACAGAAGCTTAAAACAGAAGACTTGTCAATTAGAAAGAAAAAATGGCACTCCACTAATTTAGATTAAATATATTTAGCTTGGAGAAATCATCTTTTAATTTATAAAAAAAAAATAAAATAAAATAAAAATTCTGAGAAAAACTAGAACAAGGAACTGACATAACGCACGGCTCAGGAGACGCACACACACAGGCTTAGAGTAGTTCAAAGAGTTTATTAACAACAGGAGTGAATGAGTGCGTGTCTGCGGGATGTAAATGTGTTGGTGATGGTGTCTGCTCCAGGCACAGAGGCAGGTGACCGTACAGCCGAGCAACCCTATGGAGAGAGCACAGGGAGAGGGTGACGGGCATACACCAACACAGGAGGAATTTATGGCGAGAGAAGGACTTACTTGGTGGGTCAGGACAGCTGGCACAACAAGGGGGTGAAGCCCGGAAGACAGCCACCTGGAGAGCTCCGTGCAGCAGCGAGGATTGGGCGATGGAGAGGAGATGTCCGCCGCTGGGAAATCCACCTGTGCACAGGGGAGAAGACTGAAGAGAAAAGGTAAGCGATCTTCTTACCAAAATGGTTACGCTGAAGGGAAGTATGCTCACAACGGTGAGGGACGAAGTCTGACGGCTTCAGGCCGAGCCTCCGGGCGAGACGGCCTTTATCCCTCGCCGCTGATGATTGGCAGGTGCGTGAGCAGGTGGCGCCGCTGATGAATGGCGCGGCGTGACAGTACTCCCCCCTCTAGCAGCGCCTCCTGGCGATGGCTTATCCGGGTGCGCTCGGTGGAAGTCCGCGATGAGCGATGGGTCCAACACAAACGACGGGGGCACCCATTGCCGATGCTCGGGCCCATAGCCCTCCCAGTCCACCAGGTATCGCAACCCACGGCCTCGGCGCCGGGAGTCCAGGATGGAGGAGACGGACCAGGCCGGATGGCCACCAACCATCCGGGGCGCGGGTTGCGCTGCAGGAGGAGGGCAAAGGGGGTCAGTGACTGCCAGTTTCACCCTCGACACATGGAAAGTGGGATGGATGCGGAGGGAGGGGGGGATAGCCACGCGCACAGCCACCGGGTTGATGATCCGGGTGACGGGAAAGGGACCCATGAATCGCTGTGCCAGCTTCCTCCTCTCGCCTTTTAATGTGACGTCCTGGGTAGACACATACACGAGTTGCCCAACTCTGTACGCCGGGGCAGGTCTTCTGTGCCGGTCCGCCACGGTCCTGTTGCGCTCCGCTGTGCGTAAAAGCGCATGACGCGCGGCAGCCCAGGTGGAGCGGAACTGCCTAAGGTGCGCCCTAACGGAGGGGACAGTCACCTCGTTCTCCTGCGCTGGAAACAGCGGGGGGTCGTAACCCAGGGACGCCTTGAAGGGGGACATCCCCGTTGCAGAAGAGCGGGCGGTGTTGTGGGCATACTCCACCCAGGCGAGATGGTTGCTCCAGGACGTCGGCTTGGATCTGGTAACACAGCGGAGCGCAGCCTCCAGCTCCTGATTGGTCCTCTCACACTGCCCGTTAGACTGGGGGTGATGGCCGGAGGAGAGGCTCACCTTGGCTCCGATGGCGTTACAGAAGGATCTCCAAACCTCGGACGAAAATTGGGGGCCCCGGTCCGAGACCACGTCCACCGGAATCCCGTGCAGCCTGACCACGTGTTGGACGAGGAGGCCCGCCGTCTCCAGGGCAGTAGGGAGACCCCGCAGGGGAATGAAGTGCGCCGCCTTGGAGAAACGGTCCACAATGGTCAGGACGGTGTCAAAGGAGTTGGAAACGGGGAGTCCGGTGACGAAGTCCAGTGCGATGTGCGACCAGGGCCTGCCGGGGACGGGCAGAGGCTGGAGCAGACCCGCTGGGGGGGCATTTCCCGACTTGCTGGTGGCACAGATTGGGCAAGCCCGGGCGTAGCGGGCTGAATCCCTCCGCAGGCCTGGCCACCAAAAGGACCGCTGGAGGAGGCTGATCATCCGAGAGGTGCCGGGATGACAGGTGAGCCGGGAGGTGTGGAGCCAGTGGATGACCTCTCCTCGGACCGCAGATGGGACGAACAGTCTTCCCTCCGGTCCGCCGCCAGGATCAGGTTCCACCTCCTGCGCCTTCCGGATCTTGTCTTCAATGTCCCAAGAGATGGCACCGAGGACGCACGACCTGGGCAGGATAGTGTGGGGCGTCTCCTCAGCCTCCACGGGGGTGAACTGCCTAGAGAGGGCGTCAGGCAGGCCGTTTTTGGAGCCCGGCCTGAAGGTGATTGAGAAGCGGAACCTGGCGAAGAACAAAGACCAGCGCGCCTGGCGGGCATTCAGGCGCTTGGCAGATCGTAAATACTCTAAGTTCTTGTGGTCCGTCAGGACCACAAACGGCAGGTCCGCCCCCTCTAGCCAGTGGCGCCACTCCTGTAAGGCGAGTTTAATGGCCAGGAGCTCTCTGTCCCCCACATCGTAGTTCCTCTCCGCCGGGGACAGGCGCCGGGAGAAGAAGGCGCACGGCCGCTTGGCGCCATCGTCAGGTGACCGCTGGGATAACACTGCTCCCACTCCCGTGTCCGATGCGTCCACCTCCACAATGCACTGCAGCGCGGGGTCGACCTGGCGAAGGACCCGGGAGGAGGAGAACTCCGCCTTCAGCGCCCTAAAGGCAGCAGCGACCTCTTCAGTCCACCGGAACGGGACCTTCGGGGACGTGAGGCGGGTCAGCGGTCCGACGATCGAGCTGAAATTTGGGACAAAGCGGCGGTAAAAATTGGCGAAGCCAACAAACTGTTGCACCTGCTTCCGGGATGCGGGAGTAGGCCACTCCACCACCGCCTTCACCTTCTCTGGGTCTGGGAGCACCTGATCTTGAGCGATGATGAATCCCAGGAAGGATGTGGTCCTAGCGTAGAATTCGCATTTCTCAGCCTTCACGTACAGACGATTCTCCAGCAGTCTTTGGAGGACCCGCCTCACATGGACCTGGTGCTCGTCCCTGGACCTGGAGAAGATAAGGATGTCATCCAGGTAGACGAACACAAAAAGGCCGATGAAATCCCGGAGGACGTCATTAATGAGGCGCTGAAAGACGGCAGGAGCGTTGGTCAGCCCGAACGGCATGACGAGATACTCAAAGTGGCCGTTCGGGGTACGGAAGGCTGTCTTCCATTCATCTCCCTCCCGGATCCGGACGAGGTGGTAAGCGCTGCGTAAATCCAGCTTGGTAAACCAGGTCGCCCCCTGGAGGGAGTGAAAGGCAGTGTCCATGAGGGGCAGGGTGTAACGGTCCCTCTCAGTGATGTCATTCAGCGCTCGGTAGTCTATGCAGGGGCGGAGGGATCCGTCCTTTTTCCCGACAAAGAAAAACCCTGCCCCCACGGGTGACGACGATGGGCGAATAATCCCAGCGCTCAGAGATTCCTTTAGGTATGTATTCATGGTCTCCTTCTCCGGCGCCGACAGGCTGTAGAGCCGACCAGATGGCAGGGGAGCCCCCTGGCGGAGGTTGATGGCACAGTCATATGGTCGATGCGGGGGAAGAGACATAGCTTTCGATTTGCTAAATACCATACCCAGGTCGTGAAATTCTGGAGGCACCAGTGACAGGTCCGGAGGTGCTGTATCCGCCACAGGGGGAGCCGCGGATGGGGAGCAGGCAGCGGACTGAAGGCAGGTGCCCATACAGAAGGTACTCCATGCCGATACCCCAGCGGACCTCCAGTCCAGGACAGGGTTGTGGAGGCGTAGCCAGGGATACCCCAGGATGACGGGCGACACAGAGTTGGGCAGGACGTAAAATACCATCTCCTCCCGGTGGTTCCCTGAGATGATGACTGGGACAGGCATGGTCTGGTGAGAAACTCTCCCAAGGGAGGCACGGGAGAGATGGACCAGGGAGATGGGGTGTTTTAATGCCTGACAGCGGATGCCCAATCGGGTTGCCAGGCCTTGTGAAATGAAGCTGCCCTCTGCGCCCGAATCCACCAGTGCGTGGGTGAGGTGCCCAGTGGGATTGTGGCAAAAACGGATGGGCAGCTTTAATTGGGGGAGAGAGTCTAACCGGTTGGGATCCGCGAGGATCCCTACAGCGATTCGCGGACCCCGCCGACTGGCTTTCCGCGGGCAACGCTCCACAGTGTGTTGGTCACCTCCGCAATACATGCAGAGGCCCAACTCACGGCGGCGTTGTTTCTCCGCAGGGGAAAGCTTGGTCCAGCCCGTCACCATCGGCTCCGACTCCTCGGGGCACAATGCTGGCGGCGCCGCCAGGGGGCGAGCTTGGAACAGGTGCGGCGAGACTCCACGAGGGCGAGAAGAAGAAGACTTCCGCCCCGAGGAGCGCTCGCGCAGCCTGTTATCCAAACTTATCGCTAAGGATGTCAGCTCCGCTAGCGTCCCAGGGATATCCCGTCCAGCCAGTTCATCCCTCAGATCACTATTGAGGCTGCGGAGGAACAGGCCACAGAGGGAGCGATCCTCCCAGCCCAATTCCTCCGCCGCTACCCGGAAGTCGACCGAGTAGTCCGCTGCCGACCGGCCTCCCTGCTGGAGAGCGAGGAGCCGATCGACCTGGACCGTCTCGGTTTGAGAATGGTCAAAGACCTCCAGGAAGCGCCTCACGAACTGGTCATAGGTGAGGGTGGCATAACTGGGCCTCGCCATTACGGCGTAGGTCCAAGTTAACGCACGCCCCTCCAGAAGATTCCCTATGTAACCAATCCGACTGTGATCCGAGGGAAAATCTCCGGGCACACGGTGGAACACGGACTCACACTGCATAATGAACCCCCGCGCTCCGCCGAGCTTACCGCTAAAGCGGGCGGGGGTCGGAATCGGTGTGAGCCGAACCGGTGCCACTGGAGCCGGCTGGACGGCCGCTGGAACAGCAGGAGCCGCGCCACCCTGGCGAGCCGGGGGGAACGGCTGTTGAGGATCCAAGCGGCCCAACCGGTTAGTTAAATTCAATAATTGATTAAAGATCACCTGTTGTTGATAAGCTATTTGATCCACTCTAGCCTCGAGAGTGGAAAACCGGTGTGCGAGCCCGCCGTCCGCCGAGCCGCTCTGCTGAAGCCGTACTGACATAACGCACGGCTCAGGAGACGCACACACACAGGCTTAGAGTAGTTCAAAGAGTTTATTAACAACAGGAGTGAATGAGTGCGTGTCTGCGGGATGTAAATGTGTTGGTGATGGTGTCTGCTCCAGGCACAGAGGCAGGTGACCGTACAGCCGAGCAACCCTATGGAGAGAGCACAGGGAGAGGGTGACGGGCATACACCAACACAGGAGGAATTTATGGCGAGAGAAGGACTTACTTGGTGGGTCAGGACAGCTGGCACAACAAGGGGGTGAAGCCCGGAAGACAGCCACCTGGAGAGCTCCGTGCAGCAGCGAGGATTGGGCGATGGAGAGGAGATGTCCGCCGCTGGGAAATCCACCTGTGCACAGGGGAGAAGACTGAAGAGAAAAGGTAAGCGATCTTCTTACCAAAATGGTTACGCTGAAGGGAAGTATGCTCACAACGGTGAGGGACGAAGTCTGACGGCTTCAGGCCGAGCCTCCGGGCGAGACGGCCTTTATCCCTCGCCGCTGATGATTGGCAGGTGCGTGAGCAGGTGGCGCCGCTGATGAATGGCGCGGCGTGACAGGAACAAGTTATTATTCTGCATTAATAGAAAAGGACAATAATAATCCCAGGTTTGTTTTCAGCACTGTAGCCAGGCTTACAAAGAGGCAGGACTCTGTCAATCCTAGCATTCCCTTAGAGCAGCGATTCTTAACTGGTGGGTCGTGACCACTTGTTTTCAGTGGGTCGCGGGCCTTTGCCTGGGCAAATAAAATATCAAGAAATAAATCAACATAGTGTCATTCACACTCCGTAACTGTAGATGGCAGTAGGTGGCGGGCAACACCATATTTCACACCATAGAAGAAGACTCACAACGTTTGTTTGTATATGCTAATTGAGCATGGCGAAACGGACTGGATATGTGATCCCTTTGGAATCGACATGGAAAGAGTTACGTTGCCAAGCAATGAAGAGAGTCAGCTGGTGGAGCTATCATGTGACCGCATGCTGAAAAAGAGGTTCAAAGAGGTAAGCCTCTCGCAGTTCTGGTGCAGCACTGTGATGAGCGAGTATCCTTCTCTTGCCATTCGAGCAGTAAGAACCCTCCTACCTTTCAGCACTACATATCTCTGTGAGTGTGGCTTCTCAGCTCTGGTTCAGTTGAAGACAAAACAGAAAAAACAGACTGGACATTGAGCATGACCTCAGAGTCGCTTTGTCTAATACAGGGGTCACCAACGGGGTGCCCACGGGCACCAAGTCGCCCACAAGGACCACATGAGTCGCCTGCAGGCCTGTTCTAAAAATAGCACAACTCGCAAGTGAGCTGCTTCTAAGATGTAATTTTTTCTGCCGCTATTTTTTAAAATCACACTTGCATTTATATAGATTTTAAAATGACAATGTCTTAAAAATAAAAAAAAATGAAAATATGTTTATTATACGTAACGTTAAGGTGAACTCTCACCTAGTTCAAAGGTCAGTATTGTGCGCATGACAAAACCTTCACGTTTGTGGAGCGTAAGCTAGCGGCCAGTGAAGATAGTGAGCGCAGTGCTGTTTCCTAGCCCAAAAACATGGCAAAAAAAAAAAAAAATGACAGAAAATGTTTCATTTTCAAAGTGAGCAGGAAGAGGAGTTCTTTTTTACTACCGTGAAAGGAAGCTGCGTGTGTTTCATTTGCGGGGCGACTGTAGCCCACTGCTGCCCACTCTTTTTTTTTTTTTTGACTTATTTTGTACCCGTAGGTAGATTTCTTCTGCAGTCCAGTGACAAGCCACCAGCTGCCGGTCGCTGCGTGCGCATGCGCCCCTTAACTCCCGAACCTGCATGTTTTTGGCATGTGGGAGGAAACCGGAGAAATCCCGGAGTAAACCCACGCAAAAACGGGGAGAACATGCAAACTCCACACAGATCACTGTTGGCCGAGGGCAGGGGTCCAACCCACGATCCCCACGATCCCCCGGCCGAGGGTAAACTGCTGCTGCGGTGCTAACCACTGTGCCACCGTGCATATAAGCACTCTCAGTGCTGCTTAGCTTCTTCTCATGAAAAGGACAGTGCTGGTTATTACTCAAGCATGATTCTTGGCAAGAACTGTATGGATATAATTCCAGTGAAGAAGAACACACAAAAGTGTGTTTATTAAATGTAACAGATTTTGATCAGAATTGCAGCAGATTTGTTCAGTTAAAAATGTGATAAGATTTATTTAATATGAAAGTTGATTTTTCTTAAATGTTGCATAACTTTTTCAAACATGGTTCAACATAGTTCATGAATTAAAAGGGTTTAGTTTTTTATGGTTAAAAAGGACTGGTGAAAACTGGACATTTTTTTAATGAAATGTAGAAGTGATCATCTGAACAATTGCTGAGATTAATAAATATAAAGTGTTGAATATTGATCTTGTCTGTTACCCACTCTAAGTTATTGATAATTATATATATATATATATATATATATATACACAATTTGTTATTTTAGAGGAGTGTGTCAAGCTGGTGCCCTTCACATAACTCGATACCCATGAAGTAGCTCTTGGTTTCAAAAAGGTTGGTGACCCCTGGTCTAATATAACTCCAGACATTGAGACTCTTGTCAAGAGCAAAAAACATCCCCAGTTCTCCCATTAATTCCTCCAGACTCAGGTCTTTGATGTCACTGTTACAGGTTTTAGTGAGTGTTCCTTCATTTTCTTCAAAGCACATAACCTTATCAGTAGGTAAATACTGAAAAAACAATCAGAAGAAAAGTCAATTTTGAGACTTGAATTATTTTGAATTGCACTTTTTGTTTAATTTTTAATTTAAAATGCAGCTGATTCAGCATTAAAGGGAATTGTTCCCTCTGTTGTATTGCCACTTACTGGTCATTTTGGTTAATTATTAAATTTGTTTTGTGTTTGTATACTGTGATATTCTGTTCTTCTGCCTCAGGTTCAAAATGCACAATCTTTACATTCAGTAAATTTGAGAATTTGAAAATGTTTGATTTGGGTCGCGGCTTGTCATTGAGGGGTGATGGTGGGTCCCAAAGCCAGACCAGTTGAGAACCACTGCTTTAGAGCTTACTAGTCAGGACTTTATGAACTTTTTTCAATTATAAAATTTCATCTATCAGATATAAAATCAGTCAGATTCTCCCCACCGTTAACTTAAATGCAGTAACTACTACAACTCCTTCACCTGACATCTGTTTGGATCAGTTTACTCCAATTGACCTTTTAGAGTTAGACAAAATAGTTTTCCTCAGCCAAGCCTTCAACTTGTCTTTTAGACCCTATTCCTACCAGGTTATTTAAAGACGTCTTCCCATTTATTGGTAGCTTTATACTTCAAATAATCAATTCTTCATTAACTTTAGGCCATGTACCGCAGGGTTTTAAAACTGCTGTAATTAAACCCTTACTCAAAAATCAAACGCTGGATCCAGGAGTTTTAACTCTTGGAAAGAGTTGTTGCTATGCAATTATTTGACCACTTGCAGGGAAATGGTCTATTTGAAGAGTTTCAATCTGGGTTTAGAATCCATCATAGTACTGAAACAGCCTTAGTGAAGGTCACTAATGACCTTCTGATCGCATCTGATAATGAACTTGTTTCTGTGCTTGTCCTTTTAGACCTTAGTGCAGCTTTTGATACTATCAATCATAATATTCCACTTGATAGATTAGAACACTATGTTGGACTTAATGGAACTTTGTTGCTGTGGTTTAGATCTTATTTATCTGATAGGTTCCAGTTTGGTCATGTCAATAATGAGTTTTCTTCCAACTCAAAGCTCAGTCACAGAGTTCCACAGGGACCTGTGCTAGGCCCTACTGTTTTTAGTTTATGTATGCTTCCGTTAGGCAACATTATTAGAAAGCACTGTATACATTTTCATTGTTATGCAGATGACACACAATTATACCTGTCAGGCTACCTCAGCTTCTGTGTGGGCAAATCCGTTCCCACCAAGACCATACGGTGTTGCTCAAACAACAAACCCTGGATCAACTCTGAGATAAAAACACTTCTGAGAGAGAAGAAGAGGATCTTCAGGTCGGGGAATAGGGAGATGCTGAAGTCCATACAGAGGGAGCTGAGGAGAAAGATCAGAGAAGGCAAGGACAGCTTCAGGAAGAAGATGGAGTACAAGCTGCAACAGAGCGACATCAGCGGCGTCTAGAGAAACCTCAAAACCATCTCTGGGCTCCAGAATACCTCCCAATCTGAATCTGTTTTTCAATAGGTTTGACCAACCGCCCTCCCCCCTGACTGCACAACAACCACTGCTGCCTCTAAAGACATCAAGTCCTGCTGCCCACTCCCCACTCCACCAACACCCCCCCCCCCCCACTCCCAACACACAGCCCCCCATCCTGACCCTGACCAGGACCCAGGTGAGGACGGAGCTGAGGAAGATCAAGGCGAGGAAGGCGTCGGGACCAGACGGCATCAGCGCAAAGCTCCTCAAGTCCTGTGCAGACCAGCTGTGTGGGATTGTGATGTACATCTTCAACCTGAGCCTGAAGCTGGGGAGGGTACCACAGCTGTGGAAAACATCTTGTGTGGTACCTGTACCAAAAACTTCCCACCCCAAAGACCTGAACAGCTACAGACTGGTGGCCTTGACGTCCCACTTGATGAAGACCCTGGAGAGACTGCTCCTTGCTCACCTCCGCCCCCTGGTGGAACCAGCAATGGATCCACTCCAGTTCGCCTACCAGCATGGCATTGGGGTGGAGGATGCGGTGATCTTCCTCCTTCACCGTTCTCTGTCCCACCTGGAGAAGCCCGGGAATGTGGTGAGGATCATGTTCTTTGACTTCTCCAGTGCTTTCAACACCATCCAACCGATGATCCTGAAGGACAAGCTGCTGCGCGCAGGGGTGGACCAGCACCTGTCATCATGGATCCTGGACTACCTCACAAACTGCCTCAGTTTGTGAGAACCCGGGACTGTGTGTCCGACACAATCATCGGTAGCACGGGGGCCCCCCAGGGAATGGTGTTGGCTCCCTTCCTGTTCACTCTTTATACTGCGGACTTCTCACACAACACAACACACTGCCATCTACAGAAGTTCTCTGATGACTCTGCGATCGTTGGCCTCATCTCCAATGGAGATGAAGCTGAGTACAGAGGGCTTATCCAGGACTTCGTGGACTGGTGCCATTGGAACTGCCTCCAGATCAACGCAAGGAAAACTAAGGAGCTGGTGGTGGACTGCTGCAGGCATGGACAACCCCTCACAGCACCAGTAAATATACAGGGAACAGACATTGAGATGGTGACATCCTACAAGTACCTGGGTGTTCATCTGAACAATAAACTAGACTGGTCACACAATACTGACGCACTCTACAAGAAGGGACAGCGCAGACTGTTCCTACTGAGGAGACTCAGATCTTTTGGTGTACAAGGGACGCTGCTGAAGACATTCAATGACACGGTGGTGGCATCAGCCATCACTTTTGGAGTGGTCTGCTGGGGCAGTGGCATTACTGCAGCCGATAGGAAGAGACTGAACAAACTGATCAAGAAAGCTAGCTCTGTCCTGGGGCAGCGCCTTGATCGGGTGGAGGAGATAGGAGAGAGAAGGACGGTGGCTAAACTGTCATCTCTGCTGGAGTCCGAGTTCCACCCTATGCAGGACATACTGAATGCACTGAGGAGCTCATTTAGCAGCAGACTACATCATCCCAGGAGCACAACCGAGAGGTTTCGCAGGTCCTTCCTACCAACGGCTGTCAGACTGTACAACCTAAGCAGGGCTGCTCGCAGAGATAGCAAAAAGATGTAACAACCTAATAGTTTTTTGAATGCAAAAGATGCAATAGACTTACACAATGGTCCCCTCCGGCATACAACTAGGAAAATACCGGTCGCTATGGAGGGTGAGAATATGTATGGGCACATAATGTAGGATAACTAAGTAGACGGTTGTGCTGTTTCATTCCATCTAGCAACAATGTTGTGCACTGTGTGTGTTTATACTGTACAGTATATTTACATATTTATTCCATCTAGCTACAATGCTCCATACTGGGTGTGTTTATATTTATATATCTATATATTTATTCCATCTAGCTACAATGCTCCGCAATGTGTGTGTTTATATATCTACATATTATTCCATCTAGCTACATTGCTCTGCACTGTGTGTGTTTATATATTTACATATTTATTCCACCTAGCTGCAATGCTCCGTACTGTGGGTGTTTATATATCTACATATTTATTCCATCTAGCTACAATGCTCCGCACTGTATGTTTTTTTTTTTGTTGTTGTTTTTTTTTGTTACTTATTTGTACCCGTAGGTAGACTTGATTTGTAGTCTGGTGACAAGCCACCGGCTACTGGTCGCTGCGTGCGCGAGCGCCCTAAACCTATATATACTTTATATACTCATATATTTATTCCATCCAGCTACAATGCTCTGCACTGTGTGTCTGTGTGTATATATATATATTTATAGTAATATGTACATATGTATATTAGCTGCTCTTGCTTGCTTGCTTGTTTTCTTGCCTTCTGATTGTTGCTCTGAGTGTTGCTATCCCTGTGCTGTTGCAATCCTGGAATTTCCCCGTTGTGGGACTAATAAAGGCTTATCTTATCTTATCTTATCTTATCTTATCTTATGAAGCCAGATGATAGCAATCAATTAGCCAAGTTAGAAGCCTGTCTTAAGGAAATCAAAGCTTGGATGAATTGTAATTTCCTGCTATTAAATTCAGATAACACTGAAGTCATTCTTGTTGGTCCAAAAAACCTTAGAAATACCTTTCTAAATCAAACTTTTAGTTTGGATGCAATTACTCTTTCTCTTAATAGCTCTGTGAGGAACCTTGGAGTTATTTATGATCAAGATCTGTTTTTCAATTCACATATTTAATTTGTTTCTAAGACTGCTTTCTATCATTTGCACAATATTGCCAAGATTAGGAGCATCTTGTCTCGCAGAGTTACAATAATCTAATCTAGAGCTAACAAAAGTGTGGATCAGTTTCTCAGAATCACCATTTTGCATGTTGAGTGTCATTTGAGTATCATTTTCCCATCTCTTGATATTTATAAGCATATGTGTTCAGGGATGGGTAATTACACGTCAAAACACCTTAGAAAAATGATTACAACCAACTCACTTTTGGTTTCCACTAGAAAGAATAACATACATACTGAAATCAAAGGAAATGTGTTTGAGAATATATGGAGACCTTTCATTGATTATGTAAATTAAGTAAACGTAACTTCTGAAGAAGGTGAATGATATGTGTGGACCTTGCAAATTCCAAGCTGGTGAATGTATATTATGTATTCTAATGTAATAGATTACCTAAACAGAGAAACATTGTTGACTTGTTTTTGTTAATGGTTTCTGTTTTTTAACCTTTTTTTGTCATGTTATTGTTTAGTTTTTAAATTACTTTTGTGTTAGTGTCTGACTGTGTGTGCTGTTTGTTAAAAAAAAAAAAAAAAGGTTCAATAAAAATATTGTGGGAAAAAAAATTGCTCTGATCTGCGTGAAAATCCTGGACTGTTGAGACATCATGGACGTACCTGCTTCAGCTGCACTGAGTCTGAGATGTTGTCATAGCAAAAAATGATCAGCTGACACAACTTGATCGCCAGGTTAATAACTATATTAGCCACAAAATGTATATTCAAAAGTAAACATTACTGAGTTCGGTATAATAAGATGTATTTGACAGTTATGATGCATTTTAGGCCAAAACAAACTTGATCTAGCATTAAAAGCAATTAAAATAATGCAGTCACAAAGTTACATGGAAAATGCTTGATTTACTAGATACATATACTGTAGAAATATATATTCTCTGCATCAACAGTGTACTATACATGCATTCATGTAGTATTGCACTGACAAACCTCTGAAGTTTTTGCAGATGTCTTTTTATATGTGAAGGTTACCACCATGTGACATAAATGTCTTAAAAATGAGTCATTATTTTCAAGGTCACCCATTAATGGTTTGTACTATTGACTCTTTTCCCACCAGTGTATTAAAAGACAAAAATAGAAATCATGATGCAAACACATAAGTCACTAAATTGTTTATTACAATCAGCAGCAAATTCCAGATTATTCAGAATGTGCAAAACTCAAACTGTCAGACTGGGTCACTCAGCAGCTGGGATGTGCAGCTCACACTGGTCTCAGATCAGCAGATCTTAGGCCTGCATCTCTGTAAATAGTGACGCAAGGTCCAGTTTGGGGTGGATCGATCGTTTCCCTCTTGCCTAGACAAAAGACAGAAATGTGTGGAGGTTAAATAAATGAAATTTAAAACATATTTGGGAAATACACTTGTTACTAAAAGCCAGTGGTGGAATGTGAATGAATGAATCTTTATTTCGGATAGATTTAAAGAAAATACAATAATATAACAAAGGGGGGAAAAATTTAATAAGGTCGAATTAAACAATAACTCCTCTGATTATACAGTTCAACATAGGTTATCTGAAATGGGTGATGGCTGAAGATGCAGCTTATATTGCTCACCATATTCCATCCAAGAATTCAAAAGAAAAACCAAACAGCAGCGATTCCAATGTGACAATAAAGTACTTTGTTGTTGTATTTAACCACAATTTTCATATAGCTGCACTGATGTAAAGTCGATTTTACAAGGGCTGGGTTGCATTTAAAGTCATCTGCTTTTACTATGGCCTCAGCAATCAGAATGAATTAATACATTCAGTGGAATGGAATCTAGTACTTTAACTGAAGGTGTGCATCACAGATTATGGAGTTGCTCAGTCAAAATATGGAGTTTTTATCAATAAAAGTTTGTCACTTACCTATAAAAGCAAAGGATTTCAGTACTTTCCACAGTGGCGACGTCCGTTGTTGAGCGGCTGATTCCCTCCTGCCTAGACGAACGACAGAAATGGATGGTGTTTAGTTTTTTCAAGCAAGTTCAACACTTATACAGGCACATCTCAAAAATTAGAATATCATGAAAAAGTTCAATATTTTTGTCACTCATTTCAGAAAGTGAAACCCATATATAGATTCATTACAGGGACAGTGATATATTGAAAGTGTTTATTTTAATATTGATGATTATGGCTTCAGCCCATATTAACCAACACCTCATCGGCCCACATTTCTATTTAAAAACTATTTTTTAAAGTTTATGTAATATTCTAATTTTTTGCCAAATGGAATTTGGGGTTTTCAGGGGCTATAAGCCATAATCACTCAAATTAAAATAAATAAATGCTTGAAATATATCATGGTCTGTGTAATGAATGATATAATATATGGATTTCTCTTTCTGACGCTTTAGAAAATTATATGAATGACTTTATAAATCACTGGTTTGAAAAAGCCCTTTTATATTGTTGAGATTTCGGCTCCTGTGATCTCACCAGTATCCACTATAAACAGGGAAGCTAACCCTGGCATGTGGAAACACATTCTAGCGTTAAATTGCACACAATTTAATGCAAAACAAAAACCAGGACTATAACCAGGATTGATATATTTCAGCGTATTGCTCTTACAAGCAAATGTTTAGGAGAAAACAAGCGTGAATCAACAGTGGGTATTATCTAGCTACTAGCCAAAACTCGTTAGCTAAAACGAGTTAGCCAGCAAAAAACGGCATTAAATTGCACACAATTTAATGCGCAGCACCAAGTGCAATACAAAACAAAAACCAGGACTATAACCAGGATTGATATATGTCATCTTTTCCTCTCACAAGCGAATATTTAGGAGAAAACAAGCGCGAATCAACAGTTGGTATTATCTAGCTACTAGCCAAAATTCGTTAGCTACAACGAGTTAGCCAGCACAGAACAGGGGCTGTATGGCTCAAAAGTGAGCTTACCACCAACAGGATAAATAAGCAAACAGATGCACAATATTACAAATCACTCACCATGGATGGTTCTCTCAACTTCGTATTCAGCTTGTCAGTAGTACGGTTCTATTCTGCGCAGTCATCTGTACGGTCCGGATCACTCTTCTGACTGTGGATCTGCCAGCAAGCAGAGAAAACCCCGCACCTCTTCGTTGGACCACGGTGTAGATTTCCGCAAAACCTAACCTACAACGCTGTCTCTATTAATATCATATTCACTCCGTGACCGATTACAAATGGCGGTCGTGCAGCTTCAACAGAAAACTGAAAACGGACGCTCTCTGTGACGTTACGCGCTGACCAATCAGCGGCTAGCAGTCGATTGACGAAAAATCACACCTCGCTTTTTCTCGCTTGTCCCCTGCCCCTAAACTGGCACGAAAATCGTATCGGTTAAAGCGTGTAGGGTACTGTGGAAAGAGCGAGAAACTGAGTAAAGTAAAAGTAAGTAAAGCTAAGGTGATACTTGTGGAAAAGTGCCTTTAAAGCATAGAATATAAGAATCGTCTTGAGATCCCTAGCATCCTTTTCCATGCGCCTCCCATGTGGGAGGAGTGAGATGGATTAAAAAGCCATGTGCTCCCCTCTTCACTGAGGTATCTTGACATATCCTGTTCACCTTTATTGCCCATGACCATTTTCAGCATTCTGCATGCTCCTCTGAAGTTAGTTCCGCAGTTTGAGCGGATTTATTTTGGGGGACAATGTAGGGTGATGAAGCAGCGCAGTGCATTAATGAAGGATGACGTATCAAATGACTATCAGTTCAGTGTGTACAGCCTGCACACTTAAATATGTGAATATTACTGCCCACCTTTTGGTGTTGGCTTTACCTCCAAGAGTGTGATGAGTTGATATGTTCCAGGGACCAAACACATCCAGGCCCACATTAGTAAAGGGTGGCTCTGTGCTGTGGTGGTCAGAAGGAAGATCGGCAATCCTCTGTGTCTCCAGTTTCCCTCTGACCTTTCTGCATTTTATGCATTTGTGCAGATTTCTGTTGATGCACTTCTTTGCTCCAACTATCCAAAATCCTCCTGTACAGATAGTTGCCTCAGTAAAGACATGGCCCTGATGTTTGACTTTATCATGATAGTACTTTGTTAGAAGGTTAGTAATATGGCTGTGGCCAGGGATAATGAGTGGGGGCTTCTCTGCCATGCACAGCATGGAATGCTCATGTTGACCTCCAACCCTTAAAAGACCATACTCCAAAACAGGATTCAGCTTTCTTAGTGGACTGTTTCTTGGTATGTCTTTCTCTTTTCTAGAAAAGTAAATTCAGCTTTATACGCTTGCCATTGCGTACTTGTTATAATTACAGCTCTGGCTTGTGTAAGTAGGTCGACATTGTGAGGCTTTACATAATGATGCAATCTCTTACAACTCTCTTTCTTCTTGTACATTTGAACAGTGTAGATGAGAGAAGCAATGGCTCTGATAAGAGATTTCCAGGAAGAAAGTCTTTTGAAGTGATGAGAGCCAAGAGTGTAGTTCAAGTCTGTGCATGTGGTGATGTGAGCTCGTACCTCCTTGTTGGATTCTGGGTGTATAAGTTCAAATTGTACTTGCTCTGTGATGCACATGGATTCAGGGTGCAGCAGGAGTGCTGGACCGGTGAGCCAGTTTCTTTCAGTGAGGTAAGCTGCTTGTATCAACCTGGTAGCCACAGCTGCTTGATTATTGGATGTAGGAAAATAATGCCATTGCTCAGGGCAAGTGAACCTTCTGATCCTTTGCACTCTAGTGCTGACATACAGTATACATAGAATCTTCAAGTTTAATAGCAGATATAACCCAACACCACTTTGCTGTCTGTGTAGAACTCTACAGCATCTAGCTTAGAGTCCAACTCCTTTACAGCTCTGCCATGTCGACTGCAAGGACAGCTGCACACAGCTGGGAACAGTGTGGTTTGACTGAGGGGACAATTTAGCCTTTCCCATGATGAAGCAAACATGACACATTACACTGTCATTTATAATCTTCAGATAAGCTACAGCTGCTATGGCTTGTATGGATGAGTCAAAGAAGTGGACCTCCTTCCTCACTGAAATTGAAAGCGATGTGGCAGTGTATGCTCGTTGAATCTCAAGCTGTTTGGGATCTTTTAGCAAGTCTCTTCAGGCACTCCATTCAGCCTCCTTTTCAGTGGGGAGGGGAGCATCCCAGTCAACAGTTGAGCTTGTATGTTCCCTCAGCAGTAGTTTCCCCTGAATGGAAATAGGTGCTACGAGACCAAGAGGGTAAAACAGGCTAATAACAGTTGATAGAACACCTCTGCGTGTAAATGGCTTTTTACTGTTAGTGACACGGAAGGTGAATGTGTCAATTTAGAGGTTCCAGCTCCCTCCAAGGCTACACTGAACCGGTGGAGCATCTATCTCTATGTTGAGGTCTTTAAAGTCCTTTGCATAGTCAGCTGAGGGGAATGCTTGCATGACCGCAGGGCTGTTTGATGCTATCTTATGGAGTCTTAAGTTGGAGCAAGCGAGCCTATATTGTGTAGTCCTGAGCAGCTCAGTGGATTCAGTGACAGAGGGAAGGGATTTGAGCCTATGGTCAACATAGAAATCCCTCTCTACAAAGTGTTATGCATCTGCCCCAAACTCAGACTCTCCGTGTAGAGCAGCATGTTTGAGATCATATATAGCAACAGCTGGTGAGGGACTATGGCAAAAACATGAACTCTCATCCTGTATTCTACAATGTCTTTGGATGCATCATTGTCTCTGAACCACAAGAATCAGAGGAAGTTCCTGTGTCTTTCTTTACCAGAAAGCTGTGAAACATTAGTTCTATATCTGCAGTGACTGCCACTTGCTCTCTTCTAAACCACTGTAGGACTCGTAGCAGGCTGTTGTTTAAGTCTGGCCCTGTCAGCAGCATATCATTCAATGACACTGTAAGGTACTGAGCGCTGGAGTCGAATACAACTGTTATTTGGCCGGGCTTACATGGGTGGTACGCACCAAATAGGGGTAAGTACCAGCATTCTTCTCCATCTTGAAGAGGTGAGGCCAGCATGTTCACGTTCAAATATTTTCTGCATGAATGCAATAAAATGATCTTTCATTTCGGGCTTCTTTTCAAGTGTATGATGGAGGGAGGCTAGATGGTTCAGAGCTTGATTTTTGTTATTTGACAGACAGGGTCTTTGAGAACAAAAAGGAAGCTGTGCCACCCAGCTGTTGGTGTCATCTATGTACATCTCTTTGTCCATTAGTTGAAGAAACAGTCTGCCCTCAATTGAGGGAGTTATTTTGTTGTCATCATCTATTTTTTCAAAGACTGTGCAACCTAATGAGTCCTTGTTGAGACCCCTGCTGTGCAAATGGTGAGTGCTGAGATCATGCTGAGAATTGAGTGTGGTTTCAGAAAGGTTTTGCACCGTCAGCGTCTCTTTCAAGGAAATGTGGTTTGGGCAAGGACTGAAGTGTGATGGGTGACCATTACATAGACTGTTTTTGTGATATGCATTCACAGCTGTACGTTTTTGAGCAGTACCCAAACAGACCTCACCATCACACAGCCAAGGTCTAGCCTTTTTTTGCATAAGGTGCATTTAGTGGCCCATTGCACTGTTCTCTCACCTTTGGAACCTGAAGGATATCTCGTCCAAGCAGGAGGAGAATATGTGCATTTGGATCAAGAAGAGGAACAAAATGGGCAATGGGCTTAAGGTGTGAATTATGTTTTGTAGCTTCTGGAGTAGGTATCTCTTACCTGTAATCTGGCCTGTAGTCACACTCAATCAGTGTAGGGAGTGGCACATGTGCGAAGACCGTAAGGAGAGCCTGTGCTATTGAGGCTGAATAGCTCAAAGAACTCTGACCTTTCGAGCGATTGGTGGCTTTGGTCATCAAGTATTCATACACCTTCAAAGCTTAATTTGGTTGGTCTCTATGGCAAACTTCGATGAGGCAGAATTTAGAGCAAGATTGGGAGCTTAGTGAATCTCCACAGACCTCTGCATTTAGAGCTGACATTGGTAGAGGCTCCATTTCCCTCTTCCTCCCCGCCATGCACTGCATCTGGGATTATAACGGCCCTTGGTGGAGACCCAGGGTGGAGTGCTGTGATGTGTGAGTTGCTGATTTACAGTCTTTTGCGAGGTGTTTGGTTGAGGAGCAGCATGTAAAGCAAATGTTATTGTCTTTCAAGAATGTTTTGAGTTCCTCAATACTTTTAGCTTTGAAGCCTCTACAGCGTCTAAGAGGATGGGGCCTTTTGTGAATGGGGCATTGTCCGTCCATGTCTGACTTGTTGCTTTGGATGTTAGTAGTGTTTGGTGTTTGCATGTGAAAGACCTCCGTTTTGTGAGCTGAAATAAAGCTCTTTTACTGCCCAAACTTTCTCACAGGTCCCTCTTGTTTCACAAGATTGGCTACAGATGAGTTCAGAGTGAAACTGTAATCATTCCGTATATAGGTTTCACAACAGACAAAGTCAGCAAAAAAATGTGAAAGCTGGGAATGGTACTAGGTGCTGGAGCTTTGAATTCTCTTGGAGTCAATGAGGGAGTTTGAGTACAATGGGTGTGATGCCTATTGCTGTGTCAAGGTGACTGAGACTGGGTAATTAGCCCTCTAGTTTGGCAGATTGCTTTGGCAGATTGCTAGATGGGCAGCACGGTGGTGCAGTGGTTAGCACTGTTGCTTTACAGCTATAAGGTTCCTGGTTCGAATCCCCAGGCTGGCAGGGGTTGAAACCTTTCTGTGTGGAGTTTGCATGTTCTCCCTGTGCTGCGTGGGTTTACTCCAGGGGCTCCGTTTTCCTCCCACAATCCAAAGACATGCATGTTAAGTTAATTGGCTGTTCTAAATTGTCCCTAGATATCTGTTTCCTATAGGCCCTTAGAATAGAGGGTTAGTACTAGTGAAAGCGCTTTGAGTGGTCTTTGTGACTAGAAAAACGCTGTATAAGTGCAGGTTAGTTAGATTCAATTTCTGTGAGCAGGTCTCCCAGTTTCCTTAGTTTTAAAGGTTCTTTGTTGCTAATTTTTGGGAAATTGTTCAACTTATCAAAGAGCGCTTTCTCTATGTTTCTGGGCAACCATAACACTCTATCATACGTTGCAATGCCTTTTTTAGTCCATCAGCGGGGTCAGCACCATGAACAGCTCTTAACTTCTTCACCTATTCTGAACAACTGGGGCCTAACCATTTAACCAGAAGATCTAGCTCTTCACTGGGAGTATGTACATACTGTTTATATATATATATATATATATATATATATATATATACACAGTATATATATATATATATATATATATATATATATACACACTACCGTTCAAAAGTTTGGGGTCACCCAGACAATTATTTTGTGTTTTCCATGAAAAGTCACACTTATTTACCACCATGAGTTGTAAAATGAATAGAAAACATAGTCAAGACATTGACAAGGTTAGAAATAATGATTTGTATTTGAAATAATATTTTTTTCCAGATACTCAACCTGCTCAAAGGAAGGTCAGTTTTATAGCTTCTCTAACCAGCTAAACTGTTTTCAGCTGTGCTAACATGATTGCACAAGGGTTTTCTAATCATCCATTAGCCTTCTGACGCAATGAGCAAACACATTGTACCATTAGAACACTGGAGTGATAGTTGCTGGAAATGGGCCTCTATACACCTATGTAGATATTGCACCAAAAACCAGACATTTGCAGCTAGAATAGTCATTTACCACATTAGCAATGTATATTAGATATTAGAGTGTATTTCTGATTAGTTTAAAGTTATCTTCATTGAAAAAAACAGTGCTTTTCTTTCAAAAATAAGGAAATGTCTAAGTGACCCCAAACTTATATATACAGTATATATATATATATATATATATATATATATATATATATATATATATATATATATATATACTGTATATATACACATACATAATCTCCCCAAAATGACACAGCTCTAAAGAAAATAAATCTCCTCATTGAGAACTTTACCTTTATTAATTTTCCAATCTTTGGATTGGATTAATGAAAACACACCTCTGAATAATTACACCAACCTCTTCACATCTTTCACCTGGCGGAAAATTTGTTTCTGTGCTGTTTTGATAAGGAAATGAACTTGGAAATGTCCATAAATGTGTTCTGTGTCACTGACAACTGACTGACGGTGTCGTTGTTATACAGCCCTTAGTGTTTTTGTGGATCTTTTGTTGACCCCATATACATATAGGGTCTTTTCATGTACTGGAATTAAGATGTCCAATGCCATAACCCTGCCTCGGCCTCTTGCCACTCCTGTGTCACCCCATCTAAAATTTTCTGGATCCGCCACAGGATTTCCCTAACTCAAAATGACTTCAATTGCAGGTTTTCTTTTTATTCTTTAATTGCTGCAACACCAACAAGAAAAAGTTCTTATACCTCCTTAAATGGTGGTTCATGGGCAGAGATTTATGACAATTGCCGACCATTGGGAGTGCACGGCTACTTTATGAATTATTGGGATTCATGAACTTACTCACAGATCTTCAAACAAATTGGTGTTTTATGCTCGTTTTCTGATTCTGGAGTAAGTTTTTGGTACCAAAGTGATTTATCTGCTAATCTAGCCACAGATTTAAATGAAAACAAAATGAAATTGTTTCATGAATAAGGCCCATTAGGTTTTAAATGCTGTACTACTGCTGAATCCTTTCAATTGAACATTTATCATTTGAGAAAGTTAGAGTGTGAGTTGAAGCAGTTGTGTGGTGCTGTGCTTAAGCTAACAGCTTGGTATGCTGGAGGCCACAGGCATGAATCTTGTGAGCAAAGTCATGTCTCTCTTGTGCATTTTCAAGCAACACTATGTAAAGGCCCTGTCACACCTTGACGATTTAGGCAGTGTATCCCAGACGGATGAAAAATTTGGAGAATACACTGGCCTACGTCGAATAAGCTATGGGTACATTTTGTATAATTCACAGCATGCTGAAGAACACTGAAGCATGCTGGTATACGTCATCATATGCCGAGCTGCTCTGATGCATGGTGAAAATTTTTGGACGTTTTCAACATATGGCTAAAATGTCACGCAAACATGGGGCATAAGTTGTAGGTAAGTTATGCGTTTGTTCACACACTTTACTTGTAAGCGACTCATAAGTTACTTATAAGTTACTCATAAGTCGAAATACATCAATATGTCTAGCATACCCCAAACTTATTTCTAATGTATGAGTAATGTTCTTTGAAACTATGTGTAACTTATGGCCCCTTTCCACTAGTATCTACTCAGCCCTACTCACCTCGACTCTACTTGGTGTGTAGGGTTTTCCATTAGTACCTAGTACCGGGTACTAGGCACTATTTTGGTACTTGCTCCAGTTGTGTTCCAACCGTGCTGAGTCGAGATGAAAATGTGATGTCAGTAGATTGCAAGCCACCGTGTCAGTGGAAGAGAGAGATCTCTTCACAAGATTCAAAACCCCCATTTGTTTATTCAGCTGTGACTTTTTATTATTTCTGATAATCGACGAGATAAATGTCAGCACACAAATCAACACCATGGTCCAATGATGAGGTGCTGACTCTTCTGTTCTGGTGGCTAACGAGAGAATCCAGAGGAAGCTACGGGGCTTAAAAGTTCATAGGCTTAAAAGTTTACATAGTGGCCAAATTTGACCAAATGTGGCTATTTTTCAACAGTCTCCCCTTCGGTCAACACACTTCTTCCATCGGTGTTGCAGTGCTTGGATCCCTGTACTTGAAAAATAAACATCTGGTCAAATTTGATGTCTATGGAGTTTTCAGCCTATGAACTTTTCAGCCCCATCACCAGTGGAGCGATCTGAAATGAGATACCTGGAGGTTTCCGAGCTGATGGCTGCTCACGGGGAAGATGGTGAGTGTTTTGTGATTTTAAGCATCTTTTACATTATTTATCCCATAGGTGGAAAGCTCACTTTGAACAAACAAGGATCTCGCCGTTGTCTCCTGTATGCAGACCATGAGCTAGCTAGCCATCCACACTAACTCTGTGCTTTGCTTGTATTTTGTGCTTACTGTAATAAGCATTCACTTCTGACAGCAAAACGTCAGCATGTCAACAACATAACTGGATAATGGGTTGCCTTCCTGTAACGAACCCACCCACTTTGAGGTGGTACTCGTAATGGAAAACAACCTTAACCATGTAAGGCCGAGTAGAGTCGGGGCTAGTTCAGCTGAGTAGGTGATAGTGGAAAAATGGCTTACGGAAGGGGTTGCTAACATACAGCTACCCTATAATGGCATTTTTACAGCACTGGTTCACAGGAGAAACCCGTAAGTACAGATAAACTAGTGTTTGTCTTCTATTTAGATAAAGTAAAAAGTTGTTTCATACATCGATTTATTTCAACTGTGTTGTGGTCTCTGTGTAAACTGGATGACACCTTTACTAATTAATAGCTGTCATGTTGCCGGGGCACGGGGTTCAGCCGTGCCCAGTCCTCATTGCCCAGTGAACATTTTGCTGTTTATTTTCTGTTCTTTTAGTATTTTTGAGTTTTGTTATCTCTGCAGTTTCTCTTTCTGGTTTGTTTATTTTGACAGCGCTGTGCAGCTTCCGGATGTCTTTCCCTCCGGGGCTGCACAGCTGCTGCTCTGTTACTACTCATGAGCTGCACCTGTCTGTAATTATGTTTGAGTATTTAAGGAAAACAAGTACATCAGCCATTGCCGTGCCCTACCATTTCATTCCTCTGGTTTCCTGTCCGCACCCTGCTCCTGTGTGGTTAGGTCCTGCTGTCGAGGTAAGTTGTGTGCTCCGTCATGGTGCCTTTTTCTCTCGCTGTTTTTTCTCCGCTGCTGAGCCCCATTTTTCCTCAGGGTTTTCCGGCTCAGGCGTCCACCGTATCTGGCACCACTGACGTTGAACCCAACTTGCCTCCAGCTTTTGTGTTATTCCATTGTTCTGTATTGTAACTGTATAATATCATTGCTGCTAGCCAGATTGGTTTGTCGGAGCACTTCATTATTATTCTTTATTTCTGTTTGTGCTTGCCATTATTGTTTGTTGGGGCACGTTATTATCATTCTTTATCTCTTGTCGTGCTTGCCAGTACTGTTTGCTTGAGCACTTTATTTTTATTACTCTTTATGTCTCTTTGTGTTTGCCAGTATTATTTGTTGGAGCACTTCATATTTATTCCTTATTTTGCTACACGCTCACCAGTTTGCTTGGGAGTGTTTTTGTGTTTGTCTTTAAGTTAATAAATGTGTAAAAACCTACAGCGTGCATTTGGTGTCCGATTCCTCACCCGTTAAACGGGCAGTTCATGACAAGAGCTGGCTTGATCCACCTGCTCTCTGTTCTAATCAGCTCAGGTGCTGCCTACAGCACATATACGAGTACACACACACAGAGCAAAACACATGTACTTGTTCGTATAATGGGGCTTGCCAGGGACTGTCTGTTTAGCCCTCCTTGCCATGTTTTTACCTTTGACAGCAGTCTGAATGTCTGAACACTAGATGAGGTGGATCTAATCAGCTGATGAGATTGCCCGGAGGAAAAAGCACAGTTGTTCTCCGTGATAATTCCCTCTTTGCTGTCCCTTTGCTCCAGCTCGCTGCTGTTTTGTGTCCACACCGGCAAAAGCACACTCCATGGATTATCTTGTTTTGTTTTTTCACTTTATTGAAAATAAACTTTTTTATCACCATCAGTTGGCATGCATTTGAGCCAGGTTGTGACAGCTGTCATCTGACGTTCGTGAAGTGTTACATCTGCTGTTTTAGACGTGACTGACCTGACAGATTTGACAGCTCTGCCGGGTCGGTCACACCCCCAGAGAGGAGAAACATTTCGGTTGAACAGAGATGATCTCTCACACTCCTTTTATTTACGGATCAGGAGGTGACGGCAGTTTTACGTGACCATGCTATGAATGCAGCACAGTTTAGAAATTTGCCTGTAACCAATACCATCACTATGTTTTGCAACAGTAAGGTTTCCAAAGGTCTAGAGAGCTCTTTGCTTCAACCCATCATAAGTTCTTTGTGGTGTGACAATCTGATATTCACTGAACTTTTAAAGGCTATTAGTCAGGACTTAATGATCCAGCCATCCATCCATCCATCCATCCCATCCATCAATCCATCCATCTTCTACCACTTAATCCTTTTTGGGTCGCGGGGGGGCTGAAGCCTCTCCCAGAATCTTTTGGTGAGAGGCAGGGTACACCCTGGACGGATCGCCAGTCCATCACAGGGTCAACACAGAAAGACAGACAACCATTCACTCTCACATTCATACCTAGGGATGTTTTAGAGTCCCCAGTTGATGCCGATTAACCTTACCTGCATGTCTTTGGCCTGTGGAAGGAAACCGGAGTACCCGGAGTAAACCCACACAGACACGGGGAGAACATGCAAACGCCACACAGAAGGGTCACGATGGTCAGGGGTGGAATCGATCTCGTGACCTTCTTGCTGTGCTGCCACAGTGCTAACCACTGCACCACCATGCTACTCGGGCCTTAACAAGCTGAATTTAATTTGCACTGATGGGGGATGGGATGGCTTCCTAAATTCTGATAGACTTCAGCTGGTTTCTTGGCTTTCTACGTCTTTTTGCACTGCTTTTTCTTCATGTGTTCAATACTTATTCCCTATGTCATTCCACTTTATTAAATATAACTTGCCTTGTGAACATAGTTGCCTTGATTTCTTTGTATGCATGGTTTACTTGGGATGTTACTGATATCTGGTGAAAATCTCAGGTCAATGGCTCCATCAGATATATGTTTAATGAGAAAAAAGTTGATGTTGTGGGGACAGGGTGTGGGGATTCTCCACCCGGAGAAGACAGCTGGATAAGGGGGGGCACTGGACCGGAGGAGGAAGTGCCACCAGGGGGTCTCAAATGGGACAGTATGGACTATGCACCCCCTGGGGAGAGGAGGAACCGCTGGAGCCGTTGGAAGAGAGAAGGGTGTGAGAGCGGCGCCAGCATTATGATGTTAATGTTCCACACAGGTCTTTGTTATAAATAAAAATGTATTATGGTCAGAAATTCTGGGTCTCATTGCATGGTATTAAAGATATAAAAGAGGAAAGCACAGAGACCCGGGAGTTCTTTGTCGTCCAGCTCGTTTCCTCGCCTGCTTCCTTTCTCTACATTGGTGACCCCAAGATGTGCCATGGAAAGCGAGCCGAGCACAGCCCTGGAGACCACCTGGATGGAGAGCACCAGTGCCGCGTGCACTGGCTCAGTCAAGCTCCCAGACTTTTGGCTTCAAACCGTGACTGCTTGGTTTTTGCACATAGAAGCCCAGTTCGCACTCTGCGGGATAACAATGGACAATACCAAGTATTAATAAGTGGTCGCTGCACTGGATGCGCGTGCCACGTAACATGCGACGAGCCTGCTCCAGGAGCCGCCGGCCCAGAGGAAATATGAAGCACTCAAGAGGATGCTACTCCAGCGCTATACCCTTTCTGATGATGAGAGGGAAGAGAGACTCCTAACGTGTTCGGAGTTAGGGGACAGATCAGCAGCGGAGCTCATGGAAAGCAGGTTGTCACTGAGGGGGAAGAACGATGAATCTTTCCTGTTCGCCCATTTGTTCCTCAGGAACCTACTGGCTACGGCGAGGGCAATCATAGCCAACATGCCGGAGCTGATTGCCAAGGACTACCGTGCCCTGACGCAGGAAGCGGACTGCATCATTTTGGCAACCAGAACTCTCAGCATGCAGGCAGTGGCACCGACATCCATGAGAGGTCGAGGAGCCATTGGTGGTAGCCAGGACGGACAACAGGAGACGAAGGAACACAGGGATTTTTTTTTTAATCATCACCATTTCAGCTCAAATGCCCAGTGCTGCCTGTCGCCATGCCAATTGAAGAAGCCAAGAAGACAGCATGTTCAGCTTTCAGTTTCAGCTGCAACCACTGGTGACAGGAACAAACTGTTTTATGTCACGGACACATGTTTGGGGAGACGGTTTTTGGTGAACTCCCTCACCCTCACCCTCACCTCCATCCGGCTCCCAGAATAGTCTCATCCTGCTGGTCAATGCAGACAGGGTTGCAGGAAGCAGTGGTCCCGAGCTCACGGGCACCAACAGATCCACCATCAGGACATTTGGCGAGCGGACACTGACGATATGCTTAGATGGATGCAACTTTCAGTGGGATTTTGTGGTTGCTTTATGGTATGTTTCGCCTCCATTTTAGGCGCAGATTTTTTATGTGCTTATGGGTTGTTCGTAGATGTTGCTAATAGGCGATTAGTGGATGCTGTCTCTTTTGCCTCACTGCCCTGTACAGCTTGGGGAGCTGGGTTGACAACACTGACTAACGTTATAGCTCCCGGGGGTAAGTACAAACAGTTACTCGCACAGTTCCCAGCACTCATGCCCCAACTTTTTTGGCTACTGTAACGAAACATGGGGTTGAACATTTCATAACTACAAAAGTCCCATCGGTGTTCGCATGACCTCGGCGCCTGGACGCAGCTAAACTGGCCAGCGCATGCAAGGAGTTCGCCAACTTAGAGCAGTTGGGGATCGTCAGGTGCTCCAACAGCCCATGGGCATCCCCGCTACACATGGTGCCTAAATCCAATGGGTTGTGGCAACTGTGCAGCGATTTCCGGTGCTTGAACAATGCCATGGAAGATGATTGCTATTCTATTCCGCACATCCAGGATTTTTCCGTGCACCTGGCTGGGGCAGGTTTTTTCGAAAGTGGATCTGGTACGCGGATACCATCAGGTCCCGGTGGGCGTGGAAGATGTTCCGAAAACAGTGGTAATAACTCCTTTTGGATTTTTGGAGTTTCTACGCATGCCGTTTGGATTAAAATGCATGGCGCAGACTTTCCAGAGGATAATAGACGCAGTTCTTCATGACTTGTCCTTCGTTTTCGTCTACTTAGACGACATTCTGGTGGCTAGTGTGTCCGAGGATGAGCACATCGCCCATCTCAAGACGGTTTCCAGAGGTTGGAAGTGCACGGGCTGATAGTTAACCCGGCGAAATGCCAGTTCAATGTGCCAGTGACTGATTTTTTGGGCCAACACATTTCGCTGGAGGGCGTGATTCCGTTACTGGATAAGGTGCGCTCTGTGTTGGACTTTCCGCATCCGCAGACCGTGAGGGCACTACAGGAATTTTTGAGAATGGTTAATTTTTATAACCCTTTCCTTCTCTGGGAAGCCCAGCTGATGCAGCGGTTGTATGCTGCGTGTAAGAAAAGAAGCTTGCGAAAACCATTGACTGGACTCCTGAGCGAATCCAGGCTTTCACAAATGCCAAAACAGCGCTGGCGGATGCCCCGTTGCTAGCCCACTCGGATCCGTCTGCATGGATAGCGCTCACTACGGATGTGTTGGATGTTGCCATAGGGGCAGTGGCAGAGCAGTGCATCTCAGTTTGTGGCAGCCGCTCGCATTTTTCAGTCGAACTTTGCACGACAACAAACGCAAATACAGCACGTTCGACAGAGAACTGCTGGATCTCCATCTGGCCATGCACCATTTCCAGTTTTGGCTAGAGGGGCGCAAGTCCATCGCGTTCGTGGACCATAAGCCGCTGATGTACGTGATGTCCAAGGTCTCGGAACCATGGTTGGCCCGGCAGCAACGGCATTTGGCCGCGATTTTGGAGTTTACTACCGACATTCAACACGTTGCTGGTAAGCTCAACGTCATGGCCGACTGCCTGTCCCGCGCGTTAGTCTGGGGCAAAACATTTTGTGTTAGACTTGGCGGGGCGTAGGGAGACCGTCTGCATCGAAAGGCTTAAGCCCACTTTTGTGTTAGCAGACAAGCAGGTGGTGTTGGCCCAATCTGTTAATGTGTCGCACAGGTATTTGTTCTAAATAACAATGTATTATGGTCGGAAGTTCCGTGTCCCATTGCATGGTATTAAAGATATAGAAGAGGAATGCACAGAGACAAGGGAGTTCTTTTCCTTTACTGTATGTTGGAGAAAAAAAAAAAGTTTCTGTGTCGTTCAGCTTGTTGCCTCGCCTGCTTCCTTTCTCCACAATGTGTTCAATATTTATTTTCCCCACTGTAAATTAGGATAAGCTATGCATAATTTAGACTATCTTTGCTCAAAAGTTGTGAACACCGACAACACACTAAGCATTCGTTGGCATAAGTTATTTATAAGTGATCAAAACATTCTATGCAAGTTACTAGTACGTTGTGTGTGTCAAACTCGTTTTGGATATGTAACGCATACAGCCAAAAATGAAAATTTTGCCATATGCCAGCATTTGGGATCAATTAGAAATGCTGCCTAAATCATCAGTGTGACAGGGCCTTATTATTTTCCCCTCAAAATGATGTTTACAAAATTATTTTGATGGTACACCAATGTTTGTCCGAGTGAATGTAACTTCTCCCATAGCCAGAGTGGGCCCACATTGCCTGTGTGACATTAAATTGCGCCGTTTTAAAAACTAATTTGTAGTACACCTTAATTTTAAAGGCTTCTGGTAAATATTTTCATTAAATTTATGAAACAAACATAAATATGCATTAATGTATTGCAGTAATTTTGCAATTTCTTCCAATAATCTACAGATACTGTTTATACATCTTCATTAATGAAAAAAAATGCTATTTTTCAAGGGTGGCCATAATCTGTATTTCACTGTTTCTCTTGGCTGATGTCATTTAGTGGTGATAATTGACGAGTCAGTAAAGCTGTGAAAGAAGAAGGTTACAATATGCACTAATTAATTCAAGAGGAATAAAGCGCTTAAATTAATGTGAGTGCCAAAAACATGCAAGTTAGGTTAATTGGCATCAGCTGGAGATTCTAAATTGTCCTTAGGTATGACTGTGAGAGTGAATGGTTGTCTGTCTCTGTGTTGGCCCTGCGATGGACTGGCGATCTGTCCAGGGTGGACCCTGCCTCTTGCCCAAAGATGCTGGGATAGACTCCAGCCCCCTCCCCCGCAACCTGAAAAGGATTAAGCAGAAGAAGATAGAAGGGTGGATTGATGGTTTCTCAAACAAAAGAATGGCATAAAGCTTGAGAGAGAACTAAACTGCTTTTGTTCTGAAAGAGGCTCGCCAACCTTATGACATTATCACATGTGTTGGGGGTGCAATTACTCTGTCACTGACATATCTGGCACAGAGGGAGAAGGACGTGTCACACTGAAGCACTGGCTAGTGTGTGTACAGTATATACTGTACATCTGTAGATGGTTCCATGAATTATAAAAGTGAATTATTAAAGGAATATGTTTTGAGACCCGTTCTTTACTCCAACAATTCCCATTTCTTGTAAATATTTAAGTAAAAATGATTTTATTCATTATTTGGTCTTTTCAAATGTCCTGTTAGTTTTTGAATTGAACAATGAAGAGGAATGAATGGGACACAAAATGTCAAAATATTAAATTAAAATTAAATAAATATATTACAGTGGGTCTCGAATATTTATAAACTCGTGCTATTAGTTGACTTGATGGCATTTGGTCTCATTAGATATAGTTAAATGTGCTTTTTAGGCTTTTTGTGTAAGGTTAGTTACTACAAGAATTGCCAATTGTCATTAAATATTAAAATAAAAATGATTTAACTGAATTTTGGGACGTTTGGTGGACTTTTGTTGTCCCTTAAAAATAATTTCTTTCATTATTTGGATGTTTTCTGGGGGTTTGGGGTCCCGTCTGACGTCATCTCAATCGTCGCATGTGACAGGGAGGGGCTGTAGTAGTAGTAGTAGTAGTAGTAGGGGTCCCATTTGGTGCCGCTTGGTCCCGTTTGCTGTTCGTCCTCTTAATCCCCATGTACCCAGTACCGGTTATGGCAAGGAATCCATCAAAATACCCTTGGGGCAGAGTTGCTTTTTTATTATTTACAGTGCATTTCTGTTTTTGCAAGTCTTGTAACGTTTTGCAGCACCTACTGCACCATTTTGATGAAAATGTTTTCTTTACTTTTAGTTTATCTGTCAGGGACCATGTACAGAAAAAAAACATTAAACACAGAGTAAAGATGCTCTGTACCAGAATATAGCATTCTCACTAATTTCCATCTGTAGTCCCTGAAGCAGGCAAGAATATTTTAAAAGAAAAAGAAAAAAAAAAAAACAGTGCATATAAAAAGCAATTCAGGTCCAAATTCAAAATCTGCTGACCCTGAAACAAGCAGGAATTAAGCTTAAAAGGTAAAAGATAAGAGAACAACACACAGTTTAAAGCTGGATTCATGCTGCACCGCTGCTGTCCGCATACGTGTAACCGGAAACCTCGTTTGACAAAATTTACATCGTCTCCACTCCACTATTGTCCGCAGCGCTCAACCACAGACGACCGTGTGCAGCCCAAATTTTTTGACTGCACTGTCTTCCCACGACCTGAACACAGCATACCAACACAAAATAGACAAAGAAGACAACAAGGAATCAGAAGACGAGAATAAACATACATGAATCATACATACATACTTCAGCAGCAGCAGCATCTTTGTCGAAAAGGAGTGAAAACCGGGAAGTCAAGCAACCTTTCTTCGTTGGTTAAAATCCTGGTGCGTCAGCGCATTGGCGCTAACTATTGGGAGGGAGTGAAACTACAAATGATGGTTGTGTGCATGCGTCAACCGCTTGGCCTGGGTAAATGAAAAAAGTGAGCATGAACAGCGCCACGTGCACACTGGGCTCATTCAAAGCGTATGCAGACCAAAGCGGACTAGAGGGGAAATGCAGCATGAATAAGGCTTAAGGCTGCATTCACACCAGGATAGCTGGGGGTCTCGGTTTGACTCAGTGGGGGATGGCGAGAATTGTCACACCTTCGTTTGGTTTGGTTTGCACTGACACAGCACTTCACTCAAGCAGACCAAACTGCTTGGACAACGTCACACAGTTACATCAGCTGCTTGTTTGTGGTGCTGTAGCTGAAGCCACCACTGACCAGGAAAAATAAATGTTGGTGAAGAAGGGAAATCTGGCTCATCGACTGGCCAGGACAGGTGTTACAGTATGCCGATAATTGCTTGCTTGCCAAAAACTGCATCCCATTCACCAAAACTATAAAATATAACACTACAGCCAGGCTTGTAACCGTTTGTGCCTTTTTAGAGGTAGCCATTATACATTTTTAGAAGTAAAAATTGTTATTACCGCTTGTAAATTATCTTTATGTTTATTCAATGATGGGATACAATTCTTGGCAAGTGAGCAATTCTCAGCATAACAACGTTCCCTTCAGCCCGGTTGTTTATCCACCACAAACTAATAAAAATGAAAAGCTCCGCTGTCTGTATAACCCCCCCGTGCTGCCATCATGTCGCTAAACATTTTGAAAACATTGGTATTCTTGTGTGTAGCCACAAGCAGCTGAGAAATCAGGTCTCAGACCAAATATCCATCAGAAACTGCTCCTCACTCCTCATTACTCCAAGTCCAAGAGACATTTTTTTTAAACTTTTCTCCTCAGTTTTCTCCCGTAAAGGTATTTCTTTGATCTGCACAATTGACTGTTATTTTCTACCCAAACTGGAGGCTGAAGAACCAGGAACCCTTCAGCTGAATCAGGACATTCAGGATTTATTCATCAGGATTTATTTGCCCACAGATTCCTGCCACCGAAGCACACATGGAGTTTTCAACAGGGATAATTTTTTCAGGTGAGTGCCAACTTTGTCTGTCTGCATCTCACCCAGATGGTGAATTCATGTCTTTTCATGTATTTACACTGAGTAATAATGTAATCGTGTTGCGCGAAACATTTGTCTGTTCGCGTTTGATGTGAAGGCACTTTTACAGTAAATGCCACTTTCTCTTCTCACGGTGTGTTGCCGTGGTTACACAAGGGCAGAGAGGCACGTCTGCCCTTTGGTCCGCTGGATACTCCGTTTGCATTCACACGGCAAGCAAAACGCACCAGACTGCATTTGCAAGCAAAGAAAGACCCCACAATTTCAGGGGGACCAGAGTTCGCTTGCTTGGTGCTGCACCAGAGTTCCAGGCACATTCAGACAGCGCCAAACGAACCGAGCTATCCACCGAATACACACTTTGGTCCTTTAGTCCAAACCAAACAGTGGCCGTGTGAATGCGCCCTGAGTTCAATTTCATGATCTCATTAAGGGGAGAGTCAATGCTGGGAGGCTTGATTACTTAAAATCCATTTTGTAGTCTCTGTGGTAAAGTCTCTGTAGTTTGTTCTGGTCTTCAAAGCAGTGGGGAGCTTGTTCCATTCTGTTATTGCTTTATATGAGAAGGCTGATTGTCCAAAAGCAGTTTTACGTAGGGGGATGCAACAATGCCACCTAGAGGAAGTCCTTGTTACGCTGGTATTTTGTTAAAAAGTGAAATACACAAAAGTGGGGGCAGGGGTGCAGAGCCATAGATAATTTTAAAGACCAACCATATATTTGCATACATTACAATATTTTTAAAGCTCAACATCTTGTGTTTGGCAAGTAAACCACAATGGTGATACTGTCATGTCTTCTTATCCAGATTTTTGATGGATTGTTTGTACAGGGATTCCAAGGGTTTCTGAGTTGTACTGTTGGCTTCTGACCAGCAAGAGATGCAATAGAGAAATATGTCAATATCATGGCATTCAGAAAGGTTTTTGATCCTTTTAGAGTGAGTTTCTGATGCAACGGAAGTTTGCAAGGTTGTATTTCAGAGTGCAGCTCATCCATTTTATGTGCTTTTTAAAGCTGAGCGTGGGATCTAATGTGACACCAAAATACTTAAACTCTGTTACATTTTCTGTATTTGCTCCATTTACAGTTATAGTTGAACAGTGCATATGTTTTTGTTTGTTGGTAAAGTAAATAGTTGCTGTTTTCCATATGTTCAGCTTGAGGCGTGATTGATTAAGCCATTTTGACACTTTCTTTATTGCGATCATTTACTTGTCAGCCACTTGTTTAGCATCCTTCCCAGTATCGTTTATGTGTACACACTGGGAGCGACCAAATAGATAAGACTTTCTAGCTAACAGTATTCATGGACAGTTTATATCCTGATAGTTTAGAAAGAAGGACTGAGTGACTGATGTATCAAAGGCTTTATGCAAGTCCAAAAAGATGGCTTCTTCCACTGACCCTTTGTACAGATTTTCTTTAATCATTTCAATAAAGTAACAACATGCAGTCTCCGTTGAGTGGTTCGGTGTAATGATCCTGGGCACAGCTAGCGACCATGCTCAGTTCCAGTCTTAAGTTTAGGCTTTTCTGTTTGTTTGTTTCTTTGTGTATTATGATCTTTTGTATCTGGATTCTGTGCATTTATGAGTTGTTGTATTCTTAGTTGTGTTCTTATTGTTTTGTCTAGTTATTGTTTGTCATTTTGTAGTTATGGTATTGTTTATATCTTTTGGGGGTTGTGTTATTTTATTCTGTATTATCTAGTTCTGGTCTGTACTTTTATTTTGACAGTGCCGTGCAGTTTCTGGCTGTCAAACTGTTTCATGGGCTGCGCAGTGTCACTTACTGTTTTGATTATGTTCTCACTCATGTACCCAAACCTGATTATTATCTGGTGCTGTGATATTTAACCAGACTGGTGTAGTTTATCCCTGGCAGCGGTTTCGCCTCTCCAGATGTTGTTGTCACATCCTTTCATTCCAAGACGGTGTCTCTGTCTGTATCCTTTCCTCTGGATGTTCCCTGGTATTCACCCTTAACTGTAAGTGTGCATGTTGTGTATTTTGCTTCCGTACATCTTTCTGTTAAAAAATGTGCTAAAACTCACAGCCTGCAATAAGTGTCTTCTGTTGAAAAGGCGATTTATGACAGAAGACCTCTGCCACTGTGAGAGGCCAGTGGCAGTGAGTTTTTCAGTTTTTCTTTTCCTCCCGGTTATTTTGTTTAAGTCTATTTTATCCCACTGTTATGGCATTGAACGTGGAATTTAGTTTGCTCGGCATGAATGAGGATGAATTCAGGGTGGTGCAGTTGATCAAAACGTTCTTCTCTGATGCCTGCACCTACCGTAGTCCCGAGGAGGTTCAGAGATGGCTGAACTATGAGGTGGAGATTATTGAGGTGACCCCAGCCTATGGCATTAATCGGAGCTCACCAACCTACTCCTCTCCATCATCAGCGCACAGTCGGTGCTCCATGGGTGGGAACAAACCTCCTCTGCATCTGTGCCATTCTTCAGCAGCTGCAACTTCACCATCGTCTCCTGAGATATGGCCCACACCATCAGCCGCTCCTCCGATGCCAGAGTTGGCCAGCAGTCTGCCGGGTCGGGCACATTGTCCTTATGCCTCCTGATGGTCCAACTGCAGAGGAGCTGGAGGAACGCCAGCGGGTTTTGGCAGCAGAGGTGGAGATGCTTTTGGACTACAAGCTATGGCTCCTTCCTGAACTCCCGGCCCAAGTGGAAGGAGGATGTCCAGCTCTTTCCATCATCATGCCTGCAGGGCCAGATTGACCAATATCTGCATTGGTGCCCTCGCCCCACGCAGCCATTAGGGGGGAATCCTCTGGGCCATCAAGCAGCTACCACCACAGCTAGGGAGCCAAGGCAAGTTTTCATTCTTTAAAATCTGAAGATGAATGGTCTTGCCTTGTTCCCAGTGAGTGTGTGTGTGTGTGGGGGGGGGGGGGGCTCAGCAGCAGTCACACACTTTTGCTGACCCATCCCTGCTTGCTGCTGCAGCCTTCTCCTCATTCTCACCTGCCTCTCCCGTGTCCTCCCCAGTTTTCCCCGGTGGTCCACCGGTCGTGGGAGGGAGCTCCTGGACGAAGAGGAGGTCAGCAGTACTGGAGGATCCGGTTTCAGCCATGCAGCCGTACCCCTGTCGGGAGCGGAGCACCCCCCTTGGCCCAAAACCTGACCCCACTACAAGTCCCCTGTTTTCAGCATCACGGGACCCGGTGCCATCTGTGAGGCATTTCTTGGCTCTGTCATGCCGAGCTGGAGATCTCCCTGCTTCATTCACCATGTCTGAGGGCCTGCCAGTGTCAGCCGCCATGCCTGGAGGGTTGCCAGCTTCCTCAGCTACCATGCCTGCTGCCTGGACCGCCACTGCAGAGTCGCAGGAGTCCTGGATGGCTGTGGAACTCGAGTCCAGGCAAGTGCTCTGTTCTGTTTTAACATCTACAGACACAGAGAATTCTTGTTTGGCTCATGGTGGGGAGAATCAGTTGCAGATGTCCTCTGCTCCCGAGCTCTCCTCACGGGGCGCCACTGCTGCTAGTGATTCTTCTCCTCTGTTTTTGTCTTCTCCTTCTCCTGAGGTGATCCTATCGAGAGAGGTTGCCCAGATGGTGAAGACCGAGATGTCTCAGCTGAAATTGCCGGAGTACTGGACGGCGATGGAGCTCAAGCTCAGGCAAGTTCCCTTTTTTGTACGAGACAAATCTTGCCTGGCTCTTAGTGGGGGGGACCGAGTGCAGCCTTCAGCCATACTTGAGCTCCCCTCGCCAGGCTCCACTGCTGCCGGTGAATCTGACCCGGTGTTTGTCTGTTCTCTATCTGAGTCTTCTCTTGAGGTCATCTCGGGTCCTCCATCCTCACCTGAGGTCATCAGGAGTCCTCCATCTTTGATTGACGGTGCCATCAGTTCATAACCTTCGTGCGAGGTTTCTGTGGGTCATTCCTCCTTTCCAGAGGTCTCCGTGGGTCTTTCCTCCCTGCCAGAGGTCACTGCAGGTGTTATGCCTCCATCCAAGGCCACAACGGGTGCTATGTCTCCGTTCAAGGCCACCGCAGGTGCTACGCCTCCGTCCAAGGCCACTGAGGGTGCTATGCCTCTGTCCGAGGCCACCGCGGGTGCTATACCTCTGTCCGAGGCCACTGTGTTTGCTATGCCTCCGTTAGAGGCCACCATGGGTGCTATGCCTCCGTCTGAGGCCACCATGGGAGTGACACCTTCATCCAAGGTCACTATGGGTGCTACACCAGCATCTGAGGCCTCCGGGGGTGCTATGCCTCAGTCCGAGTTCTCCATGGGTGCTACGCCTCAGTCTGAGGTCGCCGCCATGGTGGTATGCCTCCACCCAAGGCTCTTCAGGGACCCCTGCTTTTTCCCGAGGTTGTGGAGAGTCCTCTGCTGTCGCCTGAGGTCATGAAGGGTCCCCTGTTGTCTCCCGAGGTCGTGAAGGGTACTCTGCTCTCCACTGAGATCATCATGGATCCCTTTCCTTCATCGAGGCTTGCTGAGGATCATCGGGTGCCACTGGGGGTCTCCGCTGATCAGTCTTTATCACCGCTTGGTTGCCTCACAAGTCGGGTGCCCCATTCCCCTAGTGTCATCGCTGATCCTCCATCACCGCCATCTTGCTCCGCTGTTGGCCAGCAATTAGAGTCGGGAACCAATCGTTCTCAGCCCTGGGTCCCTTCTTCTACGCTGCAGTCTATGCGGTCCGTCAGGGGCATGGGTTCCAGCTACTGCCTCCAGGAGGTGGTGCGTTGTGCCCCGCAGTCTGATGGCTCTGGGATATAGGGACACCATCCGATGGACTGCGTCATTTGGTTGGGTGGCTCAAGACCTCTGGGAGACCATCCGACAGGCTAAACCAGCTGCCGCCCCCAGGTAGGGATGTGTCATACCCTACTGTCCATTGGCCTAGGGATGTTGGATGGCAACCTGACAAGCTTCATCATCTGCATGGGGGAGATTGGAACTCCGGCAGACTTCCCGATTCGTTCCACAGGGTGATTCAGTTGTTTGGGGACTTTGAAAGGCCACCAGAACTGCTTGATTTTTGCTCCTGAATGTCCCAGAGTTCTATTCAACTCTTGATTCAGTGCTGTGGGTTATGAGTGCTCTTTTTTTTCTTTTTTTTTTTTTGTCTTGTCTTGCTTCGGTCCCTCGGTGCTTGGGTTCCCCCTTGTCCCACCCGGGGTGAGTTGTTTTTCTTGTTGGGGGTTGTCTTCTTTGTGGGTGGGTTCTTTTCCTTTTTTGATGTTGCCCTGGGGTGTCTGGGTCCACCCCTTCATAGGGGGCACTGTCATGATCCTGAGCACCCAGTCTTTAGTTTAGTCCTCTTCTCTTAATTTGTTTCTTTGTTTATTGTGATCTTTTGTATCTGGGTTCTGTGCATTTATGAGTTGTTGTGTTCTTAGTTGAGTTCTTAAAGTTTTGTCTAGTTATTGTTTGTCATTTTGTAGTTATGGTATTGTTTATATCTTTTGGGGGTTGTATTATTTTATTCTGTATTATTTAGTTCTGGTCTGTACTTTTATTTTGACAGTGCTGTGCAGTTTCTGGCTGTCAAGCTGTTTCATGAGTGGCACAGCTGTCACTTGTTGTTTTGATTATGCTCTCACTCATGTACCCACACCTGATTATCATCTAGTGTTGTGCTATTTAAGCAGACCCATGTAATTTTTCCCTGGAAGTGGTCTTGCTTCTCCAGACGTTATTATCACGTCCTTTCATTCCAAGACGGCGTCCCCGTCTGTGTCGTTTCCTCCGGGTGTTCCCCAGTATTCATCCATTACTGTAAGTGTACGTGTTCTGTATATTGTTCTGGTATGCTTTTAAGTTAATAAATGTGCAAAAACTCACAGCCTGCCATTGGTGTCTTCTGTTGAGCCTTAATAAAGGCAATTTATGACATTCAGCCTCAAACAAAACTGCATGGAATACAGCAGCTAAGCAGATTCTAGATGGTTTACTACCAACTTTTCAATGGCTTTTGACAAAACAGGAAGTATACTTAACGGCCTGCAATTACTAATTTCCTGTTTGTCTCTGGCTTTCTTTATGGGGGTTACAATGGCGGGTTTCAGTGCATCAGGAAATATATTTCCATGTATTGACTGATTTATTAGTTCTGTAATTGGAATTTTGAAAGCATCTTTATGTTTTTTTTTCAAGAATACACTGTCTAGTCCATGAATATCTTTAGCTCTTGAACTTGATAGAGATGATTAATTTTTGTTAAGCTTTTCCTCCTTTATGTTTAGGTTTAGATCAGTTTCATGATATATTTTAATTTGGTGCAGGTATGTTTACAGTTTTTCAGTGCAACTCCCTCCTCTCGTCAGTAGAGCCTCCTTCCCGAGGGACCGAGCATATCCTCTCTCTCCGCCTCATGACCTCCATGGGACCAGTAAATATCTTTAGCATTTATGCCCCCACACTCTGCTCCACAGCAGAGGCCAAAGACGAATTCTACAGCGAGCTCGAGGCTAGGATCAGAGAGATTCCATCTAATGAAAATCTGCTCCTGGTCAGTGACTTCAACGCCCGGGTGGGTGCAGACCACAACTCCTGGCCACATTGCTTGGGGCACTTTGGAGTCGACAAGCTTAATGAAAACGGTCAGCGTCTACTTGAGATGTGCTCCTTTCATAACCTGTGCATCACCAACACCTTCTTCTCCACTAAGCTCCACCACAGAGTGTCTTGGAGACACCCCGGGTCCAAGCACTGGCACCTACTGGACTTTGTCATTGCCAGGAGAACCTTGCTGAACAACATCCTTATCACTCGCACTTACCATAGTGCTGACTGTGACACTGACCACTCTCTGGTCAGCTGTAAGGTACGTCTTCGGCCCAAACAAATTCATCGTGCAAAGCAGAAGGGTCGTCTTCGGATCAATGCAGCCAGTGCGTCAAAACCAGAACTTGTCAATAGCTTCGGCGAAGCTATTGGCAAGGCCCTCAAGGATTGCCCTGCAGGCAGTGCTACGGCTCGCTGGGACTTCATCCGTGACACTGTGTACGAAGTTGCATTGGACACCTTCGGGAAGAGAGCGATGAAGAGTGAGGACTGGTTTGAGGCCGGGATAGAGGAGATGGAGCCTGTCATCACCGCAAAGTGTGCCGCACTACTTGAGTACAAGAGGCAGCCTTCTGAGAAGACACTGACTGCCTACAGAGAATCCAGAAACAGTGCCAAGCGGATTGCTCGTAAGTGCGCAAATGACTACTGGCTGAAGCTGTGCAGCAACATCCAGACCTTTGCTGACTGTGGTAACATCCGTGCCATGTATGAGGGTATGAAGAAAGCTTTTGGTCCTAGTGCCATCAAGATCGCTTCCCTCAAGTCCACCTTGGGCGACATCATCACGGATCGCAGCAAGCAGATGGAGAGATGGGCCGAGCACTATCACGTGCTGTGCGCAAGAGAGAACGTCATTACCAACATAGCGATTGAGAGCATCACTCCCCTGCCCATCATGGAGGAGCTCGATACACCACCTACCATCGGCAAACTCAGGAAGGCCATCGACACCCTGGCCTGTGGGAAAGCACCAGGTAATGATGGTATTCCACCAGAGGTCATCAAGGCGGGGATGGAGAGCGCCCTCCTGGGTCACCTCCATGACCTCCTGCTACAATGCTGGGAAGAGGGCACCATTCCCCAAGACATACGGGACGCAAAGATCATCACTCTCTACAAAAATAAAGGCGACCGTTGTGACTGCAATAACTATCGTGGAATTTCCCTCCTAAACATTGTGGGGAAAGCTTTCGCTCGTGTCATCCTCAATCGTCTCCAACTATTGGCCGAGTGTGTGTACCCAGAGTCCCAATTGCGGGTTTCGAGCAAAGCAGTCGACAATCGACATGGTGTTCTCTCTCAGGCAGCTGCAGGAGAAGTGTCGCAAACAGAGACGCCCCTTGTATCTGGCCTTCATCGACTTGACCAAGGCCTTTGACCTGGTCAGTCGGTCGGGCCTCTTCACCCTCTTATATAGGATTGGTTGCCCCCCTAAGCTCCTGAGGATGATCACTTCCTTTCATGACAACATGACTGGCACAGTTCAGCACGACGGATCATCTTTGGACCCCTTCCAAATCAAAAGCGGTGTGAAACAAGGCTGTGTCCTGGCCCCAACACTCTTTGGCATCTTCTTCTCCCTGCTCTTGCGCTACGCCTTCGTCACACGATGGTGTCTTCCTCCACACCCGGAGCGATGGGAACTTGTTTAACCTCGCCTGCCTCAAAGCCAAGACAAAGGTGCGTAGAGTCCTGATCAGGGAGATGCTCTTCACAGATGACGCCGCCCTTATCGCTCACACTGAGAATGCCCTGCAGCGACTCATCACCAGCTTCGTGGAGGCATGCAATGAGTTTGGCCTCACCATCAGCCTCAAAAAGACAAACATCATGGGACAGGATGTCAGCATCATCCCCGTAATCACCATCGGTGACCATACTCTGGAGGTGGTTGAAAACTTTACTTACTTGGGCTCCACAATTTCCAGCAACCTTTCCTTGGATGCCGAACTTAACACGAGGATAGGCAAAGCAGCAACCACCATGGCTCACATTGCAAAGAGAGTGTGGGAAAACAACTTGCTGACACTCAACACCAAGATAAAGGTGTACCAAGCATGTGTGCTGAGTACCTTACTGTACGGCAGCGAAGCCTGGACTCTTTACTCCCGCCAAGAGCAAAAACTGAATGCCTTTTACCTGCGCTGCCTCAGGCGACTTCTGGGCATCACCTGGTGTGATCGCGTCACAAACAAAAGCGTGCTCTCCCAGGCAGAGGTGCCAAGTATGTTCGCCATCCTCACTCAGAGACGCCTGCAATGGATTGGCCACATGTGCAGGATGGACGATGGTCGCATCCCCAAAGACGTCCTATATGGGGAGCTCGCCACAGGAAAGCGACAGACCGGAAGGCCGGTTCTGCGCTTCAAGGACACCTGCAAACGTGACCTGAAGGCCTGTGGCATCAACCCAGTAAACCTCAAGCAAGCGACCTCAAACCGCACGCAGTGGCATTCCACTATCAAGGCTGGAGTCCACCGGGCTGAGGAGGAGAGAGAGATTCTACATGAGGAGAAGAGGACCTGCCGGCAGCAGAATCTCCAGTCCGTCTCCACTGTCCCCATTGTCCCCACTGCCCCCACTGCCCTTACTACCGACTACATCTGCAACAAGTGTCAGCGAAGCTGCTGATCCCGCATCGGACTTTACAGCCACAGCCGGCGCTGCAAAGCAACTACTGACTGACATGTGTGCAGATTCCATTGTCTCCCGAGACAAAAGGATGCCAACAATTGGAATTTTGAAAGCATCTTTATGTTTTTTTTTCAAGAATACACTGTCTAGTCCATGAATATCTTTAGCTCTTGAACTTGATAGAGATGATTAATTTTTGTTAAGCTTTTCCTCCTTTATGTTTAGGTTTAGATCAGTTTCATGATATATTTTAATTTGGTGCAGGTATGTTTACAGTTTTTCAGTGCAACTCCCTCCTCTCGTCAGTAGAGCCTCCTTCCCGAGGGACCGAGCATATCCTCTCTCTCCGCCTCATGACCTCCATGGGACCAGTAAATATCTTTAGCATTTATGCCCCCACACTCTGCTCCACAGCAGAGGCCAAAGACGAATTCTACAGCGAGCTCGAGGCTAGGATCAGAGAGATTCCATCTAATGAAAATCTGCTCCTGGTCAGTGACTTCAACGCCCGGGTGGGTGCAGACCACAACTCCTGGCCACATTGCTTGGGGCACTTTGGAGTCGACAAGCTTAATGAAAACGGTCAGCGTCTACTTGAGATGTGCTCCTTTCATAACCTGTGCATCACCAACACCTTCTTCTCCACTAAGCTCCACCACAGAGTGTCTTGGAGACACCCCGGGTCCAAGCACTGGCACCTACTGGACTTTGTCATTGCCAGGAGAACCTTGCTGAACAACATCCTTATCACTCGCACTTACCATAGTGCTGACTGTGACACTGACCACTCTCTGGTCAGCTGTAAGGTACGTCTTCGGCCCAAACAAATTCATCGTGCAAAGCAGAAGGGTCGTCTTCGGATCAATGCAGCCAGTGCGTCAAAACCAGAACTTGTCAATAGCTTCGGCGAAGCTATTGGCAAGGCCCTCAAGGATTGCCCTGCAGGCAGTGCTACGGCTCGCTGGGACTTCATCCGTGACACTGTGTACGAAGTTGCATTGGACACCTTCGGGAAGAGAGCGATGAAGAGTGAGGACTGGTTTGAGGCCGGGATAGAGGAGATGGAGCCTGTCATCACCGCAAAGTGTGCCGCACTACTTGAGTACAAGAGGCAGCCTTCTGAGAAGACACTGACTGCCTACAGAGAATCCAGAAACAGTGCCAAGCGGATTGCTCGTAAGTGCGCAAATGACTACTGGCTGAAGCTGTGCAGCAACATCCAGACCTTTGCTGACTGTGGTAACATCCGTGCCATGTATGAGGGTATGAAGAAAGCTTTTGGTCCTAGTGCCATCAAGATCGCTTCCCTCAAGTCCACCTCGGGCGACATCATCACGGATCGCAGCAAGCAGATGGAGAGATGGGCCGAGCACTATCACGTGCTGTGCGCAAGAGAGAACGTCGTTACCAACATAGCGATTGAGAGCATCACTCCCCTGCCCATCATGGAGGAGCTCGATACACCACCTACCATCGGCAAACTCAGGAAGGCCATCGACACCCTGGCCTGTGGGAAAGCACCAGGTAATGATGGTATTCCACCAGAGGTCATCAAGGCGGGGATGGAGAGCGCCCTCCTGGGTCACCTCCATGACCTCCTGCTACAATGCTGGGAAGAGGGCACCATTCCCCAAGACATACGGGACGCAAAGATCATCACTCTCTACAAAAATAAAGGCGACCGTTGTGACTGCAATAACTATCGTGGAATTTCCCTCCTAAACATTGTGGGGAAAGCTTTCGCTCGTGTCATCCTCAATTGTCTCCAACTATTGGCCGAGTGTGTGTACCCAGAGTCCCAATTGCGGGTTTCGAGCAAAGCAGTCGACAATCGACATGGTGTTCTCTCTCAGGCAGCTGCAGGAGAAGTGTCGCAAACAGAGACGCCCCTTGTATCTGGCCTTCATCGACTTGACCAAGGCCTTTGACCTGGTCAGTCGGTCGGGCCTCTTCACCCTCTTATATAGGATTGGTTGCCCCCCTAAGCTCCTGAGGATGATCACTTCCTTTCATGACAACATGACTGGCACAGTTCAGCACGACGGATCATCTTTGGACCCCTTCCAAATCAAAAGCGGTGTGAAACAAGGCTGTGTCCTGGCCCCAACACTCTTTGGCATCTTCTTCTCCCTGCTCTTGCGCTACGCCTTCGTCACACGATGGTGTCTTCCTCCACACCCGGAGCGATGGGAACTTGTTTAACCTCGCCTGCCTCAAAGCCAAGACAAAGGTGCGTAGAGTCCTGATCAGGGAGATGCTCTTCACAGATGACGCCGCCCTTATCGCTCACACTGAGAATGCCCTGCAGCGACTCATCACCAGCTTCGTGGAGGCATGCAATGAGTTTGGCCTCACCATCAGCCTCAAAAAGACAAACATCATGGGACAGGATGTCAGCATCATCCCCGTAATCACCATCGGTGACCATACTCTGGAGGTGGTTGAAAACTTTACTTACTTGGGCTCCACAATTTCCAGCAACCTTTCCTTGGATGCCGAACTTAACACGAGGATAGGCAAAGCAGCAACCACCATGGCTCACATTGCAAAGAGAGTGTGGGAAAACAACTTGCTGACACTCAACACCAAGATAAAGGTGTACCAAGCATGTGTGCTGAGTACCTTACTGTACGGCAGCGAAGCCTGGACTCTTTACTCCCGCCAAGAGCAAAAACTGAATGCCTTTTACCTGCGCTGCCTCAGGCGACTTCTGGGCATCACCTGGTGTGATCGCGTCACAAACAAAAGCGTGCTCTCCCAGGCAGAGGTGCCAAGTATGTTCGCCATCCTCACTCAGAGACGCCTGCAATGGATTGGCCACATGTGCAGGATGGACGATGGTCGCATCCCCAAAGACGTCCTATATGGGGAGCTCGCCACAGGAAAGCGACAGACCGGAAGGCCGGTTCTGCGCTTCAAGGACACCTGCAAACGTGACCTGAAGGCCTGTGGCATCAACCCAGTAAACCTCAAGCAAGCGACCTCAAACCGCACGCAGTGGCATTCCACTATCAAGGCTGGAGTCCACCGGGCTGAGGAGGAGAGAGAGATTCTACATGAGGAGAAGAGGACCCGCCGGCAGCAGAATCTCCAGTCCGTCTCCACTGTCCCCATTGTCCCCACTGCCCCCACTGCCCTTACTACCGACTACATCTGCAACAAGTGTCAGCGAAGCTGCTGATCCCGCATCAGACTTTACAGCCACAGCCGGCGCTGCAAAGCAACTACTGACTGACATGTGTGCAGATTCCATTGTCTCCCGAGACAAAAGGATGCCAACAATTGGAATTTTGAAAGCATCTTTATGTTTTTTTTTCAAGAATACACTGTCTAGTCCATGAATATCTTTAGCTCTTGAACTTGATAGAGATGATTAATTTTTGTTAAGCTTTTCCTCCTTTATGTTTAGGTTTAGATCAGTTTTATGATATATTTTAATTTGGTGCAGGTATGTTTACAGTTATAGTATAGTGTTTTATTTGTCAGGGACCTTGTACAGAAAAAAAACCAAAACAACACAAAAAAAAACCAAACAAACAAACACAATTCAGATAAAAATCAGACCCATTTGGATAAAATTCAGACCCAGTTCTTGTACCAATTTGATAAACTACCCATTGAAATTGCTTGCTATATCTAAACTATCTGAGTGTTTTCCTTTCAAATTGAGTTGTATGACTTCACTTTTTTTGCATTTTTTTTTCTGTGAGTTTATCAAGACATATTCAGAGTTTTTTGTTGTTGCCTCTTGCATTTTTGATTATGTCTAAGAAAAGAAATGGCTTTTGCTTTACGGAGCTGCATGGTGACTTCATTTCTGAGGCTTTTAAAAATCAGTCTATCTGTACTTAAATCAGTTTTAGTGATTTATTTAAGAGCTATGTCCCTTTTATCATGAGATTCCATAATTTTTCATTTAACTAAGGTAGATCCTCTTTTCTCTTCTGCTTAGTGTTATTTTATATTTTGAGATTATTACTTTGATTACTGATATTTTTTCACAGGTCTGTTCACAATTTGCATCACAGTTTATTTCATTCCACTTTACGAACTGGAACTTCATTTCAAATGATTCTATATTTTTCTTTGGTATGTATGAGATATATTTTCCACCATCAGTAGGCTTTTTATTTTTTTGACAAAGCCACAGGGGACGCGCAAGCCAGTGTGCTCCTAGTTCCGGTCCCAAGCCTGGGTAAATGGGGAAGGTTGTGTCAGGAAGGATATCTGACGTAAAACCTTTGCCAAATCAAACATGCAGACTATGACAAGTGAGACTTTCATCGGTCAAGGCCCGGGTTATCAACGACCGCCACCGGTGCTGTTAACTGACAGGGTGACGGTGAGAATTGGGCTACTGTTGGTTGACGATCAACAAGGAGGAGAGGGAGAAGGCATGTTAGGAGGGAGGGAGAGAAAAGAATTTGTAGAAATATGGAGATAAGAGTAGAGAGGTTAAATTTAGGGACTATGACTTAATGGCAGAGAGTTGGCTGATATGCTGGAGAGAAGGAAGGTAGATATACTGTTTGTTCAAGAAATTAGATGAAAGGGAAGCAAGGCTAGGAGCATTGGAAGTGGATTTAAACTGTTCTACCATGGCATAGATAGGAAGAAAAACAGAGTGGGAGTAATCTTGAAGGAAGATTATGTGAAGAGTGTTCAGGATGGAAAGATGGGCTCATGAGTTTGAAGCTAGAAGTCAAAGGTGTGATGCCAAATGTTATCTGTGCATTTGCCCCACAAGTTGGATGTCAGGTAGAAGAGAAAGAGGAATTCTGGAGTAAATTGGATGAAGTGGTAGATAGTGTTCCCAGGGGGGAGAAAGTGTAGATTGGAGTGCACTTTAATGGACATGTAGGTGAATGGAACAAAGGTCATGAGGAGGTTTTGGGTAGGTATGGTCTTAAGGAGAGAAATGTGGAAGGACAAATGGTTGTGGATTTTGCTAGAAGCCCCCAGGTTATTAGTTTATTTTAATTAGTGTTTTTTTTTTTTCTTTTTGACAGGCAACAGGTGTTTTTTAAATGGTTTTACATCTAACAAGTCAATTTCAACCACAGGTCTTCCTCAAGGTTGTGTTTTTCTCCGTTTCTTTTTCTCTGTGTACACAAATTGACAAGATGGCGGCTCGTGCACAACGCGAGGCTCAGCGTCTCTTCAGATTTTGTGGATTAGCAGTGTTATTTCTGCTCATTTCAGGTCTGTTCGTTCAGAACAGCTTCGCTTTCACATCTTACACCCGAAATGAGCTTTTGGACATTGGATTACAAAATAACGATAACGATCTTTTTATCAGCAACCTATGTCTCATCCCTGAGCTCCGGAGAACACCCGACGCTCGGCAAGCTTCCTGGCCGACCGGAAGTGCTCGCAGGTGGCGTAGAGACCGTAAACAAAGGCGGGGGAAGCGCGGTGGGCTAAGAGCTAAGCTAAAGCTACCACTGCACTGGCTTTCTCTACCCAGTATTTTCCTCGCTAATGTACGGTCACTGGCGAACAAAATGGATTAGCTACGGCTTTGGATCACCAACAATAAGAGACTTATGAACTGCATATCATGATTTTCACGGAAACATGGCTACACAGTGGAATACCCGACAATGCTATCGAGCTAGCCGGCCTACACACGCTCCGGGCAGACAGAGCAGCTGATGACTCCGGTAAGACCAGAGGTGGGGGAGTGTGCATTTATATTAACAAGGCTTGGTGCACGAACTCTGTCACTGTTGAGAGACACTGCTCAGCTAACCTGGAGTTTCTCATGGTTAAATGTAGACCTTTCTATCTGCCACGCGAGTTCACTTGTACCATCATAACAGCTGCTTACATTTCTCCAGATGCTAATGCTAAGCTTGCTATGAAAGAACTGCATGCAGCTAATAGCAAACAACAAACTGCACACCCAGAGGCAGCATTTATTGTGGCGGGTGATTTTAACCACTCTAACCTCAAGACAGTGCTTCCTGAATTCTACCAGCATGTCTCCTGTCACACAAGAGGGGAAAAAACATTGGACCATGTTTACACCAATATTGTGGGAGCCTACACAACAACTCCCCTCCCCCACCTAGGTCAATCTGATCACTTATCTTTGTTCCTTACCCCCAAGTATGTACCACTCATCAACCGGGTGAAGCCATCAGTGAGGACCATCAAAGTGTGGCCAGAGGGGGTTGACTCTGTACTCCAGGAAAAGTTTACGAACACAGACTGGAGTATGTTCACCTCTCAGGCTACCTGTGGCTCCCACATAAACATCGACTCTTACACCCACTCAGTCCTGGACCATATCAACACCACTATTGACAGTGTCACCACGGAAAGACAGATCACCACGTACCCAAATCAGAAGCCGTGGATGAACAGAGAAGTGCGGCTTCTGCTAAAGGCACGTAGCAATGCCTTTAGATCTGGTGACGCACAGGCCTACAGTTCATCCAGGGCAGATCTGAAGAGGGGCATCAAGAAGGCCAAGCACAGCTACAAGCTGAAGGTGGAGGAATATTTTGGGGACTCTGACCCCCGACGCATGTGGCGGGGCATTCAAGCTATCTCTGATTATAAGCCCAGCAACTCCATACTTATAGCCATGACTGTGTCCTTTCTCAGTGAGCTAAATGACTTCTATGCTCGTTTTGACAAGGACAATAATGAAAAGAACATCAATTTCCCACCATCTGACGACCTCCACTACCTCACACTCACCCACACTGACATCCGTAACGCACTGAGTCATGTCAACGTACGTAAGGCTGCTGGCCCTGACAGCATTTCTGGGTGTGTGCTGAGGGCATGCGCTGAGCAGCTGGCAGGGGTCTTCACAGACATCTTCAACCTGTCCCTGGACCAGGCTGTGGTACCAGCATGCTTCAAGACCACTTTTATAGTACCAGTACCGAAACATTCAACACCATCGTGCCTAAATGACTATCGCCCTGTGGCACTGACGTCCATAGTCATGAAGTGCTTTGAGCGACTGGTCTTGGCACAGCTCAAAAAATGCCTGCACCCTACACTGGACCCTCACCAGTTTGCCTACTGGAGCAACAGGAGTACGGAGGATACGGTTTCTACAGCGCTGCACTATGTACTCTCACACCTGGATGACAAGAACACCTACGCAAGAATGCTGTTTGTTGACTTCAGCTCAGCATTCAACACAGTTATCCCCTCCAAGATGGTCACTAAACTTGGGGACCTGGGAATCAGTACCTCCACCTGCAACTGGATCATGGATTTTCTGACCAACAGACCCTAGCATGTTAGGTCAGGCCCCAACCATTCTTCCGTCATCACAGTCAACACTGGTGTACCACAGGGCTTTGTGCTCAGCCCATTCCTCCACCCCCTCTTCACCCATGACTGCAGGCCTATGTATGGATCCAATTCCATCATAAAGTTCGCAGATGACACCACGGTGATTGGACTCATCAGGGACAACGATGAGTCAGATTACAGGGCAGAGGTTGAGCACTTGGCTACTTGGTGCGCTGACAATAACCTGCTCCTTAACACCAGCAAAACCAAGGAGCTCATAGTGGACTTCAGGAAGGAGAGGGGAGAGACACATGACCCCATCCATATCAATGGCATAGCTGTTGAACGTGTCCCCAGCTTCAAATTCCTGGGGACCCACATCTCGGAGGACCTGTCCTGGTCAGTTAACACCACCAGCCTGATCAAGAAGGCCCATCAGCGCCTCTTCTTCTTGAGGACACTGAAGAAGAACCATCTGTCAACTGACATCCTGGGAAACTTCTACCGCTGCGTGATAGAGAGCACCCTGACCAACTGTGTCACAGTCTGGTATAGGAGCTGCTCTGTCGCTGACCGTAAGGCGCTGCAGCGGGTGGTGAAAACCGCCCAATGCATCACAGGGACTCCACTTCCAGTTATAGAGGACGTCTACAGGAAAAGATGTCTTGCTGGGCACGCAGCATTTTTAGGGACTCCAGCCATCCTGCTCATGGACTGTTCCAGCTTCTCCCCTCCGGAAGGCATTTCAGAAGCCTTCGGACTAGAACCAGCAGGTTTAGGAACAGTTTCTTTCCAACAGCTGTCACGTTATTAAACTTAGTTCCCCGCTGACTCTCTTACCATCATCTCTTACCATCCTCACCAGTACATAACTGCCCATCTAACTTATTGTACATTATTTGCACATAACAGTACTCTTAACTTTCTGCACTGCTGCATATATTTGCATATATTTGCTTCAATTGCACATACTGTCAATTACTGTATATACTGCACTGCTGTCCTTTGCACTTCTGATTGGATGCTAAACTGTGTTTCGTTACCTTGTATTCATACATGTGTAATGACAATAAAGTTGAATCTAATCTAATCTAATCTAAATAACATCTCTGGTGAAAGTGAAGAGATAACTCGTTTTAAATATGCAGATGACATGGCCTTGGTGGCTCATCTGACAGACAGTACTGCACTGACCCGCTATCAGCAGACAGTCAACAATCTAGCTCAGACTTTAAAACAAAACTCTCTGGAGTTAAACACCACAGAGGCTAAGGAGTTGTGCTGTGGGAGCAAAGAGAAACTTTCATATACTCTCTTTACACCCCTCAGTATCCAGGGTCAGGCTTTTGCGGAAGTTCAAGTTTTTAAATATTTGGGAATAGAGATGGACTGCAGCCTGTCCTTTGCACACCATGTTAACTCTGTTTATAAAAAAGCACAACAACGCCTCCACCTGTTGAGGAAACTGAAGACTTTTAATGTCAGCAGACACATTTTAACTCTGGTTTACACTTCATTAATTGAATCCATTCTCATTTTTAACATTTCATCCTGGTACAGCTCCCTCTTCATCAAGCACAAAACAAAGCTTTCCCGTATAGCTATTCAGGCTAGTAAAATATTTGGCTCACCACAGACACCGTTGTCTGAACTGTATCAGCGCTCTGTGATCAGGAAAGCCACCCTGATCACAGAGGACCCATCTCACCCCCTCCATACTCTTTTCAGTTACTGCCATCAGGCAGACATTATAAAGTTCTATTGGCAAATAAAAACATTTACAAGAATTTTTTTTTTCCTTCTGCAGTAACGATCCTGAACAAAATCAAATAGTTATCACACTTAAGTTAGTTATCAATATTAGTTTTCAGCATTTATCTGTTAATCACTAATAATTTTTCATTGTTAATATTTTCTGCCACATGATTTTATTTGCTGTTTCCTTTTTAAACATATTTACTTTTTTAAAGTGTTTTTATCCTGTGAGTTTGAACTTGTCTTTGAGAGTGTTGAATGTGTAATATTGTGTAGCCATATTGAAGAAGAATTTCTGTCACCAACAGGGACAGACAATAAAGTTATCTATCTATCTATCTATCTATCTATCTATCTATCTATCTATCTATCTATCTATCTATCTATCTATCTATCTATCTATCTATCTATCTATCTATCTATCTGTCTATCTGTCTATCTGTCTGTCTGTCTATCTGTCTGGCTGGCTGGCTGTCTGTCTATTTATCAATAATTTTTTTTCACTGTGGCATTGACAGAAATTGTGAGTTAAATTTCTGTTTATTTCAAAAACAAAGTTTTATTTTGAAATTCTGGCAAATTAAAAATTGAGAAAATATGGTGATACAATGATACAATCCTTTAGTTCCACTTAATTTTGACCGGGCAAGCTGAAACAAAGAGGCAGACAGACAGACAGACAGACAGACAGACAGACAGACAGACAGGTGGGCAGATACACACAGCCACAAACAGATGCACTTACCGATTACTGTATGCCTCCGTTTCACCGAGACATAATAAAAACAAAACAAAAAAAAACCTAAGAAATCACATGTACTTAAGTATTCCCAGCCTTTGCTCAATACTTTGGTGATGCACCTTTAGCAGGAATTACAGCCTCAAGTCTTTTTGAAAATGATGCCACAAGCTTGGCACACCTATCTTTGGGCAGTTTTGCCCATTCCTCTGTGCAGCACCTCTCAAGCTCCGTCAGGATGGATGAGAAGTGTCGGACCACAGCCATTTTCAGAGCTCTCCAGAGATGTTCAGTTGGATTCTAGTGTGGGCTCTGGCTGGGAAACTCAGTCACATTCACTGCATTGTCCTGAAGCCACTCCTGTGATATCTTGGCTGTGTGCTTAGGGTCGTTGTCGTGCTGAAAGATGAAACGTCACCCCAGTCTGAGGTCAAGAGCACTATGGGGAAAGTTTTCATCCAGGATGTCTCTGTAAATTGCTGCATTCATCTTTCCCTCTATCCTGACTACTCTCCCAGTTCCTGCTGCTGGAAAAAATCCACACAGCATGATGCTGTCAGCACCATGCTTCACTGTAGAGTTGGTATTGGCCTGGTGATGAGCGTTGCCTGGTTTCCTCTAAACATGACGCCTGGCATTCACACCAAAGAGTTCAATCTTTGTCTCATCAGACCAGAGAATTTTGTTTCTCATGGTCGGAGAGTCCTTCGGGTACCTTTTGGTAAACTCTAGGTGGGCTGCCATGTGCCTTTTACTAAGGAGTGTCCCAAAGATGCTGGGATAGGCTCCAGCCCCCCCGCGACCTGAAAAGGATTAAGCGGAAGAAGATGAATGAATGAAAGAATGAATGGCTTCCATCTGGCCACTCTACGATACAGGCCTGATTGGTGGTTTGCTGAATTGATGGTTGTCCTTCTGGAAGGTTCTCCTCTTTCCACAGAGGAATGCTGGAGCTCTTAAAGAGTGACCATTGGATTCTTGGTCACCTCCCTGACTAAGGTCCTTCTCCCCTGACTGCTCAGTTTAGATGGCCGGCCCACTATTGGAAGAGTCCTGGTGGTTCCAAACTTCTTTCACTTATGGATGATGTAAGCCCCTGTGCTCATTGGGACCTTCAAAGCAGTATACATTTTTTTTTCTGTACCCTTCCCCAGATTTGTGCCTCGAGGTCTACAGGAAATTTTATTTGACTTCATGCTTGGTTTGTTCTCTGACATGCACTGTCAACTGTGGGACCTTATATAGACAGGTGTGTGCCTTTTCAAATCTTGTCCAGTCAACTGAATTTAACACAGGTGGATTCCAATTAAGCTGTAGGAACAAATCAAGGATGATCAGTGGAAACAGGATACACCTGAGGTCCATTTTGAGCTTCATGTCAAAAGCGGTGAATACTTACTGTATATAAATGTGATTTCTTAGTTTTTTTTAATGTTTAATAAATTTGCAAAACTCTCAAAAAACCCCACTTTTTTCATATTGTCATTATTGGGTATTGTGTGTAGAATTTTGGAAGAAAAAATGAATTTAACCCAATTTGGAATAAGGCTGTAACATAACAAAATGTGGAAACAGTGAAGTGCTGTGAATACTTTCCGGATGCACTGTATGAGCACCCACAGCCCCTGAGGTTCTCTGGCACTGGCCTTTCAGTGATCCCTGCTGTCCAAACATGCACCCACGGTGAGGCTGCTTTTAGTTACTTTGGCCCATGTCTGTGGAACAGCCTGCCGGAGAACATCAGGGCTTTTGCAGGGATGTTTTTAAAAGCAGGCTCAAGACCTACTATTTTAACCTTGCTTTTGCTTAGTTTCCTATTTTAGTAGTAGTAGATTAGTTTATTTGACAGGGACAGTGCAATAAACATAGACAATTAATCAAAGACAATCAATCTGATGTGTTGCACATAGAGTGTATAGCTATTAGCTAATTTGCAACTCTTGTCCCTGGATGGGCTTTAGAAAAAAGAATCAAGATAAAAAATATACACAATAACCACATACATCAATGCAGAAAAATTATAAATACACAATTATAAATATTATAAATATTATAAATACACAAATATAACAGTCTGACTCACATTTAACATAAATATTATAAATACACAAATATAACAGCCTGACTCACATTTAACACATATAACATAACTCACATTTGCCTATTTCAGGCCTTCCTCCCTCCGTCACTCACTATAAACAAACACATTTATTCCTTCCCTTCATTCACTCTCACTTTGCAGACAAATAATTCATACATGAGTACATTCTTGTTTATTTTTCAGCCAGTTTTTAACATTTTTAGTGAATGTTTTAAAATCCGTTATTATTTTAATTTCATTTGGCATTGTGTTCCAGATGTGACTGCCCTTTATAGAGAAAGCTGTTTGTCCAAATGTGGTTCTGCGGTGGAATATTTTACAGTTATTGTTAACAGAACTCCTGGTGGCTCTGCTGCTGTCCTGTCTTTGGACGAAACCAGCAAGTGGCTCGGGTGCTGATTTATGGAAACATTTGAACGTTAATTTCAGAAGACAGAGGTCAATGAAGCTCTCAAAACTCAATAGGTTGTATTTTTTTAAAACATTACAGTGATGCCACCTAATGGGCTTTTTGTCCAAGATTTTTAGGGTTTGATTATATAATGAACCTATATGTCTTATTGTGGAAGGGGCTGCTTGAGCCCAGACTGTCAAACAGTATGATATATGAGAAAAAACCATAGAATGCATATACAGTGCAGCTGCTTCGTAAGGTATGTAATATCTAATTAATTTAAAGCAGTTCAGATTTTTTTTTACTGTTTTTGAAATTTTCTTTATATGAAGATTAAATTTGAGTTGAGGATCTAGTACAATGCCAAGGTATTTGAATTCTGTAGCTAAACTGATGTCATGATCATGTATATTAACTTTAAAATGTTGCAGGTTACATTTTTTGATTGAAAAGCACATTGAGACTGTTTTCTGAAGGTTCAGCAATAGATGGTTCTTGAGGAGCCACTCTTGGACATCAACCATACTTGTAGACAGTACATCTGCAGCCTGTGCTGGAGTCTTGGCAGCTGTGTAAATAACTGCATCATCTGCATAAAGTTGGCATGTTGCAGCAGTAATTGTCTTAACTTATTATTTTAAACCTACTTTATTACATTCTGGTTACAATGATCTATTTCACAACTAATTATTAATATTAATACTTTTGTATTTTTTTCTGTCTGTATTTAAGTGTTGTTTTATTTATTTATTTGGTTTTTTTTAGCTATCTTAATCCAATGACTGCCTATGGTGCTCCATTGTGCCGTTTCCTCCTGTCCCCCTGGTGGTCAAATTTTTTTTCAAGAAAATATCCAGTTTAGATGTCAGAATTTTCCAAAGCTATAACTTGAAAGTGGTAAGAGATAATGGCTTACTCTCCATTAGAAAGATGTAGAATATGATCCAAAGTTTGAGATAGGAGTGAATTTACGCATCTTACTTTGTATAATGCCACAGCAGCCATATCGAATTACATAACTTTCAGTCAAAAGTGGACTTTGGACATATTTACACAAAGGATGGTTTTGTTTTTTGTCACCGTTTGTTGTTTTGGGCATTTTGCTATCTTATCTTTAAAGTATATGAACCATAAAATCATTTGCAATGTAAACAAAAAATGAAAATCACCACTTACCGCTGTCCAGGTGACATGCTTCATTCATTTTCTTCCATACTGGTTGTCATTTTTGTCGTTATTTGTTCTTCTCTCTGTCATTTTAGCTTTCTCTCCCACATCCAGAAACCGTTATGAGTATTACACCTCAATTTCGCTTTTATTCCGCTGCAATTTATCTCCTATGATTACCAGGAACCGGCGCTGGGGGTCGATGGCAGGTGCAAATCAACCAGCTTCGCCCACCCTCTGTTATTAAAAAAATGTAGATATTTACCTTCATAAGCTAAATAATCTCTTTTCAGAATCATAGTTGGCAAATGTGGGAGCAAATGCCTCCTTGGTATTGCAGTCCATCTTACGATTGATCATTTGTTTACCAACTCTTCTTCTCTAGTGTCCAGAAGTGTGTGTGTGTGTGGGGGGGGGGGGCTATATGGGGGCCACTGGTCCTCCAAGAAAGAGCTGTAAGTTATACGTGTCTGCCACCTTGTCAAGTTCAATACTTAGTACCACTGGGGGGTTTTAGGACATCACATGACACGTCACATGACAGGGGTAGCACTGTAACACAGACAGTGAGGGCACTTTTTATGTCCAAAAATAGTTGAATATCAAAGGGTTAGCTACTTAGTTTCTACCAACAAATTATCTTATTATTTATGTATTTATTTTTTTTTATCAGTGATTGTTTTGCTTTTTTCATCCTGTCCAAGCTTCAGTATTTCCTAATAGCAAGTCTTCCCACTGGGAATTGTATGTGGCCGACACACATTGTGGGCTCACGCTGCCACAGAGACAGGACTGAATGTGTATTGTGGGGTGTCACGTCTGCAAGGACTGAGGACTCAAATCTACAGGAGGTAACAAGGAAGTGTGAGATTTGTCTCTTTGTCCCACAGAAGACGCCCCGGAGGGTATTCCGGTTCATCAGGAAATGAGAGACAATGGTGAAGCTTCAAAGGGATGCTTTGTAACTGTATGTTGACTGAAGACACCATGTGACTTGAATTCTGATGCTGGAAATGTATAAAAGGGGGTTGAAGTATGATTCTTTCTCTTTCCTGCTTTGAGAATGCTAGAAGCTGTGTTCTATCAAATAAAGCTGGTTTTATGACTGAAACTCAGCCTCGTTATTTGAGCATGCTTCTACATGTATATGTTTTCTTGTAGCGGGTAATGGCCAGTGGTTGCCCTGGTTTGCCCAGCCAAGACGGTAATGCACTGTGGTGCCATACCTACGGTGTCAACCCTTTGGACTGGACTTGGGCGGTCCCCAAGGCTTTGTCTCTGTAGCTGTGGACTCGGCCCTTTCTCTGCTGGTGATGGCTCCCTAGTAATGATGTTTCTTCACTTGGATCCTCGGTGCTCAGTCATACAGTAAGTCTCACATAGACGAAAGTTTGTGTGTGTGTGCGTGTTTACATATGAAAGTGTATGTGTATGGGGAAGGTTAATTGTCTTTTATCTCAATGTGTTAAGCACTTTGTGTCAAAAAATTTTAAATGAAAAATGCTATATAAATAAAGCTTTAATTGAGTGATTAAACACAGTTTTGGAGAGTGAGAGGATTCTTGTGGAGCGGAGAAGTGTTCTGGAACCAATTTTCAAGAACAAAGGTGATGCTCACAACTGTAGTAACTATAGAGGCATAACGTTCATCAGCCACACTATGACGATATGGGAAAGAGTTGTTGAAGAAAGGTTAAGAGGAGAGTTCACAATCAATGTGCTATAGGAGTGACGGGTGAATTCGAGGTGTGGGTGGGGTTGCATCAGGGGTAAGCTCTGAGCTGCTTCTTGTTTGCCATGGTGATGGACAGGCTGACAGATGAGGTTTGGAAGGAGTCACCATGGACCATGATGTTTGCAGACAACATTGTGATCTGCAGTGAGAATAGGTAGGACGTGGAAGAAAACCTGGAAAGGTGGAGGTATGCTGTGGAGAGAAGAGGAATGAAAGTTAGTAGAAGCAAGACAGAATACCTGAGTGTGAATGAGAGGGAGGCAGGTGCAATGGTTTAGAGGTAAGGAGTAGCGGTAGTGAAAGTAGATGAGTTTAAATACCTGGGGTCAACAATCCAAAGCAATGGAAAATGCACAAGAGAGGTGAAGAAGAGCGTACACGCAGGGTGGAGTGGGTGGAGACGAGTGTCAGGGGTGATTTGTGACAAAAGGGTAGTGTTATTTTGGGCTTTGGGGACCTTTATTGTGTGACACGGATGGTGGTCGAACCGGAAAGGTGGAGACACCACCCAGGGTATAAGAGGGCAGTGAGAGGGAGAGGTGGTTTCTTGGCCTCCTCTCTGCCTGGTGGGTGCACATGTAATGTGAGAAGGAGTCACTAATAAATGTGTGTCCACTTAAACATTCAGTCTCATCCTTGGCTCCTATTACCGACATAACATTTGGTGAAAAGGATAAAAGGTATAGATGTGTGTGTCACTTCAATTTGACCGTTTCTGGAGCTTCCCGGTGAGCCGCCCATCTCTTGGGCGACGTGGTTTACCGCATTTCAAACATACTTGTTGGCATTGGACCTTGGGAGGCTGGAGAAGCTGAGGGCACGAGCACTGCTGGTTTAAAGTTTAGGAATGAAGAGACAGCATATTTTTAGCACTTTGGGTGAGTGTGATAGCTTTGAGGAAGTGGTGGAGCTAATGGTGTGACATTTTCACGCCCTGGAAAACGTCATCGTCCACAGATTCAGTTTCGACAGCTCCGCCAGGGGACTGACGAGTAAGTGCAATGGTCTGTGGCAGATCTACATCAGCTGGCCAAAGACTGTCAGTTTGGAGCTTTGGAGGAAGAGATGGTCCGCGACGAGTTGGTGAAACATACTATTTGCACAGCTACAAGGTGGAAGATCCTTACATGCTCAGGCAAGCTGACGTTATCCAAGGCCATCGAGTTAGCTAACAGTTGGAGGCGGCAGACAAGCTATCAAGGGAGCTCAGTGGGCGAGTATTACATAGCCTGTTTGAACAACAGTCGACAGCACAGGCAGTCCACCCGGAAAGCAATGACAGCGTAGAAGATGAGGGAAGCTACACTAATGCTGTGAAGATGAGGGCCGCCCTGAGAACGCCCATGTATTTGGGTTGTGGGTCCATGAATCACCACTACAAGGCCCGGGAGTGTCCTGCAAGAGGGAAGCACTGTGGCAAGTGCGATCTCTTGCATCATTTCGCCAGGGCATGTCACAAGCGAGCGAGGCGATCCAAGTTGTAAGGAGGATCCTCCCACTCCCACGGTTATTCACACTGTGTCCCAGAGTACCAGCGGCCGTTCCTACTGTATGGTGGAACTGTACGTGATAACAGTGCCATTGTTGATCCACACGGGAGCGGTGAGCTCCATGTTGAACTTGCCAACCGTGAGGAGTTTTTTTCCCACATATTTGGATTAGAAGCGATTCAACATCGCTTTGTGGTTATGGTGGAGGAAGATTGGCCACGGTGGGATCGGTGAGACTGACGGCTAGGTACAAGTCGGCAGAGGTTTGCAACCTGAGGTTCATCGTGACTGCCCGTGGAGAGAACATAATAGGATGTGATTTGTTTCATGGCCTGGGCTTCACCATCACGAGCGGCCCTGGAGAAGAGTGGTCGGGCTGTGGTTTGTGGGACCGGCCGGTCCCACAGACGGTGGACGGAGCTGTGTGGGACGAGAACTTCCCTTGCACCCTGGAGAATGAGCAGAACCAACCCCACCCAGAACCATCACGGGAGGGTTCTGGTGCCAGTGCCCAAGTAGCCTTAGCTGTGGGAACTGGGCGGCACAGTGTGATGCCCGTGACAACAGGTGGCGCCGAGTGGCTAGCTCCCTCTGCTTCGGCTGGGAGGGACCGGAGTGCATGGACTCACAACGGTGAGGGCGGCAGCAGAAATGAAAGCGAGCGGGGGCAGAACCGGCTGGCACGGTGAGACAACGTGCCAAACAGGATCATTGAATGCTGAGTAGGGCCCCTCTGGGGGTTGCGGATGTGGTCCGGGCCCGGGAGAAGGCACAGTCGAGAGGGGTTTGGGCCAAGCCTCAGAGAGAAGAACACTGAGGGTGGCTGCAGGTGGTGGCTGTTCAGGGGGATGCCTACCTTCAGCAATCAGATGCCTCATGGAGACACGGTAATCAGCTGCGGCACGCCCGGGAGAAGATGGATGTGCTCGGGCCTGAACAAGGGTCGTTCCCGGTGGTGAGGAAGAGGAGGTGTGCTGGTATTGAATCAACCGATGGTAATCTGGGTGGTGGTTCTTCTCATGGGGCAGACTGAGAGTTGGACAGTGTGTTTGATACATGTGTAAGAGGGGGGGTACAACCATTATGTTCATATTGTTCATGTTTTTGGGGGATTATTTTGTGCATTTTTTTTAAATTTAGGAACACAACAGTTATTTTCTTTTAGTTGGACTGTTTTCTTAGTACAGATGGCAGAATAATCCATCTTGCCATGTGGGGGTGGGACGGCAGTCCACCTGTCCTCCCCTAGTTTTAAGTTGTTTTGAGTGACTGAGGTAGGCCCCTTCTAGGTATTTATGTTTAGTTTTCATAGTGTGTTTTGGACCTTTTTTGAAGGGGAGGGAGAACGTTGTTTTGGGTTTTAGGGACCTTTATTGTGTGACACGGGTGGTGGCAGAGCCGGAAAGGTGGAGCCACCATCCAGGGTATAAGAGGGCAGTTACAGGGAGGGGCGGTCTCTTGACCTCCTCTCTGTCTGGCGGGTACGCATGTAATGTGAGACGGAGTCACTAATAAATGTGTGTCCACTTCAACACTCACTCTCGTCCTTGGTTCCCACTACCGACATAACAGGGAGCAACAGGACTGAAAGGGAAGATTTACAAGATGGTAGTGAGACCTGCTATGATGTATGGTTTGGAGATGGCAGCGCTGACACAAAGACAGGAGGTGGCGTTTTGTTTTGTCTTGTGAGTTTCCATACTGCCTCCCGTTTTCCCTGTTTTTGTTCAGTTTGTTTTTTCCATGCCTTTTATTTGTAATTTATTTCTAATCGGTTTCTGAGTTTGGTTATTTCTGATATTGGTTCTTTTGGTTGGAAGCTGAGGGGCAGCACTCGAGGTCTAAATTGTTAATTGTTGTTCCCTTCTCCTGCTCGAGCTGACCCTCAGAGCATTTATCTCATCCCCTTGTTCCTCATCTCCTCCTGAGCAGACTGCTCAGGAGTGCATCGTTCTGTAAGTTTTCTTGTTTGCATGTTGGGGTTTTCGTATTTTTGGACTGAAGACTAAATGTTGCAAATATCATCCAGCGCCTGGATGTGTTTCTATCTCTATGTGCCTCGTAGAGGCGCATGGCAGCACGTTCCTTTGAGGACTTATGTCTCCCAAATAACCATCAAAAAAACCTCACTTCTTGGGCACTGACGAAGAAGAGTTTGTAAACAAATGTTGATGTGCTCTATCGCAACACGGAGGAGACATTTGCTCCCAAATTTGCCAACTATGATTCTAAAAACAGATTATTTAGCTTATGAAGGTAGATATTGACATGTTGTTATAACAGAGGGTGGCCGAAGCCGGTTAATTTTCACCTGCCATCGACCCCAGTGCCATGTGACTTAACAGAACAATCACACTGGTTAAATGTTGTCATATAAGATAAATTGTGGCTGAAAAAAAGCAAAATCAAGGTGGAATAATCATTACAGTTTCTTAATGTAGGAGAGAAAGCGAAAATGACCGAGAGAAGGAAATGGACAAAACGAGCCGCCTGGCAAGCGGAAAGTCTGACGAATTTATTTGTTTACATTGTACTGATTTTCTGGTTCATATACTTTGAAGATATCCATCCATCCATCCATCCATCTTCTACTGCTTTTCCGGAGGTCCGGGTTGTGGAGGCAGCAGCTCAAGCAGAGAAGCCCAGACCTCCCTCTCCCCAGCCACCTGCTCCAGCTCTTCAGAGAGGACACCAAGCCGTTCCCAGACCAGCTGGGAGACATAGTCTCTCCACCGAGTCCTGGGTCTGCCCCGGGGTCTCCTCCCAGTGGGATGTGCCCAAAACACCTCAAGTGGGAGGCGTCCAGGAGGCATCCTAATCAGATGCCCATACCACCTCAACTGACTCCTTTCAATGTGCGAGGAGCAGCGGTTCTACTTTGAGCCTCTCCCGGTTGACTGAGCTCCTCACCCTGTCTCTGAGGGTGAGTCCAGCAATCCTACGGAGAAAGCTCATTTCAGCCGCTTGTATCCGCGATCTCGTTCTTTCGGTCATTGCCCAAAGCTCATGACCATAGGTGAGAGTAGGAACGTAGATTGACTGGAAAATTGACAGCTTTGACTTAGAACTCAGCTCCCTCTTCACCACAATAGACCGGTACAATGTCCGCATCACTGCAAATGCTGCTCCGATCCGTCTATCAATCTCTTGCTTCATTCTCCCCTCACTAGTGAATAAGACCTCAAGATACTTAAACTCCTCCACTTGGGGCAGGAGCTTGTCCCCAACCCAGAGAGGACAATCCACCTTTTTTCCGGCTGAGGACCATGAATTCGGACTTGGAGGTGCTGATTCTCATCCCAGGCGCTTCACACTCAGTGGCAAACCGTCCCAGCAAGAACTGTAGGTCATTGCTGGATGAAGCCAACAGGACAACATCATCTGCAAACAACAGAGATGAGATCCTGTGGTCACCAAGCATGACACCCTCTATTCCCTGGCTGCACCTAGAAATCCTGTCCATAGAAATTATGAACAGGATTGGTGACAAACGGCAGCCCTGGTGGAGTCCAACTTTCACTGGGAATAAGTCCGACCGAGTGTTGGTAATACAAACCAAACTCTCACCACGGTCATACAGAGACCGAATAGCTTGTAATAATAAGCCCGATACCCCAAACTCCCGAAGCACCCCTCATAAAAAACCATGAGGGATGCGGTCAAATGCCTTCTCCAGGTCCATAAAACACATGTAAACTGGTTGTGCAAACTACCACGAACCCTCAAGAATCCTCGAGAGGGTAAAGAGCTGGTCCGATGTGCCACGGTCAGGACGAAAACCACATTGCTCCTCCTGAATCCGAGGTTCGTCCAACAGCCGGACTCTCCTCTCCAGTACCTTGGCATAGACCATCCCAGGGAGGCTGAGGAGTGTGATCCCTCTAAAGTTGGAGCACACCCTCCGGTCCCTTTTTTGAAGAGAGGAACAACCACCCCAGTTTGCCATGCCAAAGGCACTGCCCCCAACCTCCACGCAATGTTGCAGAGGCGTGTCAACCATGACAGTCCTACAACAGCCAGGGCCTTGAGGTACTCAGGGCGAATCTTGTCCACCCCCAGGGCCCGGCCACCATGGAGATTTTTAACCACCTTGGCGACCTCAGCCCCCGTGATAGGCAATTCATCCCCCTCGTCTATAAGCCCTGCTTCCTCTGTGGAAGGCGTATCAGTGGGATTGAGGAGATCCTCAAAGTATTCCTTCCACCGCCCGACGATATCCCCAGTCGAACTCAACAGTGCCCCATCCGCACCATACACAGTGTGGACAGGGAGCTGCTTTGCCCTCCTGAACCGCCGGACGATTTGCCAGAATCTCTTCGAGGCCGACCTAAAGTCTTGTTTTTGTTTTTGTTTTTTGTTTTTTTTTTCTTATCTTATCTTCAAAGTCTTGTTCTGGAACAAGAACTAGACTTTGAAGATAAGATAACAAAAAACGGTGACAAAAAAACAAAACCATCTTTTGTGTAAATATGTCCAAAGTCCACTTTTGACTGAAAGTTATGTAATTTGATTTGGCTGCCATGGCATTATGCAAATAAGATGTGCAAATTTACTCCTATCTCAAACTTTGGATCATATTCTAAATCTTTCTAATTGACAGTAAGGCATCATATCTTACCACTTTCAAGTTATAGCCTTGGAAATCTCTAACATCTGAACTGAATATTTTCTGGAAAAAAATCTTGACCACCAGGAAAAGAGGATTCTGGAGCAAAAGTGTGCCACAGACTGTCATTGGGTTAAGAGTCTGAGCTCTGTGAAAAACACACACTCAGACGCAGGACAGAGTCCCCCCCCCCCCCCCGCTTAAGGGGTGGATTACAGGCACCCCCAGGTAACACCAAAGAACCCCCCCCCCAAAAAAAAAGAAGAAATTGTACAGTAATACACCAGTCAGGGTGGGAGGTGGGGGGAACTGGTTAGGGGAGAACAAAAACATAGAGCCTGGTCAGGACCCACACCCATGCTACATCAAGGCCTTTGGCCCCCCAGACAGTTTGGGTGGCTGGCTGAAGTCTCAGGCCAGCCGGACAGCCAGATGGAATGAGTTGGGTGGCCTGCCAGAGAATATGGACCACCCGACCCAGCAGCACAGTCTTTCGGGCCTGCCAGAGTCTTTAAGCCAACAGGCCAGGAGGGGTGACTCAGGAGGAGGCTCCCCCAAGGGAAGACCCAATAACAGGAAGCAGGGCAGGAGGAGGGGAACCACAACGGTGTCAGGTGGCGGACAGGGATGGGTAACTGCGACGGCGTCTGGCAGAGGAGGAAGTGGGACCACAAGAGTTTCTGGAAGAGGAGGAAGGACCTTAACACCTTCGGTGGTCCTGGGATGGACGACAGTTGCACCCACGGTGGCTCCAGGCTGGAGCTCTGCAGCACCCACGGTGGACCCGGGCTGGACCAATGCTGCACCCTTGATGGGCCCCGACTGGGCCAACACTGCACCCTCGGTGGGCCTGGGCTGGGCCAATGCTGCACCCCCAGTGGACCCCGGGCCGGGGCATAGTTCCCATGGCGGGACTAAGCTGAAGCGCAGCACCCACATTGGATAGATGCTGGGGTGCAGCACTCACGAGGGTCCCTGGCCGGGACGCAGCACCCACAGAGACTCGGACCAAGGAGGGACTGACACGATGGCCTCCGGCAGAGGGGAAGCTGCACCAAAGGAGGTCCTGGGCTGGGACAGGGCACCCGCATCGACTTCTACAGTGGGGGAAGCTGGACCCTGGATGACCTCCGGTGGTGGACCTGGACCCATGGAGACCTCTGGCATCGCTGGAACATTCCCGGTGACCCTGGGAGAAAACTCAGAAGAGAAACACAGAGAAGGTGAGTCAGGGTCACTGACAGCGGGGGAGCCCGGCGAGGCGAGCTCAGGTGCAGCAGGCGGCTGCACCTGGCTTTCCTCACCAAGAACAAGGCATGATTGCTCTAAAACAGATAAGAGAAAAACAAAGGAGAGCACTTGGCTGAGCTCAAGCTCCGCTGCCGTCCAGGACTCCGACGATCCAGGCGATGATGTATCCTCGGGCCCGGCCCTCTGGAGGTCCAGCTCAGCCTCAACCTCATGCATGATGGTGGTTGCTGTCCCTTCACCCCCAGGCAGAGTGACCCACACAGGAGGCTCATCCCACATGGCAGCTAGGGTTCGGCTCAACGTTGGCGCTGGACTTGGCTTGGTGAATTCGGGTTCAGCGCCTTCCCTCTGTCCATAATGTGACTGCGGGGCTGGGATGGCGTCCTCCAGTGCCGCGGGTTCCTCCATCATCCGTCGGTTGAGTTCCGGGGCCGGCAGACACTCAGGGGTGAGAGGTGGAGACACGGAGAGGGCAGGTGAGGTTTCTTTAAGTTCAGCAGGTGGAGAGAGCTCAGGGGACTGCACATCCTGAGTCTCTCTACCGGGAATTAGACAAGGCATTTCATCAAAAATTGAAACAGAATGAAATGAAACTTGCCTGGTTTCACGGAACTCGATGTTTCTTGCTGTAGCTTCGCCCCTTTACATGGCTACGGGGGACTTGGGCCCCTCAGTGGATCGTGGAGGAGCTGCCTCTGCAGATGCGGAGGTGGACTGAGCCGGGAAGGACACAGCAGTGGGAGGATTCACCGAGAGGAAGCGGGAGGCAGCAGCTGCACAGCTGGGAGAAGCTGGGGAATCAGCTGGAGAAGAGAGACACTCTGACCACACTGCTGAAGGAGTCTTCCGTTTCAATGAGGGAGGGGCTGCTGGCGAGGAGGAAATGTCATTCCTCCGGTGGTCCAGAGCTGGACGATACTAGAGTGGTGGTGAAGCTGGCGTTTGCAAACCGGGAGAAGTGATGGCCTTCTGCCACGGAGAACGCCTCCACTTCGGCTCCGCTGAAAATGCCCCAATCAACATGCCTGGAAACGATCACTGGAGCACACAGACCATGGACAGCAGCTCTGTGTATTGTGGATAATTCCATAGGCCAAGCTGTGCCTCCAGAATTCCTACAGCTCCATACAAACTTCCCCAGGTCTTCTTAAGATAAGATAAGATAAGATAAGCCTTTATTAGTCCCACAACGGGGAAATTCCAGGATTGCAACAGCACAGGGATAGCAACACTCAGAGCAACAATCAGAAGGCAAGAAAAAAAAACAAGCAAGCAAAAGCAGCTAATATACATATGTACATATTACTATAAAATATATATATACACACACACAGACACACAGTGCAGAGCATTGTAGCTGGATGGAATAAATATATGAATATGTAAACACACAGTGCGGAGCATTGTAGCTAGATGGAATAAATATGTAAATATATAAACACCCACAGTACAGAGCAATGTAGCTAGATGGAATAATATGTAGATATATAAACACACAGTGCGGAGCATTGTAGCTAGATGGAATAAATATATAGATATATAAATATAAACACACCCAGTGCGGAGCATTGTAGCTAGATGGAATAAATATGTAAATATATAAACACACACAGTGCAGAGCATTGTTGCTAGATGGGATGAAACAGCACAACCGTCTACTTAGTTATCCTACATGGTATGATTATGTGCCCATACATATACTCACTCTCCATAGCAACCGGTATTTTCCTAGTTGTATGCCGGAGGAGACCATAGTGTAAGTCTATTGCATCTTTGCATTCAAAAAACTATTAGTTTGTTACGTCTTTTTGCTATCTCTGCGAGCAGCTCTGCTTAGGTTGTACAGTCTGACAGCCGTTGGTAGGAAGGACCTGCGAAACCTCTCGGTTGTGCACCTGGGATGATGTAGTCTGCTGCTAAATGAGCTCCTCAGTGCATTCAGTATGTCCTGCATAGGGTCTTGAGGTGGCGAGAGCTTCATCCACAGAATCTTGGAAATACCCCACCGCCCATTCCTCCTCAAGACTGGGAGACCCCCACTGCTGATTTACCTTTATTAGAATGAAGCCGGTGAGCCGGGGACATGATGAGATCCACTTCAACCAGTGAGTGGAAAAAACACAAAACAAGGAAAAATGCACAGTGACAGCAACAGCTGGGTATATCAATGGTGGCAATATTCTGTCATATATGCCCCGATGGGGCAAAGAGAATTACCCAGGTGCTGAATTGCTGTAGTGACATTTATTAACTAAAGAACAAAACTGCAAAAACACAAAAATATGACAGAGGAAAAAACATCTTAGAGAGAGGACCCTCCAGAGCCGATATTGCTCTGTGAGGGGACAGGAGTATGCTTGGTAGGATGAAGTTACAATTAGTAGAAGGAAAAACCCAATATTGCTGCAGTGAGGCAATACACAGGCAGTGCTTAAATACCTGGGGATGAATGAGTCGCAGGTGTGAGCCGCTGAGCGAGCAGGTGACCTAATTTTGCCAACTGCTCACAGGTGAATGACCGGGAGCAGACTGTGAGCAGTTAATGGAAGTGTCTTGGAAAGGGGAGGCTCAAAAGACAACAAACCAAAATATATACAGAAACTAACAAAATCAATCTAACAGACAAACAATACGAGAAATAAATTAAGAGTCTGAGCTCTTTGAAAAACACACGCTCAGACACATGACATTATATTTAATAAAATGGAATGATAAAGGGAAAAAAACGCTTTGTGAAGCTCATTTAATGTTCAGTAGAAAAAGCCTTTGTTGGTAATAACAGCTTCCAGGTGCCTCCTGTATTGAGAAACTAGGTGCAGACATTGCTCAGGAGTGATTTTTGCCCATTCTTCAACACAAACTGTCTTCAAATCTCGAAGATTCTGTGGGTGTCTTCTATGAACTCTAATCTTTAGTTTGTTTCAAAGATTTTCGACTGGATTCAGGTCAGGTGACTGACTGGGCCATTCAAGCAGCTTTATGTCCCTTCTCTGGATCATGTTGAGAATTTCCTTGGCTGTGTGTTTGCGATAGAAAGCTAGCTAGCTGGTCCTGATTGTCCATGATGGATTGCAGTTTATTTAGTGTCCTCTCCACCACAGTCTCAAAGGTCTCAAGCCTGAGACCAATGACAAAGCCAGCCCTCTTGATAATCTTGTCAAGTCTGTTGGTGTTGCTGGCTCTGATACTGCTACTCCAACAGACAGCAGCAAAGAAGATGGTGCTGGCAACAACGGCCTGGTAGAAAAGTTCCAGCATCCTGTTGCACACATTGAAGGATCTCAGCTTCCTCAGGAAGTAAAGTCTGCTCATCCCCTTCTGTTATGCTGCATCGGTGTTAGATTTCCAGTCCAGTCCATTGCTGATCCTGACACCCAGGTATCGATAGTCCTCAACTACCACCACATCCTCCCCCCAATCTGCATTGGCTGTGAAGGCGTCCTCTTCTTCCTGAAGTCAATCACCATCTCTCGTCTTGCTGAAGTTCAGCCCCAGGTGATTCTGCTTGGTCTACTCCACAAATCTGTCTACCAGTACCTTTACTCCCCCTCCTCTCCCCCTCTTATACACCCAACAACACCTGAGTATTCACAGAATTTCTGCACGTGGCATGACTCGGTGTTGTACTGTTCAGTGGTGTATAAGGTGAAGAGAAAAGGAGAGACCACAGTCCCCTGTTGAGCTCGCGTATCACTAACCACCACATCAGACAAGACACTGCCCAGTTGGACAAATGGATCATTGTCTTGCTGAAATGTCCACCCTCATTTCATCTTCAGCATCTTGGTAGATGGCAATAGGTTCTTATCAAGAATGTCTCTGTATATTTGATCATTGATCTTTCCTTCAATTATATGAATTCTGCCTGTATTATGTGTTGAAAAACACCCCATCACCATGATGCTCTCGAAGCCATTTTCGATGAAGGTGGTTAGGGCCAGTACTTGTTCTCCTGTACTGCGGTCCTTGCGGAAACCTGCTTGATCCACACTTAGAATATCCTCTATTTCTGGGGAAATGCGTTGCAGTATTAGGCGCTCCATGATTTTGTAAGGAACGCTGAGTAGGGAGATTAGGCGGTAGCTTGCTGGTAGTTTGTGGTCTTTGTCAGGTTTTGGGATGGCAATGACCTTTGCTGTCCGCCATTTCTTTGGGATCGAGTTTGTTTGTGTGATCCTTGTGTAGAATTGTGTCAACCAGGTTAGGGCTCGGGAGCCAAGATTTTTCATGAATTCTGGGAAGATGTTATCGTATCCTGCTGCCTTTCCACATTTCAGGCCCTGTAGGACTTTCTCCAGTTCAGCAGCCTTGAAGGGTTCAGGGTTCGTTTCCTCTACAGGCATTTTTTGGTGTTTTTTTAGCTCAGTTGTAACTGCTCTTCTGGTGTCTTTGTCTTGGGGTGCTTTGGCGATAGTCAGTAGGTGGGATGCAACTTGGTTGGGTGTGACGGATGCTCGGCTTTGGCTAGGGGGCTTCTGTGCAGCTCCTAGGCGACGGATGAGGCTCCAACATTTCCTGCTAGAGTGGGTAAAGCTCCGGTCAGCAACTGTCTCCTCCCATTTCTTTCGCCGGGCTGTATTTAGTGATTCAATGAGATGATCTGCTATCTCTGGGTCCCCTGATGTTTGATAGGATTGTAGGAGGGCAGCACTTTCTCCGTCCAAACATGGGACATAGAGGGGTCGGTAGCCTCGTGGGATTGCAGTATGGGCAGCCTTTAAGATTGCGCTGCAGAAGCGGTTGTATGCTTCATCTACAGTGATGGTGTGGAGTGGGATGGTAACAACGCTCCGGTCCAGAGTTTCACAGAATTTCTTCCAGTTGGCTTTGCGGAAGTTCCAGCGCATCTTCCTTGGGCTGTATATGACTGGAAGTTGTAGGCCAATGTGTACAAGCAGGGGCCGGTGTTGGCTGTGTGGAAAATCATCAAGAATGAGGATCTGTGTAGGATATGGCTCCCCATTCAAAGAGCTGGCCCAACACAGGTCAGGAGAATAGTCCTTCTTCCACCTAGCAGAGTGGAAGGTTCCTCTTTGTTTGGGGTCATATATCAAAGCGAGGTCATTTCTGGATGCCCAGTCTGAAAGTGCCTCCCCATCACTGTCCACTGCTGGGTACCCCCAGTCAGGGTGATGGCTGTTAAAGTCCCCCACATAGATGGCAGGGTGGGGTAGGGTGGGTAAGACCTGCAGATCCCAGTTGGCATTAGGGGGCTTGTACACATTGACAATATGGAAGCCACCAATGATTATGGTGTCTGAGAAATGTGTTGTTATCAGGTGATTTGCTTCAACTATGTCAGAACGCACATAGGTGGCACGCCCATGTTTAGCATGTAGAACATAGCACAGGAGGTCAAAGCCTTTGATGGTGAAGCGGCCAGCTTCCTCTGTGCCAATATGAGTCTCTTGGAGGCAGATTACATCAATCGAATGTTGGAAGGCAAGGACTTCGATAAGGCTTCGCTTGGCTGCAGATAGGCCTTCAACGTTTAGTTGTAATATGCGAAGGGCAGATCCTACCACAAAGTGCTCTTGGGGCTGTTTGCTTTCGGCTTTAGGAGTGTGACTAGGATTCTTCTTTGACTTGGCACAGAGGCGTCGTCTCTTCGAATTTAGTCTGCTGGTAGGATCATTAGCTTCTCCAGGCGAGCCCGGGTACTGACGGAGGGCGCGACGAGAACGCTGATCCATTGCCCCCACCACCCAGACCACCCAGACCACAAACTATTCAATTCAATTCAATTCAATTCAACTTTATTTATATAGCGCCATTTCACAACAACAGTCATCTCATAGCACTATCAACTGTAGGGAGGACCCCCACAGTTGCAGAAAGACCCCAGCAATCAGGCGATCCCCTGTGAGCAAGCACTTGGCGACGGTGGAGAGGAAAAACTCCCTTTTAACAGGAAGAAACCTCCAGCAGAACCAGGCTCAGGGAGGGGCAGTCATCTGCTGCGACTGGCTGGGGGGTGAGGGGATAGAGAAGAAGAAAAGAAGAGACATGTAGAGAGCAAACAGCACGATGGGGACTCAATCTATGGGAGAGAACAAACAAATGTTAATGACCAGCAAAAAAAAATATATTTCATAGAGAGTGAGGAAAGGAGTGAGGCCCAGTGCATTACTGGAGGTCCCCCGGCTGACTAAACCTATTAGCAACATAACTAAGGGAGGGTTCAGAAAACACATGATCCCTCCCTAATTGTAGGCTATATCAAAAAGGTAGGTTTTAGCCCTATTCTTAAAAACAGAGATCGAGTCTGACTCCCGAATCCAGATTGGCAGCTGATTCCACAGGAGAGGAGCTTGATAACTGAAGGCTCTGCCTCCCATTGTACTTTTGGAGATTCTAGGTATTACAAGTAAACCTGCATTTTGGGAGCGTAGTGCTCTGTCAGGATGATACGGTAGTATCAGATCTTTTAAATAAAAAGGAGCCTGATTGTTTAGAGCTTTGTAAGTAAGAAGAAGGATTTTAAACTTAATTCTAAACTCTATGGGAAGCCAATGAAGGGAGGCCAGAACCGGAGAGATATGATCTCTCTTTCTAGTACCTGTTAAAACTCTTGCTGCAGCATTTTGGATCAGCTGAAGACTTTTTAAAGATGTTATAGGACAACCTATACTAAACTACCAGCAAGCTACCGCCCAATCTCCCTACTCAGCGTTCCTTACAAAATCATGGAGCGCCTAATACTGCAACGCATTTCCCCAGAAATAGAGGATATTCTAAGTGTGGATCAAGCAGGTTTCCGCAAGGACCGCAGTACAGGAGAACAAGTACTGGCCCTAACCACCTTCATCGAAAATGGCTTCGAGAGCAGACTGAAGACAGGGGCTGTGTTTCTCGATCTTACAGCCGCCTATGATACGGTCTGGCACAAAGGCCTCCTCCTGAAACTTATAAAGGCGATCCCTGCTTGGGCAACAGCAATTATAAAAACCCTGCTGACCAACCGAAGGTTCAGAGTCCACCTCAGTCAGAACACAAGTGCATGGAGAATGCAGAAAAACGGACTCCCACAAGGCTCAGTTCTAGCTCCAACTCTGTTCAACCTCTACATAAACGACCTGCCTACTACAAAATCCCGCAAATTCATCTATGCAGACGACATCTGTTTGGCATTCCAAGCACCAGACTTTGAACCACTGGAACGGGTGCTCTCGGAAGATCTTGCCAAACTGGACCAGTTCTGCAAAATCTGGCGCCTAAAACCAAGCCCAGCAAAAACCGTCTCCAGTGTATTCCATCTCCACAATGCAAAAGCTGCCAGAGAACTAAACATCCACCTGAGCGGACTCAAGCTTAAGCATGCCCCAAATCCAACTTATCTTGGAGTGACCCTTGATAGGACCTTATCCTTCAAGGAACATCTAAAGGGGACGGCTGCTAAGGTGAAGGTACGAAACAACCTGCTCTGCAAGCTCGCTGGTGCAAAATGGGGGACGGCAGTCTCCACCCTGCGCACCTCAGCACTGGCCCTTTCATACTCTGTAGCAGAATATTGTGCCCCTGTCTGGTCCAGGTTATCTTACACACACCATGTAGATACCCAGCTCAACTCAACCATGAGAACTATAACTGGAACAATCCGCTCAACACCACTCCCCTGGCTCTCTGTACTGTCAAACATAGCCCCTCCACACATCCGGCGAGCAGCATTAACTCAAAGGATGCTCCAAAAAGTTAAAGATTCTCCTCACTTACCAATCCATGCAGATATCTACACCCCACCCACTGCCCGACTTTCATCCAGACGGCCGATTTGGAAAAACCCTCCCCCAGCTGACTTTACCATCCAGACAGCTTGGCAAGAGGAATGGGAGACCAAGGAGGTCCCAAACAAACAGCTGGTGATAAACCCCAACCAACAGGTCCCGGGCACCAACCTCCCAAGGAGACAGTGGTCTACACTCAATCGCTTCAGGACTGGACATGGCCCCTGCTTGGCCAGCCTTCACAGATGGGGCAGTAGCCCTAGCCCACTGTGCGCATGTGGAGAGGAGCAAACAATGGAACACATCATAGAGGCTTGCCCGCTCCAAAGACTGGAAGGAGGATTACACACCCTCCATACAGCAAACCAGGAGGCAACTGCTTGGCTTAAGGACTTTGCATTCGCTAAATAAATAAACCATGATGCTCCCACCTCCAAACTTCAATGTTGATATGGTATTTTTGGGCTGACGTGCAGTGCCTTTTGCTCCTTCAAACATGCTGTATGCTGTAACATCGAAAAGTTCAATTTTGATCTCATCGGACAAGACTATGTTCTCCCACTGTTTTACTGGCTTGCACAAATGCTGTGCAGCAAACTTTAAACAACCTTTAGCATGCTTTTTGTTCAGCAATGGAGTCTTGCAAGGTGAGGGGGTATAGAGGCCATGTCGGTTGAGTGCATTACTTATTGTTTTCTTTGAAACAGCAGTACCTGTTAACTCTGGGTCTTTCTGGAGCCCTCCATGACTGAGATTTGGCTCTTGTATAATTCTTTTGACTCCTCTGTCAGAAACCTTGTGTGGAGCTCTTGGTCATGGTCAGTTTATGGTGAAATGATGTTCTTTCCACTTCCCAATGATGGCTCTAACAGTGCTCATTGGAGAATTCAGCAGTTTAGAAATCTGCCTGTAATCAATGCCATCATTATGTTTTGCAACAAGGTTGTAAAGGTCTAGAGAGACCTCTTTGCTTCTACCCATCATGAGTTCTTTGTGGTGTGATAATCTTGCATTCACAGACCTTTTCAAAAACTATCAGTCAGGACTTAACCAGCTGAAATTTATTTGCACTGATTGGGGATGGGATGGCTTCCTAAATTCTGATGGATTTCAGCTGTTTTTTTTGTCTTTCTATGCCTTTTTGCACGTCTTTCTCATCACGTGTTCAATACTTATTCCCTATGCCCTTCCACTTTATTAAATATAACTTGTTTTGTCAACACAGTTAACTTGATTTCTTTGTATGCAAGGATTACTTTTGTTGTTACTGATATCTAGTGAAAATCTCAGGTTAATGGCTCCACCAGACATATGTTTAGTGAGAAAAATGTTGACGTGTTTGTTAAAAAGGGTTTTTTTTTAACAGTGAGTGGTGTGATGACATAGCCTGCTGGTAAGGTCATCACGCCAACCCATATAAGGGAGGAGTCCGCCATCATAGGCTCGCTTTCTATATTCACAGGATAGGGGCTGAGTGCTCAGCCAACCTGTACCACATATGATACCTCTGTTTGTAATAAAGTTCGTGTTCACAATAGCACCACTCTCTGTGAGTATCTCCGGGTTTCCAGACATAACATTTGGCTCGAGAAGTTGAACCATTGAGGCATGTGTGCGGCCACCACTACCATTTCTGGAAATCTATGGTGAGCTGCCCATCCCATGCCTGAGCTGGTTCGATGCTTTCACCACCTACACATCGGCGCTTGGCCTAGACGAGTTAGACCTGGTACAGAAACAAGCTCTTTTGGTTCACTTTCCGGCATAGAAGGCCAACACATTTTCCACATCCTATGACCAATGGATTTGTTTGCTGAGTCAATCGAACTGCTAGCTAGCTACTCCGCCAGATATGACAGTGTGTTTGCGCGGGACACTAGGTTTTGCAAACGGCGACAGAGGTCCGAAGAGATGACACAACAATTTGGCGGAGAACTTTTGCACCTAGCTAGCAAGTGTAAATTCAGTTCGTTAGAGGACATGGTGGGGATCCAGCTTTGGCAACTAGGCTACATGTTGCTACCATATGCGGTAGCCTCAGATGGGCCGGTGACACTGCAGAAAAGGCCGAGGTAGACGCTGCGGGACAGCAGGGCACCACAGAGCTAATCCATGACAAGCTAGCCGAAGACCACAGCACAGAGAGTGAGCACAGCACTGTTGATGAACACGACACAGACAACAAAGACGACATGGAGGGAGAACAGCGACTGGATTCGCCTCAGTCCCTCGTCCAGCGTGACCTTCGGAGAGCCGCTGCGGAGCTTCAGGACAGGGAGCCCGCGTCTATCGGGAAAGGCGACAATGAGAGTACAGCTGATCCATGCACACAGGAGGAACGCTGCCTGGGAAGGGGGGGGGGTGCAGTGGCTGGACTCAACTAAGATACTCATCAGGCATGAGAGTCAGGCAACCGCTGTGGAGCTGCAGGAAAGGGAGTTTGTGGAGAAGGGCGACACCGGTGACCAAAGATGGCCCAGCGCGCGTCCTGTTACCGACAACAGCAACACATCACCCCGACCTAAACTAGCTCCAGATAAAAGCAAGAAAGAACCGGACTGCTTCAAAATCCTAGCTCAGCACCAGTCTACCGGAGCCATGGCTGAGATGACAGGTGAAGAGTGCACAACTGTAAGTGACACAGGAAAGATGCCAGACGTCTTCAGGATCCACGACCAGCGTTGGCCTCCAGGGACTGGCGCTGTAGCATTGGGTGAAGAGTCCATGACCAAACAGGATGTAACAAAACCACCACAGCCTGGTGGCTGCTCCACAGCAAACATGAGTACAACACCATTACAACCACAGCACCATATGTAGCCACACAGAGTGCCACTCACGGTGATGAACTGGGTTTGGGTCCACAGATCCAAGTGACTGGGCTTACAGTCAGCCTTTACATCGACACCACAGCCTGAGAATAGGACTGGGATTGGGACGGTGGGACGGCCATCTGCAGGAGTTGAGGACAGCGTCTGCGGATCAGGATGTGGCATTGGAGCCATCCAGCTGGTGTGGCATCCAGGCCGGGACAGTGTTGACGAGCATGCCATGGGCCCAGAAGAGCGGCACCCGGGCCTGCTGAGACTGGCACCATCAGTGGGCGTGTCTACCACGAGCCCGCTACAAAGGCCCCTCCAGCAGAACTGCTTTCCCCATGGAAGACTGTGCAAAAAAAGAAAAGTCACTGTTTAGATAGGAGGGCGACGGGCAAAACAATTGGCAGAATAATCCACTCAGCCGCGTCAGGTTGAGCGGCGGTCCACCAGCCAACCATAGTTCATAGTATTGTTGTTTTAGCCAAATTGGGGAGGGTTGTAATTGATTAATGTGTTCTGCGTTTTTTTGCGGCGGGAGGGGGTGGATGTTATAAAGGGATTTTATAACAGTGAGCGGCGTGATGACGTAGCCAGCTGGTGCTGTCATCATGCTGACCCATATAAGGGAGGAGTCGGCCATCTTAGGCTCGCTCTCTACAGTGACAGGATAGGGGCTGAATGCTCAGCTGATCTGTACCGCAGATACCTATAGCTGGTGTTAACAACAGCACCACGTTCTGTGAGTCTCTCCAGGTTCTAGACATAACAGTGTTCAATACTTATTTTCCCCACTGTAGGTTCAGCATAGCCTGATCATTAAACTGTATAACTCGTTTTTATTATGTAAATTGAAAAATATGTGAATATTATGCACCCACTGTTTATGTTACTATTTTTTTTTTAAATATCTGGAAGCTGCGGCTGAAAAAAAAAAAAAAAAAACAAGCATCATGTTTAATCATGTTTTAAAGAGCTTTTTAGTATACAGTATAATGGGGACAATTTGCTTCCTTTCTTTTTAAAATGTATTTATTTGTTTATAAATTTGCCTAAGCCCCTAAAGTCCAAATCAACCAATTAGAGGATTAGTTCAACCAAACAAGCAGCACCGAGGGAAATGTTTGCTGTAGTGAACCTCGTTCAGCCTCCTGCTCCTGCAGATGCTCCAGCATGTGAGATCTCTTCTGCAGCCCATCATCTCTCACTGCCTCTCCTCGCTTCACTCTGTATATTTTACACAGACGACTGGCCAGCTAGCTGGGGGACGCACAGGCACAAAAGTGGGTATCACTTGCAACGGAGAGGAAGAGAGGATGCATAAAGCAGGCTAAAGAAGATAAGAAATGGAGACTGAAGAAAAAAGGAAACATGAGACTGTGGACAGAGGAGAAGAACGAAGCAGTAGAGAGAAAGAAGGAAGGCCTTAAAAGTGTCTCTTAAACTGCTTCAAATTACTATAATCAGGGGGAAAAGCATTACAGAAGCCTCTGCTCCATGGGGGGGGGGGGGGTGTCTCTCTTTCTTTCACTTATTCTTTTGGACTTGCTCACATACTGACTTCGTCTAAAGTCCAGACACCATTTTTGTTCTGCTAAAGCATGAAGGAAAAAAAACAAACAAAAAAACAGTATATGCTGCTCTTCTGTTTTCTGCCTTTCTCTTCCCAAATTTGAGTGTAAAATTATAACAAGTTAAGAATTTGCTACTAGAGGTACCATGTAAACATTTCTGCACTAAGACATTTTGAGAAAAATGTACACTGCTGTAGATAGAAAATATCAATACACTCATGTTTAGGCAGGCATTTTCTTTTACATTTTTACAGTGTAAATTATAGTGCATTATAGTGGAGGCTAGCTTGTGATTTGGTGTGATGAGCAAGCTAAGTTGCCAGGTGTTTGCAGCACTTTTTAATGTTTCTATTCCTTTTACGTAGAGGGTTTTCTTTTATTATTTTTTTTTTTTTGGTGTGTTGTCTGTGTGTGTGTGTGTGTGTGTGTGTTTTACACTGACTGCGGATGCAGTCCACTGTGGATCCAGTCCGGACGGCGCCTTGCATCCATCCCTACCAGCTGAGTTTGTGTTTTGAAGCAAAATGAATAACAAGCAGGGTTTGAAATACACGATCATGCAAAAATTATATAAAATAATGCAAGATTCTGAGGAAGACCGGAGAAGAACTGAGAAGGACCAATTGTGATCATGGGATAACAAGAAAGCGTGATGTAACGACTCTCCACCTGGATTTTTTTGGTCTAGTAATGCGTAAGAAGCTGTTAATTTTAATTCTATGAAGTGTTTGTATGTTACAGTGGATATAAAAAGTCTACACACACCTGTACAAATGCCAGGTTTTTGTGATGTGGAAAAATAAAAACTAAAAAAGCTTACAATAACCTGCTTGAGTAAATATGCACACCCTCTCCATTTAAAGTGCCTCTGATTAACCCCAAATAAAGGTCAGATTTTCTAGTAGGTTTTTCCTGACATTTTTGTAGTCACATCTTACAGCATAAGCCATGGTCTGCAGGTCTTCCATAGCATCAACTTTTTGGCTATAATTCCAAAAGGTATACTATATTTGGCGCAAACACAACATGGCTCATCACCGAATGAACACCAGACCAACAGTGATGCATGGTGGTGGGACCATCATGCTTTCGGTCTGTTTTTCTTCAGCTGGAACTGGGGCCTTAGTCAAGGTGGAGGGCATTATGAAAAGTTCCAAATACCAGTCAATGTTGGCACAAAACCTTAAGGCTTTTACTAGAAAGCTGAAGTTGAAGAAGAACTATATCTTTCAGCATGATAATGACCCAAAGCACACATCCAAATCAACAAAAGAATAGCCTCACCAGAAGAAGATTAAAGTCTTGGAAGGGCCCAGCCAGAACCCAGACCTGAATACGATTGAACATCTGTGGGGTGATCTGAAGAGGGCTGTGCACAGGAAGTGCCCTACCAATCTGACAGATTTGGAGCATTTTTGCAAAGAAGAGTGGGAAAATATTGCCACATCAAGATGTGCTGCGCTGATAGACTCCTACCCAAAAAGACTGATTGTTGTAATAAAAGCCAGAGGTGCTGCAACAAAATATTAGTATAAGGGTGTGCATATTTATGCAACCAGGTTATTGTAATTTTTTTTTTATTATTTATTTTTCCCATTTAAAGATTTCAGTTTGTTTTTCTATTGGGTTGTACAGGTTATAGGTCAAATTAATGGTGGAAAACGTTTTGAAATGATTTATGTTGGTCTCAGTGTTTTATATCACAACAACCTGGCATTTGAACAGGGGTGTGTAGACTTTTTATATCCACTGTATGTCAGAGATTTTACCTTCTCTGGCACAGTGGTACTGGAGAAGACTTCAGAAAATAATAATAAGAAAATAATGGATGATCCTTAAATATTTTTTAATGAGCAAAGGGCTATTAAATATATTATATACCAGGGCTTTTCATTGTGGAGTGGATCTCACATCTGTCAAAAACAGTCTTGTGTTTCATTAGTGATCTGTATCCAACGGACCGATTTGTCACGCAGTAGTCTGGACCAGGTAAATGGCGTTCACTTATATAGCACTTTTCTTCTCATCTAGGATGACCAAAGTGCTTTACAGATCCTGTGATCCACCCATTCACACACTGATGGTGGCAGAGCTGCCATACACACAGGTGCTAACCAGGAACCACTGGGGTTCAATGTCTTGCTCAAGGACACTTCGACAAGTGGCAGCAGACACGATCGGGAATTGAACCGATGACCCTCCGATCAGTAGTCGGTCACACTACACCTGCACCACAGCTGCAGGTAGAGACTAGAATATTAATTAGAAGGAGAACTAATTGTTGTGGAGACCGGATCACAACCGTAATGGACCGGATCTGGAGTCAATGGAAATCCTGGGAAAGGCCAGAGGGGCTAATTTGTGCTTGCATTGATTTTTTTTTAATATGATATCATGGTTTTGGTGTTAAACATCAGCTTATTTTAACACACTGGCTTTACTGGAAACGCTTTGTGTTGTGCCCCCAGAAAACGTGCTCAGTGTGTGTTTTGTATTCAGAGATGTGTTATTATCACAGTTCAGTAGGTTTATTCATTCTTGCTGTTAAAAAACTACAAAAAGTACAAACATGTCAGGAGGTGATTTGCCATGTGGTGATCATTGTAGCTACAGTATCTCAATAAGTGTGTACGCCCTGTACATTTTTGTAAATATTTTATTATATCTTTCACTTGGGGTGTACTCACATTTGTTGCCAGTGGTTTAGACATTAATTGCTGTGTGTTGAGTTATTTTGAGGGGAGAGCAAATTTACACTGTTATACAAGCTGTACAATGACTACTTTACACTGAATCAAAGTGTCATATTTTCAGTGCTGTCCCATCAAAAGATATAATGAAATAATTACAAAAATGTGAGGGGTGTGCACACTTTCATGAGATGCTGTAGCTACACTAATCACCACATGGCGAGTCACTTCCTGACATGTTTGTACTTTTTGTAGTTTTTTAACTGCAAGAATGAATAAATGTACTGAACTGTGATGAAAACAAATATCCTAAATAAATAAATATTAAAATAAACTAGAAAAGCACTCAGAGAGCGCAGACCTCTGCCAAGCACCACAGTTCCCCCCATACAGTGTTATTTTTTTCATCCTGTATCTTTTTTATCCAAGTGTTCTGACGATTTTTTGGCAGAGTTACAAGCACAAAAAAAAAAAAAAAAAATTGAAAAAATATTGAAAATGTCCCTGTCTTGTAATGTTAAATAAAAACAAAAGTATCCTTTAAAAAAATTCCTGGATCCAGACGGTGATCTGGATCACCACCAAAATGTCATCGTCTGTAGGATACCCCATTTCTGACAATGTCTGAAAATTTAATGAAAATCCGTCCATAACTTTTTGAGTTATCTTGCTAACAAACAGACAAACAAACAAACAAACAGACAGACAAACAGACAAACCAACGCCGATGAAAACATAACCTCCTTGGCGGAGGTAATAAAAAAAATCTTTTATATTTACAAAAATGTGAGGTGTGTACTCACTTTTGTGAGATACTGTAGCTGCAGCTTCAGAGCGCACACGCACGTAGCTGTCAGCTCCTCAGTCAGACGATGTTCTCTGATTCTCCCTCTGCTCAGGCAACGTCTGTGAGTATCCACATAGTTAAAATGATGAGTTAGCTATGTGTTTTATTGCCGCTTATTGATTATTGGTTAAAAAAAACAATTTATTGCATAAATGTGTAGTTGGTTTAACTAGGCTGTGACATTTGATTTGAACGTCATGCTGTTCGACTTGCTTATTAATCCAATGTTGTATTGTGGTACAATTTCACAAGATTCCATTTAAACTCTGTGGAATTTAATCATCTGTTTCCTGGAGTTTTTTTGGGAGTGTTTAACTGATTGGAAATGACCTATGATACTATGAAACCTGTTGTTCCACTATTTGAATCTTAGAGCATTAAGAAGGTTGACAAAAGTCAGAGGTATGATATTCGGAAAACATAAGATCATACTACATTTTTTGAGTTACATCTTTCATTTTTACTTTCACTTCCCCTGCACCATAAGTTTTAGGCCAAAAATGCCATAAAAATACCGTACATATACGTATACACAGTATACATACACGTACTTATGAATGTTACACACAGTGCAAGAGCATTGCAGTTAAATGGTATTCACAGCTTTAAAGTTAGTTAAATAAGTTACCCGGCAATAGGGCTGTCCGATTTGATGATCTATATTGGATGACGATATAAAAACATTTATCATTTCATAGAATATTCTATCGTTTACACTGTGTTTCAAAATACACATTCTCCCATTACTTGTCAGTGCCCCACCTCTCTCCCGCAGTGCGTGCAGTGGAACAGGTGTGTGGTGTGTGGCTAGGCTTCAGTCCGGTGGTTGCTAACTCCAAACTACCAGTTTGGTCAAAAAGCTGCTGCTCTTGTTTGCCAGGGATTTGGGACTGTTTTCCAGCATGCTGTGTCAGAGAGGACAGTCCACTAACTTCGTTTTAATAGGAAGTATGTAAGTAAATTAACACTATGTCTACTTATAAAATAGCAAATACTAAATTGTCCTAGCTGGAAACATTATAGTGTATCGGACCATCATTTCTTTGGTTTAAATTACTGCTGAGTTTCTTAGTTTTGTCTGAAAAAATTATACAAGCTGCAAAAGAGTGTGATGGTAGAACACGGGGCTCGACATTAACTTTTACTATGGCTAGTGATTTTCCAAAGTTACTAGCCACTCAGCATTTTCACTAGATACAATTTTGTGGTTTGAAAATTACAGTTTAATATAATTAAATTTGACTATCAAATGCTAATTTTTACTTGAACTAAATTTACAACCTTTTGAAATGTAAATGACTCTTCTACATACATACAAATAGGAATAGAAACACTGTTTAATTATTCACAAACAGCAGTAAATACTGTAAAACAGTAGAGAGAAATATTTGCATTGAAGTACATATAGATTTGGGGTCAATCTCAATTCTCATTTGTACCCCTACCCCTTTGCCTACCACTACTCCGTGGCCCTTGGGGGCTGAAAATTGCACCTATGAATTTGCCCACCCCTTCAGGCTGCACTATGTCATTAGTAGTTGCTGATGGATTTAACCTAAGTGGACACTGCCTGTTTTCACCAGAAAAAAAAGTAGACAAAGAATAGAAAACTGATGAGGAGAAAAGTCTCATCTTAAGAAGAAAATGTCTCAAATTTACATGAACAATTCTAATAAGTAGAAAAAGTCCGAACTTTTCTAGAAAGAAAGTTTTAAATTTATAGAGAAAAATTTGGACGGACAGGTTTTGGCCCACGGGCCATATGTTTGACACCCCTGGACCAGCCCATTAAAAATATATATTTAAAGAGTAAAGGGCTATCTGCATCAAACACAATAATGATAACTATGAAATTATAAAAAAAAAGGTGGATTATGGAAAATTATGGAAAAAGGTGGATTGTCCTCTCCGGGTTGGGGACAGGCTCCTGCCCCAAGTGGAGGAGTTTAAGTATCTTGGGGTCTTGTTCACGAGTGAGGGGAAAATGGAGCGAGAGATCGACAGACGGATTGGAGCAGCATCTGCAGTGATGCGGACGCTGTACCGGTCTGTTGTGGTGAAGAGGGAGCTTAGTTCTAAGGCAAAGCTGTCGATTTACCAGTCAATCTACGTTCCTACTCTCACCTATGGTCACAAGCTTTGGGTAATGACCGAAAGAACGAGATTGCGGATACAAGCGGCTGAAATGAGCTTTCTCCGTAGGATTGCTGGACTCACCCTCAGAGATAGGGTGAGGAGCTCAGTCATCCGGGAGAGGCTCAGAGTAGAACCGCTGCTCCTCCACATTGAAAGGAGTCAGTTGAGGTGGTATGGGCATCTGATTAGGATGCCTCCTGGACGCCTCCCACTTGAGGTGTTTCAGGCACGTCCCACTGGGAGGAGACCTCGGGGCAGACCCAGGACTCGGTGGAGAGACTATGTCTCCCAGCTGGTCTGGGAACGCCTTGGTATCCCCTCTGAAGAGCTGGAGCAGGTGGCTGGGGAGAGGGAAGTCTGGGCTTCTCTGCTTGAACTGCTGCCTCCGCGACCCGGACCTCCGGAAAAGTGTTAGAAGATGGATGGATGGATGGATGGATGAAATTATAATTTTAAAAATTGTTCTAAGTAAGCATCCACACCAATTACCGATATGGCTTTAACATCAGAGACAAACATGTGCTGCACTTCGCACTGGCTTTACCCTGCCACATATGGTGATCGTACTACAGGATGAGACTGTTTATGCCACTGCTGCAAACAGTAATCTTGAATATTTTTTTTTTAAACTAGACCTGTACCTTCTGCGGAGGAAAAAAAAAATAAGAGAAAAAGCAAAAAGAGTGAAATTATTCACTTGATTTTTTTTTTTTTCCCAGCTCCAGACTCCAGACTGGCACAGGTAGGATGAAGTCAGTGCACAGCACAAAGTGGAATCACATGGCCTTAATATACTTAATATACTTAATAGCCACCTTATTCCTAGGCCCCATGATGCCCTGCGTAATTATGGTTGCAGCTTCCGGTACTAGTGTGGGGGGTGAAAGGAAAGATTGTGGAGGCGAGGCACGAGCGTAGGTCGACACAGAATCTTCATTAAACCCGCTAACATAAATGTACAGCCTATGACCACAGCGTGGATGCTGGGGCCGCGTGTCTGGCAAAGCCTGAAGCCAGTAAGCCTCTCCCCAGTTCCTCTGCCTTCTCTTATATAGCTTTATTGACCTGCACATAGGAACTGGGGGCTGGTGCATATTACATGAGGTTTGACGAAGGCCATGTGTGGCACGATTATCATAACACATGTTTCCTTCATAACGTTACATTCACCTCCCAGCGCTGCATCTTAGAGCAGCAGGAGGCATAAGCATCTAAGAGTCTGGTTCAATTACACCTGTGGGGGGCTACCCCTCTCAGTCCATTGTTCAGCCCCTCTGTCTTCTTCTGGGTGTGAGATAATGTCCACTGGCAGTGTCTAGTGTCACCACACAGCCCCCCCCCCCGAACACCCAGAAGGGGATGTAACTCCCCTGTCGTTTGGGCACAAGTCAACACCCGTGGAGGCTGCAGCGGGGGGTTACCACTCCGGTCGAACTGTCCTGCTGGTGAGGAGTGTCGGAGGGCATGTAAGTTCGTGGGGGGGAAGGGGGAGGGGTAAAAAACACTGTCTGCTCTGCTCCAAGTTCCAACACGTGATGGCCGTGGTTCGTGGGCGCATAGGGTCCAGTGCGCGTCATGTGTAATGGAACAAAGCTGGCAATCGGCAGGCTTTTGGAATGGAGGTGAGGACATAGCGATGTGGAGGACGAGGGGGAGGTGGGTGGGAATCAATGGAGTGCCGGCCCCGGACATCAAATGTGTCTGGGCTCCGCAAAAATTGCGTGCAGATCAGCCTCGGGTGTGGGACTTTCCCGTTAAGCCTTACAGTGATCCGCAGCGGCTGTGAAAAAAAAAATAAAAAAAATTGAAGCCTCCTCCTTGTGTTGGTCCGGTCCAGCGAGGATCTGGGGAAGACGATCGGCCCAATTCGGCCAATTGTGACCTCTTGGATGCTGCACTCTTGGGGTAGTTTTTGTCAGCCTTTGTCAGCCACTTTTTCACACAGGGCCATGTAGGTTTGGATTTTTTTTACCCTTAATAATGAACAACTTCAATTAAAAACTGCATTTTGTGTTTACTTGTGTTATTTTTTTTTTAATATTTAAATTTGTTTGATGATCTCAAACATTTAACTGTGACATACAAAAAAAATGAGAAATCAGGAAGGGGGCAAACACTTTTTCACACCACTGTATAAAACACCTTTCAAGATACCCAAAGCGCTTTACAGTGAGTCTATTTTTCATTCACTCCACAGACAGGCAATATTTGTGTTCAGCTACTTCTGTAGCCACTGCTGCCAGGGCAGACTGATGGAAACTATGCTTCCAATCCATGCCAATGGCCTCTCCGTCCACAACTAAACATTTATACACATTCATACCCAGTGTCATGGACACTGGAGGAAAGGTGGTCAAAGTGTCTTGCACAGGGACAATGGCAGGATGGATGGTGAGGGCGGGATTCAAACCGCCAGTCCTATGGTTATTGGACAGCCTGCTTTACCTTCTGAGCCATTGTCGCCCACTGGTATTGTGGGGGATTGTCCAAGCCTGCAGTAGTCCACCACCAGTTCCTTGGTTTTCCCCACATTGATCTGGAGGCAGTTCCACAGGCACTAGTCCACAAGTCCTGGATCCGTCCTCTGTACTCCAAGTCATCCCCATCAGAGATGAGGCCAATGATCCCACTTTGGTTGGTCTGCAAGGTAGTCCACAATCCACGATGACAGGTGCTGGTGTTGAAAGCACTGGAGAACTCAAAGAACATAATCCTCACAGTGCTCCTAGGCTTCTTCAGATGACTTAAGGAATGTTATAGGAGGAAGATCATTGCATCGTCCACCCTGATGCCATGCTGGTAGGCAAACTGAAATGAGTCCATCGCTGGTCTCACCAGGGGGGGAGATGGGCGAGGAGCAGCCTCTCCAGGGTCTTAATCTGATGTGGTGTGAGGGCCACTGGTCTGTAGCTGTTCAGGTCCTTGGGGTGTGAAGTCTTCTGCGTGGATACCATGCAGGATGTTTTCCACAGCTGTGGTACCCCCCCCCCCCAGCTTCAGGCTCAAGTTGAAGATGTGCTCCACAATTCCGCACAGCTGGTCTGCACAAGACTTGAGGAGCGCTGAGCAGATGCCATCTGGACTTGCAGCCTTCCTCGTCTTAATCTTTTTCAGCTTATCCTTGGTCTAAGTGACAGACAGACTGGTGCAGGGGGGCTGTGTGCTGAGAGGGTGCTGGGCATTTGAGGGAAAAAAGAAGGGATTGGCACTGAGAGCTGGGGGAGGGTAAGAGTGGGTGGAGGGGGTCAGTGGATAGGAGGACTAGATGAAGGTGGAGGCAGCATGGGTTGGAGGACAGGAGGAGGAGAGGACGGTTGGTCAAACCTGTTGAAGAAAAGGTTCAGGTTGTTCACTCACTCCCTCACCCCCATCGCTTGGGAGGAGGTATCCTGGTGCCCAGAGATGGTTTTGAGGCCTCTCAAGACACCACTGAAATCGCTCTGCTGCAGCTTGACCACCATCGTCTTCCAGTAGCTGTCTTTCACCTCTCTGATCTTCCTCCTCAGCTCCAGCTGTATGGGCTCTAGATCCTCTTTGTTTCCCAACCTTAAGATCCTTTTCTTTCCCTTCAGCAGTGACTTTATCTCAGGGTTGATCCTGGGCTTGCTGAAACACCATATGGTCTTAGTGGGTACTGTGTTCTCCACACAGAAGCCGATGTAGTCTTTCATGGTGTGTGTAAAGCTGTCAGTGTCCGCCCCATGTTGATCACAGAGCTGCTCCCACACAGTGGATCCAGAACAGTCTTTCAGAGCGTCCGCTGCCTCCTCAGACCATCTCTTCATTGTGGGGATAACAGAAGGTTGTCTCTGTGGCAAGGGTTTGTACACAGGAAGGAGTTACAACAGTTTATCATCAGATCTTCTGGAGGTGTGGGGGGGTGTGAAGAGCTGTATTCTTCTTTAGTGTTGGCATAAAATAAGTCCAGTGTTTTATTGCCTCTGGTGTTGCACATAACATACTGGGTGAAAGTGGGCAGAGTGGAGGACAGTGAAGTGTAGTTAAAATTATAGATGAGCTGGAGAGCAGTGGGGTGTTGAGTGTGCTGCCATCTGGTGACTGAGTGTATGATGTCACATGTTGCTTCAGCATCGCCAGAGGGGGATACATAAACAGCGGACACAACAACGTGTGACAACTCCCTCGGTAGGTAGTATGGCCTCATGCTAACGGCTAACAACTCAGTGTCCTTGCAACAGTGCTGTTCTTTAATCTTGATGTGCCCAGGGTTGCACCATCTGTCATTCACAAACAATGCCAGTCCACCGTCTCTGCTCTGGCCGCTATCCAGTGTCCAATCTGCCTGTAGAAAATGAAAACGTCCAATCTGATGTTAGCTTCTGTGGTTAGCGTGGTTAGCCATGTTTCCTTGAATAGCATGATGCTACCATCTTGGTTGGCTCTCTCATACCGGGTCAGACCTGCTAAAGTGTCCACCTTGTTTTGAAACGAACTCACATTCACCATGATGATGGATGGTAGAACGGATTTTTACTTTGTCTTCCTCACCCGTCGCGTCAGTCCAGTCTGGCACCCATGTTCTTTAAGCCTCAGTTTCTGGGGGACATGTTTCCAGCAGCTTATCCTTGCTGTAAATAATAGAGCCACAGCTCACCGGTTCCCCAGTCACAGATTAGGTGTTCATGGTATCTGTGATGAATATAATTGACAAGAGCAAGAAAAAGAGTTGTAATAAAAAGCGATTAATAAATAAGAAGCAAGAAAAAGAGTAGCTACTGCAAGAAAGGCTGCAGATCCGGGCTGCACGGTGGCGCAGTGGTTTAGCACTGTGGCAGCACAGTTTACCCTCGGCCGGGGGGTCGCGGGGATCGTGAGATCATGGGTTCGATCCCAGCCCCCGACCAACAGTGAGCTGTGTGGAGTTTGCATGTTCTCCCCGTGTTGCGTGGGTTTACTCCGGGATTTCTCCGGTTTCCTCCCGCATACCAAAACATGTAGGTTTAGGGCGCTCGCGCACGCAGCGACCGGCAGCCAGTGGCTTGTCACCAGACTGCAAACCAAATCTACCTACGGGTACAAAAATAAGTAACAAACAAAAAAGATCTGTCCAGAGCCGGATGTAGAAAAACAAAAAACAAAAAAACACCAGTCTGTACCCCAGTGCTTTTTGTTAGTTTCTGTCAGCACATTGTCTGTTTTTTATGCTTTGTGTCACACCATCTAATTACCAGTAGACAGCATGCCTGCTTTGCGCTGGGAAGTGCACAGTCATTTCAAAGCAGTGTGGGGGCGCCCAGTCTCTTGCGCATCGGTATTATGGTGAAAGTTAACCCTTTAACCCCTTGCACTCTGGTCAATTTCCCTAAAAACGCCAAAAAATAATGTGCCCAAAGTAAATAAAAAGCTGTTCTTCAACCCTTTGCAGCATCTTCATAGGGTTGGTCTCATTTAAAAGAAAACACTTTGAATTTTTTGGCAAATCAGTCATAATCGCTCTAAGTGCTCCGGCCACTGAGTAACAGTCATCTAAACATACTGAACTTGAAGAAAATAAATTTGGCCTGGGTGTTTTTTTGGATACAAATGCTTGCAAATAACACACAGCTTCAGATCCGGGCTGGAAAATGCAACAGGAATGTAGAACCAAGTGTTATCTAGCTGAGGTCAAATTTTTGTAGCAATACCACAAAAAATTAATATATTACACAGCTTTGTTCTCAGGTTGTTCCCAGGCGTTTTTGAACTGTGCCAAATTGTGCCAAATGGCACAGTTTGGAAAAACGTCAGTAACTTTTGAATGATTCAATATAGAAGCTTCATCTTGGGCTCTAATGAAAGGTGACACTCAGGGCTGTGTGTGTGTGGGGGGGGTTTGTGTTTGTGTGTGGGGGGTTGTTTATTCATTCATTCATGAATGAATGAACAAACAAGCCCCCCCACACAAAGAAGCGTGCCACTAAAAAATGTGTGGCTTTTTTTTACAAGAAAAAATAACCTACAATGCACTAAAAATTATTCTAAAATATGTGTAATGTAGAAGATAACAACTCATCACCCCCACCCCCCCCGCTACAGAGGACGGACATCGGCCATCGCTACATGACGGAATGACGGAATAGTCATGTGGCGATGTGGCGACCGCGGCGCACAGTCCCCGCGGTCACCGCCCCCCCCCCCCGCTACAGAAGAGTAGCAGCGGGGGGGGGGGCGTTCACGGTCCGGACACGGCGCACGAACTGTGTACCGCGACGTACGGACTTCGGACTTTGTGCGCCGTGGTCTACTAAGCACAGTTGTAATTTACCGATCGGTCAAAAGTCATTTTTGATTACAGTTTTCAGGGATAAAGAATAATTTAGCTTATAACACTTACCTGTTCACAACAGCAGCGTAGCTGGTGAACTTCTCTTCCTCATTGTCAGACAAACAAGAAGCTGGTCCGCTTGTTACGGACTCGTGGTTCTGGTCACGCGACCCGGTCAAAACCTAATTCCATTATTGCAGTTTTGCGCTTCCATTATTGCGGTTTTGGCGAACGATTTTTCAAAACAAATAACAGTAGTAATAAAAAAAGACTGGCGAACGCGTGTGTGTCACCCAGCCTTCGTCGTCGGCCTCCGTTGGTCTTTGATGACCATGGAAGAGAATCTTAAACGTCTACTCTGCTGGAACAGCACCGCCTGTGGCTGAACAGGCCGATGCGCGAATGGCAGACCCTGTCACACAGGTCGCACTTGTGGGTGGTCTCCGTGCTGCTGGGTCTGTGGCGGTTCTTCCTGCGGGTCCTTTTTTCATCTGCTTCAGCAGTCAGTCTCTCTTCACCCAGACTTACACAAAACAGCTTTCGAACTTCTGTGCTTCAATTGGCTCGCTGCATTCGCAGCTGTTGGTAGGCGGGTCCTTCTTGCTAGGTTTTCAGTCATTGGTTCTTCAAGGTTTCAGAAACCCAATTCAAGGCTCTTATTAGTCAAACGAGAGGTCAGTCATATCTAATCTGTTTGCGGCTGTGTCTGTAGTGGAAGAACGGAAATGCAGCTTTTTTTTTCAGTGCGCTCTAGGACGCAGCGCCCTCGTGCGCTCTAGGACGCAGAGACGTGCCCGCCCGCGGTACACCGGAGTGCAAGAGGTTAACTGTCCACATTTCATGGGCGGGTCACGCACCCCCAGTGGCACAGTGCAGCAACTGCACGTGTCAACTTATTGACATCCCCCCGGCTATACTGAGAATTTGTACAAATCTGTGTTGATCTGACAGTTTAGAAGGTGGCAGACACATCATGGCTGACATGGAATATAGCAAAGAAGAAGAAATCCTTATTATTATTCTTCCTTTTTCCACTTTGAGCTCACACACACCAATGTGGATGCCACTGTGATCGGTCATGGCGGCAGCGATGATGACTGAAACTGCATGAAATGGGGAAAATAGCTGCATAATACAAACAAAATTCATGTGGGATAACCATAAGAGTTTGTAGATGTGGTACACGGTGTAAACGGCTGAGCAAACACAATACATCAATCACGATGGACAAAAAACTGAGCTCCTGTTACCAAGATGGCGGCACCCATGAGCGGCATAGATTCCCACAGGAATAATGCACCAAACAGAAAAAATAGCTGCGTATTGCAAACAAAATTCATGTGGGGTAATCTTAAGAGTTTGTAGATGTGGTACACGGTGTAAATGGCTGAGCAAACGCAATACATCAATCACCATGGACGAAAACGGACCAGTCACATGGCCGGGTGAACCCCCCCTCCCGGCAACAGGAAAGAGAGAAATGTTTGTTTTTTTTTTACATTTTATTTATTTTCTGGTTCATATATTTTGAAGATTAGATAAAAACATACCCCTGTAGACAAATCGGCATAAAAAAAAAAAAAAAAAAAAAAAAAAACCCAGACCATTCTTTGTGTAAATGTGTCCAAAGTCCACTTTTGACTGAGTTATGTAATTTATATAGCTACCGTGACATTATGCAAATTAGATGGGTAAATTTATTCCTATCTGAAACTTTGGATCATATTCTACATCTTTCTAATTGACAGCAAGCCATTATCTCTTGTAGCTTTCAAGTTATAGCCTTGGAAATCTGAAATATTTTATTGACAATTTTTTTTTTACCACTCTTGACCACTAGGGGCCTTGCGTTGCTTCAAGGCACCACACAACACCTAGTGACATAACGCACGGCTCAGGGGACACACACGCAGGCTCAGAGTAGATTCAACAGCTTTATTCAACAACAAGGGTGTGTGACTGCGTGTCTGTGAGATGTGAATGTATTGGTGGTGGACGTCTGCTTCAGGCATGGGGGCAGGAAGCCGTGCAGCTGGGCAACCCTATGGGAGAGAGCACAGGGAGAAGGGTAATGGGCACCAAACCAATACAGAAGGATAATGGGATATGCTGGCTTACTTGGTTGGGCAGGTGGCTGGCGTTGACAAGGGCGAGGCCCGGGAGACAGTGACCTGGAGCGCCTGTGGCAGCAGCGAGGAAACGGCGAAGCAGAGGAGAAGTCCGCCGCCGGGAAATCCACCTGTGCACAGGGGAGAAGGCTGGAGAGGAAGGTAAGAGATTCTTACGTGAAGGTCTTGCTGGTAGAAGGGGGTTCCTTGCAGCAAGCAGGCCGACGGGATCAGACGGCTTCAGGCCGAAGCCCAGGGCAGAATGGCTTATATCCCATGCCGCTGACGAGGTGCAGGTGTGCGCGCAGCTGGCGCCGCTGATGAGCGGCGAGTCATGACACCTAGGCCAAATAGAAGGTTAATGCAATGCACTTTTGATCAGGAAAAAGTAGGCCTGTTGTCTGAAGTGTTTTGTTTAAGGCTATTTCAGTCGTGTGTTTTGAAATCGTGCAGCTCTCGAGCTCATGCAGAAATAGAATGTGCTGGGATTTTCTCTTATTTTAATGGAGAGAGCTGTAACAGTTATAATCACCCATTTATTTGATGATACACTAAATAGTGTTTTATTCCATCCACATTCTCATTTGAATAGGAAATCTACTGTCAGAGTCTGTAGATTAGGCATTAATGAGTGATTATTTTAGGGGAATGAATGAATGAAGAGGGAGCATGTGTGTGTTCTCGTGTGGATGTGGCGTGGGAAGGTTTGTTAGTCTCAAGAGTTTTATTTAATCCACATTTTCATTTTCATTATGGATGAGAGACAATTTGTTTATCATCATGGACTTATTAGACATTAAAGTGCTGATGACACGTTTTTGACTTCCTCTAATTTTTCCAACACATAATACAATATGACAAAATAGGTTGGTCTGTGCAGTTCTAAGTCAAACAGGCTTTTTTTCACACAAATATCCAATGTTTTCATGAGCGCTACGTCACCCATTGTGTCAGTGGCTGGAAACCCCCCCGGGCAAGTTGTAACGTCATCGGCGGAACACAACGTTTGGCTGCCCTTTGTACACACAGGATGGAAACGGTTGAAAACATACACGATGGTTCCAACACAAGTAGTCTGGAATTTGTTTGTGTTGTCCAATCTTCAGACAATTATAGTTCCGAAGAATGGGATGACATTGAAGAATCTGGGGGCATCAGACCATATAGGTTTGAGCCGTGCCAAGCGGGCATTGTGCCTAGCAAGTCAGACTCAGTGACAGTCAGCTGTTCATGTTTTGTGTGCATCATCTGTCGTGTTGTCAGCCAGCCAATATTGCCAATACTACCACGACGTGTTAGCCACTCCACACAGCCATGGTTCTGTTGCGCCCCTTGTAGCGAGGTCGGCTCTGAGGTGCAACCGTGGTTAACATGTCTCCTCTCCATGTTCGCTTGGCAATGTCGGTCCCAAACGCCTACTGTTTGTGTTTCTGTGTATTTTTGTAAGTCTTCACCTTTTGGGATCAGTCTTTATGTTCAATACATGTGCTGTGGTGAATCCTACACGTAAATCCTCGTGTAAATCCTCGTTATTTATGGGTTAATCCTCCCTCTCCGTGCGCTCTTATGCAGGTCATGGAGAGGGAGCATGAAATAACGAGGATTTACGTGCAGGGTTCACCACAGCACATTTAATATAGAACAACAGACAATTCCCAAAAAGGTGAAGACGTACACAAAAACACAAACACACTTACTGATGGTGTTCGGGGGCCAGCATCGCCCAGAGAACGAATGAGAGGAGACATGTTAGCCACAGGTGCGTCCCAGAGCCGACATTGCTTCAAGGACGCATGAGAACCACGGCAAACATGGAGTGACTAACATCGTGAGCGTGCTGAAAATACTGGCAGACTAACAGCACAGATGACAATACTATTGACCAGCATTGCGTTACTGGCAAACAGCCGCTAATATGTACACGCACTGCTGGTGATGGTGCGATGAGAAGCACCTGGGCGAAGACCGGGAAACATGATCAGCGGGAGTTTGAATCAGCTGGTGATCATGATAGAGGGGATGTGGCCGGACCAGTGAGATGTCAGCATGGGATCACAGAAAGTAGGTCAAAGCTGTGCATAAACCCATTAATCCTTCCCCTCCTTGTGTGCTCCTCCTGCCTAAAAGTGCACGAGAAGTGCACAAGGAGGCTTTTGACAGTTATAGCTGAAGCGTATGATGTGGTCTTTCACGGCTTGCTGTTTATCTGAGTCTGCGACACAACGCGGAGGCATAGCCGTAAAATTAAAACAAGAAACAAGAGAAACTGTGAGCTACAAAGCTGCTGTCATTCTAGTTAACAACACCGGAGTCTGTCCTATCGATTACGTCATGGGGGTGCCGCCCTTAATTCGGTGGGCTGCATCGCAGTCCAGTCAGCGGCTGCGGTTTTTTGATGATAACTAGTTTACGCAGGCGCTGTTGTAAATATTATATTGATCATAGACAATGACTTTTGGGTTTACACAACACCCTAAAAAATGTCAAAAACATGTCATCAGCACTTTAATGTCTTTATTTTTAGGGAATGAAGGAATGAATGAACAGGGTTTTACTTTTCACTTTAACTCCCCAGAGATCTTGCATGTCATTTCAAAAGTTGGCAAAAGCAATAGGAGAGGGAGCACTCCATCTCCCCATGGACCAGAAATGACTTCCATGACACCTTTAATTATCCTTCAGTTTTATGAAAGATAATGAAAATTTACACAGGCATCATCCTCTTTTCCTGAATGTTCAAACTTATTCATTTCTTTGTGTTGCCTCTGTGCATACTACGGTATGTTAAACCATTCAGCTGATTTTTCAGCACAGTATTAGCTATATCGTCCCCATTTGTCCTCTCTAAAAATAACTAACTGGACAACAACTGTTGTTGATGTCTTCCTTATTATCAAGCAGAGTTACTATCGTAGTGCAAAACCTGCCTTAAACAAGCCATCATGATCAAAGTTCACTTTAGATTATGTGCCTCTGTGCATTAAAGGGATAGGCAGGAGTGTGTTGGATTGGATTATCCAAAACACACCTCTGAACAATTAGACCAGCCTCTTTGCGCAATGCGCCCGGCAGAAAAATCCTTTATGCACTGCTGTGATGTAAGGAAATGAACTTGGAAATGCCCATGAATATGTTCTACATTAGTGACAACTGATTATGGTTGCATTGTTGTGATAAGGCCCATAAGGTTTGATACTGATGCGTATTTTTTAATGATCTCCCATTTTTAATGTTTTTCCACTATGTTTTGTTCTGTGCCTTACAATTCTTTGAATTATTTACCGTTACACCACTGTCTAAAACATGGCCAGTTTAAGCCTCGTGTTAATAAATGTTGACCCATTTGTCCCTTGATTCTGACCTCATTCTTTAGTCACCCCCCACCACACACAGACTCACATGCACACACACACACACACACACACACACACACACACACACACACACACACACACACACACACACACACACACTCACTCACTCACGCAGACACTATGAAGACTGTTAAGATCCTAGGTTTGCATTATATGTGCTTCCACAGTAGATGAAAAAGGGAAGTCTAGCCATCCACCCCCTATTCTAGTTTATATTTTCAAACATTAACACACACAAAGGGTGTGTATTTTTGATAACAGTTATTCCTCTACTGAAGTAAGACGGTTTCAGGGGCCTCCTGTTTCAGATAAATGTTCCTGAAAAAGGAACAAATTTAGAGTTTCTTTATTTTTTATGGTACACCAATAACAGTGTGTTGTTGCTAAAATGTTCCAGTCCTACCCTTGCTGTACTTGTTTTAATGCAGCGCAGTGATTAGCACTGTGGCAGCACAGCAAGAAGGTCACAGGATCGATTCCACCCCTGACCATGGTGTGTTCGATCCCACCCTCTGACCATCAGTGACTCTTCTCTGTGGAGTTTGCATGTTCTCTCCATGTCTGCGTGGGTTTACCCTGGGTACTCCAGTTTCCTCCCACAGGCCAAAAACATGCAAGTTAATTGGAGAGTCTAAAGTGGCCCTAGGTGTGAGTGGTGAAGGGATTGGTGCCGTACCGTGGCTGCCTCATCCATCCAAGTGGTTGCCCTGAATTTCCGTCTGGGGATTAATAAAGTATACAAAATCAAAAAAAAAAAAAAAAATAATAATAATAATAATAATAATAACTTTTAGGGTTTCTTTTAAGTTCTTTTTCAGCACATCTTTCTCCCACCTTCTCCTCTTTATTCTTTGGACTCAGACATCTTTTCAGTTGATTTCAACTTGTCAGTAAGTGACCCTCCATGTCTTGTCCCCAGACCTTTTGAAATACATTCTTGCTACTTTGTCATCTAAAGCTTGACCATTCTTTGTATTTCTCATTTCATACCACTGCTCTTCCCCACAGAGTCAAGTTGAATGGAGCAAATCCCCCCAAAAAGGGTTTTGATGATGAAACAAATAAGACAGCTACCAGAGCACTGATTTCAGCAGTGCTTGCTGGGTGAGATTAACAGCCAAAAGGCCTCTTTCTTTTTGCTTTCTCCTCACTCTTGAGGCTCTAGAGTGCATCTAATATATGGAAACACGTCATAGAAGAGGAATTTAATCTGGGGCTTCTTGTTCTGCAGACTTAAAAATGACAGAGGATGGGTACTGGACTGATGCCGATTATCTTTTAAAGTCCAGAGTCCGTGAAAGGGGCAACAAAGTAAATGATTCTGACTTCTTGAGGAAGTAATTTAAAGTGAGTCACTAAGGGAAGTCCAAGTGCTTATTATAATCATTTTATGTGCTGACAATTTTATAGTTTCTATTGGGAATGGTATCTTTAATTTCCTTAAAATTTCTCCAAATCATCCATAAAAAAAATAAAACTCGACAGTTCTCCTTTGTTGATTTCCTTTGGAAAGTTTTATATAATCTCTTCATGCAATTGAAGGTCATTAGTAATGTTTGGGCAGTTTTGACTTTTTTTCTGTTCATCCACATAAAATCCAAGCTCATCTAAGCAGAACTGTCAACCTATTTGCAGCCTGTCTGAACATCTGACTTGTCTTGTTTGCTGTCCAGCCAATTATCCAAATAAAAGCATTCTCATTGGATGGTTTTACAACTCACTATTCATTTCCTGTACCAACATTTGCACCATTGCTGTTTACATGACAAGATGAAGGGAGGATGAAGTAGGGCTGATGAATGAGCCTTTAGGGCACCATGTGGGACAGTCCATTTGACACTCTTAAAGGTTTACAGTTAATTTTAGCCTTTTGGTTTGTGACGATCTGTCCGCCAAGGTCTCTGCCTTTGACTGCCATCTAATCCACATGGACGCCTCCCACTTAAGGTGTTTCGGGCACGTCCCACTGGGAGGCGAACCCGGGGCAGACTCAGGACTTGGTGGAGAGACTGTGTCTCCCAGCTGGTCTGGGGACATCTTGGTATCCTCTCTGAAGAGCTGGAGCAGGTGGCTGGGGAGAGGGAAGTCTGGGCTTCTCTGCTTGAACTGCTGCCTCCGCGACCCAGACCTCCGGAAAAGCGGCAGAAGATGGTTGGATGGATGGATGTTTGTGACGACTATCTACCCTGACATCTGGGTTCTTTCATTTGTTCATTTTAATGCACATATACAGTTCAGAAAAAAAACCACATAGCTCAACAACAACAGCAACTATCCTTTGGGGACTGCAAAATATCGACATGGGTACAATTGAAGAGTTTGTTTGCTAAAACCGATAAACGCCGCTTCAAAGAAAATTTCCCTCTGTGCAACAAACAACTGTTCACATTACCTACTTAAAAAAGTTCAAATTGTTTTTTTTTTTCTAAAAATTCGTTATATCCGCTGTTATATACAATACGAAGTTCACATTTTTGTCAAAAGCCGACAAATGCCAGGACCCTGGTTTTACAAAACCTGATAACTCCACACACGGCAAATCAGTGCTTGGTATTTGGGTATACGTGACTCAATGGTGTAGCAAGGATGAACCAATCATGTGTCTAGATGCTGAGACCAGCCAATCATCTGTCTATCTGCTGTGGCAGCGGTCTGCAGAGACTCCTAGTTGGGTCGGCTCACTGTGCGTTATTTCCCTGCCAGTTTTTTTTTTTTTTTTTTTACAATTTTGTTGCATTTAATGTGAACTATGGATAATTTTGCTGAAGAGTGATGCGTTCACCAGACAAATTAACATGGTTTTCGGGACATGTCTGTTTTTGCAAAAGTATGTGTTTTGGACATATTTGTTTTTGTACTCATAAATTGCCAAAAAATAACAATGAGTTGATGTTCATATTTTTTGCTTTATTATGTCTAAGATACTCATACTTCAAGTGATCATGTCTTAGAAGCTGAACTGGAAATACTAACACATACAAACCAACAGATGAAAAAGTTGTTTTTCTCATTGTTAAACCAATTGGACTTACTTGTTTTTGCAAACAAACTCTTCAACTGTAACAACTAACAACTAACAACTAACAACTGTTCAGTCTAACAACTGAAGTCAATACGGAAGTTCTAAGGCAAGCAGTTTTAACATTTAATCAAGCCACTCTCCACCTGTAATTACATTTTTGATATCCAAAATAGCATTCCTCCTAGTATGACATTCTACCTGGCATGATCGGGGCACTGCTAGGGACTGTGCACATGCTTTATGTTCATCTTGATCTTTGCTTTTCATTATTATTATTATTATTATTATTATTATTATTATTATTATTAAGTGTGCTTATTATTATTATTGTGCTCCCCGGCTGTTAGTCATCGCATGCAGTCCTGTGCTCATCCCCTGTTGTTTCTTTGTGGGTGTCTTTTGCACTTTGGATATTATTATCATTATTATTTTCATTATGTGTTTTCTGTGATTCCCCTGGCCTGCTATGCTCATCCCATGTTGTCACTGATATTGTTCTTGGTGTTTAAATCATGTTTCATCATCACATTTTCTGTATCATCATTATTGCCCTCTATGCATTATCTCCATCTCCATCTTCTTCCGCTTAATCCTTTTCGGGTCGCGTGGGGCTGGAGCCTATCCCAGTATCTTTGGGTGAGAGGCAGGGTACACCCTGGACAGATCACCAGTCCATCGCAGGGCCAAAACAGAGAGACAGACAACCATTCACTCTCACAGTCATACCTAAGGACAATTTTGAATCCCTAGTTGATGCCAGTTAACCTAACTTGCATGTTTTTGGCATGTGGGAGGAAACTGGAGAAATCCCGGGGTAAACCCATGCAGACACGGGGAGAACATGCAAACTCCACACAGATCACTGTTGGTCAGGGGCTGGGATTGAACCCAGGATCCCCCGGCCAAGGGTGAGTTGTTGCTGTGATGCCGCAGTGCTAACTATTATTATTATTATTATTATTATTATTATTATTATTATTATTATTATAGATATTGTCTTCTGTCTCTCCCCTAGTCTGTTGTGTCATCCCGTTGGTTCTTATTGTCATTGTTGTGTACTTGTCTCCATATTGCCCCAGATCCTCATGTTCCGTGCCCATAGCCATTTTCCCCTCACGTGTTACAGTGCTGCCCTTGATTGTTCCCAGCTGTCTTATGTCTTGTTAATTGTTCCCTCCCTTATATATGTGAGTCTTGATCAGACCTAAATGAAACAGTCATTGTCGCCCATGACAGACTGCTATGATGATGATGATGATGATGGATTGTGTGCTGTGATGCATCGTTGTCGTCTTGACCCCACCATGCATCCATGTCCTGCTCCTTGAGTTTTTCATCTTGTTTGCTTAGCCTTGCCTAGAGTGCTTTGCCTGTCTACTTTTAGTTTGTTTTCATCTCATGCATTGCTGTGCTTTGTTCTGCAGTTTTGTTTTGTTTTTTGAGTTTTGTTCAATAAATCATCAATTGTGCCATATTCCTGCCTGCAACTTTGGGTTCTAGTTCCACACCTTATCTGCCTGGAAGCCAGAACATGACACCTCCTAGCTAAAATGACCATTTCAGATATCTCTAATGCCATTCTTCCTGGGAGAAATGACCTCACTTTTTTCCAATTCATGTGTATTGGGTTTTCACTTTCAGATATCTACAATTCTATCCTTCCTGTACTAGAATGTAATTCTTACTAGGAGGAATGCAGTTCTTACCAGTAAGAATTGGTTTGGCTAGATTATGCCAAGGGTGGCTGTGGCTAGCCAATAATCTAGCCAACAACTACAGAAGTAAATTGGAGAGGACATCTTCAACTGAACGAGTCAGGCAAGTATTTAGAGCACACTCTAGTGGATATGAAGTTCCTGTTAAAACAACGCTCCCTTGTCTAAAATGGTATCTTATTCCCCTTTTTTATGCAAAAAATTTTCATTGTCTTACAGTTTCGTGTCAAAATCTTTTCACTTTTCCTACTTCAATGCCAGGTTCTGTGAATAATCCCACTCAAATCCCGCAAGGTTAATGGTGGGTAGTGCTACATTAAACAGAATAAATCCTGTCATAAAACGATTTACCAGTTGAAGGACATGCCCAGTTGTATGCACGATGACCGAGGATAATGAGTGAAACTGCATCTGTCCTTAAAAGTAGTTTAATGGTAAAACTCATATTAATTTTGGTCAAGTTTTCAAAGGAAATGTCAAAAAAAAATGCTAACTGGTCCTGGAGGGTAAATCAATTCAGTCCAGAGAGTCCTGACTGGTTAAACACTATGGACCTCCTATAGTTATATCACCAAAACACGCTCCATCCAGACTCACCTTTTTTCAGGGGGCGGGACTGAACCAAAATTTCAAAGAAAAAATAAAACGGACATGACAAATTTGAGTGATTTCACTCTTGATGTCTTGGAAGTCATAAAACACATGTTACAGGCATGTTAACAAGAAAAAAAAAACAAAACAAAAACTATGTTTGGCAGGGTGCCACTTTAACCTCTTGCACTCCGGTGTACCGCGGGCGGACACATCTCTGCGACCTAGGGCGCACTGAAGAAAAAAAAAAGCTGCATTTCCGTTCTTCCACTACAGACACAGCCGCGAACAGAAAGCCAAAGGAGTGCTTTGATTGGTTTAGATGTGATTGACCTCTCATTCAACTAATAAGAGCCTTGAATTGGGTTTCTGAAACCTTGAAGAACCAATGACTGAAAACCTAGCAAGAAGGACCCGCCTACCAACGGCTGCAAATACAGCCAGCCAATTGAAGCACAGAAGTTCGAAAGCTGTTTTGTGTAAGGCTGGGTGACACACAGGTATTCGCCAGTCTTTTTTTCTTACTACTGTTCTTATTTATTTTGAAAAATCTTTCGCCAAAACCGCAATCATGGAAGCACAAAACCGCAATAATGGAATTATGGTTTGACCGGGTCGCGTGACCAGAACCCCGGGTCCGTAACAAGCGGACCAGCATCATGTTTGTCTGACAATGAGGAAGAGAAATTCGCCGTTTGCTGTTGTGGACAGGTAAGTGTTATAAGCTAAATTATTCTTTATCCCTGAAAATTGTAATCCAAATGACTTTTGACCGATCGGTAAAGTACAAATGTGCGTGATCGCAACATGACAGACCCGGACCGGAGCGGTCCGGGTCTGTCATGTTGCGAACGGCCCCCCCTGTCATGTTGTGAACCCCCCCCCCCCCGGCTACTCTTCTGTAGCGGATTGCAGATATATTGCAGATATTTTAGTCCAACTGTGCGTAGTAGACCGCGATGCACAGTCACCGCTTTCCGTCATGTAGCGATGGGCGATGTCCGTCCTCTGTAGCGGGGGGTGGGGGGTGGGAGTTGTTATCTTCTACATTACAAATATTTTAGTATAATTTTTAGTGCACTGTAGGTTATTTTTTTCTTGTAAAAAAAGCCACACATTTTTTTTACGTGGCATGCTTCTTTGTGTGTGGGGGCTTGTTTGTTCATTCATTCATTCATGAATGAATAAACAACCCCCCCCCACACACACACAGCCCCTCACCTTTCATTAGAGCCGAAGATGAAGCTTCTATATTGAATCATTCAAAAGTTATAGACATTTTTCCAAACTGTGCCATTCGGCACAATTTGGCACAGTTCAAAAACGCCTCGGAACAACCTAAGAAAAAAGCTGTGCGATATATTCATTTTTTGTGGGATTGTTACAAAATTTTGACCTCAGCTGGATAACACTTGGTTCTACATTTCTGTTGCATTTTCCAGCCCGGATCTGAAGCTGTGTGTTATTTGCAAGTATTTGTATCCAAAAAAAAACACCCAGGCGAAATTTATTTTCTTCAAGTTCAGTATGTTTAGATGACTGTTACTCAGTGTCATAACTCTGGCTCTCACGAGCCAGAAAGGAGATACGAGGGCGACCAGTGAGTTAGCGAAATTTATTAACACAAAACACACACTACACTAAATAACGGACAGCAAAGTAAAGAGCCACGTGGGGCTAAAACACACACAGAACTAAGGGTAACATACCACACAGGGAGAAAGGCTAGAGAGGCGGCGAGGGAAAAACACACGCCGAGTCGCAACACTTACTTTGGGTGAAGCGCCGAGGTAACGGCGAACTGAAGCTAGTCGTAGGAGCTAACAGTCGTGGGAAACACAAGGCATGTCCTCCCATAGCGAGGTCGCAGCAACAAGTAACTCTCGGCTGCTCGCTTAAATGGGGAGATGATTGGGAATAGGAGACAGCTGTCCCAGCGCAGCTGAACTAGACAGCTGGCAATCAGCTGGGCGCTGTCAAAGAGCGGGCCATGGAAGACCCGGCGCGGACTATCCCGGAGCAGGAGCGACACTGGACAACCTGAACGCAGAGAAAAGATAGCGTTCAGGTCGTGACAGTACTCCTCCCCCGAGCCGCGCCTCCTGGAGCGGCCTAACCCCCCCCCCCCCCTTCCCCCGAGGGAAGACCAGGGAGGGCGGTGGGGGCCAGATCTGGGAGAAAGGAAGGGACCAGAAAAAGGAGGCAGGGAAGAAAAAAAAAAAAACCTAGATACAGTATAGGGTCAGATACCATAATAATCTTAAACCCCCCCCCCAAAAAAAACCATCACCCCCTCCCCTGCAAAGGCCAGACGGTCTGTGCAGGTGACCACAGGAGGTGGGGAGAAACGACAAGAACCAAAATGCAGAAACATAGCAACATAGTCATGGAAAAAGTTCACAATAACTTAGGGTGAGGACAATAAAAAAAACTCATGTCCTGAAGGCCAAAAACTACAAAACTCTGAACATATGGTTTAAATAGACTTAAACATGTAACCCCGGCCAGAACAGAATAATATACAAAGGAGGCAGTCCGGGCATAAGACCTAAAAATAGAGCCCGGAACTGCAAATTGGCATGAAGATAAAAATACAAAAGGAACAACTCCTCAAACACGTATTAGCACAAAAGTGTCACTAAACAGTCTGGAGGAGGATATAAATACAGAAAAACAAGACTACTCGGAATGAGGCCAGGCAATGTGAAGCAAATGCTACTTAAGGGAGAAATTAGAATAGGATCATACTGGGATTATAAAACAAAGAAAATAGTCCAAGGAAATTTTAACTGGGATAACCCCACAATAAGGACTCTAGGGCAGAGAGTTCTTTGATGTCCTGAAAAGTATTAAATTAGGGAGGACTATCAAACGCAAGGCAACAAACAGTCAGTCAATTCTTCCAGGACGTCAGCAGGTGGAGCGGGGCAGGCGATGACAGCTTGTCCGGCGGGCGGCCCGAACTCCACCAGGCCAGGAACCACAACACCAGTTCGGGTGGCCTACCCGAGTCCCAGGCTAGGAGACACAGTTTCTCCGGAGGCCGACCCAGACCACCGAACCAGCCAGATGGCTTCCCGGGCGGTCGTCCCGTGACCTCAGACCACGGAGAGCTGAGGGAGAAGTCTTGGTGCAGCTTCCTCCCTGAGGGAAAAGGCAGGAGGAAACTGACCCAGGTGAGAAAAACCCCCACAGTAGTAGGGGGAGAAGAGATGGAGGCCAGGGGCAAAGTTAGCCTGCCATCTAATGGCAACAAGGGTAGGGGGAAACTGGCCCGGGTGAGAGGAACCCCAACAGCGGCAGGAGGAGAAATGATGGAGGCAAGGGACGAAGTCAGCCTGACGTCAGGCGAACACAATCCTCCAGCTCCCACACTAACTGTTACCCGGACCGGCGCAGCACCCCCGGTGGACCCCGATCGGGCCGGCGCAGCACCCCCGGTGGACTCCAGCTGGACCGGCGAAACACTCCTGGTGGACTCCAGCTGGACCGAGACAGCACTCCCGGTGGACTCCAGCTGGACCGAGACAGCACTCCCGGTGGCCCTGGGGAGAGGCTCAGAGGGACAAAAAGAACCGGGATCAGGATCACCGGCAGCGGCAGAGCCCGGCGGAACAGGCTTGAGCGCAGCAGACGGCTGCACCCGCCCCGCCCCCCCGAGAGACAGGCAATAATGCTCCAGAATAGAGAAGAGAAAAACAAAATAGAGCACTTGCCTGATCTCGGGTTCTACCGCCATCCAGGACTTCGATGCTCCGGGCTCAGCGTGCAGGACTCCGTCCTCCGGCTCCAACTCGACTGCGAATGGCTCCGCAGCCGGCATGATGGTTTCCACAGTCAAACGACCTCCAAACGCCGAAGACCGCGTCGACAGCCCACCTGGCGTGGAGGCAGGAGATCTGGACTCTGCTGGGCCGAACCATTCCTCCGTGGAGACCCGGGGACGCTTAACCGTCGGCGCTGGCTCCAACAGGCAGTTCGACCTTCTCCTCTGCCCATAACGTGGCTGCGGGGCTGGGGCAAAACCCTCCAGGGCCGCAGGTCGCCTCCTCCTCGCGCAGCGGTGTACACCTGGCACCGGGGCACACTCAAGGGGAAGAGACACAGAGGATGCAGGTTCATATTCAGTTTTTGCAGCGGGAGGAGAGAGCTCAGGGGACTGTGAACCCTGAACTCCTCCCCCAGGAATCAAACAAGGCAATTCACTCATAATGGGAGGAGAATGAAAGGACACTTGCCTGATTCCCGGAGGGCCGGTGGAACCCGCTACAAGGGACTTGAGTCTCTCTTCTCCCAACCGGATAGAAGTGGGGAACCCCCCGGACAGATGAGGCGGTGCTACCCGCACCGGATCGGGACCTGGAACACCTGGAGATGAATTTGCGCTTCTCCCAGCGGCCGGAGTGAATGACGAAGAGGGGGGTGAAACAGCTGAGGAGAGCTGGGGGCCCAAAGCTGACGGGACAGCGGGGAGAGCGGGCCCAGGAGCGGGAGCAGCTGATTCACTTCTTCGGCGAGACACGGGAGCAACAGCAGGCTGGGAGGCGGAATTCGTGTGGTTTCCTGGAGCGGGATCCGGACGGGACTCTCGCTGAGATGAGTGGGGAATTTGGGAGCGACGTCTTCTGAACGTGAGGTCGGGAAAACGCCGCTCCTGTGCGATGAGCGAAGCCAACAGGTCAGCGTATTCCGGATAATCGTTCAGCTCCGGGTTCTTCTCGACCAGCCTGACCGCCGCAATCACGTTCTTCATGGCTACGGGGGGAACGGCGGCGGAAGAAGCGGCTGCCACTCGATCCGCAATGCGCATCGCTGTCACTCTCATCTTCTCCGGGGGAAACCCGGTTGACGTCACTCTATCCTGGGGATCACCCCTGGGTGAGGCGAACTCCTGGACTGGATCGGCGGCAGGAGCGGGATTCCGAAGCGAGGAGCGATGGCGTCCTGTCCTCGGCTTCCTGCCGGAGTTCTCCTCCAGCCTACGGAGCCTCTCCCAGGCCTCAGAGATGTCTGCCCTCCTCGCCTTAACCTCGGGGAGAAGGAAGTAGCGAGAAAAGCAGTTAAGCATACCCTCGGCGAGCTCCAGGCGCCAGCGTATCTCGCTGGGGGCATCGTAGAGGTCCGTGGTGAACAACGTTCCGTCCACAAGGTCCAGAGCCTCCGAGAGATCGTGGCCTGGGTGCCGCATGAGTCTCTTGGAGGGAGACATGATACTGGCTCGCCCGCACCCAGAGGAAGGGAAAAAAAGGCGTCGAGTCCTTACAGCCAACTCACGGTCGCGGCCGTTTCACTATGGCTGCGACCTACTGTCATAACTCTGGCTCTCACGAGCCAGAAAGGAGATACGAGGGCGACCAGTGAGTTAGCGAAATTTATTAACGCAAAACACACACTACACTAAATAACGGACAGCAAAGTAAAGAGCCACGTGGGGCTAAAACACACACAGAACTAAGGGTAACATACCACCCAGGGAGAAAGGCTAGAGAGGCGGCGAGGGAAAAACACACGCCGAGTTGCAACACTTACTTTGGGTGAAGCGCCGAGGTAGCGGCGAACTGAAGCTAGTCGTAGGAGCTAACAGTCGTGGGAAACACAAGGCATGTCCTCCCATAGCGAGGTCGCAGCAACGAGTAACTCTCGGCTGCTCGCTTAAATGGGGAGATGATTGGGAATAGGAGACAGCCGTCCCAGCGCAGCTGAACTAGACAGCTGGCAATCAGCTGGGCGCTGTCAAAGAGCGGGCCATGGAAGACCCGGCACGGACTATCCCGGAGCAGGAGCGACACTGGACAACCTGAACGCAGAGAAAAGATAGCGTTCAGGTCGTGACACTCAGTGGCCGGGGCACTTAGAGAGATTATGACTGTTTTGCCCAAAAAATTCAAAGTGTTTTCTTTAAAATGAGACCAACCCAATGAAGATGCTGCAAAGGGTTGAAGAACAGCTTTTGATTTACTTTGGGTACGTTATTTTTTGGCGTTTTTAGGGAAATTGACCAGAGTGCAAGGTGTTAAACATTTGGGGCCACATTACATTGATCAAGTCAGCAGTCTATAGTCTAAGGTGCATAGCACATTTATAGGGGTGTTCTGTCATGGTCTGACCACTGATATTGTCCATGCTCGGATCATCCAGTATTTTCCCAGTTAGACTGTGTTTCCCATATGGCCTTCCAGGGCCTTTGTTATGGCAGCGTCACGGCGGGACTTCCGGCTGTCAGAGCTGAGTGCGCCATAACAGCTGATCTACATTCCTTTGATTACTGTCTCTTTATTGGTTGTGCCCTATTTAAGGGAGCTGTGGTTACTCCGGGCTGCGACCTCGTCAAACCTCCGTCTTAGATTCACGATACGTTCTTCTCACAATAAGAGTCTGTTTTCTTTGTCCATAGTGTTAGTCATAGTCATAGTTGTGTTTTTGCCCCACATGACTCATTATTTTGTCATCGTTGTCTTTTGTTAATAAACATGAAAACTCATCGGCTGGCTTTCAGCGTCTTATTGATGGCTCACGAGGCCCATCGCTGACAGTAGGTCGCAGCCAAAACAAGATGCCGGTCACTAAGAGTTTGCATTGTTGGGCTTGTGGTTTTTTTCCCTTTTCATGTACCAGTGTGCTGTGAGATGGTGTCGCCGCCCAAGGGCTATGCGATGAGCTTGGGCTACGAGTTGGTTATGGCCCTCATCGATATTGATGGTATCCTCTCAAACGCTCGCAAACACGCCATTCCCAGCAGCGTACACTGGTACCTGGACCTCGCAGAGGCGGCAATTTACTGCCATCCTCGCTATGCTGACCACCCCAAAAACATGACGAGGATGGCGGAGATTTCGGCTCTCCGGGAGAAGACCCGCGGACTGGAGGGAAACTCTGTCAGGAAGCCGAAGGTGAGGCATCCCTGCTCCTCACCTCGGAATCCAGTTCCTCTCCCCCGTCCAGCTCAGGAGTCTACGTCACTCGAGTGCCGTTCTTGCCCACAGCGGAGGAGGACGTCAGCCAGGATTCCCTCAGAGGAGACGCAGTGGACTGCTGTGATCCTCCAGGACCGTGTGGCTGCGGCTCACTCTGCCTCCCATCCATCTGAAGTCATAAGGCATGTGACGGCGGCAGTTAGACTGGTGGAGATCAGTCCGGAACTCCATGCTTATCCCGAGTACGCCGAATTGCTGGCCTCTGTCTCCGTGCAGCAACGGTGGTTTCCTGACCTAACCTTTGCCTCACCCTTTGCCGGTAAATGCCGTCACCCTGCTCGTGTCCAGCCTCAGCGAGAACCCCGTCTGGATCCAGTTCCGGGGCACTGAAAGAACTCTGCCTCCCAGCCAGTTGTTGCTCCTGCGTCATGATAGGAGGAAAATACAGCAGCCTCCGCCTCCGGGTCATCTGTCTCGGCTGTTCCGTCAGCTTCTCATCCCCGGACTGCTTCGGCTGCTCCTCCCTCCTCCTCGATGCTCTCTACAGCTGCTGAGAACTCCACGAGTCCTCCTTGGGCTGTGCCCGTCATCAATCCTGTGCGAGTGGCTCCTCCTCGTCTTCCTGGGGGGCCCTCCGTCACTATCCGTAGGGGAAAGGGGGTGAACCAAGCCCGCTACAGCAGGCACCATCGGCCCCCTGGAGAAAAGGCAAGTGCTATTTCATTTTACTCCTCCATATTATGATTTGCCTTGTCTGACTCTTGGGGGTGGAGTTCAGGATTCACAGTTCCTCTGAGCTTCCTCCACCTGCTGTAGCCATTAATTGTGAAACTGCATCCTCTGTGTCTCCTTCCCCTGAGCGTCCCCCAGTGCCAGGACTACACCGCCGGATGAAGAAGGAGTCTGCGGCCCTGGAGAGCCTGTTTCCAGTCCCGCAGCCACGGCAGAGAAGGAGGGTGGACTGCCGTTTGGAGCCTGCGCCGACAACTAAGCATCCCCGGGTCTTCACAGAAGAGCGGTTCAACCCATCAGATCATGGATCCTCTTCCACCACGCCGTGCGGTCCTTCGACATGGACGTCAGTGTCAGGGAATCCCCAGACTGTGGACACCATTATGCCGGCTGCTTTTTTTTTTTCTTCGTTTCTTCTCATGCTTTTTTTTCTTTTTTTGGGGGGGAGGGGGGTGCAGTGTATGTGCCTTTATTTTGGTTTTTGTATTTTCTACCATGCTCTGATTATTGTAGCCTGTCGGGGTTTTTTGTTGGATTTTTTTTGAGCCTCATCGTCATTTTTGATTGTCATTGTTGCCCTCCTTTGTTTTTTTCTTTTTCCTTGTTATGGTGTTTGTTGGTTCTTGCCCTCCTGGCCTGCTTCCCCCTCCACCCTCCCTAGGGTGGTCCTGTTGATCTTCAGGGTGGGGTGGGGTGACTTCGATGTTCAATCGCGCATGGAATTTGCGTTTTAACGGGGGAGTACTGTCATGGTCTGAGCACTGATATTGTCCACGCTCGGATCATCCAGTATTTTCCCCGTTAGTCCGTGTTTTCCTTATGGCCTTCCAGGGCCTTTATTATGGCAGCATCACGGCGGGACTTCTGGCTGTCAGAGCTGAGTGCGCCGTGACAGCTGATCTACATTCCTTTGATTACTGTCTCATTATTGGTTGTGCCCTATTTAAGGGAGCAGCTGTGGTTACTCTGGGCTGCGACCTCATCAAACCTCTGTCTTAGATTTACAATACGTTCTTCTCACAGCAAGTGTATTCCTTCAGAGTCTGTTTTCCTTTGTCCATAGTCATAGTCATAGTTATAGTTGTGTTTTTGCCCCACGTGGCTCATTATTTTGTCGTCGTTGTCTTTTGTTAATAAACATGCAAACTCATCTGCTGGCTTTCGCCATCTTATTGATGGCCCGCGAGGACATGGACATGTTCAAGTCCATTTTCCTATTTCAGAAGCACACAAACAAATTTTGTGCCAGGCAGGAAGCACAATGAAGCTGTCCTAATGCTCTTAATTATTCAGAAGTGTGTTTTTTAGCACAGCATGCAATAAACCAATCACTGTCTTTGCTCTCACTTCCTTTAATGAACAGGAGCATAAGATCAAATGCATAATACTAATATAATGCCATTGAAATGGGAGAACAAATTCATTTTGTGATGGGCACAATGTAGGCTCATTCACAAACTGACAATGCTTTTAAGGATCGTTCACACTGCTACTCGCACTGGGGCTAAACGCTCATAAAATAGGCTTTAAATTATACAGTACGACGTATTTTGTTTACCACATAAAATCAACATCATCCAAGATTTGCTTATTTATTTCGGAATAAATAAATCACTCTGCTTTTTCCTTTTCCTCAGCAGTAATTCATCAACTCCAACTCCATTGGGTTGGTTGTAGTTTTTGAAAAGCTCCATTTATGAAAAATTGCCTTGCACTCCCCCCTAAAGCACCCCATTTCACTGACCCAAATTTGAAAGACTGAACACTGATCAATTTTAGATTGGTGCAGGTGTAGTGTAGCCGACAACTAATCGGAGGGTTAGTGGTTTGATTCCCCCTCTGTCTGCAGTCTGCATGTCAAAGTGTTCTTGAGCAAGACACTGAGCCCCCAGTTGCTCCTGGTGGGACAGGCCAGCTCTGGTGCCATTAATGTGTTAATGGGTGGATAGCAGGATCTGAATAGCGCTTTGGTCATCCAGAGATGAGTAAAAAGTGTTATATACTGTAAGTGAATGCAATTTACCTTTTTTTTTTTTTTTCAGAATGATGGTCTCTTCTGAAATGTAAGTGGTTATTCTTGAGAAAAGTCAAAGGTAATGCAAAAACTTAAAGGGAAATAAAAGTTTTAGTGTTTATGTTACGACCCGAGCGCTGAGTTCTGTCTGCGCTCAGACTAAGCACAGCTCGCTGCCGGCCTTAACAGCTGTGGGTTGTATTCTGGCCTCACCGGGCTCTTATTGTGAAGGCGCTCGGTGGGGCTCCCGCCTGTCAAGGTTGGTCAGCTGTTTGTCATTACTGCTCGTTAGTGTTCGCCTTTATAAAGCGGGCAATAGCGGCAGTTGACTCGCAGGATTATCGTCAAACCATCCTCGTCAAAACGTCGTCAGACCTTCATGTCAGGTTCGTGTTCCATGTCATGTCATAGTTTAGCTCGTAGTGGCTGGGGTTAGCCCTACGAGCCCTTGTATTGCTTAATGTGTGTTTTTGCCATGAGCGGCTCATAGTCTTGTCTTGTCTTGTTGTTTTAATAAATTACCATCACTGCAAAACTCACTAGTGGACTCTTGGCGTCTTATGGTGATCCGCGAGGGTCACCGCATGACAGTATACTCCTGCCAGACGTCTAAACGGAGACGCCACTCCGAGATGCCTTTTTCACCGTGAGTTTTTGCTTTTGGACGTTTGTTCTTTTTCTGTCTGGGTACTGTGTGCTGGAGGAATGCCGTCGCGGAGGGGCCGCGCTCGGAGACCGAGCCACGAGCTGGAGGAGGTCCTAGAATACGTGGATGAAACGCTCATCTCTGCTTCCCTCCTCGACTACGACAGGGAGGTACGCTGGTACCTGGACTGCGCTGAGGATGTGCTTAATCATCTCTCTCCCCACAACGCTGACCACCCGGAAGTCGGCGCGAGGAGGGCTGACATCGCCGCACAGCGCGAGATACTCCGTATGTTGGAGGAGGACTACGGCAGGAAGCAGCGGAGGAGGCATCCTTGCTCCCCGTGCTGGGTTCCCGCTCCTGCCCTTGACCCAGTCCAGGAGTTTGCGCCATCTGGGGGCCAACGACGACGTTGGCGCCGCGGCCCATGCAATCCTCAGCAGAATCCTCGGCTGGACCAGCTGCCGGCGAAGCCTGTCAGTGAACCTCTGAGAGCGGCTCCACCTCGTCCTTCCAGGGGGCCCTCTGTCGCCATCCAGCGGGGAGAAGGAGGAACAATGTCCCCTACAGCAGGAATCATCTCTTCTCTGGGAGAAAGGCAAGTGCGAGTTAATTTATTACATCATAATTGTAACCCTCCTTGTCTAACTCCTGGGGGCGGAGTTCGGGGTTTGCAGCCCCCCGAGCTCCCTCCACCTGCTGTAGAGATAACAATTAAACCTGCTGCCTCTGTGTTCCCCCCTGTTGAGCGGTCCGCAACGCCAGGCCAACGTCGTCGGATGAAGAGGGGGCCTGCAGTGCTGGAAAGCCTGGATCCGGCCCTGCAGCCACGTCGTGGACGGAGGAGAAGAGTGGACTGCGGCCCGGAGCCTGAGCCGACGATGAAGCATCCCTGGGTCTCCTCGCCGGAGCGGTCTGAGCCAGTGAGTCGAGTGTCCCCTGCCCCCACGCCATACGGGTCATCGGCGTGGACAGCAGTGCGGGAGGAGCCTCAGGCTGCAGACGACATTTTGCCAGCTGCGGAGCCCGACGCAGCTGAGTTGGAGCCTGCTGACGAGAGTCGCCGCCCTGAACCTGGATCGTCGAAGTCCTGGGTGGCAACAGAACCCGAGTGCAGGCAAGTGCTCCCTCTTGTGTCTCTGTCCCCTGTTTTGGAGCATTTTTTCCTGCCTCTCAGGGAGGCGAGTGAGGAGCAGCCGCATGCTGCGCCCAAGCTTGTCTCGCTGGGTTCTGTTGCTACCGGTGATTCTGATCCCGGTTGCCTTCTTGTTTGTGAGCCTCGTTGCAGTGTCGCCGGCATGGAACCAGTCGGAGTCACTGGGTTGGAGGTCCCAGGTTTGGGGGTGGAGATCGTCAGCGGAGCTGCACCGACCCAGTCGGGGTCCACCGTGGGTGCAGTTCTGGCCCAATTGGGGTCCGATGTTGGTGCGCCAGAAGCCCAATCGGGGTCCACCGCAGGGACGGTTCTGGCCCAATTGGGGTCCGACGTGGGTGCGCCAGAGGCCCAATCGGGGTCCACCACAGGTGCAGCTCTGGCCCAATCGGGGCCCGATGTTGGTGCAGCTGGGACCCAAACTGGGTCCAGTGCCGGTGTGGTCCGCGGACGGGGGAGGAGCTGCAGACTTTTCGCTGTCGGATGGATTACAGGCTCATCCTTGCCTTCTTGCCTCTTCACTGTGTCACCGCCCCTGCGCATCATCACCGGGGGCCGTGGGAGTTCCTGTTCGCTCACCCAGGCTCTTCCGAGTTTTGTCCTCGTCAGGGAAGCCGCCGCGGGTTGTTTTTCCGTGGGACTGGTGGCTGAGGGACACAGGTCGGCCGCCTGAGGAACTGCTTCTCCGGTTCGGTGCCCCGGGTCGGCCACCCGACGTGTTGTGTGTTTCATTGGGCGACCTGGTTCAACCACCAGAGGAGCGGACGTGCTGGGCGTTGGACTGTGGTGAGCCGCTTGGTCATGTTCCGCCTCCTATGACCACCCGCCGGCTGTTGGACGCGGGGAGACCACCTGAACTGTTCTTGTGGCACTTGGTCTCCGCCGGTCGGCATAAACTGTCGGGGGGGTAGTGGTCATTTTCTGGAGTTGATCTGTCCCAGTGATCTGTTTTTTTTTTTTTCTTGCTATCCTGTGTGCCTTGTGTTATGGTTATGTCTTGCAGTTGCCTTAGTTTGTATTGTGTGTAGTCAGGTATGAGCCAGTAAGTGCTCTGTTTTCTGTATTTGTTTTTTTGAAAACTCTCATGAGAATTCACACAGGGGGGAAGTCATTTTCTTGTGTAACATTTGGGCCAAGATTTAATTTGCTCGTGCTGTCCTGTATTTAGTTTTTCTGGCCCAGTGATTCTGTTTTTTTTTTTTTTTTGTTTTGTTTTGTCCATGTTATCCTGTGCAATTTTTTGTGATTGTTAGTGGAACATTTGATTTAATCTGAGTAGTTGGTATTCTTGTCACTGTCCTGTACTTAGTTGTTCTTGTCGGGTTTTGATTGTTTCTGGGGTTGGTCTCTCTCCCTCCACACCTACCCCCAGCCACCCACCCTGGGGGGTTGGGGGGGCAGGGTGGTCCTTGGGCGTTCTGATCCCGCCCTTGGAGGGAGGGTACTGTTACGACCCGAAGGCTGGGTTCTGTCCGTGCTCGGGCTAAGCACAGCTCCCTGCCGGCCTTGACAGCTGTGGGTTGTATTCTGGCCTCACCGGGCTCTTATTGTGAAGACGCTCGGTGGGGCTTCCACCTGTCAAGGTTGGTCAGCTGTTTGTCATTACTGCTCGTTAGTGTTCGCCTTTATAAAGCGGGCACTAGCGGAAGTTAACTCACAGGAGTATCGTCAAACTATCCTCGTCAAAACGTCGTCAGACCTTCATGTCAGGTTTGTGTTCCATGTCATGTCATAGTTTAGCTCGTAGTGGCTGGGGTTAGCCCTACGAGCCCTTGTATTGCTTAATGTATGTTTTTGCTCTGAGCGGCTCATAGTCTTGTCTTGTCTTGTTGTTTTAATAAATTACCATCACTGCAAAAATCACTAGTGGACTCGGCGTCTTATGGTGATCTGCGAGGGTCACCGCATGACAGTTTAACCACCATGCTGTGCAGAATGTTACATGTCATTGAAATAAAGATTTATGTGAAGATCTACAATTAAAGCAAAAAGCAAAGATTTCATGTCAAATAAAATAAAACTTTATAAAATAATTTAAGAAAGATAGTTTAAGGATTATTATTAAACTCACCAGGAGCACAATTCAATTCAATTCAGCTTTATTTATATAGCGCCATTTCACAAAAACAATCATCTCATAGCACTTTCAAATGTAGGGGAAACCCCCACAACTGCAGAAAGACACCAGCAATCAGGCGATCCCCTGTGAGCAAGTGCTTGGTGATGGTGGAGAGGAAAAACTCCCTTTTAACAGGAAGAAACCTCTAGCAGAACCAGACTCAGGGAGGAGCAGTCATCTGCTGTGACTGGCTGGGGGGGTGAGGGGATTGATGAGAAGAACAGACATGTAGAGAGCAAACATTAAAGCAGATGGACAGACGAAAATTCAATATCGCTAATTCATATCTCAAATTGTTGTCTGAGATGAGCTAAAGCTAACCGCACATGTTTTGGTGTCAACGAATGTCGCATAAGGTGACAATGCACTGTTGAAGTATGCTGCCCTGGAGAGCTGGCGGACCCAGCCAAGCGATCAGCGGCTAAGATGGCCACTGACTGTGTGACGTCACCACCGGCAAACACACGCACACGGTCGCGGCCATTGCTGTGTTTTGCTTCATGCAGCACTTGATGTTTACATTTTAAAATCGGCGATTACGGATATTTCTCGGAATACTTGTGGATTACAAATAGATTATTTATTAAGTTTAGGATTTCAGGAATCAAATTAATATGGTTTGGCGTTGTGTTGTTTACGGGTGCGATAGTATACCAGAGGAGTATGTGGTGAGTGTTTTCAAATTTCCCGTCCCTGGGAAATTCCGAACGGCATGGGTGAAATTCGTTCAGAAAACGCGAAAACATTGGAATGATGTCGGTAAAACACCCTACATGTGCAGTAGACATTTCGTTGACAGCGATTTCGAGAATAAGATGCAATTTGAAATGAAATTTTCAAAAAAAAATGGAGATAAAGGAAACGGCTATTCCAACTATATATCCCTCGATTCCCAAGTCTGACTCTGAGACAAGTGGCAGTGGCAGTGGCGTGAAAATCAAGGGTGATCTACCGATGCGATCAGCTGTCAGAAAACGAGAAGTAAACAGGGTAAGTTTTGTATTTTTAATATTCACTGCAAATGTTTACTAAACATCTTAAATGAATTCCAAGCAATGGTTTGCATTGCCTTGTCCAACTTATCAAATATTACCATATTAGGGTATTCCTGCTAATCAAATATGAAATATTCAGTGCTGTATAGGGAGGGGGTTTTGCCTGTTTGATCAATTTACATTTCTATGTATGTAATCAAATTTGAGACCTCTGGGATAAAATGATGATGTTCTACTTTTTTTGCAGATTTTATCAACTGTCACTCAACCTTCAAATAGTGTGGATTTTTCTCACCAAGCAGAGGAAGCTGATGAACAGGACTTTGATGTAAATCCAATTTCAGATCCACTAGACCAACATATCCCACCTACACTAAATCCAGCCCAGCCAACACCAGATCCTCTCCTGCCAACACCCAATCCATATCTCAAAGCCGAACCATCACAGCAACCCAAGTACAAAGATGTGAGCACTACATACGATCTCCCCAGCTCCTGAAAGAATGCAACCTACCACAAAAAACAGTTTGACACAAACCAGTAAGTTTATTGTCCGACCAAAAAAAAAAAACCTGTAAAACGTGAGTATCATCGATTTTAAATTAACAATTTTGGACAATTATTATTCCTGGTAACCATCAATATAACTTGTTAACCCTAATACATTTCTTCACTTATTGATCTCCAGGCTCACACTCTCAGACCAATCCAAATATCATAGAATGGGACCCAAGTCAACTGAGCAGATGTGATACGTGCCGTAGATCACTGGCAACAACGAGGCCTCGCACATCGACACCAAGGAAAGCAAAGAGGAAGTTTGAGGAGGTTGACACGGATGATATTGAATCTCTTTTGTCTTACGCCTCTAAAAATGACCCACTTGATGTTACATACCATCCAAGTTTTATGGATGTATCAGACCAAAGGTATGATGCAAATTAATGAAACATTTCATGAAATAAAATGTAATTGGAATTTTGTAATCTTTTATAATACTAAAATTTAAGTGAATAATTTAATCATGGTATGGAATTCTATTCAAGTTAAAATCTATATCCACTGATTTTTTCAAACATTTCAGTTTCAACCAAATGGAGTCCCATAACCACCACGAGGAGGACAAATACATAGTTTACAAAAGTTGCCTCTGGAAATCATTCAACAATTGTCCTCATTGCAGTCATCCATGTGAGGTAACAAGTCACACTAAAGGCTCTCTGTTGGTGATCAAACAACATTGTCCACATTGTGTTGAGGATCGATCCTGGCACAGCCAGCCGATGATCAGGGACATGCCAGCTGGTAACATACAGCTTTCATCCGCCATTCTCTTCACTGGGGCATCATATGTCAAGGTCCTCAGAGTTCTAAATGCAGCCGGTATCGTTGGAATTTCTCCGAGCACTTACAAGCAGCACAAACAGCTTTATCTGGAGCCAACAATCTGGGGTGTATGGTCAGACCGCAGGATGGACCTATTTAGACAGCTGCTGTCCATGCCAGGTGGCCTCGTTTTGGGAGGAGACGGACGTGCAGATAGTCCTGGGCATAGCGCCAAATATGGTTCCTATACCACTATGGAATTGCGTCTCAACAAAGTGATTGACATCCAACTGGTTCAGGTAGTTGCTTATTCATTTGTGGTTCCTCAAGTATTTGTTTGAAATATTTTGTCTTCTGTAAGATAATTAGATAAGTACAACAATAATCTAAAATGAAATATGGTGCAATCCCAAAATTAATGACCAATGCAACTTGTTAATATTTTGTATGGAGTGAATATTAAACTGATCTGCCACATATTACAATGTTCTTATTTCATTATACAGAGCAACGAGGTAGGAAGCAGTAATGCTATGGAGAAAGAGGGCTTCATACGCAGCATGGATCTATTAGAGGAGCATGGTTTGGCTGTTGATACTATCATCACTCATCTGCATCCCCAGATACAGAAGTATATGAGAGAAAAGATGCCAGATGTCAGACACTACTATGATGAGTGGCATGTTGCAAAGGGTTTGTATAATTATATTGTGCATTTCAATCTGTATAAATATATTGTTCATTTCAATCTGTGTAATTATATTGTGCATTTCAATCTGTATAATTAAATTGTGCATTTCAATCACTGCACAAATATTATATTAACATAAAAATATATCGAATGAATAATAATTATTGCTTCTAAATGATTAATTTTATTAATCTTTGCATCTTACATAGGCTTCATCAGAAGTGTTGAAAAACTGGCAAAGGATTGTCCTGAACTCAAGCCATGGTTGAAATCAATCTCCAACCACATGTATTGGTGTGCGGCCTCAAGCCATGGTCAAGCTTCAGATGTGATTGTTGCCAAGTGGCAATCACTTGGAAACCACATCCAGAACAAGCACAGCAATCATGGCCCTCTATTCCCTGCTTGCCTCCATGCCGAACCTGGAACGCAAACAAAACCCAAGAAGTGGCTCAAACCCAGTGAGTGTAGCTATGTCTTATTTCCAATAACCATGTGTTCGGAATACAGGAAGGAAGGAAAACCTTCTCCTCTCGGCGCCACACCAGTAGGCTGCCTTTTGCAACAGAGGCTCGATTCCGAGTTTTTTTTTTCCCTTCCTCTCTCTTTTGATCACTTTTTTTTCACCCCACTTATATCACGGACACACAGATCGTCCCAAATGTCTCCTGAGCCGGTGGACGGAGCCACTGTTTATAGCAGGATACGATACAACAGGGAAGAGCTGCTAGCATTTAACCGCCACCCGGTCCCACTGGAAAAACTCGACATACCGAGAGAATTGAGGCGAAAGCGTCGCGGCTGCCGGGCTGGAGTAAGGCGGAGGACAAAAAATATAAGGTACAGACCCTCCCTTCCATCTGTTGTCATGGGAAATGTACGGTCGATACTGGGAAAGTTAGATGAGCTAGCGGCTATCTCCCGTTATGATAGCACTTACCGGGAGTGCTCTCTCCTTTTGTTTACTGAGACGTGGCTAACTGAACTAGCAGCAGATGCTAACATTGAGCTGGAGGGTTTTCACATGATACGAGCTGACCGAACACCAGAGAGTGGCAAAACTAGGGGCGGTGGAGTGATAATGTATGTTAACAACAACTGGTGCAGACCGGGACATATCACTGTTAAACAACGACACTGCAGCAAAGACATTGAGTTGCTAGCTGTTAGCATGAGGCCTACATATCTCTCGAGAGAACACTCACACGTGATCTGCATTGTTGTTTATGCAAATCCGACGGCGAACGCTGGGACAGCGCGTGACGTCATCCATTCAGTAACCAGCAGGCTGCAGACAGAACACCCAGATGCTCTTCTCCTCATCTCAGGCGATTTCAACCACGTTTCACTGTCTCCCATTCTGCCCACTTTCACCCAGTATGTCACATGCCACACTAGAGACAATAAAACACTGGATTTGTTCTACGCAAACACTAAGGAGGCGTACACCTCATCACAACTCCCCCCACTTGGGAGATCGGATCACAACTTGGTTCATCTCCGACCGGTGTACAAACCCCTAGTGCACAGACAACCTCCGGCCATGCACACTGTGGAGTTATGGTCTGAGGAGACAATGGACACTCTAAAGGACTGTTTTGAAGCCACTGCCTGGAAGCAGCTCTGCGATCCACATGGTGAGGACATCGATGGCCTCATTCACACCTTCACGGGCTACCTCAGCTTCTGTGTGGACAAATCCGTTCCCACCAAGACCATACGGCGTCACTCAAACAACAAACCCTGGATCAACCCTGAGATTAAAAACACTTCTGAGAGAGAAGAAGAGGATCTTCAGGTCGGGGAACAGGGAGATGCTGAAGTCCGTACAGAGGGAGCTGAGGAGAAAGATCAGAGAAGGCAAGGACAGCTTCAGGAAGAAGATGGAGGACAAGCTGCAACAGAGCGACATCAGCGGGGTCTGGAGAAACCTCAAAACCATCTCGGGGCTCCAGAATACCTCCCCCCAGGCCACGGGGGGCAGGGAGTGGGCGAACAACCTGAATCTGTTTTTCAATAGATTTGACCAACCGCCCTCCCCCCTGTCTGCACAACAACCACTGCTGCCTCTAAGAAATCAAGTCCTGCTGCCCACTCCCCACTCCACCGACACCCCCCCCCCCCCCACTCCCAACACACAGCCCCCCATCCTGACCCTGACCAAGACCCAGGTGAGGACGGAGCTGAGGAAGATCAAGGCGAGGAAGGCGTCGGGACCGGACGGCATCAGCGCAAAGCTCCTCAAGTCCTGTGCAGACCAGCTGTGTGGGATTGTGACGTATATCTTCAACATGAGCCTGAAACTGGGGAGGGTACCACAGCTGTGGAAAACATCTTGTGTGGTACCTGTACCAAAAACTTCCCACCCCAAAGACCTGAACAGCTTCAGACCGGTGGCCTTGACGTCCCACTTGATGAAGACCCTGGAAAGACTGCTCCTTGCTCATCTCCGCCCCCTGGTGGAACCAGCGATGGATCCACTCCAGTTCGCCTACCAGCATGGCATTGGGGTGGAGGATGCGGTGATCTTCCTCCTTCACCGTTCTCTGTCCCACCTGGAGAAGCCCGGGAATATGGTGAGGATCATGTTCTTTGACTTCTCCAGTGCTTTCAACACCATCCAACCGATGATCCTGAAGGACAAGCTGCTGTGCGCAGGGGTGGACCAGCACCTGTCATCATGGATCCTGGACTACCTCACGAACCGGCCTCAGTTTGTGAGAACCCGGGACTGTGTTTCCGACACGATCATCAGTAGCACGGGGGCCCCCCAGGGAACGGTGCTGGCTCCCTTCCTGTTCACTCTTTATACTGCGGACTTCTCACACAACACAACACATTGCCATCTACAGAAGTTCTCTGATGACTCTGCGATCGTTGGTCTCATCTCCAACGGAGATGAAGCTGAGTACAGAGGGCTTATCCAGGACTTTGTGGACTGGTGCCATCGGAACTGCCTCCAGATCAACGCGAGGAAAACTAAGGAGCTGGTGGTGGACTGCCGCAGGCATGGGCAGCCCCTCACAGCACCAGTAAATATACAGGGAACAGACATCGAGATGGTGACATCCTATAAGTACCTGGGTATTCATCTGAACAATAAACTAGACTGGTCACACAATACTGACGCACTCTACAAGAAGGGACAGCGCAGGCTGTTCCTGCTGAGGAGACTCAGGTCTTTTGGTGTACAAGGGGCGCTGCTGAAGTCATTCTATGACACGGTGGTGGCATCAGCCATCACTTTTGGAGTGGTCTGCTGGGGCAGTGGCATTACTGCAGCCGATAGGAAGAGACTGAACAAACTGATTAAGAAAGCTAGCTCTGTCCTGGGGCAGCGCCTTGATCCGATGGAGGAGATAGGAGAGAGAAGGACGGTGGCTAAACTGTCATCTCTGCTGGAGTCCGAGTTCCACCCTATGCAGGACATACTGGATGCACTGAGGAGCTCATTTAGCAGCAGACTACATCATCCCAGGTGCACAACCGAGAGGTTTCGTAGGTCCTTCCTACCAACGGCTGTCAGACTGTACAACCTAAGCAGGGCTGCTCGCAGAGATAGCAAAAAGACGTAACAAACTAATAGTTTTTTTGAATGCAAAAGATGCAATAGACTTACACAATGGTCCTCTCCGGCATACAACTAGGAACATACCGGTCGCTATGGAGGGTGAGAATATGTATGGGCACATAATCATACCATGTAGGATAACTAAATAGACGGTTATGCTGTTTCATCCCACCTAGCAACAATGCTCTGCACTGTGTGTGTTTATATATTTACATATTTATTCCATCTAGCTACAATGCTCAGCACTGGGTGTGTTTATATTTATATATCTATATATTTATTCCATCTAGCTACAATGCTCCGCACTGTGTTTTTATATATCTACATATTATTCCATCTAGCTACATTGCTCCGCACTGTGTGTGTTTATATACTTGCATATTTATTCCACCTAGCTGCAATGCTCCGTACTGTGGGTGTTTATATATTTACATATTTATTCCATCTAGCTACAATGCTCTGCACTGTGTTCATATATTCATATATTTATTCCATCCAGCTACAATGCTCTGCACTGTGTGTCTGTGTGTGTGTGTGTATATATACAGTATATTTTATAGTAATATGTACATATGTATATTAGCTGCTCTTGCTTGCTTGTTTTTTTTCTTGCCTTCTGATTGTTGCTCTGAGTGTTGCTATCCCTGTGCTGTTGCAATCCTGGAATTTCCCCGTTGTGGGACTAATAAAGGCTTATCTTATCTTATCTTATGTATCGATCAGTAGTGCATGTATTATATATATATAAAAATTATTATCCCATTGGTTTTCTTCATTTTTTGTGACATATCTCACACCTAAAATTTTTATATTTCAGGCACAAAGGGCTGTGAAAAATTTGTTGATATGATCAACAACACACGGGTCCTCAGGGATGTGCAAAAGCGGAGTCCAGGGCAGCAAACTTCAAATGTGGAGGCTTTCCACAGTCTGATTATTCTGTTTGCACCAAAGAGTGTACACTTCTCATTCCTTGGACTGTTGACAAGGTGAGGCGATGCAATATGTGCATGTACATGCAATTATAAAAACAATGTCATTTACATAGACTTTCTGCTGATAGACAGATCACTTATATGGCCAAAAATAAATCATTGTGATAATATTTTAATTACAGACTTTGTTTAGCTGCAATGCACTTTAATGAAAATGCAGGCCGCAAGCAGGCACAGAATCATGATGGTGAGCCGGTCTTCATCATCAGTTACCCAAAATTCAAAAAAGGCGGATATACACTGCAAGCAAAGAAAGTTGATCCAACTTTTGGTGAGTATAACAAATATTAGTATCATTTTCTAGGCTTGTATATGATATTTACAGTGGGTGGAAGGTTGGTCTTCATTCAGGTTTCACATATCATAGCTTTTATCAAATTTTGTTAATTTGGGTCAAATTTTTATTTCATACTCTAGCCAAATGGATGTCTAATTTTTATTGAATATATTTTTTTTCAGAATATGTGGATGATCTGATGAATACTCTGTTCAACAAAACCTTGGTTGATCCAACCCACTTATGGGAGCAGTGGCACTCTGTACAAGCCAGAGTTCTTGCCACATTGAGTGCCAAATTTCAGCGTCCCATCAAAGCTGATGCTGTTGAGCAACATGTATCTAGATTTTCAAAATCAAACATGTAAAAGTAGAAGAAATTAACAATTACCAATGACAGTTCAGCTTTCAATTTTTAGGGAAGCAACATATTTGCTAAGAAAAAAAACTATAAGTCTAAGATTTTAAGAGAAATGTGCTTTTAAAAATGGAACCCCAATTTTTGACCATAAAATGGTGCCCATTATAAATGTGAAATTTTATTAAGTGGAATATAATAATTGCTATATCTGGAAACTAGTTATTTTCTTAATCTGTAGTGATACTCCATTGATTTTTATATTTCTTTGTATATTTCTGCTGTGTTTTCAAACATTCATACAAAGGTGGTATAGTATGTAATATTTCGTTTCAAATTGAGAAGAATTTAGTGTGTTCAAATTATTCAAATGTATAAGAACTGCGACTTTAATGAATAAACTCAATATATGGTTTTACCAAACTTTATTTACATATCATTCTTTACAAATCTAATCTTGGTAGACAAAATCCCTTGTATTGATCCGATGGGAATGTTTCTCTGATGAGGGTCACCGCACAGGCAGACAACATAATCCTCACTTCTTTCCCAAGATATCCCCAACACCACCATACCAGTTGCCTGTAGGCTGTGAATCTGTATCGCCTGAAAAATATGGGGTTTCATTATTAAATTTATCATTTGCATTGATTATTAAATGTATTGAATGACTTGTTCATAATTCATCTGGAAAAGTAAATCACATGAATAAATACTGCTTATAAGCTCACTCGTGTTGACTTGCATCATAATCACCATATTGCTGTCTGTAGGCCAGATAAGCTGTCTGTAACACCCAGATGTCAAGACAGACAGAACGAAAACCAGGGTGATCAGTGATACACTTTGGTAGATTATCATCTGTGTATCCACAGCCCTTCAGTTCTTCTATTTTCTCCTTCACCTTCAATATCTCCTGGCAGCACCGACATTCACTTGATGTTGGCATAATGTTACATTTCTCACAAGTGCACCTGTGCAAAAAAAATGGTATAATCAGATGCTTATAATAAACTAATGGCTCGTGGGAGTGCTATATTAATTGGTCTATGAAGTTCGATTAGAAATAATTAAAAACATGTAAAAAATTTTGACCGGAAAGAAAACTTATAGAAAAAAATAATGAATCACAATAATTCTTAAACATGATCCATAATTCTCTTTGAGAATTATGTTGCTTTTGAGATGATGATGATGATTAACATGTCATGACAAACTCGTAAAGTACACCTATTATCGCTCACATAGATTATCTATTTATTTCGAATGAAAATGTTTCTAAGTCGCCAAATAAGGCAGCAATTTTTTGTTTGAAAATTAAGTGTGTGAGCGTGCATGTCGCCAAAAAAAAAATATTTCTAAGCATCTTTTACCAAGATAAATCTTCGAGCCGATCCTCGTCAACGTGGTCTGTTCCCGTCGCTGTTGTGTCTTCCTCCTCTCCCTCTGGCTTGAACAAATAAGGCTGAATACCCCCCTCCGCACCACCCAAAACTTCTTCATCATTCGATTCCTCATTTTCAATGTCATCATTTATATTGTGGTCGTCAAACTCGACAAAATAATCACTGTCTGAATCACTTTGTTCTCGTTCTGCCATTTTCTTTGAATTGCTGTGGTGACGTCACTAATGCCCGCACCTATCGAGAGATGACGGTACTGCAGCCTCACTAAGTGAAGGCTGGGCTATGAGCAAATAAGGTCATTTATGGAAGCTGGTTACACATATTAAATTGCGGGAATAGACAGAATAGAATATTTTCATACAATCAGTTGATTGGTTCAATAAAAATATATCACTGTCCGTCTGCTTTAAAGGGGAGAAACCCAGTACATTATTGGAGGTCCCCCAGCTGTCTAAATCTATTAGCAGCATAACTAAGGGAGGGTTTAGAGACACATGATCCCACCTAATTGTAAGCTATATCAAAAAGGAAGGCTTTTACCCTATTCTTAAAAACAGAGATTGAGTCTGACTCCCGAATCCAGATTGGTAACTGGTTCCAAAGGAAAGGAGCTTGATAACTGAAGGCTCTGCCTCCCATTGTACTTTTGGAGATTCTACTTATTACAAGTAATCCAGCATTTTGGGAGCGTAGTGCTGTGTTAGGATTATTGGGTAGTATCATATCTTTTTTTTAAAAAAAGGGGGCCTGATTGTTTAGAGCTTTGTAAGTGAGAAGAAGGATTTTAAACTTAATTCTAAACTCTATGGGAAGCCAGTGAAGGGAGGCCAAAGCCGGAGAGATATGATCTCTCTTTCTAGTACCTGTTAAAACTCTTGCTGCAGTATTTTGATATGGTGAATAGATCCAGTGGACAGACTCTGACTCAAGGATAGATATAATTAAGTTTATTAACAGCAATGAGTGTGTGTGTGAGTGCGTGGGTGTGTAGTCTGTAGCCGCTGGGGGAGAGCAGAACACCGTTCAAACCTGGCAACCCTAGGGATAAACAGAAGCAGGGACAGTTAGAGGTAATCACAGACGAGAATGTTCAGTTTAGTCCAAGGCTTACTGTTTGTGGAGATGTAGAGTGGTTCAGGTTCAGCTCGGCGGCTACGGCCAGGAGGACAGTGTTCACCGATCCCATTGCGGCTGAAGGAGGTGGATGTGTGAAGGGTGAGTAGTGCAGCTTGGTCCGCCGCCATGAAGGAAGGAGGTCCGCTGCCACAGAAAGGGAGAGATCTGCCGCCACGGACCTCTGCCTGTGCACAGGGGACTGAGGGATTAGAGGAATGAGCAAGGCTTACTTGAGCTGGAGGAAGACTCTTCCAGACGCCGGTGGGCAGGAGGCTGGAAACGAGGACTAAGGTAGGCTGAGGCTGGAACTCAGGAACAACAATGAAGGCGAGAGAGGGTCTCATGGAGTATAGACAGATGATTCCGCACTGATCCCAGGGCAGTGTGGTTTATATAGCCCAGGCCGTGATGAAGAGCAGGTGTGCACGCAGCTGAAGGGAATAGGCACTGGAACAGACCATTACAGTACTCCCCCCCCTACGAGACACCTCTCGGCGGTCGAGCCAATCTACCTGGGTGCCCCCGATGGAAGTCCCTGATGAGGTCTTTATCCAAGACAAAGGAGGGATGCACTAGGACCTCCACTCTGGCCCATAGCCCTCCCAGTCCACCAGGAACTGTAGGCGGTGGACGTCCAGGATGGCATTGACCTTCCATGCCGGCTCGCTGTCGATCAACATCGGTGGAGGTGGAGACCTGGAAGAGGGACACAGTGGGTTGGAACAGAAGGGTTTGAGCTGAGAAATGTGGAATGTAGGACAGATGTGGAGGGAGGGGGGAGAGCTAGGTGCACAGAAATGGGGTTAATAACGCGATAGATGGCAAAAGGCCGAATGAACCGTTGGGGCATCTTCTTAGTCTCTGCCTTCAGGTTAATATGTTTTGTGGATAGCCAAACCTGCTGACCCACCTGGTAGGGAGGGGCTGGTGTCCTGCGGCGGTTGGCAACCGTGAAATTGCGCTCTGTTGTGCGCCGTAGCACGGTCCGGGTCGCTCTCCACAGCTGGCGGCAACACCTCAGGTGAGCCCGGACGGACGGGACGGCAATGTCTCCCTCCTCCTCAGGAAACGACGGGGGATTGTATCCCAGCAAGGTCTCAAATGGAGACATGCTGATAGCCGAGAAGATCGTCGTGTTGTGGGCGTATTCAGTCCACGGGAGATGCATGCTTCACAATGCTGGGTTGGCGGTAGCCACACACCGCAGCGCAGCCTCCCGCTCTTGGTTAGCCCCCTCACAGTGCCTGTTGCTCTGAGGGTGGTATCCGGATGACAGGCTCACCGTAGCCCCAAGGGCGTTGCAGAAGGACCTCCAAACCTGGGAGATGAACTGAGGTCCCCGGTCGGAGACGATGTCCAGGGGGATCCCGTGTAATCTCACCACATGCTGGACGAGCAGGTCCACCGTCTCCTTCGCCGTAGACAGCCCCATCAGGGGAATGAAGTGAGCGGCCTTTGAAAACCTGTCGACAATGGTGAGAATAACAGTATGGTGATTAGAAGGTGGGAGACCGGTGACAAAGTCCAAAGCCACATGGGACCAGGGCCTGCTGGGAGTATTGAGGGGGTGGAGCAGCCCGGCTGGAGAAGAAGAAGATGTCTTGCCAGCGGTGCACTGGGGGCAGGCGCGGATGTCCTCCCCGATGTCCTTCTGAAGCGAAGGCCACCAAAACATCCTCTGGAGAAGTGCCACCGTGCGAACCCTCCCAGGGTGACACGAGAACCTGGAAGCATGGGCCCAATGGATGACCTCGCCCCAAACGGCTGATGGGACGAACAGCCTCCCTGCTGGTCCCCCGTCCGGGTCTGCCTCGACATCCTGTGCCTTCATGACCTTCTCTCTGATGCCCCACGAGAGGGTGCCCACATTATATGAAGGAGAAAGAATAGGATGTTCTGTTACCACTGTAGCATCTGAGGCGAATTGTCTGGATAGAGCATCTGGTTTGGTATTCTTGGACCCGGGGCTGTACGTGTTGGTAAAGTCAAAGCGTCCAAAAAACAGGGACCAGCGGGCCTGGCACGTGTTCAAGCGCTTGGCCGTCCTGAGTTACTCCAGGTTCTTGTGGTCCGTCCAGACCACAAACGGCTGAGAGGCCCCCTCCAACCAATGGCGCCACTCCTCCAGCGCGAGCTTGACCGCCAGAAGCTCTCTGTCACCAATGTCGTAATTTCGCTCAGCTGGGGACAGCCGATGAGAGAAGAAAGCAAATGGTCGAATCCTGCCATCCGCCGGGGAACGCTGCGAAAGAACAGCTCCAACCCCCGAGTCCGAGGTGTCCACCTCCACCAGGCACTGGACTGCGGGGTCCACCTGAGCCAGGATAGGGGAGTCAGAGAACCTCTCCTTGAGGGCAGCAAAGGCTGTAGCCGCCTCCTCCGTCCACCGGAATGAGACCTTGGGAGAAGTGAGATGTGTCAGGGGGAGAGCAATAATGCTATAATCCTGCACGAAGTGGCGGTAAAAATTGGCGAACCCCAAAAACTGCTGAAGCTGTTTTCTGGAAGAGGGAGTGGGCCATTCTACCATCGCTTTTACCTTGCTGGGGTCTGGGATGATCTCATTATGGGCGATAACAAAGCCTAAGAAGGATGTCTTGGAGGCGTGGAACTCGCACTTCTCGGCCTTGACAAATAGCTTATTTTCCAGGAGCCGCTGCAAAACTCGCTTCACATGCACCAGATGCTCATCCAAAGACAAAATCAATATGTCACCAAGATAAACGAAAACAAAAACATCCAAAAAATCCCTCAGCACATTGTTGATCAAGCGCTAGAATACTGCGGGGGCGTTGGTCAGTCCGAACTGCATTACCAGGTACTCAAAGTGTCTGCTGGGGGTCCGGAACACCGTCTTCCATTTGTCACCTTCCCGGATCCACACCAGACGGTAGGCATTCCGTAGATCCAGCTTGGTGAACCAGGAAGCACCCTAGAGGGAATCAAATGCCGAGTTAACAAGAGGCAGGGTGTATTTGTCCTTGATAGTGATGTTATTCAATTCTCTAAAGTCAATGCATGGCCTCAGTGAGCCGTCCTTCTTGCCAACAAAAAACAGCCCCGCCCCCACCACTGAGGATGAAGGCCAAATTATGCCAGAGCTTAAAGATTCTTTAATATAAGCATCCATGGCCTCCCGCTCCGGAGGTGACAGGCTGTAAAGATGACTCGACAGCAGCGGGGCTCCGGAACATGGCACAGTCATATGGGCAGTGAGGGGGGAGGGAAAGGGCCTGGGTCTTACTGAAGGCAGCCCCAAGGTCATGATACTCAGGAGGCACTTTGGTCAGATTGGGGGGAGGGGTGACGGGAGCACCCAGGGACATGGATGTCGAGCAAGCGGCAGATTGAAGACAGGCACCGAGACAGAATGAGCTCCAAGACACCACGTTCCCAGAGCCCCAGTCGATTAGGAGGAGGTGTAACCAGGGATAGCCGAGAATCACTGGTGAAGAGGAGACCGGCAACACAAAAAAACTCAACTCCTCCCGATGATTACCAGATATGATGACAGACACTGGGGCGGTCTGCTGAGATACTGCAGCAAGGGGGGCTTTGGATAAAGCAATGAGTTTGAGTGGGGCTCTCAGCGATTGACAGGGGAGACCCAACCGGGTTGCCAGATCCCCCGAGATAAAGCTCTGCTCTGCCCCCGAATCAATCAATGCATGTGTGACAATTTCCTTTTGATTGTGAATGAAACGGATAGGGAGAAGAAACCTGGAGAGGGGATTAGATTGAGGTGAGTCCGTGAGTCCCCCTACCTCGATGCACGGACTCCCCCTTTTGGCCGTAGAGGGCATGACGCTACCTCATGCTCCTCGCTCCCAGAGTAGATGCACAACCCCAACTCACGGCGGCGCTGTTTCTCTGCTAGCAGTAACCTGGACTGTCCCACTACCATAGGTTCCGGGGCCTCCAAGGAATCAGAGGGAGGTAGGGCCAATAGGGAAGGCTGGGAGGCGTGGCGATATTGGGCACCCGAGCAACCGGAAGTCTTATGTTCCGCTGCCCATTCCCTCAGTCTGTTGTCGAGGCTTAAGGCCAGGGAATTTAATTTGGTTAGCCTACTTGGCTTTTCTAAGGGGGCTAACTCATCCCACAGGCTAGGGCTAAGACTTCTGATGAAGATGCTGCAAAGTGAAGCGTCCTCCCACCCCACCTCTGTGGCCACCACCCGAAAGTCGACGGCATGGTCTGCCATGGACTTCGTTCCCTGTCTCAAATTCAGCAACCAGGAGGTAAGCACACTATTGCGGTTGGAGTGGTCAAACACTTCCTTAAATTCACAGACAAACTGATTATATGACAAGCTAGCATAGTTTGCCCTAGCCATAACGGCGTATGACTATGCTAACGCTCACCCCTCTAATAAGTTAATTATGTAGCCGATCTGGCTGTGATCTGTGGGGAAATCCCCAGGCACCTGCTGAAAAACTATCTCACATTGCATAATGAATCCCATAGCCTCGCCTAGTTTACCACTAAAACGGGTGGGCATGGGAATGAGGGTTAGCTTGGCAGGAGGCCCCTGCCCGGGTTGGCCGGATGGGGAGCAAGCGGAAGCTAAGGAGCTGCTTGGGGCCGGAGGAGCTGGAGGAAACCCCTGCGGACCTGCCAGGTGATAAAACCGGTCCGTTAAACGAACTAATTGGGTGAGGATAATTTGCTGTTGATAAGCTAATTGATCTATCCGAGTCTCCAGGTTGTTAACTTTGTGCTCCAATGAGCTGTCAGCTGGGACGTTCTGGCGGAGTCATACTGACATGGTGAATAGACCCAGTGAACAGACTCTGACTCAAGGATAGATACAATTAAGTTTATTAACAACAATGAGTGTGTGAGTGCGTGGGTGTGTAGTCTGTAGCCGCTGGAGGAGAGCAGAACACCGTTCAACCTGGCAACCCTAGGGATTAACAGAAGCAGGGACAGTTAGAGGTAATCACAGATGGGAATGTTCAGTTTAGTCCAAGGCTTACTATTTGTGGAGCTGTAGAGTAGTTCAGGTTCAGCTCAACGGCTATGGCCAGGAGGACAGTGTTCACCGATCCCGTTGTGGCTGAAGGAGGTGGATGTGTGAAGGGTGAGTAGTGAAGCTTGGTCCGCCACCAGGAAGGAAGGAGGTCCGCTGCCACAGAAAGGGAGAGATCTGCCGCCACGGACCTCTGCCTGTGCACAGGGGACTGAGAGAGGGATTAGAGGAATGAACGAGGCTTACTTGAGCTGGAGGGAGACTCTTCCAGATGCTGCTGGGCAGGAGACTGTAAACAAAGACTAAGGTAGGCGGAGGCTGGAACTCAGGAACAATGATGAAGGCGAGAGAGGGTCTCATGGAGTATAGACAGACAACTCCACACTGATCCCAGGGCAGCGTGGTTTATATAGCCCAGGCCTTGATGATAAGCAGGTGTCCACACAGCTGAAGGGAATAGGCACTGGAATAGACCATTACACATTCTGGATCAACTGAAGACTTTTAAAAGATATTGTAGGACAACCTGATAATAAAGAGTTACAATAATCTAATCTAGAGCTACCAAATGCGTGGATCAGTTTCTCAGCATCACTCTGAGACAAGATAGTCCTGACAAGTCATCCAAGCTTTGATTTCATTAAGACAGGCTTCTAAATTGGCTAATTGATTACTATCATCCGGCTTCATTGACAGGTATAATTGTGTTTCATCTGCATATACAGTGCTTTCTAATAATGTTGCCTAACGGAAGCATATATAAACTAAAAAGAGCAGGGCCTATCACAGATCCTTGTGGAACTCCATGACTGAGCTTTGAGTTGGAAGAAAACTCATTATTGACATGAACAAACTGGAGCCTATCAGACAAATAAGATCTAAACCACTGCAATGATGTTCCATTAAGCTGAACACAGTGTTCTAATCTATCAATAAAAATATTATGGTCAATAGTATCAAAGGCTGGACTAAGGTCTAAAAGGACAAGTACAGAAACAAGTCCATTATCAGATGTGATAAGGAGGTCATTAGTGACCTTCACTAAGGCTGTTTCAGTACTATGATGGCTTCTAAACCCAGATTGGAACTCTTCAAATAAACAACTTCCCTAAAAGTGATCAAATAATTGTGTAGCAACACCTCTTTCTAAGATTTTTGAAATGAAAGGCAGATTAGAGATTGGTTGATAGTTACCTCAAACTCTTGGATCCAGCATTGGCTTTTTGAGTAAGGGTTTAATTACAGTAGTTTTAAAAGCCTGTACATGTCCTAATGAAGAATTGATTGTTGATTGATTGTTTTGCTTTTCTTTTGAATTCTTGGATGGAATATGGATGGGCAATATAAGCTGCGGCTTCAGCCATCACCTATTTCGGATAACTTATGTTGAACTGTATAATCAGAGGAGTTATTGTTTAATTTGACCTTGTTGGATTTTTTCCCCTTTGTTATATTATTCTGTTTCTTTTTAATCTTTACTTTTAATCTATTCAAAAATAAAGATTCATTCATTATTTGAAGAATATAGCTGCCAATAAATGGGAAGACTTTTTTTTTTAAATAACCTGGTAGGAATAGGATCTAAAAGACAAGTTGAAGGCTTGGATGAGGAAATTATTTTATCTAACTCTTAAAGGTCAATTGAAGTAAACTCATCCAAACAGATATCAATTGAAGGAGTTGTAGTAGTTACTGTGTTTAAGTTAACGGTGGGAAGAATCTGACTGGTTTTATCTCTATTAGATGAAATTTTATGATTGAAAAAGTTCATAAAGTCCTGACTTGTAAGCTCTAAGGGAATGCAAGGATTGACAGAGTCCTGACTCTTTGTCAGCCTGGCTACAGTGTTGAAAAGAAGCGCAAGCAGTTTCTCAAAATCTGTTCCTCTCTGGAGCTGGGATTAATGTCTTCAGAGCATCACTAGCATTGTGTTAATATGTCTCCATTAGACAGGGCTGCCAGCTCCCAGGATGTCTGCCTGTCCTACTGTCTGGAGACAGCAGAGCTGGAATGAACAAAGAACAGTGAACGTATCAACAAGGGAGACAGAAAAGGTGGAAGTATAGAAGGGAGGTGAGATGGACAGGTGGAGGATCATTGTGGTGGGAGGATGTCTAGACGGATAGATAGACTGATAGACAGAGCTGGGGGCAGACAGGGGGGACCTAGCTGAAAGTGGACAAAAAGGACAAAGTAAGATAAAACAGCATAAAAGGGAAAAGGACTGAGGGACAAATGAAGACAAGGGCAGAAAGGAGGAGTGAGGGACGTGGAGACAGATCAAGGAAGGGAGTGAATTAAAGAGCAAAGCCAGAGTCAGAGTAAGAAGCAATCGAGCGAGGGCCTAATTTATTTAACAGGGTTGCCATGGGGAACAGTATCTGTGATGAATGTGTGGGCTGATTATGCAACCAATTGACTATAATTCACCCAGCTGACACAACATCACGACCAGTCCACGGAGAAGACAGACAGTATTGAGAAGGAGCACATAGAATGTGCACTGGGTGAGCAAAACACTGACGGCCATTGACCAATGGAGATAATATAGAGTGAGCTTATCGTCAGGAAGGGTGAGGCGGGGTACATACACAATAATGAGGTTGGGCTGCAAAGATGTCAGTCTGAAACAGATGTACAGTATAGTCCAGTCATTGAAAATAAGGAGGATCTTGAGGCCTTTATGTTAGGCTTGATATTGTGCCCACAACTGGTTGAGAGACTAAAACCTTGGCAGCATTGTTACAAGCCAAACAATTTGTTCAGTATGTCTCTAGCAAACACTAGTTTGTTCTGCCTACAGTCTTTTCATGAATGGATCTAGAAGAATGCTCAAACTGCCGCAGATCAGTGTTTTGTTTTCTAGTCTAAAAATAAATGTGTATTGTCACCTCAGTGCACAATACACTGCTGTTTGATCATTGTCTTTCACAGAATTATTTGAAGTGGAATATTCACTTTCAATAAAACTTCTTAAGCTGGATTCATGGCGCACTTATGCTGTCCCCAGCCACTCGACTGAGAGGCTTGTGTGACAAAAATTATGTCATCATCTCCATCATCTCCAGTCCACAGATGCCTGTAAGGTCCTGTGCAGCCAACATTTTGTGACCGCACTGCCTGGGTGTGTTTACTGCATATGCGCAAGATTAAACCTCCCATTCATGAGGTGGTGCAACTGACACAGCATACAAAGTCAAAGTAGATGAAGACTTGGAAGGGGAAAATGAGAATAAATATTCATGAAATGTTTTGCAGCAGCTTGAGTGGAGAAGAGCATTAAAATACAATAATTCCTCCTTTCCTTTAAACGATGGCATTGTTCTTGTTGCAAAAATCTACGTCAATCTCATGTTTCTTCACTTTTATATAGCCGGTGAACAAATTGCCGTGTTAGTGTGTTTGTGCTACCCATAGGGATTGGGTGAAATTATAAATGACAGTTGTGCGCATGCAGCAACCACTCCACCTGGTAGAGCATATAAAGGAAGTACATAAACAACTGTGTGTGCACCGTCCTCATCCAAAGTGGACATGCATCTCAGCGGACCAGAGCGGAAAAGCAGCATGAATCCAGCTTAAGGAGGTTGAAGGGGTGGAAGTGGCAATAATGATTGTTGTGCCCTGCAGGAAATTTGAGTTTTCAACCTGTGATTTATTAATTTATTGATTTCACATTCTGACTCTGTTTTATCTGTACTTCACTCATTTTTTCCCCATTTATGCATAAAACTAACACCTGATTACATTTAGGAACTTGTTTTGGCAAGTTTAGAAAAATATCAAGGGATTATAAAGACCAAGTTTGCTATTTCCAAGTACCATGCATAGAGCTTAGTTTGCCAAATAAAAACCTGAGTGTACTAGGTAAACTAGGTAAAGACTCAGACCCATGCTGCAGTTGCCCCTAGGATACAAATGCTTCTTTAAGGTCAAAGTGCTGGTCTGCCCGGCTGAGGGGATTGTGCACTTTGGTGCCGTGTCTGCAGTGTTGACCCCTCAGAATGGACCTGGGTGGTCTCAGAGGTGGTGTCCCTATAGCTGTGGACTGGCCATTTCCCTGCTGGTGATGGCTCCCTACTGATAGTGCTTCCTCAGTTGGATCCCTGATGCTCAGTCATAAGTCTCACATAGACAAAAGGTGTGTGTGTGTGTGTGTGTGTGTGTGTGTGTGTGTGTGTGTGCTTGCATTTATGTAAGAGTTTGTGCATGGCGAGGTTATGTGTGCTTTAATTTAATGTGTGAAGAACTTTGTGTTGCAACTTTTGTATGAAAATTGCTATTTAAATAAACCTTCAATTGATTGATTGAAAGCCAGGATGGAATGTCTGCTGAAATTTGTTTCACCAGGCAACAAAAGCGTGGTCTGTGTCTGGGTGCATAATATGTACTCAATCAGCCCACACATAGTACTATTTGGTCAGTATCCTTGGCAGCATTACAGGAAGGGACCAGTGTCCTTTGGTTTGACATTGTCACACACCAGAATGCAGCATTAGATAGAACGTCCTATGGTGTCACACGAGAATCAGGGATATTGCTGTAAAGGTGTAGTGGACAAGGTGAGCATGCACATTCTAGTTTTCATTGTAGCTCTATGTGGTTACATAACATCTCTCATCAGGGCCAAGGAGAGCTGAGTGTCTGCAGTTGGCTGATTACTCACACCTGCAGGTAATCAAGGATCCCTGGTAAAAAGGTTCAGGTCCATGAACAGCTCCTTCTCATTTAAATTGGTTACATGGTAAACTCTGTCCTCATGACTGCTGCTGAACTCTAAATGTTTGATCCAAGTTATTTGGTGTTTGCCCCCTTCCTGATTTCTCATGTTTTTGTATGTTTGTCACACTTAAATGTGTCATGACGCCGAGCGTGGGTTTGTACCGTGCTTGGGTCTTTGATTATTATTCTTTTTTCTGTGTATGCATTTTGCTTATATGTTCCTGCTATCACCCCGGTGGGGTCTCATTCATAGCTTTTTTGTAATCTGCCCGTCGTGGCGAGTGTTTGTATTAGTTATTATTTTTCTTTAAATTACCAAACTCATTGCAAGCAATTGGTACCTCATTTCCTGCTCAAAAGGGCAGTCATAACAATAGGTTACAGCCCGTTGGTGCCAGCTGTAGTGAGTTTGTGTTTTGTTTCTTGGCCCTATTTTTTTTTCCCTTTGGGTGCTTGCGTTTTTTTTTTTGTTTTTTTTTTTGAGTTATGGCATCATTTGACAGGTGGTAGCTATGAGCCTGGGGTTTGAGCTCTGCCAGGCTCTTATGGAGATTGATGACCTTCTAGCCCTTGCTTGTCATCGTTCCACTCCAAAAGACGCTTTTATGTTTTTGGACTTCACAGAGGCGGCAGTGCTGCGTCATCCTCACCTGTCGGGGTATGCCGAGGGTAGTGAGAGGATATTTCAGTTGTCGGTGCTTCGACAGAGGAACTGTGAGTTGAAGAAGAATGTTACCAGGAAGCCTAGTCGTCACCGTGGGCGAGGTACTCCCGGGGCCCGGCTCAAGCAACTCCTCGCCAGACTCCTGCTCCAGCTCCAGCTCCCGCCTCACCGGCTAATAGACGCTTCCTCCCAGCAAATAACTCTACTCCTCTCAGTGACTCAGCTGTACCTAAGCGGATGGAGGAGGATAACCGGGTGAAAGCGTCACAAAGCTCCCGCTACTACCCAGCCACGGATGGCCAGAAAAATTCCTCCATCTCCCAGTAAGCAACTTTTTCCTCGCGACGTCAGAGAGGTAGAACAGCAGCTGCAGCCTTGGGGCTTTCCTCGTCGGCTGTTTTGCCAGCTTCCTGCTCCCGGCTCATTTCAGCTGTTATCTTCTCCTCCACAACGTCTTCCTTCTCTGCAGAGAGTGCCGCTATTTCTTCTCCGGATCAGCCTGTTACTGTGCCTGCGGAGCAGCTCCTCTTTGTCCTTCAGAGGGGCCCAGTATCTTCACATCCACGGAGAGAAAACTGGGTTTGCTGCAGCAGAAACCACCGCTCTCTGGGAAAAGAGGCAAGTGTTTTTTAATTCTATATCACATTCTGATGAATTACCTAGTCTGATTCCCGGGGGTGAGTCTCAGTTAATGCAGTCCACTGAGTCCCCATCACCTGCTGTAGTCACAAAGAAATTACTTGCTACCTCTGTGTCTCCTCCTATACCCCTCGAGTGTCTGTCGGGTCCAGGGTCAAGCTGCCAGACGGAGGAGTAGCCTGCGGGCCTGGAGAGCCTGGTTCTAGCCCCACAGCCATGGCACGGATGGAGGAGGAGGGCTGTCTGCAACCCTGAGCCTGAGCTGGCGACGAAGCATCCCTGGGCATCACCTGAGCAGAGATCAGCCCCAGCAAGGAGAGGATCTCCTCCCGCCACGCCGAATGAGACATCAGTGTGGGTTACATCGTCAGGGTCTAGGACTGCTAAGAACATCATGTCAGCTGCGGAGGCCACTGCAGCCGAGTGGGAACCCAAGATGGACTGCCTTAGTACCGAGCCCAAATCACCATCTCTCTCTGGATCATCGGAGTCCTGGACGGTGGTGGAGCTTGAGATCAGGCAGGTGCTCTATGTTGTCTTTCTATTTTCTGTTTTATAGCAATCTTGCCTGTCTCTTGGGGAGGAGAGCCAGGTGCAGCCGCCTGCTGCCTCCAAGCTTGCCTCGCCGGGCTCCGCTGCTGCCGGTGACCTTGACCCCTTTTGTCTCTCTGCTGTCTCTGAGTCTTCTTCCAGGGTCACCAGAGATGATCCACCTCCGCCTGATGTCTCCAAGGGTCCAGGTTCGCCTCTTTAGGTCATCCAGGGCGCAGCTTCCCCCTGCCAGAGGCTGTCGTGTGGGTCCATACTAGTGTTGAATCTCCGTGGGTGCTGCTTCCAGGCTGGAGGACCTTTGTGGATGCTGCGCCCCAGTTTCAGTCCGACGTGGGTGCTGCGCTCCTGCATGGGCCTGTTATGGCCACTATGCTCCAGCCCGGGTTCCACCGAGGGTGCAGCGTTGGCCCAGATGGGGTCCACCAAAGGTGCAGCATTGGCTCAGCTGGGGTCCATCGAGGGTGCAGCATTGGCCCAGCCGGGGTCCACCGAGGGTACAATGCTGGCCCATCCGGGGTCCACTGAGGGTACCACGGTGCTTAAGCCTGGTGCCACCTTGGGTGCTGAAGATCCTCCATGCTAGACACCGTTGTGGTTCCCCTCTTTACTCCACCACCAGACGCCATTGGGGTTCCTCTCCTCTGGTCCGACTTCTTATCACTGAGCCTCCCGATGGGAAAGCAGGTTCACCACTCCGGTCCTGGTGGCTAAAGGATGCTGGCCGACTGCCCGAGGGACTGAGCCGCCAGGTCGGGTGGCCCCTGTTCTCCGGCAGGCCACCCAACTCATTTTCTCTTGCTGTCCGGCGGTCCTGGGGTTTCGGTTGGCACCCTGAACTGTTTTTTTTTTTTTTTTTTTTTCTGGTTGGGGTCTCTCAAGACCTGGTAGGCCGCCCAACCTTTTCTCCCTGATGGTCAGGTGGAGTCAGGACCCCTGTAGACCACCTGAACTGTCTCTTTGTTCATAATGTATGATTGAGTTTTTTTTTGGTATTCTGTCACAAACCGAGCCGGTGTTGTCCTTTAGGCTCGGTTCTGACCATTCTCTGTTGCTCAGGTATCGGGTTATTTATGTATTGTGTTATCTTTTGACTTCTTGTTGTTTTTATGTCTATGTACCTTTTTTTTTTTTTTCTTGCCTGTAGCCACCGCTCTTGCTGGCAGCTGTTAGGCAGCCTTTTTGACCTACATTCGTGTGGGCGTTGTCTAACACTCGCCGGTCTGACAACACCTCCTCTCTCTTGACAGCAAGCTGATTCCACGCCAGTAATTGTCTTTCCCACACCTCGCCCAGGTGTACCCAATCTGTTGGCCAACAATGCTTGTACTTAAGCGGCCTTTGCCAGTCAAGCATTGCTGGACCGTTGTATTGTCTGATGGATGAATCAACACGTGTATGTGTTTTTGCCAGGCCACTTTGTGACTTACTCGGACTGCTCCAGTGTTGTGAGTACTGGCTGTATGTATTTCCACGGTGTTCTCACCCGGCATCTGTTGAGTGTCCCAGAGGAGTCCTTGAGTGCCCTGAGCTGTTAAATTATTTTATACAGTTGGTTTTTGTTTGTCTTTAGTTCAATAAATGTGTTTTGGTGTAACCCACTGCGTAAATCCATTCTTCCTTCCCCTCCTCTGTGCGCTGCGTAAAAGTGCACTAGGAGGATTGTGACAGAACGGTCAAGCAAGACAAGGATTTAGTGGGTTACACCCACACATACCTTTTTTACTTTTTTGACCTATTTTTTTCCTTCTCACTCACCTGCTTCCAGGGCGCATTGGCTGATCCGATGGAAAGGGAGCTGCACTCACTGTGTGTCCTGGAGGATATCCTTTTGTGGACGCTGGAGCCCTGTTCCCCTGAGACAGCTCGACAGGCTCGGGACACGGCAGTGAGGGTGATAAACAGAGACAGCCTTTGGGATCATCCAAAGGCGATAGAGATTCTCCGGGGCATATTCGCTGTGCCATGTGAGGGGTCAGATGAGGAGCTCTCAGCGTTTGAGCCGCCTTCCTCGGACATTATGGAGCTTCTCAGCACTTGTTACTTGAGGCCCAGCAACGTGCCGATCATGCCGGACTTTCTGGTGCCCAATCCATCCATGCCGAAGAAGAAGGAGAACCCTCACCGTAAGAAGCCTCCAGCCTCTCCAACGACAGATCTGTCTCCTCGTCCGAAGCCGTGGCCTGCTATATCTCTGGAGGAGCTAGAGGAATGCAGACAGGTTCTCCTGGCGAAGACTTGACCCCCTCATGGAAGCAAAACTGTTGCTTCTCCCGGAGTTGGCCAGGAGGTTGGAGGAGTATTCCCCAAGGGGACCAGAGCTACTGTCCGAGGACAAGCCTGCTCCGACCATGGAGTCTCTACACCTCCCCGACCTCAAGACGACAGCTGACGCCATCACTTCCCAGGAATTCAGGAAAGTGCTTATTCAGTCACTTTTAATGTCACCTGAAACTGTCTGCCTGATTCCTGATGAACTGTCAGCTGATGATCGTGTTTGTCCACATGTCTCTCCTGTTTCCTCCTTGCCGTCATTTATGCCGGGAGATGGATCCCAGACTCAGGAGAGGCTGTCACCAGGGAAACTGGAGCTCCCGCCGCCTGTCTCCTTTCGCCGCTGCCGTTTGCAGAGGGCCCACCATCGGAGTGTTGCAAATCCGCCACCAGTCTCTTCTACCTCCGTTACCATGGAGACGGCTCCTCCACTCTTCACGAGGGGCCCCAAATCCAATTTAGGCATGGAGAGAGATGACTGGGGCCCATCTGCAGCTTTTGATATCGGAGACTAGGAGGACAGGCAAGTGTTTTGTCGTTTTTTCCCATCTAATTATGATGAACCTTGTCTGTCTCCCGAGGGAGAGGCCCAGTCTCGGTAGTCTGCTGGGTTCTTCCCTCCAGCTGCAATGGTTGAATTTATTCCTATTCTCTCCACGTCTCCTCCATTTTTCCCTGAGTGTCTGCCGGCTCCTGATCCTAGCTGCTGGACAATGGAGGAGCTCGTGGCTCTGGAGGAGGTCAGACCAGCGCCAGCACGGAGTGAGCCCCCAGCTTCCCCACTGGATCAGTCACCAGCGTTGGAGTCCTCACCAGGGGGCACCTGAACTGTCACCACCACCAAGCCAACTGCTGAGGTTGTCGCAGTGGAGGAGGAACCTGAGCCGGACTGCCCCGAGGTCGGGCCAGTGTCATTGTCTGGATCAACGGAGTCCTCGGACTGTTCCAGTGTTGTGAGTACTGACTGTGTGTATTTTCCTGGTGTTCTCACCCGGCGTCTGTTGAGCATCCTGGAGGACTCCTTGAGTGCGCTGAGCTTTTTAGTTATTTTGCACAGTTAGTTTTTATTTGTCTTTAGTTCAATAAATGTGTTGTGGTGCAACCCAGCACATAAATCCATTCTTTCTTCCACTCCTCTGTGTGCTGCATAAAAGCACACAAAGATGATTGTGACATAATTCTGTTTGTTAGTTTGTGGTTATGGGTTTTTCTGTTGTTTTGTTTTTTGTGTCTCTCCCTCAAGGCCTGGATCCCCCTACCACCCTCCCGGGGTTGGTTTTTGTAGTTGTTTCTGTTTGGGAGGGGGGGTGTCCTCCTTTTCAATTTGATGTTACTATGGGGTGTCTGGGTTCCACCCCTTAAGGGAGGGGCACTGTCATGATGCCCAGCACGCGCTCAAGACACTCACTAAGCCAAAATAATTATCCCATGGTGTGGACCCAAGAGAATAAACCCTTTCCTGTTTAATAAAATCAAAAGTACAATTGACAATTCCATTAAAAAGCACAGTTTTATATCCTCATGATATCTGTTCTCGTTGACCAATAGGCCTTAATACATTCAGATTACCTAAAAAAAGAAAGAAAAAAAAAAGAACTTTGAAGGGGAGGAATTTGCAGTTTGTGAGACCAATTGCTTAGCAATCAGTCCACTCACCATCCAGCAAGCAGATGAGCTTACATGTCATTGAACGTATGCACTCATTTGGAAAACAACACAAAGCTACATTCGGAAAGCACAGAGCAGAAATAGAAAAGAAAGAATACCATCCGATCCCAGCCGTTTGTCACTCAGCGACAACCTCCGTGGCCAGGGAGGTCATGAAGACAAGACAGAGAAGTATGGTAAAAGAAAAATTTGCTGCAAAAAGACAACAACTAAGAACCAGCACAAACTTGTGTAAATTTTGGCAAAGCTTTCAGGTGCTGGTGTCAGGTTCACAAGTTGAAGTCGCTGCAATGAGATGCCACGGTTGCTGTTTTTCTACTGGACAGGTAAATGCTCCTTCCTATTAATTATTGTCTTTATAATTATTACCTCAGCCAAGAAGGTTATGTAATCAGGATGGTTTGTCTGATGTTTGTTTTTCCGTCCATCCATTCATTTGTTTGTCTGATTGTGATCAGGGTTATACAAAAACTACTGGATGAATATAGATGAAATTTTCAGCAAAGGTGGTCCTTGTGCTAGAGATTAACAGATAACATTTAGTCATGATCCCAGAATGCATACCTTCACCAAGGATCTTATCTTCTCACAGTGCGTTAGCAAGAATATTGTGCTTAGCCTAGAAAGGAACCCATAACATTTTAGTGATGATCTGAGAATACATACCTCCATCAAGGTCCAAGTCTCTTATCTTCTAGCCATGTGTTAGCAAGAATCCTCCAAAACAATACTGGATAGACTAATACAATTTTCACCAGAATCTGCTCCAGGCCTACACACAAACCCATTTAGATTTTGGAGGTGATCCATGAGGGACGGAAGGAGCCTTGGCAGAGGTATAGGCTCTCTGAGTGTTTTTATAGTTTTATATACACTACCGTTCAAAAGTTTGGGGTCACTTAGAAATTTCCTTATTTTTGAAAGAAAAGCACTTTTTTTTTCAATGAAGATAACTTTAAACTAATCAGAAATACACTCTATACATTGCTAATGTGGTAAATGACTATTCTAGCTGCAAATGTCTGGTTTTTGGTGCAATATCTACATAGGTGTATAGAGGCCCACTTCCAGCAACTATCACTCCAGTGTTCTAATGGTACAATGTGTTTTCTCATTGCGTCAGAAGGCTAATGGATGATTAGAAAACCCTTGTGCAATCATGTTAGGTCTGCAATGCTGTAATTGCTGCAAATGGAGGATTCTTTGACGAAAGCAAAGTTTGAAGGAAAAAATTATTATTTCAAATACAAATCATTATTTCTAACCTTGTCAATGTCTTGACTATATTTTCTATTCATTTTACAACTCATGGTGGTAAATAAGTGTGACTTTTCATGGAAAACACAAAATAATTGTCTGGGTGACCCCAAACTTTTGAACGGTAGTGTATATATATATATATATATATATATATATATATATATATATATATATATATATATATATATATATATATATATATATATATATGTATATATGTATATATATATATATATATATATATATATATATATATATATATATATATATATATATATATATATATATATATATGTATATGTATATATAATCAGAATCAGAATCAGAATCAACTTTATTGCCAAATATGCTTACACATAAAGGAATTTTACTTATCACTAAGGTGCACTCATTGTTAAGCGCTCCCTAATGACGCGGCAGCCATACAGGCACCTCATTCAGTGGGGGGTAAAGAGGGGGAGGGGGGAAGGGGGTGACACATTGGGCAGAGAGAAAAAAAAAAAACATAGTTATCAAATATAGCTCGAGTGAGCAAGATTGTGATCACGTAGAAAAAAAACCCTCTTAGCACACTTAGCAGACAATACAGATCACACATTAACAAAGCAAGAGCAAGAGAGAGACCAATGTGTGTATGTCAGTCATGAGATATCAGTGTGAGTGCAGTGTGTGAAATATCAGTTACTGATGGACAACAAAAATTGTCTCTTAGGCAACGGCTAGATGTTATGTCCTTAGTGTCCCAAAACATAGATAACATGTCCAAAACAGAGTTCATCTCTCTTCAGTTCATGCCAGATGGTAAAATTCCATGTTAGTCACATGGCTGTCCTTGGATAGTTCAGATTGTTGCACATCAGCAATTGTTTGGGTTAAGAAGCCAAGCCAAAACTCCCTTCTGCCTTATCTTTTCTCCTGGAGGAATGATTCTCATGGGCGCCGAATCAAGGCCTGATAGACACAGTTCACTTAGAGCATAGAAATTTCACCTCTCATGCGATTCTGTGCATCACAATTTGCATGTACATTTCCATATACATTTCCAGGCTTTAAAATCATTTCCTGGAGAGCACCAAGCGACTCCAAGATGTTACCCACTTTCCAAACATAGATAAACATGTCCACAGAGTCCATCTCTCTTCAGTGCATGCCAGATGGTAAATTCCATGTTAGTCATTTGCCGCTATCAGTGCTCTCCCCAGCTGGTCGAATTGTTTGAAGGAGCTATGCCGGGTCCGCTTTTTGATTAGCTCTTCCAACTTCTTTAATTTTTGATACACCAGGAAAACTCCAGAGCCAAACAGCAGAAATCCTGTGATCATGAAGCCAAAACAGATCGAATCACGCAGACACATGAATTCCAATTGTTCAATGAGTCTCTCCACTTGGGCTCCCCATTGCCCGATTTTCTGATAAAAAGTGGTGTCAATAGCATTAAAGCCCAGCTCACCAATTCCATAATTTCCGTTTGGGTCGAGATGCAGCAGAAGAAGAGCGAGACACAGACAGGACACAGCAAGCTGGGATCAGTAAGGGGAGGAGGAGAAGGGAGAGGAGAAGAAATGTGTCTGCTCTGTCTGATAGCCGGAAGAAAAAGGCTATATATATATATATATATATATATATATATATATATATATACAGTATATTTCAGTATTTGAAGGTTAATGGTGGTGGGGGGAAAGCCGTCGCGGCATACCTCCGTAGTCAAGTGAGAGCTACAGTATGTTACTGTGTGTTCACATGTTCACTTAAGCTCTAGAAAATGAGTAACTAATAAGTGAAAGACCAATCAAATGTGGTGTAAAAAAGTGTTTGCCCCCTTGCTGATTTCTCATTTTTTTGTTTGTCACACTTAAATGTTTCAGATCGTAAAGCAAACACAAAACACAGTTTTTAAATGAAGGTGTTTATTATTAAGGGTAAAAAAAAAAAAAAATCCCAACCTATATGGCCCTGTGTGAAAAAGTGATTGCGCCCCCTGCTAAAACATAAATTAATTGTTGTTTATCACATCTTTGGAAAGCTGAGTTCAATTTCTCTAGCCACACCCAGGCCTGATTAGTGGAACATATTTTCTCAATCAAGAAATCACTTAAATAGGACCTGTCTGACAAAGTGGAGTAGAACAAAAGATCCTCAAAAGCTAGACATCAGACTAGGATCCAAAGAAATTCAGGAACAAATGAAAAACAAAGTAATTGAGATATATCAGTCTGGAAAAGATTATAAAGCAATTTCTAAAGCTTTGGGGCTCAAGTGAAGCACAGTGAGAGCCATTAACCACACATGGCGAAAACATGGAACAGTGGTGAACCTTCCCAGGAGTGACCGGCTTACCAAAATTATTCCAAGACCGCAGCAACGGCTAATCTAAGAGGTCACAAAAGACCCCATAACAACATCCAAAGAACTGCAGACCTCAGTCACTCAAGGTCAGTGTTCATGACTCCACCACAAGAAAGAGACTGGGCAAAAATGGCCTGTTTGGCAGAGTTCCAAGAAGAAAACCACTGCTGGAAAAAAAAAAAAAAAAAAAAAACAACAACAACAACAAAAAACAACTTCAACAACAACATCATAAATGTTCATCTCAGTTTTGCCAGAAAACATCTTGATGATTCCCAAGACTTTTGGGAAAATACTCTGTGGACTGACAAGATATAAGTTGAACTTTTTGGAAGCTGTGTGTCCCATTACAGCCGGCTTAAAAGTAACACAGGATTTCAGATAAGGAACATCATACCAACAGTAAAATATGGTGGTGGTATTGTGATGGTCTGGGACTGTTTTGCTGCTTCAGGACCTGGAAGACTTGCTTTGGTAAATGGAACTATGAATTCTGCTGTCTACCAAAAAATCCTGAAGGAGACTGTCCGGCCATCTGTTCGTGACCTCAAGCTGAAGCGCACTTTGGTTCTGCAGCAGGACAATGATCCAAAACACACCAGCATGTCCACCTCTGAATGGCTAAAGAAAAAACAAAATGAAGACTTTGGAGTGGCCTAGTCAAAGTCCTGACCTGAATCCGATTGAGATGCTGTGGTATGACCTCAAAAAGGCAGTTCATGCTCGAAAACCCTTTAATGTGGCTGAATTACAACAATTCTGCCAAAATGAGTTGGCCAAAGTTCCTCCACAGCACTGTAAAAGACTCACTGCCAGTTATTGCAAATGCTTGAATGCAGTTGCTGTTAAGGGTGGCCCAACCAGTTATTAGGTTTAGGGAGCAATCACTTTTTCACACAGGGCCATGTAGGTTTGGATTTTTTTTCCCCCTTCATAACAAACACCTGCATTTAAAAACTGCATTATGTGTTTACTTGTTTTATCTTTGTCTAATATTTAAATTTGTTTGATGATCTGAAACATTTGTGACAAGCATACAAAAACATGAGAAATCAGGAAGGGGGCAAACACTTTTTCACACCACTGTATTAATGGTGCTACATTGAAGGAAAAATGCAATCAACAACTTTCTTGTTTTTCTTTATTAAAAAATGTTCCTTTTCTCACTTGGTTGAAGCTGAAACGAAATAGAAGAAGCTCAGCCTCTGTATTATTCACGTGAACATACTGATAGATGTTCTCTAAATAGCTGTGTAACCAGTTATGTGTAACCACTTTACAAATTAAACAGGAAGTCAAGTACAAAATAAAGAACACTTTCAGAATAAAACTAAGACACTGGAAACTGACGATACAGGACTAACACACAAGACACAAAACTAGAGTGAGGCCAAGGGAGCCTAAGTTAGACATGGAGGGCACAGAGGATACTCAAAACAGCTTAGGCCAGAATAAATCATGATCATAATAATTCGTCCAAAAATAATCAGTGACTGAAGTGGTGGGACATGATTCCAATAATGCCCCCATGACATACTGTTAAGTATTGTGAGAAGACATTGTGTTCTGTTCAGTTTCCGGCCTTTCCCTGTGCTTTATGGAAGTGAAAACACTTCCCTGTATAGTTTTAATGTGGAGTCTAATTGGTGATGTAGAGATAAAAAATGAAAGAATAAAGGATAATGGATCCTACAGGATAATGAAATCACAGTTGTAATGCACATTACCATTAGTTCTCCAAGCCTGAGTAAGACCGTGTTACCACTCAAAAAATTACTTTTGTACTGAACATAACCAAGGGTTATGTTATATTTTCTGTGCATATGTTTATGTTTGATTCTAAGCAGGAGGACTCATCCTTTGATGAATGACACACAATACAAGCACCTCTGCCTTCAAAACTGAACTGAACATTTACAGAAGTGTAGAGGTTAAGTCTTCAAGGTTGTCTCTGATAGACAGTAATAGCAATCCAAAGCAACAGAAAATCACCCTGGTGATAATAGTTTTGGCGCTATAGCATCAGTGACTATGGAGCACAGGAATTAAAAAAACAAAAAACAAAACAAAAAAAAACCAAAACAACAGACTACTCCAAAAAAAGTTGAAAAATGAATATACCTTCCTAACATGTCACATTCTGCAAACACAAATGTATCAGTTTTGCAGTTTCTATGCAAGAAAATAAAGCAAATTTAATGAAGCAAAGGCGTTTGTGTGGTTTAATTAATCATCTCAATATGTGTTTTTGTTTTTCCTTTATAGTTTTAAACTAAGATATGTGACATGATAAAAAGGTTGCATCCATACACAGTAAGGAAAAACATAATCCACAGAATACTCAACTCGCTCTATCAGCACCTCATGAAGCTGACGTTACAAACAGCAATCATGGCGTACAGCTGGACAATGATTGTAACCTTGGAGTTCCACTGATTCTGGATGTTGTCCGTTGCTGCCGGGTAATGCCAAAGACCACATAAAAATGGAACTTCCTGCAATCCAGCTTGGTGCTCAGAAAAAATGGAAAAGAGGAGGGACATGTGGCCGGCAGTTGCTCAGGAGGTACAGCGGGTCATCCAATAACCAGAGGGTTGGTGGTTCGAATCCCGCTTTCCCCAGCCATCCTGCCATTGTATCCCTGGGCAAGACACTTTACCCCATTTGCTCCAGTGTCCGTAACACTGGGTTTGGATGTGTATAAATGTTCGGTAGTGGTCAGAAGGGCCGTTGGTACAGATTGGCACCCACGTTTCCGGCAGCTGGGGCTACAGAAGTAGCTTACCACCACCAATGTCTGTGGAGTGAATGAATAATGGATCCATAGTAAAGCATCTTTGAATGTCTATTAAAAGCACTATTTAAATCATATGCATTATTAGGGCCTGAGCCACTGACAACGTCAATGGGTGAGAGGCCTATTGTAATTGTTCAATTTTTTTTTTCTTCTTCTCCATCTAAGATGTCATTTTTGGGGTAGTGAACGTGGATGAAAACTCATCATTTTTTTGCAGAGACCTCAAGACTGGTGAAAAATTTAAGATTTTGGAGGAAATATTAATGACCACACAAAAATGGCTCTACAGTGCCACCTAACATGTGAAGTCAATTCAATTCAATTCAGTTCAATTCAACTTTAATTATATAGTGCCATTTCACAACAACAGTCATCTCATAGCACTTTCAACTGTAGGGGGGACCCCCACAATTGCAGAAAGACACCAGCAATCAGGCGATCCCCTGTGAGTAAGCGCTTGGTGACGGTGGAGAGGAAAAACTCCCTTTTAACAGGAAGAAACCTTCAGCAGAACCAGGCTCAGGGAGGGGCAGTCATCTGCTGTGACTGGCTGGGGGGTGAGAGGATAGAGAAGACAAAAAGAACAGACATGTATAGACCAAACAGCATGATGGGGACTCAATCTATGGGAGACAACAAACAGATGTTAATGACCAGCAAAAATATTTCATTGAGATTGAAGAAAGGAGTGAAGCCCAGTGCAATATTGGAGGTCCTCCAGTTGTCTAAACTTATTAGCAGCAAAACTAAGGGAGGGTTCAGAGACACCTGATCCCTCCCTGATTGTAGGCTATATCAAAAAGGAAGGATTTAACCCTATTCTTAAAAACAGAGATTGAGTCTGACTCCCGAATCCAGATTGGCAGCTGGTTCCACACGAGAGGAGCTTAATTACTGAAGGCTCTTCCTCCCATTGTACTTTTGGAGATTCTACTTATTACAAGTAATCCAGCATTTTGGGAGCATAGTGCTCTGTTAGGATTATTGGGTAGTGTCATATCTTTTTTAAAAAAAAAGCGGGCCTGATTGTTTAGAGCTTTGTAAGTGAGAAGAAGGAATTTAAACTTAATTCTAAACTCTATGGGAAGCCAATGAAAGGAGGCCGGAACCGGAGAGATATGATCTCTCTTTCTAGTACCTGCTAAAACTCTTGCTGCAGCATTTTGGATCAAGTGAAGAATTTTTAAAGATGTTTTAGGACAACCTGATAATAAAGAATTACACTAATCTAATCTAGAGCTAACAAAAGTGTGGATCAGTTTCTCAGCATCACTCTGAGACAAGATGTTCCTAATCTTGGCAATATTATGCAAATGATAGAAAGCAGTCTTAGAAATAAATTTAATATGTGAACTGAAAAACAGATCTTGATCAAAAATAACTCCAAGTTTCCTCACAGAACTATTCACAACAGAGAAACTGCATCCAAACTAAGAGTTTGATTTGGGAAGGTATTTCTAAGGTTTTTAGGACCAACAAGAATGACTTCAGTCTTCTTTGAAATTGATAGCAGAAAATGACAAGTCATCCAAGTTTTGATTTCCTTAAGACAGACTTCTAAATTGGCTAATTGATTACTATCATCTGGCTTCATTGACAAGTATAATTGTGTTTCATCTGCATAACAATGAAAATGTATACAGTGCTTTCTAATAATGTTGCCTAATGGAAGCATACTGTATATAAACTAAAAAGAGTAGGGCCTATCACAGATCCCTGTGGAACTCCATGACTGAGCTTTGAGTTGGAAGAAAACTCATTATTGACATAAAAAACTTGAACCTATCACATAAATAAAATCTAAGCCACTGCAATGAAGTTCCATTATGTCCAACATAGTGTTCTAATCTATCAAGTAGAATATTATGATCAATAGTATCAAAAGCTGCACTATGGTCTAAAAGAACAAGTACAGAAACAAATCCATTATCAGATTCGATAAGGAGATCATTAGTGACCTTCACTAAGGCTGTTTCAGTACTATGATGGCTTCTAAACCCAGATTGGAACTCTTCAAATGAACCATTTCCCTGCAAGTGATCAAATAATTGTGTAGCAACAACTCTTTCTAAGATTTTTGAAATGAAAGGCAGATTAGAGATTGGTCTATAATTAGCTAAAAGCCTTTAGCCTTCCAGGCTTAAAGCCTGGAACCTTCTAGCTGTAAGGCTAGAAGGTTCCAGGTTCGAATCCCCAGGCTGGCAGGGGTAAGAACCTTTCTGTGTGGAGTTTGCATGTTCTCCCTGAGCTGCTTGGGTTTACTCCAGGGGCTCTGGTTTCATCTCACATCCAAAGACATGCATGTTAGGTTAATTGGTTGTTCTAAATTGTCCCTAGATATCTGTCTCCTATAGGCCCTTAGAGTAGAGGGTTGGTGCTAGTGAAGCGCTTTGAGTCATCTTTGAGACTAGAAAAGCACGATATAAGTACAGGTCCTTCTGAATCAGAATCAGAATCAGAATCAGCTTTATTGCCAAGTATATTTACAAGTAAACACACGAGGAATTTGACTTGACATTGGACGCGCACGTTAGGCGCATCCAATGACGCGTCGCCATACAAGGCGCCTGTCAACAGTGGAGGTAAAGAGGGGAGGGGAGGGGGAGGAAAACACAATAGGAGAGAGAAAAAACATAGTAATCAGAATAAACGCTCGTATATGAGCCAAATTTTGACTACACAGAAAAAAAACCCTCATGCACAATTAACAGGCAGACAGGTCACACAAACAAGAGTTGAGAGAGGCAGTGTATATATGAGTCAGTATATGTGTGTCAGTTCGTGTAATGTTGTGTGCATTTGTGTAGTGTAGGTGTGACAGTTGCTAGTGAACAGCAGAGGGTACCTCCAGGCAGTAGATAGATGTTAAAGTCATGTGACTTATAAACAAGTCCGGAGTCTGTCTCTTCGCTTGCAAATAAAGGCACATGGACTGTCCCTGAGAAGTTCATCCGCTGAAAACAGCAGCTGTCTGTCGATTGCTTGGGTTAAGAGCCGCTCCTATCACTTATCTTGCAGGAGGAATGTAAATACCGGGCACCAAAGAAGGTCAAATCTGCACAGCACTCAGAGAATAGAATTTCTCACCCGAGCAATTCTGTGCTTCAGAATTTCCATGTGCAGGCTTAAACATTAACATACTCTGAAGAGCACTAGCGACTTCAAGATGTATTCCACCATCTGAATCTCCATTCAGTTCGCCATGCCGCCTCGTGCCTCCCCATCTAGTCAAATTGGTGAAGGAGCTCGCTTGGATCCACGTTTGAACAGCTCCCATCTTCAATTTTGAAACAAACACCAGGAAACTCCAGAGCCAAAAATAGAATCCTGTGTCGTAGCCAATAGATGTCTTCTGCATCTCCAGTCGAATCATACACTCATCAGGTTCCAATTCTTGGGCTCCCCCTTGGCCCGATTCTTGTTGAAAAAATAGTGACAATAGCCCGTTTAAGCCGCTACCAAATCCATAATTTCCGTTTAGATTAAGATTCAGCAGACAAGAGCGACTAAACACAGACAAAAAACGCAACATTGCAAGCTGGGATCAGAAGGGAAAAGAGAGGATTAGAAAAGGCGTCTGCTCTCTCTCGAAGCCGGAAGTAGGTGCTTATCCCTTAAAACTCCTGGATCAAGCATAGGCTTTTTGAGTAAGGGTTTAATTACAGCAGTTTTAAAATCCTGCAATACATGGCCTAATGTTAATGAAGAATTGATTATTTGACGAATAGAGCTACCAATAAATGGGAAGACTTCTTTAAATAACCTGATAGGAATAGGTTCTTAAAGACAAGTTGAAGGCTTGGATGAGGAAATTATTTTATCTAACTCTAAAAGGTCAATTAGAGTAAACTCATCCAAACAGATATCAATTGAAGGAGTTTTAGTAGTTACTGTATTTAAGTTAACAGTGGGGAGAATCTGACTGATTTTATCTCTGATAGATGATATTTTATTATTGAAAAAGTTCATGAAGTCCTTACTAGTAAGCTCTAAGGGAATGCTAGGATTGACAGAGTCCTGACTCTGTCAGCCTGACTACAGTGCTGAAAAGAAACCTGGGATTATTCTTGCTCTCTTCTTTTAATGCAGAATAATAACTTGTTCTAAGAGATCTTTTATAAATTGAAAGATGATTTCTCCAAGCTAAATAGATTTCATCTAAATTAGTGGAGTGCTATTTTCTTTCTAATTGACAAGTCTTCTGTTTTAAGCTACAAGTTTCTGTGTTGAACCAAGGAGTTAGAAATCTCTGATTAGACTTTTTCTTTTTTAAAGGGGCCATCATATCTAGAGTCTGATGCAGAGAAGCTGTAACACTATCTACCATGCTATCAATTACAGAAGGGGCAAGCTCTCCATAGCTTATTTCCGTTGTGTTGGCACATGGCATTGAGGAAACAATCTGCATAAATTTGGTAACAACATCATCGGGGAGGCATCTACTGTAGCATTTTTTTTCTTTTGGAACCAAATAGTCAGAAATAGTAAAATCAGAGGTTAACAGACAATGGTCTGACAGTACAGGGTTATGAGGAGACATTACTAGATTTTCTATTTCTATGCCATATGTCAGAACAAGGTCCAACGTGTGGTGGCGATAATGGGTAGAATTTCCTACTTTCTGAGAAAACCCCATCAACTCTAATATTGAATTAAATGCCATATTAAGACAATCACTATCTACATCTACATGTATATTAAAATCCCCTACTATAATTATTCTATCTGATTTCAGCACTAAATCAGCTAAGAATTCAGCAAATTCGGATAAAAACTCTGAGTAGGCTGATGGAGGACGATAAACTATGGCAAATAAAATTGGGTTTAGCCTAAAATTGCTAAAATGCCCAATACTGAGGACCAGGCCTCCAAAGGAATTATAATGAGTTTTTTTGCTTTACATAAAATAGTAATTTGGAATGGTAAATTGTTGCTACTATTTCTCCACGACCAGAACTTCTGGGATTTTGACAATTTAAATTACAAGAGGGAGTTGATTCAGTTAAACCAACATAATCCTCTTGCCCTAACCAAGTCTCTGTAAAAGATATCAAATCAATCTGATGATCAATTAACAGATCATGGACTAACAAAATCTTGGGAGTTAGAGACCTAATATTTATCAAACCACATTTAATTTTTAAATTACAAGGAGGAATAGAGGCCAAATCATTCAATATAGAGGCTTCATGTTTAATTTGAGTTTTACCAACTTTTTGTTAAAACACTTTGGGATGCTTATATATTATATTTTTATTAACTTTGGAGGGAGCAGACAATGATTCTCTGATGGGGAAGACAGGGGCTAAGATGAGGGGTGGTGGATGAAGAGGAGCTGCAGAGAGGTGTATAAGACTGCGACTCTGCTTCCTGGTCCCAACTCTGAGTTGTCAAGGTTTTGGAAATTTGGATAAAAATGATGCCAGATTGTTAGATAAATGAGATGCACCATCCAAAGTGGGATGGACGTCGTCTCATCTAATAAGACCAGGTTTTCCCCAAAATGAGTTCCAATTGTCTATGTAGTCCACATTGTTTGCAGGACACCACACAGACAGCCAGCGGTTGAAGGATGACATGCAGCTAAATATGTCATCACTGGTCAGATTGGGGAGGGGCCCAGAGAATACTACAGAGGCAGACATTGTTTTGGCAAAGTCACACACCGATTCCACAATGTTTTGTGACTTCCGACTGCTGGAGTCGGATGTCTTTATTTTCATCGTGGATAAAAATTGTGGAGTATTTACAGATACTTTTAGCCAGCATTTTCAAATTTGACTCGATGTCGCCTGCTCCGTCCCCAGGAATGCATTTGACTATGGCCGCTGGAGTCTCTAGGTTCACATTTCTGACTACAGAGTCGCCAATGACCAGAGTTTTTTCCTCAGCAGGTGTGTCGCTGAGCGGGGAAAAGCGATTAGAAACATGAACAGGTTGGCGGTGTACCAGGGGCTTGTGGCTAAGCTTCCTTCTCACCGTCACCCACCCATTCTCTCCTCGCTGCTCAGGAGAGGTTGGAACCAGAGGACCGCTAGCAGGCCGCCCTATGCTAGGGAGCTCCACTGCAGCTAAGGGGCGTCTGTCATTATTAACTGGCGCTGATGGTGTTTCAGTGCAGCGGAGCCAGGATTCAAAATCAGACAACCTCGCCTTGAGCACCTCAAAAAGACAACATTTATTACATTTACCATTATCACTAAAAGAGGCAGAGGTGTAGCTAAATATCTGACAGAGAGAGCACACCAGAGGAGAAGAGGAAGCAGAGCTGGTAGCCATAGCTAGTGGCTAACCCGAAGCTAACCCAAACACCGATGAAAGGTGAACAGAAGGCTAAAGAGGGTTATTAGATGACACTGAGTGCACACACAGGTGCAAGAGGCTTGTTAAACAGAAGTGAGAGCTGACAGTAGATTGAAAAAAAGTGATTAAAATACAATTAAAGGCAAAAATCCTCAGGAGATTGAGGAGAGCAAACCACACAGACAGACAGCAATACAGGAAGTGACGATACGTTACCACGCATCAGTGGGGAGTGGCAAACACATGTCAAGACATGCAAAAAACTCCACAGAAGTGATGGTCTACACCAAACAGGAAGTCGGCCATTTTGGCAGGAAGTGGCAGTGACCTGATTTTCACCTCGTGCAATTGATGCGCATTTGATCGAGCTTGCCCTAGGGTTTTTTAAACGATTGAGATCATTTGTGATGACAGTCGTCTATACCCATGTGCAATTAAAAATTATTGAAAACTTTTCCAACAGCTAGATGGTTTGGCCATAGGGGCATGGCAACATTTTCCATATTGCAATCACCTTTCCAATTGCTTATACTCTGGCATACATTGACTGATTTCAACCAAATTTTGTGTGGTGAATAGGTACCCATTACTGATAGTTTCTATAATAAAGAATGACACAGAGCAACAGTGCCCCCTACCGCTAATGGACAGGAAGTTGCCATAACTCACATGTCATTATTCACATGCCATACTCACGTGCCACTTGCCAGAATGACTTGCAATTTTCTGAGGTTTATCAGACCACCTGGTTGATCATAACGGCACATCACCTTTAGCATAGCGTCACTGCTTTTTCCATGGAAGCGTCCTCCTTGCCATTCAATCCGTGGTCTTGTTGGGAGGGTTGGGAATGACCTGCAGTCATGAAATCTGAAACATAGGTTTAAGTGACTGTCATATGTAGTCCTATATGGGCGGGCAAAATATAAATAGCAGAGAAGTGTTGCCATGGCGACATGGTGAAGGTTGACTCTTCGCCATGGAACATCGGAAAGTTGGAACTTGGACAAACTTTGTCTGATTTTCGTTGATGGATGTTAGTCCCACCCCACATGCTCGTACGTAAAAATGATTGCCAACAGTTATATCACCACCTACTGCTCACAGGAAGTACTGCGCCAAATTGTTTATTTTTCAATCAGCGCTTGCCACAACAACGGGAAATTTTCTATGCCAGCTAGGTATGACGGGCACCGGGGTACACGGCTGGGCAGGGGTGAGGTCCCACTTACAGCTGCTTGCCACTTTAATGAGGGCCTGAGCCACTGACAAAGTCAGTGGGTGAGAGCCCTATTGTAATTGTTAGAATTTTTATGGCCCAAGCAACTGGCAAAGTCAGTGGGTGAGAGCCCTCTTGAAATTGTTTGATTTTTTTTTTTTTCTTCTCCATCTAAGATGTCATTTTGGGTGTAGTGAACGTGAATGAAAACTCACCATTTTTTGCAGAGACCTCAAGATTGAAAAAATTGAATATTTTAGAGGAAGTATGAATCACCTCACAAAAATGGCTGTACAGCGCCACCTAACATGTGAAGTCAATGGGAAGGGGCACACACTAACTTTCGCGCAGAAAGATGAAAATTGGGTGAGATGTTTATCATGTCAAGACACACAAAAAACTCCATAGAAGTGATGGTCTACACCCAACAGGAAGGCAGCCATTTTTGCAGGAAGTGGCGGTGACCTAATTTTTACCTCGCACAATTGAAGTGCATTTGATCAAACTTGTCCCAGGATTTTTGTCCGATTTATCTCATTTGTGATGACAATCATCTATTCCCATGTGCCATTAAAATATTGAAAGCTTTTCTAAAAGCGCGACAGTTCCCCCATAGGGGCGTGGCAAAGTTTGATGCCTTGCCATGATCATTCTATGACAGTTCTGATGGCAATAACTTTGGTATGCATTGTCGGATTTCAACCAAATTCAATATTCTGGATATCAGTCCAATTTTAAACAGTACTATAGAACAATATTCACAGAAATCTACAGCACCACCTTGTGGTTTAATGAAGAATTGTTGAAAATTGTTTTCTTTATTACTCACGCTCCACTTGCCAGAATGATGTGAAATTTTCTGAGATTCATCAGACTACAGGGATGATCATAACTGCACATCAACTTTACCATGACAACACACATGTCACCATGGACACGCCTTCCTCACCATTCAATCTGTGATCTTGTCGGGAGGGTTGGCAAGGTCCTGGAGTCATGAAATCTGGAGCATAGGTAGAAGTGATTGTCATCCGTAATCCAATATGGTCAGCAACACATAAATGATTGGTAAATGTTTCCATGGCGACATGGTGAAGGTTGACTCCTTGCCATGGAACATCGAAAACTTGGACAACTTGGACAAACTTCATCCGATTTTCACCAATTTTTCTTTGATGGATATTAGTCCAACCCTCCATGCTCCTACGTAAAAATGTTTGGCAAAACTTATAGCACCACCTACTGCTCACGGGAAGTACTGCACCACTCACATTTCAACAAACTCCTCCTAGGGGCCTGCTCCCATTGAACTCATTTTGACATGGCGGCATGTATAGGCATTGGCCATAAAAAGCTATCAAATGTGAGTCACAATCTCAAAAAGCGTGGCCACGACACCATGGCGAAGTTTGACTCCTCCCCTTCCATCATCAAACAGCTGTAACTCAAGCAAAACTTGTCTGATGTCCACCAAAGTTTCCTTGATGGAAAATAGTCCTGCCCCGAACACGTCTTCATAAAAATACCTTACAAAAGATATAGCACCACCTCGTGGTTATAGGAAGAATTGCTTAAAGCTGTTTTATTTATTAGTCACCACCACTTGACAGAATGACGTGAAATTTTCTGAGGTTTATAGACAACGTGGTTGATCATAACTGCCCCATAAACTTAAGCATGGCATCACTACTGTTACCATGGACATGCCCTTCTCGCCATTCAATCTGTGATCTTTTGGGGATGGTTGAGAACGGCCTGGAGTCATGAAATCTGGAACATAGGTTGAGGTGACTGTCATTTGTAGTCCTATATGGGTAGACAACACATAACAGGGAAGTGGAAGGGAAGTGTTGGGAAGTGTTGCCATGCCGACATGGCGAAGGCTGACTCCACGCCATGGAATATTGTAAAGTTTAATTTGGACAAACTTTGTCTGATTTTCACCAAGTTTTCTTCGATGGATATTAGTCCCGCCTCACATGCTCCTACATAAAAATAATGGACAAATGTAATAGCGCCACCTAATACTCACAGGAAGTACTGTGCCAAACTGTTTATGATTCACGCAGTGCTTGCTGCAACAACGGGAAATTTTCTGATCCAGCTAGGTACGATGGTCGCCGGGGTCCGTGGTTGCGCGGGGGGCAAGGGTCCGCTTACAGCTGCTTGCAGCTTTAATTGATACAATTTTTTTTTTTTTCTCCTTCTCCATCTAAGATCACATTTTTGGGGTAGTGAACATGCATGAAAACTCAACTTTTTTTTGCAGGAACCTCAAGACTGGCGAAACATTGAATATTTTGAAGGAAATATGAATGACCCCACAAAAATTGCTCTACAGCACCACCTAGCATGTGAAGTCAATGGGAAGTGGCACACGCTTACTTTCGTGTAGAAATATCAAAATCTTATAACATATTTATTATGTCAAGACATGCAAAAAAAACTCCATAGAAGTAGTGGTCTACACCAAACAGGAAGTCGGCCTTTTTGCAGTAAATAGCGGTGACCTGATTTCCATCTCGTGCATTTGATCGAACTCATCCTAGAGTTTTAGTCTGATTGAGCTCATTTGTGGTGACAATCATCTATACCTACATGCCCTTAAAAGTTATTGAAAACTTTTCCAGTAGATTCACGGTTTGGACGTAGGGGCGTGGAAAAGTTTGATGCCTCACCATGATCATTCTATGACAATTTTGACAGCAATAACTCTGGTATGCATTGTTGGATTTCAACCAAATTCAGTTTTATGGATATCAGTCCAATTCCAAACAGTTCTATAGAACAATATTCATAGAAATCTACAGCGCCACCTATAGGAGGCAGAAAGTTTTTCATCAGAAATTTTGCATTATGTTTTTTTTTTTTTTTTTTAATTCCTTGTGATTGGGAATGGAATGTCTTGTGATGGACTGGCGATCTGTCCAGGGTGTACCCTGCATCTCACCCAAAGATGCTGGGATAGGCTCCACCCACCCCAACCCCCGACCCGAAAAGGATTAAATGGAAGAAGATGGATGGATGGAATGGAATGTCACATTGGCAGGAAGATAGGTATGGCGTATATGGGTATACCTCCGAACAGTTACAGCTATAAATATTCATGAGTAGCAACAGCGCCCTGTCTTGGAGACATGAAGGTTACACTAAAGGTTTTCTTCAATATCTCTTAAATAAATAGTCTGATTGGTACCATTTATGGCGACAATCATCTATACCCATGTGTCATCTACACCCATGTGTCAAAAACTGTTGAAAAGTTTTCCAAATGCCCGACAGTTTGGTGGGTGGGGCGTGGCCAAGTTTGCAGTATTGCCATCACCCTTCCAATGGCTTTTTACTCTGGCATACAATGACTGATTTAAACCAAATTTTGTGTGGATAATAGGTAGCCAATACTGATAATTTCTATAATAAAGAATGACACATAGCGACAGCTCCCCGTACTGCCAATTGACAGGAAGTTGCCATAACTCACATGCCATACTCAAATGCCACTTGCCAGAATGATGTGCAATTTTCTGAGGTTGATCAGACCACCTCATAATGGCACATCACCTTTAGTATGGTGTCACTGCTTTTACCATGAACACGCCCTCCTCTTCGTTCAATCCATGATCTTGTTGGGAGGGTTGGGAAGGACCTGGAGTCATGGAATCTGAAACATAGGTTGAGGTGACTGTTATATGTAGTCCTACAGTATATGGGTGAGCAAATCATAAATAGCGGGAAAGTGTTGCCATAGCAACACGGCAAAGGTTGACTCCTTGCCATGGAATATTGGAAAGTTGTTACTTGGACAAACTTTGTCTTATTTTTACCATTTTTTTTATGATGAATAGTAGTCCCACCCCACATGCTCCTCCATAAAAATGATTGACAAAAGTTATAGCGCCACCTACTGCTCACAGGAAGTATTGTGCCAAACGGTTTATTATTCATGCAGCGCTTGCTGCGACGACAGGAAATTTTCTGAGCCAGCTAGGTACGGCTTGCGCCAGGGTCCGTGGTTACGCGGGGGGCGAGGGCCCACTTCCAGCTACTTGCAGCTTTAATTATTATTTGTGCTGTGAGCCTGCATTGACATAAGAACATGTGTTAAATTTAAAGATCATCCACAAACTATATTAAATAACACAAGAGGGAGAGAGAGACACAAAAGACCAAGGAGGACTGATTGCGACCACATGATAAAGAGGAATCATGATGTGCCAGCTCTTCACCTGGAGTTGTGTTCTAATAATGCATAAGAAGCCTATTAACTTTAATTCTGTGAAGTATTGCAAGCATTTTTACACCTCTGGTTTCTTTTGATGGTAACAATAAAAGGAAAGGTTGACACGGCACTGAATACAAGGAATAGAAAAATATTAGCTTTAGATGAAAGGCTAGTGGAATACAAAAGCTTTCTCTCTTTGATAATATTTCCCTATATCCATCCAATCTGTCTTTAAGCTCTGCTGAACATTTCATCTGATAAAGAAAGCTTCTAAAAAAGAGTATTATTTCCACATCTGATTCTGAAAGGTTGCTTCAGAATGAGTGAATCAAATCCAAATAAAAACAATCAGGCAAAGACACTCATTACTTTTTTTTTTTTTCTTAATGACTCAATTCTTTCAGGTAATAGGGGCAAAGGTGATTTTAGGCAAAATCCACGGAGGGCTTCCTCCAACTAGCACTCATCACCCTTAAACAACAAATAATCTGACAATAACAAAAAAAATTGTGTGTGAAATATATATATATATATATATATATATATATATATATATATATATATATATATATATATATATATATATATATATATATATATTTTAATTTCAATAGTGCACATTAGGATCTTCTCAAAATAAGAATATAAACATCAAATTCAAAAACTGTCATGAATTGCCCCTCAGGGTGGCGAGGAGAGACCCAGACGCTTAACTGCAGTTTTTGATATTTATTAACAAAACACAAAGACGAAACAGTGTGCAAACACAAAAATCCACAATGTGCATAAAGTAAACTTAAGAAAAAAAAAAAAAACAGCAAAGGAGAAAACAGGATTCCACAGGCAACAAACATCAGAACGGGAACATGGTTCTGATGCAAAATGATACTTAAGACTAAAGAAATGGGTGACATGAACCACAGTCCTTAAATAGGGCAAGCAACCAATGAACATATATGATTGCAAATGTGGATCACATGATCAGGATGGAGGTGAAGATTATTACAATCAGTTGTGAGCCATGAGGAGAGGAAATGGGGTTTGCAGCTTCACAGGGACACCGCCTACAACCAGAGAAAAACCCAGATGTTCCTCTGAAAACGATAACAACAAATATAATACGATGACAAATAAATATATAAGTAAACCCAAATATGTAATTGACAAAATTTCAAGGAATGAAAACAGGAAAATTAGTCACACTAGGAAACAATACAGAAAATGTGAACCAAACCCAACCAAAGATAAAATAACAGGAATTAGAACTCAAAAAATACAACACTATAGAAATGTGAAAAAAAGGCAAAGGCTCTGAGCAAGGTAGAATCCCCCCATTCTCAGATGCTGACAAAAATAGAATTTTGAAGATCAATAAAAAGAAGAACAATCAAAACCAGAGCAATCAAAACATAAATAAATATTAAGAAATGTTAGATAACAATAAAACTTAAAAAAAAAAACAAGTGGAATGTACAAAGTTGACAATATATACGGGGGGTGGGGGGTTGGTGGCTGAACCGTTCATAGTGGTAAAATGACCAAATGCAGTTTATTTTTCAACATAGTCTCCCTTTCGGTGGACACTGTCATGAATGTGCCCCTCCGGGGCAGAAAGACAGATCCACGCGCTAGACTGTAGTATGACAGTTTATTCAACAGCAAACATACTGACAGAAAAATACTCAAAAATACATAAAGTGTCTGAGCACTTCCTCAGACACCCCCAGTCAACACCAAAGGACCCCCCCTCCCCAAGAAAAGGAAGTTAAAAAAAAAAATCCCAGGTGGGATGGGAGGTGGAGGAACAGGCTAAGGAGGGAAAACATAAACCAGATCATGACCCGCAGACCTGCTCGACAAGACCCCTAAGCCCCCAAGGTCCCAGAACCCCATAGTTCAGGTGGCTGGCCAAAGTCCCAGACCAGCGGGGCGGCCAGATGGAATGAGTCAGGTGGCCTGCCTGGAAAAATGGACCACCCAACCCAGCAACCCAGTCTCTCAGGTGGCAGGCCAGAGTTCTTTAGCCACCTGAACAGCAGAGGCGGCCCGAGAGGCAGCTCCCCTTCCGGGAGACCCAATAATGGAGGGGTGAGCCGAGGAAGAGAATCGCTGATGGCATCAGGCTGGGGTAATGTAGCACCCACACTGGCTCCAGGCTGGAGCTTTGCTGCACCCTCAGTGGCTCCGGGCTGGAGCACTGCAGCACCCTCGGTGGGCCTCGACCGGAGCACTGCAGCACCCTTGGTGGGCCTCGACCGGGCCAACGTTGCACCCACGGTAGATCCGGAACCTTGTTCTGACCTGGAGCCCAGCGAGGTGAGCTCAGGTGCTGCTGAGGGATGTACTTGACTCTCCTCACCAAGAGCCAGACAAGATCTCTCCAATATAGACATGAGAAAAACAAAAGAGATCACTTGCCTGAGCTCGAGCTCCACAGCTGTCCAGGACTCCGTCGATCCCGGCGATGATGACGTTTTGGGCGCGGCCTCCGGATGGTCCACTTCTGGTTCCCACTCTGCTGTGGCGGCCTCCGCAGCAGGCATGATGTTGATTACAGTCCAATAGTCACCAGACGAAGACTGCCTCACTGGTGGCTCACCAGGCGTGGCTGCTGGGGGTTGGCTCTGCGCTAGCACTGGAATTGGATCATCCAGGGCCACAGGATCCTCCTTCATCCGGCGGCTCAGTTCCCGGGCCAGCGGACACTCAGGATGGACAGGAGGAGACACAGAGATAGCTGATTAGTTAAAGGTGGCTGCAGCAGGTAGAGATAGCTCAGGGGACTGCATTCCCAGACTCTCTCTACCAAGGATAAGGCAAGACAATTCATCAAAATTTGAAGAAGAATTAAAGAAAACTTGCGTGTTCACCTGGCGAAGGATATTGTCTGCTGCAGCTGGTGATGTGTCGCCCCTCTCTGTGGCAAACGTGATCCTGGGCCCCTCTGTGGATTGTCGAGGAGCCGCCCCTGTAGACCCTAGAACGGGTGTCGCCAGTGGTGAAATGAAGCACCTCTTGACAGCAGGAAGAGGCACTGAGGTAATGGGCCTTGCAGCAGTAATGGAGGGGGGTTGGGCGGCAGCCGGTGAGAAAAAGGAAGAACGAGAAACTGCTGCGGGAATAGCCAGGCTAGGTGTTCGGGAAGATGCTGTCCAAGAGGTGGAATTCCTCCAGAAGGCCGGCGCAGGGTGATGCCGTCACTGCAGAGCTGTTGGAGAAGGCAAAAAGGAGGCAGACAGCATTGACGGGAGTGGAGGAAGACAGAGGCTTACAACTGAAGGATGGAAGTGCACGCTGGGTCTGGCCTCCACCAGGTTGGCAATTCCACCACAGCAATCCATCTCGTCTTCACGGGAGGAACAGCTCCGCGGCTGCCATTTCCTCAATCATGGGTACATCCTCCAGCTCTTTCCGACTCCACTTCTTCCCCCTCCAGTCTGATCTGCCTGCAGGAAACAAAACTGCTCTGCCGGAAAGTTGATTGAAAAAAAAGGAAAAAGGCAAAAACAAAAAAATGCACACTACAATCGCTGGACATTAATTATGGAGGCAGTCATCTGTCATGATTGCACCTCTCTTGGGCAGAAAGACAGGTCCACGCGCTAGACTGTAGTGTGACAATTTATTTCAACAAAAAGACAAACAAAATCTAAATGGTGTATGAGATACAAAAATGCAAATAAGGAAATCTTAAAGGCAAACACCCCGGACCCTAAATCGCCCCGCAAGTGCAGGTAGGAGAAAAGACAGAGGAGTAGTCCAATAACATCCATACACGACTGTCGCAAAGAAACAGTGAGCAGCCAGTGTTTAAATAGCAGGTAATCAAATGAGGCACAGATGAAGGGAGCTGAGTGAGCAAGTGACCTGATTAATCGATTTACATGCAGCTGAGCTGGCAGGAAGACAGCCTGGGTAGTTGGTGGGAGTGACTGGCAAGAGGAAAGGGCTCATAAAGTAAGCAAATCAAAATATAAGACAGAACAGCCAACATAAAGATACCAGAAAGAAAAATACTCAAAAATACATAAACTACACACGTGGACGAAAGAAAAACCCACAATGGCCACATAAATAACTTGAATCTGACAAAAGTGATAAAAATTCTATGAAAATTAACCAATGAAAATCAGACAATGCTTTTGAATTGTGGTTCAAAAGAATTATTTTAAAAACAAACTCATGAAACAGGCCTGGACAAAAATAATGGTACCCTTAACTTATTACTTTGTTGCACAACCTTTTGAGGAAATCACTGCAATCAAACGATTTCAGTAACTGTCAATGAGACTTCTGCACCTCTCAGCAGGTATTTTGGCCCACTCCTCATGAGTAAACTGCTCCAGTTGTCTCAGGTTTGAAGGGTGCCATCACCACACAGCATGTTTCAGTTCCTTCCACAGATGTTCAATAGGATTTAGATCAGGGCTCATAGAAGGCCACTTTAGAATAGTCCAATGTTTCGCTCTTAGCCATTCTTGGGTGTTTTTAGCTGTGTGTTTTGGGTCATTATCCTGTTGCAAGACCCATGACCTGCGACTGAGACCAAGCTGTCTGACACTGGGCAGCACATTTCTCTCTGGAATACCTTGATAGTCTTGAGATTTCATTGAACCCCGCACAGATTCAAGACACCCTGTGCCAGATGCAGCAAAGCAGCCCCAGAACATAACAGAACCTCCTCCATGTTTCACAGTAGGGACAGTGTTCTTTTCTTGGTATGCTTCATTTTTGCATCTGTGAACACAGAGCTGATGTGCCTTGCAAAAAGTTCCAGTTTTGTCTCGTCTGTCCATAGGACATTCTCCCAGAAGCTTTGTGGTTTGTCAACATGCAGTTTGGCAAATTGCAGTCTGGCTTTTTTATGATTTGTTTTCAACAGTGGTGTCCTCCTTGGTCGTCTCCCATGAAGTCCACTTTGGCTCAAACAATGACGGATGGTGCGATCTGACACTGATGTACCTTGACCTTGGAGTTCACCATGAATGTGTTTAGAGGTTGTTCTGGGCTCTTTTGTTACCATTCGTATTATCCGTCTCCTCCTGCGGCCACGTCCAGGGAGGCTGGCTACAGTCCCGTGGATCTTAAATTTCTGAATAGTATGTGCAGCTGTAGTCACAGGAACATCAAGCTGCTTGGAGATGGTCTTATAGCCTTTACCTTTAACCCCTTGCACTCCGGTCAATTTCCCTAAAAATGCCAAAAAATAATGTGCCCAAAGTAAATCGAACGCTGTTCTTCAACCCTTTGCAGCATCTTCATGGGGTTGGTCTCATTTAAAAGAAAACACTTTGAATTTTTTGGCAAAACAGTCATAATCTCTCTAAGTGCTCCGGCCACTGAGTTACAGTCATCTAAACATACTGAACTTCAAGAAAATAAATTTCGCCTGGGTGTTTTTTTGGATACAAATGCTTGCAAATAACACACAGCTTCAGATCCGGGCTGGAAAATGCAATAGAAATGTAGAACCAAGTGTTATCCAGCTGAGGTCAAAATTTTGTAACAATACCACAAAAAAATGAATATATTACACAGCTTTTTCCTCAGGTAGTTCCCAGGCGTTTTTGAACTGTGCCAAATTGTGCCAAATGGCACAGTTTGGAAAAACGTCAGTAACTTTTGAATGATTCAATATAGAAGCTTCATCTTGGGCTCTAATGAAAGGTGACACTCAGGGCTGTGTGTGTGCGTGTCGTCCTCGCTACAGAGGACGGACATCGGCCATTGCTACATGATGGAATAGACTCATGTGGCTATGTGGCGACCGCGGTGCAGTCACCGCGGCTCCCCCCCCCCTCGCTACAGAAGAGTAGCGGGGGGTGGGGGCGTTCACGGTCCGGACGCGGCGAACGAACCGTGTACCGCGGCGCATGCACTTCGGACTTTGTGTGCCGCACAGTTGTAATTTACCGATCGGTCAAATGTCATTTTTTGATTACAATTTTCAGGGATAAAGAATAATTTAGCTTATAACACTTACCTTTTCACAGCACATTGTCCTGGCAAACTTCTCTTCCTCATTGTCAGACGAACGCGACGCTGGTCCGCTCGTGGTTCCCGGTCAAAACATAATTCCATTATTGCGGTTTTGGCGAATGATTTACGACCTTTGTCGTCGGCCTCCGTCGGTCTATGATGACCATGGAAGAGAATCCTAAAAGTCTATTTTGCTGGAATGAGTGCAGGTCGCACATGTGGGTGGTCTCCGTGCTGCTGGTTCTGTAGCAGGTTCTTCCTGCGGGTCCTTTTTTTTATCTGCTGCAGCAGTCAGTCTCTCTTCACCCAGCCCAAATTTCTGTGCTTCAATTGGTTGGCTGCTTTCACAGCGTTGGTAGGCGGGTCCTTCTTGCTAGGTTTTCAGTCATTGGTTCTTCAAGGTTTCAGAAACCCAATTCAAGGCTCTTATTAGTCGAATGAGAGGTCAATCATATCTGATCTGTTCGCGGCTGTGTCTGTAGTGGAAGAACTTTTTTTTTTTTAGTGCGCGCTTGGAGGCAGCGCCCTCATGCGTCCTAGAGCGCACGAGGGCGCACGAGAGCGCCCTCCTGCGCTCTGGGACACAGAGACTTGCCCGCCCGCGGTACAACGGAGTGCAAAAGGTTAACATGCTTGTCTATAATTTTCTTTCTAATCTCCTCAGACACCTCTCTCCTTTGCTTCCTCTGGTCCATGTTTAGTGTGGTACACACCATGTCAACAAACAGCACAGTGACTACTTGTCACCCTTTAAATAGGCCGACTGACTGATTAAAAGTTTGTAGACACCTGTGAAGTTAATTAGAGGACACATCTTGGTTGAACATGTCCCTATGGTCACATTATTTTCAATCTTTTCTAGGGGTACCATCATTTTTGTCCAGGCCTGTTTCATGAGTTTGTTTTTTTAAATAATTCTGTTGAACCACAATTCAAAAGCATTGTCTGATTTTCATTGGTTAATTTTCATAGAATTTTTTTACCACTTTTGTCAGGCGCAGACACATGACAAACACACTTCCATCGGTCTTGCAGCGCTTTGATCCCTGCGGTTGAAAAGTAAACCGCATTTGGTCAAATTTGACCATTATGAACTTTTCACACACACACCCGGTGTGTGTGTGTGTGTGTGTGTGTGTGTGTGTGTGTGTGTGTGTGTGTGTGTGTGTGTGTGTGTGTGTACAGTGGTGTGAAAAAATGTTGCCCCCTCCCTGATTTCTCATTTTTTTTTGTATGTTTGTTACACTTAATTGTTTCAGATCATCAAACAAATTTAAATATTAGACAGAGATAATTCAAGTAAACACAAAATGCAGTTGTTAAATGAAAGTGTTTAGTTGGGTAGTTGGTGGGAGTGACTGGCAAGAGGAAAGGGCTCATAAAGTAAACAAATCAAAATATATCACAGAACACAAAACATAAAGATAACAGAAAGAAAAATACTCTTAAAGGGGGAAAAAATCCCAACTACATGGTCCTGTGTGAAAAAGTGATTACCACTAAACCTAGTAACTGGTTGGGCCACCCTTAGAAGCAACAACTACAATCAAGCGTTTGGGATAACTGGCAATGAGTCTTTTACAGCACTGTGGTGGAATTTTGGCCCACTCACCTTTGCAGAATAGTTGTAATTCAGCCACATTTGAGGGTTTTTGAGCATTTTTAAGGTCATGCTGCAGAATCTCAGAAAAAAATTAATGGTTCCATTTTTTCCACAGCAGGTTTTCCAGGTCCTGAAGCAACAAAACTTACTTTGTTTCTCATTTGTTCCTGATTTTTTTTTTTGCATCGCAGCATGATGTCTAGCTTTTGTGGATCTTTTGGTCTACTTCACTTTGTCAGGAAGGTCATATTTAAGTGATTTCTTGGTTGAGAATAGGTGTGGCAGTGGCCTGGGTTTTGCTAGAGAAATTGAACTCATCTTTCCAAAGATGTGAAAATCCCCAGTTAAATTCTATTGTTTTGTTTTTTGTTGTTTTTTTTTTTGTTGGGGGGGGGGGTGTCACTTTTTCCATACAGGGCCATGTAAGTTTGGCTTTTTTTCCCCCTTAATAATACACTTTTATTTAAAAACTGCATTTTGCATTTACTTGTGCTACCGTCTAATATTTAAATTTGTTTCATGATCTGAACCATATAAGTGTGACTATAGAAATATTTTATAAAATATAATGTAATAAAGTACAGGAATTATTTATTTTTTTAATAGTGGGTGTATGAGGGGATCAGTCCGCCAAGGTCTCTGCCTTTGACCGCCACCTAATCCACATAACACCGGACCCCCATGATTCCTCCTGCAGGTGGTGAGCCCACTGGACGGCGGACCCATGTAACTCCTTCGGGTTGAGCCCGGCCGGGTCCCATGGGTGGAGACCCAGCCACCAGACGCTAGCCTTCAAGCCCCTCCCCCAGGCCTGGCTTCAGGGTGGGGCCCCGGTAACCCCATACCGGGCGGGGTACACTGAATCCTTGATCTAGAATTTATCATGAGAGTCTGTTGGATCGTTCTTAGTCTGACCCTTCACCCAGGACCAGTTTGTCTTGGGTGACCCTATCAGAGGCAAATTGCCCTGGACAACATAGCTCCTGCGATCACTGGGGCACGCAGACCCCACCACCACGATAAGGTGACGATCCATGAGGAGGGATCTGGGTTGGGGACAGGCTCCTGCCCCAAGTGGAGGAGTTTAAGTATCTTGGGGTCTTGTTCACGAGTGAGGGGAAAATGGAGGGAGAGACTGACAGACGGATTGGAGCAGCATCTGCAGTGATGCGGACTTTGTACCAGTCTGTTGTGGTGAAGAGGGAGCTTAGTTCTAAGGCAAAGCTGTCGAGTTAGCAGTCAGTCTACGTTCCTACTCTCACCTATGGTCACGAGCTTTGGGTAATGACCGAAAGAACAAGATCGCGGATACAAGCGGCTGAAATGAGCTTTCTCCGTAGGATTGCTGGACTCACCCTCAGAGATAGGGTGAGGCGCTCAGTCATCCGGGAGAGGCTCAGAGTAGAACCGCTGCTCCTCCACATTGAAAGGAGTCAGTTGAGGTGGTATGGGCATCTGATTAGGATGCCTCCTGGACGCCTCCCACTTGAGGTGTTTCAGGCACGTCCCACTGGGAGGAGACCCCGGGGCAGACCCAGGACTCGGTGTAGAGACTATGTCCCAGCTGGTCTGGGAACACCTTGGTATCCTCTCTGAAGAGCTGGAACAGGTGGCTGGGGAGAGGGAAGTCTGGGCTTCTCTGCTTGAACTCCTGCCTCCGCGACCCGGACCTTTTCCGGAAAAGCGGTAGAAGATGGATGGATGGATGGATGGATGGTGTGTGAGGGGAAAGAGTTAAACCATCACCCCAACGCTAGCTAAATAAAATAGAAAAGCCCTTGTAAAAAGGGGGCACCAGTTCTAAAAGAACAACTTGTTAATTAATTAATTTCAATTAATTAATTCCTATACCTTCAATTACCTAATGAATCAGTCTCAAAATTTAGTGAGTTCGTTTGCTGCTGTGACCCAGAAATATATATGCAAAGGAAAAACGCTACAACTTCTCTCATTTACAAATTTAAATTTTTTAAATGAAACTCATTCAGGTTTCATGACATGGCATTCAAATGATGGATAAACAGATTCAAATGATAAACAGGTATCACATCAACTGTCAATGGATTCCTGAGCATCAAATCTATAGTTAAACCTTTGAGAAACCAAGGGGAAAACAGATTTTATCTCTCAACTGTAATGTAATGGAAGGCTGAAGTATCTAACAAAATCAGAAAGCAACTTTATGGGGAAAAATTCCATAAGCTGATTATCTAAAAAGGAACTTATGAATTAATCTACAAAAATGAAAGGAGGTTACTTAAAAATGAATAAGAATTTTCCTTCAGTTTATAGCTTTGTCCTACCGCTGAGGGACTAATTGTACCATGAAATACTGGTTATGTTCAATTGTAATTAATATTTGGGGACATCTAGTTTAAGCCCAGCAGATAGGGAAATGGGAGTCTCACTTATGAACAGCTGTGGGTCCAGGTGTTCAGCGGTGGTCAGCGCTAGCTGGTGGTATAAGTTCGGGAAGGCTCAGCAGCTCTTCCAGACAGCGTTCGGAACCCAGGGGGAAAGCGACTGCTGGTTGGCTTTCAGATCGTTCACAGCTGCGAGAAGCGTAGACTTGGCTGGGGGCTCCCACAGGGCAGGTGGCGAGGAGCCGGCGACAGAATGAAGGCTGACCCTGGAGCAGGCGTGACGTCCTTTGGCAACCAGTCCAAATTTAGTATGTCTCCTGGCCCATGGGACATAAACCAAAGGCTGAAGGAAAAATGTTTTAGTCAATTTCACCTATGAGCTACTGGTTACTTAATGGGGTAAGACGTGGATGAGGCAGGAAAAGAAAGTCCAAAATCTCTATCAGGCCACTTTAAAACATCCATCCATCCATCCATCCATCCATCTTCTACCGCTTTTCCGGAGGTCCAGGTCATGGAGACAGCAGTTCAAGCAGAGAAGCCCAGACTTCCCTCTCCCCCGCCACCTGCTCCAGCTCTTCAGAGAGGATACCAAGGCGTTCCCAGACCAGCTGGGAGACATTGTCTCTCCTCCGAGTCCTGGGTCTGCCCTGGGGTCTCCTCCCAGTGTGACGTGCCCGAAACACCTCAAGTGGGAGGCGTCCAGGAGGCATCTTAATCAGATACCCATACCACCTCAATTGACTCCTTTCAATGTGGAGGAGAAGCGGTTCTACTCTGAGCCTCTCCTGGATGACTGAGCTCCTCACCCTATCTCTGAGAGTGAGTCCAGCAATCCTATGGAAAAAGCTAATTTCAGCCTTTTGTATCCGCAATCTCGTTCTTTCGGTCATTACCCAAAGCTCGTGACCATAGGTGAGAGTAGGAAAGTAGATTTACTGGTAAATCAACAGCTTTGCCTTAGAACTAAGCTCCCTCTTCACCACAACAGACCAGTACAATGTCCGCATCACTGCAGATGCTGCTCCAATCTGTATGTCAATCTCTCGCTCCATTCTCCCCTCACTCGTGAATAAGACCCCAAGATACTTTAACTCCTCCACTTGTGGCAGGAGCCTGTCCCCAACCCAGAGAGGACAATCCACCTTTTTTCCGGCTGAGGACCATGGACTCGGACTTGGAGGTGTTGATTCTCATCCCAGCCGCTTCATACTCAGTGGCAAACCATCCCAGCAAGAACTGTAGGTCATTGCTGGATGAAGCCAACCGGACAACATCATCTGCAAACAACAGAGATGAGATCCTGTTGTCACCAAGCATGACACCCTCCAGTCCCTGGTTGTGCCTAGAAATCCTGTCCATAAAAATTATGAACAGGATCGGTGACAAAGGGCAGCCCTGTTGGAGTCCAACTCTCACTGGGAATGAGTCCGACCGAGTGTTGGCAATATGAACCAAACTCTCACAATGATCATACAGAGACCAAATAGCTCGTAACAACAAGCCCAATATCCCATACTCCCAAAGCACCCCCCACAAAAAACCACGAGGGACGCGGTCAAATGCCTTCTCCAAGTCCACAAAACACATGTAAACTGGTTGGGAAAACTCCCATGAACCCTCGAGAATTCTTGAGAGGGTAAAGAGCTGGTCCAATGTGCCATGGCCCTGCCCCCGACCTCCCCACAATGTTGCAGAGGCGTGTCAACCATGACAGCCCGACAACATCCAGGGCCTTGAGGTACTCAGGGCAAATCTCATCCACCCCCGGGGCCCAGCCACCAAGGAGATTTTTAACCACCTTGGCGACCTCAGCCCCTGTGATAGGCGAGTCATCCCCCTCATCCACAAGCCCTACTTCCTCTGTGGAAAGTGTATCAGTGGGATTGAGGAGATCCTCATAGTATTCCTTCCACTGCCCGACGATATCCATATAACATATATTCACCCAGGACCAGTTTGTCTTGGGTGACCCTATCAGAGGCAAATTGCCCCGGACAACATACCTCCGGGGATCACTGGGGCACGCAAACCCCCCACCATGATAAGGCGATGATCCACTTTAAAACAGGAAAATAAAAAGTTCCAAGAAAAACATTCAAATAGGGAAAGAATGGCTTCTGAGGCGAAGACAAAAAAAAAAAAAAAAGATTTGGGAGTTTAACTCTCTTTAAAGACAAGCTCATAGAAAAAGATGATTTCTCCTCAGTTATCCAGAAAACAAGTAAAACTTGTCAAAAGATGATTTAGGAAAGTTAACACAGGATTTGACAAGGTTCAGACACACACAAAAGACTTCTTATAACTCACAGAACAACTTAGACAAAAGAAAACTGCAAAGAAGTATAAAGAACTCTGAAGAAGTGAAAACAAAAACTTGAGTATGCAGGGCGGCTCTGACGCATTTAACTGAAGTGGGCTGCTGGGTCATAAAATGGGATTGGCCGCAAGACGGACCAATCATCTTCCATATAGAGGAGTTTGAATGGGCCTTTGTCCAATGAGGGAACATTCCTTTCTTTGTGAACAGCTAATCAAATGCAAGGGCGTTATCCAACAGAGAGGCAGCCTGGTGATTGGTTATCACTAGAGGAAAGACGGACAGAAACTGATAAAACATTCAGTTCTTATGGAATTATATACTCAATATAAAATCTAACTAATTTAAGTGACTCAAGGCTAATATTCAGTGACCATTCATTTGAATAACACTCATGAAAATAAAACATTCCTAAGACATGCACTCACATTTAAATCAAGGATTAATGAATCATGGCAAACCATTATTTGCGATTATCTTCACAGTATCTTTAGAATCCTGGGAAACGAGAGCTGCAAGGAAAGCTAAATGTTTAGTCAGAATTAACAGTCTTAGACTGCGCAATGAAACACATTCCATAGATGTCCACTAGAAGGTACTGTTGAGCTGTAGATATTTTTTTTTAGGTCTTTGGAATGTGAGCGGGGGGGCTAGAGAGTTCTGGGATATATCTAAAAGAAGGAGCGGACAATATACGAACTTTTTCAATAATAAAATTTCATCTATCAGAGATAAAATCAGTCAGATTCTTCCCACCATTAACTTAAATACAATAACTACTGCAACTCCTTCAGTTGACATCTGTTTGGATTAGTTTACTCCAATTGACCTTTTAGAGTTAGACAAAATAGTTTCCTCATCCAAGCCTTCAACTTGTCTTTTGGACCATATTCCTACCAGGTTATTTAAAGAAGTCTTCAAATTTATTGGTAGCTTTATTCTTCAAATAATCAATTCTTCATTAACTTTTGGCCATGTACTGCAGGCTTTTAAAACTGCTGTAATTAAACCCTTACTCAAAAAGCCAACGCTGGATCCAGGAGTTTTAGCTAACTATAGACCAATCTCTAATCTCCCTTCCATTTCAAAAATCTTAGAAAGAGTTGTTACTACGCAATTATTTGATCACTTGCAGGGAAATGGTTTATTTGAAGAGTTTCAATCTGGGTTTAGAATCCATCATAGTACTGAAACAGCCTTAGTGAAGGTCACTAATTACCTCCTGATCGCACTTGTTTCTGTACTTGTCCTTTTAGACCTTAGCGCAGCTTTTGATACTATCGATCATAATATTCTACTTGATAGATTAGAACACTATGTTGGACTTAATGGAACTTAATTGCAGTGGTTTAGATCTTATTTATCTGATAGGTTCCAGTTTGTTCATGTCAATAATGAGTTTTCTTTCAACTCAAAGCTCAGTCATGGAGTTCCACAGGGATCTGTGATAGGCCCTACTCTTTTTAGTTTATATTTGCTTCCGTTAGGCAACATTATTAGAAAGCACTGTATACATTTTCATTGTTGTGCAAAAGACACACAATTATACTTGTCAATGAAGCCAGATGATAGTAATCAAATAGCCAAGTTAGAAGCCTGTCTTAAGGAAATCAAAGCTTGGATGACTTGTAATTTCCTGCTATTAAATTCAGATAAGACTGAAGTCATTCTTGTTGGTCCTAAAAACCTTAGAAATACCTTTCCAAATCAAACTTTCAGTTTGGATGCAGTTACTCATTCTCTAAATAGCTCTGTGAGGAACTTTGGAATTATTTTTGATCAAGATCTGTTTTTTAATTCACATATTAAATTTGTTTCTAAGACTGCCTTCTATCATTTGCATAATATTGCCAAGATTAGGAACATCTTCTCTCAGAGTGATGCTGAGAAATTGATCCACGCTTTTGTTAGCTCTAGATTAGATTATTGTAACTCTTGGTTAGGTTGTCCTAAAACATCTCTAAAAAGTCTTCAGTTGATCCAAAATGCTGCAGCAAGAGTTTTAACAGGTACTAGAAAGAGCAATCATATCTCTCCGGTTCCGGCCTCCCTTCATTGACTTCCCATAGAGTTTAGAATTAAGTTTAAAATCCTTCTTTTCACTTTTAAAGCTCTAAACAATCAGGCCCTTTTTTTATTTAAAAGATCTGATATTACCCTAGTGTCCAAACAGAGCACTACGCTCCCAAAATGCTGGATTACTTGTAATCCCTAGAATCTCCAAAAGTACAATGGGGGGGTGCGGGGGGGCAGAGCCTTCAGTTATCAAGCTCCTCTCTTGTGGAACCAGCTGCCAATCTGGATTCGGGAGTCAGACTCGATCTCTGTTTTTAAGAATAGGGTTAAAACCTTCCTTTTTGATATAGCCTACAATTAGGGAGGAATCATGTGTTTCTGAACCCTCCCTTAGTTATGCTGCTATTAGGTTTAGACAACCGCAGGACCTCCAATAATTGCACTGGGCTTCACTCATTTCTTCACTCTCAGTGATTTTTTTTTTTTTTTTTTTTTGCTGGTCATTAACATCTGTTTGTTCTCTCCCATAGATTGAAACCCCATCATGCTTTTTGCTTTCTACATGTCTGTTCTTTTCATCTTCTCTAGCCCCTCACCCCCCAGCCAGTCACAGCAGATGACTGCCCCTCCCTTAGCCTGGTTCTTCTGGAGGGTTCTTACTGTTAAAGGGAGTTTTTCCTCTCCACCGTAGCCAAGTGCTTTCTCATAGGGGATCGACTGATTGCTGGGATCTTTCTGCAATTGTGGGGGTTTCCCCTACAGTTGAAAGTGCTATGAGATGACTGTTGTTGTGAAATGGCGCTATATAAATAAAGTTGAATTGAATTGAATATACCTGGCAGCTTAAGAAGTTTACGGTCAAGCTGCTCCCACAACAGCTCAATGGGGTTTATATCTGGTGACTGCGCTGGCCACTCCATTACAGATAGAATACCAGCTGCCTGCTTCTTCTCTAAATAGTTCTTTCACAATTTGGAGGTGTACTTTGGGTCATTGTCCTGTTGTAGGATGAAATTGGCTCCAATCAAGCACTGTCCACAGGGTATGGCATGGCGTTGCAAAATGGAGTGATAGCCTTCCTTTTTAAAAATCCCTTTTACCCTGAACAAATCTCCCACCTTACCAGCACCAAAGCAACCCCAGATCATCACGTTACCCCCACCTTGCTTGACAGATGGCGTCAGGCACTCTTCCAGCATCTTTTCAGTTGTTCTGCGTCTCAAAAATGTTCTTCTGTGTGATCCAAACACCTCAAACTTCGATTTGTCCGTCCATAACACTTTTTTCCAATCTTCCTCTATCCAATGTCTGTGTTCTTTTGCCCATATTAATCTTTTTTCTTTTATTGGCCAGTCTCAGATATGGCTTTTTCTTTGCCATTCTGCCCTGAAGGCCAGCATCCCAGAGTCGCCTCTTCACTGTAGATTTTGACACTGGCGTTTTGCGGGTACTATTTAATGAAGCTGCCAGTTGAGGACCTTTGAGGCGTCTATTTCTCAAACTAGAGACTGTAATGTACTTATCTTCTTGTTCAGTTGTGCAGCGGGGCCTCCCACTTCTCTTTCTACTGTGGTTAGAGACTGTTTGTGCTGTTCTCTGAAGGGAGTAGTACACACCGTTGTAGGAAATCTTCAGTTTCTTGGCAATTTCTCGCATGGAATAGCCTTCATTTCTAAGAACAAGAATAGACTGTTGAGTTTCACATGAAAGTTCTCTTTTTCTGGCCATTTTGAGCGTTTAATCGACCCCACAAATGTGATGCTCCAGATACTCAACCTGCTCAAACGAAGGTCAGTTTTATAGCTTCTCTAACCAGCTAAACTGTTTTCAGCTGTGCTAACATGATTGCACAAGGGTTTTTTAATCATCCATTAGCCATCTGACGCAATGAGCAAACACATTGTACCATTAGAACACTGGAGTGATAGTTGCTGGAAATGGGCCTCTATACACCTATGTAGATATTGCACCAAAAACCAGACATTTGCAGCTAGAATAGTCATTTACCACATTAGCAGTGTATAGAGTGTATTTCTGATTAGTTTAAAGTTATCTTCATTGAAAAAAAAAACAGTTCTTTTCTTTCAAAAATAAGGACATTTCTAAGTGACCCCAAACTTTTCCGGCTGTCAGAGCCAAGCTCCGTGGTAACAGCTGGATTACATTCCCACTAATTGGTCTTAATCACCTGAGTCCTCCAAGCCCTATTTAAGGGAGCAGCCAAGGTTTCTCCGGGCGGCGACCTCACTCACACTACGTTGGACATCCTTCATCGTTGGGCTGGAATCCCTAACCCCGATTCCAGTCTTCCTTCTCCTCGTGATCAGTAAGGTACTTGTTATCCCGTGTGTACTGTGACCGTGCCCTAGTTGTAGTCTTATTTGTGTTTTGCCCCATGTGGCTCTTTATTTTGTATAGTGTGCCTTCCTTAAATAAATATGCAAACTCAACGGCTGACTACAGCGTCTCAATAGTGGTCCGCGAGGACAACCCCATGACATAAGGACTCCAGCCTGAGATCTACAGCAGGCACCATCGGCCCTCTGGAGGAAAGGCAAGTGCAATTTCATTCTTCTCCTCCTTATTAACCTTATTATCCTTATTATTGTGAAAACTCCACACCCTGGGTGATAGATCATTCGCCATCGCCACACCAACCCTCTGGAATTCCTTGCCCCTTCACATCTGGTCCGCCAACACTCTTGCTTCCTTCAAAAGTCAACTCAAAACCCATCTCTTAATATCTACCCACGAAAACTGACTGCCTCTTCTACCTATGTGTACCTACCTTGCCTGTTTACCCGTTCTCTGTATGTTTGTCCCTATGCTGCATTGTAAAGCGTCTTTGAGTATTTAGAAAAGTGCTATATAAGACTGATGTATTATTATTATTATTTTTTGCCTTGTCTGACTCCTAGGGGTGGAGTTCAGGGTTCACAGTCTCCCGAGCTTCCCCCACCTGCTGTAGCCAGTAATTATGAACCTGCTACCTCTGTGGCTCTGTCCCCTGAGCATTCCCCGGTGCCAGGACTACACCGCCGGACGAGGAGGGAGCCTGTGACCCTGGAGAGCCTGGTTCTAGCCCTGCAGACATGACACGGGCAGAGAAGGAGGGCGGACTGCCAATTGGAGCCTGCGCCAACAAGCAAGCATCCCCGGGTCTCCACAGAGGAACAGTCTGACCTGGCAGGTCACGGATCCCCTGCCACCATGCCGTGCGGGCCTTCGGCGTGAACATCATCGCCAGGGATTCCCCAGACTGTGGACACCATCATGCAGGCTGTGGAGCCCATGGGAACCAGAACTGGACCTTCAGCAGGCTGAACCCGGAGCATTGAATTCCTGGGCTGCGGTAGAGCCCGAGATCAGGCAAGTGCTCTATTTTGTCTTCCTTTCCTCTATTCTGGAGCATTTTTGCCTGTCTCTCAGGGAGACGAGCCGGGCACAGCCGTCCGCTGCGTCCGAGCTTCTCTCACTGGGCTCTGCCGCTGCCGGTGATTCTGATCCCGGTTTTCTTTTCTCCTCTGAGCCTTCTCCCAGGGTCACCGGTGACGAGCCTGCTCCGGTCATCGCCTTGGAGGTTCTCGGTTCGTGTCTGGAGGTCATCCCTGGTGCTGCGCCGGCCCAGTCGGGGTCTGTCGTGGGTATTGTTCCAGCCTAGTCGGGGTCCATCGTGGGTGCAACCTTGACCCAATCGGGGTCTGTTGTGAATGCAGCACGGTCCCGCTTGGGATCGTACAGGAGCGCAGTGCCAGTCCGAGTGGAGTTCGGAGAAGGAGCTGCAGATCCTCCGTCGATCGACGCCTGACTGGTCCCTCATCTTTTCCCCGTTTCCTTTTTCCCTCCATCAGGTCCCGCGGGTATTCCCCGTAATCGGGTTGGCTCTCCCTCACTATTCCTCATGATAGGGAGGCTGCCTCCGAGTTCTCCCCTGCTTTCCTGGTGGCCTGATGATGCGGGTTGGCCGCCTGGGAAACTGCTTCGCTGGTTTGGCGTTCTGGGTCGGCCACCCGACAAACTGGACTCTTTGTTGGGACTGGGGTAGACTGCCCAAACTCATTCTTTTTCCCCTGCTAGCGATCTGGACGCTGGATGCAGGTAGACCGCCTGAACTAATTGTTTTTTTCTTATTTCTTTGTGCGCTGCCTGCCGTCATCCCTGCAGTTTCCCCCCCCCCCCTCCCCTGTAGTTCTGGGATGCCCTTGTGTTTTTTTTCTCTGAACTATATTGTACTGGTTATTGGTGCTCTTTAACGTGTTTTTCCTTTTCCTTTTTTGTCTAGTATTATTAGGGTACGTTGAATTTTTGTAATGTGCCGGTATTTCAGTCTCTCCCTCCGTTATTGTGTAAGAGAGGCTGTTTTGTTGCCTACGCCCGTTTATTTGTTCTGATCTGAACTGTCTGTATTTCGCCGCACTTTAGCATGTTTTTGGTTTTTTTTTCTCTCTCCTCTGTAGCCTGGGAGATATGTTCTTTTGTTATGCCTGTTTATTGGTATTTATTTGGACTATTTGTATTTTGCCGCTTATTAGCGTGTTTTTTTTTTTTCCCTTCCTTGTTTGAGAGATGCTGTGTAATGTCTTCCATGGTTATGTCTCGGTATTTTCACTTGTGCATTTTGGAGTATTTTTCGTGTTTGTTTTTTTTTTTCTTTCTCTCCCCATGCTCTGTTTATAGTGCCATGTTAAGATAAGATAAGATAAGATAAAATAAGATAAGATAAGATAAGATAAGATAAGCCTTTATTAGTCCCACAATGGGGAAATTCCAGGACTGCAACAGCACAGGGATAGCAACACTCAGAGCAATAATTAAGAAGATACGGAAGATATAAATAAGAGCAGTGGATATACATACATACACATAAATATATATATACAAAGTGCGGAGCATTGTAGCTAGATGGAATAAACAGCATAACCGTCTACTTAGTTATCCTACATAGTATAAATGTGTACCCATACATATTGTCACCCTTCATAGCGACTGATAGTGTCCTAGTTGTATATACTGGAGGGGACCATTGTGTAAGTCTATTGCACCTTTTGCATTCAATACTATTAGGTTGTCACATTTTTTTGCTATCTCTGCGAGCAGCCCTGCTTAGGTTATACAGTCTGACAGCCGTAGGTAGGAAGGACCTACGAAACCTCTCGGTTGTGCACCTAGGATGATGTAGTCTGCTGCTAACTGAGCTCCTCAGTGCGTTCAGTATGTCCCGTCAGAGTCCCACCCTATACAGGACATACTGAATGCTTACTGAACATACTGAATGCTAAGAACTGAATGTTCTTATCTGTTTTTCCTTTATTGGCCCTTGTCATTTTTTCCCGATTCCCTTCCTTGGTGTTTTTTTTTTTGGTTCTCGCCCTCCTAGCCTTTTTTCCCCCTCCACCGCCTTCGTGGCCTTCTGGGTGGGGGGGAGACTTGGATGTCACGCTGCGCCCAGAGTGTGCGGTTTTGGGGGGGGGAGTACTGTCATGGTCTGAGCGTTGATTCTGTCTGCGCTCGGGTCATGCAGTATTTTCCTCCTGCTCTGTTAGTTCCTACGGCCATCTGGGCTCTTATTCTGACAGCGTCTCAGCAGGGCTTCTGGCTGTCAGAGCTGAGCTCCGTGGTGACAGCTGGATTACATTTCCCCTAATTGGTCTTAATCACCTGAGTCCTCTAAGCCCTATTTAAGGGAGCAGCCAAGGTTACTCCGGGCGGTGACCTCACTCACATTACGTTGGACATCCTTCAACACTGGGCTGTAATCCCTAACCCCGATTCCAGTCTTCCTTCTCCTCGTGATCAGTAAGGTACTTGTTATCCCGTGTGTACTGTGACCGTGCCCTAGTTGTAGTCTTATTTGTGTTTTGCCCCACGTGGCTCTTTATTTTGTATAGTGTGCCTTCCTTAAATAAATATGCAAACTCAACGGCTGCCTAAAGTGTCTCACTAGTGGTCTGCGAGGACAACCCCATGACATAAGGACTCCAGCCTGAGATCAATTACAGAGCCAGCCCTCTTAATAACCGGGTCAAGTCTGTTGGTGTCGCTGGCTCTGATACTGCTACCCCTACAGACAGCAGCAAAGAAGACGGCACTGGCTACAATGGTCTGGTAGAAAAGCTATCGTAGAAATAATAAGTAATAACAGCTTCCAAAAATCTCCTGCATGGATAAACTAGGTGCAGGCATTGCTCAGGAGGGATTTTAGCCCGTTCTTCCTTACAAACTGTCTTCAAATATATAAGGTTCCGTGGGTGTCTTCTATGAACTCTGATCTTCAGTTCGTTCCAGTGATTTTCAGTAGGATTCAGGTCAGGTGACTGACTTGGCAATTCTAGCAGCTATATTTTAATTCTCTAGAGCCAGTTGAGAGTTTCCTTGGCTGTGTGTTTGGGATCATTGTCTTGCTGAAATGTCCACCCTCATTTCATCTTCAGCATCTTGGCAGATGGCAACAGGTTATTATCAAGGATGTCTCTAAATTTGTCAATTCATTTTTCCTTCAATTAAATCAAGTCTGCCTTTATCATGTACTGAAAAAACACCCCCACATCATGATGCTACCTCCTCCAAACTTCACTGTTGGTATGGTGTTTTGGGGCTGATGTGCATTTCCATTTCTCCTCCAAACATGCTGTGTGTTGTGGCTTCCAAAAAGTTCATTTTTTTTCTCATCTGACCAGAATATATTCTCCCAGTATTATACTGCTTTTTTTTCAGCAATGGAGTCTTGCAAGGTGAGCGGGCATACAGCCCATGTCGGTTGAGTGCATTACTTATTGTTTTCTTTTAAACAGCAGTACCTGCTAACTCCGGGTCATTCTGGAGCTCTCCAGGAGTGGTCTTTGGCTCCACGATAAGTCTTCTGATAATTATCAGAAGACTTAAGAACAATTATATTTGTTTTGACTCCTCTGTCAGAACTCTTGCAAAGAGCTCCTGGCCATGGCTGGTGTATGGTGAAATGATATTCTTTCCACTTCCGACAGATTGTTCCAACAGTGGTCTCTGGACCATTCAGCTGTTTAGAAATGTGCCTGGAATCAATGCTGTCATTGTTTTGCAAAAAGTTTGCCAAGGTCTAGAGAGAACACTTTGCTTCTTCCCATCATGAGTTCTTTGTCATGTGACAATCTGATATTCAGACCTTTTAACAGATATCAGTCAGCATTTAATCAATCAATCAATCAATCAATCAATCAATCAATCAATCAATCAATCAATCAATCAACCTTTATTGTCATGATGCTATGCATACAACTGTAGTGCAAGCAAGATGAAAATGCATTTCTCTAGGCATCCATATTATAAAAAGAATATAATTTAAAAACACACTTACACACCCCCTCACCCCTCACCCCGACAGCCATTCACATATCCCTGAGACACATTTGGATATTACAGTAATGTTAACTTATTACAGTTGCAGTTAAAATGATAATAGCTGCCTATGTATATATAAAACAATTAAAATGGCCAAGTGAATCTAAGTAGCTAAGAGAAATAAATGCTTAAAACTGACTAAAGCTATAATATACGTACATTAACCAGCTGAAATTAATTTGCACCGATTGGGGATGGGATGACTTTCTAAATTCTGATTGATTTCAGCTGATTTCTTGGCTTTCAATGCCTTTTTGCACCTCTTTTTCTTCAGGCCTCAACTGCTGTATCCAATCCCAAATGGAGACACCGCAGACGGTGTGAGCAAAGACGGAAGAGAGGTAAACCTGAAGGTGTCCGAACGAAGCTAGCTTCTAGCCCACACAGACTCCCAATTCCTTCCCTCATTCTACCCAACGTACACTCGCTAGAAAACAAAACATACAGCTCCTGAGCTCTATGCAACATGATGTTCTGAACTGCTATGTTGTTGTCTTTATGGAAACATGCCTAAATGATAATATGCCAGACTCAGTTAGCGGGGCTAACAAGCCTCCAAGCTGATTGGGTGTTCAAAGAAGGAGGGAAGACCAATGGAGAAGGCATGTGTGTTTACATCAAAGATGCTTGGTGTGGAGATGTGACTGTTGTACACAAACACTGTTCTATGTTGGTGGAATTTATGATCATCAAGTGCCGACCCTTCTACTTATCAAGAGAAATTACATCTATCCTGGTAGTCGCCATGTACTTCTTGCCCACCGCCATCGGTGAGAGGAGTAAACCACTAAATGAACTCTGTCAGGCCATCAGTGAGAAACAAACAGTGCATCCAGAGGGATTCCTCATGACAGCAGGTGACTTCCACCATGCAGCTATAAAGGCCCTCCTGCCAAATCTACACCAACATGTGTAACTTTCAACAAGAGGAGACAGCTTGCTGGACCTGGAGTACACAACTCACAAGAGAGGATAAGATAAGATAAGATAAGATAAGATAAGCCTTTATTAGTCCCACAACGGGGAAATTCCAGGATTGCAACAGCACAGGGATAGCAACACTCAGAGCAACAATCAGAAGGCAAGAAAAAAAAAAACAAGCAAGCAAGAGCAGCTAATAAACATATGTACGTATTACTATAAAATATATATATATACACACACACACAGAGGATAGAGAGCACCTCCCACCCCACACACCAGGGTCTTGGGCTAGGCACACAGCCTTCAGGGCCAGTGACGCTGCAGGACTAACAACAGCTAAGGTCAACCTGTCCCGTGGTATCAAGGAAGCAAAAGGACAGTACAGCAAGAAAATATCCGGCCACTTCAGCAAAACCAGAGATGCATGTAATCTCTGTCATGGCATACAGGCCTTCACCAAGTACAAAACTCCACCTCAGACTTGTAAGAGTCACATCACACTGCTTAACAAGTTAAAAGACTTCTTTTTTTTTCCATTTTGAAGAACAAAACAGCACATAAGCACAGAAGACCACTCCTTCCCCAGACAAGCAGGCTATAAGTCTGGATCCAGCTAGCATGAAGAGGACCTTCTCCAGGATCAACTCACTTAAGGCAGCTGGACCAGACGACATACCAGGTTGCATTCTGAAGGACTGTGCTGAGGAGCTCAAGAATGACCTGACATCTTGAACATCTCCCTGAGTCAAGCTGTTGTCCAAATGTGTTTCAAAACTGCTACCATAATATCAGTCCCAAAGAAGCCAGCCCCATCCAGCTACAATGAATACCAGCCTGTAGCACTGACCTCCATCCTAATGAAGTGCTTTGAGTGGCTGGTCATGCAGAACATCAAGTCCATCCTCTGTCCCTCCAAGGACCCATCTCTGTTTGCATACAAGTCAAACAGATCCACAAAAGATGCCATCACTGCTCCTCTCCATCCAGCCCTCACCCACCTGGACTCAAAGGACTCCTACATTTGAATGTTGTTCTTCTTCAGCATTCAACACAATCATCCCCCAGCACCTAATACAAAAACTCAAACACTTGGGACTCAAAACGTCTATCTGTAAGTGGGTGCTGGACATTCTCACAGGGAGGGCACAGAATTTGCAGGTTGGCAGCAACATCTCCAAGACCCTCACACTGAGCACAGGGGCCCCACAAGGGCGCATGCTAAGAACGCTGCTCTTCATCCTCCTGACCCACGACTGTATACCAGCCTACAGCACCAACCACATCATCAAGTTTGCAGACGACACGACAGTGGTGGGCCTCATCACCAACAAGGAGGAGGCCAACTACAGAAATGATGTGAGCCAACTGGTCCAGTGGTGTAAAGACAATAATCTCTTCATGAACGTGGGAGATTGTGGTCAACTTCAGGAGAGGACACACACAGCATCCCCCTCTGATCATTGATGCAGCAGCTGTGGAGAGGGTGAGCAGCACCCAATTCCTGGGGGTACACATCTCTGAGGACCTCTCCTGGGGCCTCATGTTGAAAGACTTGGGTGGATTTTCTACTGAAAGATGTTGTACGTTTAAATCAAGAAAACGCCGTAAGAAAAACAAAAAAGTCCAGCTGTATGAAACCATCCATACGCAGGAATCCAAGCACATTTCCTTTGTACATGCCACACTGCTTGAAACTGAACGCACGTGAGGAAATACCGGAATCCTCCCTTGACACGCTTTCATTTGAGTATGCAATTAGACACAAATTGGTATGCAAATAGATAAATACAAGCAAAGCACATTTGATTCTCCTTTATCCGCAATCAAAAATAATGGATTTAATTGAATTTCATGGAACGTGAGTTGGAGGTGCTTCTGAATGAGGCAGAGGCACGTAAAAACATTTTGTCTCTGCACCTTACTTCAACCATTTGCACAAATGCCATACCTGGTACTGTCTGTCTGTTTTTGCAATACTGATCATGTGCAGTTCAATCTGTCACTGTCTGCACCTACACTACCACATTGAACTTGCAATTATGGGTGTTACAGCTCCATTTATTCCGTAAATGGAGTAAATGTAAATGTGGACTTGAAAAAGGTGCTCCCCAAGTTCCATCAGCATGTTAATTGTGCTACTAGGGAGTGCAAATACACTTGATAAACTGTATTCCAACGTCAAGCAGGGCTTTAGGGTCACCCCACTTTCACATATGGGCCAGTCTGACCACATGTCCCTGCGTGTAATCCCAGCATATGTACCGCTCAGGAAAACTGCTCCTATTATTACAAAAACAGTTAAAACATGGCCCGATGGTGCAACTCAACAGCTGCAGGACTGTTTCAGTAGGACAAATTGGGACATTTTTGAACACCCAGACCTGGACATATTTACGGATAGTGTGCTGTGTTATATTAAAACCTGCATGGACACTGTCACAGTTGAAAAAGACATCAGGATTTATCCTAACAGAAAGCCCTGGATGACCCGGAAGGTCCAGAAACTGTTGAGGGAGAGGAGAGCTGCCTTCAGGTCAGGCGACATGGCTCATTATAGCTTAGCCTGGGCTAACCTGAAAAGAGGCATCAGGAAGGCAAAGAGGGAATACAGGAGGAGGATTGAGGACCACCTGGATAGTAATAACAGCAGACAGGTGTGGGAGGGGGTGCAGCAGCTCACTAATTTCAGAGTCAACCCTCGAGCGGCTGCAGGGAGCCCCTCGCTGGCAGAGGACCTGAATATTTTCTTTGCTCGTTTTGAGGTGGAGCCTCCAGAGATAGAAACAACAACGGAGCCCACAGCTCCCAGTAGCACAAGCCTCCTTGTCAAGGAGTATGAGGTGAGGAGAGTTCTGGGAGCATTCAATCCGAGCAAGGCCACTGGACCTGACGGTGTCTCCGGGTGTGTGCTGAAGGACTGGGCGTATCAGCTGACTGGAATCTTTACTAGGATTTTTAACCGGTCCCTGTCACAGTCCACTATCCCACACTGTTTAAAATTCTCCACCATAATTCCTATACTCAAAAAACACAATGTTACCAGTCTTAATGATTACCGGCCAGTGGCTCTGACTCCAGTGTTGATGAAGTGTTTTGGGAAGCTTGTCAGAGCCCACATCATATCACTTCTCCCACAGTGTTTGGACCCCCACCAGTTCGCTTATAGAACCAACAGATCCACTGAGGATGCTGTAGCCACGGCCCTTCACGCTGCCCTGTTTCACCTGGAGCAGCCAGAGAGCTATGTGCGGATGCTATTTGTGGACTATAGCTCCGCCTTTAACACCATCCTCCCCGGCAGACTGGTGTCCAAACTCAGGGAATTAGGACTTCCATATTCCATTTGTACTTGGATCCAAAGTTTCCTCTCAGATCGCAGCCAGAGGGTTAAAGTGGGACCTCACTTGTCCACCACCATTAGTCTCAGCACCGGCTCCCCGCAAGGCTGTGTGCTGAGCCCCCTACTGTACAGCCTTTACACCTATGACTGCACCCCCATACACCACAGCAACAGCATCATCAAGTTTGCCGATGACACCACAGTGGTGGGGCTCATCTCGGGGGGAGATGAGACCGGTTTTAGGGGTGAGATGCAGCAGTTGACAGAGTGGTGTGGGGACAACAACCTTCTTTTAAATGTCACAAAAACAAAGGAGGTCATCATAGACTTCAGAAGAAATAAAACAGACATTCAACCTCTGACTATTAGTGGTAAGGGTGTGGAGAGGGTCGAGGTTTTCCACTTCCTGGGGGTCTATATTCAGGAGGACATGACATGGGGGGTGAACACAACTGAGCTGCTGAAAAAAGCCCAGCAGAGACTACATTTCCTCAGGGTGTTGAGAGGAAACAACATCTGTCAGAGACTGCTGTTGTCTTTTTATTGTTGCTCTATTGAGAGCATTTTAACTTATTGTATTTGTATTTGGTTCAGCAGCTGCATGGTAGCTCAGAAGAAAGCTCTTCAGACTGTCATCAGCACAGCCCAAAAAATTGTTGGTTGCCCTCTCCTTAGCCTTGAAGATCTGCACCACGCCCGCTGCCTTAAAAAGGCACAAAAAATCTCGAAGGACCCCTTTCATCCCGGTCACGCTCTCTTCCAACTACTACCATCAGGAAGGCGGTTTATAGCAATAAAAACAAGGACAAACAGATTCAAAAACAGTTTTTATCCGACCACAATTACCTCCCTGAACTCTAGCAGAACATGAGGTTTGAAACTGTGAAACTGAGTGTGTGTGATATTTAAAATTAGTAATGCGTATAATCTTTTTAAGCTTCTTTTTATTTTTAATTCACTGACTGGTTTGCATTTTAATTTCGTTGTACTTGTTATAATGACAAATAAAGTCTATTCTATTCTATTCTATTCTAAATAGTATTGCTAGGTTTTATTGTTTATCTTTATATGCACTACAGATAGTATTACTGTACATAGACTGCTGTTGCTGTTTTTCATTTTTACACCTTCTTTTCTTTTATATTGCACACACCACTAAGAGAGAGAGAGGTGGCCTTTCAATTTGCTTATATTTATAAAAGTATGGACAAATAAAATCTTTGCATTTTTGAATCTTGAATGTGTTCAGTGCCTTTTCCCTGTGTCATTCCACTTTATTACATATGACTTGTTTTGTGAACACAGTTGTCTTGATTTCTTTGGATGTATGGATTACTTGGGTTGTTAGTGATATCTGGTGAAAGTCTCAGGTCAATGGCTCCATCAGAAATATGTTCAATGAGAAAAAACAGACAAAAGCAAAATTTCTTTCTTTTTTTTTAATTTTATTTAACTTTTATTTAACCAGGTGTTCAGTTGAGAACCAGTTCTCATTTGCAATGATGACCTGGCCAAGAGGTAGTATAAAACAGGATAAACTAAAAGAAATACATACAAAGCAAACAATACAATAGCTTACCACGTAAAACAGATTGTACTGTGGTATATAAAAATAGTTAAAGTAACAGAAACTAAAAGCTTATTCAACTAACCCAGATTATTTCCCTTACCAAATTTTTAAAGGAAGAGAGTTGTATAAAAGAACTGAGCTTTAGTTTTTGTTGCAAATGATTCCAATCGTCTGCAGCAGAAAACTGAAAAGATGAATGACCAAAAGTAGCGTGGGCTTTAGGAACAAGCAGACTAATGAATCTGCCCAGTGGAGGGAACCGTTAATTTTATGGAAACTGAGCAATGAGCAAACATATGACAGAGTTTTACCAAATAAGGTTTTGTAAATTAACAGAAAGTGTTTGACGATGACAGTGAAGAGAGGGCCAATTTAAAATTAAAGGTAATAAGAGATTAGGACCTGCAACCCTGTCTGTCAAAACGATAGATAACAAGAAAATGTAGCACAGCCTCTGCTGTGTAAGGTCATTGTGCTGCCACAAACCAACAATGTGCCAGCTTTGCACCCAGCTGCTCCCTTTTTAAAAGACACAACTTTTACAGGCAGGAAGCGTCACAGAAGTCATTCATTTAGACAGCGAGGTCCTGCTACAGGACCAGGAATGGTGGTCCTGTAAATGATGTTCTACATTTTTACTTTGCACAAAAGCACATCTGTTTCATCAGTGAAAAACGATCTGCCTTACCAGGTATAAATGCCATTATAATTAGGGGTGCACCAAATGTGAAATAGTAGGCTGACACTGATACCAAAATTAAAATTAATACAGTAAGTTGGCCAATAGAGGCTGCCCCCCCCCGTCTATTCTATCTTTAAGATCAAGAAGAAAAAGAAATTTAAATTATTAAATAATATAAAATAAATATTTTATTTACTCTATTCTATAATATTGTTGTGTTTGGTCTTCATATGCTGTGTTGAATGCACCTTTTCTCTCGATGGTCCGTTTCCCCTAAAGGCTTGGTCTTCTCCAGGCGGCAGGATGCATGTTGTCCTACCTATTAAAGTTGAGGTGGTGAGCCGTTCCAATTGGTTTATTACATGTTTTACCCACAACACACCGCTGACTAATTAAGTGTGTTTGCACCATCCCAGCTGCCTTCTGTGGTTGTAAGGGGAAAATGGACTTGAACATGCCCGAAAAATGATGTTTGAACTTTTGACATCACACATTTGAGTAGACCTTCACAATAGGTATGTCTGTTTCTACAACTTTCTTTCCTAACTTAGGAATTATTATCTTAATTCTGCAGCATAGCAGTTTTCTGTCTCGGCCTTTTTGATGCTTTCTCTTTCTGCTCCTACTCTCCAACAAAGACAGGTGTTGAATGGCTGCCTGACTAAAAAGCACAAAGTTGGCATAAAATGAACATTTTTAATCATATTTAACTATGACAGAGAGGCAGTCTTTCTACTCTCACCATTATGTTAGTTAAGCCCGATGTTCCATCAGCCCAACTCTGATAGTTTCTGACCATTAATTCAGAAAAATAATAAAAAAGTAGAAAATGATGGTACAACATAATTAGTATGTAATCATCATTAGAAAAAAAAACAACAACATTCTTTTATGCCATAAAATTAAAATGCATCAAAAAACATGACAATATTATCCAATCCCACTGAATGTCAACTCCATCAGAGAGAAAATCTGACAGAGTTGACAAAATAAGCATTTCTTTCAAAAATCTAACAGAGTTCATGGTGTTGCCTTTTTAATTTTAGCCTGATGTTTGATGCTAAGACAACTTTCTTAATGAGAATAAAATTATATGAAGATTTCAACCAAAATTGTCAAAAACTGGGTGACGGTATTGACATACCATGGGTGTGGCACATCAAATTTCAACATTCTGGTTCAAAATACTGTACAAATATAAGACTTGCAAGAGCTTCTCTGTCATGGATGCACATTGAAAAGAAGCATTTTTTTTTTTTTTTTTGTAGAATAGAAGTTACTAATACTGGACATGGTTTGTCCCACGTCTGAAGAATCAGTGAAATATAAAAATATCAACTTCAAAAATATACACCTGGGACTTCCGGTCTGGACGCCATGGCGATAGCAGCTTAACGCTGAAACTCCCAGACCCAATCCAAGAAAATATCTTGAAAATCAAACTTAACAGATTTTTGGAGGAGTGAAAATCAAAAGACAAAATCATCATGTCTAAAGGAAAACAGAGGAAACTGAAATTTTCCAGGCCAGGACACGTATCGGCCGGCGAATCTGATCCGGATGATTTCCATTCAGAAGACGAGGAGCTGAATGTAGCTAACAAGAAGGTTAGCTTGAAAACGCTATTTGAAGAACTACGACGATTTCGCCGTGAAGTTTGGGCCGAATTTCGTGAATTCAGAGACTAATTAAAAAGGACAAACAGCAGAGTGGACCAGGCCGAGAACCGAATCTTGGAAGCAGAGGAACGAATAAAAGTGCTTGAAGATTCTGTCCTGGACCTACGCAAAAGACAAGCATCAATAGAGGCTAAGCTAACCGACCAAGAAGGAAGACAGAGAAGAGACAACATAAGAATTCATGGTCTGATAGAAGGAGCCAAAAACGGTTTTAACTCAATGGCAGAATGCGTGGAATCTTTACTAAGAGAGAAATTGGACATTCCACAAACCACCGACTTGAAGATAGAAAAGGCACATCGTTCATTAGCCGCTAAGCCAGCGGCGGAAGCGCCCCCACGTTCGGTGTTGGTAAGATTTTCCAATTTCAAAATAAAACAAGAGGTTGTGAGACTAGCTTGGCAGAAAAAAGGATTTATGCACCAAGAGAGAAAAGTCTTCATGGAACACGATTACGCCCCAGAGGTCCTTAAAAACCGCAGGGAATATAATGACGCCAAAAAGGTGCTACGTGAGAAGAAACTGAGCTTTCAGACGCCATTTCCTGCGAAGTTAAGGGTCTTCTACGGTGAAGAAACATGTCTCTATAATTCGGCGGAAGAAGCAACAGCTGACATGGCGAGAAGAGGGCTCCCGGTAACGGTGTTTAAACCCGCAGCTGACCCGAGCGATAGGATCAAGGCTCAAACGTGGACCACACAGAAACCTTCAAAATCCACGGGCCAGCAGCGGGAAACCCAGCTCCAGAGCGTCATGGATAAACTGGCCGTTTTCAGGTTGGAATAGCGACCTTTTTTTAGTCAATCTGCACATCCAACCCCCCTCATACAAGGTAACAAACATTAAAGGAGATGCATATTCAGCATGTGGTAAAACATTTCATGGAACAGTCATAATATTAGAAACAAATAAGTTAAAAAAAAAAAAAAAAATCTTGTTAAAATAGAAATGTGACAATGATCCACATGTTCTCCCCACACTAACAAATACCGTCCTAGCGTGAATGTTTGCTGTGATGGGGGTGGGAGGGTGCACACAATTTCACAGGGTATAGGCATAAAGGGAAAAAAAAAAAAAAGAAATCATTACAAGTTCGGATTGGGTTCTGAAACTCACGTTAAAAACATGGGACAACTTACAGGGGTAAGAGAGGGCCCTCAACACGTAACAGAGTTTGAGGAATTTCCCTCAGAGCCTACACTCCATCAAGGCTCTTCCAGGGTCTCTAAAAAGATCTCAGCTCAGGAAGTTCTTTTTACAGTTTTTTGTTTTAAAGTTTTATACACTATGTTCTTAATGTTTTTCTTGTTCTTAATGTTCTTTCAGTTTCTGAGTAGCACAAAAGAGGGCCACCACACTGTTATACTAAATAAAACAACACAATGGAGAAACAGGGTGTAACCAAAATAATTTCATATAATGTAAAAGGAATCCTGAATCCAGTGAAAAGATCCAAGATTCTAGGCAAAATGAATAAAGACAAAGCAAGAATAATTTTCTTACAAGAAACCCACCTAACAGACGTGGAGCACACTAAACTCAGTAGACAAGGGTTTAAAATGATCTCTTCATCTTCATATAAGTCAGGGAGGAGGAGGGGAGTAGCGACTTTGATATCAACCAAAATTACATTTGAAAAAAAATCAGAACACAAAGCTAAAGAAGGGAGATACAGTTTGGTAATTGGGCGGATAGAGGGAGAAGATATCACCCTGCTGAATGTATATGCACCCCCAGGGGCTAACTGGAAATTTTATAAAAATGTATTTGACCTAATGATAACTAAAGCTCAAGGTTTAGTGATATGTGGTGGGGACTTCAATCTAAGACTGAATCCATACTGGGATGCTTCTGGTAATTCTCCACATCAAAATAATACCCAAAGCAGGAAGACTCAGATGCTACTAAAAGAAATGGGAATTTGTGATGTGTGGAGGGAACTCAACCCCAGTGTAAAAGATTATACATTTTACTCAACGCCACATTCATCTTACTCAAGGATTGACTATTTTTTTATGTTTAATAGAGACATTGGAAGAGTAGAAACATGTAAAATAGGACTGATGGATCTCTCTGACCACAGTCCGATCTATATGGACTTAAGTATCCAAAAATACACAAATAATACATTTTCTTGGAGGTTGAATTCAAATGTCCTGAAAGGACAACTGAAAGATGAGTTGGAATCAGACATTCTCAGATATTTGGAAGAAAACGATAATGGAGAGGTATCCCCTTTAATACTGTGGGATGCATGCAAAGCTGTAATAAGGGGGAAGATTATTGCAAAACTGGCAACCCAAAAGAAACTGAGACAAGAAAAACTAACCGCATTAGAGTCAGAACTTAAGAACCTAGAAAAAGAACACAAAGGCAACGCTCATTCTATTGACTCGCTCAAGATTAAGGAAATTAAAAACCAAATAAATGAGATCTACACAATAGAAATCCAGAAGAAATTTACATTTTTGAAACAAAAATACTATGAAGCAGGCAGTAAATCGGCAAAATTGCTAGCCTATAAATTGAGGAAACAACAAACAGAAAGAGCAATCTACAAAATCAGAGACCCAGTATCAAAGGAAATAAAATTCAGAATTCAGGATATTCTTAAAAGCTTCGAGAATTACTACAAGAACTTATACTCCCACAAAAAACATAAAAACGCATCCGAGGCATTCCTAAACACATTAAACCTTCCCCAACTTATGGAGTCACAAAATAAAACACTACTGTCAGAAATACAACCTAAAGAATTGGGAAAAGCAGTTATGAAACTTAAAGCTAACAAATCCCCAGGGGCAGATGGCTATACAGCAGAGTGGTACAAAACCTTTAAACAGCAACTATCTCCTCTCCTCCTGAAAACATTTAACTATGTCCTCCACACAGGGGAACCCCCCCCCCCCTCCTGGAGAGAAGGGGTCATTGCAGTTATACCTAAACCTGAAAAGGATAAACTAGAATGCTCCAACTACAGACCAATCGGTGTATTAAATCAGGACGATAAGCTTTTAACCATTATCCTTGCCAAAAGGTTAGAAAATATACTGACAGACTTAATTCACTTAGACCAAACAGGTTTTATAAGACAAAGACAGGCACAAGACAACATTAGACGCACTTTACACATAATTCATCATATAAAAAAATATAACTTAAATGCAGTCATATTGGGATTAGATGCTGAAAAAGCATTCGATTCGGTTGACTGGTCTTTCCTATATAGAATCTTATCCAGTTTCAATTTTCATAACAACTTCATTAGAACTATACAGGCGTTATTACAACCATTATTATACAACCATTATTACAAGATTTTTTTTTATCTTCCTTCTTCTTTCTACACCTTTCACTCTGTATATATATCACGGACGCACGGATCGCCCCAGGGATCTCCCGGGTCGGCGGACGGAGCCACTGTTTGCAGCGGGAGACGTTGCAGCGGGGAGGAGCTGGTGCTAGCTAGCACTTGGCCGCTGCCCGGTGCTAATGGGAAACTTGACATACCGGGAGCTGTAGCGAAAACGACGCGGGTGGCGGGCTGAAGTTTAGGCGGCGTGCAAGAAATATAAGACAGAATAATAAAGAGCGATGGCAAGAACCAAGCAGACTGCCCGTAAAATCTACTGGAGGAAGAAGACCCCCAGGAGGCAGCTAGCTACCAGGGCTGCTCGGAGAGGCGCTCCGGCCACCGGCGGAGTGAAGAGGCCTCGCTGTTACAGGCCCGTGGCTCTGAGAGAGATCCGTCACTACCAGAAATCCACGGAGCTGCTCATCCGTAAGCTGCCCGTCCAGCGTCTGGTGAGGGAGATCGCTCAGGACTTCAAGACCCACCTGCGCTTCCTGAGCTTCGCCGTCATGGCTCTGCAGGAGACCAGAGAGGCCTACCTGGTGGGTCTCTTCTTCGCCAAGAGGGTCACCATCATGCCCAAAGACTTCCAGCTGGCCCGCCGCATCCGCGGAGAGAGAACTTAGACTTTCTACTGCACATTCACCAACCATAATGCTCCGCACTGTGTGTCTACATATTATAGTAATATGTACATATGTTTACTAGATGTTCTTGTTTTTTTTCTTGCCTTCTGATTATTGCTCTGAGTGTTGCTATCCCTGTGCTGTTGCAATCCTGGAATTTCCCCATTGTGGGACTAATAAAGGCTTATCTTATCTTATCTTATCTTATTATATAAAAAACCAACAGCTAAAATAAGGATTAACGGTAATTTATCATCATCTTTTGAGATGGAAAGAGGATGTCATCAGGGCTGCCCCCTTTCTCCACTGCTCTTTGCAATCTTCATAGAACCTCTGAGCCAATGGATAAGACAAAATCAAAAAATTCAAGGTATTACACTTGGTCAGAAGGAACATAAAATAGCACTCTTTGCTGATGACATCTTAATATACCTAGGGCAGCCGGACACTTCTTTACCAGAACAAATCTCAGTTTTTTCAGAGTATGGAGATTTATCGGGGTACAAATTAAACATGCATAAAACCTAAATTTTAACATTCAACTATGACCCAAATCATTATTCACTAAGCAAACTCAAAACTAACTGGGAGATGGAATCTATGAAATATCTGGGGGTCAATATCCCGAAACAACTCAACAAAATTATAACACTAAACTATGATCCACTGGTGACAAAAATAAAATCTGACCTAGCAAGATGGAATATGATACCATTCTTGGGTACTGCACAAAGAATTGAAGCAGTCAAAATGAATATACTTCCACGTCTTCTATACCTTTTCCAAACAATACCGGTAGAACCTCCCAAAAAAACATGGCAGGAGCTGGACAGAAGGATCTCAAGATTCATATGGCAAGGCAAGAGACCTAGAATCAGATATAGAACCTTACAGCTAAACAAAGACAAAGGTGGGCTTGCGCTGCCAAATATCGGGGATTATTTTAAAGCTGCACAAATTAAAACTTTAATAGAAATATGTAACCCAGTCTACACTGCACAATGGAAGGAGATCGAATGCCAAATAACAAGTGACATCCCCCTACAGGCGATAATAGGGAACAATGCCTTACCTAAACTTTTGAATAACACTAACCCGTGGATAGAGACCCCGCTAAAAATTTGGTTTAAGATAGTCAGAGAGAATCAAACTAAAGAGCCCTATCGACTTCTGCAACGGATTGCCTATGATCAAGACTTTACTCCTAATAAAACAGACACTAGATTTAAAAAGTGGAAAGAGAAAGGGCTGATAAAATATTACAATTTTTTTTAAGGGGCAAACTTTAAGAAGTTTTGAAGATTTGAGAAAACAAGGTCTAATAAACCAAGATCTTTACAGGTTCTTTCAGCTTAGACACCACATAAACAATATACTTAAAAAGGAGGATTTGAAAAGGGCCCAGTCAGGTGTTCTGAAGGTCTTCTTAATGGCATATAAAGGGATCCCAGGGATCAGATACATTTCTAAAATATACCAAGGTCTTCAAGACTTAAAAGGAGACAACACATCATATATAAAAGAAAGATGGGAAAAAGAGGGGAATTTCACTTTACAACTGGAGATATGGGAAAAGCTAAATAAACAGCAATGGAAAAGTACCTCATCCCTGCAGTGGAGAGAATTTGGATGGAAAAATTTGCTAAGATTTTTCAGAACACCTGCACAAAACAAATTTACCCATAAGGGGTTGAACTGTTGGCGCTTGTGTGGTGAAAAGACTGCAAATCATTTTCATGTGTTTTGGTCATGCCCAGTTATCCACCAATATTGGACCAATGTACAGACAATATTGGGGAAAATATTCAAAATAACAGTTCCCTTTTCTTTTGTAACTTTGTATTTGGGTTTACTACCGGACTCACTGGCAAGACGAGGAGAAAAATACTTATTCAATGTTTTAATATTGGCAAGTAAAAAAGCCCTAACTAAAAAATGGATGTTGAAGGACTGTCCTACACCTGAAGATTGGTCTAACGTTATCCAAGACATTTACTCGATGGAAAAGTTGACATTCGCACTGAGACAGGACATGGATGGGTTCATGAACTTTTGGCAACCCTGGATCGCATATGTGTCTTCCATTAGATCTAATCTTTGACAGATAACATTTCAATCATGGTTCCGCTCTTTGTTCCAACACTACTCAGATGCTCTTTTACTTTTAATTACCTATTTTTCTTTTTGTTTGTTTATTGCTGTTTTGTTTGTTTGTTTGTTTGTTTTATTTTATTTTCTTTAATTTCACTTTTTCTTTCACTTAAAAAAAAGGGGTGTGTAGAAGAGCTTGGAAATGATGAGGCGATTTGATTTATAAACCAAAGTTTAATAATCAGCTCTCCTAACAAGTCTCATCTGGTGCAGAGTGGCAGAAGGAAAAAAGAGACCGAATGTCTCCGGCTCACTGGCTTTATACTTGCACACAACAAAAGACATGCATAACAAAGGCTGGCATCCCTCATTATCTTAATCCCCCCATTGTCTTGGTATTTCCTCTCCTCGCCTTAGGGAGTGAGTGTGGCTCCTCCGGTCTCCTCCGCAGTGTCTGGGAACGTCTTTTTTCTTCACTCGGCAGTTGAGAGCCTTTGTCCTTTCAGAGGTGTGAAGTTACTTTACATATGTAATTACTAAACATTTCCACATGCTTCAACATATGTAGGTTATGGAATATATCATTAATATAGACCACAGGCCCCCCAAACAACTAAGAAAGGACAATAGAAAGGTTCACAGTCTAAGATAATTACTATGACATACTAAGTGTTACATCTCTTGCCACAGAAGAAACTTTCCAGCAGCCATGCTCCTAAGAGAGTTCAGTGGTAATCATAACAGCATAGTAAAATCATAAGTCAGTCCTAAACTGTTGCAGCACAATTAGTGAACAATTGTGGAGTGGTTTGCATCAGTCCCTGTGCTGTCTGGGTTTTAATCTTCTCTCAAAACTGCTGTAGGTTGGTTTAGGCGCCCTGCTGGGACCTTCTTGTGAGGAATCTGCAGTGTGGGAAGGACAGTGGTTAATTGTTCCCTGCCGGGGGGCTGAGTCTTTTCTCTTGGGGGGTCTACCCCGCCGAGGTGCTCTCGCCAACTGTGCAGGCTCGTCTTTCAACAAGAAGGCAGGCTTAAGTCTGTCAATGCTGACTGTTTCTTTTATGTCCCCAAAATCAAGCACAAAGTGTTTATCACCATGTTCCAGCACTCTGAATGGCCCATCGTATGCTGGGCGGAAAGTTGGTTTTAAAGCTTCATGCCTAACAAAAACGAACTCAGCGTTTTTTAAAGCTTGAGGGACAAAAACCCGTGGGAAGGAGTGATGAGCTGGACCGGGGAGAGAGTCCGGTCCATTGCTGCCTAAAATCCTTGGGACTGGAAGGTGCCCTGGCTCTGGGTTCTCTGGTAAAAATTCACCTGGAAGCCTGAGAGGTTGTGCAAAGACTAATTCTGCAGGAGAGGCGTCTAGATCCTCTTTAGATGCAGCACGCAACCCCAATAAAACCCAGGGAAGTTTATTTACCCAATTTGTATCCGTTAGTGAGGCTCTGAGGGCAGCCTTTAAAGACCTGTGAAAACGCTCGCATAACCCATTAGCCTGAGGGTGATAAGCGGTGGTGCGATGAATTGTTGCCCCTAAGCTGTTGGACATGGCTGACCAGTGCTCTGAGACAAATTGAGGCCCCCTATTGGACGTGATGTCCGATGGGACGCCGAAACGTGCTACCCAGTTTGTCAAAAAAACGCGAGCGACTTCCTCCGCTGTTGTTGCTGCTAGAGGGACTGCCTCTGGCCAGCGCGTGGTGCGGTCTATCATTGTTAACAGGTGTGTGAAACCTTGGGAGGAAGGTAGTGGCCCCACGAGGTCGACATGAACGTGGTCGAACCTTCTAGCAGGGATTGGAAAGGGCTCCAGAGGGGCTTTTGTGTGTCTGTGTATTTTGGCGCATTGACAAGAAATGCAAGTTTTTGCCCATTCTTTTACGTTTTTGCGCAGGCCTGGCCACACAAACTTTTCGGCGACCATTTTAACCGAGGCGCACACACCTGGGTGTGCGAGGGAGTGAATTGCGTCGAAAATACGGCGGCGCCATGTAGCTGGTACTAACGGGTGAGGTCGGCAACTTGAAACATCGCATATTAGGGGGGGGTACGCCGTCGTGTAAACCCTTTTTCTCCAGCCTTAACCCTGTTGGTCCAGACAGGAGTGCGCGCACGTCTGCGTCACCGCTTTGTTCCTCCGCCATGGCTGCATAATCTATCCCTGCATGGATAGGTGCTGCGTATGTGTCTGCATTAGCGAAGAGTTCTGCTGCTGAGGCAGTATAATCTGTCTCCTCATGCTCTGGTGGTGTCACAGCGTGAGAGAGACAGTCTGCTACCACGTTAAGTTTGCCTGCCACGTGTCGAATGTCTGTGGTGAACTCTGAAATCGCAGCTAGCTGTCTTTGTTGCCTGCCTGACCATGGTTTTGAAATTTTAGCCATAGCAAAGGTGAGCGGTTTATGGTCTACAAAAGCCGTGAAACTCCGCCCTTCTAACCAGAACTGGAAGTGGCGGATGGATAAATGAAGCGCTAGCAGCTCCCTGTCAAAAGTGCTGTATTTACGCTCAGTTTGGTTTAGCGATTTGCTAAAGAATGCTAAAGGTTGCCAGACCCCGCTGACAAGTTGTTCTACAACTGCCCCTATAGCCAGGTCCGAAGCGTCTGTGGTTAGCGCGATGCGGGCCAAGGGATCTGGGTGAACTAACAATGTGGCCTTAGCTAGGGCGCTTTTTACTTCCGCGAAAGCGCATTCGCGCTCCGGGGTCCATTCGCCCGCGTTGGAAGCTTTCTTTTTTCTGAGCGCGTCATATAGGGGCTGCATGAGCTGAGCTGCGTGGGGGAGGAAGCGGTTGTAAAAATTAACCATCCCTAAAAATTTCTGTAGCGATTTGACTGTCTGTGGTCGTGGGAAACTTTCTATCGCGTGAACTTTGTCTGGAAGTGGAACTGCCCCCTTCGGAGAGACTTTGTGTCCTAAAAAGTCAATTTGTGACACGCCGAATTTGCATTTGGCTGGATTGATTATTAGCCCGTGCTCTTCTAGCCTCTGAAAAATCATAGTGAGGTGCTGCTTGTGTTCTTCCTCAGACGAGCTGGCTACCAGCATGTCGTCGAGGTAGACGAAGACAAAAGGAAGGTCGCGTAAGACCGCGTCCATCATTCGTTGAAAAGTTTGAGCAGCGCCTTTGAGGCCGAAAGGCATTCGCAGAAATTCAAAAAGGCCGAAAGGGGTTATTACCGCTGTTTTAGGAATGTCCTCTGCTCGGACTGGGACTTGGTGATAACCGCGGACTAAGTCTATTTTTGAAAAAATGCGCGCACCCACCAGATGTAGTGAAAAATCTTCAATGTGAGGAATTGGGTAGCGGTCATGCGCTGTAGCGTTGTTTAATCTGCGGTAATCTCTGCACGGTCTTCAAGAACCGTTGGATTTCGGAACCATGTGAAGTGGTGAGGCCCAAGCGCTCTTCGAGCGTCTAACAATGCCCAATTTTTCAAGGGTCGTAAACTCGTCCCGTGCTATGTTGAGCTTGGCCGCGTCTAAGCGGCGAGCTTTGGCAAATACGGATGGGCCCGTTGTGGGAATAAAGTGTTCAACCCCGTGTTTAGCCACAGTGGCTGAGAATTTGGGAATTGTGAGTGCTGGAAATTGGGTGAGGAGTTTCTCAAACTTACCTCCTGCCGTGGTGACGTTAGCCTGCACAGGTGGTGGAGAAACTCGGGCTGAGCATGGAATAGAAGCAAAGGACAGTGCATTAACCAAGCGCCTATTTGCTAGATCCACTAATAACCCATGTGCACACAAAAAATCTGCGCCCAACAAGTTAAAACTCACCACCGCTACAACAAATGTCCATCTGTAGTTGCGGCCGTGGATGAGGAGGTGCAGGCTCTTTTCGCCGAACGTGTCGATGTTAGAGCCGTTGGATGCCACGGCTCCGTTGCCCCGGGTGCCCGTGGCTCGATCTGCGTGGGAGGGCGTGACGAAACTCAGCTGAGCTCCTGTGTCGATGAGGAACTGCTTGCCTGTGTGTCCATCCGTCACGTACAACAGCTTATTCTTCTCGCCGAGAACCGCTGCCGTTAACGGCTCTCGGCTTTGGCGTTTCCCGAAATCGCAAATTTGCAGGGGGAAACGCATTTGCGGGCCTTCTCGGCAAAGCGGTGGTGATAATAACAGACGTCGCTCTGTCTGTTACGTTTTGGCCATGTCGCTGTCACCGTGGGCTGGGTCTGCTCAGTGGGCTGTGGCTCCTCGTGGTTTGGGGCGTCAGCGTTGAGGTCTGCGGATGCTGCTGTTGGTGTCAGCTCTTTGCAGGCGTTGACGAGCCGATGAGCTTCGTTGGCCAGTGCGCCGAAGTCTTGGTGGTTGTTGCATTTCATGTTGGCGAGTGTCCCTCTCATGTGTGGCAGCAGCGTGCTGAGGAATATAAACTGGAAGAGGAAGTTGTCATTGTCCTCTTCTTTAAGCTGTAGCAAATCCTCCATGAGGGCCTTAGGTTTGCACCCTCTGTGGCCGTAGACCGCCAGGATCTTCTCGGCTCTTTCTTCCGCTGATGGGACGTAATTCGCCACGATGGTTGCTTTGAGCGTCTCATATTTGTCCCGGGCCGGTGGCCGCCGGATCATGCTCCGCACACACTTCGAAGTGGCGGCGTCGAGTTTGGAGACGATATGGTAGAATTTGGTATCGTCAGCCGTGATGCCCGCCAGTGTAAACTGGGCTTCAGCTTGCTGAAACCACGAGGCGGGGTCTTCTTGCCAGAAGTCTGGCAGCTTGACAGCGACGGCATTCGTGCGTACCATCACTGCTGTGCCCGCCGGGTGAGAGTGCCTTGCCTCGGCTCTCACGGCGGTGCTGGTGCTCGGTTGAGCCATCTCAATCTCTTCTGCCGGGGGGAACAGTTGTCCATCTGTTCCCCCGTCTGCATGGTTCCTGGCGTCTGCCTGGGTCGCCACGGATGAGTCGATTGCGGGGGTATGCCTCAGGACCATACTCGCGTCAGGGTCACCAGTGTAGAAGAGCTTGGAAATGATGAGGCGATTTGATTTATAAACCAAAGTTTAATAATCAGCTCTCCTTACAAGTCTCATCTGGTGCAGAGTGGCAGAAGGAAAAAAGAGACCGAATGTCTCCGGCTCACTGGCTTTATACTTGCACACAACAAAAGACATGCATAACAAAAGCTGACATCCCTCATTATCTTAATCCCCCCATTGTCTTGGTATTTCCTCTCCTCGCCTTAGGGGGTGAGGGTGGCTCCTCCGGTCTCCTCTGCAGTGTCTGGGAACGTCTTTGTTCTTCACTCGGCGGTTGAGAGCCTTTGTCCTTTCAGAGGTGTGAAGTTACTTTACATATGTAATTACTAAACATTTCCACATGCTTCAACATATGTAGGTTATGGAATATATGATTAATATAGACCACAGGGTGTTGTAATAATTATTCTCCCAATGTTGTCAAATAGCAAAAAATAAGGGAGCATGTGATGAAAATGTAAACAATGCAATGCTGTAATGACCTGTATACCCTTTACAAAAACTTAAATAAAAAAAAAATATATATATACACCTAATACAAAGTACAGAAAGACCATTTCTCAAAGTTCTCTTGGGGAACTAAATCCAGACTATGAAGTCAGTTCCCATTGACACTGTTTGTGCACTGATTTTATTGTGTGTGTTTTTTTTTGGGGGGGGGGGGCAGTCACATGGTTTTAAGTTTTTCTTGCATGTTTGCAAGTTTGTGTAGTTTTTTTTTTTTTTAATATATATTTCATTGTGCTTTTATTTTGAAATGCTGTTTACTTCCACCCTTTGCCTCCCCTAACTGGTCATCCTCAACACCTGTGTTGATTGAGGACATGCAGCACCTGTGAGAGATATAAAAGGTGCTCTGGCAGTCTATAGGAGAAAACTCTCATCCCTGCTGGATGACAGTTCCACTTGATGGTAGTGATGGCCAGATGAGGTTCTCTTGAAGCCTTGAAGCTTTTCATCAAATTAGTTCATATGGATGATGCCTTGTGTGAAACTTCATTTGCTCTACTAAGCCATCTACTGGACAAAAATAATCATAATATTAATGGAATAGATTTGTATGGTGCATTGCATGTCAAGTGACATCTCAAACTGCTTACAGTGAGTCCATTATTCATTCACTCCAGACTGACAATGGTAGTGGTAACTTACTGGTTTAGCCACAGTTGCCCCGGGGCTGACTGACAGAAACATGGCTGCCAGTCTACGCCAATGGCCTCTCCGACCACTACTGAACATTTATACACATTCATACCCATTGTCATGGACACTGGAGGAAAGGTGGGTAGAGTGTCTTGACGAGGGACACAATGGCAGGATGTCTGGGGATGATTCGAACCGCCAACCCTCTGGTTATTGGACGACCCACTCTACCTCCTCAGCCACTGCCACCCATTTTCCCTCTTCCATTCCATTTTTGCTTAGCACCAAGCCGGACGGCATGAAGTTCCATTTTTATATGGTCTTTGGCATGTCCCGGCCAGGACTTTAACCCCGACCTCCCGGTTGTGGGGGGGATGCTCTACCCCTAGGCCACCACTCTGGTGGTATATGACATGAAGATTTTTACAAGGGCATTATTGGTTTGATGTGTATTTTTCCATTTCAATAAATGGACTGTCCTTTTAGAAATATCAATGATAATAAGGGAAAACAGAATTAATAAAACTGGAGTGACTACAGTGATTGTGCTTTTGTTACTTGGAGTGCTTGTGTTACTTATCCATTTTTATTAAGAAATAATAACTTTTCAACAGTTTTTGGACTAAGACAATTTCTTTTTTATTATTTAATCAGCTTTTGAGAATACTCTGTCTCAGGGCACAGAAGATGCAGGTGAGTAATTTTTAACAGCAGTAAATATATATAAATAGACAGACACTGAAAAGAACCATGGGGGTGAACATGAAAAAAGATCAATCTGTAGCACAAAATCTCAGCTTCTCATTGTGTGTGCGGGAATGTGTTTGCAGTTTTGGGTGTGTGTCTGTATATTTATATATATTTCCTGCTGTTAAAAATGACCATTGGTCTTTTTCACCATTAACTCATGGTCCATAGTTGAAGCAGATAGCGAAAACATAATACTGATGACATTGTGAAATCATACTAAACAAAGACTGGAACCCACAACCTTCAGCACCAGAGTCCAACATTCTACACATGTGCCATAATGGCATGCTATAAATAGGCACTAAATTAGAAGGTGTTGACGGACTACATTTAAATCATTAGACTTGGAGAGATTACATAGAACGCTTAATGCCTCAGGTAGAAATTAATGAGAGTTCTGGAATAAAGAAGCTCATCAGGATCCTTTGTGGATGACAAATATAATTTAAGAAACACGTTAATATCAAAATCATAGAAAATTGTATCCATGGTAAACACACATTGTTTATTTATACGTCATCAGTACATGCCTCGATACGTGCTTTGCAAAATATTTCCTTTATTACTCGGCACACACTCTGATGCTCCGGTGCTCGAAGTCCCATCACTACCTGATGGGAGTATGCTGTAGGCCCCAGAGAAAATGTAATTGCTTCACTGCCCCAGGAGCCATGAAGGAGGGCATGACTGAGGAGGAGTAGCAGTAGCAGCGCCATAATCACCATGGCACCAGCATTTGGGGGAAGACACTTCTGTGTGGAGTGACTGGGGTACTGCAAGTGGGTGAAAGCAAGAGGCACAGTGAGGTGCTCTGCTTTCTGGTTCTCAGATAGCAGCACCCCATGACACTGATGATGTTGATGGCAATGATGATAAATATGAGCATACTGCTGACTAGTGTCTTCCCCTGTACAGGTTACTTGCTGGTGTCATGGTTGTGGATGTTGTAGTGGGTTTAGATTAATGGGTTTAAAGGTTTTTACTGTTGGTACAAGTATTAATGTAAATATGAATGTGAGTAAGAATAAAGTGTTATGATTCTCTGTGCACTTTCACGCAGCGCACAAAGGAGAGAGACAAATCCACATGCAGGAGATGTTGTGTGCAATTTATTGTGCAAAAAACAAAAGGCAAACAGTCCAGCAACAACAGAAAAACACCAAAATGGCGAGGAGGCTCTGGGAAGCTCACAAAACGCTCCTCAGCTCGACAGTGAGTAAGCCCAGGGTACCCAAAGCACTGCAAGACAGCTGGACAGTGGGAGGAAGGAAGACCGGGCACCCAAGCGCTTCCTAGATGGGGCTGGAAGCGGCGGGTACAGGAATACTCACTGGAGCCGGAGCTGGAGACGTCCGTGGAGGGAATCCCAGAGCCAGCCTGTGAAAACAGAAATAGAGGACAAAGATGTCATGCAGAGGGAAGCGTTACCAAAACAGGCAGGGCGTCTAGTCATGCATGACTCTAAACAACAGGATAAACACTATGACGAATACACAGGTCCAACAAAAATCCTGCAATTTGCTCCAATGGCCACAGGCCTAAAATAATGCCACACATAATGACAGGAGTGAACACCGGTGTGCGTAATGAGGGGAAAACATGTAAGTGTGTGTGTATGTGCGTATGTGACTGTGTGAGTATGTGCATGTGTGCATGCGTGAAACAATAATGACCCCCAGCTGGCAAAAAATGGCAGGAGAGGGGGCATGGCTGTGAGCTGTCAAAGAGCCGGAAGACCTCAAGGCTCCCAAGGTGGTGCCGGGTGGAAAAAATAGGAAATCAAAACACACTAAAGGCAGGGCAGCCACCGTGCCATGAAACTGGGCTGGAAGTCCACCCCAGTTCACAACAGAGCCTCCCCCTCAAGGGGTGGATGCCAGAAATCCCAGTAACATCAAAAGAAAAAAAGGTAACCCCCCTCCCCTCCCGAGGAACCAAAAAACAAACCAGGGCGGGTGGTGGGGGTAAACAGGTCAGGAGGGAAACAAAGAACCAAAATACTGAACACGAAAACAAAATGAACTTCCCCCCAACCCCCAATACCTAGAACAACCCCCCCAAGACCCGAAAAGTCCAGGAATTCAGGGGGCTGACCAAAGTCCCAGGCCCAAGGGGCAATGAACGGAGGCCGTTCGGGTGGTCTGTCCAAGTCCAGGACCAGACGGACCACCTGGGCGAGCAGGTCAGATGGCCGGCCAGTGAAACTGGGCCACCTAACCCCACAGCACAGTTTATCGGGCGGATGGCCTGAGTCCTTGAGCCACCAGCTCAAGAGCGGCGGCCTGGGAGGCGGTCTCCCCACCGGAAGAACCAACTCAGAGAGGGGAGACCAGGGAAGGGGAGCCCCTACGTCGAAAAACAGCAGCGAGAAGGGAACCCCCACCCCCACCCCCGGCCACGAGCTGGGGGACAGAAGCACCTGAGTTAGCAGCACACACGGTGAGACGTGGCTTGGTCATAGTTGCACCCGTAGTGGACCCTGGCTGGAGCCCTGCTGCACCCGCGGTGGACTCCAGCTGGGCCAATGCTCCATCCTCGGGAAGCTGATCGACCAAGGCGAGCACCACACCCAAGAAGCAGCCCACCAGTGGAACACCAGACGATGATGGAATCGTGGAACGCACCGGTGGTGTTGGATCCTCTCCGGTGACTCTGAAAGAAGGCTCAAACAGAGGACACAAAGAAGGGAGGTAAAGGTCGCAGGCAGCGGCGGACCCAGGCGAGGTGAGCTCAGGTGCACTTGATGGCTACACCCTAGTCTCCTCACCAAGAGCCAGGCAAGATTTCTCCAAAGCTGAGTACAGAAAAGTAAAAGAGATCAATTGCCTGATCTCGGGCTCCACCGTCGTCTAGTACTCTGTCGATTCTGCTGTGGATGATGGTTCGGGTGCTGACTCTGCTGCGGCGGCCTCTGCAGCAGGCAAGATGGTAACTGCAGTCTTAATCTCCTCCAGAGAACTCTCCAACACCGGCAACTCTTCTGGCGAGGATTCTGGAGGAGGAGCCTCACGTTGCACTGGACCCTGGGAGACTGAAGCCAGGGATGCTCTTTCATCAGCGCAGGCTTCTGGTTGGTCCCAGCGTTCTCCCTCTGACCAAAGGATTTCTGCGGAGCTGGGGTGGAATCCTCTGGCACCGCGAACCCCTCCTTCCTTCAGTGATCGATTTCCAGGGCTGATGGACACTCAGGGGAGAAAGAAGGACATATGGGGAGGGTAGGTGGGTTTATTACTGCTGCAACAGGTGGTGAGGACCCAGTGGACTGCGTTAACTGGGTCTCACTCCCGGGAGCCAGGCAAGGTAATTTATCAAATAAGTGAAATGAATAAAGAAAAAACACTTGCCTGTTCATTCCGGGTCTGATGGTTTCCACTGCAGCACGCCAAGCTTCTTCCATCCTTATGTCTGCGTTGAGCTTGGGCCCCTTAGAAAAACCTGAGGTAGCCGCCCCTGCAAACTTGATGGCGGGCGGAGCTGAGGGAGGACCAGCTGCACTCCCAGCTCTCGATGAAGGCACCGTGGAAGAAGGAACCTCAGCTGCGACGGCTCTGGGGAGGAGGGCTGACGTGACAGCCGGCGATGAGTCCCAGAGTGCTGGAGCTATCGGAGTTCCTCCGTGACTTGGCGAACAGGAGTGGCTGACTGAGAAAAAGAGGCATCCCTCCTATGGTCCGTAGCTGGGTTGTGGTGCCGTGGAGTGGGCGAAGCTGGCAGAACAGGATCCGGCATGCTGGAGACGAGAAAAGGCTTTTCTCGCTGAGCTCTTCTCCGTGCGGAAGCCAGCCTTGAAACACACGGCGAGGAGGCGGGTTGAGGCAGGAGCGGTAGTGGAGGGAGTGAAAGTGCAATTACCCAGGGATGAAGGCGTATATACGGTTTCCACACCACTAAGTCGGTTACAGCACCTCAGCAGTCCATTTCGTCCCTCTGGGACAGGGGTGTCCAACCAGGTGCCATGGAGAGCCAAGACCCTGCAGGTTTTCTCTTCTACCCAGTCTCTTCAGCAGGTGTTTTCACTTATCAGCAATCAGTGGGAAGAAGTTCACAGAAATCTGCTGTTGAAGACACTGGTTGGAGGTAAAACCTGCAGGGTCTTGGCTCTCCATGGCACATGGTTGGACACCCCTGCTCTGGGAGGTACAGCTGCATGCACCGGCTGCCAAATCTTCAATCACAGCAACGAGCTTAAGGTCCTCCTGGCTCCACTGCCGCCTCCTCACTGCGTCACCTGCTCAAGGCATAATGGCTCCTCAAAGCAGGTGGGTGAAAAAAGGCACAACAAAATGGAAAAAAAAAGGCACACACACAATGTCTCCGCTGGATTTCAACTGGCCAGATTATTCTGTTATGATTCCCCTTCTGCTTTTACACAGCGCATGGAGGAGAGAGACAAATCCACATGCAGGAGACGTTGTGTGCAATTCATTGTGCAAAGAACAAAAGGCAAACAGTCCAGCGACAACAGAAAATACCAAAATGGTGAGGAGGCTCTGAGAAGCTCACGAGACGCTCCTCAGCTTGACAGCAAGTAAGCCCAGGGGACCCAAAGCACTGCAGGACAGCTGGACAGTGGGAGGACGGCAGCCCGAGCGCTTCCTAGAATGGGACTGGAAGTGGCGGGTACAGGAATACTCACTGGAGCCGGAGCTGGAGACGTCCGTGGAGGGAATCCCAGAGCCAGCCTGCGAAAACAGAAAAAGAGGACAAAGATATCATGCAGAGGGAAGCGTTACCAAAACAGGCAGGGCGTCTAGTCATGCATGACTCTATACAACGGTATAAAAACTGTGAAGAATCACAGGTCCAACAATAATCCCACAATTCGCTCCCGTGGCCACAGGCCTAAAATAATGCCACACATAATGACGGGAGTGAACACCGGTGTGTGTAATGAGGGGAAAACATGTGAGTGTGTGCGTGTATACATGCGTGAAACAATAATGACAGCGAGCTGGCAAAACCTGGCAGGAGAGGGGGCGTGGCTACAAGCTGTCAAAGAACCGGAAGACCTCAAGGCTCCCAAGGAGGTGCCTGATGGAAAAAAATAAGAAATCAAAACACACTAAAGGCAGGGCAGCCACCGTGCCATGAAATTGGGCTGGAAGTCCACCCCAGTTCACAACATAAAGATTTCCTTTCATTACACACTTATATCCTTGTTAAGGAACCAGTCCAGATAATGGACATTTTAATTAACAACTTTTTACTTGTATAAATTATGAATCAGTCTAAAAAAGAAACCCTTGTGAGTTCATGTCTTCTTATAATCAAGATGATGGACATGAAATCAAACAATAACTCCCATATGTCTTTCAGTAGTTTATTAAGAATTGTCAGAATAGGTTAACACATTTGGATAACTTTAAAACAGAGAATTCAACATGTATCATGGGCATCATACACTGTTTTTTTAATGACTGAGCATCACATGTGAATCAAACATTTGTTGAACCAAAGAAACCATAGTTTAATTGGCAATATACTGGAAATGGGAAAACAACTGTTGGATTAATTTGTATTAAAATGAGACTGAGTCATAAAGCCAGGCAGAATCGGAAGTTATGACTAGATTTATTTTCTGGCCAGGAGAATGACAGAAACGGCCCCAGAGTCCATTTGCTCATCATTCTAACTTGGTCACCCATTACCCAGTCCTTTATAGCTCCTGCTGTTTGTGACAAACTGGGTGTCTAGATAGTCTAATCTAAGAGCCAACACATTTTTCAGTCTCAAAGAACCATATATAATGAGCCTAAAACAAAGATAGGAGAGCTGCATCATCATCTTTCTACTGTCCTAGTCTCACACACACTGGCTCTGGGGCATATTGAAGGCCATCATCTTCTTCATCATCATCATCATCATCATCATCATCATCATCATCATCATCATCATAGCAGTCTGTCGTGGGTGACAATGACTGTTTCATTTAGGTCTGATCAGATTCCTCCACACAGCTCTGTCCTTAGCCTTCCGCTGCCAGGAACTCCTGTCTATGTCCAACTTCTTCAAGTTTCTTTTTACAGTGTCTTTAAATCTGAGCCTTGGTCTAGCCTGATTGCGTTTGCCCTCGCATAACTGTGAGTAGAGTAAATGCCGAGGGAGACGCTGGTGGTTCATCCTCTCAACATGTCTGAGCCATCTCAGGTTCATCTGTATTAGCATGTCCTCCATTGATGGTAGACCAGCTCGTTTCAACATTTCTATGTTGGTTATCTTGTCTTTCTATGAGATGTTCATTATGGCTCGAAGGTGTCTCATCATGTACGCGTGGAGTTTCTTCACCTGCTCTCTGTAGACAGTCCAAGTTTCAGCACCGTACAATAGAGTAGCCAGCACTGTTGCTCTGTACACTTTGCATTTCACACGGATAGACACATGTCGATTGTTCCACATTCTTTCCCTCAAGTTTCCAAACACAGCGCTCGCTCTTCCCATTCTGAGAGATAGTTCATCCTCCAGCCTAGCATTCTCTGAAACAGTACTCCCTAGGTACTTGAAAGTCTTGCACTTGACTAGTGGCTCTGTACCAATGCTGATCTCTTCTCGTAGTGATGTTGATAATTGGAACTTTGGTGGTTGATAAAGGCACTCTGTCTTCTTGATGTTGATTTGGAGGCTGAATTGGCTAGCTGCTGTCACGCGGGGCTCTAGGGAGCCACACAATAAGAGCCGAGGGTGAGCCAGTGAGTCGTGATGTTTTATTAAAGGTAAGGGGTGAGGGATGAGCAAAGCACAGGTACTCGTACAGAGGTACACTCACGGGTTGCACAGCACAGGAGCAGGGAGCTCGTACCGGACATAGGGGTAACAAGGCATACATACTCTCAGCGGGTAACAATCACAGGAATGCTGTAAAGGGAGTAGAAGCTGACACCAGACGAAGAGGCTTCAGCCTAGCAGTGCTTATGTCGCAGCCCCGAGTCATCGAGGCTGCTCCTATTTATTCTCATTGGCAGCGCCCCAGCTGATGAGGATTAATTGGCCCCAGCCGTCCGTAATGCTGCCAGCTGGGAGCCTGCTGAGACGCTGCTCAATGAGAAGCAGGGATGAAGGGAAACATGGGCTGAGCACCGAGACGGCATCTCATCCCATGGTGACAGCTGCTCTTGCAAAGTTCTCGACTAAAGATTGCATATCTCTCACGCTGTGTGCAACTAGAGCACTGTCGTTGGCAAAGAGCATTTCTCTTACTACCTTTATCGATGTCTTACTCTTGGCTTTAAACTGTGCCAAGTTGAACAAGTCTGCTTATTTCCTTGTTTGAATGTATACTCTTTCTGAAGTGTCTTTTTTTTGTAACTTAGATTTTTATTCATTTTTCATCATATATAATGCATTCAGATCACATTCTACATTTAAAAAACAAAGGGTTTAGGGTAGGGAAAAAGAAAAAAAAAGAAAAAGAAAAAAAGGGGGGGGACAAATGTTGGAGCATCAAGTTTTTAGTTTCCATCTCTTAATTTTTCTGGTTTTTTCAGTGTCTTTGGTTATTCTTTCAATTTCTGCCTCGTTGTTGCACTTTGTAGTGTGTCCATTTCCGCCATTTTTTTCCCCATAGTCCTTCTTGCATTCTTTGTCGATATGTTAGTTTTTCCATCATACGTATGTCCTCAACAATGTCAGTCCATTGTTCTTGGTCAGGAAGAACTTCTGATCGCCATTTTTTTGTGATAGTTTTTTTTTTACATGCAATCAACAAGATTTTAACTAGATATCTGTCCTCAGCCTGTATAACATTGTCTCTTTTAAGATCACATAAGTACATCAGGTTACAGTTCATTGGTATATTATATCCTAATATCCTCTGTATTGTCACATGTATAGATTTCCAGAATGATGATATTTTGCAGCATTTCCAAAACATATGTGAGTGGTCTGCATTTTGAACCCCACATCCCCTCCAGCATAAAGATTGGGTATTTGTATATTTTCCTTGAATCTGTGGTGTGATGAAAAAGCGAATCAGGTTTTTCCATCCAAATTTCCTCCATGTCCTTGAATTTGTTGATGTGTGTTGTGTTTTCCATATTTCCTGCCAGCTTTCTTCTGTTATGTTTAAATTGAGCTCTTTCTCCCATTTCTCCTTTATATAGTTACTTGTATGATTGTTTGTCATAAGTTTCTGATATAGCTTTGAAATAATTCTTATTTTATTTCCTGTATATGAGCTTAAAATGAGTTGTATAATCTCGCTCACATCTGTTTGGAGGTTATGCCTAATCTTCTTCATATAATAATCTCTCATCTGCAGATATCTGAAAAATTCCGATCTTTCTAGTTTAAATTTTTTCCTGATGTTTACAAAGCTCCCTAGATCTTTTTTTTCCGATATTGCCCCATGCTGTGATTCCCTTGTTCACCAGATTTTTGTATCCCCTATCTTGTTTTGCCGGTTCAAACTGACTGTCAAATGCTACCCATTTCAATAGTTTTATGTCTTCCTTTATATTATATTTTTGTACTATTTTATACCACAGTTCTAAAGTAAATTTAGTGATTGGGTCTATTTGTTTGATTTGCTTATATGCATCTTTATCTCCTATTATGCTTTGTACTGGGAGTCCCTCAATTTCCTTTTCCATTTCTTTCCATTTTGCCTCATATCCCTTGTCGCACCAACATATGATATATCTTATTTGTGCTGAGTAGTAATATTCCTTTAGACTCGGTAGGCCCATGCCTCCTTTCTCTTTTGGTAATTGGAGAGTTTTATATTTCACTCTTGTTTTTTTACCTCCCCAAACAAATCTCGATATCATCCTGTCCCACTTTGAGAATTGGGCATCTGGAATCTCTGTTGGTATAGCCTGGAAGAGGTAAAGTAATCTAGGTTGTATGCTGATTTTGACTGTCTCAATTTTTGAATTCAGATCCATATTTAAGATTGACCATCTATCAATATATTTTTTTATTTCTTGTTCCAACCTATCATAGTTTGCTTTATATATTTTGCTTAGGTCTTTAGGTATGTTCACTCCAAGGTATTTTATTTCTTTTTGTTTCCAGTTTAGTTTGATCTTATCAGTTATCTGGTTTAGAGGGTTATAGTGGAATGTCAGTATTTGTGTTTTTGTTATGTTTATCTTGTATCCTGATAATTTTCCAAAATTTTCTATCAAGTTCATCATTTCCATTATTGATTCATCTGGTTGTTCAAGGTAAACTATAATATTGTCTGCAAATAGCCCAATCTTGTGTTCCGCTCCCTTTATTGTTACACCTTTTAATTTCTTATTTTGTCGTATCGCTTGAGCCAATGGTTCTATGAACAGAGCAAACAAGGTGGGCGATAAGCAGCATGCCTGCCTAGTTGATCTTTGTATATTTACTTTGTCTGTTAAGCTACCGTTTATCTTGATTCTTGCCACAGGTTCTTGATATAGCGTCCTTATGCATTGTACTGATTTTTCGTTAAATCCAAAGCGCTCCAGTACACTATATAGGAATTTCCAGTTAACCCTGTCAAATGCTTTTTCTGCGTCTAAACTCATTATTACTGGGCTTTTCTTTTCTTTATGTATTTGGTTAATTATATGTATTGTTCTCCTGATATTGTCATGTGTTTGGCGTCCCTCTATGAAACCAATTTGATCATCTTCTATCAATTCCGTCAAGAATGTCTTTATTCGTTTACATATAATTGTTGTATATATTTTATAATCCACATTTAATAAAGAGATTGGTCTATAGTTTCTGCATTGTTCTTTATCTTTCCCTGGCTTTAAAATAACTGAAATGATAGCTTCGTTCCATGATGGAGGTATTTTGTTGTTGTTCAGCGTCCAATTAAATGACTTTAGGAGCTGTGGCGTGAGTTCTTCTATAAACAGTTTATAAAACTCAGAGGGATATCCATCACTACCTGGTGATTTACCGTTTTTAAGTGACTTAATCACATCTCTGATCTCTTGTGTTGTTATTTCTGCTGTTAGCTTTTCATTTTGTTGATTTCCTATTGATGGCAAGTCCAATGTGCCTAGAAATTTTTTAATATCTTTAGTATTTGTTTCTTCAGGTTGCAAGTATAGTTCTTGGTAGAAATTATGGAATATTTCTCCGATGTTTTCTGGGTTAACTGTGGTTTTATTTGTGGTGGGGTCTTTAATCTTGTATACATTATTCATTGTTTGTTGTTTTCTTAACCGTTTTGCCAGCAGTTTTGTGGCTTTTGGTCCTGTTTCATAATATTTTTGCTTTAGATATCTATTTTTCCTTTCAATTTCATCCATTTGTGTTTCTTTTATCTTTGTTTTTTCTTCTTTAATTTCTTGATATATTTCTGGATCATTTGTGCTTTGATGTTTACGTTCTAATTCCCTCAGTCTCTCACATCTTTGTTCATACGCTTCCAGTTTAGTCTTATTTGCTTTTCCTGTTTCAACAATTAATTTTCCTCTTAACACGGCATTTAGTGCGTCCCATAGTATTGTTGGGTCCACTTCTTCATTGTCATTCTCTTGGATATATTCGTTTATGTTTATTTTTATTCTTTCTTTCATTTTCTCATCATTTAACAGTCCTACGTTAAGTTTCCATGTTGTTTGTCGTTTTCTATTGTTTAAATATATTTCCATGTATATAGGATTATGATCTGATATTTCTGCCCCTCCAATCCAACAATTTCTCACCCTGTGTCTGTCACCTTCATTCATAAGGAAGTAATCTATTCTAGAGTGTACTTTATGGACTGCTGAATAATGTGTATAGTCTTTTTCGAGTGGGTGTAGGTACCTCCATATGTCTACCATACCCATTTCTGCCAGTGAGGTTCTTATGAACTTTGTTACATGTTTTTTTGTCTTCTTAACACTTGTTGTATCAACTTCATGATCCATGACAGCATTTAAGTCTCCTCCACAAATTAGGACTCCTTCACTGTGTGTTGCTATGAGATCAAACAGATGTTGAAAAAAACCCTTGTCACTTTCTGGTGGGGCATAGATGTTCACTAATGTAATCTGCATACCATCTATTCTTCCCTTTATTATTACATACCTGCCTTCTTTATCCTGGATTTCCTGTTCACTTTCAAATTGTATTTTGTTTGAAATTAGTATCATAACCCCCCTTTTAGTTCCTCCCTTAAATGAACTGTAGTAGGAGTTCTTATAGCCAAATCTCTTTAGTTTCACATGTTCTGTCTTGCTCAAATGTGTCTCTTGCATAAATATAATTTCAGCTTTTTCCTTTTTGAATTTTCTTATTATTCTTTCCCTTTTAACAGGTGAGTTCAGACCATTCACGTTTAGTGTCATTATCTTAAGATTTTTACCCATATTCATGTTTTTCCATTTTTTTAACTTGTGCTCCTAGCCCCTTTAACAACAAAAATAACACATATTTATATAAAAACACATTAAAAAATCTCGACCTCCGTACTTTGGGCCTTTCTTCTGCCCACTGGTCCCTGTTGGTGGGTGGAGGGAATGTCTTCACAGAGTGAAGGGCCCTCCCTAGACCTATATTTACTATCCAAGTAATAATCATTAGTCTAGAAATGTCCAACAAATATCACTTAAACCTCTCCTAGCCGTCTGTTTCTTTTTTACCTTGTCTTCTTGGCCTTCATTTCTTCTGTGCCTTTCTTAATCTTTGTTATGATCTAGGCTTTCAGTTGAAAGCCTTGTAGCTTGTCCTGGGCCCGCTGCTCTACGTCTCTCCCCCTTCTTCGGCCGTTCACTCGTCTCCACTCCGGCTGTCGTGATGCGTTCAGGGCCGCCGCTGCTCCAGCCGTTTCCTCCGGCACGCTCACCTCAAGGCCCTGCTCCATCATATCCCGCGCTGCCTCTCTGGCCGTGTTGTAGGTTCTTACGCCGTCCTCCCAATGAATCCTCATTTTCGTTAGCGGCGTTTGGAATCTAATTTTTTTCTCTTTCAGCGTTTTTTTAATGTTGGCATATTTCTTCCGCTGCTGCACAATTTCTGTCGGGTAGTCATGGTCGAAGAATACCTGTTTGTCGCCGATTCGTATCTTTTTTTTCCATGCTTGCGTCAGGATTATTTCCTTTATGTCATATTTCACAAAGTTTACCACAACTGACCTGGGTGGAGCGTTTGGTTTCGGGTTCTGTGCCGGGGTTCTGTGTGCTCGTTGAATCTGCAGATCTGTTTCTTCGGGCAGTTCCAGCTCTTTTTTTAAGAAATGATCCATGAATTTCGTCATCGAGTTGCCTTCAATGCCCTCCGGAATTCCAAAGCTGCGCATATTGCTTCGTCTGGATCTGCTCTCCAAGTCGTTTATTTTCTCCTGCATCCTCTGCGTTTGCATCGTCAGGGTCTGTAGTTGTTCGTTTGCCTCGCTTTTCCAATCTTCCAGCTCCGATATTCGGGTCTGCGCTTCTGTCATACACGGCCGCTGGGAGCGCAGCTCCTCCATGTTTTCTGTTAGCTTGCACTCCATTTCTCTTCGGAGGCCCATAATTTCCTCCTTAATCTCTTTTTTCAGCTCCTCCTTAAGAGCCGCTAAATCCTGCTGTAGCTGCCGCTTGAATTCTCTCAACTCTTTACCCAAACTGGCGATGCCAGTGTTCATGTTTTCGAGTCTGGCGTCCTCCATTTTCTCTGCTGTAGACACCTCGTTTTTTTGGGCTTCGCGTTCAGCGGTTTTTCCTGCGTTGTTGGAGAGGAATTCTTCAATTTCACCCTGCTTTTGTCCTTGTGCCCGGCTCCTTCGTGTTTTCATCCCTTAGTTTATTGATCCGCTTATGTTGAGTTGGCCATTTACTGATGATTTTTAATCCGGCTAGGGAGAGCTCTCTGTTTAAGCGTTATGTCTCTCCGCCATCTTCCCGGAAGTCCGCTTTCTGAAGTGTCTTTGAAGGCCACCTCAAGCATGGCTGCCAGATATAGCGAGAAGAGTGTAGGTGCAAGCACACACCCTTGTTTCACCCCATTGTGTACTGAAAAGTCTTTAGATACTGAACCACTCATTGCCACGTTTGCTTGCATACCTGTATGGAGTGCCTCGATCAGGCTGACAAACTTCTCTGTACAGCCATATTTCTTGAGTACCTGCCAAAGTCCTTGTCGCTAAACAGTATCAAAGGCTTTACTGAAGTCTATTAAGACTACATAAAGCGGCATGTTCTGTTTTGTACACTTTTCTTGAACCTGTTTCAAGCAGAAAATCATGTCCATTGTGCTTCTTCCACTTCTAAAGCCGCACTGGGTTTCCGGTAGTTCCTTCCTGCAAGATGTGTTCATTGGGTCTGTTAAGTAGTACACGTGACAGAATCTTGCCAACAGTGGCTAGCAGTGATATACCTCGGTAATTTCCACAATCTTTCCTGTCACCTTTCTTGAACAAAGGCACAATACTTGCATCCTTCCAGTCTTGAGGTACTTTCTGGGCATCCCATATCTCTAGGAAGAGCTTGTGCAAGCAGTTGGTCAGCTGAACACCACCAAGTTTCCACACTTCTGCTGGAATTCCATCCCTTCCTGGAGCTTTACCATCCTGTGTTGTCCTGATAGCTGCCATTAGTTCATCAAAATTTGGTGGTTCATCCAGACTTCCGTGGTGGCTTCACATCCATCCTGCAAAGCTGTTTTCATCTGCAAATCCTTAATCTAGATCTCAGCATATCACAATCAGTACCACAGTCCGCACCTCTCATTGCTCTGGTGTCCAATACATCCGTTATGTCTCTCTGCCTGACTATGATGTAGTCTAATCAGTGCCAGTGCTTGGATCTTGGGTGCATCCATGTCTTCTTGTGTGTGTCCTTGTGCTTAACCTGTTGCACTTCGGTGTACCGCGGGCGGGCACGTCTCTGCATCCTAGGATGCACGAGGGCATCCTAGTACACACACTGTGCATCCTAGGAGGCACTGGAAAAAAAAAAAAAACAACCTGCATTTCCGTTCTTCCACTACAGACACAACCGCGAACAAAAAGCCAAAGGAGTGCTTTGATTGGTTTAGATGTGATTGACCTCTCATTCGATGAATAAGAGCCTTGAATTGGGTTTCTGAAACCTTGAAGAACCAATGACTGAAAACCTATCAAGAAGGACCCGCCTACCAACGGCTGTGAATGCAGCCAGACAATTGAAGCACAGAAGTTTGAAAGCTGTTTTGTGTAAGGCTGGGTGACACACAGGTATTCGCCAGTCTTTTTTTCTAACTACTGTTCTTATTTGTTTTGAAAAATTGTTCTCCAAAACCGCAATCATGGAAGCGCAAAACCGCAATAATGGAATTATGGTTTGACCGGGTCGCGAGACCAGAACCACGAGTCCGTAACAAGCGGACCAGCTTCATGTTCGTCTGACAATGAGGAAGAGAAGTTCGCCAGCTACGCTGCTGTTGTGAACAGGTAAGTGTTATAAGCTAAATTATTCTTTATCCCTGAAAATTGTAATCAAAAATGACTTTTGACCGATCGGTAAATTGTGCGTCATCGCAACATGACGGACCGTGGCGCACGAACCCGTGCACCGGGCGATGTCCGTCCTCTGTAGCGGGGGGGGGGGGACAACTCCCCCTCCACACACACACACACACACACACACACACACACACACACACACACACACACACACACACACACACACACAGCCCTGAGTGTCACCTTTAATTAGAGCCCAAGATGAAGCTTCTATATTGAATCATTCAAAAGTTACAGACGTTTTTCCAAACTGTGCCATTTGGCACAATTTGGCACAGTTCAAAAACTCCTGGCAACTACCTGAGAACAAAGCTGTGTAATATATTCATTTTTTGTGGTATTGTTACAAAATTTTGACCTCAGCTGGATAACAGTTGGTTCTACATTACTGTTGCATTTTCCAGACCGGATCTGAAGCTGTTTGTTATTTGAAAGCATTTGTATCCAAAAAAACACCCAGGCAAAATTTATTTTCTTCAAGTTCACTATGTTTAGATGACTGTTACTCAGTGGCCGGAGCACTTAGAGAGATTATGACTTTTTTGCCAAACAATTCAAAGTGTTTTCTTTTAAATGAGACCAACCCCATGGAGATGCTGCAAAGGGTTGAAGAACAGCTTTTGATTTACTTTGGGCATGTTATTTTTTGGCGTTTTTAGGGAAATTGACCAGAGTGCAAGGGGTTAAATAGAGTGTTGGCTATCACAAGGTTGTACTCTGAACATAGTGCAAGTAGAAGTTCTCCATGCAAGTAGAAGTTCTGTACTTGCCTATTCCATGACTGCCTAGCACTCCTTTCCATTTATCAGTGTCTGAACCAACACTGGCATTAAAATCTCCGAGTGTCAGCCTGTCATCAGTCGGTACATGCCTGATAGTCTCACATAAATCACTGTAGAACTCTTCCTTCACCTCCTCTGTGTTGGTCATTGTTGGGGCAGATACACTGATGAGTGTGGCACACATCTTCTGCTTTAGTGGGAGTCTTATAGTCATTATCCTGTCGTTGATTGGCACCGGTTCCTCATCAAGCATTGCTGCTATCTCCTTTCTAACTGCAAAGCCCACTCCTGCTTCTCTCCTTTCTTGAATTGATCTCCCACTCCAAAAGAAAATGTACTCATGGTCTTCCAAGCTGTCATATCCTGGCAATCTTGTTTCACTAAGTGCAGCTATGTCTACATTGTACCTGTTCATTTCCAGGGCTACAAGCACGGTCTGTCTTTCTGGGCGCTGTGATGTTGTTCTGTCCAACAGAGTGCATACATTTCATTCTGCTACACACAAGGCTGCTGTTTTCCTCTTCTTTTGTCTTCCTGCTCCTAGCTTACTTTTCACTGCCTGTCAGAGTGTGAACAGATCAGCATGGACCTTGTAAGCCCAGGCGATGTCCGAGCCGGTATGAGTTGCTTTCTGACTGACCATTACACAAAACTGCTTGCAAAGTATTTGAGTACTGCTAGCTTTTGCTGGACTAGCAGCACATTCTTGGCAGATAAAGGTATTATCAGTGGCAAGGACAAGCCAAGACAAACTGACTCCAGTATCTGTTACAGTGACTGACCAGATGATAGGTTTGTTTATCTCTGCTCTTTGTGTAGTGCATGTCACAATGCACTGACTGGCACAGTCCACCACAGACCTTGCGACAGACGTGTTTATCTGCCAGGATGTCCAGTCTCACCCCGTGTAACTGGGAGTGGTCCACCAATGACCTGTGGCAGATATTTTTTTTTTGTTCTGCCAGGATGCCCTTTTTCACCCTCCACGCCCTCAGAAGAACGGTGATGCCGGTTGAGTCACCGACGGCCCGACCCATGAGACAGGTAGTACCGGTTTTTGTGGTTATCCAGTAGCAAGCAAGCCAATGCCTGACCTGACCAAAAAAAAAAAAAAAAAAAAAGTGCTATGTAAGTCAGAGATGAGATCATGTGGATCTCATCCACAGGATCTCATCTCATCTCATCTCATCTCATCTCATCTCATCTCTGGGATGAGAATCAGCACATCCAAGTCCGAGTCCATGGTCCTCAGCCAGAAAAAGGTTGATTGTCCTCTCTGGGTTGGGGACAGGCTCCTGCCCCAAGTGGAGGAGTTTAAGAATCTTGGGGTCTTATTCATGAGTGAGGGGAAAATGGAGCTAGAGATCGACAGACGGATTGGAGCAGCATCTGTAGTGATGTGGACGTTGTACCAGTCTGTTGTGGTGAAGAGGGAGCTTAGTTCTACGGCAAAGCTGTCGATTTACCAGTCAATCTACGTTCCTACTCTCACCTATGGTCACGAGCTTTGGGTAATGACTGAAAGAACGAGATCCCGGATACAAGCGGCTGAAATGAACTTTCTCCGTAGGATTGCTGGACTCACCCTCAGAGATAGGGTGAGGCGCTCAGTCATCCGGGAGAGGCTCAGAGTAGAACCACTGCTCCTCCACATTGAAAGGAGTCAGTTGAGGTGGTATGGGCATCTGATTAGGATACCTTCTGGACGCCTCCCACTTGAGGTGTTTTGGGCACATCCCACTGGAAGGAGACCCCGGGGCAGACCCAGGACTCGGTGGAGAGACTATGTCTCCCAGCTGGTCTGGGAACGCCTTGGTATTCTCTCTGAAGAGCTGGAGCAGGTGGCTGGGGAGAGGGAAGTCTGGGCTTCTCTGCTTGAACTGCTGCCTCCGCGACCCGAACCTCCGGAAAAGTGGTAGAAGATGGATGGATGGATGGATGGAATGTAAGTCTCAGTTAAAAGCTGCCAATTTCTGACCAAAAATCGTGGAATTTTATGGTTTAGAAGCTTCAACTTTAGCAAAAAGACAAAAAAAGGTGTAAATTTCCAACTGTTTACAACCAAAAACACTGCAAATATCTTCCGGACTTCCGGAAGGACTTCTGCCGGACTTCTGGCACCACACGAGTAAGCTTCCTTTTTGTAGCAGCGGATCAATTTCTTCCTATTTCTATTTACTATCTGGCTCTCTTGCTAATCTTTCTGATCCGGCGACACCTTTATTCATCACAGACACATAGATCGCCCAAATGTCTCCTAAGCCAGTGGACGGAGCCACTGTTTCTTGCAGGAGGCAGTACAATAGAGACCAGCTGTTAGTACTTAACCGGCCCACGATGCTAACGCAAAAACTCAACATACCGGGAGAAATAAGACGGAAACGGCATGGATGTCGAGCTGGAGTAAAACGGCGGGCGAGGAATATAAGGTACAGACCCGTCCTCCCATACGTTATTATGGGGAATGTACGATCGCTACTCAATAAGACTGACGAGCTAGGGGCTATCTCCCGCTACGAGAGCGTCTTCAGAGAGATTAGCTTGATGTTGCTTACTGAGACGTGGCTAACAGAACTAGCAACAGATGCTAACATCGAACTGGAGGGTTTCCATGAGATACGGGCAGACCGGACACCAGACAGTGGGAAGGCAAGGGGCAGAGGAGTGATAATGTATGTCAATAACAGCTGGTGCAGACCGGGACATATCACAGTTAACCCCTTGCACTCCGGTCAATTTCCCTAAAAACACCAAAAAATAACGTGCCCAAAGTAAATCAAAAGCTGTTCTACAACCCTTTGCAGCATCTTCATGGGGTTGGTCTCATTTAAAAGAAAACACTTTGAATTTTTTGGCAAAACAGTCATAATCTCTCTAAGTGCTCCGGCCATTGAGTTACAGTCATCTAACCATACTGAAATTGAAGAAAATAAATTTGGCCTGAGTGTTTTTTTGGATACAAATGCTTGCAAAAAACACACAGCTTCAGATCCGGTCTGGAAAATGCAACAGAAATGTAGAACCAAGTGTTATCCAGCTGAGGTCACAATTTTGTAACAATACCACAAAAAATGAATATATTACACAGCTTTTTCCTCAGGCAGTTGCCAGGAGTTTTTGAACTGTGCCAAATTGTGCCAAATGGCACAGTTTGGAAAAACGTCTGTAACTTTTGAATGATTCAATATAGAAGCTTCATCTTGGGCTCTAATGAAAGGTGACACTCAGGGCTGTGTGTGTGCGTGTGTGTGGGGGGGGGGGTTTGCCCCCCCCTCGCTACAGAGGACGGACATTGGCCATCGCTACATGACGGAATAGACTCATGTGGCGATGTGGCGACAGCGGCGCAGTCACCGCGGCTTTCCCCCCCCCTCGTTACAGAAGAGTAGCAGGTAGTAAGAGTAGCATTCACGGTCTGGACGTGGCGCACGAACTTCAGACTTTGTGCGCCGCACAGTTGTAGTTTACCGATCGGTCAAAAGTCATTTTTGATTAAAATTTTCAGAGATAAAGAATAATTTAGCTTATAACACCTTACCTCTTCACAGCAGTGTCCTGGTGAACTTCTCTTCCTCATTGTCAGACGAACACAACGCTGGTCCGCTCGTGGTTCTGGTCTCGCGACCCGGTCAAAACATAATTCCATGATTGCGGTTTTGGTGAATGATTTACGACCTTCGTCATCGGCCTCCGTCGGTCTATGATGACCATGGAAGAGAATCCTAAACGTCTATTCTGCTTGAATAAATAAAAAAAAAAGCACCGCCTGTGACTGAAGAGGCCGATGTGCGAATGGCTGTCCCTGTCACACAGGTAGCACTTGTGGGTGGTCTCCGTGCTGCTGGGTCTGTGACGGTTCTTCCTGTGGGTCCTTTTTTATCTGCTGCAGCAGTCTGTCTTCATCCAGCCTTAAAAAAAACAGCTCGCAAACTTCTCTGCTTCAATTGGCTCACTGCATTCACAGCTTTGGTAGGCGGGTCCTTCTTGCTAGGTTTTCAGTCATTGGTTCTTCAAGGTTTCAGAAACCCAATTCAAGGCTCTTATTAGTCGAATGAGAGGTCAATCAGATGAACTAATCTGTTCGCGGCTGTGTCTGCAGTGGAAGGACGGAAATGCCGCTTTTATTTTCAGTGCGCGCTTAGACGCAGCTCCATCATGCGTCCTAGAGCGCACGAGGGTGCTCTCGTACGCCCTCGTGCGCTCTGGGACGCAGAGACTTGCCCGCCCGCGGTACAACGGAGTGCAAGAGGTTAAACAACATCACTGCAGCAAAGATATTGAGTTGCTAGCTGTTAGCATGCGGCCTACCTATCTCCCGAGGGACTACTGACACGTGATCTGCATTGTTATTTATGCAAATCCGATGGTGAATGCGGGGACAGCGCGTGATGTCATTCACTCAGTAACTGGCAGGCTGCTGACAGAACACCCAGATGCTCTCCTCCTCATCTCAGGTGATTTCAACCATATTTCACTGTCCCCCATTCTGCCCACATTCACCCAGTATGTCACATGCCACACTAGAGACAATAAAACACTGGACTTATTCTATGCAAACACTAAGGAGGCGTACACCTCATCACTACTCCCCCCACTTGGGAGATCGGATCACAACTTAGTTCATCTCCTGCCGGTGTACAAACCCCTAGTACACAGACAACCTCCGGTCATTCGCATGGTGAAGTTATGGTCTGAGGAGGCAATGGACACTCTAAAGGACTGTTTTGAAACCACTGCCTGAGAGCAGCTCTGCGATCCACATGGTAAGGACATCAATGGCCTCACTAACATCATCACGGACTACATCAGCTTCTGTGTGGACAACACCGTACTCACCAAGACCATACGGTGTTGCTCAAACGTAAAAACCCTGGATCAGCCCTGAGATAAAAACACTTCTGAGAGAGAAGAAGAGGATTTTCAGGTCGGGGAACAGGGAGATGCTGAAGTCCATACAGAGGAAGCTGAGGAGGAAGATCAGAGAAGGCAAGGATAGCTTCAGGAAGAAGATGGAGAGCAAACTGCAACAGAGCGACATCGGTGGGGTCTGGAGAAACCTTAAAACCATCTCTGGGCTCCAGAATACCTCCTCCCAGGCCACAGGGGGCAGGGAGTGGGCGAACAATCTGAACCTGTTTTTTAATAGGTTTGACCAACCGCCTTCCCCCCCCCCCCCGACTGCACAACAACCACTGCTGCCTCTAAAGTCATTGAGACCTGCTGTCCACACCCCACTTCACCAACACCCCCCCCCCACTGCCAGCACACAGCCTCCCAACCTGACCCTCACTAAGACCCAGGTGAGGACGGAGCTGAGGAAGATCAAGGCGAGGAAGGCCTCGGGACCGGACAGCATCAGCACGAAGGTTCTCAAGTCCTGCGCAGACCAGCTGTGTGGTTTTGTGGAGCACATCTTCAACCTGAGCCTGAAGCTGGGGAGTGTACCACAGTTGTGGAAAACGTCTTGTGTGGTACCTGCACCAAAGACTTCCCACCCCAAAGACCTGAACAGCTACGGACCAGTGGCCCTGATGTCTCACATGATGAAGACCCTGGAGAGACTGCTCCTTGCTCACCTCCGCCCCCTGGTGGGACCAGTGATGGATCCCCTCCAGTTCGCTTACCAGCATGGCATTGGGGTGGAAGATGCAGTGATCTTCCTCCTTCACCGTTCCCTGTCCCTCCTGAAGAACCACAGGAACGCGGTGAAGATCATGTTCTTTGACTTCTCCAGTGCTTTCAACACCATCCAACCGATGATCCTGAAGGACAAGCTGCTGTGCGCAGGGGTGGACCAGCACCTGTCATCATGGATCCTGGACTACCTCACTAACCGGCCACAGTTTGTGAGAACCCGGGGTTGTGTGTCTGACACGAACATCGGTAGCACGGGGGCCCCCCAGGGAACGGTTTTGGCTCCCTTCCTTTTCATCCTTTATACTGCGGACTTATCACACAACACAACACACTGCCATCTACAGAACTTCTCTGATGACTCTGCGATCGTCGGCCTCATCTCCAACGGAGATGAAGCTGAGTACAGAGGACTTATCCAGGTCTTCATGGACTGGTGCCATCGGAACTGCCTCCAGATCAACGCAAGGAAAACTAAGGAGCTGGTGGTGGACTGCCACAGGCAAGAACAACCCCTCACAGCACCAATAAACATCCAGGGAACAGAGATTGAGATGGTGACATCCTACAAGTACATGGGTGCTCATCTGAACAATAAACTAGACTGGTCACACAATACCGACGCACTCTACAAGAAGGGACAGCGCAGGTTGTTCCTACTAAGGAGGCTCAGGTCTTTTGGTGTACAAGGGGCGCTGCTGAAGACATTCTACGACACAGTGGTGGCATCAGCCATCACTTTTGAAGTGGTCTGCTGGGGCAACGGCATTACAGCAGCCGATAGGAAGAGACGGAACAAACTAATCAAGAAAGCTAACTCTGTCCTGGGGCAACGCTTTGACCCAGTGGAGGAGATAGGAGAGAGAAGGACGGTGGCTAAACTGTCATCTCTGCTGGAGTCCGAGTCCCACCCTATGCAGGACTTACTGAACGCACTGAGGAGCTCATTTAGCAGTAGATTACATCATCCTAGGTGTGCAACGAGAGGTTTTGCACGTCCTTCCTACCTACGGCTGTCAGACTGTATAACCTAAGCAGGGTTGCTCGCAGAGATAGCAAAAAACGTGACGACCTAATAGTATTGAATGCAAAAGACGCAACAGACTTACACAAATGGTCCCCTCCAGTATACAACTAAGACAATATCGGTCGCTACGGAGGGTGACAATATGTTTGGGTACATATTCATACCATGTAGTGTAACTAAATAGACGGTTATGCTGTTTATTCCATCTAGCTACAATGCTCCGCACTGTGTATATATATTTATATATTTATGTGTACATATGTATATTCACTGCTCTTATTTTCTTATCTTCTTAATTATTGCTCTGAGTGTTGCTATCCCTGTGCTGTTGCAATCCTGGAATTTCCCCATTGTGGGACTAATAAAGGCTTATCTTATCTTTTCTTATCTTATCTTAAATATAATATTTGAGTAAAATGCTGCAAGTTTAACCTTTTTTTTATTTTTAAACTGCAAATTCAAGAGTAAGAAAAGTTCTAAATTCATGAGGACAAAAGTTGCAAAATTATGAATAATAAAAAGCTCCAAATTTTCAAGTAAGAAGCTGCATATTTCTGACTAAAATGGCTCTAACTCTGCAGGAAAATCCTGCAAATTTTTGAGAAAAATCCTCACCTTTACAAAAGTTAGTTAGTTAATTCCCTTCCACAGCAGGTGGAACACCATTTTGGTGTGTGGGGTGGCGCCTATCTCCGTTTCTCTTACCCTAGGCCACACAGCTACTGTAAGTAGTGAAAGCTACAGTGGGGGGTCTGTCCTCTGGTAGCTCTGTGCGTAACTTTCCTTTCCCCATTCTATTATGCTGAGCACCACGCTAGAAGGCGGAAAGTACCATTTTAATATGGTCTTTGGCATGACCCGGCCAGGATTTGAACCCCTGCCTCCCGGGTGTGGGGCGAATGCTCTACCAACTGAGCCACCACTCCGGTCATTTACAAAAGAATGTTTCTAATTTACATGAAAAATGATGTGATAAACTGGCGTGTGTTGGCCATTTTTTTTTAAATGACAGCCGTGAGGAGGAACTCAGTGGTGGTGTTCAGAGGTGTTAAATCCTGCAGATCTGCACTAATCAGCAGGGAAAAGAATGAATGCATTCTACCAAAACCATACGGAAATTCATCTAAAAGATTATGTGACATCAGAGGGAGAATGAAAATGAGATGTGTCACCAAAATCAACTCAGTATGTTCATTATTATTCAAGCTATGACCAATTAAACTTTGAACAGTGGCCATTTTTAATTTGGCCTAAAAAAAAATACTGCTCAAGGATGCCAAGGTGCAATTCATTAGCTTTGTGATCAGTACATGTCAAATTTAAGGAATTGGAAAAAAAAAACCAACAAAAAAACAATCATTGTACATATTCCAAAACATGCTTTACTGAGAATTTAGCATTTGGCAACCAGACTACCAGTAAAGCTAAAGTGAAACATATGATGAGGAGGACAGGTCAAAGTTCCTCAACAATAAATGCTCATGATTCTGTTGATGATGCACCTCATACAGTGGGGTAAAAAAGTATTTAGTCAGCCACCAATTGTGCAAGTTCTCCCACTTAAAAGATGAGAGAGGTCTCCAATTTTCATCATAGGTATACCTCAACTATGAGAGACAAAATGAGAAAAAAAAAATCCAGAAAATCACATTGTCTGATTTTTAAAGAATTTATTTGCAAATTATGGTGGAAAATAAGTATTTGGTCAATAACAAAAGTTCATCTCAATACTTTGTTATATACCCTTTGTTGACAGAGGTCAAACATTTTCAGTAAGTCTTCACAAGGTTTTCACGCACTGTTGCTGGTATTTTGGCCCATTCCTCCATGCAGATCTCCTCTAGAGCAGTGATGTTTTGGGGCTGTTGCTGGGCAACACGGACTTTAAACTCCCTCCAAAGATTTTCTATGGGGTTGAGATCTGGAGACTGGCTAGGTCACTCCAGGACCTTGAAATGCTTCTTATGAAGCCACTCCTTCGTTACCCGGGCACTGTGTTTGGGATCATTGTCATGCTGAAAGACCCAGCCACGTTTCATCTTCAATGCCCTTGCTGATGGAAGGAGGTTTTCACTCAAAATCTCACGATACATGGCCCCATTCATTCTTTCCTTTACACGGATCAGTCGTCCTAGTCCCTTTGCAGAAAAACAGCCCCAAAGCATAATGTTTCCACCCCCATGCTTCACAGTAGGTATGGTGTTCTTTCTCCTCCAAACACGACAAGTTGAGTTTTTACAATAAAGTTCTATTTTGGTTTCATCTGACCATATGACATTCTCCCAATCCTCTTCTGGATCATCCAAATGCTCTCTAGCAAACTTCAGACGGGCCTGGACATGTACTGGCTTAAGCAGGGGGACACGTCTGGCACTGAAGGATTTGAGTCCCTGGCGGCGTAGTGTGTTACTGATGGTAGCCTTTGTTACTTGGTCCCAGCTCTCTGCAGGTCATTCACTAGGTCCCCCCGTGTGGTTCTGGGATTTTTGCTCACCGTTCTTGTGATCATTTTGACCCCATAGGGTGAGATCTTGCGTGGAGCCCCAGATCGAGGGAGATTATCAGTGTGGTCTTGTATGTCTTTCATTTTCTAATAATTGCTCCCACAGTTGATTTCTTCACACCAAGCTGCTTACCTATTGGAGATTAAGTCTTCCCAGCCTGGTGCAGGTCTACAATTTTGTTTCTGGTGTCCTTTGACAGTTCTTTGGTCTTAGCCATAGTGGAGTTTGGAGTCTGACTGTTTGAGGTTGTGGACGGGTGTATTTTATACTGATAACGAGTTCAAACAGGTGCCATTAATACAGGTAACGAGTGGAGGACAGAGGAGCCTCTTAAAGAAGAAGTTACAGGTCTGTGAGAGCCAGAAATCTTGCTTGTTTGTAGGTGACCAAATACATATTTTCCACCATAATTTGCAAATAAATTCTTTAAAAATCCTTCAATGTGATTTTCTGGATTTTTTTTTTTCTCATTTTGTCTCTCATAGTTGAGGTATACCTATGATGAAAATTGGAGACCTCTCTCATCTTTTAAGTGGGAGAACTTGCACAATTGGTGGCTGACTAAATACTTTTTTGCCCCTCTGTATATAAATTGTGTGCATGCACAAAAACACGGCATAGGCTGGTTTTCACACACGAAGTGGGATGTGTAAAACCAATCGTGATGTGACAATTTGCCATGAGAAGTTGCAGGCTGTCTACAAAATTCTTTTTGGCTCTTTAAGATGGGTTTGCTAAACTACAAAAAAGCTGAAACTGGCAAAATGTGTTAAAATAGTATTTCCACTTCAGTTAAACTGCTTTGTCTATGAAATAGTCTGTGAAAAAGACACAATTATTTCATGATTTATCTCTTGAAATCAGCTTGTTGAATGAAGTGAAAACCTGATTTATAATACCTGATTTCCCTCAACCTGCCATACTCATGGACCAAAACCAGCACCGATGTAGAGATATTAAAATTTAAACTGCTGAGATGCACGCATAGCCTTTACAGTGGGGAAAATAAGTACTGAACATGCCAACATGTTTCTCATTAGAAGGGCTTTGGGGGGGATGGGAGCCCGGCTGCCCATAGCAGTGTCTAGCTGTGCCCCAATACACTATCGCCCCAATTTTAACCGCACTTTGGTAGGTCACACACCTGCACTCAATCACACCACAAAGCTAACACTCACCCATAATGATTTGGGCAAGGGGGATGGGGAGTGGGGGTCTTCCCCCACCCCTGCTGCCCTCCTTCTGCCAGGGTCCTGGGAGCCAGGCTGGTGACCTGGGGCCCGTAATGTTGTCATCATCCTTGGGTGCTGCAGAATGAATGGCTGTGAGCAAGGAAGTGAGCGAGTGAGAGTGAGTGAGCAAATGAGTAAGTGAGAGCAAGGGAGTGATAAGTGGAGATGGTGATGGTGATGGTAGGTCAGAATTGTGTAGCATTTTGCATGTCGGGTGATGTCTTAGCTCGCTTGCAGTGGGCCATTGATTGGTCATTCTAGGTGGGCGTCCGTGGTGGTGGTCTGCTTCTGGGGCCACAGAAGCCGTGGGGTGGGTTGGCAGAGGTGTGGCTGCTGATCCACGCCTGTGGTCTCCCCGGCTGCTCTGGTTCATGCCCACCGCGTATGTGCCACGGCTGCCCCAAGTGATAAGGGTGAATGAGTGTGGTTGAGTGTGTGAGTGAGAGCACAAGTAGATAAAAGTGAGTAGGAGTGCGAGTGAGAGTGTGTGTATGGGTGAGCGTGGGTGGGTGCAGGCGACTGTGAGGGCTAGTGGGAGTGGGGGCAAGAATGAGTGGGTATGGGAGTGGGAGAGAGTGGCTGGGTATGGGTGTGGGAGTGAGAGTGTAAAATTGTGTGGGGGAGAGGGAGAGTGAGTGAGAGTGTGTGGGTGCGAGTGGGTGTGTATGAGAGCATGAGGGTGTGAGTGCATGGGAATTAGTGTGTGTTGGTCGGGGGGTACTGGACTGACGGGGTGGCATCTCCTTGTACCTCGGGGCCATGTGGGCTCCCTTGGACTGGAGGGGGCTGCCCCCCCCCGTGGGGCTCCTGTGCCTTGCTGCCCCCTTCCATTTGCGGTGGGGGCATTGGTGTTCCCGGGGAGTGTAGCGGTGGCACTGGGGTGGGTCGAGCCCGCTGTGGGGGTGTTTGGGGGGGGTCAGGCTGCTCCCCAGCATGGGGGAGGGGGGTCGGCCTTCCAGCACCTTGGCCTGGGGACTGGCGTTGGTTCAACTGGGGGAAGGGGGCTTGCCGGTCTGGCAGTGGGAGTGCACCGCGCCAGCTGCGTGACGCCCGGCCTCCCTCAGACATCCCTCCTGGAGTGGATGCCTGATTGTCCTGGGGATTGTTGGTCTCAGTAGATTTGTTCTCTGTGGGGGTTGGCGGTGCTGTCTTGCTTGCTCAGAGTTTCCAGGGGAAGAAGGCTTGTTGCTGCAGCCTGCCACGCTCTCTGTATGTTTCCTGGCAAATTATTCACATGCACATACTTACTTTGCGTGAGCTCTCATACACATGCACACACATGCACACACACATTTGTCTCTCCTTAAACAGGTGCTGATACCACAACTGTGATGAGAAATTTTCAGTAGAAGAAACAATTTGTCTTCTGTTTGTTTCAGTTGTGTTATTCTGTTTGTCTTCTCTGTTTGTTTCTCTCCCTTTTCTTTCCCAGTCCCCACCCATAATTTCCTCACCCCCCCCCCCACCACCCTGCTGGGTCCTTCATGGGGAAAACAATTTAAATAAAGTATTAAAAGCTATTACAAGATGAGTATATAAATAGCATACAGTGCATATATATGTACTGTAAAAAACTCCTTTTGTCAAAGTAAATCTGTTTTGCAAAATAACGGAAGCAGATTTCTGTTCTGCTCATCTAGCTGCTTGACAGCATAAGGGAAAAAAGAAAAAAAAAAAAAATTTTTCTTAATCACCATATTTCTGATGGAGCCATTGACCTGAGATTTTTACCAGATGCCAGTAACAACTAAAATAATCCATATATACAAAGGAATCAAGGCAACTGTTTTTTTTTTTTTTGTTTTTTTTTTACAAAATAAGTTATACTGTATTTAATAAAGTGGAATGAAACATGGAATAAGTATTGAACACATGAAGAAAAAAGGGGTGCAAAAGGGCATAGAAAGCAAAGAAACCAAATGATTTCCATCAGAATTTAAGAAGCCATCCCATCCCCCATCAGTGCAAATTAATTTCAGCTGGTTAAGTCCTGACTGATGCCTTTTAAAAAGGTCTGTGAATATCAGATTGTGACACCACAATGAACTCATGATGGGCAGAAGTAAAGAGCTTTCTCTAGACTTTTGCAACCGTATTGTTGCAAAATACAGCCATGGACAAAATTGTTGGTACCCCTCTGTTAATGAAAGAAAAACCCGCAATGGTCACAGAAATAACTTGAATCTGACAAAAGTGATAATAAATAAAAATTCTATGAAAATTAACCAATGAAAATTAGACAATGCTTTTGAATTGTGGTTCAACAGAATAACATTAAAAAACAAACTCATGAAACAGGCCTGGACAAAAATAATGGTACCCCTCGAAAAGATTGAAAATAATGTGACCATAGGGACATGTTCAACCAAGATGTGTCTTCTAATTAATATCACAGGTATCTACAAACTTGCAATCAGTCAGTCGGCCTATTTAAAGGGTGACAAGTAGTCTCTGTGCTGTTTGGTGACATGGTGTGTACCACACTAAACTTGTACCAGAGGAAGCAAAGGAGAGAGTTGTCTCATGAGATTAGAAAGAAAATTATAGACAAGCATGTTAAAGGTAAAGGCTATAAGACCATCTCCAAGCAGCCTGATGTTCCTGTGACTACAGTTGCACATATTATTCAGAAATTTAAGATCCACGGGACTGTAGCCAACCTCCCCGGACATGGCAGCAGGAGGAGACGGATAATATGAATGGTAACAAAAGAGCCCAGAACAAACTCTAAACACATTCATGGTGAACTCCAAGGTCAAGGTACATCAGTGTCAGATCGCACCATCCGTCGTTGTTTGAGCCAAAGTGGACTTCATGGGAGACGACCAAGGAGGACACCACTGTTGAAAACAAATCATAAAAAAGCCAGACTGCAATTTGCCAAACTGCATGTTGACAAGCCACAAAGCTTCTGGGAGAATGTCCTATGGACAGACGAGACAAAACTGGAACTTTTTGGCAAGGCACATCAGCTCTATGTTCACAGAGACAAAAATGAAGCATACCAAGAAAAGAACACTGTCCCTACTGTAAAACATGGAGGAGGTTCTGGAGCTGCTTTGCTGCATCTGGCACAGGCTATCTTGAATCTGTGCAGGGTACAATGAAATCTCAAGACTATCAAGGTATTCTAGAGAGAAATGTGCTGCCCAGTGTCAGACAGCTTGGTCTCAGTCTCAGGTCATGGGTCTTGCAACAGGATAATGACCCAAAACACACAGATAAAAACACCCAAGAATGGCTAAGAGCGAAAGATTGGACTATTCTAAAGTGGCCTTCTATGAGCCCTGATCTAAATCCTATTGAACATCTGTGGAAGGAGCTGAAACATGCCGTCTGGAGAAGGCACCCTTCAAACCTAAGACAACTGGAGCAGTTTGCTCATGAGGAGTGGGCCAAAATACCTGCTGAGAGGTGCAGAAGTCTCATTGACAGTTACAGAAATTGTTTGATTGCAGTGATTGCCTCAAAAGGTTGTGCAACAAAATATTAAGTTAAGGGTACCATCATTTTTGTCCAGGCCTGTTTCATGAGTTTGTTTTTTTAAATAATTCTGTTGAACCACAATTCAAAAGCATTGTCTGATTTTCATTGGATAATTTTCATAGAATTTTTATTTATTACCACTTTTGTCAGATTCAAGTTATTTCTGTGACCATTGTGGGTTTTTCTTTCATTAACAGAGGGGTACCAACAATTTTGTCCACGTGTGTATAATGATGGCATTAGTTAGATGTGCATTTCTAAACTGCTGAATGTTCGAGTGAGCACTGTTGGAGCAATCATTTGGAAGTGAAAAGAATATCATTTTACCATAAACCAGCCACTGTCACCATGGGTTGAGATGCCGTCTCGGCACTCAGCCCATGTTTTCCCTCATCCCTGCTTCCCATTGAGCAGCGTCTCAGCTGGCCCCCAGCTGGCAGCATTATGGACGGCTGGGGCCAATTAGTCTTCATCAGCTGGGGCGCTGCCAATGAGGATAAATAGGAGCAGCCTCGATGACTCGGGGCTGCGACATAAACACATTGCTAAGCTGAAGCCCCTTCGTCTGGTGTCAGCTTATATACTCCTCTTGCAGCATTCCTGTGTTTGTATCCCGCTGTGAGTATGTACGTCTTGTTACCCCCACGTCCGGTACGAGCTGCTTACCTCTGTGCTGTGCAACCTGTGAGTGTACCTCTGCATGAGTATCTGTGCTCTCCTCATCCCTTATCCCTTACCCAAAATAAACCATCACGACTCACTGGCTTGTCCCTGGCTCTGATTGCCCGGCTCCCTAGAGCCGGATATGACAGTATGTCGCAGCCAGAAGAGTTGCCGGCGGCCGTGAGTCGCTGTGGAAATGTACCTTTCTGTCCGGGTGTCAGCGCTGCTAGCATGCCGTTTCCCAGGAGTCACTTCCGGCGCCAGGGCGACGAGCTGAGGTCCATCTCGGAGGCTGTCGACGGGACGCTCTTCACCCTGCACGACGCCTCCAACGCGAGACGCTGGCATCCGGGCCGTGCTGAGGAACTCCTGGACTGTCACCCTCACTCTCTGTACCATCTGGAGGACAGTGCCAGGATAGACGCTGCAGGTACACAGCGAGAGAAGCTCCACGGGGTGGATGGAAATCCCGGCAGGGAGTCGAAGTGGGCGACGTCTTTCCCCGCTTCGGAGTCCCGTTCCTGCCGCTATTCCAGTCCGGGAGTTCGCGCCAACCAGAGGACTTCCCCCGACCTGCGCCACGTCACTCGGGATTCCCTTCAAGGAGCCGCAGCTGACAGCAGTTATGTCCGGGGTCGAGTGGCTGTCGCGAGCTCTACTGTGTTTCCTGTCACCACCTTCAGGCATGTGGCGGCGGCAGGGAGATTGATGGTGTGGACTTCAGGGCTACGAAGCTTCCCCGTGCTCGGCGCCTTCCTCGCCTCGTTCTCTGATCTGGAGCGGCGAATCCTGGGTTTCCCCCTCGCTTCGTTCCCTGGGAATAGCCGCCATCACATCGCCGAGTCACCTCTGCACGAACCTCGTCCGGATCCAGTTCTGGGTCATCGTCAGGACCGTTCCTCCCACGCAGCTGTCATCCCTTCGCCTCGTCAGTGTGGAGACTCTACAGCCTCGTCCCTTGAGCCTCGTTCCCCCGCTGTCATTCCTGGACATTCGGGCTGGCTCACCCCGGCTGTTTCCCCCTCCTCCTCGACGCGCTTCCTGACCGCTGTGTGTGCCTGGAATCCCGGCCTGGTGAGCTCTCTGCTGGAGACAACGCGAGCGATCCTCAGACGAACTCCCGGGGGGTCCTCCGTTATCGCCGGGCGGGGAGAGGAAGAAGCAGATTCCACTACAGCAGGCGATACTCAACCTCCAGGGGGCAGGCAAGTCATTGTTTTTTCACACCTGCTTAATGATTTGCTCTGTCACATCCCTGGAGGAGAAGTTCAGGGTTCGCAGCTCCCTGAACTCTCCCCACCTGCTGTAACTTGTATTCCTAATCCCGCATCCTCTGTGTCTCTCTCCGCCGAGCGGTCCCCGGCTCCGGGTCAACGTGGTGGGATATGGAGAGGGCCTGTGGTTCCTCAGCTACATTGCGGACGGAGGAGGGGGACTGACTGCTGCGTGGAGTCTATGCCGACGACTGAGCGTCCCCGGGTCTCCACGGAGGAGCGGTTCGGTCCGGCGGGACGAGATTCTTCTGGCTTCACGCCGAGTGGATCGTCGGCGGGGTTACCTGAGCTGGAGGGATCTCAAGCTGCGCTGACCATCGTGCTGGCTGCGGGGCCCGACGCGGCTAGATGGGAGCCTGACAACGACCTCCTGACGACAGATCCTGGATCTTCGCAGTCCTGGACGGCGTCAGAACCCGAGATCAGGCGAGTGCTCTCCTTTCTTTTCTCTCTTTTTATCCCCGAGCACTTCAGCCTATCTCCAGGGGAGACGAGCCGGGTGCAGCTGTCCGCTGCGTCTGAGCTCGTCTCGCCAGGTTCTGGCGCTGCCGGTGATCCTGATCCCGGTTCTGTTTTCTCTTCTGAGCCTTCTTCCAGGGTCACCGGCAAGGAGTTGCTGTTCCTCGTGGTGCTGGAGGGTCTGGGTTCAACGTTGGAGGTCGGTTCTGGTGCAGTATTCAACGTGGGTTCGCCTGAGACCCAGTCGGGGTCCAACGTGGGTTCGCCTGAGACCCAGTCGGGGTCCAACGTGGGTTCGCCTGAGGCCCGATCGGGGTCCGACGTGGGTGCTGCCCCAGTATTGTCCAGGTCCGGTGAGGAGGTGGCCGTTTTCCTGCGGCCTGACGCCCGCCGCCCTCGTCATCGGCTCTCCCCTGAGCCTCTTCCACCGGGATCCGCTCTGATCCTTCGCCCGTCTCAACGGTCCTGGTGGTTGAGTGATGCGGGTCGACGACCCGACCCACAGAACTTTCGGTTCGGTGATCTGGCTCCCCCCACTGGTCTGTGTTTCCCTCTGGGCAGCCTGGTTCGGCTGCCGGTGGACTGGATTCCTGGGATCTGGGTCCAGAGTTCGCCGTCCGAACACTTCTCTTTCCCTGATTCGCCAGCTGGACGATGGGCGGGGAGATCTCCGGAGCCATCTCGGCCATTTTTGGACTCTGCCTGCCATTCACCTCGGGTGTCACTTTTTCTTTTGTTATTAAGGTCACTCGGGTGTAATGTTTTGTCCTGTTGGTGGATTCGTTTTTATAGTGCTGTGTTTTCCATCGCTCATGCTCAGCATTTTACTTTTTGTGCCATGTTTTTAGCCTCGTTTTTTGTATTGTAGAGTTATGTTTTGTTTTCCGTAACACCATGCTCTGCAGTTATCCATTTATTCCAGTCACTTTCATTTCTTTAGGTGACTGGGTATTTATATATTCGTGTGTGTGGGTTTTTCTTTGCCTGCACTCAGTATTTCTTTTTTTGTCCTGTTGGTTCATTATAGAGTCATGTGCCTTGTTTTCCGTAACACCATGCTCTATAATTGTCATTTGTTCCAGTCACCCTCACTTTTCTTGGTGACTGTGTGTATGTACTTAAATTAGCGCTGTGTATAGGTTCCCCTTTATTTAACCGTACTCAGCATTTTTTGCCCTGTACCTTTTTGGTGGTTCTTTTTTCCCTTCTCTGGGTCACGCATGGTTGGTACTCTCTGGGTAGTATGTAACCGGCGTGCTGACCCAGTTCTTCTCCCCATCTGTACCTGGGTTAATTATTCTGTTTTGTCAGTATTGTATTTGGGTTTTTCTTTCCCGCTACCCTACATTGCCCCATTGGTGTTGTCCTTCCCTTGGCTTCTTCCCCTCCGGTCCGCCTCCCTTCCTCCCACCCCAGGTGTGTGTGTGTGTGTGGGGGGGGGGGGGGCTGGGATGTTCCTGGTCGTTCAGGAGCCCGACCTTGAGGGAGGGGCTCTGTCACCATGGGTTGAGATGCCGTCTCGGCACTCAGCCCATGTTTTCCCTCATCCCTGCTTCCCATTGAGCAGCGTCTCAGCTGGCCCCCAGCTGGCAGCACTATGGACGGCTGGGGCCAATTAGTCTTCATCAGCTGGGGCGCTGCCAATGAGGATAAATAGGAGCAGCCTCGATGACTCGGGGCTGCGACATAAACACATTGCTAAGCTGAAGCCCCTTCGTCTGGTGTCAGCTTATACTCCTCTTGCAGCATTCCTGTGTTTGTATCCCGCTGTGAGTATGTACGTCTTGTTACCCCCACGTCCGGTACGAGCTGCTTACCTCTGCGCTGTGCAACCTGTGAGTGTACCTCTGCATGAGTATCTGTGCTCTCCTCATCCCTTATCCCTTACCCAAAATAAACCATCACAACTCACTGGCTTGTCCCTGGCTCTGATTGCCCGGCTCCCTAGAGCCGGATATGACAGCCACAGCCAGGAGCTGTTCACAAGATTTCTGGCAGAGGAGTCAAACAATTATCAGAAGTTATCCAAGTGCCAAAGATCACTCGTGGAGAGTTCCAGAAATACCTGGAGTTAGCAGGTACTGCTCTTTCAAGGAAAACAATAAGTAATGCATTTTACCAATGTGGGTTCTATGCCCACCCACCTTGCAAATGGCCATTGCTGAAGAAAAGCATGTTTACCCAATGACTGCCTGTGTCGTTCTATTGTGCCTTTTCCTCCAGTCCCTCTGGTGGTTATGTTTTTTTTCAAGAAAATATTCAATTCAGATGACAGAGATTTCCAAAGCTATAACTTGAGAATGGTAAGAGTTAATGTCTTACCGTCTATTAGAAAGATGTAGAATATGATCCAAAGTTTGAGATAGGAGGCAATTTATGCATCTAATTTGCATAATTCCACGGCAGCCATATCAAATTGCATAACTTTCAGTCAAAAGTGGACTTTGGGCATATTTACACAAGGGATGGTTTTGTTTTTTGTCACTGTTGTTTTGGGCATTTTGTTATCTTATCTTTAAAGTACAGTGGGGTAAAAAAGTATTTAGTCAGCCACCGATTGTGCAAGTTCTCCCACTTAAAAGATGAGAGAGGTCTCCAATTTTCATCATAGGTATACCTCAACGATGAGAGACAAAATGAGAAAAAAAAAAAATCCAGAAAATCACATTGAAGGATTTTAAATGAATTAATTCGTAAATTCCTCGGTAAAATAAGTATTTGGTCACCTAAAAACAAGCAAGATTTCTGGCTCTCACAGACCTGTAACTTCTTCTTTAAGAGGCTCCTCTGTCCTCCACTCATTACCTGTTTTAATGGTGCCTGTTTGAACTCATTATCAGTATAAAAGACACCTGTCCACAACCTCAAACAGTCAGACTCCAAACTCCACTATGGCCAAGACCAAAGAGCTGTCAAAGGACACCAGAAACAAAATTGTAGACCTGAACCAGGCTGAGAAGACTGAATCTGCAATAGGTAAGCAGCTGGGTGTGAAGAAATCAACTGTGGGAGCAATTATTAGAAAATGGAAGACATACAAGACCACTGATAATCTCCCTCCATCTGGGGCTCCACGCAAGAGCTCACCTCGTGGGGTCAAAATGATCATGAGAACGGTGAGCAAAAATCCCAGAACCACACGGGGGTACCTAGTGAATGACCTGCAGAGAGCTGGGACCAAAGTAACAAAGGCTAGCATCAGTAACACACTACGCCGCCAGGGACTCAAATCCTGCAGTGCCAGACATGTCCTCCTGCTTAAGCCAGTACATGTCCAGGCCCGTCTGAAGTTTGCTAGAGAGCATTTGGATGATCCAGAAAAGGATTGGGAGAATGTCATATGGTCAGATGAAACCAAAATAGAACTTTATTGTAAAAACTCAACTTGTCGTGTTTGGAGGAGAAAGAACACCATACCTACTGTGAAGCAGTGGAGTGGAAACATCATACTTTGGGGCTGTTTTTCTGCAAAGTGACCAGGACGACTGATCCGTGTAAAGGAAAGAATGAATGGTGCCATGTTTCGTGAGATTTTGAGTGAAAACCACCTTCCATCAGCAAGGGCATTGAAGATGAAACGTGGCTGGATCTTTCAGCATGACAATGATCCCAAACACACTGCCCGGGCAACGAAGGAGTGGCTTTGTAAGAAGCATTTCAAGGTCCTGGAGTGGCCTAGCCAGTCTCCAGATCTCAACCCCATAGAAAATCTTTGGAGGGAGTTGAAAGTCCGTGTTGCCCAGCGACAGCCCCAAAACATCACTGCTCTAGAGGAGATCTGCATGGAGGAATGGGCCAAAATACCAGCAACAGTGTGTGAAAACCTTGTGAAGACTTACAGAAAACGTTTGACCTCTGTCATTGCCAACAAAGGGTATATAACAAAGTATTGAGATGAACTTTTGTTATTGACCAAATACTTATTTTACCAAGGAATTTACCAATTAATTCATTAAAAATCCTTCAATGTGATTTTCTGGATTTTTTTTTTTTTTTTTTCATTTTGTCTCTCATAGTTGTGGTATACCTATGATGAAAATTGGAGACCTCTCTCATCTTTTGAGTGGGAGAACTTGCACAATTGGTGGCTGACTAAATACTTTTTTGCCCCACTGTATATGAACTAGAAAATCAGTTACAATGTAAACAAACAAAGAAATTTGTCACTTACCACTGGCCAGGCAGTGCGGTTCATCCATTTTTGTCCATCCTGGTCATTATTTTGTCTTCTCTGTTTCATTTTTGCTTTCTCTCCCACATTCAGAAACTGTTTTGATCATTCCACCACAATTTCTCTTTTATTCCGCCACAATTTATCTCATATGATGACTGGGAACTGGCGCGATTGTTCTGTCCAGTCACTTGGTGGTGGGGGTCGATGGCAGGTGCAAATCAACCAACTTCAGCCACCCTCTGTTATAACAAAATGTAGATATTTACCTTGATAAATTAAATAATCTCTTTTTGGAATCATAGTTGGCATATTTGGGAACAAATGCCTACTCTGTGTTGCGATGGTGAACATCAAGATTCGTTTAAAAACTCTTCTTCTCTGGTGTCCAGAAGTGACATTTGGCTGGGGGGGGGGGGGGGGTATGTGGGGGTCATTGGTCCTCCAAGGTAAGAGCAGTAAGTTATATGTGTCTGCCACCTTGTGAGGTGGAATACTTAGTACAAGTGGGGATTTTTATTGTATCACATGACATATCACATGACAGGCACAGAACTGCCACATAGACAGTGAGGGTACTTTCTGTGTCAAAAAATAGAAGGATGTTAAAGAGTTAAAGCTTGCTCAAACAACATTTGAGCAAGCCAGTAACATACTGGAAGAATATAGTCTGGTCAGAGGATACTAAAATTGAACTTTTTGTATGCCAGAACACACAGCATGTTTGGAGGAGAAATGGCACTGCACATAAGCCCTAAAACGCCATACCAACAGTGGAGTTTGGAGGTGGGAGCATCATGATGTGGCAATGTTTTTCAGCACATGGTACAGGCAGCCTTGATATATTTGATGGAAAGATGAATGGGCAAATGTACAGAGACATCCTTGATCAGAACCTGTTGCCATCTGCCAAGATGCTGAAAATGAAACGAGGGTGGACATTTCAGCAAAACAATGATCCCAAACACACAACAAAGGAAACTCTCAGCTGGCTCGAGAGAATGAAAATAAAGCTGCTAGAACTGCCCAGTCAGTCACCTGACCTGAATCCAATTAAAAATGCATGGAGCAAACTGAAGATTAGAGTTCATAGAAGACACCAACGGAACCATCAAGATATGAAGACAGTTTGTGTGGAAGATTGGGCTAAAATCATTCTTGAGCAATGCCTGCACCTAGTTTCTCCATGCAGGAGGTGTCTGGAAGCTGATATTGCCAACAAAGTCGTTTCTACTAAATAATAAATGTATTCCACCATGTGTGTTCAATACTTAATCCCTGTGTCATTCAACTTTAGTAAATGATACTTGTTTTGTCAACACAGCTGTCTTGATTTCTTTGTATGTATGGATTACTTGGTCCGTTACTGATATCTGGGGAAAAGGTCAATGGCTTCATCAGAAATATGTTTAATGAGAAAAATGTTGATGTGTTCAATGCTTATTTTCACCGCTGTACATGATCAGCAGATCCATCTTTCCTTAGAGGTTTTCAGGGTGACAAAATGCACTTTGAATAACTATTGGCTCCCCTAGATTATATGTCATTAAGACAAAGTCAGCAGTAGCATTTTAGACTAGCTGGTCTATTGCATTGTGCATGTAGAATGCACAGCATATTTGTGGCACACAAACTAAAGTTAATCCATAGCTCAGTCTAAGGTTCAGTTTTAACCAGACAAAGACCACCTCTTTTTGCCGCACCAAGTTTTGGTTCTTTGGTCCAGACCATGGTTCAGGGGAGCTTTCAAACCTACATTTTTTTTTTTTCCAAACCAAACAAAAAAGTCTGAAAGGCTGGACGAAATGGGTTAGGTGTGAAAGCCCCCTCAGCGAACAAAATTCAAAAAGACTAAGCAGATATTACTTTTCTAAATGTCACAAGACAGAAATGTGACTGGGGGCCCCATATTTGGAATCTTCATAGTGGTCAAATTTGACTCTGCTAGCATCAGCACCGGATCACCCCAGGGCTGTGTACTTTCCCCCCTACTCTTCTCTCTTTATACCAACTCCTGCACCTCCAGCCACCAGTCTGTCAAGTTGATCAAGTTTGCGGACGACACCACCCTCATCGGGCTCATCTCCAACGGCGACGAGTCCGCCTACAGGAGAGAGGTGGCCCAGCTGGCGTCCTGGTGCAACAACAACAACCTGCAGCTGAACGCTCTGAAGACAGTGGAGATGATTGTGGACTTCAGGAAAGTCAAAACCCCTCTGCCCCCCCTCACCCTCACAGGCTCTCCCATCACCACTGCTGATTCCTTCCGCTTCCTAGGCACCACCATCACCAGGGACCTCAAGTGGGAGCCGACCATCAGCTCCCTCATCAAAAAGGCCCAGCAGAGGATGTTCTTCCTGCGGCAGCTGAGGAAGCTCAAGCTACCCACCAAGATGTTAGTGCAGTTCTACACAGCCATCATCGAGTCCATCCTCACCACCTCCATAACCGTGTGGTACGCAGGAGCCACTGCCAGGGACAGACTAAGGCTGCAGCGCGTCGTGCGCACTGCTGAGAAGGTGATCGGCTGCAAGCTCCCATCTCTCCAGGATCTGTACATCTCCAGGACCCAGAGGCGTGCTGGCCGGATCATAGCCGATCCCTCACACCCTGGTCACGTACTGTTTGCCCCCCTCCCCTCAGGTAGAAGACTTCGGTCCATCCAGACTAAAACCTCCCGTCACATGAACAGCTTCTTCCCCTCTGCCATCAGACTGCTGAACACTAAGTGACTTATTGACTCTCGTGCACTATGTACAGCAGCTCAACCAGACTCATGTCAATAATCACTGTTTTCTTCCTGCATTACCGACTGCACTATATGGTTCTCCACATTATCTGCTGCTCGCTAATATATTTTAACTGCTGACCAGTATTACTCACTCTTATTCTACACTTTATTGCATGTATAGTTTATTTCTTTTATTTTATCATGTTTAATGCTGCAGCATTGCACCGAGACAAATTCCTAGTTTGTGTACTACATGAACAATGGCAATAAATCTGATTCTGATTCTGATTCTGATTCTGACCAAATGTGGCTTATTTTTAAACTGCAGGGATCCAAGCACTGCAACATCAGTGGAAGAAGTGTATGGGCTGAAGGGGAGACTAAGTTTCAAAATAAACCACATTTGGTAAAATTTGACCATTGTGAACTTTTCAGCACCCCCCACCCTGCATAAAGGATTGTGCAGCTTTCATGCTGACAACATGTGCTGACAGTACGTGAAAAGTATGTGCACACAGAAATTTCTAGATGTATAAAACTGGTCACACACCAGATTCCCTGCTCCTTTTCTTCCTATTGTGGGGTGTGTCAATAACGAGGCGGATTTGACGCAGACAGTTTATTACACATCTCACACCTAAGCATAGTCAGAAAGAGGGCATCTCAGACAAGACTCTTCTCTTAAATACTCAGGCCTTCCTTCAGCAGCTTCTAAACAAAAAGGTCACATTGCATTCACTTCCTTAATCCTTTAACATCCCCCTAGCAGTCTCTGATACACAAAAGATCACATTGCATTCACCACCTCCTTGGCGCTGTCATGCTGGGGGGCTGATGAATGCTGGGGGGTTGATGATTGAGGGGTAAAAGTCTGTGCATGTGGGTGCTCTGGGGAATCTTTTCTCTGGGAACCTCCCCGCGGGGGTCTTCCCTGCCGAGGGGCCCTCGCCAACAGCACTTGCTCGTCCGCCACAACAAAAGCGGGTTTGAGTCTGTCTATGCCAATCCTTTCCCTCCTACCCCCCAAATCTAGCAAAAAATTCTTGTCCCCTGTTTCCAGCACACTGAACGGTCCATCATAAAGTGGGCGCAGTGGGGGGCAATGTGCATTGTGTCTGACAAAAACGAACTCCGCGTTTTTCAAAGCTTTAGGCACAAAAACACGCAGAAAACTGTGGTGAACAGGGCCCGGCAGCGTGCTTGTGTCTATGCTACGATGCAACAGCTGAGACGGGGAGCTGCCTGGCGCGGGATTATCTGGGAGAAACTCCCCGGGCAGCCGAAGTGGCTGCGCAAAAACGAGTTCAGCCAGGGAAGCTTCCAAATCCTCTTTAGGCGCAGAACGTAACCCCTATAAAACCCACGGTAGCTTGTCTACCCAATTTGCATCCGTCAGTGACGCCCTGAGAGCCGCTTTCAATGACCTATGAAAACGTTCGCATAACCCATTAGCCTGTGGACTGTACGCGGTTGTGCGGTGAATTGTGACACCAAGGCTGCGGGCCATTGTTGACCAAAGTTCGGAAACAAATTGAGGGCCTCTGTCGGACGTGATGTCCGACGGGACTCCAAAACGCGCCACCCATGCTGTTAAGAACGCGCGCGCCACCTCCTCGGCCGTGGTTGCCGCCAGTGGAACCACTTCCGGCCAGCGCGTGGTGCGGTCCACCATTGTCAGAAGGTGTGTGCACCCACGAGGTCCACGTGAACATGGTTGAGCCTCTTAGCCGGGATGCGAAATGGCTCCAAGGGAGCTTTCGTGTGTCTGTGTACTTTGGCTCGTTGGCACGCCATGCAGGCTGCTGCCCACTCTTTCACTTGTTTGCGAAGGCTCGGCCACACAAATTTCTCTCCTACCATTTTGACCGACGCGCGCATTCCCGGGTGCGCCAAAGAATGAATCGAGTCAAAAACGCGGCGGCGCCACGCGGCCGGTACCACGGGACGCGGTCGCCCCGTGGAGACATCACAGATTAGGGGGGACATACCGTCTTGCAGCACCCTGCTCTCCAGCCTTAACCCTGTTGGTCCAGACTGGAGCACGCGCACGTCCGCGTCATTAACCTGCTCCGTGGCCATGGCTGTGTAATCTATCCCCACGCGGACCGGGGCAGCAACGACGCGTGAGAGGCAGTCTGCCACTACATTCAGTTTACCTGACACATGCTGAATATCGGTAGTAAACTCTGAGATCACGGCCAGCTGTCTCTGCTGCCGGCCCGACCACGGTTCTGAAACCTTGGCCATCGCGAATGTTAGTGGCTTGTGGTCAACAAACGCGGTGAAACAGCGCCCTTCAAGCCAGAACTGGAAGTGGCGAATGGCCAAGTGGAGAGCCAGCAACTCCCTGTCGAACGCGTTGTATTTACGTTCACTATCGTGCAAAGTCCTGCTGAAAAAGCCTAGCGGCTGCCAAGCCCCAGCTACACGCTGCTCCACGACCACCCCTATGGCCACATCTGACGCGTCAGTAGTGAGCGCTAAGCGGGCCGTTGGGTCTGGATGTGCCAACAACGCAGCATTTGCCAGGCCTGCTTTGACTTCCGAGAACGCCCGGTCTCACTCCGGGGACCATTTGATCTTTTTCGCGGGTTTCTGTTTTTTGAGCGCGGCGTACAGTGGTTGCATGAGCTGCGCTGCGCGGGGAAGGAAACGGTTATAAAAATTCACCATTCCCAAAAACTCCTGTAACGCCCTGATCGTTTGCGGCCGGGGAAAATCTGCTACCACGCGCATTTTGTCAGGCAGCGGAACCGCTCCTTCGAGAGAGACGCGGTGCCCCAAAAAATAAATCTGCGTCACCTTAAACTGACACTTCGCTGGGTTGATTATTAAACCGTGCTCTCCCAACCTCCAGAAAACCGCCGTTAGGTGGGTTTCATGTTCGTCTTCGGACGCGCTGGCTACCAAGATATCGTCCAAGTAGACGAATATGAAAGTGAGATCGTGCAGCACTGCATCCATCATGCGTTGGAACATCTGTGCAGCCCCTTTAAGCCTGAATGGCATGCGCAAAAACTCGAATAAACCAAACTGAGTTATCACCGCTGTTTTGGGTATGTCCTCAGCGCACACTAGGACTTGGTGGCAACCGCGGACCAAGTCTATTTTAGAAAAAACGCGCGCTCCTGCCAAGTAAACGGAAAAATCATGGATGTGAGGAATTGGGTAGCAGTCGTGCGCTGTGGCATTGTTCAACCTGCGGAAATCCCTGCAAGGTCGCCACGAACCATCAGCTTTAGGGACCATGTGTAGCGGGGAAGCCCATGGGCTATTTGAACGCCTGATGATGCCCAATCTCTCCAGGTTGGCGAACTCTTCGCGCGCTATGGCCAGTTTAGCTGCATCCAAGCGCCGAGGTTTTGCAAAAACGGGCGGCCTGGTGGTGGTGTTAAAATGCTCCACCCCATGTTTAGCGACGGCTGCCAAAAATGTGGGGACCGTGAGTGCTGAGAACTGAGTGAGCAGTGTGTGGAACTTACCGCATGCAGCTGTGACGTTGGCTTGTGCTGTTGGCCGGGACGCTCGAACTGTACAGGGGATAGAATCAAAGGACAGTGCATTAACCAGGCGCCTGTTAGCAACATCAACCAACAAACCATGTGAGCACAAAAAATCAGCCCCCAATATATTGAAATTCAATGCTGCTATGACAAAAGTCCACTCAAATGCACGGCCGTGTAGAGACAGAAGTAGAGTCCTCTCACCAAAGGTCTTAATCTCCGAGCCGTTTGCTGCTGCCATCTCGGGGCCGCTAGATCCTGCCAGCCGGTCGGCCTAGGACGGCATGATGAAACTCAACTGGGCGCCTGTGTCCATGAGGAAATGCCTCCCCGAGCGTGCGTCCGTCAAGTAGAGCAGCTTGATCTCCTCCCCGAGGGCCGCAGCTGCTACCGACCCCCGGTCTTGGCATTTCCCGAGCGCTTGAACTGTCACGGTGGTATACATTTGCGTGCCTTCTCTGCAAAGCGGCGGTGGAAGAAACAAAGGATGTCTCCTCCGCGTTCTTTGGCCCCCGCCGCCGCTGTCGTCGGTGGTTCTGCTACTGCCGTCAATGGCTCCTCGCCTCCGCCGGCCGTCGCGCCGAGCTCCGTCGCTGCCGCCGTGGTCGTGAGCTCTCTGCTGGACATGATGATCCGGTGTGCTTCTCGGGCCAGCGCACAATAGTCCCGCTGGGCCAGCAATGGCGAATTGGCCAGGGTCGCTCTCGTCGCTGACGGAAGGTTCCGGAGGAAGAGGTGGGTAAAAATGAAGTGATCGTCGTCCGAGCCCTTCAATCTCAGCATCTTCTCCATCAGGTCAATAGCTGACCCATCTACTAACCCGGTCCGCGTCAGGAATCTCTCTGCTCTCTCCTCAACTGAGAGTGTGTAGTGCTGGATGAGTGCAGCCTTCAAAGCGCCGTACTTGTTGCTGGTTGGTGGTTGATCCAGCAGGCTCTCCACATGCTGAGCCGTGTGGGCGTCGAGCTTTGCAACCACTTGGTAGAATTTCGTGTCATCCGCCGATATCCCCCGGAGGATGAACTGCGCCTCAACTAGGTGGAACCAGGAGCGCGGATTGTGCTGCCAAAAATCCGGTAGCTGGATTGTAACAGCATATGCTTGGCTGGGGGCTCCCAACGAGGCTGGCTCCGGGGATCTTTCGTCATGTTGCATGATTCGTCTTGGGTCACCAGTGTGGGGTGTGTCAATAACGAGGCGGATTTGACGCTGACAGTTTATTACACATCTCACACCTAAGCATAGTCAGAAAGAGGGCATCTCAGACAAGATTCTTCTCTTAAATACTCAGGCCTTCCTTCAGCAGCTTCTAAACAAAAAGGTCACATTGCATTCACTTCCTTAATCCCTTAACATCCTCCTAGCAGTCTCTGATACACAAAAGATCACACTGCATTTGTCTGATACACAAAAGATCACACTGCATTCGTCCTTCACACCTCCCTGTTATCTCCAAGGGAAACTCTGGGAAACTCTGCTCTTTGTTCTAGTCTAAGATGCTACACCATTATGCACTCTCTAAACTATATCCCAATTCACCGTGAAAACCAACACTCTTTACTCCGCCTCAGTTCCTCCCACTAATGACTGTGAATAACTATAGTGTGATACTGAGATTGATAATTGGGGCGGAGATTACTTTTTTGGGGGGGGATTTATTTGTATTGACCCTCTGGACTCAGCAATAAACGTAAGTTTACCTTGCAGACCATGTTTATGCTGTTAATGTAGCCAACTCAGACTGAGACAAACTAATGAATAAATTAAATTACAAATTAAATGGTTTTGCATTAAAGTTGAAGTCAGCAGAAACATTACTGCTCATAGACTTAGTGCTGAGGGGTGACTGGGGAAGCTTCTCTGTACAGCAACAACCAACAGACCAACAGACAGCCAGACAACAGCAGCAATGTTATCCAGACTAAACGCCACAGAATACTGCTCCAATCTTACAGTTTCATTTAGACTAAACCAACTCTGTCCAGTGTCACCATCCAAATTATGCACAATAGCCAGTGTAACACTCAGTTACACAATATAAAAGCCCTTTTTTTCAAAATGGTAATCTCAAATCTGAGATACAGTAAGTAGCACCAGGGATATATCCCCTCACTCAACTGGATCACATGTTTGGGCCATTTCTGCTCTAGCAGGGACCCAGTGGTCAGTCTGATTGCTGCGCTTTAGAATGGTCTCTGTTCTTATTGGTCAGATTTTTTTGCTGGGAGAACAGGAAAGGTAACTACAGGAAGTAGGATGACTACTGTGCATTTATGCCTTTCTGGGGAGAAAAGAATACAATGGAGGATAATCTACAGGATTTTGTCATCATCCTGGTCATTGTTTATGTTACGTGTATAAACCACTTTCTGCATTACATACAGTTTGAAAATGAAGCGCAGCTGCAGATGGAAAAAAACATGTAAATGCGTTGGGGTCAGCAAAGGCACATATTAGATTAGTTTAGATTAGATTCAACTTTATTGTCATTACCCATGTATGAATACAAGGTAACGAAACACAGTTTAGCATCCAATCGGAAGTGCAAAGAACAGCAGTGCAGTATATACAGTAATTGACAGTATGTACAATTTAAGCAAATATATGCAGATCGGTCAGTGTAGAAAGTTAGAGTACCGTTACGTGCAAATAATGTACAATAAGTTAGGTTGGCAGTTATGTACAGGTGAGGATGGTAAGAGATGGGGAATAAGTTAGCATAGATTACAGAAGAGCAAAGTACAGGTGAAGTGAGGTAAGTAGCAGACAATCTAACTAACTATACAGAGTGGCAATATGCAGAAAAACAGTATGTAGTTAAATATGTGATGATAATATACAGAAGAGCAGTATGTATCAATATATAATGACAATATGCAGATATGATATATGTATACAGTTTGAGGAAGCACGGGGGGAGGGGGGGTGTTAAAGGGGAGAGAAGTGGAGGTTCAGCAGGGAACTAAGTTCAATAACCTGACAGCTGTTGGAAAGAAACTGTTCCTAAACCTGCTGGTTCTAGTCCAAAGGCTTCTGAAACGCCTTCTGGAGGGGAGAAGCTGGAACAGTCCATGGGCAGGATGGTTCGATAGATAGATAGATAGATAGATAGATAGATAGATAGATAGATAGATACTTTATTTCGAACAAAAAGGTATAACAAAAGCAAAACAAATGACAAATGCAATCAAGTAACAGTATACAGTGTTCAAAAGGGAGAAGGAAGAAGTGAACACTTATTAATTCCATCTCCTCTTTTCCATAAATACACCCATGTGAATTATATATAAATTACCACATTTAAGACCCCAAGTAAACAATTAACTGTATTTTGTACATATCAACATTAACACCCATCCATCCTAGCATACAATGATGTCCATACATCAAAACCAGCCTCAAACAACACAGATATACACAGTGCTGTCCCACCCACCATTCCATAGTGTCCCATAGTGTCCCAGAGTGAGCATATTGAATCGTGCATATAAATACTACCCTTCTAACATATATCCTTTCAGCAAATAATGTTTGTACCTCTTTTTGAATTGATTTATGTTTGTACATAGTTTCAGTTCCGGCTCCAGACTGTTCCACAAATCCACCCCACAGACAGATATGCACACACTTTTCTTGGTTGTTCATATCTTGGGTTTTGTAAAGTTTAAGTCTCCTGTCAAATTATGATCATTGTCTCTTTTTTTTAAATATTTTTTTGTTTATAAGTTGGGAGTTGATTATTAATTGTCCTGTACATGACTTGTGCTGTCTTAAATTTAACTAAATCGATGAACTTTATGACATGCGACTTTAAAAACAACAAATTGGTATGGTCTCTATATCCTACAATATTTATTATCCTTATAGCTCTTTTTTGTAATGTGCATATTTACTGTAGGATGGTCTTGTAGGTGTTTCCCCAGACTTCTACACAGTAGTTAAGATAAGGTAGAAGATAAGATAAGATAAGATAAGATAAGCCTTTATTAGTCCCACAACGGGGAAATTCCAGGATTGCAACAGCACAGGGATAGCAACACTCAGAGCAACAATCAGAAGGCAAGAAAAAAAAAGCAAGCAAGCAAGAGCAGCTAATATACATATGTACATATTACTATAAAATATATATATACACACACACAGACACACAGTGCAGAGCATTGTAGCTGGATGGAATAAATATATGAATATATAAACACACAGTGCAGAGCATTGTAGCTAGATGAAATAAATATGTAGATATATAAACACCCACAGTATGGAGCATTGCAGCTAGGTGGAATAAATATGTAAATATATAAACACACACAGTGCGGAGCAATGTAGCTAGATGGAATAATATGTAGATATATAAACACACAGTGCGGAGCATTGTAGCTAGATGGAATAAATATATAGATATATAAATATAAACACACCCAGTGCGGAGTATTGTAGCTAGATGGAATAAATATGTAAATATATAAACACACACAGTGCAGAGCATTGTTGCTAGATGGGATGAAACAGCACAACCGTCTACTTAGTTATCCTACATGGTATGATTATGTGCCATACATATTCTCACCCTCCATAGCGACCCGTATTTTCCTAGTTGTATGCTGGAGGGGACCATTGTGAAAGTCTATTGCATCTTTTGCATTCAAAAAACTATTAGTTTGTTACGTCTTTTTGCTATCTCTGCGAGCAGCCCTGCTTAGGTTGTACAGTCTGACAGCCGTTGGTAGGAAGGACCTGCGAAACCTCTCGGTTGTGCACCTGGGATGATGTAGTCTGCTGCTAAATGAGCTCCTCAGTGCATTCAGTATGTCCTGCATAGGGTGGAACTCGGACTCCAGCAGAGATGACAGTTTAGCCACCGTCCTTCTCTCTCCTATCTCCTCCACCGGATCAAGGCGCTGCCCCAGGACAGAGCTAGCTTTCTTGATCAGTTTGTTCAGTCTCTTCCTATCGGCTGCAGTAATGCCACTGCCCCAGTAGACCACTCCAAAAGTGATGGCTGATGCCACCACCGTGTCATAGAATGTCTTCAGCAGCGCCCCTTGTACACCAAAAGACCTGAGTCTCCTCAGCAGGAACAGCCTGCGCTGTCCCTTCTTGTAGAGTGCGTCAGTATTGTGTGACCAGTCTAGTTTATTGTTCAGATGAACACCAAGGTACTTATAGGATGTCACCATCTCGATGTCTGTTCCCTGTATATTTACTGGTGCTGTGAGGGGTTGTCCATGCCTGCGGCATTCCACCACCAGCTCCTTAGTTTTCCTCGCGTTGATCTGGAAGCAGTTCCGATGGCACCAGTCCACGAAGTCCTGGATAAGCGCTCTGTACTCAGCTTCATCTCCATTGGAGATGAGGCCAACGATCGCAGAATCATCAGAGAACTTCTGTAGATGGCAGTGTGTTGTGTTGTGTGAGAAGTCCGCAGTATAAAGAGTGAACAGGAAGGGAGCCAGCACTGTTCCCTGGGGGGCCCCCGTGCTACCGATGATAGTGTCGGACACACAGTCCCGGGTTCTCACAAACTGAGGCCGGTTCGTGAGGTAGTCCAGGATCCATGATGACAGGTGCTGGTCCACCCCTGCGCGCAGCAGCTTGTCCTTCAGGATCATCGGTTGGATGGTGTTGAAAGCACTGGAGAAGTCAAAGAACATGATCCTCACCATATTCCCGGGCTTCTCCAGGTGGGACAGAGAACGGTGAAGGAGGAAGATCACCACATCCTCCACCCCAATGCCATGCTGGTAGGCGAACTGGAGTGGATCCATCGCTGGTTCCACCAGGGGGCGGAGGTGAGCAAGGAGCAGTCTCTCCAGGGTCTTCATCAAGTGGGACGTCAAGGCCACCGGTCTGTAGCTGTTCAGCTCTTTGGGGTGGGAAGTTTTTGGTACAGGTACCACACAAGATGTTTTCCACAGCTGTGGTACCCTCCCCAGCTTCAGGCTCAGGTTGAAGATGTACATCACAATCCCACACAGCTGGTCTGCACAGGACTTGAGGAGCTTTGCGCTGATGCCGTCCAGTCCCGACGCCTTCCTCGCCTTGATCTTCCTCAGCTCCGTCCTCACCTGGGTCCTGGTCAGGGTCAGGATGGGGGGCTGTGTGTTGGGAGTGGTGGGGTGTTGGTGGAGTGGGGAGTGGGCAGCAGGACTTGATTTCTTTAGAGGCAGCAGTGGTTGTTGTGCAGTCAGGGGGGAGGGCGGTTGGTCAAACCTATTGAAAAACAGATTCAGGTTGTTCGCCCACTCCCTGCCCCCCGTGGCCTGGGGGGGGAGGTATTCTGGAGCCCAGAGATGGTTTTGAGGTTTCTCCAGACCCCGCTGATGTCGCTCTGTTGCAGCTTGTCCTCCATCTTCTTCCTGAAGCTGTCCTTGCCTTCTCTGATCTTTCTCCTCAGCTCCCTTTGTACGGTCTTCAGCATCTCCCTATTCCCCGACCTGAAGATCCTCTTCTTCTCTCTCAGAAGTGTTTTTATCTCAGGGTTGATCCAGGGTTTGTTGTTTGAGCAACACCGTATGGTCTTGGTGGGAACGGATTTGTCCACACAGAAGCTGAGGTAGTCCGTGAAGGTGTGAGTGAGGCCATCGATGTCCTCTCCATGTGGATCGCAGAGCTGCTTCCAGGCGGTGGCTTCAAAACAGCCCTTTAGAGTGTCCATTGTCTCCTCAGACCATAACTCCACTGTGCGCATGGCCGGAGGTTGTCTGAGCACTAGGGGTTTGTACACCGGCCGGAGATGAACCAAGTTGTGATCCGATCTCCTGAGTGGGGGGAGTTGTGATGAGGTGTACGCCTCCTTAGTGTTTGCGTAGAATAAGTCCAGTGTTTTATTGTCTCTAGTGTGGCATGTGATATACTGGGTGAACGTGGGTAGAATGGGAGACAGTGAAACATGGTTGAAATCGCCTGAGATGAGGAGAAGAGCATCTGGGTGTTCTGTCTGCAGCCTGCTGGTTACTGAATGGATGACGTCATGCGCTGTCCCAGCGTTCGCTGTCGGATTTTCATAAACAACAATGCAGATCACGTGTGAGTGTTCTCTCGGAAGATATGTAGGCCGCATGCTAACAGCTAGCAACTCAATGTCTTTGCTGCAGTGTCGTTGTTTAACAGTGATATGTCCCGGTCTGCACCAGTTTTTGTTAACATACATTATCACTCCACCGCCCCTTGCTTTGCCACTGTCTGGTGTTCGGTCTGCCCGTATCATGTGGAAACCCTCCAGCTCAATGTTAGCATCTGCTGCTAGTTCAGTTAGCCACGTCTCAGAAAACAAAGGGAGAGAGCACTCCCGATATGTGCTATCGTAACGGCAGATAGCCGCTAGCTCATCTACCTTTCCCAGTAACGACCGTACATTTCCCGTGACAATAGATGGAAGGGAGGGTCTGGAAGGTCTGGAAGGGAGGGTACCTTATATTTTTTGTCCTCCGCCTTACTCCAGCCCGGCAGCCGTGGCGTTTTCGCCTCAGTTCTCTCAGTATGTCGAGTTTTTCCAATGGGACTGGGTAGCGGTTGAATGCTAGCAGCTCTTCCCTGCTGTATCGTATCCTGCTATAAACAGTGGTTCCGTCCACTGGCTCAGGAGACATTTGGGACGATCTGTGTGTCCGTGATATAAGTGGAGTGAAAAAAAGATGGATCAAAAAGAGAGAGGAAGGGAAAAAGACTCGGAATCGAGCCGCTGTTGCAAAGGGCGGCCGACTCGTGTGGCGCTGGGAGAGAAAAAAAACAAAAAAAAACAGTGAATTGTACAGTAAGACCAATGATTTATAGTCCAAGATGTGTCTTGTCTTCCCCAGTATGCCTATACATTTTGCTAACTTGGCCCGGATGTGACTGATGTGAGGTTTCCAGCAGATTTTATTGTCTTGCGTCACCCCCAGAAACTTAATTTTCCTGTACTGTTTCTATTCTGGTATCATCTATCATTACCATTATTTCATGATTTATTTTATAATTTCCAAACAACATAATCTTTGTTTTGTTTTGTTTTTAGATTTAGAGATAATTTATTTTTATTGAACTACTGCGTTAACTTTTTCATTTCAGTTGTGACCACCTCTAAAACCTGCTGCAAATTCTCACCAGTGCAAAGGATATTTGTGTCATCCGCAAACAAAATAAATTTCAGAATTTTTGATACTTGGCATATGTCATTTATATACAAAATAAAGAGTTTGGGTCCCAAAACTGACCCCTGGGTCACACCACAAGTGATGTCCATGAAGGGTGATTTGTGCTCACCAATTTGTACAAATTGTTGTCTGTTACTTAAATAACTTTCCACCCAACTCAGTCCGACCTGTCTTATCCCATACCTTTCCAGTTTCCTCAGTAGTATTCTGTGGTCAATGGTGTCAAAAGCTTTCTTTAAATCCATAAATACTCCTACAGCAAACTTTTTTTTTTTATCTATACAACTAGTAATTTCTTCTATAAGTTCGATCAGTGCCAAAGATGTAGATTTATCTGCTCTAAAACCATACTGGCTGTCTGTAAGGAGGTTGTGTTTTTCAATGAAATCATCCAGTCTCTTAGTGAAGATTTTTTCAATTATTTTGGAGAATTGTGAGAGTAAAGAGACTGGCCTGTAATTTGTGAAACAATGACTGTCTCCTGTTTTGTATAGAGGTATTACTTTTGCTATTTTCATTTTGAAATGACAGGTTACAGATGTGGGTGAGTGGCTTAACAGTTCCTTCAATTACTTTTTTGACTATTGTCATGTCAATTTCATTCCAGTCCGTTGATTTTTTGTTCTTAAATTTACTCACAGTCTCGATAATTTCATTTTCAGTAACTCCACCCAAAAAGATTGTGTTTGGATTTCTATCTTCTATTTCATTTACAGAACCACTGTAGTTTGTTTCTGGTGTCACTATTGATTTTGCTATTTCAGGACCAACGTTTACAAAAAAAATATTGAAACAACTGACCACATCCTCCATATTATTTATCAAATTGCCATTTTCAATAAAATATTCTGGATAATTAGCATTCTTAGATCGGTTACTAATAATCCCATTGAGTACTAGCCATATTCCTCTTAAGTTATTTTTATTATCCTCTAATATTCTGTTGTAATATTCTTTCTTACAGGTCCTCATTATATTAGTTAGCTTATTTTTATATATTTTATATTTGATCTCAGCCTCCACCGTTCTGCACTTAATGAATTGTTTATATAATGTTTTCTTCTTTTTACATGCATTTATTAACCCCTTGGTGACCCAAGGAATATTTTTCTTTTGTTGTCTGTCACTGTATTGTTTTATAGGACAGTTTTTATTGTACAATGATTGAAATATTTGTAAACAAATTTCATATGCTTTATTTATATCATTTTCATCATAAACTATCTTCCAATCTTGTATTGATAATTCCTTTGTCAGTAAATACATAGATTCTTCGGTTCTTATTCTTTTATATTTAATATTTTTGGTATACTTTTTCTTCCTATAATCACATTGAGAGACAACAAAAATTGGCAGGTGGTCACTGATATCATTCAATAAAAGCCCACTCCTGATATAATTTTCCATAATGTTTGTGAATATGTTATCTATTAATGTGGCACTGTGTGACGTGATTCTGCTAGGTCCGGTAATTGTTGGATGTAAGCCCATAATGTACATTGTGTTGATAAATTCTTCTGTCAAACTATGTCGTTTTGAATTCATCAAATCTATATTGAAATCCCCACAGATGAACATAACTTTATGAGTTAGTTTTGCATACATTTTTTCCACCCAGTCCTTAAATAAGTCAATGTTTGATCCAGGTGTTCTATATACACAGCTCACTACTATATTCTTCACATTGTCCAGACAGATTTCTATTGTAATACATTCAAATAAATCATCCACAGTTACTGACAGAATTTCAACAACCTTGTATTTCAAGCTCTTGTCAACATAAATTGCAACTCCTCCTCCTTTTTTTCACTTTTCTATTTATATAATTTAATTCATAGCCATCCATGGTAAAATCCACTCCATTCTCTTCACTGAGCCACGTCTCTGATATTGCCACAATATTGAATGGCTCTTTAAACTGATGTAAATAATCTTTAATGTTATTAAAGTTCGCATAGAGACTTCTGCTGTTGAAGTGGATCATAGAAATATTGAAATCAGATGTGACCATTGTGTTAAACTGTTCATCTGTGTAGTAACTACAGTTATTATTGATGGAGCTAAATAAATTATTGTCAGGATCTATGTTATATTCTACGTCCTGTGGGTTGTGATCTGTATATTCAAAAACTTTCAGTTCCTGTTGTTCCTGTTTGTTGATCTTTTGTTTCATGCTGTTAAATGTCTTGTAGCAGATGAGTATATCGCTTCAGTGTCCTACAATTGTCACTTGTTGAGACAATGGTTGGAGTCCCTAAGAATGCCGCTTGCCCGGCACAGACATCTTTTCCTGTAGACGTCCTCTATAACTGGAAGTGGAGTCACTGTGATGCGTTGGGTGGTTTTCACCACCCGCTGCAGCACCTTATGGTCAGTGACAGAGCAGCTCCCATACCAGACTGTGACACAGTTGGTCACATATCAAGACAGTACAGGAGATGGCATTCATTAATCCTCCAGAACTGTGGCATTCTCAGCCACAGATATTTTCAAAGATCCATCAGGTATGTACAGTGGCGTAAAAGGTTTTACCATTTACAGTTGGTCCTGTTTTAGTTATGGTCCTTTTCTCACCTGGAGGACCGTACCAGAGTTCATTGATTCAAATGGAGACCACCTCTTTTAGGTGGTCTCAGTATGGTTACTTTGGTGTGCACCTGAGTGTGATTACCGTATTCTCACCAGGCAAAATGAACTTCACTAATGGAGAAAACAAACTCAAATTAAACTGAAATGAACTGAAGCCTGTAGGTGTGAAAGCACCCATAATCTGGTTCATTTAGAGTGTGAAAGCAGTTTTCAGAAAGGTTCAGTCTTTCGGACCAAATACAGGAAGCCCTACAGGTGTGAAAATGTCCTAAAACGACCATTTCAGTGTGCTAATAATTATTAAGTACATCCAAAAACAAGAGACACTGAGCTGTTTCGAAGTACAGTTAAAACCAACATCTAAATTTAGAGTAAAAGATAGCTATACTTTGCACAAAGCAACTAATATTAGCCATGTCACAATTACACATGATTGTATTAAACTGACAAGCTCAAAGTTATCTACTATATATATAAAATTCATGCACTGCATGTACAATTTATTTATATTAGAGGAAGTCTGAATGGTGCTTTGTTCTCTGGGCCTTTGTGCCAATTGTATTGACTTAATACGTAACAGGACTATAATTATCCATCCCATTTAATTCAGCACTACAAAGAGTATTGTCTGGAGTGAGGTCTGAAATGCAGAGGTAGGAAATGTATCTTGCACTTTGTTGTGGTGAAGAGAAACTGTCATATTGCATCCATATATTTAAATGCTTTGTCATTTCATTCTAAACAATAATGCAAATGGAAAAGATTTGCACACAGTTATGTGGGAATTATTTTTAGGCCAATACCAAGGGCTGCAAGTATGGCAGTCAGTGGTTTGTGTCCTTCAGCATTTCCACATATGAAGAAAGGAATGGAGTGAAAACTGCAGTTGTCAGTTGGATTGGAAAGTTTTTATTTTTAACATAAGTAGAACAGAAACAAACAAAACAATAAAAGAAAAACAGAACAACAACATAAAGCAAAATGTTCAAAAAGGAGGGGAAGTAGTCAAAACTTATCTAATACCACCCCATCTCCATAGACCTATGAATTTATATATTCATATCCATCCTTCTTCCTTACTAATAATAATAATAATAATAATAATAATAATAATAATAATAATAATAAAACAAGAACAAGAGCCCTAACAGTAACAAACAAACAAACAAACAAATAACTACATAAATATGTCATGATCCTTAGCACAGGTGGGTGCCGTGCTCAGTTTCCAGTTTGAGTTTAGTCCTTTTCTGTTTGTTTTCTTTTTACCTCCGCCAGGCCGAAAAGGCCAGGAGGAGGTTATGTTTTTGCCGGGGTTTGTCTGTGTGTTTGTTTGTCTGTCTGTCTGTCTGTCTGTCTGTCTGTCTGTTGGTTAACAAGATAACTCAAAAAGTCTTGGACGGATTTCCATGAAACTTTCAGGCGTTGTTGGAAATGGTACAAGGAAGAACTGATTAAATTTTGGGGGTGATCTGGTTCACCATCTGGATACAGGAATTTTTTAAAGCATTTTTCAACACTGTGACATAGGGCCATTTTCAACATGTGCGCAGGCGCAATGGAGGGTGCTGGTCGTCGTGTCTGCAACACAAACTCTGCGTTCTTCAACGTTTTAGGCACAAAAGCACACGGAAAACACTGCTGGCCTGGGCCCGCCAGCGTGCCTGTGTTTGTGCGCAACTGCAAAACCTCACACGGGCAGCTGTCCGCCGACAGATTCTTTGGCAGAAATTCCCCGGCCAGCCATAGGAGCTGCGCATTTGGCAGAAATTCACCGGCCAGCCATAGGCGCTGCGCAAAAACGAGCTCTCTGCCGGCGAAGCTTCTAAATTCTCGTTTGCCGCGGAGTGCAACCCCAAAATAATATAATATAAAACCCACGGCAACCTGTCTACCCAATTTGCATCCGTCAGTGGAGGAGATGGACACAACAGCAACACTTCAGTTTATTACCTCCGCCAAGGAGGCAATGCTTTTACTACTGAACCACTAATCCTATCACTATCACATTGATTGTCATTGATTAATTGTGTCTTTATTGCACTGTCCCTGTCAAATAAACAAATAATCATTGTGAATCCAATTGCTACTCATATGTTTACATGTTCAAGGAATCTGAAAACGTACACACAAACACTGTATGGGGGGAATTGTGGTGCTTGGCGGAGGTCTGCGCTCTCCGAGTGCTTTTCTAGTTTGTTTATGTTGCAGGCATTTTGGTTTCCTGTGTTTGGTCTCTGTTTGTTTATGGAGTGTTTGTATTCTTAGTTTTGTCCTTATTGTCCTTTCTATTTATTCTGTGTCATTTTGTATTTATGGTATTATTTACTTCTGTTGGGGTTGTGCTATCGGGCCGCCGGCAACTCAACTGGCGTCCCCGCCCTTCCGAGGCCGTGAAGGGTGAAACAGGGCATCCTGGCAGTACTAAAAACAATATCTGCCACAAGTCTGTGGTGGACCACTCCCAGTTACACGGGGTGAGACTGGACATCGTGACAGATAAACACATCTGTCGCAAGGTCTGTGGTGGACTGTACCAGTCGGTGCATTGTGACATGCACTACACAAAGAGCAGAGATAAACAAACCTATCATCTGGTCAGTCACTGCAACAGATACTGGAGTCAGTTTGTCTTGGCTTGTCCTTCCCACTGATAATACCGTTATCTGCCAAGAATGTGCCGCTAGTTCAGCAAAAGCTAGCAGTACTCAAACACTTTGCAAGCAGTTTCATGAAATGGTCAGTCAGAAAGCAACTCATACCAGCTCGGACATCGCCCGGGCTAACAAGGTCCACGCTGATCTGTTCACACTCCAACAGGCAGCGAAAAGTAAGCTAGGAGCAAGAAGACAAAAGAAGAGGAAAACAGCAGCCTTGTGTGTAGCAGAATGGAATGTATGCACTCTGTTGGACAGAACAACATCACAGCACACAGAAAGAAAGACTGCGCTTGTAGCCCTGGAAATGAACAGGTACAATGTAGACATAACTGCACTTAATGGAACAAGATTGCCAGGATATGACAGCTTGGAAGGCCATGGGTACATCTTCTTTTGGAGTGGGAAATCAACTCAAGAAAGGAGAGAAGCAGGAGTGGACTTTGCAGTTAGAAAGAACATAGCAGCAATGCTTGATGAGGAACCAGTGCCAATCAACGACAGGATAATGACTATGAGACTCCCACTATTGCGGAAGATGTATGCCACACTCATCAGTGTATATGCCCCAACAATGACCAACACAGAGGAGGCGAAGGAAGAGTTCTACAGTGATTTACGTGAGACTATCAGGCATGTACCGACTGATGACAGGCTGATACTCGTTAGAGATTTTAATGCCAGAGTGTGTTCGGACACTGATAAATGGAAAGGAGTGCTAGGCAGTCATGGAGTAGGCAAGTGCAATGCTATTGGAGAACTTCTACTTGCACTATGCTCAGAGTACAACCTTGTGATAACCAACACTCTATTTAAGCACAAGGGCACACACAAGAATACATGAATTCACCCAAGATCCAAGCACTGGCACTTGTTAGACTACATCATAGTAAGGCAGAGAGACATAAGGGATGTATTGGACACCAGAGCAATGAGACGTGCGGACTGTGGTACTGATCATGTTAGGCTGAGATCTAGATTAAGGATTTGCAGACGAAAACAGCACTGCAGGACTGGTGCGAAGCCACCACAGAAGCTAAACACTAGTGCACTGAAAGGCCAAAAGAAGCAGGAAGAACTTACACAGGAAACTGATGAAAACTTGAAATACTGGAACAGCAACAACTCAGAGAATGACATAGAAGAGAAATGGGCAAAACTGAATGATATGGTGTATTAGACTGCGAGTGATGCATTAGGCCACCCTGAAAGGAAACATCACGATTGGTTTGATGAGCATGATGAACATATGAAGAAACTACTAGAAGCGAGGAATACAACAATGCAGGAAAACCTGCAGTCTAACACAAGGTTGAAGAAGAAGAATACTCAAAGGCTCAGAGTGAGCTACAGAAGTACACCAGAGAGATGAAGTCCAGCTGGTGGGATTAAAAAGCGGAGGAACTTCAAACTGCAGCAGACAGGAAGGACATGAAAACATTCTTCACAGGTTTGAGAGAACTCTACGGCACTAAACCAAGAGGATTGATCCAACAAAATGCTATGGATGGTGAAAAGGTTTTGCAGGAGAAAGACAAGATCCTGGACAGATTTGCAGACCACTTTGACTAACTACTAAACAACCCTGGAGATCTCACTGAAGAGGCTAAAGAAGCTCTAGTGCAGCGACCAGCTGTATCAAGTCTGGGCAAACCACCAAATCTTGATGAACTAATGGCAGCTATCAGGGCAACACATGGTGGTAAAGCTCCAGGAACGGATGGAATTCCAGCAAAACTGTATACATTTGGTGGTGTTCAGCTGACCAACCACCTGCACAAGCTCATCTGTGCCTTTGTTCAAGAAAGGTGACAGGAAAGATTGTGGAAATTACCGAGGCAAATCACTGCAAGCCACTGTTGGTAATATTCTCTCACGTGTACTACTGAACAGACTCAATGAACACAGTAGAATGTACTACTGGAAACCCAGTGTGGCTTTAGAAGTTGAAAAAGCACAATGGGCATGATTTTCTGCTTGAAACAGGTTCAAGAAAAGTGTATCGAACAGAACATGCCGCTTTATGTAGTCTTCATAGACTTCAGTAAAGCCTTCGATACTGTATTGCGACAAGGACTTTGGCAGGTACTCAAGAAATATGGCTGTACAGAGAAGTTTGTCAGCCTGATTGAGGCACTGCATACAGGTATGCAAGCAAACGTTGCAATGAGTGGTTCAGTATCTAAAGACTTTTCAGTATGCAACGGGGTGAAACAAGGGTGTGTGCTGCTGCCTACACTCTTCTCACTATATCTGGCAGCCATGCTTGAGGTGGCCTTCAAAGAAACTTCAGAAGGAGTATACATTCAAACAAGGAAAAAAGCAGACTTGTTCAATGTGGCACAGTTTAAAGCCAAGAGTAAGACATTGATAAAGGTAGTAAGAGAAATGCTCTTTGCCAATGACAGTGCTCTAGTTGCACACAGTGTGGAAGATATGTAATCTTTAGTGGCAAAATTTGTAAGAGCAGCTAGTCAATTCAGCCTCCAAAAATCAACATCAACAAGACAGAGTGCCTTTATCAACCACAAAAGTTCCAGTTATCAACATCACTATGTAGCATTGTCTTGCTTTGGCTCATCAATAAAATTATTCTTCATCTTAAAGACATTGTTTCACACAGGAAAAGGACGTTTAATTTTGTCCTGGAATCCGATTTTGTAATTTTTCTCAAATTCCCTTTGGATAAAAACCGCTGATCCATGAAGAAATCAACATCGCCATGGAGAAGAGGATACACCGTTGCCATCTTGGCTGGACCTCAGCCCAACTGTGATCGATACATTCAGAATCTCATCTTGTGACAATAAACTTTTAAAAGATGTCGTACCTTGCCCGAATATCTACTGGCAAGATATTCTGGTTTTGAATGCCATCTGCAATAAAAGCTTAAAGAAGACTACGACGAAGGATCTCCACCGCACAATGGGTCACGTTACCTGCATTCTTTATTCATCTGCTGAATAAAACATCTGAGATTTGAGAATAACTCAGTCTCTGATCAGATACAAAATTAAAGAGCAATTAATATAACTCTTCTTTTCATTAAAATTCTGTTTTCATTTTCTTAAGAGTAATCCAGAATTTTACATATAATTAGTTTAATTTTCCCCATAAATTTGCATTCAGTTTTCCATAATCCATTAATTTCAAACTGATCTAAATTCAGCTTACATTTTCACCCTGGTTCTGCAAATGTTCACATTGTTACGCTATCATTTATAAGTTTAATTTAATGGTTAATGCAAATCATTTCAATGTCCTTTAATCATCATTTCATTTCATAAATACATGAAAATGAGAGAAGTTGTTGGGAATGTATTTCATTCTGAGTCTGGTTTCAAAGCCCCAGTATCAAAGTCACTAATATTTTGAATCTGATTATTAATTAATTTATTAAGTGATGAAACAGGTATAAAGTGAAATTAATAAATAAAGTGCTCACTATATATAGTAGGTGAGCTGGTTCCCCGACGAGTTTTTACTATAAACTTTTTCTGCGTGTGGACCCGGAGTACATCTCAGGTCCCTATACATTAATACAAATTAAATGATCTTTATACCTAATCATAATTATAAATCACATATTGCTACATATTTTTATTGTGCCCCATGTGAGGCTGGTCTACTTTGAAAATACTCACAATGGAATATTAAGGCATAAGCTGTGTGCGGTTTGGTCTAACTTATATTTAAAACAACGGTGAAGTCTACTGGGGGTGTCTCTCCTGCAGTTATTGTCTCTGTCTGTGTGTTTCTGTGGAGCACGAGGGGGAGGGGGAAATTAAGCAACTCCCCCCCCTTCCCCCCGCTCTCTGGGCAGTATATTGTGTGTGTGTGTGTGTGTGTGCTGATAGTGAAAGGGAGGGGGGAAGTGAACCGTTTGGTCTGCTGCTTCTCCCACCTTACTTTGTTCAGTCATTTCTGTTTGTTGTTTAATGCATGCTTAAGAAGCGTGATTACACGCTGAATAATTAAAATATAAATTAAATAAAATTAAAAATCACGGCATGCTTTGTTGTTGCGAGAACGAACACGCCCACATCCATGCATCAGTAAATGGTTTTACAATGCGGATGTGTAGGATCAGCCGAGCGACGCCATCTTAAGTCCACTTAAAGCAAGTGCCCTTTAGCCACCATCTTAGAGTAGAGACCCTGGACCTTTGTGACACCACTGGGTTTCCTCTTCCGGGAGTACAGACGAAAACTGCCTCCATCTTGTGGTCAAACATAGGGACTGCATCTTTTATTAAAACTTTTAATCTATAAAGCCAATTTATAACCAAATGAAGTCTTCAAAGTAACTTCAAAGCAATCCATATTATTCGGAATAAACTGAATTTAACATGAATTTAAAGTTTCTATGCAAAAAGACCTACTTACTTAATCCTCTTCGCCCCAGCTGGGGCATAAGGCGCCAACAAGTCTCCTCCAGCCATCTCGGTCCTGGGCGAGCAAGCTGACTTCGTTCCAGGTCTTGCCCTCCGCTTTCATTTCATCTTCCACTGTCCTCCTCCAGGTGCCCTGGGGTCTGCCTCTCCTCCTCTTCCCCAGTGGTGCCCATCTGAGTGCTGCATGTGGATGCCTGGCTTTGTTCATGCGCAGAACATGGCCCAGCCACCTCCAGCGTCTCTGCTTCACCTCGTCCACAATGTTGTTGATGCCTGTGCGTCTGCTGACTTCCTTGTTGGTGACGCGCTGCTCCCAGTGGATTCTGAGGATTTGACGTAGACACCGTCCTTCGAAACCTCTGAGGCGGCTTTCAATTTTCTTGTTTGTTCTCCAAGTCTCTGAGGCATATAGGAGGACTGAGCAAACGTTTGATTTGTAGATCTTCAATTTGGTACCGTTCTGCAGGAGTGACGATTTCCATACATTTCGCAGTCTGTTGAAAGCCTGTGCCGCAAGACCGATTCTTGTGGAGATCTCTCTGTCGATGTTGCTGTCAGCTGAGATGTAGCTTCCCAGGTATTTGAAGTCCTGTACTTCCTCAAGATCTTCGCCCTGTACCTTTGTTTTCTGTGTGCTCTTGTTTTTCAGTTTCATCACTTTCGTTTTGTTGGGGTGAATCTTGAGCCCAATAGTTCTTGCTGTCTGGTCAACTCTGTCTGTCTTTTCCTGGATGTGTCTCTGTGTACGTGATTGCAGAGCGATGTCATCTGCAAAGTTGCAGTCTTCCAGTCTGGCTGTTAGTCCCCAGACAAGTCCCCTAGGTCGGTCTCCTGTGGCTGTCCTCATCACCCAGTCAATGACGACCAGGAAGAGGATCGGTGAGATCACGCAGCCTTGTCTGACCCCGGTCTTCACATGGAACCACTTGCTCTCCTGGCTATTGTGGCGTACGCAGCACTGATTGTCAGCATACATGTCCTTCAGGATGTTGACTACTTTTGTTGGAAATCCATAAGCTGTCAGAATCTTCCAGAGGGATGGGTGGTGGATACTGTCAAAGGACTTTTCAATGTCAATGTAATTTATGTACAGTGAGGAGTTCCATTCCAGTGATTGTTCGACTATGGTACGCAGGACAAAGATTTGGTCTATGCAGCCCCTACCACTTCTGAATCCTGCCTGTTCCTCCCTCAGGACCCTCTCTATGGCTTGCCTCACCCGCATCAACAGAACTCTGCAGAAGATTTTCCCAGGCACAGACAGAAGGTGCAAAAGGAAGCAAAAAAGAAACTTGTTGGTTGTTGAAAGTTTCCCCATAGAGTAGGAACATATAAAAGCATCCACATTGTGTTTAATCACTTCTGTAACCATATATTATAATCTTTTAAGTTGAAAGCAAACATATTTACACATTTTTAAGCAAAAAATTGCAAACTTTGAAGCTATATGTGTGTTTATTTTGCAGTTTTTAAATGTGACATTGTGCGATTCCATCCCACAGAATACCCATTTTAGCTTAAGGATTCTAACAAATGCTAATGTCTACTCAAGAGTGATCTTAAAGTAGGATTAAACCTGTGCGTTTTAGCAAAGAGATTTAGTTATTCACTGAATATTTATCTTCTTTTTTTTTTTTAATTTAGGAAACCACAGTAAGCAATTAACACTTAAAAGAAGCTCTAGGTGTTATTTAAACTCATTGTGTCATTTCTTGGTTCATGTTTTCTCCACAGGAAAGCGAAAGCATTTAACCAACTCGCATATTTTTTTTAATTAATTTTTTCCAGGATTTAAAAGAGGAAAAAGTCAAAATGTGCAAACATTGATTATTCTGTTAATAAGAAATTTTGTAGATAACAATTAAAATAAATCACTACTAGCTTTGTCAAATAAAATACCAAAAGCTAAAAAATACCAAAAGCTAGTCACTTGTTTCCTAATCTGTAAATATTAAAACATTTAATGTTTGAAATAAATATAGGCTTTAACTCATAAAAACAAAGGAAAACCTTACCTTTAAAAAGAAAGTGAAAACTTATAACCTTAAATCTCTAAAGCATTTAACCTTTTCTAATTGTTGTTGTTGTTGTTGTTGTTGTTGTTCCCTTTTGTAAATAAAATTCTCACTTTCAAAGTGACATTCAGGCAAAATTGCAAAGCTAGTTATTGATGGCAATTCCAATACTAAGCTCTGAAAATCAAAGTAAGGAAGTCAATCCACACAATTTAAATTTTTGTTTTGTTTTGTGAAACACAAATTCAACTCAATCCCAGCTCAACTTTAGTTATCAAAATAAAGTTTAAACAAATTACTTGAAGCATCTCCACATTTCTAAATAATTTCAAAATTCTACTACCCATTTTGCAAGCCAACAAGTTGGAACAAATTCTAAAAAGAGCTTTTAACTATCACGGATGTAAAATAAAACCCTCAAGGTTAACCCTTGGCTGACAAATTAACAAGCAAACTGATTCCTTTTTTTTTTTTTTTTTTTTTGCTAAATAAGAATAACAGTAAAACATGACGAGTCAACAGACAACTGACCGATTTAACAAACTGGATGACCTTCAAGCAACATTGGAAGGATGGACTTCTGATTTTATTTTTAGCTTCACAACACTGGTCAAGAAAACAAAGCCCGAAGATCTGAAGAAACTCACTGAAGACCTTTTGGATTACCACACTGAAAAGCCACCAGAAGGAAAAGACCTCACCAGTGTTTTAGGTAAGTTTGCGCTAGCATTAGTCGCAAGACTAAAGGTAGCTGAGAACGAGCTAGTGAATCAACAATCAACAATCCTTTCTCTCCAGGAAGAGAATGAAACACTGAAAGAAAATTTGGAACAATCTCAAGAGGAGAACAACAAAACTCAAGATCAACTTGATGAAGCGTTACAAGATTTGGACGTGCAGAGTCAGGTAATAAACGGTTGATGCATGACAATGACTTGCTTCACCAAGAAAACCGTGAACTTGAAGATGTCCTTCAAGACACAAAGAAGGAACTCAGAAGAGTTGAAGGTCAACTTGAAAATGTGAAGAATGACTACAAGCAATGTCAACTGCTCCTGAAGGAAGCATGCAAACACTGGGATGACCGCCGCGTTCCCTCACCTGATTCCCGCTCTGAGTATGGACGACCATGTGGACAGCATGCAAGTGCCCCTTCAGACCACGACCTTGACAAGATTGCGCAAAATGTCACAAAATTTGATCCAGGTCCTACAGATTCACCTGATACCAAAGTCTATTTACAGGACATTGATTACTACCTACGAAAGTATCCTGATGCTACAGTTGACGATCACATCCATTTGATTAAACTAACATCTAACAGGTCAGTATCAAAATTCATAGACAGACAGCTGGCAAACATCAAAGCTGACAACACGCTGCTCTGCGAAGTCATCGAAAAGGAGTTCTCCAGTGACTGCCTACAGGCAGGGCTAACCGCAGCCCTAGCCGTGAAGCAAGAATGCTCAGAGCCGACACAGGCCTACTACCAGAGACTCCTCCTTGCGTATTTCGGATCTCAAAATACACCAGGGATGGAAGAAGACCACAATTTCAAGACCCTCTTCATCCAGAACCTCCATTCCACTGTGAGTCATCACCTTGGAGTTACAGCTAACCCAAGGTCAATCTCAGTAAGTCAGCTGAGAGAGTTCACACACTATGCATTCCAAAAACAGCAACAAAGCCACAACAAGCACGCTGAGCCTGCCTCAGTGCTAGCTATTAGCGATGCATCCAACACCTTGGAGGTGGAAGGAGCTCCTCGCTCTACTCCATTTCCTACACCGTGAGTACATAAACAGCCCAAACATTTTTCCAACCAACCTCATCAAGGTCAAAACTAAACTAGGTCCTCTGGATCTCACTTTGGACCAACTTTGCGAAAACCCGACTACCGTCGTAGACCATATCCACCGGATAGGTCACGAGAATGTATGGACTACCATGATGACAGATACTGATACGAAGAGACGCGTAACTGCGACAAATGGTCTCCATCTCATCACAGAAGCTCAGAAGTAGAGACCTATCACAAACCTTGGAAGAAAGAAGAAACTCTTATTCTCAGTAGAGAAGATATTGTGGTGACCCACCACAATCTACATGGACATTCATAACACTCAGCTAGTGCATGAAGCAGAACAATTTGCATACAGAAAGACAGCCCCTTGGGGGACAACCAGTTAATCACGCGATTGATATATATTGACTGATATGTATATCAATATGTAAATGTGCCATGCATTCTCTCTTGTCCTATTGTTATACATCCCCGGAGTAAGGAGAGGAATTCCAGCACCAGTTAATCACACGATTGATATGTATTGACTGATATGTATATCAATATGTAAATGTGCCATGCATTCTCTCTCGTCTATATAAAAGCGCTGACTTTACATGCCTCATGGCAGCGCACTCACAACAGCACACACACAGCACAGCGTACAGCGCTACTGTGTGTCTCATGATGATGGAGGAATAAAAACTCTGAAACCTTCAGCTCGCCGTGTCACGCCTGACTTCTATTTTGTCCCTCCACAATATCAAAATTGTCAAACACCTCCTAGTGGAGATTCAAGGCAACAAAGAAAATAGAATTGCTGACATCCTAGCTATATCAGCTGTGACAACTCAAAACAAATGTTCCAAATGAAGAAAACGCAAGAAGAAAATCCCTTTGGCAAATGAGGAAGAACCAAAGGACTCAACGCAGTCCAGTGCTGTTATGGCAGCCCAACCACAGGTCACAGACCACTCCTCTAACAACATTTCACAACTCTGTGTTGAACCATCGGTTCCACAGTTTCTATGTGATTTAAACGAGAGGGGGGTGGCAAGAAAATTCTACCTCCCACTGGCCTTTGAAGACGTGATGTGTCAGGACGCTGTTTTAGATACTGCCGCTGACATCACTCTCATGTCACACAACCTTTTTGACAAACTACATGTAGCCGCTAACTACGCTCACAAAGATTTAAAACTGGAACCCTGTTCATTAGTCGTGCGACCGTATATGCTCACTAAAACAACCCTGTTGGGCGTATCACTACTAAACATGTCCATTGGACCCATGACGTTGACACATCCAGTCTATGTGTCCAAACTTGACTCCATTCCATTGCTCTTTGGCAAAGATCTACTGAACCGTTTTGAGCCACTGATTGATTTCAAGAACCTCAAACTATGGGCTCAAACACAACACCCTCACCCATTTGACCCAACAAGGACAACTGAATCACAGTGCTTTGTTCTGAACACTTTGGACACCCCAAGTCTCACACAACTAACACTGTTGGAACAACTACAACTGATTGAAAGCGACCGCAAAGTACAAGGTGAGCACTGTCCTCAAGAAGTCAAAGGTCATCTTCAAACACAAGGTCAAACCAAAGACACGAATGACATTGGAAACTCAATGGCAGAAAACTCCAAACGGCCCCCTTGAAACCTTTGACTCAATGTTGGTGTCACCTTTTGAATCCCACCCACCCGCCCCTGAGGCCTGTGTGTTCACAAGAGCCACACCACCCAGCTCTCTAGGCCCTCTGAAACCTCAAGATTACGTGACCATGAACCCAACTTTTGCAAATGCAAGGCACACATTTACTCAAGCTTGTGACCAAATGATCCATAAAGCCGTCAAACACCGGTTGGATAAAACTGTACACGCACTCCCTGCATTTGAAACGTTTGACATACCAAAATTGAAACCACCTCCTACAACACAACTTTCTCTGCAGCTACATAATGGCAATCGTATTCCTGCTTCCGACAAACCATCATCGCCACCGCTCAAAGTTCCTCGAAACCAGAGGGGGGTGATGACTGCCAACGCCCATAACATTCTAGCTGCAGAACACAAAAGTGTCAAAACAACGTAGAATGCTCCCAAGGCTGCATTTCAAAAACATTTGGACCAATTCGCCAAACGACACAAAGTGTACAACAACCAAAGACTCTCGCATGGCAAACTGCAAAGGGGGGACAAGATCTTCCAACCCACATTTGTACCACAAACACCAGAAATCAATCCACAGGAAAGGGAAATCACTCCTAATTTCCTGCCCAAGTGGATGAATCCACACATTGTCAACAACAAACTTTGGCCACTCAAGTGCCGAATCCAAGACCCCATTTTTAAATGGGCTCATCAAAACCGGAGTAAACTTTACCAAAACCCCAAGGGACTTGTCGGGTACAACACTATCAAACTAAGTCCATATATAAGATTAAAATCAGGCCTACGTCCGACAAATAACTGCAGCTAACTATTAGCCTCAGGTATACTCAGTCAAATCTCTCCAAACAATCAGTTAACTGCATCAAAACTTCCAAAAAGAAAAGAGTAAATTAAAACAAAATTATCCCTTAAACTAATTTCAAAGGCCTCGGTAAAATCTAATAAATTTCAATCAACTTACTATTATCAAATAGTACACACAAAACATTCAACACCATTAGTTTGAGCTAACAACATCAAAATTTCCACTAAAGGTGAAAAACAATCTAAGGTTTAGAGTTCACTCTCTAAAGGAAATTGTTCCACATCTGAGAATAATTTTCATTTGCCAATCAGGTATCTAAAAAAATCAACAAAAAGATTAAGATCCAAAATCATTCACTTTTATCTGTTTGCCAGGATGATGGCCCTTCTGTTCTTCAGTTTAGCCATCTACCTAATAATCACACCTACTGTTACCCAGTCAGAACTGGGCCAAGTCAAAACAAAAAGTAAACAATCCTTAGGTGGATTCCCAATAACAGCCTCATCGTTAGAGCCTCTGGTTAGCCTTAGCACATCTACTGTTAACTCGGTCAACGCCGTTACATCAAAACGCCAGGTCGTCAAAACACAAACCATTATCAAAATCTTACAAGACACTGTGTTGGTTTTGAATGCTTGCTCCGAAGCTTCAGTCAAACTCAACAAGGTTTTGAACTCTTTGCTCTTTGTGTTAAAGGTTGACTTTGCTCACGCACAGCCAATATCGATGATACTCCCAGGGGTAGCTAGAAACATTAGCTTTTGAATTAACACTTTAGCAATGAACATCCTATCACATCATCTTATCCTTTTTGCAGTAAATCCAAATTTATTTCTCGTTCCCATTCAAAGAATAATGATGACATCCAATGTCCACTCAGTTTTCTGAATCAAAGCCTCAAACACCCTATGACTTGTACATCTGTGGAACCATGGTTTAGTCAAGCTAAACCAATTCAATTTGAACCTCCTTGAGTTACTTCGATATTACTTAGCCTAAACCTCTACCTCAAATATGAGCAATATTTTTTGTAATTTTACTTTTGATCTGGACTCCTAAGATTTTTGAGTGCATGCATGTGTATATACAAATATAAATTATCTGCACTCTATTTAGATTTTTATGCACATTTAAACTACTTTTGAAATTTTGAATAGATATTTTATGGCAAACCCAAAACATTTATCTCAAGTATGTCAAAACCCACATACTTTTAGTTTATACTTACGTAACCAGAATTTTTAAGTCTATATAGGCATATACAGGATTTTAGTATATCATAGAGAAATATACAATGTTTATATTTGGTCATACCCAAATTATTTTTGAAAATTTCTAGAAGTTTCTCAGAAAACCAAATTTAAGGATTTACACTTAGGAATAGATACTGCTTAAAAGCTCAAGACTTATGGATATCAGAACAATTAGTTCAGCAGTTGGATTAAGAGTCGCCAAATTGGAATCTGATGCCAAGGATTGCTATCAACACTGACCAAAACTCACCATAGATACCATAGGGGGGAGCATCATCTTGCTTTGGCTCATCAATAAAATTATTCTTCATCTTAAAGACATTGTTTCACCCAGAAAAAAAGGACAGTCAAGAACTGCTCTTTCATCCCAGGACCACAACTGAACTAACATTCCTTTGTTAAACCAGTCTCTGGAATTCCTCCTAATAAACTTCCTCCTGAACATTTTATTGGCCAATAAAATGCGGACAAGGAACAGACCTTTGTGGAGTGCCTCATATGGTCACTACAAAATATCCACAACTCAAAATTGGCCTCTACTGGCAACCCCGGGACATGCTGGATTTAACCAGTGAACTTTTTTTTTTAAATGACTGCATTCATGTTACAGAACTCAATTCTCAGATTATCCTCTTTTTCAGGACACCATGGAAAAGCAAATGGACTCTAATGTCTGGTGTGGACAATCAATCATAGGTTTGAAATATATTAATCCTTGATTTTAAATATGTGCATGTTAAAATGTTTAAATTAATGTTTATTCTTGCATGTTAATTTAAAAGCACTAGTTATAAAGTTGCATGAATCACTGAAGTAGGTTAGATTTTATACATAAGTATATTGATGAATCCTCAGTATTAAAATATGTCATTCTGTGAGGACCGGTATCAGCCAATCATCACCCAGCATATACTGGACTCCAGCTCTTTCATTCTATTGGTTCCTTACAGACAAAAGTCTGTTTTTTCTTTGGACTAAAGTTCATAAAGCACATCCACGAAGGAAGACTACTGGCTTGAGCTTTTGTCAATCCCCAGAAGCCCGCAAAACTCGATTGGAGTTATAAGGAAGGGAGAGACGCGATCACTGCAGAACACTACTGGAGAACAAAGTAGACTACACATGTCTTTTTTGCTTTCTCACTTCACTTCACTTGTGCAGATCGGAAATCACTTCGCTGCCACAGAGCAAAGGAGTCTTCTCATTGAAAGTTTCAGAAGACTGCAGACCAAAGAACATGGGTTATTGTGTTTGTGTAAACTTCTGTGTATTTTAATGTTCTTCTTTAAACATCTAGGAATTAATTCTTACTTTTCTGAGCTCACATCTTAATTCGGAGTCAAAACTCCTGTTCCTAGATGTCCTTTTTCCTAACTTTTCCCTGGTAAACTTTATTTAAACTCACCGTTCCATTTTTTTTTAATTTATATATTTTCCTTTAAGACCTTTGAGTGACCATCTCCACCATAGAAGCTAATTTTCACTCCACTAAGTCAGAAAGTTGTTGTTTAATTTTGTATTGGAATCAGATTTTATAATTATTCACGAATTCTCTTTGGAGAAGCCGCTGATTGATGAAGAAATCAACGTTGCCATGGAGAAGAGGATTCACGTCGCCATCTTGGCTGGACCTCAGCCCAACTGTGATCGATACATTCAGAATCTCATCTTGTGACAGTAAACTTTGAAATGGTGCCGTACCTAGCCCGGATATCTGCTGGTAAAATATTCTGGTTTTGGGTGCCATCTACAATTAAAGCTTCAAGAAGACTACAATGAAGGATCTCGACCACACAATGGGTCACATGAGCTGCATTCTTTATTCATCTGCTGAATAAAACGTTTGAGATTTGAGAATAACAGTCTCTGATCAGATACAAAATTAAAGAGCAATTAATATAACTCTACTTTTCCTTAAAATTCTGTTTTTATTTTCTTAAGAGTAATCCAGATTTTTCCATATAATTAGTTTAATTTTCCCCATAAATTTGTGTTAATTTTTCCACTAAATTCATCTTACATTTTCACCCTGGTTCTGCAAATGTTCACATTGTTACTCTGTCATTTACAGGTTTAATTTAATGGTTAATGCGAATCATTTCAATGTCCTTTAATCATCATTTAATTTAATAAATATGTGAAAATGAGAGAAGTTGTTGGGAATTTATTTCAGTCTGAGTCTGGTTTCAAAGCCCCAGTATCAAATTCACTAAAATTTTGAGACTGAATATTAATTAATTTATTATGTGATGAAACAGGTATAAAGTGAAATTAATGACTAAAGTGCTCACTAAAGAGGTGAGCTAGTGCCCGAACAAGTGTTTACTATAAACTTTTTCTCTGTGTGGACCCGGAGTAAATCTCAGGTCCCTATACATTAACACAAATTAAATAATCTTTATACATGATCATAATTATAAATCACATATCACTACAAATACCAGAAGAGATCAACATTGGTATAGAGCCACTAGACAAGTGAAAGACTTTCATGTATCTAGGGAGTACTATTTCAGAGAATGCTAGGTTGGAGGATGAACTATCTCTCAGAATGGGAAGAGCAAGCGCTGTGTTTGGAAACTTGAGGGAGAGACTGTGGAACAATTGACGTGTCTATCCGTGTGAAATGCAAAGTGTACAGAGTGGCAGTACTGGCAACTCTATTGTATGGTGCTGAAACTTGAATAGTCTACAGAGTGCAGGTAAAGAAACTCCATGCGTACGTGCTGAGACACCTTCGAGCCATAATGAATATCTCTTGGAAAGGCAAGATAACCAACACAGAAGTGTTGAAACGAGCTGGTCTACCATCAATGGAGGACATGCTAATACAGATGAACCTGAGATGGCTCGAACATATTGAGAGGATGGACCACTAGCGTATCCCTGGGCAGTTACTCTACTCACAGTTATGCAAGGGCAAACGCAATCAGGGTAGACCAATGCTCAGATTTAAAGAGCCTGTAAAAAGAAACTTAAAGAAGTTGGATATAGACAGGAGTTCCTGGAAGCGGAGGTGTAAGGACAGAGCTGTGTGGAGGAATCTGATCAGACCTAAATGAAACAGTCATTGTCGCCCACGACATACTGCTATGATGATGATGATGATGATATCTTTTTTCATCTTTTTATTCTGACAATGCTGTGCAGCTTCCGGCTGTCTAACTCTGTTTCACAGGCTGCACAGTTGTCACTTGTTGTTTTATTTCCTTTTTCATCTACCCACACCTGCCATTCATTAATCTATTGTCCCATGCACCTATTTAAAGATACGGTAACATTTCCCCCGTTGCCGTGTGACTCCGGCTTAGTTTATCTCTTTTTTCCCCGTCGTGTCCGAGCGTGTCAGCAGGTGTTTCATCCAGGCTGTTCTTCTTGCCCCTGGTCATGAGCCCCGCTCTCCTCTGGCACCTTCACCATCCCTCCATATGTAAGTGTAGTGTTTTATGCTATATTCGTCTTTCTGTTAATAAATGTGCAAACTCACAGTGTGCATCTGGTGTTCTTCAATAGCCCTTAAAATGGTTTGTTTTTTTACACAGTAAACATAAGTAGTGTAGCGATATGTGATTTATAATTATGATCATGTATTTATAATTATGATCATGTATAAAAATTATTAAATTTGTATTAATGTATAGGGACCCGAGATTTACTCCGGGTCCCCACACACAGAAAAAGTTAATAAACACTTGTGGGGGCACCAGCTCACCTCTTTAGTGAGCACTTTAATCATTAATTTCACTTTATATCTGTTTAATCACTCAATAAATTAATTAATAATCAGTCTCAAAATTTTAGTGAATTTGATACTGGGGCTTTGAAACCAGACTCAGAATGAAATAATTTCCCAACAACTTCTCTCATTTTTCACGTCTTTATTAAATGAAATAATGATTAAAGGACATTGAAATGATTTGCATTAACCATTAAATTATCTTGTAAATGATAGAGTAACAATGTGAACATTTGCAGAGCCAAAGTGAAAATGTAACCTGAATTTAGGTCAGTTAGAAGTTAATGGATTATGGAAAACTGAATGCAAATTTATGGGGAAAATTAAACTAATTATATGGGAAAATCTGGATTACTCTTAAGAAAATGAAAACAGAATTTTAATGAAAAGAAGAGTTCTGTTAATTGCTCTTTAATTTTGTATCTGATCAGATACTGCATTATTCTCAAATCTCAGACGTTTTATTCAGCAGATGAATAAAGAATGCAGCTTACGTGACCCATTTTGGTGGAGGTAATTTGGCCGCGTCTCCTCAAAGTTTTAATTGTAGATGGCACCCAAAACCAGAATATCTTGCCAGCAGATAGTCGGACAAGGTATGGCAGCTTCCAAAGTTTATTGTCACAAGATGAGATTTTGGATGTGTTGATCACATGGGCTGAGGTACAGCCAAGATTTCTCCTCTTCTCTGTGGCATGTTGATTTCTTCAGTGGCGGGTGGTGGCATTCATGGATCAGCTGCTTCCAAAGGCAATTTGAGAATAATTACAAAATCTGATCCAATAGAAAAATTAAAAGATTTTTCCGGCCATAGGCCATAGGATGATACTCGCTAATGTTTATGCACCAAATATGGAACACGAATTAAGCGAAATGGGTAATTATCCCATTTTAGTAGGTGGGGATTTTAATCAGGTCATGGACAACATTTTAGATCGGAGCACCCCCTCACAGCGTTCATCTAAATCTGGCTCTATATTGAAAGACATGTGCAATGCAATTGGTTTGGTAGATGTGTGGCGGCTTTTTAATCCATCCACAAGGGATTACACTTTTTATTCCACTGCTCATAATGTGTTTTTCAGGATTGATTACTTTTTAATGTCAAAATTCTCTGTTTCTTCTGTAAATTCGAGCTTCATTGGTAGCATAATACTATCAGATCATGCCCCTGTTTTTTTACATATGATCCCGCCTTGTCAGTTAAAAAAAAAATTCTAGATGGAGGCTTAATTCAAGCTTTCTTCTTAATCCAGATTTTGTGTCCTCTTTGAAAGCAGAGATCTCCTTATATCTTGAGACAAATTGGGATTCTGCTCCCTCTGCCAGTGTTGCTTGGGAGGCCTTTAAGGCATTTATTAGGGGACATATTATTCAATATACATCTTTTAAAAAGAAAACAAACATTGCTAAACAGATTGATTTGGAGAGGAGAATAGCTATATTAGAGACTTCATTCAAACAAGACACAAATTTAGTAAATTTGTCACCCCTTCTGAAGCTTAAGTATGAGCTGAATTCAATCCTAACACAAAAAGTTGAATTTTCCCTATTTCGCCTTAGGCATAAACAATTTGAGGAGGGGGACAAACCTGGCAAAATGCTGGCTAGATATATTAAAATGAAAGAAGCTCAGTGTACTATATCTGCTATTAGGACACAGGATGGTACTCTGGTGTCAGACTTAAATGAAATTAATGGTGCTTTCAGAGAATTTTACACTTCACTTTATTCTTCTGAAATGGAGGCTGGATCTCAAGAGATCTATGCATTTTTGTCATCCCTGTCTTTGCCCTCCCTAACGAAGGAACAAATAGACTTACTTGACGCCCCAATTACTAAAGAGGAAATTGTGAAAGTTATTAAGAGCTTCCCGACTGGAAAGGCACCGGGCCCTGACGGATTCACTGTAGAATTTTACAAGGCCTGTGTTGATGAGCTTTCTCCTTTACTTTTAGAAATGTTTGCGGAATCTTTTGAACAAGGCCGTCTGCCCCCTTCTTTAACAGAGGCTTTCATTTCGCTTATTTTAAAAAGCAATAAAGATCCGTTAGAGTGTAAGAATTATAGACCAATTAGTCTTATAAACTGTGACTGTAAAATTCTCTCCAAAATTTTGGCATTAAGATTAGATAAAGTAATGATATCTCTTATAAATCCTGATCAGGTGGGTTTTATTCGTTCCAGGGGTGCGGCAGACAATATTAGGCGATTTATTGATATCATATGGTCAGTTCAAAATGATCTCTCACTTGCACACCTTTCTCCAGTGGCAGCCCTCTCCCTGGATGCTGAAAAAGCATTTGACAGGGTTGAGTGGCAGTATCTCTTTGCGACTCTAGAGACTTTTGGTTTTGGTTCAAAGTTTCTTTCTTGGATTAAATTACTATATAAGGAACCTAGAGCTTCAGTGATATCAAATCGAGTTACATCACATTCTTTTAGACTTTATAGGGGTACGCGCCAGGGCTCTCCTTTAAGTCCCCTGCTTTTCGCTTTGGCATTAGAACCATTAGCTGTTGCTATCCGCAAAGACGGCAATTTTCCAGGTATTCAGGTCCATGGCAGTACCCATAAGATAATGTTGTGTGCTGATGATGCATTGGTACTGATTACACAACCTCAAAAATAAATTCCAGCTCTCCTTAAAATTATTAACCAATTTTCATGTTTGTCTGGTTATAGAGTTAACTGGATAAAATCAGAAATTCTCCCTCTAACATCTTATTGCCCTAAATCACTGTTTACATTTGGTCAAAATATAGGCTTCTCTTGGCCAAAATTAGGAATTAAATATCTTGGCATCCTGTTTCCTCATACTTTATCGGATCTGATTCAGATTAATTTTGAGCCTTAGCTCGAAAAATTTAAAATAGACATAGAAAGGTGGTCACCTCTTTTTTTGTCTCTCTGGGGCAAGGTCAATGTTATTAAGATGATTTGTGCACCCCGATTTAATTACCTTCTGCAATCTCTTCCTCTTAGGATCCCAGTTGGTTATTTTCGACAATTTGATAGGTTGTGCAATAAGTTTTTATGGAATGGTAAGCGCCCTAGATTAAAGTTGAAAAGATTACAGAAGTCTACAGATTCAGGAGGTTTGGGGGTCCCAAATTTAGTTTTATATCATTACGCTTTTAGTCTTAGACATTTGATTCATTGGGCTCTCCCCCCTGAGAGAGCTCCCCCTTGGTTTTATTTTGAGAGTTACCTGAGCAGCCCTCTTCCCCTAGTACATCTAATCACAATCAAACTTTCTTCTGAATTTCAGTCGCATCCTATTGTATCCTTTTTACAATACGTTTGGAAGAGAGTTGTTTCTATACTAGAGTTTAGCTCTCATCTTCATTCTATGGCTTCTATTTGGCTTAACCCAAGTCTCCATATTGGAAAATCCCCATTTATGTGGAAAATCTGGGTGAAAAAGGATATCTTGATGTCAAAAGATCTATATGAAGGGGGAGCTCTTAAATCATTTGATGTTCTACGGGCACAGTATGGACTACCACAGAATCAGTTTTGGAAATATTTACAACTTCGACATCTGCTGTGTCAAGTCTTTGGATCTACAACTACCCCTCCTCCTGATGTAGATTGGCTCATCCAGGCTTTGAGTTCCTGTGGCAAAAGATCTAAGGCCTCAAGCACAGTTTACCCTCGGCCGGGGGACCGCGGGGATCATGAGATCGTGGGTTCGATCCCAGCCCCCGACCAACAGTGAGCTGTGTGGAGTTTGCATGTTCTCCCCGTGTTGCGCGGGTTTACTACGGGATTTCTCCGGTTTCCTCCCGCATACCAAAAACATGCAGGTTTATGGCGCTCGCGCACGCAGCGACCAGCAACCGGTGGCTTGTCACCAGACTGCAAACCAAGTCTACCTACGGGTACAAATAAGTAACAAAAAAATAAAAATAAAAAAAATAAAAAAAAAATAAAGATTCTTCATTCCTTAAACACCTATGGGAAAAAGATCTGAATTCACAATTTACTGATGTTGAATGGGCAAATATTTTAAAGAATGGGAAGAAAGTGTCTAGGGAACTGAAAACCAGACTTGTTCAATTTAAAATTTTGAATCGATTTTACTGGACACCTCGTAAAATGTTGAGAGAGAATCTCATTCACTCTTCAAGCTGCTGGAGATGTCTACAGGGGGAGGGGACATTAATCCATATGATCTGGAGTTGTCCGGTAATACAGGACTTTTGGTTGCAGATCCATAGACATATTATGACAATTGTTAAGCAAGAAGTGTCATTTACTCAGGGACTTTTTGTCCTTGGGGATCCATCAACGATTCAGGACCCAATCTCTGATGCCGAGTGGATTCAGACTGCTCTGGTGGTGGGCCGAAAGTTGATCACTTTTTACTGGAAATCTTCCTCTGCCCCACCTGTAGCTCAATGGCTCAGGGAGTTGGGCAAGCTTGCTGCACTAGAACGCCTTTCATATAAACTTCTGGACAGGATGGACAGCTTCTACAATAAGTGGGGATCCTATCTTACCTTTTTAGGTGTAGTAGATTAAGCTAATCATCTTAAGAGTATTAGGGTGGAAATGGAATGTTTTATCCTCTCACTGGGTATATTTGTTTTGTTTTTTGTTTGTTTGTTTGTTTGTTTGTTTGTTTGTTTGTTTTTGTTTTATTTTCTAAATTGAAAACCCAATAAAATTCAAATTATTAAAAAAATGATTTTTCCGACTTTGTGGAGATGAAATTAGCTTCTAGGGGGAATGGTCACTCAGTCCTTTTAAAGAAAATATATAAAATTAAAGTTAAAGTTGAAATTTAAAAAAAACAAAAAACGGTGAGTTTAAAGAAAGTTTAACAGGAGAAAGTTATAAAAATAGACGTCTAGGAGCGGGAGTTTGACTCTGAATTAGGATTTGAGCTCAGGAAAGAAAAGAATTAATTCCTAGATGTTTAAAGAAAAACATTAAAATACAGAGAAGTTTACACAAACACAATATTTCATGTTCTCTGCTCTGAGGTGATCGTAGAAAAAGCACGTGGGAGAAGTCTCCTTTGTTCTGTGGCAGTGATCTCTTCTGCGTAAGCGAAGTGTTCGTCTTTGTTCTCCCGTAGTGATCTGCCATGAAGTGAAGAGGAGAAGAAGAAGATGAAACAAGGCCGAAAAGAGGGTGTCTCTTCCCTTTATCTGCGGAAAACTTTTGCGGGCTTCCGGGTATTGGCAGGAGCCCCAGCCAATAGTCTTCCTTCGTGGGTGGGTCTTATGAACTTTAGTCCAATGAACAGGCTTTTGTCTGTAAGGAACCAATGGAATGAAAGAGCTGGAGCCCAGCATATGTTGGTTGATAATTGGCTGATACTGGTCCTCGCAAACTGAAACACAATTTTAATATACTGGGGATTCCTTAACCTACTTATGTATAAAGTCTAAGCTAGCCTTAGTGATTCATGCAACTTGATAACTAGTGTTTTTAAATTAACATGCAAGAATAAATATTCATTTAAACATTTTAACATGCACATATTTAAAATCAAGGATTAATATATTTCAAACCCATTATTGATTGTCCACACCAAACATCAGAGTCCATTTGCTTTTCCATGGTGTCCTGAAAAAGAGGGTGTTGAGTATTAATTTTGTAACAAGAATGTAGTCAGAAAGTTCACTGGTTAAATCCAGCATGTCCCAGGGTTGCCAGTAGAGGGCAATGTTGAGCTGTGGATATTTTGTAGGCCAAATGGGGCATTCCACAAAGGTCTGCTGTTTTTCCATGTTTTATTGGCCATTAAAACGTTCACGAGGAAATGCATTAGGAGGAATTCCGGAGCCTGGTTTAACAAAGGAATGTTAGTTCAGCTGTGGTCATGGGATGAAAGAGCAGTTTGTGACTGTCCTTTTCCTGGGTGAAACAATATCTTTAAGAAGAATGATTTTATTGATGAGCCAAAGCGAGATGATGCTACAGTAACAATACCCTGTTAACACTCAAGTGACTCTTACACACCCACTTCATCCCGGTACCTTATGAAAATGTTTGTATTTTGTGTTCAACTGTTTTATGCTTGGACATTGTTGTAATTTCTAACCCATACTCTTCCATAGTCTGACCCCACAAAATGAAATGCAAAATCTGTTTTGTTTTGTTTTGTTTGTTTGTTTGTTTGTTTGTTTGTTTTTACAGATTTTGTTAGTTTTAAAATTATTTTCATATTTTAGTTGATAGCTTCCCTTTCCATCCCTGAACAGTTTTTGAATATTTTCTGGTAGAAGTTTATGTTTTGCTTTGCAAATGATTTGTACTGCTTTGAATTTGACTATCTGTGATTTTCGATAATTTTGACAGAAGAATATAGAGTGAGTATTTTCCAGATAACCAGCATTAATGCCCTCCTCCAATCCCATTTTTTTTTTTTATTACTTATTTTGTACCCGTAGGTAGATTTGTTTTGCAGTCTGGTGACAAGCCACCAGCTGCCGGTCGCTGCGTGCACAAGCGCCCCTTAACTCCCTAACCTGCAAGTTTTTGACATGTGGGAGGAAACCAGAGAAATCCCGGAGTAAACCCACGCAAACACGGGGAGAACATGCAAACTCTACTCAGATCACTGTTGGCCGGGGGCAGGGATCAAACCCACGATCTCACAGTCCCCGCGATCCCCCGGCCGAGGGTAAACTGTGCTGCCACAGTGCTAACCACTGCGCCACCATGCAGCCCATGATTACTCAGTTGTGTGTTTGGCCCCCCACACTCTTATGTACGTAGTTCCACTCGTGGAGCCACTACCATACCTGTGTATGTTTCCATAATTTTAGGCTGTTTTTATTTTTATTTTCAGCCGTGGGTTTAATCATGTGTTCTTTTACTGTGCAACCTTTATTGCGCAGTAGCCTGGTGGAGCAGCAACAATTCTGTTGTACTGTAAAACTGTACAATGACAATAAAGCCTATTTTCTTCTATTCTATTCTATTCTATTCTATTCTATTCTATTCTATGCTGTCCTTCCTAGTCACTCCCAGTGAGAATCTTAGCATCTTCAACTCTGACACCTCCAGTTCTGCCTCCTGTCTTTTTGTCAGTACCACAATCTCCAAACCATACATCATAGCAGGTCTCACTACTGTCTTGTAAATCTCATCTTTCAGCCTGTCTGTCATGAACCAAGCTGATTTTGTCCTTTAGGTTCAGTTCTGACCATTCTCTGTGGCTCAGATTATGGGTATATTTGTGTATTTTGTTTTCTTTTGAGTTCTTGTAGTTTCTTTGTCTCTTGTTCTTTTTCCCGTACCTGTTGCCACTGTTCTGGCTAGCAGCTGTTAGGCAGCCTCCCTTGACCTACGTTTGTGTGGGTGTTGTCTGACACCTTCCAGTCCGACCAAGACCTTTCTCTCTTGACAGCTAGCTGGTTCCACTCCTGTAATTGCTTTTCCTGCACCTCGCCCTGGTGCACCCAATCTGTTGTGCTAGCATTGCTTGTACTTAAGCGTCCTTTGCCAGTCAAGCATTGCTGGACCATTGAGTCATCTTTGAGGAATGTGTGGCCACCGTTCACTGTGGTCTGCCCGCTGCACGTATCGTGTGAGTCAAGTAGTGAACCCTTTCTTCTTTTGTAAGTCTGCCTATTTTGTATTGTTTGTCTTGTGGCCATGGTACACTGTGGTCTGCCTGCTGCCCGCTCGTCGTGTGAGCAATTTAGTGTATCCTGTAGCATTTTTGTAAGTCTTTATTTTTTGAATCGTCTGCCTCTTTGTTAATAAATGTGTTGTGGTGTAACCCTGTGTGTAAATCCATCCTTCCTCCTCACTCCTTGATGCGCTGTGAAAAGCACATGAGGACGGTCGTGACACTGTCCATCATCACAGCAATAAAGAAGGGGCTCAGAGCCAGACCCTGAGGTCATCCTACCCCCACCTTGAATCCCTCTAACTCTTACAGCACACCTCACCATGTGTCACTGCCCACATACAGTCATGTGAAAAAAACTGTACACCACTTTAAATATTCAGTTCTTTCTTAAGAAATGTTGACATATCTATGTCTAACATTCTCTTTGTTTTTATTTGCTTTTTTAACATTTATTTTAGCCATTGTAAGTGGAAATGAATGTGGGGGTGTCCTAAAAAAGATGGGGGTATCCTAATTTATTCCTCACTATTGTTTAGAATTACATTTTACAGAACATTTGAAAAAAGTCTTTATTTCATTTTTAATTGTTTAGTTGCATTACATGAATCTCCCAGTATTTTTAGCATTGATATTAAATATCTATATCTCCAAATATCCATCCATCCATCCATCCATCCATCTTCTACCGCTTAATCCTTTTCGGGTCGTGGGGGGGCTGGAGCCTATCCCAGCATCTTTGGGCGAGGGGCAGGGTCCACCCTGGACAGATCACCAGTCCATCGCAGGGCCAACACAGAGAGACAGACAACCATTCACTCTCACAGTCAGACCTAAGGACAATTTAGAATCCCCAGTTTGACACCAATTAACCTCACCTGCATGTCTTTGGCCTGTGGGAGGAAACCGGAGTACCCAGAGTAAACCCACGCAGACACGGGGAGAACATGCAAACTCCACACAGAAGGGTCACCGATGGTCTGGGGGTGGGATCGAACCCACGATGGTCAAGGGTGGAATCGATCCCATAACCTTCTTGCTGTGCTGCCACTGTGCTAACCACTGCGCCACCGTGCTGCCCCATCTCCAAATATGTTAAAAAAAAAAAAAAACACACAGGCTTACACTGGGTGTCCTATTTTTTTTTTTCCACATGACTGTACATATCCTGCACCACCCTCACAAACTTCTCCACTGATCCTAACTGCCTCATTTTCACTGTGTACTACCAAGCCCAAAAGTGAAGGATGAACATATCGGAGTCCATTATGAATTAAAAGCATTACTTTGGCTGTTGCCTGTGGGCGTTTTGGAACACGTCACATCAGACAGAGGTGTCACGTAAAATTGAAACTCTGCCAAAATTTAATAACATTCATGCACTTGTGGGTTGCACGTCTAAGTCTGGATAGGTTGTCTGGGACCAGATTCGGACTGTTTTCTGTCTAATAGTGATCCCCGATAGAGGTAGATTTATTTGATTTTTTTTTTTTTTAATTTTACAATACATATCCAAATCTTGCACAGGTTTTATTAGTAAAACATTTACAATAGATTGAGATTGAGATTCAACTTTATTGTCATTACACATGTATGAATACAAGGTAACGAAACGTGACTTGGCATTTGGGCACGCTCTGCAGAGCGCATCCAAGGCCGGGCCAGCCGCTAGGCGCCAGTCATTATGTTATTTTAATAAATGGCTTTTAAATCTACATATATCAAAATGTTATAGTGACACTGCCATTTTTTTTTTCCTGTTGTAACATGTTTTTTTGTGACTTTAAAGACATAAAGGGCAAAATCTGTCCCAAATAACAAGTCTGTGTTTTTCTGCTGTGAATGTCCGGTTAAGCCGCCCCCCCCACAAAAAAAAAAAAAAAAAAATTGACTTTAGAAAGAGCTTTTCTAGTTATGAAATCATTCCTGCTTAGCCTGATTGGTTAAAGTTATAATCAATCAGGCTAAGCACTGGGCGTGGCTAAACACCTGAGTCCACTCACTCAATGCCACCAGTCTGTCAAGCTGATCAAGTTTGCGGACGACACCACCCTCATCGGGCTCATCTCCAACGGCGACGAGTCCGCCTACAGGAGAGAGGTGGCCCAGCTGGCGTCCTGGTGCAACAATAACAACCTGCAGCTGAACGCTCTGAAGACAGTGGAGATGATTGTAGACTTCAGGAAAGTCACTACTCCTCTGCCCCCCCTCACCCTCTCAGGCTCTCCCATCACCACTGCTGATTCCTTCCGCTTCCTAGGCACTACCATCACCAGGGACCTCAAATGGGAGCTGACCATCAGCTCACTCATCAAAAAAGCCCAGCAGAGGATGTTCTTCCTGCGGCAGCTGAGGAAGCTCAAGCTACCCACCAAGATGTTAGTGCAGTTCTACACAGCCATCATCGAGTCCATCCTCACCACCTCCATAACCGTGTGGTACGCAGGAGCCACTGCCAGGGACAGACTAAGGCTGCAGCGCGTCGTGCGCACTGCTGAGAAGGTGATCGGCTGCAAGCTCCCATCTCTCCAGGATCTGTACATCTCCAGGACCCGGAGGCGTGCTGGCCGGATCATAGCCGATCCCTCACACCCTGGTCACGTACTGTTTGCCCCCCTCCCCTCTGGTAGAAGACTTCGGTCCATCCAGACTAAAACCTCCCGTCACATGAACAGCTTCTTCCCCTCTGCCATTAGACTGCTGAACACTAAGTGACTCTCGTGCACCATGTACAGCAGCTCAACCAGACTCATGTCAATCATCACTGTTTTCTTCCTGCATTACCGACTGCACTATATACTGTAGTTCTCCACAGTATCTGCTGCTGGCTAATATATATTTTAACTGTTGACCAGTATCACTTAATCTTATCCTACACTTTATTACATGTATAGTTTATTTCTCTTATCTTATCATGTTTAATGTTGCAGCATTGTACCGAGACAAATTCCTAGTTTGTGTACTACATGAACAATGGCAATAAACCTGATTCTGATTCTGATTCTGATTCCACTCCCCTCGGGGAAGAGGAAAGAGCTGACATAGCTCTGTAGACGGAGGCTTATGGTCTACCTACCCCTGGCAAACATTGACAGTCAGCGTCCCTTCTCAGGGATGGCAGGAAACCGACCGCAGCCACCTGTAGCTTTCAACTTCTGGGGCTACCGTATTCTGAAACCCCGTAGCACACGAGGGGCGCGGTCAGCTTGAAGACCAGAGTCTGCATGTGTGGTGTCCTGGAGGTGCCCACAGAGGAATGGGAGGCACACGATCCAGAGAGAGTTGGTGGGATGAAGGTGCCAAGACCACCATCCGTCTGTTTTGGATTTGTTTGACTCGGTTCGGTGAAGGGACGCTCTATACTGTTCCCACCAGGAAGGGTGGAGGAGGAGACAGTAAATCTCCCTGATCCCTCCGTAGGAGGGAGGTGAGTTGGGAGGCACGTGGCACAATGGTCGGGGCAAGACCACACGACCCATGCTGAGGTCGTGGTTCTACAATGGCACGTGGATGCATCAGACCGCCGGCCAGCAGCGACTTCCTAGCAGGCACCCATCAGCGCAGGTGGGAATCAGAATCAGAATCAGAATCAGATTTATTGCCATTGTTCATGTAGTACACAAACTAGGAATTTGTCTCGGTGCCATGCTGCAACATTAAAAACATGATGAGATAAAGAGATAAACTAAAAAAAACTAAAAGACTAAAAAACATGCAATGAGTGTAGAATAATAAGTAATAATAATAATAATAATAATAATAATAATAATAATAATAATAATGAGTAATACTAGTCAAGGCAGATTTAAATAAATTAGCAAGTAGCAGATAATATGGGGTACCACAGTGCAGTCGATAATGCAACAGAAAAACAGTGATGAACGACATGAGCTGCTGTATATAGTGCACGAGAGTCAATAAGTCACTTAATGTTCAGCAGTCTGATGGCAGAGGGGAGATGGCAGAGCCAGCTTGTTTTAGCAGGAGTTGGTGGTGTGTACATGTACGGCTTAATCACTCTGATATTTTGACTAGCCATTGTTTAGTGAGGCAGTTTTCAGTGTTCTTAGGTCAAAGGACAGTGGAGGGCTGGCTTTGCAGCATCTGCTACTCATACCCATACTGGGTATGGGTGGAGCTAATTAGAATTTTTATAGATCAATGCATATTTAAGTAGGCGGAAGCTGTAAATGACATAACGTTCGGCTCAGGAGACGCACACACACAGGCTCAGAGTAGTTCAAACTGTTTATTAACAACAGGGATGTTTGGGTGCGTGTCTGTGGAATGTTAATGTGTTGGTGGTGGCGTCTGCTTCGGACCCAGAGGCAGGAGACCGTTCAGCCGGCAACCCTATGGGAGAAATCAGACACAGGGTGATGAACACACACCAACACAGGAGGAGAATAGGCGAGGGAGAGAAGCTTACTTGTTGGGACAGATGACTGGCGCTTCAAGGATGGAAGCCCGGGAGACAGCCACCTGCAGGGCTCGGTGCAGCAGCGAGGAGAGACGATGGATGGGATTGTCCGCCGCCGAGGAATCCACCTGTGCACAGGGGAGCAGACTGGAGAGATGAGGTAAGCGATTTTCTTACCGGTGACGAGGATGCTGAAGAGAATGTGGTAGAAGCCCATGGAAGGGGAATGAAGTCTACGGCTTCAGGCCGAAGCTCAGGGCGAGGCGGCTTTTATCCCTCGCCGCTGACGAGTAGCAGGTGCGTGAGCAGGTGGCGCCGCTGATGAATGGCGCGGCGTGACAGTACTCCCCCCTCTAGCAGCGCCTCCTGGCGATGGCTTATCCGGGTGCGCTCGGTGGAAGTCCGCGATGAGCGATGGGTCCAACACAAACGACGGGGGCACCCACTGTCGATGCTCGGGCCCATAGCCCTCCCAGTCCACCAAGTATTGCAACCCACGACCCCGGCGCCGGGAGTCCAGGATGGAGGAGGCGGACCAGGCCGGATGGCCACCAATCATCCGGGGCGCGGGTTGCGCTGCAGGAGGAGGGCAAAGGGGGTCAGTAACTGCCAGTTTCACCTTCGACACGTGGAAAGTAGGATGAATGCGGAGGGAGGGGGGAATAGCCACGCGCACAGCCACCGGGTTGATGATCCGGGTGATGGGATAGGGGCCCATGAAGCGCTGTGCCAGCTTTCTCCTCTCGCCTTTTAGAGTGACGTCCTGGGTGGAAATGTAAACAAGCTGCCCAACTCTGTACGCCGGGGCAGGTCTTCTACGCCGGTCCGCCACAGTCCTGTTGCGCTCCGCCGTGCGTAATAGCGCATGGCGCGCGGCAGCCCAGGTGGAGCGGAACTGCCTGAGATGGGCCCTAACTGACGGGACAGTTACTTCACTCTCCTGCTCCGGAAACAGTGGGGGGTCGTAACCCAGGGACGCTTTGAAGGGGGACATCCCTGTAGCAGAAGAGCGAGCGGTGTTGTGGGCATATTCAACCCAGGCAAGATGGTTGCTCCAGGACGTGGGTTTGGATCTGGACACACAGCGGAGCGCAGCCTCCAGCTCCTGGTTGGTCCTCTCACACTGCCCGTTGGATTGGGGGTGATGGCCGGAGGAGAGGCTCACCTTGGCTCCGATGGCGTTGCAGAAAGACCTCCAAACCTCAGATGAAAACTGGGGGCCCCGGTCCGAGACCACGTCCACCGGAATCCCATGCAGCCTGACCACGTGTTGGACGAGGAGGTCCGCTGCCTCCAGGGCAGTAGGGAGGCCTCGCAGGGGGACGAAGTGCACGGCCTTGGAGAAGCGGTCCACGATGGTCAGGATGGTGTCATAGGAGTTGGAGACAGGGAGTCCGGTGACGAAATCCAGCGCGATGTGCGACCAGGGCCTGCCAGGGACGGGCAGGGGCTGGAGCAGACCCGCTGGAGGGGCATTTCCCGACTTGCAGGTGGCACAGATTGGGCAAGCCCGGGTGTGGCGGGCTGCATCCCTCCGCAGGCCTGGCCACCAAAAGGACCGTAGGAGGAGATCTATCATCCGGGAGGTGCCAGGGTGACAGGTGAGCTTGGAGGTGTGGAGCCAGTGGATGACCTCTCCTCGGACCGTGGATGGCACGGACAGCCTCCCCTCCGGTCCGCCGCCAGGGTCAGGTTCCACCTCCTGTGCCTTCCGGATCTTGCTCTCGATGTCCCACGAGATGGCTCCCACGACGCACGACCTGGGCAGGATGGAGTGGGGCGCCTCCTCCGACTCCACGGGGGCGAACTGCCTGGAGAGGGCGTCAGGCAGGACGTTCTTAGAGCCAGGCCTGAAGGTGATGGAAAATTGGAACCTGGCGAAGAACAGGGACCAGCGCGCCTGGCGGGCGTTCAGGCGCTTGGCAGATCGTAAGTATTCCAAGTTCTTGTGATCCGTGAGGACCACAAACGGCAGGTTCGCCCCCTCTAACCAGTGGCGCCACTCCTGCAGGGCGAGCTTGATGGCCAAGAGCTCTCTGTCCCCCACATCGTAGTTTCTCTCCGCCGGGGACAAGCGCCGGGAGAAGAAGGCGCACGGTCGTTTGGCGCCATCGTCCGGTGACCGCTGGGACAGCACTGCTCCCACTCCCGTGTCCGAAGCGTCTACCTCTACAATGCACTGCAGCGCGGGGTCGACCTGGCGAAGGACCCGGGAGGAGGAGAATTCCGCCTTCAGCGCCTCAAAGGCGGCAGCGACCTCTTCGGTCCACCGGAACGGGACCTTCGGGGACGTGAGGCGGGTCAGTGGTCCAACGATGGCACTGAAGTTGGGGACAAAGCGGCGGTAGAAATTGGCGAAGCCAACAAATTGCTGCACCTGTTTCCGGGATGCAGGTGTGGGCCATTCCACCACCGCCTTTACCTTCTCTGGGTCGGGGAGCACCTTATCGTGGGCGATGATGAACCCCAGGAAGGACGTACTCCTGGCGTAAAATTCACACTTTACTGCCTTAACGTACAGACGATTCTCCAGCAGCCTTTGGAGGACCCGCCTCACGTGGACCTGGTGCTCATCCCTGGACTTGGAGAAGATGAGAATATCGTCCAGGTAGACGAACACGAAAAGGCCAATGAAGTCCCGGAGGACGTCATTAATGAGGCGCTGGAAGACTGCAGGAGCGTTGGTCAACCCGAACGGCATCACCAGGTATTCAAAGTGGCCGTTCGGGGTATGGAAGGCCGTTTTCCACTCATCTCCCTCCCGGATCCGGACAAGGTGGTAAGCGCTGCGTACGTCCAGCTTGGTGAACCAGGTCGCCCCCTGGAGGGAGTGGAAAGCAGTGTCCATGAGAGGCAGGGTGTAACGGTCCTTCTCCGTGATATTATTGAGGGTCCGGTAGTCGATACAAGGGCGGAGGGACCCATCCTTCTTTCCCACGAAGAAGAACCCTGCCCCCACGGGTGACGATGATGGGCGGATAATCCCAGCACTTAATGACTCCTTCAGGTAGGCGTTCATCGTCTCCTTCTCCGGCGCAGACAGGCTGTAAAGGCGACCAGAAGGTAAGGGAGCCCCCTGGCGGAGGTTGATGGCGCAGTCATAGGGCCGATGAGGGGGGAGAGACATAGCTTTCGCTTTGCTGAACACCATACCCAGGTCGTGAAATTCTGGGGGTACCAGAGACAGGTCCGGGGGTGCAGCGTCCGTCGCAGGGGGAGGAGCGGACGGAGAGCAGGCAGCGGACTGAAGGCAGGTGCCCATACAGAACGTACTCCATGCCGATATCCCAGCTGATTTCCAATCCAGGACCGGATTGTGAAGGCGGAGCCAGGGATACCCCAGGATGACGGGCGACACAGAGTTGGGGAGGACGTAAAAGGTCATCTCCTCCCGGTGGTTTCCCGAGATGATGACCGGTAGGGGGACAGTTTGATGTGTCACTCTCCCAAGGGTGGCACGGGAGAGGTGGACTAGGGAGATGGGAGTGTTGAGTGCCTGGCAGCGGATGCCCAATCGGGTTGCCAGGCTTTGTGAAATGAAGCTGCCTTCTGCGCCCGAATCCACCAGTGCGTGGGTGAGGTGCCCAGTGGGGTTATGGCAGAAACAGATGGGCAGCTTCAATTGAGTGGGTGATCCTAACCGATTGACATCCGCGAGGCTTCCAACAGTGACTCGCGGACCCCACCGACTGGCTTTCCGTGGACAACGCTCCACGGTGTGTTGGTCGCCTCCGCAATACATGCAGAGGCCCAACTCACGGCGGCGTTGTTTCTCCACAGGGGAAAGTTTAGTCCAGCCCGTCACCATCGGCTCCGACTCCTCGGGGCGCGATGCTGGCGGCGCCGCCAGGGGGCGAGCTTGGAACAGGTGCGGTGAGGCTCCACGAGGGCGAGAAGAAGAAGACCTCCGCCCCGAGGAGCGCTCGCGCAGCCTGTTATCCAAACTTACCGCTAAGGACGTCAGCTCCGCTAGCGTCCCAGGGATATCCCGACCAGCCAGTTCATCCCTCAGATCACTATTGAGGCTGCGGAGGAACAAGCCACAGAGGGAGCGTTCCTCCCAGCCCAATTCCTCCGCCGCTACCCGGAAGTCGACCGAGTGGTCCGCTGCCGACCGGCTTCCCTGCTGGAGAGCGAGAAGCCGATCGACCTGGACCGTTTCGGTTTGAGAATGGTCAAAGACCTCCAGAAAGCGCCTCACGAATTGGTCATAGGTGAGGGTGGCATAACTGGGCCTCGCCATTACGGCGTAGGTCCAAGTTAACGCACGCCCCTCCAGAAGATTCCCTATGTAACCAATTCAACTGTGATCCGAGGGAAAATCTCCGGGCACACGGTGGAACACGGACTCACACTGCATAATGAACCCCCGCGCTCCGCCGAGCTTACCGCTAAAGCGGGCGGGGGTCGGAATCGGTGTGAGCCGAACCGGTGCCACTGGAGCCGGCTGGACGGCCGCTGGAACAGCAGGAGCCGCGCCACCCTGGCGAGTCGGGAGGAACGGCTGTTGGGGGTCCAAGCGGTTCAATCGGTTAGTTAATTCTAATAATTGATTAAGAACCACCTGTTGCTGATAAACAATCTGATCCACCCGAGCCTCGAGGATGGTAAACCGGTGTGCGAGCCCGCCGTCTGCCGAGCCGCTCTGCTGAAGCCGTACTGACATAACGTTCGGCTCAGGAGACGCACACACACAGGCTCAGAGTAGTTCAAACTGTTTATTAACAACAGGGATGTTTGGGTGCGTGTCTGCGGAATGTTAATGTGTTGGTGGTGGCGTCTGCTTCGGACCCAGAGGCAGGAGACCGTTCAGCCGGCAACCCTATGGGAGAAATCAGACACAGGGTGATGAACACACACCAACACAGGAGGAGAATAGGCGAGGGAGAGAAGCTTACTTGTTGGGACAGATGACTGGCGCTTCAAGGATGGAAGCCCGGGAGACAGCCACCTGCAGGGCTCGGTGCAGCAGCGAGGAGAGACGAGGGACGGGATTGTCCGCCGCCGAGGAATCCACCTGTGCACAGGGGAGCAGACTGGAGAGATGAGGTAAGCGATTTTCTTACCGGTGACGAGGATGCTGAAGAGAATGTGGTAGAAGCCCATGGAAGGGGAATGAAGTCTACGGCTTCAGGCCGAAGCTCAGGGCGAGGCGGCTTTTATCCCTCGCCGCTGACGAGTAGCAGGTGCGTGAGCAGGTGGCGCCGCTGATGAATGGCGCGGCGTGACAGTAAAAGCTCTTTTTTTGTGGATAAAAAGCCACAACATAGTATTTTTGCAAATACACGTTTGTTTTTTGAGGTGGTTTTAGAGCCGCTAGAGTGAATCTTTAAAATTCTAATACCTTTCCCATGAGTGAATGTTTGTCCAAACTAAATACAGTATACTACACACACTTTAATTTTCTGAAAATTCTAATCATGATTCATGTTTGGAAATACTTTTTTTTTTTTTTTAAATGCAGCAACCTTCTGTCTTAGGTACACTTTTCTCAGTGATAAAGAACAGACTTTCATTATCCAAGTATGCCTTGCAGTTTTTTTTCCTTTGCCTTTGGAGAAGGAACATTCTTTCATAGACAGGATGGTTAATGAAGATGTTTTCTTCGTCACAGACACAAGTTTGCAACAACTCTGTGAGGTCTCAAACAGCTGGTGGATAAACCAAAATAGTCCACCTCACTAAAATGTCCTCCAGTTCCCTGCATCTGTGTTTACCTCATAGCCCTGAGAAAGAGTCTCAGAGCCAGTATAAATCAGCACCACCAGAACGTAGTTAAAAGACAGCAACACACAAACAGAATGTTGTGATTTATCTGTGATGTTTGAAAACCCTGATATGGAATCCATTTCTATTTCCGTGTGACTGAAAACAAAAGGTAACACATATAGGAGATGATTTAAGCCAGCCCTGTGGTAATGATTTGTAAAATACCACCACTGCAGAGATGTCAGTGGTGGAAAATGGTCGTTTTTCTCTATTTCGGAAAAGTTCCAATAGATGAAGGAAGATTTTTGCAGGGCACTGGCATTATACACTGACTGTTTTTTCCTGCTTCTATAGTCAGCCCCTGCATCTCCGGTTGTCTGTTCCTATCAGCCCGCCGATCTATTTCCAACTGCATATCTCACTGTAACAGCGCTTTGCTGAAAACTGGCAGGAATGCTCAGTCAGAGAACCTTTGGCAAACAAACTAGAGACAACAACAAAACCGAACTTCCCTCCAATCCTCTAGTTGCACCTTTCAGTTCCCCAGAACAAAAAAAAAACACAGTGAAAGGAAAACAGATGAAATAACGTACAGAAACACCCACCCAAACACAAATGTGAAGTGCCTTAAGACTAGAGTTAATCCTCCATGATGTAGTTGGAGGTCACTGACAGTTTTACAACTTTGACTGAACAGACTATGTAGACCAGTCCACTGGTACGGCCCCATCCATCTGACTGGTCACCCTGCTATCAACTGTTCATCAACTGGGGATCCCTGAAACATTTAGATTTCTGTGAGAAATTTTATAATGTCACTTCTTACTTGGTCCAAAATATTAGAAATAGTTTGCCATTGTTGTTTATGGATCCAACAACTATGACTTACATGTATTCCCCAGAGGACGCCAGGTGAAGAAGATCGATTCAAAAAATCATGTGATGCCAGCCAATATGTCCATGTGGGCCCAGCAAAGGTTAAACTGGGCTGTCCTGTGGGTCTCCTGTGGGTTTGTCCGTGGGTTCCATGTTGGCCTCATTTCTGTCTGCCCACATGGACTTTAGGCTGCTTGTCCACCAAATGCGTTTTTCCAGGTCTGGGCAGCTATTTTCCATTCATTCTCTATGTAGTCCAGCGTTTATAGCGCTGAGTGCCCACGGCGTTGAAACGCTCTTGGCAGTGGCCGTTTTTTGTTGCGGCGCTCAGGGCGCTCAGAGTTGAAAAAAGTTCAGCTTTTCAGAGACTGCAGCTGAGCTCGTCAATGTCAGACCTTAAGCAGCCAATCAGAACTGCTGCGTGGGCGGGACATAGGACGCCGGTACTAGTCTGTACTCAGACTCCTGCTTTCCGTGTCATCATATTTTACATCCAGAGCTGCTAGAAAACGTTTCCTGTCCATTGGTATTTAGAGACTGCTATTAAAAAATCTGTAGAAAGTCTGACAATAGGAAAAGGGGGAGTGGTGAGCTAAGAGTGACAAGCTGTTGCTGGGACACGGGGCACAGACTTTTTCCCCCCAGAGTGCAGCGTACAAACGCTGAAAAAAATGCTCAGAACGGTCGGGCGACAAATAAAGCGTTTGGTGGAGACGCAGCCTTACCTGTTCATCTATTTTCAACTTATTTTCTCATAAATTTGCGACTTTCTGGTGAATTTGTGTCTTTCCTAATTTGAAAATTTTTTCTGGAAAATTTTAAACTTTCTCAAAAATTTGCAACTTTTTTCTTGTAAAATTTCAATGTATTTGCTCATGTATTTGCTACTTTATTAATTTGAAACTTTTTCTAAATTTTTCTTCAAAAATTTGACTTTTTCTTTTAATTTTCTCTTGTAAGTTTTTAACTTTTTCAAGTCATTTTACTAATTTTTTTCTTTTAAATTTGCAACTTTTTTCTCCTAAATTTTCACATTTTTTGTCAAAAGTTTGTCTTTTTCCTCATTAATGTGTTACTTTTTGTGTAAATTTTTTGACTTTTTTTGTCATAGATTTTCTACTTTTTTCTCATAAATTTGCAGTTTTTTTCTAATGAATTGGCTACTATTGTTTTGTAATTTTTTTTTAGTTTTTTTCATAAATTTTCATATTTTTTCTAATAAATGTGACTTTTTTCTCATAATTTTTTTTCAAATTTTTTCACTTTTTTCAAGTAAATTTGTGACTTTCTCATAAATTTGCAATTATTGTTTGTAAATGTTCACATTTTGTTTCCTCATAAATTTGTGTCTTTTTTCCTCATAATCTGGCACAAGCGTTGCTGAAACCTGCTCACCCCATTAACCCCATGTAGATGTGGGGCCCAGTTTTAAACCGATCACCTGCTTTCCTGCACCACATATAAAGTCCATGTGGGCGAACACATGATGGGGCCAACATGGAACCCACAGACAAACCCACATGGACCCTTTTTAACCTTTGGTGGGGACCACATGGGCATGCTGGCTGGGATGGAGATAAATTGGTTTGTGACCTTTGATTGTTTGAGTATTTTAACCAAGAATTGCGCAAAGTCGAAATCAAAGTGGGAAAAAAAATTCACAATATTATTATTTTATAAAGTCTCATTTTCCATATGGAAAAAAGAAAATAATCTAAACCCTCAAGCTGTGTTTTACCAGGTTCTCATGGATCGTCAGACTGAAAAAAATGATAGTGAAAAATGGCCACTTTTCAACATTTACTCTTTCTGGCAGCACAGTTTATAGTCATCCAATCAGCCTGTCTGTGTCGGAGTGGTGAAACTTTGCTCCAGAGCCAGTTTTTGGGTCCTTAAGGGTCCCCATGAAGGGGTTGGTATTTAGGTGGCATACATCAGTAATCTCTCATTATAGTCGCTGATACAGGAGACCAGAGTTTGTGCCCCTTCATGGGGTCCTTAAGGGTCCCCATGAAGGGGTTGGTATTTAGGTGGCATACATCAGTAATCTCTCATTATAGTCGCTGATACAGGAGACCAGAGTTTGTGCCCCGTGTAGTGTGTTTTTAACTGATGACATGCATTTCTTCTTTTACCGTCACTTGCTAGTTTCACTTTATAGTTTAGGTGTCTGGGTCAGGGACTGGCTGCTCCTCTACAGAAACAGCAACTTTGATCAACTTTTCATTGAGTCAAAAAAAAAAAAAAAAAAAAAAAAAACATATTTGATGTTGTGGGTCCAGCTCCCCTGATGTCCGAGGTCGTTGTGTGGTCCCCTCCGCAGACCCTGTCTCCGTGTGTGCAGCGTGCTGGCTTTGGACCCCTGTGGGGGCTGTGCCCCAGGGTTAGCCCGACGTGGGTGCTGCACTCTGGCACAGACCCATTATGGATGCCACGCTCCAGCTCAGGGTCCACCGCAGATGCCGCAGAGCTCCAAACGGGAGCCACCTTGGTTGCAGCTGTGTCCCAAGCTGGGACCACCGAGGGTGGTGCAGAGCTTCAGCCGGGAGCCACCGCGGGTGCAGTGAAGGCCCAGTCGGGGTCCACTGCGGGTGCTGCGGGTCAGCTCAAGAACGCCGTGGCCTCTTCCCTGTCTGACGCTGTGGGGGTCGCCATCCTACAGTCTGGACATCCGCCAGGGAGCCTCCAGGTGAGCAAGCCGCCTCCTGCTCTGCCACTACGGTCTTGGTGGCTTAACAGCGCTGGCCGACCACCGGAGGGACTCATTCCCCGGGTCAGGTGGCCCATGTTGTCTGGCAGGCCGCCGGACTCCGTCCACCCAACCTTCTCCTGGGCCTGGGACTCTGGGCAGCCTCCTGAGCCCCAACGCTCATGGACTTGGGGGAGTTAATTGTGGGCCCTGGGCGGGGTATTGTGTTCCCTCCTTTCCTGTTCCCCCTACCTCCCACCCGGGTTTGTGTTGTTTGTTCCTGTTGGGATTGGGGGGGGGGGGGTCTGGGATGTTACTTTGGGGGTCTGGGAATCCACCCCTTTAAGGGGGGGGGGGGGGCTCTGTCAGGAGCCGAGCTGGCTTGGTTACCCCCGGCTCGGTCCTGATCTCTCTGTCGGTTTAGGGGCTGCTGTGTATGTGCATATTATGTATTCAGTGCTGTTCCTTATCCATAGTCACTGCCTTCTGGCCGGCAGCGGTGAGGCAGCCCATTTGGCTCACGCTGGTGTGAGCGCTGTCTAGCTGTCTGCTGGTCCGACCACGCCCCCTCTCTAATCACTGTCAGCTGTTCCCACTCCCATATGCCATCTTCCCATGCTGCGCCCAGGTATTCCTAATTGTTTATCCAGCAAGGCTTGTACTTAAGCAGGGCTTCGCCAGTCAAGCATTACTGGATTATTGTTTGTGTCAGGCAAAGGAGTTTCATGCCACACCGTCGCAACTCCCTTCGGTGTGTGTGTTAAGCCCTTGGACATCTAGGACCCTGCGCATTGGAGAAGCACACGGGAGGGTTCTTGACAATGGGTATAAGAGGGACAGTCTCTTCAACCTTACCTCTGCCAGTGGCTGCATGTACGGTCGGGTAAACAGAGTCCTTCATTATAATAAACTAGTGTTCAGCTCCACTCTTGGTGTATTCCTTGTTTTCAAATTCAGACATAACACATAGGCCTACTGGTCCCTATTGTTAGGTAAATTGGTTAGCCACTTGAATACTACCCCTCTGATTCAATATTTTTTTTTTCATGATCGACTCATGTCAAACTGTCTCAAATGCTTTTTTTCAACCCAAAAACACTCCAATAACACATTTTTTTAAAAATTTTCTTTTGCAGAAGTTATTTCTTTTACAAATTCTGTGAAGGCAAGTAAAGTGGTTTTGTTGGTCCTAAAGTCATACTGTTGTTCATAGAGAACATTGTGTTTAGTGATAAAGCTTTCCAGTCTTATATTGAATATTTTTTCCTAATATTTTTGACAAATGTGGAAATGGAGAATTTGGTCTTTATTTAGAAAAAAATGTTTGTTGCCCTCCTTGAGGACAGTTATGAAGAGGTAATAATAGTTTAGTAGTAGCAAGAATGCTTTGTACAGAGAACTAAGGCAGTGGACGATACCATACCAAGAAATAAGCTGATGTTTCTCAAACGAGACATAAAGCTCTTTTCAAGATTGCACATTGTTTGCCAGACCAGAGAGTGCAATCTTCATGAGTTCTTTTGACATGAAAACCAGTCATGCCCAAAAGCACTTTCTCATGGGAGAGATATTCATCTGGGGATGAAGGCTTCTTTCATGCCTGGAACATGTTCATATACTCAAAATACTCTGAGAATCCCAAGATCACCTTCAGTATTTTGGATGGGGCAACTCTCATTCAAATGCTGAAACCTACATCTTAAACTAACTTCAGTGATACGACCAAAAGATCTTCATTCTATATTTAGCCACGAAACTTGAAGGGGTGTCAAGGCTTGTTGTCACAGATGATATGGAATTTCTCAGCAAACCATTACTCCTAAATGTGCCTTTGATTACCCCTTGTATGCATGAGAAAACCTATAGTTGCAAGTTATTACATCTCACCCATGCAGCAAGAAATGGCAAAACATTATTCAAACAGTTGAAACTGATGACATGATGGCTGTGGCAGTTCCTCAGTCTTTACAGCCAGAACATGTGCTTTGGGTGACATTTGGAACAGGAAAGAACTTGTGATACCTTGAAGCCTATGATCTTGCGGCAGGGCTAGGGCCTGAGAAGGCACATGCACTACCAGTATTCCATGCACTGACGGGCTGTGAAACTGTATCAAACTTCATTGCCCATGGGAAAATGACTCCATTGGTTGTCTTTCCAGAGCTTACACATGCCCTGGTGAAACTGTCTTCTGCCCCAAATGACATCCCACAGGAGGAAATGGCCACAATAGAGAGGTTAAGAGAAACATGTAAGGAGAGCAGTGCTCCAATCAGAATCAGAATCAGAATCAGAATCAGGTTTATTGCCATTGTTCATGTAGTACACAAACTAGGAATTTGTCTCGGTACAATGCTGCAACATTAAACATGATAAAGATAAGAGAAATAAACTATACATGGAATAAAGTGTAGGATAAGATTAAGGGTCCAAGTGACCCTGTGTGGCATCAAGTGCTGGTATCCACACCACAACTTCCTTTGCATATACATTACAGTGTATCACTGTATGGCCATGTTACTGTACTGCAGAAAAACAAAGACAAAGTACAGCATAGCCTATAAAACTGCCAAGTTTAGTCTGATTGTCAATATGCAATGTGCTTGAAATTCAATTCTCTTTAATCTAATAAATTATACACTTGGTAGTTAAATATAATTTGATGCTTTTGCTTGGTGGAAAAAAACAAAAAAAACCAAAAAAAGAGTTTCCCAGTTTGGCATTTTTAAAGATACTGCACTTTGGCTTTTTAGCGCAGTATGGCACAACCACAAATCGCAGCAACAAGTACCACAACTACTCAAAAACATTCAAAAATACAAAAATGACAAGTGTGGAAATTACCTGCCACTTGACTACAAAACATGTATGGTGTAGCCGCCAGGGGGAAAACATAATGCCTCGCATCTTAGATACGAACAAAGTGCAGAGTTTCCTTGGAGATAACAGGAAGTTGTGAAAGTGTGATCTTTTGTGTGTCAGAGACTGCTTGGAGGATCCTTTGTGTTTCAGAGACTGTGAGGGGGATTTTAAGGGATTAAGGAAGTGAATGCAATGTGACCTTTGAGCTGTACGGAGACCTGAGTATTTAAGGGACGAGTTTTGTTTGAGATGTCCTCTTTCTACTATGCTCATGTTGGAGGTGTGTAATAAACTGCTTGAGACAAGCCTGCCTCGTCATTTACACACTCCACACTGGTGACCCAAGACGAAGCATGCAACACGAAGAGAATTCCCCGGAGCCAGCCTTGTTGGGAGCCCCCAGCCAAGCGTATGCCGTTACAATCCAGCTACCGGATTTTTGGCAGCACAATCCGCGCTCCTGGTTCCACCTGGTTGAGGCGCAGTTCGTCCTCCCGGGGATATCGGTGGATGACACGAAATTCTACCATGTGGTCGCAAAGCTCGACAACCACACAGCTCAGCATGTGGAGAGCCTGCTGGATCAGCCACCAGCCAGCGACAAATACGACACGTTGAAGGCCGCACTCATCCAGCCCTACTCACTCTCGGTTGCGGAGAGAGTAGAGAGACTCCTGGCGCGGACCGGGTTAGGAGGTTGCACGGCTATTGACCTGATGGAGAGGATGCTGAGATTGAAAGGCTCGGACGACGACCACTTCATTTTCACCCACCTCTTCCTCAGGAACCTTCCATCAGCGACGAGAGCGGCCCTGGCCAGTTCGCCGTTGCTGGCCAAGCGGGACTACCGTGCGCTGGCCCGGGAGGCACATCGGATCATCATGGCCAGCAGAGAGCTCACGACCACGGCGGCAGCGACGGAGCTCGGCGCGATGGATGGAGATGGCGGGGAGCCATTGACGGCGGTAGCAGAACCACCGACGACGGGGGCGGCGGGGGCCAAGGAAAGCGGAGGAGACACCCTTTGTTTCTACCACTGCCGCTTTGCAGAGAAGGCACGCAAATGTATACCACCGTGCCAGTTCAGGCGCTCGGGAAACGCCAAGACCGGGGGTCGGTAGCAGCTGCGGCCCTCGGGGAGGAGAACAAGCTGCTCTACTTGACAGACGCACGATCGGGGAGGCATTTCCTCGTGGACACCGGCGCCCAGTTGAGTTTCATCATGCCGTCCTACGCCGACCGGCTGGCAGGATCCAGCTGCCCCGAGATGGCAGCAGCAAACAGCTCGGAGATTAAGACCTTTGGTGAGAGGACTCTACTTCTGTCGCTGCACGGCCGTGCATTTGAGTGGACTTTTGTCATAGCAGCATTGACTTTCAATATATTGGGGGCTGATTTTTTGTGCTCACATGGTTTGTTGGTTGATGTTGCTGTCTTTTGATTCTGTTCCCTGTACAGCTCGAGCGTCCCGGCCAACAGCACAAGCCAGCGTCACAGCTGCAAGCGGTAAGTTCCACACACTGCTCACTCAGTTCCCAGCACTCACGGTCCCGACATTTTCAGCAGCCGTCGCTAAACACGGGGCGGAACATTTTATTACCACCACTGGGCCGCCCGTTTTTGCAAAACCTCGGTGCTTGGATGCAGCTAAACTGGCCATAGCGCGCGAGGAGTTCGCCAGCATGGAGAGGTTGGGCATCATCAGGCGTTCAAACAGCCCATGGGCTTCCCTGCTACACATGGTCCCTAAAGCCGACGGTTCGTGGCCACCTTGCGGGGATTTCCGCAGGTTGAACAACGCCACAGCGCACGAGTGCTACCTGATCCCTCATATCCAAGATTTTTCCGTTCACTTGGCAGGAGCGCACGTTTTTTCTAAAATAGACTTAGTCTGCGGTTACCACCAAGTCCCACTGCGCGCTGAGGACATACCCAAAACGGCGGTGATAACTCCGTTTGGTCTATTCGAGTTTTTGCGCATGCCATTCGGGCTTAAAGGGGCTTCACAGACGTTCCAACGCATGATGGATGCGGTGCTGCGCGATCTCCCCTTCGTATTCGTCTACCCGGACGATATCTTGGTAGCCAGCGCGTCCGAAGACGAACACGAAAACCGCCTCACGGCGGTTTTCCGGAGGTTGGGAGAGCACGGTTTAATAATCAACCCAGCAGAGTGTCAATTCAGGATGACGCAAATTGATTTTTTGGGGCACCGCGTCTCTCCCGAAGGAGCGGTTCCGCTGCCTGACAAAGTGCACGCGGTAGCAGATTTTCCCCGACCGCAAACGGTCAGGGCGTTACAGGAGTTTTTCGGAATGGTGAATTTTAATAACCATTTCATCCCCAGCGCAGCACAGCTCATGCAACCGCTGTACGCCGTGCTCAAAAAAACAGAAACCCGCGAATAAGATCGAATGGTCCCCGGAGCGAGACCGGGCGTTCTCGGAAGTCAAGGCAGCCCTGGCAAACGCTGCGTTGTTGGCAAATCCATACCCAACGGCCCGCATAGTGCTCACTACTGACGAGTCAGATGTGGCCATAGGGGCGGTCGTGGATCAGCGTGTAGCCGGGGCTTGGCAGCCGCTCACCTTTTTCAGCAGGACTTTGCGCGATAGTGAACGTAAATACAGCACGTTTGACAGGGAGTTGCTGGCTCTCCACTTGGCCATTCGCCACTTCCAGTTCTGGCTGGAAGGGCGCTATTTCACCGCGTTCGTTGACCACAAGCCACTAGCATTCGCGATGGCCAAGGTTTCAGAACCGTGGTAGGGCCGGCAGCAGAGGCAGCTGGCCGCGATCTCAGAGTTTACTACCGATATTCAGCATGTGTCGGGTAAACTGAATGTAGTGGCAGACTGCGTCTCATGCGCCGTGGCGGCCCCGGTCCGTGTGGAGATAGATTACACAGCCATGGCCGCGGAGCAGGTTAGTGACGCAGATGTGCGCGCGCTCCAGTCTGGACCAACAGTGTTAAGGCTGGAGAGCAGAGTGCTGCAAGACAGTATGCCCCCCCAATCTGCGATGTCTCCACTGGGCGACCGCGTCCTGTGGTACCGGCCGCATTTTTGACTCGGTTCATTCTTTAGCGCACCCGGGAGTGCGTGCATCGGTCAGGATGGTGGGAGAGAAATTTGTGTGGCCGAGCCTTCGCAAACAAGTGAAAGAGTGGGCAGCAGCCTGCATGGCGTGCCAACGAGCCAAAGTACACAGACACACGAGGGCTCCCTTGGAGCCGTTTCACATCCCGGCTAAGAGGTTCGACCATGTTCACGTGGACCTCGTGGGCCCCCTCCCGCCATCACAGGGGTGCACACACCTTCTGACGATGGTGGACCGCACCACGCGCTGGCCGGAGGTGGTTCCACTGGCGTCAACCACAGCCGAGGAGGTGGCGCGCGCGTTTTTAACAGCATGGGTGGCGCGTTTTGGAGTCCCGTCGGACATTACGTCCGACAGAGGCCCTCAATTTGTTTCCGAACTTTGGTCAACAATGGCCCGCAGCCTGGGTGTCACAATTCACCGCACAACTGCGTACAATCCACAGGCTAATGGGTTATGCGAACGTTTTCATAGGTCATTGAAAGCAGCTCTCAGGGCGTCACTGACGGATGCAAATTGGGTAGACAAGCTACCGTGGGTTTTATTGGGGTTATGTTCTGCGCCTAAAGAGGACTTGGAGGCTTCCCCAGCTGAATTTGTTTTTGCGCAGCCATTTCGGCTGCCCGGGGAGTTTCTCCCAGATAATCCTGTGCCGGGCAGCTCCCCGTCTCAGCGGTTGCAGCGTAGCACTGACACAGGCACACTGCCGGGCCCTGTCCACCACAGTTTTCCGTGCTTTTTTGTACTTAAAACTTTGAAAAACGCAGAGTTTGTTTTTGTCAGACACGATGCACATCACCCCCCACTGCGACCACCTTATGATGGACCGTTCAGAGTGCTGGAAACAGGGGACAAGCATTTTTTGCTAGATTTGGGGGGTAGGAGGGAAAAGGTTGGCATAAACGGACTCAAACCCGCTTTTGTTGTGGCGGACGAGCAAGTGCTGTTGGCGAGGGCCCCTCGGCGTGGAAGACCCCCACGGGGAGCTTCTCAGAGTAAAATTTCCCCAGATCACCCGCAGGGACTGACAAAAGGTTTTCACCCCCAGACAGCAGCTCCCTAGCATGACAGCGCCGCGGAGGCGGTGAATCCTGGTTACAGCAGATACGGGAGAAGACTGAAGCCCAAGCAGCATGTGGATTGATGTGTATTGATTCTGTCACAGCATGCAGACTGTTATTCTTTTGTTCGATCCAATATGCTCGGGGGGGGGGGGTGTAGCCGCCTGGGGGAAAACATAATGCCTCTCATCTTAGATAAGAACAAAGTGCAGAGTTTCCTTGGAGATAACAGGAAGTTGTGAAAGTGTGATCTTTTGTGTGTCAGAGACTGCTTGGAGGATCCTTTGTGTTTCAGAGACTGTGAGGGGGATGTTAAGGGATTAAGGAAGTGAATGCAATTTGACCTTTGATGTGAATGCAATGTGACTTTTGAGCTGTACGGAGACCTGAGTATTTAAGGGACGAGTTTTGTTTGAGATGTCCTCTTTCTACTATGCTCATGTTGGAGGTGTGTAATAAACTGCTTGAGACAAACCTGCCTCGTCATTTACACACTCCACAATGGTAGCTTTGAATACAATTGAAAAACTTTCAAAAACGTTATTTCAGAAGCTCTGCTACTGCATGACTGCTGACTGACTTAACACAACATATATTTTTAAACTAAGATTAAAGATAATTACACTTGTGGCACTGTAAAAGTCTTTTTTTTGGCGGGGGGCAAAGAGTAAGTTTTAGATTAGGTGGGGATTTGCAGATACTTGTACTAATGTAGCAAAATTCTGACCTAGTTTTATCGAGGTTCAGGGGGCACATAAGGAGAAAAGCTGACTGTCTAGAAGTCTGTTCAAAGACAGCTGAAGCGTGTGTGAGTCTGTCTGCATATGGGAATCCCACAATAGGATGTTGTCTCTTCCAGTATGAATTCAGCAGCTTCCCTTTGAGTACATTTTCTCGCTTCCTCTCTCATACACGTGTTTTGCTCTGAGCACCTTCCAAAAATATACACCCACTGTCAACCATTTTCTGAAGCACCACTCTCATTGGTCAGCTAAGCCATTTAACCTCTTGAACCTGAGGCTGTTACAGCTCATTCTTTTCTGCTTTTGTTTGACAAAACCACAAGAAATCCATGTTTCTGAAAAAAAAGATGCCATGCATTGCTATTTATTGATAGATAACCCTATTGTTAGCCTTTGAAGCAACCCCTCCCACCTCTTTGTTCTTAATGACTTAAAGCATTCTGATCTACATGCCATTCTATGGTGTCAAGGTCCTTCTTAATAGAATCACAAATTAAGCAAACATGCATGCATTGTGGGGGCAAACATGCAGGTGTTAAATGGAAAAAAAAAACAAAAAAACAAAAAACATACAGTACTTAAGAAAAAGTCCCTGTTGACTAGAATCTTTGAACCAGTAACCTCCAAGCTGTAAAGCAAGATGGTTTTGCTCTCCTTCACTGAGGTCTTCCCACTGTCTTGAGAGTTGACAAACTGACAGTAGTCTTTACCGATTTGGTAAATCAAAACAAATTCAAGAAGTACAGGAAGTTTACCTCATATCTCACTTGAAGAGCAGCAAAGCAATTAGTTCTAAGGCCTGGAGAGGTTAAATATAAAGTTATTGTAAACTCATACTCAATGCAGAGTTGCTTTGCTCTATTTGGATGAGTACAGCAAGTCATTGTTTCTGCCAGGTACTTATTAGGTACTAGGTACTGACTGATTGACTGACTGACTGATTGAACTTCACAACATATATGTGCTCTAAACTACAAACCCCAATTCCAATGAAACTGGAACATTGAGTAAAATGTAAACAATAAACAAAATACAATTATTTGCAAATCGTTTAAAATCTTTATTCAATAGAATACACTACAAAGACAAGATATTTAACATTCAAACTGATAAACTAGTTTTTTGGCAAATATTCACTCATTTTGAATATGATGGCTGCAATATGTTCTCAAAAGGTTGGGACAAGAGCATTTTTACAATTGTGTTACATCACCCCTCCTTTTAAAACTCAATATCCGGCATTGATGTGTGCCGTGTGTACTCTAAGGGATAAATATCTTGTCTTGTTAGTGTATTCAATTAAATATAGGTTTTAAAGGATTTTTAAATGATTGTAATTTGTTTTTATTTATGTTTTACACAACGTCACAAATTTACTACAATTGGGGTTGTATATATACTTTGTATTTTTGAAATCAGCATATATGTAAATATACGTGGCAACCCCTAACTCCATCTTGAGATAGTGTGCAAACTCTTCTGAGGAAAGCTAATGTTTCTGTTGGATTAGGTTGAAATTGATTAGTTTGATATTATTGCTGTTATTTTTCTCATTTCTTACTTTCTGTCCATGTATGGAAGTACTTTACTCTCATATTTTAAATAATTTTCTATACTGTTTTACAACATTTACTGCTGTTAATAAATAATTCAGCAGTGCTTCTCTTGCTATTTTTACATATATATGTATAAGGGTCATTTAATTTTAAAATGATTGTAAATTTAGTTCAAGTAAATTTTAGCATGCGATACTCAAATTTGATCATATTAAACATAATTTCCCAACCAGAAAATTGTGGCTAGTGAAATGGCTGAGTGGCTAGTAACTTTGGAAAGTCACTAGCCACAGTGGCCAGTGAGCAAAAAAGTTAATGTCAAGCCCTGATTATAAACAATGACTTTTGCACTTGACAATATTTAATTTGTTTACATGTGTGTGAAATGACAGTAGACTGGTGAGATGTTCAGCAACAGTAACTGGCTGCATTTAGAAAGGACTTTTTTTTTTTTTCTCAGCTGCTCAGAATAACTGGTGAAAAAAAAATCATAATATTTTGTCCAGTATTGCTGTCATTAAGTGAAATGTGTTTGTGGAACTGTTGTATAAAAGCAATATTGTACTCAAGCTCGGGTGAACAGCAAATCACGGCCTTTTAAAACAATCACTGATACCGCACTTGCTCTTGTGTAATATTGCTTAACTAAGAACTTCTTCACTAATTTAAAAATTACATTTTTCCGACCAGTGGCCTAGTGGTAGAGCATCTGCCCAGCTTGTGGGTTCAAACCACATGTGGATCATACAAAAAAATTGTACTTTCTGTCTTCTGCCTTGGTCCTCAGCATAATAAAAAGGGGGTGGAAAGTTGGTTTCCCAGCCAATATAACAATAATAATAATAATGGATTAGATTTATATGGTGTTTTACATGTCAAGTGACATCTCAAAGCACTTGCATTGAGTCTGTTTTTCATTCACACCAGATAGACATTGAAAGTAGTAAGCTATTACCACAGTCACAGCTGCCCTGGGGCAGACTGATGGAAACATGGTTGCCAATCTGCACCAACCGCCTCTCCGACCACAACTGAGCATTTATACACAATCATACGCAGTGTCATGGACACTGGAGGCAAGGTGGGTAAAGTGTCTTGTCCAGGGACACAACGACTGGATAGCTGGTGAGAGTGGGATTCAAGCCACCAACCCTTAGGTTACTGGACGACCCGCTCTACCTCCTGAGCCACCGCCACCCACATTTCCCTCCTCTGTTCCATTTTTTGCTGAGCACCAAGCTGGACTGCAGGAAGCTCCATTTGTATGTGGTCCAGCCATAATTTGAACCCCAACCTCCTGGTTGTGGGGTGGATGCTGTACCTCTTAGCCGCTATTCCGTGCTGGTCCCACGCCTGAGTGAATGGGTAGGGTTGCATCAGGAAGGGCATCCAGGATAAAATCCTTGCCAAATGAAATATGCAGGCTGTGGCGATCCCTAATATAAGGAAGTAGTATCTTTCTTACTACCATGTGAAAGACACAATCACCGATGTCTGTTTCTTATGCAGTACATTATATGCATATGTTTAATAGCTAGCAAAGCAAATACTCATGGGAACATTTCCTCAAGATGTTGTGTCTGGTTAAATAAATATGCTTTATTGTATGGAGAAAAGAAGGCTCCCATGGGACTGAACGCTACACTAAAGACTATTGTCGATGGTCTAGTCTGTATATGAGGAAAAGCAGCTTCCAATGATAATGCTAATCGGAGGATCTGAACTCCCACTTAACATCCAGTCACACAATGATCTGACTAAATCTGGCCATGCTAGTAAGGGACCAGTTATCTTGTTCCTTCCTTAGCAACTTTCTAAAGAAAATGTAAATACAATGCAGAACATAGATATAAAGACAGTAAATAAAAATCTAAGAAGAGTAAATGGAAATTTTTAGAAAAGAAATTCCATGACTATGTCATTAACAGCAAAGACAAAAACCTGTTGAGTTTTGAGAAATAAAACTAAAGAGAAAAAGCTGATGAGAATCAGGATCTTTAAAAAAAAATGTTTTCTGAAGGCTGAAAAATATAGTCACACATGTGCACAGTAAATATCTGTTGCAGTGACTTCACAGTGTTTGTTCACCTTTAGGCAGGCAAAACACAAGCAAACACCCACGGGTGTTCTGTGAATGTTGTGCATGTATGTGTGTACTGGAACTGGTGGGTGGCTGGTTGGCTGGCGCTGACATGGCGCGGCAGTGGAGATTTAATGAGGGACACACAGACAGCTGCTGACGTTTAGAGGAGCGTCACCAATCTGAATGTCTCCCTTGGTGCAGTTGTTTACCCTACAATCAAAGTGCATTTTATGACAATAGCTATTTTTATTCAGCCTAAAATACATATATACCCCCTGTCAGTACTTCAGTGATGGCCTGACAGGCAGATTTATATTTATTAATATGACAACATTAATCCCATTTTCCCTAAATAAACACCACCAAACCCACAGGAACTCAAGTGCACCATGTGTGTTTATATAGCCTTAATTTGCAGTAAGCCTATACATTCTATTATTATTACTGCATTATTGTTAAGAGTTAACAGATAATAGGTTTCAGTTTCCATTAGTTTTGCTTTAAACAGGCTTAATTTCACGCAAGGTCATAAAATGCCCATGAGAGAATAATTTTCCTTTTCATTTATTAAAAGTTACCATGGAGTAATTTAACTCTGTACCCCGTTAACAGTTAATTATATATACAGTAAGAAAAGAGGTATTGCAGGCAGTTAAGGCCCATTACAATCTGGGGAAGTGACAGTTACCTGCTCAAAGGTTGATTAACCATCAAAACCATTTTGTAAACATGATGTTAAGGTGAAATCTTACACAGGGTTGCCATGACACTCGTCTCGTATCCAATTTAGTTTCTGACTGCAATATTTCAGGCAATATTTTCAGTTGTCACTGGAACAGTTTAGGCATGCTTGGCCAAAAAGTACAGTGGTGTGAAAAAGTGTTTGCCCCCTTTCCTGGTTTCTCTTTTTTTAATATTTTTCACACTTAAATGTTTCAGATCATCAAACAAATTTAAATATTAGACAAACATAACAGATGTAAACACAACATGCAGTTTTTAAATGAAGGTGTTTATTATCAATGGTAAAAAAAACAAAAAACAAAACGTACATGGCCCTGTGTGAAAAAGTGATTGACCCCCCCCTCCCCGAAAAAAACAACAAAAAAACAACAACAAATTAACTGTGGTTTATCACATCTTTAGGAAGCTGAGTTCAATTTTTCTAGCCACATCCAGCCCGGATTACTGCCACATCTTTTCTCAATCAAGAAATCACTTAAGTAGCACCTGCCTGACAAAGTGAAGTAGACAAAAAGATCCTCAAAAGCTAGACATCATGCTATGATCCAAATAAATTAAGGAACAAATGAGAAACAAAGTAACTGACATCTATCAGTCTGGAAAAGGTTATAAAGCCATTTTAAAAGCTTTGGGATTCCACTGAACCACAGTGAGAGCCATTATCCACAAATGTCGAAAACATGGACCAGTGGTGAACCTTCCCAGGAGTGGCTGGATGACCAAAATTACCCCAAGAGCACAGCGACAACTCATCCAAGAGGTCACAAAAGACTCCACAACAACACTTAAAGAACTCCAGGCCTCACTTTCCTCAGTTAAGGTCAGTGTTCATGACTCCACCATAAGAAAGAGACTGGGCAAAAATTGCCTGCATGGTAGAGTTCCAAGATGAAAAACACTGCTGAGCAAAAAGAATATAAAGGCTCATCTCCATTTTGCCAGAAAACATCTTAATGATCTCCAAGACTTTTGGGAAAATACTCTGTGGACTGACGAGAAAAAAGTTGAACTTTTTGGAAGGTGTGTGTCCCATTACATCAAGCGTAAAAGTAACAGCATTTCAGAAAAGGAACATCATACCAAGAATAAAATATGGTGGTGGTAGAGTGATTGTCTGGGACTGTTTTGCTGCTTCAGGAGCTGGAAGACTTGCTGTGGTAAATGAAACCATGGATTCTGCTGTCTACCAAAACATCCTGAAGGAGGATGTCTGGCCATTTGTCTGTGACCTCAAGCTGAAGCGCACTCGGGTTCTGCAGCAGGACAATGATCCAAAACACACCAGCAAGTCCACCTCTGAATGGCTTAAGAAAAACAAAATGAAGACTTTGGAGTGGCCTATTCAAAGTCCTAACCTGAATCCAATTGAAATGCTGTGGCCTGACCTTAAAAAGTCGGTTCATGCTGGAAAACCCCCCAATGTGGCTGAATTTCAGCAATTCTGCAAAGATGAGTGGGCCAAAATTCCTCCACAGCGCTGTAAAAGACTCATTGCCAGTTATCACAAACGCTTGATTGCAGTTGTTGCTGCTAAGGGTGGCCCAACCAGTTATTAGGTTTAGGGGGCAATCACTTTTTAGCACAGGACAATGTAGGTTTTGATTTTTTTTCCCCTTAATAATAAACACCATCATTTAAAAACTGCATTTTGTGTTTACTTGTTTTATCTTTGTGCAATATTTAAATTTGTTTGATGATCTGAAATATTTAAGTGTGACAAACATACAAAAAAATGAGAAATAAGGAAGGGAGCAAACACTTTTTCACACCACTGTATTTATATTCTTGTCCATTACTACATTATAGAGATTGTTCCCTATAGTGTTGCAATGTTTCGTTTATAAATGGTCCAGTCAATTCACAATAAATTAAAAACTAATTTTATAATAACTGTAACTTTAATTTTGTAGTAACTGTAATTTCCCAGTTTGGGATCAGTAAAGTACATCTATCCATCTACCATCTAACAGACCAATCACCTACTCTATGTACCCCTTTTCCTGAAAAATTCTAATTATTGTTCCTGTCATGAGCACTTCCAGCAGGCAGGTAAAAACTCTTGTAGCAGGCAGAGCTCCACCGTGACATGTTTTATTACTGACAAACACAAAGAAACAAAATACAGCATGTGGGCTGGAAAATAACTCAAGACATGAATGGTAAAAAAAAACTCACTGGGAAAACTCATGATAAAAGGATGCAGGCAGGGAAATTTAGACAATGACGCCACACCAGACAGACACTGAACACTCCCATATATACGATAACAAATGATTACACTCACAGCCAAAGACACATTTACGCCACTTAGAAGACATTGTCTTACGTAAAAAAGCAAACACTTGTTGTCACTGAGCAGATTAGGTGTGAGAGGAACTACTTCTTCACAGCGTCAATGCTAAAGTGAAAGAGTTTTGCCAATCACCGCTCCGTCAGCTGCGTGGAGAAAGTGGGTGTGTGCGTTAGCCTGGGGGTGGTGCTGGCAGCACAGGCACTTTCTGGAGTGGGCGGCTCACCCACGTTCATACGTATGAACGTGGGGACCCAGTCATTATCAGGGACAGGGCGGAGCAGCAGCTCAGAGAGCAGGGTTGAGGAGGAATACTCAGAGATGCGTGAATGGAGCAAAATACCACTTTGGGGGTGTTTTTGATGAGGAATTAACATTAAAACATGCTTAAAAGCTCAAAAAAGTCGATTTTGCGTGATATAGGACCTTTAACATGTGTCTATGCTATCATCAGCTACATGCTATCATTGGTGCTTAGTTTGATGATCTTGAACCATATGTTGTTCTTGGATAGTGGTGTTTTTGTAAAATTTGATTATTTTAAGTCTGCTACCAACAAGGTCCAACTGCATTCTTTCACTGGCACAGATGTTCCACAGTGGTCCAATCTATTCAAATTAATTTTCACACTTTATTGACAATAATATTCACTTGGTTGGAAACACAAAGCAGCATAAATAATAAAAGACTGTTTTTTTATACATCTCAAGCCAACAGAGGAGTATATGCATGTGCGAGCATGTGTCCACTGCGAGAAGGTAGATCTTCGAGTCTTCAGCACTTCATGAAAACACAAATTGCTAACCTCAAACATTTTTGGAACATAACATAAATCCAGTAGCGGCTCATGCCACTGATGAGAAAAACTGCACATACTGCATGTGCACAGACACACTTTCTGTACTTGTGAGAACTCCAGTTCTGTAGCTCCTCAGCCACTGAATCTACACACATACACCAACAGACACAGTTTGCAGCCCTTTCAAAGGCACCACTAAAGTAATGATGCCTATGCTATGCTGACTAAAGCAGTATCCAACACAGCACCACACCAGCCTGTTCAAGTCTCACTCAGCATTAAATCTGACAAAAAATTATATACATATATATATAAATAAAATCAAGTTTATTGTGATATGTACAGTAAGGAAACATGTTCCCCTGTATAATGAAAATTGTCCTTTGCTTTCTACAGCAAATACCACACAAAATATGTCAACAAATATGATGAATAAAAAAATACACATAATAAAGTGAGAAGTAAAAATATAAACAATAACAACTATATAATTGGAACTGCAAATACTATATGCATTTTGTAAATTACTGCAACATCAGCTCATGTGCACTGAGAGCAGTGAATGTAAACTGTTTCAGCAGTGATAGCAGTTGCACATATGCAAAGTGACAAAAGTAAAGAGTATAAAGTTGAATGCAGTTGCATGAGGTAGTCATATGGTTACAGACTGCTATCAGCTATTTAGGAGTCTGATGGCAGTGGGAAAGAAAGAGTTATTGAGTCTTTTGGCCCTTTTCCACTAACACCTACTCAGCCTAACTCACCTATATTCTACTCAGTTTGGAGGGTCTTCCACAAGGTTGTAGAACCTGGTACTAGGTACTTTTTAGTACCTATTCAGCCGGGGTTCCAAGCAAGCTGAGTCGAGCTTAAAATGTGACGTCAACAGCCTGCAGCCCACTTATTGGCCAGGGCGTAACATCACTGGATGAGTCATGAGAGTGATGTCTTCAGAAGAATCAATCCGCCATTTGTAAAATCGGCAACAGTGAGCGTGAGTTTTTATTATTTTTGTGGTAATCAATGAGATAATTGTCTTCACATAAATCAACACCATGGTCCAGTGATGAGGTTCAGATTTTTCTGAGCTTGGTGGCTGATGAGAGAATCCAGAGGGAATAAGACAAAGCAATCCAAAATAAAATTGTATACCAGGAGGTCTCCAAGCTGATGGCTGCTCACGGGTACCACCAGAGTGTTGTGTCCATAATTATAAGGATGTGACACATATGTTGGGCTCACATTTTCCACAAAGGTATGACTGCATGTTTATTGGAGGCTTCACGTCTCGAAGGACAAAAGGCTTGAATCTGCAGAAGATGACGAGGAGGTGTGAGATTTGGCCTTTGTCTCGGAGAAGATGCCCCAGAGAGATTTCTGGTTCATCAATGAATAAGAGATAATGGTGAAAGTTCAAAGGGTTGCATTGTGACTGTATGTTTACTGAAGCACCATGTGACTTGAGTTCTGATGCTGGATGTGGTTTATATTAATCATATATCCCATAACCTACATATGTATAAGCATGTGAGAATGTTTGGTGATTACATATGTACAGCAACTTCACACCTCAGAACAGGACAAGAGGTCTCAACCGCCAACGAAGATCAAAGAGCATCCGAGGCGCTGCGGTGGAGACCAGATTGATCGCCCTGACCACCCAGGGTCAGGTGGAGGAGTATGAAGACAAAGGAGGGGGATTAAGATAATGCGGGATGTCAGCTTTGATATGCATGTCTTTTGTTATGTGTAGGTATAAGTATGTAGAGCTGAATGTGTTCGCTCTCTTATTCTGCTTCTGCACTGAGATGAGACTTGTTAGAGGAGCGAAGCTGATATTAAACTCTGGTTTATAAATCACATCGCCTCGTTATTCCAAGCTCTTCTACACTGGAAACATATAAAGAGGTGATGTGATATAGTTCTTCCTCTTCTTCCTGCTTTGAGAATGCTAGAGTATATGTTCTGTCAATAAAGCTGAACCTGAGAAATAAAACTCAGCCTCATCATTGAACGCATCCTCTACACTGGTGACCTACGACAAAGAATGAGCAGACAGAATTCTCCCGAGCAGTGCTCGGCGGAAGCCAGCCTGATGGCCGCCTCCACACTCCGGCTGCCCGATTTCTGGCAGCACAGCCCGCGCTCATGGTTTAGCCCGGTCAAGGCGCAGTTCAACCTCTGGAGAATCTCAAACGACGACACAAGATTCTACCATGTGGTAGCGAAGCTGGACAGCCACACGGTCCAGAGGGTGGAAGATCTGTTTAATCATCCACCGGACAGCGACAAGTACAGCGCATTGAAGGACGTGCTGATCAGCCATTTCACCCCTTCGGTCCGACAGCGAGCAGAGGGGCTCCTAACGTTGATGGAGTCGGAGAACGACAGACCTGCGGACCTGATGGTGAAGATGCTGAGGTTGAAAGACTGCGATGATGGCGAATTTATTTTCGCCCACCTTTTCCTCCGTACCCTGCCGCCAGCAGTGAGAGTAGCCCTGGCAGAGTCGCCCCGATTGGCCAGGCGAGACTACCATGGGCTGAGCAAGGAGGCGCAGTGGCTTGTCGACACCCACAAGCGGAGCGCGGTTTCGGCCACGGCAGCTAGTCCAGGAACGACGTCTGGAGACGGCTTGGAGCCAGTGGTCGCGGCGCCAGACGCACCGACGACAGCGGCGACGGGGACCAGGCGGCACGGAGCGGATGACGGCCTGTGCTTCTACCATCGCCGTTTTGCAGAGAGAGCACACAGGTGCGTCCCACCGTACCACTTCAAGCGCCCGGGAAACGTCAAGACCGAGGGCCGGTAGCAGCTGCGACCCTCGACGAGGAGAACAAGCTGCTTTACCTCACGGATGCACACTCGGGGAAGCAATTCCTCGTGGACACGGGCTCCCAGCTGAGTTTCATCACACCCACCTACGCGGAACGGCTGATGCCGTCTAAAGCTCCCTGGGTGTCGGTGTCAGCAGCGAACGGCTCAACGATTAAAACTTTCGGTGAGAGGTCTATGCTTCTGTCCTTACAAGGCCATTCATTTGAGTGGACTTTTATTGTAGCAGCAGTCAGTTTCAACATGTTAGGGGATGATTTTTTGTGCTCATATGGTTTATTGGTTGACCTTGCTAATAGACGTTTGGTTAATGCACTGTCTTTCCATTCTATTCCCTGCACAGCTCGGGTGGCCCCGCCGACTGCACATGCCAGCGTCACAGCTGCGGGTGGTAAGTTTCATGCATTGCTCGCTCAGTTCCCAGCACTCACAGTCCCCACGTTTTCGGCGACGGTGGCTAAGCATGGGGTGGAACATTTTATCACCACCACCGGGCTGCCCGTTTTTGCAAAAGCTCGGCGCTTGGACTCAGCTAAACTGGCCATTGCGCGCGAGGAGTTCAACAACCTGGAAAAACTGGGCCTTATTAGACGCTCCAAAAGCCCCTGGGCTTCGCCGCTACACATGGTCCCAAAAGCTGATGGCTCGTGGCGACCTTGCGGCGATTTCCGCAGGTTGAACAACGTTTCAGCACACGACCGCTACCCGATTCCGCACATTCAGGATTTCTCAGTTCATTTGGCGGAGGCGCGCATTTTTTCTAAGATTGATTTGGTGCGCGGTTACCACCAAGTTCCAGTGCGTGCTCAGGATATACCCAAAACAGCGGTTATAACTCCTTTCGGCCTTTTTGAGTTTTTGCGCATGCCGTTTGGTCTCAAGGGGGCTGCACAGACTTTCCAACACATGATGGATGCAGTTTTACGCGACCTCCCTTTCGTGTTCGTTTACTTGGATGACATTTTAGTAGCCAGCACGTCCGAAGGCGAACACGAAAGTCACCTCACAGCAGTTTTTCGGAGGCTGACAGAGCACGGGTTAATAATTAACCCAGCGAAGTGCCAGTTTGGGGTGGCGCAAATTGATTTTTTGGGGCATCGCGTTGCGCCAGAAGGAGCGGTTCCCCTGCCCGATAAGGTGCGCGCAATAACAGATTTTCCGCAACCTCAAACGGTCAAGGCGCTACAGGAGTTTTTGGAAATGGTTAATTTTTACAACCGGTTCCTCCCAAGCGCAGCGCGGCTCATACAACCATTATACAATGCGTAATAAAACAAAAGCCCGCAAATAAGGTTGAATGGTCTCCGGAGCGGGAGCGCGCTTTTGCCCAGGTCAAATCAGCCCTGGCAAACGCAGTTTTGTTAGCGCACCCAGTTCCAATGGCCCGCATGGCGCTCACCACTGACGCTTCCGATTTAGCAGTGGGGGCGGTCGTTGAACAGTTTGTGGCAGGTACCTGGCAACCCCTCGCGTTTTTCAGCAAAACCTTGCTCGATAGCGAGCGTAAATACAACGCGTTCGAAAGGGAGTTTTTGGCCCTACACTTGGCCATCCGCCATTTCCAGTTCTGGCTGGAAGGGCGACGTTTCACCGCGTTTGTGGATCACAAACCGCTAACATTTGAGATGGCCAAGATTTCAGAACCCTGGTTAGGCCGGCAACAAAGACAACTAGCCGCGATATCGGAGTTCACCACTGATATCCAGCATGTCGCGGGTAAACACAATATAGTGGCAGACTGTCTCTCGCGTGCGGTAGCAACGCCAGGCCCTGTGGGGGCAGACTCTGTAGCCATGGCCGCGGGCCCGGGTAGCGACGCGGAAGCGCGCGCAGCCCCGGTCCGTGTAGGTTTAGATTATGCAGCCAAGGCCACGGAGCAGGTTAATGATGCGGACGTGCGCGCGCTCCAGTCTGGACCAACAGGATTAAGGCTGGAGCACAGGGTGCAGCAAATTGGTATGCCCCCCCCCCCCAATCTGCGATGTCTCCATGGGGTGGCCTCGCCCCGTGGTTCCAGCTGCGTGGCGTCGCTGCGTTTTTGACTCGGTCCATTCTCTGGCGCACCCGGGGGTTCGCGCATCGATTAAGATGGTGGGGGAGAAATTCGTTTGGCCCGGGTTGCGCAAACAGGTCAAGGAATGGGCGGCAGCCTGCATAACGTGTCAGCGAGCCCAAATACACAAGCACACTAGAGCTCCGTTGGAGCCTTTTCACATCCCCGCTAAGCGTTTTGATCACGTGCATGTTGACTTGGTGGGCCCCCTTCCGCCATCACACGGGAACACACATCTTTTGACGATGGTGGTTCGCACCACGCGTTGGCCAGAGGCGATCCCTCTGACATCAACCACAGCAGAAGAAGTTGCGCGAGCATTTTTAACAGCGTGGGTTGCGCGTTTCGGAGTCCCGTTGGACATAACGTCCGACAGGGGTCCCAAATTTATTTCCGAACTATGGTCATCGATGGCCCGCAGCTTAGGGGTGAAGATTCATCGCACTACCGCGTATAACCCCCAGGCTAATGGTTTATGCCAACGCTTTCACAGGTCGTTAAAAGCAGCCCTCAGAGCGTCGCTGATGGATACAAATTGGGTGGACAAACTTCCATGGGTTTTATTGGGGTTGCGTTCTGCACCTAAGGAAGATTTGCAGGCTTCCCCGACTGAGTTAGTTTTTGCACAACCTCTCCGTTTGCCGGGGGAATTTCTCCCCTACAATCCCGCACCAAATTGCCCCCCCCCCCCGCTCAGCCGTTACAGAGCGACACAGGAGGAAACACACTCCCTGGCCCGGTTCATCACAGTTTCCCACACGTTTTTGTGCCGAAGGCTTTAAAAAATGCGGAGTTTGTTTTTGTTAGACATGATGCTCAGCGCCCAAGTTTGCGACCGTTCTATGACGGACCGTTCAGAGTGCTGGAGACCGGAGAGAAGCATTTTCTGCTAGATTTAGGGGGCAGAAAGGAGTTGATTTGCATAAACAGGCTCAAACCCGCTTTTGTTTTGGCTGATGACCAAGTGCAGCTGGCGAGGCCCCCCCGCCGTGGCAGGCCGCCGAGAAGACATTCTCCAGAACCTTCACAGAGACGTGCTAACAGCTTTAATCCACAGAGGCAGAAAGACGCTGCAGGGGTAGCAAAGCCGGGTTACAGCAGATTCGGCAGAAGGTTAAGACCCAGGAATCTGGTGGATTGATTTGTGATATGTGGAGTGTTTTTTTTTTTTTTTATGCCATGCATATTTTGTCCTTTAATAGACGTTTGGGGGGGGGGGTATGTGGCACATATGTTGGGCTCACATTTTCCACAAAGGTATGACTGCATGTTTATTGGAGGCTTCACGTCTCGAAGGACAAAAGGCTTGAATCTGCAGAAGATGACGAGGAGGTGTGAGATTTGGCCTTTGTCTCGGAGAAGATGCCCCAGAGAGATTTCCGGTTCATCAATGAATAAGAGACAATGGTGAAAGTTCAAAGGGTTGCATTGTGACTGTATGTTTACTGAAGCACCATGTGACTTGAGTTCTGATGCTGGAAACATATAAAGAGGTGATGTGATATAGTTCTTCCTCTTCTTCCTGCTTTGAGAATGCTGGAGTATGAGTTCTGTCAATAAAGCTGAACCTGAGAAATAAAACTCAGCCTCATCATTGAACGCATCCTCTACAAGGAATAATGAGATAGCAATGACTCGGTTAACAGGGCTTTAATACAGGATACCAACTATGTACAAAAGGCTTACTGCACTCGCCTGCATGCCAGGTGGCTCCCGCGACAAAAGAGGCAGAGCCTCTTCCGCCCACCTCCATTATAGCCCAAGTGGCGTCACCACCGGAAACCGGTAGTTAGCCACCCCGGTCAAACCCATGTCCAACCCGGATGCCATCTTACTAGTACCAGCCATTTCCATATCTAACATTCCCCCCCTTTAAAAAATGTCAAGCACACAAACAGCCCACCCTAATTTGTCTCCCGACTTATGTTGTAAAAGGGGAAGAAAATATGTACAAAAATAAACACACTCCTCTTCATTCACACAGCTGAGGCTGGGGGGCTGGGTAGACTGCCAGCGTTGTGTTTCTAACTCCAAAATAATCCCATGAACAACAATGTACAAACACCACACATAAAATCACAGTACACAAAACGTGCTATTGGCGGCCCCCACCCCAATTCCCACCCCACAAAGGGCATTAATGGCATAACACTACACAGGGTATTCAATAAAATTTATCCAAACAAACCATGGCGGGCTCAAGTTTACCATACACTGTTACCAACTAACAAGCCACCATCCCTCTGGCTATCAAAATTCATCATGCAAACACTCAAATCAGGTTCACAACAAAACATTCCAACATACCTTGTGTACTTTTTTTTTTTTTTAAACAAATTTACCAGGGCACAAAACAGCAAAACTACACACACAGGACTAGAGCAAAACACAATAGACACACAAAAACCCTCAGTCCTCGGATGGATCCCTCCCCAGGCATCTCCGTCTCTTAACCTCAGGGCTCCTGCTGCGCCATCTCCTCTCTGCCACTGGCAGCCACAGATCCCTGGGGTGTCTCCAGGTATACATGGACCTATACCGGTGTGCCTCCAGCCAGTCGGGCTCCACCTGGAACCGCCTCTGGTCGTCCCACTGCTCGCGTGGACTGTGATCCCGTCGCACTTGAGCATCAGCCTTGGTCAGTGAGGGAGCCCTCTTCCTCTTATTTTGATCACTATTCCTGTGACTGGCCTCCGTCACCGAACTCTCCGGCTCACGGGTCCGCTTCCATCTCCTCTTGGCAGGCTGTCGCTGGGAGCGCTTTACAACCACGACGCTCCGCGGTCTCTCCCCTTTTTCTCCCAGCGTGGGCACCTCGTCCTTATGAGCCTCATTGGAGGTCCCGGCATGTCATCAGGCACCCTCGTCCAGGGCAGCCTGCATGACAGCATCGGGTCCATCCCGAGACAGATCCGCGTGGCGCCGAATGTGCTCTCGCTCTAAAACTCTGTCCAGCCAGTCTGAATCTCACACCTCAGCACCCTCCACCACAGGAACAGGCCAGCCCCAAAGTCCACATCTGGACCATTCTTCACCCTACACGTTAGATATGGAGAACCCAAGGCTGTAAAACAGGTTTCACCCCATAACGTTGACTCTGGACGCTGAAACATTGATACCGACTCTGGGTGCCACACTCTCCTTATACCGGGCCTCCAGCTCCACATAGTCCAAAATGGCCAACCTGTTCCATCCAAATCCAAAATACTCTCTGTATTGCCTCCTAATCTGTTGGTGGGGAAACAGTCTCTGCATGGCCGTCAGGTTCAGGACGGAAATAACCGCTTCAGTGTCGATGCCATCTAGCATGACAGTGCAACCAATCCTCTCCGTTGTCTTCAGGGAGATAGTATGCATGATTGTCGGAGTCTTCTGCGCAGCACCTGGTTCATCCCTATAGTTCCTGCGTACGAAGCTAGCGCACATCCTGGCAAAATGGTTCAACACACCGCACTTGCCACAACGCTTTCCTTTTGCCGGGCACACCCTGGACTTATAGCGGTGCTCAGTGGACCCACATCCATAATATTTTGGCGTACCTGGGGCAGACCTTATCTTGACCATGGAGGAAAAATCATCCTCTCCGCATTTGCCATCACAAGGGTCCAGGATCAGTGCCTCAGCGTGAGACTCACTCCCATCCAGAGAAGCCCCTTCAGTAAGGCTTCTTGCAATGGTTTCTGCTGCCTCGAACTGTTGGGCAAGCTCGATAGCTTCAGCTAACATCAACTCTCCTGGGTGTGTTAACAACCTGGACCGGGCTGCCGGGCAGCGGATGTGCTCTGCCATCTGGTCCCGAATCATCTGATCCTCCAGGGGTCCAAACCTGCATTCCCTCGCCAGCTCACGGAGGTCTGCCAAGAATCTTCCATCAGGCTCTCCCGACCGCTGGCGGTGCTGTCAAAATTGAATGCGTCTAACCGTGACGTTTTCCGGCGCTCTAAAGTAACGTGCCATTAAGCTTCACTACCTCATCGAAGCTATCAGCACCTCCAAGGTTCTCTAGGATCCTCTGCCCTTCCATTCCCAAATTATGGACCAACACAGCTCGGAGAACTACACAGCTCCAAGCACCAGCAGATGACATGGTTCCTCAAATCATCACTGACTGTGGAAACTTCACACTAAACCTCAAGCAACTTAGATTCTGTGCCCCTCCACGCTTTCTCCAGACTCTGAGACTTTGATTTCCAAATGAAATGCAAAATTCACTTTTATCTGAACAGAAGTCATCTGCTGGTGTTGGTCCACTGTGTTTTAGCAAGACCAAAATCAGCGCAGTCATCTACCAGAAAATTTTAGAGCACTTCATGCTTCCCTCTGCTGACAAGCTTTATGGAGAAGCTGATTTCATTTTCCAGCAGGACTTGACACCCCCCCACACACACTGCCAGAAGTATCAAAAACTGGTTTAATGGCCATGGCGTCACTGTGTTTGATTGGCCAGCAAACTCTCCTGACCTAAATCCCATAGGGAATCTATGGAGGATTGTCAAGAGGAAGATGAGAGACACCAGACCCAACATTGCAGACGAGCTGAAGGTCACTATCAAAGCAACCTGGACCTTCATAACACCTCAGCAGTGCCACAGGGTGATCACCTCCATGCCACGCCACACTGATACAGTAATTGATCCAAAAGGAGCCCCGACAAAGTATCGAGTGTGTACATGGACATACTTTTCCGGCGGCCAACATTTCTATTTAAAAAAATATTTTTAAAAATCAATTTTATGTAATATTCTAATTTTTTGAGAAACTGAATCCGGGGTTGTCATATGGTGCAAGCCATAATCATCAACATTAAAATAAATAAGCACTTGAAATATTTCACTTTTCTGGGTAATGAATCTATATAATATATGGGTTTAACTTTCTGAAATGAGTGACAAAAAAATATTGATCTTTTTCATGATATTCTATTTTTTTGAGATGTACCTGTAAACACAGACCAGATAGAAGTAACAAATACACTTTAGGAGTAAACTGAGGCAAGCGAATAATACAAACTAATAAATACTGAAACTACAAAAGGAGAACTAAGACAAGGGCAAATTATAAACAGAAATAAATTGGAAAAAATACAGAAATACATAAACAACCACACTAATACAAAATAAACAGAGATGCAGAAATACAGAAAATGACTTAAATCAATTAGACGCTGAGCACGACTCTCACTCGTGCTCGGACTCATGACAGCCATTTACAGGCACCGACTGGCAAGCAACGGGAGGGAGTGTGGCCTCAACTCAACCATCGCATTGCTGGAAACCGTGATATAAAATGGTGAATGTTTTTTTTTTTTTTTTTTTATTTTAAGCATCTTTTATATTATTTATCCAATTGGTGGCAAGCTCACTTTGAACAAACAAGGATATCGCAATTGTCTCCTGTATGCAGACAATGAGCTAGCTTGTTTGCTAGCTAGCCATCACCACTAACTCCATGGTCTGCTTGTATTTTGCGCTTTCTGTCTTTTAAATATTTGCTTCTTGGAGCAAAACATCAGCATGTCAATAACAAGATGCCCTGTGTCGGGGCAAGTAGAGTTAAGGCGAGTTGAGCTGAGTAGGTGCTAGAGGAAAGGGGCTATTTAAGTCCTACATTGTGCACTTCTGTATCTCCACCCTGAGGGTTAAAGTGTGAACAGTCCATACTCGGGTTGGGTGGAGTTGTTAAGAATGGAGGAAGCTGTCCTGTGGACTCTGCACTGCAGAAAGGGCAGTGGAATCCTGATGATCCTCTCCACAGTCTTCAGCACTCTATGCAGGTATCTGCGGTCCAAGTCAGTAATGCTGCCATACAACACAGTGAAAAAGCTGGTAAAGATACTCTTGTGGTAACACTAGACACCGTGGGTGGACATTATCTCACACCCAGAAGCAGACAGAGGGGCTGAACAATGGACTGAGGGGGGTAGCCTCCCACAGGGGTATTTAGACCAGACTATAAGGCACCTTTGCCACCTGCTGCTCTAAACTGCAGCACAGGAAGGCAAATGTATTGTTATGAAGGTAACGTGTTATGATAATTGTGCCACACATGCCTTTGTATGTAACGTGTTATGATAATCGTGCCACACTTTGCCTTTGTCAAATCCCATGTAATATGTGCCAGCCCCAGTCTCTACGCGAGGTCAATAAAGTTATATTAAGAGAAAGCAGAGAGACTGGGGAGGCTCCTTTTACAGAGACTCGGCCCCAGCGGCTACGCTGGGGCACATAGTCTGTACATTTATGTTAGAGGGTTTAATATAGAATCTGTGTCAACCTACACTCGTGCCTCGCCACCACAATGTTCCCTTTTACCGACTACATGCTCAAAAATGGAGCTGTAGAATTTGCCGTGGATCCTGGGTGACATCCCAAACTTCCTCAGCCTCCTCTTAAAGTCCAGCCACTGTTGAGCCTCCTTTACCAGCGGTGTGGTGTTCATTGTCCAGGTGAGGTCCTCAGTGATGTGGACACCCAAGAACCTAAAGCTGCTCTCCCTTTCCACTTCAAGCTCCCTGATGAACAGTGGGCAATGAGGTCTTCTCTCCTTCCTCATGTCCACTACCATTTCCTTTGTCTTGTCTGTGTTGAGGGTGAGGTTGTTGTCCTCACAACATGACACCATGACACATGGGGGCGACTGTGGCCAAGGTGTAGTGTAGCCGATTACTAATCGGATGATCAATGGTTCGATTCCCACTCTGTCTGCTGTCTGGATGCGGAAGTGTCCTTGAACAAGATGCTGAATCCCCAGTTGCTCCTGGTGGGTCGGACCAGCGCCAATGCATGGAAGCTCCACTGCTCCTGTATAAGATGGGCACACCGGTGCCTGCCTTCCCATCACTATCCTCACCAGTTTGTCTTTGTAGAAACTGCACCAGCCTTTGTTATTTCTTCCTATAGTAAAGCTTTTCTTAGATTTTGCCATCCTGCATTTTTACCTTGTTTGGCTTCACCGGTGCTCTCCTAATCTGCCAACAAAAGAGCCAAACTTATCCTGCTGTTTGAGTCGTGTATTTGAGATCCACAAAGACACAGTGCAAGTCCTTCTGACCTTCTCTATACTTCTCCATCAGCACTCTTAGAGCAAACATTGCATCCGTAGTACTCTTCCTTGACATGAAACAATACTGCTGCTCACACCAGTGAACAAAATCATCAGTTACTGGGCCGTGGCTGCTCTCACCATCCTGGAGGAGACTAGCGATATCTTAATCAAAAGTATATTTTAAAATGTGTCTGTTGTCATGTCTGCTCTGACACATGTTTGTGTACAGAATGAAGAGTCATGGTGACAACACACACCCCTGGGGAGAGCAAGTAGAAGAACACTTTTGGTCAGAGAGTGTGCCACTGACCCTTACTCTCTGTGTCCTGTTGGTTAAACATTTCAGAATCCAACACACCAGATTATTACTGGAATCAAATTGTTGTAGGAACCTTTCAACTAAAATGCGAGGTAAAAGTCCACACATACAGTAAAAGTCGGGCATGTGTCCCATTAATATCCAGATGTTTAAAAAACATATTAAGCAGAGTGACAGTGAAATCATCTACTCCTCTGTGAGGACGGTATGCAAACTGCAAAGGATGCAATGCATGTTCAGTTTGCTTAAGGACCTCAGATCTGATCAGTTTTTCAAAAAAAATTCATTAAAATTGAAGTAAGGGTGACTTGTCTAGAATCATTTAATGTTGTGGGACAGCTGGATTTTGGAACAGGGACAACCACAGCATTTTTCCAGACCTAAGGAACACACATGTTGTGTCTGTAAGGACTTATTAAAAATGAACTGAAATACAGGACTCAGTTCATGTGCACAGAACTTTACCAAGCACCCACATACATTACCAGGGCCCTGAATTTTGTTCACTTTCCCAGCACAGAACGTCTTTTTAGCATCCTGAAGCTCAATGTTAAAATGCAGTGTCCTTGAGTTTCTGTTTCAGCTCTTGGGTTTCTGTGCTAAAATCAAAAGACCATCAAAAGAATGAAGAGCATTAGCCAGCTCTGTGTCTGAATTAACCCTCTGAGTGTGTGTGTCACACTACTGCGACTGTCAGCTGATCAATCCAAACAAAGTCTGTACAGCTGAATAGAGTGTGAAATGTACAAACCTTTTAACACCACTTGGTGGCCAAGAGGTCTGGCTTTTCACTTACCGCAAGAACTGGAAACAGTCCAATTCAATCAATAGGTCAAATCAGCGTTTGAAGCCCGCCCCCCTTTCATTCTGCTGTTTCAAACGGAGGAGACAGGATGGTGAGGAAGATGCTCTCAGCTGAAAAGATTTTAGCGCTGGTATTCACCGCTCCTGGTTCAGAGGAAGAGCTTAGCCCTAGTTCGTCATCTGAGTTAGAGTCCAGCTCTGATTATGTGCCTTCAGACAATGGTGCAGGCAGTTCTGGCAAAAGTGGAGACGGACATCTTGCACCCAACGCTGCAGCTGCATTTTTTGTGTCCAGCCGTGCCCAAAATGGCACAGGAGCGTCGTCTGCAGATTGTTCTGCTTTGCTAAACCATGGTCGCGGAGTGAAAAGCTCCAGAGCCGCCCATGGGCAATGTTTGGGTGGGCAAGAGCGCACAGCCGGTGCACATCGATGTGCGCCATGTGTGCGCAGTGGCAGGACAACAGTGGGTAGTGGCGATGCGGCAGGAGGTTTGGACATTGATGGCTGGAAGTTTCTTAGAGATGAAGTTTGTCAGCTTTGCCTGAAAGCATTTGAACAGCCAGTTGGATATTGTGGAGAGAAGGACCTGTCATCTGCGCCCGCCATTGATTTTTTGTCGCTGTTTTGGACTAAGGAATTCTGGAAACTTGTGACCGACAAAACAAACAGGTACATATTTGTTGCATAAACTGTGTTTCATTTGCTTTATTTTAGTTTAGATAGTGTGCCACAAATATGTCATGAAATTGTTTTTTGTTGATTATTTTTAGTAATTTTGGCACTGAATGATGGCCATCTTGCGCGTGACGCTGCAGCTGCATTTTCTATGTCCAGCCGTGCCCAAAATGGCACAGGACCCTCGCCTGCAGATTGTTCTGCTTTGCCAAACCGTGGTCACGGAGCGAAAAGGTCAAGAGCAGCCCGTGAGCAACATTTGGGTGGGCAAGAGCGCACATCTTTGCACATCTTTGCGCAAGATGGCGCCCACAGTGGTCGCCATGATGCTTCACTGCGCCCTTTGTTTGTTTTTGTTTGTCAATTGTGTGTCTGCGAGCTCTTATACCCGTGAAGAGCTTCTAAATATCAGGACTTTCACTCCCACGGACCTACTCCCAGTTTTTTTAGCTCCTGCCGCCGATCTGGTTCATTGCTTGGCTCGAAAAGTGAGACGGCGAAAGAGAGGAAGGCGAGCGGGCGCTTTCGTCCGGCTCCGCAGGAGAGGCACGCGCACGGCTTTGCCTGGCATATTTCTGTCCAATACCAACTCTCTCTCAAACAAGGTAGATGAACTGAGACTGCTGATGCATTTTAAGGACCTCTCTTCCTCGGCTGCCCTCTGTTTTACCGAGACCCGGCTCAGGGAAAACACACCGGACAGCGCACTGCGCCTCGAGGGATTTCAGCTGTTTCGTGCTGATCGTGACACAGAGCTCTCTGGGAAATCCTCAGGAGGCGGAGTCTGCTTTTACATCAACAGCAGCTGGTGCTCTGATGTAACGGTAATTTCCAAACACTGTTCTCCCGCCCTGGAATTTCTTTTTATTAACTGCAAGCCATTTTATTCCCCACGGGAGTTCGCCTCATTCATCCTCGCCGCTGTGTACGTCCCTCCCGACGCGGACACGCGCGAAGCTCAGCGCGTGCTCGCGGATCACATCCAACACACGGAGCGGATTTTTCCAGACTCTCTGGTTATTGTGGTTGGCGACTTTAACTAGAGCAATCTGAGCCACGATCTCCCCCGCTACAAACAGTTTATTAAATGCCCCACCAGAGGAATAAACACGCTGGATCACTGTTACACCACAGTGAAAGACGCATATTGCGCTGCTCCCCGTGCTGCGCTCGGACTATCTGATCACGTGATGGTCCACCTCATTCCCACATACAGACAGAGATTGAAGCTCACTAAACCTGTTGTGAGCACTACGAAGAAATGGACCAGTGAAGCTGAGGAGAAGCTGGAAACGTGCATGGAAATAACTGATTGGGGCATGTTTAAAGGAGCCACGCATGATCTGGATGAATACACGGACACTGTGAACTCTTATATCCACTTTTGTGAGGAGAGCATTCTTCAATCGCGCACCAGGGTGAGTTACTCTAATGACAAGCCTTGGTTCACAGCTAAGCTCAGACAGATCAGGAAGGAGAAGGAAGCAGCGTTGAAAAGTGGAGACAGGGGCTGCTACAGGGAGGTTAAATTTCGGTTTAATAGAGAGCTGAGGAGAGCTAAATCTGTGTATTCTGAGAGACTCCAGCAGCAGTTCACTGCTAATGACTCGGCTAATGACTCGACTCAGTTGATCAAGTTTGCGGACGACACCTCCCTCATCGGGCTCATCTCCAACGGCGACGAGTCCGCCTACAGGAGAGGGGTGGCCCAGCTGGCGTCCTGGTGCAACAACAACAACCTGCAGCTGAACGCTCTGAAGACAGTGGAGATGATTGTGGACTTCAGGAAAGTCACAACCAACCCTCTGCCCCCCCCTCACCCTCACAGGCTCTCCCATCACCACTGCTGATTCCTTCCGCTTCCTAGGCACCACCATCACCCGGGACCTCAAGTGGGAGCCGACCATCAGCTCCCTCATCAAAAAGGCCCAGCAGAGGATGTTCTTCCTGCGGCAGCTGAGGAAGCTCAAGCTACCCACCAAGATGTTAGTGCAGTTCTACACAGCCATCATCGAGTCCATCCTCACCACCTCCATAACCGTGTGGTACGCAGGAGCCACTGCCAGGGACAGACTAAGGCTGCAGCGCGTCGTGCGCACTGCTGAGAAGGTGATCGGCTGCAAGCTCCCATCTCTCCAGGATCTGTACATCTCCAGGACCCGGAGGCGTGCTGGCCGGATCATAGCCGATCCCTCACACCCTGGTCACGTACTGTTTTCCCCCCTCCCCTCAGGTAGAAGACTTCGGTCCATCCAGACTAAAACCTCCCGTCACATGAACAGCTTCTTCCCCTCTGCCATCAGACTGCTGAACACTAAGTCACTTATTGACTCTCGTGCACTATGTACAGCAGCTCAACCAGACTCATGTCAATCATCACTGTTTTCTTCCTGCATTACCGACTGCACTATATGGTTCTCCACATTATCTGCTGCTCGCTAATATATTTAAACTGCTGACTAGTATTACTCACTCTTATTCTACACTTTATTGCATATATAGTTTATTTCTTTTATTTTATCATGTTTAATGTTGCAGCATTGCACCGAGACAAATTTCTAGTTTGTGTACTACATGAACAATGGCAATAAATCTGATTCTGATTCTGATTCTGACAGCCGGTGGGTATCGACGTGCACCATGTGTGCGCAGTGGCAGGTCAACAACGGGCAGTGACGATTGTTTTGGTTTTTTTGGAATGATTTTTAGTCGTGACATAGTGACGTAGTGACATAGTGACATAGTGACATAGTGTGAAACAAAAATTGTTTTTTTTTTCTTTAATGATTTTTAATAATTGCAATGAATGCACAAAAGACCGTGTGGTGACAGTGTGAAACAAAAATTGTTTTTGTTTTAAATAATTTTTAGTAATTTTGGCAACCTTGACAGATGAGGGCAGAGACTTACTGACAAAATGAGCACAATGACCAAATATAATAAAATTTGGATTGCTTGAATATGCAAATTAGGTCCAATTATGCACTAGGCATGGATGCAAGTTCACTTGGCAGACACTTGGGTTCCTCTGCAACATTTTTGTAATTGGGACTTTGCCTCCAACTATTACCATTCTGAAGCTATTGTCATTTGAAAATTTGAGGTCAAACTTTGTGTTTTCCTGCCAAAAATTCTACACACTCAAAGGGTTAAAATCATCAAAAAATATGCAGTTACGTTGCTCTGTGCTCTAAAGGCCTGCAATAGTTTTCATACTAGCCCAGGCTGAACCAAGCTTCTTTGTTGCCATCTTGCTTTCCAATTCTGACTTATAATTCTGTTTTAGTTTTTATAATGTCAGACTTCAGCCTTTTTGAAGCAACCTGCAGCTCGGAAAACAAAACAAAACAAAACAAAACAAAAAAAAAAAAAAAACCCTGTTTAAAAGCAAGAGCTTTCCTATGTAAACAGGGTTTAACTGATTTAGTAACCCATGGTTTGATGTTGGGAAATATTTTGGCATGTTTACATGGAACGATCATATCCCTTCAAAAAGCCATGTAAGAGCATGCCATGTCCACCAAAGAGTCCAAAACATCCCCGCTGGACAGCGTGAACACCTCCCAGTCCGTACAATTAAAACATTCCTGGAGGCAGAGCACTGAGTCATTTGTCCAGACCTTTATGTCCCTGTTCTTCATTGCAGTTTTTTTTTATGTGGGCAGCAAATGTACACAGTTGTGATCTGAGGAGCCTAAGGCTGCGTGTCCACTGTAGCATCAACGTCCCCTCAGGCTAATCCAGAAGATCACTTTTCTTCATTCTGCAGGAATCTCACTTTTCTTCATATTAAAGCAACTTTCACTCAAGTCTTGGCCAAGAATGCTGTGTCCCCCGCAGGACCCCAAATGTAAACAGTTGCCCTCTTGCAGAGATGGTAAGGATCAGAATTTGCTTTTAAAGGCTTAAATGGACCATAAAAACTCTGGAATCCAGATCCCAAAATGGACAGTTCATGTTGATAGCATCCACCCTATAGGAACTAATGCTCTTAAAAAGTCATAAACTTCTTAACCGGACAGGTATATGACCTTTCTTTCCTAGACAGATCCCTGAGCTCTTTAGGCCCCTCCTCTCATGTGACAGAGACCTAAAGAAGTTACCTACAGCTCAACAGTACCTCCTAGTGGAGGAATGTGGTTCCCTGTGTTAATTTGACTAAACATTAAGTTTTTCTAATTTCCAGCTATCATCTCCCCAGGATGAGGACACTGAAAATCACCCTTTTGATCACCAACCAGGGTTTGCAATAATTAATTAATCCTTGATTTAAATGTGAGTACATATATATTAGAAACATGCATTAGGAATGTTTATGTTCATGAGTGTAAGTCAAATGAATGTTAATATTTTTATTAATGGTATAAATGCATGATCACTGAATATTAGCCGAGTCACTTAATTTAGTTAGCTCTTATATTGAGCACCTAATTTCATAAGAACTGAATGGGTATTAATCCTTGTACGATATCATTCCTAATAAACCACTCCCCTCTACCTTTCACGGGATAATGCCCTTTTCATTTGACTGGATGCTCCTAAACAAAGAGATGTTTACTCATTGGCCAAAGCCCATTCAAACGCCTTTTTATGAAAGCTGGTTGGCCGTCTTGCGACCGGCCCCAGTTTTATGACCCCACAGCACGTTTCAATTAAAATGCGCAAGAACCGCCCTGCAGATTAGAAGCAGAATAGATCAGAAGATCATAAGATTAGAAGAATAAAAGATTACAAAAGAATAGAAGATGGAAAGAAGATGAAAAAGACAGAATAAAGCAAAGAAAGAAGACTAGAGATCTAGATCTAAGAGAAGTTTTTGTTTTCACTTCTTCAAAGTTCCTTGCAGTTTTCTTTTATCTAAATTGCTCTGTGAATTTTAAGAAACCTTTTTGTGTGTGAAGTTTGTCAAATACTGTGTTAAATTTCTTGTTTTTCTGGTTGAACTGAGGGGAAATCATCCTTTTCTTACGAGCTTGCCTTAAAGAGAGTCAAACTCTCAATATATATATTTTTTTCCTTCAACTCAGAAGCCATTCTTACCCTAGTTGAATGTTTTTCTTAGATTTTTTTTCTGACTTTTCATGCCGTTAAAGTGGACCTTTAATTTTCCTATTTTAAGTGAACAGAGATTGTGTTTTGGACTTCTTTCTGGACTCATCCACACCTGCCTGAGATGTCCTCCTTCAGTTTTTTTGGTTTATTCCACGGCCAGAGACATCATCAATTCTGGCTGATTGCCAAAAGGACACTTCACGCCGCTCCAAGACAGCCATATACTGCTTTTCACTCTCCATCTGCGAGCCCCCAGGCTGGGGCTGCACTTCTTATGGTTGTGAGGAAGCATAGCAGCAGTCGCTTTCTCCCGGTGTCCCGACCTCAAAACCCAGCCAGCACTGACCCGCTGAACACGTGGACCTACAGCTGTTCGTAAGTGAGACTCCCATTGTTCCTATCTGCTGGGTTTAAACGTGATGTCCTGAAAATCTCAATTACAATTGAACATAACCAGTATTTCATGGTACAATTAGTCTCTCAGCCGTAGAACAAACTTATAAACTGAAGGAAGACTCTTATTCATTTTTCAGTAACCTCTTTTAAATTTTGTAGATTAATTCAGAAGTTCATTTTTAGATAATCCGATAATGAATTTCCCTCATAAAACTGCGTTCTGTTTTTGTTAGACATTTCAGCCTTCCATTACCGTTGAAACATAAAGTCTGGTTTCTCCTTGGTTCCACAAAGGTTTAATGCTAGATTTTATGTTCAGGAACCCACTAACAGTTGATGCGATATTAGACACCTCTTATCATTTGAATCTATTTATCAATCATTTGAATGCCATATCATGTAACCTGAATGAGTTTAATAAAAGGATGAATGAGAGAAGTTGAAGCGTTTTCTTTTCACATGTGTTTCGTAGATCACGGCAGGAAAAGAACTCCCTTAAATTTTGAGACTGATCCATTAAGTAACTGAAGGTACGGAAATTAATTGAAATTAAGTTAATAATATAAGTCGTTCTTTTAGAACTGGTGCCCCTTTTTACGAGTGCTTTCCTATATTATTTAATGAGTGTAGGGGTGACGGTTCAACTCTCTCCCCTCGCACACCCACTATTAAATAAAATAAATAATTCCTGTACCTATTACACTATATTTTATTAAATATCACTAAACCACCAAATGTTTTTTGTTTTTTTTGTTTTTTTTCAGCTCTGGACAGCTATTTTCCATTCATTCTCTATGTAGTCCAGCATTTACAGCGCTGAGTGCCCACAGCGCTGAAATGCTCTCGGCAGTGGCTATTTTTTTTGTCACGCTCTTAGAGTGCTCAGAGTTGAAAAAAGTTCAACTTTTCAGAGACTGCAGCTGAGCTTGTAAAATGTCAAACCTTAAGCAGCACACTTATACAATGGGTGGAATTGAGCATTTTTACAATTGCTGTTTACACACGTTCTGAGGACTTGTGAGCGTTTTGTTGAATCAGGGGTGGCTCATTAGTACTAACAAAATATGTGTGATTTACACACAATAACATGCTGTTAAATGGACAGGAGACGTACTGATAAAAGTTTTTAAGTGTCTTCTTGATTAAAATCCCCAAGGATTAAATTTGGAGCCTCCAGGGAAATCGACTGCAACCGCTGTATCATATCAAAGATGGTGCTGGAGGCAGAGTCAGCATCCACCCTCAGGTGAATGTACACAGTCGTTATACAAAGTTGGGGGAACTTGCGGGGTAGATAAAAGGAGTGAAGCAATACTGACAGAAGTTCCACATCTGGTGTACAGATGCACTCTCTGACCGTGACAGATGTACGGTACTGTTTATTAACATACAAAGATACTCTGCCTCCCTGACATTTCCCTGTTATCTCTACCTGCTAGTACAAATGAAAGTTGGCTCTGAAGTGTCAGTAAACAGGTCAGGGTCCCAGTCATGATCCGTAAGCCATGTCTCTGAACAAGCCATAACTCAGCAGTTTTTGAAGTCCTTCTGCTATAGTAGATTTCCCTGAATTTTATCCACTTTGTTTCTCGGGGATCATACGTTCCCCATAATAATAGAAGGAAGACGAATGCGGTTAATCTGGCGTCTAGTCAGGAGTAATCTTATACCTTCATGCCTTCCGTGTTTCCTCCTCTTGTCTTTCTTTGCATTGCTGTGTCCATGAAAGTCCCTAAAAATAAAGTCCAGCAGTTGTAGTACAAACAGTCACAGATGCTAAATTATCTATGTTTAACTGCAGTAACATGTATCTGGAATACTGCATTCTTACCTGCGTGACAGCGCTGACTTCCCAGGCAAAAAGCTGGTAGGAAAGGAGCCACAGTGCAAGAAAGAGAAGAAAATCCACATTGATGGAACCAAGGAGCTCTTCATTATATAGTCCACATACACTCAAGGACAAAAACGGCACATAAAATCATGGTAAAACATGTTAAAATACATAAAAACAGGGACTAAAAGATGTTAAACTTTTCACCCACCATAGTTGCTGCGTGTGCATGTGGCCTGTCAGGTGAGGTGATGGTGATCTGTAAGGCTGATCATTACATGAATTATCAGTTAACACAATGCAAATCACTTGTATACAATTCAAATTTTTACTGCTTTCATATGGTTTGGGTTAGGGTATGTTTTGATAAGTGATTTTGAGAAAAGACCAGGCTGTATTTTCAAAAATTAACGTCATCATTACCATTTTGTTCATTTTTGTTAAAAATGAACACACTTGACACTCCACACTGACTGGTCTACCCAACAAGTACAGTGTTTATGGATGGATCATCTGACCAAAGTGTGCTGCGCTCAGCTGTCTTCATGTCGGTCACTTTTAATAGAACATCTGCAGCAAACACAAATACAAATATCTAGTATAATCTGATGAAGTCTTACATTTGTGCTAGTCCTTTGATTTCATTGAAGACAGGGTGTGATTTAAACAAATCCCATGAATGCGCACACTTATACAATGGGTGGAATTGAGCATTTTTACGATTGCTATTTACACACGTTCTGAGGACTTGTGAGCATTTTGTTGAATCAGGGGTGGCTCATTAGTACTAACAAAATATGTGTGATTTACACACAATAACATGCTGTTAAATGTGGCCCATTGTCTATTACCCGACAGTGTCATGGGCAGCGAGAGCGTGCCCCTCCCATCCCGTCTCACCTTTGTGAATTCATCACTTCACCTGAGGCAGAAGACGCGCCTGCACCCGCTCATCAGCCAGCATACTTAAAGAGGCTCTCTCCGTGCATTCTACTCTGGCTTGTCTGGGTATACTGCCCATTCAAGACAAGCAGGAATTATTTCTTCACTAGTTTATACATGCTGTCGAACCTCGCTCTCTTCTCCTCTTCAGATTGCTGCCATCGTGTGGGTTTGTCTCCAGGACTGCGCGCGCTCTCCTGCCACATCTCCATTAATGCCTCGGCTTCCAACCTCCACCCGGTCAGGCACCATCAGCTCATCCCTCCTCCCTACTGGTTCATCTATTCCCCGCTGGAATCCTGCCGGTTCTTCCTCCGAACCCCAAGTAAGTAGCAGTTTTGCTCGCCCATTTCCCCTTACTCCGTTTCTCGTCTGACAGCTCTCGTCCTCTCTCCGCAGGTGGATTCCTCTGGCGAGTGGCTTTTTCTGTAGTTGTGCGACTCTTGATATTTAATACATTGTCAAACGTGCCCCCTTGTGTGGTTCCTTCCTGTGCTGTAGCATCGTGCACGTAAGCTGTCAGTTTGCTAATCATGTCAGAGTACAGCATTTGCATTGTGGACAGTGGGAACATTTGGACCTGTACCCTTGGCAAAGGCACTATGTTTTTAAATTTGTTTTCATGGAAGGTTAAATTTGAATGGCTAAAACTCATAAATAAAAGAGCATGTGGGCATGTTGAGTCAATTTCACTCATATTTGAATCTTATTATCCTGGAGCTGTTGAGCTGCTGAACAACCCTTGCTCAAAATAGGTTTCATCTCCTTCATAATTGTGTCTGCGATGGAATTATTTTCCCTCACAAAGGCTTCAAAAGTGATTTAGCAGGCTCTCAAAGAGGCTTCTACCGTGACTACTGTACATTGGTTTAAATCCCTGGTGACTGCAGTAAAGGCTGCAGGAGAGAACGGCCCTTGATTTTATGAATGCAGTCCTTTAGTTTTCCCTGAAGATAGCATAGAGGAGATTGCTCAGCCTTACGCTTGCTCATGGAAAATTGTACTTGTCAGAGAAACCTCATCACCAAGTCAGCCTCTGATCACTCTTTAATTCTACACAACAGAAAATCTGACTCTTTTTTCAAACTTTTTTTTTGCAGAACCATAAACCATAGAAAATAGATTTTTGGTGTTTTAAAGCAAGATAACTGCGTGAGGGTGAATTTTTGCCCCACGTGAAGGAGCTCAAATATCTCGGGACCTTGTTCACAGATGGTAGAATACAGCAAGAGGCAGGCAGGTGAACTGGAACTTCATCAACAGTAATGTTGGCACTGCACCAGTCTGTTGTGATGTAGAGGAGAGCTGAGGCAAAAGCTGAACTTTTGAGTTACCGCATCATCTAGGTTCCAACTTTCACCTACAGATATGTCAAAAAATTAGGACACCCTGTATAAGCCTGTGTGTTTTTAACATATTTGGACATATGGATATTTAAAAGCAATGTTAAAAATACTGGGAGATTCACTTAACACAATAAAACAATTAAAAATGAATCAAAAACTTTTTTTTTCAAATTTTCTGTAAAATGTAAATCTAAACAAACAGTAAGGAAAAATTAGGACACCGTCGATCTTATCTCGAATAAAATAAACTTTAAAAAAAAAAAAAAAAAAACAAGGTTAGACATAGATATGTGAAGACTTCATATTAAAGTGGCCACGGCCCAGTAGTTGATGATTTTGTTCACTGGTGTGAGGATTCCTACCTGCAGCTGAATACGACAAAAACTAAAGACATGATTATTGACTTTAGGAGGAAAACTCCCAGGCACAAAGTCACCATACTAAAAGGCCAGACCACCAAATGTGTACAATTCTACAAATATCTTGTGACGATTATTGATAGTAATTTAAACTTTGAAGAGAACTGTGAAAGGTGTGTGCAAAAAGGGTCAGCAACATTTGCATTGCTTGAGGAAACTTGCACGCTTCCAAATTGACCGAACCATAATGACAATGTTTTATCGGGCTTTTATTGAATCTGTTTTATCCTTTTCTTTAGTGTCATGGTTTGGTCAGATAAAACTGAAACAGAGGAAATCCTTGGATCAGGTAGTTAGATGGTCCAGTCGTTTGCTTGGTGAGTCACAGCTGAGCCTGACATCCCTGTACACCAGACAAGTACAAAGGATGGCTACCTCCATTTTAAATGATGACTCCCACCCTTTGCACTGCAACTTTCAGCTTCTTCCCTCAAGACGGAGGTTTGCTGTCCCAAAAAGTAAAACCCAACGCTACAAAAACAGCTTTGCTCCTGCTGTTGTCAAAGAGTTGAACAAGTTGTAACAATATATTGCACATAATTTAGGTACCTATTTATTAACTCCATTTTATATTTACTTATTTTTGTAGGATGTTACTTGGGTTCTAAATATTTTATTGGGTTTTAGACCTTTGAGTTTTTAACCTCTTTGACTAGTTTTTAACTTTTAATATGACCCGTCTCTCTTACCTCTGGTTTTTCTCCCATCTCTTTGTCTTTTTATACCCTGATTGATGGAGCCTTGAGTATTTTTATCATGTTTATAGTCAGCTTCATGTGTGCCTGTGTTTGTGTCTATGTTGAATGTAATTTGTGGCTTGTAAATATGGATGTCACCAGACTGCAAAACAAATCTACCTACGGTTACAAATAACGTAACCTGAACCTGAACCTGAACCTGAACCTAAAGAATTGAATATTTAAAGGGGTGTCCATTTTTTTTCACATGACTGTATGGTCTGGATAATTGCAAAGAGAACAAGATCTTCAATACAAGCAAGCTGAATGAGTTGTTCCCATAGAGTGTCTGGGCTGAGAAGAACCCAGGGTAGCTCTAGAACACACTGGGGGAATACAGGTGAATCTCACTAAATTAGAATATCATCAAAATGTCAAGTTATTTCAGTAATTCAATTAAAAAATTGAAACTCAGTTATTTTAAGGGTCCATTATATACAGAGTGATATTTTTCAACATTCAAAGATTTTTATTTTATTTTATTATTTTTTTTTGTCAGTACTACTATATGTACAGGACATACAGAAGAATTGAAATGCCATTTCACTCTCTCTTCAGTGGTGTACACAATATAAAAAAGAAAAAAAAAATATGGCTGGAAAAACAACAGCAGCAGTCTATGTACAGAAAAGTTACCCATAGTGCAATTGGCAACAAAAGAAAGACCCAGACATCCCATAGTGCAAATAAAGAAAAACGATGAAACCCAGCAATCTTATATACTGAAAAAGTAGAGCAGTAATACTCGTAGTTGCAAGTTTGGTGTGGTAGTTTTGGTGCAGACAGTGACAGATAGGACTGCACATGATCAATATTGCAATAACAGACAGAAGCAGGTATGGCATTTGTGCAAATGGTTGCAGTAAAGTGCAGCAACATACAGCAGCAAATGTATTACTGTTGGTGTGCCAGTCTTTCTGTGCAAACAGCTGAGGTAGTTATTGTGTGGGTGAGTGTGTTACGGTCCAGGAGGGGTGTGGAAGGAAGTGGACAGAGTTCAGATTTCAACTATATTTCACTGTCCCCCATTCTGTCCATGTGATGGTGTCATTTAGACACCATCACGAGGTGTCTAACTGAAGGGGCCCTTCTGGAGAACGGCGAACGCTGGGACAGCGCATCACGCCATTCACTCAGTAACTGGCAGGCTGCTGACAGAACACCCAGATGCTCTTCTCCTCAAGATCCTGATGGCTTGGTGAACAAAGCTGTTTAACAGTCTTGTGGAGCAGCCCGTGGGCTCTGGCACCTTTTCCCCAAAGGCAGGAGGCTGAAGAGGGAGTGTGGGAGTGGGAGCTGTCACCTGCAATGCTGATTGCTCTTCGGGTGAGGAAGATGTCTGAAAGGGTGGGGGCAGAGGGGCACCGATGATCTTGCTGGCTGCTTTCAATGTGCGCTGTAGTGTCTTCCGGCAGGAAGTGGTGCAGCTTCCATACAACACTGCGATGCAGCTGATAAGGATGCTCTCAATGGTGCCCTTATAGAATGAGCACATGATGGGGGTGGGACTTGTGCTCTCCTCAGTTTGCAGAGGAAATGGAGGCGAGTTTGAGCTTTCTTGGCCAGTGATGCGGTACTGTTGGACCAGGAGAGGCCTCAGAGACGTACACCCCCAGGAACTTGTTGTTGCTTGTTATGTATGGAAACAGGCTGGTATTAGCAAGATGGTGGCCGGGTTAGTCATGGTACAGACCAGGGTTGGCACTACCGGTTTCCGGCAGTGACGCCGCCCTAGGTATAAAAGAGTGGACGGAAGAGGCTCTGCCTCTTTCGTCGTGAAGCCACCTGGCCAGCAGGAGAGTGCCCTAAGCCTTTGTCTATAGTTAAGTGTTATATTTAATAAACCCTGTTAACTGAGTTGAGATTCGCTTTTCATTTTTACAATTATGGACATAACATTGCTCACCCTCTCCACAGCTGCTCCATAGATGATAAGAGAGGGATTCTGTGTGTGTCCCCTCCTGAAGTTGACAAGAATCTCCTTTGTTTTTCCCACGTTCAGGAAAAGATTATTGTCTTTACACCACTGGACTGTTGGCTCACCTCATTTCTGTAGTTGGCCTCCTCGTTGTTGGGCATGAGGGTCACCACTGTTGTGTTGTCCGCAAACTTGATGATGTGGTTGGTTCTGTAGGCTGGTACACAGTCATGGGTTAGCAGGGTGAAGAGCAGCGGGCTGAGCACGCACTCTTGTGGGGCCCCTGTGCTCAGTGTGGTGGTCTTGGAGGTGTTGCTGCTGACCTGCACATTATGTGGCCTCCCTGTGAGAAAGTCCACCACCCAGTTACAGAGAGAGGTTTTGAGTCCCAAGTGTCTGAGTTTTTGTATTAGGTGGTGCGGGATGATTGTGTTGAATGCTGAACTGAAGTCCAAGAACAGAATTCGCACTTAGGAGTCCGGGTGAGTGAGGGGTGGATGGAGAGCAGCAGAGATGACATCTTCTGTGGATCTGTTTGACCTGTATGCAAACTGAGATGGGTTGTGGGAGAGAGGATGAACTTGATGTTCTGCATCACCAGCAACTTGAAGCACTTTATTATGATGGGGGTTAGTGCTACGGGCTGGTAATCGCTGAAGCTGGATGGGATGGGCTTCTTTGGGACTGGTATTATGGTAGCAGTTTTGAAACGTGCTTGAGTCAGGGAGATGTTGAAGATGTCAGCCAGGACATTCCTGATCTGCTGTGCACAGTCAATCAGAACGCGACCCAGGATGTTGACTGTTCCATCTCCCTTGTGTGGGTTGATCCTGGAGAGGGTCTTCTTCACACTACCAAGATCCAGACTTACAGCCGTGGACAAAATTGTTGGTACCCCTCTGTTAATGAAAGAAAAACCCACAATGGTCAAAGAAATAACTTGAATCTGACAAAAGTGGTAATAAATAAAAATGCTATGAATATCAACCAATGAAAATCAGACAATGCTTTTGAATTGTGGTTCAACAGAATTATTTTAAAAAAACAAACTCATGAAACAGGCCTGGACAAAAATGATGGTACCCTTAACTTAATATTTTGTTGCACAACCTTTTGAGGCAATCACTGCAATCAAACAATTTCTGTAACTGTCAATGAGACTTCTGCACCTCTCAGCAGGTATTTTGGCCCACTCCTCATGAGCAAACTGCTCCAGTTGTCTCAGGTTTGAAGGGTGCCTTCTCCAGACGGCATGTTTCAGCTCCTTCCACAGATGTTCAATAGGATTTAGATCAGGGCTCATAGAAGGCCACTTTAGAATAATCCAATGTTTGGCTCTTAGCCATTCTTGGGTGTTTTTAGCTGTGTGTTTTGGGTCATTATCCTGTTGCAAGACCCATGACCTGCGACTGAGACCAAGCTGTCTGACACTGGGCAGCACATTTCTCTCTAGAATACCTTGATAGTCTTGAGATTTCATTGTACCCTGCACAGATTCAAGACACCATGTGCCAGATGCAGCAAAGCAGCCCCAGAACATAACAGAACCTCCTCCATGTTTCACAGTAGGGACAGTGTTCTTTTCTTGCCATGCTTCATTTTTGCGTCTGTGAACATAGGACTGATGTGCCTTGCCAAAAAGTTCCAGTTTTGTCTGGTCTGTCCATATGACATTCTCCCAGAAGCTTTGTGGCTTGTCAACATGCAGTTTGGTAAATTCCAGTCTGGCTTTTTTATGATTTGTTTTCAACAGTGGTGTCCTCCTTGGTCGTCTCCCATGAAGTCCACTTTGGCTCAAACAACAACGGATGGTGCAATCTGACACTGATGTACCTTGACCTTGGAGTTCACCATGAATGTGTTTAGAGGTTTTTCTGGGCTCTTTTGTTACCATTCATATTATCTGTCTCCTCCTGCAGCCACATCCAGGGAGGTAAATTTCTGAATAATATGTGCAACTGTAGTCACAGGAACATCAAGCTGCTTGGAGATGGTCTTATAGCCTTCACCTTTAACATGCTTATCTATAATTTTCTTTCTAATCTCCTGAGACAACTCTCTCCTTTGTTTCCTCTGGTCCATGTTTAATGTGGTACACACCATGTCACCAAACAGCACAGTGACTACTTGTCACCTTTAAATAAGCCGACTGACTGATTACAAGTTTGTAGACACCTGTGATGCTAATTAGAGGACGCATCTTGGTTGAATATGTCTCTATGGTCACATTATTTTCAATCTTTTCTAGGGGTACCATCATTTTTGTCCAGGCCTGTTTCATGAGTATGTTTTTTAAAGTAATTCTGTTTAACCACAATTCAAAAGCATTGTCTGATTTTCATTGGTTAATTTTCATAGAATTTTTATTTATTATCACTTTTGTCAGATTCAAGTTATTTCTGTGACCATTGTGGGTTTTTCTTTCATTAACAGAGGGGTACCAACAATTTTGTCCACGTGTGTATGTCCTGCTCGTCTCGAGGATGAGTGGTCTTCTGTGCTGATGTGCTGTTTTGTGCCTCAAAGCGGTCAAAGAAGTCATTTAGATAGTTGAGCAGTGTGATGTCACTCGCACAGGTCTGAGGTGGAGGTTTGTAGTTGGTGAAGGTCTGTATGCCACGCCAGAGAGAATGTGCATCTCTAGTGTTGCTGAAGTGTTCAGATATTTTCTTGCTATACTGTTGTTTAGCCTCCTTGATACTACTGGACAGATTGACCCTAGTTGTTGTTAGTTCTGCAACGTTGCCGGCCCTGAAGGCTATGTCCTGAGCCCTCAGTAGCCTGTGGACCTCTGCAGTCAGCCGTCGCCTTTGGTTGACATGAACAGTGATGGTTTTGAAGTGAATGACATCATCAATGCATTTAGCTATGTATGCTATAACTACCTCAGGCTCAGTGTACTCCTCTAGGTTTGTGTGTCCATTGTGAGTGGCTGCATGCTTTAAAGTGTCCAGTCTGTAGTGCTGAAGCAGTCTTTCAGAGCATCAGAGACCCCCTCTGGCCACACTCATACCTGTTTTTTTGTTTGTCTGATGGTTTTCACTCTAGGTTTGTATGCCAGCCTTAGCAAGATGGTGATGTGATCAAAGAGACCCAAGGTGGGGAAGGGGGGAGGCCTTGTACGCTTTCTTGTGGGTTGTGTCCACCAGGTCCAGCAAATTGTCTCCTCTTGTTGGAAAGTCTACATGTTTTTGTAGATTTGGTAGGAGGGCCTTTATATCTGCATGTCTGAAGTCTCCTGCTGTGCTGAGGAATATGTCTGGATGAGCTGTTTGTGTCTCACTGATGGCCTGATATATATATATATATATATATTTTTTTTTAATTTTGTATACTTTATTGATCCCCAGAGGGGAAATTGAGGGCATCCACCTGGATGGATGAAGCAGCCACGGTACGGCGCTATCCCTTAACCATTCACACACACATTCACACCTAGGGCCACTTTAGAGTCTCCAATTAACCTAACCTGCATGTTTTTGGCCTGTGGGAGGAAACCGGAGAAATCCTGGAGTAAACCCACACAGATACGGGGAGAACATGCAAACTCCACACAGATCACTGTTGGACAGGGGCTGGGATCGAACCAGGGATCCCATGGCCAAGGGAGAGTTGCTGTGCTGGCGCAGTGCTAACCACTGCGCCACCGTCGTCGGCCTCCGTCGGTCTATGATGACCATGGAAGAGAATCCTAAACGTCTACTCTGCTGGAACAGCACCGCCTGTGGCTGAACAGGCTGATGCGCACCGGTGTTCTACCTTCCAGCGTTGGGCGTTGGTAGGATTCAAGCCTGGGCAGGAAGATATGGAGGACAAGATGTTACCCATGCAGCATGTCCCCCCTCTCCACGTCACTGATGAATCCAAAGGAACAGCAGGGCTGCTATAGTTTGGCACCAGCGCCGTCGCAGGAGCTGCCAGAACGATGTTGACCACAACAGAGAACTGCCTTAGGGGCTCCGACTCCGGATTTTTCCTCAGGGTTGACTCCCGAAGCCTTTCCCGTGACTGGGTGTGCTGCAATGCAGTGGATGTTTGAAATCAGGGTTTACCTTCCCCTAGATGGGCTACCTTCCCAGGTTGATGAGCCACCATCTACCCGAAGCATCTGGTTTTAAGGTGCCAGAGATCCGCCCTCGCCCCTTCTCCTATTAGTAAAAGCAGTTCCGCCGGGCTTAGAGACTAAACCACACAGGCAGGCTAGGAGTTGGACTTAGTTGTCAGAGGCTTTTCGAGACGCACGCCGTAAGGAGCATTTTATGAGCACTGGGAGGTTAACCCCAGTGCCACTCCTGGCTATGACAACCTTGGAACCACTGCCACTGTGCCACCGCACCGCCCAATATAGAATGATATAGTTCTTTTAATGCTTTACTCCTCTTGCTGATGGCAGTGGGCAGGACATACACGGCGACTAGTGAGACAAATTAAAATTATGAAATTGTCAAATATTTCAAAATATTTCAAGTGTCTGTATATATTTATTTTTATTTTGATGATTATGGCGTGCAGCTAATGAAAACCCTAAATTCAGTTTCTCGAAAGTTAGACATTACATAAGAATAATTTAAAAAGTGGGTTTTTAATAGAAATGTTGACCTAATTAAAATCATGTCCATGTACACACTAAGTAGTTGGTCAGGGCTCCTTTTGCATGATTTAATGCATCACAGTGGCATGGCATTGAGGTGATCAGCCTGTGGTACTGCTGAGATGTTATGAAAGCCCAGTTTACTTTAATAGCAGATTTCAGCTCATCAACATTGGTGGATCTGGTTTCTCTTATTTCTCCTTTGACAATAGTCCATAGATTCTCTATGGTATTTCGGTCAGGAGAGTTTGCTTGCCAATCAAGTATAGTGATACCATGAATATTAAACCAGGTTTTTGTACTTTTGACAGTGTGGGCAGGTGCTAAGACCTGCTGGAAAATGAAATCATCATCTCCATAAAGCTTGTCAGCAGAGGGAAGCATACAGTGCTCTAAAATTTCCTGGTAGACAGCTGCACTGAATTAAGACTTGATAAAATGCAGTGGACAAACACAAGACGATACCATGGCTCCCCAAATCAGGTGCCAAGTCCTGTCATTCTGTCATGTGGAAATCCAGGTCCCAGAGTCTGGAGAAAGAGTGGAGAGGCACAGAATCCAAGAATAATATATATACTGTACGTACACACATGGACAAAATTGTTGGTACCCCTCTGTTAATAAAAGAAAAACCCACAATGGTCACATAAATAACTTGAATCTGACAAAAGTGGCAATAAATAAAAAGTCTATGAAAATTAACCAATGAAAATCAGACACTGCTTTTGAATTGTGGTTCAACAGAATTATTAAAAAAAAAAAAAAAACAACTCATGAAACAGGCCTGGACAAGAATGATGGTACTCTTAACTTAATATTTTGTTGCACAACCTTTTGAGGCAATCACTGCAATCAAACAATTTCTGTAACTGTCAATGAGACTTCTGCACCTCTCAGCAGGTATTTTGGCCCACTCCTCATGAGCAAACTGCTCCAGTTGTCTCAGATTTGAAGGGTGCCTTCTCCAGACGGCATGTTTCAGCTCCTTCCACAGATGTTCAATAGGATTTAGATCAGGGCTCATAGAAGGCCACTTTAGAATAGTCCAATGTTTGGCTCTTAGCCATTCTTGGGTGTTTTTAGCTGTGTGTTTTGGGTCATTATCCTGTTGCAAGACCCATGACTTGCGACTGAGACCAAGCTGTCTGACACTGGGCAGCACATTTCTCTCTAGAATACCTTGATAGTCTTGAGATTTCATTGTACCCTGCACAGATTCAAGACATCCTGTGCCAGATGCAGCAAAGAAGCCCCAGAACATAACAGAACCTCCTCCATGTTTCACAGTAGGGACAGTGTTCTTTTCTTGGTGTGCTTCATTTTTGCGTCTGTGAACATAAAGCTGATGTGCCTTGCCAAAAAGTTCCAGTTTTGTCTCGTCTGTCCATAGGACATTCTCCCAGAAGCTTTGTGGCTTGTCAACATGCAGTTTGGCAAATTCCATTCTGGCTTTTTTATGATTTGTTTTCAACAGTGGTGTCCTCCTTGGTCGTCTCCCATGAAGTCCACTTTGGCTCAAACAACGATGGATGGTGCGATTTGACACTGATGTACCTTGAGCTTGGAGTTCACCATGAATGTGTTTAGAGGTTTTTCTGGGCTCTTTTGTTACCATTCGTATTATCCGTCTCCTCCTGCAGCCACATCCAGGGAGGTAAATTTCTGAATAATATGTGCAACTGTAGTCACAGGAACATCAAGCTGCTTGGAGATGGTCTTATAGCCTTTACCTTTAACATGCTTGTGTATAATTTTCTTTCTAATCTCCTGAGACGACTCTCTTCTTTGCTTCCTCTGGTCCATGTTTAATGCGGTACACACCATGTCACCAAACAGCACAGTGACTACTTGTCACCCTTTAAATAGGCTGACTGACTGATTACAAGTTTGTAGACACCTTTGATTTTAATTCGAGGACACATCTTCATTGAACATGTCCCTGTGGTCACATTATTTTCAATCTTTTCTAGGGGTACCATCTTTTTTGTCCAGGCCTGTTTCATGAGTTTTTTTTTTTTTTTTTTTTTTTTAATAATTCTGTTGAACCACAATTCAAAAGCATCGTCTGATTTTCATCGGTTAATTTTCATAGAATTTTTGTTTATTACCACTTCTGTCAGATTCAAGTTATTTCTGTGACCATTGTGGGTTTTTCTTTCATTAACAGAGAGATAGCAACAATGTTGTCCACGGCTGTAAAAATGGTACTTCCTGCCTTCTAGCTTGGTGCTCAGCATAAGAGAAAGGGGGATGGAGAAGTTGTTTGTGGTGGTGCCTTGCATGGCAGCGACACCTCTGATTCTGCATGTTTTCTGGTTCATATACTTTGAAGATAAGATACCAAAAAACGGTCATAAAAACTAAACCATCCTTTGTGTATATATGTCCAAAGTCTGCTTTTGACTGAAAGTTGTTTAATTCGATATGGCTGCCATGGCATTATGCAAATTAGATGCAAAATTTACTCCTATTTCAAGCTTTGGATCATATTCTACATCTTTCAAATTGACAGTGAGCCAATAACTCTTACCACTTTCAAGTTATAGCTTTTGAAATCTCTGACATCTGAACTTAATATTTTCTTGAGAAAACGTTGACCACTACAGGGAGTGAAGGAAATGGCACAACGGAGCACCACAGGCTGTCAAACAGTTAACATTATAGCTAGGAGAAACATAATTTCATTCTACTGTACATGATGGACTGAATGACAGTCGAGATGGCTTCTTCTTCTTTACTAACTAACTAACTAACCTGCACTTATATAGCGCTTTTCTAGTCACAAAGACCACTCAAAGCGCTTTTCATTAATACTAACCCTCTATTCTAAGGGCCTATAGGAAACAAATATCTAGGGACAATTTAGAACAGCCAATTAACCTAACATGCATGTTTTTGGCATGTGGGAGGAAACCGGAGAAATCCCGGAGTAAACCCACGCAACACGGGGAGAACATGCAAACTCCACACAGATCACTGTTGGTCGGGGGCTGGGATCGAACCCACGATCCCACCATCCCCCGGCCAAGGGTAAACTGTGCTGCCGCAGTGCTAATATTTCCAGTACTACTACAGTGGTTAGTGTAAACTGATCTACATGGAAGTTTGTATATATTATGTATCCATCACTTGTCTATAGCAGGAGCACGCTAAAGAAATATTATTAATTTTACAGGAGATGAAAATTACAGTAAATTAAATTAGTAATAATGGCTGTAAACATTCTGGCAGCTGTGGGTCGGGTTAGGTTTACAGTTTCCTGACCTACTAAGATTCACCTCCACTACTAGCTCACAGCTAATAGAAGAGTTCTTTTGATCAATGGTTAGAGTGTGAGGATTCAGATCAGGGTTAAGGGTTCAAATCCCACCATCCCATGGGTTATAGATGTCAGTCTACCTTAACTCTGGGTGAAAAATGCAATGGGTTTGTCCACCTTAACATGAAGGGGTCGAAATCGACAAGAGGTTCCCGGGTAAATAGGCCATTCTGGTCTTGGCCTCATAGGGTTGCAATTTGTGGTTGTGGTATGTTACTGTAAATCTAACATTTTCCAGTAGAGTAATGTAACAATTTACAGTAATTAACTGTTGAAGTAAATTAAAGTAACTTATTTGATACTGTGATATATACTATAAAAAACTGTGATAAAATATTTTTAAGTAATTAGCTGCCTGCAAAAATACAGTAAGATGCTGGCAACAGAGCTGGCAGGATGTTACTGTAATTTTACAGGATTTTTTTTTTTTTTTACAATATAGATAGATAGATAGATAGATAGATAGATAGATAGATACACTACCGTTCAAAAGTTTGGGGTCACTTAGAAATGTCCTTATTTTTGAAAGAAAAACACTGTTTTTTTCAATGAAGATAACTTTAAACTAATCAGAAATACACTCTATACATTGCTAATGTGGTAAATGACTACGCTAGCTGCACATGTCTGGTTTTTGGTGCAATATCTACATAGGTGTATAGAGGCCCATTTCCAGCAACTATCACTCCAGTGTTCTAATGGTACAATGTGTTTGCTCATTGCATCAGAAGGCTAATGGATAATTAGAAAACCCTTGTGCAATCATGTTAGCACAGCTGAAAACAGTTTAGCTGGTCAGAGAAGCTATAAAACTGACCTTCCTTTGAGCAGGTTGAGTATCTGGAAAAAAATATTATTTCAAATACAAATCCTTATTTCTAACCTTGTCAATGTCTTGACTATATTTTCTATTCATTTTACAACTCATGGTGGTAAATAAGTGTGACTTTTCATGGAAAACACAAAATAATTGTCTGGGTGACCCCAAACTTTTGAACGGTAGTATAAATAGAGTGCATCTGGGAAGTATTCACAGCTCTTCACGTTTTCCACATTTTGTTTTGTTACAGCTTTATTTCGAAATGGGTTAAATTATTTGTTTTCCTCAAACCGACCACAGTTTGGGAGAACCCAGGAGAGTGTATCTTACACCATCATCTGCAGTACGGGGGCCCCTCAGGGAACAGTTCTGGCTCCCTTCCTGTTCACCCTCTACACTGCTGACTTTTCACACAACACACCACACTGCCATCTTCAGAAGTTCTCTGACAACTCTGCAATTGTCTGCTTCATCTCTGATGGGGATGATAAGAAGTACAAAGGAATTATCCAGGACTTTGTGGACTGGTGCCTATGCAACTGCCTCCGGATCAAAGCAAGGAAAACTAAGGAACTGGTGGTTGATCGCCACAGGTGAGGACACCACCCCCCCGCCCCCTTCCCAGCACCAGTAAACATCCAGTGAACAGACATTGAGATGGTGATATCTTACAAGTACCTGGGTGTTCACATGAACAATAAACTGGAGAAGTCACACAACACCGACACACTCTACAAGAAGGGGCAGCGATGGTTGTTCCTCCTGAGGAGACTCAGGTCTTTTGGAGTGCAAGGTGCACTCCTGAAGACATTCTACGATTCAGTGGTGGAATCAGCCATCACATTTTGAGTGGTCTGCTGGGAAGCGGAATCACAGCAGCTGACAGGAAAAGACTGAACAGACTGATCAAAAGAGCTAGCTTTGCAATGGAGCAATGCCTCGACCCAGTGGAGGAGATAGGAGAGAGGAGAATGGTGGTTAAGCTGTCATCTCTGCTGTAGTCCGAGTTCCACCACACGCAGGACATGCTGAACGCACTGAGGAGCTCATTGAGAGGTAGGCTGTACAATCCTAGGTGCACGATGGACAGGTTCCACAGGTCCTTCCTACCTATGGCTGTCAGACTTTATAATCAAACCAGGGCTGCTCGTAGAGGTTGTATTGAATGTATTAAACATAACAACCTTGCACAAAAGAAATTGTCCCCTCCAATACACAACTAGGACAATGACTATCATTACAAAGGGTGGCAACAACACTGTGATTCAAATGTGAAATATATTGTCTGGGTACATATTCATATTCTGTAGGGTAACTTAACAAACTGTAATGCTGTTATACCATCTAGCTGCAATTCTCCTGCACTGTGTATATATCTATGTACATATGTATATTCAATTACTGCTTTGGCTAATCAGTTCTTATTATCTTATTAACTATTGCTCTGAGTGCTGCAATCCCTTTGCTGCTGTAATGCTGTAATTTCCCTTATTGGACTAATAAAGGCTTTTCTTATCTTAAAATTCTACACACAATACCCCATAATGACAACGTGAAAAAAAGTTTTGAGATTTTTGCAAATTTATTAAAAATAAAAACTATGAAATCACATGTTCAAAAGTATTCACAGCCTTTGCCGTGAAGCTCAAAATTGAGCTCAGGTGCATCCTGTTTCCACTTATCCTTGAGTTGTTTCTACAGCTTAATTGGAGTCCACCTGTGGTAAATGCAATTGATTGGACATGATTTGGAAAGGCACACACCTTTCTATATAAGGTCCCACAGTTGACAGTGCATGTCAGAGCACAAACCAAGCATGAAGTCAAAGGAATTGTCTGTAGACCTTCGAGACAGGATTGTCTAGAGGCACAAATCTGGGGAAGGGTACAAAAAAATTTCTACTGCTTTGAAGGTCCCAATGAGCACAGTGGCCTCCATCATCCATAAATGGACGCAGTTCGGAAACACCAGGACTCTTCCTAGATCTGGCTGGTCATCTAAACTGAGCAATGGGGGGAGAAGGACCTTATTCAGGGAGGTGACCAAGAACCCGATGGTCAGTCTGTCAGATCTCCAGCATTGATCTGTGAAGAGAGGAGAACCTTGCAGAAGGACAACCATCTCTGAAGCATTCACACAATCAGGCCTGTATGATAAAGTGGCCAGATGGAAGGCACTTTTTTGTAAAAGGCACATGGGAGCCCGCTTGGAGTTTGTCAAAAGGCACCTGAAGGACTCATGGGAAACAAAATCCTCTGGTCTGCTGAGACAAAGAATGAATTATTTGGCGTGAATCCCAAGCGTCATGTTTGGAGGAAACCAGGCACCATTCATAACCACGCCAATGGTGGTAGCAGCATCATGCTGTGGGGATGCTCGTTAGGGGCAGGAACTGGGAGACTAGTCAGGATAGAGGGAAAGATGAATGCAGCAATGTACAGAGACATCCTGGATGAAAACTTGCTCCACAGCGCTCTTGACCTCAGACTGGTGTGACAGTTCATCTTTCAGCAGGACAACAACCCTAAGCACACAGCCAAGATATCAAAGGAGTTTCTTCAGGACAACTCTGTGAATGTCATTGAGTGGCCCAGCCAGAGTGAAGACTTGAATCCAATTGAACATCTCCGCAGCAATCACACAATCAGGCCTGTATGGTAAAGTGGCCAGATGGAAGGCACTCCTTAGTAAAAGGCATATGGCAGCCCACCTGGAGTTTGCCAAAAGGCACCTGAAGGACTCCCAGACCATGGGAAACAAAATTCTCTGGTCTGCTGAGACAAAGAATGGACTCTTTGGCGTGAATTCCAGGCGTCATGTTTGGAGGAAACCATGCACCACTCGTAACCACGCCAATGGTGGTAGCAGCATCATGCTGTTGTTAGGGGCAGAAACTGGGAGACTAGTCCTGTACATATTACTAGTACATATTACTGCACTTTATGGACATTATGTATATTATATGTATATTATAGTTTTAGTCAGTTTTAATTATTTATTTCTCTTTGCTACTTAGATTCACTTAGCCATTTTAATTGTTTTATATATACATAGGCAGTTATTATCATTTTAACTGCAACTGTATTAAGTTAACATTACTGTAATATCCAAATGTGTCTCAGGGATATGTGAATGGCTGTCGGGGTGGGGGGTGGGTGAGTTTGTTTTTAAATGATGTTCTTTTTACAATACGGATGCCTAGAGAAATGCAATTTCATCTTTCTTGCACTACAGTTGTATGCATAACGTCATGACAATAAAGGTTGATTGATTGATTGATTGATTGATTGATTGATTGATTGATTGATTGATTGATTGATTGATTAGTCAGGATAGAGGCAAAGATGTATGCAGCAATGTACAGAGACATCCTAGATGAAAACTTGCTCCACAGCGCTCTTGACCACAGACTGGGGTGACAGTTCATCTTTCAGCCGGACAACAACCCTAAGCACACAGCCAAGATATCAAAGGAGTTTCTTCAGGACAACTCTGTGAATGTCCTTGAGTGGCCCAGCGAGAGTCCAGACTTGAATCCAATTGAACATCTCTGGAGAGATCTGTAAATGACTGTGCACCGACGCTTCCCATCCAACCTGACTGAGCTTGAGAGGTGCTACAAAGAGGAAAGGGAGAAACTGCCCATAGGCTGGTATGCCAAGCTTGTGGCATCATATTCCAAAAGACTTGAGGCTGTAATTGCTGCCAAAGGTGCATCAACAAAGTAGCGAGCAAAGGCTGTAAATACTTATGTACATGTGATTTCTTAATGTTTTATTTTTAATAAATTTGCAAACAATTCAAAACAACTTTTTTCACATTGTCATGATGGGGTATTGTGTGTATGGTTTTGAGGGAAAAATTAATTTAATCCATTTTGGAATAAGGCTGTAACATAAAATGTGGAAAAAGTGAAGCGCTGTGAATACTTTCTGGATGCACAATAGATAAATATTAGGGCTAGGAATTGATTAAAAAAATCTGAACTAATTAATTGCACATTTTCTATGAATAATTTTGATTAATTACTAAAAATACAATGAAGAAACAATGTGAAAGAAACATTCGGACTGGGATAGCCGTTTGTGGCCAAATCTTGATGTCCCTCATCACTGGTGGCTCACTCCTCAATAAAGGACTATATGCTATATAGTCAGGTGGTCAGACCTGTCAATGTGATGCGGGGGCGGGGGGAACTGTATGCATTTGTTATGTTAGAATAAAAGTGATCAAGTGTATCATCCTCCCTTGGAGCCCACTTAGCATGCTGATGGTAATAGGGAAGCACAGACTTAAGGCTAGTTTTGATAAAATCCCCAGCAACAAAGTGAGTCAGTTCATGGGGTAAGTGGATTGGTGTACATTTCACAGTCAGATATTTCACATCTTGTTAACATGGAAATAGTCCTTGCGACACAGGAACGCACATTGTTAGTGTAACCAGCCAGGCCTTTCCCCAGAGGTTACCTGACATTGACACAACTCTGTCCACTCCATGAAGTGCTAGCGTTATTCCAGAGTACATGATTTTCTCTGCAATCCACATCTCTAAACACAAAGAGGCAGCAGTCTTGTATTTTGTGCTGCATTGGTCTCCACTAAAATTCCATTTCAGATTCCAAAGAGAGAACATTTGCTAACAGAACAGAGGGAATAGCAGTTAGCCTTGTACTAACCTCTCCTCACTTTCCCTGGATCCGTGTCCTGTCACAGTGGCAACAATGGTGCTTCCTTCCCACTGAGGGTCCAGGTAATTTCACAGTGGCTTTTATGTTGTCTTGGCATAGACCAGGGGTGTCCAATCATGTGCCATGGAGGGCCAAGACCCTGCAGGTTGTCTCTTCTACCCAGTCTCTTCAGCAGCTGTTCTCACTTCTCAGCAATCAGTGGGAAGAAATTCAGTGAAATCTGCTGTTTAAGACACTGGTTGGTGGTAAAGCCTGCAAGGTCTTGCCCCTCCACGGCACATGACTGGACACCCCTGGCATAGACTGAGCGTTGTGAACAGATCCATTCCCTGCAGTCACTCATTTTTGTAGCGAGTTGTAATGTCCAGTAAAACATTGCAGTTGTAACCCCACTTTCTCTGGCATGCCGTTGAGAATAGGGATGAAACTACCTTTTGCACTGAAAAACTCATTGGTTTTATCAGAGGATGCTGCAAGGATCGGTCATGCAGTGGAGTGTGGACAGGAGATAATGCAGGAAAATAACAAGAAGTGACATGTTCATTTTTTTTTAATGGATTAATTGCACTACATGGTTTCACACTCTGACCCAAGAGCAGATACGGAAGACAATGTTTATGGTCAGTGTAACAATTAGTTTTATTGACAATAATATTGCAATTATGTAACAGTGGTGTCGACTGGCCAATCCTGTAAGGGAGAGTGCCGAAACAGTGGAGCGCACATCATATGATGACAGGGAGATAATGTTGTTTTTATGTTTACAGACTTCTTCTGTTGGAAGCAGCGGTGAATACAGAGATTCATTGATGGAGGTCATCAGGGAAGGAGTCCTTTTGGTGCAGGTGAGGGGCAAAGCGCGAGAGGCTGGCAAGGCCTTGGTGCTGGGGAAAAAAGGTGGTGAAGATGCTGGTGATACATGGTGGTAAGTCGACTTACATGGAGAGATGATAATGTGCACAGTCCAAGATTATCCAGATTCAATCCGTTGGGCAGTTTCCAGAGTACAGAGGCAGGCAAGGGTCAGAGCACAGCAAAATAGGACAGAACAGACAGACAAAATCCAAACAACAGACAGGCACATGGTCTAGAGACAGGCAAGGGTCAGATTACTGCAGAATATATAACAAGGTTGAATCAGGATAACAACGAGGCAGGATACAGGCAAGTTGTAGATCAGACATGACCAGACAGAACAATGGGAGAGTGTCCTATTTACAATGCCCCACTGATTGGCCGCATCTGGTGATTACAACTGCAGGGAGAGGTGTGCAACCAGTGAGAAGAAAGAGAGGCAGACAGGCAGCTCAGACAGGAACCCTCACAAATCCCAGCACTACAGTAACAACAGGGTGGTGTTCTGGTCAGATGTTTTTTTGTTTTTTTTACATAATGGGTTACTGATCTATGTTAAAAACAACAACAACAACAAGAATTTCAGTCATGATTAACTTTTGAATTTATTTGAATTTGAATTTTATTTATTTATTTCGGATAGTACATTACAGGTTAAAAGAAACTGTATAATATAACAACAAGGTCAAATTAGACAAAGACTCCTTCTACTATACAATTCCACGTGAGTTATCCGAAATGGGTGATGGCTGAAGCCGCAGCTTATATTGCCCACCCATATTCCATCCAAGAATTCAAAGGAGAAAAAAGAGAAAACAAGACAAGAGCGATTACAATTTAAAACAAGGCTAAGACAAAATGTGACTGAGAGAAAAAGAAAACTGAGCTAGTCTAAGTTAAGCGGTTACTATTCAAAAACAAATCTAAGACATAGTGTCACAGAGAAAAAAAGAAAAAAAGAAAAAACTAAGCTACAACACAACACAGGCTGGAAATGTCAATCCTTATGTGAGTTTACATGTCGTCTTGTAAATATGTTTGGAGTATTTCTTCCTTTAGTTTTTGTTTAAATTGTCCAAGCTTTGTAAATGATTTTAATTCAGGTCCAAAATCGTTCCATAATCTGACTCCTTGCACTGAAATACAGTGTTGCTTGGTGGTTGTTCTCACTGTAAGCTTTTGAAATATACATGTTCCTCTGAAGTGATATCGTTTCTCCCTTGTTTGGAACAACTTTTGGATATTTGCGGGCAGTGATAGATTCTTCACTTTGAACATTATTATTGCGGTTTTAAAGTCAATCAGATCTTTCAACTTGAGAGTTTTTTGTTTGAGAAAAAGTGGGTTTGTTGGTTCCCTGTAAGCTGCTTTGTTGATTATTCTAATAGCTCTCTTTTGAAGCATAAAGAGTGGATATATGTTTGTTTTATATGTATTTCCCCATACTTCATTACAATATCTCATGTATGGGAGTATTAATGAATGGTACAAGGTGTATAGTGTGGGTTGATTCAGCAAATTTTTCACTCTGTGTAATATTGCAATTGATTTGGATACTTTACCTTTTATATAATTAATATGTGGCTTCCAACACAGTTTGTTATCAATTATTACTCCAAGGAATTTAGTTTCGGATACCCTTTCAATCTCTACACCATTTACACTGAGTTTGGGTACTGGGTAGTTGTGATGGTCGTTAAAGACTATAAATTTTGTCTTGCTTAAATTGAGCGTTAATTTGTTTGAATCAAACCACAGTTTCAGCTTTCCTAATTCCTTTCCGAGTGTATCCAGAAGTTGTTCCAAATTGTTTCCACTGCATAGCAGATTAGTGTCATCAGCAAACAATATTAAGTCCATTTTTTCTGAAACTTTACATATATCATTTATATACATATTGAATAATAATGGTCCCAAAACTGAACCCTGTGGGACTCCACAGGTGACCTTCAGTAACTCTTGAGTTTTTGCTGTTAACACATGCAAACTGATATCTATTCTTTAAGTAACTACTTAACCAGGACAGCGCTACCCCTCTAATACCACAATTTTGTAGTTTCTTTAATAATAGATTGTGATCTACTGTATCAAATGCTTTTTTTAAGATCCAGGAATACTCCAACTGAATACTCTTTATTTTCAATGGCTGTTGATATTTTTTCTGTAAATTTCATTAAGGCATATGCTGTTGTCCTTTTGTGTCTGAACCCATATTGCTGCTCACACAATAAATCATTATTCAGTATGAAGTTGTCAATTCTCTCATAGAATATTTTTTCAAGTATCTTGGAAAATTGTGTTAATAGTGAAATTGGTCTGTAGTTGGAGAGTTCCCCTCTGTCGCCTGTCTTGTAAATCGGAATTACTTTAGCTATTTTCATTGCATTGGGAAATATACCTGATTGGAGAGACAGGTTACAGATATACGTCAGTGGTTTCACTATGCATTCAATAACAGTTTTGACTAGTAGCATGTCAATACCATCGCAGTCAGTAGATGTTTTACTTTTGAACGATTTAACAATTTCAATGACCTCTCTTTCGTCTGTGTTCTTTATGAAGATGGTGTCTTTTACAGCAGTGTTATTGCATATTGTATTACCTGTAGGCGCCGTAGTGGGTATTTCTCGGGCCAGTTTAGGTCCAATGTTAACAAAAAAATTATTAAATTCATCTGTAGGTGAAGCTATATTCACATTCGGAGTCGATTTATTATTTTTTGGAATATTAGTTGGGTAGCTAGTATTTCTGCTTTTATTTCCAAGGATACTGTTGATTATTGTCCATGTATTTTTAATATTGTCTTTGTTTTTTTTTCCAGTTCTTTACTGTAATAGTCTCTTTTACTGCATCTTATTATATATGTTAACTTATTTTTGTATGTTTTATACCGTTGCTCTGCTTCTTTTGTCCTTTTCTTTATGAAAGCTTTATATAATAAATTTTTCTTTTTACACGCCTTTTGTAGTCCTTTGGTTAACCATGGTTTGTCAGCAAATTTGTGTTTAAGCTTTTTTTTAACTAGTGGGCAGTTTTTTTCATAAAGAGTGGTTACAATGTTTATAAATGTGTCATAGGCTTCATTTACATCTGATACATAGACTTCTGTCCAGTCTTGCTTCAGCAAGTCCTCTTTAAAAGAACTGATTGCGTTTGGTGATTTGTGTCTGAATGATTTTGAGATTTTTTCTGGGTTGGGCCCCGTGTGGTCATGGATAAGTGCAAAGATTGGCAAGTGGTCGCTTATATCATTTATCAATAATCCACTTTCTATTTTCTTATCGAGAACATTGACAAACAGGTTGTCAATAAGTGTAGCAGAGTGAACTGTGATTCTACTGGGATGTGTTATTGTGGGATATAGACTCATGCTGTACATAGAGTTCATGAACTCTGTAACTACATTTTGTTGATGTGGATTAAGTAGGTCAATATTGAAATCTCCACAAATTGCTACCATTTTCTTACTAGTAATATTATTGTACAGCTCGACTAATTTATCTCTGAATGTCTCAATGCAAGTTCCCGGCGTTCTGTATATGCAGCTTATGATTAGATTTTTTGTTTTGTCTAGGTCAATCTCAACAGTAACACATTCCAAAATCCCTGGTAGTGCTGAGGACATTTCATTTACAAGCTTACATCTATATAGGTCATCAATATACAGTGCAACACCACCACCCTTTTTTTGAGATCTGTTAATGTTAAACATCTGATATCCCTCTATTGCCATCAGGGGAGCCTGGTCTTCATTAAGCCAGGTTTCCGAGACTGCAATGGCTGTGAATTTTCTGTTTAGCTGTTTTAAATAGTCCTGAATCTGTGAGAAGTTTTTGTTAAGACTTCTGCTATTGAAGTGTATTATTGACAGTTTACCATCTAATTGCACTTGACTTTTGAATTGCTTTTCAGTGTAATATTCACAGTGGTTATGAATATTATTGAAAAAGTGGTTATCGGGATCAATATCATTCTCCATCTCTTGTGGTTTATGTTCAGCATAGTGGCATATTTTTAGAGTTTGAGTTTCCTCACTCTGTGTTTCATAGACAGTGTTCATTTGTATTTATCTAAGTCAGTAGCATCTCTGATCATTATACTTTTTGCTTGCTCAGGTGTTCCATTTAGTTTAATCCAAATTCTACAATTTCTTGTCCAGGTTGACTGTATCCTATTTTGTTTTTTTAGCATCCGTGCCTGCCGTGCTAATTCAGTGTTTTTTTTTTTTTGTCAGGTGTTCATTTAGGTAAACTTGAGTTTCCTTTAGTTTTTTGGCCTGCCTCAGTATGTCATTTTTCACCCTCCTGTTCACAAAGCGCATCACAATTGATTTCTTTGTTTTGTTATCTTTCTTCGGTAAAGCATAACAGGCTGAGATCGCATTGGCTTCTACCTTAATGTCTTTATCATTAAGGAACTGAAGCACTTGGTTTTCTAGGGACATTGATTCACTTATGGAAGCATGTTCACCACTCAGTCCTGTTGCGGCATGGGCGTAGGACTGATATCTGATGTCTAGTCCACTTATAACTAGGTCATCAATGCGAGAACCTTGTTCAAGATCCTCGACGCGTTGTTCCAAAAGACGCCCGTGTTGCTCCAGGTCCATAATTTTTTGGTCTTTTTCTTTTATTATTGAATGTAGGGCTTGTACCTCTTGTATTAGGTTTATTATTTTGGCCTGTTGGTTAGTCATTTTGGCCAATTCTTCTAACACAAAGTTCAGAGATTTTTTAATTTCTTCCATTTCCTCTTTTTTGGGTGGCATTTTACTGACCTGTGGATAGAAATAAACAGAGAATCCGGCTAGGCTATCGCCGGCGCCTGCCTCCGTCTACCTGGCCAGTTATGTCGCACACCGCCGGCGCAGCCGGAATCCACCGATCACAGCCACTCGTCGCCGTCTGGCTGGGTGGCTCCTCCGCTGGGCCCCGTCACCGCCAGTTATGTCGCACTCCGCCGGCATAGCTCTAATCCACCGATCACCTCCGCCGATCGGTGGCCGATCACCGTCGCTCGCTGTCGTCTGGCTGGGTGGCTCTTCCGCTAGGCCCCGTCACCGACCGCCGTCAGTCTGGTAGTTCCTCGGCTGGGCCTCGCAAATTGGGCTCCGATTCAGGCCACTGTCCTGCTGAATCCAGGTGGCCCCCGTCTCTCACCAACGCCGCGCTCGAGCTCCCAATCGCCGCCTCGGTAGGTTCGTCCGGTAAGCCCTCACCGGGGACTGAGCCGCCTCGGTTGGTCCCTCCGGTAAGCCCTCACCGGGGACTGAGCCGCTTGGTGTCGGAGTTAGGTGACGCACAGGGGCTAGTGTTAAGCTAACCAGTATTAGCTTGGCAGAAGCTTCAGATAGAGCGCAGCGGTTCTACCCGATTACAGGGGCATTCCGACGGGATTCTGACGGGGGTGGAAATTCAGCCCGTGGGGTCCGTCACGAGCGCCGATCGCTGTTGATTAGGTTCTTTTAATGGGAAGAAATCAGTGACTTTGTCTCAGCGTTGAAAAAGTGTGACCATCCCGGTCGCCATCTTGAAAAAAAAAAAAAAAAATCATTTAGTGTTTCTACACAATTCTTTGCACTCAAGTGAAGCAACAAACTGTTAGTATTTTGCCACATATAACCCTACCTTTAGAGCCCAGAGGGAAATCAAAAGGTGGAAACTCCATTCCAAAGGTGCAATTACATATCTCTGCTTAGAACGGATGGAGGGAATGAAAAAGATAAGTGGATAAAAGATTAAAAAAACAAAAAACAAGGAGCAATGGTAAGAATTGGGGGTATGTGGAGGTGGACGCACAGATAGGATGAAGGTAGAGGTGGTATGATGACCTATTAGGAAACATACACAACAAGATTCAAGATTTTTTCATTTAGTATGTGCATGCACATAAAAAAACGAAATTATGATCCCCAGCATAACACAGTACCACAATATACATAGAGAATAAGTTTAAAAACAACAGCATAAAAAATAAAATACAGCAATAACATATCAGTTAAACACTATGGTCAGACCAACCAAACAGAATACATATACAAGTTTAGCAGAGGGAGGGGTAGGAAAAGCAATTGGCAGAACAGATGTGCAATATAGGTAGATGAAAGAAGAGACAGCAAGCGAGTTAAGAGAAACAAGTAATGTGGTACCAGGATATCTAGGAAATCATTTCAGGAGATGCACGTTAACTGATAACAGCTTCAGTATGCTTTTAGTTGGACATGTCAGAAACAGTGTCCCTTTAAATCCAGTATATTGTGTTTTCCTGTAGAAGCGTGCAAGGCTTTCCCATTTCTAGAGGGAATTAGAAAAAAAAAAGTATTTTCTTTGTTAAGGTACTTTACTGTTTTCCGTTTTCATGGTACATGGATTTTTGCTTTCACGTTAAAAGTTCGGAATTCTTTGCACTGTATGTCCCAATCACTGTATGGACATTTTTTTCTGGATAAGGACCACTGAAGAGTTAGCTTAAACTGTTGAGTACTCTTTGAACACAAGGATTTCACAGGGAAATCCCAGAGCCAGATCAATCCCTCCAGTCTAAATTTAGCCCCCAAGGTCTAATAATAACTAGAAAAGCACTCGGAGAGCGCAGACCTCCGCCAAGCGGCACAGTTCCCCCCATACAGTGTTTGTGTGTACGTTTTCAGATTCCCTGAGCATGAAAAGATATGACTAGCAATTGGATTCACAATGATTATTTGTTTATTTGACATGGACAGTGCAATAAACAGACAATTAATGAATGACAATCAATGTGATAGTGATAGGATTAGTGGTTCAGTAGTGTAAAACGGGGCTATAAGGGACGGCGGGTTGATAAGGGACACTTTTGTGGGAAATGTTTTAAATGTAATTCTGCTTTTTTTATTTTGAGCAGGACGCTGAGTTGTGTTGTTATTGTCAAATATCCATGAATCCTTCATCAAATGTAGGTGGAAGCAAAATTAAAAAAGCAGAATTACATTTAGAAAAGTGTCCCATATTACCCCGCCGTCCCTTATAGCCCCGTTTTACGGTTGTAAAAGCATTGCCTCCTTGGCGGAGGTAATAAACTGAAGTGTTGGTGTGTCCATCTCCTCCACTGACGGATGCAGATTGGTTAGACAGGTTGCCGTGGGTTTTATATTATATTGGGGTTGCGCTCGGCGGCAAAACAGAATGTAGAATTTTCCCCGGCAGAGAGGTCGTTTTTACGCAGCGCCTATAGCTGGGCGGGGAATTTGTGGCAAATAATCGGGCGGCGGACAGGTGTCCGTGTCAGGTTTTGCAGCGTGGCGCAAAAACACGCACGCTGGCGGGCCCAGGGCAGCAGTGTTTTCCGCGTGCTTTTGTGCCTAAGACGTTGAAGAACGCGGAGTTTGTGTTGGTCAGACACGACAACCAGCGCAATGTGCGCAGCGCCTATGGCTGGCGGGCCCAGGCCAGCAGTGTTTTCCGCATGCTTTTGTGGCTAAAACGTTGAAGAAGGCGGAGTTTGTGTTGATCAGACACGACGCCCAGCGCCGTTCATTGCGCCTGCGCACATGTTGAAAATGGCCATATGTCACAGTGTGGAAAAATGCTTTAAAAAATTCCTGTATGCAGACGGTGATGCGGATCATCCCCAAAATTTAATCAGTTCTTCCTTGTACCATTTCCAACAACGCCTGAAAGTTTCATGGAAATCCGTCCAAGACTTTTTGAGTTATCTTGCTAACCAACAGACAGACAAACAGACAGACAGACAAACAGACAAACACGCAAACCCTGGCAAAAACATAACCTCCTCCAGGCCTTTTCGGCCTGGCGGCGGTAATAATAATTATTATTGGGCGGTGCGGTGGAACAGTGGTTAGCACTGCGCCAACACAGCAACTCTCCCTTGGCCATGGGATCCCTGGTTCGATCCCAGCCCCTGACCAACAGTGATCTGTGTGGAGTTTGCATGTTCTCCCCGTATCCGCATGGGTTTACTCCGGGATTTCTCCGGTTTCCTCCCACAGGCCAAAAACATGCAGGTTAGGTTAATTGGAGTGGCCCTAGGTGTGAATGTGTGTGTGAATGGTTAAGGGATAGCGCCGTACCATGGCTGCTTCATCCAACCAAGTGGATGCCCTCAATTTCCCCTCTGGGGATCAATAAAGTATACAAAATCAAAAATAATAGTAATAATAATAATAATAATAATAATAATAATAATAATAATAATAATAATAATAATAATAATATCTTCATGGGGACACGGATTCCTGGAGGCATTGCACCTTGCTGGATGGTCTTTTACATCTGTTGACCCACTTCGGTCTCCCTATATCCAATGGCATGTGATGCACAACATACAGCCAACATTACTACCTACTTTGCTACTCAGCCAGCGGCCACAGCATCTAGTCTCTCCCACACCCCCGATTTCGCAGAATACGGTGGATCTTGGAACTAACGTTCCGCCCCCCCCAAAAAAAAAAAACAAAAAAAACCCCAAAACATTCAGTCCTAACTTGGGTCAGCCCTTTGACCTTTTCTGACTGCTACATTAGCATATAATTCATTGATCTGTGTCTCTTATGAGTCCACTATATGTCAGTTGCTGGTGGGGGATGCAAGTATGGAAGAGGGCAGCCTACTTGTACTGTGGATTGAGGATAGCACCCTCTGGCTGTGGACTTTGATACCCGCTAAAGTTCCCCAAGACCAGTGAAACCTCAAACACCATTGAGATGTTTATCTGGAGTAGCTGGCTTCGCTGGCTTGGCCGTGTCTGTAGAATGGACAAAATGTGAATGCCTGTAGAAGAGCTTGAAAGAACGAGGTGATGTGATATATAAACCAAAGTTTATTATCAGCTCCTCTAACAAGTCTCATCTAAGTGCAGTAGCAGAAGAAGGAAAGAGACCGAACACCTTCGGCTCTATGAACTTATAATCGCACATAACAAAAGACATGCATATCCAAAGCTGACATCCCTCATTATCTTAATCCCCCCATTGTCTTCGTACTCCTCCTCTTGGCCCTGGGGGGTCAGGGCAACCCATCCGGTCTCCACCGCAGTGCCTGGGAAGCTCTTTGATCTTCACTGGCAGTTGAGACTCTTTGTCCTGTTCTGAGGTGTGAAGTCGCCTTACATATGTAATCACCAAACATTCTCACATGCTTCAACATATGTAGGTTATGGAATATATGATTAATATAGACCACAGCCCCCCCCCCCAAACGACTAAGAAAAGGACAATAGAAAAATTCACAGTTTAAGATAATTACTATGACATACTATGACATATGAAATATGACTGCTACACCTCTTGCCACAGAAGAAACTTTCCAGCAGCCATGCTCCTAAGAGAGTTCGGTGGTAATCATAACAGCATAGTAAAATCACAAGTCAGTCCTAAACTGTTACAGCACAATTAGTGAACAACTGTTCAGTAGTTTGCATCAGTCTCTGTGCCGTCTGGGATTTAATCTTCTCCCGAATCTGCTGTGGGTCTGCTTGGGGGTCCTGCTGGGACCTTCCTGTAAGGAATCTGTAGCCTGGGAAGGAGAGTGATTATTTGCTCCCTGCAGGGGGGCTGAGTCTTTTCTCTTGGGGGGTCTACCCCGCCGAGGTGCTCTCGCCAACCATGCAGGCTCGTCTCTCAACAAGAAGGCAGGTTTAAGTCTGTCAAGGCTGACTGTTTCTTTTCTGTCCCCAAAATCAAGCACAAAGTGTTTATCACCAGGTTCCAGCACTCTGAATGGCCCATCGTATGCTGGGCGGAAAGTTGGTTTTAAAGCTTCATGCCTAACAAAAACGAATTCAGCGTTCTTTAAAGCTTGTGGGACAAAAACCCGTGGAAAAGAGTGATGTGCCGGTCCGGGGAGAGAGTCCGGTACATTGCTGCCTAAAAACCTCGGGGCTGGAAGATGCCCTGGCTCTGGGTTCTCTGGTAAAAATTCACCTGGGAGCCTGAGAGGTTGTGCAAAAACTAATTCTGCTGGAGAGGTGTCTAGATCCTCTTTGGGTGCAGCACGCAACCCCAATAAAACCCAGGGAAGTTTATTTACCCAATTTGTATCCGTTAGTGAGGCTCTGAGGGCGGCCTTTAAAGATCTGTGAAAACGCTCGCATAACCCATTAGCCTGAGGGTGATAAGCGGTGGTGCGGTGAATTGTCGCCCCTAAGCTGCTGGCCATGGCTGACCAAAGCTCCGAGACAAATTGAGGCCCCCAATCGGACGTGATGTCCGATGGGACGCCGAAATGTGCCACCCAGTTTGTCAAAAAAACGCGAGCGACTTCCTCCGCTGTGGTTGACGCCAGAGGGACTGCCTCTGGCCAGCGCGTGGTGTGGTCTATCATTGTTAACAGGTGTGTGAAACCTTGGGAGGAAGGTAGTGGCCCCACGAGGTCGACATGAACGTGGTCGAACCTTCTAGCAGGGATTGGAAAAGGCTCCAGAGGGGCTTTTGTGTGTTTGTGCATTTTGGCGCGCTGACAAGAAATGCAAGTTTTTGCCCATTCTTTTATGTTTTTGCGCAGGCCAGGCCACACAAACTTTTCGGCGACCATTTTAACCGAGGCGCGCACACCTGGGTGTGCGAGGGAGTGAATTGAGTCGAAAATACGGCGGCGCCATGTAGCTGGGACTAACGGGCGCGGTCGGCCGGTTGAGATATCGCATATTAGGGGGGGGCACGCCGTCGCGTAAACCCCTTTCCTCCAGCCTTAACCCTGTTGGTCCAGACAAGAGTGCGTGCACGTCCGAGTCACTACTTTGCTCCTCTGCCATGGCTGCATAATCTATCCCTGCATGGATTGGCGCTGCGTATGTGTCGGCGTTGGCGAAGAGTTCTGCGGCTGAGGTAGTATAATCTGTCTCCTTGCGCTCTGGCGATGTCACAGCGCGAGAGAGGAAGTCTGCTACCACGTTAAGTTTGCCTGCCACATGTCGAATGTCTGTGGTGAACTCTGAAATCGCAGCCAGCTGTCTTTGTTGCCTGCCTGACCACGGTTCTGAAATTTTAGCCATGGCAAAGGTGAGCGGTTTGTGGTCTACAAAAGCCGTGAAACTCCGCCCTTCTAACCAGAACTGGAAGTGGCGGATGGATAAATGAAGCGCTAACAGCTCCCTGTCAAAAGTGCTGTATTTACGCTCAGTTTGGTTTAGCGATTTGCTGAAGAATGCCAAAGGTTGCCAGATTCCGCTGACAGGTTGTTCTACAACTGCCCCTATAGCTAGGTCCGAAGCGTCTGTGGTTAGTGCAATGCGGGCTGAGGGATCGGGGTGAACCAACAATGTAACATTAGCTAGGGTGCTTTTTACTTCCGCGAAGGCGTGTTCGCGCTCCGGGGTCCATTTGACCGCGTTGGAAGCTTTTTGTTTTCTGAGCGCGTCATATAGGGGCTGCATGAGCTGAGCTGCGTGGGGGAGGAAACGGTTGTAAAAATTAACCATTCCTAAAAATTCTTGCAGCGATTTGACCGTTTGTGGCCGTGGGAAACTTTTTATCGGGTGAACTTTGTCTGGAAGTGGGACTGCCCCCTTCGGAGAAACTCTGTGTCCTAAAAAATCAATTTGTGACACGCCGAATTAGCATTTGGCTGGATTGATTATTAACCCGTGCTCTTCTAGCCTCTGAAAAACCATAGTGAGATGCTGCTCGTGTTCTTCCTCAGACGGGCTGGCTACCAGCATATCGTCGAGGTAGACGAAAACAAAAGGGAGGTTGCGTAATACTGCGTCCATCATCCGCTGAAAGGTTTGAGCCGCGCCTTTGAGGCCGAAAGGCATTCGCAAAAATTCAAAAAGGCCGAAAGGGGTTATTACAGCTGTTTTAGGAATGTCCTCTGCTTGAACTGGGACTTGATGATAACCGCGGACCAGGTCTATTTTTGAAAAAATGCGCGCACCCGCCAGATGCAGTGAAAAATCTTGAATGTGAGGAATTGGGTAGCGGTCATGCACTGTTGCATTGTTTAATCTGCGGTAATCGCCGCACGGTCTCCAAGAACTGTCGGATTTCGGAACCATGTGAAGTGGTGAGGCCCAGGGGCTTTTCGAGCGTCTGATAATGCCTAATTTTTCGAGGGAAGTAAACTCGTCCCGAGCTATGGCGAGCTTGGCCGCGTCTAAGCGCCGAGCTTTGGCAAATACGGGTGGGCCCGTTGTGGGAATAAAATGTTCAACCCCGTGTTTAGCTACTGTGGCTGAGAATTTGGGAATTGTGAGTGCTGGAAATTGGGTGAGGAGTCGATCAAACTTACCTCCTGCTGTGGTGACGCTGGCCTGCATGGGTGGTGGAGAAACACGAGCTGCGCAGGGAATAGAAGCAAAGGACAGTGCATTAACCAAGCGTCTGTTCGCTAGATCAACTAATAACCCATGTGCACACAAAAAATCTGCGCCCAACAAGTTAAAACTCACCGCCGCTACAACAAATGTCCATCTGTAGTTGCAGCCGTTGATGTGGAGGTGCAGGCTCTTTTCGCCAAAAGTGTCAATACTGGAGCCGTTGGCTGCCACCGCTCCATTTCCCCGGGGGCCCATGGCCCGATCTGCTTGGGAGGGCATGACAAAACTTAGCTGAGCTCCTGTGTCAATAAGGAACTGCTTGCCGGTGTGACTGTCCGTCACATATAACAGCTTACTTTTTTCGCCGAGAACCGCTGCCGTTAACAGCTCTCGGCTTTGGCGTTTCCCGAAATCGTAAATTTGCAGGGGGGAACACATTTGTGAGCCTTCTCGGCGAAGCGGTGGTGGTAATAACAAACGTCGCTCCGTCTGTTACGTTTGGGCCGTGTCGCTTTCACCGCGGGCTGGTTCTGCTCGGTGGTTTGTGGCTCCCCGTGGCTCTGGGCATCAGCGTTGAAGTCTGCGGATGCTGCTGTGGGTGTCTGCTCCTTGCAGGCGTTGACGAGCCGTTGAGCTTCGTGGGCAAGCACGCGGAAGTCTTGCTGGGTGCTGCATTGCATGTTGGCGAGCATCCCTCTCATGTGTGGCGGCAGCGTACTGAGGAATATGAATTGGAAGAGGAAGTTGTCATTGTCCTCTTCTTTAAGCTCCAGCAAGTCCTCCATGAGGGCCTTAGGTCTGCATCCTCTGTGGCCGTAGACCGCCAGGATCCTCTCGGCTCTCTCTTCGGCTGAGGGGACATAATTTGCCACGATGGTTGCTTTCAGTTCTTCATATTTGTCTTGGGCCGGCGGCCGCCGGATAATGCTCCGCACACACCTCGAAGTGGCGGCGTCGAGTTTGGCGACGATGTGATAGAACTTCGTATCGTTGGCCGTGATGCCCGCCAGTGTAAACTGGGCTTCAGCTTGCTGAAACCACGAGGCGGGGTCTTCCTGCCAGAAGTCCAGCAGCTTGACAGCGACGGCGTTTGTGTAGAACATCACTGATGTGTTCGCAGGGTGAGAGTGCCTTGCTTCGGCTCTCTCCGCGGCGCTGGTGCTCGGTTGAGCCCTCTCTATCACTTCTGCCAGGGGGGAACGTCGTCCATCTGTTCCCCTGTCTGCGTGGGCGCTGGCGTCTGCCTGGGTCGCCACAGATGAGTCGATCGCAGGGGAACGCCTCTGGTCCATACTCGCGTCAGGGTCACCAGTGTAGAAGAGCTTGAAAGAACGAGGCGATGTGATATATAAACCAAAGTTTATTATCAGCTCCTCTAACAAGTCTCATCTAAGTGCAGTAGCAGAAGAAGGAAAGAGACCGAACACCTTCGGCTCTATGAACTTATACTCGCACATAACAAAAGACATGCATATCCAAAGCTGACATCCCTCATTATCTTAATCCCCCCATTGTCTTCGTACTCCTCCTCTTGGCCCTGGGGGGGTCAGGGCAACCCATCCGGTCTCCACCGCAGTGCCTGGGAAGCTCTTTGATCTTCACTGGCGGTTGAGACTCTTTGTCCTGTTCTGAGGTGTGAAGTCGCCTTACATATGTAATCACCAAACATTCTCACATGCTTCAACATATGTAGGTTATGGAATATATGATTAATATAGACCACAATGCCTAAGAATTCCTCTTTGGTGAGATGGACAAGAGTACAAGACCAAGAGTCTGGCTGAAGAAGCGATGGAAGGACTGCATAAAAGAGGACCTGAAGGCCCATATCTATCAGGGCAAGGCACTACTAGAGCACTATAAGGCCGCCCGAAGGCCAAACATGGAAGATGCCATGCCAAGGCTGGGAACCCCATTCGTACTACCTGCTATGATGTATGGTTTGGTAATGGTGACACTGACAAAAAGACAGGAAACAGAGCTGGACGTGACAGAGTTGAAGATACTAAGATTCTCAGTGAGAATGACAAGATTAGAAATGAGTATATCAGAGGGACCGCTCAGGTTGAGCGGACTGGAAACAAACCAAGAAAAGCAAGGCTGAGATGGTTTGGGCGTGTGCAGAGGAGGGATAGCGGAGATATTGGACAAAGAATGTGGAAGATGGAGCTGCCAGGCAGGAGGAAAAGAGGAAGACCACAGAGAAGATTCATGGATGTAGTGAAGGAGGACCTGGAGAGGGTTGGTGTTACAGAGGAAGATGAAGGGATAGGGTGAGATGTAGGCAGATGATCCACTGTGGAGACACCTAAAGGGAGCAGTCAAAAGAAGATGACTGATCCAAAATACCAATACTTACAGTGCATCCAGAAACTATTCACAGCACTTAACTTTTTCCACATTTTATGTTACAGCATTATTCCAAAATGGATTGAATTCATATTTTTTCCTCAAAATTCTACAAACAATACCCCATAATGACAATGGGATGAAAGTTTATTTTTGAATTTTTTTGCAAATTTATTAAAAATAAAAAACTAAGAAATCACATGTAAATAAGTATTCACAGCCTTTGCTCACTACTTTGTTGATGCACCTTTGGTAGCAAATACAGCCTCAAGTCTTTTGACTATGATGCCACAAGCTTGGCACACCTATCTTTGGGCAGTTTTGCCCATTCTTCTTTGCAGCACCTCTCAAGCTCCATCAGGTTGGATGGGAAGCTTCGGCGCACAGCCATTTTCAGATCTCTCAGCCTGATCTCTTCAGATCAGGCTGTGTGCTTAGGGTCATTGTCCTGCTGAAAGATGAACCCTCCCTCCAGTCTGAGGTCAAGAGTTCTCTGGAGCAGGTTTTCATCCAAGATGTCTCTGTACATTGCTGCATTCATCTTTCCCTCTATTCTGACTAGTCTCCCAGGTCCTGCCTCTGAAAAACATCCCCACTGCATGATGCTGCTACCACCATTGGCGTGGTTTTGAACGGTGCCCTCTAAATATGACACCTGGCATTCATGCCAAAGAGTTCAATCTTTGTCTCATCAGACCAGAAAATTTTGTTTCTCATAGTATGAGAGTCCTTCAGGTGCCTTTTGGCAGACTCCAGGTGGGCTGCCATGTGCATTTTATGAAGGAGTGGCTCCCGTCTGGTCACTCTACCATACAGGCCTGACTGGTGGATTGCTGCAGAGATAGTTGTCCTTCTGGAAGGTTCTTCTCTCTCCACAGAGGGACACTGGAGCTCTTACAGAGTGACCACCGGGTTCTTGGTCACCTCCCTGACTAAGGCCCTTCTTCCCAGTCGCTCAGTTTAGACCGCTGGCCAGCTCTAGTAAGAGTCCTGGTGGTTCCAAACTTCTTCCATTTATGGAAGATGGAGTCCACTGTGCTCATTGGGACCTTCAAAGCAGTAGAAATGTTTTTGTACCCTGCCCCAGATTTGTGCCTCTAGACAATCCTGTCTCGGAGGTCTAAAGAAAATTCCTTTTAGTTCATGCTTGGTTTGTGCTCTGACATGCACTGTCAACTGTGGGACCTTATATAGACAGGTGTGTGCTTTTCCAAATAATGTCCAATCAACTGAATTTACCACAGGTGAACTCCAATTAAGCTGTAGAAACATCTCAAGGATGATCAGTGGAAACAGGATGCACCTGAGCTAAATTTTGAGCTTCATGGGGAAGGCTGTGAATACTTATGTACATGTGATTTCTTAGTTTTTTCTTTATTTTTAATAATTTGCAAAAATCTCAAAAAAAAAAAAATCACCTTGTCATTATGGGGTGTTGTGTGTAGAATTTTGAGGAAAAAAATGTGAATTTAATCAATTTTTGAATAAGGCTGTAACATAACAAAATGTGGAAAATGTGAAGTGGTGTGAATCCTTTCCGGATGCACTGTACCTTCCCCCTCTTTTCTACCCCTTTGCAGGGTTGCCAGACTCCTCCTCCATTAGTTCACTATTATTGACCACTATTATTATTATTGCTCTCTATTACTATTACTCACTATTGCTAATTAGTGATCCACTGTGGAGACCCCACACTGGAGGGAGCAGCCGAAAGAAGATTTAATAATATAATTAATGCAATATAATATAATTCAACAAAACCACATTAGAAAGAGACTGATTCCCTCAATTCTAAATCATTCTGCTACTGTTCCTTCTTCATTAAGAATCCAAAACTATTTGAAAGACCCCATGTCTCCTGTGTGTCATGCGTGTGCCAGGCCTACTTTGCCTGAACAGGATGACATTTTTGGGATTGATTCTTCAATCAGCCTTTTACTCAAACCATCTGTCTCTGTCAGGGTCTAAATGTTCCATTTGAGATGGAAGAATCGGACTCATTTTCTTTTTTTTTTTTACTATCAAAACAATAAGATTTGTTGCCAAATCCTTCTCCTTGGCAAATAAAGTGAAATTCAGTGAGGCTGTGGATGCTGCCAGTCTCCTCAGTTCACGCTGCATCTGTTAGCATAATTACCCACATTATTCCAGTTTCAAAAATAATGGTGGTATTGAATGATTGGTACATAAATTTCACGTTTAGCTCCTCTGAAATCAACTACTTATTTCATCAAGTGTTGCTTTTTTATTGTTGCTTTCTTGTTTTTGCACCTGTGGGTAAGCAGGCTCATTTTGCCCCCCTTCATATTGATTTGAGATTGAGTCCTGAGTGTTTGGAAGCTAATTAACCATAATTGAAACAATTACAGTAAGCCTCAAGCAGCAGAGCTATTGAGCTGCTGGTATGATAGCAGGCCTGTGAAAATGTAATCTGATATTATATATATAATTATATGAATACTAAAGTAAAAGCAGGTTAAAGGAGGGCCCGGTTGCAGCTGTTAAGAACACAAATCCTGGTTTTATGCATGCTTATATTCAATAAACCCATGCACGCTTTGCTTAAAACACACACACACACACACACACACACACACACACACACACACACACACACACACACACACTGGGAGGTACAACACAAAAAACAATCTGCTCTCTCTAGCTTTCACGCTCACAAAGCTAGGATATAAGGCTTCTTGTTGCTAAGGTATTACCATAACCAGGTCACGCAGCGCTGATTTCTGGAGCAAGTAGAAGTGTTTCTTTCTTATACTCGTCTTGTGTTGCCCGCTCGCTTGTTTCCCTCCTCTGAAACGTGTGTGTTTGCCAAGCGTGCAACATTCCACACTCTCCATGCAAATCCCACAGAAAAGGCCAAGCATTGCCAGAGTGACGAGCTGCATGTAAAATGCCGGATTTCATTTAGTGAGCTGTCAGCGTGTCACTCATAGCAGCGGGATTGCTTGGATTTAACTTGACGACAGGTCACTTAACCAGTCACTCCATTCACTGGGCAGGACGCGTTGCATTTTCTTTTCAGGAACCCTGCTTTCTAGTTGCCTCCATGGATTTGCCAAAGTAAGCTTTCCAGCATGCTCAGAACTAAGCTCTTGTTTTGCCAATTGATTTTTCCCCCTTCTCCACACTTTCAAATTCTAAGAGGGATTGTAATGAGTCTGAGGATTAGAAAGCTTAGTCAGCACATTGTAGGCTATATAAAGTTAACATTTAAGTAAGAAAATAGGAGGCAGAGCAGTAACAAGTTTTTTTTTACAGCATCATTTATGCATTCAGACAATGTGGCTCTGAGCCAGCTGTTATTACAACGCTCCACATTTGACTACAAGAAGCAGCATGGCTTTGTTAATCTCAGAGCACTTGGAGATGCAGTTTGAAGCAGCATGACTTTGCTGGATTCTTTAAAAGGTGCTTAGTTTAACTAGTCAGCAGGATACCCCCCCCCCCCCATTAGACAGTGAAAAAGGTTGTTTTTACCTTAACATGTTCTGTCACTTCTTGCAGCCTTTGTCAGAAGAGTCATGTGATGTATCAAAATAATAAAAAAATATTTTTTAATAATTTTAGAAGACAGTGTGAACCCTTTTGGATTAGTCAACAGGATGCTGTCATGTTAGAAAAAGCCCTCCCTTTACTCACCAGTGAAGGACAGCGTTGCCGTGCAGACCAAAACTCCATTTTGTCTGCACAAATGTCACATGAATGACATACTTTTGCTTTATGAAGGCCTCAATACATGCTGTACAAATCAACATTTCCTATGACCGCCGTAAGGTGTTCTCAAGAACACTTTACATCAGGGGTGTCCAATCATGTGCCATGGAGGGCCAAGACCCTGCAGGCTTAACCTCCAACCAGTGTCTTCAACAGCAGATCTCACTGAACTTCTTCCCACTGATTGCTGATCAGTGAAAACACCTGCTGAAGAGACTTGGTAGAGAAAACCTGCAGGGTCTTGGCCCTCCATTGCACATGATTGGACACCCCTGCCTTAAAGCGTTCTTGAGGCATACTTAACACCCAACATCTTGTGTAGTTCTTACGTTGTTCCTATGGCATTCGTACGGCCGCTCTATGATGAGGGGTTTTCATGGGGCATCCGTAGGAATCTTGGAAAAGACCACAGACCTGGCCACAACCTTACCGTATACAAATGCTGGAGTCTCCTGTGGCTGCCTTAAGAAGGCCGTATGAAATGGTCCAAAAATTGTAAGGTGTTTGCAGCCGTTCGTAAGGGTGTTTGACTGTAGCTTAAATTAGCAACCAAAGGCAGAGATGGTATGAGTTACTGCTGTGTTTTATATAGAAGCATCTACGTGAAGAAAATTTCAACACAGCAAATCATAGACATTTTTTTCGTTATCAATAGAACCTTTGATCCACAAATGAACAGTGAAAATTATTCCATATGTCATTTTTATTTATCAAAGTGTAGTCCAAAATAAAATTCCCCATTCTGCGCCAATAGCAGTAATATGGTCACCGTTGTGGTCTATATTAATCATATATTCCATAACCTACATATGTTGAAGCATGTGGAAATGTTTGGTAATTACATATGTAAAGCAACTTCACACCTCTGAAAGGACAAAGGCTCTCAACCGCCAAGTGAAGAACAAAGACGTTCCCAGACACTGCGGTGGAGACCGGAGGAGCTACCCTCACCCCCTGGGCGAGGAGAGGAAATACCAAGACAATGGGGGGGATTAAGATAATGAGGGATGTCAGCCTTTGTTATGCATGTCTTTTGTTATGTGCAAGTATAAAGTCAGTGAGCCGGAGATATTCGCTCTCTTTTCCTTCTACCACATCTGCACTGAATGAGACTTGTTAGGAGAGCTGATAAATAAACTTTGGTTTATATATCAAATCGCCTCATCATTTCAAGCTCTTCTACACTGGTGACCCTGATGCGAGTATGGACCTGAGGCGTTCCCCCGCAATCGACTCATCCGTGGCGACCCAGGCAGACGCCAGCGCCCACACAGACAGGGGAACAGATGGACGTCTTTCCCCCCCGGCAGAAGGGACTGAGAGGGCTCAACCGAGCACCAGCACCGCTGTGAGAGCTGAATCAAGGCATTCTCACCCTGCGGACACAGCAGTGATGGTATACATGAATGCCGTCGCTGTCAAGCTGCCAGACTTCTGGCAAGAAGACCCCGCCTCGTGGTTTCAGCAAGCTTAAGCCCAGTTTGCACTGGCGGGCATCACGGCCGACGATACGAAATTCTATCATATCATCTCCAAACTCGACGCCGCCACTTCGAGGTGTGTGCGGAGCATGAACCAGCGGCCGCCGGCCCAAGACAAGTATGAAATACTGAAAGCAACCATCGTGGCAAATTACGTCCCCTCAGCTGAAAAGAGAGCCGAGAAGATCCTGGCGGTCTACGGCCACAGAGGGTGCAAGCCTAAAGCCCTCATGGAGGATTTGCTGCAGCTTAAAGAAGAAGACAACGACAATTTCCTCCTCCAATTCATATTCCTCAGCACGCTGCCGCCACACATGAGAGGGACACTCGCCAACACGAGATGCAGCACCCAGCAAGACTTCCGCGTGCTCGCCAACGAAGCTCAACGGCTCGTCAACGCCTGCAAGGAGCAGACACCCACAGCAGCATCCGCAGACCTCAACGCTGATGCCCAAAACCACGAAGAGCCACAACCCACTGAGCAGATCCAGCCCGCAGTGACAGCGACATGGCTAAAACTTAACAGACGGAGAGACGTCTGTTATTAACACCACCGTTTCGCCGAGAAGGCTCACAAATGTGTTCCCCCCTGCAAATTTAAACGCCAAAGCTGAGAGCCGTTAACGGCAGCGGTTCTCGGCGAGAAGAATAAGCTGTTGTATGTGATGGATGGACACACCGGCAAGCAGTTCCTCATCGACACAGGAGCTCAGCTGAGTTTCGTCACGCCCTCCCACGCAGATCGAGCCATGGGCACCCGGGGCAACGGAGCGGTGGCAGCCAACGGCTCTAACATCGACACTTTCGGCGAAAAGAGCCTGCACCTCCACATCCACGGCCGCAACTACAGATGGACATTTGTTGTAGCTGCGGTGAGGTTTAACTTGTTAGGCGCAGATTTTTTGTGTGCACATGGGTTATTAGTGGATCTAGCAAATAGGCGCTTGGTTAATGCACTGTCCTTTGCTTCTATTCCCTGCTCAGCTCGAGTTTCTCCACCACCTGTGCAGACTAACGTCACCACGGCAGGAGGTAAGTTTGAGCAACTCCTCACCCAATTTCCAGCACTCACAATTCCAAAATTCTCAGCCACTGTGGCTAAACACGGGGTTGAACACTTTATTCCCACAACGGGCCCACCCGTATTTGCCAAAGCTCGCCGCTTAGATGCGGCCAAGCTCAACATAGCACGGGACGAGTTTACGACCCTTGAAAAATTGGGGATTGTTAGACACTCAAAGAGCCCTTGGGCCTCACCACTTCACATGGTTCCGAAATCCGACGGTTCTTGGAGACCGTGCAGAGATTACCGCAGATTAAACAATGCTACAGCGCATGACCACTTCCCAATTCCTCACATTCAAGATTTTTCACTACATCTGGCGGGCGCGCGCATTTTTTCAAAAATAGACTTAGTCCGTGGTTATCATCAAGTCCCAGACCGAGCGGAGGACATTCCTAAAACAGCTGTAATAACCCATTTCGGTCTTTTTGAATTTCTGTGAATGCCTTTCGGCCTCAAAGGCGCTGCTCAAACTTTTCAACGAATGATGGACGCAGTATTACGCGACCTTCCTTTTGTCTTCGTCTACCTCGACGACATGCTGGTAGCCAGCTCGTCTGAGGAAGAACACGAGCAGCACCTCACTACGGTTTTTCAGAGGCTAGAAGAGCACGGGCTAATAATCAATCCAGCCAAATGCAAATTCGGCGTGTCACAAATTGATTTTTTAGGACACAAAGTCTCTCCGAAGGGGGCAGTTCCACTTCCAGACAAAGTTCACGCGATAAAAAGTTTCCCACGGCCACAGACGGTCAAATCGCTACAAGAATTTTTAGGAATGGTTAATTTTTACAACCGTTTCCTCCCCCATGCAGCTCAGCTCATGCAGCCACTATATGACGCGCTCAAAAAAAAGAAAGCTTCCAACGCGATCAAATGGACCCCGGAGCGTGAACACGCCTTCGCGGAAGTAAAAAGCACCCTAGCTAATGTTACATTGTTGGTTCACCCCGATCCCTCAGCCCGCATTGCGCTAACCACAGACGCTTCGGACCTAGCTATAGGGGCAGTTGTAGAACAACATGTCAGCGGAATCTGGCAACCTTTGGCATTCTTCAGCAAATCGCTAAACCAAACTGAGCGTAAATACAGCACTTTTGACAGGGAGCTGTTAGCGCTTCATTTATCCATCCGCCACTTCCAGTTCTGGTTAGAAGGGCGGAGTTTCACGGCTTTTGTAGACCATAAACCGCTCACCTTTGCTATGGCTAAAATTTCAGAACCATGGTCAGGCAGGCAACAGAGACAGCTGGCTGCGATTTTAGAGTTCACCACAGACATTCGACACGTGGCAGGCAAACTTAACGTGGTAGCAGACTGCCTCTCTCGCGCTGTGACATCACCAGAGCGCGAGGAGACAGATTATACTGCCTCAGCAGCAGAACTCTTCACTAACGCAGACACATACGCAGCACCTATCCATGCAGGGATAGATTATGCAGCCATGGCGGAGGAACAAAGCAGTGACGCGGACGTGTGCGCACTCCTGTCTGGACCAACAGGGTTAAGGCTGGAGAAAAAGTGTCTACGCGACGGCGTGCCCCCCCTAATATACGATGTTTCAACCGGCCAACCTCGCCCGTTAGTACCAGCTACATGGCGCCGCCGTATTTTCGACGCAATTCACTCCCTCGCGCACCCAGGTGTGCGCGCCTCGGTTAAAATGGTCGCCGAAAAGTTTGTGTGGCCAGGCCTGCGCAAAAACATAAAAGAATGGGCAAAAACTTGCATTTCTTGTCAGCGCGCCAAAATACACAGACACACAAAAGCCCCTCTGGAGCCTTTTCCAATCCCTGCTAGAAGGTTCGACCACGTTCATGTCGACCTCGTGGGACCACTACCTTCCTCCCAGGGTTTCACACACCTGTTAACAATGATAGACCGCACCACACGCTGGCCAGAGGCAGTCCCTCTAGCGGCAACCACAGCGGAGGAAGTCGCTCGCGTCTTTTTGACAAACTGGGTAGCACGGTTCGGCGTCCCATCGGACATCACGTCAGATAGGGTGCCTCAATTTGTCTCAGAGCTTTGGTCAGCCATGTCCAGCAGCTTAGGGGCAACAATTCATCGCACCACCGCTTATCACCCTCAGGCTAATGGGTTATGCGAGTGTTTTCACAGGTCTTTAAAGGCTGCCCTCAGAGCCTCACTAACGGATACAAATTGGGTAAATAAACTTCCCTGGGTTTTATTGGGGTTGCGTTCTGCGCCTAAAGAGGATCTAGACGCCTCTCCTGCAGAACTAGTTTTTGCACAACTTCTCAGGCTCCCAGGTGAATTTTTACCAGAGAACCCAGAGCCAGGGCACCTTCCAGTCCCAAGGTTTTTAGGCAGCAACGGACCAGACTCTCTCCCCGGTCAAGCTCATCACTCCTTCCCACGGGTTTTTGTCCCTCAAGCTTTAAAAAACGCTGAGTTCATTTTTGTTAGGCATGAAGCTTTAAAACCAACTTTCCACCCAGCATACGATGGGCCATTCAGAGTGCTGGAACATGGTGATAAACACTTTGTGCTTGATTTTGGGGATAGAAAAGAAACAGTAAGCATTGACAGACTTAAGCCTGCCTTCTTGTTGAAAGACGAGCCTGCACAGTTGGCGAGAGCACCTTGGCGGGGTAAACCCCCCAAGAGAAAAGACTCAGCCCCCCGGCAGGGAACAATTGACCACTCTCCTTCCCACACTGCAGATTCCTCACAAGAAGGTCCCAGCAGGACGCCTAAACCAACCTACAGCAGTTTTGGGAGAAGATTAAAACCCAGACAGCACAGGGAGTGATGCAAACCACTCCACAATTGTTCACTAATTGTGCTGCAACAGTTTAGGACTGACTTATGATTTTACTATGCTGTTATGATTACCACTGAACTCTCTTCGGAGCATGGCTGCTGGAAAGTTTCTTCTGTGGCAAGAGATGTAACACTTAGTATGTCATAGTAATTATCTTAGACTGTGAACCTTTCTATTGTCCTTTCTTAGTTGTTTGGGGGGCCTGTGGTCTATATTAATCATATATTCCATAACCTACATATGTTGAAGCATGTGGAAATGTTTGGTAATTACATATGTAAAGCAACTTCACACCTCTGAAAGGACAAAGGCTCTCAACCGCCAAGTGAAGAACAAAGACATTCCCAGACACTGCGGTGGAGACCGGAGGAGCTACCCTCACCCCCTGGGCGAGGAGAGGAAATACCAAGACAATGGGGGGATTAAGATAATGAGGGATGTCAGCCTTTGTTATGCATGTCTTTTGTTATGTGCGAGTATAAAGTCAGTGAGCCGGAGATATTCGCTCTCTTTTCCTTCTACCACCTCTGCACTGAATGAGACTTGTTAGGAGAGCTGATAAATAAACTTTGGTTTATATATCAAATCGCCTCATCATTTCAAGCTCTTCTACAATCGTCAACATTTCTTACAGTAAAAACTCACAGGTACTGAATCTACCCTCTTTTCTAGTCATCGCTTTACAGACCACAAAAGACAACCTTTGTCAACATTGCTTGCGTTTGGCAACTTGTTCTCAAGGCTAGTCATACTACCAGCAAAATACATTAGGTTACACACATCTGAAGTCAACTAAATGTACTGGAATTATTATTATTCTACATTGAAAGGAAAGCCTTCAGAGGTCTACAGTCCAGGCCTTGATGGTTTAGAGATGCTTATTCAGTCAGAAAACCTAAACTGGTCATCAGCTGACACCCAGCCCAGCATGTCCAAGTGGGCCCTACGGTCAGATAAATCAGGTCCCATGTGGCTTTGTCCATGGGTTCCATGTTGGCCCCATCTGTGTTTGCCCACTTGGGGTTAAATGAGTGAACAGGTTTCAATAACACTTGTGCCATAGGCAAAATTACGCAAAAATGTCAAATTTATGAGAAAAAAAAAAAGTGAAAATTTATAAGAAAAAAAAAAGTGACAAATTACCAAAAAGTTGGAAATTTTTGAAAAAAAAATTACTAGAAAAAAGTTGTAACTGGGGGAAAAAAGGTAAAAGAATAGAAGAAAAAAAAATTAAATTACTTGAAAAGTAACTACAAACTTACAAAACTTTACAAGAAAAAGTCCCAAATTTGAGGAAAAAAAATAAAATAATAGGTCATGATTCTTGGCGCGGTTGGGGGCCGTGCCAGTCTCCTGTTATAGCTCAGCCTTTTTCTGGTGTTTATTTTCCTTCCTCATTTGCATCTTTATTTCATCTCCCAGCCTTGGAGGTGCCCTGACGGCCGGTGCATCATTTCCAGGTGTCAAGTTCTCCAATCTGGTCATTTAGTTCACTTGTGATTCCACAGCCGTTTTCATTTATGTGTGGCTTATTTAAGGCCGTGGGGAAGACTTTGTCTTGGCCGTGGTCTTAATGAAGGCAAGCCTGATGTTTAGGCCATGTCATCGACTCTGTTCCCGCTTTTCTGTAAGTGTATGTGTGCTTTTGTGTTTCCTTATTAAGATAAGCTTTTATAAGATAAGATGAGCCTTTATTACTCCCACAATGGGGAAATTCCTGGATTGCAACAGCACAGAGATAGCAACACTCAGAGCAACAATTTAGAAGATAAGAACATAAAATAAGAGCAGTGAATATACATATGTACACATAAATATATAAATATATATACACAGTGCGGAGCATTGTAGCTAGAACTGCATAACTGTCTATTTAGTTACCCTTCATGGTATGAATATGTACCCACACATATTGTCACCCTCCATAGCGACTGATATTGTCCTAGTTGTATACTGGAGGGGTCCATTTCTGTAGGTCTATTGCGTCTTTTGCATTCAATACTATTAGGTCATCACGTTGTCACGTCAAATGTGCAAACCTTACAGCTTGCACGTGGGGTTGTCAGTTACAGCCCCGAAAGGGCCGCTCACGACAAAAAAAAGTAGTAAATGTACTGTATGAATAATTAAAATGAAAATTTAGGAGGAAAAAAGTCCAAAATTTATGAGGAAACGCTGGAAGTTTACAGTAAAGAAAAGGTGAAAATTTTCGAGAAAGTTCCAAATTTACAAGAAAAATGTTACAAATATATGGGAACTCAAATTTCTGAGAAAATATCAAGTTTAAGGAAAAAAGTAACAAATTTAAGAGGAAAGAGTTGCAGGATTACAGTAAAAGTGGCAAATTTATGAGAAAGTCCTAAAATTAAAAGAAAAGGCAAGTTTGCAAGAAGTCACAACTTATGAGAAAAAAATAACTTTGAGGAAAAAAAATGCCAGTGTCATGCGATGGCCCTCGCGAGCCACCTATAAGACGCACACGAGTCCACCAGTGAGTTTTTAGTGAGTTTTATTACGGTGAAAAGGTGTTTACACAAGCTGCTGAGCTGATGACAGAGTCCTTGCAGAACAGGAAGCATAGGGCAATAAAGCACACTACAGGTCCAGGGCAGGAAACAGTCACACACAGACAAGTTAGGTAATAAATGCACTCGGACTGCTAAGCAGGGACTTACAGCACAAATTACACCGGAGGGAATAAGGCTAATACAGCTCACTTACTAGTGCTGGTGAAAAGACGGTCAAGCCCTTAAGCAGCCGAGGTGAATATAGTCCAGGCATCCGTGACGATGAGTGAACAGAATAACGATCAGTTACGTGACCATTAGCGATCAGTTTAACGATCCATGTGATCAGACACTGCTGCGTCTTAATGACGCCAGCACACAGCTTAAATAACCCAGGTACTGATGACAGATGACACACAGCTGACCGACCGTTGACAGGCGGAAACCCCTCCGAGCACTTTCACAATAAGAGCCCGGAGAGGCCAAAATACCACCCGCAGCTGTCAAAGCCGGCAGCGAGATATAACTTTAACCCGAGCGCGATCAGAACTGACGCTCGGGTCATAACAGTACCCTCCCTCCACGGGCGGACTCCGGATGCCCCAAGGAACCACCCTGCCCCCCCCGCCCCCCCAGGGTGGGAGGTAGGGGGACAGGTACGGAGGGAGAGAAACCAACCAACAAACAAGACAAAGACTAAAAAAAAAAATACATACAAACACAAGACTCTGGGAAGAACAAGACTAAGACCAGACAAGAAATACACACAACCACATGACTCTGGGGAAAAAAAACAAAGAAAAGAAAATACATGACAAAACAAGGCTATGACAAGACTGAGACTCACAAGGAAAAAAGAACAAAACAAGAGGCAATCAAAAAATTGCTCTATCTTGACTATGACGTACAAGGAAACAAGAGGTAAACAAAAAATTGCTCGGACTTAACCGTGATCAAGACTGTGACTTTGGCTACTACAAAAAACAAGAGGCAATCTAAAATTGCTCAGATCTGACTAAGACTTATGACTTGGAAACAAGAAAAAACAAGAGGCAATCTAAAATTGCTCAGACCTGACTAAGACTAAGGCTTGAATACACAGCAAAAAATTGCTAGATGTACAAGACAAGATTTGGTACCATAAGGGCCCACAGAAAATCCCACAGTACAAGAACAGTCAGGTGGCCTGCCCCAGTCCCATGCCCCCAGGAATACGTCCTTCGGTGGCCGAACCAGGTCACCCCGTAACACACACAGAATATTGGATGGCCAACCCAAGACGCCGAATGCTCCAAGCAGTTCCTCAGGTGGCCGACCCGCATACCACAACCAGCAGGACCGTGGGGGGATTGTATGCAGCCGCTCGCCTGAAAACAACAAAACAGGAGAGCGCCGATCTGTCAAACAAAACCCACTAATGGCCCCCAGCTGGTGACTCCTGAGAGGGGGACAACCAAAACCCTGGGCCCCCTCGAATCCTGATTGGGTCGCAGCCGCACCAGCGCTGGACCCCCACTGGACCTCGTTGGACCCTGATTGGGTCACCTCCGTCCATGCGTCTGACCCCGACTGGGTCAGGACGGGCCCAGATTGGGTCACCGCTGCACCCACGTTGGACCCCAACCGGGTCACCTTGGCCCAAGCGTCGGACCCCGACTGGGTCAGGACGAGCCCCGATTGGGTCACCGCTGCACCCACGTTGGACCCCGACTGGGTCACCTCGGCCCATGCATCGGACCCCGACTGGGTCAGGACGGGCCCAGATTGGGTCACCGCTGCACCCACGTTGGACCCCGACTGGGTCTCCTCGGACCACGCGTCGGACCCCGACTGGGTCACCACGGCCCACACGTCGGACCCCGACTGGGTTAACTCGGCCCACACGTCGGACCCCGACTGGGTCAGGACTGCTCCGGCGACGACCTCCATCTCCGTACCTGGAACCCCCGGTCCCGTGACCTTGACTGGCTCCGGACCAGCAACGCTGTGGAGGTGCTCAGAACACAAGGAAGAACCGGGATCAGTTCCACCGGCAGCGCCAGAGCCCAGCGAGACGAGCTCGGGTGCAGCGGCCGGCTGCCCCTCACTCGCCCCCCCATGAGGCAGGCAAAAATGCTCTAACACACCATACAGGAAAACAAGAAAGAGCACTTGCCCGCACTCGGGCTCTGGAGCCGTCCAGGACTTCGCCGATCCAGGTTCAGGAAGACGCTCGTCGTCAGGCTCCCACTCGGCTGTGTCGGGTTCCACAACCGGCCTGATGGTCTCTGCAGCTGGATCCTCATGTGCAGACGTCCATGCCAATAACCCGTATGGCATGGAGGCAGAGGACCCTGGACCTGCTGACTCGGGCTGCATCCCTGAAGAACCTTGGGGACGCTCTCTCGTCGGCTCTGGCTCCTCACTGCAGTCCGTTCTCCTCCTCTGTCCAACACAAGGCTGCAAGACCGGGATGTCTCCCAGAGCTGCAGGCCTCCCCCTCGTTCGCCGGCGTGGGACTGACGCCAAGGACCGCTCCGCAGGAGGAGACACAGAGGCAGCAGGTTCATTATAACTGGCTACAGCTGGGGAAAGAAACTCAGGGAGCTGCGAACCCTGAGCTTCACCCCCAGGAGTCAGACAAGACAGATCACTATTATTACTGGAAAAGTGAACTTGGACTTGCCTGTCTCCCGGGGGGAGGATGTTGTCAGCTGTAGCGGGCGTTGCTCCTTCCTTGGCTTGCTGGATGGAACAGGATCCAAGGACGGAGCCCACCGGCACAGGACTCAGCTCACTCTCAGCAGCTGGCTGGTTGAGGGGGTCATCCCGGCGGCCCAGAACTGGATCCGGAGCTGAAGCTTGCCGAAGATGCGCCCGACCGTGACGCCGACGCTTTCGCCGGCCCCCAGATGGTGCGAACTCCCGAAATGGATCTCTAGGCGAAGAGCAGGTGTACCTCTTCACCTGCTCCATGCCGCGTTCCTCCTCCATCATCAGGAACAGTTCACGTTGTGCGGCAATGTCCTCCCTCCTAGCGTCGACTTCCGGGTGGTTGGCGTAGCAGGGAGAGAGATTACGGAGTACATCTTCGGCAGCGTCCAGGTACCAATGTATGCCGTGGTCGTAGTCCAACATGGAAGCGGAGATGAGTAACTCATCTACCGCTTCCAAAACACACGTCAGCACGTGACTCTTCGGTGACGGCATTCCTCACATACACAGGTCCCAGACAGGGAAAACAACGTCCAAAACTCAACACACTGGTGAAAAAGCGTCTCAAAATGGCGTCACCGTAAAACGCTGTTTGGGCAGCAGTGTACTGTCATGCGGTGGCCCTCGCGAGCCACCTATAAGACGCACACGAGTCCACCAGTGAGTTTTTAGTGAGTTTTATTACGGTGAAAAGGTGTTTACACAAGCTGCTGAGCTGATGACAGAGTCCTTGCAGAACAGGAAGCATAGGGCAATAAAGCACACTACAGGTCCAGGGCAGGAAACAGTCACACACACACAAGCTAGGTAATAAATGCACTCGGACTGCTAAGCAGGGACTTACAGCACAAATTACACCGGAGGGAATAAGGCTAATACAGCTCACTTACTAGTGCCGGTGAAAAGACGGTCAAGCCCTTAAGCAGCCGAGGTGAATATAGTCCAGGCATCCGTGACGATGAGTGAACAGAATAACAATCAGTTACGTGACCATTAGCGATCAGTTTAATGATCCATGTGATCAGACACTGCTGCGTCTTAATGACGCCAGCACACAGCTTAAATTACCCAGGTACTGATGACAGATGACACACAGCTGACCGACCGTTGACAGGCGGAAACCCCTCCGAGCACTTTCACAATAAGAGCCCGGAGAGGCCAAAATACCGCCCGCAGCTGTCAAGGCCGGCAGCGAGACATAACTTTAACCCGAGCGCGATCAGAACCGACGCTCGGGTCATAACAGCCAGTTTGTAGTTAAAAATGCAGATTTATGAGAATTTCAAATTTTCTAGAAAAAAGTTATCAAATTAGATGGAAAACTCCACAAATTTACAAGAAAATAGTAAATACATGAGAAAGTTGAAAAAAGGTAAAGAGATAAAGTCCATGTGGGCAAACACAGATAGGGCCAACAAGGAAAGTGGGACAACCCCACATGGGAGCCAGTAGAAAGCTGAGATTTAACCTTTGGTGGAGCCCACATGGACACGCTGGCTGGGCGGTGTCATGGTCCATTCATGAAGTGAAGCTAGGAAAAAGGTTCTTGCATTATGTTTCTGGTAACAGTGTGAGAGCAGACAACAATGGAAGGAATTGTTCGTTTTCTATATACTGTCTATCCATATGTGTGTATGGTTTGTTCTAAACAGCCAATGTGTCAAACCCTCGCGCACGGTGAGGGGAGAAAGGATGTGGATTTAAATGCAGGAGTTCACCACATACACATTTATTAACATAAAACAGTTCAAAAATAAAGACTTACAAGAAGGTATGATGTACACAAAATGGCTGACACTAAGTGGACAGTGGGCAGACCAGTGTGTACCGTGGCTACAAGAAAAACCACTACGCACAAGCACCCGGGAGGGCAGGGAAGACTACAGGGAAATGCACCACTGGAGGGCAACGTAACAGGGCGAAGCCTAAGCGTAGCAGTTAGGCTGCAGGGAGAAACACCACCTGAAATGTAGCAGATTTACTGCGAGAGGAAACTCTTCAGATAAAGTGTAGCAGCGAACCACGAAAAGAAACGCTTATCAGTTTACTCACGAATGAGAGTAGTCCCAAAAAGTCCAATTCTCACAGTGAGTGCAAAATAATAATCCTTCCTGACCTAACGATCCTCCCGTGAAGAGCAGGAGTGACTCGTTCAATGACCCAACTGCGTTTGTTTAGTGACAAGCTGCTTAAATCCAAACGCGCTGGCCACACAAATTGGAAACACCTGAGGCGCGGGAACGATAATTACCGGGGCTGGGACAGCTGGTGGAATATGAAGAGCGAGGGGGTGTGGTGGGACCGACAGACTGTCAGCAGTGTAGGAAAAAGATCAGAGGCTGACTAACAGCTGCCTGTCGGGCAGTGGCTAAGATGATGGAAAAAATACACAAAAAGCACATAAACAATGAAGCCAAAACCCACAGAGAAATTAGGGCCGAGCCGGGGAAAACCAAGCCGGATCGGCTCATGACACAGGGTCTTGCAGAATTTTGTGGCAACACTTGACTTGTCTCGCTAAATTTCTCAGACATAAGCTGTTTGGCTATTTGCAGTATATGAGACTTGTTTACAGAATGACATGTTCAGGAAAGTGTGCACCCAGTAACCATTGTTCCCAGTGCTAGCCTTGGCCATTCCCTCCCCACTATTAAGCTATGCAATATTCAACCTATCCAAATCTTAAGATGTAACAAAACCTATTTTTGACTTGGTATCCTGGAGGGACTTGTCTCTTCAAAAGGTGTCTTTAAAACCTCACAGATGTTTACTGTCTGTAAGTCAGAGCAATCAAAGGTTGTGCTTGCCGTCTGTTTGCTAGAGCGGTGGAAAGGACAGCAGAGTGGTGTGGTAGTGTTTTTATACAGACATGTGTTACCTCGAAAATATCTTCTGACAGGATAACAAATGGAAGGTTTCCTTCAGTCAGGAAATGAGATCAAATTGGCTGAGGTCACAGAGCATTACTTTTCAACATAATGACCATCAAAAGTCCAGATATGGAAACATATGCAGTTACTCTGCAGAAACAGGTAATTAGAGCCTATTGTATTACATTAAAAAAATATCTAAGAAGTTAACAAGATGAGTCATTTGCCAGTTACAGCCAATTACAAAAACAAATATGATCTCACCAATTATTGTTATTATTGTATTTGTTAAAGTCTTTTAAACATGATTGGGTCAAGTGTAATGCAATAAAGCTGTGATTATTTCCACCTGTTTTATGTGTATTTATACAATTTACGTGAAGTCTTGGGCTCAAAATGTCTGTCTGGCCTGACAGCCATTCACACTCCCAATATCAGTTACAAGGTTCAGGTTTATTCATGCCAGCTAACATAACACATGTGAGACAATGCATGAGTTCAGACAGATAATCACACTTGGCTGTGTAGGTGTTGAAGAAGTTGAATAAGAGTAGAGACAACAGTCACTCCTGTCTCTTTCTTTTTCACACGTTTGACTCAGCAGATGAGCAGGTGACCATTTGGTCACTGTGTCTCCCCATCTCTACATCAGCTGTCTTTTGCGCTGCACCACATGTGCAAGCTGGAGATGGGTGTAGACCCCACCAAAACATATCTGTATTGAAGCGGCCTATTCCAGAGCGTAGTCGGTGGAGGGTGACCCACTCTCTCCTAGGTAACTCTGCCCCTGCTGGTAGCTTCATCTGAGGAGTCACACCAAATTGAGCTGGTCTGGGGGTGTGCTGCCAGGCTCTTCTTCATCTTTGCAGGGCACTGAGTCACAAGAAGGTTGTTGTTTTAAAGACCTACTGTACAGCATTCAATGAAAGACAACAGCGGAGGTTGCTGCAAGATTAATAGCTATGTTTACATGGACACAAGTAACCATATTAAAAGCCTGATCAGAATGAAAATGCTTCATGTAAACATGCCAATCTGAATATTCTGACCAGATCACGCTCATTCGGATCAAAATGTCATTCCAATTAAGACGGGTGGGTTTTGCCAATTGTTAATCCGAATGATGTGCAAATAAAAACTTATTTCAAAGGTTGGGCAGAAAATATGTTTACTGCTCATGTCTGTATGTCAGCCACACGTCGATGTGACATATTTCCGCCTTTACAGCAGCTAGCGGAAGAAATAGTGGGAGTAAAACAAAACTGCTCTGTATCGTCCTGTTGTCTCCCTCTGTTCATCATATGCAGAAGTATGTACTTATAGCTTCATTACGGAAACCAGCAGAAGCAAAAATACAGTGTGAATAACACAATACAGGTCCATTTCAAAAAGAGAAAGACATGAAGTGGGGCTTGTTTACACCAGAAGTTGCTTCTTCTTCTACTATTTTCGGAATGTCGAAATGTTGATATGCCCATGTCAAAATGATTTAGTCCGTTCAAACGTGTGACACATGGAAACGCACGTCCTACTCAGATCAGATTTTTCAGGATCCATGTAAACAGTAAAGTTCTGATCTCAATTGCAATCAGATCGAAGAAATTTTATCCATGTAACCGTGGCTATTGAGAGATCAATAACACCATTGAGGGCTCCTTGAGAGTTTGTTGAGAATTCACTGAGACATTGGTTTCATTTTGTCATCACTGAGATTGCTTTGGACTGAGTCAAAATTTTGAGGAGACTATGGTGACCATGGAGATCACTAAGATTATTGAGATATCATTGAGGGATCTTGGTGATCACTGAGAGATCATTTAAAAAATCATTGAGAGATTTGGCCATTTCCCATCACTCAGTAATCTCCACTTCTCTGTAGAGGGGGTAGTACTAGTTGCAAAGATGAAGGTAGGTGACGGGCTGATGTTTATATGTGCCATGAAGAGGGTGCTGTTTATGATGACATCCAGACTCTTGACCTGACGGGAGGGTATGACAACAGAGTTATCACTAGATAATGAGAAACTGTTAGATTTGGAGAGTGTGGATTTGGAAAGGCCTAGCAGGCTCAAAATTGGTCTGAAATTAAGAAATTACTAGTGCCGTGCCAGGTCACATGACCATATAAGGAGTTGTAAGGAGATACAAACTCCGACACACTATGTTCTGACATGAGACCATAGAATTCTGGTCACATGACCATATAAGAAGTTGTTCAGTTCAGCAGGAACTGAACAACACCTTATAAGGAGTTGTTCAGAACTCCTTATAAGGAGTTAAGATGGCTAAGCTTTTATTGATAAAAACTGCATATTGTGACTGAACAACTCCATTCTCGGGAATGCACACCCCCATAACCTCAGCAAAGCTCGTACCAAATCAGAGTCTGACGAATGGTTTGAGTGATATGCAAGGAACAGAAAGACACACAGACATTCCTTGCATTTTTATTGTGGTCTCAACCATTTTTTATTGCTGTTCCTTGACGGAACAAAACCAGAGATGTGGGGACACTGTAACATATTGGTCATGAGTGGGCTGAGAAAGGGCAGGAAAAGTTTAGAAAGGTTGGTCATCAATGAATCAAGTTGACATGTGGCTGACTTTATTTTACTGATAATGGAAGACGTTTCAGTAATAATGAAGATGACAGTTGGGCAGATGAAAAGGTGTAATAACAACAGTTCCATGTATTGCCAGAAGAGGGTGACTGTTGATGAATGTTTATGAGCAAGGTACGTGTGTTTCCTTCGGTAGACTGATATTAGTGTTGTGGCTAGATTTAGCATGGGAAATAGCTTCTTGATATTGTAGTATATGGCTGTCAAAGCATTTGTTGGTAATAGCAGCTTCCAGATGCCTCCTGTATGTAGAAACTAGGTGCAGGCATTGATCAGGAATAATTTTAGCCCATTCTTCAACACAAACTGTTTTCAAATCTTGAAGGTTCCGTGGGTCTCTTCTATGAACTCTGATCTTATGTTTGTTTAATAGATTTTCAATTGGATTCAGGTCAGCTGACTGACTGGGCCATTCTAGCAACTCCTTGGCTTTGTGTTTGAGATCAATGTCTTGCTGAACTGTCAACCCTTGTTTCATCTTCAGCATCTTGGCAGATGGCAAAAGGTTCTTATCAAGGATGTCTCTGTACATGTGTCCATTAATCATTCCTTCAATTACATGAAGTCTGCCTGTACCATGTGCTGAAAAAAAAAAAATAAATAAATAAAACACCATGATGCTCTCACCTCCAAACTTGACTGTTGGTATGGTGTTTTGGGGCTGATGTGCAGTGCCATTTCTCCTCCAAACATGCTGTATGTTGTGGCATCCAAAAAGTTAAATTTTGGTCTCATCTGACCAGACTATATTATCCCAATATTTTACTGGCTTGCCCAAATGTTGTAAAGCAAACTTTTAAAGAGCTTCAGCATGCTTTTTCTTCAACAATGGAGTCTTGCAAGGTGAGAGCGCACTGAGCCCATGTTGGCTGAGTGCATTGCTTATTGTTTTCTTTTAAAACCTCTTCCACTCTGGTCAATTTCCCTAAAAACGCCTAAAAATAACATACCCAAAGTAAATCAAAAGCTGTTCTTCAACCCTTTGCAGCATCTTCATGGGGTTGGTCTCATTTAAAAGAAAACACTCTGATTTTTTTTGGCAAAACAGTCATTATCTAAGTCATAACAGTCATAATCTAATAATCAAATAAAAGTGGCAGTGCCCCTGCCACTGATTAACAATCATCTAAACATACTGAATTTGAAGAAAATAAAGCTCGCCTGGGTGTTTTTGTTTAGATACAAATGCTTGCAAATAGCATACAGCTGTCAGATACTGGCTGGAAAACACAACAGAAATGTAGAACCAAGTGTTTTCAAGCTTAGGTCAAAATTTTGTAACAATACCAAAAAAAAATGAATATATTACACAGCTTTTTTTCTCATGTTGTAACAAGGCATTCTTGAACTGTGCAAAACTGTGGCAAAGGGCACAGTTTGGAAAACTGTGTTCCAGAGTTCACTATCTCAGCAGTTTGCACAGTAAAACCAAGGGGTAATAACCCAGACATACAGTACACAGCATAGTTCCTGTTTTTCTTTTGTTTTTTTTGTTTTTTTTTTTTTTACAGGCAAAAATAGCCTACAGTGTAAGAAAAAATATGCTAAAAATTAATATAGTTCACTAAAGTATACAGAAAAACAACCCTCCCCCCTCCAATTCTTCCAGAGTTCACTATCTCACCAGTTTACACAGATACAGGTCAACTGGACCCCTGACCAAGTGCGCACCCCAAGTGGACCACGGAATCCAATCTGTACATGTACAGGTGCATTCTCCATCCAGTGATTTATAAATGCTGCCCCAGATGAAAACCAGTCTGTGGGACTATAATGTTCTGAATGAGGCTTTAGAAAATTATGAATCACTTTGTAAATCATTGGATGGAAAATGTACTTTTACAGATTGAATTCCTGGGTCCACACATTAGTGTGCTCACTTGGTCAGGGCTCCATTTCACCAGATCACGTTTACACAGTAAAACAAAGGCATAATAACCCAGACATACACAGCACAATTCCTTTTTTATAGGAAAAAAAATAGCCTACAGTGAAATAAAAATTATACTAAAAAATTATTACATTTTTCTGCAATATACACAGTAACAAATACCCCCCCCCCCCCCACTAGAGAGGAACACGACACACACAAAAACTTGTCGCCATGCGGGACCCTTGTAATTACCGATTGGTCAAAAGTTATTTTTATTACTGTGGATAGTGTAAATAACGAGACTGATTTATGCAGCAGACAATTTTATTCACTCTCTCATCAGTCATACACAGAAAAGCATGTCTCAATACACCATGGGTTCTTCTTTTATACCAACCGCCCATCTCACCTCTGCATGACATCTCACATCACAATACATTCATCCCTTCTTCCCCCAACTCCTTCTTCCTGCTACCTCACCATAATCTCCATGCCTATTGTCCTTCTCTGTTTACCCTCTGCATCCAGTCTGGGATGATTAACCCACCATTCTGAGATGATTAACCCAGTCTCTACAGCCCCCCCCCCCCCCCCACCAAATCTCAGACAGAGTTTCAGTCCTCACATCCTTTTGGCTTCAGTCTCCTCCCATATCTGCTTTAAAGGGGGTTTACTGCCTCTGCGGCGCTGCTGTGCCGGCGGGGGGCTTCTGAGGGTGTGTCTGTTTGCGGGTGGGCAATGATGGGGGGGGGGGACCTTCAACTTGCCCGTGTGGCTGCTTTGATGAATCGTTTACCTGGGGAGTTCTCAGTGGGGGTCTTCCACGCCGAGGGACCTGAGCCAACATCACTTGCTTGTCCGCCACTACCAAGGCGGGCTTAAGTCTGTCTAAGCATATTTTCTCCCGACGACCCCCCCCCCCCCCCAAGTCTAACAAAAAATGCTTGTCCCCTGTTTTCCAGCACTCTGAACCGGCCCTTGTAGGGTGGGCGCAATGGAGGGCGGGGGGCATCGTGCCTGACAAACACGAACGCCACGTCCTTCAAAGTTTTTGGCACAAAAGTGCGTGGGAAACAGTGGTGGGCTGTGCCTGGCAGCGTGCCTGTGTCTGCTCTATGCTGCAAACATTGAGACGGGCAGTTGTCCGGCGCGAGATTATTTGGCAAAAATTCCCCGGGCAGCCGCAGTGGCTGATAAAAAACAAGCTCTGCCGGGGAAGCCTCCAAATCCTCTTTTGGTGCAGAACGCAACCCCAATAAAACCCACGGCAACCGGTCTACCCAATTTGCATCCGTCAGCGAAGCCCTGAGCGCCGCTTTCAGTGACCTATGAAAACACTCGCATAAACCATTGGCCTGTGAGTTTTACGCGGTTGTGCGATGAATTGCAACTCACAGGCTACGTGCCATCATGGACCAGAGGTCGGAAACAAACTGAGGACCCCTATCGGACGTGATGTCCGACGGGATTCCAAAACGTACCACCCATGTCATCAAAAAAGCGCGTGCCACGTCCACGGACGTTGTTGCCGCCAGCGGGACTGCTTCTGGCCAGCGTGACTGCTTCTGGCCAGCGTGTGGTGCGGTCCACCACTGTCAGAAGGTGCATGCACCCCTGTGATGGCGGGAGGGGGCCCACGAGGTCCACGTGAACATGGTCAAACCTCTTAGCCGGTATACGAAACGGCTCGAAAGGAGCCTTCGTGTGTCTGTGTACTTTGGCTCATTGGCATGCTACGCAGGCTGCAGCCCACTCTTTTACTTGTTTGCGCAGGCCTGGCCAGACGAACTTCGCTCCCACCATTTTGACTGACGTGTGCACCCCTGGGTGCGCCAGAGCGTGAACTGACTCAAACACATGGCGGCGGCAAGCGACTGGGACCACCGGGTGCGGGCGTCCCGTGGAGACGTCGCAGATTGGGGGGGCTTGCCGTCTTGCAGTACTCTGCTCTCCAGCCTTAACCCTGTTGGTCCAGACTGGAGTGCGCACACGTCTGTATTGCCAATCTGCTCTGCGGCCATGGCTGTATAGTCTATCCCCACGCAGACTGGGGCCACTACTGCGAGCGAGAGGCAGTCTACTACCACATTCAGTTTACCCGACGCATGTTGAATATCGGTCATAAACTCCGAGATCGTGGCCAGCTGTCTCTGCTGCCGGCCCAACCATGGTTCCGAAACCTTGGCCACCGCAAACGTTAGCGGCTTGTGGTCCACGAACGCAATGAAGCTGCGCCCTTCCAGCCAGAACGGGAAGTGGGGCATGGACAGGTGGAGAGCCAGCAACTCTCTGTTGAACGTGCTGTATTTACGCTCACTGTTGCGCAAAGCCCTGCTGAAAAAAGCGAGCGGTTGCCAAGAACCGGCGACACATTGCTCCACGATGGCCCCTATGGCCACGTCCGAGGCGTCGGTAGTGAGCGCTATCCGGACCGCTGGGTCCGGGTGCGTCAACAGTGTGGCGTTTGCCAGGGCTGTTTTAACCTCAGAGAACGCCTGCTCCCGTTCCGGAGTCCATTCGACTCTGTCCGCGGGTTTCCGTTTCATGAGCGCGGCGTACAATGACTGCATGAGTTGAACTGCGTGGGGGAGGAACCGGTTATAAAAGTTAACCATCCCCAAAAATTCTTGCAGCACCCTGACCGTCTGAGCCCGGGGAAAATTTGCCACAGCACACACTTTGTCGGGCAAGGGTATCGCTCCCTCCGGTGAGACGGGGTTCCCCAAAAAATCAATCCCCGTCACGCAGAACTGGCATTTTGCCTGGTTGATTATTAACCTGTGCTCCTCCAACCTCCAGAAAACCGTCCTGAGGGTTACATGATCGTCCTTGGATGCACTGGCCACTAGGATATCATCGAGGTAGAAGAACACAAACGGGAGATCGCGCAACATCGCATCCATCATGCGTTGGTATGTCTGTGCCGCTCTTTTTAATCCGAAGGGCATGCATAAAAACTCAAACAAGCTAAACGGAGTTATTACCGCTGTTTTGGGTATGTCCTCCGCGTGCACTGGGACCTGGTGGTAACTGCGGACCAGGTCTATTTTAGAAAAAATGCGTGTTCCGGGGAGGTGAACGGAAAAATCCTGAATATGGGGAATCGGGTAGCGGTCATGCGCTGTGGCGTTATTCAATCTGCGGAAATCTCCACACGGTCGCCACGATCCCTCGGCCTTAGGGACCATGTGTAGCGGGGATGCCCATGGGCTGTTCGATCACCTGATGATGCCCAACCTTTCCAGGTTGGCAAACTCCTCGCGCGCTATGGCCAGTTTAGCTGCATCCAAGCGCCGAGGTCGTGCGAAAACGGGCGGCCCGGTGGTGGTGATAAAGTGTTCCACCCTGTGTTTAGCGATGGCCCCCGAAAATGTTGGGACCGTGAGTGCTGGGAACTGAGTGAGCAGTGTGTGGAACTTACCGCCGGGAGCTGTGACGTTGGCTTGCGTTATTGGCCCGGCCCCTCGAGCTGTACAGGGGAGAGAATCAAAAGACAGTGCATTAGTGTGGGGGAACAAATAAGTTCAGGCAAGATGCGACAAGCTGGAAGGTTTCAGAGTTTTTTTTCCTCCATCATCAAAAGAGACACATTGCAGCACTGTGCGCTGTGTTGTGCTGTGTGTCTGTGCTGTGTGTGTCGTGTGTGTCTTCCTGAGGCATGTATAGTAAGCTCTTTTATATAGACAAGAGAGAATGCATGGCACATTTGCATATTGATATACATATCGGTCAATACATATCAATCGCATGACCTCAGGCACCCGGACTTCCTCTCCTTAATCCGGGGATGTATAACAATAGTCCATTGTTCTGATTGTCTCCTAGGGGCTCTCTCTCTGTTTGCAAATTGTCCTCTGCTGAGCGTGAATAGTATCAGTCTGCATTGTGCTGGGTCACTACAGTGAAACAATAATCAAACCCACTGAATCTTTATACAAAAAAAGCCAAAAAAAATCTTTGATAAGAAAGATCCTGTCATGTCCGCTACGTAATTTCGCAGCGACTCCAGTGTGGAGTGTGTCAAATAAGAGGCAGATTCATGGCAGACGGTTTATTACACACTTCACATCTCTCAAGCACAGAACAGAATGAATCATTTCCACAAGCTCTCCTCTCTTCACTCAAATCACTCTTCACACGTTTCATGGCAATTTACTGTATATTACACTGCATTCAACCCCCTATGTCCCTGATTACTTCCAGCTATCTCGCCAGGAACTCCCTGGGCATTGTTCTCCCATGCTTATCCACTGTCTCCCTCTGAGATGCTAAATAATCTGACTTCCCCAAGGTGCTACACTGCCCCCCCGCCCCCAGCATCTTAGATAGAACAATAGAATATCAGTCCACACGCTGTTTTGGCCTCCATCTCCTCCCATATCTGCTGTAACTGGGTTTTACTGCCTCCGTGGCGCTGCTGTGCCGGTGGGGAGGTGCTGGAAGTGTGTCTGGCTGCGGGTGGGCCGTGGCGGGGGGGGGGGGGGGACTTCGCTCTGTCCGTGTGACTGCCCTGGTGAATCGTTTCCCTGGGGAGCTCTCCGTGGGGGTCTTCCACACCGAGGGGCCCTAGCCAACAGCACTTGTTCGTCCACTGCTACAAAGGTGGGTTTGAGTATGTCTATGCAAATTTTTTCCCTCCTACCCCCCAAGTCTTGCAAAAAATGCCTGTCCCCTGTTTCCAACACTCTGAACGGTCCGTCATAGGGTGGGTGCAATGGAGGGCGGTGGGCATCATGTCTGACGAACACGAACTCCGCGTTCTTCAAAGTTTTAGGCACGAAAGCACGTGGAAAACAGTGGTGGGCCGGGCCCGGCAGCGTGCCTGTGTTTGCGCGCCGCTGCAAAAGCTGAGACAGGGAGCTGTCCGGCGCGGGATTATCTGGCAGAAATTCCCCGGGCAGCCGTAGGAGCCGCGCGAAAACAAGCTCTGCCGGGGAAGCTACCAAATCCTCTTTTGGCGCGTAGCGCAACCCCAATAAAACCCATGCAGCAACCCCCAAAAAACCCACAACCTTACCTGGGCAGTTAACACCATAGCTACAATAAAAAAGGCTCAACAACTTCTACACTTTCTGAGGCTCCTCAAGAAGAATGGCCTGAATGCACAGTTGCTGGTTTTATTTTATCGTTCTGCTATTCAGAGCATTCTGTCATATGGCATCACGGTTTGGTATGAGGGCTGTTCAGCCGCAGACCGCAAAGCCTTCCAGAGAGTGATCGAGACTGTGCAAAAAATCACTGGCTCTTCTCTCCCTTCTCTGGAAGAGATTTCCAGGTCTCTGTACCTCAACAGAGCTACTGCCATCATTAAAGACTGCACTCATCCAGGCCATGATTTCTTTCACTTGCTCCCCTCGGGAAAGCGGTACAGATCCCATAAAACCCGGACTACCAGGTTTAATCATAGTTTTTTTTTTTTTTTCCCAGCAGCAGTACGTATTTTGAACGGATTTATGTAACACGCACAGACTGCTGATATTTTTTGTTATTTTAGGTTATTTTGTGGCAATAACCCTGTGTGCATAAGCTGGTCTTTTGTATTTATCACTCAGTATGTTTTCATTATTGCTACGTACATATTGTATTCAACTTTTAGGTAATATTGTTTCAAGCGTTATTTATTGTTGTAATTATGAGAATGTTAACTGCATGAGTGAACTGTGAGTGTGATAGTTTGTTTATAGTTTGTTTTTAGGGAGCAGCATCTCAATTCCGTTGCATTGTTCATTAACAATGGAATGACAATAAAGGCACTTTGACTTTGACTTTGATTAACCAGGCGCCTGTTAGCAACATCGACTAGTAACTCATGTGCACACAGAAAATCAGCTCCCAGGATTGGGAAACTCAGTACTGCTATGACAAAAGTCCACTCGTACATACAGCCGTGTAGGGATAAAGTCAGTGTTCTCTCACCAAAAGTCTTAATGCCCGAGCCGTTTACTGCTACCAGCCCGGGGCCGCTAGGTCCTGCTAGCCGGTCGGCGTAGGATAGCAAGATGATTCTTTTCTGGGCTCCAGTGTCTACGAGGAACTGTCTCCCCGAGCGCGAGTCCGTCACGTAGAGCAGCTTGTTCTCTTCACCGGCGGTCGCAGCTGCTACCGATTTCCAGCCTTGGCGTTTCCCGAGCGCTTGAATTGGCACGGTGGCACACATCTGCGTGCGTTCTCTCCAAAGTGGCGGTGGTAGAAGCAGAGCGTGTCTCTCTGGCGCTTCCTGGCCTCCGCTGCCACTACCGTCGGCGGCTCCTCACCTCCGCGGGTCATCTCGCTGGGTTCCGACACCGCCGCGTTCATTGTGAGGGCTCTGGTGGTGAGGATGATCCGATCTGCCTCCTGGGCTAGCGCACCGTAGTCACGTGCGGCCAGCAATGGCCAATTGGCAAGAACCGCTCTAGCCTCTGTTGGGAGGTTCCAGAGAAAAAGGTGGGCAAACAGAAAATGCCCGTCGTCCGTGCCCATTAGCGCCAACATCTTCTCCATCAGTTCGACTGCCGAACCATCTCCTAACTCGGAGTGCCTCAGGAGCCTCTCTGCTCTCTCACAGTCCGAGAGCGTGTAGCGCCGGGTCAGCGCGGCCTTGAGCATCCGGTATTTGTCGTGGGCTGGAGGCTGTTGGAGCAGGCTCGCTACTTGCTGAGACGTGCGAGCGTCCAGCGCTGCGACCACATAGTAATATTTGGTGTCATCTGTCGTTATTCCCCGGAGGGCGAACTGAGCCTCAGTGTGGTGGAACCAAGACCGCGGGTCGTGCAGCCAAAAGTCCGGTAGTTTGACCGAAACAGCGCACGCATTGCTGGGGGTTCCCATCCGGGCCGTCTCTGGGATGCTTGCCGCTTCACTGGGGCTTCCCGTCCGGGCCTACTCAGGGGTTCTTGACTCGTGTATCCATAATTCGTCAAGGGGTCACCAGTGTGGAGAGTGTAAATAATGAGACTGATTTATGCAGCAGACGATTTAATTCACTCTCACATCAGTCATACACAGAAAAGCATGTATCAATACACCATGGGTTCTCCTTTTATACCAAATGCCCATCTCACATCTGCATGACATCTCACATCACAATACATTCATCCCTTCTCCCCCCAACTCCTTCTTCCTGCTACCTCACCATAATCTCCATGCCTATTGTCCTTCTCTGTTTACCCTCTGCATCCAGTCTGGGATGATTAACCCACCAGTCTGAGATGATTAACCCAGTCTCTACATTACTATTTTTATTGATAAAGAATAATTTAGATTATAAGACTTACCTGTCCACAACCGCACTGTCGCTGGTATTGTTCGCTGGCGTCTGACGATCGTCAGCTATTCAGTTGATGCAAACCTCCATTGTTTACTGATTCGTCGTCCAGGTCACCCAACCCGGTCAAGCCATCTACGCTTTCATGCATGCCCTTTTAGTTTAATTTGTGAACCATTTTTCAAAACAAGTAAAATAATGGCTAATGTTACCCTGACTTTTCCGCACAGCATCACAAAGGACTGTGCGTCACACAGTGGCTGAGTCAAAAGAGATTTTATGCATGGGAAGGCATGGCATTTTACCGGAAATATAAACACTGAACAAGTGCATGTAGGGTATCATTGAAGTCAGAAATTGATTGGCTAAATGACATGTCCATCGTCAGATTACTCAGCTTCAATTGGCTCGTTGTATTCTCGGTCGTTGATGGGCAGGTCCTTCTTGCTAGGTTTTTGGTCATTGGTTATTCAAGGTTTAAAAACCAAAATCAAGGCTCTTATTGGTCAAATGAGATGTCAGTCTCATTCTAAACCAATCAAACACTCCTTTGGCTTTTTGTTTACGGCTCTGTCTGTACTGGAAAACCAGAAATACAGCTTTTTTTCCATTGCGCACTGAGACGCAGAGACGTGCCCGTCCGCGGAATCACAGAGTGGGAGAGGTTTTAAACAGCAGTGCCTGCTAACTCCAGGTCTTTTTGGAGCTCTCTAGGAGTGGTCTTTTGCTCTTGAATAACTCTTCTGAAAATTATTTTGACTCCTTTGTCAGAAGTCTTGGAAGGAGCTCCTGTTCGTGACCAGCTTATGGTAAAATGATGTTGTTTCCACTTCCGAATGATGGCTCCAACAGTGTTCACTGGAACATTCAGCAGTTTAGAAATATGCCTGTAACCAATGCCATCATTATGTTTTTCAACAATAAGGTTGTGAAAGTCTAGAGCTCACTCTTTGCTTCTAAGCATCATGAGTTCTTTGTGGTGTGACAATCTGATATTGGCATACCTTTTTAAAGGCAAACAGTCAGGACTTAACCAACTGAATTCAATTTGCACTGATGGAGGATGGGATGGCTTTCTAAATTCTGATGGATTTCAACTGGTTTCTTGGCTTTCTATGACTTTTTGCACCTCTTTTTTTCCTTTATGTGTTCAATAATTGTCCCCAGTGTCATTCTACTTTATTAAATATAATGACATGATTTTAGTGTTCAGAACCAGAAGAAGACAACCAACTAAATTAACAAGTTAACAGTGATTCTGTTGTGCATAGGCAATAATGATGGAAGGAGAGTCTGACAACCCTGTAAAGGAAAGAGAGACCGATAGAGATGAGCAATCTGCTGCAAACAATTGCACAACTGACTGTATTAATTATGGCCTTAAAGATTGAGGGGGCAGTCTATGGAAACTGCCTGAGGCTCCACGTCTTCTTCACGACTGTAGATGTCCAGTGAAGGTGAGTGAATCTTTCATACTGATATTTAAGTGAGAGGTGCAGGGAAAGCATCGGCCAAGGCAAGAAGAGGTAACAGTTCAATTCTGTAACCACTGTCATTTACAGGGAGGTGAACGGAGAGATAGGGGCTCCTGTCCACCGAGAGGAAAGGTCCTGGACAGCCAGGACAATGGGTCCAACTGTGCATAGGTACCGTAAGTCCTAGGACACAAAGAGAAGGTAGAGGAGCAGAATAAAAAAAACAGGGGAATTGCTTATGAGATCCCAGATAGGAAGAGAGGGTTGTAGCAAGGAGCAGGAGAGGTTTCACAAAGTGGAGAGGAGCGCTCTGTGCTGCATGCAGTAGTAAACATCTCCGAGTAGGAGCGAAGGGTCCCTCTCTACTTAAAGGCTGCCTTGATTGGAGACAGCAGGTGTGGATGATGTGCTGTGGGAAATGAGGGCAATGAAAGAGGATAATAAACAGTGTGCCACCTGGATCACTACAAATAACTTAATTTGTGAACACAGTTACCTTGATTTCTTTGTATGTATGGATTACTTGGGTTGACACTGATATCTGGCGAAATTCTCAGGTCAGTGGCTTCATCAGAAACATGTTTAATGAAAAAAATGTTGATGTGTTCAATACTTCTTTTCCCCACTGTACAGTTGTGTTGTCAATGGAGGAGTTAATGATCTGCATCTAAAATAATGCACTGTGGAAATGTGAAAATGACGAGGCAGAGTTTATCTCACGAGTCAGGTTTATTCACATCTTCCAACATCAGCAAAGCAAAGAGAGAAAAAACACAGACATTCGTCCTTTATATCCAGGACCTTCAAAGCTCACAGTCACATTGCATTTAATCACAAGTAACAATGCATCTTTCCTTAAATCCTATAACATCCTCCTCATAGTCTCTGGCAGACCAGGAAATCCCCCAAGGCCGTCTCTTGCATACCAAAGACTACATTTTCACATCCTCCTGGTATCTCACAGGAGGCCCAGTCCTTTGTTCTATTCTGAGATGTGAAGCTTAAAGTGATACATATGTGTCCCACATGACCCCCCACCAAACATCTAAGATGGAACAACAGAATAACAGTCTGCATGTCATGATAAAATCATTACACATTAACCCACGTGCTGCTTGGGCCTCAGTCTCCTCCCGTATCTGCTGTAAGCGGGCTTCGCCACTTCTGCTGCGCCATCCTGCTGGGGAGCTGCTGTCTGAGGGTGAGAACTGTTTGTCACTCCCTGTGGGTGTTCTGGGGAATGCCCCTGAGGGGGTCTGCCACGCCAAGGAGCCCTGGCCAACAACACATCCTCGTCCGCCACCACAAAGGCGAGTTTGAGCCTGTTTATGCCAATCTTTTCCTTCCTGCCCCCCAAATCTAGCAAAAAATGTTTGTCCCCTGTTTCCAGCACTCTAAATGGTCCATCATAAGGTGGTCGCAGCGGTGGGCGATGGGCATCGTGTCTGACAAAAACAAACTCCGCGTTTTTCAAAGCCTTAGGCACAAAAACACGCGGAAAACTGTGGTGAACGGGGCCAGGCAGCGTGCCCGATTCCATGCCATGCTGCAACCACTGAGATGTGGAGCTATCTGGCGCAGGATTATCTGGGAGAAACTCCCCGGGCAGCCGAAGTGGCTGCGCAAAAACTAGCTCAGCCGGGGAGGCTTCTAAGTCCTCTTTAGGTGCAGAACGCAACCCCAATAAAACCCACGGTAGCCTGTCTACCCAATTTGCATCCATCAGCGACGCTCTGAGAGCCGCATTCAATGACCTATGAAAATGTTCGCATAACCCATTAGCCTGCAGATTGTACGCGGTTGTGCGGTGGATCGTTAACCCCAGGCTGCGGGCCATTGCTGACCAAAGTTCAGAAACAAATTGAGGACCTCTGTTGGACATAATATCCGACGGGACTCCAAAGCGCGCTACCCATGCTGTTAAAAACGCGCGCGCCACCTCCTCGGCTGTGGTTGACACCAGTGGGACCACTTCCGGCCAGCGCGTGGTGCGGTACACCATTGTCAGAAGGTGTGTGCACCCCTGTGACGGCGGGAGGGGGCCTACGAGGTCCACGTGAACATGATCGAACCTCTTAGCCGGGATGTGAAACAGCTCCAAGGGAGCTCTCGTGTGTCTGTGTACCTTGGCTCGTTGACAAGCCATGCAGGCTGCTGCCCACTCCTTAACTTGTTTGCGCAGGCTCGGCCATACAAATTTCTCTCCTACCATTTTGAACGACGCGCGCAATCCCGGGTGCGCCAGAGAATGAATCGAGTCAAAAACGCGGCGGCGCCACGCGGCCGGTACCACAGGACGCGGTCGCCCAGTGGAGACATTGCAGATTAGGGGGGGCATACCGTCTTACAGCACCCTGTTCTCCAGCCTTAACCCTGTTGGTCCAGACTGGAGCGCACGCACGTCCGCGTTGCTAACCTGATCCGCGGCCATGGCTGCATAATTTATCCATAAGCGGACTGGGGCTGCCACGGCTCGCGAGAGACAGTCTGCCACTACATTCAGTTTACCCGCCACGTGCTGAATATCGGTAGTAAACTCTGAGATGGCAGTCAGCTGTCTTTGCTGCTGGCCCGACCACGGTTCTGATACCTTGGCCATCGCGAATGTCAGCGGCTTGTGGTCAACGAACGCGGTGAAACGGCGTCCCTCCAGACAGAACTGGAAGTGGCGAATGGCCAAGTGGAGCGCTAACAACTCCCTGTCGAATGCGCTGTATTTTTGTTTACTATCGCGCAAAGTCCTGCTGAAAAAGGCGAGTGGCTGCCAAGCCCCGGCTACATGCTGCTCCACGACCGCCCCTATGGCCACATCTGATGCGTCAGTAGTGAGCGCTATGCGGGCCGTTGGGTCTGGATGTGCTAACAACGCAGCGTTTGCCAGGGCTGTTTTGACCTCCGAGAATGCTCGCTCTCGCTCCGGAGACCATTCGATCTTATTTGTGGGTTTTTGTTTTTTGAGTGCGGCATACAATGGTTGCATGAGCTGTGCTACACGGGGGAGGAAACGGTTATAAAAATTCACCATTCCCAAAAACTCCTGTAACGCCTTGACCATTTGTGGCTGGAGAAAATTTGCTACTGCGCGCACTTTGTCAGTCAGCGGAACCGCTCCTTCTCGAGAGACGCGATGCCCCAAAAAAATCAATCTGCGTCACCCCGAACTGACACTTCGCTGGGTTGATTATTAAACCGTGCTCTCCCACCCTCTGGAAAACTGCCGTGAGGTGGCTTTCGTGTTCGTCTTCGGACGTGCTGGCTACTAAGATGTCGTCCAGGTAGACGAATACGAAGGGAAGATCGCGCAACACCGCGTCCATCATGCGTTGGAACGTCTGCGCAGCGCCTTTAAGCCCAAATGACACGCGCAAAAACTCGAATAGACCGAACAGAGTTATTACCGCTGTTTTGGGTATGTCCTCAGTGCGCACTGGGACTTGGTGGTAACCACGGACAAAGTCTATCTTAGAAAAAACGCGCGCCCCCGCCAAATGAACGGAAAAATCTTCGATATGCGGGATTGGGTAGCGGTCGTGTGCTGTGGCGTTGTTCAACCTGCGGAAATCTCCGCAAGGTCGCCACGAGCCATCAGCTTTCGGGACCATGTGAAGTGGGGAAGCCCATGGGCTGTTCGAACGCCTGATGATGCCCAACCTTTCCAGGTTGGCGAACTCCTCACGCGCTATGGTCAGTTTAGCTGAATCCAAGTGCCGAGGTTTTGCAAAAACGGGCGGTCCGGTGGTGGTAATAAAATGTTCCACCCCGTGTTTAGCGACGGCTGCTGAAAATGTGGGAACCATGAGTGCTGGGAACTGAGTGAGCAGTGTGTGGAACTTACCGCTTGCAGCTGTGACGTTGGCTTGTGCTGCGGGTGGGGCCACTCAGGCTGTACAGGGAATAGAATAAAAAGAAAGTGCATTAACCAGGCGCCTGTTAGCAAGATTAACCAACAAACCATGTAAGCACAGAAAATCAGCCCCCAACATATTGAAATTCACTGCAGCTATGACAAAAGTCCACTCAAATGTACGACCGTGTAGGGACAGAAGCAGAGTCCTCTCACCAAAGGTCTTAATCTCCGAGCCGTTCGCTGCTGACACCCTGGGACCTCTGGAAACCGCCAGCCGGTCGGCGGAGGAAGGTGTGATGAAACTCAACTGGGAGCCTTTGTCCATGAGGAAATGCCTCCCCGAGTGCGCATCCTTCAAGTAGAGCAGCTTGTTCTCCTCCCCAAGGGCCGCAGCTGCTACCGACCCCCGGTCTTGGCGTTTCCCGAGCGCTTGAACTGGCACGGTGGTATACATTTGCGTGCCTTCTCTGCAAAGCGGTGATGGTAGAAACAGAGGGTGTCTCCTCCGCGATCCTTGGCCCCCGCCGCCGCCGTCGTCGGTGGTTCTGCTACCGCCGTCTCTGGCCGTCGCGCCGAACTCTGTCGCTGCCGCTGTGGCCGCGTGCTGTTTGCTGCCGTTGAGAATCCTGTGCGCCTCCTGGGCCAGTGCGCGGAAGTCCCGCTGGGCCAACAACGGCGAACTGGCCAGGGTCGCTTTCGTGGCCGACGGTAGGGTCCTGAGGAAAATGTGGGTGAAGATGAAGTCGTCATCGTCTGAGCCCCTCAACCTCAGCATGTTCTCCATCAGGTCAATGGGCGTGCATCTCCCAAGTCGTTCAGAGCCAGGAGCCTCTCCGCTCTCTCCTCGACTGAGAGAGTGAAGCACTGGATAAGTGCAGCCTTCAACCCGCCGTATTTGTCGTTGGCCAGTAGCCGCTCCAATAGGCTCTCCACATGCCGAGCCATGCGGTTGTCGAGCTTTGCAATCACATGGTAGAACTTCGTGTCATCTACCGTTATCCCCCGGAGGGCGAACTGTGCTTCGACCAAGTGGAACCAGGAGCGCGGGTTGTCCTGCCAAAAGTCCGGTAGCTGGACCGTAACGGCATACGCTTGGCTGGGAGCTCCTGACTCAGCTGGCCCGGGGGAATTTCTTTCATCCATGATACGTCTTAGGGTCACCAGTGTGGAAATGTGAAAATGACGAGGCAGAGTTTATCTCACGAGTCAGGTTTATTCACATCTTCCAACATCAGCAAAGCAGAGAGAGAAAAAACACAGACATTCATCCTTTATATATCCAGGACCTTCAAAGCTCACAGTCACATTGCATTTAATCACAAGTAACAATGCATCTTTCCTTAAATCCTATAACATCCTCCTCATAGTCTCTGGCAGACCAGGAAATCCCCCAAGGCCGTCTCTTGCATACCAAAGACTAAATTTTCACATCCTCCTGTTATCTCACAGGAGGCCCAGTCCTTTGTTCTACTCTGAGATGTGAAGCTTAAAGTGATACATATGTGTCCCACAGCACAACCGATTATGAGGCAAGGACTGACAAAGTACAAAATCAAGCGTTTCACTTAATTTTCATAAGAACTTAGGGGCCTGATTATTTAGAGCTTTGTAAGTGAGGAGAAGGATCTTAAACTTAATTCTAAATTCTATGGGAAGCCAATGAAGGGAGGCCTCTTTCTAGAACTTGTTAAAACTCTAGCTGCAACATTTTGGATTAGTTGAAGACTTTTTAGAGATGTTTTAGGATAGCCTGATAATAAAGAATTACAATAATCTAGAGCTAACAAAAGTGTGGATTAGTCGCTCAGCATCACTCTGTGACAAGATGCTCCTAATCATGGCAATATTGCGCAAATGATAAAAAGCAGTCTTACAATAAAGTTTAATATGTGAATTAAATAACAGCACTTGATCAAACATAACTCCAAGGTTCCTCACAGAACTGTTAGAAGACAGAGTAACCACATCCAAACTAAGAGTGTGATTTGGGAAAGTATTTCTAAGGTTTTTTGGACCAACTAGAATGACTTCAGTCTTATATGAATTTCATAGCAAGAAATTACAAGTCACCCACGCTCTGATGTATGGTTTCTTTTGTCCTGTTTATGTCCTTGAACATGCCAACATTTGAAATTAATCTTCTGAAAATGCACCATATGAGCCCTTGAACAAAATGCAGTCACATTAGACACTCTTGGCATGGTGTCAACTTGGGAGGAAACTGATCACAGTTTCAGTAAAAACAAACATTAATTAAACTTGCAGTTACTCTTGGTGTTTGGTGAGTAGAGCAGTGCAACACAATGCTATTTTTCACAGCTGTGGTTTAGCAGTTGCTGAATAATGTCACTTTGACTGAGGGCCTAGCAACTGTACAATAGACCATTTTGACCCTAAAACTTGTTTTCCTCTGATTTCGGTTAGATTACTGCATAACCAAAGCTCAGTAAAGCTACAGCTGGGGAAGGGGGGGGGGGGCAAAATATCATGCATTCTTATTCACTTGAGGGACAGAGCATTTAATTTCACTTATGAAATAGCTGCAAAATAAAATAAAATGCTTGTCGACTTTGGAGAAAGGTGTTCACAACAATGTATGTCACTGATGGCAATAAAATTAATGTTTTGGGTTTTTTTTTCTCTTCTTCCTTAACAAAACACATATCAAGTAACCAAGTTTATCCCTAAAGGTAGAAAAAATTAAATTTCCCCCACATAGTCAATAATGGCCATCAAGTGACCATCAATGTCTAATGACAGGCAGCAGGGGTATAATTTGTCTCTTATTTTTGTTGTTTATGGGTCTCCATTCAATCAGTCTTTCGTTGCTGCTCACTCCTGCTCACTCCTGCTCACTCCTCTTTTGAAGGTTTATGAGACCACATGGGTGACCTGGTTTTATGAATTTGCTCACAAATTTCTTCACAAAGTATGTTTTTTTTCCCCCCTTGTCCTGTCAAATAGAACAGAAATCTGCTTCCCTTGTTGTGCCAAACAGATTTACTTTGCCAAAAGGAGCTTTATACAGTACATATATATGTACTGTAAATTATTTATAAACTCCTCTTGTAACAACTTTTAATACTTTATTTAAATTGTTTTACGCATGAAGGACCTGACAGGGGCGAAATGAACAAAGGCAGGGTGGGGAGGGGGAAAGAAAAGGGAGAGTAACACACAAAGAAGAAAGACTAACACAAGTGAAACATTCAGAAGACAGACTGTCTGTTCTACTGAAAAGCTCTCACCATGAGTCTGGTATCTGCATCTGTTAAAGGAGAAACATACAGTGGTATGAAAAAGTGTTTGCCCCCTTCCTGACTTCTCATTTTTTTTGTATGTTTGTCACACTTAAAGCAGACGGACAGACGAAAATTCAATATCGCTAATTCATATCTCAAATTGTTGTCTGAGACAAGCTAAAACGAACTGCACATGTTTTGGTCTCAACAAATGTTGCATATGGTGACAATGTGCTCTTGAAAGTATGCTGCCCTGGAGAGCCAAGCGATCAGCGGCTAAGATGGCCACTGACTGTGTGACATCACAACCGGCAAACACATGCACACTGTCGCGGCCACTGCTGTGTTTTGCTTCATGCAACACTTGATGTTTACATCTTAAAATCGGCGATTACGGATATTTCTCGGAATTACCAAATATTTTCATGATCATAAGAATGGTTAGGGGGAAAAAACATGCTGAAGAAAGACAGTTTAACTCACCGGTTACTTATATTGGAAGTCCATCCTCCTGTGTTTTTAGAAGCAAAGTTCTCAATTACAGAGACATACAGTGTTCCCTATTGCTTCAGCTTCTGTATTAAAGCAGACTCCAGTGAAATAGTACCCAGGTTTGTCACTCTTTCTTGTCCACATATATTCTGCAGGTGTCACGGCTCGCCGTTCTCAGGCATCTGCCTCAGCTGCGCGCACACCTGCACCTCGTTAGCGCCCTACATGTGCAGTAGACATTTCGTTGACAGCGATTTCGAGAATAAGATGCAATTTGAAATGAAATTTGCAAAAAGATTGGTGATAAAGAAAACGGCTATTCCAACTATATATCCCGCGATTGCCAAGTCTGACTCTGAGACAAGTGTCAGTGACAGTGGCGTGAAAAGCAAGGGTGATCTACCGATGCGATCAGCTGTCAGAACACAAGAAGTAAACAGGGTAAGTTTTGTATTTTTAATATTCACTGCAAATGTTTACTAAACATTTTAAATGAATTCCAAGCAATTGATGATTTTCAAAATCAAATTATTTCTGGGAAATAATGCGGCGGTGGACAGGTGCCCGTGTCAGGTTTTGCAGCGTCGCGCAAACAGAGGCACGCTGGCGGGCCAAGGCCACCAGTGTTTTGCGCGTGCTTTTGTGCCTAAAACATTGAAGAACGCGGAGTTGACAAACAGACAAACAAACCCCGGCAAAAACATAACCTCCTCCTGGCCTTTTCGGCCTGGCGGAGGTAATTACCAATGACAGTTCAGCTTTCAATTTTTAGGGAAGCAACATATTTGCTAAGAAAAATAAATATAAGCCTAAGATTGTAAGAGAAATGTGCTTTTAAAAATGGAAACCCAATTTTCTAACATAGAATGCTGCCCATTATAACTGTGAAATGTTATTTATTGGACTAAAATAATTGCTATATCTGGAAACTAGTTATTTTCTTAATCTGTAGTGATACTCCATTGATTTTTGTATTTCTTTGTATATTTCTGCTGTGTTTTCAAACATTCATACAAAGGTGGTATAGTATGTAATATTTCTTTTCAAATTGAGAAGAATTTAGTGTGTTCAAATTATTCAAATGTATATGACATGCGACTTTGAATGCTGAACTATGAGAATTATAACATTGACATGAACATTAATAAACTCAATATATGATTTTACAAAACTTTATTTACATATCATTGTTCACAAATCTAATCTTGGTAGGCAAAATCCCTTGTAGTGATCAGATGGGAATGTTTCTCTGATGAGGCTCACTGCACAGGCAGGCAACATAACCCTCACTTCTTTCCCACAAATAAGGCTGAATACCCCCTCAGCACCACCCAAAACTTCTTCATCATCCGATTCTTCATTTTCAATGTCATCATTTATATTGAGGTCGTCAAACTCGAGAAAATAATCGCTGTCGAATCACTTTGCTCTCGTTCTGCCATTTACTATGTATTGCTGTTGTGACGTCACCAATGCCCGCACCTATCGAGAGACGGCGGTACTGCAGCCTCACTAAGTGAAGGCTGAGCTATGAGCAAATAAGGTCATTTATGGAAGCTGGTGACACATATTAAATCGCGGGAATAGACAGAATAGAATATTTGCATACAATCTGTTGATTGGTTCAATAAAAAAATGTCACTGTCCGTCTGCTTTAAATGTTTTAGATCATCAAACAAGTTTAAATATTATAGATAACACAAGTAAAAACAAAATACAGTTTTTAAATGAAAGAGCTGATTATTAAGGGTAAAAATCATTCAAACATACATAGACCTGTGTGAAAAAGTTACCCCCCCAGTAAAACATAAATTATCTGTGGTTTATCACGTCTTTGGAAAGCTGAGTTCAATTTCTCGAGCCACACCCAGGCCTGATTACTGCCACACCTGTTCTCCATCAAGAAATCACTTAAAAAGTGTCATAGTTTGGGCCTGAGCTTAGGCTCAAGTCCACACTTTATTTTCAATTATTGTTTCTCTGTGAACGTGTATTATTATTTTTGCATTTATTACCCTCTGTTTCCCTTAGTCCTTTGTCTTCATCTTCTGTGTTCATCATTTGTCTGGTCCTGGTTTCTGTGTGTACAGCCCTACCCATCTTGTGTTTCCCACCTTTAATCACTTCCCTGCTGTAGTTGAGAGTACCCACCTGTTCTGTGTTCTGGTGATTAGTCTTTGTCTATATATCCTGTGTGCTGTCTGTATCTAGTATGGCGTCATTAACGTTGTGTGTGCGTCTCCTTGCCGGTTACTTCGAATCCTGAGTTTCTGTAAGTTTTGTTCAGTTAGCATTTGAGTTATTTCTCCAGCCCTCATGGTGTTATTTGTTTGTTCCTTAGTTTTCTGTTAATAAATCATATTACGCCTGAGTTCTGCCTGTTTTCTGAGTCTATCACCTCTGCCCGCTGGAGCGATTCATGACAGAATGATGCCACCAATGAAGGACTCAGCAGGCATGGACTTTGACAGCATGGGGCTAAATGAGGATCAGGCGTGGGCAGTGAAAACAATTTTAGACCTCATCTCAATTGCCCACACCAGTTCCAGCATGCTGGAGCAGGCTTTGGAATACTTGGATGACACGGTAAAGGTGATGAGAGCATATCCCAGCTTGTGGTGTTACCCCGACCTGATTGAGCTGCTAGAATCAGTTGCTAAGTACTGGCATATGTACCGCGAGATGGTGGGAGACATACCTGGGTCACAGAAGCTTGGGCCGACGGTGAAAAGTTCCCCAGCTCCGCCAACCTAATCTGCCTCTCCTCCCTGCTCATCTGTTCCGTCTTCAGCCTCTCCTCACCCGCTGGTTCCAGCATATCTCTCCCCAACTAGGCAGCCGCATCATGGAGAGGGGAGGAGCATTCCCTTCTTGCCGAAATCTGTGCCAACAGAGCGTTCCCTGGTTTTGGCATTACAGGACCCAGTGCCATCTGAAAGATGTTCCTTGGCACCGTTATGCATGTCTCCTCACTCTGCTACAGCCTTAGCTCCTCGCCAATCATCCAGTCCAACATCGTCCTCCAGCTATCCAGTTCCTGTGCCAGCCTCTCCAGTCCCATAGAGTGTTCCAACCCGAAGAGCTCTCCCACGTTGACCTCCACGGCTGTTATGGACACTACAGAGCAGAAGGAACACAGGCGGGCAGAGTCCGTGTAGCTAGAACTGTTACGGGAGTGTAAACCCTGACTCACACCAGAATTTCTTTTCCCCCTTGTGAGGACCAACACACTTCAAGGGTCACTGCAGGAAAGCAAGAAAATGATGCTCCTCCCGGTGGTCCACCGCTACTCCTCCAGAGCCCTCAGCTTCACATACACAGAGTGTCCCCAAAGCTCCTCTGTCAGCTCCAGTTGACTCTGAGGTGCACGCCATAGGTCCAGCTTATTCCGAGGTGCACACCACAGCCCCAGCTGATTCCAAGGTGCACGCCACAGCCCCAGCTTATTCTGAAGTTCACACCACAGCCTTAGCTGATTCCGAGGTGCACACCAAAGTTTCAGCTGATTCCGAGGTGCATGCCGGAGCTCCAGTTGATACCATGGTGCATGCTCAAGTGCCTGTGGTTCATCATGAAGTCATCACCCCAGCAGAAGTGGACCAGGAGGTCAGGACAGTACGTTTCTTTACTTTTTTAACATCAATATTAGTAAAGTCTTGCCTAGCTCGTGGCAATTGTGGTGACACCTCTCACACCCCCAACCTTTCTTCTCCGTCTGAGGTGACTGCAAAGGGGGTGATCCCCCAGGTATTCCTGGTTGGACATCCCTGCACCACCTGCGGCTGTGCAAGAGGTCATGGGACCTTCACCCGATGTGCAAGAGGTCAGGAGACCTCCACCCATCATCTTTGAGGTTGAGCAGGCTGCTCCACCTTCGCTGACTGAGATCGCCGCTCCTCAGCTGCTGTTAGCCCCAGTGCCGAAGGGTCCGTTGGTACTGTCTTCAGAACTAGAAAATTCCGTACTGATGTCCTTTGAGCTAAAAAATCCTGTACTTGTGCCTTTTGAACTAGGAATCCCTGTGTTGTTCCCTGAACTTGAAACTTCTGTATTATCTCCTGAATTGATAACGCCTGAGTTCTTGTCTCCTGAGCTCAAGACCCCGGTATTCCTGGTCCCTGAACTAAAAGCCCCTGGATTGTTGCTCCTAGAGCTAAAGGCTCTGTTGTTGCTGTGTCCCAAGCTCGGTATCCCTGATCTTCTTTGTCCTTTAGTCTGGTGGCCTAGGGATTTTGGTACACCACCAGATCCACCACATACCCCAACATGGAGACCCATTGACTTGGCTAGGTTTCCGGATCCATTTTGCTTCCCGGCCCAATGGCTCTGGGTTGATGGTAAACCACCTGACCTGTTTTCTGTTAAAGTTTGGGACCTTGGAATTTTATTTGGACAACGAGAGGTGCCCTTGATTTGGACTCTCTGGGAGGGGATAAAATGGAGTTATTGAAGCTTTGCTCATGAAACTGTAATGAGAACTCCTGCCTAATTGTCCCCTGAATCAGAAATTCCTGTGTCAGTGTCTCTAGAGCTTTAAGTTCATTTGTCTGTGTCTTCTGAATTAGACATTGTCTCCTGAAACAAGAATTTCTGCCTCTGTGTGTCCTGAGCTGGAAATCTTGCATTTGTGTGTCCAGTGCCAGGGATTACTGTATGTGTGCCCCCTGAGCTAGAAGTTTCTGCTTCTACATGCCCTGGGGTGGAAATATCTGCACCTGAGGCAGAAAAGTTGTCTATAGCTGTGTCCTTAGAGTCAAAGATCCCTGTATCTCTGTCTCAAAGACTAGGGATTTTTGTTTCTGTGTCCCCTCTGCAAGAGATTTCTGCATTTATACCCCCTGAACTAGAAATTTCTGTGTTTGGGGTATCTCCTGAGTTTTGGCCCTCTGTATTATTTCCAGTACGTGGGGCTTTGTGTTGCTGCCTGACCCAGAAACTCTTTTAAGGTTTGAAACTCCTTGTTGTTTTCTGTTGAGCTAAGGGCTCCTTTGATATCTCTTGAGTTTAAGGGTGTTTTATTTTCACTTCCTGAGCTTGAGAATTTTTTGTTGTCACCTCTTGAGATTGGAGTTTTTGGGAGTGACACGATGTAGGAAGTATGGATCAATATTCAGCATGAATTTATCTTCAATCGTCCACATAGTTGGTTCTGTTGACTTTAAATGCTAATTAAGTGGAAAATATTTCTAAGTGAATTCAAGCACCGTGTTGCAAGAATAAAATGGGTAAAACCTGGTAAGTGTTATTTTATATGGCATGCTCTGTCCATGTAAATGTACTAGTATATGTATCTACCTACGTATTGATAAATACAGTTTCATTGATTTTTTTTTTTTTTTTTACCTTTGTTTAAAATCAGTATTCCCAGGTTCAAAATTGATGGTTATCCACCAAATTTCTGGACAAGAACAAACATCTTCACTTGAAGCCATTAACAGTCTGCTCAATCACTTTGCCCCCAAGACCTACTCATTCACTTATCGGGGTCAACTGTGCAGGTAATAAACATAATGAAATTAACCTTTGCTTTAAACTTTAATGCTCAAATGATCTTTAAATTTAAAGATACATGTACAGACGTGGACAAAATTGTTGGTACCCCTCTGTTAATGAAAGAAAAACCCACAATGGTCACAGAAATAACATGAATCTGACAAAAGTGGCAATAAATAAAAATTCTATGAAAATTAACCAATGAAAATCAGACAATTCTTTTGAATTGTGGTTCAACCGAATTACTTTAAAAAACAAACTCATGAGACAGGCCTGGACAAAAATGATGGTACCCCTAGAAAAGACTGAACATAATGTGACCATAGGAACATGTTCAACCAAGATGTGTCCTCTAATTAACATCACAGCTGTCTACAAACTTGTAATCAGTCAGTCGGCCTATTTAAAGGGTGACAAGTAGTCACTGTGCTGTTTGGTGACATGGTGTGTACCACACTAAACATAGACCAGAGGAAGCAAAGGAAAGAGTTGTCTCAGGATATTAGAAAGAAAATTATAGACAAGCATGTTAAAGGTAAAGGCTATAAGACCATCTCCAAGCAGCTTGATGTTCCTGTGACTACAGTTGCACATATTATTCAGAAATTTAAGATCAATGGGACTGTAGCCAACCTCCCTGGACATGGCCGCAGGAGGAGACAGATAATACGAATGGTAACAAAAGAGCCCAGAACAACCTCTAAACACATTCATGGTGAACTCCAAGGTCAGGGTACATCAGTGTCAGATCGCCCAATCCTTCGTTGTTTGAGCAAAAGTGGACTTCATGGGAGACGAGACGACCAAGGAGGACACCACTGTTGAAAACAAATCATAAAAAAACCAGACTGGAATTTGCCAAACTGCATGTTGACATGCCACAAAGCATCTGGGAGAATGACAGACGAGACAAAACTGGAACTTTTTGGCAAGGCACATCAGCTCTATGTTAACAGACACAAAAATGAAGCATACCAAGAAAAGAACACTGTCCCTAGTGTGAAACATGGAGGAGGATCTGTTATGTTCTGGGGCTGCTTTGCTGCATCTGGCGCAGGGTGTCTTGAATCTGTGCAGGGTACAATGAAATCTCAAGACTATCAAGGTATTCCAGAGAGAAATGTGCTGCCCAGTGTCAGACAGCTTGGTCTCAGTCACAGGTCATGGGTCTTGCAACAGGATAATGACCCAAAACACACAGCTAAAAACACCCAAGAATGGCTAAGAGTGAAACATTGGACTATTCTAAAGTGGCCTTCTATGAGCCCTGATCTAAGTTCTATTGAACATCTGTGGAAGGAGCTGAAACATGCCGTCTGGAGAAGGCACCCTTCAAACCTGAGACAACTGGAGCAGTTTGCTCTTGAGGAGTGGGCCAAAATACCTGCTGAGAAGTGCAGAAGTCTCATTGACAGTTACAGAAATCGTTTGATTGCAGTGATTGCCTCAAAAGGTTATGCAACAAAATATTAAGTTAAGGGTACCATCATTTTTGTCCAGGTCTGTTTCATGAGTTTGTTTTTTTAAATAATTCTGTTGAACCACAATTCAAAAGCATTGTCTGATTTTCATTGGTTAATTTTCATAGAATTTTTATTTATTACCACTTTTGTCAGATTCAAGTTATTTCTGTGACCATTGTGGGTTTTTCTTTCATTAACAGAGGGGTACCAAAAATTTTGTCCACGGCTGTACTTTCAAACTATTTATTTTGTAGAACATCGCTGACTGTTATGCATTTCAATGAAAATGCAGAAAGAGCAAAAAAGACAACAGTGGCAGGGAAAGAAAAAATTGGATTGTACTTCCCCAAGTGGAAAAACGTGGTTATGTCAGGAAACTTCTAGAAGATCCTACTTTTGGTGAGTGTCACCATGGGGTGAGACGCCGGCTCGGCGCTCAGCCCATGCTCCTTTTATCCCTGCCTCTCATTGGGCAGTGCCTCAGCTGGTTCCCAGCTGTCAGTGTCACGGGACGGCTGGGGCCAATTAATCCTCATCAGCTGGGGCGCTGTTAATGAGTATAAAGAGGAGCAGCTTCGATCATTCGGGGCTGCGACATAAGCACTGCTAGGCTGAAGCCCCTTCGTCTGGTGTCAGCCTCAACTCCCCTTGCAGCATTCCGGAGTTTGTATCCCGCTGTGAGTATGCACGTCTTGTTACCCCCACGTCCGGTACAAGCTACCTACCCCTGCGCTGTGCAGCCTGAGAATGTACGTCTGTATGAGTGTCTGTGCTCTCCTCATCCCTTATCCCTTACCCAGAATAAAACATCTCGACTCACTGGCTTGTCCCTGGCTCTGATTGCCCGGCTCCCTAGAGCCGGATATGACAGTATGTCGCAGCCAGAAGAGCTACCGGCGGCCGTGAGTCGCTGTGGAAATGTACCTTTCTGTCCGGGTGTCAGCGCTGCTAGCATGCCGTTTCCCAGGAGTCACTTCCGGCGCCAGGGCGACGGGCTGAGGTCCATCTCGGAGGCAGTCGACGGGACGTTCTTCACCCTGCACGACGCCTCCAACGCGAGACGCTGGCATCCGGGCCGTGCTGAGGAACTCCTGGACTGTCACCCTCACTCTCTGTACCATCTGGAGGACAGTGCCAGGATAGACGCTGCAGGTACACAGCGAGAGAAGCTCCACGGGGTGGATGGAAATCCCGGCAGGGAGTCGAAGTGGGCGACGTCTTTCCCCGCTTCGGAGTCCCGTTCCTGCCGTCATTCCAGTCCGGGAGTTCGCGCCAACCAGAGGACTTCCCCCGACCTGCGCCACGTCACTCGGGATTCCCTTCGAGGAGCCGCAGCTGACAGCAGTTATGTCCGGGGTCGAGTGGCTGTCGCGAGCTCTACTGTGTTTCCTGTCACCACCTTCAGGCATGTGGCGGCGGCAGTGAGATTGATGGTGAGGACTTCAGGGCTACGAAGCCTTCCCGTGCTCGACGCCTTCCTCGTCTCGATCTCCGATCTGGAGCGGCGAATCCTGGGTTTCCCCCTCGCTTCGTCCCCTGGGAGTAGTCGTCATCACATCGCCGAGTCACCTCTGCACGAACCTCGTCCGGATCCAGTTCTGGGTCATCGTCAGGACCGTTCCACCCACTCAGCTGTCATCCCTTCGCCTCGTCAGTGTGGAGATTCTACAGCCTCGTCCCCTGAGCCTCGTTCCCCCGCTGTCATTCCTGGACATTCGGGCTGGCTCACCCCGGCTGTTTCCCCCTCCTCCTCGACGCGCTTCCTGACCGCTGTGTGTGCCTGGAATCCCGGCCTGGTGAGCTCTCTGCTGGAGACAACGCGAGCGATCCTCAGACGAATTCCCGGGGGGTCCTCCGTTATCGCCGGGCGGGGAGAGGAAGAAGCAGATTCCACTACAGCAGGCGATACTCAACCTCCAGGGGGCAGGCAAGTCATTGTTTTTTCACACCTGCTTAATGATTTGCTCTGTCACATCCCTGGAGGAGAAGTTCAGGGTTCGCAGCTCCCTGAACTCTCCCCACCTGCTGTAACCTGTATGCCTAATCCCGCATCCTCTGTGTCTCTCTCCGCCGAGCGGTCCCCGGCTCTGGGTCAACGTGGTGGGATATGGAGAGGGCCTGTGGTTCCGCAGCTACATTGCGGACGGAGGAGGGGGACTGACTGCTGCGTGGAGTCTACGCTGACGACTGAGCGTCCCTGGGTCTCCACGGAGGAGCGGTTCGGTCCAGCGGGACGAGATTCTTCTGGCTTCACGCCGAGTGGATCGTCGGCGGGGTTACCTGAGCTGGAGGGATCTCAAGCTGCACTGACCATCATGCTGGCTGCGGGGCCCGACGCGGCTAGATGGGAGCCTGACAACGACCTCCTGACGACGGATCCTGGATCTTCGCAGTCCTGGACGGCGTCAGAACCCGAGATCAGGCGAGTGCTCTCCTTTCTTTTCTTTCTTTTTATCTTTGAGCACTTCAGCCTATCTCCAGGGGAGACGAGCAGGGTGCAGCCGCCCGCTGCGTCTGAGCTCGTCTCGCCGGGTTCTGGCGCTGCCGGTGATCCTGATCCCGGTTCTGTTTTCTCTTCTGAGCCTTCTTCCAGGGTCACCGGCGAGGAGTTGCTGTTCCTCGTGGTGCTGGAGGGTCCGGGTTCAACGTTGGAGGTCGGTTCTGGTGCAGTGTCCAACGTGGGTTCGCCCGAGACCCAATCGGGGTCCAACGTGGGTTCGCCTGAGGCCCGATCGGGGTCCGACGTGGGTGCTGCCCCAGTGTTGTCCAGGTCCGGTGAGGAGGTGGCCGTTTCCCTGAGGCCCGCCGCCCTCGTCATCGGCTCTCCCCTGAGCCTCTTCCACCGGGATCCGCTCTGACCCTTTGTCCGTCTCAACGGTCCTGGTGGTTGAGTGATGCGGGTCGACGACCCGACCCGCAAAACTTTCGGTTCGGCGATCTGGTTTCCCCCCACTGGTCTGTGTTTGCCTTTGGGCGGCCTGGTTCGGCAGCCGTTGGACTGGATTCCTGGGATCTGGGCCCAGAGTTCGCCGTCCGAATATTTCTCTTCCCCGGGTTGCCAACTGGACAATGGGCGGGGAGATTACCAGAACAATTCCGGCCGTTTTGGACTCTGCCTGCCGTCTCCTCGGGTGTCCTTTACTTCTTTTATTATTATTGAGGTCACTCGGGTGTAGTTTCTTTGTCCATTAGGGGAATATATGTTTTTGTGCTGTGTGTTGTTTTTTTTTTAACCATACTCAGCATTTTTATCGTATTGTTATCCTGTTACCCTGTCACCTTTTTTCCTCTTGGTGACTCACCTTGTGTATCGCGCTGTGTATTGCATTTTCTTATCTTTACTCAGCGTTTTCATTCATCCTTGACTTGGCCTCGTCGGTGCATCATGGAGTATGCATGTGGTTTCCTGTTCAACCATACTCTGTGATCACCCCATTCTGTCTTATTATCCTCGTGGGGGGCCTTCCCTAGCCCCGACTTTAACATTGACTGTGTTTGTTATTGTTTGAAGTAATGTGTTTCATCCCCACTTAACCGTACTTCATTATTACCCATTTGTCCTTGTCACCTCTGTTTCTTTAGGTGATCTTTTATATATTCGGTGCTGTGTGTTTTGTTTTCTTTAGTATCCATGCACAGCGTTTTTCATCATTTTTTGTCCTGACCTTTGTCTTGTTGGTGCATTATGGAGTAGTGGGTTTTGTTCCCCTTAACTGTACTCTGTGATTGCTTTATTCATTCCTGCCACCTTTTTGGTGGGTTTTTGGTTTTCTTTTTTTTGCCCCAATCTATACGTTATTTGTATGCTGTCTGTAGTCGTATTTGGTATTTTCCCTACCTGTGTCCTAACTCAGTTTTCTCCCTAACTGTGCTCTGGGTTAATCCTTTTCCCTGTGTTGTAGGGTATTGTATTTGGGTTTTTTTTTTCTCTGCCCTGCTGCCCTACATTGGTCTATTGTTTTTTTTTTTTTTTTTGTCCTTCCCTTTGCATCTTCCCCTCCGGTCCTGCCTCCCTTCCGCCCACCCTAGGTGGGGAGGGGGGGGGCTGGGATGTTCCTGGTCGTTCGGGAGCCCGACCGTGAGGGGGAGGCTCTGTCACCATGGGGTGAGACGCCGGCTCGGCGCTCAGCCCATGCTCCTTTTATCCCTGCCTCTCATTGGGCAGTGCCTCAGCTGGTTCCCAGCTGTCAGTGTCACGGGACGGCTGGGGCCAATTAATCCTCATCAGCTGGGGCGCTGTTAATGAGTATAAAGAGGAGCAGCTTCGATCATTCGGGGCTGCGACATAAGCACTGCTAGGCTGAAGCCCCTTCGTCTGGTGTCAGCCTCAACTCCCCTTGCAGCATTCCGGTGTTTGTATCCCGCTGTGAGTATGCACGTCTTGTTACCCCCACGTCTGGTACAAGCTACCTACCCCTGCGCTGTGCAGCCTGAGAATGTACGTCTGTATGAGTGTCTGTGCTCTCCTCATCCCTTATCCCTTACCCAGAATAAAACATCTCGACTCACTGGCTTGTCCCTGGCTCTGATTGCCCGGCTCCCTAGAGCCGGATATGACAGTGAGTTTTACTGGTTCATACCATTATAGTAAAAGCCCTAATTATTTCAAGTAATTTATTGTATTCCAAACAATATTTAAAAAAAATGTTATAAACTCAAATATTTCTGATAATGTTTATTCACACATTTTATGGCTTATTTAATACAAGGAATTACTAGTATCATGTGAATAGTATATCTGAATCAGGATGTTTATGTGAAAATATTTTTCTTTTTGGGCAGACTATGTGACTGATGTAGTTACAGAGGTACTTGCTCTCTGCCAAAGTGGAAACGAGGACCAGCCTGCGTTTCACATAGAAGAACCTCTTCCTCTGAGCAGCGACTTCCTGCACCCTGACAAAGACACGGCTGTTGCCGGAAGATATTCAAGATACTAGTCTCAATCCAGATGAGGGAAATGGAAGCCAGTATAATCTGCTGCAGGGAAAGTGTTGCGGATCTTATTAACCACACATGATTATGTGTGGTTATATATATATATATATATAACTAATATATACAGTATATATAACTAGTTATATATATATATAACTATATGCTCCGCACTGTGTTTATATATCTACATATTATTCCATCTAGCTACAATGCTCCGCACTGTGTGTTTACATATTCATATATTTATTCCATCCAGCTACAATGCTCTGCACTGTGTGTCTGTGTGTGTGTATATATATATTTTATAGTAATATGTACATATGTATATTAGCTGCTCTTGCTTGCTTGTTTTTTTCTTGCCTTCTGATTGTTGCTCTGAGTGTTGCTATCCCTGTGCTGTTGCAATCCTGGAATGTCACGGTTGTGGGACTAATAAAGGCTTATCTTATCTTATCTTATCTTATGATGGAAGTGGTACTCTGTGATGTCTTCCCAAGTGTCCCCAGCACATTCCTACGAACTGTTTGTATGCTATGTACCAATACTTTCTGAAAAAAAGAATTGAGATTATATGTGATTAATGAAGAAATAATTTACATGTTCATGTATCATTATTTTGTTTCACTTAGCAATTCTTCCTTGACCGGGGGATCCTGGGTTCAATCCAAGCCCCCGACCAACAGTGATCTGTGTGGAGTTTGCATGTTCTCCCCGTGTCTGCGTGGGTTTACTCCGGGATTTCTCTGGTTTTCTCCCACATGCCAAAAACATGCAAGTTAGGTTAACTGGCATCAAACTGGGGATTCTAAATTGTCAGGTTAACTGGCATCAAACTGGGGATTCTAAATTGTCCTTAGGTATGACTGTGAGAGTGAATGGTTGTCTGTATCTGGATTTTAATGGGACACACGCCAGGCTTTTATCTGTGGACTTTTCCTCTGCCTTTAATACAATCCAACTTCATATTTTAGTTGAAAGGCTCCTGCAACAATTTGATTTGAGCAATAATCTGGTGGGTTGGATTCTGGATTTCTTAACCAACAGGACACAGAGAGTAAGGGTCAATGATACATTGTCTGACCTAATGTGCTCTTCTACTGGCTCTCCTCAGGGGTGTGTGTTGTCACCACTACTCTTCATCCTATTCACAAACATGTGTTGGAGCAGACATGACAACAGACACATTATAAAGTATGCTGATGATTCAGTTATTGTCAGTCTCCTCCAGGATGGTGAGAGTGGCCACGGCCCAGTAGTTGATGATTTTGCTCACTGGTGTGAGGATTCCTACCTGCAGCTGAATACGACAAAAACTAAAGATATGATTACTGACTTTAGGAGGAAAACTCCCAGGCACAAAGCCACCGTACTAAAAGGTCAAACCACTGAATGTGTACAATCCTACAAATATCTTGGGATGATTATTGATAGTAATTTAAACTTTGAAGAGAACTGTGAAAGGGTGTGCAAAAAGGGTCAGCAACATTTGCATTGCTTGAGGAAACTTGCACGCTTCCAAGTTGACCGAACCATAATGATAATGTTTTATTGGGCTTTTATTGAATCTGTTTCATCCTTTTCTTTAGTGTCATGGTTTGGTCAGATAAAACTGAAACAGAGGAAATCCTTGGATCAGGTAGTTCGATGGTCCAGTTGTTTGCTTGGTGAGTCACAGCTGAGCCTGACATCCTTGTACACCAGACAAGTACAGAGGATGACTACCTCCATTTTAAATGATGACTCCCACCCTTTGCACTGCAACTTTCAGCTTCTTCCCTCAAGACGGAGGTTTGCTGTCCCAAAAAGCAAAACCCAGCGCTACAAAAACAGCTTTGTTCCTGCTGCTGGCAAAGAGTTGAACAAGTTGTAACAATATATTGCACATAATTTAGGTACCTATTTAATAACTCCATTTTATATTTACTTATTTTTGTAGGATTTTATTTGGGTTCTAAATCTTTCATTGGGTTTTAGACCTTTGAGTTTTTAACCTCTTTGACTAGTCTTTAACTTTTAAATATGACCCCTCTCTCTCATCTCTGGTTTTTCTCTCATCTCTTTGTCTTTATACCCTGATTGATGGAGCCGTGAGTATTTTTATCATGTTTATAGTCAGCTTCATGTGTGCCTGTGTTTGTGTTTATGTTGAATGTAATTGTGGCTTGTAAATATGGATGTCACCAGACTGCAAAACAAATCTACCTGCGGGTACAAATAAAGTAACCTGAACCTGAACCTGTCTGTCTGTGTTGGCCCTGCGATGGACTGGCGATCTGTCCAGGGTGTACCCTGCCTCTCGACCAAAGATGCTGAGATAGGCTCCAGCCCCCTGCAACCCGAAAAGGATTAAGCGGAAGAAGATGGATGGATGTAGTAGATTTCTTACTCGTGTTGTTGAGTATGCGATGGTGACATCCTACAAGTACCTGGGTGTTCATCTGAACAACAAACTAAACTAGTCACACAATACTGACGCACTCTACAAGAAGGGACAGTGCAGGCTGTTCCTACTGAGGAGACTCAGGTCTTTTGGTGTACAAGGGGCACTGCTGAAGACATTCTACGACACGGTGGTGGCATCAGCCATCACTTTTGGAGTGGTCTGCTGGGGCAGTGGTGTTACAGCAGCCTATAGGAAGAGACTGAACAAACTGATCAAGAAAGCTAGCTCTGTCCTGGGGCAGCGCCTTGACCCAGTGGAGGAGATGGGAGAGAGAAGGATGGTGGCTAAACTGTCATCTCTGCTGGAGTCCGAGTCCCACCCTATGCAGGACATACTGAACGCACTGAGGAGCTCATTTAGCAGCAGACTACATCATCCTAGGTGCGCAACCGAGAGATTTCGCAGGTCCTTCTTACCTACGGCTGTCAGACTGTATAACCTAAGCAGGGCTGCTCGCAGAGATAGCAAAAAAACCCCGTGACAACCTAATAGTATTGAATGCAAAAGATGCAATAGACCTACACAATGGTCCCCTCCGGTATACAACTAGGAAAAAACTGGTCGCTACGGAGGGTGAGAATATGTATGGGTACATAATCATATCATGTAGGATAACTAAGTAGACAGTTATGCTGTTCATTCCATCTAGCTACAATGCTCTGCACTGTGTGTGTTTATATATTTGTATATTTATTTCATCTAGCTACAATGCTCCGCACTGTGTATTTATATATTTATATATTTATATGTACATACAGTATGTATATTCGCTGCTCTTGTTATTTTTCTTGTCTTCTGATTGTTGCTCTGAGTGTTGCTATTCCTGTGCTGTTGCAATCCTGGAATTTCCCCATTGTGGGACTAATAAAGGCTTATCTTATCTTATCTTATCTTAGCTTATGCTCATCATCATGTCTCCTTTACTGATCAGTGTAGGCAAAGATTGTTATTCGTAGCACATCAATATTGATACAATATTGATATGGGGGGGTGGGGGTGGGGGGTGAAGCTATGTGGGAGTGTGTCTTAAATCATGCTGCTTCTATTTATATGGATGCCGAGAGAAACGGAATTTCATCTTGCCTGCACTACAGTTGTATGTACAGCAATGTGACAATAAAGTTTGATTTGATTTGATACAACATGTCTCAAAGCTAGAGAGCTGTGTAACACATCTCACATCTTCGCCTTTTCTCAGTATTTCATCTTGCACTTCCTGTATTTCTCGACAGCACTGGCATTCGATAACCTGTGGCATAGCCTGGCAGTTGTTACAGATACACCTGAAAAAGAAACATTTTATTATTTTAGCTGGTGAATAAATATATGTACTATGCATATATAGTAATGTATGTTTGTTAAAAGGTACAGTGTAGTATTACTATAAAATGAAAATTTGTATTACCAGGGTAAAAGCTCTGGCATCATAGCCAGATTGTATTTCACACTTACTAATCAGAAATGAATGTTGTTACAAAAAATGCAATAAAAAGAATCACTTATTACGAACTAAATTTGTTTATTCATGCAAAAATATTTGTGTAAATGAAGTAGTTAAAGTTACAAAGGAATACCATACAGTATATGTCGAATACATTTCACAATTTGGACCTAAAAATAAAATTGCTTGAGTATGGTTTCTTAGTGACTACATTCAGGCTATTATTGACTACATGGAGGCCAACTGCTGCTTGCAATGTCAGCTAACAGACGGGTATAACATTTTTCGTAAAATATATGCACAAAATCAATGCTGATGGTTGATATTTACAACATAGCAAAGGTACATGATCAAAGTTGCACATGCAGTTATTTTAGATCTATCTGTATATTACCATTCAGTGTTTTGGAGGCGACCGATGTCCATCTCTAACCCTTCATCGTCAGATCGTTCATCCTCTGAAACGTTCGAGTCACCGTTGCTTCCTGAATGATATGGTTCAAATAAACAGGGTTGCAGTCCTTCGTTAGAACCAACTCGCACTTCTTCATTACTCGATCCTGATTCTTCCTCATAAACTATTGACAAATCGCTCAAATCTTTGTTGAAATCGCTCACAACTTCCTTCGCTTCAATGTACTCAGCCATGCTTATTTACATATTTGGTTCATCTCATGGCGTCACAAAATGGCGGCGGCATTTGACCCAATTTTGACAAACGAAGATCACAATTGTCTGCATCACGATGTAATTTATGGTAGTATATGGAGAAAAAATATATATATATTTTTTTGTCTACACAGAATAAAAACACAGTAGCTCTTCTTTCTAATGATGTCTTGGTTGAATTATGTCATGGACTCTGTAAGTTTTCATGTAACTTTCCCTGAGTATCGTACTCCTGTGTTAGCTGCTGAGCTAAGAACCCCTGTGTTAGCTTCTGAGTTAAGAGCTCCTGTGCTAGCATCTAGGTTGAGAGCTCTTGTTTTAGCTTCTAAGTTGAGAGCTCCTGCGTTTTCTGAGTGGAGAGCTCCTGTGTTTTGTGAGTTGAGAGCCCCTGTGTTGTTTTCTAAGCCTAAAGCTCCTGTGTTACTTTTTTTTTTTTTTTTTTACATAAAGTTCCTGTGTTGGTTTCTAGACCTGGAGCTCCTGTGTTTCCTTCTGAGGTTGGGGCGTCTATGACGTCTCCTGGGTTTCCTTCTGAGGTTATGGTGTCCATGTTGTCATGTCCTGAGGTGAAAGTGTCCATGGTTGCACTTGCAGAGTTTGAGAGTCCCATGTTATCATCTGAGTTTGGAGTTTCCATGTCATCGTTTGAGTTTAAGGTTTCCATGTCATCTTCTGGGTTTGAGTTTTCAGGTCATTTTCTGTGTTTATGTTTTCATGTCAGTTTCTCAGTTTAAGATTTCATGTCATCTTCTGAGTTTTAAGTTTTCATGTCATCATCTGAGTTTTAAGTTCCCATGCTTTCTTCAACAATCTCATGTTGCTTCCTCTTGATTTTCAAATTTCTGTGTTGCAATCACCTCCTGAGTTTGAAGGGCCTGTGTTACTTCTTTTGCACCACTGTGCCTATGCCCCCCTCCACCACCCTCCTGTGATGTTTCTTTGTTTTTGTTTAAGTGTATCTTGAAACCGCCCGGGGGGGGGGGGGGGACTTTCATAGTCTGGGCTTGAGCTAAGGCTCAAGTCCACTTTATGTTCAACTATTGTCTCTCTTTTATCATGTGTGATTATTTTTGCATTTATTGCCTTCTGTGTTTCCCTTACTCCCCTGTCTTTGTCTTCTGTGTTCATCTTTGGTCTGGTCCTGGTGTCTGTGTGTACAGCCCCGTCCATCCTGTGTTTCCCACCTAAGTAACTTCCCTGCTGCCCTTGAGTGGACCCACCTGTTCTGTGTTTTGGCAATTAGTCTTTGTCTATACAGATGTGGACAAAATTGTTGGTTCCCCTCTGTTAATGAAATAAAAACCCACAGTGGTCACATAAATAACTTGAATCTGACAAAAGTGGTAATAAATAAAAATTCTATGAAAATTAACCAATGAAAATCAGACAATGCTTTTGAAATGTGGTTCAACAGAATTATTTAAAAAAAAACAAACTCATGAAGCAGGCCTGGACAAAAATGATGGTACCTTCCTGGTCCCAACCCTGACTACTCAGAGTTGGGACCAGGAAGCAGAGTCGCAGTCTTACATGTCTCTCTGCAGCTCCTCTTCATCCGCCACCCCTCAGCTTAGCCCCTGTCTTCCCCATCAGAGAATCGTTGTCTGCTCCCTCCAAAGTAAATAAAAATATAATGCATAAGCCTCCCAAAGTGATAAAGCAAAATATTGGTAAAACTCAAATTAAACATAAAGCCTCTAAATTGAATGAATTGGCCTTTGTTCCTCCTCATAATTTAAAAAATTAAATGTGGTTTATTAAATATTAGGTCTCTAACTCCCAAGTCTCTGTTAGTCCATGATCTGTTAATTGATCATCAGATTGATTTAATTTCCCTTACAGAGACTTGGTTAGGGCAAGAGGATTATGTTGGTTTAAATGAATCAACTCCCTCTGGTTATTTAAACTGTCAAAATCCCAGAAGTTCTGGTCGTGGAGGAGGAGTAGAAACAATTTACCATTCCAAATTACTAGTTAATGTAAAGCAAAAAACATGTTATAATTCCTTTGAGGGCCTGGTCCTCAGTTTTGGGCACTTTAGCAATTTTAGGTTAAACCCAATTTTATTTGCCATAGTTTATCGTCCCCCATCAACCTACTCAGAATTTTTATTCGAATTTGCTGATTTCCTAGCTGATTTAGTGCTGAAATCTGATAGAATAATTATAGTTGGGGACTTTAATATACATGTGGATGTAGATAGTGACTGCCTTAATGTGGCATTAAATTCAATATTAGACTTGATTGGGTTTTCTCAGAAAGTAGGAAATTCTACTCATTACCTCCACCATACATTGGATCTTGTTCTGACATATGGCATAGAAATAGAAAATCTTGTAGTGTCTCCTCATAACCCTGTACTGTCAGACCATTGTCTGTTAACCTTTGATTTTACTATTTCTGACTATTTGGCTCCTAAAGAAAAATATTATTACAGTAGATGCCTCTCAGATGATGCTGTTACCAAATTTATGCAGATTGTTTCCTCTATGCCATGTGTCAACACAACGGAAATAAGCTATAGACAGCTTGCTCCTTCTGTAATTGATAACATGGTGGATAGTGTTTCAGCTTCTTTGCATCAGACTCTAGACTTGGTGGCCCCCTTAAAAAAGAAAAAGTCTAATCAGAGATTTCTAACTCCTTGGTTCAACACAGAAACTCGTAGCTTAAAACAGAAGACTTGTCAATTAGAAAGAAAATGGCGCTCCACTAATTTAGATGAAATCTATTTAGCTTGGAGAAATCATCTTTTAATTTATAAAAAAAAATCTCTTAGAAAAGCTAGAACGAGTTATTACTCTGCATTAATAGAAGAGAGCAATAATAATCCCAGGTTTCTTTTCAGTACTATAGCCAGGTTGACAAAGAGTCAGCACTCTGTCAATCCTAATATTCCCTTAGAGCTTACTAGTCAGGACTTAATGAACTTTTTCAATAATAAAATTTCATCCATCAGAGATAAAATCAGATTCTTCCCACAGTTAACTTAAATACTGTAACTACTACAACTCCTTCTATTGATGTCTGTCTTGATGAGTTTACTCCATTCGACCTTTGTGAGTTAGACAAAATAGTTTCCTCATCCAAACCTTCAACTTGTCTTTTAGACCCTATTCCTACCAGGTTATTTAAAGAAGTCTTCCCACTTATTGGTAGCCTTATTCTTCATATAATCAATTCTTCATTAACTTTAGGCCATGTACCGCAGGCTTTTAAAACGGCTGTAATTAAACCCTTACTCAAAAAGCCAACCCTAGATCCCGGAGCTTTAGCTAACTATAGACCAATCTCTAATCTCCCTTTCATTTCAAAAATCTTAGAAAGAGTTGTTGCTATGCAATTATTTGACCACCTACAGGGAAATGGTTTACTTGAAGAGTTTCAGTCTGGGTTAAGAATCCATCATAGTACTGAAACAGCCTTAGCGAAGGTCACTAACGACCTCCTCATTGCATCTGATAATGGACTAGTTTCTGTACTTGTCCTTTTAGACTTTAGTGCAGCTTTTGATACTATTGATCATAATATTCTACTTGATAGATTAGAATACTATGTTGGACTTAATGGAACTTCGTTGCAGTGGTTTAGATCTTATTTATCTGATAGGTTCCAGTTTGTTCATGTAAATAATGAGTTTTCTTTCAACTCAAAGCTCAGTCATGGAGTTCCACAGGGATCTGTGCTAGGCCCTACTCTTTTTAGTTTATATATGCTTCCGTTAGGCAACATTATTAGAAAGCACTGTATACATTTTCATTGTTATGCTGATGACACACAATTATACCTGTCAATGAAGCCAGATGATAGTAATCAATTAGCCAAGTTAGAAGCCTGTCTTAAGGAAATCAAAGCTTGGATGACTTGTAATTTCCTGCTATTAAATTCAGATAAGACTGAAGTCATTCTTGTTGGTCCAAAAAACCTTAGAAATTCCTTTCCAAATCAAATTTTCAGTTTGGATGCGGTTACTCTTTCTCTTAATAGCGCTGTGAGGAACCTTGGAGTTATTTTTGATGAGGATTTGTCCTTCAATTCACATATTAAATTTGTTTCTAAGACTGCCTTCTATCATTTGCGTAATATTGCCAAGATTAGGAGCATCTTGTCTCAGAGTGATGCTGAGAAACTGATCCATGCTTTTGTTAGCTCGATATTAGATTATTGTAATTCTTTATTATCAGGCTGTCCTGAAACATCTTTAAAAAGTCTTCAGCTGATCCAAAATGCTGCAGCAAGAGTTTTAACAGGTACTAGAAAGAGAGATCATATCTCTCCGGTTCTGGCCTCCCTTCATTGGCTTCCCATAGAGTTTAGAATTAAGTTTAAAATTCTTCATCTTACTTACAAAGCTCTAAACAATCAGGTTCCTTTTTACTTAAAAGATCTGATACTACCGTATTATCCTAACAGAGCACTACGCTCCCAAAATGCAGGATTACTTGTAATACCTAGAATCTCCAAAAGTACAATGGGAGGCAGAGCCTTCAGTTATCAAGCTCCTCTCCTGTGGAATCAGCTGCCAATCTGGATTCGAGAGTCAGACTCGATCTCTGTTTTTAAGAATAGGGCTAAAACCTACCTTTTTGATATAGCCTACAATTAGGGAGGGATCATGTGTTTCTGAACCCTCCCTTAGTTATGCTGCTAATAGGTTTAGTCAGCCGGGGGACCTCCAGTAAGGCACTGGGCCTCACTCCTTTTCTCACTCTCAATGAAATATTTTTTTTGCTGGTCATTAACATTTGTTTGTTCTCTCCCATAGATTGAGTCCCCATCATGCTGTTTGCTCTCTACATGTCTGTTCTTTTCTTCTTCTCTATCCCCTCACCCCCCAGCCAGTCGCAGCAGATGACTGCCCCTCCCTGAGCCTGGTTCTGCTGGAGGTTTCTTCCTGTTAAAAGGGAGCTTTTCCTCTCCACCGTTACCAAGTGCTTGCTCACAGGGGATCGCCTGATTGCTGGGGTCTTTCTGCAACTGTGGGGGTTCCCCCTACAGTTGATAGTGCTATGAGATGACTGTTGTTGTGAAATGGTGCTATATAAATAAAGTTGAATTGAATTGAATTAACTTAATATTTCGTTGTACAACCTTTTGTGGCAATCACTGCAATCAAACGATTTCTGTAACTGTCAATGAGACTTCTGCACCTCTCAGCAGGTATTTTGGCCCACTCCCCATGAGCAAACTGCTCCAGTTGTCTCATGTTTGAAGGGTGCATTCTCCAGATGGCATGTTTCAGTTCCTTCCACAGATGTTCAATAGGATTTAGATCAGGGCTCATAGAAGGCCACTTTAGAATAGTCCAATGCTTCTCTCTTAGCCTTTCTTGGGTGTTTTTAACTGTGTGTTTTGGGTCATTATCCTGTTGCAATACCCATGACCTGCGACTGAGACCAAGCTGTCTGACACTGGGCAGCACATTTCTCTCTAGAATACCTTGATAGTCTTGAGATTTCATTGTACCCTGCACAGATTCAAGACACCATGTGCCAGATGCAGCAAAGCAGCCCCAGAACATAACAGAACCTCCTCCATGTTTCACAGTAGGGACAGTGTTCTTTTCTTGGTATGCTTCATTTTTGTGTCTGTGAACATAGAGCTGATGTGCCTTGCCAAAAAGTTCCAGTTTTGTCTTGTCTGTCCATAGGACATTCTCCCAGAAGCTTTGTGGCTTGTCAACATGCAGTTTGGCAAATTCCAGTCTGGCTTTTTTATGATTTGTTTTCAACAGTGGCGTCCTCCTTGGTCTTCTCCCATGAAGTCCACTTTGGCTCAAACAATGATGGATGGTGCGATCTGACACTGATGTGGGTATTGTTGTTTTTGTTTTTTTTTTTGGGGGGGGGGGGGGTCCAGTGCACTATATCAGGGGAATCCAACTTTCAAGCGCTCTCTCTTTTTCTGTAATTTGCAGATGTCGGTTTTGTTTTTATAATATGCAAGGAAACATAAAAGAGTTTCAGACTTGCATTGCAATTTAAAAAAAAAAAATCATTGATTTTGCCGTTAGAATCGAAACTATTGGTTGTGTCCCCTCATTTTTCCCAGTTTTTGTGTGACATGAAAATCGCATCAATTTCAAAGTACTGTAATGTGATCTCTGAGTAACTCTTTCTACTCAAAATGCAAGAGATAACAGAGTTGTAATGCAAATTATAAATAAAACATTCCCCAATGTGATCGGATCTATGGTTTTTGTACGGCGACCCCTGCAAATTTACTCGTACGACGTAAATTTCCCTGTCCCCAAATTTACGCAGCAACATGCAAGTTATTTGGTAAAGTAACCAGAAAACAGGAAGTGCTGATGCTTTTCACTTTGCACCTTTCAAATTCCAAACCATACACGTAAAAAGGAGATCAGTCTTTGTGAAGCTCAGATGTAGAATATTTCAATAAAATCTCAAACATTTATGACACATCGAATATGGTGTCCTTTAAAAAATTTACGTCTTCGGTCTTGGTCGGCCGCGCGCAGCCCCGTCTGGCGAGGTGAGCGCCCTGGGAAAGCACTTTTATTTTCTCTACCCCGGATGTGCTCACCCCATGTGGAGAGGATTAACCGTGGTCACTTTATATTGAAGTTATCGAAGGTCCAAACTTCCGTGTCCCGCATTTACGCCTTTTGTGATTTTACGTCTTATCCAACAAACAGTGAGAATTTGAAGGTATGTATACACGTTATCACATCTTAATATGTCATGAAAATGTAGCTGTTGATGAGTTTTGATGCGTGAAAAATACTGGAAGTGTTGAAGTTGTTTCGTGTAAAACGTGTGCCATTGCAAAGTGCATTGGCACACGGGGAAACAAAAGCCTGAGTGTCCCGTTTACGTCTCCATTTACAAGTAGTTGAAGTGAGCGCTCATCCTCAAGAGTTCCTGAACGCGAATGCCGTTATGAAAATAGTCAATAGTTTCATAAACCTGACACAATTGGATAGTGATTAATCAATTTCATGTGCAGATTTGATCAATTTTAAATTTTGCCACCAATGTCACACATTGGACCCCTAATAAATGAATGTGTTTAGAGGTTGTTCTGGGCTCTATTGTTACCATTTGTATTATCTGTCTCCTCCTGCGGCCATGTCCAGGGAGGTTGGCTACAGTCCCATGGATCTTAAATTTCTGAATAATTTCTGAATAATTTCTGAATAATATGTGCAACTGTAGTCACAGGAACATCAGGCTGCTTGCTCCAGCTCCGGCTTCTTATCTCTCTCCTTCCCTAACTGACTGACTGGATCCCAGCTTGCTATTGTCTGTCTGCGTGTCTTTACTGCTGATTATCAAACGAAATTATGGATTTAATAAGCTGGGCTTTGAACACAATTGACACTGTTTTTTCAACGAGAAAAACTGGCCCGGGGGAGCCGATTTGCCCCGCAGGTACAGTTGCCGCAGGTTATTTGAAGGACACAAGTAATTGGAAACTCTTGTGCCTGTGTGATCTCTCTATCAAAGATGTTGAAGATTTATACCTCTTCGTAGCAATGGTCATCGGAATTCTACTGGTTGGATCTGGGATTGTTCTGGTGTACCGCAAATTGAAGTAGATGGATGGAGCCTATCAAAAAGCGGACCCGGCGAGGCTTAACCATCAAATTGACCAACTGGGCAGGACTTGACAGTGGCTAATGGAGAACTGTCTAGGAAAATGGATTATATCACGATCACGCTGAGAGCCGTCCATGATAATTTCAACGTCCAGCCATGAAGGATTTGAGCACTGAATCTGTAAGAGAATATAAAGTTTTTTCTCTGAAGTCAGCGCTATTCGACCTGTTTTGACGCCCTCAGCTCACAGTCCTCCAGATTATCTTCAGTTTTACTTGTTTTCATAACATGGCGGGCAGCATTTGACTCTCAAGGACAGCCAGCTGTCTGGCAAACCATTCCATCTGCCGTGCCAAGGACACGCGCCTTTGCCCAGACAGCCCAGACAAAACATCTGCTGCTGAAGAGACTTTGTTGTCCTTAACTGATATCAACACCCTCACTCACACTGACTCACTATACTGATGTGAAGATTACTCATTCACTGCTCTCTTTGTGTCATTGTATGGATTCTATTGTCTGCTATTTGTGCATTGAGAGTTTTTTTTCTTGTAATCATAATATTGATCATATATATGAACTGTATTCTGACAAACAATGCTTTTTTTTTCTCTCTCCTATTGTGTTTATCCTTTTTCTCCCCCATTGCTTCCTGTTCCCATTCTGCTGACAGGTGCGTCACTGATGCTGCCGCATCACTGAAAATGTCAACTATGTTGTTCTCAGTGTCAAGTCAAATCCCTCGTATATTTATCAGTTATTTACTATGAATGTACTTGGCAATAAATCTTTTCTGAGTTCTGAGTTCTGAGTTGAAGATGGTCTTATAGCCTTTACCTTTAACATGCTTGTCTATAATTTTCTTTCTAATATCCTGAGACAACTCTCTCCTTTGCTTCCTCTGGTCCATGTTTAGTGTGGTACACACCATGTCACCAAACAGCACAGTGACTACTTGTCACCCTTTAAATAGGCCGACTGACTGATTACAAGTTTGTAGACACCTGTTATGTTAATTAGAGGACATGATTAGAGGACATGAACATGTCCCTATGGTCACATTATTTTCAATCTTTTCTAGGGGTACAATCATTTTTGTCCAGGCCTGTTTCATGAGTTTGTTTTTTAAAGTAATTCTGTTGAACCACAATTCAAAAGCATTGTCTGATTTTCATTGGTTAATTTTCATAGAATTTTTATTTATTGCCACTTTTGTCAGATTCAAGTTATTTCTGTGACCATTGTGGGTTTTTCTTTCATTAACAGAGGGGTACCAACAATTTTGTCCATGGCTGTACATTCTGTGTACTCTCTGTGTCTAGTGTGGCATCATTAACTGTGTGTGTTCTTCTCCCTGCGGGTTACTTTGAATCCTGAGATTCTATAAGTTTTGTTCAATTAACATTTGAGTTATTTCTTCACCCCTCATGCTGTTATTTGTTTGTACATTAGTTTTCTGTTAATAAATCATGTCACGCCTGAGTTCTGCCTGTTTTCTGAGTCCATCACTTGTGCCTGCTGGAGGGATTCATGACAAAATAGGGCCTGCTTGACCAAGTGAAGTAGAACAAAAGATCCCCAAAAGCTAGACATCATGCTGTGATCCAAAGAAATTCAGGAGCACATGAGAAACAAAGTGTGATGTATGGGAGTTGTATGAGTTGTAAGATAAGATAAGATAAGATAAGCCTTTATTAGTCCCACAACGGGGAAATTCCAGGATTGCAACAGCACAGGGATAGCAACACTCAGAGCAACAATCAGAAGGCAAGAAAAAAAAAAAACAAGCAAGCAAGAGCAGCTAATATACATATGTACATATTACTATAAAATATATATACAGTATACACACACACACACAGACACACAGTGCAGAGCATTGTAGCTGGATGGAATAAATATATGAATATATGAACACACAGTGCAGAGAATTGTAGCTAGATGGAATAAATATGTAAATATATAAACACCCACAGTACGGAGCATTGCAGCTAGGTGGAATAAATATGCAAGTATATAAACACACACAGTGCGGAGCAATGTAGCTAGATGGAATAATATGTAGATATATAAAAACACAGTGCGGAGCATTGTAGCTAGATGGAATAAATATATAGATATATAAATATAAACACACCCAGTGCTGAGCATTGTAGCTAGATGGAATAAATATGTAAATATATAAACACACACAGTGCAGAGCATTGTTGCTAGGTGGGATGAAACAGCATAACCGTCTATTTAGTTATCCTACATGGTATGATTATGTGCCCATACATATTCTCACCCTCCGTAGCGACCGGTATGTTCCTAGTTGTATGCCGGAGAGGACCATTGTGTAAGTCTATTGCATCTTTTGCATTCAAAAAAACTATTAGTTTGTTACGTCTTTTTGCTATCTCTGCGAGCAGCCCTGCTTAGGTTGTACAGTCTGACAGCCGTTGGTAGGAAGGACCTACAAAACCTCTCGGTTGTGCACCTGGGATGATGTAGTCTGCTGCTAAATGAGCTCCTCAGTGCATCCAGTATGTCCTGCATTGGGTGGAACTCGGACTCCAGCAGAGATGACAGTTTAGCCACCGTCCTTCTCTCTCCTATCTCCTCCATCGGATCAAGGCGCTGCCCCAGGACAGAGCTAGCTTTCTTAATCAGTTTGTTCAGTCTCTTCCTATCGGCTGCAGTAATGCCACTGCCACAGCAGACCACTCCAAAAGTGATGGCTGATGCCACCACCGTGTCATAGAATGACTTCAGCAGCGCCCCTTGTACACCAAAAGACCTGAGTCTCCTCAACAGGAACAGCCTGCGCTGTCCCTTCTTGTAGAGTGCGTCAGTATTGTGTGACCAGTCTAGTTTATTGTTCAGATGAATACCCAGGTACTTATAGGATGTCACCATCTCGATGTCTGTTCCCTGTATATTTACTGGTGCTGTGAGGGGCTGCCCATGCCTGCGGCAGTCCACCACCAGCTCCTTAGTTTTCCTCGCGTTGATCTGGAGGCAGTTCCGATGGCACCAGTCCACAAAGTCCTGGATAAGCCCTCTGTACTCAGCTTCATCTCCGTTGGAGATGAGACCAACGATCGCAGAGTCATCAGAGAACTTCTGTAGATGGCAATGTGTTGTGTTGTGTGAGAAGTCCGCAGTATAAAGAGTGAACAGGAAGGGAGCCAGCACCGTTCCCTGGGGGGCCCCCGTGCTACTGATGATCGTGTCGGAAACACAGTCCCGGGTTCTCACAAACTGAGGCCGGTTCGTGAGGTAGTCCAGGATCCATGATGACAGGTGCTGGTCCACCCCTGCGCGCAGCAGCTTGTCCTTCAGGATCATCGGTTGGATGGTGTTGAAAGCACTGGAGAAGTCAAAGAACATGATCCTCACCATATTCCCGGGCTTCTACAGGTGGGACAGAGAACGGTGAAGGAGGAAGATCACCGCATCCTCCACCCCAATGCCATGCTGGTAGGCAAACTGGAGTGGATCCATCGCTGGTTCCACCAGGGGGCGGAGATGAGCAAGGAGCAGTCTCTCCAGGGTCTTCATCAAGTGGGACGTCAAGGCCACCGGTCTGTAGCTGTTCAGGTCTTTGGGGTGGGAAGTTTTTGGTACAGGTACCACACAGGATGTTTTCCACAGCTGTGGTACCCTCCCCAGTTTCAGGCTCATGTTGAAGATATACGTCACAATCCCACACAGCTGGTCTGCACAGGACTTGAGGAGCTTTGCGCTGATGCCGTCCGGTCCCGACGCCTTCCTCGCCTTGATCTTCCTCAGCTCCGTCCTCACCTGGGTCTTGGTCAGGGTCAGGATGGGGGGCTGTGTGTTGGGAGTGGGGGGGGGGGGTGTCGGTGGAGTGGGGAGTGGGCAGCAGGACTTGATTTCTTAGAGGCAGCAGTGGTTGTTGTGCAGACAGGGGGGAGGGCGGTTGGTCAAATCTATTGAAAAACAGATTAAGGTTGTTCGCCCACTCCCTGCCCCCCGTGGCCTGGGGGGAGGTATTCTGGAGCCCCGAGATGGTTTTGAGGTTTCTCCAGACCCCGCTGATGTCGCTCTGTTGCAGCTTGTCCTCCATCTTCTTCCTGAAGCTGTCCTTGCCTTCTCTGATCTTTCTCCTCAGCTCCCTCTGTACGGACTTCAGCATCTCCCTGTTCCCCGACCTGAAGATCCTCTTCTTCTCTCTCAGAAGTGTTTTTATCTCATGGTTGATCCAGGGTTTGTTGTTTGAGTGACGCCGTATGGTCTTGGTGGGAACGGATTTGTCCACACAGAAGCTGAGGTAGCCCGTGAAGGTGTGAATGAGGCCATCGATGTCCTCACCATGTGGATCGCAGAGCTGCTTCCAGGCAGTGGCTTCAAAACAGTCCTTTAGAGTGTCCATTGTCTCCTCAGACCATAACTCCACAGTGTGCATGGCCGGAGGTTGTCTGTGCACTAGGGGTTTGTACACCGGTCGGAGATGAACCAAGTTGTGATCCGATCTCCCAAGTGGGGGGAGTTGTGATGAGGTGTACGCCTCCTTAGTGTTTGCGTAGAACAAATCCAGTGTTTTATTGTCTCTAGTGTGGCATGTGACATACTGGGTGAAAGTGGGCAGAATGGGAGACAGTGAAACGTGGTTGAAATTGCCTGAGATGAGGAGAAGAGCATCTGGGTGTTCTGTCTGCAGCCTGCTGGTTACTGAATTGTATTGTTGTATGAGTTGCATTTGCATATGCCACCCCATTGGTGGGCGCTGTATCCTGTGGCATCGCCAATAGTATAAGAGTGTGCTCATTGAACTGAACCAAAATGTGTATGTGTGCGTATGCCTGAGTAAACGAGCAAGCTAATGACCTGCAGCCGTGTGTGTCTTTGTGTTTGTTCCTCCGAGGGGTAATCTAAAGTAGAAACCCACGGACATAACATCATTGGCGACGAGGATAACTTTAGGTTTCCAAGTCTTGCCGCGGTATTGACTGCGAGTGACGGAGGAAGAGGAACGTTTGTCCTGGTGGGAGTTTGGCTGGGCACGGCACGCCAGATGACAGGACACCAGGTGACAGCGCGCCAGGTGACAGGACGCCAGGTGACAGGACGCCGGGTGATAGGACGCCAGGTGACAAGATTGCTAAACGCTAGCTAACTGCACGCCATGGCTGGATTTATTGGACACATTAACCCATTCGACGAGTCGGTGGAGCAGTGGACAACCTACGTTGAGAGGTTTGAGTATTTTGTAACGGCAAATGGTATTGCAGAGGAGAAAAAGCTTGCTGTTTTCTTATGTGTAATTGGTGCGTCAACATATGGACTTTTACGTAGTCTCGTAGCTCCAGATAAGCCAGGGGCTAAGACATATGCTCAACTCACGGAAGTTTTGAAAGACCATTTTTCCCCAAAGCCAATTGTGATTGCTGAAAGATTTCGCTTTTATAAACGGAACCAACAAGAGGGAGAAACTGTGACGCAATACATAGCAGTCATTAAAAAACTTTCTGAACACTGCAAGTTTGTTATGCACCTGCAGGATGCATTGAGGGATAGGCTCGTTTGTGGACTAAATATAGAAGCTATCCAGAAAAAATTGCTGACGGAGGAGAAGCTTACTTTTTCCAAAGCAGTGGAACTAACCGTGTCAATGGAGACAGTAGCTCGTGAGACACATCAGCTGAGCAACGCGCTGAAAGTGCATGTACTGTCACCACACGACAAACAACACACGAAATGTTCGCGCTGTGGAAAAATGAACCACAAAGAAAGCGACTGTTTTTATAAGGAGCAAAAATGCCATAAATGTGGTAAGAGAGGACATATCTCGAAAATGTGCAGGAGCAAAGAAACTGTAAATAAGGAGAAACCAGTGGAGTATAAACCTAAAAAGAAAAAAGGGTGCACCAACTGGATGTAAAAGAAATATCTAGTGATGGTAGCACTACAGACATTGAAGTGAGCCTGCATATGGTGTCTCAGCAGAGTAATTTGTCATACATGAGTGTTAAACCAAAAACTGAAGGTAAAAGGATTATTATGGAATTAGATACCGGTGCTGCCGTTTCTCTGATTTCAAGAAAACTGTATGATGCACACTTTAAGGACTTGCCCTTGCGCCAAACCCATATAATGCTGAAAACATACACGGGCGAGGTGATTCCAGCAGAGGGTGTCATCACCGTTTCAGTGAGGATGAACAAGCAGAGGGCTAGACTACCACTGTATGTGGTTCGAGGAAGTTCACCCCCACTTTTTGGTCGGGAGTGGCTGCGGAGGATTCGAATTGACTGGCGAGAAATAAAGACGATCCGGGAGGAGACGCTAGAGGGCGTGCTACAAAGACATGCAGAGGTCTTTAAAAAAGAATTAGGCACTCTGAAAGGCATGGGAGTAGCCATAGCGCTGAAGCCGGATCATGTGCCACGGTTTTGTCAAGCGAGAGTCGTTCCCTATGCCCTTAGGCCAAAAGTGGAGGCTGAAATTGACCGATTGTGTGAGCAGGGCATTATATCCCCTGTCAAATTCAGTGAATGGGCAACACCCATTGTGCCCGTTGTGAAAAAGAACGGAGATGTTAGGATATGTGGGGATTTTAAAGTCACAGTTAATCCTGCCCTGTATGTGGAGAAATACCCAATTCCACGCATTGAAGATCTATTCGCATCACTTTCGGGGGGGCAACATTTTAGTAAACTGGACTTATCTCATGCCTATTTGCAAATGGTGATAGAGGGAAATTCTAGAAAATATCTCACAATAACTACATCCAAGGGTCTGTTTTGTTACAACAGGCTGGCATTTGGAATTACCTCAGCACCAGCGATATTCCAGCGTGCCATGGACCAAGTCCTCCAGGGTCTGCCGAACGTTCACTGTTACCTGGACGATATATTGGTCAGTGGACAGGATCATGTGCAGCATCTGAAAAATCTGGATGCAGTCCTAGGGCGTTTGGAAGAATTCGGTTTGCGAGTATGAAAGGAAAAATGTGAATTTTTCAAGGATTCACCGGAATATCTGGGTCACGTCATTGATGCCCAGGGTCTACACAAGGCACCAGAGAAAGTCAGGGCAATTGTGGAGGCTCCTGCACCTACAGACGTGAGTCAGTTACGTTCTTTCTTGGGGCTAATTAATTATTACAGCAGATTTATCCCCAACTTGTTATCTATCCTAAGCCCACTGAATACTCTGCTGTGCAAAGGAAAACAATGGCATTGGACATCTGAATGTGCTGCATCTTTCAAAGAGGCAAAAGAGCAGTTACTCTCTCAAAGCGTGTTAACAAATTGTGATCCACAACTTCCCATTCGGCTGGCGTGTGATGCATCACCTTATGGTGTAGGTCAGGGGTGTCCAACCATGTGCCATGGAGAGCCAAGACCCTGCAGGTTTTACCTCCAACCAGTGTCTTCAACAGCAGATTTCTGTGAACTTCTTCCCACTGATTGCTGATAAGTGAAAACACCTGCTGAAGAGACTGGGTAGAAGAGAAAACCTGCAGGGTCTTGGCTCTCCATGGCACCTGGTTGGACACCCCTGGTGTAGGTAGTGTCATTTCACATATTCTCCCGAATGGACAAGAGAGGCCCATAACTTTTTCATCAAGGACTCTGAATAAGGCAGAACGCAATTATGCCCATATTGAGCGCGAAGCTCTTGGCATTATATTTGGAGTTCGTAAATTCCATCATTATCTGTATGGCAGGCAGTTTACACTCCTTACAGATCATCGCCCATTGACCACTATTCTGAGTCCGTGCAAAGCCACACCATCTATGGCTGCTGCTAGAATGCAGCTGTGGGCTCTCCTGTTAGCTGCCCATAATTACACCATACAGTACCGAGAGGCAGCTCGTCATGGAAATGCGGATGGGCTTTCACGTCTTCCATTACCAACATCATCAAGAGAGAGAATCAGTACTGTGGACAGTTTTCACATTAAACACCTAGAAGCCTTACCTGTGAACTGTCGAGAAATCTGCCGAGAGAGCAGGGGTGATTCTGTCCTTGCTCAAGTCCTGGAGATGGTCTCCACAGGTCGCTTTCCGAGGGTCCAGGATGTGGCCAGCACATTGGCGCCATTCATCAGCCGGAGGGATGAGTGGACACTCCAGCAAGGTTGCCTTATGTGGGGTGTGCACGTCGTCATTCCCTCAAAATTGAGATCATGACTGCTGTCAGAACTGCATACTGGACACCCAGGTGTTGTCAAAATGAAAGCTGTCGCCCGCAGTTACATGTGGTGGCCCGGAATTGATGCTCAAATTGAACAGGTCTCAAAAACATGCCAGTCCTGTCAATTTACACAGAAAGCACCGGGACCAGCACCACTCCACCCATGGACCTAGCCTGGATCCCCGTGGCAGAGAATTCATGTTGACTTTGCTGGGCCGTTCCAAGGCCAAATGTTTATGGTGGTTGTAGACGCCCATTCGAAATGGCCTGAGGTACACCTTATGAGTTCCACTACAACGGCTAACACCATCCAGGTGCTCCGAGGGTTATTTAGTCGCTATGGGCTTCCTGAGGTGTTAGTGAGCGATAATGGTCCTCAGTTTACCTCACATGAGTTTGACACTTTTATGAAAGGCAATGGAGTAAAGCACATTCGCTCTGCACCATTTCATCCATCAACAAATGGTCTTGCAGAACGTTTTGTACAGACATTCAAGCAGTCACTGAAGCGTTCCACTGGAACTACTTCCATACAACACCGACTGGACGCCTTTCTACTCACGTACCATAACACTCCACACTCTACAACGAAGAAGTCCACGTCTATGCTTTTCATGCATCGCAAGCTGCGATCTCGATTGGACCTGCTGAAGCCTAGCATGACATCAGAGGTAGAGAAAGCACAAGAGGCACAGTGTGCGTATCGAGGAATGCATGCAAAAGCCAGAACGTTCAAGGTGGGAGATCCAGTTCTTGTTCGGAATTACGGGAGAGGAGAGAAGAAGTGGATACCAGGGGTTGTTTCAGCTGAGACTGGCCCTGTATCCTACACCGTCGACATCGGCACATCGCAGCACTGGAGGCGACACGCGGACCAGATGCTGGCCAGGGTTGTTGAATTGGATACCTCTACGGACGACGGCGGAGATGCATCGTCGTGCATCTCAGCAGACCTGCCTGTGCTGGAAAAGACTGTTCCAGAACCAGCTACTCCGGTTCCTGTGAGTGACTCCTCACCATTACCCCAGGTAACCTCAGAGGGAAACACCACATCACCTCCAGAGACTGGTAAGATATATCCTTCTCGTATTACTAGACCACCAGAGCGTTATGTTCCATAAACTTTGTTTAAGATACTTTTAAGAGACATATATTGGACATTTTTGAATAAGAGACCTTTTTTATGTGTTAGATGAGAGAGTCACGTCTCACCAAAAGGGCAGAATAAACCCTTGACTGACTCAGGGGTTTGGGATCGTCTACTCCCAGTCTCAAGGCTAGTGTGTGTTTTTAAAATAATGAAAGTGGTTTGTTTTGTGTATCTTGGGGGTGGGTACAACATTTAGTGGGGAGGAGATGTGATGTATGGGAGTTGTATGAGTTGTATGAGTTGCATTTGCATATGCCACCCCATTGGTGGGCGCTGTATCCTGTGGCATCGCCAATAGTATAAGAGTGTGCTCATTGAACTGAACCAAAACGTGTATGTGTGCGTATGCCTGAGTAAACAAGCAAGCTAATGACCTGCAGCCGTGTGTGTCTTTGTGTTTGTTCCTCCGAGTGGTAATCTAAAGTAGAAACCCACGGACATAACACAAAGTATTTAAGATCTATCAGTCTTGAAAAGGTTATAAAGCAATTTCTAAATTTTGGGACTCCAGCGAATCACAGTGATGGCCATTATCCACAAATGGCAAAAACATGGAACAGTGATGAACCTTCCCAGGAGTGGCTGGCCAACGAAAATTACCCCAAGAGTGCAGTCATGATTCATCCAAGAGGTCACAAAAGACCCCACAACAACATCTAAAGGATTGCAGGCCTCGCCTCAGCTAAGGTCAGTGTTCATGACTCCACCATATGAAAGAGACTGGTCAAAACTGGCCTGCATGGCAGAGTTCCAAGACAAAAACCACTGTTGAGCAAAAAAAAAAACAAAAACAAAACAAAAAAAAAAAAACTTAAAGGCTGATCTCAGTTTTGCCAGAAAACATCTTGATGATCCCAAGACTTTGGGGAAAATAGTCTTTGAACTGATGAGAAAAAAGTTGAACTTTTTGGAAGGTGTGTGTCCCATTACATCTGATGTCAAAGTAACACAGCATTTCAGAAAAGAAACCACATACCAACAGTAAAATATGGTGGTGGTAGTGTGATGGTCTGGGACTGTTTTGCTGCTTCAGGACCTGGAAGACTTGCTATGTTAAATGGAACCATGAATTCTGCTGTCTACAAAAAATCCTGAAGGAGATTGTTCAGCCCTCTGTTTGTGACCTCAAGCTGAAACACACTTGGGTTCTGCAATGAAAACAAACCAGCAAGTCCACCTGTGAATGGCTTAAGAAAAAACAAAATGAAGATTTCGAGAGGCCAAATCAAAGTCCTTACCTGAATCTGACTGAAATGCTGTGGCATGACCTTAAAAAGGTGGTTCATGCTCGGGAACCATCAAATGTGGCTGAATTACAACAATTCTGCATAGAAGAGTGGGCTAAAATTCCTCCACAGCGCTGTAAAAGACTTATTGCCAGTTATCGCAAATGCTTGATTGCAGTTGTTGCTGCTAAGGGTGGCCAAACCAGTTATTAGGTTTAGGGGGCAATCGCTTTTTCACACAGGGCCATATAGGCTTGTATTTTTTTTAATTTTTTTTTTACCATTAATAATAAACACCTTCCTTTAAAAACTGCATTTTTTTGTTTATTTGTGTTATCTCTGTCTAATATTTAAAATTGTTTGATGATGAAACATTTAAGTGTGACAAACATACGAAAAAATGAGAAATCAGGAAGGGGGCAAACACTTTTTCACACCACTGTAGTTCCATGTGTGAACCCACAACCATACCTGTGTATATACCTATGCGCTATTTTTATTTTTACGTTTTTTTTTTGTTTGTTTTTTTTTTTTCAGTCGCATGGCTAATCAGTGTGTTCTGTAAATGTGTTTTATTTAAATTCTTCTGTCATTCTTTATTGTGCAGTAGCCTGGTGGAGCACCAACAATTTCCTTGTGGTGTACAACTGTACAAAAACAATAAAGCCCCTTCTATTTTATTCTATTCTATTCTATTCTATTCTATAAAGATATGGGAAAGAGTTGTTGAAGCCAGGTTAAGAGGAGAGGTAACAATTAATGAGCAGCACTACGGTTTTGTGCCAAGAAAGAGTACTACAGATGCAATGTTTGCTATAAGTGTGTTGATGGAGAAGTATGGAGAAGGTCAGAAGGAGTTGCACTATGTCTTTGTGGATCTAAAGAAAGCAGACAATACGGTGCCAAGAGAGAAAGTGTGGTACTGTATGAGAAAGTCAGGAGTTTCATAGAAGTATGTGAAGGTGATGCAGGACATGTATGATGACAGCAAGATGGTGGTAAGGTGTGCTGTAGGAGTGACAGATGGATTCAGTGTGGTGGTGGGATTACATCAGGGATAAACTCAGGGGGGCCTCCAGGAATATTTCACAGGAGGGGCCACAGGGGGGCCACTGAAAATCTTTGGGTGGAACATCAAAATCAATTTAAAATGTAATCACGCTGCACGTCTGTCGCATTTGGGCTGAACACACCTTGAGAGTGTGATCTATCCTACTTTCCTGTATTTTGTTAATATTTGTTAATTTTAATTATTATTAATAATAATAATATTATTATAATCCCTTTCTCTTCACCTTATCTATCACTGACTTTCCGTACAACACCGAGTCATGCCACCTTCAGAAATTCTCTGATGACTCGGCTGTTGTTGGGTGTATAAGAAGGGCAGAGGAGGAGGAGTACAGGGCACTGGTAGACAGATTTGTGGAGTGGACTGAGCAGAATCACCTAAGGCTGAATGCTACCAAGACCAGAGAGATGGTGATTGACTTCAGGAAGAAGAGGACACCTTCACCGCCAATGCGGATTAGGGGGCAGGATGTGGAGGGGGTTGAGGACTACAAAGGGTGGGTGTTGTGATCAGTAACGGACTGGAAAGCTAACACCGATGCTGCGTACAAGAAAGGGATGAGCAGACTCTACTTTCTGAGGAGATCCTTCAATTTGTGCAATGAGATGCTGGAGTTTTTCTATGAGACTGTCGTTGCCAGCACCATCTTCTTTGCTGCTGTTTGATGGGGTAGCAGTATCAGGGCCAGCAACACCAACAGATTTGACAAGATTATCAAGAAGGCTGGCTCTGTGATTGGTCTCAGGCCTGAGACCTTTGAGACTGTGATGGAGAAGAGGACACTGAACAGACTGTGATACATCATGGACAACCCTGATCACCCCCTCCACCACACACTGGACAGACAGCGGAGCACTTTCTTCAGCAGACTGCTACAGCTTCACTGCCGAACGGTTAGGTACAGGAAATCTTTTCTGCCACAGGCCATTTCACTGTACAATAGCTCACTCTAATGTTGAATTCTGGTCATAAATATCCTGCCATACTGCACCATACAGTCTAACTGGTACATCACATTTCACTCTGCGCCTTATAACCTTCCTTTGTACAGTCAGTACTTTCCATAGATTCATAATGATCATCATCTCTTTAACCTAGTAGTAGCCTATGTAGTTTATAAAGTTATCTAAGCATTTTTTAGTTCATTGGGGAACTCCTTTTCTATTATGCTGTGTGCATGTCTTTTGGTGTGGAATGTCTACTGTGTCATGGTGCTGTTACACTATAATTTTCCAGTCTGGGATTAATAAAGTACATCTCTAATATACAGCACACATCAATTATTCTTAAAAATCTACTACATGTAAAATATGACATAGAAAAACAAGTAATAAAATTATGTTAGACCATGTGGCAAGGACCAGGGGTGGCTGCTGGGGGTGCCCAATGCCCCCCCCCCATGGTCCCCCTGGATCAGCTCTGAGCCCCTTCTTGTTTGCCATGGTGAAGGACAGGGTGATAGATGAGATCAGGCAGGATTTTGTGTGGACAACGATGTTCACAAAAAAACATTGTGATCTGTAGTGAGAGTAGGTAGCAGGTGGAAGAGAACCTGGAGAAGCTGAGGTATGATCTGGAGAGAAGAGGAATGAATGTTAGTGGAAGAAAGACAGAATACAAGGGGGTGAATGAGAGGGAGGCAGGTGTAACGATGAAGATGGAAGGAGTAGAGGTAGTGAAAGTTGATGACTTTAAATACCTGGGGTCAACCATCCAATGCAATGTTAAAATGCACAAGTGAGGAGAAGAAGAGAGTGCAGGCAGGGTGGAGTGGGTGGAGATGAGTGTCACGGGTGATTTGTGATAGAATGAGTGAAAGGGAAGATTTACAACATAGTTGATTAGACTGTTGCCACCGTGATGTGGACCCCGGATAAGCGATTGAGGATGGCTGGCTGGCTGGTTGGATGGTAGTGAGATCTCCTCTGATATTCGGTTTGCATATGGTGGTACTGACAAAAAGAGGAGGTGGAACTGGAAGTGGCAGAGTGAAGAGATGCTAAGATTCTCACTAGTAGTACCAAAGAGGGACAGGATTAGACATGAGTATATCAGAGGGACAGCTCTGGTTGAGCGGTTTTGAGACAAAGTAAGGGAGGCAAGGCTGAGATGGTTTGGACATGTGCAATGGAGGGATAGTGGAGATACTGGACAAAGGATGTTGAAGATGGAGCTGCCAGGCAGGAGGAAAAGATGAAGACCAGAGAGAAGATTCATGGATATAGTGAAGGAGGGCCATCTCCAGACCAGCAGGGGTGGGAACCTTTCTGTGTTGAGTTTGCATGTTGTCAGTGTGCTGTTTGGGTTTACTCCAGGGCTCGAATTTCCTCCCACAATTTGAATACATGCACGCTTGGTTAATTAGTGACTCTGCATTGTCCCTAGGTATCTGTCTCTGATATACCCTTCAAATTCAGGGTCAGTGTTAAGTGCCTTGAGTGGTGTTTGTGACTAGAAAAAGCACCATATAAGTACAGGACCTTATCCTTATGAAGATGGTTAGTGTGAGACAAGAGGAAGAGATGGAGGCAGATGGTCCACTGCGACGACCCTTGAAGTGAGCAAAAGAAAGTAGAAAAAGTAGAAGAAGATAGGTGGCCATGTGTTTGTTGTCTTGGCAACAGGTAAGGCCACCAGAAGTAATTTGTTTTTTTCTTTATCGAGCTGGGTCACTGTTGGTGTTCCATTAGCAGAAAAAGAGCAGGAAATTGGGAGAGTCATTATGCGGTATGCCCTAAAATGTTTCATCTGAATGCACGATTGAGTGCACTGCAGGTGTGTTTTGTGAGAAGTGTAAATTATTTCTGATGAAAATCCCATTTAAGATTTTTTTTTAATAATAAATATGGCACAATTACATAGTGTCACAGCAATAAGAACATAATTTACCTAACTTAACAATGAAGTCTCAGAGCAATGAGCTATGCTCAAAAAAGAGAGAAAAATAAAAGCGATACAATAGAGAAATATAAGAGGTGCGACAAAACCCCCACAGTAACCAGTACGTGATGCTACTAAAAGAGTTTGCATTTCTTGTCATGTCATGTCAACACGCCTCATACAGGCCACCTTGTTGACTTTGCGACAAGTGCAATCAATATAAAGTGTACTACCACAAAGGCGGACACAGAACAATTTTATTGATTTTACACAGCCGCTGAATGAAGCCTTACTCTTACAGCATCCCAAATTAGAATATTGCAAGTAAGACTGTGTACTGGAGCTATCTGTGCACAGTCCCACAGGAAACCAAGTAAAATCTACACAGAATTCATACCAAAATCAGAGAAATATGATACACATAAAAATCAATAGATTCTAACTCAATTTTCCATGCATTGTTTTCTGCAAGTGTTAAAAGATCAGCAAATGTAAGTGCATAATATGTGAATACAAATGGAAAACGTGTGAGAATCAGATCATAGCTAATTGTTAAGCATGTAATGGACATGTGAACTTATCATTCATGAATACAGAACAGGTTCAAATTGAGCCAGAATAAAATCAAAAATAAAGGTATACGAGCCAACTGACCAACCTCAAACTCCTTCTGATTCTCTTTTCTGAAACCCAACCTGACTTGTTCATTTATATCAGGGGTCGGCACCCCGTGGCCCTTCAGCTCCCATGCTGTGGCTTCCTGCAGTTATATCTCAAAACACATGAAAATTACTGAAGATCATTATAACGAGTTTATTTTTGAAATTATTGTTTATCGGATACATTTCTCAATGGAAACACATACTTTATGAACATAAAATATAGATTTTTATTATGTTGTCAACCATGTGTCACATCTGACAGCAGCTCATGCACAGAGAGCCTCAGTTGCAGCGCATGTGGAGAGTAGAGAACCGCAGCTTCCTGTTTCTCCTCCACACTATCGGTAAGACATGAACAAATCCAGAAAAAGTAAAATCACAGAGGAAAATAGAGTTTAATTCTGTGTGGGCAGATTCATTTGCATTCATGCATGGTTGTTATGTGGAGAGAATTTCTCCACAACAACACAAACAAGGAGAAAAAAACATTAAAAAAAAACACCTAATCAGTGTCTACAAGGCCGTAAAATGTCTAAAATGTGATTTTCTAAAGCAGGGATGGGACACTGGTGGCCCGGAGGCCATGTGTGGCCCCTGATGTCATCCACTGCGGCCCGTTAGTCAATTTCCAAAAATCAATTACTTATTTGTATCCCGTTTGAACGTGTTTGGAACGGCACTCTTAAATGCAGTTTTAGAGTCCTCCAACAGAGGGAGTGCTAATCGAAACCTAGGTCCCTATCAATTAGTGGTCGAGCAAGAGTGAGGGAGCCACAGATAGAGGGAGCAGTGTGCCCTGGAGTACGTCTTTTAGGGTATGTACACTACCGTTCAAAAGTTTGGGGTCACTTAGAAATTTCCTTATTTTTGAAAGAAAAGCACTTTTTTTCAGTGAAGATAACTTTAAACTAATCAGAAATACACTCTATACATTGCTAATGTGGTAAATGACCATTATAGCTGCAAATGTCTGGTTTTTGGTGCAATATCTAGATAGGTGTATAGAGGCCCATTTCCAGCAACTATCACTCCAGTGTTCTAATGGTACAATGTGTTTGCTCATTGTGTCAGAAGGCTAATGGATGATTAGAAAACCCTTGTGCAATCATGTTAGTTCTGCAATGCTGTAATTGCTGCAAATGGAGGATTCTTTGACGAAAGCAAAGTTTGAAGGAAAAAATTATTTCAAATACAAATCATTATTTCTAACCTTATCAATGTCTTGACTATATTTTCTATTCATTTTACAACTCATGGTGGTAAATAAGTGTGACTTTTCATGGAAAACACAAAATAATTGTCTGGGTGACCCCAAACTTTTGAACGGTAGTGTATGTGTTGCATGCTGAGACCGCATTAATAGGATGTGAACAGCAATAAATGTATAGAGTAGGCTGGTTTTATTAAACAATAAATGCTATAGCTCCTCACTGAGGAGTATTTGTATTAATAAATGCAAACTGCAAACTGCACGCCAGTGAGACATGGACAAGCCTGTCTTAACTGTCTGCAGTGGAATGACAGGGACAGGGTCCGCTGGATGTGTGTCATCTGCACTGAGGATGAGGTCAGCTCGCAAGCACTCCTGGTTAGGCTGCAGCTGGATGACCTCGAGGATGTGCTCTGCACGCACCATATGTGTTGGTTTGGCCATGTGGAGAGGAGTGTTGACTGGATTAATAAGGTCATGGAAGTCGATCCTGGTAGCAGCAGAGGTCAAGGAAGAGGAAGACCAAAGAAGATATGACTAGAAGGTGTCCGTAGGGACCGGGTCAAGCTACAACTGGCTCAAGTTGAACCTGTGGAGAGGAACCACTAGAGTGGGACTCTGAGAAGTGCAGTTAAGCAGGACCCATCCCAACTGAGGGATTAATTGTGTGCTGTCGGATACAATTAAACCAAATATGGATGATGATGATGAAAACAAACTGAAAGGCAAATTTATATAAGAAATGGCAAATTTACAACAGAAAAAAACACTAGAAAAAATCTGAGTACATCTAAAAAGTTATAAAATTTTGAAAAAAAAATATGTAAATTTATCAGTAGAAGCTTGCACAACTAATACCAAAATAAAATATAGATTTGCAATAAAAAGGCTAATTTAAACCAGAAATGTAGCATATTTTTTCAATAAAACTAGATTTTTCTTTGATCATATACTTCAAGTATTTAAAATAAAAAAACAAACATTTTTCTTCATGGTCATATTTCCTTTTCTTCTTGGCTTTTTGGTTAATTACCGTTCAGAATTCCTCTTTGCTGACTTCCAGTCTGGACAACATGGTGGTAGCAGCTTAACGCTGAAGCTCCCAGACCCCATCCATGAAAATACCATGAAAATCAGATTTAACGGATTTATGGAAGAGTGAAAATCAAAAGACAAAGTCATTTTGCCTAAAGGAAAACAGAAGAGATCGACATTTACCAGGCCAAGACGCACATCGGCCAGAGAATCTGACCTGGAGGACAACAACCACTCGGAGAGAGAGGAGCAGAATGAGGCTAACAACATGGTTAGTTTAAAAACGGTACTTCAAGAATTAAGAGAATTTCGCCGAGAGTGTTGGGACGAATTTCATGAAATTAAAGACGAAATAAAAAGGACAAACAACAGAGTGTCCCAGGCTGAGGCCCGTATCATGGAAGCAGAGGAAAGAATAAAAGGGCTGGAAGAAACCTCGCTGGAATTACTCAAAACTGTGGATAATGTGTTCAAGGATGAGGCTGAGTTTGTTCCTCAGATTCAGCTTTATTCACAGAGCACATCTCCAGCAAATCTCAAAGCAAATCAAGAGGAAGTTTTCATCTCACATCAGGGGTTTTATACCCCGGGCACGAAAAAGCAGTCACATGGTGTTTGATCAAACATACAGTCACATGGTACTTAATCTCAACCACAAAGTAACCCCTTTGATCTCACGCCATTGTCCTCTAGTCTCTGTGGCCCGGAAATCTTCCCCGGTCGTCTCCCGGACACAAAGGCCGAATCTCACACTCCTCTGCTGAATCCCAGAGTCTCAGTCCTCTTTGTTCCATGAGACGTGAAGCACACAATAAACATACAGCAACACATTTGTGGGGAATATGTAACCAACATATGAGCCAGAAGACCCCCCCCCCCCCCCAAACGTCTAAATGGGACAAACATAACCAGAGACACATGACATCATAACATTACTACACATCAATCCACCAGTTGCTTAACTCTCAGTCTCCCGCCGTATCTGCTGAAAGCCGGCTTTGCTGCTGTCTGCACCTGTGGATTAGAACTGTTAGTCAGTCTCTGTGGAAGTCCTGTAGAATGCCCTCTAGGGGGTCTACCGCGACGGGGGGCTCTCGCCAACTGCACCTCCTCATCCGCCAAAACAAAAGCAGGTTTGAGTCTGTTAATACAAATCGATTCTTTTCTGCCTCCCAAATCTAGCAAAAAATGCTTCTCTCCTGTTTCCAGCACCTTGTACAGCCCATCGTAAGGCGGGCGCAGGCTGGGGCGACAAGCATCATGTCTCACAAAAACAAACTCTGCATTTTTTAAAGCCTTCGGCACAAAAACGCGTGGGAAACTGTGATGAACTGGGCCAGGAAGCGTGTTTGATCCTGTGCCGCTCTGCAACAGCTGAGCGGGGGGGGGGCAATTTGGGGCAGGATTATCGGGGAGAAATTCCCCTGGCAAACGGAGAGGCTGTGCAAAAACTAATTCCGCTGGAGAGGCTTGCAAATCCTCCTTAGGTGCAGAACGCAACCACAATAAGACCCATGGTAACTTGTCAACCCAATTTGTATCCGTAAGCGACGCTCTGAGGGCCGCTTTCAATGACCTGTGAAAACGCTCGCATAAACCGTTAGCCTGGGGGTTGTACGCAGTGGTGCGGTGGATCTTTACCCCTAGGCTGCGGGCCATCGACGACCAGAGTTCGGAAACAAATTGAGGACCCCTGTCTGACGTTATGTCTGACGGAACTCCAAAACGCGCTATCCAAGCTGTTAAAAACGCACACGACACTTCCTCCGCTGTGGTTGACGCCAGAGGAACCGCTTCCGGCCAACGCGTGGTGCGATCCACCATCGTCAAAAGATGTGTGTACCCCTGTGACGACGGAAGGGGGCCTACCTAGTCGACATGCACATGATCAAAGCGCTTAGCAGGAATGTGAAAAGGCTCCAAAGGAGCTCTAGTGTGCTTGTGTATTTTGGCTCGCTGACACGCTACGCAGGCTGTCGTCCATTCCTTGACCTGTCTGCACAACCCCGGCCATACAAATTTCTCCCCCACCATTTTGACCGATGCGCACACCCCCGGGTGCACCAGAGAATGGATTGAGTCAAAAACGCGGCGGCGCCACGCAGCTGGTACCACGGGGCGTGGCCGACCCATGGAGACATCGCAGATTAGGGGAGGCATACCCATTTGCAGCACCCTGTCCTCCAGCCTTAACCCTGTTGGTCCAGACTGGAGCGCGCGCACGTCCGCATCGCTAACCTGCTCTGCGGCCATGGCTGCATAATCTAACCCCACGCGGACCGGGGCCACGCACGCTCCCGCGTCGCTACCCTGGCCCGCGGCCATGGCTGCAGAGTCTGCCCTCGCGTGGTCTGGCGCCGGCACAGCACGCGAGAGGCAGTCTGCCACTACATTATGTTTACCTGCGACATGCTGGATATCGGTGGTGAACTCTGATATCGCGGCCAGCTGTCTTTGCTGCCGGCCCGACCAAGGTTCAGAAATCTTGGCCATCGCAAAAATCAGCGGTTTGTGGTCCACGAACGCGGTGAAACGGCGCCCTTCCAGCCAGAACTGGAAATGGCGGATGGCCAAGAGTAGGGCCAACAACTCCCTGTCGAACGCGCTGTATTTTCGCTCGCTATCGCGCAAAGTTTTGCTGAAAAACGTGAGCGGTTGCCAGGTCCCTGCTACCCACTGTTCAACAACCGCCCCTACCGCTAAATCGGACGCGTCAGTGGTGAGGGCCATGCGGGCTGTTGGAACTGGGTGTGCCAACAAAGCCGCGTTTGCCAGCGCTGTTTTGACTTGAGAGAATGCGCGCTCCCGCTCAGGAGACCATTTGATTTTATTTGTGGGTTTTTGTTTTTTTAGTGCCGCGTGCAATGGTTGCATGAGCCGCGCTGCACTTGGGAGGAAACGGTTATAAAAATTAACCATTCCCAAAAACTCCTGTAACGCTTTGACCGTATGAGGTTGGGGAAAATTTTTTATTGCGCGCACTTTGTCGGGGAGCGGGACCACTCCTTCTGGCGAAACGCGATGCCCCAAAAAATCAATCTGCGCTATCCCAAACTGGCACTTCGCTGGGTTAATTATTAACCCGTGTTCTGCCAGCCTCCAGAAAACTGCCATGAGGTGGTTTTCGTGTTCGTCTTCAGACGTGCTGGCTACTAAAATGTCATCCAAGTAGACGAACACGAAAGGGAGGTCGCGCAGCACCGCGTCCATCATGCGTTGGAACGTCTGCGCGGCCCCCTTGAGTCCAAAAGGCATGCGCAAAATCTCAAAAAGGCTGAAAGGAGTTATTACCGCTGTTTTAGGTATGTCCTGGGCGCGCACTGGAACCTGATGGTAGCCGCGCACTAAATCTATTTTAGAAAAAATGCGCGCCCCCGCCAAATGAACCGAAAAATCTTGAATGTGTGGGATCGGGTAGCGGTCGTGTGCAGTGGCATTATTCAACCTGCAGAAATCACCGCAAGGTCACCACGAGCCATCAGTCTTTGGGACCATGTGCAATGGTGAAGCCCAGGGGCTTTTCGAACGTCTGATGATGCCCAGTTTTTCCAGGTTGGCAAACTCCTCGCGTGCTATGGTCAGTTTAGCTGAGTCCAGGCGCCGAGCTTTTGCAAAAACCGGTGGCCCGGTGGTAGTGATATAATGCTAGACCCCATGTTTGGCCACTGTCGCCGAAAACGTTGGGACTGTTAGTGCTGGGAACTGAGTGAGAAGTGCGTGGAACTTACCACCCGCAGTCGTGACGTTGGCTTGTGCAGTTGGGGGTGCCACTCGTGCTGTGCAGGGAATAGAGTGAAAAGTCTATTAGCAAGATCAACCAATAAACAAGATCAACCAAGATCAACCAATAAACCATGTGAGCACAAGAAATCAGCCCCTAACATGTTGAAACTGACTGCAGCTACCACAAAAGTCCACTCAAATGAACGACCCTGCAAAGAAAGAAGCAAAGTCCTCTCACCGAAGGTCTTAATAGCTGAGCCGTTCGCTGCTGACACTGACACCCGGGGAACCTTGGACGGCATCAGCCGGTCCGCGTATGAAGGCATGATGAAGCTCATCTGGGAGCCTGTGTCCACGAGGAATCGTTTCCCTGAACGTGCATCCGTCAGGTAAAGCAGCTTGTTCTCTTCCCCGAGGGCCGCAGCCGCTACCAACCCTCGGTCTTGGCGTTTCCCGAACGCTTGAAGTGGCACGGCGGGAGGCACTTGTGTGCCCTCTCTGCAAAACGGCGATGATACAAGCAAAGGGCGTCGCCCGCTCCATGTCGCTTGGTGCTGACTGCTGCCGTCGTCGGCACGTCTGGTGCTGAAACCACTGGCCCCATGCCGTCTCCGGGCGTTGCTCCTAGCTCCGCTGCTGCAGCCGAAACTGCGCTCCGCTTGTGGGCGTCGACGAGTCGCTGCGCCTCCTTGCTCAGCCCGTGGTAGTCTCGCTTGGCCAACCGGGGTGAATCTGCCAGGGTAACTCTCACCGCTGGCGGCAGGGTTCGGAGGAAAAGGTGGGCGAAGATAAATTCGCAGTCGTCGGAGTCTTTCAGCCTCAGCATTTTCACCATCAGGTCTACGGGTCTGTCGTTCTCTGACTCCGTCAACGCCAGGAGCCCCTCTGCTCGCTGTTGCACGGAGGGGGTGAAATGACTGATAAGCACAGCTTTCAAAGCGCCGTATTTGTCGCTGTCCGGTGGGTGGTTGACCAGATCTTCCACCCTCTGAACTGTGTGGCTGTCCAGCTTCGCCACAACATGGTAGAATCTTGTGTCGTCCTTCGAGATTCTCCGGAGGTTGAACTGCGCCTCGACCGTGCTAAACCAGGACCGCGGACTATGCTGCCAGAAGTCAGGCAGCCGGAGTGTGGAGGCAGCCATCAGGCTGGCTTCTGCCGAGCCCCGCTCGGGAGAATTATTTCTGCTCATTCTGAGTCGTAAGGTCACCAGTGTGGAGAATGTGTTCAAGGATGAGGCTGAGTTTGTTCCTCAGATTCAGCTTTATTCACAGAGCACATCTCCAGCAAATCTCAAAGCAAATCAAGAGGAAGTTTTCATCTCACATCAGGGGTTTTATACCCCGGGCACGAAAAAGCAGTCACATGGTGTTTGATCAAACATACAGTCACATGGTACTTAATCTCAACCACAAAGTAACCCCTTTGATCTCACGCCATTGTCCTCTAGTCTCTGTGGCCCGGAAATCTTCCCCGGTTGTCTCCCGGACACAAAGGCCGAATCTCACACTCCTCTGCTGAATCCCAGAGTCTCAGTCCTCTTTGTTCCATGAGACGTGAAGCACACAATAAACATACAGCAACACATTTGTGGGGAATATGTAACCAACATATGCGCCACAAAACGACAGACAAGACTGGGGGCTAAGCTAACCGACCAGGAAGGAAGACTAAGGAGGGACAACATAAGAATTCATGGTCTGAAAGAAGGAATCAAGGACGGTTTCACCACAATGGCTGCATGCGTGGAAACCATACTGAGAGAGAAGTTGGAAATTCCCCAATCCACCAATTTGAAAATAGAAAGGGCTATTCATTAGCCATTAGCCCCAAGACCGTCGGCAGAAGCTCTCCCACGATCGGTGGTGGTGAAGTTTTCCAACTTCAGAACAAAAGAAGAGGTTCTGAGACTGGCTTGGCAGAATAAAGGATTTATGCACCAAGAAAGAAAAGTTTTTGTGGAGCATGACTACGCCCCGGAGGTCCTTAAAAAGCGTCGGGAATACAACGATGCTAAAAAGGTACTAAGAGAGAAGAAACTGCGCTTTCAAACTCCATTTCCGGCGAAGCTGAGGGGTTTTTACCGGGAAGAGACGTGTCCCTACAACTCGGCGGAAGAAGCAACCAGGGATATGGCGAGAAGAGGGCTCCCGGTAACAGTTTATAAACCCGCAGCAGACCCGATTGAAAGAGTCAAGGCTCAAACGTGGTGCACACATAGACCCTCAAAATCCATGGGCCAGCAGCGGGAAACCCAGCACCAGGGCTATAAGGAAAAACTGGACGCTTTCAGGAGGGAATAACGATGTTTTTAATCAATCTGCGTATCCAACCCTCCTCCAACAAGGTAACAAACATTAAAAGAGATGCAGAATCAGCACGTATGAAGTGGTAAAACATTTCATGGAACAGTCATAATATTAGAAACAAATAAGTCTTTAAAAAAAACAAAAAACTTCTTAAAATAGAAATGTGACAATGAACCACATGAACTTTCCACACTAACAAATACTGTATTAACGTGATTGTTTGCTGTGATGGTGGTGGGAGGTTGTGCACAATTTTATAGGGTATAGGCATAAAAAAAAACAAAAAAAACATTACAAGTTCGGATTGGGATCTGAAATTCACGTTAAAAACATGGGACAACTTATAGGGGTAAGAGAGGGCCCTCAACACGTAACAAAGTTTGAGGAATTTCCCTCAGAGCCAACACACCATCAAGGCTCTTCTAAGGTCACTAAAAAGACCTCAGTTCAGGAAGATCTTTTGACAGTTTTTTGTTTGAAAGTTTTATATACTATGTTCTTAATGTTCTTTCAATTTCTGAGTAGCATAAAAGAGGGCCACTACACTGTTATACTAAATAAGACAATACAATGGAGAAACAGGGTGTAACCAAAATAATCTCATATAATGTAAAAGGGATCCTGAATCCAGTTAAAAGATCCAAGATTCTAGGCAAAATGAAAAAAGACAAAGCAGGAATAATATTTTTACAGGAAACCCACCTAACTGACTTGGAGCACACTAAACTTAATAGACAAGGGTTTAAACTGATCTTTTCATCTTCATATAAGTCAGGGAGGAGGAGGGGGTAGCAACATTGATCTCAACAAAAATTATATTTGAAAAAAATTCAGAACACAAAGATAAAGAAGGGAGATTTAGCATGGTACTTGGTCGGCTAAAGGGAGAAGATATCACCCTGCTGAATGTATATGCACCTCCAGGGGCTAACTGGAAATTTTATAAAAATGTATTTGACCTAATGATAACTGAAGCCCAAGGTTTAGTGATATGTGGTGGAGACATCAATCTAAGACTGAATCCATACTGGGATGCATCAGGTAATTCTCCACATCAAAATAACACTCAGAGTAGAAAAACTTGGCTGCTACTAAAAGAAATGGGAATCTGTGACGTGTGGAGGGAATTCAACCCCAGTGTAAAAGATTATACATTTTACTCAGCACCACATTCATCATACTCAAGGATTGACTATTTTTTATGTTTAATAGAGACATTGGAAGAGTAAAAACATGTAAAATAGGACTGATGGCTCTATCTGACCACAGTCCGATCTATATGGACTTAAATATCCAAAAATACATTTGGATTCAAAGACATGACTGAAGTCTGAATTAGTGTGATTTTGTTTTCACCATCACAGCTCAAAACTTCCTGAGTTATGAAAAAATAAAAGACCTTTATAGCAATTCAATTCTAAGAATAGTTGCGTCTGTTGAGTGATTTTATTATGAAATGATGTCAACCAGATATACTTGTCTGAAATCAACAACCTACAGCAGAGAGTATTCATACAATTTGTAAATTAAAAATGAGAGGAGAGAATATTGTCTGACAGTGATGTAGAGGTAAGTTGTTTATTTTATGGATGTTTTCAGCTGTTTGTCTGTAGGATAACTGCTAGTTTGTTACCTGTGGGGTTTTGGACAGTGAATCATAAGTCAGACTGTATCAATGCAACAAATTGTTTTAAAGAAATCTAAACAACATTTAGCTCAGCGGAAGAAGGTATTTTTTTTTTTTTTTCCTGTAAATTTTCAGCTTTTTTCTCATAATTTTTTTTTTTTTTTTTATTTAAGTTTTTGTAAAGGGTATACAGGTCGTTACAGCAATGCATTGTTTACATTTTCATCACATGTTCCCTTATTTTCTGATATCTGACAACATTGGAAGATTAATTCTTACAACACCCCTTTTTTTTTTTTAAAGTGAAAGAAAAAGTGAAATTAAAGAGAAAAAAAAAAACAAAAAACAAATAACAAAAAAAACCAAACAAACCAGTAAAAAACAAACAAAAAGAAAAAGTAAGTAAATAAAGATAAAAGAGCATCTGAGTAGCATTGGAACAAAGAGCGGAACCATTATTGAAATGGTATTTGTCAAAGATTAGATCTAATGGAAGACACATATGCGGTCCAGGGTTGCCAAAAGTTCATGAACCCATCCATGTCCTGTCTCAGTGCGAATGTCAACTTTTCCATCGAGTAAATGTCTTGGATCACGTTAGTCCAATCTTCAGGTGTAGGACAGTCCTTCAACATCCATTTTTTAGTTAGAGCTTTTTTGCTTGCCAATATTAAAACATTGAATAAGTATTTTTCTCCTCGTCTTTCCAGTGAGTCCGGTAGTAAACCCAAATACAAAGTTACAAAAGAAAAGGGAACTGTAATTTTGAATATTTTCCCCAATATTGTCTGTACATTGGTCCAATATTGGTGGATAACTGGGCATGACCAAAACACATGAAAATGATTTGCAGTCTTTTCACCACACAAGCGCCAACAGTTCAATCCCTTATGGGTAAATTTGTTTTGTGCAGGTGTTCTGAAAAATCTTGCCAAGTTTTTCCATCCAAATTCTCTCCACTGCAGGGATGAGGTACTTTTCCATTGCTGTTTATTTAGCTTTTCCCATATTTCCAGTTGTAAAGTGAAATTCCCCTCTTTTTCCCATCTCTCTTTTATATAAGATGTGTTGTCTCCTTTTTAGTCTTGAAGACCTTGGTATATTTTAGAAATGTATCTGATCCCTGGGATCCCTTTATATGCCATTAAGAAGACCTTCAGAACACCTGACTGGGCCCTTTCCAAAACCTCCTTTTTAAGTATATTGTTTATGTGGTGTCTAAGCTGGAAGAACCTGTAAAGGTCTTGATTTATTAGGCCTTGTTTTTTCAAATCTTCAAAACTTCTTAAGATTTGCCCTTTAAAAAAATCGTAATATTTTATCAGCCCTTTCTCCTTCCACTTTTTAAATCTGGTGTCTGTTTTATTAGGAGTAAAGTCCTGATCATAGGCAATCCATTGCAGAAGTCGATAGGGCTCTTTAGTTTGATTCTCTCTGACTATCTTAAACCAAATTTTTAGCGGGGTCTCTATCCACGGGTTAGTGTTATTCAAAAGCTTAGGTAAGGCATTGTTCCCTATTATCGCCTGTAGGGGGATGTCACTTGTTATTTGGCATTCGATCTCCTTCCATTGTGCAGTGTAGACTGGGTTACATATCTCTACTAAAGTTTTAATTTGTGCGGCTTTAAAGTAGTCCCTGATATTTGGCAGCGCGAGCCCACCTTTGTCTTTGTTTAGCTGTAGGGTTCTATATCTGATTCTAGGTCTCTTGCCCTGCCATATGAATCTTGAGATCCTTCTGTCCAGCTCCTGCCATGTTTTTTTGGGAGGTTCTACCGGTATTGTTTGGAAAAGGTATAGAAGACGTGGAAGTATATTCATTTTGACTGCTTCAATTCTTTGTGCAGTACCCAAGAATGGTATCATATTCCATCTTGCTAGGTCAGATTTTATTTTTGTCACCAGTGGATCATAGTTTAGTGATATAATTTTGTTGAGTTGTTTCGGGATATTGACCCCCAGATATTTCATAGATTCCGACTCCCAGTTAGTTTTGAGTTTGCTTAGTGAATAATGATTTGGGTCATAGTTGAATGTTAAAACTTGGGTTTTATGCATGTTTAATTTGTACCCTGATAAATCTCCATACTCTGAAAAAACTGAGGTTAGTTCTGGTAAAGAAGTGTTCGGCTGCCCTAGGTATATTAAAATGTCATCAGCAAAGAGTGCTATTTTATGTTCCTTCTGACCAAGTGTAATACCTTGAATTTTTTGGTTTTGTCTTATCCATTGGCTCAGAGGTTCTATGAAGATTGCAAAGAGCAGTGGAGACAGGGGGCAGCCCTGACGACATCCTCTTTCCAGTTCAAAAGAAGATGATAAAATACCGTTAATCCTTATTTTAGCTGTTGGTTTTTTATATAATGCCTGTATAGTTCTAATGAAGTTGTTATGAAAATTGAAACTGGATAAGATTCTATATAGAAAAGACCAGTCAACCGAATCAAATGCTTTTTCAGCATCTAATCCCAATATGACTGCATTTAAGTTATATTTTTTTATATGATGAATTATGTGTAAAGTGCGTCGAATGTTGTCTTGTGTCTGTCTTTGTCTTATAAAACCTGTTTGGTCTAAATGAATTAGGTCTGTCAGTATATTTTCTAACCTTTTGGCAAGGATAATGGTAAAAAGCTTATAGTCCTGATTTAGTACACTGATTGGTCTGTAGTTGGAGCACTCTAGTTTATCCTTTTCAGGTTTAGGTATAACTGCAATGACCCCTTCTCTCCAGGAGGGGGGGGGGATTTCCCCTGTGTGGAGGACATAATTAAATGTTTTCAGGAGGAGAGGAGATAGTTGCTGTTTAAAGGTTTTGTACCACTCTGCTGTATAGCCATCAGCTCCTGGGGATTTGTTAGCTTTAAGTTTCATAATTGCTTTTTCCAATTCTTTAGGATGTATTTCTGACAGTAGTGTTTTATTTTGTGACTCCGTAAGTTGGGGAAGGTTTAATGTGTTTAGGAATGCCTCGGATGCGTTTTTATGTTTTTTGTGGGAGTATAAGTTCTTATAGTAATTCTCGAAGTTTTTAAGAATATCCTGAATTCTGAATTTTATTTCCTTTGATACTGGGTCTCTGATTTTGTAGATTGTTCTTTCTGTTTGATGTTTCCTCAATTTATAGGCTAGCAATTTTGCCGATTTACTGCCTGCTTCATAGTATTTTTGTTTCAGAAATGTAAGTTTCTTCTGGATTTCTATTGTGTAGATCTCATTTATTTGGTTTTTAATTTCCTTAATCTTGAGCGAGTCAGTAGAATGAGTGTTGCCTTTGTGTTCTTTTTCTAGGTTCCTAAGTTCTGACTCTAATGTGGATAGTTTTTCTTGTCTTGGTTTCTTTTGGGTTGCCAGTTTTGCAATAATCTTTCCTCTTATTACAGCTTTGCATGCATCCCACAGTATTAAAGGGGATACTTCTCCATTATCGTTATCTTCCAAATATCTGAGAATATCTGATTCCAATTCATCTTTCAATGGTCCTTTCAGGACATTTGAATTTAACCTCCAAGAAAATGTATTATTTGTGTATTTTTGGATATTTAAGTCCATGTAGATCGGACTGTGGTCGGAGAGATCCATCAGTCCTATTTTACATGTTTTTACTCTTCCAATGTCTCTATTAAACATAAAAAAATAGTCAATCCTTGAGTAAGATGAATGTGGAGTTGAGTAAAATGTATAGTCTTTTACACTGGGGTTGAGTTCCCTCCACACGTCACAGATTCCCAATTCTTTTAGTAGCATTCGAGTCTTCCTGTTTTGGGTGTTATTTTGATGTGGGGAATTACCAGAAGCATCCCAGTATGGATTCAGTCTAAGATTGAAGTCCCCACCACATATCACTAAACCTTGAGCTTTAGTTATCATTAGGTCGAATACATTTTTATAAAATTTCCAGTTAGCCCCTGGGGGAGCATACACATTCAGCAGGGTGATATCTTCTCCCTCTAGCCGCCCAGTTACCAAACTGTATCTCCCTTCTTTATCTTTGTGTTCTGATTTTTTTTCAAATGTAATTTTGGTTGATATCAATGTCGCTACTCCCCTCCTCCTCCCTGATTTATATGAAGATGAAGAGATCATTTTAAACCCTTGTCTACTGAGTTTATTGTGTTCCACATCTGTTAGGTGGGTTTCTTGTAAAAATATTATTCCTGCTTTGTCTTTTTTTCATTTTGCCTAGAATCTTGGATCTTTTAACTGGATTCAGGATTCCTTTTACATTATATGAAATTATTTTGGTTACACCCTGTTTCTCCATTGTGTTGTTTTGTTTAGTATAACTGCGTGGTGGCCCTCTTTTGTGCTACTCAGAAACTGAAAGAACATTAAAAACAAGAAAAACATTAAGAACATAGTGTAAAAAACTTTAAAACAAAAAGCTGTCATAAGAACTTCCTGAGCTGAGGTCTTTTTAAAGACCCTGTAAGAGCCTTGATGGAGTGAAGGCCCTGAGGGAAATTCCTCAAACTCTGTTACATGTTGAGGGCCCTCTCTTACCACTGAAAGTAGTCCCATGCTTTTAACGTGAGTTTCAGAACCCAATCCAAACTTGTAATGATTTTTTTTTCCTTTTATGCCTAAACCCTGTGAAATTGTGTGCACCCTCCCACCCCCATCACATCAAACATTCACGCAAAAACAGTATTTGTTAGTATGAGGAGAACATGTGGATTATTGTCACATTTCTATTTTAACAAGTTTTTTTTTTTTTTTTTTTTTTTTTTATTACAAAGACTTATTTGTTTCAAATAATATGATTGTTCCATGAAATGTTTTACCACATGCTGAATATGCATCTCCTTTAAAGTTTGTTACCTTGTATGAGGGGGGTTGGATGTGCGGATTGATTCAAGAGAAAAGAAAAAAAAAAAAAAAAAAAAAGGTCGCTATTCCAACCTGAAAACGGATAGTTTATCCGCGACGCTCTGGTGCTGGGTTTCCCGCTGCTGGTCCGTGGATTTTGAGGGTCTTTGTGTTGTCCATGTTTGCGCTTTGATCTTCTCACTCGGGTCTGCTGCGGGTTTAAATACCGTTACCGGGAGCCCTCTTTTCGCCATGTCAGCTGTTGCTTCTTCCGCCGAATTATAGAGACACGTTTCATCGCCGTAGAAGACCCTTAACTTCGCAGGAAATGGTGTCTGAAAGCGCAATTTCTTCTCTCTTAACACCTTTTTCGCGTCATTGTATTCCCTGCGCTTTTTAAGGACCTCCGGGGCGTAATCGTGTTCCACGTAGACTTTTATCTCCTGGTGCATAAATCCTTTTTTCTGCCAGGCCAGTCTTACAACCTCTTGTTTTATTTTGAAATTGGAAAATCTTACCAACACCGAACGTGGGGGCGCTTCCGCCACCGGCCTAGCGGCTAATGAACGATGTGCCTTTTCTATCTTCAAGTCGGTGGTTTGTGGAATATCCAATTTCTCTCTTAGTAAGGATTCCACGCATTCTGCCATTGAGTTAAAACCATTTTCGGTTCCTTCTATCAGACCATGAATTCTTATGTTGTCTCTTCTTTGTTTTCCTTCTTGGTCGGTTAGCTTAGCCTCTATAGCTGCTTGTCTTTTGCGTAGGTCTAGCACAGAATCTTCGAGCACTTTTATTCGATCCTCTGTTTCCAAGATTCGGTTCTCGGCCTGGTCCACTCTGCTGTTTGTCCTTTTCAATTCTTCTCTGAATTCCCGAAATTCGGCCGTAACTTCTCGGCAAAATCGTCGTAGCTCCTCAAATAGTGATTTCAGGCTAACCCTTTTGTTAGCTATCACCAGTTCCTCGTCTTCTGAACGGAGATCTTCCAGTTCAGATTCTCCGGCCGATACGTGTCCTGGCCTGGAGAATTTCAGTTTCTTCTGTTTTCCTTTAGACATGATGATTTTGTCTTTTGATTTTCACTCCTCCAAAAATCCGTTAAGTTTGATTTTCAAGGTGTTATCCTGGATTGGGTCTGAGAGCTTCAGTGTTAAGCTGCAGTCGCCATGGCGTCCAGACCGGAAGTCCCCGGAAGAAGGTATTTTTAAACATTTTTTTTGGACTCTGCTGTAATTATTTTTAATTGGCTTCAATTGCACCAAATTATTTTAACATTTTATTATTTAGAAAGTTTAGAATTATTTCTGTTTTATTCCAATAGTAAAGAACTAAATAATTCCAATTAAATAAAGAAGAATATCAGACAACCAATCCAGTAGTTGTCAAAATGAGAGTCTGGAGAACAGGTGAGGTTGAGAACAGGTTAAGGATACAGATTTATATTGTATTAATACATTTAAATAAGGAGCATAAGGAGGAAACATACAAAAGGATGAAAAGTAGGTTCTTCAAAATAAAACTTTTGTCTCTGATTTATTAAAATATCAGGAAATAAAGCTATGTGAACACTTTTGAAAGTAGGAGATGGATGATATTTTTCAGATTTAAACAATTTACGAATGTGCTGATAATTTAAAACTGTACAAAAAATTGTGGTCAGATATAATTTCAGATATAGACGTTTCAGCCCAAAACAATTTGTAATATATTTGTAATACTTTTCTTTCATGAATGAAGCTATATATAAAGCTTGACAGTTTTTTTTTTTTTTTTAAATACACTGTTGTAGTATCAATTCATAAATGCCACATAATATTCAGAGCTATCCATCCATCCATCCATCCATCCATCTTCTACCACTTTTCTGGAGGTCCGGGTAATAGAGGCAGCAATTCAAGCAGAGAAGCCCAGACTTCCCTCTCCACAGCCACGCACTCTTCAGAGAGGACACCAAGGCGTTCCCAGACAAGCTGGGAGACATTGTCCAGCGAGTCCGGGGTCTGCCCCGCAGTATCCTTCCAGAGGGATGTGCCCAAAACATCTCAAGAGGGAGGCATCCAGGAGGCATCCTGATGATATGTCCAAACAACCTCAACTAGTTCAACTAGCCCAAACAACCTGAGCAGCGGTTCTACTCTGATCCTCTCCTGGATGACTGAGATCCTCAGCCTATCTCTGATGGTGAGTCCAGCAATCCCACGAAGAAAGCTAATTTCAGCCGCTTGTATCCACAATCTCGTTCTTTCGGTCATTACCCAAAGCTCATGACCATAGGTGAGGGTAGGAACGTAGATTGACTGGTAAATCAACAGCTTTGCCTTAGAGCTTTGCTCCCTCTTCACCACAACAGACCAGTACAAAGTCCACATCACTGCAGATGCTGCTCCGATCTGTCTGTCAATCTTTCGCTCCATTCTCCCCTCACTCATGAATAAGACCCCAAGAACTCCTCCACTTGGGGCAGGAGCTTGTCCCCAACCTGGAGAGGACAATCCACCTTTTTCCGGCTTAGGACCATGGACTCAGACTTGGAGGTACTGATTCTCATCACAGCTACTTCACACTCAGCAGCAAACCATCCCAGTAAGACACGTAGATCATTGCTGGATGAAGCCAGTAGGGCAACATCATCTGCAAACAACAGAGGAGAGATCCTGTGGTAACCAAGCATGACACCCTCCATTCCCTGGCTGTGCCTAGTAATCCTGTCCATAAAAATTATGAACAGGATCAGTGACAAAGGGCAGCCCTGGCGGAGTCCAACTCTTGCTGGGAATGAGTCCAACTGAGTGTTGGCAATATGAACCAAACTCTCACAACGGTCGTCCAGAGACCGAATAGCTCATAACAACAAGCCCGATACTCCATGCTCCCTAAGCACCTCCCCACACACAAAAAAACACCAGCGACACAGTTGAATGCCGTTTCCAAGTCCACAAAACAGATGTAAACTGATTGGGCAAACTCCCAAGAACCCTCAAGAAATCTCGAAAGGGTAAAGAGCTGGTCCTATGTGCCATGGCCAGGACCAAAATCACATTGCTCCTCTCGAATCCAAGGTTAGATCAGTGACTGAACTCTCCTCTCCGGTACATTGGCATAGACCTTCCCAGGGAGGCTGAGGAGTGTGATCCCTCTAAAGTTTGAGCACACCCTCCAGTCCCCTTTTTTTGAAGAGAGGAACCACCACCCCGGTTTGCCATGCCAAAGACACTGCCCCCAACCTCCATGCAATGTTGCAGAGGCATGTCAACCATGAAAGCCCTACAACATCCAGGGCCTTGAGGTACTCAGGGCGAACCTCGTCCACCCCCGGGGCCCGGACACCAGAGAGACTTTTAACCGCCTTGGTGACCTCAGCCCCTGTGATAGGCGAGTTGTGCCCCTCATCCACAAGCCCTGGTTCCTCAGTGGAAGGTGTGTCAGTGGGATTGAGGATATCCTTGAAGTATTCCTTCCACTGCCCAAGGATGTATCCAGTCAAAGTCAGCTGTGCCCCATCCGCGCCATACACAGTGTGGACAGGGAGCTGCTTCCCCCTCCTGAGCTGCCAGTTTGCCAGAATCTCTTCGAGGCTGACCGAAAGTCTTGTTCCATGGCCTCAACAAACTCCTCCCATACCTGATTTTTTACTTCAGCAACTACATGAGCTGCACTCTGCTTGCCCTGCCAGTACACTTCAGCTGCTTCGGGAGTCCCACAAGCCAACCAAGCTTGATTGGACTCCTTCAGCTTAATGGCCCCCTAACCACTGGTGTCCACCACTTGGTTCAGGGTTGCCCCCATGAGATTCACGGACGACCTTGCGGCCACAGCTCTGGGCAGCTGCTTCAACAATGGAGGTGGAGAACATGGCCCATTCAGACTACATGTCTCCAGACTCCCTCGGAATGTGGTTGAAGTTCTTCTAGAAGTGGGAGTTGAAGACCTCCTAGAAAGGGGCCTCAGCCAGATGTTCCCAGCACACCATCACTATACGCTTGGGTCTACCAGGTCAGAATTGCATCCTCCCCTGCCATCGGATCCAACTCACCACCAGGTGGTGATCAGTTGACAGCTCTACACCTCTCTTTACCCGAGTGTCCAAGACATACGGTCACAGGTCTGATGACACAATAACAAAATCAATCATTGACCTGCAACCTAGGGTTTCCTGGTGCCAGGTGCACATATGGACACCCTTATGCTTGAACATAGTGTTCATTATGGACAAACTGTGGTTAGCACAGAAGTCCAATAACTTAACACCACTGGGGTTTAGATTGGTCAGGCCGTTCCTCCCAATCACCCCCCTCCAGGTTTAACTGTCATTGCCCACATGCACATTGAAGTCCCCCAGTAGGACAATGGAGTCTCCAAGAGGAGCACTGTCCAGCACCCCAGTCAGAAACTCCAAAAAGGGTGGATACTCTGAACCATCATTTGGTGCATAGGCACAAATGATGGTCAGGACCCGTTTCCCAACCCGAAGAAGCAGGGAAACAACCCTTTCGTCCACCAGGGAAAACTTCAATACAGAGGCAGCAAGGTGGGGGAATACAAGAATACCCACCCCTGCTCATCACCTTTCGCCCGGGGCAACTCCAGAGTAATCCAAGCTCCATCCCCTCTCCAGGAGACTGGTTCTGGAATCGGAGCTGTGTTTTGTGGTGAGGCCAACTACTGTATATCTAAGTGGTATCTCTCAACCTCATGCACCAGCTCAGGCTCCTTCCCCACCCGAGAGGTGACACTCCACGCCCCAAAAGCCAGTTTCAGAAGCTTGTGATCAGACTGCCAAGGTCTCCACCTTTTACCGCCGATAGATAGATAGATAGATAGATAGATAACTTTATTGTCTGTCTCAGTCAGTGACAGAAATTCTTCTTCGACATGGCTACAACAATATAACACCTTCAACACTCTCAAAGACATGTTCAAACTCACAGGAAAAAAAAACAGTTTAAAAAAGTAAACATGGTAAAAAGGAAACAGCAAATAAAATCATGTGGCAGAAAATATCAATAACTATTAAAAATTAATTGTGCGCTCTGTGATCAGGGTGGCCTTCCTGATCACAGAGCGCTGATACAGTTCAGACAGTGGTGTCTGTGGTGAGCCAATGATTTTACTAGCCTGATTAACTATACGGGAAAACTTTGTTTTGTGCTTGATGAAGAGGGAGCTGTACCAGGATGAAATGTTCAAAGTAAGAATGGATTCAATTAATGAAGTGTAAACCAGAGTTAAAATGTGTCTGCTGACATTAAAAGTCCTCAGTTTCCTCAACAGGTGGAGGCGTTGTTGTGCTTTTTTGTAAATAGAGTCAACATGGTGTGCAAAAGACAGGCTACAGTCCATCTCTATTCCCAAATATTTAAAAACTTTATCTTGCACAACAGCCTGACCCTGGATACTGAGGGGTGTAAAGAGAGTAGCTGAAAGTTTATCTCTGCTCCCACAGCACAACCCCTTAGTCTTTTTGGTGTTTAACTCTAGAAAGTTTTGATTAAAACGTCTCAGCTAGATCGCTTGACTGCCCGCTGATAGCAGGTCAGTGCAGTACCGTCTATCATATGAGCCACCAGGGCCATGTCATCTGCATATTTAAAGAGTCATTCCTTCACTGTCACAGGAGATGGTATTTGTGTACACAGAGAACAAAACTGGAGATAAACCAAAACCTTGAGGAAGACCTGTGTTTAAAATTGACTTGCTAGATGTAAACCCATTTAAAAACACTTGCTGTGGCCTGTCAAAAAAAACACAAAAAACTATGAATCCATAAAATCAATGTTGGGTGAGCCTGCAGGTCTGTCAAGTGATGTAGCAAAGTGCCTGTGTGTACAGTGTTAAAAGCAGAAGAAAAGTCTATAGACAAAATCTGTGTGTGTGGGTGTGAAGAATCCAGTTGTTTAGTGACAGTGTCTAGAAGTGTAAGACATGCATCCTCTACACCCCGTTTTGCCTAATAGGAAAACTGGAAGAGATCCAATTTGTGTGACAACATGTTGGTCAAAAAGTCACACACCACTTGCTCCATACATTTACAGAGCACAGAGGTCAGGGTCACTGGTCTATAGTCTTTCAGGTCCTTACTGTAAGTCTTTTTGGGGATTGGAATGATGGTAGATTCCTTCCACTGGTAAGGGACACATCCAGAATTCAAGAGATGCTGAAAAAGTCTGGTGAGGACTCCACCTAGCTGAGTGGAACATTCCTTGAGGACTCTGCCTCTGAGCCTATCAGGGCAAGCGGCTTTGTGTTGGTTGACCCTTTGTAAGATGGACATCACAAGTTGCTCCTCAATGATAAGGGGTTCATGGGGGGAGATGGAAGGTAGGGAGGTCAAGGTGGTCGATGTGCTGCTGGTACTAGAATGGGTGAAGAAGGTGTTAAGCTGTTCTGCAAAGGAAGTAGGGTCTGGGCAGTTGACCATGGCAGGTTCTGGGGCTCTGCCCATCATGATGTTTAGACCCTGCCACGCCTCTGTCGTACTTCCTGATGTTAATTTCTGCTCCACCTTATTCTTATAATTTATTTTAGCCAGCTTCGCCATCCTCCCAAAATCTTTCTGCAGTTCCTTCACCCTCAGCTTGTCTCCTTGTAGGAAAGCTTTTTTTCTTTTGGACCAGGCAGATTTTCATGTCCCTTGTAACCCATTTCTTATTGTTTGGGTGCATTATTATATGGTGGGTGGGAGTAACAGTGTCCTCACAGAATAAGACGTAAGAGGTCAGCACATATGTCAACATGTTAAAATCACTGCCACAGTCATTGAAGAATAGATCCCAGTCTGTCAATTCAAATCAAGCTCTCAGTGATTGAGCTGTGTCTTTATTCCAGACTCTGACCGGATTTTTTATGGGTTTACCCATTTTCAGCTGTGATCTGTATTCTGGCAGTAACAGAATGATGTTATGATCAGAACTTCCAAGAGTGGGCGTGGTTTTGAGATATATGCACCAGGGACATTACCATAACACAAGTCCAATATGTTTTCCTTTCTGGTGGGAATTGTGACATATTGCTCCAGATTGGGGAAATATGTGGTGATGTCGCATCTGTTAAAATCCCTCAATAAAAACACAGGCTGCTCTCCAGTCGGATTGACAGCTGTATTTTAATAGTCAGTTATGTGCTCCGCAGCGCTGCTAAAATCAGGACCTGGTACATAGGTTAAAATAACCATAATTTGAGCAAATTCTCGAGGTAAATAGTGAAGTCTGAAGGACACAGTCATTAATTTGTGGTGTTTGCAACATTCAGTCTCTCTCACTGTGAAGTTTGTTGCTCACTTACTATTGACAGCCATGCAGAGCCCTCCCCCAATTAATTTCAGTGTTTTTTGCTTGTCCCTGTCAGCACGGATGATGTTAAAACCTTTCAAATCAAAGTCTATATACTCAGAAAACCATGTCTCTGTGAAACAGAAGAGACTGGTTCCCCGATAATCCTGATCATACTTGATCAGTGTGGCGAGTTCTTCACTTTTGTTCTTTAGCGAACGCACGTTTGACAGGGTTATGGCAGGTAAAAGAAAGCGGCTGCCTCTCCTCCTCAGTCTGTTCCTTATTCCTCCTCTCGACCCTCTTTTCCTTCATATTCGCTTCCTCTTGTATCAACGGATTAACTCCACAGGTACAGTATGTTGTCATCGAGGAGCGATATCGGTGCGGACTCTGGCACTGAGCAGCTCAATTCCAACAGGTAGTCCCGCGCATAAGCGAGCCTACCTGCGATGGTTGGGAATGGCTGCGTCGGTTGTAAACAAAGTCTGTTTGTGCACCACGGATTCATGATAAACAGCCAGGCACAGGCCAGATAGAACACTGTTGCAATTATCATTTTAGCAAGGGCAAAAAAAGACAGAAAAACATGCAAAAAACACTCAAAAACAACAAAAATTCTCCCACTCACTCAGCAGTGCCAGGAGTTGTTCTGACAGAGTAGAGCCAACACACATAGCACTGGACCCCCATTGTCCCTCCTGCAGGGGGGGAGCCCACTGGAGGGCAGACCCATGTAACTCCTTCAGGCTGAGCCCAGCCAGGTCCCATGGGGGGAAACCCGGCCACCATACGCTAGCAATCCAGCCCCTCCCCCAGGCCTGGCTCCGGGGTGGGGCCCTGGAAAGCCCATACCGGGCGGGGTACACTGCATCCTTGTTCTAGCATTCATAATGAGAGTTGTTGTTGGATCGTTCTTATTCTGGCCCTTTATTCGGGAACAGTTTGTCTATGGTGACCCTACCCGAGGCAAATTGCCCCTGACAACATAGCTCCTGGGATCACTAGGGCACGCAATCCCCGATAAGGTGACGATCCATAAGGAAGGAAGTTAGAGTATGTACTTATTAAAAAAACTTTAAAAGCAGCATAATCTTTATTTTAATCATCAAATTGCCATTGCAGCACTCAGCCACTTCTGTTTTAGTCGAAGACAGGCAAAATGGCTCTTCGGTTGGCAAAGGTTGCAGACCCCTGCTTTACATACTGCAAAATGGTCTAACCTGCCTCTTATGCTCTTTGTGCCTGATTTGGTAAAGGTTTGCAGGCACTAAAACACATGCAAAGATAAAAGTACATGCAAAAGTGCTTCACTTGCAAGGCATTTACATGTGTAACAATGTAAATAGTTTGCCGATTTCCACTGTTGTTTTCAATTTTTCATTTTTTTGTGTTTTATTATTTTCAATTTATTTATTTTCTTTGTATTTTATTTTGGTAAATGTTCTTTTCTTTTTCTTTTGGGGTGGAGACTTGAGGTGAACCCCTGGGCTTTTTTTTTTTTTTTTTTTTTGCATATTGGGTGTACAGAGGACTTTTGGCCTAAGATCTGGGGCAAGAGAGGACGTGGCATGTGAGCTAGAGTGGAGAAGCCGGAGTTCTTTGTGGTTTTGTACATAGTTTTTTTTTTTTTTTTTTTAATAAAAGACCTGAAAAGGAGAGAAGAGTCTCTTTTTTTTTTTGAAAATAACACAGTGCAGAAGTATGACCACTAAACATGTTAGACATATGATTTTTAAGGCCTCTGGAAAGAAGAATCATGGTAAAACATGATAAAACTGTATGTGTTATAATGTGTTATAATACTCTAACACATAATATGTTGAGTGTACAGTACGTCATTGTAATATTTTTGGAAATTCTAAAAATGACAACACCAAAATCAAATTAAAATAAACAATATACTAATTAATCTAATGTTTATTTTAATTCTGTTGGGTGAGACACGCTGCAGCAGTTCAGCAAAGAGGTTGTGGACCATCTGGACGAACATCATGTAGTCTCGCCATTTTTTTTCTTTAACTTGAAAGAATGAGTCATAAATAATTAACCTGTGTACAATAAAGACAATAAAAAATCACTTACTGACAGCTGGTTAGTATATTTGATAAAGAGTCTTCAGTCAAAACCTTTAGAAAAGGATCAGCCTTCAGCTAAGAAAAGATGACGTGATGTTGCAGGCTTGGAGCTACACAACTGGATTTAAAATGCTTTTGTCTGAGCTGCTCCCCAGTGATTGTTTTTCTCATCATTCAGTTAAGGTAAGCTCCATTCTAGGGATGTATTTAAGGTTTTTTGTTTTGTTTTTTTTAAATGAAAAGTATTTGTTTCTAATGAAAATACTTGTAAATCCCAAAAAAGGCTAACACAATTCCCACCACAAAAGGGTAGGCCTAGCTATTTAAAGCACCCAGCTGCCACAGAGGCAGGCGACATCTGTGTGTGTCTGTTATGTTCCCTCATCTGCCTACATTGGTTTGGCCAGAATTAGTGAGGAAATACTGAATTATCCTGCTGTCCTTCTCCTAACTGCAGCTTCTCAGGCCAGTTTGTTAAAATGCACAAGATAAATAATCATTCATTACAGTATTGTTTGACTAGTACGCTGATTAATTAGAACGCATTAAATTTCAATTAAACTGGTCTGCAAGTTCTGTTTAAAAGTATTGAAACCATATCACTATGATTTAAAAAAACACTGAATGTCTTCATTTACATTTTGATTTTTAATCGTTAACTTTAAGAACAAGAATACAGTTTCTTGTTTGTGAATACACAGATGAACAACACAATAGAACAAGATTTATGTAGCACTTGGAGTGGGCCAATAGTTAAATGCTAACTTATTATCTGGGTTTGAGGGGTAGATGAAATAATGAGTCACTGTCATGGTGCCCGCAGGGCCATGATCAACCTCAGCTGCACGCACACCTGCTGCCAATCATAAGCGGGCTTTAAAGGCCAGACCTGCCTGTGACTCAGCACAGAGCCGTCTGTCAAACTCCATAGGACACGTCTCTCGTCAGCAGCCACGTCCTGGCTCATCGTCTGATTCCAGACCAACGCGTCGCCGCACGTAAGCTAATATTGACTCACCTTGTCAAGTTCATCTTCCCCTGTGCACAGGTGGATCTCCCTGGTGGCGGATCCTCTCTCCCCGGCGGCGGTTCAGCTCCACTCCTGCTTCAGGGTAACTCGCACTCTCCCCTGCACAGAGCCAGACGCTGTCTCCCTGGCTGTCGCCCTCAAGGCCAACCTGAGCTCACCACCACCATCTGCAAAGTAAGCTGTCGTCGTTATTACACCCTTTGCCCAGGTGCTGAGTTAATATCTCTGCTTTGTCTCCATAGGGTTGCCAGGCCGAACGTTGTCCTGCTCTTCCCCTGCATGAGTCCTACACTGCACACACAACACTGTACATACACGCACACATTCACAAAACACATTTAGCTAATAAAAGGATAATTGCATTTCCCTAGAGTCTGTCTTTTGCCCCCTGGGTCCAGAATTATGTCAGTAATGGATTGATTAACAGCTGACACGCTTTATCACCACTTTACAATTTAACACATGTAGCAACAAAGTTAAAAAAATAAAATAAATAGAGCTCTGTTCAATAAAATAAAATTTCAAAATAAAAGTGTGAGAGTTCAAAGTTCCTTTTGGTGCATGTTTTAAGAAAAAGATCTCTCAACTTCTGCTACCCGGGTAGGATAATGAGTGTGAATGGGTCTTTTCAATTCTTGTCCTTATCTGGGGATCTTGAAGATTGAGTGAACTCCAGAAACAGCTGGCCACACTGTTCCGGCAGTTCTCCTCACAATGTTCTCACTGGGCCTGGCGGCCATCAAACTCAGAAAGGGCATCAATCCATCCATGGGTCCTAGACCTTCAAAAAAAAAAAAAAAAATCTGCACATATAGCAGAACAACTAAATCACAAGATACCTTTTTTTCCATTTGATTGAGATCTCATCAATTTCTTAACACCTCAGTATCAAATCCCATTTTTTAGGATTAATTAATTAGAAATAGTTTTAGGAATTATTTCTGTATTAGTTTTTTTTCAGTTTTCATACATGACTGAAATATTCATTCTTGTTGTGTCAAATCAGGAAACATCTTATTCCATATCAACTCAAATTCCAATTTTTTTATGAAAATGAAAAACATGTTTTCCAGTGAAATAACTATGGTAACAAACGAGCTTTTAACATATACACTCAGCATGAATTTGCCAACACACTGCATGAATTTAACACAAATTAATATCTGAACACAAAGTGCACTAGAATATACGTATTTCCAAAATACACCGACTGGTTTAAACTTCCTTTAAACTAATTATAGACCAACATTGATTAACTCATTAACATCAGCTAGCAAACTCCATGAGGTTAGCTTCAGAAGCTTCAAGCTAATTGAACTCAGTGGAGCCACCACCGTAAAACAGAAAAAAAAGAAAACAATTCCTCTACCAAGAGACCCTTCTTGCAGCAGACTCTGGACTAGTAACTCTCTCTTTTAAACTGTTTTTTTTTTTTTTTTTTTTTGTTACTTATTTGTACCCGTAGGTAGACTTGGTTTGCAGTCTGGTGACAAGCCACCGGCTGCTGGTCGCTGCATGCGCGAGCGCCCTAAACCTACATGTTTTTGGTATGCGGGAGGAAACCGGAGAAATCCCGGAGTAAACCCGCGCAACACGGGGAGAACATGCAAACTCCACACAGCTCACTGTTGGTCGGGGGCTGGGATCGAACCCACGATCTCATGATCCCCGCGATCCCCCGGCCGAGGGTAAAACTGTGCTGCCACAGTGCTAAACCACTGCGCCACCGTGCAGCCCTGTCTCAGTTTTATCACACTTAGCAAGGAGCTAACACTTCTACAGACCAGACACGTTTTGCATGTGTCCCTCCCTTTTCTTCCCAGTGAAAAACCGAGGTGCGTTTAGGGAAAAATACATGGTGCGTTCATGTTAAATAGGAATGTGCGTACAGAGTGAATACACACATTAAATGGAATTTTTTTTTTTTTAGTACCCATATATTTTAAGTGGGTTACATAAAGAAAAAAAATAGAAATATAAAATGTGTAAAAATTAACACATCCTGATCTCAATCAACTTTTATGTTTTCTATAGGCCTAAATTCAAATCTTCCTCCAGGTTCACACAGATGGCATGGGAATGCCATCTGGGTAGAGTCCTCTACCAAGAGACTCTTTTTGCTGTGCTGCAAGACACAGCAGATTGCCCGCCATTGCGCCAATGAGCACTGGCAGAACCTGTGCACCAACATCCAGGAAGCTGCCGATTGCGGATATGCCAAAGGAATGTATGAGGGCATCAAAACAGCTATCGGCCCCACAAGCATCAAAACAGCACCGCTCAAAGCCAAGACAGGTGAAGTCATCACCGACAAGAGCAAGCAACTCCAGCATTGGGTCGAGGATTTTCTTGAATTGTACTCGACCCAGAACATCGTGACAGACGTTGCCCTCGACGCCTTGCCTGGCCTACCAGTCATGGAAGAGCTTGACAAAATGCCCACGCTGGAAGAGCTCAGCAAAGCCACAGACTGCCTCGCCTGTGGCAAGGCTCCAGGAAAAGACAGTATCCCCCCCCCCCCCCCGAGTTCTGAAACACAGGAAAAGAGCCATCTTACAACCACTGTATGATCTCCTCTGCCTTTGCTGGGAGCAAGGTCACATTCCCTAAGATATGAGAGATGTCAACATAGTCACGCTGTATAAGAACAAAGGCGACTGCAGTGACTGCAACAATTACCGCGGCATCTCTCTTCTGAGCATAGATGGCAAAGTCTTCACCCAAGTCACCCTGTTCCGCCTGCAGAGCTTCGCTTTGCGAGTCTATCCTGAGTCCCAGTGTGGCTTCAGAGCCAGAATGTCCACAGTGGATATGATCTTCTCCCTCTCTCAGCTGCAGGAGAAGTGTCGGGAGCAGCAGCAGCCATTGTTCCTTGTGTTTGTGGACCTGACCAAAGCCTTTGACTTAATTAGTTGAAGCGGGCTCTGCCAGATCCTGCAAAAGATTGGTTGTCCCCCAAAGCTCCTTGCAATCATCTCCTCCTTCCACATGGACATGCATAGTACTGTTTGCTTTGATGGAGCCACCTCAGATGCCTTCTCAGTCAGCAGTGGAGTGAAGCAGGGTTGTGTTCTAGCACCGACTCTCTTTGGGATTTTTTTCTCAATGCTCCTCCACTACGCCTTCGCCGACTGTCCTGATGGTGTCTATGTCTGCATGAGATCAGACAGAAAACTCCTCAACATCGCAAGACTTCATGCTAAAACCAAAGTCTACGAGGTCCTCATACATGAGCTGCTGTTTGTAGACGACGCTGCTCTAGCATCGCACAGTAAGGAGGGCCTGCAGCACCTGGTCGACAAACTGTCTCACGCCTGCAAGGAGGTTGGGGTCATGATCAGCCTTAAGAAAACCAACATCATGGCGCAAGATGCTGTCTCCTCTCCTGTCATTACCATTGACAGGTTGTGGACACCTTCACCTACCTTGGGTCCATTGTTTCAAACACCCTCTTGCTGGACACCAAGATAAGATAAGATAAGATCAGATAAGCCTTTATTAGTCCCACAACGGGGAAATTCCAGGATTGCAACAGCACAGGGATAGCAACACTCAGAGCAACAATCAGAAGGCAAGAAAAAAAACAAGCAAGCAAGAGCAGCTAATATACATATGTACATATTACTATAAAATATATATATACACACACACACACAGACACACAGTGCAGAGCATTGTAGCTGGATGGAATAAATATATGAATATATGAACACACAGTGCAGAGCATTGTAGCTAGATGGAATAAATATGTAAATATATAAACACCCACAGTACGGAGCATTGCAGCTAGGTGGAATAAATATGCAAGTATATAAACACACACAGTGCGGAGCAATGTAGCTAGATGGAATAATATGTAGATATATAAAAACACAGTGCGGAGCATTGTAGCTAGATGGAATAAATATATAGATATATAAATATAAACACACCCAGTGCTGAGCATTGTAGCTAGATGGAATAAATATATAGATATATAAATATAAACACACCCAGTGCAGAGCATTGTAGCTAGATGGAATAAATATGTAAATATATAAACACACACAGTGCAGAGCATTGTTGCTAGGTGGGATGAAAAAGCATAACTGTCTATTTAGTTATCCTACATGGTATGATTATGTGCCCATACATATTCTCACCCTCCATAGCGACCGGTATGTTCCTAGTTGTATGCCGGAGAGGACCGTTGTGTAAGTCTATTGCATCTTTTGCATTCAAAAAAAAACTATTAGTTTGTTACGTCTTTTTGCTATCTCTGCGAGCAGCCCTGCTTAGGTTGTACAGTCTGACAGCCGTTGGTAGGAAGGACCTACGAAACCTCTCGGTTGTGCACCTGGGATGATGTAGTCTGCTGCTAAATGAGCTCCTCAGTGCATCCAGTATGTCCTGCATAGGGTGGAACTCGGACTCCAGCAGAGATGACAGTTTAGCCACCGTCCTTCTCTCTCCTATCTCCTCCATCGGATCAAGGCGTTGCCCCAGGACAGAGCTAGCTTTCTTAATCAGTTTGTTCAGTCTCTTCCAATCGGCTGCAGTAATGCCACTGCCCCAGCAGACCACTCCAAAAGTGATGGCTGATGCCACCACCGTGTCATAGAATGACTTCAGCAGCACCCCTTGTACACCAAAAGACCTGAGTCTCCTCAGCAGGAACAGCCTGCGCTGTCCCTTCTTGTAGAGTGCGTCAGTATTGTGTGACCAGTCTAGTTTATTGTTCAGATGAATACCCAGGTACTTGTAGGATGTCACCATCTCGATGTCTGTTCCCTGTATATTTACTGGTGCTGTGAGGGGCTGCCCATGCCTGCGGCAGTCCACCACCAGCTCCTTAGTTTTCCTCATGTTGATCTGGAGGCAGTTCCGATGGCACCAGTCCACAAAGTCCTGGATAAGCCCTCTGTACTCAGCTTCATCTCCGCTGGAGATGAAGCTGAGTACAGAGGGCTTGCCCCCGGCCATTGGCCATTGCCATCTACAGAGGCTTCTGTAGATGGCAATGTGTTGTGTTGTGTGAGAAGTCCGCAGTATAAAGAGTGAACAGGAAGGGAGCCAGCACCGTTCCCTGGGGGGCCCCCGTGCTACTGATGATCGTGTCGGAAACACAGTCCCGGGTTCTCACAAACTGAGGCCGGTTCGTGAGGTAGTCCAGGATCCATGATGACAGGTGCTGGTCCACCCCTGCGCGCAGCAGCTTGTCCTTCAGGATCATCGGTTGGATGGTGTTGAAAGCACTGGAGAAGTCAAAGAACATGATCCTCACCATATTCCCGGGCTTCTCCAAGTGGGACAGAGAACGGTGAAGGAGGAAGATCACCGCATCCTTCACCCCAATGCCATGCTGGTAGGCGAACTGGAGTGGATCCATCGCTGGTTCCACCAGGGGGCGGAGATGAGCAAGGAGCAGTCTCTCCAGGGTCTTCATCAAGTGGGACGTCAAGGCCACCGGTCTGAAGCTGTTCAGGTCTTTGGGGTGGGAAGTTTTTGGTACAGGTACCACACAAGATGTTTTCCACAGCTGTGGTACCCTCCCCAGTTTCAGGCTCATGTTGAAGATATACGTCACAATCCCACACAGCTGGTCTGCACAGGACTTGAGGAGCTTTGCGCTGATGCCGTCCGGTCCCGACGCCTTCCTCGCCTTGATCTTCCTCAGCTCCGTCCTCACCTGGGTCTTGGTCAGGGTCAGGATGGGGGGCTGTGTGTTGGGAGTGGGGGGGGTGTCGGTGGAGTGGGGAGTGGGTAGCAGGACTTGATTTCTTAGAGGCAGCAGTGGTTGTTGTGCAGACAGGGGGGAGGGCGGTTGGTCAAATCTATTGAAAAACAGATTCAGGTTGTTCGCCCACTCCCTGCCCCCCGTGGCCTGGGGGGAGGTATTCTGGAGCCCCGAGATGGTTTTGAGGTTTCTCCAGACCCCGCTGATGTCGCTCTGTTGCAGCTTGTCCTCCATCTTCTTCCTGAAGCTGTCCTTGCCTTCTCTGATCTTTCTCCTCAGCTCCCTCTGTACGGACTTCAGCATCTCCCTGTTCCCCGACCTGAAGATCCTCTTCTTCTCTCTCAGAAGTGTTTTTATCTCAGGGTTGATCCAGGGTTTGTTGTTTGAGTGACGCCGTATGGTCTTGGTGGGAACGGATTTGTCCACACAGAAGCTGAGGTAGCCCGTGAAGGTGTGAATGAGGCCATCGATGTCCTCACCATGTGGATCGCAGAGCTGCTTCCAGGCAGTGGCTTCAAAACAGTCCTTTAGAGTGTCCATTGTCTCCTCAGACCATAACTCCACAGTGTGCATGGCCGGAGGTTGTCTGTGCACTAGGGGTTTGTACACCGGTCGGAGATGAACCAAGTTGTGATCCGATCTCCCAAGTGGGGGGAGTTGTGATGAGGTGTACGCCTCCTTAGTGTTTGCGTAGAACAAATCCAGTGTTTTATTGTCTCTAGTGTGACATGTGACATACTGGGTGAAAGTGGGCAGAATGGGAGACAGTGAAACGTGGTTGAAATCGCCTGAGATGAGGAGAAGAGCATCTGGGTGTTCTGTCTGCAGCCTGCTGGTTACTGAATGGATGACGTCACGCGCTGTCCCAGCGTTCGCCGTCGGATTTGCATAAACAACAATGCAGATCACATGTGAGTGTTCTCTCGGGAGATATGTAGGCCTCATGCTAACAGCTAGCAACTCAATGTCTTTGCTGCAGTGTCGTTGTTTAACAGTGATATGTCCCGGTCTACACCAGTTGTTGTTAACATACATTATCACTCCACCACCCCTAGTTTTGCCACTCTCTGGTGTTCGGTCAGCTCGTATCATGTGAAAACCCTCCAGCTCAATGTTAGCATCTGCTGCTAGTTCAGTTAGCCACGTCTCAGTAAACAAAAGGAGAGAGCACTCCCGGTAAGTGCTATCATAACGGGAGATAGCCGCTAGCTCATCTAACTTTCCCAGTATCGACCGTACATTTCCCATGACAACAGATGGAAGGGAGGGTCTGTACCTTATATTTTTTGTCCTCCACCTTACTCCAGCCCGGCAGCCGCGGCGTTTTCGCCTCAGTTCTCTCGGTATGTCGAGTTTTTCCAGTGGGACCGGGTGGCGGTTAAATGCTAGCAGCTCTTCCCTGTTGTATCATATCCTGCTATAAACAGTGGCTCCGTCCACCGGCTCAGGAGACATTTGGGACGATCTGTGTGTCCGTGATATAAGTGGGGTGAAAAAAAAAAAAAAAAAAAAAAAAGATCAGCTCCAGAATTGCCAAAGCAGCTGCTGTCATGGCCAAACTAAAAAAGCATGTGTGGAACAACAATCTCCTGAGTTTGAGGACCAAGTTACTCGTATACCAAGCTTGCATCCTGTCCACTCTCCTGTATGGCAGCGAGTCCTGGACAGCCTATGCCATGCGGGAGAAGCGGTTAAACGGGTTCCACCTCCGCTGACTTCGGCGCCTTATGCACATCAAGTGGCAGGACAGAGTCCCCAACACCAAGGTCCTTGAATGCACTGACTTGCCAAGCATCCCTGCATTTCTCAGCCAGAGACGACAACGGTGGCTCAGCCACGTGCACCGCATGAAGCCTGACCATCTGCCGAGAGAAATCCTTTATGGAGAATTGTGGGTGGGCATCTGTCATGTGGACCGTCCACTGTTGCATTTTAAAGATGGCTGCAAACGCAAAATGCAGTGTACGCAGATCAACGCCAACAACTGGGAGGTTATTGCCAAAGATCGAGCCACCTGGTGCCACAGTGTCAAAGAGGGTGTTCTCAAGATGGAAGCGAACATGAGGGTCCAGATGGTGACTAAGCGTGCGGCGAGGAAAGAACGCGAAACAGCAACACGTGCACCATCAATCTTCATCTGCGCCAACTGCTCCAAAGACTGCCACTCAAGGATTGGGCTGTATAATCATTCCATGCGCTGCTCCAACCCTTGACGGGCTAACTATCGCCTCTTCAAGACAAGGATGCAAGAGAGAGAGAGAAAGCTTTTTTCAGTTTTCATACAAGACTGAAATATTCATTTTCGCTGCACCAAATCAGGATGCATCTTAATCCATATAAACTCAAATTCCAATTTTTTTAAGAAACATTCTAAAAATGACAACACCAAAATCAAATTAAAATAAACAATATATTAATTAGTATAATGTTTATTTTAATTTTGTTGGGTGAGACACGCTGCAGCAGTTCAGCAAATTGGCTGTGGACCATCTGGACGAACATCATGTAGTCTCCTTCACATTGTCTGTCCCGCTCATGGAAGTGTCTCCAACTGGACAAACAACTGCCATTTTTTTCTTTAACTTGAAAGAATGAGTCATAAATAATTAACCTGTGTACATTAAAGGCAATAAAAAATCACTTACTGACAGCTGGTTAGTATATTTGATAAAGAGTCTTCAGTCAAAACCTTTAGAAAAGGATCAGCCTTCAGCTAAGAAAAGATGACGTGATGTTGCAGGCTTGGAGCTACACAACTGGATTTAAAATGCTTTTGTCTGAGCTGCTCCCCAGTGATTGTTTTTCTCATCATTCAGCTAAGGTAAGCTCCATTCTAGGGATGTATTTAAGGTTGTTTTTAGTTTTTTTTTTGAATGAAAAATATTTGTTTCTAATGAAAATACTTGTAAATCCCAAAAAAGGCTAACACAATTCCCACCACAAAAGGGTAGGCCTAGCTATTTAAAGCACCTGTGGGGAGTGTGAAATAACAAGGCTGAATTATTTCTTAATTCAGGTTTTATTGTTGTGATCACATCCCCAGCTATCTCTCAAGAACAGAAGAGAGAGAGCTGAGTCAAAACCTTCTTATTTATACATCTCAGAACAAAGGAAGAATCACATATCACCGTCAAAACCCCCTATTGACAATAACTCTCCCCCCGCGTCCTTCAGTCCTCCGCCTGGCCCCCAGGAGGTCAGGAAGTCTTTTCAGCTCCTTATCGCCGTACCTCCGTCTTCTTGCTGTTATCCACAGGCGGTCCAGACATATTGTTCCATCCAAGACGTGAGGTCAATCTACACATGCAATCTCAAGCATCCCATAGTGCTTATACATATGTAGGTAAAAATACATGAGCTACAACCCCCCCCCCCCCAAACGTCGAAGAATGGACAATATATCAGAGTTCACAAAACATGATAACTTCAATAGCATAGTCTATACAACATGATCATATCAAAAATCAGTGATAACATCAATAGCATAGTCTATACCACATGATCCCATCAAAAATCAGTCTGTACGCCGTCTGGGTTTCAGACATCTTCCGAATCTGCTGTAAGCAGGTCTCGCTGTCCCTGCGGTGCCATCCTGCAAAGAATCTGCTGACTGAGGGAGAGAGTGGTTATTTGATCCCTGCGGGGGCTCAGGGACATGTTCCCTGGGGGGTCTGCCACGTCGAGGTGCCCTCGCCACCCGTACAGACTCGTCGTTCATCACAAAAGCAGGCTTTAGTCTGTCAATACTAACTGTCTCTTTCCTGTATCCCAAATCTAGCACAAAATGCTTATCACCAGTTTCCAGCACCCTATATGGACCATCATATGGCGGGCGGAGGGTCGGTCTCAGAGCCTCGTGCCTGACAAAAACGAACTCGGCATTTTTCAAAGCTTTGGGAACAAAAATGCATGGAAAAGTGTGATGAACGGGGCCCGGGAGCATGTCTGCTCCCGTGCCAATCAGCGGCACCAGAGCCGGGGGCAACCCCGGCTCCGGATGCTCTGGTAGGAACTCACCGGGCAGCCTGAGAGGTTGTGTAAAAATTAACTTGGCTGGGGAGGCATTTAAATCCTCTTTGGGCGCAGAACGCAACTCCAATAAAACCCATGGTAGTTTGTTTACCCAATCTGCATCCGTAAGCGACGCTCTGAGGGCTGCCTTCAAAGACCTATGAAAACGCTCGCATAAACCGTTAGCCTGGGGGTGATAAGCGGTAGTGCGATGAATTTTCGCTCCTAAGCTGCTGGCCATCGCTGACCAGAGCTCAGAGACAAATTGAGACCCTCTGTCGGACGTAATATCCGACGGAACTCCGAAACACGCTACCCAGGCCGTCAAAAAAACGCAATACACCTCTGCAGCTGTGGTCGATGCCAGTGGGACCACTTCCGGCCAACGTGTGGTTCGGTCCACCATTGTCAAAAGATGTGTGAAACCCTATGACGACGGTAGGGGGCCCACGAGGTCGACGTGCACGTGATCGAATCTCTTGGCCAGAATGTGGAACGGTTCTAAGGGAGCTTTCGTGTGCTTGTGAATTTTGGCCCTCTGGCAAGCCATGCAGGTCCTTGCCCACTCTTTCACGTGCTTGCGCAGGCTCGGCCAAACAAACTTCTCCGCTACCATTTTCACCGAAGCGCGCACTCCCGGGTGCGCCAGGGAGTGAACCGAGTCAAAAACGCGGCGGCGCCACGCGGCCGGGACTACCGGGCACGGTCGTCCAGTCGATACATCGCAGATTAGGGGGGGCATACCGGTTTGCAAAGACCTGCTCTCCAGCCTTAACCCTGTTGGTCCAGACTGGAGTGCGGGCGCGTCCGCATCTCTACCCTGTTCCGCTGCCATGGCTGCGTAATCTATCCCCACGTGAACTGGGGCCGCGTGCGCTTCCGCGCTGTCATTTTGCCCTGCGGCTGTGGTAGTATAATCTGCCTCCACGTGCACCGGTGCTGTGACTGCACGAGAGAGGCAGTCTGCCACTACGTTGAGTTTACCCGCTACGTGCTGAATATCGGTGGTAAACTCCGAAATTGCGGCCAGCTGCCTCTGTTGCCGGCCCGACCAAGGTTCTGAAATTTTAGACATCGCAAAAGTGAGCGGCTTATGGTCGACAAAAGCGGTGAAACGCCAACCTTCCAGCCAAAACTGGAAATGGCGGACAGCCAAATGGAGCGCTAACAGCTCCCTGTCAAACGTGCTGTATTTCCGCTCGGCTTCGTTCAAGGATCTGCTGAAAAATGCCAGCGGCTGCCAAACCCCGGCAACGTGCTGTTCCACGACCGCCCCTATGGCTAAATCTGATGCGTCGGTGGTGAGCGCTATGCGGGCCGATGGATCTGGGTGAGCCAGAAGCGTGGCGTCAGCCAGGGCTTTTTTTACCTCCGCGAATGCGCGCTCCCGCTCCGGGAACCACTCGATAGGATTGGAGGGTTTTTGTTTTTTGAGCGTGGCGTATAATGGTTGCATGAGTTGCGCTGCGTGTGGTAGGAAACGGTTATAAAAATTTACCATTCCTAAAAATTCCTGCAATGATTTGATCGTTTGTGGTCGGGGAAAATCTGCCACTGCGCCCACCTTATCCGGTTGCGGGATTGCCCCTTCTGGGGAGACGCGGTGCCCCAAAAAATCAATCTGCGCCACGCCAAACTGGCACTTGGCTGGATTAATTATTAACCCGTGCTCTCCCAACCTCCGAAAAACCGCAGTGAGGTGTTTTTCGTGTTCCTCTTCTGAAGTACTGGCGACTAAAATGTCGTCGAGGTAGACGAACACAAAAGGGAGATCGCGTAACATGGCATCCATCATACGTTGGAATGTTTGTGCGGCGCCTTTAAGACCAAACGGCATGCGCAAAAACTCAAAAAGTCCAAAAGGGGTTATTACCGCTGTTTTAGGAATATCCTCAGGCCTGACTGGAACCTGATGGTAGCCGCGAACCAGGTCTATTTTAGAAAATATGCGCGCCCCCGCTAGATGCACCGAAAAATCCTGAATGTGTGGGATTGGGTAGCGGTCATGCGCTGTGGCATTGTTTAGTCTGCGGTAATCGCCGCAAGGTCTCCAGGAGCCGTCAGCTTTAGGGACCATATGCAGTGGCGAAGCCCATGGGCTTTTCGAACGACGAATAATGCCCAGTCTTTCCAGGCTGGCGAACTCCTCGCGCGCTATGGAAAGCTTAGCAGCATCAAAACGCCGAGCTTTCGCGAAGACGGGGGGGCCCGTTGTAGTGATAAAATGCTCCACCCCGTGTTTCGCAACTGTTGCCGAAAAAGTAGGAACCGTGAGCGCTGGAAATTGGGTGAGGAGTGTGTTAAACTTACCGCCTGCTGCGGCGACGCTGGTCTGCACCGGTGGTGGGGACACTCGAGCTGCACAAGGAATAGAATAGAAAGATAATGCATTAACTAAGCGTCTGTTGGCAAGATCAACTAACAAACCATGCGAGCATAGAAAATCGGCACCTAACATATTGAAGCTCACTGCCGCTATGATAAAAGTCCATTCATAAGTGCGGCCATGCAAGGACAAAAACAAAGTCCTTTCTCCGTAGGTGTTGATGCTCGAGCCATTCGCCACCGTTGCCCTGTCACCACGGGGGCCAGCCAACCGGTCAGCATAGGTCGGGGTGATGAAACTCACTTGGGCTCCGGTGTCTACGAGGAAGTGCTGCCCAGAGCTCGCATCTGTGATGTACAGCAGCTTATTTCTTTCACCGAGAGCCAAAGCTGCTAACGGGTCCCGGTCCTGGAGTTTCCCCAGCTCTTGTAGCTGCACGGCGACACACACCTGTGTGCCTTCTCTGCAAAACGCCGGTGATAATAACAGAGGCCATCTCCTCCTCTGCGCCGGGGCCGCGTCGCTGCCATTGTTGGTGGGGCTGGCTCCGCTGTCTCTGGCTCTTCGTTGCTTCGGGTCGCCGCACCTAGGTCTGCCGCTGCTGCTGTGGCCGTCTGCTCGCCGCAGGGAGTCAAGGAGCCGCTGCACCTCTCGGGCCAGCCCACGGAAGTCCCGCTGGGTCACACAAGGCATGCCGGAGAGGGTTCCCCTCATGTGCGGCGGGAGGTTACTTAGGAAGATGTGCATAAATAGGAAATTATCGTTGTCTGATTCCCTCAGCTGCAGCATGTCTTCCATTATGGCGACTGGCCTGCGCCCTCCCTGGCCGTGCATAGCCAGGAGCCTCCTAGCCCTCTCTTTGGCTGAGGGTGTGAAACACTCGGTGAGGGCAGCCTTCAACTCGCCGTATTTGTTGTCAGCGGGAGGCTGCTGTACCAGGCTCCACACGCATCGAGCTGTGCGGTTGTCGAGCCTTGCGATGACGTGGTAAAACTTAGTGTCATCCACCGCTATTCCTGCTAGCGTGAACTGTGCCTCAGCCTGGAGGAACCACAAGTCCGGGTTGTCCTGCCAGAATTCTGGCAGTTTAATGGAGACGGCGCTTGCTTGGGCAGACTCTGACGAGTCTGCATCAGGAGAATCCCTTCTATGCATTCTCACGTCTCTTGGTCACCAATGTGGGGAGCGTGAAATAACAAGGCTGAATTATTTCTTAATTCAGGTTTTATTGTTGTGATCACATCCCCAGCTATCTCTCAAGAACAGAAGAGAGAGAGAGCTGAGTCAAAACCTTCTTATTTATACATCTCAGAACAAAGGAAGAATCACATATCACCGTCAAAACCCCCTATTGACAATAACTCTCCCCCCGCGTCCTTCAGTCCTCCGCCTGGCCCCCAGGAGGTCAGGAAGTCTTTTCAGCTCCTTATCGCCGTACCTCCATCTTCCTGCGGTTATCCACAGGCGGTCCAGACGTACTGTTCCATCCAAGACGTGAGGTCAATCCACACATGCAATCTCAAGCATCCCATAGTGCTTATACATATGTAGGTAAAAATACATGAGCTACAGCACCCAGCTGCCACAGAGGCAGGGAACATCTGTGTGTGTCTGTTATGTTCCCTCATCTGCCTACATTGGTTTGGCCAGAATTAGTGAGAAAATACTGAATTATCCTGCTGTCCTTTTCCTACCTGCAGCTTCTCAGGCCAGTTTGTTAAAATGCACAAGATAAATAATCCTTCATTACAGTATTGTTTGACCAGTACGCTGATTAATTAGAAAGCATTAAATTTCAATTAAACTGGTCTGCAAGTTCTGTTTAAAAGTATTGAAACCATATCACTATGATTTAAAAAAACACTGAATGTTTTAAGATAAGATAAGATAAGCCTTTATTAGTCCCACAATGGGGAAATTCCAGGATTGCAACAGCACAGGGATAGCAACACTCAGAGCAACAATCAGAAGGCAAGAAAAAACAAGAACAGCTAGTATACATATGTACTACTCTAAATATATATATATATATATATATATATATATATATATAGACAAACAGCGCGGAGCATTGTGGTTGGTGGATGTGCAGCAGAAAGTTTAAGCTCTCTCTCCGCGGATGCGGCGGGCCAGCTGGATGTCTTTGGGCATGATGGTGACTCTCTTGGCGTGGATGGCGCACAGGTTGGTGTCCACGAAGAGACCCACCAGGTAGGCCTAGCTGGCCTCCTGCAGAGCCATGACGGCGGAGCTCTGGAAGCGCAGGTCAGTCTTGAAGTCCTGAGCGATCTCCCTCACCAGGCGCTGGAAGGGCAGCTTACGGATGAGCAGCTGCGTGGATTTCTGGTAGCGACGGAGCTCTCTCAGAGCCATGGTACCGGGCCTGTAACGGTGAGGCTTCTTCACTCCGCCGGTGGCCGGAGCGCTTTTTCTGAGCAGCCTTGGTGGCTAGCTGCTTCCTGGGGGGCTTTTTCCTCCAGTAGATTTACGGGCGGTCTGCTTGGTTCTTGCCATCGCTCTTTATTATTCTGTCTTATATTTCTTGCACGCCGCCTAAACTCCAGCCCAGCACCCGCGTCATTTTCGCGACAATTCCTTGGTATGTCGAGTTTCTCCGTTAGCACCGGGTGGCGGTTGAGTGCTAGCTAGCTCTTCCCTGCTGTATCGTCTCCTGCTGTAAACTAACTAACTAACTAACCTGCACTTATATAGCGCTTTTCTAGTCACAAAGACCACTCAAAGCGCTTTCATTAATACTAACCCTCTATTCTAAGGGCCTATAGGAAACAGATATCTAGGGACAATTTAGAACAGCCAATTAACCTAACCTGCATGTTTTTGGCATGTGGGAGGAAACCGGAGAAATCCCGGAGTAAACCCACGCAACACGGGGAGAACATGCAAACTCCACACAGATCACTGTTGGTCGGGGGCTGGGATCAAACCCACGATCCCACGATCCCCACAATCCCCCGGCCAAGGGTAAACTGTGCTGCCGCAGTGCTAACCACTGCGCCACCGTGCAGCCCCGAGACAGAGGCTCCGTCCGCCAACTCGGGAGACCTTTGGTGCGATCTGTGTGTCCGTGATATATATATATATACAGTATATATATATATATATATATATATATATATATATATATATAATAAAAATTAAAATGTAAATGTAAATTGATAAAATCAAAATGTAAATGAAATATATATATATATATATATATATATATATATATATATATATATATATATATATATATATATATATATATTTTTTTTTTTTTTTTTTTTTTTTTTTTTTTTTTTTTTTTTTCATTTACATTTTGATTTTTAATCGTTAACTTTAAGAACAAGAATACACTTTCTTGTTTGTGAATACACAGATGAACAACACAATAGTACAAGATTTATGTAACACTTGGAGTGGGCCAATAGTTAAATGCTAACTTATTATCTGGGTTTGAGGGGTAGATGAAATAATGAGTAATGGATTGATTAACAGTTGACACCACTTTTATCACCACTTTACAATTTAACACATGTAGTAACAAAGTTAAAAAAAAAAATAAAGAGCTCTGTTCAATAAAATACAATTTCAAAATAAAAGTGTGAGAGTTCAAAGTTCCTTTTGGTGCATGTTTTAAGAAAAAGGTCTCTCTACTTCTACTACCCGGGTAGGATAATGAGTGTGAATGGGTCTTTTCACTTCTTGTCCTTATCTGGGGATTATCTTTTACCACACTTAGGAAGGAGCTAACACTTCAGCAGACCAGACAAGTTTTGCATGTGTCCCTCCCTTTTCTTCCCGGTGAAAAACCGAGGTGCGTTTAAGGAAAAATACATGGTGCGTTTATGTTAAATAGGAATGTGCGTACAGAGTGAATACACACATTAAGTGGAAAAATATTTTTTAGTACCCAATGGGACTCAGGTTATTTCACACCTTAGACAGAGACAATGAATACACATGGGAGAACAATGCCCAAGTGGGTGAGACGGGGTTGAATGAAGTGTAGTGTAGATGTCATGCTGTGAGGAGAAAGTGCCTTGATCCTTGTGAAGTGTGACTTGATATAGAGAGAGGAATGCTTGATGTGACCAGTCAGTCTGTTCTTTGCTTGTGAGATGTGTGTGTAATAAATCATCTGAAATGAATATGCCTCTTCATTTACACACTCCACACTGGTGACCCAAGACGTATTATGGAACACGAGGCAAGAACCCTGGAGCCGGCCTGGTCAGGAACCCCCAGAGATGCTGAAGCCAACCCACAGACAGCCAGGACTTGAACCCCCAGCAACGCGTGTGCAGTTTCAGTCAAGCTACCGGATTTCTGGCAACACAACCCGCGCTCTTGGTTCCACCACACCAAGGCCCAGTTCGCCCTCCGGGGAGTAACAGCAGACGACACCAAGTTCTACCATGTGGTAGCAGCGCTGTACTCCCGCACAGCCAAGCAGGTAGCGAGCCTGCTCGATCAGCCACCAGCCAGCAGCAAATATGAGGCGCTCAAGGCTGCGCTCATCCGGCAATACACGCTCTCGGAATGTGAGAGAGCGGAGAGGCTCCTGGCGCGAACCAAGTTAGGAGATGGGTCAGCCGTAGACCTGATGGAGAAGATGCTGGCGTTGATGGGCACGGGCGACGGGCACTTTCTGTTTGCCCACCTTTTCCTCCGGAACCTGCCAACAGAAGCAAGAGCGGTTCTGGCCAATTCACCGTTGCTGGCTGCGCGAGACTACCGTGCGTTAGACCAGGAGGCACACCGGATCATCCTCACCACCAGGGCGATCACAGTCAACGCGGTAGCAGCGGAGCCCAGCGAGATGACCAGGGGAAGCGAGGAGCCACGGAAGCGGCAATGGGGGCCAAGGAGCACCAGAAAGACACGCTCTGCTTCTACCACCACCGCTTCGGAAGGAATGCGCGCAGATGCGCGCCACCATGCCACTAAACGCCAAGGCCGGCAGTCAGTAGCAGCTGCGATCGTCGGTGAAGAGAACAAGCTGCTCTACGTGACGGACTTGCGCTTGGGGAGACGCTTCCTCGTCGACACCGGAGCCCAGAAGAGCGTCATCCTGCCGTCCTACGCCGACCGGCTGGCAGGACCTAGCAGCCCCGGAATGGTGGAAGTAAACGGCTTGGAGATTAAGACGTTTGGTGAGAGAACACTGACCTTATCTCTACATGGCCGCTCGTATGAGTGGACTTTTATCATAGCAGCACTGTGTTGCCCGCTCCTGGGGGCTGATTTTCTGTGTGCACATTGTTTACTTGTGGATGTTGCTAACAGGCGCCTGGTTAATGCACTGTCCTTTGAATCTCTCCCCTGTATAGCTCGAGGGACCCGGCCAACAGCACAAGCCAGCGTCACAACTCCAGGCGGTAAGTTCCACGCACTGCTCACTCAGTTCCCAGCACTCACGGTCCCGACGTTTTTGGCGGCCATCGCTAAACACGGGGTGGAGCACTTTATCACCACCACCGGGCCGCCCGTTTCTGCAAGACCTCGGTGCTTGGACGCAACTAAACTGGCCATAGCGCGCGAGGAGTTCGCCAGCCTGGAAAGGTTGGGCATCATCAGGTGATCAAAAAGCCCATGGGCATCCCCGCTACACATGGTCCCTAAGGCTGAGGGAGCGTGGCGACCGTGCAGTGATTTCCGCAGGTTGAACAATGCCACAGCGCATGACCGCTACCCAATTCCCCACATAAAGGATTATTCCGTTCACCTCACCGGAGCGCGCGTTTTTTCTAAAATAGACCTGGTCCGCGGTTACCACCAAGTCCCAGTGCACGCAGAGGACGTACCCAAAACAGCGGTAATAACTCCGTTCGGTTTATTCGAGTTCCTGCGCATGCCATTTGGGTTAAAATGCGCAGCACAGACGTTCCAGCACATGATGGATGCAGTGCTGCGTGACCTCCCATTCATGTTCGTCTACCTGGACGATATCCTGGTAGCCAGTACGTCTGAAGACGAACATGAAACCCACCTCAGGACGGTTTTCTGGAGGTTGGAGGAGCATGGGTTAATAATCAACCCGGCAAAATGCCAGTTCGGCGTGGCGGAGATTGATTTTTTGGGGCACCACGTCTCTCCGGAAGGAGCGATCCTGTAGGCCGACAAAGTGTGCGCCGTGGCAGATTTTCCCCGGCCTCAGACGGTCAGGGCGCTGCAAGAATTTTTGTCGATGGTAAATTTTTATAACCGTTTCCTTCCCCGCGCTGTGCAGCTCATGCAACCATTGTATGCCGCGTTCAAGAGACAGAAACCCGCGGATGGAGTCAAATGGACCCCGGAGCGAGAGCGGGCGTTCTCGGAAGTTAAAGCAGCCCTGGCAAACGCTGCACTGCTGGTACAAACGTGGCATTTAATTCTCTCAAACAAAATGGCTGCCGGGGTGCAGACACACAGTTTGGCAAGTCCTGTGTGTTTGCTTAAAAAGTCATCTAAAGAGCAAATTGGACCGTGGATTGTGATATCAATGTACTGTTGTTTGGATAATTCTCTTTCTTCTGCTAAGTTCAACCTGTCCAAGAAAAAGGGACACTCTAACCTTGTATCCAGCCAGATGGAGTAAGCACATGCTATTCACAAGGATACTGGACTATGGCCATGCCACCCCCAGGTGAGCAGGAACAGGCTGTTCCAGGCAAACCACTCCTGGGTGTTTTCAATCTCTTGCTGATACTTCTTTTGGCTGGTGATGCTGAATTAAACCCTGGGCCAGTGCCAGCTGGGCCTCCACCTTTGCTAGCTGGGTCTCCACCTCTGCTATCTGGGCCTTTACCATTGCTACCTGGGCCAACACCATCATTAGCTGTGCCTCCACCTCTGCTAGCTGGGCTAACATCATTGCAAGCTGGGCTTCCACCTCTGCTGGCTGGGCTAACACCATTGCTACCTGGGCCAACACCATCATTAGCTGTGCCTCCACCTCTGCTGGCTGGGCTAACACCATTGCTAGCTGGGCCAACACCATCATTAGCTGTGCCTCCACCTCTGCTAGCTGGGCTAACATCATTGCAAGCTGGGCCTCCATCTCTGCTAGCTGGATCTCCACCTCTGCTAGCTGCATCTCCGTCTCTGCCAACTGGGCTTCCAACTTTGTTAGCTGGGCCTCCACCTCTGCTAGCTGGATCTTCACCTCTGCTAGCTGGATTTCCATCTCTGCCAACTGGGCTTCCAACTTTGCCAGCTGGGCCTCCACCTCTGCTAGCTGGATCTCCACCTCTGCTAGCTGGATCTCCATCTCTGCCAACTGGGCTTCCAACTTTGCTAGCTGGGCTTCCACCTCTGCTAGCTGGGGCTCCACCTCTGCTAGCTGGATCGCCACCTCTGCCAAATGGGCTTCCAACTTTGCCAGCTGGGCCTCCACCTCTGCTAGCTGGATCTCCATCTCTGCCAACTGGGCTGCCAACTTGGCTTCCAACTTTGCTAGCTGGGCTTCCACCTCTGCTAGCTGGGCCTCCACCTCTGCTAGCTGGATCTCCATCTCTGCCAGCTGGATCTCCATGTCTGCCAACTGGGCTTCCAACTTTGCTAGCTGGGTTTTCACCCCTGCCAGCTGGGTTTGGACCTGGGCTAACAACACAGCCAGCTGGACCTACATTGCAGCCAGTCGAATCACCTTCAATAATAGCCGGGCCACTTCCGTTGATATTTGAGTCATCATCACCTCTAACTGAATCTTCACCAACATCAGCCGGGCCTTCACTATGTGCAAACATTGCCAATAAAAGAAACAGGAGGCTGCCAAATCCTGCAATATTAAAACACCGGAAATTCAGGGTGTTTCAAACTGTTAATAACTCTAAATTAGTATGGGACTCAGCACATAAACCAAAAGGCATTCTTTGTGCACACTTAAATATACAAAGTATTCTAACAAAAAGTGATCAGATTCATCATCTTCTCATTGATTCAAATATTGACTTTCTTTGCCTATCTGAGACATGGCTCCGTGAATCTTCGCCCTCAGCAATACTATCTGTACCTGGTTATAAAATGTTTAGAAAAGACAGACAGGGTTCTAAGGGAGGAAGCGTTATGATTTATGCCAAGGATACTTTTAACTGTAATGAGATACATGTTACAGATGAGAATGGACTGGAATTTCTTGGACTAACTGTTTCTTTGTCACAGCAAATGTCTTTTATTCTTGTAGTTATTTATAGGCCTCCTTCATCAAATGTAGATTTTTATGAAAAGCTGGAAATTTTATTGAAACAACTTAATTTTGCAAAAGACGTAATAATAATGGGTGACCTACATTAAATGTTAATTGGGAAGTCAACAAAGTTAGGAAAAATCTGACAAAGGTTATGGATGACATGGATATGACTCAGGTAATTAATGGCCCTACGAGAATCACAAATGCCACTAGCACTCAGATTGATCTAGCTTTTACTAACAGGCCAGAAAAGGATCTTGAAGTCATACAATATGCTCACAGGATTGTCTGATCACAATCTTATAATGGTCACAAGAAAATTAAATAAAAAGCGCTTCAAATCCTTGGCCGCCACTGAATTCAATAGGATACCAAAACAGGAACAACAAAATTTTCAAGATTCAATTCAAGAAGTAAATCGGGATGAATTACTCGTTGGCAAAAATTTAGATGAGGATTGTTCTATATTTGCCAACAAAATACAACAAATTATTATAGAATTTGCACGGATAATTAAACTAAAAGCTAGAAAGAATGGCCTTCCTTGGTTAAACAAATTTTTTTCTGAAAATGATGAAAGAACGAGATCACTTTTTGAAGTTGTCAGTTAAATCAGGACAAAACAGGCACCAATTTATTTCATTGAGAAATAGGGTAGTAAAAGAAATAAGAAAATCTAAAGCTGACTTTTTCATTACTGTTTTGAATAGTGCAAGGGGAAATTCTAAAATAACCTGGACATATATTAAAAAAAAACTATTGGGTGATTCCCAGAAAAACAAAGCAAAACTAATGCAAATTCAATTGAATGGAAACATCTTGACAGAACCTCAAGTGATGGCTGATTCTTTTAACAACTACTTCATTGAATCTGTGTCAGAAATCTCTGATAAGTTTATAGTAAAACAAAGGAAGAAATACCCTGTATTGTCTGCATCGCAGTCTTTTACTATAACAAATATTACTGAGACCAAAGTTATCGATTTAATTCAATCACTCAAACCATCTAAAGCAAAGGATGTTTTTGGAATGGACACGAACATGCTCAAAGATTTAGGTTCAGCTCTCGCCACTCCTATTGCCTCAATCATTAATCTTTCAATTTCATCTGGCCATTTTCCAAAGGCCTGGAAATCTGCTATTGTTACCCCTGTCTTTAAATCCGGTGACTCAACTCTTCTGCATAACTACCGACCAATAAGCATTCTTCCGGCCATTTCCAAAATTGCAGAAAAATGGGTAGCAGAACAGATTGTCCATTATTTAAACAGTAGTTCCCCCTCTCTCCATGCCATGCAGTTTGGTTTCAGATCCAAGCATTCCACTGAAATGGCTACATGCCTCTTCATTGAGAAAATAAAATCTTTTCTTGATAAGGGTGGAGTTGTAGGGGCAGTGTTTTTGGACCTCAGGAAAGCCTTCAATACAGTAAATCACTCTGTTCTTCTTACCAAGCTCTTTAAATTTAACTTTTCTCACAATGCTGTGAGCTGGATTGAATCATATCTGCATGATCGAACACAATCTGTATCATTTAACAACTGCAGATCTGATTCTCTTAGGCTAACTTCTGGAGTCCCTCAGGGATCAATATTAGGACCCCTTTTATTTAGTCTTTATATTAATGATTTGCCCACTGTTTGTTCTGAAGCTGAATGCTTAATGTATGCAGACGACACGTTTTTTTTTTGTTCATGGTCGCTCCAAAGACACTGTTGCTGCTAAACTTAGTAAAACAATGTCCTGTGTCACAACTTGGTTGCAGGAGTGCTGTCTACAGTTAAATGTTTCTAAAACTGTAGGCATGTATTTCACTAAAATAAATAGAGTGTCACCTGACCCTGACATACATGTTAATGGAGGAAAAATACAAATTGTTAGCCAATAAAAATATCTTGGGTTAACAATAGATTCACAGCTTTCCTTTAAAGCCCATATTGCTAAATTGTGTAAAAAAAATCAAGTTAAATCTTGCAAATTTTCGTGCAATTCGAAATGAAATGTCAACTGAAGCCGCAAAAATATACTTGCATTCAATGATTCTGAGTCACTTCAACTATTGCCTAACTAGCTGGTCCCAGGCAGGTTTGAGTGCAAAAAAAACATTGGAAGTTTTGTACAAACAAGCAGTTAAAGTTATGGATAAAAAACCTAGGCATTATCATCATTTTGCAATTTTAAAAAAATACAGTCTTTTAAATTGGGATAGTCTTCATACATTTGCAAATTTAAATTTGATTTATAAAGTACTGCATGATTTGGCTCCAGATCCTCTGGCAGAGTTCATCAGCCAAAGAAACAGCTCTGAGCATGTCACTCGAGGCTCTGTCAGAGGTGACTGTTTCATTCCTCTGCGCAGGAGCACTTTCAGTAAGTCGGCCTGGTCAGTGAGGAGTGCTAGTGAGTGGAACTCAGTACCTGAGGAGGTTAAACTGCTCACAACATTCAAGGCCTTCACAAAAAAATTGAAAATGTGGCTTATAAACACCTACAGCTGCCAACACTAAAAGATAAGTCTGCTGTGATGTTTGATGTTGTGTTAAAATGTACAGTTTGTTTTGTATATGTTATTTGTTACATTAGTGCCCTCTTAAATGTCTAACCATGTTTTTTTCTTGTAGATGCATTTTACTGCTTTTTGACATCTTGGTCAGGGGACTACAGATGAAAACTAGCCTTTTGGCTAATTCTCGCTTTTTTAACCATGTGTAATCATGTGTTTTATGAAATTGCATTGTCCCTTTTCAAATAAACTAAACTAAACTAAACATCCGGACCCGACAGCCCGCAAAGCGCTCACCACCGACGCTTCAGACGTGGCCATAGGGGCGGTGGTGGAGCAGCGCGTAGCCGGGGCTTGGCAGCCGCTCGCATTTTTCAGCAGAACTTTGTGCGACAGCGAACATAAATACAGTGCGTTCGACAGAGAGTTGCTGGCTCTCCATCTGGCCATACGCCACTTCCAGTTCTGGCTGGAAGGGAGCAACTTTACTGCATTCGTAGACCAAAAGCCACTAACGTTCGCGATGGCCAAGGTTTCAGAACCGTGGTCGGGCCGGCAGCAGAGACAGCTGGCTGCAATCTCAGAGTTTACTACCGATATTCAGCATGTGTCGGGTAAACTGAATGTGGTGGCGGACTGCCTCTCCTGCGCCGTGGTGGCCCCAGTCTACGTGGGGATAGATTATGCGGCCATGGCCGCGGAGCAGATAAGCGATGCAGACGTGCGCGCGCTCCAGTCTGGACCAACAGGGTTAAGGATGGAGAGCAGGATGCTGCAAGATGCCCCCCCCCCCCCAATCTGCAACGTCTCTACGGGACGCCCGCGTCTGGTAGTCCCGGTCACGTGGCGCCGCCACGTGTTTGAGTTGGTTCCCACTCTGGCGCACCCAGGACTGCGCGCGTCTGTCAAAATGGTGGGAGAGAAGTTCATGTGGCCGAGCCTACGCAAACAAGTAAAAGAGTGGGCTGCAGCCTGCATGGCGTGCCAACGAGCCAAGGTATACAGGCACACGAAGGCTCCCTTGGAGCCGTTTCCGGTACCGGCTAAGAGGTTCGACCACGTTCACGTGGACCTCGTGGGCCCCCTCCCTCTATCACAGGGGTGCACGCACCTCCTGACAGTGGTGGACTGCACCACGCGCTGGCCAGAAGCAGTCCCGCTAGCAGCAACCACGTCCGCGGACGTAGCATGCGCTTTTTTAACAACATGGGTGGCGCGTTTTGGAGTCCCGTTGGACATTACGTCCGACAGGGGCCCTCAATTTGTTTCTGACCTCTGGTCCGCGATGGCCCGCAGCCTGGGTGCTGCAATTCATCGCACAACCGCGTACAACCCACAGGTTTATGCAAGCGTTTTCATAGATCACTGAAAGCAGCACTCAGGGCTTCACTGATGGATGCAAATTGGGTGGACAGGCTGCCGTGGGTCTTATTGGGGTTGCGCTCTGCGCCAAAAGAGGATTTGGAAGCTTCCCCGGCAAAGCTCGTTTTTGTGCAGCCCCTACAGCTTGCTAGGGAATTTCTACCGGACAATCCCGCACCCGGCAGCTCCCAGTTTCAGCTTTTGCAGCGTAGCGCAAACACAGGCACGCTGCCGGGCCCAGCCCACCACAATTTTCCGCATGCCTTCGTGCCTAAAACTTTGAAGAACACGGAGTTTGTGTTCGTCAGACACGACACCCACCGCCCTCCATTGCGCCCACCCTATGATGGACTGTTCAGAGTGTTGGAAACAGGGGATAAGCATTTTGTGCTAGACTTGGGGAGCAGACAGGAGAGAATTGGCATAGACAGACTCAAACCAGCCTTTGTAGTGGCGGATGAGCAAGTGCTGTTGGCGAGGGCCCCTCGGCGTGGAAGACCCCCACGGAGAACTCCCCAGGGAAACGATTCATCAGAGCAGCCACACGGACAGAGTGAACCGGACACACTCCCAGCAGCCTCCCACCGGCACAGCAGCGCCACGGAGGCAGTAAACCCCAGTTACAGCAGATATGGGAGGAGACTGAAGCCGAAACAACATGTGGACTGATGTTCTATTGTTCTATCTAAGATGCTGGGGGGGCGGTATGGGCCTCAGGTTATTTCACACCTTAGACAGAGACAATGAATACACATGGGAGAAGCGAGAAGCAGGAGGAGCAATGTGGTTTTCATCCTGGCCGTGGCACATCGGACCAGCTCTTTACTGTCTCAAGAATTCTTGAGGGTTCGTGGGAGTTTGCCCAACCAGTTTACATGTGTTTTGTGGACTTGGAGAAGGCATTTGACTGCGTCCCTCATGGATTTTTGTGGGGGGTGCTTCGGGAGTATGGGGTATAGGGCTTGTTGTTACGAGCTATTCGGTCTCTATACGACCGTTGTGAGAGTTTGGTTCGTATTGCCAACACTCGGTCGGAGTCATTCCCAGTGAGAGTTGGACTCCGCCAGGGCTGCCCTTTGTCACCAATCCTGTTCATAATTTTTATGGACAGGATTTCTAGGCGCAGCCAGGGAATGGAGGGTATCATGCTTGGTGACCACAGGATCTCATCTCTGTTGTTTGCAGATGATGTTGTCCTGTTGGCTTCATCCAGCAATGAACTACAGTTCTTGCTGGGACGGTTTGCCGCTGAGTGTGAAGCGGCTGGGATGAGAATCAGCACCTCCAAGTCCGAGTCCATGGTCCTCAGCCGGAAAAAGGTGGATTGTCCTCTCCGGGTTGGGGACAGGCTCCTGCCCCAAGTGGAGGAGTTTAAGTATCTTGGGGTCTTGTTCACGAGTGAGGGGAAAATGGAGCGAGAGATCGACAGACGGATTGGAGCAGCATCTGCAGTGATGCGGTCGTTGTACCGGTCTGTTGTGGTGAAGAGGGAGCTTAGTTCTAAGGCAAAGCTGTCGATTTACCAGTCAGTCTACGTTCCTACTCTCACCTATGGTCACGAGCTTTGGGTAATGACCGAAAGAACGAGATCGCGGATACAAGCGGCTGAAATGAGCTTTCTCCGTAGGATTGCTGGACTCACCCTCAGAGATAGGGTGATGAGCTCAGTCATCCGGGAGAGGCTCAGAGTAGAACCGCTGCGCCTCCACATTGAAAGGAGTCAGTTGAGGTGGTATGGGCATCTGATTAGGATGCCTCCTTGACGCCTCCCACTTGAGGTGTTTCAGGCACGTCCCACTGGGAGGAGACCCCGGGGCAGACCCAGGACTCGTTGGAGAGACTATGTCTCCCAGCTGGTCTGGGAACGCCTTGGTATCCCCTCTGAAGAGCTGGAGCAGGTGGCTGGGGAGAGGGAAGTCTGGGCTTCTCTGCTTAAACTGCTACCTCCGCGACCCGGACCTCCGGAAAAGTGGTAGAAGATGGATGGATGGATGGGAGAACAATGCCCAAGTGGGTCAGAGGGGGTTGAATGAAGTGTAGTGTAGATGTCATGCTGTGTGGAGGAAGTGCCTTGATCCTTGTGAAGTGTGACTTGATATAGAGAGAGGAATGCTTGATGTGACCAGTCAGTCTGTTCTTTGCTTGTGAGATGTGAGTGTGTAATAAATCATCTGAAATGAATACGCCTCTTCATTTAAACACTCCACAACCCATATATTTTAAGTGGGTTACATAAAGTAAAAATAGAAATATAAAATGTGTAAAAATTAACACATCCTGATCTCAATCAACTTTTATGCTTTCTATAGGCCTAAATTCAAATCTTCCTCCAGGTTCACACAAATGGCATGGGAATTACAATTATATACCATCAGTGCAATCTTCAAAATGACAGACCGCTCTAGAAATTTTCATTGACTGCTAAAAATTACCGGTCAATGATGGAGAGTCAGGAATCAGGAAGTGGGCAAACACTTTTTCACACCACTGTATATTTAATAAAGTGGAATGAAGCAGGGATTAAGTATTAAACACATGAAGAAAAAGATGTGAAAAAAGCATAGAAAGCCGAGAAACCATCTGAAATCCATCAGAAATTTCTCAAAGTAAACTTTATTGTCAGTTCTACCATATGTAGAGCACATACAGAGACTTGAAATTATAAACACTAAGTATGAAATATGAATATAAAGTATAGCATCTACACCAAAAATTAAACATTGAACATCAAACATCAGTGCAAAGAAAACCAACCCACCAACCAGAAACTAAAAATACTAAGGGTGTGCAAAATAATTAAATGCAATAAAAATTAAGAAACATGTAGTAACTTAAGGCACATATCAGGGCACATAGAGGGTTACATTGGCATGTAGTTCAAAAAGAGCAGTCCACTGGGGCATAAAGTGACTGGTGCAGGCCTGAGATCAATGTGTGTGCATGTGCTGGAGTGAACAGCACCTGGGGACGGCAGAGTTCAGTTGATGGGGGGGTGGGGGGGTGGGGGCAGAGTCCAGGATTCATATGTGTGGTGGGCAGAAGGGGGAAAGGGGGGCAGAGCAGAGAGAGAGCTGAGCTTCCTGACAGCCTGGTGGATGAAGCTGTCCTTGAGTCTGCTGGTCCTGGCCTGAAGACTCTGCAGTCTCCTCCATCATGGCCACAGTCTGAAGAAGCTGTGTGATTGGTGGGTGCGATCACCTGCAATGCAGAGGGCTTTGCGGGTGAGGCAGATGCTGTAGACATTCTCAAGGGAGGGGAGAGAGGCACCTACGATCTTCTCAGCAGTTCTCTCTATGCGCTGAAGGGTCTTGCGGCAGGATGCGGTGCAGGAACCATACCACACAGTGATGCCGCTGGTCAGGATGCTCTCGATGGTGCCTCTGTTGAAGGTACACATGATGGGGACCAAGGCTTTGGCTCATCTCAGTTTGTGGAGGAAGTAGAGATGCCGCCGAGCTTTCTTGGCCAGTGAAACAGTGATTTTGAAAGCCAGAGATTTAGGAAGCCATCCTATCTCCCTTCAGTGCATATTAATTTCAGCTGGTTAAGTCCTGTCTGTGAATATCAGAGTCACTCCACAAAGAACTCATGATGGGTAGAAGCAAAAAGCTCTCTCTAGACCTTTGCAACCTTATTGTTGCAAAACATAATGATGGTATTGGTTACAGGTGCATTTCTAAACTGCTGAATGTTCCAGTGAGCACTGTTGGAGCCATCATTCAGAAGTGGAAAGAACATCATTTTACCCTAAATCAGTCACAAGCAGGAGCTCCTCTCAAGATTTCTGACAGAGGAATAAAAACAATTGTCATAAGAGTTACCCAAGCCCCAAAGGCCACTCATGGAGAGCTCCAGAAAGACCTGGAGTTAGCAGGTACTGCTGTTCCAAAGAAAACAATAAGTAATGCACTCAACCAACATGGCTCTAAGCCTGCCCACCTCGCAAGACTTCATTGTTGATGAAAAAGCATGATGAAGCTCGTTTAATTCTTGCTGCAGGACATGAGTTGGAGCCATGTCCCCTCTTTGTGTTGTGATTTATGTTTATTGTCACCTGGACATGGTTTCAAATCCACATCCTCACTTTAAAGGTGCAATTCATAAGATTTTTATGAAAATAGCGATTTTTTCCAAAAAATAATACATCAAAAAAGTGTTTAGAAACTTGTACAATGTTAGTCTTAATGTTCTTCTAAAAATTAGTATATTGATGAACAAAAATATTTTGTAATTTCTTACGGGTTGTAAATCATATAAATATTTATATTCCAGAAAATTTCTGATGACAAAAAAGTGTTCTGTGAGTTTTTCTTATCCAATTAAAATTAATTTTTGGATGTCATGTGCTATTGCTGTTCCGTAGCACTAGTGTTGCCAATCAGTGATTAGTTCGCTTCCATGGCTACGTCTGCAAGTAAAAAGTCATTCCGTTATCCTCTCAAGTATTAAATGATAAACAAAAGAGCAAGACCAGAATAAGTATTGGTTCAGCTTTTGATCGCTGGTGCAAACTGAAGAATCTTAAAAGTTTGAAAAGCCATACAGAGATCGCTGATTTGCTCCTGGACCGGTAAGCTAAGCTAAGCTAACTAGTGTTTGCATCGTTTTCTTTAACCTAAAAATGGTCTGTGAGATGTTCCTGTTATTAATATGACAGTGTGATGGTATCAACTGGTGTATTGCGATGGAATAGACCACAGAAATTGCTCGCTAATCCTTTCCAAACAGTAATTTTTCCACTCTGGTCAAGTGTAGCTAAAACCTCCTCTTGCTAAAGTTAGCATTAGCTTCCAATATGGTGAAGGAATGAACTCCATTTTTCTCTAACGAACGTTATGAGTTTTTAAAAATACATTAGTTTTACATTGTGTTAGATGATCTCCCACACACTTGTGGCCATTTATCTAAATAAGGACTTTTTTCCCGTAATTTTAATGTGGTCCACTTTAGCCCAAATCAAAATTCGCTACAGTTAGCGTTAGCTTATGATACATGGAACAATGGATGTTTTGTTTACGGGATCTCCTGCTTCACTTTTTTAAATCACAGGATTGAGAATGTACTTGTACATTAACATAGGATCCCGTGGTCCATTAGGGTGCTCACTTGGTCAGGGGTCACCTTGACCTGTGTCTAGCGTTGCCTTTTTGGTTTGTTTTCAGTGCGGGTGATCAGCCTCGGAGCCCATGACCTTTGTTTTTTTGGGGGGATTTACAGTGCCTACTACTTATGACGAATACAGTTTTGAACAACCATTGTACATGTCTTTTGTTTGTAAAAATATAAATATAGAAAGTCATGTAATATGTAGCACCATAACTAAAAATGTAGAGACTGATGTTATCTGTTTCCAGGTATTATTGCAATTATGACCCGATCACATCCACTCTGTAAAAACAGAAAGGAAACGTACCGTGACACCAGTGCCACCTGTATCAAGCATACAAGGGTCATTTCCACCAGAACGGTGAGGACTCCAAACAACAGAATTATAATAAACAGTAAAGTAGTTATTTATTTTTAGCTACACATAACTTTGATTGTCATCCAAATTACCATGCTGTATGGGCATTGGATATTTAAACGGAATAATTCCTTTTAGTGAGCTTGTCCGCAGTGACGAAGAGACGGTCACAGCCGTGGTGATCCGAGCGCTGAGGTTGTCCACGCCCAGGCCACTCAGTATTCTCCCTCTTTTCCTCCCGTTTATTTCTCCCGGTTATTATTGTTCTCCCGGGGCTTTTATTGTGACAGTGCCACGGCTGAACTTCCCGGCTGTCAAAGCCTAGCCGGCACTGTCACAGCTGATCTTGATTTTAGTAATTATGTTTCCCCCTTTCCTGTTTGGTTCTTTACTTTTGTGATCAGTTTTTAAGGGAGCAGCTGAGGCTCACTCCTCGCTGCGACCTGCGTCCACCAGGACTGGAGTCCCTATCCCCGACTCCAGCCTTCTTCCTGTATTTGATCCGTCTTCGCTCCTTCACTTGTAAGTGTTTATTCTATAGTGTCAGGTTCCGCCCTCGCTACGCTCTTGCATTTGATGTCAGTGTTCTTTATTTTGTGTTCTAGTTTAATGGATGTGTTTTGCCCCACATGGCTCTTTATTTTGTTCTTTCTTTAATAAACAAGCAAACTCTCTGTGGCATCTGGCGCCTCATTTATGCCCTGAAAGGGGCAAACATGACAACAGCTACTGAACTTTCACACCTGGAGGAGAGGTATAATTTTATGTGAAATTTTATTAATATTATCGTTGTGTGTTGCTGAAATCACATTGTATTGAGATTTTTTTATGACTATATAGTCATGAATAGGCCCACACGGGGCAGAGAGGAGAGACCCAGGTGCTGGACTGTACTTTGTGGTGTTTAATAAGGAAACACAAATTTCCAACAGCGTACAAAAATAAACGTACAAATGAGGTGAGCAGGTATACGGTGGGATGAAACACAGGAATACATGTCAGAATAGGGGAAGGGTTCCGACATGAGTGAGTAGATTCTAGGTCGAGACTCCGACAAGGAGTTGCTGGCAAAGCCCGTCTTAGGGCAGGAAATCAATCATAAAAAATGGCATCAGGTGTAGATCACATGAGTGGGCATATTTAGCTAATTTCTAGGCATGAAATACGGAGCAACACATACAAGATAATAACAGGGTGGTAGTGTCTGGAGAACAAGGTGGTGAGCTCATGTAAAACAGAAAACAAAATATAAACACTAAGACCTACATGAACAAAGATGCCTAAAGGAACTGACAAAATAATGCTGAGAACAGGAGTTACATAAACCAAAATAAGTGTCAAGTCAAAACATATCATACATCCAGGAACAGTGCACAGTAAGATAATCAAGTCAGTGGCAGTAATGCACCTGTAAGCTGGTTGCCAACCGCCAATCAAATCTAAAAGAAGAAGAAGAAGAAAATAATCAGTCAACCATGAGTAAATGCAGTAAATAACCATATATAAGTAAAGTGCATGATCCGTCCATCCATCCATCTTCTACCGCTTTTCCGGAGGTCCGGGTCACGGAGGCAGCAGTTCAAGCAGAGAAGCCCAGACTTCCCTCTCCTCAGCCACCTGTTCCAGCTCTTCAGAGGGGATACCAAGGCGTTCCCAGACCAGCTGGGAGACATAGTTTCTCCACCGAGTCCTGGGTCTGCCCCGGGGTCTCCTCCCAGTGGGACGTACCTGAAACACCTCAAGTGGGAGGCGTCCAGGAGGCATCCTAATCAGATGCCCATACCACCTCAACTGACTCCTTTCAATGTGGAGGAGCAGCGGTTCTACTCTGAGCCTCTCCCGGATGACTGAGCTCCTCACCCTATCTCTGAGGGTGAGTCCAGCAATCCTACGGAGAAAGCTCATTTCAGCCGCTTGTATCCGTGATCTTGTTCTTTCGGTCATTACCCAAAGCTCGTGACCATAGTAAAGTTGAGTAAAGTGAGTAAAGTGCATGATCACGGTGAAAATACCGAGCTCAGCCTCATGACATATATATATATAGCTTTTGTTAATTTATATGTCTATGACAGTTGTAATTACTCTCGCCACCCTTCTACTGGCCTAAAGAAAACATCTGACAATTTTTGCTTGGCCTTCAGGAGATGAGTGTGGAAGAGGAGCCCCATGTGGTCATGGATGAAATCAGTGACCTCAGAAACAGTATGTAAGTGACTAGGAGGATAAAGACATTATCTCTTTAAGTGTAGTTATTCAATACTTTATGGTGGTAATGTTTTTCATTAAAAATCATCTGAAAGTATAGACTGGGACGAGGTGGATGGTACTCAGAGTGACACATCAGATGAGGACTTCGTCCCTGGTCTTTGTATACGGTGTGGAGGAACAAAATAAGTTCAGGCATGACACGGAGAGCTGAAGGTTTCAGAGTTTTACTCCTCCATCATCATGAGACACACTGTAGCCCTGTGCTGTGTGTGTGTGTGTGTGTGTGTGTGTGTGTGTGTGTGTGTGTGTGTGTGCGTGCGTGTGCTCTGTGTGCTGCTTCTGAGGCATGTAAAGTCACTCTTTTATACAGACAAGAGAGAATGCATGGCACATTTGCATATTGATATACGTATCAGTCAATACATATCAATCGCGTGATTAACTGGCACCGGACTTCCTCTCCTTAATCGGGGATGTATAACAATAGTCATTGTTCTGATTGTCTCCTAGGGGCTCTCTGTCCGTATGCAAATTGTTCTGCTTCATGCCACCTAGCTGAGTGTGAAGATTGAATGTCCATGTAGATTGTGGTGGGTCACCACAATGGTATGTTATTTTGTAGTGTTTTCAAATGCATAAAATTTTTTTAAAAAACTTTTCTTCATCAAGTTTGTAAAAAAGAGTGAAGAATCTTTCTAAGTTTGGTTGATAAAGTAATTTAACAGTACATTTAGTCTTAACAAAAACATGTATACGTTAGTACACATTGTTTTTTTGAGAGTTGTTATTACTTTAATTATTTTGGCCTTTGATGGTGGATTGAATTTTCAACATAAAACACTTTCTTGAGTTTGATTGTTTTCAGTTTTTCCACAAAAGGACTGGTGCAGCTATGAAATCATGTATATGTATTGAAAGTCTGCCCACCATAGGTGTTGGTGAGACGGTCCATGACATCCAAGGCAACGCAGAGCCTCCACCACCACGTCAGACAGACACCATCCCGCCAAACGTCCCTCCACCACTGAGGGTTCAGTGTGAAGAAGACATCACAGGGAAGCGTGCCTTCATAGTGTATGAAGACAATCTTAAACTTCTTTCCTTGTGCTGCCAGTTAGCAGATGCCCATACAGTACATGTGCAAGGTAATGATGACAACCATTGTTCATTAGCAGTATTGTTGATGCTGCATTTGTCTAAGTTCTGTACCTGTGAATATGCATACAATAAACAGATATAACTGTCAAAAAATGACTGTAACCAATAGGTTACCGGGATGCAATACAACTGTCATCCACCCTATGGTGTCTCCATCCATGGAAGGGGATCAGCAAGCATTATGGACTGGGTGAGTAACTGCAGCGGACTTTTTAAATTCTCAGTTCTAATAAAGGCACAAAAAGTAGTTTTGTATTTGTACTCTTGGTATAAAACTGACCTTTATTTCATGGTACAGGACAATAAAATTTACGGAAAACACCAAACTATGTCATAGCATTGTGCTTTTATTAATATGAATGTTTGTTTGGATGTAAAATCACTTCACCATCACTAAATGCTTTGTATGTCTTTGTATTCAGACACGTGCACAAGGCCATCTTATCTGGAGATGGAACTCACAACCCACCCTCAAGTTTGGGATGCAAGCTGGAGATTTCCTGATGGCTTCTAACATTCTACTGTCAGGGAATAACTACAGCAAAGCTGCCCTATTATTTAAATTTATGAATATAGGTTTTGTGGCACGGAGTACGTTTCATCTCATCCAGGACACCTACTGTGTGGACAGTATGAAGGAGAGCTGGAATGAGAACAGACGGGAGATAATAAACAGGATCCAAGACAGAGAAGTAGTGCTAATTGGTGCATTTTTTTTTTTGGGGGGGGGGGGGGTGGAGAGATATTTTTTTATTATTATTTATTAATTTTTTTAAATTAATTCACAGCTAATTAATTTCAATCTGTGTCCATAGCTGATGGGAGGATGGACAGCCCCGGTCACTGTGCTCAGTCCTGCACGTACACGGCTATGGACCGTGAAAGCAAAGACCTCATGTCAGTTCGGACCGTTGACAAGCGTCAGACTGACCACAACTCTGTTTTACTGGCGAAGCAGTCCTTTATGGACACCATGACCCAACTGCTCAGAGAAGTGAAGGTGGCTGAAGTGTGCACTGATGCCCAGTCACAGATCTCAGCACTCATGGGTACTTGGGTATTAAAATTCTCAAGCTGCATATGTTTATCCGTGATGTAATACAAAATTCAATCTCTGTCATTCAGACTGTGGCATCTTTCCTCGTGTCAAACAAAGCTTTGACATGTGGCATGGTGCCAAGAGTCTTGCTAAAAGGATCTCATCTGTAAGTCTTGCCAGTCATTGCAATATCCTAACTATTCACAAATGAATTAAGAAAAATAAAACATTTGATTTATTTCTGTCCTCTTCAGGCAGGTAAAACGAAGGTGCAGGCTGTGTTGCTTCTGTGGCTGCATGATAGCGTTAATCATTTTTGGTGGTGCAGCAGCAAAGCTGCAACGCATGACAACTTCATGGTCGGTGCAGCATTTCTTGTATTACTGCAACAACACAAATAACTGCTACCAGAGCCGTTGTGCCTATCATTGAGTTTGTTAGGAAAGTATCACCCTTGATGTGCAGTTTTTTGTTTTTTAGACATGATGGGTGATAAAGTTGTTATTGTTGTCAATAAGCCACAATTCATTGCTCAGTAAATTTAGTGCACACCAGAAGTCACTTGACTTCTTCAGCCCTTTAATTGTTTAATTTACAATTGGATTAATGGCTTCTCAAGTAGAAAACCTTAATATTTTATTTCACTTCTTTTTAGAAATTGTGTCTTGGCCTTCTCCACCATGTGGTGAACGAGCACAAATGGGTGGAAGGACCATGTCTACACGAGGCACTGGACAACAGCTCCACCCAACAATGGCTGGAAGAAAACTCAGAGGCTTTCCAGGTCCTCACCGATATCGACAAGCGGTGGTTACAGACGGTCCACAAGTATTTAACTTTCCGGTGAGTACGAATGAAATTCTTTAATGCCAGCAGAAAGAAAAGAACAATCATTAATATGAATTTTTCTTTTTTTTTTTTTCACAGATCAACTGCAGACCTTGGAGCTTTTCAAAATCACATTCTAATGTGTGCCAGCAAAAGGTTCTCCTTCATCCCACCTGGACATGAGGCCCAGACCCTTTTAGCTGCACTGACTATCACCTGCACAGGGACCATCCGGTCAGGAAGACACTCGACAGCAAGACAATGTACGTTTTCTGCAACCAAAACATTTTACACAATAATCTATAAAGCGTAATATTAGGATTATAAATTTAAAATGTCTTTTTTTGGTATTGATTTATTAATTTTCTACCTTTTTTTAAAATTTTACAGAAACTATTGTTTTTGTGAATATTTATTGAATGCTGTTACATCCATCAATTCATATTTATTTTTCATTTTTCAGAAAGAATTAATTAGTAATATGAATTTTCAGATACTTTGTGTTCTCAGTACCAGGATTGTGTATAAAAAGAATAAAAGGTGCTGGAGTGTCGACGCAGTCAAGCAGGAGAAGACTTATGAATACATTCCACCCCCTCTGGCCCGCATTCTTTCTAAGCACCTTTCTGCAGATTCAGGTCTGCCACAACATAGAAAACTGCGCCCAGAGGACCCACGTACACTTGGCCTTGTTCCTGCAGAACCACCACCACCAGTGGAAGAGCTTCTGAGGACGCAAGCTAGGAGAGGCCTAGGTAGATCAAAGAGATTTCTTTTAGTTTAACTGTCTGATCAAGAGCATCTTACAAATGGGGATGCTAAAATGTCTTAAAATTTTCATAGTTATTTTAATATATGGTGGTGGTACACTTGGTGTTCCAAGGACGTTGAACTAAAAATCTTTTTCCTGTTCTTGAATCGGGTGAAATGCTGCAGCAGGACTGATCACAGCACACGGCTAAATCCAGTTACGTTTCTCTACCCACTCTATCACCAACAGTATAGTTTGCATTAGTAGAACAAGCACACTCATTGCAGCATATTTAAAATGTTTAAAAAAATGTGTACAAGTTCAGATTATGTCATAATTTCATAATTTTTTTTGAATTTTTTTTATTATTAAATTGTTTTTAAATTTGGACATTAGTATTTTGTACTTTATTGTATAAATCTAGAGCGACAAAAATTAAAGAGACAACGAAACATTTGAACTTTGTGTCCAATTTCATAAATTATTTTTCTATATTGCTCTCCCAGATGGGCTCCATGGACCACGCTGATCCAGTCTCATCAGCAGTCACACAGGGGGAAGATGTCTGCATTTGACTTTTTTTTTTAATTCTGATATTTGGGAGACAGACTATTTCTACTTTTGAGAATATTGTCAAAGTTTTCAATTTTGCCATCCATCTGTCCACCCCTCCATTCTCTACAGTTTTTCTGGAGATCCGGGTCATGGAGGCAGCAGTCCAAGTAGAGCAGCCCAAACTTCCGTCTCTCCAGCCACCTTCTACAGCTCTTCAGACGGGACACCAAGGTGTTCCATGCCAGCTGGGAGTCAGAGTCTGCCCCGTGGTCTCATCTTCAAGGGACGTGTTCCAAACACCTGAAGTTGGAGGCGACCAGGAGGCGTCCTGATCATATTCCAAAACCACTTCTGGCTGAGTCTTCCTCTGACTACAGTGGAGTTTTTACTCTACACTGTGGCTCAGTGATCCTCACAGAGGATCAGCTGATTGTTGAGGTCTTTCAGTAGTCATGGGGTCTTTGTACAACACTTCAAAGTTCTATGAGCTGACTGTTGTTGTGAATTGCTGCTGTATAATAAAGTTGTATTAAAAAAAGCCCTTTTTTCATGGACAGCTTTGGTTGATGTAGATTTGCTTTATAACATTATATTATTACACTTTCAGAAAATATTCCTGAGAACTGAACTTTTATAAAATACTAGAAGAACTAAGGTTATACAGTACTCCGATTTAAATATACATATTACAAGAAGATTATTTTATAGATACTTATGAGGACTGTGACTTGATTTTTTGTCATACTGAATTGCTGATGTTCTTATTTTCAGAAATGTGCTGATTTTTTTGACACTGACTATCCATATGAGAACTGGAGTATTACTGCACTACAAATAATTTCAGAAACTGAGCATACTGAATATAATGCTCTGCATATGTCTGATCAGGCATGTATTAATGAAGTTCTAGTAATTTTACAAGGTTATAGAAAGGTTTCAGTTGTGCATTGAGGACAGGGAAGCCATCATCTGGTAAATCTAACAATGAATCAACACCCTTTACATATAAATTAGAAAAGGAACAAACAATATCAGCCATACATTTTACAATAATTAATTAAAAAAAAAATAATAATAATAATATAAAAATAAATAATACGACAAAAGAATAAATACAATTTAAATGAACAGAAAATGAAAAAGAACCAACAAATAACTTGCCACCTCCTGGTTTTCGATGCCCTGATGATGAACCTTGTATCATGGATGACATAATGTCTGGCCCAGGAAACACGCACGCAGGCTCAGGATAGATTTAACAGCTTTATTCAACAAGCAGGTGTGTCTGAATGGATGTATGCGGTATGTGTATGTGTTGAGGGTGAACGCCGATGCGCAGGAAGCAGAGCAGCGCGCCGTACAGCCGGACAACCCTATGGAGAGAGAACAGAGGATAAGGGTAAAGGGCACCACACCTGGACAGGGATAATGAGTCGTGTGTTGCTTACTTGTGGGTACAGGTGGCTGGCGTTGGCAAGGGAGAAGCCCAGAAAACAGCGTCCTGCAGAGCCTGCATTGATAGTGAGGATTGGTCGGCGATGACGGGGAAATCCGCCGCCGGGGAATCCACCTGTGCACACGGATGAAGACTTGGAGAAAGGTAAGGAATGCTTACGTGAGGTAGAAGTCTTGCTGGTGATCAGAGGTTGATACACGAGCTACAAAGTGTTGATGAGAACAGACGGCTCCAGACCGCAGCACTGGGCTGAGTGGGCTAAATAGCCCACTGCTGACGAGGCGCAGGTGTGCGCGCAGCTGAGGCCGCTGATGAGCGGCGAGTCGTGACAGTACTCCCCCCCCCAGCAGCGCCTCCTGGCGCTGGTTTGTCCAGGTGCGCCCGGTGGAACTCCGTGATGAGACTCCTGTCCAACACCAAAGAAGAGCGCACCCAGGACCTCCACTCAGGACCGAATCCCTCCCAGTCCATCAAGTACTGCAGCCCGCGACCTCGGCGCCAGGAGTCCATGATGGAGGCGACTCTCCAGGCCAGGTGGCCATCGATCATCATAGGCGCGGGTGGCGCTGTGGGCGGGGGGCAGAGGGGATCGGAGACAAAGGGCTTAATCTTGGACACGTGGAAAGTGGGACAAATGTGGAGGGAGGGGGGGAGGGCCAGACGCACAGCCACCGGGTTAACAATTTTAGAAATGGTGAAGGGGCCAATGAAGCGTGGGGCCAACTTCCTCTTTTCAGCCTTAAGGTGGATATCCTGAGAGGCCAACCAGACCTGTTGACCCACCTGGTAGGCAGGGGCCAGTCTCCTGTGGTGATTCGCCGTAGTGCTGTTGCTCGCCGCCGTGCGTAAGAGCGCGTTTGCACGCCTTGGTCCACAGAGCCCGACACCGTCTCAGGTGCGCTTGGATGGAAGGAACCGCCAGCTCTGCCTCCTGCTCTGGGAACAAAGGTGGATCATAGCCCAAGGACGCCTTGAAGGGGGACATCTCTGTGGCAGAAGACAGAGCCGTGTTGTGGGCGTACTCTACCCAAGCTAGGTGTGTGCTCCAAGAAGACGGGTTGGAGGAAGTGACGCAGCGTAGGGCAGCTTCCAGCTCCTGGTTGGCCCGTTCGCACTGCCCATTGGATTGCGGGTGGTGACCGGAGGAGAGGCTAACTGTGGCCCCCAAGGCGTTGCAGAAACACTTCCACACCTCTGAGACAAACTGAGCCCCCCGATCCGAAACAACATCCACCGGTATCCTGTGCAGCCTGACCACGTGCTGAACTAGAAGGTCCGCTGTCTCCCGTGCCGTTGGAAGACCCCGAAGTGGCACAAAGTGGGCGGCCTTGGAGAATCGATCCACGATGGTCAAGACGGTGTCATAGGTGTTAGAGGTCGGGAGACCGGTGACGAAGTCGAGGGCTATGTGAGACCAGGGCCTGCCAAGGATCGGCAGGGGCTGGAGCAGACCCGCGGGGGGAGAATTTCCTGACTTGCTGGTGGCACACACAGGGCACGCCCGGACGTAGTTGGCGGTGTCCTTCTGCAGACCTGGCCATGAGAAGGAATGCTGGAGAAGGTCCACTAGCCGGGATATGCCAGGGTGGCAGGCGAGTTTGGAGGTGTGAACCCAATGGATGACCTCCCCCCGGGCAGAAGATGGAACAAACAACCTTCCCTCCGGTCCGCCGCCAGGGTCCAGTTCGGTCTCCTGCGCCCTCCGGATCTTGTCCCTGATGGTCCAGAAAATTGCCCCCACCACACACGAGCTGGGCAGGATGGTATGACCCGGCTCCTCTGACGTCTCAGGGGCAAACTGCCTGTAGAGGGCATCGGGTAGGCCGTTCTTAGAGCCGGGGCGATAGGTAATGGTGAAGCGGAACTGGGCGAAGAACAAGGACCAGCGCGCCTGGCGGGCATTCAGACGTCTAGCAGATCGAAGGTACTCCAAGTTCTTATGGTCCGTCAGCACCACAAATGGTAATGCAGCCCCCTCCAGCCAGTGGCGCCACTCCTGCAGGGCGAGCTTGATGGCAAGAAGCTCCCTGTCCCCGACGTCATAATTCCGCTCGGCCAGAGACAAACGCCGTGAGAAGAAGGCGTAGGGTCGCTTGACCCCGTCGGTGGGTGATCGCTGGGATAGCACCGCCCCCACTCCCGTATCAGATGCGTCGACTTCCACCAGGCACTGCAGTGCGGGGTCGACCTGGGTCAGGACTCGGGAGGAGGAGAACTCCGTCTTCCATGCCTGGAACGCCGCAGCGACGGTCCAGCGGAAGGTGTTCTTGGGGGAAGTGAAACGGGCCAGCGGGGCAACAATGGCACCGAAGTTAGGCACAAAATGGCGGTAGAAATTGGCAAACCCAATAAATTGCTGGACCTGCTTCCTGGAGGTCGGCGTGGGCCATTCAACCACCGCTTTAACCTTCGCGGGGTCAGGTAGGACCTGGTTGTGTGAGATTACAAACCCTAAGAAGGAAGTGGTCTTGGCGTAAAACTCACACTTCTCGGCTTTGACGTACAGCCTATTCTCCAGCAGCCGCTGTAAGAACCGCCTCACATGCACCTGGTGTTCCTCCCGTGACCTGGAGAAGATGAGGATGTCATCCAGGTATACGAACACGAAGAGGCCGAGGAAATCACGCAGGACGTCATTGATCAGGCGTTGAAATACAGCAGGGGCGTTGGTCAGTCCAAAGGGCATCACCAGGTACTCAAAATGCCCACTAGGCGTTCTAAAAGCTGTCTTCCACTCATCCCCCTCCCTGATCCGGACGAGGCGGTATGCACTGCGAAGATCCAATTTGGTGAACCAGGTCACCCCCTGCAGGGAGTGGAAGGCAGTGTCCATCAGTGGCAGGGTGTAACGGTCCTTCTCCATGATGTCATTCAAGCCCCAAAAGTCGATACATGGGCGGAGTGACCCATCCTTCTTTGACACAAAGAAGAACCCTGCGCCGAGCGGAGACGAGGAGGGGCGGATGATACCAGCGTTGACTGACTCCTTGATGTAACTATCCATCGCTTCCAGCTCCGGCGCTGACAAGCTGTATAGACGTCCGGACGGCAGGGGCGCCCCTGGGCGGAGGTTGATGGCGCAGTCGTAGGGCCGGTGAGGAGGAAGAGACATCGCCCTGGACTTGCTGAATACGAGGCCCAGATCATGGAACTCCGAGGGCACCAGAGTGAGATCCGGAGGCACGGCGTCCTTAACTGGGGGAGGAGAAGACGGGGCGCAGGCTGCGGATTGTAAACAGGTGCCCATGCAGAAGGAACTCAAGGCGGCGACTCTTCCTGTCTGCCAATCCAGCACAGGGTTGTGCAGACGCAACCAGGGGTACCCAAGGATGACAGGCGTCACAGAGGAGGACAGGACGTAAAGGGTGAGATCCTCTCGGTGGTTACCAGAGATTATGACAGGGACTGGTTGCGTGCGATGAGTCACTTGTCCGAGGGGCGCACGGGAAAGGGTGATCAGGCTGAGAGGAGCGGCCAGAAGGGTGGCAGGGGATGCCCAGTTGGGTTGCCAGGCTCTTTGAAATGAAGCTCTGCTCTGCTCCTGAGTCCACCAGTGCGTGTGTGAGATGTCCTGTGGCGTTGTGACAGAATCGGATGGGCAAGGATAGACTTGTGAGGGGATTTGACCGGTTAGAGTCTGCGAGGCCCCCTACAGTGACTCGCGGACCTCCCCGTTTGGCTTCTCCAGGCAATGCTCCATGGTGTGTTGATCTCCTCCGCAATACATGCAGAGGCCCAACCTCCGGCGGCGCTGTTTCTCCGCTAGGGGGAGCTTTGACCGACCAACCACCATCGCCTCCGATTCCTCGGAAGACTCCGGTGGAGGTAACGCCAGGGGGCGGTCTTGAGGCGTGTGGACGGGGCCTCCACGCGAGTGGCAGCTAGATTTCTGCTCGGTGGACCGTTCACGCAGCCTGTTATCTAAACTAATGGTTGTGGAGATCAGCTCCGCAAGCGTCTCCGGAAGATCTCAACCAGCCAGCTGATCCCTCAGACCTGAGCTGAGGCTGCGGAGGAAGATGCCACAGAGGGCCGCCTCGTCCCAGCCTACCTCCTCAGCAGCGACCCGGAAGTCGATTGCGTAATCCGCCGCTGACCGGCTTCCCTGCTGGAGGCCAAGGAGCCGGTCAGTGAGGACACTATCACGCCGGGAGTGATCAAACACTTCGAGGAAGCTCTGCACGAACTGGCTGTAGGAGAGGTTGGCGTAACTGGGCTTTGCCATAACGGCGTAAGCCCAAGTTAGCGCTCGCCCCTCCAGAAATTTTCCAATGTAGCCAATTCGGCTGTGGTCCGAGGGGAAATCCCCGGGAACGCGCAGAAACACTGACTCACACTGCATAATGAACCCCCGCGCTCCGCCGAGCTTTTCGCTGGAGCGAGCGGGGGTTGGGATTGGTGTGAGTCGAGTGGGCGTCCCCATGGCAGACTGGCTGGGCACCGGAGCGGCGGGAGCAAAACCCCCCTGGCAAGCCAAGGGGAACGCCTGCTAGGGGTCCAAGCGGTCTAACCGGTGAGTTATGTTAACCAACTGGTTCAAAATCACCTGCTGTTGATGGGCTATTAAATCCACACGAGTCTCGAGGGTGGAAAGACGGCGTGCGAGCCCGCTGTCTACTGAGCCGCTCTGCTGGAGCCGTACTGACATAATGTCTGGCCCAGGAAACACGCACGCAGGCTCAGGATAGATTTAACAGCTTTATTCAACAAGCAGGTGTGTCTGAATGGATTTATGCGGTATGTGTATGTGTTGAGGGTGAACGCCGATGCGCAGGAAGCAGAGCAGCGCGCCGTACAGCCGGACAACCCTATGGAGAGAGAGCAGAGGATAAGGGTAAAGGGCACCACACCTGGACAGGGATAATGAGTCGTGTGTTGCTTACTTGTGGGTACAGGTGGCTGGCGTTGGCAAGGGAGAAGCCCAGAAAACAGCGTCCTGCAGAGCCTGCATTGATAGTGAGGATTGGTCGGCGATGACGGGGAAATCCGCCGCCGGGGAATCCACCTGTGCACAGGGATGAAGACTTGGAGAAAGGTAAGGAATGCTTACGTGAGGTAGAAGTCTTGCTGATGATCAGAGGTTGATACACGAGCTACAAAGTGCCGATGAGAACAGACGGCTCCAGACCGCAGCACTGGGCTGAGTGGGCTAAATAGCCCACTGCTGACGAGGCGCAGGTGTGCGCGCAGCTGAGGCCGCTGATGAGCGGCGAGTCATGACAGTACTCCCCCCCCAGCAGCGCCTCCTGGCGCTGGTTTGTCCGGGTGCGCCCGGTGGAACTCCGTGATGAGACTCCTGTCCAACACCAAAGAAGAGCGCACCCAGGACCTCCACTCAGGACCGAATCCCTATATCCCTATAATAGCCCGCTGCTGACAAGGCGCAGGTGTGCGCGCAGCTGAGGCCGCTGATGAGCGGCGAGTCGTGACAATGGATGTACATGTGGACCTGCCAGATACCAGCAGCGTGTGCTAGCGTCCTGGAACAAACCCAGTGTATTGTCCGTATGGGTCAGGGTAACGGTCCCTGATTGCCCACACACAGCAACTGGGGATGACCAACCGGTTTCCCTGGCCAGAGAGCCATGCTGCCAAAATATAAAATGTCTATAGGTAGCATATCGGTACTCCCGGTTGTCAACTCCAGGCTCTCTGGCTGGCACGACTACCAGCAAGTCCTGCCTGTACTGCCTGTGAATACGCAAGTTGGCTTCATCAAGGCAGTACAGGGAGAAGTGTGGCTGCTGGCTAATACACTGAATTGGTTCCTGGCCACAGCATTTCCTCTCCCGATCTGTGGGCGTGTCCCTACAGTTGCCACATGTACACCATGGCACACATGGCAGATCAATCGGTGATGGTGCACCCTGCCGTCTTTGATGCATCATCAGGGCATCAAAAACCAAGCCTGGCTGCCTGCGAAGAAGCTCCGTGCCAAACTCCCTGTACTCCTCCAGGGTCATCGAGTTGAGGAGCTCCTGAAAAGACAGATGTAACCAAAAAAAATTTTTAGTATGTAGGTACAATCATTTAGGTAAAAACACTTTTTATCCAGTTCAAATAATTTTGGATATGATATGACAACAAAAAAGGGTGTGATATGATGCAAATGATCCAGAAAATGAATATATACAAACCTCTGTCCTAACCTTCTCTCCTCTTGCAGAGCCAAGATTCTCTCTTCCTCCTCTCCATCTCTCTGTCTGCCTCTGCCTCTTCATCTTCCTCCTCCTCTACTCCATCTTCCTCTTTCCTGACCTCTTTGTGGTCCTTTGATCTGTCTCTCCGAGGATGAAAACAGACTGTCATGCCAACCTTATAACTGGACTGAGCAAACCAAAACAAAGCCAGCAGTGTCACACTGCCATGTTAAGTCATCACACTGCTACCATATATTCTTCTATATGGTCCCCGTCTCTGTGCCTTTCTCCTCTGGTTCTCTGCCCCCTCCTGCCTCTCCCTCTGCCTTGACCACGGCTGACCTCAGTCAGGCTGGCATCACAGGCATCTACCTCTGGCTGCAGAATAAGTCAACGGATTAGCCATAGCAACAGCTCGTTTAAGAACAGCATTCTTAGCTAAAACGCTGAAGATAAACACACCACACGAGTTTGTTACAGCATATCTGCCAAAAAATAAATAAATTCTACCAACAGCAAAGTCCGTAAAAGTCAGCTACACTTTTGCCATGCTTACATTATCAAAATAATGTAATTTTCTGGTTCAATCACGTCTGTGAAATGGTAGCATTACTATAAATTATTAATAATTCTACAACACTGATTTAAAACAATTGTCAAATGGAGATAAACATCAAAGAAGACTTGATTAAAATCACTGGGCACTATACCACAAAAGATTTGTTGCTTGACATAATTTCAGTAGCTCATAATCACAAAGAAACTGACCTCAATACAGTCTGCTGCTGCCTGTGGATGCTTGTTTACAGCGCCATTTGTGTTCCTACATGGCAACACGTGCAATGTTATCCCGAGGCAACAGTGAGTGTGACACCTACTGGCCAAAAATAATGGTTTGCACCTTAAAGTTCTCCCTCTGAGTTTGTCTGTGTTTGTTTCTCAGTTATCGTTGTCCTATCTGTCATTTTATTTTATTTATCATATTCAAACGTTTGTAATATGTGTGCTGTCTTGTTCATTTCATGCTTTGACCTATTCCTGATTAGTCACAGCTGTTATTTAAAGGATGCAGCTCCTCAGTTTGATGCTGCGTCATTTGTCATTGTGGAGTTTAACACACGCTTCTGTTCAAGTCCTGTATTGCCGAGTCATATGTTTTCTCGCCTGCCTTGTCTAGCCTGGTTAGTTTTTGTTTCAGCTCCCGAGCTACATTTTGTGTTTGTTATTAAAATGATTTTGAATGCTTGCTTTGCATCTGGGTCCTGCTCTCTGCCCCGAGGGGCAAACCATGACACACTCACCTTGGAAGACTCCATTGCTGAAGAAAAAGCATGTTGAAGCTCGTTTAAAGTTTGCTGCACAACATTTGGGCAAGCCAGTAAAATAATGGGAGAATATAGTCTGGTCAGATGAGACCAAAATTGAACTTTTTGGATGCCACAACACACAGCATGTTTGGAGGAGAAATGGCACTGCACATCAGCCATCATCGTGTGGGGGTGTTTTTCAGCGCATGGTACAGGCAGACTTCCTATAATTGAAGGAAAGATGAATGGACAAATGTACAGAGATATCCTTGATAAGAACCTGTTACCATCTGCAAAGGTGCTGAAGATGAAACGATTTACAACATTTCAGCAAGACAATCATCCCAAACACAAAGCCAAAGAAACTCTCAATTGGCTCCAGAGAAGGAAAATAAAGCTGCTAGAATGGCCCAGTCAGTCACCTGACCTGAATCCAATTGAAAATCTATGCAATGAACTGAAGATCAGGGTTCACAGAAGACACCCAGAGAACCTTCAAGATTTGAAGACAGTTGGTTTTGAAGAATGGGCTAAAATCCCTCCTCAGCAATGCCTGCACCTAGTTTTTCCATACAGGAGATATCTGGAAGCTGTTATCACCAACAAAGGCTTTTGTAGTAAATATTAAATAAATTTTACCAAATATGTTCAATATTTATTCCCTGTGTCATTCAACTTTATTCCACTTTATTAAATTTATTTAACTTGTTTTGTGAACACAGTAGTCTTGATTTCTTTGTATTTATGGATTACTTGGGTTGTTACTGATATCTGGTGAAAATCTCAGGTCACTGACTCCATCAGAAATATGTTTAATGAGAAAAATGTTCATGTGTTAAATACTTATTTCCCCCCGCTGTATATGATCTACTTTCTTGGTCTTAGTGAGGACTCGAGCAGCAGCATTCTTAACTAACTGCAGCTGTCTGATGAACGTTTTAGGGTGACCTGTGAGGACAGCATTACAGTGGTCCAATTTACTGAAGATACAGTAAATGCATGGACAATTTTTTCTAGATCCTGCTGTGACATCAGAGCTTTCATCCTCACTATGTTCTTTAAGTTATAATAGGCTGATTTCACTACTGTCTTAATGTGGCTGTCAAAATTCAGGTCTGAGTCCAGAACCACACCCAGATTTCTGGCATGGCTGTTGATTTTTAACATCATTGATTGAAGCTGAGTACTAACTTTGAGTCTTTCTTCTTTGACTCCAAAAACTATTATGAACATTCTGGCACATCCACACTTTTATTGATCAGTGCATTTAATCAGGTGCGGCGGATGAAATAAAGCGGCTTTGTTGGAGGTTTTAAGTAGAGTTTTATTATCATACCGCCGTCACAAGCTCCGCTCCCAGCGCCGTGCATGAGCGCCGAGAGCGAGCCCACGGCTCTCAGTGAAGGAGGGTACACAAAGTCTGTGTCCTGCAGCAGAGGTTGAAGTCAGACTGAGAGAGAATGAGAGCATGGTTACAATGCAGTATATATACACCCAACTACAACAATACATCAAAGCATTCACAGCAGTTGGTCTGATCAAACAGATAACAGGACAGGCATGAGACATTTGCATGAAAGGCAACATTAACATTACAGAGGTGAGCCAGAAGAAAGTCTGCCTGTAGACATTAATACACATTTCCTGTTCTGTTATTTGCTCTAGCCGAGCGCTGTGTTTGACCAGTCTGTTTGTGGGGATTTACATCAAAGCACATCTACATATGTAAGATGCTCAGAAGAAGCACAGTAAGGACAAGACGTATGAACACTATACGAGAATGGTGCATTACATCACAATACATGCATATTTGCATCACAAATACATGAATGGCACATTGCATCTCAGTAGTGCAGCGGGAAAAACAGAGACAAGAGAGCTGAGTGTCCTTATCTGTTGTGGGAGTTAACCGAACCGCCACACAGGGTTTAAATTGGACCATTGTCTCCTGGTGAGACAGTTATGTAGATATGTGCATCATTTGCATAATTATGGTCATATGCTTTGCTACTTTTTATGATTTGAGCTAGTGGGAGCATAAACTGTAGATGCTGAAAAGCAAAGGTCCCAAAATTGAACGTTTGGGACCTCCAGAGGTTATTTTTGTTCGCTCAGATTTGTAGTTACCGATAGACACAAAATAGTCCCTGTCTTTTAAATAGGACTCAAACTAGCTAAGTGCTGAAGCAGAAAGTCCCACCCAGTTTTTCAGCCAGCCTAGTAAGATGTTCTGGTCAACTGTGATGAATGCAGCACTGAGGTCCAGTAGAACCAAGCCTGAAATGTTGCTATTTTCTCTATTGGAGTGGATGTCATTAAGGACCTTAACTAGAGCTGTCTCACTGCTCCAGTGTGGCTGAAAACCTGACTGGAAGACATCAAAATAGTTATTTAATGTAAGGACATTGTACAATTGTTGAAAAGCAGCTTTTTCTATTATTTTACTAAGAAGGGGGAGGTTTGATATGGGCCTATAGCTGTTCATGAGTGAAGTGTCTAGGTTGCTCTTTTTCAGAAGTGGCTTGATAGCAACTGTTTTTAAGCACTGAGGGAAGACACCTGAATGTAGAGACATATTTATGATCTGTAGTAGATCTGAGGCCATACAATAGGGAACTATTAAAAACCCTGTTGGGAGGGTTTCAAGGCAGCAGGTAGTGGATTTCAGGTGGGGTATGATATCATCCAAGTTTTTATGATTGATTGGAAAAAAATTGCATTGGTGTTTATATCTTCTTTACGTGGACACAGAGGCAAAGGCGAGATTTTCCTCCAGAGACAAAGCTAACATTAGCTTGGCGGTTAGATCCCTTCTCTTTACACACAAAAGCAGTGAAAAGCAGAGGAAGGGACCCAGTGGCTTGAATCTGGGTAACTGCCAAGGTCACTGCTAGCTGAGGGGTACCACGGCAGCAGCCAGTATTTTTACAACTTGAAGTTCTTTGAGGTGAGTGATGTGCAAAAAGGAGTGACATGAAAAGAAAAGGAAACTGAAATTGAATTTAGGGATCAGACTGTGCAATGAGAATACACAGTTTAGTTTTGAATACAATAATACTGGAGCAATTTAAATGAGCGCTGCTGTGTTCATGAAGAAATATAATTCACCACGTTACGAAAGAGAAAAGAAAACAACAGGAGGCCACAGACTTTGATTGGTTTGCAATGTGCAAATAAATTGTTGTAAGAAAAATAAAATACCTGTGTACTTTTTGTGATATGAGCAAAAGAGCCTGTCATGTAGTTTGTCTAGGAATTAAGAGACATTGAAGAAAATGAACAGACATGAAAATGAACAAAGAGAAGCAGGAGGACAAAGTGGAAGGAGTTGTTCCAGCAAAGATGTTCCCACTACAACAATCTGCCAAAAACCACTTGCTCACTGAGACTCAAAAGCAGTTTTCTACATTCTCCTTTCTTGTCCTCATCCATTTCCTTGCGTGGGATAGATGTCTTATTTATCATTCTTGTGCATCTCTGGCACTTCGTATTCCAGCTCTTACCATAAATTTACAAAACAGAAAAAGGCAAGCATCCAGTCACAGTAAAGGCGACACTCATTTTACTCATGCGGGGAAAGGGCTTTTTACTTTTCAACATTTTTTTATGAACATACAGTGGTGTGAAAAAGTGTTTGCCCCCTTTCTGATTTTTCATTTTTTGTATGTTTGTCATAGATCAAACAAATTTAAGTATAAGACAAAAATAACACCAATAAACACAAAATGTAGCTTTTAAAAGAAGGTGTTTATTATTAAGTATAAAGAAAAATCAAAACCGACATGGCCCTGTGTGAAAAGCTCCCCCCCCCACCAAAAAAAACAACAAAACAAAACAAAAATTAACTGTGGTTTACCACACCCAGGCCTGATTTCTGCCACACCTGTTCTCAATCAAGAAATCACTTAAATAGGACCTGCCTGACAGACAAGGTGAAGTAGACTAAAAAATCCTCAAAAGCTAGACATCATGATGCGATCCAAAGAAATTCAGGAACAAATGAGAAACAAAGTATTTGAGATCTATCATTCTGGAAAAGGTTATAAAGCCATTTCTAAAGCTTTGGACTCAAGTTAACAACAGTGAGAGGCATTATCCACAAATGGCGAAAACATGGAACAGTGGTGAACCTTCCCAGGAGTGGCTGGCCAACCAAAATTGCCCCAAGAGCACAGCGACCACTCATCCAAGAGGTCACAAAAGACCCCACAACACTATATAAAGAGCTGCAGGCCTCACTTGCCTCAGTTAAGGTCAGTGTTCATGACTCCACCATAAGAAAGAGACTGGGCAAAAATGGCCTGCATGGCAGAGTTCCAAGAAGAAAATCACTGTTGAGCAAAAAGAATATGATGGCTCATCTCAGTTTTGCCAGAAAAAATCTTGATGACCCCCAAGACTTTTGGGAAAATACTCTGTGGACTGAGGAGACAAACGTTTAACTTTTTGGAAGGTGTGTGTCCCATTACATCTGGCATAAAAGTAAAACAGCATTTCAGAAAAGGAACATTCTACCAACAGTAAAATATGGTGGCAGTAGTGTGATGCTCTGGGGCGGTTTTGCTGCTTCAGGACCTGGAAGACTTGCTGTGGTAAGTGGAACTATGAATTCTGCTGTCTACCAAAAAAAATCCTGAAAGAGAATGTCCGGCCATCTGTTCGTGACCTCAAGCTGAAGCGCACTTGGGTTCTGCAGCAGGACAATAATCCAAAACACACCAGCAAGTCCACCTCTGAATGGCTTATGAAAAACAAAATGAAGACTTTGGAGTGGCCTAGTCAAAGTCCTGACCTGAATCTTATTGAGATACTGTGGCATGACCTTAAAAAGGCTGTTCATGCTCGAAAACCCTCCAGTGTGGCTGAATTACAACAATTCTGCAAAGATGAGTGGGCCAAAATTCCTCCACAGCGCTGTAAAAGACTCACTGTCAGTTATCGCAAACGCTTGACTGTAGTTGTTGCTGCCAAGGGTGGCCCAACCAGTTATTAGGTTTAGGGGGCAATCACTTTTTCACACAGGACCATGTAGGTTTGGATTTTCTTTTACCTTAATTATACATACCTTCATTTAAAAACTGCATTTTGTGTTTATTTGTGTTATCTTTGACAAATATTTAAATTTGTTTGATCTGAAAATTTAAGTGTGACAAAGGGAAGGGGGAAAACACTTTTTCACACCACTGTACATCTACGATTGATATAAATGCATGCCTCAGGGGGTAAAAGCTATTAACTTGAGACCCTAGGTGAAAAATTTAATGTAAAATATTTCCTAATTTTGTCAGTATTACATCCATATATACTTATGCATGCCCCTAGAACTCAAATATTCCTGTCTGAAACAGGGATCCGAATCAGGCTTTCCAGGCCCAAATGTAGGCTGTGTTTGAAAGTGGAATACAAAGATACGTAGCCTATATGTAGACACTCATCACATGTTAGACTTTGACAAATATAAAAGGGACTAAATGTGCACTAAGATTTATTTGACTGGGTTAATATTAATTACAAAATACCTAATTATTGAAAATGAATGGGACATCCAATATTATAGATGGTTTCAGATCCTTTGTTTATTTGTTTGTCAGATCACTTATTTGTCTGATCATTTATCACTTATATTCATAATAGTGTATCTTCACATTGGGGAATGGGAGTTGTTCAGTCATCATTATAATTATTTTAGTTTATATCACTGTTTAGAAAGAAAACAGTGACGATGTGTCACGTCCTAGCCGTGGCACATCAGACCAGCTCTTTACCCTCTCGAGAATTCTCGAGGGTTCGTGGGAGTTTGCCCAACCAGTTTACATGTGTTTTGTGGACTTGGAGAAGGCATTCGACCACGTCCCTCGTGGTTTTGTGTGTGGGGTGCTTCGGGAGTATGGGGTATCGGGCTTGTTGTTACAAGCTATTCGGTCTCTGTACGACCATTGTGACAGTCTGGTTCGTATTGCCTAAACTCGGTCGGACTCATTCCCAGTGAGAGTTGGACTTCACCAGGGCTGCCCTTTGTCACTGATCCTGTTCATAATTTTTATGGACAGGATTTCTAGGCACAGCCAGGGAACAGAGGGTGTCATGCTTTGTGACCACAGGATCTCATCTCTGTTGTTTGCAGATGATGTTGTCCTGTTGGTTTCATCCAGCAATGAACTACAGTTCTTGCTTGGATGGTTTGCCGCTGAGTGTGAAGCGGCTGGGATGAGAATCAGCACCTCCAAGTCCGAGTCCATGGTCTTCAGCTGGAAAAAGGTGGATTGTCCTCTCCGGGTTGGGAACAGGCTCCTGCCCCAAGTGGAGGAGTGTAAGTGTCTTGGGGTCTTATTCACGAGTGAGGGGAGAATGGAGCGAGAGATTGACAGACAGATCGGAGCAGCATCTGCAGTGATGCAGATGTTGTACCGGTCTGTTATGGTGAAGAGGGAGCAGAGTTCTAAGGCAAAGCTGTCGATTTACCAGTCAATCTATGTTCCTATCCTCACCTATGGTCATGAGCTTTGGATAATAACCGAAAGAACGAGATTGCGGATAAAAGCGGCTGAAATGAGTGATTGCTGGACTCACCCTCAGAGATAGGGTGAGGAGCTCAGTCATCCGGGGGAGGCTCAGAGTAGAACTGCTGCTCCTCCACATTGAAAGGAGCCAGCTGAGGTGGTATGGGCATCTGATTAGGATGCTTCCTGGACGCCTCCCACTTGAGGTGTTTGGGACACATTCCACTGGGAGGAGACCCCAGGGCAGACCCAGGACTCGCTGGAGAGACTATGTCTCCCAGCTGGTCTGGGAATGCCTTGGTATCCTCTCTGAAGAGCTGGAGCAGGTGGCTGGGGAGAGGGAAGTCTGGGCTTCTCTGCTTGAACTGCTGCTCCGTGACCCGAACCTCTGGAAAAACGATAGAAGATGGATGGATATATCACTGCTCATTGATGGAGTTCAGTGTAATATTGAATTTCTTCTGTGTATCATCAATAAACCCATGCAGTGCTATAACAGGACATATACAAATATTTGAGATCCATTGTAGTGCATCATTTTATACAGAATTATAACAGAATTAACTACAAAACACCCAGCATCAATAAAGTACATCTATCTATTATTATACACAGCAGAAGGACCTGTTTTAATGCAACTGTTGCATCAGTGTTGCCCATTTGTCAGTAAATATTTAACTAAAAAATGATTTATTTCATTATTTGGGCATTTTTGTGTCCTGTGTTTGGTCGTTAAGTCTTAACGGCCAATCGGATCAACAATCATGGCAGTATTAAGTATTTAATTTTTAGATACTCTCGCAGGAGAGGGGAGTCAAAGTCCAGCGCACACAGGTGAAGCAGAAGCAGGTACTCCCATCTACTGCCTCCCTGCGAAGGACCGTGGTCGGCCCGGTTAGGCTGCTGCTTCTCCCAGCATGTTCTGTGTTGATACACCAGTATTCTTTGTAAGACCCGGGTCCCACTGACGCTCCACCCAGTGTCCTCGAGCACCTCATGCTCTCCACATATGCTGAATTATCCTTTAGATCTATGCAATCACTCACTTTTCAGTATTATGTTTTTCTTATCAAATTTGTCATTTTCCACTTCCTTGTTTTGTCCAAGGAACACTGTGGTGACTGATAGGTCGTGATGCCGCATATTGTCCAATGAGCATGGAGTCAATCCGAAACCCCACCCACACTTCTTGAAGCCAGGGGGTTAAGGCATAGAGTGGTCACACAACGGTGGCTAAACTTTTATTGTAAAAAATTACATATTTTGACTGAGTGACTACATATTCGGGAATGCACACCCTCGTAGCTTCAGCAAAGCACGTTTAAAATCTAAGTTCAGTGTGATGAATGGTTTGAGAGATATCTGAGGAACATACACACAAACAGACAGAGATCCCTTGAATTTATACATAGATGATAGAGCAGTTTTATGCTCAGTATTTCTGACTGCTGCAAAATCATTATCCATCCATCCATCCTTCCATCCATCCATCCATCTTCTACCACTTTTCCGGAGGTCCGAGTCATGGAAGCAGCAGTTCAAGCAGAGATGCCCAGACTTCCCTCGCCACAGCCACCTGCTCCAGCTCTTCAGAGAGGACACCAAGGCGTTCACAGTCCAGCTGGGAGACATAGTCCCTCCAGTGAGTCCTGGGTCTTCCCCGGGGTCTCCTACCAGTGGGATGTGACCAAAACTCCTCAAGTGCAAGGCGTCCAGGATGCATCCTGATCAGATGCCCAAATCAGCTCAACTGCCTCCTTTCAATGTGGGGGACCAGCAGTTCTACTCTGAGTCTCTCCCAGATGACTGAGCTCCTCACCCTATCTCTGAGGGTGAGTCCAGCGATCCTGCGAAGGAAGCTCATTTCAGCCGCTTGAATCTGCAATCTCATTCTTTTGGTTATTACCCAAACCTCATTACCATTGGTGAGGATAGGAACATAGATTGACCGGAAAATCGAGAGCTTTGCCTTAGAGCTGAGCTCCCTCTTCACCAAAACAGACCGATATAATGTGCACATCACTGCAGATGCTGCTCCGATCCATCTGTCAAACTCTCGCTCCAGTCTCCCCTCACTCGCGAATAAGACCCTGAGATACTTAAACTCCTCCACCTGGGGCAGGAGCTTGTCAAAAACCGGAGAGGAAAATCCACCTTTTTCCGGCTGAGGACTATGGACTTGGACTTGGAGATGCTGATTCTCATCTCAGCCGCTTCTCACTCAGCGGCAAACTGTCCCAGAAAGACCTGTAGGTCAATGCTGGATGAAGCCAACAGGACAACATTGTCTGCAAACAAGAGAGATGAGATCCTGTGGTCACTGAGCATGACATCCTCCGTTCCCTTTCTGCGTGTTGAAATCCTGTCCATAAAAATTATGAACAGGACTGGTGACAAAGGGCAGCCTTGGTGGAGTCCAACTCTCACTGGGAATGTGTCCGACCGAGTGCTGACAATACAACCCAAAATCTCACAATGGTCATATACAGACCAGATAGCTTGTAATAACAAGCCTGATACCCTATACTCCCGAAGCACCCCCCCACAAAAAACCATGAGGGACGTGGTTGAATGCCTTCTCTAAGTCCACGAAACACATGTAAGCTGGTTGGGCAAACTCCCAAAAACCCTCGAGGATTCTCGAGAGGGTAACAAGCTGGTCTGAAGTACAAAGGCAAAGACGAAAACCACATTGGTCCTCCTGAATCCAAAGTTTTAGCAGCGGCCAGACTCTCCTATCCAATACCTTGGCAGAGACCTTCCTAGGGAGGCTGAGGAGTGTGATCCCTCTAAAGTTGAAGCACACCCTCCAGTCCAGCTTTTTAAAGAGGGAAACCAGCACCCCAGTTTGCCATGCCAAAGGCACTGTCCCCGACCTCCACACAATGTTGCAGAGGCATTTCAACCATGACAGCCCTACAACATCCAAGGTCTTGAGGTACTCAGGGCGAATCTCGTCCATCACCGGGGCCAGGCAACCAAAGAGTTTTTGATCCACCTTGGCAATCTCAGCCCCCTTGATGGGCAAGTCGTCCCCCTCGTCCACAAGCCCTCCTTCCTCTGTGGAAGCTGTGTCAGTGGGATTGAGGAAATCCTCGAAGTATTCCTTCCACCGCCCAACGATATCCCCAGTCGAAGTCAGCAGCGCCCCATCTGCACCATACACAGTGTGGACAGGGAGCTGCTTGCCCCTCTTGAGCTGTTGGACAGTTTGCCAGAATCTCTTCGATGCAGACCTAAAGTCTTGCTGCATGGCCTCACCGAACTCCTCCCACAACCAAGTTTTTGCTTCAGCAACAACCCAAGCAGCACTCCACTTGGCCTGCCAGTGCACCTCAGCTGCTTTGGGAGTCCCAAAAGCCAACCAAGCTTGATAGGACTCCTTCTTCAGCTTAATGACCCCCTCACCACTGGTGTCCACCACTTGGTTTGAGGATTGCCTCCAGCCGATGCACCGATGACCTTGTGGCCGCAGCTCTGGGCAGCCGCTTCAACAATAGAGGTAGAGAACAATGTCCACTCAGACTTCATGTCTCCAGACTCCCTCAGAATGTGGTTGAAATTGTCCCAGAGGTAGGAGTTGAAAACCTCCTGGAGAGGGGCCTCAGTCAGACATTCCCAGCACACCGTCACTATACGTTTGGGTCTTACAGGTCTGAATGGCATCCTCCCCTGCCATTGGATCCTACTCACGACCAGGTGGTGATCAGTTTACAGCTCTACACCTCTCTTTATCCAAGTGTCCAAGACATACGGTCGCAGGTCTGATGACACAATAACAATATCGAACATCAACCTGTGACCTCGGGTGCCCTGGTGCCAGGTGTACATGTGGACACTCTTATGCTTGAATATGCAGTTCATTGTGGACAAACTGTGGTTAGCACAGAAGTCCAATAGCTGAACATCACTCAGGTTAAGATTTTGATTTTGTGTACTTTATTGATCCCCATAGGGGAAATTGAGGGCATCCACCTGGATGGATGAAGCAGCCAAGGTACGGCGCTATCCCTTTACCATTCACACACGCATTCACACCTCGGGCCACTTTAGAGTCTTCAATTAACCTAACCTGCATGTTTTTGGCCTGTGGGAGGAAACTGGAGAACTCCCAGAGTAAACCCACACAGGCACGGGGAGAACATGCAAACTCCACACAGATCACTGTTGGTCAGGGACTGGGATCGAACCAGGGATCCCATGGCCAAAGGTGAGTTGCTGTGCTGCCGCAGTGCTAACCACTGTGCCACCGCACTGCCCAGATTGAGCAGGCCGTTCCTCTCAATCACCCCCCTCCAGGATTAACTGTCATTGCCCACATGCACATTGAAGTCCCCCAGTATGACAATGGAGTTTCAAAGAGGAGCACCCTCCAGCACCCCAGTCAGAGACTCCAAAAAGAGTGGGTACGCTGAACCATCATTTGGTGCATTGGCACAAATGATGGTCAGGACCTGTTTCCCAACCCGGAGGCGCAGGGAAACAACCCTTTCGTCCACCAGGGAAAACTCCAATAGAGAGGCTGCAACTTGGGAGATACAAGAATACCCACCCCTGCTTGCCGCCTCTTGCCTGGGGCAACTCCGGAGTAGGCAGAGCTCCAGCCCCTCTCTAGGAGACTGGTTCCGGAGCTGGAGCTATGTGTTGAGGTGAGGCCGACTATATCTAGCTGGTATCGCTCAACCTCATGCACCAGCTAAGGCTCCTTCCCCAACCTAGAGGTGACATTCCACATCCCAAACACCAGTTTAGGAAGCCTGGGATCAGACCGCCAAGGTCTCTGCCTTCGACTTCCACCTGATCCACATAGCACCAGACCCCCATGGTCCCTCCAGCAGGTGGCGAGGTCACTTGAGGGTGGACCCATGCAACTCCTTCAGGTTGAGCCTGGCTGGGTCCCATGTGCGGAAACCTAACCCTCTCATGGATCATCACCTTATTGTGGTGGGGGCTTTTCATGCCCTAGTGATCCCAGGAGCTGTGTTGTTCAGGGCAATTTGCCTCTGGTTTGGGTCACCCAATATCAACTGGTCCTGTGAGAAGGGCCAGACTAAGAATGATCCAACAGACTCTCATGATGAATGCAAAATCATTATATTAAAAGAATATATTATTTAGGCACATGAAAAACTAAGACGAAAAACTTTTTTTTTCAAAGTAATGTCAAATAAAAACAGGGAATGTAATGTACAATAAGAGGCTCTTCATCAATCAAAGGTTATGAAAAAAATGACCTTATAAAAGAGAGAGCCACATTTGATGAAAGCTCATATGAAAGCTCATATCAAACATGCAGGTTAGGTTAATTGGAGACTCTAAAGTGGCCCTAGGTGTGAATGTGTGTGTGAATGGTTAAGGAATAGCACCGTATCGTGGCTGCTTCATCCATCCAGGTGATGGATGCCCTCAATTTCCCCTCTGGGGATCAATAAAGTATACTACATCTAAAAAAAAAAAAAAAAAATATTAACCCCTTGCACTCTGGTCAATTTCCCTAAAAACGCCTAAAAATAACATACCCACAGTAAATCAAAAGCTGTTCTTCAACCCTTTGCAGCATCTTCATGGGGTTGGTCTCATTTAAAAGAAAACACTTTGAATTTTTTGGCAAAACAGTCATAATCTCTCTAAGATCTCCTGCCACTGAGTAACAGTCATCTAAACATACTGAATCTGAAGAAAATAAAGTTCACCTGGGTGTTTTTTTAGATACAAATGCTTGCAAATAACACACAGCTGTCAGATACTGGCTGGAAAATGCAACAGAAATGTAGAACCAAGTGTTATCCAGCTGAGGTCAAAATTTTGTAACAATACCACAAAAAATGAATATATTACACAGCTTTTTTCTCAGGTTGTTCCCAGGCGTTTTTGAACTGTGCCAAATTGTGCCAAATGGCACAGTTTGGAAAAAACGTCTATAACTTTTGAATGCTTCAACATAGAAGCTTTATCTTGGGCTCTAATGAAAGGTGACACTCAGGGCTGTGTGTGTGTGGGGGGGGGTTGTTTATTCATTCATGAATGAATGAATGAACAAACAAGCCCCCCACACACAAAGAAGCATGACACATAAAAAAATGTGTGGCCTTTTTTTACAAGAAAAAATAACCTACAGTGCAATAAAAATTATACTAAAATATCTGCAATGTAGAGGATAACAACTCCCCCCCCCCCCGCTACAGAGGAGCTCGGCGCACAAAAAACGGTCCGTCAACGGTCCGTCATGTGGCCATGACTTACTTACTTACTTAATCCTCTTCGCCCCAGCTGGGGCATAAGGCGCCAACGAATCTCCTCCACCCATCTCGGTCCTGGGTGAGCCATGTGGCCATGACGCACCGTTGTAATTACTGATAGATCAAAAGTCATTTTTATTACTATTTTCATTGATAAAGAATAATTTAGCTTATAACACTTACCTGTCCACAACAGCAGTATCGTTGGCGAACATCTGTTCCACATTGTCAGACGAACATGAAGCTGGTCCGCTTGTTACGGACTCGTGGTTCTGTCAAACCATCTCTGCTTCCATGATTGTGGTTTTGGCGAACGATTTTTCAAAACAAATAAGAAGAGTAGTAATAAAAAAAGACTGGCTAACGCTACCATTACACACAGGTCTGAATGTGTGTCACCCAGCGGCTTAGACAAAACAGATTTTACACACGGGACGCACGCGTTTCAATCGTTAAACTTATATGCTTCAATTGGCTCGTTGTAGGCAGGTCCTTCTTGCTAGGTTTTCAGTCATTGGTTCTTCAAGGTTTCAGAAACCCAATTCAAGGCTCTTATTAGTCGAATGAGAGGTCAGTCAAATCTAAACCAATCAAAACACTCCTTTGGCTTTCTGTTCGCAGCTGTGTCTGTACTGGAAGAACGGAAATGGAGCTTTTTTTTTTTTTCAGTGCGCACTGAGACGCACTTGGACGCACAGACGTGACCGCCCGAGGTATCCCGGAGTGCAAGAGGTTAAATTCTTTGATGTAACGTGACCTTCCAATCTTCAACATGTTTTTTGTTGAACTCTCATGGATATTTTTCACAACCTCTGTTGGATCAGATCTGTCACTATTTCGATTTAGCATTGGGAATTTATAGTTAAAAAGGCAAACATTTACTGAACTTGACTGTATTAATAAAAGTTAAAAAAAAAAAAAAACATCCAAGGGGTGAATATTTGATTTACAAGTAATCAATACCATCACCCATGCTCATACAGTGGTGTGAAAAAGTGTTTGTCCCCTTCCTGATTTCTCATTATTTTGTATCTTTGTAACACTTAAATATTTCAGATCATCAAACAAATTTTAATATTAGACAAAGATAATGCAAGTACACACAACATGCAATTTTTAAATGAAGGTATTTATTATTAAGGGTATAAAAAAAAAAAAAATCCAAATCTACATGGCCTCATGTGAAAAAGTGCCCCCCCCCCCCCATTAAAACATAAATTAACTGTGTTTTATCACATCTTTGCAAAGCTGAGTTCAATTTCTCTAGCCACACACAGGCCTGATTACTGCCACACCTGTTTTCAATGACGAAATAACTTAAATAGGACCTGCCTGACAAAGAGAAGTAGACCAAAAGATCCTCAAAATCTACACATCATGCTGATATCAAAAGAAATTCAGGAACAAATGAGAAACAAAGTAACTGACATCTATCATTCTGGAAAAGGTTATAAAGTATTTCAAAAGCTTTGGGACTGCAACGAACAACAGTGAGAGCCATTATCCACAAATGACAAAAATACGGAACAGTGGAGAACCTTCCAAGGAGTGACTGGTCGACTAAAATTACCCCAGAGGGAAGCGACAACTCATCCAAGAGGTCACAAAAGACCCCACAACAACATCCAAAGAACTGCAGGCTTCACTTGCCTCAGTTAAGGTCAGTGTTCATGGCTCCACCATAAGAAAGATACTGGGCAAAAATGGCCTGCATGGCTGATTTTCAAGTCGAAAATCACTGTTGAGTAAAAAGAACATAAACGCTCATCTCATTTTTGCCAGAAAACATCTTGATGATACCCAAGACCCCAAAACCAGTTATTAGGTTTAGGGGACAATCACTTTTTCACACAGGGCAATGAAGGTTTGGATTTTTTTCCCCTTAATAATAAACACCTTCATTTAAAAACTGCATTTTGTGTTTACTTGTCTGTTACTTGTTATCTTTGTCTAATATTTAAATCTGTTTGATCATCTAAAACATTTAATTGTGACAAATACACACACACACACAAAAAATGAGTAATCAGGAAGGGGGGAAACATTTTTTTTTTCACTCCACTGCATGTATGCACTGTATGTATGTAAGGATAGATGGGTGTCAATGTTGATCTGTATAAAATATCGATAACTGTCTACTTTGGGTTCTTAATAGAGGTAATACGTATGAGTACCATCAATCCATGTGGCTTCAATATATAAAAACACTCCACCTTAAAGAAATAGGTTCATCCAAAAGTCTGGTCAAGAGTTGTTTACTTCACCTAAGGACCACAGTTTGAAAACACATTCAATGGAAAAAGGGCTGATAAGGATGCCATTTTGTGCCAGGAATGGATTAGTCTGCAATCATAAATAACAGGAACTTCCTCCCAGCCAGGCAGTTTTATTCTTAAAGTACTGTTTAAGACATCCTAGATACTTTGAAGTGCATTCCACAGGTCGCTAGGAATTATCCACAGATTAACAGTGCCCCCTTCTGTTCAACTCAAGAACATGTTGGATTTCATCAAAATGAGAATTCTGTTAATCTGCTGAAATAATCCTTTCTCCTCAAGACTTAATTTTTTTTAATTTTTTTTCAGGAAATACTGCTCAGAACACTGTTGAAGATGACTGCCTCTGTGTTGGACAATGATGGGTTGAAATGTTTCATTTATCATTGATTTTAAATGTGTTGCATGTTTGAAAATGCTTAAATGAACCTTCTTCTAATGCATGTTAATTATAGAAGGAAAAGTTGATAAACGTGTACACTCACTTAAAGTTAGTCATGAATCACTTACCTTAGATTTTATATTAAGTATATAATGAATTTCACATTTAAAATGTGTATATGCGTTCTGAAACTTATGACAGTCATCTGACTGATACAAGCCAATCACCAGGTTGTTCGATGACGCCCCTTTCGTTCTATCGGTCGGCTACAGACAAAGGACTGCTTTCTTATTGGACCATAGCCCATTCGAATCTCCCATGATAGCCGATAATTAGTTCTTCCTGATGCCATTCATATTTTATGATCCATAGAGCACACTCAGTTAAATAGAGAGAACTGCCCTAGTTTTCCAGTTTGTTTTTTTTTGTGGTTTAGTCTTTGTCATGTTTTCTGTGAGCTTTGTCATTTTCAGAAGTTTTGTGTTATGTCTTTTTCTGTTTCTCCTTGGCATCTGAGGAGAGATAATCCTTTCTTGTTGAGCTCAACCTTCTTACTTGGAGTGAAACACCAATACGCCTTTTTTCCCTCTCCTCCGAGGCCGTGTTTATTCTGATAAACTTTTTTTCTATTGATTTACCTTAGCTCACCGCTAAAGTGGTCTGATAGTGATCTTTGAGCCTTTTCCATCGAGACTGTCTCATTTACATATCACAAAGTCAGAAGAACTAGGATTTCGTGAGTGGAACTGTTTACATTAATTTTCCTTCAGCCTGTGTTTTCTTCTTAGCTGGTGGACATCCTAAATTTGCTGGCCAGGACAGGATCTGCTGCTTAAGAAGAGATGTCACACCTACCCAGGGGGCCAGCCATTCATTCTACCGCCGGCTGTGCTCTCTGAACACCCGCTGCTAAATCTGTGCCATAACTGGTGCAACTAAAAAGGATTACTGGCAGTCTTTCCTCCTTTTAGCCCTCTGCTGGCGAAAAAGATCACCGCCGGACTCTGAAGGCACAGCTGTTCGTAAGCCAGACTTACACTTCCTATCTGCTGTGCTAAATGTGATGTCTAAATATAATTGAATATGACCAGTTTTTCATGTTGAAGTTAGTCCATGAGCTACGATAGGAGTTATAAGCTGAAGGAAAATTGATATTCCTCTTTTCAATTTCCTCCGTTTTTTAGAGTAACTCAGAAGTGATGGTATTGACATGCTCTTAGTCAAAACTATTATTGAATGCTTAGTGAAACCACTGACATATATCTGTAACCTGTCTCTCCAAACAGGTATATTTCCCAATGCAATGAAAATAGCTAAAGTAATTCCGATATACAAGACGGGTGACAGAGGGGAACTTTCAAACTATAGACCAATTTCACTATTGCCACAATTCTCCAAGATACTTGAAAAAATATTCTATGAGAGAATTGACAACTTCATAATGAAGAATAATTTATTGTGTGATCAGCAATATGGGTTCAGACACAAGAGGACAACTGCATTTGTTCTAATGGAATTTATAGGAAAAATATTAACTGCCGTTGAAAATAAAGAGTATTCAGTTGGGGTATTCCTGGATCTCAAAAAAGCATTTGATACAGTGGATCATAATTTATTATTAAATAAACTACAAAATTGTGGTATTAGGGGGGGTAACACTGTCCTGGTTATGTAGTTACTTAAAGAATAGATATCAGTATGTATGTGTTGGTAACAAAAACTCACAGTTACTGAAGGTTACTTGTGGAGTCCCACAGGGTTCAGTTTTGGGGCCATTGTTATTCAATATGTATATAAATGATATATGTAAAGTTTCAGAAAAAAAATGCATTTAATATTGTTTGCCGATGACACTAATTTATTATGCAGTGGAAGCAATTTGGAACAACTTTTGGATATATTCGGAAAGGAATTAGGAAAGCTTAAACTGTGGTTTGATTCAAACAAATTAACACTCAATTTAAGTAAGACAAAATTTATAGTCTTTAACAACCATCACAAAAACTTAGTATCTGAACTCAGTGTAAATGGTGTAGAGATTGAAAGGGTATCTGAAACTAAATTTCTTGGAGCAATAATTGATAATAAACTGTGTTGGAAGTCACATATTAATTATATTAAAGGTAAAATATCCAAGTCAATTGCAATACTACACAGAGTTAAATATTTGCTGAATCAACCCACACTATATACCTTGTATCATTCATTAATACTCCCATACATGACATATTGTACTGAAGTATGAGGGAATACATATAAAACAAACATATATCCAGTCTTTATGCTTCAGAAGAGAGCTATTAGAATAATAAAAAAAGGTGCTTACAGGGAACCAACAAACCCACTTTTTCTTAAATTCAAAGCTCTCAAGTTAAAAGATCTGGTTGACTTTAAAACTGCAGAAATAATGTTTAAAGTGAAGAATCTATCACTGCCCGCAAATATCCAAAAGCTGTTCCAAATAAGGGAGAAACAATATCATTTCAGAGGAACATGTATATTTCAAAAACCTTCAGTGAGAACTACCACCAAGCAACACTGTGTTTCAGTGCAAGGAGTCAGATTATGGAACGATTTTGGACCTGAATTAAAATCATGTACAACGCTTGGACAACTTAAACAAAAACTAAAGGAAGAAATACTCCAAACATATATACAAGATGAGATATAAAATGATTTAAGGATTGTCATATCCAGTTTGCGTTGTGGTGTTGCTTATTTTTTTTTTTTTTTTTGTCACATTTTGTCTTAGCTTTATTCTGAATTGTAATCGCTCGTTTTGTTTTTCTTTTGAATTCTTGGATGGAATATGGGTGGGCAATATAAGCTGCAGCTTCAGCCATCACCCATTTTGGATAACTTATGTTGAACTGTATAATCAGAGGAATTATTGTCTAATATGACCTTGTTGGATTTTCTTTCCCCCTTTGTTATATTATTCTGTTTCTTTTAATCTGTACTATTAATCTATCCGAAATAAAGATTGATTAACTGAAGTGCTTTTTTTCATATTTCGTTTTTATCATTTTCTCCATTAAATTGGATCCAATTTCATGTGTATTTTTGTTACAGTTACTTCACAGTTACAAATTCTAAATCTGGTTTCTCTTGTTCCCACAAAGGTGTAATTATAGACTTTATTCTCAGGAATCCATTACAAGTTAATACGATATTTGATTCTTGTTGATTATTTCACCTGCTTACAAATCAATTGAATGCAATGTCACTTAACTTGAGTTTGATTATTAAAACTGTTAATGGTATATAGACGTTTCTGCTTCATTTCTTTTGTGTGTGTCAGTTTCTGGGTCATGGCAGAAGAATTCATGAATATTGGGACTGGTTAATGAAAGGTTCAAGGATTATTTGTTAATAAATTGTCAACGTTTGACTGGTGCCCCTTTAAGAGTGTTTCTCTCTTGCTTTGTGAGTGTTTGTGGTAACAAAGTAAACCTCCGTCCCCACACACAACTCTAAATATTAATGAAATAATCCTTGGACCTTCTCACACTTAAAATTAGTTGTTACTACACACTATATATTTGTGCCCCAGCATGAGTCTTCGTGCACCCGAAAGGTAGGTGCAAAAAAGAATATTAAGCCATAAGCTGGGTCTGTCTTTTGCCAAAATTTGATCCACTTTTTACAGTAAAGCTCTCTTTCTGCTGTTCTCAAGGGAAGCCCCAGGAGGCGGCCAGTCTGTGTGTGTGTTTCTGTGTCTTTACACAAGGGGGGGGGGGGGAGTAATCCTCTCCATTTGCCTAAGCTGAGAAATCTGTTTTTAAAGCATGTGGAAAAGTTTCCAAAAGCGTGATCATACTCTGAATTAATTAAGATAAAGGCCTGCAGAGGTGAAAACACAAAGAAACCCTGTTTGTCTCTAGTTGATTCAATCCACCGGTTAAAAATCCAAGTGGGGTAAATTGAATTAACCATTTTTTTTCCCCCTCAAATGTTCAGTGACAAATTTAAGGCACGCTAGATACGCAGCTTGAAAAATTGCTGAGAGTAAATTGTTTGAGGTAACAGCGCTTAACTGTACCCAGAGTTAACCCTTATGATGTATAATTTTGTGTGCCCCTAGTGGCAGAGTGCGGCACTGCACCTGTCAACTGATATGATGTGCAGAAACACTGCCCAGCTGTACTTAGGATTTGTACTGATCATGCCAGTTCACAAGGTGGCAGGCACGTGTTGGAGGACTCATGGATGACACGTAGTACACCAAAGAGTAAGAAATCCTCCTTCTTCTTCTTAGTTTTTGAGATTACATCACAAAGATGGTGGGCACCAAGCATAGTCGACAGGCATGATCCCAGACCGAGGAGCATATTTGGAGGATTTGTTCTGGAATTTGCCAACTATGGTTCTAAAAATAGTTTATATAGCTTTTGAAGGTAGATGTTTACATGTTCTTATAACACAGGGAGCGTGAAGCTCGTTGATTTGACCTGCCATGCACCCAGAGCGCCATGTGACTGAAGAGCAATCGCCAGCTGCATGTCATCATAAAAGCTTAATTGCCACAGAATAAAAGTGAAAATAAGGTGGAAAAATCAATAACAGTTTGTGGATGTAGGAGAGAAAGCAAAACTTACTGGGAGAGGACAAAATAGCGACCTGAATGCTGCAAAAGGACACCGGTAAATGACAAATGTTGTTGTTCATTTGTATGTAAATTAGTTGCATAAATTTACTCCTATCTCAAACTTTGGATCATATTCTACATCTTTCTATTTGACAGTAAGCCATTATCTCTTACCACTATCAAGTTGTAGCCTTGTCAAGTTCTAACATCTGAATATTTTCTTGAAAAAAATATTTTACCACTGTTGACCACTAGGGGTTATTTTGCAGTTTGGTGACATACACTGATCAAGGTTTAAAGTTGTAAGATTATTCCTGCATGACTAAAACTAAATTAAAGAGATTAACTCTCCAGTTACAAACACAAAAAAAGGCGTGGTTAGTGGTCAGAAGTCCACGTCCGCATTCACGGGACATGTGGGCGCTCACATTTGCGAGTGACCAAAACGACTACGTGCATGAGAACTGCGCATGCACAGATTAAGCAGTGCAGATGCCTTTTTGAAAGCCGCCATGGTGAGTCACCCCAGACGCCATTTAAGAGCTGAGAAAGCTATACCACCTCCGAATGACGTCACCATGTCTCCTCCTCCTAGAGTGCAGAAGGAACTGCCTTCATCTTGTGATCAACTATAAGAGTTGCATTCCTTTCATGAATTTACACTCAGATTAAATCAAAGCACAAATCTATTAAGCCGATTTATAACCAAATCAAGCTTCCAAATTAACTTCAAAACAATCCATATTATCCAGAATAACCTAAATTTAAAACCAATTTAAAGTTTCTATGCCAAAAACAGAAGGAAAAGAGAAACTTCTTGGCTTTTGAGGTTGTTCTTATGGGTGGAATAGCTTCTACTGCAATTACACACAGTAGAAGGGCATAAAAGCGTACACTTTGTTTTTAATCACTTATGTTAACCACACATTTTAATCTTTAAAGCTAAAAGCTCATATGTATACATATTTTATGGAACAACTGCAAACTGTTGAAGCTATATATATATATATATATATATATACTGTATATATATATATATATATATATATATATATATATATGTTTTGTTTTTTAAATGCTACATTGTGTGATTTCTCCCACAGGGAGCCCAATTCACCTTAAGGATTTGAACAATTGCCAATGGTTATTCAAAAGTGACCTTAAGGTAGTGTTAACCCTCTGCATACTGGAAAACAATTTTGTGATTCACTGAATATTTACCAATATTTTCCAAAATTAGGAAACCACATTCATCAATTAACATTTAAGACTTTAGGTGTTATTTAAAGTGTTGTGTTAGTCTTGGTTCATGTTTTTCTCCACAGGAAAAGGAAAACATTTAACAACTCATTATTTCTCACCAGGATTTAAAATAGGAAAGTCAAAATGTGAAAACATTGATTAGTCTGTAAAAAAGTCTGTAAAAAAAAAAAAAAAAAAAAAAAAAAAAAAAAAAAAAAAACCTTTATAGACAACAATCAAACAAATCACCATTAACTTTAATCATAACAAAGCAGTGGTGACAATAGACAAAAACAATTCACTTGTGTTTCCTACTCTGTAAATATTAAACATTTAAATAGCTTTAAATGAGAATAGGCTTCAACAATAAATACACAAATCAATTGTGACTTTAAAAGAAAGTAAAAAAAAAAAACTTATAACCTTAAATCTCTAAACCATCTAATATTTTTATTTTGTTTTTTGTGTAAATAAAATCAACATTTAAAGTGCCACTCCACAAAATTCTAAAGGTAGTTATTGTTGATAATTCCAATAGCTACTGACAAAGAAAAAGAAGATGATAATTCCAATAATAGGCTTTGAAAATCTAAATAAAGAAGTCAACCCACACAAAATTTAAGCTGCTAACAAAGTTGCAGGTTCCACAAATAAACTGACACATCTCCCAATTTCTACAATAATTCAAAAAATTCTACCTCCCTTCTTTTAACCTCGTAAGTTGGATCAAGTTCTAAAAAGGAGCTGAAACTACCATCACTATAAAATACCACTCAAGGTTTACTCTTGACTCTTCAGCTATAATCAACGAATTGATTTCAAGCTAACTGTTAAACAAATGGTAAGGCATTCCTGATCCACTTACCGAACTGGATGACCTTCAAGCATCATTAGAAGGATTGACTTCCGACCTTATACCTCGCTTCTCTACACATGTTCAAGAAATGGCCCCCAAAGATTTGAAGCTAATCACTGAAAATTTTTAGATTAATGCACTAATAATGCACCAAAGGCAAAGGAACACCACAGTGTGTTAGGGAAGTTTGCACTAGAATTAGTTGCAAGGTTAAGAGTAGCCAAATCTAAAGCATTATATGCCAAAAAAGAACTGGTGAAACAACAATCAACAATCTTCTCTCTCCAGGAAGATAACATATCACTAATGAAAAAGCAGGAACAAGCTCGCAGAGAACATGAAGATACCCAAGATGAACATGATAATGCGTTACTAGATTTGAACCAAATAAAGCAAGAGAAGCAGCAACTGGAGGACAGCAATACCTCATTTGGTGAGAAAACGAGGAATTAGGAACCGCCCTTCAGGACACCGAGAACAAACTCAGAAGAGTTGAAGGTCAACTAGATGACACAGAATCTGACTACAAGAAATGTCAACTGCTCCCATGGCAGCCATGAACAGGCAGGTTTCACCAACAAAGTAAGGCATCCCCTAATTGGATGGAGACTCCCACAACACGTGCTCGCCCGACCTGTTTGATGAACCCAAATGACAACGCGAAAGACTTAAAGTCATGGTCAAACTCAATAAACCAGCTTAGACAATTTGCACATTATGCATTCCAAAAACAACAACAAAGTAACCAGAAGCCCACCGGGCCTACCACCGTGCTAGCTGTTAACACCACGTCTGACACTCTGCACCTAGAGGGCGCCCCGAGGCCAGCCCCTGTTCCTGCACCATGGTCACAGATAAAACAGTGACAGCTCTCTAGCCAAGATAATTTGGGTCAGAACATGACCAAATCTTCCACACTCAGTTCAAAATCAACGTCACTAAAGCCTGACTACCATCGGAGGCCAAGCCCACCAGGTAGGTCACAAGAATATGGTACTGATACAAGGGATGACAGATATTGATTTTGAGACTCACGTAACTGCGGTAAATGGTCACCTCCCTCATACCGCCGCAGAAACTCAGGAAGGGAAACAAGACCTTCCTCTTCTAAGTTTGGTTCAAGTAACTGGGAGAAGAAAGAAACACCCACTTTCAGTAAAGAAGACATGGGAGCTCTCAAATGCCTACTAGATGAAGTGAAGAAGAAGGAGGAGGACAAGAAGCCAGAAGTCCTAGCCATAACTATCGTGACAACCCAAAACGATCCTTCAGGGTTGCCAAAACCCGACCATGAGGAACACCCTACTGCATCAGTGGGAGATATAGTGAACACAATAGAGCATCCTCCACCTGAGGCTCCAGAACGGCCTGAGAACCCAGTGCCATCCAGTGCCATTCTGGTCGTCCAGCTACCTGAAAAATTTAACTCACCCGAAACAGACGACTCTTCAATCTGTGTTGAACCGCCAGTCTAACAATTTCTGTGTGACTTGACTGAGAGGAGGGTAGCATGAAGTTTTTTTCTTTCTTTGGCCTTGGAAGACGTCATGGCGCGTGAATAGCTACCTGGATACTGCTATGGACATCAATATAATGTTGCAGGACCTTTTTGGCCACCTACATGTTGCTGCCAACCACGCGCACAAAGACTACTACCTTGTTTCTGAGCTGTTCGACCTTATGCACCCTGCAACATGACATGGTAAAGATCTCCATTGAACCCATGACCTTGATCCATCCTGTCTATGTGTCCAATCTCAATTCGATTCCATTGCTGATAGGTAACAACCTTCTAAATCACTTTGACCCTCTGATAGATTTCAAGAATCTTAAACTATGGGCTCAAGTTTGGCAACCTCACCCAACCACTCTACCAGAGGAAAACAAATCACAGTGCTACACTCATGACACCTTGGACATTCGAAGAGTCACTCCATTCGCACTGTTAACCCAACCAAGTTTTGCCGAAGGTGACCTTGAGAACTGGGTCGAAACAAGTACCCCTTCTTATGTCAGCACATCTGACAACCCGACCTTAAATGAGCATAGTTCATTCCCTTGCACCCTAAAGCCTGGGGCAGCCAATGATGAGTACTGCCCCCAAGTGGCCAAAGGTCTGGTTGTCTAAAGCTCCCATGTAGAAGACGTGGTACTTCCTCTCTGGTCTGATAAATCTGCCATCAGCCAGAAACTTTTCGATTCTCTGCACTAGAAATACCCTGATGTCATGGTAACTAACAAGTTTTTCCTTTTCCCTGCTGGGGACAAATCAAACAAAACACTGGCCGCCACAGGCATCTATGCCCTCCACCTTCAGTGGAACCACAGACTGCTAACTCACCCTTTTTTGGTCATTCCCAACCTGACACATGCAGTCTCCATTGGCAGCGGCCTTCTTGTGACACTTGGAAATCAGGTTGATACCATAAACAATGCTTTAAGGTCTCTCACCCCAGTCAAAAACACTCACTCTAAACCAGATCGAGATGCTTTAAAGTCAGGCCACATGATCCCTGAAGCCTGCCAGGAACTGAACACTCAAAACTTTGTCATACCTGCTAATGTCACATGCTTCCCGGTCCAACAAAGCATTCAGGCTGAACAAAAACTCATGCTTCCTCAAGCATTTTTTCAACTGGCTCCTTTGTTTAGCAATCTGGGCTTAACTCTGGAGACAATGCCCCTTCTAATCATAGGATTTTGAACCACCACCTTGCCGGTAAACAATCCCACGGCTGAGATAATCGTCCTGCCCAAGGCCATGCCCCTCAGCTGGCTCATCACAACCGATTTCCACAATTTTGAACTGACCCTTCCAGTGTTAAGTTGCCTCCCTGATTCTTTTTGGTCCGACTCTCTGGAACCTGCGGTCATATACACTAAGCCTTCTAAAGCCATTGTCTTTGTGTCAATGTCAACCCCTGACAAAGAGTCAGTGGGACGGATTGACTTGACCAATGATGACCAAATGCTTGTCCAAGCCATTGAACTCCTCCCATCAGCGTCCAGTCAGCAAACCCCTGACAATCCCAGCGATGCTCCACCGAAACCGGTCACCACCAGCGCCGAAAAGATTGCACAGGTGGTAGCTGATGCTGATGCCCTAACCTCTGATGAAGAACGCCAAAAACTTTGTCAGGTTCTTCTTAAGTATGAGCCATCATTCTCGAAAGACTCCTTGGACTTTGGGCTAACCACAATCAACTCTGTACACATTCCTACACCACCTAACGCTCCTCCAACCTACGTCAAGCAGTACAAGATTCCCTTGGCCTCTTATGGCCCAGCACAGGAAAAAATCGATGACCTACTGGACCGTGGCATAATCAGGCCATGCAACAGTACCTACTCCACCCCCTTGTGGCTGGTCCTGAAACCCAATGGTAAGTGGCGGCTCGCCATTGACTACAGGACACTAAACACTCAAGTTCCTCTTTCTAGGTGGCCTTTGACTCAACTGGAGCAAGAAATTCCCAGAGTCAAAGACACCAAATAACTCTCAACGCTGGACAGTGCTTTTGGTTTCTGAACTATTCCTGTCCAAGCTGAAGACCAACAAAAACTGGCCTTCATGTTTGCAAATCGTCAATACACATTCACCCGATGTCCTTTCAGATATGCTAACTCTCCTGCAGAGTTCAACATCTTCTTTAATAAGGCATGTCCAGATGCCAGAGACAGAGGAAATTTCATCTATGTCGACGACATTCTCATTTGGAGTCCAACTCTGGATGCCCACCTGACTGAAATAGACCATGTCTTTGGCCAGCTCACACGAGCAGGAACAAAAATTTCTCTTTCCAAGTGCCAATGGTGCAAAACCAAGGTCACCCCCCACCCTGCACTTAAATAAAAAGGGACATAAAGACCAACTGAAAATGAAAGAAACTAAGGTTGAGTCTGTCAAAGGGGTGACAACACATTTTTTCATCATGCTGTCAATTATTAATTGAGCACCACCCTTAGAAAATCCAGTTCATGCAGTTTACTTTTGTGTTCTTCATATTTAAATTGCATTTAGATCTAAGGGTTTTTTTTTCTCTTTTTTTCCTGTTATCAATTTATGTAATTTTCAATTCAATTCAATTCAATTCAACTTTATTTATATAGCGCCATTTCACAACAACAGTCATCTCATAGCACTATCAACTGTAGGGAGGACCCCCACAGTTGCAGAAAGACCCCAGCAATCAGGCGATCCCCTGTGAGCAAGCACTTGGCGACGGTGGAGAGGAAAAACTCCCTTTTAACAGGAAGAAACCTCCAGCAGAACCAGGCTCAGGGAGGGGCAGTCATCTGCTGCGACTGGCTGGGGGGTGAGGGGACAGAGAAGAAGAAAAGAACAGACATGTAGAGAGCAAACAGCACGATGGGGACTCAATCTATGGGAGAGAACAAACAAATGTTAATGACCAGCAAAAAAAAAAAATATTTCATAGAGAGTGAGGAAAGGAGTGAGGCCCAGTGCATTACTGGAGGTCCCCCGGCTGACTAAACCTATTAGCAGCATAACTAAGGGAGGGTTCAGAAACACATGATCCCTCCCTAATTGTAGGCTATATCAAAAAGGTAGGTTTTAGCCCTATTCTTAAAAACAGAGATCGAGTCTGACTCCCGAATCCAGATTGGCAGCTGATTCCACAGGAGAGGAGCTTGATAACTGAAGGCTCTGCCTCCCATTGTACTTTTGGAGATTCTAGGTATTACAAGTAAACCTGCATTTTGGGAGCGTAGTGCTCTATTAGGATGATACGGTAGTATCAGATCTTTTAAATAAAAAGGAGCCTGATTGTTTAGAGCTTTGTAAGTAAGAAGAAGGATTTTAAACTTAATTCTAAACTCTATGGGAAGCCAATGAAGGGAGGCCAGAACCGGAGAGATATGATCTCTCTTTCTAGTACCTGTTAAAACTCTTGCTGCAGCATTTTGGATCAGCTGAAGACTTTTTAAAGATGTTTTAGGACAGCCTGATAATAAAGAATTACAATAATCTAATCTCGAGCTAACAAAAGCGTGGATCAGCTTCTCAGCATCACTCTGAGACAAGATGCTCCTAATCTTGGCAATATTACGCAAATGATAGAAGGCAGTCTTAGAAACAAATTTAATATGTGAATTGAAGGACAAATCCTGATCAAAAATAACTCCAAGGTTCCTCACAGAGCTATTAAGAGAAAGAGTAACTGCATCCAAACTGAAAGTTTGATTTGGAAAGGAATTTCTAAGGTTTTTTTGGACCAACAAGAATGACTTCAGTCTTATCTGAATTTAATAGCAGGAAATTACAAGTCATCCAAACTTTGATTTCCTTAAGACAGGCTTCTAACTTGGCTAATTGATTAGTATCATCTGGCTTCATTGACAGGTATAATTGTGTGTCATCTGCATAACAGTGAAAATGTATACAGTGCTTTCTAATAATGTTACCTAACGGAAGCATATATAAACTAAAAAGAGTAGGGCCTAGCACAGATCCCTGTGGAACTCCATGACTAAGCTTTGAGCTGAGAGAAAACTCATCATTTACATGAACAAACTGGAACCTATCAGATAAATAAGATCTAAACCACTGCAACAAAGTTCCATTAAGTCCAACATAGTGTTCTAATCTATCAAGTAGAATATTATGATCAATAGTATCAAAAGCTGCACTAAGATCTAAAAGGACAAGTACAGAAACTAGTCCATTATCAGATGCAATGAGGAGGTCGTTAGTGACCTTCGCTAAGGCTGTTTCAGTGCTATGATGGATTCTAAACCCAGATTGAAACTCCTCAAATAAACCATTTCCCTGCAGGTGGTCAAATAATTGCGTAGCAACAACTCTTTCTAAGATTTTTGAAATGAAAGGGAGATTAGAGATTGGTCTATAGTTAGCTAAAGCTCCTGGATCTAGCGTTGGCTTTTTGAGTAAGGGTTTAATTACAGCCGTTTTAAAAGCCTGCGGTACATGGCCTAAAGTTAATGAAGAATTGATTATATGAAGAATAAAGCTACCAATAAGTGGGAAGACTTCTTTAAATAACCTGGTAGGAATAGGGTCTAAAAGACAAGTTGAAGGTTTGGATGAGGAAACTATTTTGTCTAACTCACAAAGGTCGAATGGAGTAAACTCATCAAGACAGACATCAATAGAAGGAGTTGTAGTAGTTACAGTATTTAAGTTAACTGTGGGAAGAATCTGATTGATTTTATCTCTGATGGATGAAATTTTATTATTGAAAAAGTTCATAAAGTCCTGACTAGTAAGCTCTAAGGGGATGCTAGGATTGACTGAGTCCTGACTCTTTGTCAACCTGGCTACAGTACTGAAAAGAAACCTGGGATTATTCTTGTTCTCTTCTATTAATGCAGAGTAATAACTCGTTCTAGCTTTTCTAAGAGATTTTTTATAAATTAAAAGATGATTTCTCCAAGCTAAATAGATTTCATCTAAATTAGTAGAGCGCCATTTTCTTTCTAATTGACGAGTCTTCTGTTTTAAGCTACGAGTTTCTGTGTTGAACCAAGGAGTTAAAAATCTCTGATTAGACTTTTTCTTTTTTAAGGGGGCCACCAAGTCTAGAGCCTGATGCAGAGAAGCTGAAACACTATCCACCATGTTATCAATTACAGAAGGAGCAAGCTGTCTATAGCTTATTTCCGTTGTGTTGACACATGGCATAGAGGAAACAATCTGCATAAATTTGGAAACAGCATCATCTGAGAGGCATATACTGTGATAATATTTTTCTTTAGGAGCCAAATAGTCAGAAATAGTAAAATCAAAGGTTAACAGACAATGGTCTGACAGTACAGGGTTATGAGGAGACACTACAAGATTTTCTATTCCTATGCCATATGTCAGAACAAGGTCCAATGTATGGTGGAGGTAATGAGTAGAATTTCCTACTTTCTGAGAAAACCCAATCGAGTCTAATATTGAATTAAAAGCCACATTAAGGCAGTCACTATCTACATCCACATGTATATTAAAGTCCCCTACTATAATTATTCTATCAGATTTCAGCACTAAATCAGCTAAGAAATCAGGAAATTCGGATAAAAATTCTGAATAGGTTGATGGGGGACGATAAACTATGGCAAATAAAATTGGGTTTAACCTGGAATTGCTAAAGTGCCCAGCACTGAGGACCAGGCCCTCAAAGGAATTATAACATGTTTTTTGCTTTACATTAACTAGTAATTTGGAATGGTAAATTGATGCTACTCCTCCTCCACGACCAGAACTTCTGGGATTTTGACAGTTTAAATAACCAGAGGGAGTTGATTCATTTAAACCAACATAATCCTCTTGTCCTAACCAAGTCTCTGTAAGGGAAATTAAATCAATCTGATGATCAATTAACAGATCATGGACTAACAGAGACTTGGGAGTTAGAGACCTAATATTTAATAAACCACATTTAATTTTTAAATTATGAGGAGGAACAGAGGCCAAATCATTCAATTTAGAGGCTTTATGTTTAATTTGAGTTTTACCAATATTTTGCTTTATCACTTTGGGATGCTTATACATTATATTTTTATTTACTTTGGAGGGAGCAGACAACGATTCTCTGATGGGGAAGACAGGGGCTAAGCTGAGGGGTTTTCAGCTATCTGTAGTTTGTCTTCATTTTGTCTTCATTTCTGACTTTGTTATTGTTGTACATTATGTGTCAATTTCCTTTCCTCTGTAGTCTGTCTGTTGGTTTGTGGATGCTACAAATCTCTGTGAAGATATTTGCTATTTCATTCATGGTCCCATCTCTGTTTGTAATCAGTTTGCACCGATTGATCATAAATTTGTTTCTCTCCATGGTTGTTGAAAACTTTTGTTCTTTTTGTAGGTCATTTAGCATCAATTTATGCTAACAGTCTCGCCATACAGAGGCTTGTATCCAAGCCTCCCTTGTCAGAATTGGTCCCAAGCAGTCTAGTCCAATTTCAGACCAGATTTGATTTTGAGCCCAGTATTTACACTACAATAAATAATAGACAGCTTGGCAGCCATATTGGATACATCATTGTTAATCCACTCATGTCACAATGTTCTGTACTGCATATGCTTAATATAATTAATTAAAATCAGTCCAACACAGCTTTCTTGAATACCTTAAAGCATTGTGGTGTACAAATGTGCAGGGGCAGATTTATATTCATCAAAACTTGGAGTCTTCTCAGTTCCTCACCAGAGGTTAACAAAAGCTATTTCATAAAAATAAATACTTACACATGACCTGTCCATCGCTGCAGTGTTTTTGATGCTCTAATCAGTATGTAGCAGCTCTAGTCAGATGGACAACTTGCTGATGCTGTTGATAGAGGTCAACACTCAGCTAATCTGTGTCACTGCCAGTCCTCTCCTTCATGTCTTTATTTATACTTCCTTTTGTTTTCTCCATGATGCTATGCAATATTTATGAGTAATTTCTTTAAAATATTCATGTTGGAGTCATATGTTTAGTTTAGTTTTGTTTATTCATTTTTTTTTCTTTTTTGTCAGGGACAATGCAGAGAAAAACACATTAAACACAGAGTTCAGATGCTCTGTACCAGATTATAACGTTCTCACTAATTTCCATCTGTAGTCCCTGAGGTAGGCAGGAAGATATTAAAAGAATAACAGCACATATAGAAAACAATTGAGGTTGGGTTTCAGAAACTGTTGACCATGAAACAAGCAGGGTGTAAGTTTAAAAGGTAAAAAGATAAGAGAGAGGGCACACATAAAAACAATTTAAGAGTACAATTTCATAATTCCATTTAAGGGAGAGACTCAATGCTGGCAGGCTTGATTACTTAGAATCCATTTTTTATTCTCTGTGGAAAATTCTCGGTAATTTGTTCTGGTCTTCAAAGCTGTGGGGAGTTTGTTCCATTCCATTATAGCTTTGTATGAGAAGTCAGATTGTCAAAAAGCAGTTTTACGTAGGGGGATGCAACAATGCCACTTAGAGGACGTCCTTGTTATTCTGGTATTTTGTTCAGAAGTTAGGAACACAATAAGCCACTAGTGGTCAAGGTTTTTTTTTTCAAGAAAATATTCAGTTCAGATGTTAGAGATTTCAAAGGCTATAGCTGACATGATTAGGGACCCAGGAGACAGACGCTGACACGAGTAGATAGTAGACAATTATTTATTAATTAAGATAATGAGTGTTAGGCGAGTGAAGGAGTGAATGAGTGCGTGGCTGTCTGGTCACTGGAGCTGAGCGATTCCTGCGGTGACCTGGCAACCCTGGAACACACAAGCACAGGAGATTACTACTGTTCACATGAATGGGAATGTGATGATGGGATGTCACCACTGTGTCTGGTTATATTGTGTGATCATGTTATATTTCTAATGGTAAATGTCATTATGATTATTTGTTAAAGTACACACATAATAGATTAGGATCTGTCTTTGTTTAATTTGAATGCCCTTAGGAGATAATTGTATGGTTAAGTATTTTGGGTAAAATAATGAATGATAAGTTATTTTGCATACCTTTGCCAACATGCTTCCTGTGCGTATCCAGGCAAAAGACTCCATTAGGAGTTGAAGGCCTTATATAGGACACCAGCAGGGAGCAAATATGTATGGTTAGTCATAGGGGTGGTTTAATATTTGTAAATAGGGGTTAAGGTATTTATTGAATTATTTATATTACTATTTATTGTGTGTTATTTATATATTTATATTGTGTACGTCTGGGGAAATTATTTATGTATTTTTATATATTACTGGGTATGTGTAAATGATGGAGGATTTGTTGTTTTACCTGGGATTATGGTAGGGGCTAATCAGCCCTAATTATTTGTTAGTATAAAACAGGTGTGATGATTGTGAAATAGTAGATCAGAGTTAATCAGAATCACCAAGGAGGATCAGAATCCAGATCATCAGAATGAAAGGAGATGATCAGAAGGATCAGAGTCATCATCGGTGATTATGAGCAGTTAATCAGAATCTTGAGATCATCAGATGAAAGGAGATGATCAGATCAAAATTAATCATTATCGGCGATCATTGTTGTTGAAGCAGAGCTTGAAGGATTGTGTCAGATGTCTGGAACAATCTATCAGTAAGATTATTGAATAAAATGGAAAATTGGAACTGAAGATTGTGGCCGTTTCTTGCCTCAGACCTCGCCACACGTTCCACCACATTCGCAGGGAAGGTGAAGCTTGTGCTGCTTACTTGCAGGTGCCACAGAGAGAATCCTGCTGGCTCCGTGTGCCTGTGCGGCGTGGTGCGCGTGGTGCTCGACGCTGAGGTGGTGAAGAGGCACTCCGAGGTGGAGGAGATGGCGTCCCGTCAACAGGGGAGGTAAGTCCGCCGCCAGGGAGGTCCACCTGTGCACAGGGGAGAAGGCTAGGAAAGGATGAGTGAAAAGGTGTCTTACGTGACGTGGCTTGGCTTGACAACTTGGCTTTGGCTCTGGCTTGAGGTCGTATCCTCGACGCGTTGCAAGGCAAAGGCGACAGATGACTCCGTGCAGAGCAGTCTGAGACTCTGGCTTTTAAAGCCCGTTGATTATCACTAGCCGGTGTGTGCGCAGCTGCGGATGATGATGATGATGGCCCAGCGGCCACCATGACAGTACTTCCCCCTCTAGCGGTGCCTCCAGGCACCTGCCCAATCCTACCTGGATGCGCCCAATGAAAATCGCAGATCAGCTGCTTGTCGAGGATCAATGCCGGGCGAATCCAGGAGCGATGCTCAGGACCAAACCCCTCCCAGTCCACCAAATACTGAAGGCCCCGACCCCGCCGGCAGACATCCAAGATGGCAGTCACCCCCCAAGCCGGATGGCCATCGATCATCCTCGGGGGGGCAGGAGCCGCGGGGGGCGGGCACAGAGGGTCGGCGATGTATGGCTTGACCTGGGAGACGTGAAAGGTAGGGCAGATGTGCATAGAAGAGGGGAGAGCAAGGTGCACAGACACAGGGTTGATAATATGGGAAATCACACAAGGGCCGATGAAGCGCTTGGTCAGCTTGCGCTTCTCGGCCGGCACATTGATGTTCCTAGTGGACAACCAAACCTTCTGACCCACCTTATAGTCCGGGGTGGGCCTCCTGTGGTGGTTGGCCACCTGGATGTTACATTCCATAGTCCGAAGGAGGGCTCTGCTGGTGATGGACCAGATTCACCGACAACGCCTGGCGTGAGCCTGTACTGAGGGGACCGCCACCTCCTTCTCCTCCTCAGGGAACAGTGGTGGATCAAACCCCAGAGACGCCTTGAAAGGGAACATCCCCGTAGCAGAGGACACCGTGGTGTTATGAGCGTACTCGATCCAGGGTAGAAAAGTGCTCCAAGAAGAGGAGCAGGAAGAGATGACACAGCGAAGTGCAGCCTCCAGCTCCTGATTAGCCTGCTCGCACTGACCGTTGCTCTGCGGGTGGTACTCAGAAGAGAGACTAGCCGTGGCCCCCAGCACTGTGCAGAATGCCTTCCAGACCTGGGATACAAACTGTGGTCCTCAATCCGATACGATGTCAGCCGGGATTCCATGAAGACGGACCACATGCTGTACAAGAAGGTCCGCCGTCTCCCGCGTCGAAGGCAGCCCCCGGAGAGGCACAAAATGTGCTGCCTTGGAAAAACGGTCCACTATTGTCAGGACTGACATAAAATGACCCGAGGGGGGCAGGCCTGTTACAAAGTCCAAGGCCACATGGGACCAGGGGCGAGAAGGGACAGATAAAGGGTGAAGAAGACCCGCCGGGGGGGATGATGATGATTTCCCAGTGGCACACTGGGCGCAAGCCCGGACATAGTTGTTGACGTCCTTCCTCAATCCTGGCCACCAAAAGGCTCTCTGGAGAAGATCGGTGGTGCGGCCAACTCCCGGATGGCACGCCAGTTTGGACGTGTGACCCCATTGAATTACCTGGCTCCTGACTGAAAGAGGGACGAACAGTCAGCCCGGGGGACCCCCACCCGGGTCAAGCTCCATCTCCTGCGCTCTCCTGACCTTGTCCCGGATCTCCCAAGACAGCGCACCCACCACACAAGACGACGGCAGGATGGTCTCCTCCTGCTCTTCGGTGGACTGTGCGTCAAACTGCCTCGAGAGGGCATCAGGCTTGCCATTCTTGCTCCCCAGCTGGTAGGTGATGGTAAAATTGAACCGGCCGAAGAGAAGAGACCAGCAGGCCTGGCATGCGTTCAACCGCTTGGCCGTCCAGAGGTACTCAAGGTTCCGATGATCTGTCCAGACGACGAATGGCTGGGCAGCCCCCTCCAGCCAGTGTCTCCACTCCTCCAAGGCGAGTTTCACGGCCAGAAGCTCCCTGTCCCCAATGCAATAATTCCTCTCTGCGGGTGTCAGGCAGTGGGAGAAATAAGCAAACGGCCGGATCCTGCCATCCACCGGAAAATGTTGGGAGAGAACCGCCCCAACTCCCGAGTCCGAGGCGTCCACCTCCACAAGGCACTGCAGCGCCGGGTCCATCCGGGTCAGTATACGGGCCGAAGCAAACTCCTCCTTTAATCTCCCAAACGCTGTGGCAGCCTCCTCACTCCAACGAAAAGGCACCTTAGGGGATGTGAGAGCGGTCAAGGGGCGGGCGATGTTCCCAAAATTCGGCACGAACCGGCTGTAGAAATTGGCAAAACCCAGGAACCCCTGCAGCTGTTTCCTGGACGTTGGCGTGGGCCAATCCACCACCTCCTTGACCTTGGCCGGGTCGGGAAGCACCTGATTGCGGGCGATAATAAAACCAAGAAAAGAGGTCTTATCAGTGTGGAACTCACATTTTTCAGCTTTGACGAACAGCTGGTTCTCCAGGCGGCGCTGTAGGACCCGTTGCATATGCACCTGGTGCTCCTCCAACGTGCGTGAGAAGATGAGGATGTCGTCAAGGTAGACGAACACGAAGGAGTTGAGGAAATCCCGGAGAACGTCGTTTATCAGGCGCTGGAAGACGGCCGGAGCGTTGGTTAACCCAAATGGCATCACCAGGTACTCGAAATGGCAGCTTGGGGTCCGGAAAGCCGTCTTCCATTCATCGCCCTCCCTGATGCGCACCAGGTGGTAAGCGTTACGCAGGTCCAACTTCGTAAACCAGGACGCCCCCTGGAGAGAATCAACGACCGTGTTCATCAGCGGCAGCATGTATTTGTCCTTGATGCTTATCTCGTTGAGCCCTCGGAAATCGATGCAGGGAAGCAGCGAGCCATCCTTCTTTCCCACGAAGAAGAAACCTGCACCCACTGCCGAGGACGAAGGATGAATAATCCCAGAACTAAGGGACTCCTTAATATACGTGTCCATAGCCTTGCGCTCTGGGGTGGACAGGCTGTATAGACGACTTGCCGGGAGAGGGGCCCCTACCCTGAGATTGATCGCACAGTCATAAGGATGGTGAGGAGGAAGGGACAGCGCCCGTGACTTGCTGAACACAGTTCCCAGATCGTGGTAGACTTCTGGTACCATGGACAGGTCCGGGGGTGGCGTCGAAGGAGGAGGCACCGAGACCAAGGGACCACACGCCGCAGACTGGAGGCAGGCATTCAAACAAAAGGAACTCCAAGCAGTAATACTCCCAGCTTGCCAATCAAAGGTGGGGTTGTGGAGCCGAAGCCATGGGTACCCCAGGATTACAGGGGAGGAGGAGATGGGTAATACCAAAAAACGAATTTCCTCCCGGTGGTTCCCAGAGACTATCACTGACACGGGGACCGTCTGGTGGAAAACAGAGGTCAGTGATGTCTTGGACAACATGACGAGATTGACAGGTGAGCACAGATGTTGACAGCTGAGGCCCATCTGGGTTGCCAGGTCTCTGGAGATGAAGTTTTGCTCAGCTCCAGAGTCAACAAAGGCATGTGTTATGTGTCCCTTATGTTTGTGAAGCAGTCTAATGGGGACACGGCAACTAGTGAGGGGCTTTTTCTGTTTCTCGTCCGTGAATCCCCCTACTGTGATCCACGGACCTCCCCTTTTAACAGGTTCGGACATTCAGCAACCCCATGAGACCCATTGCCACAATAAAAACATAGGCCCAGATCCCTGCGGCGCTGTATCTCAGCCGCTGAAACTCCCGATTGTCCGATAACCATATCCTCCTGCTCCGGAAGTTCCTCTGACGAAGGCAGAGCGAGGAGAGGTGACCTAGCGGAGCGAGGGCGGGGTTTACTCAAACGGCTAACTGTCCTCCATTCGGCCGCTCACTCCCTTAGCCTACTATCCAAACTGATGGTGAGAGAAATTAATTGCCCTAACCTGTCTGGTTTATCCCGTGCCGCTAGCTCACCTTTCAGCTCTGAGCTAAGACTGCGGAGGAAGATACCACAAAGCGCTGGCTCCCCCCACCCAATCTCAGCGGCTAATACCCGGAAGCCTATGGCGTAATCGGCGGCAGATCTACTGCCCTGCCGAAGGCTTAGCAGCCGTTCGGTTAGCACCACGCCCCGGTCTGTATGATCAAATACCTCCATAAATTCTGCCACGAACTGCTGGTAAGTCAAAAAGGGATAATTAGGTTTAGCCATAACTGCATAAGCCGAGTCTAATGCCCTTCCCCCCAGCAGATTGGAGATGTACCCAATTTTGCTTTGATCGGTGGCAAAATCTCCCGGGACGCGGTGAAACACCGATTCACACTGGAGCAAAAAACCTCGCGCTTCCCCGAGTTTTCCGCTGAAGCGGGCGGGGGTTTGCACAGGAGTGAGGCAAGGTAAAGATGGTTGGTTAATTTGGCTAGTAGGAGAGGCTACGGGGGCTGGAGATGCCCCGGCAGTTGGGGGGAATGCCTGGCGTCCTTCCAGACGGTCCAGCCGGCTGTTAACCTGAGTTAGCTGGTTTAAAATAACTGTCTGTTGGTGTGAAATCATATCTACTCGGGCGCTAAGAGTGTTTAAATGGCACACCAGCGCGCTGTCAGCTGGGTCATCTTGACGGAGTCGTACTGACATGATTAGGGACCCAGGAGACAGACGCTGACACGAGTAGATAGTAGACAATTATTTATTAATTAAGATAATGAGTGTTAGGTGAGTGAATGAGTGAATGAGTGTGTGGCTCTCTGGTCACTGGAGCTGAGAGATTCCTGCGGCGACTTGGCAACCCTGGAACACACAAGCACAGGAGATTACTACTGTTCACATGAATGGGAAGGTGAAGCTTGTGCTGCTTACTTGCAGGTGCCACAGAGAGAATCCTGCTGGCTCCGTGTGCCCGTGCGACGTGGTGCGCGTGGTGCTCGACGCTGAGGTGGTGAGGAGGCACTCTGAGGTGGAGGAGATGGCATCCCGTCAACAGGGGAGGTAAGTCCGCCGCCAGGGAGGTCCACCTGTGCACAGGGGAGAAGGCTAGGAAAGGATGAGTGAAGAGGTGTTTTACGTGACGTGGCTTGGCTTGACAACCTGGCTTTGGCTCTGGCTTGAGGTCGTATCCTTGACGCATTGCAAGGCAAAGGCGACAGACGACTCCGTGCAGAGCAGTCTGAGACTCTGGCTTTTAAAGCCCATTGATTATCACCAGCCAGTATGCGCGCAGCTGAGGATGATGATGATGGCCCAGCAGCCATCATGACAATAGCATGAAAGTGGTAAGAGATAATGGCATACTATTAGCAAGCTGTAGAATATGATCCAAAGTTTGAGATAGGAGTATATTTATGCACCCAATTTGCATAATGCCACAGCAGCCATATCGAATTACATAACTTTCAGTCAAAAGTCGACTATGGACATATTTACACAAAGGATAGTTTTGCTTTTGTCACCATTTCTTGTTTTTGGCATTTTGCTTTCTAATCTTCAAAGAATATGAACCAGAAAATCAGTACAATGTAAACAAACAAACAAGTTTGTCACTTACTGCTGGCTGGGTGGCTCACTCGCTTCGTCCTTTTGCAGCATTGTGGTTGTTATTTTCTCTTCTGTCGGTCATTTTATTTTTCACCCCTCACATCCAGAAACTCTTATGATTATTCCACCTCAATTTTTCTTTTAACTCACCACTATTTATCTTATATGACGGCACAGAACCGGCACAATTATTCTCTCCAGTCACATGGCACTGGGGGCGATGGCAGGTGAACATCAACCAGCTTTGCCCACCCTCTGTTATAACAAAACATATATATTTACCTTCATAAGCTAAGTAATCTCTTTTTAGAATCATAGTTTGCAAATTTGGAAGCAAATGCCTCCTCTGTCTTGCCATGGTGATGGCGATGGCGAACATCAACATTCATTTACAAACTTTTCTTCTGTGGTGTCCACAAGTGAGGTTTTAGGATGGTTCTATGTCAACCATAAGTCCTCCAAGCCAAGAGCAGAAAGTTATACGTGTCTACCACCTTTTTTTTTCTGTGGTATCCACAAGTGAGGTTTTAGGATGGTTCTATGTCAACCATAAGTCTTCCAAGGCAAGAGCACAAAGTTATACGTGTCTACCACCTTGTGAGGTGGAATCCTTTGTACAAATCAACTGAGAAGTTTTTGGCCACGTCAAATAACATCACATGACAGGTGCAACTCTGCGCCTTTGGCAGTGGGGGTGCAATCTGTCCATGAAATCATGCCACAAGAAGGATTAAGGGGCGGGGGTGCAGAACAATGGATAATTTTAAAGACCAACTGTATATTTGCATATATGATCATATTTTCAAAGCTTAACATCTTGTGTTTGGCAAGTATACCACAATGGTGATACTGTCATGTCTTCATAACCAGAATTTTGATGGACTGTTTATACAGGAATTCCAAGGGTTTCAGATTCATACTATCAGCTTGTGACCAGCATGAGATGCAACAGGAGAAATGTGTCAAAATCATGGCATTCAGAAAAAGGCTTTTGATCCTTTTAGAGGAAGTGAGTTTCTAATGCAACATAAGTTTGCAAGGTTATATTTTAGAGTGTGGCTCATCTGTTTTATATGCTTTTTAAAGCTGAGCATTGGATCTAATGTGACACCCAAATACTTAAACACGGTTATTTTTTTTCTATATTTACTCCATTTACAGTTATAGTCGGATAGTGTGTATGATTTTGTTTGTGAGTAAAGTACATGGTAGCTGTTTTCCCCACTTTCAGAGTGAGGCATGATTGATTAAGCCATTATGACACTTTCTGCATTGCTATCATAAACTTGTGAGCCACTGGTTTGGCATCCGTCCCATGTGTGTAGATGACTTCATCATCTGCATACATCTGAATTTTTAAGTCATTTTCACATACTGATGGCAAATCACTAATATACAAAGTAAACAGCAGTGGACCTAAAATTAAGCCTTGTGGTACTCCCATGGTGCATGCCTTTGATAGGGATATAGTATTGTTTATGCACACACACTGGGTGTGACCACATAGATATGATTTTAACTAGCTAAGGGTGTTAATGGACAGTTTATATCCTGATAGTTTTGAAAGAAGGACTGAGTAATTGATCGTATCAAAGAGTTTACGCAAATCTAAAAAATGGCTCCTACCCCACCTCTTTGTCCAGATTTTCTTTAATCATTTCAATAAGGTAACAACATGCAGTCTCCGTTGAGTGGTTTGGCCTGAAACCAAACTGTATGGGATGACGCTGATGAGCAGATTCGACATGATCTACAAGCTGGTCTACTACCACCTTTTCGATGGCTTTTGACAAAACAGGAAGTATAATTATTGGACTATAGTTACTAATTTCTAGTTTGTCTCTGATTTTGTGTATGGGGGTTACAATGACCGGTTTCAATGCATCAGGGAAGATATTTTCATGTATTGATTGATTTATTAGTTCTGTAATTGGAATTATTTAAGGATCTTTATGTTTTTGTCAGGAATACAGTGTCTTGTTCATGAATATCCTTAGCTCTAGAACTTGATAGAGATGAAAAAAACTTTTTTAAGCTTTACCTTATTTGTGGGTTTAAGGTTAAATCAGTTTCATGATTTATTTTAATTTGGTGCGGGTATGTTTGGGTAAAATTCAGGCTCAGTTCTTGTACCCATCTGATAAAATACTCATTAAAATTGTTGACTTTGGACTTCCGATCTGGATGCCATGGCGACTGCAGCTTAACGCTGAAACTCTCAGACCCAATCCAAGAAAATACCTTGAAAATCAAACTTAATGGATTTTTGGAGGAGTGAAAATCAAAAGACAAAATCATCATGTCTAAAGGAAAACAGAAGAAACTGAAATTTTCCAGGCCAGGACACGTATCGGCCGGAGAATCTGAACTGGAAGATCTCCGTTCAGAAGACGAGGAGCTGGTTGTAGCTAACAAAAAGGTTAGCCTGAAATCGCTATTTGAAGAGCTACGACGATTTCGCCGATAGGTTACGGCCGAATTTCGGGAATTCAGAGACGAATTGAAAAGAACAAACAGCAGAGTGGACCAGGCCAAGAACCGAATCTTGGAAGCAGAGGAACGAATAAAAGTGCTCGAAGATTCTGTGCTGGACCTACGCAAAAGGCAAGCATCTATAGAGGCTAAGCTAGCCGACCAAGAAGGAAGACAGAGAAGAGACAATATAAGAATTCATGGTCTGATAGAAGGAGCCAAAAACGGTTTTAACTCAATGGCAGAATGTGTGGAATCTTTACTAAGAGAGAAATTGGATATTCCACAAACCACCGACTTGAAGATAGAAAAGGCACATCGTTCATTAGCCGCTAGGCCAGCGGCGGAAGCCCCCCCCCCACGTTCGGTGTTGGTAAGATTTTCCAATTTCAAAATAAAACAAGAGGTTGTAAGACTGGCTTGGCAGAAAAAAGGATTTATGCACCAGGAGAGAAAAGTCTTCGTGGAACACGATTACGCCCCGGAGGTCCTTAAAAAGCGCAGGGAATACAAGGACGCCAAAAAGGTACTACGTGAGAAGAAACTGCGCTTTCAGACGCCATTTCCTGTGAAGTTAAGGGTCTTCTACGGCGAAGAAACATGTCTCTATAATTCGACGGAAGAAGCAACAGCTGACATGGCGAGAAGAGGGCTCCCGGTAACGGTATTGAAACCCGCAGCAGACCCGAGTGAGAAGATCAAAACGCAAACATGGACAACACAAAGACCTTCAAAATCCACGGGCCAGCAGCGGGAAACCCAGCGCCAGAGCGTTGCGGATAAACTGTCCGTTTTCAGGTTGGAATAGCGACCATTTTTTTTTTTTTTGAGTCAATCTGCACATCCAACCCCCCTCATACAAGGTAACAAAGATTATAGGTGATGCGTATTCAGCATGTGGTAAAACATTTCATGGAACAGTCATAATATTTGAAACAAATAAGTCTTTTTAATTAAAAAAAAAAAAAACTTGTTAAAATAGAAATGTGACAATAATCCACATGTTCTCACACTAACAAATACTGTTTTTGAATGAATGTTTGCTGTGATGGGGGTGGGAGGGTGCACACAATTTCACAGGGTATAGGCATAAAGGGAAAAAAAAATCATTACAAGTTTGGATTGGGTTCTGAAACTGACGTTAAAAGCAAGGGACAACTTACAGGGGTAAGAGAGGGCCCTCAACACGTAACAGAGTTTGAGGAATTTCCCTCAGAGCCTACACTCCATCAAGGCTCTTCCAGGGTCTTTAAAAAGACCCCAGCTCAGGAAGTTCTTTTGACAGTTTTTTTGTTTTAAAGTTTTATACACTATGTTCTTAATGTTTTTCTTGTTCTTAATGTTCTTTCAGTTTCTGAGTAGCACAAAAGAGGGCCACCACACTGTTATACTAAACAAAACGACACAATGGAGAAACAGGGTGTAACCAAAATAATTTCATATAATGTAAAAGGAATCCTGAATCCAGTTAAAAGATCCAAGATTCTAGGCAAAATGAAAAAAGACAAAGCAGGAATAATATTTTTACAAGAAACCCACCTAACAGATGTGGAGCACACTAAACTCAGTAGACAAGGGTTTAAAATGATCTCTTCATCTTCATATAAATCAGGAAGGAGGAGGGGAGTAGCGACATTGATATCAACCAAAATTACATTTGAAAAAAAATCAGAACACAAAGATAAAGAAGGGAGATACAGTTTGGTAACTGGGCGGCTAGAGGGAGAAGATATCACCCTGCTGAATGTGTATGCTCCCCCAGGGGCTAACTGGAAATTTTATAAAAATGTATTTGACCTAATGATAACTAAAGCTCAAGGTTTAGTGATATGTGGTGGGGACTTCAATCTTAGACTGAATCCATACTGGGATGCTTCTGGTAATTCTCCACATCAAAATAACACCCAAAGCAGGAAGACTCGGATGCTACTAAAAGAAATGGGAATCTGTGATGTGTGGAGGGAACTCAACCCCAGTGTAAAAGACTATACATTTTACTCAACTCCACATTCATCTTAATCAAGGATTGACTATTTTTTTATGTTTAATAGAGACATTGGAAGAGTAGAAACATGTAAAATAGGACTGATGGATCTCTCTGACCACAGTCCGATCTACATGGACTTAAATATCCAAAAATACACAAATAATACATTTTCTTGGAGGTTAAATTCAAATGTCCTGAAAGGACCATTGAAAGATGAATTGGAATCAGATATTCTCAGATATTTGGAAGAAAACGATAATGGAGAAGTATCCTCTTTAATACTGTGGGATGCATGCAAAGCTGTAATAAGAGGAAAGATTATTGCAAAACTGGCAACCCAAAAGAAACTAAGACAAGAAAAACTATCCACATTAGAGTCAGAACTTAAGAACCTAGAAAAAGAACACAAAGGCAACACTCATTCTACTGACTCGCTCAAGATTAAGGAAATTAAAAACCAAATAAATGAGATCTACACAATAGAAATCCAGAAGAAACTTACATTTTTGAAACAAAAATACTATGAAGCAGGCAGTAAATCAGCAAAATTGCTAGCCTATAAATTGAGGAAACAACAAACAGAAAGAGCAATCTACAAAATCAGAGACCCAGTATCAAAGGAAATAAAATTCAGAATTCAGGATATTCTTAAAAGCTTCGAGAATTACTATAAGAACTTATACTCCCACAAAAAACATAAAAACACATCCGAGGCATTCCTAAACACATTAAACCTTCCCCAACTTACGGAATCACAAAATAAAACACTACTGTCAGAAATAAAACCTAAAGAATTGGAAAAAGCAATTATGAAACTTAAAGCTAACAAATCCCCAGGAGCAGATGGCTATACAGCAGAGTGGTACAAAACCTTTAAACAGCAACTATCTCCTCTCCTCCTGAAAACATTTAACTATGTCCTCCACACAGGGGAAATCCCCCCCTCCTGGAGAGAAGGGGTCATTGCAGTTAAAATGTAGTGTAGTGAAAAGGATAAACTAGAGTGCTCCAACTACAGACCAATCAGTGTATTAAATCAGGACTATAAGCTTTTTACCATTATCCTTGCCAAAAGGTTAGAAAATATACTGACAGACCTAATTCATTTAGACCAAACAGGTTTTATAAGACAAAGACAGACAAGACAACATTCGACGCACTTTACACATAATTCATCATATAAAAAAAATATAACTTAAATGCAGTCATATTGGGATTAGATGCTGAAAAAGCATTTGATTCGGTTGACTGGTCTTTTCTATATAGAATCTTATCCAGTTTCAATTTTCATAACAACTTCATTAGAACTATACAGGCATTATATAAAAAACCAACAGCTAAAATAAGGATTAACGGTAATTTATCATCATCTTTTGAACTGGAAAGAGGATGTCGTCAGGGCTGCCCCCTGTCTCCACTGCTCTTTGCAATCTTCATAGAACCTCTGAGCCAATGGATAAGACAAAATCAAAAAATTCAAGGTATTACACTTGGTCAGAAGGAACATAAAATAGCACTCTTTGCTGATGACATTTTAATATACCTAGGGCAGCCGGACACTTCTTTACCAGAACTAACCTCAGTTTTTTCAGAGTATGGAGATTTATCCGGGTACAAATTAAACATGCATAAAACCCAAATTTTAACATTCAACTATGACCCAAATCATTATTCACTAAGCAAACTCAAAACTAACTGGGAGTCGGAATCTATGAAATATCTGGGGGTCAATATCCCGAAACAACTCAACAAAATTATATCACTAAACTATGATCCACTGGTGACAAAAATAAAATCTGACCTAGCAAGATGGAATATGATACCATTCTTGGGTACTGCACAAAAAATTGAAGCAGTCAAAATGAATATACTTCCACGTCTTCTATACCTTTTCCAAACAATACCGGTAGAACCTCCCAAAAAAACATGGCAGGAGCTGGACAGAAGGATCTCAAGATTCATATGGCAGGGCAAGAGTCCTAGAATCAGATATAGAACCTTACAGCTAAACAAAGACAAAGTTGGGCTTGCGCTGCCAAATATCAAGGACTACTTTAAAGCCGCACAAATTAAAACTTTAGTAGAGATATGTAACCCAGTCTACACTGCACAATGGAAGGAGATCGAATGCCAAATAACAAGTGACATCCCCCTACAGGTGATAATAGGGAACAATGCCTTACCTAAGCTTTTGAATAACACTAACCCGTGGATAGAGACCCCGCTAAAAATCTGGTTTAAGATAGGGCTCTTTAGTTTGATTCTCTCTGACTATCGACTTCTGCAATGGATTGCCTATGATCAAGACTTTACTCCTAATAAAACAGACACCAGATTTAAAAAGTGGAAGGAGAAAGGGCTGATAAAATATTACGATTTTTTTAAAGGGCAAATTTTAAGAAGTTTTGAAGATTTGAAAAAACAAGGTCTAATAAATCAAGACCTTTACAGGTTCTTCCAGCTTAGACACCACATAAACAATATACTTAAAAAGGAGGATTTGGAAAGGGCCCAGTCAGGTGTTCTGAAGGTCTTCTTAATGGCATATAAAGGGATCCCAGGGATCAGATACATTTCTAAAATATACCAAGGTCTTCAAGCCTTAAAAGGAGACAACACATCATATATAAAAGAGAGATGGGAAAAAGAGGGGAATTTCACTTTACAACTGGAAATATGGGAAAAGCTAAATAAACAGCAATGGAAAAGTACCTCATCCCTGCAGTGGAGAGAATTTGGATGGAAAAACTTGGTAAGATTTTTCAGAACACCTGCACAAAACAAATTTACCCATAAGGGATTGAACTGTTGGCGCTTGTGTGGTGAAAAGACTGCAAATCATTTTCATGTGTTTTGGTCATGCCCAGTTATCCACCAATATTGGACCAATGTACAGACAATATTGGGGAAAATATTTAAAATAACAGTTCCCTTTTCTTTTGTAACTTTGTATTTGGGTTTACTACCGGACTCACTGGAAAGACGAGGAGAAAAATACTTATTCAATGTTTTAATATTGGCAAGCAAAAAAGCTCTAACTAAAAAATGGATGTTGAAGGACTGTCCTACACCTGAAGATTGGATTAACGTGATCCAAGACATTTACTCGATGGAAAAGTTGACATTCGCACTGAGACAGGACATGGATGGGTTCATGAACTTTTGGCAACCCTGGATCGCATATGTGTCTTCCATTAGATCTAATCTTTGACAAATACCATTTCAATAATGGTTCCGCTCTTTGTTCCAACGCTACTCAGATGCTCTTTTACCTTTATTTACTTACTTTTTCTTTTTGTTTGTTTTCTGCTGGTTTGTTTGTTTGTTTTTGTTTTTTTTATTTTATTCTCTTTAATTTCACTTTTTCTTTCACTTTAAAAAAAAAGGGGTGTTGTAACAATTATTCTTCCAATGTTGTCAGATATCAGAAAATAAGGGAACATGTGATGAAAATGTAAACAATGCATTGCTGTAACGACCTGTATACCCTTTACAAAAACTTAAATAAAAAAAAAAAATGCTGGCTATATCTCAGCTATCTGAGTGAAATTTTCCATTTAAATTGAGTTGCATGACTTCACTTTTTTTTTTGCATTTTTTTTTTTTTTTCCGGTGAGTTAATCAATACATTTCCAGAGTTTTGTGTTGTTGCCTTTTGCATTTGTAATTATTTCTAAGAAGAAATTTGCTTTTGCTTTATGGAGTTGCATGGGGACTTCCTTTCTGAGGCTTTTAAAAATTAGTGTGTCATGGTCTGCCTGCTGGGCAGATGTGGATTCGAAGTAATGATGGAACATCAGGCTCCGGAACTTCGATGGTGCTCCAAACTTGTCCAGGAAATATTTGGCGAAGAGCATTTCGAGGTGCGTATTGCTGACATATGTGTTGACGTCGTACCACGTGACTGGGTCAGGAAGCCATTCATGATGTTGCATACAAAATGAAATAAAGTAAGAAACGATACACAATGGATATCCCCCTCCCTTACGCTTTGTGTTGTCATGTTTGACTGTGTAAGGGATTTGTCACAGCCAATTTTCATATGGAGCCCGCACCAAAAACACAGACTTCTCCCGTTTGGAAACATTTTGAGTGCATTTCTCCCATTGATGTATTTTCCACAAATAGTGGATATTTATTGTAACTGAGGTAATGGCTTAGTGGTGAAACATCTTTTCTACAAGTGGGAGGCTGGTGTTCAAATTCCAGCTTGGTCATTCTTGTAATTTTATTTTTATTTGCAAGGTGAAGTGTCTGTTGTGTTTCAAAGAGCTTGGATCATTATTACGCATCATTATGCTGAGGCAATATTGGTATTGTGCCCTGCTTGAGAATAAGGACAGAGTTGAATATAGTGGGACAGACAGTATAAGACTGGTGAACATTTTTTTTTTTTATGTCTTAATAAAAATGGATAAGTAGTACAAGTGTATCTGAGTTAAAAAGATCTGGATTAAATCCAGCTTGACATGGTATTGGTGACCCACAGAGCAGACACGACTCAGGATAGATACAATTAATGTAATTTATTGAACCAGTGAGTGAATGGGTGCATAAGTGCAGGGTGTGTAGTGTAATGTGGTGTAGTGCAATATGTAATCTCCAGCTGGGGCCGGCAGAGCACCATAGAGCCTGGCAACCCTGAAAAGAGACAAGGCAGTTAGTATGCAGCGTAGCCTATGCAGCTCTCTAGATGTTACTGCGCTTACTGTCAGAGGGTGTCGAGGAAAGCTCAGGTAGCGCCGAAGCTGCAGCCAGGAAGATAGTGCCTGCTGGAAGATGATGAGCTGGAGGTGAGAGAGTGAGTCCGCCGCCTGGGAGGAATGGAGGACCGCCGCCGTGGATCTCTGCCTGTGCACAGGAGAAGCAGACAGGGTGAGAAGCGTGAAGTCTTGCTTGTGAAGATGGTCTGGGTGTAACCGGCCCGGACAGGGTTCAGCAGGGCTTGGAAGCCGATGTGTCGAAGCATAGAGTGCTGGGAAGCACGGAGGCAGGCGTAGAAGGATTCAGCAAAGTAATCCAGACGACTCCGTGCCCAGCACTGGTCCTGGTGGAATAAATAGGCTGCAGGAGATGACAGTCAGGTGCGTGCACAGGTGCCGTGATTGGCGGCCATGACAGTACTCCCACCCTACGGCATGCCTCTCGGCGGGCGTTCCAACCTACCCGGGTGTGTCCGATGAAAGTCCCTGATGAGCTGCTTGTCGAGCACGAAGGAAGGACGCATCCAGGACCTCCACTCCAGCCCCTAGCCCTTCCAGTCCACCAGGTACTGCAGGCCACTACCCCGATGGCGGACATCCAAGATGGAAGAGATGGACCAGGCCGGGTCGCCTTTGATCACCCTCAGTGGAAGTGGAGACCTGGGAGGGGGACACAAAGGGCTGGAGGAGACGGGCTTCACCTGTGACACATGAAAGGTTGGACAGATGTGGGGGGGGGGGGAGTCAGGCGCACAGACACAGGATTAGCGATCCGACAGATCGGAAAAGGACCAATGAACCGTTGAGCTGTCTTCTTACGTTCAGCCTCAGATTGATGTGCTTTGTGGAAAGCCATACCTGCTGACCCACCTTGTAGGCAGGACCCAGAACCCTGCGTCGGTTGGCCACCGTAGTGTTGCGTTCCGCCGTCCGTTGCAGTGCCGCCCTGGCCGTCCTCCAGATCCGTCGACAACGCCTCAGGTGGGCATGAACCGAAGGAACGGCGATGTCTCCCTCCTCTTCCGGGAACAGCGGGGGGTTGTAACGCAACGAGGCCTCGAAGGGAGACATGCCGGTGGCTGTGGACACTGCAGTGTTATGGGCGTATTCGATCCAGGGGAGGTGTGTGCTCCAGGATGATGGGTTGGTGGTTGCGACGCACTGCAGCACTGCCTCCACCTCCTGGTTGGCTCGTTCACACTGTCCATTAGATTGGGGGTGATAACCCGAAGACAAACCTGCTGTAGCCCCCAGCGTGGTGCAGAATGACCTCCAAACCCTGGAGATGAACTGAGGTCCTCGGTCCGAAACGATGTCCTGCGGGATGCAATGCAGTCTAATGACGTGCTGGACCAGAAGATCGGCCGTCTCCTTGGCCGAGGGCAACCCCCACAGGGGAATGAAGTAGGCAGCCTTAGAAAACCTGTCCACCAGCGTGAGAATGGTGGTGAAGTGGGTGGACATGGGTAGACCAGTGACAAAATCCAGCACCACGTGGGACCATAGCCTGCCCGGGACGGGGAGGGGATGAAGCAGCTCGGCCGGAGGTGAAGAGGACGTCTTCCCTGTAGCACATTCAGGGCAGGCGTGGATGTATTCCCCCACATCCCTCTGGAGAGATGGCCACCAAAACGACCTCTGTAGGAGCGCCACAATGCGTGCCCTTCCTGAGTGGCAGGCGAACTTGGAGGCATGCCCCCATTGGATGACCTCCCCCCGGACCGCTGAAGTGACGAATAACTTGCCCGCTGCCCACCCCCCCCACTGGGTCGGCCTCATCAGACTGCGCCCTTATGACCTTGTCCCTAATGCCCCAAGAGAGGGCACCCATGATACATGCTGGGGAAAGGATGGGGTGCTCAGCCTTTTCTGCCATTTCCGGGGCGAACTGGCGAGACAGGGCGTCGGGCTTGGTATTCTTCGACCCAGGGCGGTAGGTGATGGTGAAATCGAACCGTCCAAAGAAGAGCAACCAGTGGGCCTGTCGGGCGTTCAACCGGTTTGCGGTCCGAAGGTACTCCAGGTTTTTATGGTCGGTCCAGACAATGAATGGCTGCGATGCTCCCTCCAGCCAGTGCCGCCATTCCTCCAAGGCCAGTTTAACCGCCAGCAGCTCCCTGTCACCGATGTCGTAGTTGTGCTCCGCTGGGGACAGGCGGAGAGAGAAGTAGGCAAAGGGACGAATCTTACCATCGGCCGGGGAGCGCTGGGACAAGACAGCCCCCACCCCCGAGTCTGAGGCGTCCACCTCCACCAGGCACTGAAGAGCGGGGTCCACCTGCGTCAGAATCGGTGAAGATGAGAACCTGTCCTTCAGCTGAGAGAACGCAGCGTCCGCCTCTTCTGTCCAGCGAAAGGGCACCTTGGTGGAGGTCAAGTTGGTGAGGGGGAGGGCGATGCAACTGTAGTCCCTCACAAAGCAACGGTAAAAGTTCGTGAAGCCCAGGAACTGCAGGAGCTTCTTCCTTGACGAGGGAGTAGACCAGTCCACCACCGCCTTCACCTTGGCTGGGTCCGGGATGATCTCCTTAGGGGCGATGATGAAGCCAAGAAAGGAGGTCCAGGAGACGTGGAACTCGCACTTCTCTGCCTTCACAAAGAGTTTATTCTCTAGCAGCTGCTGCAAGACCCGCCTGACATGAATACGATGCTCCTCCATGGACTGGGAAAAAAATAAGGATATTGTCAAGGTAAATGAAAACAAAAGTGCCCAGAAAGTCCCTTAGAACATCATTAATAAGGCATTGGAAAACAGCCGGGGCATTGGTCAGCCCGAACGGCATAACCAGATATTCAAAATGCCCACTAGGGGTGCTAAAGGCCGTCTTCCACTCATCCCCCTCCTGTATCCGCCCCGGGTGGTAAGCGTTGCGCAGGTCTAACTTTGTAAAACAGCAGGCCCCCCAGAGGGAATCAAACGCTGAGTTTATAAGTGGGAGAGTGTACTTATCCTTGGTAATATTATTAAGCTCCCGGAAATCAATACAGGGCCTGAGAGAGCCGTCCTTCTTTCCCACAAAAAAGAAGCCCTCCCTCACCTCCAGAGATGAAGGTCTGATTATGCCTGAGCTTAGGGACTCCTTAATATACGAGTCCATGGCTGTGTGCTCCAGAGCAGACAGATTGTAAAGTCTGCTAGATGGCAGTGGAGCGCCGGCCCAAAGATTAATCGCACAGTCATACGGCCGGTGAGGGGGAAGGGAAAAGGCCTAGGATTTGCTGAACACGGCCCAAAGGTCATGATATTCCGGTGGTACTTTAGACAGGTCGGGAGGGGGAGATGCAGGGACACCAAGTGGCGTGGCAGGCGAGCATGTAGCAGACTGCAAATAGGCACTTAAGCAGAAGGGGCCCCACGAAGCCACACTCCCTGAACGCCAGTCAATTGACGGGTTATGCAGGCGCAGCCAAGGATAGCCCAGGATGACCGGAGAAGATAATACCGGCAGGACATACAGACCCAACTCCTCCCGATGATTGCCTGAAATAATAACTGGCACCGAGGTGACCCGATGAGTGACAGTGGCTAATGAGGCTTTAGACAGGGCTATGAGTTTGAGAGGAGTCTTCAACGGCTGCATAGGGAGACCCAGATGGGTTGCCAGGCTACTTGAAATAAAGCTCTGCTCGGCCCCTGAGTCATTGAGTGCATGTGTGTTAATCTCCTTATGACCAAAACAGAACTGAATGGGAATTTAAAAAAATGGGTGAGGGGATTATTGCGGGTTACGTCCATGAGACCCCCGACTGCGACGCATGGACTCCCCCTTTTGGCCGCTTGGGACAGGATTCAAGGTCATGCTCCTCACTTCCACAATAAACGCACAACCCAAACTCTCGGCGGCGCTGTCTCTCCACGACAGGAAGCTTAGACCCACCCATAACCATAGGCTCTTGGTCCTTCGGGAAATCAGCTGACGGGAGGGCCAGCAGGGGGGGCTGGAGGGAGCAGCGAGACATGCCACCCGAGCGACCGGAATTTCGGCGTTCAGCCGCCCGCTCCCTCAGATGGTTGTCAATGCTAATAGCCAGGGAAATACACTCATGCAGCATAGATGGTTTCTCCAGGCGGGCCAGCTCATCCCGCAGGGTAGGGCTCAAACTCCTAACAAATATAATACACAGAGAGGCATCCTCCCACCCGACCTCTGTAGCCACGACCCAGAAGTCCACGGCATAGTCGGTGACCGCCCTCAACCCCTGCCGAAGAGTCAACAAACCAGAGGTGAGCACGTCCTCCCGGTCCGAGTGACTGAATACCTCCTGGAATTCTTGTGCAAATTGAGAATAGGTCATAGAAGCATAATCAGCCCTAGCCATTACCGCATATGCTCAAGCTAAAGCCCGCCCCTCTAACAAATTGATCATATAGCCGATGCGGCTCTGGTCAGTGGGAAAATCCCCGGGTACCCGTTGGAACACTATGTCGCACTGCATGAGGAACACCCTGGCCTCCCCCAATACACCTCTAAAACGAGCGGGAGTAGGAACGGGAGTAAGCCGACAAGCGGGACATGGAGAGGAAGGGCTAGGTGTAGAGCTAGCGGTGGAGCTAGCGGTAGAGCTAGCGGGAGCAGAGTAGCTAGTTGGAGCTGCGGGGAAACCCCGTGGGCTAGCCAGTTGATCTAACCGGTCGGTGATGCGGGCTAACTGGGTTAGCATCACCTTCTGCTGGTACGCTAATTGATCTACCCGAGACTCTAGGTGGTTTAATCTGCGTGGTAGCGCGCTGTCTGCCGGGTCACTTTGGCGGCATCGTACTGACATGGTATTGGTGACCCACAGAGCAGACACGACTCAGGATAGATACAATTAACGTAATTTATTGAACCAGTGAGTGACTGGGTGCGTGCGTGCAGGGCGTGTAGTGTAATGTGGTGTAGTGTGATCTGTAATCTCCAGCTGGGGCCGGCAGAGCACCATACAACCTGGCAACCCTGAAACGAGACAAGGCAGTTAGTATGTAGCGTAGCCTATGCAGCTCTCTAGATGTTACTGCGCTTACTGTCAGAGGGTGTCGAGGAAAGCTCAGGTAGCGCCGAAGCTGCAGCCAGGAAGATAGTGCCCGCTGGAAGATTATGAGCTGGAGGTGAGAGAGTGAGTCCGCCGCCTGGGAGGAATGGAGGACCACCGCCGCGGATCTCCGCCTGTGCACAGGAGAAGCAGACAGGGTGAGAAGCGTGAAGGCTTACTTGTGAAGATGGTCTGGGCGGAACCGGCCCGGACAGGGTTCAGCAGGGCTTTGAAGCTGATGTGTCGAAGTGTAGAGTGCTGGGAAGCACAGAGGCAGGCGTAGAAGGATTCAGCAAAGGAAGCCAGACGACTCCGTGCCCAGTACTGGTCCTGGTGGAATAAATAGGCCACAGGAGATGACAGACAGGTGCGTGCACAGGTGCCGTGATTAGCGCCCATGACACAGCTAAATAGTGCAACAGTGACACCACTGTCATAAATGTGTAACTGTAGCTCCCTTCTCTTGATAGATATGGCAATCTGTCATGGGTAATTCCATCACAGCAATGGGAGAATTACTAAAGGTAACATGTCTGTGAATGCCTCTCAGAATGTAAAACTAAGTCATCACAAATGCACATTCTACAGAAGATGGATATATCTGGGTTATTGATAATAATTTCAAGTATAATTTTGCATTGTTTTTGATAAGTTAACTACTTGTTTTCTTGTGTTTTATCATTCAAAAAAGGGTGCTAACGACCAGCTAGCTAACCTAGCATTGTGCCATCTTTCAGGCTAGTGTATGTGCTATCGTTGCCTTGGGATGTTACCATTCTACCCAACTGTCTTGTTACACCTGTAGGTACACTACCGTTCAAAAGTTTGGGGTCACCCAGACAATTATTTTGTGTTTTCCATGAAAAGTCACACTTATTTACCACCATGAGTTGTAAAATGAATAGAAAATATAGTCAAGACATATTTTTTCCTTCAAACTTTGCTTCCGTCAAAGAATCCTCCATTTGCAGCAATTACAGCATTGCAGACCTAACGTGATTGCACAAGGGTTTTCTAATCATCCATTAGCCTTCTGACGCAATGAGCAAACACATTGTACCATTAGAACACTGGAGTGATAGTTGCTGGAAATGGGCCTCTATACACCTATCTAGATATTGCACCAAAAACCAGACATTTGCAGCTAGAATAGTCATTTACCACATTAGCAATGTATAGAGTGTATTTCTGATTAGTTTAAAGTTATCTTCATTGAAAAAAAGTGTTTTTCTTTCAAAAATAAGGAAATTTCTAAGTGACCCCAAACTTTTGAACAGTAGCGTATGTTACACTGTCCATTAACTGAGAATATTATGGTTCATAAAAGACCAAAGGTTTACTGTCTATATATCGTTTGTACAAATATGAAGTTAAGAAAAAAAAACACTGTTATTTCATATTGTTTAAAATGTACAAGAGTGTAAAAAAACTCAGGCCAATTTTATTTATTATTTTCTGATATGTTGGAAAAGATTTAAAGTGATATATGCCTTTTTAATATTATTTTTGATTTCTTTACAATCTGTCAATGTTTTTGAGTTACAAAAAAAATCCACTGTATGATCATAATGTTACTAGGTATTGCCAAAGAAACATTTAATTGAACATGTATTGTACAGTAAAAATCCCTTCACAGCAACTGGGGAATTACTAAAGGCTGGTGTATGTGCCATTGTTGCCTTGGGATGTTACTATCTTACCCAATTGTCTTGTTACACATGCAGGTGTAATAAACAACTGTTACTGTCAACATGAGTGGCTCCAGAAAGTGATTCCAAGGAGACAGCCTGACTACAGAGAGGTGGCCTTGTAGAGAAAATGAAGTTTCACATGATGACTCGTCTTTATGGGCCATTTTGATGAAAGGCCTCAAATCCTCCAGAAAGCTTCATCTGGCCATTGCTAGATTGGAGTGAGGACTCATGTTCAAGCAGGCTCAGGTGTAAACAATAATTTACAAACAAAACTCCAAGGACAAAACAAAAGCAGCGTATGGGCTGAGGGCTAACTAAACTGAACTTGGCAATAATTAAACTAAACTAAAACTTGGCAAAACTTAAGGCAAAGCATAGCATGGAACTCACAGGGAACATGGCATGGAACAGAGCATAGACACAGTAGACCCGAAGACCTCGCATTGAACATAACACAGACACTCGCATAAATTGGGAAATCAATAATGAACTAACAAGAGACAGCTGAGACAATCAGGACAGCAGGAGAACACACAGGAGGGCGGGGCTGCACACACACTCATAGACAGAACACAGACATGAACAGAAGATCAGGGAAACATGGACACACTAAATAACAATCAAATAATTATCGAAGTTACAATAATAATGTTATTCATACTCCTAAAAGACCTTGGAACATAGCAGAACAACACTAATAATAGTAATCACAAGACTAGAACCAACAACCAAAGACAACCATAAGAAAGAGACAACAGAGGATGACATGACTTGACATAATAAAAAAGGACAAGGGAACATTGGACACTTAGCAATAATCATAATTATAATCAGAATACTAATAACAGTGGAACACAGAACTAAATGAACATAAAGCGTGGGCACGGTCCTAGCCAGGCCCTTGACCATGACACAGTCTATCTGTTCTTTAATCATTTTTTAGCCATTTTTAACTGTTTGACTGCCTATGGCACTCCATTGCACCATCAGCCCCTAGTGGTCAAGGTTTTTTTTTCAAGAAAATATTCAGTTAAGATGTCAGAGCTTTCCAAAGAAATTTTTATCTTTGGAAGTTTTTATCTTGAAAGAGATAATGGCTTACTGTCAAATAGAAAGATGTAGAATGTGATCCAAAGTTTTAGATAGGAGTAAATTTCTGCATCAAAGTTGCATAATTCCACAGCAGCCATGTAGAATTACATAACTTTCAGTCAAAAGTAGACTTTGGACATATTTACACAAAGGATAGTTTTGCTTTTTGTCACCATTTGTTGTTTTGGGCATTTTGGTATCTTATCTTTAAAGTATATGAACCAGAAAATCAGTTACAATGTAAACAAACAAACAAATTTGTCACTTACCGCTTCACAGGCGGCTCTCACTTCATCCATTTTTGTCCATCCTGGTTTGCTATTTTCCCTTCTGTTGGTCATTTGCGCTTTCTCTCCCACATCCAGAAACTCTTATGATTATCCCACCTCAATTTCACTTTAATTCAGCCGCAATTTATCTTATGTGACGACACAGAACTGGTGCGATTGTTCTGTGCTGTCACATGGCGCTGGGGGCGATTGCACGTGGACATCAACCAGCTACGCCCACCCTCTGTTATAACAACATGTTGATATTTACCTTCATAAGCTAAATAATCTCTTTTTAGAATTGTGGAGTATGTGGAAATGACGAGGCTGAGTTTATCTCACGAGTCAGGTTTATTCACATTCTCCAACATCATCAAAAACAGAAAGAGAAAGAAACCCCCAGACATTCGTCCTTTTATACCCCAGGACATCAAAGCACACAGTCACATTGCATTTAATCCCAAGTAACAATGCGTCTTCTTCCAGGTCTTATCACCTCCACCTAAAGTCACTGGTAGCCAGGAAATCCCCCAAGGAATTCTCTTTGCATACCAAAGACCACATTTCACATCCTCCTGTTATCTCCTAGGAGGCTCAGTCCTTTTGTTCATCTGAGATGTGAAGCATACAGTAAGCAAACAGTGATATACATATGAAGCATATGAACCCCACATATGTGTCCGACATGACCCCCCCTGAAACGTCTAAGATGTAACAATGGAATAAAAGTCAGCCTGTCATGATAAAATCATTACACATCAGCCCACGTGCTGCTTGGGCCTCAGTCTCCTTCCGTATCTGCTGTAAGCAGGCTTCAACACTTCCGTGGCACCATCCTGCTGGGGGGCTGCTGTCTGAGGGTGAGAACTGTTAGTCAATCCCTGTGTGTGTTCAGGGGAATGTTTCCTAGGGGGTCTGCCGCGCCGAGGAGCCCTGGCCAACAGCACATCGTCGTCCGCCACCACAAAGCACGGGGGCCCCCCAGGGAACGGTGCTGGCTCCCTTCCTGTTCACTCTTTATACTGCGGACTTCTCACACAACACAACACACTGCCATCTACAGAAGTTCTCTGATGACTCTGCGATCATTGGCCTCATCTCCAATGGAGATGAAGCTGAGTACAGAGGGCTTATCCAGGACTTCGTGGACTGGTGCCATCGGAACTGCCTCCAGATCAACGCGAGGAAAACTAAGGAGCTGGTGGTGGACTGCCGCAGGCATGGGCAGCCCCTCACAGTACCAGTAAATATACAGGGAACAGACATCGAGATGGTGACATCCTATAAGTACCTGGGTGTTCATCTGAACAATAAACTAGACTGGTCACACAATACTGATGCACTCTACAAGAAGGGACAGCGCAGGTTGTTCCTGCTGAGGAGACTCAGGTCTTTTGGTGTACAAGGGGCGCTGCTGAAGTCATTCTATGACACGGTGGTGGCATCAGCCATCACTTTTGGAGTGGTCTGCTGGGGCAGTGGCATTACTGCAGCCGATAGGAAGAGACTGAACAAACTGATTAAGAAAGCTAGCTCTGTCCTGGGGCAGCGCCTTGATCCGATGGAGGAGATAGGAGAGAGAAGGACGGTGGCTAAACTGTCATCTCTGCTGGAGTCCGAGTTCCACCCTATGCAGGACATACTGAATGCACTGAGGAGCTCATTTAGCAGCAGACTACATCATCCCAGGTGCACAACCGAGAGGTTTTGTAGGTCCTTCCTACCAACGGCTGTCAGACTGTACAACCTAAGCAGGGCTGCTCGCAGAGATGGCAAAAAGACGTAACAAACTAATAGTTTTTTGAATGCAAAAGATGCAATAGACTTACACAATGGTCCCCTCCGGCATACAACTAGGAACATACCGGTCGCTATGGAGGGTGAGAATATGTATGGGCACATAATCATACCATGTAGGATAACTAAGTAGACGGTTATGCTGTTTCATTCCATCTAGCAACAATGCTCTGCACTGTGTGTGTTTATATATTTGCATATTTATTCCATCTAGCTACAATGCTCAGCACTGGGTGTGTTTATATATTTATATATCTACATATTATTCCATCTAGCTACATTGCTCCACACTGTGTGTGTTTATATACTTGCATATTTATTCCACCTAGCTGCAATGCTCCGTACTGTGGGTGTTTATATATTTACATATTTATTCCATCTAGCTACAATGCTCTGCACTGTGTGTTCATATGTTCATATATTTATTCCATCCAGCTACAATGCTCTGCACTGTGTGTCTGTGTGTGTGTGTATATATATATATTTTATAGTAATATGTACATATGTATATTAGCTGCTCTTGCTTGCTTGTTTTTCTCTTGCCTTCTGATTGTTGCTCTGAGTGTTGCTATCCCTGTGCTGTTGCAATCCTGGAATTTCCCCGTTGTGGGACTAATAAAGGCTTATCTTATCTTATCTTATCTTAAAGGCGGGTTTGAGCCTGTTAATGCCAATCTTCTCCTTCCTGCCCCCCAAATCTAGCAAAAAATGCTTATCTCCTGTTTCCAGCACTCTAAATGGTCCATCATAAGGTGGTCGTAATGGCAGGCAATGGGCATCGTGTCTGACAAAAACAAACTCTGCGTTTTTTAAAGCCTTAGGTATAAAAATGCGCGGAAAACTGTGGTGAACGGGGCCAGGCAGCGTGCCGGCTTCCATGGCGCGCTGCAACCGCTGAGCCGGGGAACATTCTGGCACAGGATTATCTGGGAGAAACTCCCCGGGCAGCCAAAGTGGCTGCGCAAAAACTAGCTCAGCCGGGGAGGCTTCTAAATCTTCTTTAGTTGCCAAACGCAACCCCAATAAAACCCACGGTAGCCTGTCCACCCAATTTGCATCCGTAAGCGACGCTCTGAGAGCCGCTTTCAATGACCTGTGAAAACGTTCGCATAACCCGTTAGCCTGCGGATTGTACGCGGTTGTGCGGTGGATCGTTATCCCCAGGCTGCGGGCCATTGCTGACCAAAGTTCGGAAACAAATTGAGGGCCTCTGTCGGACGTAATGTCCGACGGGACTCCAAAGCGCGCTACCCATGCTGTTAAAAACGCGCGCACCACCTCCTCGGCTGTGGTTTACGCCAGTGGGACCACTTCCGGCCAGCACGTGGTGCGGTCTACCATTGTCAGAAGGTGTGTGCACCCCTGTGACGGCGGAAGGGGGCCTACGAGGTCACGTGAACATGATTGAACCTCTTAGCCGGGATGTGAAATGGCTCCAAAGGAGCTCTGGTGTGCCTGTGTACCTTGGCTCGCTGGCAGGCAATGCAGGCTGCTGCCCACTCCCTAATTTGTTTGCGCAGGCTCGGCCATAAAAATTTCTCTCCCACCATTTTGACCGACGCGCGCACTCCCGGGTGCACCAGAGAATGGATCGAGTCAAAAACGCGGCGGCGCCACGCAGCCGGTACCACAGGACGCGGTCGCCCAGTGGAGACATCGCAGATTGGGCGGGCATACAGTCTTGCATCACCCTGTTCTCCAGCCTTAACCCTATTGGTCCAGACTGGAGCACGCGCACGTACGCGTCGCTAACCTGATCCGCGGCCATGGCTGCGTAATCTATCCCTATGCGGACTGGGGCCGCGCGCACTTCCGCATCGCTAACCCGATCCGCGGCCATGGCTGCAAAATCTACCCCTACGCAGGCTGGAGCCGCCACGGCGCGCGAGAGGCAGTCTGCCACTACATTAAGTTTACCCGCCACATGCTGGATATCGGTAGTAAACTCTGAGATCGCGGCCAGCTGCCTCTGCTGCCGGCCCGACCACGGTTCCGAAACCTTGGCCATCGCAAAAGTCAGGGGCTTGTGGTCAACGAGCGCGGTGAAACGGCGTCCTTCCAGCAAGAACTGGAATTGGCGAATGGCCAAGTGGAGAGCTAACAACTCCCTGTTGAATGCGCTGTATTTTCGTTCACTATCGTGCAAGGTCCTGCTGAAAAAGGCGAGCGGTTGCCAAGCCCTGGCTACATGCTGCTCCATGACCGCCCCTATGGCCACTTCTTACGCGTCAGTAGTTATTATAGTCAGTAGCTATGCGGGCCGTTGGGACTGGGTGCGCCAACAACGCAGCGTTTGCCAGGGCTGTTTTGACTTCCGAGAATGCTCGCTCTTGCTCCGGAGACCATTCGATTTTATTTATGGGTTTTTGTTTTTTAAGTGCCGCATACAATGGTTGCATGAGCTGCGCTGCGCGGGGGAGGAAACGGTTATAAAAATTCACCATTCCCAAAAACTCCTGTAACACTTTGACCATTTGTGGCTGGGGAAAATTTGTTACTGCGCGCACTTTATCAGGCAGAGGAACCGCTCCTTCTGGAGAGACGCGATGCCCCAAAAAATCAATCTGCGTCACCCCGAACTGGCACTTCGCTGGGTTGATTATTAACCCGTGCTCTCCCAACCTCCGGAAAACTGCAGTGAGGTGGTTTTCGTGTTCGTCTTCGGATGCGCTGGCTACCAGTATGTCATTCAGGTAGACGGACACGAAAGGGAGATCGCGCAACACCACATCCATCATGCGTTGTAACGTCTGCGCGGCGCCTTTAAGCCCAAACGGCATGCGCAAAAACTCGAATAGCCCGAACGGAGTTATTACCGCTGTTTTGGGTATGTCCTCAGCGTGCACTGGGGCCTGGTGGTAACCGCGTACCAAGTCTATCTTAGAAAAAACGCGCGCCCCCGCCAAATGAACTGAAAAATCTTGGATATGCGGGATTGGGTAGCGGTCGTGCGCTGTAGCGTTGTTCAACCTGCGGAAATCTCCGCAAGGTCGCCACGAGCCATCAGCTTTCGGGACCATGTGAAGCGGTGAAGCCCATGGGCTTTTCGAATGCCTGATGATGCCCAACTTTTCCAGGTTGGCGAACTCCTCACGCGCTATGGTCAGTTTAGCTGAATCCAAGCGCCGGGCTTTTGCAAAAACGGACGGTCCGGTGGTAGTAATAAAATGTTCCACCCCGTGTTTAGCCACGGCCGCCAAAAATGTTGGGACCGTGAGTGCTGGGAACTGAGTGAGCAGTTTGTGGAACTTACCACTTGCAGCTGTGACATTGGCTTGTGCTGTTGGCGGGGCCACTCGAGCTGTACAGGGAATAGAATAAAAAGAGAGTGCATTAACCAGGCGCCTGTTAGCAAGATCAACCAACAAACCATGTGAGCACAGAAAATCAGCCCCTAACATATTGAAATTCACTGCAGCTATGACAAAAGTCCACTCAAATGTATGGCCGTGTAGGGACAGAAGCAGAGTCCTCTCACCAAAGGTCTTAATCGCTGAGCCGTTCGCTGCCGACACCGCGAGACCACTGGAAGGCGCCAGCCGGTCAGCAGACGAAGGTGCGATGAAACTCAACTGTGAGCCTGTGTCCATGAGGAAATGCCTCCCCAAGCGCGCATCCTTCAAGTAGAGCAGCTTGTTCTACTCCCCGAGGGCCGCAGCTGCTACCGACCCCCGGTCTTGGCGTTTCCCGAGTGTTTGAAATGGCACGGTGGTATACATTTGCGTGCCCTCTCTGCGAAGCGGCGATGATAGAAACAAAGGACGTCGTTGGTTCCGTGTTTCTTGGCCCCTGCCGCTGCCGTCGTCAGTGAGTCTGGTACTGCTGCCTCTGGCCCCCTGCCATCTCCGGACGTCGCTCCGAGGTTCGCTGCCGCGGCTCGCTGCCGCGGCCGTGGCCGTGCACCGTTTGGTGGCGTTGACGATTCGTTGCACCTCCTGGCCCAGCTCACGGTAGTCTCGTTGGGCCAACAGTGGCGAACTGGCCAGGGTCGCTCTCACCGCTGACGGTAGGGTCCTGAGGAAGAGGTGGGTGAAAATGAAGTGATCATCGTCAGAGTCTTTCAACCTCAACAGCTTCTCCATCAGGTCCGCGGGTCTGTCGCTTTCGAATTCAATCAGTGCCAGGAGCCCCTCTGCTCGCTCCTCCGCCAAGGGGGTGAAGTACCGGATGAGTGCAGCCTTCAACGCGTCGTACTTGTCGCTGTCCGGCGGCTGGTTGATCAGGCTCTCCACATGCTGGGCTGTGTGGTTGTCCAGTTTTGCAACCACATGGTAGAACTTTGTGGCGTCTACTGAAATCCTCCGGAGGTTGAACTGCACTTCGACCGCGTTAAACCAGGAGCGTGGATTTTTCTGCCAGAAGTCCTGTAGCTGGGCTGTGGCTGTATTCACTTGGTTGGCTCCTGACGAGTCTGGCTCGGAGGAATTTGTTTCACTCATGATACGTCTTAGGGTCACCAGTGTGGAGTATATGAAAATGACGAGGCTGAGTTTATCTCACGAGTCAGGTTTATTCACATTCTCCAACATCATCAAAAACAGAAAGAGAAAGAAACCCCCAGACATTCATCCTTTTATACCCCAGGACATCAAAGCACACAGTCACATTGCATTTAATCCCAAGTAACAATCTGTCTTCTTCCAGGTCTTATCACCTCCACCTTAAGTCACTGGTAGCCAGGAAATCCCCCAAGACCATCTCTTTGCATACCAAAGACCACATTTCACATCCTCCTGTTATCTCCTAGGAGGCTCAGTCCTTTTGTTCATCTGAGACGTGAAGCATACAGTAAGCATACAGCAATATACATATGAAGCATATCAAACCCACATATGTGTCCCACAGAATCCTATTTGGCAAATTTGGGAGCAAAGACATCCTCCGTCTTGCGAGCAAGTACATTTTGTTTGTCTAAAAATGTCTTCTTCTCTTGTGTCCAGAAGTGAGGTTTTTGGATTGTTCTATGTCCGCCATTAGTTCTCCAAGGCAAGAGCAGTAACTTATATGTTTCTGCCACCTTGTGAGGTAGAATTAGTACAGCTAGAGAATTTTTGGCCACATCACATGACATCACATGACAGGCGCAGCACTGCACCATAGGCAGTGGGGGCGCTATCCGTTCATGTGATCAAGGATATCAAAGGGTTAAGAGCTAAGTCCATTTTTTCATGAGATTCCATAATTTGTCATTTTGCCAAGGCAGTTCCTGTTTTCTCTTGTTCTTAGATAGTGTTGTTTTTTTATGTTTTGAGATAATTTCTTTGATGGTTGATATATTTCCGCATGTGTTTTCACAGTTTGTATCACAATTTATTTCATTCCACTTTACGTGCTGTAACTCATTTTCAGATGGTTCTATGTGTTTCTTTGGTATGTATAAGATGTATTTCCGACCATCAGTAGGCTTTTTGTACCGTGATTTTGACAATTTGCTTACTACTAAAGTGAGATTATGGTCATACAGTGTGGCAAAAAAGTATTTAGTCAGCCATCAATTGTGCAAGTTCTCCCACTTAAAAGATGAGAGAGGTCTCCAATTTTCATCATAGGTATACCTCAACTATGAGAGACAAAATAAGAAAAAAAAAATCCTGAAAATCACATTGAAGGATTTTTAATGAATTTATTTGCAAATTATGGTGGAAAATAAGTATTTGGTCACCTACAAACAAGCAAGATTTCTGGCTCTCACAGACCTGTAACTTTTTCTTTAAGAGGCTCCTCTGTCCTCCACTCGTTACCTGTATTAATGGCACCTGTTTGAACTTGTTATCAGTATAAAAGACACCTGTCCACAACCTCAAATAGACTCCATACTCCTCTATGGCCAAGACCAAAGAGCTGTCAAAGGACACCAGAAACAAAATTGTAGACCTTCACCAGGCTGGGAAGACTGAATCTGCAATAGGTAAGCAGCTTGGCATGAAGAAATCAACTGTGGGAGCAATTATTAGAAAATGGAAGACATACAAGACCACTGATAATCTCCCTTGATCTGGGGCTCCACGCAAGATCTCACCCTGTGGGGTCAAAATGATCACGAGAACGGAGAGCAAAAATCCCAGAACCACACGGGGGGACCTAGTTAATGACCTGCGAGAGCTGGGACCAAAGTAACAAAGGCTACCATCAGTAACACACTACGCCGCCAGGGACTCAAATCCTGCAGTGCCAGATGTGTCCCCCTTCCTTAAGCCAGTACATGTCCAGGCCTGTCTGAAGTTTGCTAGAGAGCATTTGGATGATCCAGAAGAGGATTGGGAGAATGTCATATGGTCAGATGAAACCAAAATAGAACTTTTTGGTAAAAACTCAACTTGTTGTGTTTAGAGGAGAAGGAATGCTGAGTTGCATCCAAAGAACACCATACCTACTGTGCAGCATGGGTGAGGAAACATCATGCTTTGGGGCTGTTTTTCTGCAAAGGGACCAGGACGACTGATCCGTGTAAAGGAAAGAATGAATGGGGCCATGTATCGTGAGATTTTGAGTGAAAATCTCTTTCCATCAGAAAGGGCATTGAAGATGAAACGTGGCTGGGTCTTTCAGCATGACAATGATCCCAAACACACCGCCCGGGAAACGAAGGAGTTGCTTCATAAGAAGCATTTCAAGGTCATGGAGTGGCCTACCCAGTCTCCAGATCTCAACCCCAAAGAAAATCTTTTAAGGGAGTTGAAAGTCCGTGTTGCCCAGCGACAGCCCAAAAAAACCATCACTGATCTAGAGGAGATCTGCATCGAGGAATGGACCAAAATACCAGCAACAGTGTGTGAAAACCTTGTGAAGACTTACAGAAAATGTTTGACCTCTGTCATTGCCAACAAAGGGTATATAACAAAGTATTGAGATGAACTTTTGTTATTGACCAAATACTTATTTTCCACCATAATTTGCAAATAAATTCTTTAAAAAGCAGACAATGAGATTTTCTGGATTTATTTTTTTTCTCATTTTGTCTCTCATAGTTGAGGTATACTTGTGATGAAAATTGGAGACCTCTCTCATCTTTCAAGTGGGAGAACTTGCACAATTGGTGGCTGACTAAATACTTTTTTACCCCACTGTACATGCGAGTAATTAGATTGTATTTTTTTTTGTTATGCGGTCATCTTGCAGTCTCTGAAACCTGGCTTAATGAAGAACTGGCTCCCCTGATGGCAATAGAGGGATATCAGATGTTTTATATTAACAGATCTCAAAAAAAGGGTGGTGGTGTTGCACTATATATTGATGACCTGTACAGGTGTAAGCTTGTAAATGAAATGTCCTCAGCACTACCAGGGATTTTGGAATGTGTTACTGTTGAGATTGACCTAGACAAAACAAAAAATCTAATCATAAGCTGCATATATAGAACGCCGGGAACTTGCATTGAGACATTCAGGGATAAATTAGTTGAGCTGTACAATAATATTACTAGTAAGAAAATGGTATCAATTTGTGGAGATTTCAATATTGATTTACTAAATCCACATCAACAAAATGTAGTTACAGAGTTCATGAACTCTATGTACAGCATGAGTCTATATCCCACAATAACACATCCCAGTAGAATCACAATTCACTCTGCTACACTTATTGACAACCTGTTTGTCAATGTTTTCGATAAGAAAATAGAAAGTGGATTATTGATAAATGATATAAGTGACCACTTGCCAACCTTTGCACTATCCATGGCCACACGGGGCCCAACGCAGAAAAAATTTCAAAATCGTTCAGACACAAATCACCAAATGCAATCAGTTCTCTTAAAGAGGACTTGCTGAAGCAAGACTGGACAGAAGTCTATGTATCAGATGTAAATGAAGCCTATGACACATTTATAAACATTGTAACCACTCTTTATGAAAAAAACTGCCCATTAGTAAAAAAAAAAAGCTTAAACACAAATTTGCTGATAAGCCATGGTTAACCAAAGGACTACAAAAGGCGTGTAAAAAGAAAAATTTATTATATAAAGCTTTCCTAAAGAAAAGAACAAAAGAAGCAGAGCAGCGGTATAAAACATACAAAAATAAGTTAACATATATAATAAGATGTAGTAAAAGAGACTATTACAGTTAAGAACTGGCAAAAAACAAAGACAATATTAAAAATACATGGACAATACTCAACAGTATCCTTGGAAATAAAAGCAGAAATACAAGCTACCCAACTAATATTCCAAAAAATAATAAAACGACTCAGAGTCTGAATATAGCTTCACCTGCAGATGAATTTAATAATTTTTTTTGTTAACATTGGACCTAAACTGGCCCGAGAAATACCCACTACGGTGCCTACAGGTAATACAATATGCAATAACACTGCTGTAAAAGACTCCATCTTCATAAAGAACACAGACGAAAGAGAGGTCATTGAAATTGTTAAATCGTTCAAAAGTAAAACATCTACTGACTGTGATGGTATTGACATGCTACTAGTCAAAACTGTTATCGAATGCATAGTAAAACCACTGACGTATATCTGTAACCTGTCTCTCCAATCAGGTATATTTCCCAATGCAATGAAAATAGCTAAAGTAATTCCGATATACAAGACGGGCGACAGAGGGGAACTCTCAAACTATAGACCAATTTCACTATTACCGCAATTTTCCAAGATACTTGAAAAAATATTCTATGAGAGAATTGACAACTTCATACTGAAGAATGATTTATTATGTGAGCAGCAATATGGGTTCAGACACAAGAGGACAACTGCATATGCCCTAATGGAATTTACAGAAAAAATATCAGCCATTGAAAATAAAGAGTATTCAGTTGGAGTATTCCTAGATCTTAAAAAAGCATTTGATACAGTAGATCATAATTTATTATTAAAGAAACTACAAAATTGTGGTATTAGAGGGGTAGCACTATCCTGGTTAAGTAGTTACTTAAAGAATAGATATCAGTATGTATGTGTTAGCAACAAAAACTCAGAGTTGCTGAAGGTCACCTGTGGAGTCCCACAGGGTTCAGTTTTGGGACCATTATTATTCAATATGTATATAAACGATATATGTAAAGTTTCAGAAAAAATGGACTTAATATTGTTTGCCGATGACACTAATCTGCTATGCAGTGGAAACAATTTGGAACAACTTCTGGATACACTTGGAAGGGAATTAGGAAAGCTTAAATTGTGGTTTGATTCAAACAAATTAACGCTCAATTTAAGTAAGACAAAATTTATAGTCTTTAACAACCATCACAACAACCCAGTACCCAAACTCAATGTAAATGGTGTAGAGATTGAAAGGGTATCTGAAACTAAATTCCTTGGAGTAATAATTGATAACAAACTGTGTTGGAAGTCACATATTAATTATATTAAAGGTAAAGTATCCAAATCAATTGCAATACTACACAGAGTGGAATATTTGCTGAATTAACCCACACTATACACCTTGTATCATTCATTAATACTCCCATACATGACATATTGTAATGAAGTATGGGGAAATACATATAAAACAAACATATATCCACTCTTTATGCTTCAAAAGAGAGCTATTAGAATAATAAACAAAGCAGCTTACAGGGAACCAACAAACCCACTTTTTCTCAAACAAAAAACTCTCAAGTTGAAAGATCTGGTTGACTTTAAAACCGCAATAATAATGTTCAAAGTGAAGAATTTATCACTGCCCGCAAATATCCAAAAGTTGTTCCAAACAAGGGAGAAACGATATTACTTCAGAGGAACATGTATATTTCAAAAGCCTACAGTGAGAACAACCACCAAGCAACACTGTATTTCAGTGCAAGGAGTCAGATTATGGAACGATTTTGGACCTGAATTAAAATCATGTACAACGCTTGGACAACTTAAACAAAAACTAAAGGAAGAAATACTCCAAACATATTTACAAGACGACATGTAAACTCACATAAGGATTGACATATCCAGCCTGTGTTGTGTTGTGGCTTAGTTTTTTTTCTTTTTTTTCTTTTTTTCTCTGTGACATTTTGTCTTAGATTTGTTTTGAATAGTAACCGCTTAACTTAGCTTAGCTTAGTTTTCTTTTTTTTTTTCTCTCAGTGACATTTTGTCTTAGCTTTGTTTTAAATTGTAATCGCTCTTGTCTTGTTTTCTCTTTTTTCTCTTTTGAATTCTTGGATGGAATATGGGTGGGCAATATAAGCTGTGGCTTCAGCCATCACCCATTTCAGATAACTCACGTGAAATTGTATAGAAGAAGGAGTCTTTGTCTAATTTGACCTTGTTGTTATATTATACAGTTTCTTTTAACCTGTACTGTACTATCCGAAATAAATAAATTCATTCATTCATTCATTCTTTGTTTGTAAAAATCAAATCATGGAGCGTTTGAGATGAATGGGTTATTCTAGTTGAGTTACTGATCATCTGATCTGTATGAAACTGGAGCTATCTTTTTTATTTCTGTCTGCGTGTTTTACAAAGCCAGTTTAAGGTGAAATCACCCATGAGCTTTTCTGAGTGACCTCGTCCCACAGATGCCTGAGGTCAAGTTCCTGAAGAACCTTGAGATTGACTATGCACACAAAACCCTGACTAGATGCAATCCCAATGACCAACCCGCAAGAGCAATTCTCGCTCATTTCTCAGATTGTAGTAAAGTGAATAGATTTCTGAAACAGCACAAAGGCTGGGGAAGGTGAGCTTGGACAGCCATTGTATTATGATTTTCTCAGTCTACTCCAAAACTGTCATGGAGAATCATGCCACCTTTAAAGGTTGAATATGCAACATTTTCTACTTTCAAATATTAAAAAAAAAAAAAAAAATCTAAAAAATGTAATGTAATGTAAAAATATGGGAATATTAATAAATAATAAATATGATCAGGTATGAATTATTTAATTTATATTGATGTATTGGAATCTGAGCTCAAATCTCATTTCATATACATCAGAAAAGCTAATAACACTCGTAAGGGGCACCAGCTTCTATCTTTAAGAAGCAATTTGATCTTTAATTTCACTTTATACCTGTTTGATCACTCAAATTAATCAATAATCAGTCTCAAAAAATTTCCGTGAATTCGATACCTGGGCTTGAAACAGACTCAGAATGAAATAAATTCCCAACAACTTCTCATTTTTAAATATTTATTAAACAAAATGATTAATAGACATCGAAATAATTTCATTAATCATAAAATCAATCTTGTAAATGATAGATTAACAATGTCAATATTTTCGGAACCAGGGTTAAACTGAGAAACGAATTTCTATCAGTTTGAGTTAACAGATTATCAAAAACAACGCAAATTTATGGAGAAAGTTTGCTAATTATGAAAAAGTCCGAAATTAATCTTAAGAAAATAAAAACGGAATTTTAATGAAAAGGAGAGTTATGTTAAGGGCTTCTTAATTTGCATCTGATTAGATATATAAATTAGTACCGAACCTCAAGTTTAATTCAGCAGATGAATTCAAGTTTTTTCAGCTCACGTGATCCTCAGTGATGGCAGTTCTGTCGTCCTTTTTCAGCCCAAGACTTTGTGGATGTGAGGGAAATATCTGCCAGCAGATACTTCAAGGGTTCACAGCTCGACCTTTAGATTCAAGCGGTCGAAGGAGGCTGGATTCTGGGCTGCATGACCCACAGTTGAAACGGGTCTTAGCCAGATGGTGCCGACGTCTCTTCAGAGTGATGTGGGACAGCTGTGTGTTGATCCTACAGCTGCACGTTATGTGGGAGCTGCGTCTTTCTTCAAGAGGTCTTCGGTAATAATTAAGAGATATCTAATCCGATTTCAAATTAGAAAAGAAACTTTCGGACTTTAGATAAAAATAGTTTTGGGAGATGCTTGGTCAAGAAAAATATTATAAAAATAAAGTCAAGATTAAAGTTTACCTTAAAATTAAACAAACGGCGGTTTACAGAAAGTTTAACAAAAAGTGATAAATTAAGAATTGGAGTTTGACTCCGATTAAGAATTGAGCTCAAAGAAAAAGGAATTCCTAGGCATTTAAGAGAAGAAGAAAATACAAAGTTACATAAACAAATTATCTGCTGTGTTCAGAAAAGCGCCATGTGGTCCTTTGTTCTCCCTTGCTGTGTGTAGACAATGGAGGAGATCAGAAAGAAGGGAGCAGGCGAAAAGAGAATCCGGAGCAGAAAGAGGCTGGGAAAAGAGTCTCTCTCCTTTTTATAAGCTCTGTTGAGTTTCGCGGGATTCTGGCCTGACCGGAATCTCAGCCAATGAGCGTCCTTCGTGGGTGGGCTCGATGAACCTTTAGTCCAATAACAGGCCTTGTCTGTGAGAGACCAATAGGATGAAGAAGCTGGGGTTCTATGAAGACTGGTGACACATGATATCAGTCCACAGGAATACACAGTTTTAAATGCATTGGAATGTACTGTTACAAACTTATGTATAACTAAACTAACCTTAGTGTATCTTATAAGCAGTGCTTCTAAATCAACATGCAGGAATAAACATTCATTTAACATCAACATGCATATATATATAAAATCACAGATTAATGCATTTCACACATATTGATTTTCCACATCAAACACATCAGAGTCCATCTGCATTTTCATAGTTCTGAAAAGAATGAAGGTTTAGAATTGAGTTTGTAATAATGTACTTTAAAGTTGTTTAAATCCAGCATGTCCACAGTTTAAGGAAATTAACTGAGTCGTGGATCTGTATAGGTTTTATGGGGGCAATAAAAGTGAAGCTGGACATTGGGGGAAATTCCTTAGGCTGGTTTTAACAAAAGAAGGGGATTTCAGCTGTGGCCTGGGGGAAGAAAATCCATTTCTTTGCATTATTCCTGGATGAAACAAAAATGTCTTTAAGCAGAAAAATAATTGTTGCTGAGCCAAAGTGAGATGATGCTACAGTCCCCCCTCTGGTATCAATGGTGACGTTGATTCAGCGTTGATAGCAATCCTAGGCATCAAATCCCAATTTGGCGAGGCTTGATCCAAATGCTGAACTAAAGTTCTGATGTCGGTAAGTCTTAAGCTTGTAAACAGTATCTATTCCAAAGTGTAGGTCCTTAAATTTGGTTTTCTGAAAAACTTCTGGAAATTTCGAAAAAATAATTTTGGCGTGACCAAATATAAACATTGCATAATTGTCTAGGATATACTAAAGTTCTGTATAAGCCTGTAAAGACTTAAAAATTCTGGGTACAAAAAAAAAAAAAAAGTGAACTAGAAGTATGTGGGTTTTGACATACTTGATATAAATGTTTTGGGTTTGCTGAAAAAAATATCTAGTAAAAATTTCAAAAACAGTTTAAATGTGCATAAAATCTAAATAAAGTATAAAGGATTATTTGTATATACACATGCATGTATCCAAAAATCTTAGTCAAAAGCAAAAATAAAATTCTTTCATATTTGAGGTAGATTCAGACTAATCAATATTGAGGTGACTCAAGGAGGTTCAAATTGAATTTGTTTAGTTAGACTAAACCATGGTTCCATAGATGTCCAAATCATAGGGTGTTTGAGGCTTTTGTTCAGAAAAACTGAGTGGGCATAGCATGTCGTTATCATTCTTTGGATGGCAATGAGAAGTAAATTTGGATTTACTGCAAAAAGGATATGATGAGAAAGCATATTCATTGCTAAAGCGTTAACTGAAAAGCTAATGTTTCTAGCTACTTCTGAGGGTAACATAGACATTGGCTGTGTGTGAGTATAGTCAACCTTTAACACAAAGAGCAAAGAGTTCAAGACCTTGCTGAGTTTGATTGAAGCTTCGGAGCAAGCATTAAAAACCAACACAGTGTCTTGTAAGATTTTGGTAACCATTTGTGGTTCGACAACCTGGCGTTTCGGTTTAGCGGTGTTGACCGAGTTAACAGTGGGCATGCTAAGGTTAACTAGAGGCTCTAACGATGAGGCTGTTATTAAGAATCCATCCGAGGATCTTTGACCTTTCGTTTTGGCTTGGCCCAATTCTGACTGGGTAACAGTGGGTGTGATTGCTAGGCAGATGGCTAAACTGATAAACAGGAGGGCCATCATCTTGGCAAACAAAAGTGAGTGGTTTTGGATCTTAATCTTCTTGTTGATCTTTCTTTAGATACCTGGTTGGCAAATGAAAATTCCTCTTAGAGGTGGAATGATTTCTTTTAGATGGATGTACTTTATTGATCCCAAAACTGGGAAATTACAGAATAGAGCTTAAGAGATTGAACTCTAAACCTTGTGCTTGTTTTTCACCTTTGATGGGAGTTTTAAGATTGTTAGCTCAAGCTAATGGTGTTGAATGTCTTGTGTATACTATTTGGTAATAGTAAGTTGATTGAAGTTTATTAGATTTTACAGAGGTCTTTGAAATTAGTTTAAGGGCTAATTTGGTTTTAATATACCCTTTCCTTTCTGGAAGTTTTGATGCAGTTAACTGATTGGAGAAATTTGACTGAGTGTACCTGAGGCTAGTAGTTAGCTACAGTTATTTCTCAGATGTAGGTTTGATTTTAATCTTATTTATGGACTTACTTTGACAGTGTTGTACCCGACAAGTCCCATGGGGTTTTGGTAAAGGTTACACTGATTTTGGTGAGCCCATTTGAAAATGGGGTCCTGGATTTGGCTCTTGAGTGGCCAAAGTTTGTTGTTGACAATGTGTGGATTCATCCACTCGGGTAGGAATTTAGGAGTGATTTTCCTTTCCTGTTAATTTATTTCAGGTGTCTGTGGTACAAATGTGGGGTGGAAGATCTTGTCCCCCCTTCGCAGTTTGTCATGCAAGAGTTTTTGATCGTTATACGCTTTCTGTCGTTTGGCGAATTGGTCCGAATGGTTTTGGCATACAGCCTTGGGAGCTTTGTATGTCGTTTTGACGCTTTTGTGCTCTGCAGCTGGAGTGTTATGGGCATTGGCAGTCATCACCCCCCTCTGGTTTCGAGGAACTCTGAGCGGTGGCGATGATGGTTCGTCGGAAGCATTATCAGGAGTGCCATTGCATAGCTGCAGAGAAGATTGTGTCGCATGAAGTGGTTTCAATTTTGGTATGTTATAGGGTTTAGATGCGGGTAGCGCATGTACCGTTTTAACTGATCGGTGTTTGACGGTTTCATGGATCATTTGGTTGCACGGTTGAGTGACTGTGCGCCTTGCGTTTGCAAAAGTTGGGTTCGTTGTTGCAAAAACTTGAGATTTCAGAGGGTCTAGAGAGCCGGTTGGTGCGGCTCTTGTGACCATGCAGGCCTCATGGGCGGGTGGGAGGGTTTCAAAATGTGACACCACCATTGAATCATGGGTATCAAGGGTTTTAAGAGGGCCGTTTGGGGTTTTCTGCTCGGCCATTGAGTTTTCAAGATCATTTGAGTGTTTGGCTTGACCTTGTATTTGAAGGTGACTTTTGACTTCTCGTGGACAGTACTCACCTTGGTCTTGGCGGTCGCTTTCACTCGGTTGCAGTTGTTCCAACAGTGCTAGTTGTGCGAGACTTGGGGTGTCCAAAGTGTTTAGAACAAAGCACTGTGATTCAGTTGTTCTTGTTGGGTCAAATGGGTGAAGGTGTTGCGTTTGAGCCCATAGTTTGAGGTTCTTGAAATCAATCAGTGGCTCAAAACGGTTCAGTAGGTCTTTGCCAACAAGTAATGGAATGGCGTCAAGTTTGGACACGTAGACCGGATGTGTCAAGGTCATGGGTCCAATGGACATGTTTAGTAGCGATACGCCCAACAGGGTTGTTTTAGTGAGCGCATATGGTCGCACAGCTAATGAACAGGGTTCCAGTTTCAAATGTTTGTTAGCGCGGTTCGCGGCTACACGTAGTTTGTCAAAAAGGGTGTGTGACATGACAGTGATGTCAGCAGCGGTGTCTAAAACATCGTCCTGACACACCATGTCTTCAAGGGTCAGTGGGAGGTAGAATTTCCGTGCCACCCCCCTCTCGTTTAAATCGCATAGGAATTGTGGAACCGGTGGTTCGACACAGAGTTGCGAAATGTCATTAGAGGAGTGGTCTGTGACCTGTGGTTGGGCTGCCATAACAGCACTGGACTGTGTTGAGTCCTTTAGTCCTTCCTCATTTGCATGAGGGATTTTCTTCTTGCGTTTCCTTCGTTTGGAACGCTTGTTTTGAGTTGGCACAGCTGATATGGCTAGAATGTTAGCAGTTTTATTCTCTTTGTTGCTTTGAATCTCTGCTAGGAGGTGTTGGACAATTTCAATAGCTTCTCGACTGAATGTAGGAGTTTCTTCTTCCTTCCAAGGTTTGTGATAGGTCTCTGCTTTTGAGCTTCTGTGATGGGATGGAGACCATTTGTCGCGGTTACGCGTGTCTTCGTATCGGTATCTGTCATCATGGTAGTCCGTATCGTGTTCTCGTGACCTATCCCTCGGATATGGTCTACGACGGTAGTCGGGTTTTCGCAAAGTTGGTCCAAAGTGGTATCCAGAGGACCTAGTTTGGTTTTGACCTTGCTGAGGTCGCTTGGGAAAATGCTTCGGCTGTTGGTGTACTCGCGGTGTAGGAGGTGGAGTAGAGCGAGGAGCTCCTTCCAACTTCAAGGTATTAGATGCATCGCTAATAGCTAGCACTGTGGCAGGCTCAGCGTGCTTGTTGCCACTTTGTTGCTGTTTTTGGAACGCATAGTGTGCAAACTCTCTCAGCTGACTTATTGAGTTTGACCTTGGGTTAGCTGTAACTCCCAGGTAATGACTCACAGTGGGATGGAGGTTTTGGATGAAGAGGGTCTTGAAATTGTGGTCTTCTTCCATCCCTGGTGTATTCTGAGATCCAAAATATGCAAGTAGGAGTCTCTGGTAGTAGGCTTGTGTTGGCTCTGAGCGTCCTTGCTTCACGGCTAGGGCTGCGGTTAGCCCTGCTTGTAGGCAGTCGTCGGAGAACTCCTTTTCGATGGCTTCGCGGAGCAGCATGTAGTCTGCTTTGATGTTTGTCGGCTGTCTGTCTATGAATTTTGATACTGACCTGTTAGATGTTAGTTTAATCAGATAGATGCGATCGTCTGTTGTAGCATCAGGATACTTACGCAGGTAGTAATCAATGTCCTGTAAATAGACTTTGGCATCAGGTGAACCCGTAGGTCCTGGATCAAATTTGGTGATATTTTGCGCGATCTTGTCAAGGTCGCGGTCTGAAGGGGCACACGCACGCTGTCCACGCGGTCGTTCGTATTCGAAACGGGAATCGGGCGAGGGAGCGCGGTGGATGTCCCAGTGTTCATGTCTTTCCTTTAGGAGCAGTTGACATTCCTTGTAATCCTTCTTCACATTTTCAAGTTGACCTTCAACTCTTCTGAGTTCCTTCTTTGTGTCTTAAAGGGCATCTTCAAGTTCATTGTTGTCTTGGTGAAGCACGTCATTGTTATGCATCAACCGTTCCTTTTCTGACTCTGCACGGTTCAAATCTTGTAACGCTTCATCCAGTTGGTTTTGAGTTTTGTCATTCTCCTCTTGAGATTGTTCCAAATTTTCTTTCAGTGTCTCGTTCTCTTCTTGGAGAGATAGGATCGTTGTTTGTTGATTTGCTAGCTCGTTCTCGGCTACCTTTAATCTTGCAACTAATGTTAGCGCAAACTTACCTAACACACTGGTGAGGTCCTTGCCTTCTGGTGGTTTTTCAGTGTGTCCATTCAAAAGTTCTTCAGTGAGTTGCTCCAATTCTTCGGGCTGTGCTTCCTTGGCCCGTGTTGTGAAGCTAGAAATTAAATTAGAAGTCCATGCTTCCAATGTTGTTTGAAGGTCATCCAGTTTGGTAAATTGGTCGGTTGTCTGATGACTCGTCATGTTTGACCGTTGTTGTTATTTAGCCTTTAAAAAAAATTCAACTTGTTGATTATTCTTAAATTTGTTCAACAAGGTTTAACCTTGAGTGTTTTATTTTACAACCGTGATAGTTGAAAGTTCCTTTAGAATTTGTTTCAACTTGTAGGCTTGCAGGATGGGAAATAGAATTTTGAAATTATTTAGAAATGTAGTGATGCTTCAATTAATTTGTTCGCTGAAACTGTATTGATAAATAAAGTTGAATTGAAATTGGATTGAATTTGTTTCGCAAAACAAAACTGAAATTTCAATTGTGTGGATTGACTTCTTTCCTTTGATTTTCAAAGTCTAGTATTGGAATTTGTCATCAATAACTAGCTTTGGGATTTTGCAAAATGTCACTTTGAAGGTGAGGATTTTATTTACAAAAGAAATCCAAAAGCAAAAGAGGCTAAATGCTTTAAAGATTTAAGATTATAAGTTTCCACTTTCTTTTAAAGTTAAGGCTTTCCCCTATTTTCCTTTGAAGCATTAAATGTTTAAAATATTTACAAATTAGAAACAAGTGAATTATTTGAATATTTGGTGTTGAAGGATTTCTTAGGATTGAAGCCAATAGTGATCTTTCTTGATTGTGATCTATAAATTTCCTATTTACAGAATAATCAATGTTTGCACCTTTTTGACTTTTCATTTAAATCCTGGGAAAAATTTGAAAATTATGCTGGTTGGTTAAGTGTTTTTCTTTTCCTGTAGAGAAAGCATGAATCAGAAACTATACAATGAGTTTAAATAACACCTAGAGCTTCTCTTAAGTGTTAATTGCTTGATGTGGTTTCCTAAATTTGAGAAAGAGGAAAAAATATAAATATTCAATAAGTCTGTAAATTTGTCAAAATGCACAGGACTAATCCTACTTTAATGTTACTCTTGAGTAAACATCAGCATTAGAATCCTTAAGCTAAAACTGGGTTTCTGTGAGAAGGGAATCACACCATATCACATTTAAAAACAGCAAAATAAGCACACATATAGCTTCAAAGTTTGTAACTTTTTGCTTAAAAGTGTGTAAATATGTTTGCTTTTAGCTTAAAAGATTATAATATGTGGTTATATAAGTGATTAAATACAATAGAGGTGTTTATATATGTTCCTGCTATAGGTGTCTATGCAGTTAGTGGGGTTTCACCACTGAGAAAAAACTTTCAGAAGCCAACAGGTCCTTTTCCTTTTATTCTTGGCATAAAAGTTTGGATTAGTGTTAAATTTAGTTTATTCCGAATAATATGAATTGCTTTGAAGTTACTTTGAAGACTTAATTTGGTTATAAATCGTCTTTAAAGATTATAAGTTTAAATAAAAATTGTAGTCCCTATGTTTCACCACAAGATGGAGGCAGTTTTCGTCTGCACTTCCAGAAGAGGAAACCCAATGACGTCGCAAGGAGTCAAGGCTCTCTACTCATGCGCAGTTTTTTCATGCACAGCTTGATGGTTGCACGCGCGATTGAGCGTGCACGTGCCACGTGGATGCAGTTCAAGCGTCAGTCCATAAAACCACGCCTTGCTTTCCAAAGGCGGGAAAACTTTGGTCTCCCTAAACTTTATTCAACAAGTTTATACAATGGTTAATTCAATTAAATCCCTAAGGGTTTGCTTCGCCTGTGGGATGTTGAAATAATGGGGAAAACAAATAGGATTTCTTCGCTATTTTGTTCCCAGGCCTATTTTAATTATTCAGCGTGTAATCACTTTTAAGCATGCATTAAACAACAAAAAAAAACTAAAAACTGACTAGAGTGCAGTGGGGGTCTTCACCCCCACCTTGGTCAGCAGACACACAGCAGTTATCAGGAGTAATCAGGGGGGCGAATTCACCCCCTCCCCCTCGTGACACAGAGACAGACAATAGACTGGCTGCAGACAATGAACCACCTTTGTGAGTTAAAATTGACCAAAATCACACACAAGCTTATGTATTAATTTCCTTCTGAGTAGTTTCAAGTTCAACCAAGCCTTCACGCGGGGTACCAATATATGTAACGTAAAATTATGGGAATATTAATAAATAATAAATATGATCAGGTATGAATTATTTAATTTATATTGATGTATTGGAATCTGAGCTCAAATCTCATTTCATATACATCAGAAAAGCTAATAACACTCGTAAGGGGCACCAGCTTCTATCTTTAAGAAGCAATTTGATCTTTAATTTCACTTTATACCTGTTTGATCACTCAATAAATTAATCAATAATCAGTCTCAAAAATTTTCCGTGAATTCGATACCTGGGCTTGAAACAGACTCAGAATGAAATAAATTCCCAACAACTTCTCATTTTTAAATATTTATTAAACAAAATGATTAATAGACATCGAAATAATTTCATTAATCATAAAATCAATCTTGTAAATGATAGATTAACAATGTCAATATTTTCGGAACCAGGGTTAAACTGAGAAACAAATTTCTATCAGTTTGAGTTAACAGATTATCAAAAACAACGCAAATTTATGGAGAAAGTTTGCTAATTATGAAAAAGTCCTAAATTAATCTTAAGAAAATAAAAACGGAATTTTAATGAAAAGGAGAGTTATGTTAAGGGCTTCTTAATTTGCATCTGATTAGATATATAAATTAGTACCGAACCTCAAGTTTAATTCAGCAGATGAATTCAAGTTTTTTCAGCTCACGTGATCCTCAGTGATGGCAGTTCTGTCGTCCTTTTTCAGCCCAAGACTTTGTGGATGTGAGGGAAATATCTGCCAGCAGATACTTCAAGGGTTCACAGCTCGACCTTTAGATTCAAGCGGTCGAAGGAGGCTGGATTCTGGGCTGCATGACCCACAGTTGAAACGGGTCTTAGCCAGATGGTGCCGACGTCTCTTCAGAGTGATGTGGGACAGCTGTGTGTTGATCCTACAGCTGCACGTTATGTGGGAGCTGCGTCTTTCTTCAAGAGGTCTTCGGTAATAATTAAGAGATATCTAATCCGATTTCAAATTAGAAAAGAAGCTTTCGGACTTTAGATAAAAATAGTTTTGGGAGATGCTTGGTCAAGAAAAATATTATAAAAATAAAGTCAAGATTAAAGTTTACCTTAAAATTAAACGGCGGTTTACAGAAAGTTTAACAAAAAGTGATAAATTAAGAATTGGAGTTTGACTCCGATTAAGAATTGAGCTCAAAGAAAAAGGAATTCCTAGGCATTTAAGAGAAGAAGAAAATACAAAGTTGCATAAACAAATTATCTGCTGTGTTCAGAAAAGCGCCATGTGGTCCTTTGTTCTCCCTTGCTGTGTGTAGACAATGGAGGAGATCAGAAAGAAGGGAGCAGGCGAAAAGAGAATCCGGAGCAGAAAGAGGCTGGGAAAAGAGTCTCTCTCCTTTTTATAAGCTCTGTTGAGTTTCGCGGGATTCTGGCCTGACCGGAATCTCAGCCAATGAGCGTCCTTCGTGGGTGGGCTCGATGAACCTTTAGTCCAATAACAGGCCTTGTCTGTGAGAGACCAATAGGATGAAGAAGCTGGGGTTCTATGAAGACTGGTGACACATGATATCAGTCCACAGGAATACACAGTTTTAAATGCATTGGAATGTACTGTTACACACTTATGTATAACTAAACTAACCTTAGTGTATCTTATAAGCAGTGCTTCTAAATCAACATGCAGGAATAAACATTCATTTAACATCAACATGCATATATATATATAAAATCACAGATTAATGCATTTCACACATATTGATTTTCCACATCAAACACATCAGAGTCCATCTGCATTTTCATAGTTCTGAAAAGAATGAAGGTTTAGAATTGAGTTTGTAATAATGTACTTTAAAGTTGTTTAAATCCAGCATGTCCACAGTTTAAGGAAATTAACTGAGTCGTGGATCTGTATAGGTTTTATGGGGGCAATAAAAGTGAAGCTGGACATTGGGGGAAATTCCTTAGGCTGGTTTTAACAAAAGAAGGGGATTTCAGCTGTGGCCTGGGGGAAGAAAATCCATTTCTTTGCATTATTCCTGGATGAAACAAAAATGTCTTTAAGCAGAAAAATAATTGTTGCTGAGCCAAAGTGAGATGATGCTACAGTAATTACAGTGGAAAGATTTTTTTTTTTTGTGTGGTCATGTCAAATATGCTATTTTATGTTATTGCACATCTATGAGTTCATTGATAATTTTCACCGTGCTGATAAAGTGATAAATACCACTTTACACCAGCTGGGTGAGTATTAAGCCACTTTTCATTTCAGAGTCAAAAATCCTGTGTTCTAACTAAACTACATTAATTTTTAGTGTAGGGCAAAACATGTAATGGAAACAGAAAGTTACCGGTTCACTTAGAGTAGATAATCTTGAAGAAGTCATCATGAGTCAGTAAAAAAAAAAAAAAAAAAATCAAATTTGATTCACCCTAGTGGATCAAAGTTCATTACTGTGCATCATCTTCCCATATTAAAAATGCTGAGGTAATTCTGTTAATTTAAAAAAAAAATAGCCTTGAAACTAGCTTATTTTTTTTTTATTATTATTGACCAATTTGTGCAGTACTTTTATTAGTAAAATATTAGCAAAGGTTGTGGAATCTCTTCTCAAAACATTATTATACAAATCACAGATCGGTGATCCTTTTCAGTCTGGCCTTCAGAAACTGCACTCTACCAATACTGCTCTTTGAAAGGATTATAATGATCTCTAAATGGCATCTGATATTGGTGATTTTTCAGTTCTTATATTGCTTGATCTCAGTGCAGCCTTTGATACTGTCGATCACAACATTTTTATTAACAGGCTAAAGCTTCTGGCAGGCATCTCTGGCTTTGCATTAGATTGGTTTTCTTCATATCTTTCTGTGAGGACTTTTTTATTTAATTATTTTCTCCTTGAAACAAAACAACAATGCAAAACAAGAATGTAATGGAGCAGAAAGAAGAAAGAAAAATCTTAAGCGCCCCTTTTTTTGCATTACTTTATTTACAAAAACATAAAAAAAATATTGAAAATATAATATGAAATAAGGCTGATGTAGCCTCTTGCAACTACCCGCCAAGGCACAACTCATTTTAATCTTACATATCCAAATCAAACCCATTAGCAGTTACACAGCAGGGAAAATAAGTTTTCAACAAGTAAACATTTCTCTCACTATACATATTTCTGATGGAGCACTGACCTGAGATATTCACCAGATATCTGTAATAATCCAAGTAATCCTTATGTACAAAGAAATCAGGGCAACTGTGTTAACAAAACAAGTCATATTTAATAAAGTGGAATGACAGGGAATAAGTATTGAACACATCAAGAAAAAATGGTGCAAAAAGGAATAGAAAGCCAATAAACCACATGAAATCCATTAGAATTTAGGAAGGTATCCCATCCTCGATCAGTGCAAATTAATTTCAGCTGGTAAAGTCCTGACTGGTAGCCTTTAAAATGTCTGTGAATATCAGATTGTCACACCACAACAAACTTATGATGGGTAGAAGCAAAGAGCTCTCTCTAGACCTTTGTGACCTTATTGTTGCAAAACATAATGATGGCATTGGATACAGGTGCATTTCGAAACTGCTAAATGTTCCAGTGAGCACTGATGGAGCCATTATTCAGACGTGGAAAGACCATCATTTTGCCACAAACCAGCAACAACCAGGAGCTCCTCGCAAGTCAAAAGAATTATCAGAAGAGTTATCCAAGAGCCCAAGGCCACTCATGAAGAGCTCAAGAGAGACCTGGAATTAGCAGGTACTGCTTTTCAAAGAAAACAATAAGTAATGCACTCAGCCTACATGGGCTCTATGCCTGCTCAGCTTGCAAGACTCCATTTCTGAAGAAAAAGCATGCTGAAGCTCATTTTAAGTTTGCTGTACAACATTTGGTCAAGCAAGTAATATACTGGGAGAATATAATCTGGCGAAATGAGACCAAAGTTGAACTTTTTGGGTGCCACAGCACAGAGCGTGTCTGGTGGAGAAATGACACAGTACATCAATCCAAAAACACCATACCAACAGTGAAGTTTGGAGGTGGGAGTATCATGGTGTTGGGGCATTTTTCAGCACATAATACATGCAGACTTGATACAATTGAAGGGAAGCTGAAAGGACAAATGTACAGAAACATCCTTGATAAGAACCAGTTGCCATCTGCCAAGAGGCTGAAAATGAATTGAGGGTGGATATTTCAGCAAGACAATGATCCCAAACACGGAGCCAAGGAAACTCTCAACTTGCTCCAGAGAAAGAAAGTAAAGCTGCTACCAGTCAGTCACCTGACCTAAACCCAATTGGTCTCATTATCAGTGTCAGAATGTTGCTTTGGTGACCTGGCGGACAAGTTGTGGGGAAACATTTTGTAGTGCGTGACCCCATTGCAGCTCAGTCATGTAGTATGAACTCATTATGACTTCCGATAACCCCTTCACACAGGGGTGGAGATCACAGAGATCGTTGAGAGAGCTGGCCAATTTTGATCCAGCAGTGATCAGTTGAGGAGCCATGGGAGGTGTTAAGCTAATGTGCTAAGCTAACGTGCAAAGCTAATGTGCTAAGCTAATGCTAATGCTACATCTAGTCATAGCTAGCACCAATACAAAGGAGCGACTCTGTCCCCGGTTCGTCCCACTGACCCGGCATCGGCCCGGTAGATGACGGTTGAGCCTCCAAACTCACTGGAGCTTTGTCGGTCTACTGGAAAGAAGGACGAATGGAAGGAGCCGTGGGATATGCTAAGCTAATGTGCTAAGCTAATGCTATCACTATAGCTAACGCCATAGCTAGTCATAGCTAACACCGATACAAAGGAGCGACTCTGTCCCTGGTTCGTCTCACTGACCCAGCATCGGCCCCGTAGATGACGGCAGAGCCTCCCACACAGATTCTTAGAATCTTATTATTGGGGCTTGGAGGAGGAACTAACCGAGGCAACAGCTGGACAGGAGCCAGATCGGAGCTCAGTTACAGTGGCGGTAGGAGACTGGGATCAGTGGAGGAGCAGCCGGAGCCCCAGCTGGATAGGAGCCAAATTGGAGCTCAATTACAGCGGCGGGGCTCTGCAGAGGAACTACTGAAGACGACGGCGGTAGGCGGCGGGGCTCAGCGGAGGAGCTACCAGGACCCCAGCTGGAAAGGAGCCGGATTCGAGCTCAACTACAGCGGCTGTGGGCGGCGGGGCTTGGTGGAGGAGCTGCTGGCGCCCTGGCTGGACAGGAGCCAGATCAGGAGCACAATTACAGTGACAGTAAGCAGCAGGACTATCAGCAGAGGGGGCTAGCTGAGGCCCCAGCTGGATTCGAGGTTGGCTGGATTGGATACTGGCGACATCAGCAGAGATTGCTTTATTATCATCAGGTCAGTAAAAATGCCACAAAAGAAGGAAGAAATGGAAGAGATTAAAAAATCTCTGAACTTCATGTCAGAAGAACTAACCAAAGTGGCCAATCAACAGTTTAAACTATTAGGGCTAATGGAGGAAGTCCGAGAATTGAAATTATCAATTAAGGAAAGAAAAAATTGCAGACTTGGAGTGACGCATCGAGGATCTTGAACAATATACTCGTATGGATGATTTAATTATTAGCGGACTAGACATTAAATACCAATCATATGCCAGTGCTACAGCAGGAATGAGAGGTGAGGAGGCTCCCCTAAGTGAATCAGTCTCCCTGGAAAACAAGGTGTTTCAGTTTCTTGAAAGTAGAAATATAAAGGATGAACTAAATGCAATTTCAGCCTGTCATACTTTACCCAGAAAGGATAATAAAACAAAGAAATCAATTGTGATGCGCTTTGTGATGAGAAGGGTAAAGAATGACAAACCGAGGCAGGCCAGAAAGCTACGGGGAACAGAAGTTTACCTAAATGAACATTTAACAAAGACTAATGATAAAATAGCACAGCAACCACAGATGCTGAGAAAACAAAACAAGATACAAGCAACATGGACAAGAAACTGTAGAGTTTGGATCAAACTAAATGGAACACCTGAGGAAGCAAAGGCCATAACAATAAGAGATCTCACTGACTTAAAAAAAAAAAAATAAAAAAAAATAAAAAAAAATAAATATATATATATATATATATATATATATATATATATATATAGAGAGAGAGAGAGAGAGAGAGAGAGATGAACACTGATTAAAAAAATTAAGAGACTATGATAATTCATATCCACACACGTCAAGAACAGTGCTTTTGTGACATACCATGTCAATGTACTTAAAAAAAAAAAAAAAAAACACCTTATGACTGACATTAGTAGACATCAATCATCACCAGTTGGAGGAAGTCATTTGACACAGAGTAAGAAAATTCACTCTTAAAATATGTCATTATGCTGAACATAAACTACAAGAGATGGAGAATGACATTGATCCTGATAACCATTTATTCAATAATATTCATAATCACTGTGACTATTATACTGAAAAACAATTCAAAAGTCAAGTGCAACTAGATGGTAAACTATCAATAATACACTTCAACAGCAGACGTCTTAACAAAAACTTTCCACAGATTCAGGGCTATTTAAAACAGCTAGATAGAAAATTTATAGCTATCACAGTCTCTGAAACTTGGCTTAATGAAGAGCAGGCTTCTCTGATGGCAATAGAGGGATATCAGATGTTTTATATTAATAGATCTCAAAAAAAGGGTGGTGGTGTTGGACTGTATACTGATGACCTGTATAGGTGTAAACTTGTAAATGGAATGTCCTTTGCACTACCAGGGATTCTGGAATGTGTTACTGTTGAGATTGACCAAGATAAAACAAAAAATCTAATTATAAGTTGTATATATAGAATGTCGGGAACGTGCGTTGAGACATTCAGAGATAAATTAGTTGAGCTGTACAATAATATAACTAGTAAGAAAATGGTTGTAATCTGTGGAGATTTCAATATTGATTTACTATAGCCATTTCAACAAAATTTAATTACAGAGTTCATGAATTCTATGTACAGTATGAGTCTATATCCCACAATAACACATCCCAGTAGATTCACAGTTCACACTGCTACACTTATTGACAACCTGTTTGTTAATATTATTGATAAGAAAATAGAAAGTGGATTATTGATAAATGACATAAGTGACCATTTGCCAGTCTTTGCACTTATCCATGGCCACACGGGGGCCAATACAGAAAAAAAACTTTAAAATTTTTCAGATACAAATCACAAAATGCAATCAGTTCTTATAAAGAAGACCTGCCGAAGCAGACTGGACAAAAGTCTATGTATCAGATGTAAATGAAGCCTATGACACATTCATGAACATTGTAACCACTCTTTATGAAAAAAAAAAAAAAAATGTCCATTAGTAAAGAAAAAGCTTTAACAAAAATTGTCAACAAACCATGGCTAACCAAAGGATTACAAAAAGTGTGTAAAAAGAAAAAAAAATGTTATATAAGGCTTTTCTAAAGAAAAGAACAAAAGAAGCAGAGCAGCTATATAAAACAAGCAAAAAAAAGTTAGCCTCTTGCACTCCGGGATGCCGCGGGCGGTCATGTCTCTGCGCACTTGGACACACACTGTGCGTCTCAGAGCGCACTGAAAAAAAAAGCTGCATTTCCGTTCTTCCACTACAGACACAGCCACGAACAGAAAGGCAAAGGAGTGCTTTGATTGGTTTAGATTTGATTGACCTCTCATTCGACTAATACGAGCCTTGAATTGGGTTTCTGAAACCTTGAACAACCATTGACTGAAAACCTAGCAAGAAGGACCCGCCTACCAACGGCTGCGAATACAGCGAGCCAATTGAAGCAGAGAAGTTCGACGATTGAAAGAGTGCGTCCCGTGTGTAAAATCTGTTTTGTGAAAGCCGCTGGGTGACACACACGCATTCGCCAGTCTTTTTTTCTTAATACTGTTCTTAATTGTTTTGAAAAATCGTTCGCCAAAACTGCAATCATGGAAGTGCAAAACCGCAATAATGGAATCATGGTTTGACCGGGTTGCGTGACAAGAACCACGAGTCGTAACAAGTGGACCAGCGTCATGTTTGTCTGACAGTGAGGAAGAGAAGTTCCCCAGTGACACTGCTGTTGTGGACAGGTAAGTGTTATAAGCTAAATTATTCTTTATCCCTCAAAACTGTAATCAAAAGGACTTTTGACTGATTGGTAAATTACAACTGTGCGTCATCGCCACATGACAGACCGGTCCGTGTGCCGCGTCCGGACCGTGAACGCCCCCCTCCCCCGCTACTCTTCTGTAGCGGATTGCAGATATATTGCAGATATTTTAGTACAACTGTGCATAGTAGACCGCGGCGCACCGTCCCCGCGGTCCATCATGTGGCGATGGACGATGTCCGTCCTCTGTAGCGGGGGGATGGGGGGTGAGGGTGGGAGTTGTTATCCTCTACATTACAGATATTTTAGTATAATTTTTAGTGCACTGTAGGTTATGTTTTTCTTCTAAAAAAAAAGCCACACATTTTTTACGTGGCATGCTTATTTGTGTGTGGGGGTTTGTTTGTTCATTCATTCATTCATGAATGAATAAACAACCCGCCCCAACACACACACACACAGCCCTGAGTGTCACCTTTCATTAGAGCCCAAGATCAAACTTCTATATTGAATCATTCAAAAGTTACAGACGTTTTTTCCAAACTGTGCCATTTGGCACAATTTGGCACAGTTCAAAAATGCCTGGGAACAACCTGAGAAAAAAGCTGTGTAATATATTCATTTTTTGTGGTATTGTTACAAAATTTTGACCTCCGCTGGATAACACTTGGTTCTACATTTCTGTTGCTTTTTCCAGCCCGGATCTGACAGCTGTGTGTTATTTGCAAGCATTTGTATCCAAAAAAAGAAAAAAAAAACAGACAAACTTTATTTTCTTCAAGTTCAGTATGTTTAGATGACTGTTACTCAGTGGCAGGAGCACTTAGAGAGATTATGACTGTTTTGCCAAAAAATTCAAAGTGTTTTCTTTTAAATGAGACCAACCCCATGAAGATGCTGCAAAGGGTTGAAGAACAGCTTTTGATTTACTTTGGGTACGTTATTTTTAGGCATTTTTTAGGGAAATTGACCAGAGTGCAAGGGGTTAATATATATAATGAGATGTAGTAAAAGAGACTATTACAGTAAAGAACTGGAGAAAAACAGAGATAATACTAAAAATACATGGACAATACTTAGCAATATTCTTGGAAATAAAAACAGAAATATAAGCTACCCAACCGATCTTTCAAAAGAGAGAAAAAAAAAAAAAAAAAAAAAAACTCAGAGAGTGTGAATGCAGTCTCACCTGCAGATGAATTTAATAATTTTTTTGTTAACATTGGTCCTAATTTGGCTCGAGAAATACCCATTACGGCATCTACAAGTGATACAATAAGCAAAAACATTGCTATAAAAGACTCCATTTTTAGACTACGGATTGTTATGGTATTGACATGCTTTTAGTCAAAACTATCGTTGAATGCTTAGTGAAGCCATTGACGTATATTTGTAACCTGTCTCTCCAAACAGGTATATTTCCCAATGCGATGAAAATAGTTAAAGTAATTCCGATATACAAGACGGGTGACAGAGGGGGATTTTCAAACTATAGACCTATTTCCCTATTGCGGCAATTTTCCAAGACACTTGAAAAAAAATATTCTGTGAGAGAACTGACAACTTCATAATAAAAAAAATAATTTATTGTGTGAGCAGCAATATGGGTTCAAACACAAGAGGACAACTGCATTTGCTCTAATGGAATTTATAGAAAAAATATCAACTCCCATTGGAAATAAAGAGTATTCAGCTGAGGTATTCCTGGATCTTAAAAAAGGCATTTGATACAGTGGATCATAAATTATTTTTAAAGAAACTACTAAATTATGGTATTGGGGGGTAGCGCTGTCCTGGTTTTGTAGTTACTTAAAGCACAGATATCAGTATGTATGTGTTGGTAGCAAAAACTCACAGTTACTGAAGGTTACCACAGGATTCAGTTTTGGGGCCATTGTTATTCAATATGTATATAAATGATATATGTAAAGTTTTGAAAAAAAAAATATCTAATATTGTTTGCAGATGACACTAATTTATTATGCAGTGGAAGCAATTTGGAACAACTTTTGGATACACTCAGAAAGGAATTAGGAAAGCTTAAACTGTGGTTTGAGTCAAACAAATTAACACTCAATTTAAGTAACACAAAATTTATAATTTTTAACAACCATCACAACAACTTTGTATCTAAAATCAGTGTAAATGATGTAGAGATTGAAATGGTAAATTAAATTTCTTGGAGTAATAATTGATAATAAACTGTTTTGGAGGTGACATATTACTAATATATATTAATACTCCCACACATGACATATTGTACTGAAGTATGGGGAAATACATCAAAAACAAACATATATCCAATCTTTATGCTTCAGAAAAGAGCTATTAGAATAATAAATAAAGCTGCTTACAGGGAACCAACAAACCCACTTGTTCTTAAATTAAAAGCTCTCAAGTTGAAAGATCTGGTTGACTTTAAAACTGCAGTAATAATGTTTAAAGCGAAGAATCTATCACTGCCCGCAAATATCCAAAAGTTGTTCCAAATAAGGGAGAAACAATATCATTTCAGAGGAACATGTATATTTCAAAAACCTTCAGTGAGAACTACCACCAAGCAACACTGTGTTTCAGTGCAAGGAGTCAGACTGTGGAACGATTTTGGACCTGAATTAAAATCATGTACAACGCTTGGACAATTTAAACAAAAACTAAAGGAAGAAATACTCCAAACATATATACAAGATGACATGTAAAATCACATAAGAATTATCATATTCAGTCTGTGTTGTGTTGTTGCTTAGTTTTTTGTTTGTTTGTTTGTTTGTTTTTTTTTGTTTTTTGTCACGTTTTGTCTTAGCTTTGTTCTGAATTGTAATCACTTTTGTTTTGTTTTTCTTTTGAATTCTTGGATGGGATATGGGTGGGCAATATAAGCTGCGACTTCAGCCATCACCCATTTCGGATAACTTATATTGAACTGTATAATCAGAGGAGTTATTGTTTAATTTGACCTTGTAAGCTTCCCCCCCCCCCTTTGTTTTATTATTCTGTTCCTTTCTTTTAATCATTACTTTTAATCTATCCGAAATAAAGATTCATTCATTCATTAATTCATTCATTCATAAAGATTCAATGATTCATTCAATTGAATCAGAATCAGAATCAGAATCAGAATCAGAATGAGATTTATTGCCATTGTTCATGTAGTACACAAACTAGGAATTTGTCTCGGTGCAATGCTGCAACATTAAACATGGAGTAGCACTAAAGATAAAAATAAAAAAACTATGCCTGCAATAAAAGGTAGAATATGAATAAGTAATACTAATCTATGCAATTTTTAAATATATTAACAAGCACATGTAACAAAATGTAACAAACTGAATATCAGAGTTCATAGAAGACAGCCACGGAACCTTCAATATCTGAAGACAGTTTGTCTGGAAGAATGGGTTAAAATCACTCCTGAGCAATGCTTGTGGCTAGTTTCTCTACACAGGAAGCTGTTATTACAACCAGTGACTTTTCTACTAAACATTAAATAAATTTCCCCAAGTGTGTTCAATACTTATTCCCTGTGTCATTCCACTTTTTTTAAATATAACTTGTTTTGTTAACACAGTTTCCCTGATCCTATTGTATGTATGGATTACTTTGTGTTGTTACTGATACCTGGTGAAAATCTCAGGTAAATGGTTCTATTGTAGCACCTTGTGTGAGCCAGATTATCTAGCATCTCAGACAGGAGACAGTGATAAGCTTGGGAGAACAAAGAGCAGGAGATTCCTGGTGAGATAGCAGGAAGGAGTCAGGGATGAAGGTTGTTGAATGCAGTGTGATGCAAATGTCATGTTGTGTGTGATGTAAATGCCATGAAACTTAAGGGGAGAGTTTCTGCTTGAGAGTTCATTCTGTTCTGTGCTTGAAAGATGTGAGTGTGTAATAAATCGTCTGAGATGAATCTGCCTGTGATTTCACACACTCCACACTGGTGACCCAAGACGTATTATGGAACACGAGGCAAGATCCCCGGAGCCGGCCCGGTCAGGAAGCTAGAGCGAGGCAGCAGCCATCCCACAGACAGCCCGGACTGGAACCTATAGCCATGCGTGTGCGGTTTCAGTCAAGCTACCGGATTTCTGGCAGCACAACCCGCGCTTTTGGTTCCACCTCATCGAGGCCCAGTTCGCCCTCCGGGGAGTAACGGCAGATGATACCAGATTCTACTATGTGGTCGCAGTGCTTGATGCCCGCACTGGTCAGCAGGTAGCGAGCCTGCTCGATCAGCCACCAGCCAGCAGCAAATACGAGACGCTCAAGGCTGCGCTCATCCAGCGCTACACACTCTCGGACTGTGAGAGAGCGGAGAGGCACCTGACGCGGACCGAGTTAGGAGATGGTTCAGCTGTAGACCTGATGGAGAAGATGCTGGCGTTGATGGGCACGGACGACGGGCACTTTCTGTTTGCCCACCTCTTCCTCTGGAACCTTCCAACAGTAGCGAGAGCGGTTCTGGCCAATTTGCCATGGCTGGCCGTGCGTGACTACCGTGCGCTAGCCCAGGAGGCAGACGGGATCACCATCACCACCAGGGCGATCACAGTCAACGCGACAGCGGCGGAGCCCAGCGAGATGACCAGAGGAGGCGAGGAGCCACCGACGGTAGCAGCAGCGGGGGCCAAGGAACTCCAGAGAGACACGCTCTGTTTCTACCACCGCCGTTTCGGAGAGAACACAGGCAGAGGTGCGCCACCGTGCCAATTCAAGCGCTCGGGAAAACGCCAAGGCCGGGGGTCGGTAGCAGCCGCGACCCTCGGTGAAGCGAAAAAGCTGCTCTACTTGACGGACGCACGCTCGGGAAGGCGTTTCCTCGTGGACACCGGAGCCAAGAAGAGCTTCATCCGGCCGACCTACGCTGACCGGCTGGCAGGATCTAGTGGCCCCGGGATGTTGGCAGCAAACGGCTCGGATATTAAGACCTTTGGTGAGAGGACTCTGCTCTTATCTCTACACGGCCGTACATATGAGTGGACTTTTGTCGTAGCAGCACTGAATTACCATATACTGGGGGCTGATTTTCTGTGTGCACATGGTTTACTGGTTGATGTTGCTAACAGGCGCCTGGTTAATGCACTGTCCTTTGACTCTCTCCCCTGTATAGCTCAAGTGACCCAGCCAACAGCACAAGCCAACGTCACAGGTACAGGCGGTAAGTTCCACACACTGCTCACTCAGTTCCCAGCACTCATGGTCTCGACGTTTTCCGTGGCCATCGCTAAACACAGGGTGGAGCACTTTATCACCACCACTGGGCCACCCGTCTTTGCAGACCTCGGTGCTTGGATGCAGCTAAACTGGCCATAGCGCACGAGGAGTTCGCCAACCTGGAAAGGTTGGGCATCATCAGGCGCTCGAACAGCCCATGGGCATCCCCGCTACATATGGTCCCTAAGGCTGAAGGATCGTGGCGACCATGCGGGGATTTCCGCAGGTTGAACAACGCCACAGCGCACGACTGCTACCCAATTCCCCACATACAGGATTTTTCCATACACCTCGCCGGAGCGCGCATTTTTTCCAAAATAGACCTGGTCCGCAGTTAAAACCAAGTCCCAGTGCGCGCTGAGGACATACCCAAAACAGCGGTAATAACTCCATTCGGTCTATTCGAGTTCCTGCGCATGCCATTCGGGTTAAAAGGAGCAGCACAGACGTTCCAGCGCATGATGGATGCAGTGCTGTGCGATCTCCCGTTTGTGTTCGTGTACCTGGACGATATCCTGGTAGCCAGTGCGTCCGAAGACGAACACGAAACCCACCTCACGACGTTTTTCCAGAGGTTGGAGGAGCACGGGTTAATAATCAACCCGGCGAAATGCCAGTTCGGCATGACGGGGATTGATTTTTTGGGACACCGCGTCTCTCCTGAAGGAGCGATCCCGCTGCCCAACAAAGTGCGCGCCGTGGCGGATTTTCCCCGGCCTCAGACGGTCAGGGCACTGCAGGAATTTTTGGGGATGGTGAAATTTTATAACCGTTTCCTTCCCCGTGCGGTGCAGCTCATGCAACCATTATACGCCGCGCTCAAGAAACAGAAACCCGCGGATAGGGTCGAATGGACCCCGGAGCGAGAGCGGGCGTTCTCGGAAGTTAAAGCAGCCCTGCCAAATGCCGCACTGCTGGCGCATCCAGACCCTATGGCCCGCATAGCGCTCACCACCGATGCTTCAGACGTGGCCATAGGGGCGGTCATGTAGCAGCGCATCGCCGGGGCTTGGCAGCCGCTTGCCTTTTTCAGCAGAACTTTGCGCAACAGCAAACGTAAATACAGCGCGTTCGACAGAGAGTTGCTGGCTCTCCACCTGGCCATACGCCACTTCCAGTTCAGGCTGGAAGGGTGCAGCTTCACCGCGTTCGTGGACCACAAGCCGCTAACATTCGCGATGGCCAAGGTTTCAGAACCGTGGTCGGGCCAGCAGCAGAGACAGCTTGCCGCTATCTCAGAGTTTACTACCGATATTCAGCATGTGTCTGGTAAACTGAATGTAGTGGCGGACTGCCTCTCGGGAGCCGTGGTGGCCCCGGTCTGCGTGGGGATAGATTACGCAGCCATGGCCACGGAGCAGATTAGCAATGCAGACGTGCACGCGCTCCAGTCTGGACCAACAGGGTTAAGGCTGGAGAGCAGGGTGCTGCAGGATTGCAGCCACCCCCCCTAATCTGCGATGTCTCCATGGGTCGCCCGCATCCGGTGGTCCCGGCCGCGTGGCGCCGCCGCGTGTTTGAGTCGGTTCACACTCTGGCGCACCCAGGAGTGCGCACGTCGGTCAAAATGGCGGGAGAGAAGTTTGTTTGGCCGAGCCTGCGCAAACAAGTGAAGGAGTGGGCTGCAGCCTGCGTGGCGTGCCAACGAGCCAAAGTACACAGACACACGAAGGGTCCCTTGGAGCAGTTTCGTATTCTGGCTAAGAGGTTCGACCATGTTCACGTGGACCTCGTGGGCCCCCTCCCGCCATCACAGGGGTGCACGCACCTCCTGACTATGGTGGACCGCACCACGCACTGGCCAGAAGTGGTCCCGCTGGCAGCAACCACGTCCACGGACGTAGCGAGCGTTTTTTTAACAGCATGGGTGGCGCGTTTTGGAGTCCCATCGAACATTACATCTGACAGGGGCCCGCAATTTGTTTCCGAACTCTGGTCCACGATGGCCCGCAGCCACCCACAGGCCAATGGGTTATGCAAGCGTTTTCATAGATCACTGAAAGCGGCACTCAGGGCTTCATTGACGGATGCAAATTGGGTAGACAGGCTGCCATGGGTTTTATTGGGTTTGCGCTTCGTGCCAAAAGAGGATCTGGAAGCTTCCCTGTCAGAGCTCGTTTTTGCGCAGCCACTATGGCTGCCCGGGGAATTTCTGCCAGATAATCTCGCGCCGGGCAGCTCCCCGTCTCAGCTTTTGCAGCGTAGTGCAAACATAGGCACGCTGCCGGGCCCTGCCCACCACAGTTTTCCGCGTGTTTTCGTGCCCTTTGGGCTGCACGGTGGCGCAGTGGTTAGCACTGCGGCAGCACAGTTTACCCTTGGCCGGGGGATTGTGGGGATCGTGGGTTCAATCCCAGCCCCCGACCAACAGTGATCTGTGTGGAGTTTGCATGTTCTCCCCGTGTTGCGTGGGTTTACTCCGGGATTTCTCCGGTTTCCTCCCACATGCCAAAAACATGCATGTTAGGTTAATTGGCTGTTCTAAATTGTCCCTAGATATCTGTTTCCTATAGGCCCTTAGAATAGAGGGTTAGTATTAATGAAAGCGCTTTGAGTGGTCTTTGTGACTAGAAAAGCGCTATATAAGTGCAGGTTAGTTAGTTAGTAGCTAAAACTTTGAACAGCGCGGAGCTCGTTTTCGTCAGACACGACTCCCACCGCCCTCCATTGCGCCCACCCTATGATGGACCGTTCAGAGTGCTGGAAACAGGGGATAAGCATTTTTTGCTAGACTTGGGGGGTAGGAGGGAAAAAATTGGCATAGACAGACTCAAACCCGCTTTCGTTGTGGCGGACGAGCAAGTGCTGTTGGCTAGGGCCCCTCGGCGTAGAAGACCCCCACGGAGAGCTCCCCAGGGAGACGATTCTCCAGAGCAGCCACACGGACACACCGAAGTGCCCCCCCCCACCAGCAACAGCCCACCCGCAGTCAGACACACTTCCAGCAGCCCCCCACTGGCACAGCAGTGCCGCGGAGGCGGTAAACCCCAGTTACAGCAGATACGGGAGGAGACGGAAGCCCAAGCACCATGTGGACTGATGTTCAATTGTTCTCTCACAGCATGTGGACTGTTATTCTATTGTCCTATCTAAGATGCTGGGGGGGGGGGTGTAGCACCTTGTGTAAACCAGATTATCTAGCATCTCAGACAGGAGACAGTGATAAGCTTGGGAGAACAAAGAGCAGGAGATTCCTGGTGAGATAGCAGGAAGGAGTCAGGGATGAAGGTTGTTGAATGCAGTGTAATGCAAATGTCATGTTGTGTGTGATGTAAATGCCATGAAACTTAAGGGGAGAGTTTCTGCTTGAGAGTTCATTCTGTTCTGTGCTTGAAAGATGTGAGTGTGTAATAAATCGTCTGAAATGAATCTGCCTGTGATTTCACACACTCCACACCATCAGAAATATGTTTAATGAGAAAAATGTTGAGGTGTTAAACACTTATTTTCCGCGCTCTGTGTGTGTGTGTGTGTGTGTGTGTGTGTGTGTGTGTGTGTGTGTGTGTGTGTGTGTGTGTATTAGTGGCATTGGATGACTAAATTTTTTAATTGCGATTAATCTTTTCAAATGTTGAGTTAATCGCAATTAATAACGCATTCATCACATTTTTTCCCATACAGATACAATGTGTCTTTAGTGGGTAATTTTTCAAGTTTGTCATACTTTTCTGAACATGGGTGTAGCATGACCTTGAGTACCATTTTTTTTTAAATCATTCTTTCCTGAAAAAAAATTCTTTCAACTCAAAAGTCTGGCTTTTGAGACTGCTTCTCTCACCAAAGAACCCGAGCTGTAACCCTATCCATCGGCCATAAGGTGGAAGTTAATCCCTTTCTCCAAGACTCTTTGGCAAAGGAATGTTCTAATGGACAGTTTTATGATCGATATAGTCAAGACTTTGGAAGCCAAGACTTTCCAGGAAACACCCAGTTTCACAGTGCCATCTGGTGGCCGAATCAGGAATATTTAACTTTCTCTCTGTGTGGTGGAATATAGTATATATGGACAAATGAACTAATTCATATTCTTTCTTTCAACCCTTTAACTGCCCAGATTAATTGGACGGGTTGCGTGCCCCCAGTAGCACAGAACAGCAACTGAACGTGTCAATTTATTGACGTCCCCCGGCTATAATGAGAATTTGTACTAATCTTTATTGATCTGACAGTTTAGAAGGTGACAGACACGCTAAAGGAATCATGGTTGACATGGAATATAGCAAAGTAGAAGAAATCCTCATTATTAGTTTTCCTTTTTCCACTTTGAGCTCACACACCAATGTGGATGCCGCCATGTTTGGTCATCGCTGCCGTGATGATGACTGAAACTGCATGAAACTGGAAAAATAGCCGCGTAATACAAACAAAATTCACGTTGGATAATCATAAGAGCTTGTAGATGTGGTGCATGGGTGTAAATTACTAAGTAAACATGTTACATCGACCACAATGGAGGAAAAACTGAGCTCCCATAACCAAGATGGCGGCGCCCATGGGCGGCATGGATTCCCACAGGAATAATGCACCAAACAGAAAAAATAGCCACGGAATACAAATGAAATTCACATGGGGTAATCAAAAGAGTTTGTAGATGTGGTACACGGTGTAAATGGCTGAGCAAACACACAAACATCGACTACGATGGACGAAAACGGACCAGTCATGTGGGTGGGCGAACCCCCCCACCCGGCAACAGGTAAGAAAAATATATGTTTATTGACATTTTATTGATTTTCTAGTACATATACTTTGAAGATTAGATAAAAACATATCTCTGTAGACAAATCGGCGAAAAAAACAAAAAAAAAAAACAAAAACAAAAAACAAAAACAAAAACGGACCATTCATTATGTAGAAGTGTTCAAAGTCCACTTTTGACTGAGTTATGTAATTTATATAGCTGCTGTGACATTTGCAAATTAGATGCATAAATTTAATGCTATCTGAAACTTTGGATCATATTCTACATATTTCTAATTAACATTAAGTCATTATCTCTTGTAACTTTCAAGTTATAGCCTTGGAAATCTGAACTATTTTATTGACAAAATTTTTTTTTACCACTCTTGACCACTGGGGGGGGGGGGCGCTTGAGTTACCTTGTGTTCCCCCAGGCGCCACATGGCACTTAGGGCAGTTAAAGGGTTAAGACAGCAGCTGCTACAGAAGATATGATTGAACTCTGGTGATGGACATGGATTGTCCTACTAAAGCCCCTTTTCCACTAGTGCCTACTTAGCCCGACTCACCTTTCCTCAACTTTCCTCAACTCAGCTCACTTTGTTTCCTTTAAAGCAGGGTTCCGCCTGAGGTGGGAGGGATTTTTTTACGGCAAGGCGGCCCCACACTCCCGTGACGTAAAACACACGACACAAGCAAAGTACAAGATGGAGGATTACTAGGCAATGGTATTTGTACTGCTCAGTCTCTGACTTTCTGTAAGAGTAAGGGCAAAAAAGAAGAGCCAGAGAAGGCTACAGGCGGCAAAACAAAACACTCTGGAAAAGTACCGGAGAGTTTAAGAAGCCATGGTGCAGTATAAAGCCAAAGACGTGAGGATACAAGCTAGATCACATAGGAAGGTAAGCTAACGATGGCTAATTCTAGTTTGCTACAGTCATTAAAATGTTCCCCGTACTACATTGTAATGGCGGAAAGTTATCACTATTAGGTATTGAAATATGTATGCTGTATGTGTGTGTTTCAAGTGCTCTCTTGTGGCAAAATTATTCCTTCAAACCATGGGTCTGATCTTTCAACCGAGCCTCCCAGCAATGGGATGTCACCCCAGCTTCACAAACACGCTGTGTTTACAGAACTTCAGAATGTCTGTAGAAACGTTTAGCTTCCTGTGCAACAAATTTCTCTAATCTGTGTGAAAATCATGGAGAGACTGTTGAGACATCATGGGTTGTACCTGCTCCAGCAGCACTGAGACTGTGGCAGTGTGGCAAAAAAGTGATCCACTTCCCAAACTTGATCGCCAGGTGCCATATTGTAGTAATGGGGTTATATTAGCTGTAAAATATATATTTCAACAGGTAAACAGTACTGAGTTATGTATAATAAGATATATTTTACAATTATGATGCATTTTTAAGCCAAAACAAACTTAATCTAGGATTAAAAGCAATTCAAACAATGCAGTCAAAAGGTCACATGAAGAAATACATGGATTTCCTGGATACATACATGTAGATACTGTAAAAATATGTATTCTCTGCATCAACAATGTACTATAATGCATTGTTTTTTAGTATTGCACTAGAAATTTTGACAATAAACCTTTGTACCTTTTGCAGATCTGTCTCCACTTCTGTTTAATTTGTGAAGGTTACCACCAAGTGACATAAATTAAATACTAAAAGATGGGAAAAGCTGTCTATGAACAATCCAGCAGTTTGAGAAATCACTTTTGGTTTGGTGTAAGTCTGTCCACAGAATTATGAACCATGAAGCAGTTTGTGTTAAAATGTTAAATCATATTAAACCCTTACCCAGGGGTGTCCAATCATGTGCCATGGTGGGCCAAGACTCTGCAGGTTTTCTCTTCTACCCAGTCTCTTCAGCAGGTGTTTTAACTGATCAGCAATCAGTGGGAAGAAATTCAGTGGAATCTGCTGCTGAAAACACTGGTTGGAGGTAAAGCCTGCAGGGTCTTGGCCCTCAATGGGGCATGATTGGAAAACCTTGCCCTAACCCATTATTAGGCCTACTCTGGAGTTACCCCAGGTGAGAGGCAACAGGCAGGGGTGGTTATTCTTATATGCCCCCACCTTACTGCCTTGACATTGGAGTTCTCCGCGGTGGATGGAAAGGTAGTTTCCCTGCTCCTTCGGGTTGGGAAAGGGGTCCTGACCATCAGATCGCTCATCTTGGAGGCCTCATTGTCCAACTGGGGGACTTCAATGCACATGTGGGCAGTGACATTGAAACCTGGAGGGGCGTGATTTTGAAGAACGTCTTGCCCGATCTTAACCCGAGTTGTGTTCAGTTATTGGATTTCTGAGCCAACCACAGTTTGTCCATAACAAACACCATGTTAAAGCATGATGGTGTCCATTTTTTTTTTTTTTTTTTTTCTTGCCTTCTGATTGTTGCTCTGAGTGTTGCTATCCCTGTGCTGTTGCAATCCTGGAATTTCCCCGTTGTGGGACTAATAAAGGCTTATCTTATCTTATCTTATCTTATCTTATCTTATATGTGCACCTGGTACCAGGACACTCAAGATCATAGGCTGATGATCGATTTTGTTGTCGTGTCATCAGACCTGCTACCACGTCTTGGACAACTGGGTAAAGAAAGGTGCACAGCTGTCAACTGATCTTCATCTGGTGGTGAGTTAGATCCAATGGAATGGGCGGACACCATTCAGACCCGGTAGACCAAGACATATAGTGAAGGTGTGCTGGGAACATGTGGCTGAGGCCCCTGTCCTGGAGGTCTTCAACTCCCGCCTCCGAAATAACTTTCCGAGTGAGTCTGGAGACATGGACCTGGGGCCATGTTCTCCACCTCCATTGTTGAAGCAGCTGCCCAGAGCTAAGGCTGCAAGGTTGTTGGTGCATCTCATGGTGGCAACCCTCGAACCAAGTGATGGACACCAGTGGTGAAGGGGGCCATCAAGCTTAAGAAGGACTCCAATCGAGATTGGCTGACTTGTGGGACTCCTGAAGCAGCTGGAGTGTATCAGCAGGCCAAGTGTAGTGCAGATCGGGTGGTTGGGGAAGCAAAAACTTGGGTATGGGAGGAATTTGGTGAGGCCATGGAACAAGACTTTTGGTCGGCTTCAAAGACATTCTGGCAAACTCTCCAGCAACTCAGGAGGGGGAAGCAGCCCCCTGTCCACACTGTGTATGGTGCGGATGGGGCACTGCTGACTTCGACTGGAGATATCGTTGAGCAGTGGAAGGAATATTTCGAAGATCTGCTCTATCCCACTGATACACCTTCCATAGAGAAAGCAGGGCTTGAGGACGAGGGGCACGACTCACACATCACAGGGATTGAGGTCACTGAAATGGTTAAAAACTCTGTGGTGGCCGTGCCCCGAAGCGGACGAGATTCACCCTAAGTACCTCAATTCCCTGGATGTTGTAGGGCTGTCATGGTTTACATGCCTCTACAATGATGCGTGGAAGTTGGGGACAGTGCTTTCGGAATGGCAAACTGGGATGCTGGTTCCTCTTTTTAAAAAGAGGGACTGGAGGGTGTGTTCCAACTTTAGGGGATCACACTTCTCAACCTTCCTGGGAAGGTCTGTGCCAGGGTACTGGAGAGGAGAGTCTGACCACTGGTCGAACCTCGGATTAAGGAGGAGCAATGTGGTTTTTGTCCTGGCCATGGCACATCGAACCAACTCTTTACCCCTCAAGAATCCTCGATGGTTTGTGGGAGTTTTCCCAACTAGTCCACATTTGTTTTGTGGACTTGGAGAAAGCATTCGACCGAGTCCCTCATGGTCTCTTGTAGGGGGTGCTGCGGGGTATGGGTATGGAGTATGGGGTATCGGTGTTGTTGTTACAAGCCAACCGATCTCTATATGTCCTATGCAAGAGTTTGGTTCATATTGCCAACACCCAGTCAAACACATTTCCAGTGAGAGATGGACTCAGACAGGGCTGTCCTTTTTCACTGATCCTGTTCATAATTTTTCTGGACAGGATGTCTAGGTGCAGCCAAGGATTGGTGCGTGTCATGCTTGGTGACCACATGATTTCATCTCTGCTGTTTGTGGATGATGTTGTCCTGTTGGCTTCATCAAGCAATGACCTTCAGGTCTTACTGGGATGGTTTGCTACTGACTGTGAAGCGGCTGGGAGGAGAATCAGCACCTGCAAGTCCGAGTCCATGGTCCTCAACCAGAAAAAGGTGGATTGTCCTCTTTGGGTTGGAGTCAAGCTCCTGCCCCAAGAGGGGGAGTTTAAGTATCTCATGGTCTTATTCATGCGTGAGGAGAGAATGGAGAGCAAGACTGACAGATGGATTGGAGCAGCCTCTGCAGTGATCCAGACGTTGTACTGGTCTGTTGTGGTGAAGAGGGAGCTGAGCTCAAAAGCAAAGCTGTCGATTTACCGGTCAATCTAGGCTCCTACCCTCACCTATATTCATGAGCTCTGTGTAATGACCGAAACTGATGTTCAGCCCGCCCATGACTCGTAGCTGTAGCTTCCTGATGTATTGTTAACACTTTGAGCGTGTAGAATTTTTGTCAGGAAAAAACGTAGAGTTTGACCTCAAATTTTCAAATGACAATAGCTTCAGAACGGTAATAGTTAAATTCAAAGTCCCAATTACAAAAATGTTGCAGAGGAACCCAAGTGTCTGCCAGGTGAACTTGCATCCATGCATAGTGCATAATTGGACCTAATTTGCATATTGCAACAATCAAAATTTTATTATAAGACTAAAGCTTCACAGTGATTATAGTTAGATGCACAGTCCCAATTACAAAAGTGTTGCAGGGGTACCCAAGTGTCTGCCAGATGAACTTGCATCCATGCATTGTGCATAATTGGACCTAATTACTGCTCCGGAAAAGGGGTAGAAGATGAATAGATGGACAATTTTTATTTCACACACTGTCACCACATGGTCCTTTTGTCCCACCATTGACAAAATTACTAAAAATCATTCAAAACAAAAACAGTTTTGGTGTCACACTGTCACCACATGGCCTTTTCTCCCTTCATTTGCCCCTTCATTTTCTACCGCTCCGGAAAAGTGATAGAAGATGGATGGATGGACAATTTTTGTTTCACACACTGTCACTACATGGTCCTTTTGTCCCATCATTGACAAAATTACTAAAAATAGATAGATAGATAGATAGATAGATAGATAGATAGACAGATAGATAGATAGATAGATAGATAGATAGATAGATAGATAGATAGATAGATAGATTATTTCGAACACAAAAATATAACAAAAACAAGCAAATGGCAAATGCAATAAAGTAACAGTATACACTGTTCGAAAGGGAGAAGGAAGAAGTGAACAATTATTAATTCCATCTCCTCTTTTCCATAGATACACCCATGTGAATTTTATACAAATTACCACCTTTAAGACCCCAAGTAAACAATTTACTGTATTTTTTACAAATCAACATTAACACCCATCCATTCTAACATACATTATCAAAATCATTAAAAAAAAAACCCACAAATCTCATGGCACATTTGTTTCACACTAAACTAAAATGAAGCAAATGAAACACAGTTTATGCAACAAATATGATCCTGTTTGTTTCGTCGGTCACAAGCATCCAGAATTCCAGAGTCCAAAAAAGTGACAAAATCAATGGTGGGCGCAGATGACAGCTCCTTCTCTCCACAATATCCTACTGGCTGTTCAAATGCTTTCAGCCACGGCTGATAAAATTCTTCATCTCTAAGAAATTCTCAGCCGTCAAAGTCCAAACCTCCTGCCGCATCGCCACTACCTATTGTCCTGCCAGCGTGCACACGTAGCACACGTCGATGCGCACTGGCAGTGCGCTCTTGCCCAGCCAAACGTCGCCCATGGGCTGCTCTGGACCTTTTCGCTCAGTGACCACGGTTTGGCAAAGCAGAGCAATCTGCAGATGAGGCTCCTGTGCCATTTTGGGCCCGGCTGGACACAGAAAACACAGCTGCAGTGTCGCGTGCAAGATGTCTGTCTCCACTTTCACAAGAACTGCTTGCACCATTGTCCGAAGGCACATAATCAGAGCTGGACTGTAACTCAGATGACGAACTAGGGCAAAGCTCTTCCTCTGAACTCAGGAGCGGCGAATACCAACACTATAACCTCTTCAGCTGAGAGTGTTTTCCTCACCATCCTGATCCTCACCATCCAGGATTTCTCCAGTTTCCTCCCACATACCAAAAACATGCAGGTTAGGGATATGGGGAGCTTGCGCACGCAGCGACCGGCAGCTGGTGGCTTGTCACAAGACTGCAAAACAAATCTACCTACGGGTACAAAATAAGTAATAAAAAAAAAAAATCCTGTTTCCTCCGTGTCAAACAGCAAAATGAAAGGGGGCGGGCTTCAAACGCTGATTTGACCTACTTATTGAAGTGAACCATTTCCAGTTCTCACAGTAAGTGAAAAGCCATACCTCTCAGTCATCAAGTGGTGTTTAAAGGTTTGTACATTTCACACTCTATTCAGCTGTACAGGCTTTGTTTAGACTGATCAGCTGACAGGCACACTTCTGCGCCATACACACTCAAAGGGTTAATTGGTCCCAGCTGGCAAGTTATTAGACCCTGTGCCGGGGCTCCTTGCCAGCCTACAGCCACACCCCTTTCTCTCTCTCTGTTAGGCACTCACCAGCTGTCTGCAATCTCCCTTTGTGTTTCCACACATGCACACACACACACACACACACACACACACACACACACACACACACACACACACATTCATCCTTACTGAAATGCTCTGACACTCACTCATGCACTTGCTCAGCCACACTCCTGCATCCACTTGACATCATTAGCGCTTGGGTATTTATGATGGCCAGTGGATGCACTCAGTGTGGTGGCAATAGTCAACTGTTGATGCCCACACTCACTCCTGTTGGTTCATCTCTACCCGGACTCTGTATAGGGTTGTTTTCCAGAGCCAGTTGCTCCGAACCTACATGTATGTCCACTCTTTCTTGATGTAGCCTTACTTCTCAGCTCCGCCCTCCACGTGGGCTTGCCAATGGAGTTTGTAGCTGGGCATCCAGCTCTCCTCATCCTGTACAGTATTTGCTGGACATTTTGTGTATTTTGTGTTTTCACATTCTGTATAATAAACCCATCAATTTCACCTGCATTTGAGCTCGCTCTAATTCATTTGTTCGCTGTGAAGTTACGCAGGTCGTCAGGGAGAGGGAAGTCTGGGCTTCTCTTGTTGAGCTGCTGCCTCCGCGATGCGGACCTCCGGAAAAGCAGTAGAAGATGGATGGATGGATGATGGCTTGATATATACTTTATTTATTTATTTATTTACTTTATTTATTTTACATATACAGTACAGTCATGTGAAAAAAAATTGGAAACTCTTTTAAATATTCACTTCTTTTTTAACAAATGTTGACATATCTATGATTAACCTTGTTTTTGTTTTTTTTGTTTTTTGCATTTTTTAAAATTTATTTTAGCCATTGTAAGTGGGAATGAATTTGGGAGTGTCATAAAAAGATGGAGGTGTCCTAATTTATTCCTGACTATTTGTTTAGAATAACATTTTACAGAAAATTTGGAAAAGCCTTTATCTCCTTTGTAATTGTTGAGTTGTATTATGTGAAACTCCCAGTATTTTTAATACTGATATTAAATATCCATTTGTCCAAATATGTAAAAAAAAACAAAACAAACAAAAAAACCCCGCTTACACAGGGTGTCCTATTTTTTTTTTCTTTCACATGACTATATAATATAATATACTTTATTTCTGATGGAGCTAATTACCTGAGATTTTCATCACTTAACAATTTCAGTTCTGTGCCACGGTGACCATAGTTACAACTTGCAGCACTCAACCACTTATCATTTATTAATTAATCACTTTTAAAACATTTCTTTGCTCCAATGTTTTTGACAGTTTTTTTTAGCCCCAACTGGCTGCATCAACAACTGCACCTGCTTGGTCAATAAGATTTATGGATGCAGTTCTAAAAGCCCCCTGCCTAGAATTAGGTCCATTCCAATAACACAGTCAGCCAACACAGCCACTACAAAGCACTCAAACCCAGAAAACCCACATCCAGGCCCATGATGAGTACCAGCTCTCCTCCTTGCCTGCTGAGAGTTGTGGACAAACAAGTTGTCAGTTTTCCGGTCACAGCCTCCCTCCAATGGCAAACATTTGGATAGATGTTGATCCATAAATATTTAATTGGCCCCAAACCACCCCTAACCCCCTCTGGGAGGAGCGACCAAACCCACAATATCTGACTAACAAGACATGCATAAAAGGATGACCAGACTTGGTGTGTATGAGGTGAAGAGGAAAAGAGAGAGAAAACAGAAATGGCCTGGATAAACATGACGTTGGTGGCCATGCAGTGCAATAAAAGTAGAGTGTTTGTTCTTCCGAATGAGTGGATGCATCAAAGCACAGCGTGACAGCACTGTCTCACTGGTGTTCACTACAGGAAGACGGAAAGTACAGAGGTGGGGTGACGGAAGGGGCTGCAGAGGAGGACACGTGTAGGAAGATGACATCCACTTCTAAAGGACATGTAATAGTGTGCTTGACTTGGAGGGATGGTCAGGCTGCAGGAGAGCTTACTGTATGTGTGACTGACTTGTGAGAAATGTGAAATAGAAGGAAGGGGAGGAGATTTTTTCTTGATTGTATAATAATTCAAGGAATAAAATATTGACTGATAGTGACGTTTTTGGTTTGATTTGGTCTGTTAGCAGACAACTCAGGATATGACTCAAGCTGATGATTGAATAATGTTCTCTCCATTAGTTGTGAGCTGGCCTGTCCAGGGGGGTTTGACATTTTCCAGTGAAAATCATTCACAGTATTATCCAAAAAAAAAAAAAAAAAAAAAAAACCTTTGATGACATTGAGTAATTTGTAAAATATACATATGAGTGTACTACTGAATGTGTGGACCAAAACATTCCTTTAATTGCATCTGTTTCCATTACCAGCTCGTCCTAAATGATTATATTAAGGACTCAAAGCAAAACCTGAAGCAAATATGCTGATCAAAATTGATAAATTCAAGCCTGACACAGTACTTCAAATTATGATGGCTGGCTGGATGGATTTGTAGTTTGCTGTCAGTTTGTGTTCTATGAAGCAGATGAAGAGGTTGTTGGCTATGGTGATTAAAAATATATTTATATAAGAAATATTTAGCTTTTTTAATGTCTGAACTTGAAAACACTGAAACAGACCAAATCAGCTGTAGCCTATATATTTAGTGGTTGCATAAGGAATTGCAACAGAACTATAAATTGTCAAAATCAAAGAAGCATTGGCCTAGGAGGGGGAGTAGCCGCAATTTTCCGTGACAAATTATTAGTTTGTATAAAGCAAAAAACTTGTTATAATTCATTTGCTTCCTCTCGGCGCCACACGAGTAGGCTGCCTTTTGCAACAGCGGCTCGATTCCGAATTTTTTTTTCCCTTCCTCTCTTTTTTGACCAGTCTTTTTTTTTTTCACCCCACTTATATCACGGACACACAGATCGTCCCAAATGTCTCCTGAGCCGGTGGACGGAGCCACTGTTTATAGCAGGATACGATACAACAGGGAAGAGCTGCTAGCATTTAACCGCCACCCGGTCCCATTGGAAAAACTCGACATACCGAGAGAATTGAGGCGAAAGCGTCGCGGCTGCCGGGCTGGAGTAAGGCGGAGGACAAAAAATATAAGGTACAGACCCTCCCTTCCATCTGTTGTCATGGGAAATGTACGGTCGATACTGGGAAAGTTAGATGAGCTAGCGGCTATCTCCCGTTATGATAGCACTTACCAGGAGTGCTCTCTCCTTTTGTTTACTGAGACGTGGCTAACTGAACTAGCAGCAGATGCTAACATTGAGCTGGAGGGTTTTCACATGATACGAGCTGACCGAACACCAGACAGTGGCAAAGCTAGGGGCAGTGGAGTGATAATGTATGTTAACAACAACTGGTGCAGACCGGGACATATCACTGTTAAACAACGACACTGCAGCAAAGACTTTGAGTTGCTAGCTGTTAGCATGAGGCCTACATATCTCCCGAGAGAACACTCACACGTGATCTGCATTGTTGTTTATGCAAATCCGACGGCGAACGCTGGGACAGCGCGTGACGTCATCCATTCAGTAACCAGCAGGCTGCAGACAGAACACCCAGATGCTCTTCTCCTCATCTCAGGCGATTTCAACCATGTTTCACTGTCTCCCATTCTACCCACGTTCACCCAGTATGTCACATGCCACACTAGAGACAATAAAACACTGGATTTATTCTACGCAAACACTAAGGAGGCGTACACCTCATCACAACTCCCCCCACTCGGGAGATCGGATCACAACTTGGTTCATCTCCGGCCGGTGTACAAACCCCTAGTGCACAGACAACCTCCGGCCATGCACACTGTGGAGTTATGGTCTGAGGAGACAATGGACACTCTAAAGGACTGTTTTGAAGCCACCGCCTGGAAGCAGCTCTGCGATCCACATGGTGAGGACATCGATGGCCTCATTCACACCTTCACGGGCTACCTCAGCTTCTGTGTGGACAAATCAGTTCCCACCAAGACCATACGGCGTCACTCAAACAACAAACCCTGGATCAACCCTGAGATAAAAACACTTCTGAGAGAGAAGAAGAGGATCTTCAGGTCGGGGAACAGGGAGATGCTGAAGTCCGTACAGAGGGAGCTGAGGAGAAAGATCAGAGAAGGCAAGGACAGCTTCAGGAAGAAGATGGAGGACAAGCTGCAACAGAGCGACATCAGCGGGGTCTGGAGAAACCTCAAAACCATCTCGGGGCTCCAGAATACCTCCCCCCAGGCCACGGGGGGCAGGGAGTGGGCGAACAACCTGAATCTGTTTTTCAATAGATTTGACCAACCGCCCTCCCCCCTGTCTGCACAACAACCACTGCTGCCTCTAAGAAATCAAGTCCTGCTACCCACTCCCCACTCCACCGACACCCCCCCCCACTCCCAACACACAGCCCCCCATCCTGACCCTGACCAAGACCCAGGTGAGGACGGAGCTGAGGAAGATCAAGGCGAGGAAGGCGTCGGGACCGGACGGCATCAGCGCAAAGCTCCTCAAGTCCTGTGCAGACCAGCGGTGTGGGATTGTGACGTATATCTTCAACATGAGCCTGAAACTGGGAAGGGTACCACAGCTGTGGAAAACATCTTGTGTGGTACCTGTACCAAAAACTTCCCACCCCAAAGACCTGAACAGCTACAGACCGGTGGCCTTGACGTCCCACTTGATGAAGACCCTGGAGAGACTGCTCCTTGCTCATCTCCGCCCCCTGGTGGAACCAGCGATGGATCCACTCCAGTTCGCCTACCAGCATGGCATTGGGGTGGAGGATGCGGTGATCTTCCTCCTTCACCGTTCTCTGTCCCACCTGGAGAAGCCCGGGAATATGGTGAGGATCATGTTCTTTGACTTCTCCAGTGCTTTCAACACCATCCAACCGATGATCCTGAAGGACAAGCTGCTGCGCGCAGGGGTGGACCAGCACCTGTCATCATGGATCCTGGACTACCTCACGAACCGGCCTCAGTTTGTGAGAACCCGGGACTGTGTTTCCGACACGATCATCAGTAGCACGGGGGCCCCCCAGGGAACGGTGCTGGCTCCCTTCCTGTTCACTCTTTATACTGCGGACTTCTCACACAACACAACACACTGCCATCTACAGAAGTTCTCTGATGACTCTGCAATCGTTGGTCTCATCTCCAACGGAGATGAAGCTGAGTACAGAGGGCTTATCCAGGACTTCGTGGACTGGTGCCATCGGAACTGCCTCCAGATCAACGCGAGGAAAACTAAGGAGCTGGTGGTGGACTGCCGCAGGCATGGGCAGCCCCTCACAGCACCAGTAAATATACAGGGAACAGACATCGAGATGGTGACATCCTATAAGTACCTGGGTGTTCATCTGAACAATAAACTAGACTGGTCACACAATACTGACGCACTCTACAAGAAGGGACAGCGCAGGCTGTTCCTGCTGAGGAGACTCAGGTCTTTTGGTGTACAAGGGGCTGCTGCTGAAGTCATTCTATGACACGGTGGTGGCATCAGCCATCACTTTTGGAGTGGTCTGCTGGGGCAGTGGCATTACTGCAGCCGATAGGAAGAGACTGAACAAACTGATTAAGAAAGCTAGCTCTGTCCTGGGGCAGCGCCTTGATCCGATGGAGGAGATAGGAGAGAGAAGGACGGTGGCTAAACTGTCATCTCTGCTGGAGTCCGAGTTCCGCCCTATGCAGGACATACTGGATGCACTGAGGAGCTCATTTAGCAGCAGACTACATCATCCCAGGTGCACAACCGAGAGGTTTCGTAGGTCCTTCCTACCAACGGCTGTCAGACTGTACAACCTAAGCAGGGCTGCTCGCAGAGATAGCAAAAAGACGTAACAAACTAATAGTTTTTTGAATGCAAAAGATGCAATAGACTTACACAATGGTCCTCTCCGGCATACAACTAGGAACATACCGGTCGCTATGGAGGGTGAGAATATGTATGGGCACATAATCATACCATGTAGGATAACTAAGTAGTCGGTTATGCTGTTTCATCCCATCTAGCAACAATGCTCTGCACTGTGTGTGTTTATATATTTACATATTTATTCCATCTAGCTACAATGCTCAGCACTGGGTGTGTTTATATTTATATATCTATATATTTATTCCATCTAGCTACAATGCTCTGCACTGTGTTTTTATATATCTACATATTATTCCATCTAGCTACATTGCTCCGCACTGTGTGTGTTTATATACTTGCATATTTATTCCACCTAGCTGCAATGCTCCGTACTGTGGGTGTTTATATATTTACATATTTATTCCATCTAGCTACAATGCTCTGCACTGTGTGTTCATATATTCATATATTTATTCCATCCAGCTACAATGCTCTGCACTGTGTGTCTGTGTGTGTGTGTATATATATACAGTATATCTTATAGTAATATGTACATATGTATATTAGCTGCTCTTGCTTGCTTGTTTTTTTTTCTTGCCTTCTGATTGTTGCTCTGAGTGTTGCTATCCCTGTGCTGTTGCAATCCTGGAATTTCCCCGTTGTGGGACTAATAAAGGCTTATCTTATCTTATCTTATCTTATCTTATCTTATTTGGAGGCCTGGTTCTCAGAACTGGGCATCTTAGCAATTCTAGGTGTTACGGCCCCCGTCAATGGCTCACAGGGACCAAACATATGAGAATGACTCGGTTTTGTAATTAACCATGTTTATTGAAAAAAATTGAACAAAACCAAGCAAACAGAGATGGGAGGCCCGGCTAAAACAAACAAAAGAGGGGGAAGGCTGAGAACCAACCCAGCAATGGGCTGTCCGATTCAGCTGTCACCCCTAAACTAACCGAAATAAACTGACCTCACCAAAAACAAGCCCAACAAGTCTGCCGGCAACTCCCAACGCAACGTAGATATACACAATTATAAGGAAACTAAGAAAACAGAGAGTGAACAGGCTGGTGGTGGACACTGGCGAGTAAGGAAGTTAAGCGCCTGCCCCAGCGTCCACTCCGCCTCCTTTTATTGGCATCCCTTGAAGCCTGGAGCCAATGATGCCTGAGACAGGGACAAACAAGAACAGGTTAATATGAAACAATCAAACATTATAGGAGGACGTGTATGGCGTACTGAGGTGCGCATAACATCTCCACCGCAAAGTGTTGAATAATGGGGCAAATGAACCATTATTCAACAACACAAAAGGAGTACGGCATAGTGTCAGCAACAACATTATCTTTTCCATGGGCATGCTTGATGTCTTAATTAAAAGTTTGCAAAAACAAAGCCCATCGCATCAACCGTCGACCTGAGTCACACACCTGGCTGATAAAAACTGCAGGGTTATGATCCATGTACACCCTTATCTGACTTCAGTGGTAGAATAATGTTTTTGGTGTCGGTGGAACTTCTTCAAAAAGTAACAAACAGGATGTTCCATACCGTCTGTAATGTATGAGGAAAGAAGTCGGAGTCTCTTCATGCAGGGAACCAACAACCAGCAACCACCTTTATTATCAGAACTGAGAACTATATATACAAGTGGCCGTGCCTGCCTGACGTCACACTGTGGACGGGTACAGCAGCACATACACATACTACACAACACCGTCATCACCATTCTGCAAGAGGACCGCACCAGCTCCTGCGTCACTGGCATCCACAGCCAGTTTAAAGGGCAGCTTAACTGATGGTGCAGCGAAGACATGGGCATGAGTGAGGACTACTTTAATACAATCAAAAGCGTGTTTGCAATTGGAGATCCATATAAACTTAACCTTTGGACTCAACAGGTCAGTGAGAGGGGTGACAACAGCAGAGAAGTTTTTACAAAAACTCCTGTAATACCCCGCTATCCCCAAAAAACGCTGCAACTCATGCCTGGTGGAAGGAGGTGGGAGCTTCATGACTGCATCAGTCTTCACTTGCACTGGCTTCACATTACCTCTGCCCACTATTTTTCCCTGAGATTTAGTCAAATATGTAAAACAGGCCGACACTGAAGATGCGATGGGCACAGTGGAAGAACTTGTTCCATCAGATTGTGAATCGGCCACAAAAGCCTGCCGCTCAAAATATGGTTTCAACATATTAATGTGACAAAGCCAGCTTTAACGTGCCACAACAAAACTATCATAATTACTGACTTTTCCCCCTTTTTCTCTTTTTTACTTCTACATGATCAAAGGGTACATTCACAGCAGGTATAGGAAGCAGTAGATACTGTGGAATGACTCGATTTGGTCTGCCCGCTATCTGACACACACGACATGCTTCACAGTGCCTCTTCACATCCTGTTTCAATCCTAGCCAAAAGAACTGATGTAAAATACGCTGATAAGTTTTATTAATTCCAAAATGACCAGCTAAAGGGTTGTCATGCGTGAGGGTGAGTATTTCACAACAAAGCTTCTGTGGCACTACAACCTGAGTGATAACACTTCAGTCATCCTGCACTGACGCGTATGGAGGTGTCCATTTACGCATCAGGATTCCATTTTTACCAAAGTAACCACAGGCCTTTTTATTAATTTCATCCTCGGAAACAGCAAGATCAAACAAAGAACTCAAAGAGGGATCACGATTTTGCTCAATCACCAAATGGTCAGGTGATAAGGGCACATCATTCAAAACTTCATTTTGCCCTTCACACAGTGCACCTGAATGACCAAGAGCAGTTTAATCTGTAGAGAGACATTGTGGGTTTGAGTCACTGTCAATCAAAGTGTTTTGTGTGTCAGTTTCAAGGTCAGCCATAAAAGAATTTTCCAAATCAGGAACACTGACGTCAGGATCAATGATTTTATTTCTAGCCATGGCATGCGTAACAGCGCACAGAGGAAAACATTTAGGATATTTTTTTCTCTCCAGATCATCAGGACCCTCAGAAATCATTGGAGCTGCTGTAACTTCAGGATTAACCCAAATTTTTCCACCAACCAAGTCATTACCAAGCAGAAAATGCACACCTTTAACTGGAAGAGTGGGGCACGCCGCCACGATTACTTCGCCAGATATCAGGTCTGAATGCAGATGAATTCGGTGTAAAGGCACACCAACAAAATTCATTCCGAAGCGCTGAACTAACTCTGTTGAGTGAAGAGAAGTCTGATCAGACAAAGGTAACACACCGTTAAAGAAGAATGGACCTAGAAGATGCTGCATCTCTTAGAAATGTCACCGGCAATTTTACCTCTCCATCAAATAAGGAAACCATGCATTTCATAATGAAGGGGGACACATTTCCAAATCAGATTTTTCTTCCTTTGGAAAGCAAGGTGCAGGTGAAGTTTTAACCAAGGTTACTGCATTTGAAGATGGCTTAATTTTGTTTAACAAAAAAACAGCTACTAACTGTGTGACCACGCTTCTTACAGTGTGTGCAGAAGAGCTGCACTTAACCCATTCCCTTCTCTCTGGAGTTTGTTTCCAACTCGCCGCTGCCTCTGATAGTTCAGAAAACAGGAGGACGAACTAACAGTTGTGGCTGCTTGTGAAAGGTATCTCGGTGAGTTAATACATACTAATCTGCAGCATTAGATACATTGTTAACGCTTTGATCATTAAGGTATGTTGCAACTTTGTCTGGCACACAAGCTTTAAAGTCCTCTAAAATGATTAAATTGCGAAGCTGTTCAAAATTTCTAACATTTTGTGCCAAACACCAAAGATCAAAGAGAGTTTCTTTTTCATGTCCAAATTCACTATAGCTCTGATTTTCTGCTTTCTTAAAATTGTGAAATTTTCGCCGGTAGGCCTCAGGCACTAACTCATAGGCCCTGAGCACCACAGCCTTCACCTGGTCATGATCCAGACATGCCTCAGGTGAAAGTGACAAATAGGTTTTTTCCACTTTCCCCTTTAACACACACTGCAATAAAAGAGGCCAAACATACTTAGGTCATTTCAATGTATTATCCTCCCTTTCAAACAACACAGAATAATCATCAACATCTTCCTCATTAAAAGGAGGAATCAACCACATACATTTATTGGCATCAAATGAGGAAAAGGCCCCAGAAGCCTCTGCAAATGAAGCGTTTGAAGTATGGAATCCTCCTCTAATTAACGGAGTTCCAACCCTTTATCTTTAAGCAAAATTTCATGTTTAAGTTCCTTTTCCTTAGACTCCTCTTCTAATCTACGGAACTGAAGCTCCAGCTCCTTTTCTTAAAGAGTGGCTTCATGTGTAACTTCCTTTTTCCTCAATGCCAAACGACAGAGTTCCACTTGTAAATGAAGTTGGCTGAACTCAGAAGATTTTAATTTGGGCAGTGTAACAGGTTCAGAGCTAATGGGCAGAATTCCCTTTTTCAGCAAGAGCAGAAAACAGTGCAGATTTAATTACTCCTTTTTTTGATTGTTAAGGTAATAGAATAATGCACAGCAATAGCCAACAAATGATCTTTAGAAAAACTATTAAAGACATCAACACTTGGCAGCTCAAAAAAATTGTCAAAATTAGAGTCCATTATTTCAAATAATGCATCCATGTAACACAACCACAACCAGAGGACAGAAACCAACCATCAGAAAAACTGATAACAAGTTAGGCATAAAGAATCACACCACCAGCCGACACGGGGCGGGGGGGGACAATTTCTAACAGCAATTAATTTTAATATGCCATTAATAAAAACACTCCGATACACACATACGCTACCTGGTGGAAAACTCTTCAAAATCCGACCACAGCAAGTGCTACAAAATAGATAACGCATGTGGCCATTCACTTGACTGATACAATTGTGTCAGTAAAGTGAACAGCCTCAGACCAACCCCCAAATATGTTATGGCCCCCTTCAATGGCTCAAAGGGACTGAACATATGAGAATGACTTGGGTTTGTAATTAACCATGTTTAATGAAAAAAAAAAAAATGGAACAAAACCAAGAAAACAGAGATGGGAGCCCTGGCTAAATAAAACAAAAGACGGAGAAGTCTGAGACCCAACCCAGCAATGGACTGTCGGATTCCGCCTTCACCTCTAACCTAACCGAAATAAACTTTCCTCACCAAAAACAAGCCTGAAAACAATTCTGCCGACAACTCCCAACTGAACGTAGATTAATATACAAAATTATAAGCAAACTAAGAAAACAGAGAGTGAACAGGCTGGTGGTGGATGCTGGCAATTGAGGAAGTGAAGTGCCTGCCCCAGTGCCTGCTCCATCTCCTTTTATCGGCATTCCTTGCAGTCCGGAGCCAATGACACCTGAGAAAGGGACAAACAGGGATAGGTTAATGTGATGTAATCAAACCTTATAGGCGGCCCTGCCATGGAATGGCGATCTGTCCAGGGTGTACCCTGCCTGGTCTTGATGGAGACGTTATAGGAAGACGTGTACGCCACACTGAGGTGCATGTAACACTAGGTTAAAATTGTTTTTATTTGCTGTAGTTTGTCGTCCTCCCACAGCTTACTCTTTTGTTTTTTGCTTTTGTTATTGAGAGCTTAAATAAGATTATTATAGTAGGGTACTATAGTATACATGTAGATATTGATAGTGATAGTCTAAATATTGCATTAAACAACAACATCCCAGAAAGTAGGACATCCTGCCCACTATCTCCACCACACTCTGGACTTTGTACTGACACATGGCATAGAAATTCAAAATCTAGTAGTGTCTGCATGTTTTACCTCACCCGCTGTTAAAGCCTGAACACCTGTGAAAATCACCTGTCATATCTGGGCAGGATCCCAGGATCATGCTCACACCATGTGTTCATTCTTTGTTTTCTTTGTGATTATTTATGATTATGTTTAGTCATGTTTATTGCCACTGCCCTCTCTGTATGTTGTCCTGCATGTTCCTTGTCATGTCTCCTGTGCATCCTCTGTTTGTGATTGTCTGTGTAGCCCGACCTGTCCTGTCTCTGGTTCCCCGTGTGTCATAAATTTAGCCCTGATTACTCACCCAGCTGTTTCAAGTTTGTAACTTATCAGTTCCCCTCTTAAAGTCAGTTTTTGCATGTGCTCTGTCTGGCATCCTCGCCATTGTTTCCCTGTGGTTTCCCTGTTGTTTCTCCCCATCCTACACTGTTTCCAAGTTTATCCTTGTGAGTTTATTTAGTCTTAAGATCTCCTGCATTGTGTGCAGCCCCAGTGCTGCTGTTTATTTATGTTTGACTTTTATTCAATAAATTGTCATTGTACCCACTCCTACCTGCCCCATGGGTCCTGCCTATAAATCCTTATCTGCCCACAGGGGACAGCATGACAGTAGGATGCCAGTAAACAAGGACTCAGCAGTAAACAAGGTTGGCGGCCGGTGGTTCTGATGCAAAAGAGCGGTGGAAGTTCGGACATTCCAGTCCCTTGTCTCGAATGCTCGCACCTCTCGCACATCGGAGGAGGCTGTTACTCGCCTGGAGGTTGCCATGAAGGTTGTGGAGAGGTTCCCCAGCCTGCAGTTCTGCCTCGAGGTGAAGGAGCTGCTTGTCTCCTCTTGCAGTCACATCCGCTCGACATTTTTAGAGCTGGCCCTGCACCCTTCATCCCCAGAACTCTCACCAGCCTTGCAGCCACCTTGCGGGCTGGAGGAGAGTTTACCATCTATGCCGGTCCCCGTGACAGCTGAAACGCCGGCTTCCATGGCAGCTGTAACGCCAGCTTCCATGACAGCTGTAACATGGGCTCCCACGGTAGCTGCAACGCCGGTTCCACAAGGCCGGTTCCCACAGTGCTGGTTCGCAAGGCAGCTGTAGTGCCAGCTTCACGTCATCCTGTATCTGCAGTGCCGGCTCTATTATCTGCAGCTGGGGCGCCCACGCGTGCTGCCCCGTCAGCAGTCACTGCCTCCAATGTGGACTCATCTCCATCAGCGACAGCAGATCAGCAGTACAGGAAAGTACATACTCATTTTCTTTTACTACATAATGAGATGTCTTATCTTGTTTTCAGTGAGCAGTCTAGGCAGGAGAGCCCTTCTGCTTCTGAACCCACACTTTCTACTTCTTCTGTCACCCCTGTGTTGATACTGCCACCCATTGTGGTCTCCTTGTTTTTCCCTGAGGTGCACGCCGCAGCTCCGGCAATCTTCGAGGTGCACAAGCCTGCTTCAGCTGTCCCCGAGGTGCACACCCCTGCTCCAATTCTCCCCTGGGGGTGCTCTCGAGCTGTCCCAGAGGTGTATCCCTTAGCTTCAGCACTTTCCATGGTCGACATTCCTCAGCATCAGCTTCTTTCTGTGGTCAGTGTCCCCCAGCAGCAGCTTCTCGCTGTGGTTAATGCTCCCCAGAGACAGTATTTCCCAGAGTCCATCACCCCTGCATCTTTTCCTGAGGCGGTCATCCCACCATCAGTGGACCAAGAGTTCAGGCAAGTTCTTTCCTTCACTTTAAGATAAGATAAGATAAGATAAGCCTTTATTAGTCCCACAACGGGGAAATTCCAGGATTGCAACAGCACAGGGATAGCAACACTCAGAGCAACAATCAGAAGGCAAGAAAAAACAAGCAAGCAAGAGCATTTATCCAATTGTTATCAAATGCAAGAGCATTTGATAACATTTATCCCCCTTTTTTTTTTTTGTCAGGTCAGGCATTGGCTTGCTTGCTACCGGATAACCATGAAAACCGGTACTACCTGTCTCATAGGTCGGGCCATCGGCGACTCAACCGGAATCCCCGCCTTTCTGAGGGCGTGGAGGGTGAAACAGGCCATCCTGGCAGAACTAAAAACAATATCTGCCACAGGTCTGTGGTGGACCACTCCCAGTTACACGGGGTGAGACTGGACATCCTGGCAGATAAACACATCTGTCGCAAGGTCTGTGGTGGACTGTGCCAGTCGGTGCATTGTGACATGCACTACACAAAGAGCAGAGATAAACAAACCTATAATCTGGTCAGTCACTGCAAGAGATACTGGAGTCAGTTTGTCTTGGCTTGTCTTTGCCTCTGATAATACCTTTATCTGCCAAGAATGTGCTGCTAGTCCAGCAAAAGCTAGCAGTACTCAAATATTTTGCAAGCAGTTTCATGAAATGGTCAGTTAGAAAGCAACTCATACCGGCTTGGGCATCGCCTGGGTTTTCAAGGTCCACACTGATCTGTTCACACTCCGACAGGCAGCGATAAGTAAGCTAGGAGCAGGAAGACAAAATAAGAGGAAAACAGCAGCCTTGTGTGTAGCACAGGGGTGTCCAACCATGTGCCATGGAGACCCAAGACCCTGCAGGTTTTACCTCCAACCAGTGTCTTCAACAGCAGATTTCTGTGAACTTCTTCCCACTGATTGCTGATAAGTGAAAACACCTGCTGAAGAGACTGGGTAGAAGAGAAAACCTGCAGGGTCTTGGCTCTCCATGGCACATGGTTGGACACCCCTGGTGTAGCAGAATGGAATGTACACACTCTGTTGGAAAGAACAACATCACAGCCCCCAGAAAGACAGACCGTGCTTGTGGCTGTGGAAGTGAACAGTTACAATGTGGACATAGCTGCACTTAGTGAAACAAGATTGCCTGGATATGACAGCTTGGAAGACCATGGGTACATCTTCTTTGGCGTGGAAGATCAACTCAAGAAAGGAGAGAAGCAGGAGTGGGCTTTGCAGTTAGAAAGGAGATAACAGCAATGCTTGATTAGGAACCGGTGCCAATCAATGACAGGATAATGACTATGAGACTCCCACTACAGCGGAAGATATATGCCACACTCATCAGTGTATATGCCCCAACAATGACCGACACATAGGAGGTGAAGAAAGAGTTCTACAGTGATTTATGTGAGACTATCAGACATGTGCCAACTGACGACAGGCTGATACTCTTTGGAGATTTTAATGCCAGAGTTGGTTCGGACACTGAGAAATGGAAAGGAGTGCTAGGCAGTCATGGAGTAGACAAGTGCAATGCTAATGGAGAACTTCTACTTGCACTATGTTCAGAGTACAACCTTGTGATAACCAACACTATTTAAGCACAAGGACACACACAAGAAGACATGGATGCACCCAAGATCCAAGCACTGGCACTTATTAGACTACATCATAGTCAGGCAGAGAGACATAAGGGATGTATTGGACACCAGAGCAATGAGAGGCGCAGACTGTGGTACTGATCATGTTATGCTGACATCTAGATTAAGGATTTGCAGACAAAAACAGCACTGCAGGACGGGTGCGAAGCAACCATGGAAGCTAAACACTAGTGCACTGAAAGGCCAAAAGAAGAAGGAAGAACTTATACAGGAAATGGATGAAAATTTGAAAGACTTGGAAAGCAACAACTCAGAGAATGACATAGAAGAGAAATGGGCAGCGCTGAAGGATACTGTGTATCAGACTGTGAGTGATATATTAGGCTACCCTGAGAGGACACATCAAGATTGGTTTGATGAGCATGTTGAACACCTGAAGAAACTACTAGAAGCGAGGAATACAGCTAAGGCAGGAAAACCTACAGTGTAACACAAGGTCGAAGAAGAAGAAATACTCAAAGGCTCAGAGTGAGCTACAGAAGTACACCAGAGAGATGAAGTCCAACTGGTGGGATGAAAAAGCAGAGAAACTTCAAACTGCAGTAGACAGAAAGGACATGAAAACGTTCTTCACAGGTTTGAGAGAAATCTACGGCCCTAAACCAAGAGGATTGATCCAACTAAAGGCTATGGATGGTGAAATGGTTTTGCAAGAGAAAGACAAGATCCTGAACAGATTTGCAGGCCACTTTGACCAACTACTAAACAACCCGGGAGAGCTCACTGAAGAGCCTAAAGAAGCTCTAGTGCAGCAACCAGCTGTATCAAGTCTGGATGAACCACCAAATTTTGATGAACTAATGGCAGCTATCAGGACAACACAGGATGGTATAGCTCAAGGAAGGGATGGAATTTCAGCAGAAGTGTGGAAATTTGGTGGTGTTCAGCTGACCAACTGCCTGCACAAGCTCATCCAAGAGATATGGGATGCCCTGAAAGTACCTCAAGACTGGAAGGATGTAAGTATTGTGCCTTTGTTCAAGAAAGGTGACAGGAAAGATTGTGGAAATTACCAAGGTATATCACTGCTAGCCACTGTTGGTAAGATTATCTCACGTGTACTACTTAACAGACTCAATGAACACATCTCGCAGAATGTACTACCAGAAACCCAGCGCGGCTTTAGAAGTGGAAGAAGCACAATGGACATGATTTTCTGCTTGAAACAGGTTCAAGAAAAGTGTATCAAACAGAACATGCCGCTTTATGTAGTCTTCATAGACTTCAGTAAAGCCTTCGATACTGTTTCGTGACAAGGACTTTGGCAGGTACTCAAGAAATATGGTTGTACAGAGAAGTTTGTCAGCCTGATCAAGGCACTCCATACAGGTATGCAAGCAAACGTGGCAATGAGTGGTTCAGTATCTAAAGACTTTTCAGTAAGCAACGGGGTGAAACAAGGGTGTATGCTGGCACCTACACTCTTCTCGCTATATCTGGCAGCCATGCTTGAGGTGGCCTTCAAATACACTTCAGAAGGAGTATACATTCAAACAAGGAAAGAAGCAGACTTGTTCAATGTGGCACAGTTTAATGCCAAGAGTAAGACATTGATAAAGGTAGTAAGAGAAATGCTCTTTGCCGACGACAGTGCTCTAGTTGCACACAGCGCGGAAGATATGCAGTCTTTAGTGGAGAAATTTGCAAGAGCAGCTAGCCAATTCAGCCTCCAAATCAACATCAAAAAGACAGAGTGCCTTTATCAACCACCAAAGTTCCAGTTATCAGCATCACTACCAGAAGAAATCAGCATTGGTACAGAGCCACTAGTCAAGTGCAAGACTTTCAAGTACCTAGGGAGTACTGTTTCAGAGAATGCTAGGCTGGAGGATGAACTATCTCTCAGAATAGGAAGAGCGAGCGCTGTGTTTGGAAACTTGAGGGAGAGACTGTGGAACAATCGACATGCATACAGGTATCTCACTCTCGGCGCCACACCAGTCGGCTGCCTTTTGCAACAGCGGCTCGATTCCGAGTTTTTTTTTTTCCCTTCCTCTCTCTTTTGATCACTTTTTTTTTTTTTCACCCCACTTATATCACGGACACACAGATCGTCCCAAATGTCTCCTGAGCCGGTGGACGGAGCCACTGTTTATAGCAGGATACGATACAACAGGGAAGAGCTGCTAGCATTTAACCGCCACCCGGTCCCACTGGAAAAACTCGACATACCGAGAGAACTGAGGCGAAAACGCCACGGCTGCCGGGCTGGAGTAAGGCGGAGGACAAAAAATATAAGGTACAGACCCTCCCTTCCATCTGTTGTCATGGGAAATGTACGGTCGATACTGGGAAAGTTAGATGAGCTAGCGGCTATCTCCCGTTATGATAGCACTTACCGGGAGTGCTCTCTCCTTTTGTTTACTGAGACGTGGCTAACTGAACTAGCAGCAGATGCTAACATTGAGCTGGAGGGTTTTCACATGATACGAGCTGACCGAACACCAGAGAGTGGCAAAACTAGGGGCGGTGGAGTGATAATGTATGTTAACAACAACTGGTGTAGACCGGGACATATCACTGTTAAACAATGACACTGCAGCAAAGACATTGAGTTGCTAGCTGTTAGCATGAGGCCTACATATCTCCCGAGAGAACACTCACACGTGATCTGCATTGTTGTTTATGCAAATCCGACGGCGAACGCTGGGACAGCGCGTGACGTCATCCATTCAGTAACCAGCAGGCTGCAGACAGAACACCCAGATGCTCTTCTCCTCATCTCAGGCGATTTCAACCACGTTTCACTGTCTCCCATTCTGCCCACTTTCACCCAGTATGTCACATGCCACACTAGAGACAATAAAACACTGGATTTGTTCTACGCAAACACTAAGGAGGCGTACACCTCATCACAACTCCCCCCACTTGGGAGATCGGATCACAACTTGGTTCATCTCCGACCGGTGTACAAACCCCTAGTGCACAGACAACCTCCGGCCATGCACACTGTGGAGTTATGGTCTGAGGAGACAATGGACACTCTAAAGGACTGTTTTGAAGCCACTGCCTGGAAGCAGCTCTGCGATCCACATGGTGAGGACATCGATGGCCTCATTCACACCTTCACGGGCTACCTCAGCTTCTGTGTGGACAAATCCGTTCCCACCAAGACCATACGGCGTCACTCAAACAACAAACCCTGGATCAACCCTGAGATAAAAACACTTCTGAGAGAGAAGAAGAGGATCTTCAGGTCGGGGAACAGGGAGATGCTGAAGTCCGTACAGAGGGAGCTGAGGAGAAAGATCAGAGAAGGCAAGGACAGCTTCAGGAAGAAGATGGAGGACAAGCTGCAACAGAGCGACATCAGCGGGGTCTGGAGAAACCTCAAAACCATCTCGGGGCTCCAGAATACCTCCCCCCAGGCCACGGGGGGCAGGGAGTGGGCGAACAACCTGAATCTGTTTTTCAATAGATTTGACCAACCGCCCTCCCCCCTGTCTGCACAACAACCACTGCTGCCTCTAAGAAATCAAGTCCTGCTACCCACTCCCCACTCCACCGACACCCCCCCCCCCACTCCCAACACACAGCCCCCCATCCTGACCCTGACCAAGACCCAGGTGAGGACGGAGCTGAGGAAGATCAAGGCGAGGAAGGCGTCGGGACCGGACGGCATCAGCGCAAAGCTCCTCAAGTCCTGTGCAGACCAGCTGTGTGGGATTGTGACGTATATCTTCAACATGAGCCTGAAACTGGGGAGGGTACCACAGCTGTGGAAAACATCTTGTGCGGTACCTGTACCAAAAACTTCCCACCCCAAAGACCTGAACAGCTTCAGACCGGTGGCCTTGACGTCCCACTTGATGAAGACCCTGGAGAGACTGCTCCTTGCTCATCTCCGCCCCCTGGTGGAACCAGCGATGGATCCACTCCAGTTCGCCTACCAGCATGGCATTGGGGTGGAGGATGCGGTGATCTTCCTCCTTCACCGTTCTCTGTCCCACCTGGAGAAGCCCGGGAATATGGTGAGGATCATGTTCTTTGACTTCTCCAGTGCTTTCAACACCATCCAACCGATGATCCTGAAGGACAAGCTGCTGCGCGCAGGGGTGGACCAGCACCTGTCATCATGGATCCTGGACTACCTCACGAACCGGCCTCAGTTTGTGAGAACCCGGGACTGTGTTTCCGACACGATCATCAGTAGCACGGGGGCCCCCCAGGGAACGGTGCTGGCTCCCTTCCTGTTCACTCTTTATACTGCGGACTTCTCACACAACACAACACATTGCCATCTACAGAAGTTCTCTGATGACTCTGCGATCGTTGGTCTCATCTCGAGCGGAGATGAAGCTGAGTACAGAGGGCTTATCCAGGACTTTGTGGACTGGTGCCATCGGAACTGCCTCCAGATCAACGCGAGGAAAACTAAGGAGCTGGTGGTGGACTGCCGCAGGCATGGGCAGCCCCTCACAGCACCAGTAAATATACAGGGAACAGACATCGAGATGGTGACATCCTATAAGTACCTGGGTATTCATCTGAACAATAAACTAGACTGGTCACACAATACTGACGCACTCTACAAGAAGGGACAGCGCAGGCTGTTCCTGCTGAGGAGACTCAGGTCTTTTGGTGTACAAGGGGCGCTGCTGAAGTCATTCTATGACACGGTGGTGGCATCAGCCATCACTTTTGGAGTGGTCTGCTGGGGCAGTGGCATCACTGCAGCCGATAGGAAGAGACTGAACAAACTGATTAAGAAAGCTAGCTCTGTCCTGGGGCAACGCCTTGATCCGATGGAGGAGATAGGAGAGAGAAGGACGGTGGCTAAACTGTCATCTCTGCTGGAGTCCGAGTTCCACCCTATGCAGGACATACTGGATGCACTGAGGAGCTCATTTAGCAGCAGACTACATCATCCCAGGTGCACAACCGAGAGGTTTCGTAGGTCCTTCCTGCCAACGGCTGTCAGACTGTACAACCTAAGCAGGGCTGCTCGCAGAGATAGCAAAAAGACGTAACAAACTAATAGTTTTTTTTGAATGCAAAAGATGCAATAGACTTACACAATGGTCCTCTCCGGTATACAACTAGGAACATACCGGTCGCTATGGAGGGTGAGAATATGTATGGGCACATAATCATACCATGTAGGATAACTAAATAGACGGTTATGCTGTTTCATCCCACCTAGCAACAATGCTCTGCACTGTGTGTGTTTATATATTTACATATTTATTCCATCTAGCTACAATGCTCTGCACTGGGTGTGTTTATATTTATATATCTATATATTTATTCCATCTAGCTACAATGCTCAGCACTGGGTGTGTTTATGTTTATATTTATATATCTATATATTTATTCCATCTAGCTACATTGCTCCGCACTGTGTGTGTTTATATACTTGCATATTTATTCCACCTAGCTGCAATGCTCCGTACTGTGGGTGTTTATATATTTACATATTTATTCCATCTAGCTACAATGCTCTGCACTGTGTTCATATATTCATATATTTATTCCATCCAGCTACAATGCTCTGCACTGTGTGTCTGTGTGTGTGTGTGTGTGTGTGTGTGTATATATATATTTTATAGTAATATGTACATATGTATATTAGCTGCTCTTGCTTGCTTGTTTTTTTTTTTTTGTTTTTTTTTTTTTTTTCTTGCCTTCTGATTGTTGCTCTGAGTGTTGCTATCCCTGTGCTGTTGCAATCCTGGAATTTCCCCGTTGTGGGACTAATAAAGGCTTATCTTATCTTATCTTATCTTATGTGTCTATCCATGTGAAATGCAAAGGTTACAGAGCAACAGTACTGGCTACTCTATTGTACGGCGCTGAAACTTGGACTGTCTACAGAGTGCAGGTGAAGAAACTCCACGCGTACATGATGAGACACCTTCGAGCCATAATGAACATCCCATGGAAAGTCAAGATAACCAACACAGAAGTGTTGAAATGAGCTGGTCTACCATCAATGGAGGACATGCTAATACAGATGAACCTGAGGTGGCTCAGACATGTTAAGAGGATGGACCCCCAGCGTCTCCCTCGGCAGTTACTCTACTCACAGTTATGCGAGGGCAAACGCAATCAGGGTAGACCACGGCAGAGATTTAAAGACACTGTAAAAAGAAACTTGAAGAAGGTGGACAAAGACAGGAGTTCCTGGCAGCGGAAGGCTAAGGACAGAGCTGTGTGGAGGAATCTGATCAGACCTAAATGAAACAGTCATTGTCGCCCATGCCAGACTGCTATGATGATGATGATGATGATGATAACATCTATATCAGTTAAGAGTTGCATGACTCCTGGTGATAGTGGTGTGGACCTGACACCCATTTGTGTTTCCTCCCCTCGTTCGAGGAGGCTGCGTCAAGGATGGAGGAGCACCCTTCAATTGCAGCTCCAGCAATACCGTGTCATGTTCCTCCTATTGGTGGTCGTGGGACTTTGGCTCACCACCTGATGGACATTTTTGTCCTTGTTTATGTTCTTCTTTTTCCAGCCATGTCTTGTCCCCCTCCTCCTGCAGTACTTGACGTTTCTGGGTTTTTTTTTTTTAGGGGTATCTGGAATCCACCTCTAAAAGGGGGGATTGTGTCATATCTGGACAGGATCCTAGGATCATGCCCACACCTTGTGTTGATTCTTTATTTTTTCTGTGATTATTTATGATTATGTATAGTCATGTTTTTGCCACTGTCCTCTCTGTATGTTGTCCTGCATTTTCATTGTCATGTCTCCTGTGCATTCCCTCTTTGTGATTGTCTGTGTAGCCCAACCCACCCTGTCTCTGTTACCCAATGTGTTTAGCCCTGATTTAGCCCAGATTACTAGCCCAGCTGTCTCAAGTTTGTGATTTATCACTTCCGCTATTTATGTCAGTTTTTGCATGTACTCTGTTTGGCCTGTTCGTCGTCGTTTCCCTGTAGTTTTCCTGCTGTATCTCCCTATCCTACGCTGTTTCCAAGTTTATCCATGTGAGTTTATTTAGTCTTAAGATTTCCTTCATTGTGTGCAGCCCCTATGCTTCTCTTTATTTATGTTTGAGTTTCATTTAATAAATTATAATTGCACCTACTTCTGCCTGCCCCATGGGTCCTGCCTATAAACCCTCATCTGCTGGAGGGCAGAGCATGACATCACCTTGTTGTTAGTGCCTGCTTTAATGGAACATTTTATAAGCAGTTTCCAGAGCTAAATAAAATGACCCACGAAACATAAATTTGAAACTGAAACTCAACAACTTAATGAAATTTATGTTTTGCCAAACAATCAATACAAGTTAAAAGAGCAGTCTTCAACAAAAAAGGTAATGTGCAAAAGCGAAAAATAGAAATCATTGCTTAAGTTTGCACTTCCAGCCTCTGTCTTAACATTAAAAAGGTTAATTGTGACAAATGAAACTTGAGTCTGAAACTTAAGCTTGACAGCTTAAAAGTCTTTGAAGCAACACTGGTCCAGGCATCAGCTGTCAGTGCAATCCTATTTTAGTTGATTTAAGAGCATCTTTAACCTTACTGAGAATAGTTTCATATTTTCCCTCCATGAGCTTTGTGAGCTGGGTACCGGAAGGTAAGGTGTGACCCGGATGCAATGTGCTGATCAGCTTCTTAAAACCCTCATCTTCAGTCATGGATAGTGGCCTCATGTCAGTGACAACCATGTTGATTATGCTTTCAGTCAAAACTTCTGCAATTTGAGGAGTGTATGTGCCTCTCTTTAGGACTAATCCACACAAGTTTGATTATTATTACTAAAAGACAAATAGTAAACAAGAAAGCATATTAATTTTCACAAGTTTAAAGTTATACAGCGAGGAAAATAGGTATTGAGCACTTCAGCATTTTTCCTCATTGAACATACAGTGCATCCAGAAAGTATTCACAATGCTTCACTTTTTCCACATTTTGGTATGTTTCAGCTTTATTTCAAAATGGATTAAATTCATTTTTATCCTCAAAATTCTACACATAACACCCCATAATGACAATGTGATTTTTTTTTTTTTTGGAGATTTTTGCAAATTTATTAAAACTAAAACAATGAAGAAATCACATGGACATAAGTATTCACAGCCTTTGCAATGAAGCTCAAAATTGAGTTCAGGTGAATTCTGATTCCACTGATCATCCTTGAGATGTTTCTATACTGCATTCCAAATTATTATGCAAATAGGATTTTAGTGTCATAAACAATCAATTTTTTTGTTTTTCAATTAAACTGTTGTGTCTCAGGGCTCTTTGGATCACTGATATCAATCTCGGACACCTGTCATAATTAGTTTGCTAGGTGAGTTCAATTAAAGGAAAACTACTTAAGAATGATGTTCCACATTATTAAGCATGCCACAGGTTTCAAGCAACATGGGAAAGAAAAAGGATCTCTCTGCTGCTGAAAAGCATTAAACAGTGCAGTGCTTTGGACAAGGTATGAAAACATTAGATAGTTCAAGAAAACTTAAGCTTGATCATTGTACTGTGAAGAAATTTGTGGCTGATTCAGAGCACAGATGGGGTCGTGCAGATAAAGGCATAATGAGGAAGGTTTCTGCTAGACAAATTAAACGGCGTTAGACAGCAGCTGGTAAAATGCCATTACAAAGCAGAAATTTGAAGCTGCTGGTGCCTCTGGAGTCTCACAAACCTCAAGGTGTAGGATCCTCCAGGGGCTTGCAGTTGGGCACAAACCTAGTACTGTATCTGGCCACCCCTAACCAATGCTCACAAGCAGAACTCATTGCAATGGGTTCAGAAATACATGAAGACTAATTTTAAAACAGTCTGTTTACTGATGAGTGCCGTGCAACCCTGGATGGCCCAGATGGATGGAATAGTGGATGGTTGGTGGAGGGCCACCATGTCCCAATAAGGCTGTCACGTCATCAAGGAGGTGGTGGAGTAGTTTCTCTTGTCATTATGATTTAAAAAGAGCAAAGTCAATTGTTTGATAATTAATTGCTTCACCCAGCCACTAACTATGAGTGAAAGAAAAAATTTTATATTATTCTTTGAAAAAATCACAAATTCCGATTTGAAACGGATAGTTTTGTTAAGGCATTTTTGTCTTTTGCCAGTCTTTTCTTTACACAGATTTACTAGCAGTTGAGAAATGGTGAATGACAAATCCTGTTCTGCAATGAACATGTACACGTGTATTTTCATGTCACAAACACGGTCATTCATTGATGCAGGTGTTCCGTCGATTGGTCCATGAGTGAGTAAGATTACTTATTATTCTTCGGGTTTCACTGCGCTCAATGAGCCGACCAATGGATATAAATCACATAATAATTAGTATGTTTTTCACAGACTAATTCATAGACAAAGCATTTTTACTGAAGTTGAAACGTTATAATATTTAACACATTCTGTGAGTTTCAGCTGTTTTGTAGTTTAACACACTCACCCGATGGAGCCAAACAGAATTTTGAGCACAGCTGCAACTCCTCACGGCAGGTGGAAACTTTGCAGCTCAGCCCACAGATTCTCACGTCAGGTTTGATTTTATACATCCCACTGTGTGAGTAAAAATCAGCGTACGTCATGGTTTTGTGCAAACACACCATTTATACATGAGGCCCCTAGTTCTCTAATCTTTTTTTACACCATCTACCAAAAGGCTTACTGTCTCTGCTCATTTCTTCGATCCACGCCCAGCACCATTTGTTTTAAAGTACTTTGTCAGTTAGGACATCTTCCCCATACTTCAAAAACTTCCTCTCCATTCCACAGAATTTATGAAAGGTAAGTATGAAAGTTTTTTTGTTTGTTTTTTTTTTTTTTTTAACCCTATCACTATCCGATAAGGAGTGCGCACCCACAATATGGTCTGCCATCTTGGATTGCTAGATACGGCAACTCCACTTTGACAAAAAGTCCAATCACGTGCAAGTCCAGCAGGCCACTAATTACAATATTGATAGATTTACGCATACTTAAGTAGGTGAAAGATTTTAAAGCTCTTTCCAAGAAATTCTTAGGCAATGGAAGTTTCTTTGTGGGTAAAAAGCCACAATATACTATTTTGGGCAATACATTTTTGTTTTTGTGGTGGTTTTAGAGCTGCCGGAGTGTGTCATTAAATGTTGATGATAGAGAACGACAGAAAGCAAGATAAAAGGGGCAATAAAACCAACAACTAATTACTGGAAGTCATCTGGACAGTACTTTAAGCTCATGACCATTCCTCCATCCATCCATTGCTTTTCCAGGGGTGTGGGTCCCGGGGACAGCAGCCAAAGCAGAGAAGCGTGGACTACCACTCATTTCACATAGCATCATGGGCCCTCCTGCAGGTGGTGATCACACTGGCGAGTGGACCCATTTGGTTTCCCTGAGCTGAGCTGAGCCAGGTCCTATTGACAGAAACCAAGGCATCAGGAACTTGCTCTTAAGCCCAAAATGGGTGAGGTATACAGGATCCTTACGTCAAACAGGTTCATTTTGTCTTCTTTCAATTATTTATCCTTTTTTTTTTTTTTCCTTTGAAAGACAAAAGTAAAATAGAAAGATGTCTTTACCTTCTTTACATGTTTCAACTGCACTGCAGCCTTCATCAGAAGAGTCAGCTGATTGCTGCCAGGTGACATTTATCAGCTGATTTTCGTAGGCGGGGCCAGCTCAGCAGATCTGTCAGATCCGCCGAGCCGGCCCCGCCTCCCGCCGTCAGATGGTCTCTGGAGAATGTGGACAAGAAGACAGACAGGAAGAGGAAAACCACATAAAACATGCACTTATACGCTGCCAATATCCAGTATGGGCCATAAACAAAGGGAAACAGCAAGTCAAAAACAAAGAAAATAAACAGGACACAAGACACAGAACAAAAGCTGAAATCAAAAACAAGGAAACCATAACTATACCATACATACGAGGGATCACGGAACCAATTCAAAGGATCATGAAAAAATACAAAATAAACACAGCAGTCAAACCACACAAAAAATTAAGACAGTTATTAGTACACCCCAAGGACAGAATAGAACAAGACAATAAATGCAATGTATTATATGAAATATCATGCAGATCATGTAACAAAACCTACATTGGAGAAACCGGAAGATTATTCACCACAAGAAAAAAAGAACACCAAAAGGAATGTGAGAAGGAAACGCAAGGACGACTCACAAGATCACAAAAAGAAAAAGCAGAACAAGAAACATTAAAATCAGCTATATCGGACCACTGCAAAAGAAATAATCACATCATGGACTGGGACAACACAAAAATTATTGGATCGGAGAGCAACAGACACAAACGTTGGATCAAGGAGGCAATAGAGATCAGAAAGCGGGGAAAAGACACCATGAACCGAGATGAGGGGGCCTTTATGCTTTCTCACACCTGGGACCACATTCTCCAGAGACCATCTGACGGCGGGAGGCGGGGCCGGCTCGGCGGATCTGACAGATCTGCTGAGCTGGCCCCGCCTACGAAAATCAGCTGATAAATGTCACCTGGCAGCAATCAGCTGACTCTTCTGATGAAGGCTGCAGTGCAGTTGAAACATGTAAAGAAGGTAAAGACATCTTTCTATTTTACTTTTGTCTTTCAAAGGAAAAAAAAAAAAAAAAGGATAAATACAGGATCCTTGCTGTAACTTTTTCATGGGGATCCATTGGATCACTCTTAGTCTCGCTCTTCACCCAGGATCAATTTCCCTTAAGAGACCCTAGCAGGGGGAAACTTGCCGAAGACAACATAGCTCCTGGGATCATGAGGGCACCCCTCCACAATGATAAAGTGCTTATCCACGGAGGGGCTCATGACAAACTGACAGTATAACATAAAAAAGGCTGAGAAGCAGAACTGAAATAAAATGTTTCCCAGAGCTGCATTGCTTGGAACCCTAAATATAAAGACCAATGCACAAATACACATTAAAAAGAAAGCATTAAGAATAACTGAAAATGACAAGAGTGTAACCAATATACAGTGCATCCAGAACATATTCACAGCGCTTCACTTTTTTTCACATTTTGTTACACTACAGCGTTATTCCAAAAGGGATTAAACTTATTTTTGTCTTCAGAATTATACACACAATACCCCATAATGACAATGTGGAAAAACATTTTTTTTTTTTTTTAGATTTTTGAAAATTTCTTAAAAATAAAAAACTAAGAAATCATACGTACATACGCATTCACAGCCTTTGCCATGAAGCTCGAAATTGAGCTCAGGTGCATCCTGTTTCCACTGATTATCCATGAGATGTTTCTACAGCTTAATTGGACTCCACCTGTGGTAAATTCAGTTGATTGGACATGATTTGGAAAGGCACACACCTGTCTATATAAGGTCCCACAGGTGACTGTGCATGTCAGAGCACAAACCAAGCATGAAGTCAAAGGAATTTTCTGTAGACCTCCAAGACAGGGTTGTCTCAAGGCACAAATTTGGGGAAGGGTACAAAAAAATTTCTGCTGCTTTGAAGGTCCCAAAGAGCACAGTGGCCTCCACCATCCATAAATGGAACAAGTTCAGAACTACTAGGACTCTTCCTAGAGCTGGCCAGGTGTCTAAACTGAGTGATCGGGGGAGAAGGGCCTTAGTCAGGGAGGTGACCAAGAACCCAATGGTCACTCTGTCAGAGTTCCAGCATTCCTCTGTCTATAGAGGAAAACCTTCCAGAAGGACAACCATCTCTGCAGCAATCCACAAATCAGGCCTTGCATGGTAGAGTGGCCAGATGGAAGCCACTTCTTAGAAAAAGGCACATGGCAGCCCACCTTGAGTTTGCCAAAAGTCAGCTGAAGGACTTTCAGACCACGAGAAACAAAATTCTCTGGTCTGATGAGACAAAGATTGAACTCTTTGGCGTGAATGCCAGGTGTTATGTTTGGAGGAAACCAGGCACCATTCATAACCACGCCAATGGTGTTGGCAACATCATGCTGTGGGGATATTTTTTCAGTGGCAGGAACTGGGAGACAAGAAAGGATAGAAGGAAGGATGAATCCAGCAATGTACAGAGACATCCTGGATGAAAACCTGCTTCAGAGTACTCTTGACCTCAGACTGGGGCGACAGTTCATCTTTCAGCAGGACAACGACACTAAGCACACAGCCAAGATATCAAAGGAGGGGCTTCAGAACAACTCTGTGAATGTCCTTGAGTGGCCCAGCAAGAGCCCAGACTTGAATCCAATTGAACATCTCTGGAAAGATCTGAAAATAGCTGTGCAAAGACGCTTCCCATCCAACCTGATGGAACTTGAGAGGTGCTGCAAAAAGGAATGGGCCAAACTGCCCAAAGATAGGTGTGCCAAGCTTGTGGCATCATATTCAAAAAGACTTAAGGCTGTAATTGCTGCCAAAGGTGCATCAACAAAGTATTGAGTAAAGGCTTTGAATCCTTATGTACCTGAGATTTCTTAGTTTTGTTTTTTTTAATAAATTTGTAAAAATCTCAAAAAAAAAAAAAAACTTTTTTCACATTGTCATTATGAGGTATTGTGTCTAGAATTTTGAGGAAAAAAAATGAATTTAACCCCTTTTGGAATAAGGCTGTAACATAGTAAAATGTGGAAAAAGTAAAGCTCTGTGAATACTTTCTGGATGCACTCTACACCTTAGTTTAGTCACAAGAAACTAAATGAGGGTTGCTGTGGACACATGGTCCCAAAATATTTATTTTGACTATGATGGTAAGAAGTTCCAGCAGTAAAAGCGTGTAAAACCACTACCCACCATGATAATGACAGTCAGTGTTAATACATCCATTGAAAATCTCATGTAGTCCATCAGAATGTTATATTTCTCTTTACAAACTGACTCTTGGTTTAGCAATTTTTCATGAGAACAAACAAAAAAACCCCAAACTAAACCCCCCACTATTACTAAATCTAAACTTAGCAGCAAAAGCAGCCATGTGAACCAGATGAGCAGTTTAGACTTGAGCCCAATGCTTTGATACCTCTTCTCATCTCAGTGGGCTCTCATAAGCGGGTTGGAAGCATACTGTGTTCTGATCAGAGGGCCTCTGCAGGGACCCTACATCAGATGTGAGCCCCATGACACAACAACACAGAGCAGCAGCAGTTTTGTTGCGAGGTGAGCAACATGTAGCCCCTTGATGCCGATTTATTCTCAGCAAGCTATTAAAAGCAACATTGTGGTTGGTGACAAAGACTCAGTTTTAAGTTTAACTTGTAGACCTATTGAAAAGTTCAAAGCACAAAGGTAGACAGATTTAGATTAAATCATAATCCATATACAAAGATTTTCACTGAAACTTACAATTGGGCCATGGTGGACACTGCAGTTGCACTCATAAAAAGGAGACCTGATTGTTATTCAATTTAAAAATGTGTAACATGTAATTAAAAAAGATTTCATGTTTCTGAGGTGAACATAACTGAATCATGTAGGATTAAATTCAGCAACTTAACTTTTATTAGAACCAATCATGTTAGGATAATGAAATACAATCTAAGCAGACTGGTTAGTTAACACGCATGCATATGAACTCGCAAGAGTGTAAGAGCTTGCAAGCTCATAAAATGTTTGACGTGACCAGAAAATCACAGGCATCATTGTGAGAAGATGGTAGCACACAAACACACTTGGCTTGTTTTTTGATCGTTGTGAAAAGGAAAGATGAAATCCATTTTCGTTTGTCTTAATCTCAACAAAATGATGAACATGAAGTCATCAGCAGTTTATCTATCATTCTTAGCAGTATTTATTCATGTTTATTTTTCAGGCTGTAATATAAACGGTAAACTAAAAGGCTAACATTGCTAGTTAACACCACAAGATCATCAGCAGACATCATAGAGTGCTAGCATCACAAAGCGCACATTGTAATAAAGATAAGATATGAGGTACGGTTAGCTCGCTGTTAATTAAAGCTGTGTTCACACTGTTAGCACAGAATAATGTGAGTAGAGCAGTTTTTTCCTCATCCATGTGGCACTCAGAAGAGTTCTGCCATAGAACTACAGTGATGTGAAAAAGCTTTTGCCCCCTTCCTAATATCTATTTTTGTGTGTGTGTGTTTGTCAAACTTAAATGTGTCAGATCATCAAACAAATTTAAATATTAGACAAAGATAACAAAAGTAAACACAAAATGCAATTTTTAATTGAAGGTGTTTATTATTAAGGGTAAAAAAAATGCTAACCTACATGGCCCTGTGTGAAAACCCCACCCCTTCCCAGTTATTAACTACAGTTTATCACATCTTTGGAAAGTTGAGTTCCATTTCTCGAGCCACACCCAGGCCTGATTACTGTCACACCTGTTTTCAATCAAGAAATCATTAAATAGGACCTGCCTGACAAAGTGAAGTAGACCAAAATATCCTCAAAAGCTTGACATCATGCTATGATCCAAAGAAATTCAGGAACAAATGAGAAACAAAGTAATTGAGATCTATCATTCTGGAAACGATTATAAAGCCATTTCTAAAGCTTTGGGACACCAGCAAACAACAGTGAGAGCCATTATCCACAAATGGCGAAAACATGGAACATTGGTGAACCTTCCCAAGAGGGGCCAGCCGACCAAAATTACCCCAAGAGCACAGCGACGACTCATCCAAGAGGTCACAAAAGACCCCACAACAACATCCAAAGAACTGCAGGCCTCACTTGCCTCAGTTAAGGTCAGTGTTCATGACTCCACCATAAGAAAGAGACTGGGCAAAAATGGCCTGTATGGCAGAGTTCCAAGATGAAAACCACTGCTGAGCAAAAAGAATATAAAGGCTAGTCTCAGTTTTGCCAGAAAAAAATGTTGATGATCCCCAAGACTTATGAGAAAATTTTCTTTGGACTGATAAGACAAGCGTTTAACTTTTTGGAAGGTGTGTGTCCCATTATATCTGGTGTTAAAGTAATACAGCATTTCAGAAAAGGAACATCATACCAACAGTAAAATATGGTGGTGGTAGTGTGATGGTCTGGGGCTGGTTTGCTGCTTCAGGACCTGGAAGACTTGTGGTAAATGGAACCATGAATTCCGCTGTCTTCCAAAAAATCCTGAAGGAGAATGTCCAGCAATCTGCTATGAATTTTCCATTTCATGCTAGTTGAAATTTTACTAATAGAAGAAGTTAAATATGATAATCAGTATTTATCCTCCAGATTAACCTTATGGTTGTGGAGTTATTCATGATATATTGCAGGATTGTTGGGTTTGATTTATTTTTAAAAAAAAATACAACATAATATTAACATAATTACACATAACATAATTTTTTTACATATTCACCACTCTATTTAAAGGAAATATATGTGAAATAAAGTGACAAGGGATCGGTTGTTTTTGTACATTTGCACAATTCAGTTTTGTACTGCAACCACTGCACCATAATTTCCCTCATGATTTTGGGCTGCGACAGTTTGCATAATTTATTTATAGTTCACATCAGTTTTTAAGTAATAGTTCAGGATGTAATTGGTACAAGGAAAAAATATATAATTTTAGACTGTTTTTACTGAACACACTTGTGGTATTCCACTGCTGTAAATGTCATTGTAGATGTTGGTTTTCAATTTTTTGCCATATTTTCAAATACAATGTTGAAGGTTGCTTTTACTCTGAAATTTAGCATGCTAATATTTTCCTTTATTTTTATCTTTTAGAATAAACCTGAGCCCCTGGATCTGCCGTCCAAGTACAGTGACTGCTCATAGGGTCCACCAACCATCAGTAAGTTTGTGAATTTAATTTACTTACCGGAGTGGTGGCTCAGTTGGTAGAGCATCCGCCCCACACCCGGGAGACAGGGATTCAAATCCCGGCCGGGTCATGCCAAAGACCATATAAAAGTGAAACTTCCTGCCGTCCAGCTTGGTGCTCAGCAATAATGGAATGGAGGAGGGAAATCTGTGGCGGCGCCTTGCATGGCAGCGGCCCTCTGATTCTGCACTGGGGTGTGTGTGACTGACACTGTAGATAGGTAAAACACAATCTCGGTCTACTGTACATGATTGGTTGAATGACAATAAGGGTGATTTAATTTAATTTTAATTTTAATTAATTTCGTACCTGGAAGTGGTTGGCATTAAATAATGGATGACTCATTCCCATGATAAATGATTATGAATCCAAGGTTCATGCAAGCTGAGTTTGTAAAGCTTACTCATTTTGGGGGGTGTCGGAGGTGGATTTGCAGGGCATGCAGAGTATCTATGTCCAGTCGACAGGAGCTTGTAAAACATTTTCAACTTAAGCACAGGCATGTTCAGTGATGCCCATGTCCACACATAAACTGCCCATGTTCTTTTAAGACTGTAGTAATCTGGACAGGGCTGCAGCCTCTGTCCAAGCTTTGTCCATCCATCCATCTTATTCCGCTTAATCCTTTTAGGGTTGCGGGTGGGGGGCGGGTGCTGGAGCCTGTTCCAGCATCTTTGGGCGAGAGGCAGGGTAAACCCTGGACAGATCGCCAGTCCATCACAGGACCAACACAGGGAGACAGATAACTATTCACTCTCACAGTCATATGTAAGGACAATTTATAATTCTCAGTTGATGCCAATTAACCTAACTTTGCCAATTAACCTAACTAAAAACTTTCCTTTAATGGGCAGAAACCTCGAGTGGAACCATAGCTCATAGAGGATGGCCATCCGCCTCGACCGGCTGGGTTGAAAAAAGAGATAAAAAGTAGGAGGCCTGGCAGTAGCTACATTCAAAACAAACATAACAAATACAATATTCAAAGCCAGACATTCCAGTATCAAGCCTGGTTGGGCTGCACATGAGAGTGAAGGCCTGGCAGTGGCAACATTTTTAACTACAGGCTTTATCAAAGAGAAAAGATTTCAACTTACTCTTGAATAAAGAGAGAGTGTCTGCCCCCCAAACTGAACTGGGGAGATGGTTCCACAGGACGGGAGCTTAATAACTCAAAACTCTACCTCCCAATCTACTTCTGGAGACCTTGGGGACCACCAGTAGTTTGGATTTTTGAGAGCGCAGAGCTCTGGTTGGATGATAGGAAACTATGAGTTCTTGCAGATTAGAAGGAGCCATACCATTAAGGGCTTTATAAGTTAGGAGCAATATTATGAATTCAATTCTATATTTTATTGGGAGCCAATGTAAAGAAGCTAAAACTGGGGTAATGTGATCTCTTCTTCCTTTTCTCATTAGGATACGTGCAGCTGCATTCTGAATGAGTTGGAGAAACCTTATGGACTTATTAAGACAACCTGTTAAAACTGAATCAAAATAGTCTAACCTAGAGGTGATAAAGATGTGTATAAGATTATCTGCATCTTTATGAGACAGGATGGACCTAATTTTAGAAGTATTACACAGCTGGAAGAAGGCAGTCTTAATGGTTTGCTATATATGAGAGTTGAAAGACATATCTTGGTCAAAGACAACTCCAAGATTCCTCACAGAAAATGTAGAAGCCAGTGCAATGACATCTAGCATGCTATCTTACTGGAAAGAGTACTTATTGCATGTTTGGGGCCAAGAACAATGACTTCAGTTTTATCTGTATTCAGCAATATAAAGTTGTTGTTCATCCAGGTTTTAATATCTTTAAGAAACTCCTGGAGTAAACCCAACTGGCTGGGATCATCTGGATTGATGGATAAATATAATTGAGTGTCATCAGCATAACATTGAAAATTAATAGAATGCTTCCTCATAATGTCTCCCAAAGGCAGCATGTATAATGTAAACAGTACTGGTCCAAGTAACGATCCCTGCAGAACTCCATAGATAACCGTGGTCTGGGTAGAGGACTTGTTAAGGACATGAACAAACTGGGAACAGTCTGATAGATAAAACTGGAACCATCTTAGTGTTGTTCCTTTCAAACCAATTCGCTGTTCAAGTCTCTCTAGCACAATATGGTGGTCAATGGTGTCAAAGGCAGCACTAAGGTCCAATAAGAGAAGGAAGGAGACAAGTCATTTGTCAAATGCCATAAGGAAGTCATCAGTAACTTTCTCTAAGGCTATCTCTGTGCTGTGGTGTTTCCTAAAACCTGACTGAAATTTCTCAAATATAGAATTATTTTCTAAAAAAGTGCACAGTTGATTGGTGACTACTTTTTCAATGCTCTTAGAAAGGTTGGTCATTGATTCGCCAAAATCCCAGAATCAAGTGAAGGTTTACTGCCACTTTAAAAGACTGTGGTACATGTCCTGTCAATAGAGACATATTAATTATGTTCAAAAGCGCTAGACTAATCAGAGATAGTGATTTATTCAGGAGTCTAGCGAGGATTGGGTCTAAGAGACAGGAAGTTTGCTTTAGAGGCTGACACTATTAGGGCTAGATCAGAATGACTCGCATGAGAAAATTCAGAAAAGTGGAGTTTTGAGCCTGTGGACACAGCAGTGTTGGCCAGAGGCTTGGTATTTTTAAGAGGGGTATTTTTTGGAAAATTATTCCTAATACTACCTAATCCTTATCATTAAAAAAAAAATCAAAAAAATTCAAAAAGTCATCAGCGCTAAGAGTTGGAGGAATGTAGGGATCTATTGCATTTTGGCTCTTGGTTAGCTGAGCCACAGTATTGAAAAGAAATCTATAGTTGTTTTTATTTTCTTCTATCAAGGATGAATAGCACTGTTGCCTAGCACTACGGAGAGATTTCTTATAGGTGATTCGGCTTGCATTCCAGGCTGAACATGATTCATGTCTTATTTGTACGCCAAAGCCTTTCACAGAATCTAACTTTCTTTTTTAACTCATGAGTGTGGGAGTTGTACCATGGAGCTAATCTCCTATTTTCATTATGATGTTCTTAAAATGATTTTTCTGAAATATAGTCTCACCACAGATAGGTCTTTGGCCGCAGAAGTCGCCACTGCTTTTTTGTTTATGTAACCCATTGCTTAAAGCCATGGGGGGGGGGGTCATTAAGCTCAACTTATGCCCACAATCAGTAATATAAAGAAAGCTTTAATATTAGGGAACCCATCGAGTACATTCTTGATACAAAAAAAGAAGCTTTCAGTATTCACCTGTACTGAAGTCTTTCCATCAACTCTTTGAATGAATGAATGAATTAATCTTTATTTATTTTGGATAGATTAAAAGTAAAGATTAAAAAAAGAAACAGAATATAGTATAACAAAGGGGGAAGAAAATCCAACAAGGTCAAATTAGACAATAACTCCTCTGATTATACAGTTCAACATAAGTTATCCGAAATGGGTGATGGCTGAAGCTGCAGCTTATATTGCCCACCCATATTCCATCCAAGAATTCAAAAGAAAAACAAAACAAGAGCGATTACAATTCAGAACAAAGCTAAGACAAAATGTGACAAAAAAACTAAGCGACGACACAACACAGACTGGATATGACAATCCTTAAAACTCTTTGATAATAAAGCAGTTGTAGAAAGGTTAGTTGAAAACCACCAAGCACAGCAGAGTTAATAGGGTGACTGTACAGCAAAGCATACAATTCCTCTCAGGACAGTTCACACTTCAGTCAAAACAGTTTTCTGTCAGGGATGAGATGAGGAGTTGGTTACATTTATACATAGAGGATTTTGAGACATGCAACCCTCTGGGCACTTCTCGTAAGAAACATAAACATTGTTGAATCAACTGGATTTTGGATAATTTGTCTCAAGGCTCCAATTCATCACTGTCATCAATTTACTTAGCAGTGTTGTGTAAAACGGATGATGTAAACAAGTACAGATTTGATTGTGTCTTACGTCCTCTTCTTCAAGATGTGAGGAGTCTGGAGCAAGAGCAACTTTTCATTTAATTACTTGGGAGATTTCTTAAAGGTATAATTCAGTTTGCTGTGGCCGGAAACCTGTGGGCTCATAGTATAGCTGGTTTTAATGAGAGTTTTTGTAGTGGGTATATCTGCTGCCAAACCAGATATCCAAACAAAGGAGGTAACAAATGAGTCCATTGCCTGTCTTGAGGCCAAAATTTCAGAACACAGACAAAAGTACCAAGAACTTTTCCATAATGTAAAACTGCTCCAAAGACATTATTATTTGAAGCACTATCCTCAGCTGATAAGGATGTTTGGTCCTCTTGTTGGACTCTGGACAATGCATTTTGAGGACAAGCACAGTTTTTTTTTTTTTTTTTTTTTAAACAGGTTGTGTTGCAAACAAATTGTTTTAAAAATGTGCCCCTCTTCCTAGCTACTGAGCATCAAGTCATGATTTCATATTACTTGAAGTCATCTAATTTTTTTTAAAAACCTCTATTAGTCACAAATGTGTCAACAATTCTTGTGGATGTTTTGAAAGAAGGAATTACTGACTATCAAACAGAAGTTCCCTGGTACGACTAAAGTCCATATTTCCAAAGCCCCTTTCAAACTTGAACCTATATAGCAAAACTCGCCTCAACAAGACTTTACTCAACTCAGCTCGCTTTTGTTTCCATTACAGCAGAGTACCACCTGAGGTGGGTGGGATTTTTTTTTTTTTTTTTTTTTAAGAAAGGCGGTGCAACACTCCCGTGAAGTAAAACACATGGCACAAGCAAAACAAAAGATGGCAGATTACAAGGCGACTGCTTGATCTCTGTATTTTTTTTTTTCAAAGTAAAGGCATAAAAGAACAGCCAAAGAACGCTACAGGTGGTGAGACAAAATTTTCCTGAAAAGTTCTTCAGTTTTTAGGAAGTGATTGAGCAGTATAAAGCCGAAGACACGAGGATGCAAACTAGATCACAAATGAAGGTAAGCTAATGATTACTAATGTTAGTTTGCTTTAGGTTTGCCATGCTATAATGTAATGTTGGCAAGTTATTGCTATTAGGTACTAAAATATGTATGCTGTGTGCGTGTTTCAGATGGCCCTCTTGTGGCCAAATTATCACTTCAAACTGTGGGTCTAGACATTCAACCGAGCCTTCTAGTGATGGAATGTCACCCCAGCTTCACAAACGGGCAGTGGTTACAGAACTTTAGAAAGTCTGTAGAATCATTTAGCTTTCTGTTCAACAAATTGCTCTGATCTGTGTGAAAATCACAAAGAGACTGTTGAGACATCATGGGATGTACCTGCTCCAGCAGCACTCAGTCTGTGGTGGTGTTGTGGCAAAAAGTGATCAGCCTTAAAAAATTAATCGCCAGGTGCCATATTGTACTTATGGAGTTATATTAGCCTTAAAATATATAGTTAAACAGTACTGAGTTCAGTATAATAAGATATATTTAACAATTGTGATGCATTTTTAAGAAAAAACAAACTATCTAGGATTAAAAGCAATTAAAATAATTCAGTCACAAGGTGACATGGAGAAATACATGGATTTACTGGAGATATACTGTATATTCTATGCTTTAACAATGTACTATAGATGTATTCATTTAGTATTGCACTGTGAATTTTGAGAATAAACCTTTGTATTTTTTGCAAATCTGTCTCCACTTTTGTTTTATGTGTGAAGGTTACCACCAAGTGACATAAATTAAATACTTAAAAATTGGAAAAGCTGTTTAAGAACAATCCAACAGTTTGAGAAATCACTTTTGGTTTGGTGTAAGTCTGTCAACAGAATTATGAACCATAAAGCAGTTTGTTAAAATGTTAAATCCCATTAAACCCTAACCCAGGGGTGTTCAATCATGTGCCATAGAGGGCAAAGACCCTGCAGGTTCTCTGTTCTACTCAGTCTCTTCAGCAGGTGGTTTAACTGATCAACAGTCAGTGGAAGAAATTCAGTGGAATCTGCTGTTGAAGAGATTGGTTCGAGGTAAAGCCTGCAGGGTTCTGGCCCTCCATAGCACATGATTGGACATCCCTGCCCTAACCCATTATTAGGAAATTCAGATGCTAATATGGCACAGAATTCCTCCATATACTGGTACTATCACTAAAGTGTGCGATGTCTTCTGCACTGGCACATCCAACAATACAGTCTTCAGTAATTAAAATAATTGTTTTTTGGTTACTTTTTCTTAAAAATGAGCCATGATTTTCAATCAATGTCACTGATAAATGGTTTGTACTGTTGACTCTTTTCCCACCGGTGTCTTAACAGACAAAATAGAAACTCATGATGCAAACACATAAGTCACTAAATTGTTCACTACAGTCATCAGCAAAATCCAGATTATTTAGAATGTGCCAAATTCAAACTCTACACTTTCAAAAACAAACAAAAAAAAATAATAAAACAGAATGGGTCACACACGCCGGCCACGCTGCCTCACTGAGAAGCAACTGGATGTGCCGCTCACACTGATCCCGGTTCAGCAGATCTTTAGCCTTAACCTCTGTAAATAGTGACGCAAGGTCCAGTTTGGGGTGGATCATTTTCCACTGGACTCTAGAACGAAAATACACACAACTTAAGTACATGCACAGCACAAAAGTACATGTAAAAAAACAAAAAAAAACAAAAAAACAAAACACCTTTTTAACCAGGATTAACACTAGCTTATTTCATCAGATGTTGTCGACACAAACGCAAAATACAAGTACAGCACGGAGTTAGCATTGATGGCTAACTAGCTAGTTCACTGTCTGCATACAGGAGACAATGGTGTTGTTTGTTCAAAGTGAACTTTCCACCGCTGGGATAAATAACATAAAAGTATAATATCACATCATATCACAACACTCACTGTTGTGTTGGAGTTTGGGCTCTTATTTGGGTGGTATGGGTGGTGGCTCCACCTTTCTGCTTCCACCACCACTCTAGGGTATAAGAGGGCAGCAGGCAGGAGGGGCGGTCTCCCGGCCACCTCTTTGCCTGGTGGATGCATTTGTATTGTGAGAAGTGCCAATTAATAAACGTGTGTTCAGTCTTACACTTCGCCTCATCCTTTGCTCATAGTACCGACGTAACACTTACCATCCTCTATATCCTCTATGTCATGGTTTTTCAACTGCTGTGGTCGGGCCCTCCCATTATTTGCTGGTCGGTGGCCGTAAATTCATTTTGGGTTGCTCCGTCTAGTTCCCTCTGGATTCTCTCATCAGCCAAAAGGCACAGAAAAGTCTGTTGCACCATGGTGTTGAATTCTGTGAAGCCATTCTATCGATGTTGTTTATACTGATGCTTGCTTGCTTGCTTGTGGACGAATCTTTGAAAATTTCAGCTGGAGATACTGTAGAAGACATCACTCTCATGATGTTACATCCTGACCAATAAGTGGTCTGAAGTCTGTTGATGTCACATTTTCATGTTGACTCAGCAAGGTTATAACCCAACTGGCGTGGGGACGATTTTCAGACATGATTTTAGTACCAGGTATAAATAGAAAAGCCTACAAAATGCACCAAGTAGGGATAAGTGGTGTAGTAATAATTGATTTATAATTATGATCAGGTATAAAGATTATTTAATTTGTATTAGTGTATCGGGACCTGAGATTTGCTTCGGGTCAACACACACAGAAAAAGTTGAGAGTAAACACTTGTTTTGGGGCACCAGCTCACCTCTTTCTCGGTGAACAATTTATTAACTAATTTCATTTTATACCTGTTTAATCACTCAATAAATTAATGAATAATCATTCTCAAAATATTAGTGAATTTGATACTGGGGCTTTGAAACCAGACTCAGAATGGAATAAATTCCCAACCACTTCTCTTATTTTACAGATGTATTAAATGAACTCTGATTAAATGATCTTACATTCAATTAACTTGTGAGCAAGTGAAATGATCAACATTAACCATCACATTAAACTTGTAAATGAGGATAGAGTAACAAAGAGAGCACATCTATAAAACCATGGACTTGACATGAATTTGGAGAGTTGAAATGGAAGACTGAGAATAAAATTGGACACAAATTTAAGGGGAAAATTAACTAATAATGTGGAAAATTCTGAGTTACTCTAAGAAAGTAAAAACAGTTTTAATAAAAAAAAAAAATATTATATTATTTCTCTTTTAATTTTGTATCTGATCAGATTTTGAGTTATTTCCAAACTTTGGATAAGTCATTCAGCAGATGAAAAGAAGAGAATTGGCCCACGTGACTCCTTGCATTGAAGTTCTTTCGGCGGCTTCTCCTTAAGCAGTAGTTGTAGATAGCACCCAAAACCAGAATATCTTGCCAGCAGATATTCGGTCAAGTTAAAGCAGCTTCAAAGGTCTACAATCACAAGATGAGATTTTGTCTATATCAATCACAGTTGGGCTGATGTTCGGCAAAGATGGCAATGGTGCTTCCTCTTCTCTGTGGGCCAGTAGGGTTTTCCAGAGTCCAAATAAATTCAGAAATGATTCAGATCTGATCTGACTACCAAAATTCAAAAAGACAAGATAAAAACTTCAAGTCACAAAAACCTAAGTTACTCTGATGTCGTGGAGTTGGCTGAAATAGTTTCCAGTGTGGAGATGGTGGTCAGTCAGTCTTTTGAAAAAAACACACGGTGGATTTAAAGAAAGTTTAAAGGAGAAAAATAGAGAACGCCTAGGGAACAAGAGTTTTTAACTCCGAATCAAGATTTGAGCTCAGGGAAAAAAAAAAAAAAAATAAATAAATAAATATATATATATATATATATATATATATATATATATATATATATTTCTCACTATTTGTTTAGAATTACATTTTATAGAAAATCTCCCCCCCCAAAAAAACAACAACCATTCATTCCTTTTTAATTGTTTAGTTGTATTACCTGAACCTCCCAGTATTTTGAACAATGATATTAAATATCTCTATGTCCAAATGTGTTAAAAAAACAAACAAACACGGGCTTATACAGGGTGTCCTAATTGTTTTTCACATGACTGTACATGTTAAATGCACGTTTTGCATAAGATGCTTCCATTAAATAGGTCTAGTTTACTTTTTTTTAAAGCAGTTAGTCTTCTATTCTCATTCAGGTTGTTGTGAAATGGCTGCTCCAGTGAAACTCAGAATTATTCTTGGAGAAAAAAATTCCCAGAGGCTGATCCTTAGTGAAGGGATGCCAGAGTCTGTCAGCTAAATTGTTCAAGAAATGAGACAATGTGGTGTAATTGGGGACTTTTGTCTTCAGTTCATGGATGCTGAGTTTGGGAATGAATTCACCAACTTGATCTCAATATCAGACATCCATGCCAAAAGTACCATCAACGTCATCTTTATTTCAGATTCACCTGCCCAGTCTGGTGATTCCATGTTCCCTCCTTGCTCAGTTGCTGCCACCTCTTGTCATGTCGATGACTCTTCATCTGTGAGCTCATTTGATACAGACATACTTTCCTCTCCTGAGTCCACCAGCCCAAGAACCACTGGATGTCCAATTGTATTCTCTGTGCTCTGGTTCTCCTATGATATTCAGCTACAGTTGGACAGGGCCAACACCGCATTCAAAGAAACTGGAGCCTTGTTGAATCCAAATCCAAAAATTAAATATACTATTCTTCATGGACTCACTGAAACAATCGTACAATACAAGGCGTACCTCTCTGACAGTGAGTATGAAAAAGTAGCACAAGCTCTTTTTTCTACCCATGCATGTTTTGAAAGAGCCAGGTTCGACCACTGGATATGGTGGATGGAAGATGAGCCTGAAGCGCAAGATTGTGTACTACAGAACAAAACTCAGATGACTTTGATGCCCTGAAGTCATGGTGAATTCTTTAAAACAAAAACCTGATGGTAGATCTAGTCCTGCATTTGCTGTGAAGAAGCTAAAAAAGGGAAAAGTGAATTACTGCCTGAACTGTAGAGCGGTGAAACATCTGAGACACTAGAAAAGATGAGAGTGACCCTACTAAGTGATAGCAGCAATGATGGACAAGACATTTGCACTCAGAAGGCAAGCGGTTGTTGAAGAGGCACCCATGATTGCAGATTTCAAGACGAGGTGGCCAGCTCTTTTCTGTGTGTGAGAGGTTAGTGAAAAAAATATCCGTATTTTAAAGTGCCTTTGTGCTTTTTGATGTCTCACCTTTATTTTAGTGGGCTTGTAAGATCTTTTTGTGCAATTATGCAGTCAGTAAAGTCACACACACATGCTGTCACAATCAGGGCATGGCCAGGGACCATGCCCATGCTTTATGTTCATTTGAGTCTTGGCTTTTCATATTATTATTATTATGATTATTATTATTTAGTGCCCCCTTGTTCCCTGATCATTGTCATATCATGTCATCCTCTGATGGCTGTGCCTTATGGTTTTCTTTTGTATTTCATTATATTCTATGATCTCCGTTTAATTTTACTGTTTAGTATTGTTGTCCTGCATTTCCATTGTTTTGTCTCTTGTGCATTCCCCCTCTTTGTCTGTGAAGCTCCGCCCATCCTGTTTCCCTCATCTGCTGCCCTTGATTAGTCCCAGCTGTCTCACATTAAGTTCATTATCCGTTAGCCTATTTATGTAAGGTTTTTTTATGTTCTCTGTCTGGCATCCTCGTCATTCACTCCTCATTGCTCTCTCCTGTGGTTTCCTTGTTGGTTCACCCCGTGCTACGTGGTTTCCGAGTTTTTTCCCTGTAAGTTTATATATTCATTAGATATGTGTTGTTTTCTGCCCCCGCACAGCCATTTATTTGCTACTTTGTGTTTTTTGTTAATAAATAATTATTGCATCATACTCCTGCCTGTGCCATGAGTCCTGCATTTAAATGCTCATCTTCCCAGAGGGCAGATCATGACACATGCACTTTTGACTGCTCCCTATTTGGGATCGCCACAGCAGATCATAGGTCTGCATATTTGATTTGGCAAGGTTTTTTATGCTGGATGCGCTTCTTTACAAATTCCTCCCAATTGACCCCAGCTTGGGGCCGGCACAAGGAATAAATGCAAACACCCCAAAGTACACCTACACAGCATTCCCCCCCTCCCTCAAGACCAAAACTCCTTAGCTGCCTGAAGAAAAACTTTTTTTCAAATTTACTGTTCTTTTTCCATGAAATTAATAAGATAAGATAAGATAAGCCTTTATTAGTCCCACAGTGGAGAAATTCCAGGATTGCAACAGCATAGGGATAGCAACACTCAGAGCAACAATCAGAAGGCAAGAAAAAACAACATCTAGTAAACATATGTCCATATTACTATAAATGTATATATATAGACACACAGTGCAGAGCATTATGGCTGGTGGATGTGCAGCAGAAAGTCTAAGCTCTCTCTCCGCGGATGCAGCGGGCCAGCTGGAAGTCTTTGGGCATGATGGTGACCCCCTTAGCGAAGAAGAGACCACCAGGTGGGTCTCGCTGGTCTCCTGCAGAGCCATGACGGCGAAGCTCAGGAAACGCAGGACGGTCTTGAAGTCCTGAGCATATATGCGTAATATGTAATAAATGTAAAGATCTACCCCTGGCTAGTCTTTCATGCTCTCAAGCCATGGGAGGAGAAGAATATTTCTTTCATTGAGCCTTGAAACCCTCACACCTACAGTGCAACTAGCTAGCGAGTTGGCTTAGCAGCCAAACCAAGATACAAGAGCTCTTCTCTGTAAATTCTTAGACATCTGTGGCCCCACATTTAATCACACATCTTGTGTCATTCTGGCCTTTTTTCTTTGTGTGTGTGTGTGTGTGTGTATTAGTCAAACTGAAATTTGTCTTCTTTTTTGTTAGTTGACTGCATAATTTAAGAGAATAACAAAAATCCAGTTGGAGTGAAAGTTCTTCACCCAGCCAGACAGCCTATCTGCAAACCTGCTGAAAGTGTACTCCGAGAAGGGTGGAGCACAAGGGAGGAGGATGAGGACAGTTATGGTTCCCATGACCCAGGTAATGTTGATACCCTAAGACCCTGTAAATCTGTCTGGCAGCAGTCTTTTCTGAAGATGGCAATTTTTTTAAACCAAAATGAGGACCTTGTTTATAGTGGCCTAGTACTGGAGTGGTGGCCTAGTTGACAGAGCATCTGCTTGACAGCTGGAAAAGTGGGGTTCAAGTCCCTGCCTGGTCATACCAAAGACCAAATACAAATTGTACTTTGTGCCTTCTAGGTTGGTGCTCAGCATAATAAAACGGTGGAAGGAGAAGTTGTTTGTGGTGGCACCTTGCATGGGAGTGGCCCCTCTGATTCTAGATGTGATTTGTCATGATCCTGGGCATGGGTTGGGGCCATCCAGGTAAATTATTCATTCCCTCAGCCATGAGCCCTGCTTCTCTTTGGGTGTGCCTCCGGCTGAATCTGTCTCTTTTCCCCAGGGAGTCTGAGCGCCTCAGTGTGCATTTTTTCTCGGGCTGTTCTTCTTCCTCCTGGTCATGAGCCCCACTCTCCTCTGGTGCCCTCATTCCCCTTATATGTAAGAGTAGTGTTTTTTGTTAATAAATGTGCAACACCGCAGTGTGTGTTTGGTGTCCTTCCACAGCCCTTAAAAAGGGTGGTTTATGACATGATTAACATTGTAAATAGGAGAAACATAATTTTGTTTTACTGTACATGATTGGCTGTATGGACTGAATGACAGTAGAGATGGACTCTTCTTTAAATATATAAACTGCTTTAGAATGATCTGTGTAACTGGACAGAGGCCTGTACTTCGAAGCAAGATTTGTGATGAGTGAGGTAACTTTTCAGGTTAATTCTGGGTTTTCTGTTCTGTTAAGCAGGTTCACTTCTTACCAGGGTACATTATCGTGGCAACTTGTGCAATGACACTACCTTGCTCTGGGACAGGTTAAGTTCCATATGAGGGGCTTATTGGTATGCAAGTGCCATGCGCATGCCAATGAAGTTTTTGGGAAAATGTCATCCATCTCCAGTGAGGTTTCAGGACTGCTTCATAGCACAGAGCCCTGTTCAACAAAGCAGGTTTAATGACAACAAGTTGAAGGAAAGGGAGTTCTCACTAAACCTGTTTTCTAAAACGGGGCCCAGGCCTCATGTAGGTAGCATAGGTAACCCAAGCTATGTGTTCACCTAAGATACAGATGCATACAAAAAAAGGCCGCTCTGCCCTTTTTTTTAGTAAGATGTAAACCTAATTTCTGTAGAATGTGAAAAAGAATTATAATATTACCAGCAAATAAAAATGCATATTTGAGCTAACCAAACTGCTTATCAGATTTGACTGTTAAAATAAGTTAAAAATGCACTTTTTTATCCCCCGCCAGATGAAGCCAAATAGGGGGATAAAAGTTTCAAAACATCCATCCATCTTCTTCTGCTTTATCCTTTTCGGGTTGCTGGTGGGGGGGGGGGGGGGGAGCCTATCCCAGCATCTTTGGGCCAGAGGAAGGGTATACCCTGGACAGAAAGAAAAGTGCTCTATATTGCTGACATCTTGGGCAGGGTACCACTGTAAAACAGGTCCTTACCTCAGTTGGATTTATCCCTGGTAAAATAAAGGTTAAACAAAATTAATTTAAAAAATTAGTCCAGGTCATTACCCCTCAAATGATTTTTTTTTTCTTTTTATCATCCTGATTTATTCTAGCAATTCTTCTTAAAAACAATAAATTGCCATTAAACACAATTTCTGTTATAATGAGTATTTGTTTTTCACATTTGTCATGATCTACAATTAAAAGTAATGAATATATTCAGCCCTGTTACCCTCAGTTCAACCCTGTTAACCAAAATACTGTCAAAATAGTCATATGTACCAGAGACCAACAAACAAAAAGATGAAAGTCCGCATAAAAATTTTCAACATTTTTTAATTGTCCAACACTGAAAAGTTTTCATTGAAGACTTCTAAATGTCTGCATTGGACATACAATTTTCTAATATGTGATGAGAAAAAAACACTAAAATATGAATGCCATTTACCATATTTAAAAAACATTGAAAAAAATAAATAGTTGTTACATAGAGTTAATTAGCTCTACATAGTGAAATGTTCCAGGCAAGATGGAAGTGACTGCTTTGTTTTCATGTAAAGTTTGAGAACATGTAATGAGAGTGTGTAGTGTAATTTTTATTTCACCACATGTAGCTTCTGCAGCTACTATTTAATGTTGGCATCTCTTTACTGAGGCCCAGATAAAATACATTTGGAAAAGACTGAGGGAGTACATTCAGCTGTTGCAAAAACATGCTATATTATGCTAAATGATTTCATCTGAGGGGTGGAGGTGCAGTGTTTGGGTCATTCTCAGTCTTCCAACCCCCCAGCAAGGTTAAGCTGTGGAAATCCACATCTAGATGCCAGGAATCTTAGTGCTACTGTCAAAATGCTGCACTTTTTTTTTTTTAAATTGTGAAAAGACGAGGCCTTTAAAACTTCCACACACCATGCTTTCTTCTTGGCCTCTATTTATACAGTGACAAACATGTGCACACAAACAGGCAACAGCCAATTCTTTTTTATTTCACTGAGAGAATAATGCCCACAACGTGCTGAACTGCTGTCTTTTCACTTACTCTGACAAAATATGACAATCAGATGGAAAACAAAACACTGAACTCATAATTACCACAGACAGGCAGTTGGTAAGGATTAACTGTTGAAGTGACTCACCATGACTCTGTGAAACAATTTAATATCAGGTGCTGATGGTGGTGGTTTGCTATTTTACTGTCATACTGTAAAATCTGTGTGCTGTAAAAATGTGGTGTTATGCACATCTGTGAAAAATAACTTTCTTTTTTCATTTTTTGTCATATGACGTTGAGAGAAGCACTGTTGGAGCCCTAGCAGATACTGTGTCTGGTATCGGTGTCATTCGACAGGTGCAGAGCCCAGTGATGACCCCGCAGATGTTATGAGTTTTTCTGGAGGGGGTGGAGGTCATGGCTGAGTTGGGGAGTGTGTCTTTTGCAGTGGCGATGTTGCTTGGCTTTGTGTATTCCTTAAACCTGAGTATTCCTCTGGAGCTCAGGTATACATTTGGGTTTCTGCAGAAGATTGTGATGGAACTGGATGCAAACAAACTGTCCAAAAAACCCAGATCCTCAAAACACTACTTTCTCATTGAACTGTTGCCATTGCAAAAACTAACATTATCCATAGCTGAAAAATACAACAGCCTTTTTTTTTATTTGCTGTTGAATTAACTTTTTCTCCAAAAATGGTGGTGCCTGAAAAACTACCCAATAGTTGTTTAAAAAAGAAACAAAAACTTATCCTTATCTTAAATTTATCTTGTTCTGTGATCAGCAGTGCATTAAACTACAAGTATTTGTGTAAATCTTCAAGATGAATGTAATGTGTTAAAAGTTGAATGTGAGATGGGCCCATTTTTCAGCATTTTTCTCTTCAGCTCATTTGATTTTTAATTATTTTAAGCTCATTCCAGTGAAACCAAAAGGCACTAATACCATGACATGGTATCTGTCTTTCCATCCACATTTCACAGGAATCACTTCTCCTCTTTGGCATTTGCCCAAATGGTAACAAAATTCTCACACAATGATCCCTCAGTCGGTTTTGCATTCAAGTTGTGTTCAAGGTCAACGCTCATGAGGTCTGGGCACTTAGGTACTTTCAGAAAAATCACTTCTCCTCCTAGGCAATTGCTTTGATGCTCACCAAAATCACTCACAATGATCCAGAGGTGGATCTGCTTCCAAGTTGTGCTCAAGGAAAACAGTCAAGACATCTGAATGCACTTGGGGTGATTTTGTCGGGCCGGAATGAGCTACTCAGTCCTTTTTTGGGGAAGAGGGGGATTAAGGTCCAGTCTTTTGGCACTTTTAGAAGATGGTGTGTTCTGTAATATTGTTTGGCATGTATTAAGGTCTAGTCTTTCTGCACTTGCAAGGAAAGTTGTAATGTTTGTCTTCATTTATATTTCAAAATTATGTCAAATGGACTGTTTACACCCTTGTTGCCATCTGCGCTGCAGACCATGAAACTTTTAAAAATGATGCTTTCTACTGTAAATGTTTTAAATGTTTCAAAACATTTTGAATACAAGTTTATTGGATTTTTTTAACTTGTCTCGTGTTACGTTTCTATCCTTGACTTAAACCAGATGGTAGACGTTGGTGAAACTTCAGCATTTTAAACTGGTGAAATGCAAAATCAAGTCTTTAAATGGACTTTAAAAAACATGGAAAGAATGTAAACATGATTGCATTGACTTCTTTCAGCATTAAGCACTTTTGTTGTGCTAACGTAATTTAATTGGGTTGTATCTACTCCATTTACTAAAGTAAATTGTAGCACAATAAAATTAGTTAGATCAACCTGAGTACCATATTTTTTGGACTATAAGGCGCACTTAAAATCCTTTAATTTTCTCAAAAATCGACAGTGCGCTTTATAATCCGGTGCGCCTTATGTATTAATTGTGGTTGTGCTTACTGACCTCGAACCGATTTTATGTGGTACACGGCACTCAAAAATCTGTCAAATGTTTTAGTACGACTTTGGCAAGCTACGAAGCCGAACCGCTTGATGGATTGTCGGAGCATTACGGTAGTCAGGAGCCTCGCGGAGTAATATGTGCTTCAACATAATGGCTGGATGTCTTTTTCCACAAATCTCCATCCCTATTGATCTGCCACTCCATGCGCGCCCATCTCACCGATACTGTCAAAACCCAAGTGAAGCAAACTAATTCGGAGCTTGCCATCATTCCGGGTGGATTAACCAAAGAACTCCAACCGCTAAATTGGTGTCAACAGGTCGTTCAAAGTTAAATTGCTAGCGATTTATGCCACTATCTGCCAATGGATCGTGGATCAAAACTGCTCCTGTTTAGCTGTAATTAATATTCAAAAATGATATTTTCGGGACGAAAGAATTCAAGCGTCCCGGCATTTGTTTGCATTGTTTACTTCTCGGGGCTGCCGCCGGAGAGCAAGCCGTATCGAGTACCGAGCGAGTACCGAGCAAGTATTCTGGCCACTATGATGATGTAAACAGCCACGGACCAAAAAAACGTACATTTGCTCGTGGAACAGGTCATTCACACTCGCAGACAATTGCGCTATATGTGTCTATAATGACTATAGATAGGATTTTCTTTCCATGCAAGCAAAAAAAAAAATAAAAAATTCCCAGATCTGACTACCTCGCGAGGTAGTCGATACCCAAAAGCCGATGGTGTATAGAACACGTATATTAGGATTTGTATGTGAAATTTCAGCATCGAAACTGCTCCTGTTTAGCTGTAATTAAATATTCAAAGATGATATTTTTGGAATGAAAGAATTCAAGCGTCCCGGCATATGTTTACTTATCAAGGCCGCCGCCGGAGAGCGAGCCGTATCGAGTACCGAGCGAGTACCCAGCGAGTATCCTGGCCAATATGGCGATGAACAGCCACGGACTAAAAACGTTCCGTCTGCTCGTGGAACAGGTCATTCACACTCGCAGACAATCGCGCTATATGTGTCTATAATGACTATAGATAGGATTTTCTTTCCATGCACGCAAAAAAAATTTTTTTCCCGGCTCCGACTACCTCGCTTTAATGCGCCTTATAATCCGGTGTACTTTATGTATGAAAATAGACCATCAAAATAGACCATTCATTGATAGTGTGCCTTATAATCCGGTGTGCCTTATAGTCCCAAAAATACGGTAAATGAAGTTGGACTCAAATGTAGTGAATTAATTGCATCAACTCTATTGAACTGAATTGGGAAAACCCTATCAAATTAAATTAGATCCACAAGTACAAGGTACGTTGAATCAGCCTTTAACAAAATGAAGGTGACCTAAAGTCCATTCAGTTGTACAAATAACGTTGCATATTGCTGAAATTGAGCAATTTAATCATATGTAAATTCTTTCCCATGGTGAAGAGTCAACCTTTGCCATGTTGAAATGGCAACACTTGCATATCAATTTTGTGCTACCAACCCATTGACGACTACAGATGATAGTAACCTCAACCAATCTTCAAGGTTTTGTGACTCCAGAACCTTCCCAAGCGTCCCAACAAGATCATGGAGTGAATGAAGAGGAGGGCATTTCCATGTCAACAGCAGTGATGCAATGCTAAAACTGATGTGCAGTTATAATCATACATGGGGTCTGATTAACCTCAGAAATGTTTTCGTCATTGTGGCAGGCGGCGTATGAGTAATAATTAAAACAGTTTTTAGCAATTCTTCCTTTAACCAATGGATGGTGCTATAACATTTGTCAATTATTTTTATATAGACAGGTTTGGGGTTGAACTAATATAGATCATATAATCTTTTGTGGAAATCATATATGTTTTGCTGGAGTTACAGCTATCTGATGTTGCATGGGGCGGAGTAAAATTTCACCATGGCTCTGTGGCCACACCTTTGACCTTTTGCGAGACATTTTTACAACTTTTAATGACCCATTCCTATAGATGCTGCCATGCAAAACTTAGCTCAATCAGATTAGTCCCCAAGGAGGAGTTTGTTCAAATGTGAAGGGTGGATTTTGGCAACATTGGAAGTGCACCAGGTTTGAGGCAAGATAATGGACTTCCTGTTGGCCGTGGGTAAGGGCCAGAGTTATGTTTTTGTGTGTCTTGAGGTGATGGACACTTCACCTGAATTTTGTGTCTGTATTGCAAACATTAGTGTTGCTGGTCTCCATTGACCTTGTGCATTTGGCCCCACCCACAAAAATTGGGGGTCAGGGGGCACATATTTTTTTCTAGTTCATCAAATTTTTCACCGGGTCTGAGGTGCATGTGAAAAAAAAAAAGCATTTTGGTTAATGTTTAGAGGTTTGGAGACGTTTTCTGCCTAAACAATTAATAATGATTAAAGCTGCAAGCAGCTGTTAGCAGGCATTCACCCCCCCGTGCACTCACAGATCTCGGTGCCTGTTGTACCTTGCTGGCTCGGAAAATTTCCCGTCGTCATGTCAAGAGCTGGGTGAATAATAAAGCTTTTGGCACAGAACTTCCTGTGAGCAGTAAGTGTCGCTATAACTTTTGTCAAATATTTTTATGTAGGAGCATGCAGAGAGGGATTATTCTCCATCATAGCAATTACGGGGAAAACCCAACACAGTTTGTCCAAGTTACAACTGTCCAACGTATTGCGATAAGGTAAACGTGGACATTTGGCCATGGCAACACTTAGATTTTAGGTACATGTGGCAGATGCATACAGAATTACAGAACAGAGTCACCTTGACTTATGTTCAACATTTGGTGACCCTTGGACTTTCCCTACCCTCCAAAGTATAAAACCTATTGAATGACAAGGAGTGAGTTTCCATGGCAACTGTGATTATCACAGGACAAATGTGACTTCCAATGAGGGCAATCCAATGCACTCTGGGAAACCACTGAAACTGTCATGTAATTCTGACAACTGGTCTTTGCACAAAAGTTGATACAATTATGTGCAGTACCTCATGTCAGCAGTAAGTGGTGGTGTGACAGTTTTGTGAATATTGATATACAGAATTGTTCAGAGTGAGATTAGAATGTTTTGTACAAAGTTTGCTTCAAATCAGACGAGGATTGTCTGAGCTGTAACTGTCATGTTTTGCATGGCGAGGAAGCCAGTGAATCACGCCGGTCGCCATGGAAAAAATTTTGTACTTTGTACATGTACTGTCAATGAGCCCTAGTCATTCCTTCATGTCATTTTTGACCTCATGAGAGAAAAATAAAGAAAACAGTTTTCAGCAATTCTTCTTTTAATCACTAGAGGGCACTATAACTTTTGATTATTATTTTTAATTGTTTAATTGTATATTTAATTGTTGCCTTTTTGCAACAGCGGATGAATTTCTTCCTATTTCTATTTACTATCTGGCTTCTCTCGCTAATCTTTCTTATCCGGCAACACCTTATACATCGGACGGACACACGGATTGCCCAAATGTCTCCTGAGCCGGCAGACGGAGCCACTATTTTTAGCAGGATAAGTTACAGCAGAGACCAGCTGGTAGCACTTAACCGGACCAAGATGCTAGCGCAAGACCTCGACATACTGGGTGAAATGAGACAGGAACGATGTGAATGCCGTGCTGGAGCAAGACGGCCGGCGAGAAATATAAGGTACAGACCTGTTTTTCCATCCATTGTTATGGGGAATGTACGATCGCTACTCAATAAGACTGACGAGCTAGCGGATATCTCCCGCTACGAGATCGTCTTCAGAGAGATTAGCTTGATGTTGTTTACTGAGACGTGGCTAACAGAACTAGCAACAGATGCTAACATTGAACTGGAGGGTTTCCACGCAATACGGGCAGACCGGACACCAGACAGTGGGAAGGCAAGGAGCGGAGGAGTGATAATGTATGTCAATAACAGCTGGTGCAGACCGGGACATATCATGGTTGAACAACATCACTGCAGCAAAGACATTGAGTTGCTAGCTGTTAGCATGCGGCCTACCTATCTCCCGAGGGAATACTCACATGTGATCTGCATTGTTATTTATGTAAATCTGATGATGAACGCTGGGACAGCGCGTGACACAATTCACTCAGTAACTGGCAGGCTGCTGACAGAACACCCAGATGCTCTTCTCCTCATCTCAGGTGATTTCAACCATATTTCACTGTCCCCATTCTGCTCACGTTCACCCAGTATGTCACATGCCACACTAGAGACAATAAAACACTGGACTTATTCTATGTAAACACTAAGGAGGAATACACCTCATCACCACTCCCCCTACTCGGGAGATCGAATCACAACTTGGTTCATCTCCTGCCGGAGTACAAACCCCTAGTACACAGACAACCTCCGGTCATACGCACGGTGAAGATATGGTCTGAGGATGCAATGGACGCTCTAAAGGACTGTCTTGAAACCATTGCCTGGGAGCAGCTCTGCGATCCACATGGTGAGGACATCGATGGCCTCACTCACACCATCACGGACTACATCAACTTCTGTGTGGACAACACCGTACCCACCAAGACCATACGGTGTTGCTCGAACAACAAATCCTGGATCAACCCTGAGATTAAAACACTTCTGCGAGAGAAGAAGAGGATCTTCAGGTCGGGGAACAGGGAGATGCTGAAGTCCGTACAGAGGGAGCTGAGGAGGAAGATCAGAGAAGACAAGGACAGCTTCAGGAGGAAAATGGAGGACAAGCAGCAACAGAGCAACATCAGCGTCGTCTGGAGAAACCTTTAAACCATCTCTGGGCTCCAGAATACCTCCTCCCAGGACACGGGGCAGGGAGTGGTCGAACAATCTGAACCTGTTTTTTAATAGGTTTGACCAACCGCCCTCCCCCCCAACTGCACACCAACAACTGCTGCCTCTAAAGTCATCGAGCCCTGCTGTCCACACCCCACTCCACCAACACCCCCCCCACTTCCAGCACACAGCCCCCCAACCTGACGCTCACTAAGACCCAGGTGAGGACGGAGCTGAGGAAGATCAAGGCGAGGAAGGCCTCGGGACCGGACGACATCGGCGTGAAGCTCCTCAAGTCCTGCGCAGACCAGCTGTGAGGGATTGTGGAGTACATCTTCAACCTGAGCCTGAAGCTGGGGAGGGTGCCACAGTTGTGGAAAACATCTTGTGTGGAACGTGCACCAAAGACTTCCCACCCCAAAGACCTGAACAGCTACAGGCCAGTGGCCCTGACGTCTAACATGATGAAGACCCTGGAGAGACTGCTCGTTGCTCACCTCTGCCCTCTGGTGGGACCAGCGATGGATCCTCTCCAGTTCGCCTACCAACATGGCATTGGGGTGGAGGATGCAGTGGTCTTCCTCCTTCACCGTTCCCTGTCCCACCTGGAGAAGCCTGGGAATGCGGTGGGGATCATGTTCTTTGACTTCTCCAGTGCTTTCAACACCATCCAACTGATGATCCTGAAGGACAAGCTGCTGTGCGCAGGGGTGGACCAGCACCTGTCATCATGGATCCTGGACTACCTCACTAACTGGCCACAGCTTGTGAGAAACCGGGATTGTGTGTCTGACACAATCATCGGCAGCACGGGGGCCCCCCAGGGAACGGTTTTGGCTCCCTTCCTGTTCATCCTTTATACTGTGGACTTCTCACACAACACAACACACTGCCATCTACAGAAGTTCTCTGAGGACTTTGCGATCGTCGGCCTCATCTCCAACGGAGATGAAGCTGAGTACAGAGGACTTATCCAGGACTTGGTGGACTGGTGCCATCGGAACTGCCTCCAGATCAACGCGAGGAAAACTAAGGAGCTGGTGGTGGACTGCCGCAGGCAAGGACAACCCCTCACAGCACCAGTAAACATCCAGGGAACAGACATTGAGATGGTGACATCCTACAGGTACCTGAGTGTTCATCTGAACAATAAACTAGACTGGTCACACAATACCGATGCACTCTACAAGAAGGGACAGCGCAGGCTGTTCCTACTGAGGAGGCTCAGGTCTTTTGGTGTACAAGGGGTGCTCTTGAAGACATTCTACGACATGATGGCGGCATTAGCCATCACTTTTGGAGTGATCTGCTGGGGCAACGGCATTACAGCAACCCTTAGGAAGAGACTGACCAAACTAATCAAGAATGCTAGCTCTGTCCTGGGGCAACACCTTGACCCAGTGGAGGAGATAGGAGAGAGAAGGATGGTGGCTAAGCTGTCATCTCTGCTGGAGTCCGAGTCCCACCCCATGCAGGACATACTGAATGCACTGAGGAGCTCATTTAGCAGTAGACTACATCATCCTAGGTGCGTGACCGAGAGGTTTTGCAGGTCCTTCCTACCTACGGCTGTCAGACTGTATAACCTAAGCAGGGCTGCTCGCAGAGATAGCAAAAAAATGTGATGACCTAATAGTATTGAATGCAAAAGACGCAACAGACTTACACAAACTGGTCCCCTCCAGTATACAACTCGGACAATATCAGTCACTATGGAGGGTGACAATATGTATGGGTACATATTCATAACATGTAGGGTAACTAAATAGATGGTTATGCTGTTTATTCCATCTAGCTACAATGCTCCGCACTGTGTGTATATATTTATATACTTATGTGTACATATGTATATTCACTGCTCTTTTTTTCTTATCTTCTAAATTATTGCTCTGAGTGTTGCTACCCCTGTGATGTTGCAATCCTGGAATTTCCCCATTGTGGGACTAATAAAGGTTTATCTTATCTTATCTTGTCTTATCTTATCTTATCTTATTTTAGTAATTGTTTATTGCTCTGAGTGTTGCTACCCCTGTGATGTTGCAATCCTGGAATTTCCCCATTGTGGGACTAATAAAGGCTTATCTTATCTTATCTTATCTTAAATAGACATATTTGGGTGGGACTAATATCCATGGTAGAAAATTTAATTAAAATCAGATGAAGTCTGTCCAAGTTGCAACTTTATGATGTTCCATGGCGAGGAGTCAACATTCGCCATGTCGCCATGGTCACACTTACCTATCATTTATGTGTTGCTCACCCATATAGGTGTAGCATCATCTCACTTTGGCTCAGCAATAATTATTTTTCTGCTTAAAGACATTTTTGTTTCATCCAGGAATAATGCAAAGAAATGGATTTTCTTCCCCCAGGCCACAGCTGAAATCCCCTTTTGTTAAAACCAGCCTAAGGAATTTCCCCAATGTCCGGCTGCACTTTTATTGCCCCCATAAAACCTACACAGATCCACGACTCAGTTAATTTCCTTAAACTGTGGACATGCTGGATTTAAACAACTTTAAAGTACATTATTACAAACTCAATTCTAAACCTTCATTCTTTTCAGAACTATGAAAATGCAGATGGACTCTGATGTTTTGATGTGGAAAATATGTGTGAAATGCATTAATCTGTTATTATATATATATATATATATATATATATATATATATATATATATATATATATATATATATATATATATATATATATGCATGCCAATGTTAGATGAATGTTTATTCCTGCATGTTGATTTAGAAGCACTGCTTATAAGATACACTAAGGTTAGTTTAGTTATACATAAGTGTGTAACAGTACATTCCAATGTATTTAAAACTGTGTATTCCTGTGGACTGATATCATGTGTCACCAGTCTTCATAGAACCCCAGCTTCTTCATCCTATTGGTCCCTCACAGACAAGGCCTGTTCATTGGACTAAAAGTTCATCGAGCCCGCCCACGAAGGACGCTCATTGGCTGAGGTTCCGGTCAGGCCAGAATCCCGCGAAACTCAACAGAGCTTATAAAAAGGAGAAAGAGACTCGGCTTCAGCCTCTTTCGTCGCCTCTCTTTTCGTCGCTCTTCTGCTCCGGACCTCTTTTCCTCCCCGGATTTCTTTCCGGCTGCTCCCTTTTTTTTTCCTGATCTCCTCCATTGTCTACACACAGCAAGGAAGAACAAAGGACTGTCTGAGCACATGTCATTTTTCTGAACACAGAGCAGATAATTTGTTTATGTAACTTTGTATTTTCTTCTTCTCTTAAATGCCTAGGAATTCCTTTTTCTTTGAGCTCAATTCTTAATCGGAGTCAAACTCCAATTCTTAATTTATCACTTTTTGTTAAACTTTCTGTAAAACCGCCGTTTGTTTAATTTTAAGGTAAACTTTAATCTTGACTTTATTTTTATAATATTTTTCTTGACCAAGCACCTCCCAAAACTATTTTTATCTAAAGTCCGAAAGTTTCTTTTCTAATTTGAAATCGGATTAGATATCTCTTAATTATTACCGAAGACCTCTTGAAGAAAGACGCAGCTCCCACATAACGTGCAGCTGTAGGATCAACATACAGCTGTCCCACATCACTCTGAAGAGACGTCGGCACCATCTGGCTAAGACCCGTTTCAACTGTGGGTCATGCAGCCCAGAATCCAGCCTCCTTCGACCGCTTGAATCTAAACGTCGAGCTGTGAACCCTTGAAGTATCTGCTGGCAGATATTTCCCTCACATCCACAAAGTCTTGGGCTGAAAAAGGACGACAGAACTGCCATCACTGAGGATCACGTGAGCTGAAAAAAACTTTAATTCATCTGCTGAATTAAACTTGAGGTTCGGTACTAATTTATATATCTAATCAGATGCAAATTAAGAAGCCCTTAACATAACTCTCCTTTTCATTAAAATTCCGTTTTTATTTTCTTAAGATTAATTTAGGACTTTTTCATAATTAGCAAACTTTCTCCATAAATTTGCGTTGTTTTTGATAATCTGTTAACTCAAACTGATAGAAATTCGTTTCTCAGTTTAACCCTGGTTCCGAAAATATTGACATTGTTAATCTATCATTTACAAGATTGATTTTATGATTAATGAAATTATTTCGATGTCTATTAATCATTTCGTTTAATAAATATTTAAAAATGAGAAGTTGTTGGGAATTTATTTCATTCTGAGTCTGTTTCAAGCCCAGGTATCGAATTCACGAAAAATTTTTGAGACTGATTATTGATTAATTTACTGAGTGATCAAACGGGTATAAAGTGAAATTAAAGATCAAATTGCTTCTTAAAGATGGAAGCTGGTGCCCCTTACGAGTGTTATTAACTTTTCTGATGTATATGAAATGAGATTTGAGCTCAGATTCCAATACATCAATATAAATTAAATAATTCATACCTGATCATACCTGTTCATACCGGACCGGCGGCGCCACACGAGTCGGCTGCCTGTTGCAACAGCCTTTTTTTTTTTTATCTTCCTTCTTCTTTCTACACCTTTCACTCTGTATATATATCATGGACGCACGGATCGCCCCGGGGGTCTCCCGGGTCGGCGGACGGAGCCACGGTTTGCAGCGGGAGACGTTACAGCGGGGAGGAGCTAGTGCTAGCTAGCACTTGGCCGCCGCCCAGTGCTAATGGGAAACTCGACATACCGGGAGCTGTAGCGAAAACGAAGCGGGTGCCGGGCTGGAGTTTAGGCGGCGTGAAAGAAATATAAGACAGAATAATAAAGAGCGATGGCAAGAACCAAGCAGACCGCCCGTAAAATCTACTGGAGGAAGAAGCCCCCCAGGAGACAGCTAGCCACCAGGGCTGCTCGGAGAGGCGCTCTGGCCACCGGCAGAGTGAAGAGGCCTCGCCGTCACAGGTCCGTGGCTCTGAGAGAGATCCGTCGCTACCAGAAATCCACGGAGCTGCTCATCCGTAAGCTGCCCGTCCAGCGCCTGGTGAGGGAGATCGCTCAGGACTTCAAGACCGTCCTGCGTTTCCTGAGTTTCGCCATCATGGCTCTGCAGGAGACCAGCGAGACCCACCTGGTGGTCTCTTCTTCGCTAAGGGGGTCACCATCATGCCCAAAGACTTCCAGCTGGCCCGCTGCATCCGCGGAGAGAGAACTTAGACTTTCTGCTGCACATCCACCAGCCATAATGCTCTGCACTGTGTGTCTACTGTATATATATACATTTATAGTAATATGGACATATGTTTGCTAGATGTTGTTTTTTCTTGCCTTCTGATTGTTGCTCTGAGTGTTGCTGTCCCTATGCTGTTGCAATCCTGGAATTTCCCCATTGTGGGACTAATAAAGGCTTATCTTATCTTATCTTATCTTATCTTATCATATTTATTATTTATTAATATTCCCATATTTTACGTTACATATATTGGTGCCCCGCGTGAAGGCTTGGTTGAACTTGAAACGACTCAGAAGGAAATTAATACATAAGCTTGTGTGTGATTTTGGTCAATTTTAACTCACAAAGGTGGTTCATTGTCTGCAGCCAGTCTATTGTCTCTCTGTGTCACGAGGGGGAGGGGGTGAATTCGCCCCCTGATTACTCCTGATAACTGCTGTGTGTCTGCTGACCAAGGTGGGGGTGAAGACCCCCACTGCACCCTAGTCAGTTTAGTTTTTGTTGTTTAATGCATGCTTAAAAGTGATTACACACTGAATAATTAAAATAGGCCTGGAAACAAAATAGCGAAGAAATCCTATTTGTTTTCCCCGTTATTTCAACACCCCACAGGCGAAGCAAACCCTTGGGATTTAATTGAATTAACCATTGTATAAACTTGTTGAATAAAGTTTAGGGAGACTGAAGTTTTCCCGCCTTTGGAAAGTAAGGCGTGGTTTTATGGACTGAAGCTTGAGCTCTGCATCCACGTGGCACGTGCACGCTCAGTCGCGCACGCGACCGTCAAGCTGTGCATGACGCGCATGTGTAGATCGGCTCAGCAACGCCATCTTAAGTCTAGGTAGAGTTCCCTGTAGCCGCCATTTTGAGTAGAGATCCTTGACTCCTTGTGACGTCATTGGGTTTCCTCTGCTGGAAGTGCAGATGAAAACTGCCTCCATCTTGTGGTGAAATATAGGAACTGCAATTTTTATTTAAACTTATAATCTTTAAAGACGATTTATAACCAAATTGTCTTCAAAGTAACTTCAAAGCAATTCATATTATTCGGAATAAACTAAATTTAACACTAATCCAAACTTTTATGCCAAGAATAAAAGGAAAAGGACCTGTTGGCTTCTGAAAGTTTTTTCTCAGTGGTGAAACCCTACTAACTGCATAGACACCTATAGCAGGAACACATATAAACACTCCTATTGTATTTAATCACTTATATAACCACATATTATAATCTTTTAAGCTAAAAGCAAACATATTTACACACTTTTAAGCAAAAAGTTACAAACTTTGAAGCTATATGTGTGCTTATTTTGCTGTTTTTAAATGTGATATGGTGTGATTCCCTTCCCACAGGAACCCAGTTTTAGCTTAAGGATTCTAATGCTGATGTTTACTCAAGAGTAACATTAAAGTAGGATTAGTCCTGTGCATTTTAACAAATTTACAGACCTATTGAATATTTATAATTTTTCCTCTTTCTCAAATTTAGGAAACCACATTAAGCAATTAACACTTAAGAGAAGCTCTAGGTGTCATTTAAACTCATTGTGTCATTTCTGGATTCATGTTTTCTCTACAGGAAAAGAAAAACATTTAACCAACCTGCATAATTTTCAAATTTTTCCCAGGATTTAAAAGAAAAGTCAA